>OW121749.1:35762433-40562433 GCA_933228765.1 Miltochrista miniata
TATCGTCATTCATACCTCCACAGTAATGTACGTACAGAAATGGCCAAATTGATTCATTTTTGCGCATTGAGAATTTAATGTATTTAGTCTTGTCTATGTTTAGTGTTAGTAAATTTTGCTGAAGCCAATTATTCACAATATTAAAACCAATTTGCGCACGCCTGAATGCCTCCTCTTCAGAGTCAGCAGAAAAAACGAGGGCAGTGTCGTCTGCGTATGAAATTATTACTCCATGCTCGACATTTAAATTACAAAGGCCGTTTATGTATATAAGGAACAAAGTGCTCCCTAGCCGCTCAATCCCGTCGGTGGCGTGGACACGCCAGCGTATCCATAGGCGGTGCCCACGCCCTTGGCGGGAACGGCGGCTGCACGCCGGACGTCACACAATATATCCTTATTTCTTTTACAGGAGTCGTAGTACATAAATACTTACTGTTTCATCATGCTGGATAACTGACGAAAATAACTACACTAAATCCGAGAACACCCCATGTGTAATGGATTTATGATATTTGGCCGAAAATTAGGATGGGGAAAATGAAGGAGTACTCTCAGATTTTACCATGTAATTCAAAATAAAAAGCAGTTTTCTGACATAAATTATTTTATTTACAAAATATACACATCAACAATTCACTTTCACTAAAAAAATAATAATCTGTAGATATAAAATCTCCGAAAATAAAATAAAATATTACTGCCTATTTATTTGTTTATTTTTTTGTTTATTTTGGGGATATCGAGGCTATGTAATCTTAAATTATTTAAAAAAAAACCCCCCCATTTTTATTATTGATTTTCACATAAATTATTCATATGTTAAATGTTTAATGGTATTTTGACAAAAGATTATAGTTTCTATTGAGAAAATCTCAACAAATATCGGTTAAATACGAGCACTGCACAACAAAAACAACAACAAAAAATAATGGTGACCTTCGCGTGTTATTTTATCAAATTTTACAAATTTTACTTCGAATTACACTGAAAATATTTATCACAGCTGTTAAACAACATGACAGGATACTTTTAAATGCAAAACAACAATATTTGAAACAGAATAAACGAAAATATTCAAAAATTAATCGTATTAATACTTTCTACGAACGGCGCCAAACAAACAATAAATAATGACAGCGATCAAATCGTGATTTCGACTTTTTTTTTCATTACATTCATTCGGCAAGCTATCTCATTCAGTACCATAACCAATTCTACACATTAATTTATACAGAAAGACTTAGACCCGCGACCATACAGCCACAGATATCGAAAAATGTGCGAGGAGAACCAAACGAAAAAAGTTGGCCGCCATGGTTGCCAAAGCAATCGACTGTTCGGGAGATTGGCAACTCGGGTTTCATGCGGCATTCAACGGCTAGTACACTTCCTTGAGGAATACCAAAATCTGTGTTTTGTAGATCATTGCTAACTACATTGCCTATTCTAACACATTGCGATCTTTCCTCCAGGTAATTCTTGAAGAGCTCCAACTGTATGCCTCTAATCCCGATGTTTTCAATTTTACGTAGTAGTTTGGGAATAGACACAGTGTCATAGGCCTTAGCAAGGTCCAGAAATATCCCTATCGTATGATTACCTTTATCTAATTCTCTAGCAATATAGTCCGTAAGTTGATGTACGGCGTCAGCCGTTGACCTTTTTGCCCTAAATCCATATTGCGTGTTAGATATCAGAGCGTTTCTTTCTAGATAATTAATTAACCTGACATTTATAATTTTCTCCAGGATTTTAGATATTGCCGGTAGTAAGGAGATAGGTCTATAGTTGGTTACCTGTTTTTTATCCCCAGATTTGTATACAGGGATGATAACAGCTTTTTTGAGGCTTTGTGGGAAAATTCCCATTGATAAACATTTTTGAAAGATATAAGTCAGTGGAGGCACCAGTATATGTTTGTAAGTTTTAAGAATTTTATTTGATATAAGATCCCATCCTACAGCACAATCACTTTTTAGACTCGTGATAATTCTTTCTACTTCCTCTTCGTCAGTATCAAGCAGTACAAAAGACTTTAAGGTTGTTCTACTCTGAGAAGGAGAGTTCAACAAGGGCCGTGTGCGTACCTGCATTTGCCCAGCCAAGTTTTTCCCCACATTAATAAAAAAATCATTTACTAAGTTATCAGAATCTACGGGTGATAGAGTTGTGTGTAGTAATCCCGAAGGCGACTCACTTTGTTTCTTGGTATATGTTATATTTTTAATGTGTTGCCATATCTTTTTACTATTTTGGCCGGCCTTTTCCAATTCCATTTTATCGTGCGCATTTTTTAATTTTCTTAATAAATCATTACAGAAATTCCTGTATCGTTTGTATGTCAACTGCAAAACTAAATTACTAGGATTATGCTTAGCTTTTACGTGCAATTTATCCCTGTGCTTCATGCACCTAATCAGGCCAGGCGTAATCCACGGTTTCATATTGCAGCTTTTAGTGTTTAAACGAATGACTCGAGTGTTTTGCTGCACTGCATTTTTTACATTATCGATTAAGTAATTCATGCTATATTGCGGATCATCGGAATTGTAAACTGGGCCAAAGTCAATTCTGCGTAAGTCGCCTTCGAGTTTGTGCATATCTAGTTTTGAGATTGTGTTCCGATTATCTTGCTTGGGAATTCTGCAGTTGATGGTCTGCAGAACAGTACTATGGTCCGTTATCTTGGAATCAATTACGATCGCCGTAGAAATATAATTCGTTTTTAGCATGATATGGTCCAAGCAAGAGCCAGCTCCATACGTTACTAGAGTATGGGCGGGGAATAACCCGTAAAACAGGCACAAGTTCAGGTACTGCATTGCGTCCGCCCCTACCTCTTGTTTGCCCTGTAATATATTTAAATTAATGTCTACTATTATAATTATGTTCTTAAAGGTTTTTAGACTTTGAAGTCTCGTGTTAAGCGAGTTAATAAAACTATATGCCTTGCCAAACGAGGGGGGTCTATATGCAAGGATAGCCCATTCCATCCCAATTTTAATTAGTAAGCGGTTACATTCTTGCATATCCGGTTCTTCGACAGTTGCGTTGATGTTGCTCTTAGTATAAACTACTACTCCGTCGTTCTGGTTATAATTAACGTTAGTTCTATGCATGTTGTAGTCCGTCATTGTTGGTATGTTGTCTGACACCGATAGTCTACATTCTGTGCAAACAATAACGTCGGGGATTAAGTTTATTCTTTTCTGAAGCGTCGTAAACTTGTCAATGTTTCTAAAAATACTCCGAATATTTTGCGTTATTAAAGTAAGCGTGTTATTATTATGTGAGGAAAGGTATTGTCTGCACTCCTCCGCCGTACATGACCTAGATTCTGATACTGCAAATTCATCTATATCATTACATAAGTTGTTAATCATTTTAATACTAATAGCTATTTATAATTAAAACTAACTAACAAGAGTTACTTAGAAATAAACCTAACGAACGAATTAAGGCCATACCCAGGGCTAACGACCTTGAGCAAATGGGCGATATGACTCGCTAACATAGAGTAGCGCAACTACAGAGACATCAGAGTAAAAGAACCACGGAAGAAGAAGAAAAATAGTAGCGGAAATGCGTTCCTCGCTTCACCAAATAAACAAGAAGCTGTGAGACGGTCTCACCCGACTGCCCCTCTCTAAAACGTTAATGTGAGAGTTCAATCCGATTGACGTTGTCATTTTTGTTTTATTTCAAACTTTGAACAGATGATCCACGTGACCTAGTGACGTAGTTTAATGCAACAGAGTCACAGACTACAGACAAAGTCTCGCCATAAGCCCCTCTGCACTCTATTTTATAGAGATAGGCGAAAAGTAAATTAAAAACAAAGGAACGTTTGTATTTCAATTTTCCTTTGTTTTTAAGTGTAGTAAAATATACTGCAAAAAATGTGACCTTTTGTCGCGCACCGTCCAACACGCAAATAGTCCAATTGACTCAATCCGTCCAAAACGCAATCTGTCCAAAACGCAATCTGTCCAAAACGCAATCTGTCCAAAACGCAATCCGTCCAAAACGCAATACGTCTAATACTCAATCCGTCCAGAACGCAATCCGTCTAAAACTCAAGGCGTCCAAAACGCAATCTGTCTAAAACTCAATCCGTTCAAAACTCAAGACTTTTTTCTCTTGCAAATAATGAACATTGACAGCCACAGAAAGGATGGAGCTACGATATTTTTTTTTTATATTAATTTTTAGGTTTCCGTTGCCAAAGGGTTAAAACGGGGCCCTATTACTAAGAGTTCGCTGTCTGTCCGTCTGACCGCCACCAGGCTGTACTCGTATCTCAAGAACCGCGATACATACAGTTGCAAATTTTGGGTGGGTCTTAGAGCTCGTTTAAGGAGACGCGTACGGCAACGTATAGGAATTTTAACGGTTGCATCGCAATACATATTTGAGAATATCATGCTTGTTAAAAAGAACATACATTTATACCTTAAGAACAGTGACGTGCATTCAAGAAATACTAGAAATAAGCATAAATTGATTGGAAAGGTTTATCGATTACATAAGGTTCATGACTCATTTGAAGGACTTGGTGTACGCCTATTTAATAAAATCCCATTAGCTATTATGAACCTTCCTTTACATAAATTCAAGTTGGAAATTAAAGCACATCTTTTAATAAGAGCATACTATGCTATTGATGACTATTTTATAGTGACCGACCGAAGTTTCGGTTTCGGTTTCGGTTTCGGCCAGTTTCGGCCAAAAAATCGAGTTTCGGCCGCAGTTTCGGTTTCGGCCAAAATGGGCCGAAACTTTCGGCTGGGCCGAAACCCACGTGTTCAAGAATTTTGAGTACCTGGCTCTGCTTGTGACGTGGTTGGGGTCAGCCCAACCAGTTAATATGTTACTAACCGAAGATTTAGAGATTTACAAAGGACTTTCAACCAATAGCAGCTACATATAATAATACAACTTTATTTAAACCACAAGCCACAATCGTTGAGAAGTATTAGACAGTTACCCCTGTGTTATGTCTTAGACCACCTATTTAGGGTTCTGTTCTTACTTTTGGTTACTGAATCCTAAAGATCTAGGACATTACATAACCCTACCCCTTTGTTGTCGGTTCCATTGGCTGTGTTTGTCGTCTGTCTGTCTGTCAGCAGACTGTAACTCATTCACCGTAATAGTTAGACAGTTAAATTTTTTACAGATGATGTATTTCTGTTGCCGCTATAGCAACAAATAATAAAATAGATGAAATAACAGTATTAAAGGGGGCCTCCCATACAACCTACGTGACTTTCTTGCCACTTTTCTTGTATGTAACCCGTGCGCGAGTTCGGCTCACTCTTGTCCAGTTTTAGTTATACACTTCTAGAATGTAACCAAAACCGGCCAAGAGCTAGCAGCAGGGCACCGGTTTGTTTTAGTCGGTAGAAGTTCGCAATAGCATCTATGTGTAATTCCATAAGTAATAGAAAGAATCTCATCTTTAGGTGAAGATATTTCTAAAATAATTTTAATAGTTTAAAAAACTAAAAAACACACTTGTTTTTTTTATAGTTTATCTTGGATGTCCGCCATGTTGGATTTAAGTCACGTGACTATTTTTTTCGTATTCCTGACAGCAAACCCTTTCATTTGATACCCATATCATGGAGGTGCATTTCAAATAGCCTGTCCGCCATATTGGATTTAAGTCACGTGACTATTTTTTTCGTATTCCCGACAGCAAACCCTTTCATTCGATACCCATATCATGGGGGTGGATTTCAAACAGACAGTCCGCCATTTTGGAGAGGCCGCCATATTGGATTTGTAATGACGTTTTTTAGCTAGTCATGTATTGTTATCAGAACTCAGAGCGTGTGCAAATTTTCAGCCTGATCGAAGGACGGGAAGTGGGTCAAATTAACATTCCAAGATTTTCTTACATACATAGTTACAAGTGAAGCTAATAAAAGTGTGTTAATGACCACTTGAGAAGATTTATCTATTGAAAAAATAACCAGCCAAGTGCGAGTTTGACTCTCGCACGAAGAGGTTAAAGAGGATCCTATTTACGAGACATGAGGCCTAGCCGTCTGTCTATCTATTAGTCACGAGGTTGTATCGCTGGAACCGTGCCAGATAGAGGCCTAAAATTTTCACTGATGATGTTTTTCTGTTGCTGCTACTTGTTTTAACGTGAGGAAAATCCTACCAACTAAGAACCACGCGTTGGGAGCCCCGAGTATGCCCTCGGAATCGTGCAGACTACGGCCGCGCCTTTGGGGGGTTGTTCAGTTGTTATCCCGCTACTCGATGGGAGCATGCATAAATCTCTCACGTCACGCTATCGTCTAGGGCCTGCTTCTGTAAGGACGGTCAGCAGCCGTCCTCAGGCCCCCGGTCATGGAGGCTGATAGTATAGAGCGCGCCGCCGCAGACTGTGCAACTTGGGTGGAAGAGTACTCTCCCGCTTCCTCCCCGCCGTCTTTTTCACGAGCATGACCTGCTCACAGAAATAGGCCTATGGCCCCGCTCCAGCGCCTCCTTGCGCCATTTAAACTATGACGCAAGGATCCTCGCTTCCAGGTCCCATGGAGGGGTTCCGGCTAGAAGACAAGCCACCTCAATTGAGATCATGCGGTATCCCCTTATCACCCTGACAGGCTGACAGCCATCGCCTTCTGCGGGCTAAGCAATCTAGCCGCATTGCTGGCCATCAGTATCTCCGCCCTACCGGTGTCTCGTATAGGGCCATGCTCCGCATGATCCCAAGGTACATTCTCCTGCAAGAAGCGTTGGGTCCCCTGATATTGGGCAACAACCGCGAGAATGCGGCTGATGCCCGCTCCCTCAGTTTTGGGACCAAACTTCGGAATAGGTATCCGAAGTTACACCGACTATCGAGTGCGAGCACCAGATACGGCATCGTGAGCTCGATGCCGATGCTGACGCCCACTATATGTAAGCTGGATCCCGCAGGTGGCCTTTAGGGCTGCGTCTCGGTGCGTTGCTTCTCGCGCTGAAATTAGGGTGTCGTCGTAAACTCGTAACACGATTCAAAAGATCGTTTCTCTGTTGAACCATAAAAATCTGGAACGACCAGCCAGCGCACGCGTTTCCCTCTTCTTACAATCCTGGGTTTTTCAAGCGGAGCGTGAAGAGGCACATCATAAGGCCGCCAACTTGAAGGCAGCTTTCAATAGTCTTACAGACTGGGACGGTGGCCCCCAATCGCTAGATGTCGCTGTGACTTTCCATCAGGTGGCGGCATCATTTTGGCGAGCTAAATATAAAAAAAAACCAAATCGCCGATACCTCTGAGCAACGGTCCTCGCAGCACCCAATCGTAACCGATGTTCCACAGAAGCGGTCCTGAGACCGATCACCGTGGCACCCAACGACACATCTTGCCGACCCTGCCAGCTTGGGTAAGTTATGGCCCTCTCGGAAAGATAGGCCCTGACAATTCGACGGAGGTATTGAAGCATTCTATGGTTAATAAGCGGCTCCCAAACGCAACTCCAGGGCAAGGTGTTGAAAGCGTTGGGATGTCAAGAGACACTACCACCACCACCAACCACCTCACCCTGTGCTGTTGCCGCTATAACAAAAAATACTTAGAAAAAAGCATCCACACAACAATCGTAATTTTTGTGCCCAATTTTTGTAACGGACTCCGCTGTGCGGGAATCCGTCTCGCACTTGTCTGGTTTTTTTTTTTCAATATGAACACGTGAGTTTCGGTTTCGGTTTCGGTTTCGGCCGAAACTGACCTTGGGGCCGAAAGTTCGGTTTCGGTTTCGGTTTCGGCTGGAAAACCAGTTTCGGTCGGACACTACTATTTTAATGATACAGGGACATGGAAAATGAGTTGCTACTCCTCACTTAATTGGCGCGAATAAATAGAATAAATTTGGTTTACTTTTAATTAATTACTTTAATTTTCCTTCTGGGCGGGCGGAACACAGTGTAGACACTATTAAAATAACAGATCTTATAGGGTGCGTGCCGGAGGACATGAGTGTTGGACGGTATGCGTGTTAGACGATATGAGTGTTGGGCGGTATGCGTGTTAGACGATGTGAGTGTTGGACGGTATGCGTGTTAGACGATCTGAGTGTTGGACGGTATGCGTGTTAGACGATATGAGTGTTGGACGGAACGTTTTTTTTTCGTTAGACGATTTGCGTGTTGGACGGTGCGCGACAAAAGGAAATGTGCCAAATGTGATTGATCATAAAACTTAAATGTGACGAATTCACAAAGACGAATGTTCATATATTCATTGTTTTAAACTTAAATTATTACAAATCCAGAAAGGGGGGTCTTCCACTCGCTTAAAATTTTTGTTACTTTTGGAACAAAATTTCATTTCATTTTATTATTACAAACAAACAAAAATAGACGTAAACGCAGTTGCGAGGGTCAGCTTAGTCAGCTAGTTATGTATAAATAAGAAGCGCTCGTGGCACCGCGGACTTAGTGTTCTGTAAGCGATCACTGTAGTAGGCTCATTCACTATGGCCAGTCCTTGGATGGGTGACCATCCATGTGACCACTTTGTGACAGTTATTTGAGCGTTGTTTCCGTGTTTCGGAAGGCACGTTAAGCCGTTGGTCCTGGTTGCCCGTAAAAGGCAGTCGTTAAGCGAAGTTGAAGGCCGTTGTGGCGGCTTGATTAATTTTAACAGCAGCAGGCAGTCACAACCTGCGCCTGTCTATCTCAACACGGCAATACAGCTCACCGCCTATTACGTGGGACAAATTCTAAAAAGGTGAAATGTGGGAACATAATAATATGCCTCTGCCTACCTCTTCGGGGATAAAGGTGTGACCATATGTATGTATGTAACTAGCTGACCCTCACAACTTCGTTTACGACGCTTAAGGTGTATGAAACATGAGGTATTTCTTCATCAGTCTCATCAACCGGCGGGTGAAACTGCCCTGTTTGCTTAATCATAAACGAATTTAAAGATTAAGCATATTGTAAAACTTGCTGACCCTCGCTACTTCGTTTACGTCACATAAGGTTTGCAAAAGGAGAGGCACTTCTTCATCAGACTCATCAAGCAGCGTGTGAAACGGCCCTGTTTGCTTATTCATAAAAGAGCTTAAAGATTAAGTTTATTCTAAAACAATTCAGTCCCCGACTTCGGCGCGGACAGAATTATTTTACAACAGCCTTAATCATTAAGCTCTTTTATGATTCAGCCAACACGCCTGTTTAGATTTACCGTCACAATCCAAGGAACCCTTGAATTATAGGTTTTGAGAAAGTTGAGATATCTCTAATTCCTGAACTACAAAACTCTCAGCACTGAAACTTGTGTGAAGCAATCCTTAAAGTACTACCGTTATAACACTGAAAAAAAATTTGAATCGGACCACGCATTGTGAAATTACAACTAAAAAACCATATTGTCTTTCATCCCCTCTACCAAAGGAAGCTCGCAGAATATCGGAATCAAAGTATCCAGGAACCTTCCTCGGATTATAAGCTTTAATTGTTCAAAGTTTCATTCAAATCGATTCTGTAGTTTCTACGTGATACTTATTCGGGATACAGACAGACAGACCGACATGAACATTTTAAATTGCATTTTCGGCTTCAGTATCGATTAGAGAACATCCTTCAATAATAATAAAACATTATAACAAAACGGGGTTTAATCATTAAGCTCTTATAGTTAAGAGCTTAATGATTAAGCCCCGTGGAAAATTTTAGAATAAATTCTAAAGCAATTCAGTCCACGCCCTCGGCGCGGCCTGAATTATCTATACTTATAATAAAACTGTTGAGGGTAGAGAGTCTGTACATGGAAGATATTTTGAATTTTTTTATTGAAGAATGTTCTCTAATCGATACTGAAGCCGAAAATGCAATTTAAAATTTTCATGTCTGTCTGTGTGTCTGTATCCCGAATAAGTATCACGTAGAAACTACAGAATCGATTTGAATGAAAAAAATGATAAAGCAACACGCAGGTTTAGATTTATCCTCACATTCAAAGGAACTCTTGAATTCTACTTAGGTTTAGAGAAGTTGAGATGTCTCTAACTCCTGAACTTCTTCGGATCAATTTTCAATCAAATCAGTAGTTTCGGCGTGATACGTATTCGGAATACAGACGGACATGAAAATTTTAAATTTCATTTTGGCTTAAGTAGGTATCGATTAGAGAACGCGTTCATTTTTTTTTAAATAGCTTCCATATTCAGACTCTCGACCCTCAACAGTTTTATTATTATGTATAGATATAGACTAGCAAGAAACTCGGCGGGCACTCACTTTATTCACTTTTATACCTTGACCAATTTGCCGGTAGATGGTGCCTACTTGTGGCGACCCACAAGACGTAATAAGCTAAAAGAGTCAATTCTTTCAGCTTAGGTTGAGAGCAGTGTCTCAAAAAAGCAGTGTGTTAATAATAACTATAATATAAGTATTTTCATCAGTTGTCTATATCCCTTAGCGCAAGGTTATAATAGCTTAAGTTGTGTGCGAATGTCCACAAATATTTCTTCATTTATTTATATTGAAATGATTAAGTACCGCTTACAATATAAACATGATTACCTTTCAAAGTAATTTAATAAAACAATACGAAAAATAAGTTGAAATGCATTATATTCTCATGTAATGCAGTATTTTTTTTAAACAGTATTTTTGTGAGGTGAGGTGAGTTTTTGTGTGAGTACAGTATTTTTTTGAGCGAAGAGTTTTGGCAGGAAATCAAGTGAATGGGTCTATGTACACCTTTATGAGCAGTCAAAATGTGTCTGAGAAGGCCAGGTTGGCTGTACATAGGGGAGTGCTCATCCCTACACTTATGTATGGTAGTGAAAGTTGGGTATGGCAGAAGAAGCATGAAAGCAAAATTAATGCAGTGGAAATGAGAAGTCTGCGAAGTATAGCTGGAGTGACTTTAATGGACAAAAAAAGAAATAGCGTGATAAGGGAAAAATGTGGTATAACAGAAGATGTAGTGACTAAGATCGAAAAAGGGATGCTTAGATGGTTTGGACACGTGGAAAGAATGGATGAGAATAGACTGACAAAGCAGATTTATGAGGCGAGAATGAATGGGCAAACTGGTAGGGGTAAACCTCGGCGTACGCATGCCGATCAAATCAGAGACGTTCTGGAAAAAGGCAAGGTCAAGAGTACCCTTAACCGGCGAGCGTGTATGAAAACAGTTATGAAAGTAGAAGAAGCGAAAGTTGTATGTCAGGATCGTAGCAAGTGGAAAGCCATAGTCTCTGCTTACCCCGATGGGAGACAAGCGTGATTATATGTATGTATGTATGTATGTAATGCAGTATGCATTGTGTAACTCGGGCTCTGGCTCTGTTACACGCATTACTCTGTACATGAATGAAAATATTATAACATTTTACGAGAATATTTTGCAGACCAGAGTGACACACGTCCGTCTAGCAACACGACTCCCTCCGCACTAGATTTTCGGGCGAGCGCGGGGAAGCAAGCAATGTGATGTATTCTTTGAATACATTATTAGTTATAATTAGTTAAAACTTATACTAATTCAAAATTGAAGAAAACCATTTTAGAGGTCTATGTTTTCTTTAGTCTCTGATATAAATTTTATTATCATTCATTAATAAATAGATGACATACAACGACTTCTTCTTAAAAATTATATGCTATTTCAGTGATGTTTTACTAGTTATTTATAATAAATACACAATTTCTGATGAAACCATTTTCTGGAACACATCTTGTAGATTTCAAATCTACTTTTGGCTGTCATTTTTCATATACTAATACGAGAAGAACGTCTTTATTTGCACCTCTTTTTCGCAAACTTTGTCAACCACTCCCCTTAAGGACAGAAGATACTTCTTAAATTGACGCTCTTAGGCGTCGCCATAATCAATAGAGTTGGTGTATCTGCTTTCGGCCATCAGTTTTGCTGGGCAGTCTGCCGCACCTGTAGAGTGCTTATGCGGCTTTTTGTACCGCAAGCAGGTGGCGCATTTTCCTTCATCATTTTTCTTTGGGCAATCCTTAATTGTATGTCCGAGCTCTCCGCAATGCCCACAGGTATGAGTTAATTCACGGCATGTTTTCGCTGCATGTCCATACTGCTGACATTTGTAACATCTAGTTACCAGAGTGAAATCTCTTACAGGACATGATGACCAGTTCAAGTAAACTCTCTCCTTTGCTATAATTTCCCTCCGCACTTCAGCTGGTACTTCCATAATATAGTTACAGGTCTTTTGCCTGCCTTATGACTTAGTCGTACTGATAACAAAAAGGTCTCAAGTGTGTAGCTCTGCAGTTTGTCTGCTAAGTTTTGCTGGTATAAACAGGTGAACACCTCTGTCTCGTTTAGGGAATTTGGTACTCCGATCACTGTTATTCTAGGTTTCCTTTTTTGTTGGTCTTCAACGGTGAGGCCTGATTTTGCAAGCTGGTCGCATTTTTTTAGTTTGTCAATATCATCCTTGTTTTCGGTGCTAATAATTACGCCACCATTTCGTGTTTTTCGCAGTCCTCTCACGTGTAGTTTCATTTGCTCCGGGCAGATAACTTTCTGTACAAGGGACTTTGTTTCGTCACTAGTCTTGCCCTTATCGTTCGGATAGATAGCCACGGACTTTACATTAGGTTTAGGTATATATTTGTTCTCGCCTTTCTTTATCACTTCTGCATAACATCAGTCAACTATTCTCGCTTTTATGATCCCACCGGAAGTGGGAATAGTAACAAAATTCATCGCGGGTGAAACCGCAGGCAACATCAAGGTCGCGGTTGAACGCCCGAAACGTCGTTGAATGTAAGTAAATAGTATTTCGCGTGAAGTGTTAAAAACTGCGATAGTTTAAAAAAATCATAACCGTGATGGCGCCCGCAGTTCCACGCGCCAGGAATTTGTCATGGAATGGGAACAGAATTTCAGATAGAAAATAAATAAAAGCGAGAATAGTTACAAAATCCCACGCGGGTGGAGCCGCGGGCGCTATCTAGGTTATAAGATTTTAAATAAATAATAATAATGTCGACTATGAACTATTACTATGAAAAAAACATTATAAGTGTGATGTATGTAAGTTGATTTTGGTAATTTTTCTTAACCCGTTTTGAACTTTAACAGTAAAAATTACTAGTTTCTGTTTATGCGAAATCCTTACATGGTAACATTTTGAAATCAGTATTACATAAGCATATTTTTAAACGTTTGGGTAGCATCAGTGTAGTACATATTTTTTATAAAAAACGTTGAACAATTTTCATGATACCTGAAAATCAGAGAGAAAATTGAGATGAACTTATATTTATTTCAAACGTTTGTTGTGGAATTCTATTAACAATATTATTTTTTGATAGCTTATGTATTTAGCTTTAAGAGAGAAAAAACAGAAATCAGAAATAGCGGTTTTCCTATAATCTACAGGCAACTTTACAAAAAAGGGACGATTTTTCAAAAAAAGTTATTTTTTTCTGAGACCCTTGGGTAAATTTGGATGATATTGTAGTATGATAAAGTGGGGCACCTGGTCTATCACACCCTGACGGTTGGACCACTATTTACGCCACACCCTGTATATATAACACGTGGACTACACGAGCGAGGTGACTTAAGAGGAACCGGCAGTCTTCATACACCTGGCATTACCACCAGCCACTGCCACTCTACGCTCACAACGCAGGCCAGTACTTGTCACCCATACTAATATGTGTAGTCTAGCCGCCAAAGTTACTTCCTCACGCTGAATTAGTGTAGCTATTAGTACCTAAATCTGTAATATTCTTATGTATGTCTGTGCTTTCTATATCTATGTAATCTCATTGTCTCTGGATAAGATAAGATAAGATAAGATAAGATAATTCTTTATTTGTTGAACATAGTTTGGTATAAAAACATGCATGATGTTATTACATTTAAGGTATCATATGTTCTGCCAGTTTTTGGCATACAAATTCAGCGATGATTTTAACCACCGCTAATAAGGTTGTTAATGTTAATAAGATTAATATTACATTATTTCACTAGGAGTCAAAAATTGTAAACATTCAAAATAAAATAAAATAAATTAAGAATAATGTCAAAGACTAATAATAATAACTAAAAATTCTACTAATTAATTAATGTTGAATTGAGTACATTTTTTTACAATTTTTCCTAAAATACAGTTATTTAAGTCAAGTACAGTGTCAGATATCCTATAACTAAATCATAATATTATACACTGATTCAATAAAAATAAAATTAAAAATAATCAATCTCGAGTAGGTTATGTCAATTATATTGTTTTCATGACAATTATTTACACAATTTTGTTACTATAGGTGATATCAGACATAGTTCCTACTGCACCATACTTTTACAATTTATCGGTCAGATACTGTGTAATTGAATAGTATGCTTTCTGCAGAAGCAAGTCTAGAAGTTGTTTTTTAAATTTGTTAATATTTTCTAATTGTAAAACAGATTTCGGCAACTTATTATATATTCTTGGTGCCATTCCTATTATATTAGTACTAAATATAGTCTTTACATGTCTTACAATTCGAATTTTATGACACTGCCGTGGGCTAGACAGTTTGTCGTACAAATGCATATTACCCCTGACAAACATGATCACTTCAAATATATACAAGGAAGGCAATGTCAGAAGACGTAAGTTCTGATAATTTGGCTTACAGCTTTCAGTAATTCTGATACCACAGATTGCTCTCACGCATTTCTTTTGGGCTTTGAAGACTCTTTCTCTGTCTGAGCCGTTTCCCCAAAAGATTATGCCATATCGCAAACTGGTTGAAACATAGGCATTATATGCAGTAACCACAGTTTGCATACTAGCTACTTTGGATAATTTATACAATGCAAATGAGTATTGGCTAAGTCGTTTGCATACGTTGTCTATGTGACTGCGCCAAGTCATATTACTATCCATGTCAATTCCTAAAAATATTTTATTTTTTGTCTCGAGAATATTTTTGTTCCTGTAACTTATCTGAGGTACGGTATGGCTCGTTTTTTGTTGAAACAACATTAATGTCGTTTTTTCGAAGTTAAGCTTCAAATTATTAACCGTAAGCCATTCTACTAGTGTTACGAGACAGTCATTGATATCTTTTTCAAAATCAACCTCATCTCTTGCACTGAACAGTACTGTGCTATCATCTGCAAACAGTATCATGGGATGACGAACATATCTGGGCATTTCGTTAATGTACACTAGAAACAGAGTTTAATAGAGTTAGGCATCTTCAAACAAAATTATATCAAAGGTACCGAGCGCGGTATACTTGTGTGCGCGCGCAGTGCCTACGGGCGCATCGCGTCGGAACGAGCCGCGCGTCACGCACACATTTAAAAATCAGTACTAGACGGAAAGCTCCCAGCTGGTAAACCAAGCGTTCAATCAGGGTTGCCGCGAACCGCGTGCGCTTGAGTACGTAAAATGTATGTGTCATATGCCCGTTATCTTTACTTACATACATACATATAATCAATTTTAAATTTTAGTGTTATGTCCCCCGTAATAGGTGGTGAGCCTATTGCCGTGTTGGAATGGACAGGCGCAGGACGCCAAGACCCGCAGTTGAAAATTTTCAAGCCAAGCATAAGGCCTTCAACTTGGCTTAACGATTGTCATTTTACTGACAACCGAGTTTCATTTTGAGTTTTCCTTCTCTACGCAATGGATCTTTTTGTGAAGGTGTTCCCTTAGTCGCCTCTTACGACACCCTTGGAATGTATTGGGGTGGCGACATTTGTACCTACTCTTACCTGTCGCAAGACGAGACTTCGTCGCCACACAGGATATTAATATTAGATAAATATGACAATATGACAATAACAAATAAAGGTAAAGACGATATTGCTGTGTTTTTGGATGCCTCAACACTAATTTTTAAACTCCGTCATTATCTATCGTTATTCACGAATTCACGATAGGTAACAAAAAAGAAGAAAGGTGAGTTTGAATAATTCACTTACGTACCAACTTACCTTGAGATTATTATGGACGTAGTAATATTAATTTAATGCTTACGTACGAATTCGTTCAATACCTATTAGACTTCGTATTTATTAGGGTTCCGTACCCAAAGAGTAAAAAACGGGACCCTAAACATGACCCTTCGCTATACGTCTGTCTGTCCCACAAAAGGTCTGTATCTCAGGAACCGTGATAGCTAGAGAGCTGAATTGTTACAGATGATGTATTTCTGTTGCCGCTATAACAACAAATACTAAAATCAGAAAAATAATATTGTGTTAGGGGAACGTTAGTTGCATGGGATACAACAAACATGAGTTTTGCCTGTTTTTTGGTAAGGAACCCTCGGTGCGCGAGTTCTACTCCCACTGCTTCGAACCCACTCCGTTCATTTTCGACCCCTTATAATTTCTTTGTGGATAAAACTAGAAGTTTGAAGTATCTTTAGTATCTTTCAACAGAACACTACCCGCCCATTTCAACACGGCAATAGGCTCACCACCTAGGTATTTTGTGGGACATAAATCTAGAAGGTGAGATGTGGGCGTATACTATGCCTCTGACTACCTCTTTTGGGATAAAGGCGTGACTATATGTATGTATGCAGTGAGTGAACACTGGCTGACTGCACTTCAAAAGAATATACAACTTTCAAATTCATGCAAATAGTGTTCAGTGTATGAATTAAGGAAAAGCTAAAATATTCTAGAAATTCGGTCGTTTTGAACTCAAAGGATAAAAACGGGAGTCTATTTATGAGACTAAGTTGTCCATCTGTCTGTATGTCCGTCTGTCTGTCTTTGACCATTGAACTTTGTCTGTCAATCTGTCATGAGGCTGTATCTCAGGAACCGTGATAGTTAGAAAGCTGAAATTTTCACAAATTATGTATTTTGATTTTAATTGCCTCTGAGGCGCAGTCGGTAGTGTAGTTCTAGTATTATTCCTTGGTCGGTCCAATTATTTTTGTGATCCATAAAAATGTTGCCATCATTAATATGGGAAAGCTGTACTGAGGTCCCAGGTTGGATTCTGTCTAGATCCCATAGCACAAGCTTAAACTGGCCTAATTTGAACTAGATGATGTTGTATGAGAATGTCCAATTGTTTAACCTAACCTGTCATTTACGACGGTTGAATTAACTAAAAGTGACAGCCCTGATACTATAGGTAAGTATCGTGCGGTCGAGCTCGGAGATACCCTACTATATATAATTCTACAATGCTAGAAATAAAAGTGGTCCCAACACACTACCCTGCGGTACACCATACTTAGATATCCGTTGTGACGAGGTGTAAGTGGTTTCTGTTTTCCTGTGGGTATTGACATTAGTAACAACAGTTACCTGTTTCCTGTTACACAAGAACGATTCGATTAATTTTGATGCATTACCTCTTACACCCCAATATTCTAGCTTCTTTAATAATATTTGATGGTCTACATGGTCAAATGCCCTACTCATGTCCATGAACAAAGCGACAACTGGATTTCATTTGTCTACATTTTTCATAACTTCAGACACAAGTTTATAGAAAGCCATGTTAATAGTTCTTTTCTTTCTGAAACCGTACTGTTCGTCAGCGAATAGGTTATTACGCTCAAAGAATGCATACAGAGAGTTATAAATTAGTTATGGAGTGAACTGTGTGTTATATAAATATATGTGTGTACACCCTACCTGGCTGTTTTCGTGAGAGCCCTGGCCTACTTTTGCACGCACACTGGAATCTCTGTAGTAAGGCGCCCTGGGAAAGAGTTCTCTGCATAGATACCTCGCGCTAGTTGGTGAGTAACACTGAACATCACTGTGTTATATGTTTATGGCGTTCGAAGCAATAGATAAATGAAATTGTTTGAGTGATTTCGATACAATGTATATCATCTAAATCTTTGAGAATGCCATAAAGCGAAACCGGTCAGGTGTAATGAAAAAATATTGTGGAACAGTACAAGTGTCGTTTTTTCAATATTTCAAGATAATCTTTTTGGCAGTTCACTGATGGACGTTAGCCTCTTACAATTTACTCCTCAACATACGGTACTAAGCCTAACCGGATTCTTCTGACAATTTCCTTTTTTCTGGAGCCCACAAATACTTAGTTAGTCCTCATTTTATACAAGTACTTCTGCGAAGAGTAGACCTCGCGAGCGCCCAGGAAAAAACAGCCTGTGAGGAATTATATCCCTTATGATCCCATCATAAATAACGGTGGCCTTTTTCTCCCTTATTTTCCGCCCTATCAAAAAAACTTTCGACAAAAGCAGTATTTTTATATTTTCGTGGAACAATGATTTTAAATCAAAGAACATGTGTGCCAAGTTTGAAGAAAATCGGTTAACAAATGCGTCTTCTACACCGAAACTGACATACACACACACATACGGACGAAAGCAAAATCGTCTATACTGTGGAATTCGAGACTCAAAGTGCCTTTTCACACGTACCGGTTGCCAGGTAGCCGGTGCCGGGTACCCGGCGGCGAATGCAAGCGGTTGCTGGGTAAATTACGCCGGTACGTGTGAAAGCTATAGTACACCGTCATACACCCGGGTACCCGGCACCCGGCAACCGGTGCATGTGAAAAGGAGCAAAGACTCGCACTCTTCGCTCGCTTGGTCAATAAGTTATATTATTAAAGTAAGTACATTTTTTCGAACTGACTGCTTGATAAAACAATGACCTCCTTTTAAAATCAATTAGCCAGTACAACAGTTTTACAACACTATGGCAAAGACAAACAAGACTTAGAAAAAATAATTTATAGACAAGCAAAAAAGACAGTTTTAAATTTTTACCATCCGAGTATTTTTCATGAAATTATTTTATAATCTAAAGGTAAATTAGTTTCGAAATGTCCGCATAAATCTAACTGGAGTTCCTTGAAACGACTATGATCAGGATTGATAATTAAATGTAAGTAATTATGGAGCAGTATAGATACAATTTCTTTGTTAGTAAACAAAGAAATTTAAATCTGTTGAAATCCAATAAATAGGTATGCGTAGTATTTTGGAATTCGCGCGTGTTCTGTGGAGCCCCTACAACAATATCTTGACTGTATACAACGTTCGACATTATGTAGAACTCCTTGAGGACATTGACATATTGTAACGTTGTGAAACAACGTGTAAAAAAAATAATTAAATTAGATAATTCGAATAGAAATTTACTTCAAGATGCCATGATAAATAAAAGCGCCATCTACCGAGCAGGTGTCGCAACGACAGTATGTTTAATTTGATAGTCAAACTAGCGGTCTTGACGTTGAGTTAGTATCGAGTTGCGCCACCAGAGGCGCTATTCATCAGTATGTAAAGCTTTGCATCAAAGCAAGAGCACCGTCAGATCAATATTTAAATTCGCTCACGGACGTGTGAGTTGTCGAGTGACATAGCGAGAAAAGTAAAAGTTTAAAGTAAATTTATCAAGTATAAGGAGCAAATAGCTCTAAACAGAAAACCCCAAACCGGGTAAGTTAATTGAATCCATAAATTTTGCTAATCGTGAAAAGTGTAAATTGAGGGGTGCTGGTCTCAGGAAAATATAGGGGTTGCCGAGGGTGGTTGAGAAAAAGATTTGAATTGTAACAGTTGATTTTAAAACAAGGGTTGTGAGACCTCTCGACTTTCGGGTCTGCTCTTCGCAGAACGGGAGCCGACTGGTCTCTAGGGAGAATAGTTGGAAAAACGAGCAGGATCTGATTCCCACGATGGAATTTTCCAGGGTTCACCCTCCGGGTTGAGAAATTCACCCTCCGGGTTACGAGAATTCACCCTCCGGGTTGAGAAGAGTTCACCCTCCCGGTTGCAAACGTCCACCCTCCGGGTTGATTGGATTCACCCTTTGGACTTACCCTCCGGGTTAAGGACACCGTGCTGTTCTACGTGGTGGACGGCACGGAGACGCCACCAACTGCAGCACACTTCGAGAAGGACAGAATCCCCAAGATAAGTCGGAACCCTGCGAAGGCCTTCGGAAATCGCACACTTGCTACTTGATCATACCCCCACGACCCCGAGTTTTGAATTTATAATAAACTATCATTTTAAATTTTAATCTCTACTTCTTATTTATTTCTCTTTTCTTTTCCTAAAAGCCTTCAGCTTTTAGCGCCCATATCGTGGTTTTAAGGTCATAGTTATAAGATATTTTAATTTTGTGTAAAATAGTCTTAACTAGCTGAGCCCGCAACTTCGTTTACGTCACATAAGGTGTATGAAAGGGAGGGTATTTTTTCATCAGAGTCATCAAGCAGCGTCTGAAACTGCCCTGTTTGCTTAATCATAAAAGAGCTTAATGATTAAGTCTATTTTAAAACAATTCAGTCAGGGGTTCAATAGGTTCACTCACATTCAAAGAAACCCCTACAATTAAAATTTTCAAAATATCTGATTCTTAAAAGTGTTATAACTCTTTTATTTCTAAACCGATTTACATAAAACAAACGCTAAATGTTAACTGGAGCAAACCTCAATACAATAAAAAAACCGCATTGCAATCGGTTGAGCGGTTACTGAGATTAGCGTGCACAACCGTACAGACAAACAGATATACAGACATACAGACATACAGACAAACAGACAAACAGACAAAAATTCTAAAAATCATTGTTTTGGGTTCTATTGCGTTCATAAAGCCCCCCTATAATATTTTTTCTTATTTATCTTCCATGTACAGACAGCGACCTGTTACGATTTTATTATATGTATTGATAGTGCCCGTTAGCGGGGTAGTTTCCCTCCAAATTATAACAACTACCCAGGAATTTGGCTCTCATGACCTCTGCTGCCAACTTGTTCTTTTGTAATTTTTATTAATTTTAGTCTATTTCGGCAAAATCAAGAACAAGGCAAAATTTAAACTTTTCTCAACATTTAACGGAGTATTCCCGTTCGTCCCCTTGACTTCGTCCCCCCGAGGGGGACGAACGGGAATTCACAAAAATAATATTTAATCAGTTCCCGATCGTCCCCCTACTAATTCAAGAGGGGACGAATGGGAATATGTTCTTCGATTAAGTGCCATTCGTCCCCCTTTCGTCCCCCTCGACCAAAATCAAATGATAAAAAAACAAATGACGATAAACAGATGAAAAAAAAAAGCAAATGAAGATCGACAAAACAAATGACCTTCGGATAAACAAATGATGATCGAAAAAACAAGTGAAGTTCGAATAAACAAATGACGATCGAAAAAACAAATGAAGATCTATAAAACAAATGATGATCGGATAAACAAATGATGACCGAAAAAACAAATGAAGATCTGTAAAACAAATGACGTTTGGATAAACAAATGACGATCGAAAAAACATGCAGATCAGTAAAACAAAAGACCATAAGCACGTTGATAAGGTCAAAAATTACTTGCAGCTATATTTTGTAATCTAGATGCGATTGCCATTCGAAAAGATAGGTGCAAGCAAATCTCGACCTTAATAACACTTCTCCAAAAATATGCTTTTTGGCGTTTATAGACATCACTGGTCATGAATATGTAAAAAATAAATAAATATTATGCATGTCCGTAAGGTAAAGAATTGCTTGCACCTATTTTTAGAATGTTTATCGCATCTAGAATACAAAAAGGGTCCAAGCAAATTTCGACCTAATGAGCATGCATAATAATATCTATTTATTTTTTAATTATATTCGTGATCAGTGATGTCCATAAACGCCTAAAAGCACATTTTTAGATAAATGTCATTAAGGTCGAGCTTGCACCTATTTTATAAATAGCTCTCGCATCTAGATCAGTGGCGGCCGTACCTTAAGTGCGCTCGTGCGGTGATCACCCGCTCAAAAGATTTAAAAATTACGCTTTCTTTATTATTAAATTACTTACCAATCCTACTATTAGGTATGTAACACTTATTATTTAAATATACTAAAACTCAAAACTATAACATGCCTAATTATGACGAAACAATTTAAGCCCTTTGCTACACTACCAAATAGTACCAAAGTCTAGTTTCCCTGTAATAAAAATCGGCGTGCGCCGAGTGCACGAGGGCTGCCCATACATCTTGTACTAGATACGAGCTAACACGCTTGGCGCATGAGACAAAACATCGTTCATAGAAAATGTACCGGGCAATGAGTCACTTTTCGTGCGTCGCACGCGTTCGGGCAATCCGAAGGTTACCGAGAGTACTCGATGTTTTGTTTGACTAAATTCAAATTCTCCCGGTATTGTTTCGCTGTATCTGTGACGCGTTAAATATTTATTGATTGGTTTGATTTTTAAATTGTTATCTCTTTTTATTTTGTTCTTAGTTCTATTCTATATTGCGTGTACAATTTGTGGAGTGTGTGAAAATGAGCATAAACATTAACTAAGTACTTACACGTACCCATACAAAACTTTTCAAAATAAAGTTGATATAAAATTAACACTTGCAAGTAAAGTGCACCACCAGATCAAGGATCCACCAGCCGCCACTGATCTAGATTACAAAATATGGCTGCAAGTAGTTTTTGACCTTATCAACTTGCTTAGTCTTTTGTTTTATTGATCTGATTATGTTTTTTCGATCGTCATTTGGTTATCCGACCGTCATTTGTTTTGCCGATCCTCATTTGTTTTGTCGATGTTCATTTGTTTCGCCGATCTTCATTTGTTTCGTCGACCTTCATTTGTTTCGTCGATCTTCATTTGTTTTGTCGATCTTCATTTGTTTTGTCGATCTTCATTTGTTTTGTTGATCTTCATTTGTTTTGTTGATCTTCATTTGTAAATAAAAATAGAATTTCAAATTTGATATTTTACCCACGCACCTGTCTTATATTATTTGTTGGGAGTGATAGAACAAAAAAAAGAATGAAAAAATTATTCCCGTTCGTCCCCCCAAAAAAATTAAGGGGACCATCGGGAAAATAAAATATTAAATTCCCGTTCGTCCCCCTAGGGGGACGAAGTCAAGGGGACGAACGGGAATACTCCCATTTAACGGTCCCCATTTTATTTTTCACACCCTCATTACCCATTTTTAAGGTGGAAATTTTAAGTAAAATTTAGAAAAAAGATCATTGCAATTTGATATATTATTTTGATAAAGTTATTTGAAGTAAAACTGGTAATTTCAAACGCTTACATTAATTGTTCGTAAGTGATTTTTATAGCACATAACAATCATGAAAGTTTTTTTTTTGTTTTTTTTGAATCTATACCACAACCACATATTTTATTTTATGTTGCACGGCGTTAAACTGCCACAATTGTATGGTACTTCCTGTATGTGAATTTTCAGCGAGACCAGCAACCCATTAAATGACACTTCGGGGTAACATTTATCATTAAATTTTAATTTTTCAAATAATTTACGAAATTTTCAATCCAAAAAAAAAAGTTTTATTTTTTTTCTAGTTTTTTCCAATTTTCGGTGATCTGACGTATACTCAAAATAAAACTGTAGAAATAACAGTCCAAACGTAGTTTACGTATTAAATATACTCGAGCCAAAAACAACTCGGAAATAATAATGTTTATTCGTTTTTCGCAAAAATTACTGGTTCAACACTTACTATTACACAACAAACTCATTCCAATAACAAAGCATACAGAGTTACGTTTATCTCCTATCTCACGAGTAACGGAATTTTTTGTCCACATAAACTGCGGGTGGAACTAAATAAAGTTGCATTTCTAACCCAAACAGTAAAAGCAAATTATTTACAGAACCGGCCAAGGGCGAATCGGTTTTGTAACAAGTCCAATTATTGAAGGGTTCCGTAGTAGGAAGGAACATTTTACAAAGGTCCGATTAGTTCGTTGAAACATACAGATAACGCTTAACACATTCGATATACATTTTACATTCACATTCACATTTACTTTTACATTTTACATTTTACATTTACATTGTGATCTAAAATATTATTACATAAAGTTGTCAAACATTTATCAAAGTTTTCGTAAACACTCATTACACACCACATTATTCACCACTTACTAGATCTGGTTCAGATGAATTTCAAAGACGGACAGACAGACAGACCTTAAATGGGAAGACCCAAAATATCCGAAATATGTTTTTCCGAATTTCAATATTCCGATGTTCAAAATTCCGAAGATTACAATTCCTAAGAAACAAAGCTCCGAATATTCAAAAGGACGATATTCATTTATCCGAAAGTCATAAGTACGAATATTTATTTTTCCTAATTTCATTAGTACGAATAATCAAAAGACCGGACTGTTATTTTCCCGAAAAACATTATTCAGAATTTCAAATATCCGAAAATTCACTGTTTAAGTTTTTTTAATAAAGTACGGTCAAGTCAAACTACCGAAAATATTATTTCCAAGTGAGTGGAAGGCAAACCACAAAACAAAAAAAATAACCACGAAGGCCGGAGCTCCGCTCCGCTTCGCTTTCGCCTTAGCCTTCTAACCTAACCTATCCGAGTCGAGGTGTTAACCATAATTAGTGGATGGTTAGCACCCAGACTCAGAGTACCCCGACTCGGATAGGTAAGGTTAGAAGGCTAAGGCGGGAGCGAAGCGGAGCGGAGCTCCCACCTTTGCCTTCGTGGTTATTTTTTTTTGTTTTATCGTTTGCCTTCCACTCTCTTGGAAATAATATTTTCGGTAGTTAGACTTGACTATACCTTATTAAAAAAAACCGGCCAAGTGCGAGTTGGACTCGCCCATGAAGGGTTTCGTTGCAGTAAGTAACATAATAGAAAAGCTCTTATAGTTCGTTGTAACTTTGATTGATGTTTTAACACGTTCGCAGTGGTAGTGATTTTTCTAACCTAAAATTGCGGTTTATGACGTATTAAAATAAAACTACCAGCTCTATCTCGGTCAAACCAATTTTCGTTGGTAGTTTTTATAGCAATGTACATCAAATATTTTTTTTAGATTTATCATTCTCTTAGTTTAGAAGTTAGAGTTAGTGTAGAAGTTAGAGAAGGAAGTGTCTCTTGCTAAAACTATTCACTTTAGAAAAAAATGATTTTAGGAACCTCAATAGCATTTTTAAAGACCTATCTATAGATACCCCACACGTATGGCTTTGATGAAAAAAAAAATTTAAGATTCAGTTCTGAGTATGGGGACCCCCAAAATTTACTGCTTATTTTCTTGTTTAATATAAGAATCTTAATGCGGTTCACTGAATACATCTCGTTACCAAGTTTCAAAAGCATAGACCTTATAGTTTCGGAGAAAAGTGGCTGTGACACACGGAAGGACAGACAGACAGACAGACATGACGAATCTATAAGGGTTCCGTTTTTGCCATTTGGCTACGAAACCCTAAAACGGGTGGATTCGGGAACATCAATAATCGTCTTTAATGATAAGTTTTCGGGTTAAAACAGGAACGGGTGGAAACGACATTCACCCTTCGTATTTATGATATTTCGGTTTTTTGATAATCGGAGTTCGTATTTATAATATGGCGGATTTTTAATGATTCGGAATTCAACGGTTCGGTTTCTTGAAATTCGGCATTCTGACAGTCGGAATTGTAAACATTCGGCATTTTAAAATTATGACTTTTAATAAAAAGGATTTATGGAACATCGGATTTTTGACTTTCGGGATTTCGAATCATTCGGACTTATGAAATTCGGAATTATGAAATTCGTGATTGTGACTTTCGGAATTAAGTTTTTCGTACTAATGTAGTGTACCCACATTAAATACCGTCGATCGTGGCATCTTTACTTTTCGTGAGCATCTTTACCTAAGCATACCCCGTACTAGTTTACATAAAATATTTTTTTATCTGTGACAGTTAGCACAAATTTACGCATATTGGTAGATTTTATAATAAATTGTTGTAACCCAAAAAGTTTTTCAAGCTGGCAACTTCGTCAACTGTCAAAATAGTGTACTTTTTCATTGCATGTGGTCAATTAAGTTCGCTGTGTCACCGACTAAAGATTGGCTTTTCTTGCAGAAAATATAGTTCAGATCAGTGAATTATATTAAATGTTATGGGAAATATTGTTACTATGGTGTATCACTATTATTCAATCTTCTAAAACTTTTATTTCTGGAGTTATTGGAAAAGGTAATGTTGTTTGAGGTTAGGTAAAGTTACCTCATTTGGCACAAAGGCAACTTTACCTACCTACCTATGTGTCTATATTTCATGTTAAAGAGGTAGGTAGGCATTTAATTATTTATCGTTTTGGAGAATTGTTCTGTTCCTGTTGCGTGGTTCTTTAATAAATGAGGTTTTCAATAAAAAAAAATCATTTTTTTTGACAACCCTGATTACTTTCATACATTTTTATAAAATTTGAGAAGTTCTTGTGGTAACTTTCCCTATGTATTGGTATTACCTATTTAAACGAAGATGGCTGCTTCAAAAATACATACATCGCTTTTTAGGCGCCAGGGCTAAAAGTAACTTTAAGTCGTGTGCAATATGGGGCACACATGCCATGTATATAAAGGCTAGGTAAAGTTGCCAAAAATGTGTCAATTTTACCCCGCTCATACTTTTGATGATTACAGCTATTCTATGTAGCTTTTTGTAGAATTCAATAATTCAATCAAAAGAGACTGTCCTTTTTTACCAAATTTAACAAGCAAAACTTCCATAGCCAGCTTAATGTTGGAGTAAATTGCATAAAAGTCAAAAAATATGGTAAAGTTGCCACGATTGACGGTATCTAGAGGGGTCTAATCTATTATTTGGGCCAAGGAACCCTAAAATTAAACAATTCATAATGCAAGGATTTCCTGTGACAAACAGTAGAAATATACCTATAAATGGTCCAACTTGTAAGTTGGGTCACTGAACCCCAAAAAGAAGAAATTTTTATTTTGTTAGTGAGCGGGTGAGTCGAAAAATATACACATTCCTCAACATTCAAGTACAAATGCAGATAACGAAAAAGGCTGTCATTCACTGCGTTAAGATGCAGTTGCTTATAGCTTGTAGGCTAATATATCATTACAGATACACGATATCGTTTTTAATATTTAAACTGATGGAAATTTTTAAGGATGAAAGCACACTGGCATAAGATTCTACTACTTAGGTGGCACACTAGGTACCACATTTTATCACATTTGACACATATACGCATATCATCACAAATACTTCACAATCACACTCATAAATTACTTAGGTAGCAGATAGGCATCCCACACTCATCATTATCATTACTCATAATTCCCCACACATTTTTTTTATGCAATGACATGTACATTTTATGTGATATGAATCCAAAGGCGGAAGGAGGGAGCAGGCTAGCTACATGCGAGTCACATTCGTATATTAGAGAAGGTGACTCAATTGTCCTAAGTTTTGTTCCCGACGAAAGCTGACAGGGATAATATCGTATAGAATGTAGTGTAACACCGACCTTAGATAGAACAGAGATAACACAATTACATCAATACTTATAGAATTCGGGACTTCACGCGAAACACATTTACTTACATTTTCACACCGACGTTTCGAGCACGTTGCAGCGCCCGTGGTCGCGGTTGGACTCCGCGATCACACTCCAACCGCGACCACGGGCGCTGCAACTTGCTCGAAACGTCGGTGTGAAAATGTAAGTAAATGTGTTTCGCGTGAAGTCCCGAATTTTATAAGTATGAGTGTAGAAAACCGCGATAGTTTAAAAATAACACAATTACATCAACATGATAACTTCAACATTTTACTCGCAAACAATACACAACTTATACACGTTTGACTTCTTACGCACACACATACACATTATACAATTAAATACTCACATACATTTTATACTACGATGGTAGCACACAAGGGCCCCATCATTTGTTAGTAATTGGCATTATAGCCAAAGATCATTCATTATACACGCTTGACTTCTTACACACAGACATACACATAATATACGATTAGGTACTCACATACATTGTATACTACGATGGTGGCACACAAGTGTCCCATCATTTGTTTTGCAATGGGCATTATGTCCAAATATACTTTGTTAGGGTTATTATACTAGTCACAATTTGACTACTAAGGAGGCAAATAAGCACACGTTTTATTTTGAAAAATTTTTTTGAATGGTTCACTAGCCTATACATTCGCAAAATATGTTACACAACACACTTCAGTTGACAACTAAGGTGGCAAACACTTGCCGTGTTTGTCACGGGTACATAGGGGTTAACTGGCATCAAGGGGATTCTTAAAGTTATTTTAATTCTTTCACATTTCTGTTTCACGGTTTAGTTTGGAGATACTGTTACTCGGAAGCGGTAGTCTTGCCCTAACAGAGTTCGTCGTTTTCTGTTAATTGGCAGCATTGGTCTTGCCTTAACAGAGAAAGTTTTTTTTATGGTGTTTACTGTTATGTGGCAGCATTGGTCTGGCCCTAACATTTGTTATTTAGTTGCTATTTTGTTAGTTAGTTATTTTGTTAGTTATTTGCTAATCCTACCTAGCGGAAGCTGGATGCTTGCCCTAGGGAATAGCTCATCCTATGACTCGGAAGTGTCACACTAGCCCTAGTAGGATGTTCTTCTCTGGGACGGTCGTATAAATCCCAGCCTTCAATTAAAAGTCTTATTATACCCACCCCACTTTCAGGCGGTGCGTATTACCTGAATCTTCAACCCAAAGCCTTAAATACGTCTTTTTTTTTATACTACTTAGGTGGCAGACAAGCTTACAGCCCACCGGAAGGTTGGTAACCGTAGCCTATAGACGTTTGCAACACCAGAGGCGTTACACACGCGCTGCCGACCCGGGTGCAGGTTGTGACGACCCACTGTTGAAATTTTTCAAGCCGCCCGTAAGGCCTTCAACTTGGCTTAACGACTGTCATTTTACTGACAACCGGGACCAACGGCTTATCGTGCCTTCCGAAGCACGGAAACGCTCGTAAATAAATGTCACAAAGTGGTCCACGTGGTGGTCACCCATCCATATCCGGCCATAGTAAATGTTGCTTACTGCAGTGATCGTTTACAGAACACTGAGTCCTTTCTTCTTTCTGTCCCATTTAATGTCTTCAGAATCACCCGAACACGAAATTTGAGTTGGTTTCGTTGAGTTGAAAGCGTTCTTTCCCATCGAGGCGAAAAGTGGACTGGGGATAGCCACTTTGCTACGTTGAATGTAAGAGGAGGTATGATAGACAAAATTGAGGAAGTATGCAAGATGATGAAAGAGAGACGACTCGATATTCTGTGCGTGAATGAGACAAAGAGGAAAGGATGTGACACCACCACACATGGACCCTACACTGCCTACTGGTCGGGTGTGCCTAAAACCAGTAAAGCGTGTCAGGGCGTTGGTGTAGTACTGTCTGCGAGAATGAATGAATGTGTCACAGAATATGAATGTGTAAGCCCAAGACTCGTTTGGTTGAGGCTGAAGGTTGGACTTACCCGCATCTTTGTTTTAGGAGTATATGCTCCGCAAGATGCGCGGTGGCGCCGATCTTTACGAGACCAAAGCGAGAGGCAGGCATTTTGGGAGAGCATGAGTGATGTTTTGAGTAAGTGCAAACTAAATGAGAGGATAGTAATGTTAGGCGATTTTAATGGGTGGGTTGGAGTCAAGCGTGATGGGTATGAAAGAGTATTGGGAAAGTTTGGTGATGAGCGAGTGAATGAAAATGGAGAAAGTTTGCTTGAAGTATGTTTGGAGAGGAATCTTGTGGTGACTAACACCATGTTTCACCACAAAGATATCCACTTGGTTACGAGACAAGAAGGAAGTAAGAGGAGCATGATTGACTTTGTGATTGTTGACGGAAGGATGAGAAAGAAAGTACTAGACACTCGAGCCTACCGCGGTGCTGGGATTGACACAGACCACTTCTTGGTTGTCAGCCGAGTAAGAGGTCTGTTTCAGCGGTGGAGGCACCGTGTGCGTGAACCTGTTAGTGTACTAGAACGCATAAAAGTTGAGAATTTGCAAGAGATAGGTATAAAAGAGGAATTTGTGAGCAAACTAAGCAAAAAGTTTGATAATTTAGATGAAGTATGTGAGATTGAAGAATTATGGAAGCCGATTAAGGAAGGACTCGTGGAAGTTGCGATTGAACTGTGTGGTGTGAGCAAGAGAAGCCAAGGATGTAAGTTAAAAAGAATGACCGCGGAAGTTCTGAAAGCGTTGTCTGATAAGAAGAAAGCATGGTTGGACTTGCTGGCTACAAAGGCCAATCAAAGAATGCAGAAGGCAACATATGAGGATGTACGAATGGCCAACGATGAGTATAAAAGGTATAAGCGTGTGGCAAAAGAGGTGTTAGTAAGAAAGAAGGAGAATGATAGAGATGAATTTGATAAAAGGTTATCTGGTGACTTCCAACAGAATATAAAATTCTTTTGGAAGTCCATAAAAGCGGTGAGGAGTCAACAGACCACATCACCGCTTAATAAGATCAGAAACCAGGATGGAAGTTTTGTGGGAGGAGAAGAGTGTGTGCTAAAAATATGGAAGGAGTATTTTGAAAGTCTATTTGATAAAGAGGATACGCAAGTGCAAACTCATTTTTGTGAAATGAATGAAATTGGTAATGAAAACGACATTAGCATGGAAGAAATAGTGGAAGCATTGAATAGTATGAAACTAGGCAAGGCTGCTGGGATTGATAGGGTTTCCGTTGAGATGCTGAAAGCAGGACGTGGCGTGGTGATTGACCAGCTGTACCGCCTTTTTAATCTGTGCTGGAGGAATGGCAGCGTACCAAAAGAATGGTCCAAAGCGGTCATTGTGCCGCTGTACAAAGGAAAAGGGTCGCAGCAAGAGTGCAAAAATTACCGCGGCATAAGCCTGCTCAGCATCGTCGGTAAACTGTATGCGAAAGTGTTGATAAAAAGAGTGATGAATGAAAGTGAAGGAAAAATGTGGGATGTTCAAGCAGGATTTATGAAAGGAAGGGGATGCACGGATCAGGTCTTCTCCTTACGATGCATAGCAGAAAAAGTTTTGGCGAAAAGCCAAAAGGTATATTGCGTATTCGTAGATCTGGAGAAGGCCTATGACAAAGTGGTGAGGAATGAACTATGGTCAACATTGTCTTTGTACGGGGTGAGCAGCAGCTTGATACGAGCACTGAAATCTCATTATGAGGGCTCAAGTGCTTGTGTCAGGATCAACGGAGCTTGCACGGACTTCTTTAATATAGAAAGGGGTGTGAGACAGGGTTGTGTAGCGTCACCGTGGCTGTTTAACCTGTACATGGACAGTTGTTTGAAAGAATTGCAAGAGAGTGCGTGTGGTATAAAACTGAACGAGCTGACCATCAAATGCCTCCTATATGCTGACGATCAGGTGATCTTAGCTGCATCGGCGGAGGAGTTGCAGTTGATGGTTAATATTATGCATGAGGCGCTGAAAGGTAGATGAATGAAAGTGAATGTAAGTAAGACTAAAGTAATGGTTTTTGAAAGAGAGGAATGTATGACGAATTGCCCTATTATTATCGAAGGGCAAAGAGTGGAACAGGTGAAAGAATTTGTATACCTGGGTTCAAAATTTACGAGGGATGGAAAGTGTGACCAGGATATTGAGAGAAGAGTTTTGGCAGGAAATCAAGTGAATGGGGCGATGCATACCTTTATGAGCAGTCAAAACGTGTCTAAGAAGGCGAGAGTGGCTGTGCATAGGGGTGTGCTTATCCCCACACTTATGTATGGTAGTGAAAGTTGGGTGTGGCAGAAGAAGCATGAAAGTAAAATTAATGCAGTGGAAATGAGAAGTCTGCGAAGTATAGCTGGAGTGAAATTGATGGACAAAGAAAGGAATAGCGTGATTAGAAAAAAATGTGGTGTAACTGAAGATGTAGTGACAAAGATAGAAAAAGGGATGCTTAGATGGTTTGGACATGTTGAGAGGATGGATGAAAATAGACTGACTAAACAGATCTATAAGGCGATAATGAATGGGCAAGCTGGTAGGGGTCATCCTCGGCGTACGCATGGTAACCAAATTGATGACCTGCTGGAAAAAGGCCAGGTCAAGAGTACCCTTAACCGGCGAGCGTGTATGAAAGCACTTATGAAAGTAGAAGAAGCGAAAGTGGTATGCCAGGATCGTAGCAAGTGGAAAGCCATAGTCTCTGCCTACCCCGATGGGAAACAGGCGTGATGATATGTATGTATGTATGTATGTATGAAAGCGTTCTCATCAACATACACCATCATCTCACACACACACACAAACACACATGCACACACGAGGAGTAATAGAAAAGGTGAGGACGTTCGAGGGCGAACGCAGCATTTGACGAACTTAGGCACGTCAAACGCTCACCGGAGAGGGGGAGTATGTAACGTTGTAAAACAACGTGTGAAAAAATTAATTAAATTAGATAATTCGAATAGAAATTTACTTCAAGATGCCATGATAAATAAAAGCGCCAGCCCCCTTAGACAAATGGCTTTTCCGTTAGTAGAATAGAATTCTCAATGTATGAGATTGACACTCGTTGTCGACATGTAATGAGACACAACGCATAGAATTCAAAATTGGCAGTCAAGTGTACAACTTTTCTATACATTGATAGTAAATGACAGAGAAACACGCTAATGGCCATAGAAATGCTAGCCAAGTGGCACTTTTGACTGGCGTTTACGTTAGTAGAATACAATTCTCAATGTTTGAGACTGACACTCGTTATCGACATGTAATGAGGTTCAACGTATAGAATTGGAAATTGGTAGCCAAGTGTACAACTTTTCTATACGTTGATAGGAAATGACAGAGTAACACGCTAATATGCAAGCCAAGTGGCACGTTTGACATATGAATTCACCTTCTAGCGATTATACACGACTCGACACGAAGCGTGCGCTCGAACCTTGTAGTTATCGCTAATATGGGCTCGCGATACGCTCAAACGGAACTTGACAAGTCTGATAAATATGCATGAAAGTTGCTTGAATGTACGTGATTTCTTTGCATGTTTGTCAAGTACTGTTTGACCGTGCCGGGTACACATAACAAAATAGCGATAGTTTAATAGTTTGAAATTTTGAATGTAAATTCAAAATGTGGTGGAGCTACACATGAATCTTTTATATGGGCATCTAGCCAAGTCAAACCCTTCATGCGTGAACATCATCAACATGGTGAGTGAATAAACTTGGTAAGTGTGAGTAGCAAATTTTATACATAATTTTGATATATATTATATTGAAACTCAACAAGATTCTCCAACCTTTTCAGGTGATTCTGGATATGTTCAGAGGGTTTTCGTAATGACACCAATGTTAAATGCTGCACCTGGTTCTCGGCAAGAGGTATATACTAACCGTCACATCCAAGCTAGAAATATTTTGGTTTACTCAAAGCACGTTGGATATGCTAGCTCAAGCAACGTACCCTTCATTACCATCCTCATGTGGCCAGCAAAATTGTATTAACATGTTGTGTATCGCACAAATTGCACTGGAAGCCCAGATACCACCGGCTGAAGTAGCTGAGGAACCTCATGAGGATGATGATTGGGTGCCACCAAACGCCACTGCTCTCAGCAGTCAACATGACCTCATGCATGGCAGAGCTATATTCGATTGCTTAGTAAATACATTGTAATGTGCACCTTGATTATTTCCGAATACAATCTTAAAGAATTAAGTCAACAACAGTCATTTTGTTCTGTCCTGGGGGTGCCTGGGGTATCCTTTCGAGGGCTTATCCGGGGCTTCCAACCGTAGGCTGTTATACCCCGTTTACATTCAGCCAAAGTGAGTAGGGAAGTGGGCAGGACGAGTATGTAAACACGATGCTTCTCATGCCCCTGCCATTGCTACTCGCGCTGCCCGTCGCTCCCCAAAAGAGCGGTTTTTTTGTGCGGGAGCACAGATTACTAAATAGTTACTACGTAAGCGGGAGTCAAAGGACCGGGCAGCGCGAGCGGCAGTGCGTGTTTACATTCAGCTCCGTCGCTCAGTTCTCGCCGAGTGAGTGAGAGAGAGAGTTCTATTACGATGGATATATATCATATCCATCTTCGACGGCGACGTCTTTTCTTTTTTTTAACTTGAAATCTTTTTAAAATTCTTACACAATTGTTTATTGCGAGAAGACACAGCACGGACGCAGTAAATATTTCGACGTCTGCCATTGCCGAAAGTCGAAAGCGATGTGAGTGGTAGGGCAGTAAGCTTATGTAAACACTATACTTCTCTCGATCCTGCCACGGCAGTATCAAGGGAAATATTGCTGGCAGCTCGAGTGGCAGCGGCAGGGGCTGTATGTAAACGAGGTATTAGATAGGATACGTGAGGTTTTCATCCATAGCATATCGGCATAGCATCCATGAGGATTTTTCCTCACGTAAAAAATAGTCATTTTGTTCTTACAATATTTTTAATCGTTGTTTTCAAGAAGTATCATTCTTAATTCTAACCAATTTACTAAGCTAAATGTTTAACTTATTTTCTATAATATTATAAATAAAGCCCGACGCAGTGTCGTGGACTGCGACAGCGGAGAGGCAGACGCCTGCACCGCGCGCCCACTGCTGCGCGGCGGTGGAGTGCGCGGGGGCGGCACCGTGTGGTGTGCGCTCCCTGGTGTCGCGTGGAGTGTTGAAGCCGGTGTTGGCGCGCTGGTGCTGGGTGAGAGGTGGCTCTGAGGGAAGCCTGGTGTAGGTGTAGCTGCTGCAACTGCAAAGTAACATTGTATAATTAGGTACATGGTACTAAAAATTTATGTTAAGTACCTAATGGTTAGTACTACAAGCAGATCGGCATCTCTCCACCCCCACGAAACAAACTTTCTCAACCCCGCCTCTGTTGCCCTAAGTTGCAGTTTGTTCGCTACGAATCAAACGGACAAAGATCTTTGGCGACAAAAAATACCTTTGAGGTAAAAAGCGGACATATTTTTTGCCTCTGCCTACCCCTTCGGAAATAAAGACATGTCTATATACCAACAATTCATAGTACCTAGGTAAATATTAATTTCATTAAGTTATAATAATGTTGTTTTAACATAAAAATTGAATTGCTAATGTTAGATACTTACCAAAATTTGGTGAAAGCTTCGCACAATTTCACTTAAAACTGTGCGTTCTTTTATAGTAAACTGAATCAACCCTTATTTGAACTATTAATTAAAAAGAATTAATGAACAGTTTTAGTTTCCTTAAAGAATCAAACAGAAACACAAATATTAAAATCTGTTATTTGAAAATTTGAAATGACGGGCTACTTCAAAATGATTGTCATTTTGAAGTCGCCTGAAGCGAAACCATAGACGTACACAAATTTTTAGATTTTTTAGCGATATCCGGTATCGACTGAGCGTTGAACGAATCGTTGTACACTTGTCTCCCAAATTATTGAAGTTTTTGAGACGACGTTTGCGTTTATACACATCAAATCCTTCATAACGCTTAGCACGCACTGCGATTAAACGCCCGCGTTTTACCGCAAGTCTGAAACCGCAAAAAAATGTAACACATAGCTTTCTATACAAGCGCACGCATTACTGACTTTTTTCAGTGACTGATTTTAAAAACGCAACTTGCTACATTTTGACCGCGGTTTGATAACGCGCGATTTCTTTGTGCCCTATACTGATAGTACTGTGGCGCACGCACGGCGGTTAACCGCATTCGGATTTTTTCAGTCTCGGCTGAGCGAGTGCGGAGAATAGACGTTCATCCGAGTCCGAAACGTCGTATGCAGACTACAATATTTACGATAATGTGTAAAAAAACATTATCATTAAGGTGGAAACAAGGCCGGCATTATATATGCTGACGCACGTTGTTGTACATTTTGCAAAAGTATCCTTTCAAATGTCTTTGATCGGTAAATCGATGGCGTTGTTTACGTTTTTTTTTATTATTTCAATACTAACCATTAAGGGGCGGTTATAGCGCACAAGTAGGCATTTGGCGCTCCCCTCGCCCCGGGCGCAAGACACACCGCGCGCCGGCAGCGGCAGTGAACTCTCATGCCACAGTATACAGTAGAGTAGGAAGAAACAGCATGCTAACTTTGTTTGACGTAGTAAATGCATCTAACTTTATTAAGTGTAGTGATTTATTCGAGTTTCCTAAATAAACGAGTTAATTATACATATTATACTATTATTTTTAAGCTAAAGCGTTTTGGTTTAGTTGCTTGAACTCTAGAGTCTAAGAGACTGCTAGTTGAATTTCAAAAGTTCCTTAACAGAATGTCCATTTTTGAAAAATACCAAAATGTATAACATCACGCTAAGGCGAATAAGAGCTGAGCAGCAACGAAACATTTTTCGAAAACTAGGATATTTCATTTCTTTTGAGAGTTTCCGTTGCGTAAGTTTGCTGGATGGTTACAGTTGCGTAAAAAATGTAAATTACATTATAACTGGTCATAAAAATAAACTGAAAATAAATTTCAGCAAAACACCAACCAAAGTGCGTGTTAATACGCGGTTTTGAGTTTTCAGCTATTCGTAAACCGCTTGCGTTTAATCGCAGTGCGTGCTAAGCCTAAACCCTTCATGCGTAAACTTCATCTACATGGTGAACAAACTTCACCCAATTGTGTCATTATGGTCTAAGATCCCCTATAGAACTATCTTCACCGAGCTGGTTAACTGATGAAAATTATTTTATATTCAATGAAACATGTCACTAAATAAATAGCAGATGGGTTGCCTAAAAAAATCAGTCCAGAATATGATTAACCAAGAATTTTATAAAAAAAAGTTGGGACTCAATGAAATTAATCTTTATATTTTAATTAACTTTAATAGTAGATTGTATAACAAGAGAGCAAAATGGTATTTTTACGGCGAGGGCGCTACTTTCAATCACGAGCGAAGCGAAGGATTCTAGAACAGAATTCCGAGCATAGCGAGGGATTCTAACATAGAATTCTGAGCGTTCTGAGCGCAGTGAGGGATTCAAAGTATGTCCGCCCGAGGGAAAAGAAAATTGCTCTCGAGTAATATACTTTACTTTTCATTCCCTTTCTATGAGAAAAAATAAGTTTTGTACGACGCACGTGGTTACCTTCTATAGTTATTGTTTCAGATTATTGTTTTCATATTTATTTGATCTCCCTTTAGTTTAAGATACTGTATTGTTTGAAAGAAATTGTTCCTTAATAAAGACTCTTTCGGTTGGTATCATAGAATACAGGATCTATTTTGTACACGTCTCCCAAAGTTCCCGAGTTTTCAAAAATCTTTAATGCTGTTTTACTTACTTTTGAAAATAAGGAATGTTTCCTTTCAGAAAAACTTAGACCCTACCACTACACTCAGTAAAGACCTGGTACTTTAATATACGTTGATGTCACTAGATGGCGCGGTGTGTCGGTTACCGATTTGTAACTCGCGATAGTAAGATTTTCCTTTGTCTGTCTATGTTTTGTAAAATATTTGGTCATAATATACTTACTTCCTTGTTAGTACAGTAGCGTCTGCTTTTTATTTGAGACCCTACCACTACACTCAGTAAAGACCTGGTACTCAGTGGTACATTTTTGGTCCTTCGAGCCGGATACCTTCTGAGGCATTCGAAGTTTGGTCGTCCAGTGGTGACGAATTTTTGGCCGCATCCAAGGTGTTGGAAGGTGCCTAGTGCGGCGGAACCCTTGGTTACCCTCACAGGAAACAGCAGCAGCAGTCAAGTTAACTGCTAGACGGCGCCAAGCAGCGCAGTCAGGAACAGCTGAATCAGGACCTTACACCCCTACTGGAGACAGGGCTGGTGATGACCATCCCTCAGGATAAGTGCGGAGCATTTTAATGGAATTGTGACGTCATATGGAGTGAACGTAAGGACTTATAAAACCGTGAGTTTTTTTTCTTCATTAATTGTACATCAATCAAGTCAAGCTAATTTGAACTTTATTAAAAGGAACAGTTTAACTTTAAATTTTGAAGTGAAATCTTGGACTTTGAAAAATTAGAAGCAAAGTAATATTAAGTTAGATTAAAATTTGTAGATTAGTAACTTAGAATAGTTAGCTCTTAAGAAAAGTGGTTCAGACGGGGAACCTATGCCCGATTTTGTATAATTTAATTTGTAGTATAAAGACTTGTAAAATTTTAAGCTTTATTTATTTAGACTTAGAGAATTTGCAAGAAATATTAACTTAGAATACTTTTAGTGAATAGGGACTTAGAATAGATTAAGATAATTGGTTCAGACGGGGAACCTATGCCCGATTTTTTGTAAGTTTTATAGTGGTCTAAACACTTGTAAAATTTTAGACTGTGTTTTGAACTTGCAAAATTTCTCAGAACTTATTTATTGTTGATTATTTTTAGTAGCCATTTCAGACTTGTAATATTTGTGGTTAACTTTGAATGTATCTATTTGTGTTTTGATTTATCTATTCATTTATTTAATTTGTACATAAGTGTCTTTGTTGCTTTGTTTATTTGTTCCTATAGTTTAGAACCATGGAAGCTAAATTGTTGGTGCAAACTGATAATTATAGTAGGTTAGTAAAAGCTCAGAGGAACTTTAAGAAAAGTCCTAAAGAGCGTATTACTGAGGCATATGTACAGGTTCGGCTTGAGTCTTTAGAGGCGTTATGGAAAACGTTTGCGGATATGCATACCGAACTTATGCAACAGTTTGGTACTCAGTTGTCTCAGAAAGATTATGTGACAAATGATCAATATAATTTGACTGAGGAAATTTACATTGAGTACAAAACGGAATTAAGGTCATTACTCACTATGTTTAAGAAGAAAGAAGCAGCTAAAACAAATGTAATCGAACCTCCTAAAGGCGAAAAGGCGCCGATTGAGTTGCCCAAAATTAAAATACCTAAATTCTCGGGTCAATACGCAGAGTGGGTCACTTTTAGGGATTTGTTTGTATCTCTAATTCATAATAACCGACAATTAGATAATGTACAAAAGATGCATTATTTAAAGTCATCCTTACAGGGAGAAGCCGAGCAGCTTCTTAGGCAGATTCCAATTTCCTCTGCTAATTATGATAGGTGTTGGGAGCAATTAACTTTACGGTACAATAATAAAAGGTTTTTGTCACACTATATTTTAAAACGGCTATTCAGTCAAAGAAACATTACCATTGAGTCTGCAAATAGCTTGAAAGCACTTATTGATACTACGGGTGATTGCTTGAATGGTTTAAAAAATTTGGGTATTGATATTGATAATTGGGACATAATTATAATTCATATACTTACCTTGAAGCTTGACTCGGAATCCAGAAAGCAATGGGAGTTCAGTGTAACTAATCATTCGTCGGAAGAGTTGCCAACTTTTGATCAATTTCGGGAGTTTATTACTAACCGTTATAGGGCTTTAGAACTTCTGGATACCAGGTCGGCAGGGGTTATAAATCGACAAGTTAACGTTAATAATAATACGAAAGATGTTACAAAATTTAAATCACTGCACGTGGTTGATGTTAAGTGTCCATTTTGCACAGAAAAACACAGGTTAGGGTTTTGTAAAAAATTTGCAAAGCTAACTGTAGACCAACGTCGTGATTTTGTCCAAGGTAACAACGTGTGCTTTAATTGTTTGGGAGTAAATCATGGCGCAAAATTTTGTAAAGTTAAGTCAAAATGTAAGATATGTGATAGACATCACCACAGTCTTCTCCACCCCAAGGGGAAGGATGCTGCTGAAAATGTGAGTACTAAGGAAAGTTCTGAGTGTGGAGACAAGGAAGAAACAGTTACTCAGTCATCTTTCATGGCTTGTTCATCGACAGGTACGATGGTTAAACAGGTTTTGCTAGCGACGGCGTGAGTAGAAACCGTGTCGATGAATGGTGGTTGTTATATTTTGAGAGCGTTGATAGATCAGGGTTCTCAAGCGAATTTTGTCACTGAAGCTACGGTTCAGACCCTGAAATTGAAAAAGACACCTATAAAGGGTCATATTTCAGGCGTAGGTGGAGATAAAGGGATCAGTTCTCATTCTAAGGTGGAGATCCTAATTAAATCAAGGGTGAATTCCGACGTGACCATAAAGGTGCAGGCATATGTTTTAAAAACAATTACAAGCTTCCTTCCTTCAAAGAAGGTAGCAGCCCTGAAATGGTCCGAATTAGCGGAAATAAAATTAGCGGATCCTGAATTTGACAAACCTAATAGAATAGATTTATTGTTAGGAGCAGAGGTTTTTGGTCAGGTGATTCAGGATGGGATCAAGAGGGGTCCTAATGGAACACCAGTTGCCCAAGCAACAAGTCTAGGATGGATTTTGTCAGGTTCAGTGAATGAACCAGCAACCCATGCTGGAAGAATAAATGTGTTTCATCAACACGTTCATGAGGATGAGATACTTAAAAGGTTCTGGGAGCTAGAGTCCGACGTGCCATTAAACAAGCAAGTCACTTGGACGGAAGACGAAAAACGATGTGAAGAGTTTTTTAGGGAAACGACAACAAGAGATGCCCAAGGGAGATACATTGTTAGGCTTCCTTTTAAATCAGAAGACCCTGACTGCAAGCGGAATGGGTCCAGGGATGTAGCGGAAAGACGATTAAGAGGGTTAGAAATGAAGTTTAAGAAAGATAAAGAATTTGGAAAGAGGTATAAAGAAGTCATCCAAGAGTATTTAGAGTTAGGTCACATGGTGCCAGTAGAAGAACCGGATAACAACAGAGAACAATCGGTTTACTTACCCCACCATGCGGTAGTAAGAGAGGATAAGGACACTACCAAAGTAAGAGCTGTCTTCGATGCATCCTGTAAAGGAAAAACTGGCGTATCTCTAAACGAATGTTTATTGGTTGGCCCTACGCTACAGCCTGACTTACGTCATTTGGTTATGCGATGGAGAGAGTCAAAGATATGTTTAACTGCTGATGTGGTAAAGATGTATCGCCAGGTAAAAGTGCATGACGAAGACACCGATTTTCAGCGATTGCTTTGGAGAGATGATCCTAAAGAAGAAATTAAAGACTATAAGTTGCTTCGAGTCACTTTTGGCACGGCTTGTGCTCCATACCTGGCCGTCAAGGCTCTGCAACAAGTCACGCATGATGACGGCAGCAACTATCCCATGGTTTCTGAAAGAATTATCAAAGATTTTTACATGGACGATTTGATGACAGGGTGCGAAACTGTGGAAGAAGGAATAACGATATACAACCAAATGAATAAGTTGTTAGGGAAAGGAGGTTTCATATTACAGAAATGGACTAGTAATAGTATGGAGTTAGTAGACATGATAACCAAACAGGGAGAACAGGAAGGGAAGAATCAGTTGAACCTGAAAACGGATAAAGTCATGAAAATATTAGGCATTACCTGGGACAGGAACGTTGATGGCTTCCGGTATACGGTAGCACTTCCCAGCGCGCAGCAACCTGAAACCAAACGAAAGATTGTAGCAGAGATAGCTCGGTTGTTTGATCCCTTAGGTTGGATCATCCCTTGTATTATTGTAGCAAAGGTAATAATACAAAAGCTTTGGCTTGCAGGAATTCAGTGGGATGACCCAGTTCCACAAGCAATATTAAAGGAATGGCATACTTACCGAGAAGGACTTCAAAAGCTGACAGAATTTCAGATTCCTCGATGGGTGGGAACCAAATCCACTGATACTCGAAGAGAGTTGCATGGCTTTTGCGATGCCTCCAAGGTGGCATATGCAGCGGTGGTTTACATCCGTGTGATCGATGAACAAGGCAGAATTCACGTTGGATTGGTCACTGCGAAGTCGAAGGTAGCCCCTTTAAAGCAGGTTTCAATACCTAGGTTGGAACTGTGTGGAGCGGTGCTCTTGAGTAGGTTACTGGTAGAGGTCGCAGATGTTATGAAGATTGATAAATCTCAAATTCACGCTTGGACTGACTCTACTGTCGTTTTAGCTTGGCTAAACAGTCAGCCTTACAGATGGAAGGTCTTCGTAGCAAATCGCGTAGCAGAAATAATTACCACTTTGGAACCACAACATTGGTCGCACGTGTCTTCCAGTAAAAACCCTGCCGATTGTGCTTCTAGAGGTACTACTCCAGCTGAATTAAGAGAAAACACACTCTGGTTGGAGGGACCTGACTTTTTGAAGCAAACAGTCGTGAACTATAAGAAGCCAGAGGGATTGTCTACAGAAGTAGAAGCTGTAAAAATACATCAAGCCACCGTCGAAGACATAAAACTAGTCTGGGAACGATTTTCAACGTTGAGTCGGTTGGTTCGAGTGACAGCTTATTGTAGAAGGTTTTTACGGAAAAGGTCAGCCACTGAAGAGAAAGTTAGGTTTTTAACAACTGCAGAGCTACAAGGTGCACTAAACTCATGCATAAAATCATATCAAGTAGCCTACTTTCCGGAAGAAATGAAAGCTTTAGTGGACAACCAATCAGTTGCTAAGAGGAGCTCCATTAAGGCTCTTAATCCGTTTTTAGATGAGCAAGGATTATTAAGAGTTGGTGGGAGGTTGGAACACTCTAACTTGCCAAGTTACAAGAAACATCCCATTCTTATTCATAAGCATTCTCATCTCGCCAAACTTATCATTCACGATGCACATCTTCAAACGATGCATGGAGGTCAGCAATTGACGTTGAATTTCATTACCAATAAATATTGGATCCTGAATGCAAAACAACTGAATTACCAGAACTCCGCAAATGGGCCAGTTACCGGAAGCACGAGTCACTCCCAGTCGTCCGTTTCGCAGCAGTGGAGTGGACTTCGCTGGTCCCATTCAGATACGAACGTCTAAAGGACGTGGTAACAAATCACAGAAGGGATATATCTGTTTGTTTGTCTGTATGGCAACGCGGGCGGTGCACATCGAAGCGGTTACAGACTTATCTGCACAAGCCTTTTTGCAAGCTTTTAAGCGATTTGTCGCGAGGCGTGGACACTGCAAAGATATGTGGAGCGACAACGGCACGAATTTCGTTGGAGCCGCCGCTGAGCTGAAAAGATTGCTTGTAACTGAAAAAGATGACATGTTGGCGGAAATTAAAGAAAGTTTAGCTGACAACGGAACGACGTGGCACTTTATTCCCCCCCATTCCCCAAATTTCGGTGGATTATGGGAATCCGGGATTAAATCTGTAAAATTTCACCTAAAAAGGGTTATCGGGAACTCCACTCTCACCTACGAAGAGATTTCTACAGTATTGGCACAAATAGAGTCATGCCTTAATTCTAGGCCATTGATTAGATTGGGCAGTGATCTTGAGAACACAGAAGTGTTGACCCCAGGTCATTTTTTGATCGGCGAAGCACTGGTAGCAGCACCTGATCACAACTACGAATCTTCAAATATAACATCACTTCGAAGATGGCAATACACGCAGAGAATGTTTCAGGACTTCTGGCGTAAATGGTCTCAAGAGTACTTATCAAGGTATTTTTATAGGTACCGGTGGTCAGCTCAAACTCCTGAGCCCAAAGTGGGTGAAGTAGTGGTGGTGAAGGAAGATAACCTTCCTCCTTGTCGTTGGTTTTATGGGCGTATTATTAGTACTCACCCGGGCAAAGACAATATCACACGCGTGGTCACAGTTAAAACAAGAGATTCGGTAATTAAGAGACCTGTCTCAAAATTATGTATTTTACCAGTTACTGATAGTTTAAGTTAAGTTTAGAGTTTAAGTGTCCACCAATCTTTGTGTGTTGGTTGCATTTGTGTCTGTGTTAAAATTGTGGGTATCTAGAGTTAAGATTTCTTTGATTTGTTTAAAATTGTTGCATGTCTATGTGTATGTACATACATGCACGCTAATGGAATTTGTTATTTATTTGTTATGGTTTATTTGGATTAAGTTAAATTGCTATTACTTATATTCAAGGACAAAGTTCAGTTTGTCCTTGGCGGGCGGTTATGTACAACTGATGTATGTAAAATTAATATACGTTGATGTCACTAGATGGCGCGGTGTGTCGGTTACCGATTTGTAACTCGCGATAGTAAGATTTTCCTTTGTCTGTCTATGTTTTGTAAAATATTTGGTCATAATATACTTACTTCCTTGTTAGTACAGTAGCGTCTGCTTTTTATTTGAGACCCTACCACTACACTCAGTAAAGACCTGGTACTCAGTGGTACAGCCATTATCAATATTATGGGTACTTTAACTCCAACTACCGTCTTTAAATTCCACTCTGTATAATCTTTTTTTTTAATAAAAAAGATTTTATTGTTTTCTATTTGTTTTTTCATTTATCAATCCATCCTCAATTTTACCATTAGAAATGTATAAATTATTAGTGAAATAATCATTAATGAGATTTTATATACTGTACAAATTTACAACAACGGAGCTGGGACGACGCTATATCAAAATTAACCTTTGACTCCTTGTTAAATGCTTGGCTTAGGCCCGGATCGGGCCAGATTATTAGAAAGCTCAGTAGAAAGGAATCCGGTGATTGGTTGAAAGCTTTCCCTACAGTCAACACCGGAACTTTTTTGGAACCGGACATCCTAAGAATTTCAGTTGGTTTGAGACTTGGCGTCACGCTTTGCGCTCCACATCCATGCCCCTGCGGTTTAACGCTGACACTTTGGGGCATCATGGTCTTTCATGTTCAAAGAGCGCAGGCCGCTTCTCACGCCACGCTGCGCTGAACGACATCATTCGCCGTGCTCTTGCCACCGCCAATGTGCCTGCGCTCTTAGAGCCAAACGGCGTTTTCAGGGACGATGGCAAGAGACCGGATGGGATAACTTTGATACCGTGGGAGATGGGTCGGGTGCTGGTCTGGGATGCAACTTGTGTTGACACTCTGGCCCCGTCCCATCTTCCTAAAACAAAATTAAAAGCCAGTGCAGCAGCGGAAGCGGCTGAAAATAATAAAATTAATAAATATAAGGGTCTCGACTCATCGTATCGTTTTTGTTCAGTCGGTGTCGAGACCCTATGTCCATGGGGTCCTAATGCGCAAAAATTTTTCAAGAATTTGAAAAAGCACCTAGTGGAGTCGACTGGTGAAGTGGTGACCCAAGGGCTGGCAGTTTTCTCGCTCAACGAATAGGTATTGCTATTCAAAGGGGGAATGCTGCTAGTCTTTTGGGCACAATGCCACGGGGGCCTTATTTAGGTTTAGTTTAGACAGTAATAATGTAAATATAGATGTGTAATAATTATGTTTCTCTGTAATTTTTAACAATAAATGTATAGTTTTCCTTTACCAATAAGAGTAGAGGGGAAAAAAATGGACAAAATATTTGACCGGCAACCTCCGGATTATTAATTTTTGACCTTTTATTAACTTAAATCCATTGGTGGAATTCGGTCCTCACATTTTGCATACTCAACTACCTATAGCGCCCGGTCTATAGTCTTATAATTGCAAATTTGTACTGACGGGCGACTTCAAAATGACATAAGACACGCAAGAAAGACATCTACCAGCGAAACCATAGACGTATGACTGATTTTTATCCATTGACATATATTCTATTGATATACAGGAACGTCCATACATGAAATATGTTCCAGAGAGCGATGCTAATGGACTCGTCCACCAATGGTATCGTCCTAATTGAAAGGTGCTATAAAACACATATTTAAGCATGAATAATACGATCTAAAAGTCTAAACATTGTACAATTATATTACCGTAAAACATGGCAACTTGACCATATTTTTTCAGATATTATTGTTTTATTTTTTAACTATATGTTGTATCTATGAATAAAAACTCTAATTGCATATACTTATTACACTTTTGGGTACCATTTTCTGTATAAGTAGGTAGCTGTCTAAAACTTAATAATTAAAGAAATACCGTAAAACATGGCAACTTGACCAAACCTGTAGTAACTTTACCATGTCATAGGTATTTACGTATACACAAATAACTTTAAGTTGTCTTTGGATAGATACTTTCTTGTAATGGTTTTTCGATATTTTCCGGCAACATTTTATTATTTTTGTAACTGACAACACAAGATAGTTTTTAGGGTTCCGTAGCCAAATGGCAAAAAACGGAACCCTTATAGATTCGTCATGTCTGTCTGTCTGTCCGTCCGTATGTCACAGCCACTTTTCTCCGCAACTATAAGGCCTATGCTGTTGAAACTTGGTAAGTATTATTTTATGACCGTTGAAAGTCGGCTGCAGTGAAAACATATTTTACGAATAGGTGTGAAATTGTGGTCGCAGAGGCTAAACTATACGTTACAGGTTAGTGAAATTTTGATATTGCATGTAATATATGGTTGGCATTACTGTTACAACATCAGCTATTCCTCGCTTTATTGAAATATCACCTTGGGTATTGTTAATCGGGTTCGGTAAAGTTACTACTGACTGGGTCCGGGCATCTTTACCTACAGCTAGAGTTGTCTCAAAAAGAAAACATTTACTCATGAATTGTTTGTGTGTTAATATACCTTTTTGACTGCCTCTGTGGCGCAGTCGGTACTGATACCAACTGTGGCGCTGGAGGTCGTGGGTTTGATTCCCACCGGAGACAAATATTTGTGTAACCCATAAATGTTTGTCTCAAGAGTCTGGGTGTTTCTATGTATAATATGTATGTATTTAAAAAGTATATAAGTATAAATATCCCTGGCCTAATACACATAACACAAGCAGGTTATTCCTAGCTTACTTTGGGATCCGATAGCGTTGTGTGTAATGTCCGTGAATATTTATTTATTATTTATTTATTTATACCTAATTGTTTTTGATATAATTTGACAGGTATTGTAATATAATCTTAATGAAAACACTATAAATTATAGGTACTAAATGTATGGGCATGCCAGCATACTATCGTCCTATTTTAATTTTTTTTATCGCGTAGAATGTTCATTTTCGTGTCAATGAAAAGGCAGTGGGATAGCACGTATGACAGTAGAAAAAAATATTCAAAGTCTCCATTCAGACACGTCTGGACCTCCGTTTACATTGAGATCAGACGAATAATTGAATTTTATGATCTTGATTTAAACTTAACAATGTACCTATTTAGAAAACTAAGAAGACTGATTTTTGTATTTGTATTTGTAAGAAGACTGATTTATTTTGGAGACTATGCCATTTACATGCTTTAATTTAAGATTAAAATACCTAGGTAGGTATATTTTGTGATAAGGGAAAAAAATACTCAATAAAAAAATCAAAAGCAGAGTGTTTATTTTATAGACATCCATTCGCAATACAACGTTTTGTATGTAAATTACAGAGATCCCAGTGGCAACTATACCTACGGTAATTTTAGGGTCTTCTTGATTGAATTATTCTCCTAATGCTCTTTGATAGTAAAGATAATCTTCCTAAGAAGCATCTTGACCTAAATAAGTAGTAAATACATTATAAAAAAATATACAAAAAAAATAGGTAAAGTAGTCAATTTCGTGTCAATTTTACATGTGTTGTTTATTCTTCTCTTTATCTTTAATTATTCAATTTTAAAGGTAATAATTTATGTATAGGTATAGTTGCTACTGGGATCTCTGTAATTTATGAACGCGGTAAAAAAATCAAAATAGGACGAAAGTATGCTGGCATGCCCATACATTTAGTACCTATTATTTAAAGCGTTTTTTCTCATTAAGATTATATTACAATACCTGTCAAATTATATCAAAAACTATTTGTTCTGATCGCCGCATCTAGTACGTAGTACATAAAGATCGATGTTTCTTTCTACATCCGGTATAGACTCAGCGTTGAACGAATCGTTTCTATCCAATGTTGAAGTTTTCTCCGCGACGTCTGCGTTTATAGAGATAAAATTGACATGAAGCGCAGGTGTCGCAACGACAGTATGTTTAATTTGATAGTCAAACTAGAGCGGTTTGACGTTGAGTTAGTATCGAGTTGCGCCATCAGAGGCGCTATTCATCAGTATATAAAGCTTTGCATCAATGCAAGAGCACCGCCAGATCAATATTTAAATTCGCTCACGGACGTGGGAGTTGTCGAGTGATATAGCGAGAGAAGTAAAAGTTTAAAGTAAATTTATCAAGTATAAGGAGCAAATAGCTCTAAACAGAAAACCCCAAACCGCGTAAGTTAATTGAATCCATAAATTTAGCTAATCGTGAAAAGTGTAAATTGAGGGGTGCTGGTCTCAGGAAAATATAGGGGTTGCCGAGGGTGGTTGTGAAAAAGATTTGAATTGTAACAGTTGATTTTAAAACAAGGGTTGTGAGACCTCTCGACTTCCGGGTCTGCTCTTCGCAGAACGGGAGCCGACTGGTCTCTGGGGAGAATAGTTGGAAAAACGAGCAGGATCTGATTCCCACGATGGAATTTTCCAGGGTTCACCCTCGGGGTTGAGAAATTCACCCTCCGGGTTACGAGAATTCACCCTCCGGGTTGAGAAGAGTTCACCCTTCCGGTTGCAAACGTCCACCCTCCGGGTTGATTGGATTCACCCTTTGGACTTACCATCCAGGTTAAAGACACCGTGCTGTTCTACGTGGTGGACGGCACGGAGACGCCACCAACTGCAGCACACTTCGAGAAGGACAGAAACCCCAAGATAAGTCGGAACCCTGCGAAAGCCTTCGGAAATCGCACACTTGCTACTTGATCGTACCCCCACGACCCCGAGTTTTGAATTTATAATTAACTATCATTTTAAATTTTAATCTCAACTTCTTATTTATTTCTCTCTTCTTTTCCTGAAAGCCTTCAGCTTTTCAATGTACACATCCTCACTAAATTCATATAAAAATGCAGTTGGCGGTATAATATTTAAATCATGACTTCTTGATATCGCACGATCAGAAACAAACAGTCATTATACCAAAATGGCAATTTTCAGGAGAAGCGTTTAAAGGTCGTAACCAAAAAAGAAGTATTTATGTACATTTAATCAAGTGAAATCTCTTTTATTTTGCTCAAAATATGCACTGCTTAGTCTAGCTTTATTATGAACTCTATTTCACATTTAGTCCATTGAAATGTTACAATTTAAGGACTGAATATTGCAGTTCTTAGGCCGAGCGGGCGGGCACTAAGGCACCTCCGGAACACGGGGAGGTACCTTCCGCCAAACGATCATCGGTGGGTGAGGTCCCCCGACCACCACCCACCGGGACAACACTACTCGGGGGCGCGCACGAAAGCTGCCATGCGGCGCCCCCGAACCGGACGGCGAGGCGGGAGCGTTTGACCTGCACGCTCCCGCACCCGCAGCTCCTCTCTCTTGGCCGCCATCACCTCACAAGCAAACGAGGTGACGGCGGCCCAGCACTCTTGGCTGCCGGCCATGGCTCGCACCACAGCCGGCAGCGACAAATCTAAACCTATACGGCCCGTGAGGGCGACACGCGGCCCGTCCCACGCCGCGCACTCGGCGAGTGTGTGCTCTGCCGAGTCCACGGCGCCACTTGGGCAGTGACGGCACACGGGGTCCGACTCCACACCCACCACCTCCCACAGGTACTTGGCGAAACAGCCATGTCCTGTGAGGAGCTGAGTGAGGTGGTACGTCGGCGCACCGTGCGCCCTCTCTACCCAAGGCCGAAGAACGGGCCGGACAGCCCCCACGAGCCGCACACTCGCGGAGGGACACGCCAACCTAATGGCCCACTTCCGGAAGAGATCGTCGCGAGCAGACTGTCTCCAGCGATCGATCTCGTCCGGGAGTGGGCGACCTCCATTGATCCGCACCAGGGCGCTTTCGTCGTAAACGCGCTTGAGGACTCCAGCCTCGAGATCCCAAGGGGAAGGGTTTTAGCTTAGTTTGGGTCAGATGATGTTGTGTGAGAATGTCCAACAATATTTATTTATTTATTTTATTTATTTACTGCGCTATAACATTTTTCTTAACCGACTACAATACAGAGGAGGAGGTTCTCAAATCCGCTGTATTTTGGTATATTTTGTTACCTCGTTGTATGTCGTCGGTTTTTTTTTTCTTAAAATTATGTACGTAATATTATAGCCCTGTAATGATTCTAATAAGTCTTTCAAATTGCACATTTTGTAACTTTTGTGACTCCTCTTTTTATAATCGCATTTCGTAGAAATTATAAAATATGATTATAAAACGACGAGGCATAATACGGAGGTATCGCATGTTTTCCTATGAGATCCTTGAGATCTGTTTCTTTTTTGTCAGATAAAGTTAATTTTGAAGTGTATAAAGGAACTAAACGAGGCTGTGCTCGGCGAATCTAAGTGTCTTTGTTGAATTTAAATTCTTGAAGATTCTTTATATCAAAAAATTGATCGCTATGAAACATTTCTATGACGTTATATTTCTTCCCTTTTTTCATTAATAGCATGAATATATTGATCTGGTACGTAAATGGGCCCCCATATAAACATTTTTTTTATTTGTCTCTCTATTGTGGAGTGTACAGAGCCTCCTTTGAGTATGTCCTTTGATTAAAAATTTATGGGTAATAGAAGTAATATTTGGCAGGTTTTAACTGCATAAATATACATAGAAAAAACAAATTGATTTTTCTGCTGCCTACAACAGTTATCGGAGTAAAAAGTTATGTTGAGTTGTTCAGATGAGGTAGCAGATTAGTTCTCTAAAAATTTTAAAACACAAGAACTAATTTCTTTGCTTTTGACCTTCAAATTTGTTTTTAATTCACAAATTGTAAAATTCAAGCAATTCAATCGGCATTTATAGAAGAAACAAAATAAATGTACGTCTTTAATGAAGAACTGTCACTGTGCAATTAAATACAAAATTCATGTTAACATGTAACGTTGCACGCAGGCTATTTAGTATAGTAATAAAATTTAGACATCGTTGAAAATACATACAACAATTACAACAAAACTTACTTAACTTTATGTTTAAAAACGTTATTAAAGCAAACAGTGATACCTCTTGCCGTATAATTTAGATGAAATGTGTCCTTAAACAAAAAATTACACTGTTCCACACGGATTTCAACTACAACTGTCGCTGGTCATGGCACTAAAGACAATATGTCAATGTTGCTGTCATTGGTTAATCCATCCCCTCCAAAATGTAAAACCACACTAGTGACATCGGGTTGTGCGTTAAGAACTTCGCTGTGAGAGTTTTTGCATTATATTTTTCGCGTAAGGGCGAGGCCGCACTTGCGGTTATCGCGGCGGTTTCTAACCTCAAAATGTCAAAACACTGACTTGATTTCATTGATTTTGACAGTTTGATGACATTTTAAGGTTAGAAACCGCCGCGGAAAAACGCAGATGCGTCCTCGCCCTAAAATGTCACTAAGCTGCGTTAAAGGTTCAAATTATGTACATTTTGTTTAGTGACAGTTTGTTTCTCAATGTGCGATATATACGACTACGTTTTCTTTCATTTTGCCTGAGGATATGTACCTACATTTGGTAAATCTTTGTGCTGTAAAATCTATAGTCATCAGCGAACGCATTGTACATTATCGCGACTCAGAATCGTTTGAATGTCGAACTTCTATTATTTTTCTACATCTTGACAAGTGGCGGTCGCCACAAACTAGTGTCAGGTGCTCTTTTTGAGTAAAAAATTTGGAACGGCGTAGTTTATTGGTCTAAATATAATACCTGTAAACTTGTACATAATTTTTGGAACTGTTTTGATCTGATTGAAAACTATGTACTGTATGTAGTTAATTGTTTTACATGACTGTATGTTTCCTAAATAAATTAAAAAAAAATCACAGGTCCTATTTGCAAGAAATGTGATAAAGGTAACTTTGATGGTATTTCCACGACACGGTTTACTAATGTTTGTCATAATTTAAAATGCCATAATTTCATATGCCATACTGGTATTTTCCATAATTTCTTTAGAAATAACGCTTCAGTTGCCATCATCGTGAAATGACATAAAATGACTTTCACTAATTCCATTGGTCATAATCGATCAAGTGTCATAATAATTTAAATCCATAAATGAATTTGCCATAATTTTCGTTTTCAATAATGCCATTTTCCATAACTTTTATTCACCATAATATACCTACTTCTGGGTGATTTAAAAAAAACCACGAAGACTAAGGCGGGAGCTCCGCTTCGCTTCGCTCCTGCCCTAGTCTTCTAACCTAACCTATCCGAGTCGGATTGCACTGAGTCGGGGTGTAAACAATAATTAATTTCGACCTAACAATGTTATGTATTATTTTCATAATTTTATGTGAGAAGTGTTACTTATGAAAAGTAATTATTATGATATATGTTGTTATAGAAAGTCATTTTATGGCAAATAAAAGTTATCACTGTCGAGTTGTTATGGCAAACGTTATTAGTATAAATGATAATAGTACAATTAAATATTATGATCGGGGATGATTTTGGCAAACACTATTAGTGCAAATGAATTTATGGAAATCGAGAGAATACCCCACGACACAGATGCCTGGAACTGGTTGATGCATCATAATATTATATAGTTTGCGCGATCTTTAGAACAATCTGAGGATCAGGGGATTTTTTATTTTCAATTATTTATTAAATTAATCGCTTGTCCTTTTCTTGAAAGTATCTGCAGTCAAATTATCAAAACAATAAAATCATCACACGTCTTAAGCACTTTTTATTTACTATTGAATAATACCAGTGTTATTTAAAATCCAATTTCTGTAGTGATATACCCTGGCATACACGTCAGGACGGCCTACGGCACATAAGTTACCCCAGGAGACGATTCCAACTTGATGATTGCCTTCGACAAGAGGACCTCCAGAATCACCCTGAAAGAAGATAGTAAATTGAATATGGTTGCGCTGGTAACAAAAAAGACATGTTACTCGTATGTAAACACCATTGTACACAAATCCAAATGATGTACGGCAAGTAAATAAGAGTCATTATATTTAAGTAGAAAAAAGCAAGTTCAGCTCGTACACGACGACGCGGCGCGACCTGACGGCATACTTAGATCTAGCAAATTTTAACAGTAAATTTTCTTTTATTTTTCTTAAGGGGCGGTTATTGCGCACAAGTAGGCATTTGGCGCTCCCCTCGCCCCGGGCGCAAGACACACCGCGCGCCGGCAGCGGCAGTGAACTCTCATGCCACAGTATACAGTAGAGTAGAAAGAAACAGCATGCTAACTTTGTTTGACGTAGTAAATGCATCTAACTTTATTAAGTGTAGTGATTTATTCGAGTTTCCTAAATAAATGAGTTAATTATATATATTATACTATTATTTTTAAGCTAAAACGTTTGTTTGTTTATTTAGTTGTTTGAACTCTAGAGTCTAAGAGACTGCTAGTTGAATTTCAAAAGTTCCTTAACAGAATGTCCATTTTTGAAAAATACCAAAATATACAACATCACGCTAAGGCGAATAAGAGCTGAGCAGCAACGAAAATTTTTTCGAAAACTAGGATATTTCATTTCTTTTGAGAGTTTCCGTTGTGTAAGTTTGCTAGATGGTTACAGTTGCGTAAAAAATGTAAATTACATTATAACTGGTCATAAAAATTTCTAAAGTTTTCTATAGTTGGTATGCTAAGTATGAATCACGTGATCATTTTGCAATCCAAAATGGACACCGCGGTGTAATCACAAATTTTCATGATGGGTATCATTTAAAGGGTTTTTTGGTATGCTGAGTACGAATCACGTACTAATTTTGCAATCCAATATGGGCGCCGCGCCGTGATCACAAAATTTCATGATGGGTATCGTTTAAGGGGTTTCTTGGTATGCTGAGTACGAATCACGTGAAAATTTTGCAATCCAATATGGGCGCCGCGCCGTTATCACAAAATTTCATGATGGGTATCGTTGGGGTTTTTTGGTATGCTGAGTACGAATCACGTAATAATTTTGCAATTCAAAATGGCCGCCACGCCGTAATCACAAATTTCATGATGGGTATTGTTTAAGGGGTTTCTTGGTATGCTGAGTACGAATCACGTGATAATTTTGCAATCCAATATGGGCGCCGCGCCGTTATCACAAAATTTCATGATGGGTATCGTTGGGGTTTTTGGTATGCTGAGTACGAATCACGTACTAATTTTGCAATCCAATATGGGCGCCGCGCCGTAATCACAAAATTTCATGATGGGCATTGTTTAAGGGGTTTCTTGGTATGCTGAGTACGAATCACGTGATAATTTTGCAATCCAATATGGGCGCCGCGCCGTAATCACAAAATTTCATGATGGGTATCGTGATGAAATTTTGTGATAACGGCGCGGCGGCCATATTGGATTGCAAAATAATCACGTGATTCGTACTCAGCATAGCAAAAAAACCCCTTAAACGATACCCATCATGAAATTTTGTGATATCGGCATGGCGGCCATTTTGAATTGCAAAATTATCACGTGATTTGTACTTGCATACTAAAAAACCCCTTAAACGATACCCATCATTAAATTTTGTGATTACGGCGTGGCGGCCATTTTGAATTGCAAAATTATCACGTGATTCGTACTCAGCATAGCAAAAAACCCCTTAAACGATACCCATCATGAAATTTTGTGATTACGGAGCGGCGGCCATCTTGCATTGCAAAATCAGTACGTGATTCGTACTCAGCATACCAAAAAACCCCTTAAACGATACCCATCATGAATTTTTTTGATTAGGGCGCGGCGGCCATATTGGATTGTAAAATTATCACGTGATTCGTACTCAGCATACGAAAAAACCCCTTAAACGATACCCATCATGAAATTTTGTGATTACGGTGCGGCGGCCATATTGGATTGCAGAATTATCACGTAATTCGTACTCAGCATACTAAAAAACCCCTTAAACGATACCCATCATGAAATTTTGTGATTACGGCGCGGCCGCCATGTTGGATTGCAAAATTATCACGTAATTCGTAGACATTTTAATGCATTAGGTAGATGGTTACCATGTCGAACACACTTAAAAAGTAAAAGATCACCACATCTACCATGAGTCGCGTATGGGAATTTTAGTGAAATCCCTTCATCACTCAGGAATTAAGCTGAAGATCTTCAAAATGTATAGCTAAGTACCATCATGGATACATTGACTTACGATCAAAAAACCGCATCAAAATCGATCCACCCCTTGGGCCCTGACGAATTCACAGGACAGAGTTGTTAATTATGAGAGTTCGTTAATTGAATTAATGAGTAACTAGTTACAATACAATTAGTTTAACGTGTAATTCCATTACTCAGTAAATAGTTACTGCTAGTACTCATTGTAATTAATCAAGTAATCTGTTACAGAGTAATTGAATTAAGCATAACAAAGTATTGTAATTTGTAACGGTTAATCTAAATACATTTTGCCCATTACTGATATTTTTAAACTGTGGCGCGATTTCAACGTAATTTGGCATAATAATTACGAAATAGTTGCGAAAAAAACTGACACAGGTCCTGCCTCCACAAGCGCTAGCGCGAGACTGATCGGCCGTCAGCGGCGCAATTCTATTGCGTTTGGTAGATATTCCTACATGATAACTATGTAAATACTTGTGTATAAAAAAACGTTCGGAAAATGTGTATAAAAACTCAATAGCTTTAATTGAGTGCAAAAAAAAAATGTTAATAGTTTAGCCACAGTATTGAAAAAACTTTTCTGAGAGAGTCAACTTTGGGATTTTTTTCTATCTAGTGAAATTTATTGGATCGTGTAACGGGCTTGGAATATGTTTAGCTTATATCCTTAACTATTATATATATATTTATAAGAATTATAAACTCTTCACTTTTTGACTAGGATTGTTTCAAAAAACTCAAAATCTGACCCACGCGGCCTTAATTGGAACAGAAATAACAAGTAACCATGACGGTTGCTCGTACACGACGACGCGTGACCTGACGACATAGATCTAGCGAATTTTAACAGGAACTTTTCTGTCAAGATCCCTAGGTTATCTTTTTGACGGCGCAGCCGAAACTCCTAGCCGTAGGTTAATAGAAGAGCACATGTTGTTTTAGCCAGTAGCAGACCGGTATGACATCCATGAAGGTACCACCACAGGTAAAAAAATACAGGGTGAATATTAGTACAAAGTCTGATTATTTGGTCGGTGTTTGCGCGGCAAAACACGTGTGCTGGCAGGTTTCTATGCTTCGACAGATATACGATCTTTGAATTAAGTAGGGGTTCTGGCGAAGATTTTATCCACTATGCGAGAGTGGCAACTCAGGACGGTGTTCGGGATCGAAAAGGACAGGGTGTGATTCAGTTGAAAAGCTCTTTAGAACACTTGCCGTGATAGATATAGAATGCAGCCAAAAACTGTGATAACTGGATACTCGTAACTGGACCCGCTTGATGGAAAGAAAGGTGACAAGAGCAGTATCTATGTGACGCAGGGACGAGTCTGCATCTTGAATATCGGCCGTCATAATTTGACGTGACATAACTTCGCTCACGACCAAAGTACAAGACGCCAACTCGTTTCTATTAGAATTAAGTAGATGATAAATGTAGAGTTGTGTGAAATGTTAACTTACATAACAACCTCCTTCTCCACGTTTTGTGAAAGTACAGAGGTTGGACGAGTCAACAGGAAAGCTATTTTGGAGCTGCTGGCAGCGCGCGACGCTCAGAGTTGTGAGGTTGATCATCTTCATCTGATTGGGTGGCGTGCCGGGCCACTAGATTACATAATAAAATGTGGTGGATTAAAAATTAAAAAGAAATAATCAATCCAATCAAGACTATGTACCACAGTTCACGCCCGTTCCTAATTTTATTTTTTAAAAACGGCATGGTACAATGCTTAGTTTAGAGTTCTCTTTTTTTTTTCAACCTATAGAGGGTATGTTTTCAGTTTTCTATCCAATATTCTGGTGCCCCACAAAGCTCGGTGATGTCCTCCATCTTGCTTTAGCTGCATAATTATGACAATTTGTCTATTGACGTCATCGACTGCTATGCAGATGACTGATATGCACATAGATTTAGGATTTGATATGCATATTATTATAGACAGTAAAAAAAGAGAAATCACAAAATTCAAACTCTCAGTAATTTTAGTCGATTTATGTCGTCATATCCATCAGCAAATCAGTGCTTTGATAATGAGTTCCAGAAGGGTAACTATTAACTCGCTTTCAAAGTCTGATGATAATATCTGATTCAACCCAGGGTGGTATTATCTTATAATTTGCATCACTTGAATCACAGTATCTTGAACGATAATGATAAACTTAGAATTATTAGCGTAAAATAGTTACTTACAGATGTGTAACCCCAACCAGTGAGCAATACATTCTTGTCAGCTCCAGTATCTTTCTTTGTCATAGGAATTGGCCTTACTTGCTTACTGTACACAATATCCTTTTTAAGTTTGATAACAGCGACATCATTCTTAAATGTTCTGCGTGTGAACTTGTGGTTGATGATCTTTTCTGCATAGTACTTGTAACCACCTTGGTTTAGTTTGTTCGTTCCAACTACTACATGAAATATCGAGGGAATCAGGCTGAAAATCAAACCCAGATAATAACCAATAAAAATCTACAACAAAGGCATAACAATCTACTACCTAGTTTATTGCCTAATTTTGAAAAAGTTTTAGTGTAATATCCCTATTACCAGAACAAAAGAGTGCGTATGTTATCAGAGTACCTGTGCTTCTTTTGTCGAAACAAACGGGTCAGGATGTATTGCTCCCTGCCGTAGAGCAGTCGTTCGGTAAGAGTACCGTACTCTTACCCGATATGGCATCATGAGGAATTTGCACACTTAAAAAAATCGAACTACTGTGACTTCCTGATGTTGAAATTCTAGTCACCTAATATTATGACCTTCAACTTTGCTTAGCGATCCTGTTACTGGCAATTGAAACCAACGATTTACCGTGCCGTCTTAAGCGAAGAAACGCTCATAAATTGAAAAGCCACAGACGGTCACCTATCTCAGGATGAAGGGCATGCTTAAAGAAGTGAGATTGTTTGCAGAAGTCTGAGCTGGCGAGGCTACTAGAAGCGGTTCAAAACTTGTCCAGAGCGAACTTAATGCCGAAACTGCCAAATTTTACAATATTATCTAGATTTTTAGAAGACGATACATACTTATAGTCATATGTTTATTCCCGAAGGAGTAGGCAGAAGCATAGTATACGCCCACATTTCACTATTAGTTTTTGTCACACGTAAGCCGAGTGTGATACGTGACTTAGAAAAGTGTAACACCGAATATCACGTCCCCGTAAGATTACGAATTCGAAACACTTAACAACGAATGCACGCTACCACGAAAAACTACACGCCGTAGCAATGCGATATCGAATAACTAAATCTCTAATTCACTTTTTCCGAAACCCTTAACAACGAATGCACGCTACCTCGAAAAACTTAACGCCGTAGCCATGCGATCTCGTATAACTAAATCTCTAATTTCACCTATTCGAAACACTTCACAAAGAATGCACGCTACCACTAAAAACTGCACACCGTAGCCATGTGATCTCGAATAACTAAACCTCTAAGTCATCGTAAAAAGTGTGGATGTTTGTTACTCTTTCACGCTGTAACGGCTAAACGGATCTGGCTGAAATTCGGTACCTACAGAGATAGGTTATAGTCTAGGAACAGAATTTCACGCAGGCGAAGCTGCGGTCATCTAGCTAGTGTAAATAAAATTATGCAACTTGTATGTACAATACTTAATAATACTTCTTACCTGAGTTATTATTCGCGATCCACAACAGTATGCCCACTTCTTTACACACTGCCAATAACATTTTGTATTTAAACGCCTGTCTATAGCAAACAAATAGCCTTCGTGTAGCAATTGTCTTTTATTCTTTTTAGATAATAGAAATTGTAAGTTCGCCATCATCACCGACCGCAAATTCCTATATCAAGTATTGTAAGAACGGGTAATACAGCTAATATTTTTTCCCATGTACCCTCTTAGAATAAATTTAATTATGTATTTTATTGATTGACAGATTGACACATCATTATGACTTTTTTTCTCTCTAGTTGATTGTTATAATACCTAATATAGATAAAGACTTTTTACGATGACTTAGAGGTTTAGTTATTCGAGATCACATGGCTACGGCGTTAAGTTTTTCGAGGTAGCGTGCATTCGTTGTTAAGTGTTTCGGAAAAAGTGAATTAGAGATTTAGTTATTCGATATCGCATTGCTACGGCGTGTAGTTTTTCGTGGTAGCGTGCATTCGTTGTTAAGTGTTTCGAATTCGTAATCTTGCGGGGACGTGATATTCGGTGTTACACTTTTCTAAGTCACGTATCACACTCGGGGTAAGGGGGTAAGCCTATTGCCGTTTTCCAAGGGACAGGCGATGGTTCTGAATACCAGCTACACATTGAAATTGTTGAAGCTGCCCATAAAGTCTTAGCTTAAGCTGTCTACACACCAAAGCTGCCGCCTGCTTTGGTGTGTAGACAGCTTTACCGACAACCGAAAGCAACGGCTTAATATGCCTTCCGAAGCAGAGAAACGCTCGCAAATGTATACCACTTTCACGGACACTGGGTACTGATCAGAATACGCAATTTAGCACTAAAAATTTTCATATAATTTAATACCTCGTATATAGACTTTGTGACACATAAGGACATAAGTTGTCGTATTCGTAATGACAGTACGCCTATGGGCGTACAACGAAATAAGCGTACTGAGGCATCATAAATCACAAGTAAGGTACATATATGTCAGTACGCCTATGTACGTCACGAAATAGGCGTACCGCCGGATGTGTATTAGAATTACAGTCTAGTTAGGGCAGCACGTAAATGTGCGACTGAGCAGTAGACATACGATCATAATCATTATAGCCTGTAATTAAAAATTAAATGAAACCAAAGTAAAGAAAATCAAAAATTTTAATAAATGGAACTTGTGTTGATGATGAACTTCAGAATCATCGTCATTGTCGACGTTACTAGGTGCTGATCCAATTGTTTCACCCGGCTCCTTCTCGTGCTCATCGCTATTGTCTCTTTCATCATTAGAACTACCACTCTCGGATCCAATGTCTGGTCGATATTGTCTTCGTCTTTCAGGAACGTCAAATATGACACAAGAGTCACTGCTGCTACTGGATTCATTTCCAGTGGGTTCATCATTATGATCTGACCAATATTCCCTATCTACATCAGAGTATGGATCGTGATCACCATTACTTCTAAACAGAGATATCTTCGAATTTTTCTTAGAAGCCATCTACAAATAAATCAAACAGAAACCATAAGATAACAAAACTAGGTAAACATCAATAATTACATAATACAAGCTCACGCCCAGATTTGGTCAGCATATTTAGACCCCAATAATAGTGGGTGAGCCCATTGCCCTTCAGTCATTTTTGGATAAAAAAATATGTAGTTTTTGGTGTCAGGTCTTTTACATCATATAGTTCAACAGTAGGCGTTCCAAAGAATAACCAAACTTACAATGATTAGGTACATACAATACATTATCTACAACATAAAATAAAGACCATTTTAGGTTACAAGGGGTCAGTACCTTTTCACTCTCCTCCCATAATCGCCTCTTACGATACCCACGGGAAGATATAGGGTAGTGCTATTCTACTCCGCCGGCACTTACACGGCACATAAAGTACATAATACTTATATATATTATACATATTATAGAAAGTTATTACTTACCACGAAAAACTTGTAAAGACATCGGACGCGGCGAAGATGCACGGGGAGCGCGGACGCAACCTGCCCCTCACTAAGACACTACGCGACTGGCTCGCCCGACACACAAACAAACAGGAACGTTTCTGGACGTGGTGTCGCTGCCCGTGTACTATGGTAAAATTTGTTTGTAGGTGTAACGTGACCTAAGTTGTGAACTTACAATGTTCTGATATGACAGTACAAGCTTTAAAGTGTTTGTGTTGTGGCAGTAGACACATTTTTTTAATATACCTGCATAAGAATAAAGACGCCTAGCTACGTGGTGGCAAAGAATTCCAAAATAAAATGAATGTAAATAGGCGTTGTGTCGCATTGTGTATTCCTTGGATCACGTAATTAGACGTACTGTCCGCGAAAGTGATACTATATAATAAAAAACTAGCTATTTGTTAATAAATTCTTACCCTTCAGTACAATGAGCAGCAGTTAGAATCCACCTGTGACTCAATATGGAACCTCCGCAGAAATGCGCGTTTGTGTTATTCCTCAGCGATACCTGATAGGGATATTTTCCCTCAGGAGCATTTTTGCCTCCGACTATACGACCAGTATCATCGGGATCCGAGCTGTCAGTGTGAGCTGTTGAAATATGTTTATCAGAATTTTCTAATGAAAGACTACATCATAAAACATTTCGTCGTGTACTGTGACCGCTGATCAGTCTGTGTGTTCGATTTCCATTACGTGATAAAATTTGTGTGATCCACAAATATTTTGTGCGAGAGTCTTGACATTTCTATGTATTACGAGTATAAGTAAGTAGTTACAAAAGAAAAAGTATCTACAAACGTATTAATATTCGTTGCCATAACACCGCCTGGCAGGTTAATCCTAGCTTACATGAAGGTATGATTCCGAACTTGACAGTAAGCAGCACTGCTGCCGCTGTAGCGCTGCGACAGCACCATTAGTCCCCATTAATTCTGTATAGATTTATATTAGAATACATTCTGAGCTCGGCAACAGTGTCGCAGCTGCACTGCAGCTGCAGCACTGCTGCGCAGCAGTCGCCTTGCCCTCGCGACAGACCAGTGACATCACCACCGCAACTATAGTGGATAGGTAGGTAAATATAATTTATCTGATTCAATAGAGGAACAATAAAATTGATTAACTTTATATGCACTCCATCATGATAGCGGTCATATAAATTATTATTGTTGAAATTTAATTAAACATAGTAATATGGAAGGATAGGAACACCATGTGCAGCGCAGTTCTGCGGCCTTGCTCGGAACGAACGCGGCAGGCAGCACTATTGCGCAGCACAACAGCGGCAGCACTGTAGCGGCAGCAGTGCTGCTTGTTGCCGAGTTCTGTATCATACCGGATCAGATGGCGCTGTGTAAAATTGTTCTGAGTAACAACAATTTTAGATAGATAAATGTCCAAATGACAGTGAATATTTTAGTAAGAACCATGGACATTGTATACACAAATTAGGATAGCACAGATGGAAATCTCATGCATGTACTTTTTTTTCACACCCTCTGCAACACACACTCGCGCACAAATTAGTATCGATAAATTGGCTGAAACCGCCTGACCTCGTGTCTGTGAACTCAGTGAGCGTTGTCTATGCATGCGTAGCCTCAGCGAATTTAGTATGTAGGTTTCCATCTGTAGGTACTATCTCTAATTTGTTTTGTATACTTACATCTATCAATCAAATCTGACTTTGACAATCTGCTGGACGAAAGCTGCTCCTAATTTGCGACGATTACAGTGATATACACACAGTACCCTTTCATGGTTACAACATTGAAATTACAATATTATGTTGAACTTTGTATTTTAAATGTAATTGTATAGACGAGTGAAAAGTAATTCCCAATTCTTTTTTCGAATATAGGGTAGTGTTCTGAAACTTCGGTAACGCACAGGACAGGTTTCTTGCGTAAAATCTTATCCTGTCACACGTGTTTCACCTTCGGAACAATAGCACTGTCTACGACCAAGTGAGCGCATGAGCTCACTTTAACTTCTACAAAACTAATGTATGGGTGGGCCTGTCTATGCTATAAGTCTAAGACTATTATTTGGTCGAAGCCCAAATGCTGTAATTTGGCATATAATATGTAATATTAGTCACGCCAACGAAGAGGTAATAAAACACAGTTCATATTCTACATAACAAACTATTGGAGAGGGATCTATGGCACATAAGTCTATGACACTATAGGCGACTCTAATTTAAGTACGTGAAACAAAAGACAAGACGTGCACTTTTAACAGTTAACTCTTACCATAAAATGCATAAAACTGAGAAACCAATAAAATGAGATGTATATTATACATTGTAACTAAACATATATTTTGCCAAATTTGTTACACGGATGATTCTTAGTTTCACAATTTAAAGAAATTCCTATTAACAGCTGCGTTTATATATGTCATAAAACTACATAATTATATGCAGCGATCTAATAAAACTAATAATGAGAGTTTAAGTGTGAAGCTATCAATGATACGCTACAGTTAGCTGTTAATTATATAATTATCTTTATGCATTAATAAAATTACCTCGTTATTCACTTATCTGTCAATCAACTCACTTGGTAACGGTATAGACACAAGAGTATTTTTGAAAACAGTTACGATAAATTTCATATTGAACATCAAAAAATTACTGGAAAATACAAAGGAGGTGTGCTGTAACACCATTTTTTCATTAGTTTTAGTATTTTAGAACTAATTAAGTGGAGTGATTAGACAAATGATGTGATTTGTGGGTAGTCACAAAAAATAGACAACTTTTTAATGCTCTCGTAATTTTAATAAATTTAAAATTATGTATTTAGTTTGCAACAACAGTTTTTAGCACAGTAGAATGTCAATATAATACACTCACCAGTTGTGTATTATCTCCATTCTTTCTATCCATTATCAAGTGTTATTCAAAGAAGTAAGTTAATCACTAGCACAAACATAGAATGGAGGCATCAAAAGAGTCCTTTACATCAGCTATGAGTGGGCTTGGAGAGCGGCTGGTTGGATTTGAGGTGGAACTCCAACAAAGCAATAAAGCTCCATTTTCTCCAAATTTGGTGGGTCTGACGTCAGAGTTCACAAAGTTTAAGTCCTTGGTGTTGAGTACATTGACAGCATTTCGAACTCAGAATGAGTTTCTTGCACGTGAGTTGGACAACGTCGAGATGAGGAGTCGTCGCAAGATATTGTTGTTGCATGGCATTCCTGAGGAGCAGGCTGAACAGGTGTCTCAAGTTGTGGCTAAAGTTATTTCCAATAACTTGAAGCTGTCTGAGGACACAGCTTATGACATTAAACGCTGTCAAAGAATGGGACGATCTTCAAGTGCCGACAAGCCAAGACCAATCCTGATAAAGTTTCACCAAGTAGTGGTTCGTGATAAAGTGTGGTTCACAAAAACGAAGTTCAAGGGCACTGGAATCACACTGTCAGAATTTCTGACCCTCACCAGACATGAAGCTTTCATGGCTGCACGCGAACGTTTTGGTGTTTCCAAGTGTTGGACACGTTCATGGTCATGTGTTCATCTTGGGTTCAGGCAATGCGCGGCATCGTATAGCATCCTTGTGCGAGCTAAATCTTCTTATTTAATTTATTATTTTAATGTGTTATTTTTAGTTTATTTTATTATTTACTTATAATGACTATGTTAAACGCATATAACTTCAGTGATGATGAAGATAGCTTCACTTCAGCAAACAGCCAGAATTATAGCTTTGTGAGTCCGCCATCTTTGGCTTAAATTATGGAGACCAAGTTTTCCGACGTACCCAGGATTTTTAATGTAGGCCATATTAATGCATAGAGTATTCACGCCCATTTTCCGGAGAGCTGACTGCTTTTGATGGTAAAAATATCCACGCAATTCTGGTCTCAGAAACGTGGCAAAATCCTTGCCCTTCTTCTGCTTCTTACACTTTACCTCATTGTCAACTGATTCGTAACGATTGCTTTACTAAAGGGGGCCATTTATTTACGAAATAATATTAAATTTAACATCTTGGAAATGTCACCTCAGCCTCCACCTTCAAATGCTGGGGAATCAATATTCGTAGAGGTGGAGCTTTGTCATAACATGGTACTACTTGGTGTCTATTAATCCTCTTCATCTGAAATCAATTTCTTTTCGTCCTTTGAAAATTTAATAGAACGTCTTTCTCCCTCATATACCCATACTATTATATTAGGCGATTTTAATACATGTTTAGTAAAGAAAGATCCTAGATCGCTTGCTCGCTCAACTCTAGCATTATTAACTCCCGCAACTTGTCTATCCTACCTTTAAAAGTCACTCATCACTTTCCTGGTTGTCGTCCTTCTCACATCAATCTCGTCCTTGTTTCTTCCACTGAATCAGTTGTTAAGCCCATGCTTAACAACTGATTCAGTGCACAGCTGATGAATTTTCTTACCATGATTTAATCTACCCCTCTTACAACCTTTGCCCTCCTAAATCCAAACCAAAAATCCTCATGCAGCGCAATTTTAGTGGCATGGACCTTAATGAGCTGCGGGAGGATGCTTCAAATATAGATTGAAACTCACTTTTCATGATCGATTGTGTTGAAGAGAAGGTAAGTATTTTAACAAACAAGATAGTAGAACTGTATGATCAGCATGCTCCAATACGGGCAGCAAGGGTGCGACACTTGCCTTCACCTTGGCTCACAGCCGAGATAAAATCTCTAATAGCTAAAAAAGCCGCAGCAAAATGTAGGTACAAGCGTCGGCCTACACCTGAGAATCGCGAAAAATACATTGTCTGTAGAAACCTCTGTGGCAAGGTGTGTAGGAAAGCACAACGCCAGTACATCCATAAATCGGTCCAGAACGCGGACCCTGCAAAAACCTGGAAGTTTCTGAAAACACTAGGGGTTGGAAAATTTAAACAACAGGATATTCCTAAAACACTCAATATTGATTCACTAAATCAACACTTCTGTCCGTCTTCAAGTAATGATCAAATTAGTAAAGCAAATTCTTTACAATATCTTTCATCACTTCCAACTCCCTCCTTTCAACCGTTTCTTTTTGAACAATTATCTGCTTGTGATGTTAAGAGGTGCATAGTGTCGATAAGCTCCAACGCAGTTGGTACTGACTGCTTAAGCCGTAACATGGTCGCACCTATTCTGGATGAAAACCTTCCTATCTTATGCCATGTCCTGAACTATTCCTTATCTTCCAGTGTATTTCCAACAACGTGGAAGGAGGCGCAAATTATTACCATTCCCAAAAAAAGCCCAACCCTACATACTTTGCAGAGTATCATCCCATAGCCATTTTACCTTTCCTTTTCAAAGTTCTGGAACGGCTTGTACACAACCAACTAAGCTCATTCCTTAATAGAAACCTGCTCCTTAACCCTTAAATGCATATTGTTGCCAAAAGTCTACAAACTACTTTTTTACTATTAAAAAGTGACAAATGTGACAAGTTCTTCTGAATATATGTTTATGTCATAGATAATAACATATTAAAACAGAAAAACATGAAAGAGAGTCGTTAGAAATTAAAATTACTGCGCAATTTGACATAACGAAAGCGAAGGGGGAAAAAGTTGATTGTGTGATAATTAGTGATTTTTGAATTGAGATTTACTGAGAAGTAATTCCTGAAACGAGTTATAAAAATTAGAAATACATAAGTCGTAAGGTAAGAAACCACTATTATAACGGTTTTTTTGGCAATTTATCTTGATTGTGTCTGTAGCTTCATTTTTATGTATGTTGCCAAATGTCTACATCATGCGTTTGTTTTATTTTGCCTATATGGGTATAGTTTTGGTATTTTAGTTATTTCGCTTTTCTTTTTAGCATGTATGACTCGCTGGCAGAAAAGAAAATTGACACAGCACTTGCTGCTTTACATGATGGTGAGGTCTCCGAAGATGATGAAGATTTCGATGATGATAATATCGATTACTATTCAAATGTAAGGGACTTATTGCATGAACTGGAAAATCAACTCTTGAACAATAAATAAATAAAACGAAGACCCTCCCCCATATTCTATGAAGAGGAACACTTGTTAGGTGGTGCATCCACGGCGGAACCTGTGGCGGGAACCTCGTCTCAAATAATATACCATACTTTGGCCAAACATCATAAAGGACTACAGTGCCTATTTGGGCGGAGTAGACCTCATTGACAGTTTCTTAGGAAGGTATAGGATCAGAATAAAAAGTCGAAAATGGTACCTTCGGCGTTCCAGCTTTCCAGAAGGTACCATTTTCGACTTTTTTATCACATGATGGACATGGTAGTTATAATTTTTTGGTTGTTGTATAAGACTCCTACCAACTAAAACCACACAATGCCTTACAACAGTCTATGGCCGGGATTTAGTTTTAGTTTTAATTCTTTATTGCACACAGAAACAAAAATACATTGACATTGATAACTAGGAACTATGATGTACAAAGGCGAGCTTAACTCAACACTGAGTTTTCTCCCAGCAAACCTTTGGGTGAAAGGAAAAGCGCAACGGAAGGTTTAAGAAGTGTGCAACTAGATAGAAGATAAGATGAAAGTTAAAGTTTTGTAATGTTACATACATATCTAACATTATTCATAGATACACGTCATACACACAATACCAATATACTAATTACATAAATATGGATAGGAACTTAACAGTAATAAGTATAAACACAATATTATAGAACATACAAATCTGCATCAGCATATCGTAATACACTAAACATACACTGCTCGTACATACTTATATATTTGAAGAAAGAAATAGTTCCTCAACTCTATCCTTGAATACACCCAAAGAGGTACTTTCCCGCACAGAATGTGGCAATGAGTTCCACAACCGTACTGCGCGAATGGTAAAGGAACCATCATAACAATGCGAAGAGTGAGAAGGCATACGAAGAAGAAGTGAAGAGGATGTACGACAAGGTTTACCCCTAGGAACAAGAAACTGAAAGCGTTCACGTAAATAAGAAGGTGAATTTACGTCATAAAGGATAGCATATAGAAGGAAGAGAATATGGGAATCTCGACGCTGCCGAATCGGTAACCACCCCAATCTTGTACGGAATTCTGATACATGATCATACTTCCGAAGACCAAAAATAAAGCGGATACCCTGATTCTGAAGTCGCTCAAGTTTATTAAGGTGTATCCTCCTTTGTATCAAGGTAGCAGACATCGGCATAGTCTAAAATTGGAAGTAACAGGGTTTGCGCAAGAGTAACTTTAGTGTCGAAAGGTAGGAATTTCTGGAGACGTTTTAGAGATTGGAAAGACCAGAAAACCCTCCTACTTACCTCAGCAATTTGGACATCCCAGTTTAGGTTTGTATCGTTTGTACCCAAGTTTTTAGCGCAATCTGTGACAGCAATTGGAACCGCATTGTACATTATTTGTGGCATAACTTGATCATTTAAAAGGTTCAGCTTGTATCGGCTACCAACAATGACTGCTTGTGATTTTGCAGGGTTCACCAGAAGTCCAATCGATTTAGCCCACTGACTAATGTTATCCAGGTCACTATTGATAGCAGCTATAGCCTCAGTCACGTCCTAGACATCAAAGTGTCGATATAGCTGCAGGTCGTCTGCATAGAGGTGATAATTAGAAGAAATAACTTTAGTAATGGCGTTTATAAAAACGGAGAAGAGGAGAGGAGATAGATCGCCACCCTGAGGAACACCCGCATTCAGCTGGCACCATTCAGAGCAGGTGTCATCACAACGAACTGACTGCGAGCGACCCTGAAGGTATGACTTAAACCACTCAATCACAGAAGATGAGACATTAAGAGAGGCCAAAATTCCCAACAGGATATCAAAGTCAACCGAGTTAAAAGCACTGCTGAAGTCTAATAAGACTAAAACTGTTAACTGTTTCCTTTCTATAGCCATACGCATATCATCAGTAATCTTGACTAGTGCAGTAACAGTGCTATGACCACGACGGAAACCAGATTGATATTGACTTAGCAGGCTGTTGTTGAAAAGGTATGAAGCTAGTTGGTCATGAACCACAGTTTCCAGAACTTTGGATAGTAATGGTAGGATAGAAATAGGACGGAAGTGGGATTGCTCAGAAGGATCGGGTACTTTCGGTAAAGGTATCACAAATGCTTTTTTCCAGGAAGAGGGGAAACTGTTACACTGTAGGGAAAAATTGATAATGTGGGTGACTACAGGAAGAATGTGGTTTAGGATTGGAAGAAGCATTTGTAACTGCAGGCCATCATAACCCACAGCTTTTGTCGTTATCGACTGTAAACGTCTCCCAATGTCCACCTCCGTAACTGAGCGGAATGAGAACGAAGTATTTAAAGGCAATGGAAGATTAGATAGGAAGTTTAAAGTAGAAGATTTTACATCACTGGGAATGGCAACTGTAGACCTCGAGAAATGCATGTTGAGGTCGTTAAGGTCTATATTTGAACAATTGCTTTCTGAGGTCTTACCAATACCAAGTGATTTAAGAAATTGCCATACTTGTGCTGTGTTAAAATTTTGAATAGAGTTATGAATGTGGCGTCTTTTAGCATCCCTACACATACGAACGCAGCGGTTACGTAACTGTCTGTACTTTTCGCAGTTCTCAATTGTTGGTGATTTACGACAAATACGTTTGGCCTTATCTCGTTTTGACATCATTGTTTTAACTTCCTCAGTAAGCCAAGGCGTAGGTAGGTGTTTTACTCTCACTTTTTTGAGAGGAGCGTGAAAATCAAATAACTTGAGTATGATATTAGTAAGTGAAATAACTTTAGTATCCAGGTCATCACACTCATATACCGAAGTCCAATCGATACTGCTGGCATCCGATTCTAAACGCTCCAGATCAACGTTTTTAAAACTCCGAAGATATAGAAATTTACTCTTGCGCTTAGGAGGACGAATTTTATAAGAAAGATAAATAAGATCATGGTGAGAAAAAGGAGCAGGAAGTTGACCATGTGTGGCCACTTTCTGCGGGTCGGAGACAAGAATTAGGTCGAGAAGTGAAGATCTATGATTCGGTTCATGATGAGTAGTAGATAGAGGAAGGATATGCATATTGCCTGAAGATAGAAGGGACTGAAGTTTGCGGCTGTGAGAATCATTCTTCAGTAGACAAGTGTTGAAGTCTCCAAGTATAATTGTGGTGTCGTATATAGAATTAAGATATTCCAGTTTAGTCTCCAATGAATTATAATAGTTAATTTCACAGTCAGGATTATAATAGACTCCTGAAAGCATTTTATTAGAATTTATATCTAATTCAAGGAATAGATGTTCAGCGAACATGGAATATTCATTTGGAGACCTGTCAACAATATTATATGGGATATCTCCTCGAAGATAAATGGCCACCCCTCCACACTTCTTCCCCGTGCGGTCATTGCGCACAAGCTTATAACCAGGCAGAGAATATTGAGTGGAGGCATTTCTGGTTTTAAGAAACTTTCAGACACTAGGACAGCATGAACATGATTAACGTCAAAAGAAGACAGAAGATCAGAGTAATGAAAAGAAATGCTTTGAGCATTGATGTGAACAATGTTAAAGAATTTAGGGAAACTAGAAAAGATAGCATAGAGTTTATTTCGGAGAAGTGCAGAGCCGTCACCACTGGATGCACACACAAAACTCTCACTTGATGCATTAGAGGAAGAATACGACTCAAAACTATCATCCGAAACATCAGACATGTCTGACCGAAAAAAAAAAATAAATAAATAAATAAAGTGTAGTAGTTATGTGTATTAATTAATGTACAAAAGAATAAAAACTGTTACCTATATAAAATATGTATATACGACAATATATGAATATAATGAAATAAATAAATAAATAAACTTCCCTCAAGTATATTTAAAGCAATATACCTTCAAGAAATCCCAGGCATTCATTCCACCCGCCAGTTGCGTGTTAAACTGTAAAATGAAAGTGTAAGTAAACATATCTTAAAACTAATATTAAAATAAGTACCTAAACAAAATTAATTAAATTGCTAAAAACTGCTTAAAAATAAATAAGACAATTAAAACATAATAACTGCCAATAGGCACCATCAGCCAATATTTAAAACTGCTAAAATGAAATGTATCAAAAAATTGGTTTAAAAATTCCTAAAACAAAAACAGCTTATAACATAAAACTGCCAATAAGCACTACTAGCCAATTATTCTAAAAAACGCTAAAATGAGAGGAAGATAAAAGTTGTCAATAATCATCATCAGGATAATGCAACATCCAAAAGACGCTGTTCCAATCATTCCGTTACCTTTTTAAAAAGTTACGAAACGTCAAACAGTCGAACGAAGTGTCAAAATGACAGCATGATAACAAAATACCTACTGAAATTGAATAGTGATTAAAGTGATAAAAACTTTTATGTAGGTAAAACGTTTTTGTGTTTTGAATAAACTTGATTGAGTAATTATCTATACTAATATAACAAAATACAAAGTTGTTATAATTATATACCAAATATAAAGAGAAGAAATACATAGAATGTTGAATAATATTTATGAGACAAACACTGACACTTTACTACATACCTACTTGGAAAAATTGCATTACATAAACAATGCGAAGCAGCAGTGAAAGTAGTGAGACAGTGCCAGCAAATTTACTTCTTCGATGCATTTCTCCTCTGTTTGGGTGCCAAAGTTCTGGAGGAAGCTGGTTTTTCACTTTCCGTGGGCTGTATTCTCAGCAAATCACCCGGGCTTGTGACGCGGTGTCGTGACCCGTTGGGACCAATTACAATCACACAGCCATCCCTGGTCCAAAGTTTGGAGACTCCGTATTTTGCTCTGGCTGCCACAAAAGCTTCTTGTCGTTGCCGTGTAAGGAATTCAGATACAGTGATCCCTGTACCCTTAAAACTGGTCTTCGACGTCCACACCTTATTACGCACAGCAGTTACTTGGAATTTCACCAAAATAGGCCTTGGCTTTACTCCAGATGGTCTCTGACCCAACCTGTGACAGCGGTCAATATCGCCAGGTTCAACTGATTCCACCCTAAGATGTTTCAATAGCACCTCTGAAACAGTGTGAAGTGTGTCCCATCACCTTTCTCCTCAACACCATGGATAAGCAACATCTTCCGGCGGCTGCGGGTTTCTATATTATCGACATGGCGCGAAAGTAACTCCAGCTGGAGGTGAAGAGATTGAAATGTTTCCAACACCAGGGTCTTGAATGCTACAAAATCATCAGTGAGGCCAACCAACCCAGTGCCCGATGGCTTCTTATGTAGCTCGGTTTCAAAATGTGACATCCTTTCCTCAAATTTGGCCTGGTAGTTGAGAAGGATGTCCCAGGGTCCTCGGCCTCGCCTAGATGGTTCGGGTACTATCTCGGGTTTGGGGGGGATAATTGGGTGCTATCTCACTACTATTAGTGGCGAAGAGACATGCCACCGTCTTGGCCTACTTCTGTAAGAACGACGAGCAGCCGACTCGCCGTTCTCAGGCCCTCGGTCATGGAGGCTGGTAGTCCTGGGTGTAAAGCAATCATAATTTTTTTTATTATTTTTCCCTTTATTTGTGACTCAAAATCTATACTGTTATATTTATTTCATAACTAAATAAAAAATCATGCATTTAAGGGTTAATTCTTACCAATTTGGTTTTCGTCCGGGATATACCTAGTAAGGCCATTGCACTGGTCATCGTTACTGACGACATTAGGCTGGGCATGAAAAATGGAAATCTTACTTTACTATCCTTACTTGATTTTAGCAATGCTTTTAATACAGATTTATTGTTAAAAATTACAGAGAAACATAATTATTACATATCTATATTTACATTATTACTATCTAAACTAAACCTAAATAAGGCCCCCGTGGCATTGTGCCCAAAAGACTAGCAGCATTCCCCCTTTGAATAGCAATACCTATTCGTTGAGCGAAAAAACTGCCAGCCCTTGGGTCACCAGTTGACTCCACTAGGCGCTTTTTCAAATTCTTGAAAATTTTTTGCGCATTGGGACCCCATGGACCTAGGGTCTCGACACCGACTGGACAAAAACGATACGATGAGTCGAGACCCTTATATTAATTTTAATATTTTCAGCCGCTTCCGCTGCTGTACTGGCTTTTAATTTTGTTTTAGGAAGATGGGACGGGGCTAGAGTGTCAACACAAGTTGCATCCCACACCAGGACCCGACCCATCTCCCACGGTATCAAAGTTATACCATCCGGTCTCTTGCCATCGTCCCTGAAAACGCCGTTTGGCTCTAAGAGCGCAGGCACATTGGCGGTGGCAAGAGCACGGCGGATGATGTCGTTCAGCGCAGCGTGGCGTGAGAAGCGGCCTGCGCTCTTTAAACATGAAAGACCATGATGCCCCAAAGTGTCAACGTTAAAACCGCAGGGGCATCGATGTGGAGCGCAAAGCGTGACGCCAAGTCTCAAACCAACTGAAATTCTTAGGATGTCCGGTGTTGGCTGTAGGGAAAGCTTTCAACCAATCACCGGATTCCTTTCTACTGAGCGCTAATAATCTGGCCCGATCCGGGCCTAAGCTAGCATTTAGCAAGGAGTCAAAGGTTAATTTAGATTTAGCGTCGTCCCAGCTCCGTTGTAAATTTGGATGGGTGGGTAAATTTTGTCCCGGACAAGCCATTAGCCAAGCATTCCTGGCATCTGTAAGGCCAGTCGACTCATAGTCTGTAAGACAATTCGTCAGAATTTTACCTACGAGACTCGACGTGGTATGTACAGATGACAAAAAGGCTGGCAAAGCCACACTAAAAATTTTGCGGATCCCTAGCCCACTATATTTAATGGGAAGAGATGCCTGGGTCCAAGATTGTTCGCTCAGTTGTATATTGAGAATTGATTCCAAAGAAGATTTGATTAGCGAATCAACAGAAAATAAATGACTTTGATGTTTCCAAAAAGGACAACAGCGAAGCAAATAAATAGATTTGGGAACAAACATACAAAATTTCAGAATTGTGATTGCGTAATGTGAACTAATAGAATGTAGCCGATCTACATTGGATGCAAATTTTGAAATTTTTTGTGCTATTAATTCGGGAATAGCATCTTCAAATATAGGGGACCCTAGGAGGTAAAGATTCTCTGCTAACAATTTTAATATTCGGACATAGGGAATTGAATTTTTCAACGAGTTCCAAATTGTTGTGATTATGATGAATATATAATTCACACTTATTAAAATTTAATTCCAAACCAATTAAATGAAATTTATTTTTAATTTCTATAAGATCTGACAGAACAGAAACTGCATCACCTCCAAGAGTCCCGTCATCTAAATACCAGACGTTAAATTTTGACTTTAAATTTTGAATGATGGGGTTAATGGCTAGGCTGAAAATGGCTGGTCGAGGGGATCACCCTGCTGGCAACCGACTTCAGAAGAAAGTTCGTTGCATTTATACATTAATTTGGAAGGTTCGTGATAACAGTTAAGTAAATAGTTATAAATTTCAGGAACATTGCTTCTAATTTCTGACAGCAGGATGTCACGGTTTACCGAAATAAAAGCATTTTTGACATCAATTTTCAGCAAAACCTCACACTCACCTTTATTAAGGTAGGTGCGTAAGGCGTGGACCGCCGCTTCACACCCACCTTTGGTACCAAACCCTAATTGAGTCGGTTCAAATTTTTGTTGCAATTTTGACAAGATGTAACGGACAGAAATGTTGGATGCCAAACGCCTAAAAGTGGACCCAACAGCAATAGGACGGACTCCTCCGTCTTTTTTAGTGAGGGCAATGAGATTAGCTCCATAGATAACAGGAGCAATCTCAGGGTTAATGTTACCAGAGAGCATGAGGTTTACTAATTTTGTTAAACAACCGATGAGGTGCTTACCTGCATCACCCACACAGTGAGAGGTTAGGTCTTTTAGGTGTTGTGGAAAAAGACCATCAAGACCAGCAGCTGATCCGACTTTAAAAGCATTAATCGCACTCACTGTGTCTTTATCCTGTGCAAGTAAACACACATCGGGTGATGTAGGCGGGTCCAGAACGTAGTCCGAGACTGGAGCTGAGGGATGTTTTGTCTGTAAAGACGTAAGGGTATCTGTTGTATCTGGAGACAGTACATCACTTGAAAATAGGAGACGTGCGGCTCCTTTTAAATCTCCGTCGCTAACTTTTGCTTCTACTAGCTTGTTAACATTATAAATCTTTTTGTTATAATTTCCAGTAAAACAGCAATTTTGAGTCGGAAGTGTGGGGTTAGAACAATTATTTTTAATTTTTTGTGTGAGAGATATAGTCTCGTCACTAAATTTAGCATGTAATACTTTATAAGGAAATAGCAAAAGATTAAAGTAAAATGGCAGTCGTTAAGCCAAGTTGAAGGCTTTATTTCAACAGCAGGCAGTCACAACCTGCGCCTGTCCATTTAAACACGGCAATACGGCTCACAACGTATTACGTGAGACAAATTATAAAAAAGGTGAAATGTGGGTATATAATATGCCTCTGCCTACCCCTTCGGGGATAAAGGCGTGATGATGAACCTAAGCAAAAGATTTTGCCAATTTTCAATGCTATTACTATCCAAACACTGCGTTATAAATTGAGACAAAAGTGTAGCAACAGAGATCCTGGCACCACGAGGAATTCGTTTAACTAAAACTTACATTATTTTTTAAATTACTCAAAATGTGATGAAAAGGCGTGCCAGAAGGGTTACTATCAGATGGAATAGAAACATGAGGTTGTGCAAAATTATCTGAAAGTAACTTTGTTGAGTTTTGGCTGGGGCATTTATGTAATTTTGATATATGTATACGAAGTCCTCGAGCACTTTTAAAAGATTTTAAACAAATGGAACAAGAAGAAGTATAAAGCGACGTACCGTCTTCCGTTTGCGTCAGGCTTTGCATTTACTTATTAGATAATTATTATATTAAACTAAAACAGAAACTACAAAAACAAACACAAATAAAAATACAATAATAAAAATACAGCAAAACCAGAAATAATTTTCAGCCTGAAAAAATAACAAATATAACTAGATAAATCGCATTTAGACTTAAATATTACTTTAAACCAAGCCTTAGGTGGGCCAAAATTATATAATTGTTATTTAAAACAATTATATAATTTTTGTTAGACCGGTTGACATAGTTGACGTTGAAGTTTTTTTGATGTTTTTTTTAATACAGTAGATTTCCAAATCCTGCTTGCCATATTGTGCTCGATTAACTTACCAACAGTGATTAATTGATTTCGTAGTTACCTGTTTGGATGGCGTCAGTGTGTACGCGTTGAAGAATCACTTTCTTCTTGGTGTGACACGACTGTGGGCGTACCACAGGGTGGCGTTTTATCCCCTTTACTTTTCTCTATTTTTATAAAGTCCATTTCTAAATCTTTACTATCATCTTGCCACCTTTATGCAGACGATCTACAGATATAATTATATGCAAGCTCCAGCACATGAAATCACCGAAGCCATATTAATAATAAACTCTAACTTATGGCGGATATGTAGGTGGAGTAAGCGGTATGGACTTAAAGTGAACCCCTCCAAAACTCAGGAGGCTGTTCTCGGCATGGTGTCGCGTATAGTTTGGACACAAATGCCTGATACCATGTTTGATGGTGTTGTGCTAACCATATGCGAAACTGTCCAAAATGTAGGCATTTTGATTGATGACAAGCTATCATGGTGTGCCCAATTGCAGGAAGTCAGTCGGAAGCTGTTTGCTTCTGCAGGATCCTTACGCCGACTAGGTAATTTCCTGCAAAAGGTCACCAAAATGGCACTAGCTCAATCTCTCCTACTTCCTATGCTAGATTATGCAGATGTCAGCTATCTCGACCTTACTGAAGAGCAACTTGATAAACTAGAGCGCCTACAAAACTACTGCATAACATTCATATTTGATTTAGGTACGCAAAATGATCACATAACTGAATATCGCAACCTGCTCCAGTGGCTTCCAATTCGCCTTCGTCGGAATACTCATATTCTTTCTACACTTTACAGTATATTGTTCCATCCACGTCCCTGGCTTATCTCAAAGAACGATTTATGTTCCTTAATGACACACATTCAAGATCCTTGAGGTCGTTGGAATCTTTGGTACTTGCAGTACCTACCCCTTCGACCACTTTTTATGACCACACTATTCAGGCTGTGCGGTTATGGAATGTATTACCTACACCGATTAGACGGGCTCAGACTCTGGATATCTTTAAGCAAATGATAAAATAACATTATTTGACTCCATAATAAATTTAGCGATAAGGCCGCCCTTTGTACAATATCTTGTGTTGTATTTTTGTAAATAGTTTTAAAGAGGTGTACAAATAAAGTTTTATTCTATTCTATTCTATTTAAAAGTTGCAGTAAACATGACGGGAATGCGACGAGAAACATGATATTAAATTATTAATCCTCTCTCTTTCTCTCTCTTCCTCAAAAGTGACGCAAATGAAGTTGCGCGTGTCGGCTCTAAGTGTCTTCGCCTAAGACTATCGGCCTCCGTGACCTTACCCGAGGACGGTGAAGGCGCTGCTTACCGTGCTTACAAAAGCAGGCCCTAGACGAGAGCGTGACGTGTACGTCAAACCCCCCCCCCCCTCGGGAACAACGGTCTTTTGAGTCCTTGGGTCATCCTTCCGAGGGCTTACCCGAGCCTCTCAACCGTAAGCATTAGGTAAGAAACGTGTGGTTTTTAGACGGTAGGAGTCTGGCATAGCATCCATGTAGGATTTTCCACATTGTGTTTAACCTATGACGATCCCTTAAAAGAACTTAACTTTAAACACAAAACCTTCCTTTGCCATTATATGACCATCCAGACATAAGCCGCCACTTAGATGGAAGGAGGACAACGGTTCATCGCCCCGATCTCAATACAACTATTCATAACACATCACATCGTAGAAACGCTATTGGTCTAAGTGGAAAAACATGTACGATTAAGAATAATAAAGGGTCATAAACATGTCTCCCGACGGGTTGTCTGCAAATTCGGTGCAGAGACGAAATCCTGTGGGTTTAGTCATTTTAGTAATCGAATGGCCTTCATTGACGGCCTTCCTGTATTCCGGGCGTGGTTTTTAGGGTTTCGTAGCCAAATGGCAAAAACGGAACCCTTATAGATTCGTCATGTCTGTCTGTCTGTCTGTCTGTCCGTCCGTGTGTCACAGCCACTTTTCTCCAAAACTATAAGGCCTATGCTGTTGAAACTTGGTAACTAGATGTATTCTGTGAACCGCATTAGGATTCTTATATAAAACTAGAAAAAAAGCAGTAAATTTTGGGGGTCCCCATACTCAGAACTGAAAGTAAAAATTTCTTTTTTCATCAAACCCATACGTACGTACATAGATAGGTCTTCAAAAATGCTATTGAGGTTCCCAAAATTATTTTTTTCTAAAGTGAATAGTTTGCGCAAGAGACACTTCCAAATTGAAAAAATGTGTCCCCCCCCCCCCCTCTAACTTCTAAACTAAGAAAATGATAAATCTAAAAAAAAATATGATATACATTGCCACAAAAACTACCAACGAAAATTGGTTTGAACGAGATAGAGCTGGTAGTTTTTTTTTCAATACGTCATAAACCGCAATTTTCAAACATCAATCAAAGTTACAACGAAGTAAAAGAACTTTTATATTATGTTACTTGCTGCTACGAAACCCTTCATGGACGAGTCCAACTCGCACTTGGCCGGTTTTTTTTTTGGTACAGTCGGCTGCAGAAAATTGATTTCTTGTTCAAAAAATCTTTCTCTACGTTTATGACATTTGCTATGGTTATTAAATAAGTGTTTTTCCGTAGCTATACAAAATCTCATAGAAATACATTAAAGATTTTTTTGAGAAAATTCATTCCCAATAGGGCCGCCCAGTATACTTTTCTCTACAGCTGACCGTAGATGCTTAGCTTCCAAGCGGTTTCATTTTATTTTTTCAAGCAACTGGTATCCTGAGTTCTCTGGTACTTCTGATCCCAATATTCTACGCGGTTCCTTTAGGAGAGAGATTGAAAGATCAAAAATGCTTTTTCAATTGTAATTTCTCAACGCGTATGTCGAAAAACAAAGAAAAAATGAATTGATTTGTGGGGTTCTTTTATTGGGTTCATATTAATTCCGATAAATTCGTATAATGCTGTGCTGTTTACGTCCAGGGATGTACTTGCTTGCTTTATCTGTAACCAATGAAATAAACGTTATTCTCACGAAGAGAATTGCTTGCATTCCTATACATATCATAAAAGTACAACAGTATTGGTTCCAACACCTAGATGCTGTAAATCTCATGTTCACAGCCATAGATATAATAACACGTTATAACACACAGGTAGGCCGCCGGGTGATACGATAACTACATTGACTCCCAACTATAGGATCATCAAACATCAGTGGCCCACACAGAGCATCGCAGCTCTAGTAACATCAAATATCATTGACTCATTATATCAAGTATCATTGACTCCAGTTCTAGGACCATCAAATGTAGGTTTACAGGGTCGGCTCACTTACTCATGCGTGACACTCATGACAACACAATAGTTTTATCTATTACTCGGGTGAGAAATAACATGTAAAAGGAATATAAGCCTTCGTAGATGTGCTATCAGACTTCGCACACGCGGTACAGGATAAACTTGACCGTACACATAAACCTTGCGTCTTGATGTGAATAGACCAACTAAATGATGTGCAAAGAAAATTATCCATTTGACATTAGAAACGGAATCATATTCAAAGGAGATGTCCAGAAATGGTTTTTTATTTTCGAAAAAATCCAGCACCGTTGAACCAAATATTTTTGAATAGTGTTACATAGAACTAATTTTATATTTTATAAAATGTAATTTTTAGTTTCTGCAATTTTGAGAAAACGTAATTTTTATTTTCGTCTAATTTTAGGCTGAATACGAACAAAACTTACGTTGCTTTAGCCTAACAAACAAATTAAAAGTTTGGCATATTGTCACGCGTGACAAGTGGATGACAGTTGTTTCAATGACAGTTCTTGTTTTTGTAAACAGTTATAATTTTTGTTTACTTTGGTAGGATAGAAGAGGGTGAGATTTCTGCAAATATAAAATTAAATTGATTTATTATGTCATGTTCAGACAAAATTGTTACCTGCTATTGATTTATCTTTGAATAGAGTGCAATATCCAACTAAGTAACGATATTGTTCACATGTAGTGTTTTGAAACTATGAGACTTAAACCGCATCATTGTAATCCTCAATTATGAAGCCGCTTAGCGTGACAACGCATTAATATATGCCTAGTGGTTGTCCTATCTAGTTATTTTGTAATATTAAAGATTGATTGTAAGTCTATTAAACGAAAACAAATTATCTACGGTTAATATAATTATTATTTATTCAACACCTTGATTTTCAATATCTTCTCATATTAATATATGGTCTAAAACTGTGTAGGTGGAGAAATGTCATTTTGATCCAAGCCCATACAAGATACCAAACAATAGTCATCGCATCATGCGGAAAAAATACGTGGCCGCGTTGATGTCGGTATTTTTTTTTACATGATGCAATATAAAAAAAAATATCGCATCATGTAAATATGCGATATTTTTTTTATAAAAAAAATCGCAGGACCATGATACTATTGTCCTAAAAAAAATAGGAATTTTATTTGTAGTTACTTTAATGCAAATAAGAATATAAAGTACTCCCTCCCTTTTTTTGTTTTTACGTGAGGGAATATCCTCATGGATGTTATGCCGGACTCCTACCGACTAAAAAACCTCACGTAACGCCCAACAGCCCATGGTTGTGAGCCCCGGGTAAGCCCTCGGAAGGAGGTCCCAGGACTCCCAACAGACCTGCGGCCGCCGCTGCGGCATCTCCCAGGGGGTGGTTCGGGTGCTGTCCCGCGTCTTTGGAGGGGTTCCGTGTGTGATCCCGCTTCTAAGGGGGGGCGTGCGTGAGTTCCCTCACGTCACGCTGCCGTCATGGGCTTGCTTCTGTAACGACGGTAAGCGACCCTCTCACCGTCCTCAGACCCACGGCATAGAGGCCGATAGTCCTCATATAAAGTACTCCCTAAGAAAGGAAAGCAAAATAGTAATATACTTACAGTCAGTGTTTTAAAATCGAAATCCAAGTCCGAATCGCAAGTGGTAACAAATAACAGTTGTGAATAAGCCAAGTAGTTAGACTTATATAAGTCCAAACACTATCAACATCCAATTCACGTGCACAGTCAAAGAATTCGTTGCGATAAGCCAAGTAGTCAAAATAAGTGGAAAAATAACGAAACCAGTGAATACGTAAACAGCAATGCGAGACGCGAATACGCGATATTGACATAATTGACAATTGACATTGACTTTATGTGACAGTTCACAGTGATGACAGTCATAATTGCTATTACAAAAAATATATTTGTATTGCCATCCATTTAATTAAAATATCTACTGACATAAAATAACTTGTAGGTTTTCTCTTAAATGCAGGATTAAAAATTATTATGTTACTAATTCTTGATTCCTAATTTTAACTACTATTTATCAGTATAATTTCAGTCATGCTGGATTTTACTTGGAATAAAAACCAACGTCCATACAAAAAGTGGACATCTCCTTTAGATGAAAAACAAATAGACCGAGGCGATATTACCATGGAGTATGTATGTACCTCCAGTAGCAATCTCCTTTCAGAACTTCGCAAGATTATCAGATCTTCGCGACATTCCCCACAAAGGAAAAAGAGAATGAAAAGCTAGAATTTAGTATTCGCAAGATTGGCAAATCGTCGCGACATTCCCCACAAAGGAAAAAATAATGAAAAGAGAATTTAGTACCTATGTGCATAGTGCATTACTTTCATTCGCATTTCGCGGAGAAATCGACCCTCAAACCAAAGGAAATTAATTTATTTTATTACAATAGTTAATTACAATATAACCATTAGGTTGTAAAGCACGAACTTCAGTTGCTCAAATTATTACATTATTACACTTCTTATTATTTTTAGCAAAATAAATTCAAATTTTTTATTTTATTAATGACACTTCAATTGACATTCCAATTTTTCAAACAAAATAATAGCACGGAACACGATATTTTTGTTTTTGGTACATATTAGGCCTGTTACAGACTTATCTTTATTGGGAATTGTTTTTATAATTTATTGTACACTAAAAAAATAATTTACTTATTTGTAGTCAAAATGTTCAAATTTTAAAAAGATTAAAAAGACGTCAAGAATTATGTCGTAAAAGGAATACAAGCCTTCGTAGATGTGCTATCAGACTTCGCACACGCGGTACAGGATAAACTTGACCGTACACATAAACCTTGCGTCTTGATGTGAATAGACCAACTAAATGATGTGCAAAGAAAATTATCCATTTGACATTAGAAACGGAATCATATTCAAATTTAGATGAAAAACAAATAGACCGACGCGATATTACCATGGAGTATGTATGTACCTCCAGTAGCAATCTCCTTTCAGAACTTCGCAAGATTATCAGATCTTCGCGACAGCGTAGTCAGTAGTATGTTATTGGGCACGCTAGACCACTTTTTATCGTTCCTACGACTCACTTTCGTTCGTCTTCGTCACAAAAGTGGTCTAGAGTGCCCAATAACATAAAATGACTTTCCGTTCACTCCGTATAACGCGTTTATGACTTTCGATGGGAATTCGATTTAACACATTCGAGTAAGCAACGTATCGATACCTAAGTGTTTATCATAGCTACCAACGCTCAATAACATAAAATGACTTTCCGTTCATTCCGTTTAATACGTTTACGACTTTCGATTGAAATTTGATTTAACACATTCGAGTAAACAACGTATCGATACCTAATAGTCTCTCCTTATAGTTTTATATATAGATTGAAATTCGATTTAATACAGTCGCATTTTCACCACCTTCCGTTCCTTTATAACCTACAGCGTTTTCTGTAACCAGTTTGGTTCGACTACTTGTAGTTATAAATATTTATGTTATAAATTCATCTTTTCATTACGAGTCCATCAGTATTGCATAGCAAACATGAAATTCGTTAAACAAACACAATCGTTGCAGGTCAATACAATCTGTGACGATTTAACAAAAAATAAGTTACGTCATGGAGAATTATTACCGAATACAGTACGCTGCATCATATGCAGACCATCAAATTGTGGAAAAACTAACTTATTAACTGGTCTTTTATTGCACGAAAATGGATTGACATTTCAGAATGTTTATGTATATTCTAAAACGCTACATCAACCAAAGTACATCTTTTTAGAAAAGGTTTTACGACGAGTACCAGGATCACTCTCCAGACATACCAAGCAAATGATGACATTTTGAAGGTTGCAGATGCAAAACCTAATTCTGTGATTTTTTTTGATGATGTAGCATGTGAAAATCAAAGTAATATGCCTGATTATTTTACCATGGGAAGACATAAACAACTTGTAAGAGATAATGCTAACTTAATTGTGCTTTTTAAGCAAAATAAAGTTAATTTGAAACATGTTTACGAAGAACATGTTAACACCGATATGACATGGTTGAAATTTCGAGAAATGTGTTCCCTAATATGAAAAGAGCCTTTTGATTATGTGGTAATTAATAAAGATTGTTCTAGAAACAACGGTTGCTATAGAAAAACGTTTGACACTTTTGTATTATTAGATGAAATTTAAATATTTAAGTAGACTGCAGTCACTTTGTTATTCTGTAATTGGTTCTTATTCGATTACCACATATTTTACATAATGGATAAATCATTGAAAAAACAAATTGTTGATGCGACACAAGCTGTCAAGAAAAAAATACGTAAAATGAAGGATTTTGAAGTTAGTAATAGGTATGCTCTTGATACAGTTTTTAAGCCTGTTACAGAATCTCTCAATTTAATAGCCAACACTAATAACCACTTAGCTCTAACAAAAAAGGAGGAAAAAGTAGAACCCCAAGAACCACAAGACCAAGATATGAAAGAAACAGATGATAGCAGTATTGCTAGTAATGAATCGGAACCCTCATCGGACACTTCATTTCAGTCATTAGTCGGTACTAATCAAGACGCATCATCTTGGTCGTTATCTTCACAAGTACTATCAAATGTACCATTTGGTATAAAAAATGAACGTGGAAAGTTAATGTTGGGTTGCTCTAACATAACTATTGAGGATAAAGTTATTACTGTAGCCGGACACAAGTACGAAAGTACACCTGGGTTGCGAGAGTTACTGTTAAAAAAAGACATTGATCTGAGCTTGGTTAATGAGCATGACAAGCATAATTATAAGGCAATGTTACTTGTAACGATTGCACATCGTCGTGATTTCGATTAAAAGAACCAATTAAAAGTAATAAAGGCTAAAAGGTGTCAAACCTCCTCAAGACGCAGACGATGCAGTAAATAAAGCATATGTAGATGAATATCAAACTCCCTCGTCCTTAGCCGATCTTAAAAAGAGACTTCGAACTTTGTCTCAGGGCTTTATCCCCTCTCTCACGTGGAATCGTCTCGAATTTCATCTAAAACCTGCTTTCATTGAATGCAAAAACGATTCGTCACTGATCCTTATGACATCCTGTCATTCTGACAGCAGAAATGTCACCACTGACAACCGATTAAAAAAAGATAACTCGATAAGGCTGCTTTCACATCCTGAATACTGCATCTACAGAAAATAAATGCTACAACCACCCCCCCTTTAATAGTATTTCCTGCGGATATGACACGCTGGAAATACACAATAAAGAAAACAGAAAAGTACTGACTAATAAACAAAGACAACCAGCTAGGTCCTTCAAACACCAGCTGACTACGACCATTACAATACCAAAGAAAGATCCTCCTATGTACCTAACTAGACACTGACTCGTGTACCGGTTAGGCTAAGTAACTAGAGTCTAATGCCCTTCATAGAAAACGAATGCTCCCTTTACTCACTGCCGATACCCTAACACTACCCAAGTTCTCAGGATATTGTAGAGTACTGAGAAGCGAATGAGAGAAAAACACTCGGTGCGGTGCATAGAAGAAACTACAACGTGACAATTTAAAGTCACGTACACATATAGAAATACAAACAAAAGATTAAAATAGTCTTACATAATGATCACATAGCACTGGTTTAATAAACTAGAGAAACAGTGCTATGTAGTTACGTTAGGTATTGGAGACTGCTCCTCCTGATACTTCAGGATGTCCTTGATATGGTACTCCCCAAGATCCTTACCGTCCAGATCTGACAGCCTATATACTAAAGGGGATCGTTTAGCAGTCACCACACATTTAAGGAACTTAGGAGCTAGCTTAGAAGTAAAATTCTTGGCCTTGTTGGACAGGTAGAACGTGCGTTTGTAAACTATCTGTCCCACTTTCAGCTCTACATGCCTTTTTCTGAGGTTGTAATACTTTTCATTACGCTGGTGGGCAACGTTCAAATGTTTCCTCACCTGGTCGTAAATGAGTTGTATTTCTCTCAGCTTGACACCGAAGGCTGATGGATCGTCTACAGAGACTGAAGTAGGATGGCACGCGATATCTGTCTGCCTGTACAGCACTCCATCCCCAATAAATTCCCTACCATGTACCAAAAAGTAAGGGGTGAAACGAGTTGCTTCGTTAACTGCAGTGTTTAAAGCACACTGTATCTCAACCAAGAACTGATCCCAAGACTTGTGTTGTGACTTCACATAGCATGAGATCGCTTGAACCACATTGCGAATAGCTCGTTCCGCCTGATTAGTTTGGGCATGATACCTAGGGTTATAATATATATTAGGTACATTGTATTTAGCCAACAGATCCTTAAATGGCTTACTCACAAACTGAGGGCCATTATCCATGTAAATAGTCTTGCAGACTCCGTGCACGAGAAACACACTCTTCTCTATGAACCTCGCGACTACAGCGCCTGTGGCAACCCGAACAGGGCACAACATGACGTATTTGCTAAAGTAGTCGGAGACCACGATCAGGTGTACGTTTCTATTGCGCGAAGTGGGAAAGGGACCAAGCAGATCGACAGAGATAGCTTCGAATGGCTTCGAAACCCGCTTCGGGCTACCCATTAGGCCGGGACGAGACGTATTTACGGGTTTGTACTGCTTGCATGTTTCGCAATTCCCAACATATTCTTTGACGTCCTCGTACATCTTGGGCCAGTAATAATTTAGGGCTAACCTTTTATGTGTCTTCCAAACGCCACCATGGGCACTAAGTGTGTCATCGTGGTACTTAGAGAGCAGGGGCAAGCGATCCTCCTGAGGTACCACCAGCTTCCAGTCAAAGTCTGAAGTCAAAGAATATTTATTTTTAGTTAACCTATATAGAAGGTTGTCACGAATGTCATAATTTGGTGACTTCCTAGGGTTCTTCCGAACACTATTCATGGTGTGGTCATACCACGGGTCTTTAGTGGGTACTGCATCGAGGGAATCAATTTTGATACGAGACAGAGCATCAGGTACAACGTGGTCTTTACCTTTTCGATGCTCTATGTCAAAGTCGAATTGACTGAGCCTCATACTCCAACGTGCTAGACGACCCGTGGGATTTTTCAGTTTATGGAAGCACAGAAGAGATGAATGATCCGTGACGACCGTACACTTTTGGCCTTCGACGTACTGACGAAATTGTTCCAAGGCGAAAATCACGGCCAAAAGTTCTCGCTCAGTTGTGCTGTAGTTCACCTCGTTCTTGTTAAGAGAACGGCTACAGTAGGCGATAGGGTGCTCAACACCATCGTGAGTTTGTGTCAGTACAGCAGCAACTGAGTAAGCTGACGCGTCACTAAGAATGCGGAAGGGCATCTCAAAGTTAGGCATTTTTAATATAGGGGCAGAAACCAAGGCTGACTTTAGCAGGTTAAAGGACTGTTCAGCCTCAGGTGTCCATTCGAACTTAAGGTTCGTAGAAGTGAGTTTGCACAGAGGTTTACTAATCTTCGAGAAGTTGTTAACAAAGCGACGATACCAGCCGGCCATTCCCAGAAATCTCTTAACCTCCTTAGGGTTAGAAGGGGTGGGATAGTTGAGGATAACCTCAACTTTACCCGGGTCTGTCCGTAAGCCAATTTTGTCCACATAATACCCCAGGTATTTGAGTTCACTCCGACAAAAAAGGGATTTTTTCATGTTAATTGTTAGGCCAGCATCCTTGAGTTGCTGATAGACTCTATGTAAGAGCTCTACATGCTCCTCAAAGGTGCTGGACACACAGACTATGTCATCCTGAAACGCAAATACCTTGTTGTCGAACTCGGGACCAAACAGACGGTCCATGAGGCGTTGCATCGTGGCACTGGCCCCGACAAGACCGAAGCACATCGAATTGTATTGGAATAATCCTCTCCGGGGAACCGTAAAAGCAGTCTTCTCAGCAGACTGGGGTGAGTCGAATGGAATCTGCCAGTAGGCCGCACTCAGATCTACAGAGGTTAAATACTTAGCATTATTAAGATGGTCCAAGATTTGATTGATATAGGGTAAGGGGTAGGCGTCACTCTTTGACACAGAGTTCAGCTTGCGAGAGTCCAAGCACAATCTGAGGTCGCCGTTCGCCTTCTCCACCATGACCACTGGAGAGTTCCAGGCGGACTGAGACGGGGACACTACTCCCATCTCCAGCATTCGGTCCAGCTCGGCTTCCAGGGCCTTCTGCTTAAGGGGAGACAGCGGATAATAACGCTGCTTGATCGGCTTGCTGTCACCAGTGTCAATGACATGGTGCACAAGTGAGGTCCGACCTAAACCCACCTTATCAGTGTTCAACGAGTCGAATTTTTCAATGACCTCGTTGATTACACACCTTTATTTAGTTGTCAAGTTGTCGTAATCCTCGAGGCCACCGTTAAGGGACACAGACTCTATAGGATTATTATCACTAAAACTATCAAGGCTAATATTTTGTAAAATTAATTTATCACTTAACTTAAATTGTTGCCAGAAATCCACACCAAATATCATGGAGGTGGTTATTCCTGGGACAACATAGAACTTGACAACTCGGATAACCGAATTGTACTCAATTGGCAAAGAGATACAACCCAGACATTGCAAGTGAGTGCTGTCTGCAGTTGTAATACGAAAAGTAGGATTGATACTCACAAGATCAAAACCCAGTTCCAAGAAGATGCGGTGCGCTCCCTTACCTAGTATAGAGCAGGAGGCACCGGAATCTAGAAGGCCTAAGACATTTAAATTTAAAACCTTAACAACCAGATACGGTCTAATGTCACTATCCCGTTTAGGAAACAGGACCTTATCAGAAATAGACTCAGATACAGAGTAATGCACAGAGTTCCTAATAAGGCCCTGGCCTACGCGTTTTTTGACTTGCTAGTACAGTGTGAGCAGTCTGGGGTCTTGACTCCTTTGAGACCACACCGGAAACACACCAGCTCCCTTGACTGTGTGCAGCTGTATGCAGTGTGACCGCCCCCGCCGCAACGAAAGCATTTGCGATCGTGGGGGGTAACCGGCGTCTCCACTGCAGACACCTGCTTAGCGGGCTTTTGTACACCTTTGTTCTTAAGCTGGTGTAAGTCAGATGAAATCTCAAACTTGTCAAGAGCAGGCTCATGGAAAGCGTCTGCCCTAGTACGCGCAAGCTCCAAGCGCTTACCCAAACGTCTCAAGTCATCTACAGAGTTGACATCATGCAAGGCCAGTTCCTTCATGTAGTCAGGTCTAATGTTGTGCATGAGGATGTCCAGCTGTTCCTCACTGGGCATTTTACATGACAACCTTGAAAACATGGCTTGCATTGTACATATATAGTTAACCAAGGACTCAGAGCGGGCTTGTGTACGCTGTCTTATCTCGTTCCTGAGGCGGTAATCATAATCAGGAATATCGAAGGTATCTCTAAGCTCACTAATAAGATCCTCATATGAGATGAAGTTAGCTTTGTTTGTACGGAACCAAGACAAAGCCGGTCCATCCAACAGGTCGGAGAAAGCCATAAGGAGTCTAGGCTTAGTAACCTCCCGAGCACATCTAAGTTCCTCTAATCTCTCTAAAAACACACGTACACAAGTAGAACCATCATATTTTAAGTTAAATGAACATAAGTTAAGGGGACGTTCTTTATACACTATGTTACATGTAGAACTATTCCTACTTGAACTAGCTCGCACCGAGCGGTCCTCTCTCACTACTGGTGAAGTATATTCCACCTGGTCACGACCCGAAGGATCATCACCATCATCATCCGAACCTTCGGATTCAGAATCACTACTGGGTTCAGCCCTAGCGATGATCTTCACTAGCCTACCACGAATATCCACCAGGTCGGGGCAATCCAGACCACAACGAGCTAACCTACTCAATAAGTAGTTGGCTCTGATAGACACCCTAAGACGACTACCCTTATTAATGAAGATGTCACCTGACTGAATAGCCTCCTCCAGCTCGGCGACTTTTGGAAGGCAGATCGAGAGCTCAGCCGATGCATCAGCGGGTACCGGAGCACTCGCTTTGATGCTACCTCGACGGACGAGTCGGTGTGCCGTTCTCAGCTCACTCCGAAGGCCAGACACTGTCGTTTCCGGTTCCACTGAAATACCCATGTGGGACAGCTCGTTAGCAAGTTCATCCTTTCTTAAATAATTAATATATTTTTTCATCTGTGCCATTATGTAAAAATTTACTTACAACAATTATAAAGATAAAATGGCACAGATAGGGATCAATTACAAAGTAAAAATGTAAATTGAGTTACAACAAAGTGTACTAAGTTAGGTAATTATGTTTTAAATTGACTTTTAGAATTTAACAAAGATTAAGGGTATACTAAGAGAGAAAAGTTTCTAAATTTTCTGATAACACTGTTCAGGTTAACATTCAAAATTATAAGGTGTCAAGATACCTTCAAAAAAAATTTATAATTACACAGAGTGAAATTCACTAAGTTAACACAGAGGTGAAGCTATAGAATAATATATGTAACATATTAATCTATGCTAATATAATATTACAATAAATACATGTGTGTGCACCACAAAAAAAGAAAAAAAGAAACACATAAAAGAAAAGACACAATAAGAAAAAGAAGTGGGTATGCCAAATAAAATCAAAAAGTTTTTCCAAAATCACAGCTATTTTAAATTTTTGAATTTAGAATTTAGTGTCTTTTCCAGCCAAAGATGTAGGTAGCTGGAAGAAGACGAAAGGGATAATTTTGTGCTTAGCTGTTAGCACCACCAATTAACGTCCTGGAGCGTCTCGGACGATACACCAGGTACATACACATGGTTTCGCCAGAGGTAACCACCTATGCACACACACTAGACTGAGGCTACCGCAGAGTAGACCCAGAGATTTGCCCCACGTTGGGCGCCAATTTATAACACAATGATGTTTAGTGTTACTCACCAACTAGCGCGAGGTAGCTATGCAGAGAACTCTTTCCCAGGGCGCCTTACTACAGAGATTCCAGTGTGCGTGCAACGGTAGGCTAGGGCTCTAACGAAAACAGACAATAGGGTGTACACACATATATCTATTAAGAACACAGCACGCTACAGAGACACACAGAGAGCTTATTCGCTGTTAGACACAAATATCACAGATACACAGTAAAATAGTCTGGGCTTAGGTACTAATACTACTAGACTACACATAAGTAGTGGATCTACTGGCCTGCAGTGTGAGCTGAGTGAGAGTGACTGGCTGTTGTTACTGCCAGGTGATGACGGCAGATACCTCTCACATGAGAAGCTCGTGTAGTCCGCACTTCCACGTTGTCGTACCACGTGCAGCCCACTAACTTATAGGTGCGGCACCAAATATCTCAACCGGCAACTAGCCCCGTAGTAAAAAACCCTGTCATGACAAGTAAACGACAAATGAAATAATTGACATCGCGACCGACGAAATTCGAACCGCTTAGCAAACAAGAAATGACACTCACCGGTATCCCGGGTGTAGGTTGACACAGAGTCCAACTCCTTCCGAGGAGAATCAGTAAACTCAGAATAATTCCTTAACAGGTCCTCATGTTGCAACTAACAACCTCCAAAGAAAAATTGAGGCGTGCCACTCAGAGTAATATCAAACTCCCTCGTCCTTAGCCGATCTTAAAAAGAGACTTCGAACTTTGTCTCAGGGCTTTATCCCCTCTCTCACGTGGAATCGTCTCGAATTTCATCTAAAACCTGCTTTCATTGAATGCAAAAACGATTCGTCACTGATCCTTATGACATCCTGTCATTCTGACAGCAGAAATGTCACCACTGACAACCGATTAAAAAAAGATAACTCGATAAGGCTGCTTTCACATCCTGAATACTGCATCTATAGAAAATGAATGCTACAGATTGGTCGAATTTTCCCGGCGCGGTGACTCTTGTTACTGATTGGAACGTTAGACATTGAATGAAAAATTGTAGTAGAAAATCGTAGTAAACGTATTTCGTGAAATTTAAAGGAATAACCAGGTGTTCTCGTTTTGATTTTGGCAAACGATGTAGATTTTGACATTTTCGTAATTTTTTATTGTTGATTTCCAAATTGACAGTGCCGATCGGTTCTGTTATCGAAACTGGGCCTAAACCTTTCCGTTCCAAAACGACTATAAATTCAACTAGTATAGATATGTCATTTTAAAGTATATTCATTATTCTTTGGACGATGCAAGGTGGTGGACTAATAAAAAATATCATTAATAATAATTTACCATTTGAACTACACATACCTGGTTATAACTATTGTGAACCAGGAACATAGTTTTCGAAACGATTACTATGTGGTGATAAAGGTGTAAATAAGTTAGACGAAGCTTGTATGCATCACGATATCGCATACACAAACTACACAGACTTGCCTAACCGTCAAAAAGCCGACTTACGTCTTATAGATATGGCTAAACAAAGACTTAAAGCAAAAGATGCTCGAACAGGGGAAAAGATTAGTTCGTGGATAGTAAACAAAGTTATGAAAGCTAAATTGAAGTCTGGTGCTGGTGTTAACCCCTTATCTGTGTAGGGCGTCAGCGCGCGGTAGCTCGCAACTGTGTAACCTAGGGGGGGGGTGGGACCGCGGCGTCGGCTGATGTTCTTAAAATGGCGATTTCTCATAACTTTTCTATGGCAGCCATATAAAATACTTACCTCACTGGAATCGTTATGAAACAAGCTAATGATAAAATGATAGATAAGACCAGTTCTGCGTTGTAATGTATTACTAATTTCTATTAGAAAAAAGAATTTGTAATTTTTCACCAGTTTTCTCTACAAAAATTGTAAAAAAAAAAAAATAATACTTAACGTAAACTAATTAAATACTAAACGTCGCTGTAAGCGTACTGATTACGAACAGCTGTTCAGTGAATGTAAAATGCTCCATACTCATGAGTACATAAAGCTTCTTTTGGCAACAGAACAGTATTGTAGTGACGAGTTTAAGGTTTATAAGTCGCGCCCGGGGAGAACTAATACTAACAAGTTTTGAAAACCTAGTTGTAAGAACTATTTCGGGGAAAGAAAAAGAAGCTAAATGGTGCCTCATATATTTAATAAGTTGCCATCAGTTTTGTTGACCAGGAATGTCACAAAAAGAACATTTAAAAATAAAACCAAAAGGTTTCTGTTGGATTGTTTGAACGTCTAGATAATAATAATGATTGGGTTATACTTATATGCATTAAAGTATGTAAAGGGTAGCAGTGTGTTAAGCAGGATTGTACCTATTACATAATGACTTTGTACTTTATTTTGGAGGTAGATAGATATATACATTCAAAACCTAAGTAGGTACCTTGCGATGGATTGAATGGAAATTAAAATTAAAATAGATTAAATAATTATGTACTTACAGTAAATTAAATTTCATAAAATGTCAATGTGTTTTAAAATTTAAAATATACGAATTACAAGGAATAAGAATGAATTACGTACAATCAATTAAAATAATTTTCTATGTAAGGATGAATATTTGTATTTGTTGAAATACAATAAATTAAATTCAATATAATGTCAAGATATTGTAAAAAAATAAATTAATTAATTAATAAACAAATTATATATATATATTAAAGAGAAAATGGAATGAATTATATGTAAAGACTAGCTGATGCCCGCAGCTTCGCCCGCATAAAATTTGTTCACGTTCCCGCTTCCCGTATTTTATCCCCTTAGGGGTAGAATTTATCAAAATCCTTTCTTAGCGAATGCCTACGTCATAACATCAACCTGCATGCCAAATTTCAGCCCGATCTGTCCAGTGGTTTGGGCTGTGCGTTGATAGATCACTATGTCAGTCAGTCAGTCACTATTGAGTTATATATATTTAGATACAATAGTGAAATGAAATGAATGTCTTTTTTTTTTGTTTAACGTGAGGGAAAACCCTCATAGGATGTTATGCCGGACTCTTACCGACTAAAAAACCTCACGCCACGCCCAACAGCCTATGGTTGAGAGCCCCGGGTAAGCCCTCAGGAAGGATGTCCCGTGACTCCCAACAGACCTACGGCCGCCAATGCGGCCTCGCCCAGGGGGTGGTTCGGGTGCAATCCCGCGTATATGGGGGGTTTCGGGTGTGACCCCGCTTCTAAGGGCTTTTAAATTGCTCACGTCACGCTGCCGTCATGGGCCTGCTTCTGTAAGGACGGTGAGCGGCCCTCTCACCGTCCTCAGACCCCCGGTCATGGAGGCCGATAGTCCTCGGCGAAGACACGTCGGCGGCGCCCAGGGCGCCGACTGCGGATTCGGGTGGGAGAGTTCTCTCCCGTACCCGGCCCGCCGCCTTCTTCGCGAGCATGACCTGCTCGCAGAAAGAGGCGGCGCAGTCCCACTTACTCCCGCTGGAGAGCATGGCTCGCACCATTGCCTCGAGCGAGAGAGTGTCCACGCCCAGACCCACTACGAGGACCTGGCGCTGTTGTGCCCACGCCGAGCACTCCACCAGCGTGTGGAGCGCCGTGTCATCGCTGCGGTCCTCGCAGTGCTGACACTCGGCCGTGGTTTCCCGGTGTTTTCGCCACAGATACCTACCGAAGCTACCGTGCCCGGCAAGCATCTGTGTCAACCGGTATCACTGGTTGAATTATATACAAAAAAATAGTTATAAACTTCATACACATTTTTTTTCAACATATACATTTTTTTACTTGTTGCAACCATTTTTTTTTACCAATTGTATTTTTTTTTTGTTTGTTATTGGCTATGTATTATTTTTTTGTACCATGTATTTGGTCTATTTGATTTGGGATTACTCCAAAATTAAACAAAGGGGGATGTACTGTGCCGACACTATCTAGTAAGTACTTATATAAACTTAAAATTTACAAATTGTAAACTAGTATTGTAAAGATCTTAACATTAAACAGACGCATCTATACCTACCATCTTTTATTGCAATACTCCATGCCCATATAAGGAACAGTTGCATGCGGCGAGGTTGCCCTCGGTTTCGGTGCCCATGTCGACAGCCGACTCCATCTCTCTCTCTGTGGACGCGACCTCCGCGTCACTTTGTTGGGTGGTTTTAAGGCACACCCTTGGGCCTGGACTGTGGTGACCCCTCCCATATACCACCTGGGATGAACCCTGGCGGGGGTCGACATGACGAGTCATGCCAAGCGATTCCCCGGACACTGTCCGGGTGCGCTCCTGGGTAGTTCTATCCGAATAATTTACCTCAGTCATAGTGATTGAAACGTAAACTCATCGGATGACTTCCGCTTTTGACAGTTGCGCCTTCTGGAATATGCCAGATTGGGGTCGGTGTTTGAAAACCTTGACCGTATTGTGAAAAGTTGATAATATCTGGGGAATCGTACATAATCAATGATCTGAAACAATAATTAATATACCTATAGTTTAAATACATAACAAGTTAACAAGTGAATGTAAGTAATAATAATAATACAATAGTATACTCACAAATTATTTAAATTTTATTCGATGCAATCGTTCTGTCTGACAATAAACAGCTTAATGATTTTAATTTTTTTTTTGCCTCTGTGGCGCAGTCGGTAGTGATACCGCCTGCGACGCTGGAGGTCGTGGGTTCGATTCTCACCGGAGACAAATATTTGTGTGACCCATAAATGTTTGTCTCAAGAGTCTGGGTGTTTCTATGTATAATATGTATGTGTTTATAAAGTACATAAGTATTAATATCCGTGGTCTGATACCCATAACACAAGCAGGTTATTCCTAGTTTACTTTGGGATCAGATAGCGTTGTGTGAAATGTCCGTGAATATTTATTTATTATATTATAATTAATTGCGTACCTTAAGTAAACAACAGTAAATAACACCTACGTAAGCATATTACAATGAATTGATTTCAAGTTTCATCATGTTACCAAGTACCTGAGCACGTGCCACCTGCACCTGCATGGTGTAATATTTCTCTAATCGTTGTGCTTTGTCGATGTTTTTTCAAGTTATGAATTGTATTTTCATTATGAAATCATTGACAGGTAAATGAAACAGATAACATACATTTAACTATTTATTTAATTTTCAATTAATATAAACTTAAACTAAAATATTATTACATTCAAATTTATTCAAAAATAGATTTATTTCCCCATGCTAAAGTAGACACCTTATCAGTCATTAACATCCGTTTATCATCATTGCACGAAAGTGCTATTTTATTAACACTCTGGGTAAATATCGTACTTTATTGACTTAAACAGTGTATTTTTTTTCCTTACCACGTGACAATTATACAAAACATTCTTATAATCTAACATACTCAAATTTTTCATTACATATTTCTTTGTTCCTTTTGCTTTCTTTATTGATTTGTCTAATGTTTTAATGCAATACAGTTTTGAGCGCAATGCCACGAATTCTTTAATAATTTTACCACCCATTTCATCTTTAAACAACCCTGGAATTTTTTTATTAATTATAGGTTAGTTAAACTCATTGTGAGTATCATAATTGCTAGAATCAAAATATTTTAGAAAATGCTGATTAACATCTTGATAAAAGTCAACAGTGTTTACATTATAAACTAAGCTATCTGTATCAGTGTAACACAATTCGATACGATTACCATAAAAAGGTTTGATGATTGAGTGGTGGAAATCATACATATGACTTTTAGATAATTCTAATACTGTGAATCCTATGTAGATTGGTTTGTTGAGAATAACGCGCGAAGGTCTCATTTGTATTGCTACAAGATCATTAGAAAATATAGAGGCGCTGTGAAAAAAATGGATTAGCTATCAATTTCTCAGCACATATTTCCTTTTTGGTTTTATTGTTTAAATCGCACGACTTATTTACTAATTTAACGTCTACTCTTTGTTCAATATTTTCTAGAGTCTTTCCAAATATACTGTTATTTAATAATTTAAAAAAATCTTGTTCAAACGTTGACTCTGCTTTTTGACGTAGCTGCGTATTATATTGCTTTAAAAAACAACTTTGTCTAAATGTAATGGCACGGTGAATTTTTCTCAACAACAAACCGTTTTGCAAACATTTTTTTAGATGTGTATAATGAATAACATAGTGGTATTTATCGTACAAATTTGGTATAAGCTTTTTATTTTTACCACCAGGCGGTAAACATTTTTCCGGGCAAAAGGAAAGTCATTGTGTTCAAAGTGTAAATTCTCTGGATACGTTAAATCAACTTCAAGAATGTACCCATTCTCTGCGGTATCACTAATATCTAGCAAATACAATTGTAAATCCTGCATTTCTTGTCTATTCATAAGTCTGAAATCTGAATAGGGCAGATATTGACACATACTAAAACCATATAAATTATAACAGTCTAAATAGATAAGAAACGAATTCGCACAGTTCGGATCGTAAGAATCTAAATATTTATGATTAGCTTTAACATGTCTTTTTGTACACATAGAAACACCTCCTCGAATACCTTTTTGGATCATTTTGTAAATTTCAAGATCGCTGATCAATTCTAACTGTACTCCGGTTTTCAATAGCATTGCATCGAATGATAAACTTGGCGCAGTCTAATAAAACGCGGGATCGAGATTATAATATCGTTTACAGGTTCTTCTAAAACTTTCAAATACATCTACAAGCAACAGAACGTCTGTTTTAAGATATAAATCCGTATAGGTACATACCCATATTTTGAATTTTGAATTCTGTCCAGATTGACTGAGCATATTCATAGTCCTTGTCGGATATGGACTCTTTTGTCAAAGAGTTATAAAACGGGTCTTTGGAGGGTAAACATGTATCACTATAATATAGCCATTGAGATATGTACTCATATGGATACACTCCTTTACGGGTTAGTAAATTAAATTGATTTTTGTTAGGAAAATAAGATTTTAACCGAATAAACTCTTCTTTTTTCATTGTACTAACCAACTTTTCTAGGCTAGTTCCTAAAAAATTAAATGAATCTACAAACCGGACCTGCATAGTTTCTTCAGCAGAAATTTTAATAAATTTCGTAAAAGAAATATAGTTTTCTTTTGTTTTAGGTATTGTGGCGTAAATCATAGATTTGCTGTAATTAGTTTATTAGGCGCTATTAAGCGTAGGTATAATGGTTATACTTAGGTCGGTATAAGGGGTGTGTCCTTAATAGTGTCATAGTAGGGATATTTGATGGAAGGAGATATGGTGGGATGTAAGCTATATATAGGCGTGCGCATTAGTAGAATAGAAAAAAATCAGGAACTAACTAAATTTTTTATTTTACTTCATACTGTCGAAGAAAATTTACATCAAAGTAAATTATTCTGTAAAATATATTCCACTGAAATAATCAGTGAGTGGCTTAATAGCCCAAGTATTTAACTAAATTTTTATATGTGAAAACGGAAGCTCTGGTAAGCATCAATTGCATTACTTAAGTTTATTTAGTAATTTAAGTGTGGGTAAAATTCATGTAAAAAAAAGAATATTTTAAGTAAATGTATTTTATCAGGCAGGCGTTGTGAAATTTAGAAAAGGGGGTAATGTTCTTTGTATATTAAATGTTTTAAAATGGGGTTAAAAATAATAGTAAGGGAAAGTTTAGGGAAATCTATGCTTGAAGAGGGTGTATATAAAATATATTGTTTGTTCTTTTCAGAATGAGCTTCCAAGTTAAGATTTAAAAAAAAACCCTGCCTATACCTACCCTTAAGCAGCTAGTTATTGAAGATATAGGCGTATAGCCGTATTTTACATATCCTGGATAAAGGAAGTGCCAACCCAGAATCCGGATGAGTACATAGATTTTTAAGTTAGATATACGTTTAGTTTATTACTGGTGAATTGTAATAAAAGTATTATTACCTACTCTGAATTGTTGCATTTATTGACTCCAGGACAAATTACCTTACCTAAACTATTAAACCGCCTGGGAACTCTTGGGATCACTCTGGACTTCCCAGAAGCGTGTCAGTATTACTTTAATATACCCAGGAGCTTCACCTAATTCTTTTATAAAAAGGTGACAATCATAACCAGACAAATTATGAAAAAATACTGGTAAAAATTTTGGTAGTTTGTATTGTAAGTTGCAATAATTATGAACTGCGCCACGATATTTACCCGTGAAGTGACAATGATCTCGTACCCTATCACCTAATAAGAGGTTCTCGCAAATATGAAAATTCATCGCAATTTCAAAGTCGTGTGCATTATCGTTTGTGTAAATCATTGGAACTTTATTAATTAAAATATCATGTATTTTTTTTGCTTCCTTATAGACATATTTTATAAAAATCGATACACAATCCAAACCGCGATATGAAACGTAACGATTATAATTTGCGTCTATTGTACATGTAATATGGTATGCAAAAGCAATAGGTACAGTCAGCATCAGATAGATATGTGCTTCCAAAGTAGTCAAAATTATGTAAAGAATGTAAATTCAATTTTATGTTCGCAGACATAGCATTCAAATAGTTGTAAGCATCCAGAGTGTTCAAAACATCTTCGATGTAAGTTGTCAATATTATGTTAGCTGTTACAGTGTTCATATTAATGTTGTCAAAAAGGTCGTTTAATGGTATTTATGCATTCATACTAGTCAAAAATATCTTCACAATTAGGAAAGTCATCTTTAATATCCGTAGCTAGAGTGTATATTGGAATAAAATGTTAGTAATAAATATTTTGTTTTCCTTTTTCCTTGATTATCCATCCTGCTCATTTCGTGCATGACGTAATTGATATGTCTTTTGTTTATTAGAAATTTTGATTATTAGAAAGGAAACATAGTTTAGATATGTTCTAACATCCCTTAATAGAATGGAATTTTCTTTGAAAAGGAAACTCTTTTAAGGAAAATGTCATAAATAACAAACTTTAATAAAATTATATTAATGTCACTGAATAATATGTCATGTTGTCGATGTGTATTACATTGCAAATTTAAATGAAATAGTTGTATTATTTTATTAAATTAGCATGCCTCCAAATCATTTAGATGGGCAAACCAAGCATCGTATAATAAATTTACATCGGGAAAATGTTTCTGTTACTGACATAGCCGATGAACTTGGCATAAGCGTGAGTATTTTTTTATTACCAGGATTATTAACATTCTCCTTTTAATTTATATTGCATACTCCGACTAACGATTTTTATAATCTTTTAGAGAAACACTGTATCTCTCTGGATATCGCGCTGGCGTGAAACAGGAGGGATTTCACGCCATGTTACAACAGGTCGTCCGCGTATTAGTAACATCCAACAAGACCGTGCACTGATACAAAATGTGCTAGTGGACCGTTTTGTTAACACCTACCAATTGGCGACTACTCATAGCATGTCCCAAAGTAAGATACGTCGAAGGCTTAAGGAATCGGGCCTCCATAATCGTGTGCCGGCAAAAAAACCTCATTTAACACCCAGGCATAAATCTTTAAGACTCCAATTCGCACTAAGCTATTTAGATTACGATTTTAGTAAGGTTGTTTTTGTTGATGAAAAAGTGTTTTATAACTCTACGCATGGTCGCCTCTCTCTGTGGAGATACAATAATACAAGATATAATGAAGAAAATATCTTGCCCAATAACAGAAGTGGACGCATATCGCTTGGTTTTTGGGGATGGATTTTGGAAGTTGGACCCGGTGAGTTAATCGAAGTTGGTGGGCGTCTAAATGGATTGACTTATAAAGATGTTTTGGAAGAGGTGTTGTTACCCACAGCACAAATATTTTATCCCTTTGAAGAGGCGATAACTTTTATACAAGACGGAAGCTCTGTACATAATTCAAGAGTGGTTCAGGATTATATTTCTGAAAACGGAGAGTTAAATTTAATAACCCAAAAGCCCAGACCTTAATCCTATTGAGAACGTCTGGGGTAGAATGGTCCAAATGTGGGATCATGAACAGGCTCGCAGTACCGAAAATTTACGGATGCATGTAAATGCAATTTGGGAATCATTGAGGGGAAGTTCATTCTGTTTTAACACAGTTAGATCAATGAGACAACGCCTACTTGATGTAATCAATGCCAACGGTGGTTACACTAGATTCTAAGAAAATATAAGTTCTTTTTTACAACTCGTTGTTTTGATTTATTTTATTTAGATTTTTTTTTTTTATTATACAGTGTTATATTTATACAGTCAGTGCAATAAATATGCCCCGAAATATTACTAGAAATGGGTAACGCAGCGATTTTTTGCGTTAATATAATAACGTTGACGTAGTTTATGTGAGTTCTTACTAGACTAGCTGTTGCACTAGTTTTAAGCCATCAGATTTTAAATATTCATTTAACACACCTGGTGAGCGAACCAACAATGCACTATGTGTGGCAGGCCTTAGTTTTGAGGAACATGACTCAAAAGGGGATTGTAGCCGGCCTTAATGACTTTTGGCTCTACGGTGCATAGATACCATTAAACGACCTATTTGACAACATTAATAAGAACACTGTAACATCTTACATAATATTGACAACTTACAGCGAAGATGTTTTGAACACTCTGGATGCTTACAACTATTTGAATGCTATGTCTGCGAACATAAAATTGAATTTATATTCTTTACATAATTTTGACTACTTTGGAAGCACATATCTATCTGATGCTGACTGTACATGTCGCTGTCTTGTTACAGTGTTTGCCTTTTTTTTTTTTTTTACGTGAGGGAAAATCCTCAGAGGATGTTATGCCGGACTCTTACCGACTAAAAAACCTCACGTAACGCCTGACAGCCTGTGGTTGGGAGTCCAGGGTAAGCCCTCGGAAGGATGTCCCGGGACTCACAACAGACCTGCGGCCGCCGCTGCGGCCTCGCCCGGGGGGTGGTTCGGGTGCTATCCCGCGTCTATGGGGGGTTTCGGGTGTTATCCCGCTTCTAAGGGGGGCGTGCGTGGGTTGCTCACGTTACGCTGCCGTCATGGGCCTGCTTCTGTAAGGACGGTGAGCCGCCCTCTCACCGTGCTCAGGCCCCCGGTCATGGTGGCCGATAGTCCTCGGCGAAGACACGTCGGCGGCGCCCAGGCCGTCGACTGCGGAACTCGGGTGGGAGAGTTCTCTTCCGTACCCGTTCCGCCGCCTCCTTCACGAGCATGACCTGCTCGCAGAAGGAAAGGCTCTGAAAATATTTTTAAAATTATTTAGTTATTTAGTATTTAAACAATTTTAAACCAACTAAAACCAATATCATCGCATTTATAGTGTCCTAAAATAGTCAGATAATATAATAAAAGTGTTCTGTCCGTGTATTTTGGTGTAAAAAGTGACGAGTCGGGTTCCCGGTTTTTTTTGAATTTTGAATGTTATCTTTTTCACGTAAATACATACTAAATCGACTGTTTCTCGTGAGTAGAATTATTATACTTGTATAAGCGTTTACTCAACGTTGACGACGGTCGGTGTATTTGCGTAAGTACTTAAAAATATTAAGTATAATTTATTGCCGGTACATAACCTTGTTACTTCTTACCATAAACTGTACAAAGAGCTCCATCATCAATATAAGTCGCGTTTAATTGCACTTACTTATTAATAATATGAATACCCGTAGTCGCAGAGCTCTCGGCCGCCAGCAGGAGGAAACCAAACTTCAGTTGGTGTTGCTGGAGCTTAAATCTAAAACGGAGCTCTGTGTACAGTTGGAGAAGGAAAGAGAAGAATATGAAAACTTATTGATAAACGCTCTGAATGACACAAAAAAATTAAAATGCGAGTTATCAAGACTTCATGTTAGTTACGATGACATTGTTGCGGAGCGGGACCACCTTCAGTCAATTGTAGATAGGTTCCAAGAGTGCAGTGACGAGTATGAGAAAACCTTGAGGAGGACTACCTTTCTGGAACAGGAGCTAAGGGATGCCCAGGGACAAATCTCACACCTGGAAGAAGCTGCTGAGAAAGTTAATGCTCAACAAACTGAAAATCTTTATAGTGAATTAATGAGTGGTATCCCGCAGTTTATTCCTTCTGCAAATTCTCAAAACCTGGACTTGACTACTATAGATCTTACAGGTGACAGTCCATATCAACGGGACAGGTCGGTTTTGTTTTGCAGCAGAAATAAACTAAAAAAATATCTAAAAATTAAAAAATTCATACAAAAATCAAAAAAGCAATTAAAATTCCATAAAATGTTAATCAAGAAGTGTAAAAATATAGGTTCTTGTTTAAAATTTAGAGAACAAGCTAAATTGTCAATGTTAGAGCTGGAACAAAGTAATTTAAAATATTGCACTGACACACAAAAAAAATTTTTCAATAAAAAATAAAACCGACTTCAAAGAAATCCTGAAAAATAAAATGTACTTAGCACAAAGTAATATTATTTTGATTTATCAGATTTTATTCAATATCATATTGAAGTCGGGCGCCAAGTAAACCCATAGTTTTATGTAGGTATTATTCATGGCACCAACTTCAATATTATATTGAATAAAGTCTGATAAATCAAAATGTATATTACTTTGTGGTAAGTAAATTTTATTTTTCAGGATTTCTTTGAAGTCGGTTTTATTTTTTATTGAAAATTTTTTTTTCATTATTTTAAGTGACGGGTGAACCGAAAAATATATCTAAGTGAAAGTTCTCATCAATACAAATCAATCAAGCCCAAACACAAGGTAGCTGCTTAAATCGTTAAGGAATTCCCTCGACTGTCTTTCAGTTCTATCATCAGATCGACTCCAGACATTCATTAAATTGTAGTACATTAAAGCACTGAATTAAAAAGTTAACAAACGCACTACTAGTTGTCCCTACAATTTTCGGTGGTTGCCCTCGATTTCTCCTGGATCCCATTATCAGATCCGGATCTGGTTAAAATGGGACCACCTCAGAAGTGAACTCTATCCAACAAAAACAGATTTGAAATTCGTCTATATTGACGAAATATCGGTGAACATACATAAAAAATTGAGATCTTCCTTTTTTTTAAGTCGGATCTATCAATCTCTGTGTAAAGTTCTCATCAATACAAATCAATCAAGCTCAAACACAAGGTAACTGCTGTAAATTGTTTCGGAATGCCCTCGACTGTCTTTCGACTCTATCATCAGATCGACGCCATACCTTCATTAAAGTGTAGAACATTAAAGCACTTAATTAAAAAGTGAACAAGCGCACTAGTTGTCCCTACAATTTTTGGTGGTTGCCCTCGTTTTCTCCTGGATCCCATCATCAGATCCTAACCTGGTTAAAAATGGGACCACCTCAGAAGTAAACCCTATTCAACAAAAAAAGAAATTTTGAAATCCGTCTATAATTGACGGAAATGTCGCTTAACATACATAAAAAAAAATACATACAGACGAATTGAGAACCTCCTCCTTTTTTTGAAGTCGGTTAAAAATTAGAATCAAAAATACAAAGTTTGCAATTTGAGCTACAATATATGACTAAAAAATATGAATGTTCCCTTAAGGACTTTACTAAATGTTCTGTAACCATAGATAAGGTACTCAAAACATCAAATGATAATACTGAGCGCCTTAGTTGTTTCCTAAATGACCACTTATGCAATATTAACTGCCCTAAAGCAATTGAGCCGGTGGAGGCTCAGGGTGAACCGGTTACCGCTGAGCCCCTAGCTCCCATTACTACATGCCAGCCCAGTACATCAGTGGATATATTGTGTGACAGTGTAAATAATAGTAACAGTGTAAATAATAGTAATAGTTGTACTAAATTAATTGTATTTAGTGATGATATTGGTACCAATATAAGTTCATTTTTAAAACAAAACTTAAATTCAAGTTATAACTCGGTTATTAATAATTGCTATCCGGGTGCTTCATTAAGTGATATTATGCAAAAGATATAAATTTGAAGCTAACAGTAAAATAATAATTTTCTGTGCAAACAGGGGCAAAATTAGCAATGATGATTTGTCCCTATACATGAATTACATCTTAAACTTAAATGTCATACAAGTTGTAATGTTCACACTTCCATTTATAAAAGGTGTGCCAGACTCGGAAAATTCATTTAGATATAAAATGAATTTACGTTTAAACTTAATAAGTTAGTATAATAATAAATTTAATGTAATTGACTTTAATTCTGTATTTGATACAAATTTGTCACATAGCAAGTATAAAGTCTATAATAATCACAAGGGTAGGTATTGTCTACCCAAATATTATAAAAGACAAATAGCAAGTTTGCTATTCAATTATTTTTACTCTATAGCCAAAAACTTGGCTGACAAAACTGCTTTATTTGAGCAGAGTAGATTTAGGACTTTGGAATCGGTTCCAAGTAATTTAAATTAACTTCTGGGACAAAAGAGGATTTACCCTCTAGCCAAAATTGTAAATTGATAGAGTTGAATTTAATTGCAAACCATTACTATAGCGGAAACTGTCCTCCTAACAAAACTAAATTAAAAAATGTTAATTTTATCAACCTGGTGCTTTATAATATAGCAACATTAACGCAGGTCAAAGAGTTTGAATTGGAGCTGTTCATGAGCTCAGAAAATATTGAAATTATTTGTCTTACAGAACATATGCGTAAGGAGTATGAGCTCATGTTCAGTTTCAGTAGTCACCGGGTTGGTAGTGCGTTCTGCAGGGTCAACACAACACGGGGGGGTTCGTTGATTTTATTAAATAAGAAGTTAAAGTATAAGGAACGGAAAGATGTCGTGTCCCTCTCTGTAGAGTGTACAGTTGAAATATCGTGCGTAGAATTGGAGCAATTCATAGTAGTATGCGTATATAAACCTGGAGTCTCACCCTTTTGTGACTTTGAGGAAGTAATGGATAAAGTGCTATTTAAACTTGGAAAAACTAATAAACACCTAAAAGTGTGCGGTGATTTTAATGTTAATATACTTATAAATACGCGTCAGACCAATGATATCTTAAATTTATTTAAATCACACAATCTCACTAACTTATTTTTAGAGCCTACTAGATATTGTGATACAACAGCTACTTGCCTGGACAATATATACAGTGATATGTTGCCAGAAAGTAAGAGTATTATAAATAAGATAAAATCAGATCATACTGGTCAAATAGCATCTTTCAAGATCACAAGAGAAACAGTTAAAAGACGTAAAATATTAAGTAGACTAGTAACTAGTGACCGCTTGGAACGTATGCGTGTTGGACTTTGCAATAAACTCCATTTCTAGACACTGGCTTAGATTCAAATGTAATGTATAAGTTATTTTTTGATTCCTTTTACAATGAGTTCAACTCCATATTCAAGTCTAAGGAAGTCACAATCGGTGACAGGCCAGCCTTCAGTGAATGGGCCACTGAGGATATTCATAAAAGTAGACAAAAACTGTATGAACTATACTCAGAAAGACAGCTTAATAGAACAGATGAATTTCTAAATTATGTTAAAACTTATTCAAAAAAGTTTAAAGCAGACTGCTTAGCAGCCAAAAGAAAGTATATAAGTAATAAAATTATCAATAGTGTAGGCAAAGTTAAATCTACTTGGAAAATAATTAACGCAGAAAGAGGCCAAGCAAAATCAAATGATAATAATTATAAACTTAAAGTAAATGGTCATCATTACAACAGATGCCGAAGTCGCTAACGAATTTGAACATTTTTTCTGTCGAATACCAATAGATTTGACCAGAACCCTAGGTTCTTCTACCCCAATAGCAGAATCCTTGTTAAAAGCAAATGTTCCTTGCTGTAATGAAATATTCAAGTTCAGTAAAATTAGTATACACACTATCATAAAACTTTTAAATCTTTAAATATTAAGAAAACGGCTGACCTCTGGGGAATTTCTGTACATTTAGTTAATTCGTTAATTGAAATGGTTGCCCCTAAATTATCAATAATATTTAATAATTGTGTTGATAGTGGTGTGTTTCCTGACTTAATGAAGTTTAGTAAAATAACTCCTCTGTTTAAATCGGGTAGCACCTCGGATCCATCCAATTTTCGTCCTATTTCTGTACTACCCACGTTTAGTAAAATCTTTGAAAAGGTTGCTTAATCAAATGCAAAATCATTTTAATGCAAATAAACTATTCCATACTAAACAATTCGGTTTCACGCGCGGTCGGTCTACCACGGATGCTGGAATCAAATTATTAGAGTGTATAATTATATGAGGCCTGGGAGGAGTCATATGACGCTTATGGTGTATTCTGCGACTTATCTAAGGCCTTTGATTGCGTCCAGCATCAGACTTTAATTCAAAAACTTGATTATTATAGGATCCAGGGGACAGCCTTGGATTTAATTAGTTCTTACCTAAGAGATAGAGTACAGAGAGTAGTTATAAATGGTAAACAGTCACATGGTTCTGCTGTAACAATGGGGGTGCCTCAGGGTTCAATTCTGGGACCTTTTCTATTTTTAGTGTACATAAATGATCTCCCTCACCTTATAGGAGACAATCATGAGGTAGTTTTATTTGCTGATGACACATCTTTAATATTTAAAGTAGGAACGTGGACAACGCGATCTTGACGAAGTAAACAATGCCCTCTCTAGGGTAGTCCACTGGTTTAACGCAAATAATTTATTGTTAAATGAAAGTAAAACAAAATGTATTAGATTCACCTTGCCAAATGTTAGGCTCGTTAACACCAGTATTAGGATTAGGGATGATCAAGTAGAATTGGTAGATGAAACTGTCTTTCTGGGCATAAAGTTAGACTCCAACTTGCAGTGGGGGCCTCATATCGAGAGAGTCTCGGGCCGACTGAGCTCTGCAGCCTATGCCGTTAAAAAGATCCGACAACTGACAGACATTAGAACAGCGCGTCTTGTCTACTTTAGCTATTTCCACAGTGTCATGACCTATGGCATACTATTATGGGGTAACGCTGCCGACATCGAATTTATCTTTGTGTTGCAGAAAAGGGCTGCCCGGGCTATCTATGGTATGGGGTTTCGGGAGTCATTAAGAGAAAAGTTTAAGCATATCAACATCCTTACCCCTTCAACTGTCCATTTCAAAATAAGCGATATTTTCCCTAATGTGTATTCACAGTACATATATGAAAACTTATTATATACTCATAAAAATAACAGTAAATTTATTAAAAATAGTGATATCCATAACCTAAACTTAAGAAATAAGAATAAATTGGCTGTACCTAGTTTTAGGCTTAATAAAATAAGCAATTCTTTTGCGGGCAATTCTATTCGAATGTACAATACATTGCCGACAGCCGTAACAGGTTTGTCAGTTAATAAAGAACGATGGCAGAAACGTAAGTTCAAAAAAGTTGGAGCGTTTAAAAATGGGATATACGTTAATTTCATTCATTATTATTTTAACAATTTCTCAACTTATCCATATGGTCTGTAAAACGTTACATAAAATGTGATTTTAAAAGAACTGCTATTTTGAATACGATTATAATGTTAAAACTTACTCTTTTTTTTTGGTATTTTATGGCCTGGTTCATTAGACCTTTAGCTGGAATATCATGCTAGGCTCTTATTATTATTAATTTTATATTCAATTACTATGGATATTGGTTAAAGAAATGTGTCACGATATGTACTTACGTGAAACTTGGAAGATGAGGACTTTCATTTATAATATTGATGAGTTAGAAGAAAAATTAATACCAAATGAACATTTGGCAGTCTTGATAAAACCAAAGCCATCAACAAAAAAAAAACACTTTGGTTTACTGTCACTACTGTCAGATACATTTCAAAATGTGTTTGTTTTGATTTCATTCTGTTTTGGAACATGTTGTTTTAAGTTTTGAAGTTCGAAAAAAAGGGCGGGAATCTTTGGATTTGGCGGTCGCGATTTTTCTCATAATTTAATAATTAGTGGATTTTTCATTTTATTTGTATATATTTTAGTTATAGGGTGTAAATATTATAAATACTGTTTTAAATATATATTATTTATTTAGTTTCAATAGCTATACTTACTTATTTATTATTAATTGTGTGCACCTATCTCCGTGTATGGTGTAAGTTAGTTGTAATATTTTATTATGGGTGATCCTGAGGATCCAGGGGGGACAGCCCCTGACATTGGGTATGCGATAACTATTGGTCATAATGCCGTCAACACTGATGGCAGTATGGATACGGATGGATCCACAATCAGTAAAGGATCCATAAAGAGGAAAAAAATGTCCATCCGTCGAGGTGTTTGTCGGCATTGTAACAAACGTCGACGTAAACACAGCGACAAACAGGTAATCGACCATACAGACTGCCATTGTTCAGACACTTCAGATTTTCTCAAAGTCAATAACATAAATATAACACCAGAAGTCCCACATAATAGCTTACCTACAAATGTAATCCATCAACAAAATTCAGTTCTTCCATCTCCCGTTTCAAGACCATTATTCATTCAGTCTGATATTTCACCTTTCATTGTCCATATACAGAAAAAGACGCTGTCTCCTGATGACAACTCCTCTCTCCACCCATTAAGTTTTGGTAGGTTTTTAAAGAAGCACCCTTTCAAAAATATAATTGACGGAAGTCTCAAACGAATTGGCAGGAACCGACTGTCAATCGAATTTAAATATTACCAGGATGCCAATATATTTTTAAAATCACCAATATTAGACACAGACAACTATAAAACATTCATCCCTACATTTACAGTAACCCGTATGGGCTTTGTTAGAGGTATTCCTAGTGAATGGACAGATGATGAGATTATTAGCAACATCAACCTTCCATATGGTTGTGGTAAAATCATTAAAGTCAGGAGAATTAATAGAAAAATTACAATAGACAGTCGTACCGAAATAAAACCAACCGAATCTGTTGTAATTACTTTTGATGGTCAAGTATTACCAAAACATGTATACATGTGCTACAATGCACTACCCGTCAGATTGTACATTTATCCAACAATTCAATGTTTTCACTGTTGTCGCTTTGGACATGTAAAATCGCAGTGCCGGTCTCGTCCTCGGTGTTACAAATGTGGTCCTCCTGACCATACTGGTGACAATTGTGATGTCGAAGAAGAAAACATTAATTGCATTCTTTGCAGAGGTCTTCATATGGCTACCAGTAGGAAATGCCTGGAATTCCAAAGGCAAAAGTTAATTAAGGAAACAATGGCTAAATGCTGCATATCTTATTCCGAAGCCTCAAAACAACATGCTCCAATATCAAAGATATCATATGCTGATGCTTTAATGTCATCCAATTTCAAGCCCCAAATACCATGTATCCCAAAAACCTCAATGCAGACTCAGGCACAATCATATCCACATCGAAAAACAGTCTTTCTTAGGCCAAAGCCTAAAGTAAAATCGTCCGGAGGCTATGATGTTGAGGCTCATAGATCTCTTACTGCTCATTACGATATGCCGGCACCTTCCAACGGTTGTGCCATTAAACCAATAGAAAGCGAGGAGTTATCCAACTCCTCCATTAAAGATTTGATTTTAGCTTTATTGAAGACACTTTCCCAATCTAAATATATCCAACCGTCCAACGCTGCTTCTTCAAATAACGATAATATATCACAACCCCAATCGTCCAACAATAATGGATCAAACAATACTGCAGTGGAATTGTTGCAGCGCCCCTTCTAAAAAATCGGAACTTATTTACATAATTAATAAATATAATCCATTTATCCTTACTCTCCAAGAGACATGGCTTAAACCAGATTTTCCTTTTAGGTTATCTGGTTATGTTTGTCTCAGAGAGGATCGTTTTGATGGGTATGGCGGTGTTGCCATACTCATAAAACGTAACTTGTCATTTTCGCATATACCAATAGCTACTCACTCTAACGATTTCTCTGTAATTGCTGCTAATATAAATAACATTTGTTTTGTCTCAATATACGTCCCTCATCCTTCTTCTATGATACTCAGTGAAATCAGTAACATTTTGTCGACTCTTCCTAAGCCTTTTGTAATTCTTGGGGATTTTAATTGTCATCACCCGTCTTGGGGAAGCTCTAGAAACAGCTTTGGAAATGTAATCTTAGACTTACTAGATACTCACAACCTTTGTTTACTTAATACAGGCTCTTATACACGTCGGACTGACCCTAATTCAGGAGTAAGTGCTCCTGATTTATCCATATGTTCTTCGAACCTCGCTTCGAGAATTACATGGACTTGTCTTTCCTCTTCCCATGGCAGTGACCATTTTCCAATTATGCTACAATTTCCTATTTTTAAGACTATACATTCCTCTAACCCCGTTCCTCGCCTTAAATGTCAATTAAAGGATGCTGATTGGAGCAGTTTTCAAACACGCTTGATTGAAAAAATATCACTCCTTCCACAAATAACCCAACACAATACATCTGAATGTGCTGACGTCCTAACTCAAACATTGTTAGAAACAGCAAATGAGACGTTTCCCGTAAAAACTGGAGCGAAAGGTTTTATCCCCTCTCCCCCGTGGTGGGATAAAGAATGCTCGCAAATGATAAAAAAACGTAAGAAAGCCGAATTAGAATATTCTCAATTCTCTTCCACACAAAACTTTGAAGCATTAATAAGTATAATTTCTGAAACACGCAAATTATTCAAAAAGAAAAAGTTTGAAAGTTGGCATTCATTTTGCGCAACTATCTCTCCTGATACTAAACCTTATGTGGTCTGGCAAAACATTAGGAGATTTAGATCAGCTTTTAGGGAAACAACTCCAACATCAATGCCTTCTTTAGTTCAAAACGATTTTTTGTATAAATTAACTCCTCCAACTGTCCCTGATAATATATTACTTCCTTATTTAACTACAATTTCCGACAATCTCTCTGACCTTAATTCCCCTTTCTCTCTTTCTGAGCTCAAAGGTGTTCTAACAAATTTAAAAGATTCAGCTCCTGGAATGGATGGTGTTCCATATTCCTTCATTACACACGCACCTGAAGAATACCTTTCCTATTACCTCACTATTATAAATACTATTATGATAACAGGTGAAATTCCTCCCTTAAGGAAATCACAATTAGTGCTACCAATGCTTAAACCTGGCAAAAGTTCAGCCTCAGTCTCATCGTATCGCCCTATTGCTCTTTCTTCAGTTTTGATGAAAATCACTGAACACCTTGTCAAAATTCGTCTGGAATGGTTTATTGAAAGCAATAACTTATTGAGTCATAGTCAATTTGGTTTCAGACGGGGCAAAAGTACATTAGATAGTATTAGTATACTTATAACCGATGTCCGCTTGGCTTTTTCTATCAACGAACACGTGGTCGCCGCTTTTTTAGATATTGCAGCGGCATATGATAATGTTATTTTGTCTGTGTTATATAAGAAACTGATTTTCCTAAACATCCCTATCCTTCTTACGAATTTTATTATGAGGTCATTAATGGAAAGACATATTCATTTAGAAGGCTCTTCGCACGGCCTACGTGTAGCTCATAGAGGTCTCCCTCAAGGGTCTGTTTTAAGTCCTATTTTGTATAATATTTATGCTTATGATTTGGAAGCCTCGCTAGATTCACACATAAGAGTCCTTCAATATGCAGATGATTTACTTCTATACTATTCGCATCACTCTGTTAGCCAAGCCTGCATTTCCCTATCGTCTTCCCTTAAACATCTTAAGTGTTGGATGGATTCTAATGGTTTAGAAATCTCCCCTGATAAGAGTTCAGTTATTCTATTTTCTAGAATGCGTCTCCCCCCTCCTATCAACGTTTATTATGATAATAATTTAATTACAGCACAAGATAATGTAAAATTCCTAGGTTTTATTTTAGACTCGAAACTTACTGGCATTGCTCACTGTAATCACATAGTACAAAGATCGATACCAAACACCAGACAGACATCTTAGAATATTTAGGGATTTTTCACATCTTTTTTTTCAAAAAAGTTTTGAAGTTCAACTATGACGATTTGTGCTATTTAACTGGATATCTCTAGTATCGACCTACACTAGTATAAATGTTTATAGTTTTGGGCTACTTTAGGCATAACTCAAGGTTATTCTACTTCGTAGCTGAGTGTATCCTCAAACTATTGTAAGTATTATTTTTATCCTCGTACGATAACCGATTGCAGTTAAATACATAATAGCCTAACATATACAGAGTCACCCTGCCTTCAAATAAGTTATAGCAAGCTACAAGGTACATAATTATTTGCACTTCAAATTCATGTTAAGTATTTAAACTTACATATTCCTATATTTTTTGTTTCAGATATCTTCAAAAGTTGTACCGCACTTGTGAGAGATGCCTTAACTTTACTAGGGCTACTGTGAATGAGAACCTGACTAGGCAAGAAAATAGTAGAGGTGAACAGGTATCCAGATAGCCGTTCCTTGAACTTTGATGTATGCCTTTTGAGTGGACGTTCAACTGCACATTAAGTTGTCCATCTTCAATATTATAAGAAGCAGAATAGAATCATATCATAAGTGGATGTTCAACTGCACATAAAGTTGTCTATCTTCAATATTATAAGAAGCTGAATATGGTTCATATCAGATAATCATTATTCACTGCTCTTCGAGGAAGTGAAACAAAATATTCCATTGTATTTATCATCATGCGTAGAGTAGACCCTACTATACCTTAGGGTGTGAGGAAGAAATAATAAATGTCTACAATTACTTACTATTTAGTATAAAGAAAAATTTCGATGAACTATGCATACTGATGTCAAGAACAAAACTAACATACGATGTCATAGTATTAACGGAATGCTGGCTGAGTAAGGTAACACATTTACCAATCTTGGAAGGATTCAACTCACATTGTACAAAAACATTACTAAATCAAAACGATGGTGTAGCTATATACATAAACAAAAACATAACTTATTCAATATGTGAACCAACTTTGAAAGGCGCAACAGGCTTAATTTGTAAAATAAGTGATGTGACTATCATAGCTATATATCGATCTCCATCACTATCAACCAAAAGCGACTTCGATATTTTCATTGATAGTCTGAATCTGCTATATAGTAGCTCAACCACCAGAAACCTGTTCCTGGTGGGGGACATTAACATCGACATAGGCCCTAACACTAAAAACCCGCATGCAGAGTATTATTTGACATTTAACGCTATCCACGGACTTTATCCAACTCACAATTACTTAACCAGAATCAAAACATGTCTGGATCATGTGCTAACAAATACAATCTTGCCCACTACTACCTTAATATTAGAATCATCAATAACTGATCACAAGCCTCTGGTATTGACCATCGACAAATTAACCCAAAAGTGTCAGCATTCGTGTGACAGAACAAAAGTCAACCATATAAAAATAAAAGAAGAAATAGAAAACACTGATTTTTCCTTTATACTCGGAAGCGACAATGCAAACCAATCGACGGATAAATTTGTGTCAATGTTGATGGATGTCATCAACAGACACACGAAGATAATTAAACAAACAAGGAGGAATAGAATAATTAATCCCTGGATGACTGCAGGATTAATTCGCTGTATTAACAACCGCGACAAACTCCACTTAAGAATATCACTTTAAAAACAACTTACACGCGATATAGGAATTTCTGCAACAGGCTACTCCGCAAACTGAAAATAGCATACGAAACATCGCTGATAGAACAAGCAGGAAATAATTCGAAGGCCCTATGGAAAGCAGTAAAAACAATAACCAATACCAAAATAATACATTCTTCACCTATAGAACTACTGCAGACAGATTCAAATCCTTTAGCCTCCGTAAACCATGTGTGTAAATACTTTAGTGTATTGGGAAATCAGCTGGCGGATAAAATACTTGCCTCTAATAAAATACGTCCGGCCACAATTACGGACCTCACACGTGACATAAACGGCCCACCGAACTCAATGGGCATTGCGGAGGTGAGCGAGGCGGAGGTAGACACCATCATCAGGCAACTGCGGCCGGATTGTGCTGTGGGATGGGACGGAGTTTCTTCAGAGGTTCTAAGACGCTCGCGAGAGGAGCTGGTCTCTCCGATTACACATATATGCAACATAGCTATAACCACGGGAGTCTTCCCTGAAGCCTTTAAAAAATCAATTGTCCACCCTATTTTCAAGAACGGGGATAGGAACAGTATAAACAATTACAGACCCATTTCTATACTGACTTCATTGTCCAAAATCTTGGAAAGAATTTTAAATAACGCTCTCAAAAAATTCCTCAACAAATATAACATCTTGGTCAAAAATCAGTATGGCTTCCGCTCAGGTACTTCTACTGAGGACTCTATTTTCGACCTAACAACCAAAATCTACAAAAATCTCGACAGCAGAACCAAATGCCTGTGCATATTCCTAGACCTATCGAAAGCATTCGATACGGTCTCAGTCCCCATACTTCTAGCAAAAATGGCAAAGGTGGGAATTCGTGGTATACCATATAGTATCTTTGAAAGCTATCTAAAGGACAGAAAACAAATGGTAAAAATCAATAGTTACGCTAGTGATGAAATTACAACTACCTACGGCGTCCCCCAAGGGAGCGTTCTGGGTCCCACGCTATTCCTACTTTACATAAACGACCTCTGCACGCTCAAACTACCATATACTGATATTTTTACATATGCTGACGACACCGCTATTCTTGTCTCTGGACCAGATTGGCAATCAGTGAGGGAAAGAGCTGAACATTCATTATCTGTAGTCATGGCATGGTTAAATAGAAACCTACTAACTCTCAATTTAAACAAAACCTTTTATGTTCCCTTCTCAATTACTAAGGTAGGAAGACCACCATGTAACTTCTCACTAAAAGCCCATACTTGCACAAATCAGGATTCCTGCGCTTGTAACGAAATAACCAAAGCTGAATCTGCAAAATATCTGGGAGTATTGATAGACAGCGGTTTGAAGTGGGATAAACATATCGATCTGATGACAACACGTGTAAGAAGATTAATTTATGTATTTAAGCAGCTAAGGGATTCTACACCATTGGAAAAGCTGAAATTGGTATACTCGGCACTGTGTCAATCAGTAATCCAATATTGTATCACAATATGGGGAGGAGCGAAAAAAACACATTTAATTGGCTTAGACAGGGCACAGAGAGCCGTGCTAAAAGTACTCTCAAAAAAGCCCTACAAATATCCCACACTCCAACTGTACACAGATTTAAAGGTTCTTACAGTCCGACAACTATCCTTGCTGCGAATAGTCTTGAGAATGCACAAATCTTTGCCACTTCTCAACCCTAATAGACGCAGCAAAAAGCCTATCTTCCCCAGCACATACTGCAGAACTTCCTTCGCTAGACGCCAATCGCACAGTATAGGTGGCAAGGTCTACAATACTATTAACAAAAAGCTTTGCATGGATAGACTAAATAAATACGACGCAAAAACCAATGTATCGAATTGGTTGCAGGGTCTCGACTACCGAGAGACTGAGGATCTACTGACCTATCTAAAATAGCACAATGTCACACACACACACACACACACACACACACACACACACACACACACACACACACACACACAGGAGCGCGCGTACACACCACAGATCTTCACATTTTGCATGCTAATATATCCTGAATAAAATACAACAGCATGATTACTATTTATTTATATACAACACAATAGCACACTGTTCACCATAGTCGGAATAATTAGCACCGTATCTCCAAGTCAGAACACTGAATTCCATAATACAGGCAATAGCCTAGTTTGGGATGCAGTCGTTAGTACCTCTAGTAACACAACAATATGTAACCTACATTGTAATTTTATCATATAACCTATGTGTTGTAAATTTGTTCAAATTGTTCAATAAATAAACAATAAATAAAGTTTCAGATTAATGCACTAAATAAGAAGTAAAGTGCCCTTGTCTATAAAGTAGTAAATAATAAAACATACAACAAAATATTGTTTCATTCCATTAAAGTATTCATTTTGTAAGTCTATATTATACTTTTTTTTCCTCCGATTTCAAGTCTATGCATTAAGGGGCCGTTATCTAGGACCCATGTCTTAACTCACCTTCTGTCTGGGGTATAGGTCTAGCTCTGATGCAGGTCCCAAAACGGAATGGATGCAATTGGGACCGAGAGAAACAAGAAATAATCATATTAACCCGGCAGTGCTTATGACTAGAACAAACAAAGGAGCATATACAGAGTTTGGTTTATACTGATAAGTAGGTACCGCATCTACAAAAAATACATGTGATCAAGCAGTTGTGGTTGGTCCGAGTGGAATAAAGTCCTTGATTGAGTTCCGTTTTGCACAACAGTTGGTTGGTTTAGTCGGTCAGAGTAGAAAGACAGATCTTACAGTGTGGCTGATGCATCTAGTGTTCTTTAGTGTTTCAAACCAGTTACATAGACTTGCCTTACCAGGTTACACCGGGTAAGGCAAGTAGGAGTTTCATAGGGAGTTTTCATAATGCAAGTAGGAGTTAAACGTCACTGATTTAAGGCTTTATGAGGAAGTGAGTTAAACGCCCATGTTAAATAAACTTCATTGGTATGTAATTAATGGTGTTATAATAAGTCTATGCATATAGGTTTATGTAAGTAGGTACTAGTATTTGTAAACATAACCTCAAAAAAATGAAACTGCTATATCTTTGTTTGTAACGTCCCTAGGCTAACAGTTTAGTATAAGGAATTGCTCAAGAGTAAATTCTCAATCGTTCTATGTATATTACATACTAGCTGAGCCCGCAACTTCGTTTACGTCACATAAGGTGTATGAAAGGAAAGGTATTTCTTCATCAGAGTCATCAAGCAGCGTCTGAAACTGCCCTGTTTGCTTAATCATAAAAGAGCTTAATGATTAAGTCTATTTTAAAACAATTCAGTCCACGCCTTCGGCGCGGACTGAATTGTTTAAAAATAGTCTTAATCATTAAGCTCTTTTATGATTAAGCCAACACGCCAGTTTAGGTTCACTCACATTCAAAGAAACCCCTACAATTAAAATGTTCAAAATATATGATTCTTAAAAGTGTTATAACTCTTTTATTTCTAAACCGATTTACATAAAACAAACGCTAAATGTTAACTGGAGCAAACCTCAACACAATACAAAAAACCACATTGCAATCGGTTGAGCGGTTAATGAGATTAGCGTGCACAACCGTACAGACAAACAGATATACAGACATACAGACATACAGACAAACAGACAAACAGACAAAAATTCTAAAAATCATTGTTTTGGGTTCTATTGCGTTCATAAAGCCCCCCTATAATATTTTTTCTTATTTATCTTCCATGTACAGACAGCGACCTGTTACGATTTTATTATATGTATTGATCTAAACGCGAAAAAATTTCCCAAATAATTTCATGTATGGCGACTTGCCATTGTTCTTTAAAAAACTAATAAAACTTAAATTGTGCCAGAAAGCTTATTATAGCATTAAAGACTTTCTAGAAGTCAAGGCTGCCTGGCAGTGACACGAATTGCTCCTTTCTACATGTTAAAAAAACTGTATTAGATACTAAGATGAACTTTGGTAGGGACCGGACTGAGTTTCTTGGGGTGTTCTTCTCAGTCTGTAGCATTTCCGAACCCCCGGTAGAGTCACAAAAATTTTGACAAACCTAAATAATTTTTTTAAAAATTTCAAAGGGAATAAATTTTATTTTATTTTAATTTATTTTATTTGAGGCGGCGCAGTCCCACTTCCTCCCGCTGGAGAGCATGGCTCGCACCATAGTCTCGAGCGAGAGAGTGTCCACGCCCAGACCCACTACGAGGACCTGGCGCTGTTGCGCCCACGCCGTGCACTCCACAAGCGTGTGGAGCGCCGTGTCATCGCTGCGGTCCTCGCAGTGCTGACACTCGGCCGTGGTTTCCCGGTGTTTTCGCCACAGATACCTACCGAAGCTACCGTGCCCGGCAAGCATCTGTGTCAACCGGTAGGAGAGAGCACCGTGTCTCCTCTCCAGCCACTCGTCCATGACCGGTCTGACGGCCGCGATTGTGGCGAATCCCCCCTTTGGTTGCTCAAGTCGTACCTTCCATATCTCCACGGTTTCCTGGTGGAGTAGGGACCGCTGGGCCTCCATTTCTCGAGACGCAGGCCTTTGGTCCCGCTCCAGCGCCTCCTTGCGCCATCTGAACAGTGACGCAAGGGCTCTCGCTTCCAGGTCCCATGGAGGGGTCCCGGCTAGGAGACATGCCGCCTCACCGGAGATTGTGCGGTAACCCCTTATCACCCTGATGGCCATCGCTCTCTGCGGGCTCAGCAATCTAGCCACATTGCTGGCTGTCAGGGTTTCCGCCCATACAGGAGCTCCGTATAGAGCCATGCTTCGCACGATCCCCAGGTACAATCTCCTGTAGGGAGCGTTGGGTCCCCTGATGTTGGGCATCAGCCGTGCTAGTGCGGCTGATGCTCCCCTCAGTTTTGGGACCAAACTTCGGAAGTGATGTCCGAAGTTCCACCGGCCATCGAGTACGAGCCCCAGATACTTCATCGAGGGCTCGATGCCGATGCTGACGCCCCCTACCTGTAGGCTGGATCCCGCAGGTGGCCCCATCCGAGGTCCGTGGAAGCACAGAGCCTCGGATTTGTGAAGGGCGACCTCGAGACCCAGCCGCCGAATCCGACCCACGACTTGAGCAACCCAACTTTAGTGCTGCGTCACGGTGCGTTGCTCCCCGCGCCGTAACGAGGGTGTCGTCGGCGTAACACGTTACGCCGACCCCTCTGAGCAACGGACCACGCAGCACCCAGTCGTAACCGATGTTCCACAGGAGCGGCCCTAAAACCGATCCCTGTGGAACACCGCACGACACATCTCGCCGACCCGGCCCTAGCCAGCTCGGGTACAATTCGACGGAGGTAGGGAGGCACTCCATGATAGATAAGCGCCTCCCTGACGCAGCTCCAGGGCAAGGTGTTGAATGCGTTGGCGATGTCGAGAGACACCGCCACCACCACCTCACCCCGTGAGACTGCTTCCTCCGTCAGGCCTCTAATGCGCATGATCGCGTCCACGGTGGAGCGTCCCTGACGGAAGCCAAACTGGCTATCCGCCAGATCAGGTCCCACACGTGTGAGGTGCCCGACGAAGCGTTGTGCAATTACACGCTCAAAGAGCTTGCACACCTCGTCGAACAACACGATCGGCCGGTACCCTGATGGGGAATTTGCCGGCCGCCCCGCCTTTCGAATTAAGACCAGTCTCCCGGTCTTCCAGACCTTGGGAAACTGGCCTTTCTCGAGGCATGCGCTAAAGAGCCCAATTAGTAGAGGCCCAAGCTCCTCGAGAGCCAGGACCCACGCTCGGCCTGGAATGCCGTCGGGTCCAGGGGCGGTGTTTTTGCGGGATTTAAGCCGCATGACAGCCGCCCCTAACTGACCCTCGGTGACTGCGGGCACGTCGTTCTCGCTGCCTTCCGCGTTGGGCGCCTGAGACGGAGCCATGCGGGAACAAGGAGTCCAGGACCCCCTCCAGCCGCTCCGGCTGGAGACTCTGGGTCAGTGGGGGCGCCTTAGGGCGTAATTTGCCTCTTACCATGAGGTACGGGCGCCCCCACGGGTTCCGCTCCAGAGTCTCCATCAGCTCTTCGCGGCCCAATTTTTTGGACCGCTTGATGGCTGTCTGGAGGGCCCTCTTGGCCTCCCTATACCCATCGTAGAGCTCCGTCTCTCGGGGTGCCGCATCGTCTGGGCGGCGACGCCTGCGGCAAATCCTGGTGTACCGGCGGTGCGCGGTAACGCAATCCGCGCGCAACTGCGCGATTTCTGGCGTCCACCAGTACACCTGTTTCCTCGCCGGTCTGGGCCTAGCCCTGGGCATCGCCGCATCGCAGATGTGCGAAATGGCTCTCCCGAACCACTCCACCTCGGTATCAACATCGGCAGGCCTGTCCGCTGTCGGAATCCAGGCCTGCACGATGGCCGCCTCCAGGAGAGCCTCCCGATCAAGGCGATGGAGTGCCCAACGCGGTTTCGGGGGATTCGCGATTGCTGGCGGCAGGTTTGATAGAGGGGAGACGTCGAACCGAATATATCGGTGATCTGACGACGTCTCCTCCTCCTCCACCACGCGTCATCCCTGGACACGGCGGGCGATCTCAGGGGTCGCAAACGAAACATCTATGACCGAGCTGAGACCCCGCCTCGTCCAGGTTGCGACATTCCCCCGGTTCAGGATGACTAGGCCACGTGTAGGACTGGGTCACGTCCTCCAGTATCCTCCCCCTGTCTCTGGTTTCCCGGGAGCCCCAAGCCTGTGACCAGGCATTAAAGTCTCCCAAGACCAGGACAGGGCGAGGGCGGCATGCAGCGAGAACGACCTCCAGCTCAGGGAGCCATAGCTTAAACTGATGCTGGTCGAGGCTCGGCGAGATGTAAACGGCCACGACAGCCACACCCTCGTATTCCGCCGCGACACAACCCGGGCCTCTAGCGATGACCGCCAGGCGCGAGTCGTTCGCGCCGGTCGCCCCAAATATGGTCGCCACGCCGTCCAGATCCACCTGGACTTCCCGGGTGAACCCAGTACGGCTCGGCGACGACGACGATGTTAATGGACCACTGCCTGATGCTCTGGTACAGAAGGTCCTGAGCACCAGTGCAGTGGTTCAGATTCACCTGCAGGATGCGGATATGGGTGTCCATTAATGGACGTCCATTTCCGCAACCTGCCGCGAACTTGCACCCACAGCCTCAACCCTCCGTGCGGACGGACGGGGCCTCGGCTTTGAGGCAGCGTAGGCTTTGCTGCCCGCCCGGTGGTCGGCCTCCTTGCCCTCCGCCACGCATTTATAACAGCGTGGCGGAGCGTCACAGGCAAGGGCCTTGTGACCGGGCTGACCACAGCGGTAGCACCGGTCGCCCACGGTGACTTCCGCCGTACACTGCACCCCCACATGCCCCACGAGCCAGACCAGGCACCTATAGCACCGTGCTTCGCGGGGCTGCAGAAGATGCACCTGCGCCCTCAGGAACCTCTAACAAACCCTCTTTTTCTAAATTATGTTAAAACTTATTCAAAAAAGTTTAAAGCAGACTGCTTAGCGGCCAAAAGAAAGTATATAAGTAATAAAATTATCAATAGTGTAGACAAAGTTAAATCTACTTGGAAAATAATTAACGCAGAAAGAGGCCAAGCAAAATCAAATGATAATTATTTTAAACTTAAAGTAAATGGTAACATAATTACAACAGATGCCGAAGTCGCTAACGAATTTGAACATTTTTTTTCTCGTATTCCAGTAGATTTGACCAGAGCCCTAGGTTCTTCTACCCCAATAGCAGAATCCTTGTTAAAAGCAAATGTTCCTTGCTGTAATGAAATATTCAAATTCAGTAAAATTAGTTTACACACTATCATAAAAACTTTTAAATCTTTAAATATTAAGAAAACGGCTGACCTCTGGGGAATTTCTGTACATTTAGTTAATTCGTTAATTGAAATGGTTGCTCCTGAATTATCAATAATATTTAATAATTGTGTTGATAGTGGTGTGTTTCCTGACTTAATGAAGTTTAGTAAAATAACTCCTCTGTTTAAATCGGGTAGCACCTCAGATCCGTCCAATTTTCGTCCTATTTCTGTACTACCCACGTTTAGTAAAATCTTTGAAAAGGTAATGCTTAATCAAATGCAAAATCATTTTAATACAAATAAACTATTCCATACTAAACAATTCGGTTTCACGCGCGGTCGGTCTACCACGGATGCTGGAATCAAATTATTAGAGTATATATATGAGGCCTGGGAGGAGTCGTATGATGCTTATGGTGTATTCTGCGACCTATCTAAGGCCTTCGATTGCGTCCAGCATCAGACTTTAATTCAAAAACTTGATCATTATGGGATCCAGGGGACGGCCTTGGATTTAATTAGTTCTTACCTAAGAGATAGAGTACAGAAAGTAGTTATAAATGGTAAACAGTCACATGGTTCTGCTGTAACAATGGGGGTGCCTCAGGGTTCAATTCTGGGACCTTTTCTATTTTTAGTGTACATAAATGATCTCCCTCACCTTATAAGAGACGATCACGAGGTAGTTTTGTTTGTTGATGACACATCTTTAATATTTAAAGTTGAACGTGGACAACGCGATCTTGACGAAGTAAACAATGCCCTCTCTAGGGTAGTCCACTGGTTTAACGCAAATAATTTATTGTTAAATGAAACTAAAACAAAATGTATTAGATTCACCTTGCCAAATGTTAGGCTCGTTAACACCAGTATTGAGATTAGGGATGATCAAGTAGAATTGGTCGATGAAACTGTCTTTCTGGGCATAAAGTTAGACTCCAACTTGCAGTGGGGGCCTCATATCGAGAAAGTCTCGGGCAGACTGAGCTCTGCAGCCTATGCCGTTAAAAAGATCCGACAACTGACAGACATTAGAACAGCGCGTCTTGTCTACTTTAGCTATTTCCACAGTGTCATGACCTATGGCATACTATTATGGGGTAACGCTGCCGACATCGAATGTATCTTTGTGTTGCAGAAAAGGGCTGTCCGGGCTATCTATGGTATGGGGATTCGGGAGTCATTAAGAGAAAAGTTTAAGGATATCAACATACTTACGGTGTATTCACAGTACATATATGAAAACTTATTATATACTCATAAAAATAACAGTAAATTTATTAAAAATAGTGATATCCATAATCTAAACTTAAGAAATAAGAATAAATTGGCTGTACCTAGATTTAGGCTTAATAAAATAAGCAATTCTTTTGCGGGCAATTGTATTCGAATGTACAATACATTGCCGACAGCCATAACAGGTTTGTCAGTTAATAAATTTAAAAAACTAATAAAACTTAAATTGTGCCAGAAAGCTTATTATAGCATTAAAGACTTTCTAGAAGACAAGGCTGCCTGGCAGTGACACGAATTGCTCCTTTCTACATTAAAAAAAAAACTGTATTAGATACTAAGATACTAGAAGAGAAGGGACCAGACTGAGTTTCTTGGGGTGTTCTTCTCAGTCTGTAGTATTTCCGAACCCCCGGTAGAGTCACAAAAATTTTGACAAACCGAAATAATTTTTTTAAAAATTTCAAAGGGAATAAATTTTATTTTATTTTATTTTATTTTATTTTGGAACCCCCAATTAGGAGGCTCCGTCCGTCCGCGACTTTTTGAGCCGCCGCGACGTGGCAGCTCACGACTGCCGAACCGTGACCGGTGGGGCCAAAGCGTATTTCGCCTGACCTCACCTGATCGCGGGGCAGCCGCTCGCCTCCACGACGGCGGAGATTATCTGCTCCGTCGTGGCCGCGTCATCCAGACCCGAAATGCGCAGACTCGCGCATTTGTTGGGTCTGGTGACGCAGACGTCGCCCGTGTCCAGCGACTCCCTCAGCTTTGCCGCTAGGGCATCAGCTTTGGGGCCGCTGGTGGCGCCAGAGACCTCGAGGAGGCGTGCTCCGGTGCGCGTCACCTTGCACCAGAGACCTCCCTCAATCTCGAGGGCCTTGAGGTCGACTGAGGCTTTCGCCTGCCTCGGGACCTCGGCGTACCCCACGCCATTCGCCTTGCTCTCCGTCGTCACCGTGATGACGACGGCAGTGGAGCGAGGGGCGCGGAGCCTCTTTGGCGCCTTCATCGCGGCGGCCTTTGCCGCTTTTGCGGCAACCTTTGCCGCCTTCTCGGCGGCCTTTGCCGCCTTTTTGGCGGCCTTTTTGATATGTTGAGTACGAATTTCAGGTTAATTTTGCAATCCAATATGGCTGCCGCGCCGCGCCGTTGTAAAATTTCATGTTGGATATCGTATAAGGGGTTTTTTGGTATGCTGAGTACGAATTTCGGGTTCATTTTGCAATCCAATATGGCCGCCGCGCAACCGATGTAAAATTTCATGTTGGATATCGTATAAGGGGTTTTTTGGTATGCTGAGTACGAATTTAGGGTTAATTTTGCAATCCAATATGGCCGCCGCGCCACCGCTGTGAAGTTTCATGTTGGATATCGTATAAGGGGTTTTTGGGTATGCTGAGTACGAATTTTGGGTTAATTTTGCAATCCAAGATGGCCGCCGCGCCTCTGTTATAAAATTTCATGTTGGATATCGTATAAGGGGTATTTTGGTATGCTGAGTAGGAATTTCGGGTTAATTTTGCAATCCAAGATGGCCGCCGCGCCACCGTTGTAAAATTTCATGTCAGAAATAGTATAAGGGGTTTTTTTGGTATGCTGAGTACACATTTCGGGCTAATTTTGCAATCCTTTATGGCCGCCGCGCCACCGTTGTAAAATTTCATGTCGGAAATAGTATAACAAGTATTTGGGGATGCTGAGTACGAATTTCAAGTTAATTTTGCAATCCAATATGGCCACCGCACCTCCGATGTAAAATTTCATGTTGGACATCATATAAGAGATTTTTTGGTATGCTGAGTACGAATTTAGGCGGACATTGAAAATCAGTTACTGTAATTTGCAATGACATCGCTATCATAGTTTGCTGAATGTCAGCTTATTGCAAGCTCAGCGTACAGAATTTTTATTCATATTTTTAGTGTATACTAGCTGATGCCCGCAGCTTCGCCCACGGAAAATTTGTTCCCGCGGGAACATATTCCCGGGATAAAAAGTAGCCTGTGTTATTCCAGACTATAATGGATCTCTGTACCAAATTTCAGCCAGATCCGTTCAGCCGTTCGAGCGTGAAAGAGTAACAAACATCCACACTCACAAACTTTCGCATTTATAATATTAAGTAAGATTATAACTGTCGCTTGAGATGTTGAATAAAACTTGCACTGCACTGAATATATAAATTTTATTAAAACCATCCAAGTATATATGCGTGTACACAAACCAACCTCTATCGCGATTCAGCATTTCGGTACAACGCTAACTAGAGAAGTACTTTTAAACATTTTAACTTGTAAACATGTAATACATTTTTGGAACGGGGCTTATTACTAACATAACTTTAAACATCCCGCCCACCAAAGAACCTCGTTCTTTAATGTGAATTATGAAAAGAAACAGTAAATAATGAAATACACAAACACTATTTTAACATATAAAAGAATCTTTGACAATGTATGCATAGTGCATTGCTGGACCTCCTGCTGACAACGCGTCCGGATGGATACAACGTCTCAGTGGATGCTCCGCTCGGATCGTCGGACCACTGTATCATTCGGGCGCATGTGCCACTCGCAAGGCCTGAACCACCTCGGCCCAAGGAGTGGCGACATGTGTGGCACTATAAGTCAGCAGACTGGGATGGACTGCGGGAGTTCTTCGCGTCGTACCCGTGGAGGCGGCTTTGTTTTGCCTCAGACGATCTGGATTCCTGCGCTGCAGCAGTCGCTGAGGGGATCTTGGAGGGCATGGAGTGCTACATTCCTAACCGCTGGATCCCTGTAGGAGCAAAAAAGCAACCGTGGTTCAATCGGCTCTGCAGAGAAGCTTTGATGCTGAAAGAATCTGCCTACAGAGCCTGGACCACGGCTCGTGCAAATTCAGATCCAAACATCTCTGAGGTGAAACGCAAATTAAATGCCGCCTCGAGGGCTAGCAAGAGAGCAATTGTCAGGGCTAAATTCGATTTCGTCGGCAGAATTGGTGAGCGGCTAGCAGGGTACCCTTCAGGGAGTCGTGAATTCTGGTCGCTTGCCAAAGCTGCCGAGGGAAACTTCTGTCAGTCAGGTTTACCACCTTTGCTTAAACCCGACGGTAGTCTGGCCCAGAGTGCCGGGGAGAAGGCCGACCTTTTGGGTTTTCTCTTTGCCGCTAACTCGACCATGAGCGACGGGGGTGCTGTACCGCCGGACGTTCCGTGGTGTGGAACTTCCATGCCGGAAGTTAAATTCACGCAGCGGGACGTCCGACGGGAGCTTCGTTCTCTGGACGTTCATAAGTCGAGTGGGCCGGACGGTATACCCGCGGTGGTACTTAAGCAGTGTGGTCCAGAGTTGTGTCCGGTACTTACACGTCTTTTCACGCTTTCATATTCTATGCGACAAGTCCCGGCGTCGTGGAAGATCGCGTATGTGCATCCTGTGCCCAAGAAGGGTGATAGGACCGACCCGGCCAATTACAGGCCTATAGCCGTCACCTCACTATTGTCTAAGGTGATGGAGCGTGTAATTAATACACAGCTCCTGAGGTACCTTGAGGAAAACGACCTGCTCAGTGACCGGCAGTACGGTTTCCGTCACGGTCGCTCGACGGGCGATCTTCTCGTGTGCCTCACACACCGATGGGCGACGGCTATCGAGAGTAAGGGCGAGGCTCTAGCAGTGAGCCTCGACATTTCTAAAGCCTTTGACCGGGTCTGGCACCGTGGTCTTCTTAATAAATTGCCCTCCTACGGACTGACCGAAAGATTATGCGGATGGGTGTCCAGCTTTTTGGCCGGTAGAAGCATCAGGGCTGTTGTCGACGGCAGCTGTTCTGACTGCATGGCCATTAACGCTGGAGTACCGCAAGGCTCAGTGTTGTCCCCTACTCTGTTTCTGCTGCATATCAATGACATGTTGTCTATTGACGGCATTCATTGTTATGCAGACGACAGTACGGGGGACACTTGTTACACAGGCCGCCCCGGTATCTCTCGGGACGCAGTGGAAGAAAGTCGTGAACAGCTTGTGTCTGAAATCGAGGCTACTCTTACTAGAGTGTCCGATTGGGGTAGACAAAATCTTGTTCAGTTCAACCCCTCCAAGACACAGGCGTGTTTCTTCACCGCTAAGAAAGCCCCAATTACTGTTGCGCCACAATTCCAGGGCACATCTCTTTCCATCTCTAAATGTATAGGGATCCTTGGTGTTGATATCTCCAGTGACGTTCAGTTCCGCAGTCATTTGGAGGACAAGGCCAAGCTAGCGTCCAAGAAGCTCGGTGTGCTCAACAGGGCGCGGCGGTACTTTACTGCGGCGCAAACACTGCTTCTCTATAAGTCGCAAGTGCGGCCACACATGGAGTACTGCTGTCACCTCTGGGCGGGGGCACCTGAATATCAGCTTCGTCCATTTGACTCGGTGCAGAGGCGAGCTGTGAGAGTTGTCAACGATCCTTTACTGACAGGTGGTGTTGAACCTCTTTGCGACAGGAGAGACTTTGCCTCCTTATGCGTGTTCTACCGCCTGTACAATGGTATCTGCTCTGAGGAATTGTTTGACATGATGCCCACGGCTACGTTCTATCATCGCACCGCTCGCCATAGACTGGGATTTCATCCTCACACCCTACGTCCGGAGCGTTCGAGCACGATTAGATCCGATAGGGGATTTCTTCCGCGCACGCTTAGGTTGTGGAATGATCTTCCTGCCTCGGTTTTCCCAAACGCCTACAGTATGGGGTTCTTCAAAAGGGGTCTAAGAAGGTTTTTACAGGGTCGGCAGCGCGAGTGTGGCGCCTCTGGTGTTGCAAACGTTCATAGGCTGCGGTGACCACCAGTCCTCCTGGTGGGCCGTATGCTTGTCTGCCACCTTAGTGGTATAAAAAAAAAAAAAAAATGTAATATGAACTTGAAATAGTAAACTTTGAGAGCTCTATTACACCGCCCACCATAATATATCAATTGAAAAAATAAACATCTTAACGTAAGTAAATACAGTAAAACAAAATAGAAAGTAGACAATTCAACCCCAGTCAAAATTTAATTACTCTTTTGGTAAGATACATAATTTGCTACAAGGTCTTTTGCACAGACCATTTTTAGTCTTAATAGTGACGACTCTCGTCAAGTTATCCTTACCAGGGTGTTTTTGTACAATTCTCCCTAATAGCCATTTTGCGGGGGGTAAATTATCATCTTTAATAATGACAATGTCATCAATATCAAAATCAGTTTTCTTTAAAATCCATTAATAACGCTGGTTTAGCGTAACTAAGTATTCGGCAGACCACTTCCGCCAAAAATCACACACCATCTTTTGAGTAAACTTCCATCTCTGTAGTCCTGCTACGCCTAACTCATTATAACACACGTCTGGGAGTATTATTAGGGGTTCTCCCACGAGGAAATGCCCGGGCGTCAGCGGCAATGGATCTTCAGGATTATCGCTTAGCTGAGATATGGGACGTGAGTTAAGACACGCCTCTATCTGCGTTAGTACTGTTGAGAGTTCTTCGAACGTGAGTGTCGAGTCTCCAATTACACGTTTTAAGTGAGCTTTGGCAGAGCGCACGCCGGCCTCCCACAGGCCCCCAAAATTTGGCGAATGGGGAGGTATGAAGCTCCACGTTGTTCCTTCGTTAGCCAACATGTTAGTCAGTTCATCAGGAAGTTGTGATACGGCTTTATTGAACATAATCTTCAATTCTTTATCCGCGCCAATAAAATTAGTGCCGTTATCACTGTACAGCTTCTTACAATGGCCTCTCCTCGATATAAATCGTCTGAATGCAGCAATAAATCCTTGAGCTGTCAGGTCCGATACCGCCTCCAAATGAATAGCCTTTGATATCATGCAAATGAATAGGCAAATATAACCTTTGTAAGATCTTGATCCTCGTCCTGGTGAAAATCTTATGTTGATATGTCCGGTGAAGTCAACGCCAGATATTTTAAACGGTCTAGTAGGCCTTACACGGTCCGCTGGTAAACGACCCATCATTTGGGTGTTCCTCTGTTGTGAATATCGGACACATTTTGGACACGTGCGGCAGCACCGTTTCACCAGTTTTCGAGCTCCCATAATCCAGTATTTAGATCTTAAGAAATTTAGCATAAGCTGAGGACCTCCATGAAGAGTCCTTATGTGAGCATCATTAACTATTAACTTAGTGAGATGACTCTCACTAGGCATAATTATAGAATGCTTTGTATCGTACGGAACTTGAGCCTCCTGAATGCGTCCACCTACTCGTAAGACACCATTTTCATCTAAAATTGGGCAAAGAGTGTGAAGCTGACTCTTCAGGCGGACGTGCCCACAGGACCTTAACGATTTTAAATCCTCAGCAAAATGCAGCTTCTGTGTTTCCTTTGTGCAAATCTGAAGAACTTGACTCATTTCCTCTGCTGTAACAGATACTTATTCAGCCTTGTTTGTCTTAAGTAGTCTTCTACAGTATGATAAGACTCTTAATAACCTGTTCAGGTCTGAAAACCTAGTCCATATGAACTCTTCGCTGATTTCAATCGATGTAGTCAATGCCTTTATGTGTCTCTCCTCCTGACTTGTAGCGATGGTATGACATTTTTTCATAGGATAGGTTTCATTTATAAGCCATGTAGGGCCGTGCCACCATAACTTATGATGTAATAACTCTACAGCCGAAAGTCCTCGTGAAGCGCAATCGGCTGGATTCTGATCCGTTGTGACATGGCTCCATTGATTTCTATCTACCATGGTGAGTATTTCTGAAATCCTATTACTCACAAATGTTACCCAGCGATGAGGATCTCCAGCAATCCATGCCAGTACTACAGTACTGTCTGACCACATTGACACATTTTCTTTAGGAATGCTCATGATTTGACATACTTCATAGGCCAATTTAGTTGCGAGTAGCGCCGCACGTAGCTCCAGGCGTGGTATCGAAATTTCCTTTTCCACTGGCGCCACTTTTGTCTTTGCCGTTATGAGATTGACTGTGATATTTCCTTCCGCATCTCTCGATTTTATGTAGACAGCCGCTGCATATCCGACTTGAGAAGCATCTGCAAATGCTTGGAGTTCAATGCAACTATCTCTCTTGGTTTGAATCCATCTTGAGATGTGAATATCACTCACGCTTGGGAGATCTTCCTTAAATTTGAGCCACTCTTCGGACAACTCTGGAGTCAGTGGTTGATCCCATTCCAAGCCGGACTTCCATAGTTTCTGGATGAAAACTTTACCTGTAAAGATTATTGGTGCAATCCAGCCCATAGGATCGTACAGTCTGGCAATGACGGACAACACTTGTCTCTTTGTGATAGCTTCATTGCCCTCTGGCAGCTTAAGCGCGTATTCGAAGTTGTCAGTGACTTTGTTCCAGATAATTCCCAATACCTTAATCATATCATTCGATTTGAATACTACTGTATCTGATCTTTGATTTTCCATCTTAATATACTGCAACAGCTCATCACTATTGCTACTCCATTTTTGCAAGCAGAATCCACCAGCCTTCATCAAGAAGTTCATTTGCTCGTATATTTCGATGGCTTCTTTTAGAGTTTCGCATCCCGTCAGAAGATCATCCATGTAGTAGTCTTCCATGGTTATCTTTGAGGCAATAGGGAACCTTGTTTTTTCATCCTTTGCTACTTGTTGAAGCGTTTTTACCGCTAAATACGGTGCACATGTAGTCCCAAAGGTGAGTCTTAATAAACGAAAATGCTGAATAGGATCGCTTGGCTTCGATCGCCATAAAATTCTCTGAAAGTCGGCATCTTCACTCTGTACACAAACCTGGCGGTACATTTGCACCAAGTCGGCCACAATGCATATTGGGTGATATCTTCATCTCATCAGTATATGGCGCAAATCCTGCTGCAACTTTGGGCCCACCAGAAGATTGTCGTTCAAGGATACATTGTTAACGCCCTTACAAGACGCGTCAAATACGACCCTAACCTTGGTCGTCTCCTTATCTTCTCTAACTACAGCATGATGTGGTAGGTATACCACATTTGGATTATTAATTTCGGCCAAGTCTGTAATTTGAACCATGTGATTTTGTGCAATGTAGTCGTTGATTACTTTCTGATACTCTTCATGTAGTCTTGTATTTTTGATCAATTTCTTCTCCAAGTAAAGAAATCTTCTCAGGGCTATCTCCTTCGATCTTCCTTGGAAGCAGCCAGGTCTTGGTTCCTTGAATGGCAATCTCACAGTGTACCGACCTGTTTTATCTCTCTCTGTAGTCTCTTCATATATTTCTTCGCATCTTGTCTCTTGCTCGGTCATTTTCTTCTCTATCTGGTCTGGTTCTCGTTCAATTTCCCAAAATTGCTTCAAAATTTGATCCTCTTTACCTTGACATGGAAACTAACTATCCGTCGATCCACTGCAGCCGACGATTCGTTCACTTTCCCAGACAGAATCCATCCCAGTCGTGTGTTTTGTGCGACTGGTCCATTCGCCGATGGATGCTTTAAAAGACCTTGTAAAATAATCTCGCTATGTACTTCTACACCTAAAATGATGTCAATCTTACCAGGTGAGCCGTACTTTGGATCAGCCAGTGATAAATTCTCGATTTCTGGCCAGTCCAAGATGGGTGTGGTTTTTGATGGAAGAAAGGAAGTGAGATTCTTTAGTACAAATGCGTTAACAGACACAGAAAATTCAGGGTTGCTTATAGACACTAATTTAACATAGACACTGTTCTTTGTTCTCGTATAACCTTCTCCTACACCGGATATAACGCCGTTGACGGACTGCCGTTTAAGACACAAAGACTGCGCTATTGACTCGGTCACGAAGGAAGCTTCGGATCCCTGATCTATCAATGCTCGAACCGTTTGTGAGTAGCCATTAGCTGATTCCAATTTCACCAGCGCCGTTGCCAACAGCACGTGGTTTTGATTACTCTTTTGAGCAAAATGAGCTACTACTCTCGGCTCTGATTCATTACTCATAGATTGAACAGTCTCAGTACTCGTTGTAACTGTAGATATTGGGTTGATCTTTTCTAAGTGCAGTAGTGTGTGATGACGTTTGGTACAACGGCGACAACATGTAGACTGGCGACAGTTTCTCACGGTATGTGAGGGCGCTAAGCAGTTGAAACATAACTTGTTCGATTGAACGAACTCGAATCTCTGAGTTGGTTCCAGTTTACTAAATTGTTTGCATTGATATAGCCAGTGCTGTCCAGAACACATCATACAAGCGCTTGTATTCCTTTTCTCTTCAGTGGTAGTTAAGTGAAATGATTTTTGTTTTATGGGTTGCTTAAAGTTGGTGCCACTCGATACCTTGGGAGACGCCTTTACGCCATCGGTCAATTCTATCGTCCGAAATCTCGTTTCCAAAAATTTCTTGAGTTGATCCCACGTTGGCAAGTCATTAGGACAAATTTGACTCACCTGAAGTTCCCACAGTTTGTGTGACTCCTGATCTAGTTTGGATACAACCAAGTGATTGATAATGGCATCCCAAGATTCAGTATCCACCTCCAAATTTTGTAGCGCCTTTAGACACGCTGCTGTTGTATCTAAAAGTTGCTTGATACCTGTAGCTGATTCGCTATTCAATGTTTTTTGGCTGAATAATCGTTTCATTACCTCATTACAATTATATCTTTTGTTATTATATCTGGCAATCAGTTGACTCCAAGCCTCTTCGTAATTACTATCCGTAGTGGAAAGGTTCATCAATAAGTTAGCTGCTTCCCCATACAAGCCGCTCTTCAAGTAGTGTAACTTTTGCGATCCACTTAAACTATCATTGTTGTGGATCAAGGACACAAACATATCATGGAATGTCTGCCACTCTTCATAGCTACCCGAGAACCTAGGTAGTTGTATTTGAGGTAATTTCACCTTACAGTTTGCGATGTCCCTTGTCTCATTGGTAGATGATTCACCGAGTGAACTGGTTGATCTGAGCGTTTTATAATCTGTCTTAAGTTTTGTTTTGTATTCCAAAAACGTGTTTTGACACGTGTCATAGACATCATCTCGAAAATATGAGACAAGATTTCGTTCGGGTTCCTTTACTTCTCCCACCAGCTGATAATGATTGCTACTGAAGTCTTTCCACTCATCTTCCAAAAGTGTTAATCTTGTTTCAATGTATGCACTCGTAATTCTCTCTTTGGGTGATTTTTTATAATTTTTGAAACCAGCTACAATACGTTGACTTAATTCTACTTGTTGAAGCAGAATCTTCTCCATTTTGAACTTTCAAACACAATCTAAACTCTGCAGCAAAGTATTCAAAGTTCGTATTTTTTTCTAAGTCCTTGAATCCAACCAAAATTTATACAAGTGTTTTTCACTCAGAACTATTCTAAGTTTTTGAACGCAACTAAAACTTTTGCAAGTGTTTTTTACTCGAAACTATTCTAAGTCTTTGAACACAGCTCTTAATTTTACAAGTCTTTGTAGCACAATCACAAATTCTAAGTCTTTAAACACTGAACGCGAATTCTCTAAGTCCTAATTTCACTGTTCACTTAGGTTTTTTTACTTCACTTTTTTTTTTTTTCACTTTTTGTCACTCCCGGGTTTCGGCACCAGATGTCGCTTGAGATGTTGAATAAAACTTGCACTGCACTGAATATATAAATTTTATTAAAACCATCCAAGTATATATGCGTGTACACAAACCAACCTCTATCGCGATTCAGCATTTCGGTACAACGCTAACTAGAGAAGTACTTTTAAACATTTTAACTTGTAAACATGTAATACATTTTTGGAACGTGAGTTAAGACACGCCTCTATCTGCGTTAGTACTGTTGAGAGTTCTTCGAACGTGAGTGTCGAGTCTCCAATTACACGTTTTAAGTGAGCTTTGGCAGAGCGCACGCCGGCCTCCCACAGGCCCCCAAAATTTGGCGAATGGGGAGGTATGAAGCTCCACGTTGTTCCTTCGTTAGCCAACATGTTAGTCAGTTCATCAGGAAGTTGTGATACGGCTTTATTGAACATAATCTTCAATTCTTTATCCGCGCCAATAAAATTAGTGCCGTTATCACTGTACAGCTTCTTACAATGGCCTCTCCTCGATATAAATCGTCTGAATGCAGCAATAAATCCTTGAGCTGTCAGGTCCGATACCGCCTCCAAATGAATAGCCTTTGATATCATGCAAATGAATAGGCAAATAATTTTATAACCTTTGTAAGATCTTGATCCTCGTCCTGGTGAAAATCTTATGTTGATATGTCCGGTGAAGTCAACGCCAGATATTTTAAACGGTCTAGTAGGCCTTACACGGTCCGCTGGTAAACGACCCATCATTTGGGTGTTCCTCTGTTGTGAATATCGGACACATTTTGGACACGTGCGGCAGCACCGTTTCACCAGTTTTCGAGCTCCCATAATCCAGTATTTAGATCTTAAGAAATTTAGCATAAGCTGAGGACCTCCATGAAGAGTCCTTATGTGAGCATCATTAACTATTAACTTAGTGAGATGACTCTCACTAGGCATAATTATAGAATGCTTTGTATCGTACGGAACTTGAGCCTCCTGAATGCGTCCACCTACTCGTAAGACACCATTTTCATCTAAAATTGGGCAAAGAGTGTGAAGCTGACTCTTCAGGCGGACGTGCCCACAGGACCTTAACGATTTTAAATCCTCAGCAAAATGCAGCTTCTGTGTTTCCTTTGTGCAAATCTGAAGAACTTGACTCATTTCCTCTGCTGTAACAGATACTGATTCAGCCTTGTTTGTCTTAAGTAGTCTTCTACAGTATGATAAGACTCTTAATAACCTGTTCAGGTCTGAAAACCTAGTCCATATGAACTCTTCGCTGATTTCAATCGATGTAGTCAATGCCTTTATGTGTCTCTCCTCCTGACTTGTAGCGAAGGTATGACATTTTTTCATAGGATAGGTTTCATTTATAAGCCATGTAGGGCCGTGCCACCATATCTTATGATGTAATAACTCTACAGCCGAAAGTCCTCGTGAAGCGCAATCGGCTGGATTCTGATCCGTTGTGACATGGCTCCATTGATTTCTATCTACCATGGTGAGTATTTCTGAAATCCTATTACTCACAAATGTTACCCAGCGATGAGGATCTCCAGCAATCCATGCCAGTACTACAGTACTGTCTGACCACATTGACACATTTTCTTTAGGAATGCTCATGATTTGACATACTTCATAGGCCAATTTAGTTGCGAGTAGCGCCGCACATAGCTCCAGGCGTGGTATCGAAATTTCCTTTTCCACTGGCGCCACTTTTGTCTTTGCCGTTATGAGATTGACTGTGATATTTCCTTCCGCATCTCTCGATTTTATGTAGACAGCCGCTGCATATCCGACTTGAGAAGCATCTGCAAATGCTTGGAGTTCAATGCAACTATCTCTCTTGGTTTGAATCCATCTTGAGATGTGAATATCACTCACGCTTGGGAGATCTTCCTTAAATTTGAGCCACTCTTCGGACAACTCTGGAGTCAGTGGTTGATCCCATTCCAAGCCGGACTTCCATAGTTTCTGGATGAAAACTTTACCTGTAAAGATTATTGGTGCAATCCAGCCCATAGGATCGTACAGTCTGGCAATGACGGACAACACTTGTCTCTTTGTGATAGCTTCATTGCCCTCTGGCAGCTTAAGCGCGTATTCGAAGTTGTCAGTGACTTTGTTCCAGATAATTCCCAATACCTTAATCATATCATTCGATTTGAATACTACTGTATCTGATCTTTGATTTTCCATCTTAATATACTGCAACAGCTCATCACTATTGCTACTCCATTTTTGCAAGCAGAATCCACCAGCCTTCATCAAGAAGTTCATTTGCTCGTATATTTCGATGGCTTCTTTTAGAGTTTCGCATCCCGTCAGAAGATCATCCATGTAGTAGTCTTCCATGGTTATCTTTGAGGCAATAGGGAACCTTGTTTTTTCATCCTTTGCTACTTGTTGAAGCGTTTTTACCGCTAAATACGGTGCACATGCAGTCCCAAAGGTGAGTCTTAATAAACGAAAATGCTGAATAGGATCGCTTGGCTTCGATCGCCATAAAATTCTCTGAAAGTCGGCATCTTCACTCTGTACACAAACCTGGCGGTACATTTGCACCAAGTCGGCCACAATGCATATTGGGTGATATCTTCATCTCATCAGTATATGGCGCAAATCCTGCTGCAACTTTGGGCCCACCAGAAGATTGTCGTTCAAGGATACATTGTTAACGCCCTTACAAGACGCGTCAAATACGACCCTAACCTTGGTCGTCTCCTTATCTTCTCTAACTACAGCATGATGTGGTAGGTATACCACATTTGGATTATTAATTTCGGCCAAGTCTGTAATTTGAACCATGTGATTTTGTGCAATGTAGTCGTTGATTACTTTCTGATACTCTTCATGTAGTCTTGTATTTTTGATCAATTTCTTCTCCAAGTAAAGAAATCTTCTCAGGGCTATCTCCTTCGATCTTCCTTGGAAGCAGCCAGGTCTTGGTTCCTTGAATGGCAATCTCACAGTGTACCGACCTGTTTTATCTCTCTCTGTAGTCTCTTCATATATTTCTTCGCATCTTGTCTCTTGCTCGGTCATTTTCTTCTCTATCTGGTCTGGTTCTCGTTCAATTTCCCAAAATTGCTTCAAAATTTGATCCTCTTTCACCTTGACATGGAAACTAACTATCCGTCGATCCACTGCAGCCGACGATTCGTTCACTTTCCCAGACAGAATCCATCCCAGTCGTGTGTTTTGTGCGACTGGTCCATTCGCCGATGGATGCTTTAAAAGACCTTGTAAAATAATCTCGCTATGTACTTCTACACCTAAAATGATGTCAATCTTACCAGGTGAGCCGTACTTTGGATCAGCCAGTGATAAATTCTCGATTTCTGGCCAGTCCAAGATGGGTGTGGTTTTTGATGGAAGAAAGGAAGTGAGATTCTTTAGTACAAATGCGTTAACAGACACAGAAAATTCAGGGTTGCTTATAGACACTAATTTAACATAGACACTGTTCTTTGTTCTCGTATAACCTTCTCCTACACCGGATATAACGCCGTTGACGGACTGCCGTTTAAGACACAAAGACTGCGCTATTGACTCGGTCACGAAGGAAGCTTCGGATCCCTGATCTATCAATGCTCGAACCGTTTGTGAGTAGCCATTAGCTGATTCCAATTTCACCAGCGCCGTTGCCAACAGCACGTGGTTTTGATTACTCTTTTGAGCAAAATGAGCTACTACTCTCGGCTCTGATTCATTACTCATAGATTGAACAGTCTCAGTACTCGTTGTAACTGTAGATATTGGGTTGATCTTTTCTAAGTGCAGTAGTGTGTGATGACGTTTGGTACAACGGCGACAACATGTAGACTGGCGACAGTTTCTCACGGTATGTGAGGGCGCTAAGCAGTTGAAACATAACTTGTTCGATTGAACGAACTCGAATCTCTGAGTTGGTTCCAGTTTACTAAATTGTTTGCATTGATATAGCCAGTGCTGTCCAGAACACATCATACAAGCGCTTGTATTCCTTTTCTCTTCAGTGGTAGTTAAGTGAAATGATTTTTGTTTTATGGGTTGCTTAAAGTTGGTGCCACTCGATACCTTGGGAGACGCCTTTACGCCATCGGTCAATTCTATCGTCCGAAATCTCGTTTCCAAAAATTTCTTGAGTTGATCCCACGTTGGCAAGTCATTAGGACAAATTTGACTCACCTGAAGTTCCCACAGTTTGTGTGACTCCTGATCTAGTTTGGATACAACCAAGTGATTGATAATGGCATCCCAAGATTCAGTATCCACCTCCAAATTTTGTAGCGCCTTTAGACACGCTGCTGTTGTATCTAAAAGTTGCTTGATACCTGTAGCTGATTCGCTATTCAATGTTTTTTGGCTGAATAATCGTTTCATTACCTCATTACAATTATATCTTTTGTTATTATATCTGGCAATCAGTTGACTCCAAGCCTCTTCGTAATTACTATCCGTAGTGGAAAGGTTCATCAATAAGTTAGCTGCTTCCCCATACAAGCCGCTCTTCAAGTAGTGTAACTTTTGCGATCCACTTAAACTATCATTGTTGTGGATCAAGGACACAAACATATCATGGAATGTCTGCCACTCTTCATAGCTACCCGAGAACCTAGGTAGTTGTATTTGAGGTAATTTCACCTTACAGTTTGCGATGTCCCTTGTCTCATTGGTAGATGATTCACCGAGTGAACTGGTTGATCTGAGCGTTTTATAATCTGTCTTAAGTTTTGTTTTGTATTCCAAAAACGTGTTTTGACACGTGTCATAGACATCATCTCGAAAATATGAGACAAGATTTCGTTCGGGTTCCTTTACTTCTCCCACCAGCTGATAATGATTGCTACTGAAGTCTTTCCACTCATCTTCCAAAAGTGTTAATCTTGTTTCAATGTATGCACTCGTAATTCTCTCTTTGGGTGATTTTTTATAATTTTTGAAACCAGCTACAATACGTTGACTTAATTCTACTTGTTGAAGCAGAATCTTCTCCATTTTGAACTTTCAAACACAATCTAAACTCTGCAGCAAAGTATTCAAAGTTCGTATTTTTTTCTAAGTCCTTGAATCCAACCAAAATTTATACAAGTGTTTTTCACTCAGAACTATTCTAAGTTTTTGAACGCAACTAAAACTTTTGCAAGTGTTTTTTACTCGAAACTATTCTAAGTCTTTGAACACAGCTCTTAATTTTACAAGTCTTTGTAGCACAATCACAAATTCTAAGTCTTTAAACACTGAACGCGAATTCTCTAAGTCCTAATTTCACTGTTCACTTAGGTTTTTTTACTTCACTTTTTTTTTTTTTCACTTTTTGTCACTCCCGGGTTTCGGCACCAGATGTCGCTTGAGATGTTGAATAAAACTTGCACTGCACTGAATATATAAATTTTATTAAAACCATCCAAGTATATATGCGTGTACACAAACCAACCTCTATCGCGATTCAGCATTTCGGTACAACGCTAACTAGAGAAGTACTTTTAAACATTTTAACTTGTAAACATGTAATACATTTTTGGAACGTGAGTTAAGACACGCCTCTATCTGCGTTAGTACTGTTGAGAGTTCTTCGAACGTGAGTGTCGAGTCTCCAATTACACGTTTTAAGTGAGCTTTGGCAGAGCGCACGCCGGCCTCCCACAGGCCCCCAAAATTTGGCGAATGGGGAGGTATGAAGCTCCACGTTGTTCCTTCGTTAGCCAACATGTTAGTCAGTTCATCAGGAAGTTGTGATACGGCTTTATTGAACATAATCTTCAATTCTTTATCCGCGCCAATAAAATTAGTGCCGTTATCACTGTACAGCTTCTTACAATGGCCTCTCCTCGATATAAATCGTCTGAATGCAGCAATAAATCCTTGAGCTGTCAGGTCCGATACCGCCTCCAAATGAATAGCCTTTGATATCATGCAAATGAATAGGCAAATATCCGTGGCTGGCGTGAATAAGTTGACAAGAATAAAATGTCAATTTTAGAGGGCGGCCATTTGAAAGTTTGACCGTTTCTGGTAAATCGGTAAATTAGTTAATTTTAAGAGTATGTATTGTTTTCCTTATTATTTTAGGCCAATTTTAAAACTATGATAGTAAATTAGACAAAATCCTTACAGTTTTGGCAATATTAGACTTGTCAAGTTGTTCACCGACGAGTTATCAAGTTAATCACCGAATTATCAACTTGTTCTCAGCAACTATAAAAGTGTTTACAGTAGTTATCAACTTAGGCACCATCAAAATAAGTATTGTTTTCTTGGGCAAGCAATGTTTTTTATAATACATGATACCTAACTGACAAAAACAAGGGAGGTAGGTAGGTACTTACTATTTGAACATCATTATCAAAATAAATAAAAAAGCGGTAACTGGACAAATATTAAAATCAAATGCTATGATTCTATTAGTTTCATATGGTAAAAGGAGTAATCACTGTAGAATAATCAATTGCTTCGTCCAAATCTGGATCAGTGTTAGATGTCAAGGGGTCATTGACTGTTTTAAGTTGCAAATAAAAGTCTTTAAAAGACTCGTTGATTAAATCAAGGACATCCAACAAGTCCTTTTTTTTTCATTACTTATTGGTAAAGTCAGTTTTCATCGTACTGAGCCATTGAATTGGTTGCCAGAGATATTTCTCCCCTGAGTCGTCTAGCTTTTTCATTACAAAAAGTCCCTTATTTTTCTTTTTTTTTTCTTACTCCGTCTTGGCTGTATGTTGCCAGGGTACCTGGTGCACCCTCGAAAGGAAATCCCAGGGACCCTGACCAGCCCTGGTCGCCATTCACCGGCGACCCCTCCTCGTGGAGAGAGACCACACATTGCCTCTTCTGTCTAATTGAGGTGCGTGCCAGAATACGTCACGCGTCACCACCCTGGGCCCCCTTAAGTTAGACAGTAGTCGTTATAACGACAACGCCACTCCCTTCAACTTGGGGGCCGCACGATCTCAGGTGAGGCGGAATATCTCCTAGCCGGGACCCCTCCATGGGACCTGGAAGCGAGAGCCCTTGCGTCACTGTTTAGATGGCGCAAGGAGGCGCTGGGGCGAGGTCAAAGGCCTGCGTCTCGAGAAATCGAGGCCCAGCGGTCCCAGCTTAACCAGGAAACCGTGGAGACCAGAAGGTGTGACTTGAGCAACCAAAGGGGGGATTCGCCACAATCGCGGCCATCAGACCGGTCATGGACGAGTGGCTGGAGAGGAGACACGGTGCTCTCTCCTACTGGTTGTCACAGATACTTACCGGGCACGGTATCTTCGGTAGGTATTTGTGGCGAAGACACCGGGAAACCACGGCCGAGTGGCAGCACTGCGAGGACCGCAGCGATGACACAGCGCTCCACACGCTGGTGGAGTGCATAGCGTGGGCGCAACAGCGCCAGGTCCTCGTAGTGGGTCTGGACGTGGACACTTTCTCGCTCGAGACCATGGTGCGAGCCATGATCTCCAGCGGAAGTAAGTGGGACTGCGCCGCATCTTTCTGCGAGCAGGTCATGCTCGTGAAGGAGGCGGCGGGCGGGTACGGGAGAGAACTCTCTCACCCGAGATCCGCAGTCGGCGGCTTGGCGACGTGTCTTCGCCGAAGACTATCGGCCTCCATTACCGGGAGCCTGAGGAATATACATAACATCCGGATGCACGCACGCCCCCCCCCCCCCCCCTTAGAAGAACACCCGAAACCCCCAAAGACGCGGGATAGCACCCGAACCACCCCCTAGGCGAGGCCGTAGCAGCGGCCGTGGGTCTGATGGGAGTCCTGGGACATCCTTCCGAGGGCTTACCCGGGGCTCCCAACCATAGGCTGTTGGGCGTTACATGAGGTTTTTTAGTCGGTAGGAGTCCGGCATAGCATCCATGAGGATTTTCCCTCACGTTAAAAAAATGGTAGATAGCGTTCAGGTCATAGACAGTATGACCAGTCGAAATAAGAAATTTTTCTTACCAGTCGACTTTCTACAATAATGGCTCTCATAGCTGGGAAATGTGGCCTTTAACAAGCTTTAAATCTTGAATTGATTTTTTATTTTTAGTTTGTGTACCAAATTGCGAACTAGGAATGTGCGGCCATTACTGGACATCTCGATATGTCACGTATTGAACAGAAATATTCATCCTGTTCATAACTTGACATCATAACTTATCATGACTTAATTTGAGGAAGACGGCTGTCTATAACTTGATATCTCATTATGTCAGAATTCAAACAGAATATTCAGTTCGACATAACTTAATATATCAATTTGTCATTTTTAATCTCTCATTTTTTCAGACAGTCTTAGGTGTGTAAGTGGAGATATCCAGAAACCGACATTATCCTGGTAGCTAAGTATATCTTGATTTAACCACATATCAATCTTCGTTCACAAAAAATAAATAATCGATAACTAGGCATGTAGATTTATCAAATTAGAGACGATAAAATGCGAGATGTCAACATACTACCAAGCGTGATTACAAAAAAAATTATGTACATATTCAGTTGTAATTTTTTTATATATAGATTCATACCTTTAGGATCGTATTAAGCTAATAAAAAGAAAATCATACAAGTCGAGATGTCAAGTTGTTCACGCCAGCCACGGATATAACCTTTGTAAGATCTTGATCCTCGTCCTGGTGAAAATCTTATGTTGATATGTCCGGTGAAGTCAACGCCAGATATTTTAAACGGTCTAGTAGGCCTTACACGGTCCGCTGGTAAACGACCCATCATTTGGGTGTTCCTCTGTTGTGAATATCGGACACATTTTGGACACGTGCGGCAGCACCGTTTCACCAGTTTTCGAGCTCCCATAATCCAGTATTTAGATCTTAAGAAATTTAGCATAAGCTGAGGACCTCCATGAAGAGTCCTTATGTGAGCATCATTAACTATTAACTTAGTGAGATGACTCTCACTAGGCATAATTATAGAATGCTTTGTATCGTACGGAACTTGAGCCTCCTGAATGCGTCCACCTACTCGTAAGACACCATTTTCATCTAAAATTGGGCAAAGAGTGTGAAGCTGACTCTTCAGGCGGACGTGCCCACAGGACCTTAACGATTTTAAATCCTCAGCAAAATGCAGCTTCTGTGTTTCCTTTGTGCAAATCTGAAGAACTTGACTCATTTCCTCTGCTGTAACAGATACTGATTCAGCCTTGTTTGTCTTAAGTAGTCTTCTACAGTATGATAAGACTCTTAATAACCTGTTCAGGTCTGAAAACCTAGTCCATATGAACTCTTCGCTGATTTCAATCGATGTAGTCAATGCCTTTATGTGTCTCTCCTCCTGACTTGTAGCGAAGGTATGACATTTTTTCATAGGATAGGTTTCATTTATAAGCCATGTAGGGCCGTGCCACCATATCTTATGATGTAATAACTCTACAGCCGAAAGTCCTCGTGAAGCGCAATCGGCTGGATTCTGATCCGTTGTGACATGGCTCCATTGATTTCTATCTACCATGGTGAGTATTTCTGCAATCCTATTACTCACAAATGTTACCCAGCGATGAGGATCTCCAGCAATCCATGCCAGTACTACAGTACTGTCTGACCACATTGACACATTTTCTTTAGGAATGCTCATGATTTGACATACTTCATAGGCCAATTTAGTTGCGAGTAGCGCCGCACATAGCTCCAGGCGTGGTATCGAAATTTCCTTTTCCACTGGCGCCACTTTTGTCTTTGCCGTTATGAGATTGACTGTGATATTTCCTTCCGCATCTCTCGATTTTATGTAGACAGCCGCTGCATATCCGACTTGAGAAGCATCTGCAAATGCTTGGAGTTCAATGCAACTATCTCTCTTGGTTTGAATCCATCTTGAGATGTGAATATCACTCACGCTTGGGAGATCTTCCTTAAATTTGAGCCACTCTTCGGACAACTCTGGAGTCAGTGGTTGATCCCATTCCAAGCCGGACTTCCATAGTTTCTGGATGAAAACTTTACCTGTAAAGATTATTGGTGCAATCCAGCCCATAGGATCGTACAGTCTGGCAATGACGGACAACACTTGTCTCTTTGTGATAGCTTCATTGCCCTCTGGCAGCTTAAGCGCGTATTCGAAGTTGTCAGTGACTTTGTTCCAGATAATTCCCAATACCTTAATCATATCATTCGATTTGAATACTACTGTATCTGATCTTTGATTTTCCATCTTAATATACTGCAACAGCTCATCACTATTGCTACTCCATTTTTGCAAGCAGAATCCACCAGCCTTCATCAAGAAGTTCATTTGCTCGTATATTTCGATGGCTTCTTTTAGAGTTTCGCATCCCGTCAGAAGATCATCCATGTAGTAGTCTTCCATGGTTATCTTTGAGGCAATAGGGAACCTTGTTTTTTCATCCTTTGCTACTTGTTGAAGCGTTTTTACCGCTAAATACGGTGCACATGCAGTCCCAAAGGTGAGTCTTAATAAACGAAAATGCTGAATAGGATCGCTTGGCTTCGATCGCCATAAAATTCTCTGAAAGTCGGCATCTTCACTCTGTACACAAACCTGGCGGTACATTTGCACCAAGTCGGCCACAATGCATATTGGGTGATATCTTCATCTCATCAGTATATGGCGCAAATCCTGCTGCAACTTTGGGCCCACCAGAAGATTGTCGTTCAAGGATACATTGTTAACGCCCTTACAAGACGCGTCAAATACGACCCTAACCTTGGTCGTCTCCTTATCTTCTCTAACTACAGCATGATGTGGTAGGTATACCACATTTGGATTATTAATTTCGGCCAAGTCTGTAATTTGAACCATGTGATTTTGTGCAATGTAGTCGTTGATTACTTTCTGATACTCTTCATGTAGTCTTGTATTTTTGATCAATTTCTTCTCCAAGTAAAGAAATCTTCTCAGGGCTATCTCCTTCGATCTTCCTTGGAAGCAGCCAGGTCTTGGTTCCTTGAATGGCAATCTCACAGTGTACCGACCTGTTTTATCTCTCTCTGTAGTCTCTTCATATATTTCTTCGCATCTTGTCTCTTGCTCGGTCATTTTCTTCTCTATCTGGTCTGGTTCTCGTTCAATTTCCCAAAATTGCTTCAAAATTTGATCCTCTTTCACCTTGACATGGAAACTAACTATCCGTCGATCCACTGCAGCCGACGATTCGTTCACTTTCCCAGACAGAATCCATCCCAGTCGTGTGTTTTGTGCGACTGGTCCATTCGCCGATGGATGCTTTAAAAGACCTTGTAAAATAATCTCGCTATGTACTTCTACACCTAAAATGATGTCAATCTTACCAGGTGAGCCGTACTTTGGATCAGCCAGTGATAAATTCTCGATTTCTGGCCAGTCCAAGATGGGTGTGGTTTTTGATGGAAGAAAGGAAGTGAGATTCTTTAGTACAAATGCGTTAACAGACACAGAAAATTCAGGGTTGCTTATAGACACTAATTTAACATAGACACTGTTCTTTGTTCTCGTATAACCTTCTCCTACACCGGATATAACGCCGTTGACGGACTGCCGTTTAAGACACAAAGACTGCGCTATTGACTCGGTCACGAAGGAAGCTTCGGATCCCTGATCTATCAATGCTCGAACCGTTTGTGAGTAGCCATTAGCTGATTCCAATTTCACCAGCGCCGTTGCCAACAGCACGTGGTTTTGATTACTCTTTTGAGCAAAATGAGCTACTACTCTCGGCTCTGATTCATTACTCATAGATTGAACAGTCTCAGTACTCGTTGTAACTGTAGATATTGGGTTGATCTTTTCTAAGTGCAGTAGTGTGTGATGACGTTTGGTACAACGGCGACAACATGTAGACTGGCGACAGTTTCTCACGGTATGTGAGGGCGCTAAGCAGTTGAAACATAACTTGTTCGATTGAACGAACTCGAATCTCTGAGTTGGTTCCAGTTTACTAAATTGTTTGCATTGATATAGCCAGTGCTGTCCAGAACACATCATACAAGCGCTTGTATTCCTTTTCTCTTCAGTGGTAGTTAAGTGAAATGATTTTTGTTTTATGGGTTGCTTAAAGTTGGTGCCACTCGATACCTTGGGAGACGCCTTTACGCCATCGGTCAATTCTATCGTCCGAAATCTCGTTTCCAAAAATTTCTTGAGTTGATCCCACGTTGGCAAGTCATTAGGACAAATTTGACTCACCTGAAGTTCCCACAGTTTGTGTGACTCCTGATCTAGTTTGGATACAACCAAGTGATTGATAATGGCATCCCAAGATTCAGTATCCACCTCCAAATTTTGTAGCGCCTTTAGACACGCTGCTGTTGTATCTAAAAGTTGCTTGATACCTGTAGCTGATTCGCTATTCAATGTTTTTTGGCTGAATAATCGTTTCATTACCTCATTACAATTATATCTTTTGTTATTATATCTGGCAATCAGTTGACTCCAAGCCTCTTCGTAATTACTATCCGTAGTGGAAAGGTTCATCAATAAGTTAGCTGCTTCCCCATACAAGCCGCTCTTCAAGTAGTGTAACTTTTGCGATCCACTTAAACTATCATTGTTGTGGATCAAGGACACAAACATATCATGGAATGTCTGCCACTCTTCATAGCTACCCGAGAACCTAGGTAGTTGTATTTGAGGTAATTTCACCTTACAGTTTGCGATGTCCCTTGTCTCATTGGTAGATGATTCACCGAGTGAACTGGTTGATCTGAGCGTTTTATAATCTGTCTTAAGTTTTGTTTTGTATTCCAAAAACGTGTTTTGACACGTGTCATAGACATCATCTCGAAAATATGAGACAAGATTTCGTTCGGGTTCCTTTACTTCTCCCACCAGCTGATAATGATTGCTACTGAAGTCTTTCCACTCATCTTCCAAAAGTGTTAATCTTGTTTCAATGTATGCACTCGTAATTCTCTCTTTGGGTGATTTTTTATAATTTTTGAAACCAGCTACAATACGTTGACTTAATTCTACTTGTTGAAGCAGAATCTTCTCCATTTTGAACTTTCAAACACAATCTAAACTCTGCAGCAAAGTATTCAAAGTTCGTATTTTTTTCTAAGTCCTTGAATCCAACCAAAATTTATACAAGTGTTTTTCACTCAGAACTATTCTAAGTTTTTGAACGCAACTAAAACTTTTGCAAGTGTTTTTTACTCGAAACTATTCTAAGTCTTTGAACACAGCTCTTAATTTTACAAGTCTTTGTAGCACAATCACAAATTCTAAGTCTTTAAACACTGAACGCGAATTCTCTAAGTCCTAATTTCACTGTTCACTTAGGTTTTTTTACTTCACTTTTTTTTTTTTTTCACTTTTTGTCACTCCCGGGTTTCGGCACCAGATGTCGCTTGAGATGTTGAATAAAACTTGCACTGCACTGAATATATAAATTTTATTAAAACCATCCAAGTATATATGCGTGTACACAAACCAACCTCTATCGCGATTCAGCATTTCGGTACAACGCTAACTAGAGAAGTACTTTTAAACATTTTAACTTGTAAACATGTAATACATTTTTGGAACGTGAGTTAAGACACGCCTCTATCTGCGTTAGTACTGTTGAGAGTTCTTCGAACGTGAGTGTCGAGTCTCCAATTACACGTTTTAAGTGAGCTTTGGCAGAGCGCACGCCGGCCTCCCACAGGCCCCCAAAATTTGGCGAATGGGGAGGTATGAAGCTCCACGTTGTTCCTTCGTTAGCCAACATGTTAGTCAGTTCATCAGGAAGTTGTGATACGGCTTTATTGAACATAATCTTCAATTCTTTATCCGCGCCAATAAAATTAGTGCCGTTATCACTGTACAGCTTCTTACAATGGCCTCTCCTCGATATAAATCGTCTGAATGCAGCAATAAATCCTTGAGCTGTCAGGTCCGATACCGCCTCCAAATGAATAGCCTTTGATATCATGCAAATGAATAGGCAAATATAACCTTTGTAAGATCTTGATCCTCGTCCTGGTGAAAATCTTATGTTGATATGTCCGGTGAAGTCAACGCCAGATATTTTAAACGGTCTAGTAGGCCTTACACGGTCCGCTGGTAAACGACCCATCATTTGGGTGTTCCTCTGTTGTGAATATCGGACACATTTTGGACACGTGCGGCAGCACCGTTTCACCAGTTTTCGAGCTCCCATAATCCAGTATTTAGATCTTAAGAAATTTAGCATAAGCTGAGGACCTCCATGAAGAGTCCTTATGTGAGCATCATTAACTATTAACTTAGTGAGATGACTCTCACTAGGCATAATTATAGAATGCTTTGTATCGTACGGAACTTGAGCCTCCTGAATGCGTCCACCTACTCGTAAGACACCATTTTCATCTAAAATTGGGCAAAGAGTGTGAAGCTGACTCTTCAGGCGGACGTGCCCACAGGACCTTAACGATTTTAAATCCTCAGCAAAATGCAGCTTCTGTGTTTCCTTTGTGCAAATCTGAAGAACTTGACTCATTTCCTCTGCTGTAACAGATACTGATTCAGCCTTGTTTGTCTTAAGTAGTCTTCTACAGTATGATAAGACTCTTAATAACCTGTTCAGGTCTGAAAACCTAGTCCATATGAACTCTTCGCTGATTTCAATCGATGTAGTCAATGCCTTTATGTGTCTCTCCTCCTGACTTGTAGCGAAGGTATGACATTTTTTCATAGGATAGGTTTCATTTATAAGCCATGTAGGGCCGTGCCACCATATCTTATGATGTAATAACTCTACAGCCGAAAGTCCTCGTGAAGCGCAATCGGCTGGATTCTGATCCGTTGTGACATGGCTCCATTGATTTCTATCTACCATGGTGAGTATTTCTGCAATCCTATTACTCACAAATGTTACCCAGCGATGAGGATCTCCAGCAATCCATGCCAGTACTACAGTACTGTCTGACCACATTGACACATTTTCTTTAGGAATGCTCATGATTTGACATACTTCATAGGCCAATTTAGTTGCGAGTAGCGCCGCACATAGCTCCAGGCGTGGTATCGAAATTTCCTTTTCCACTGGCGCCACTTTTGTCTTTGCCGTTATGAGATTGACTGTGATATTTCCTTCCGCATCTCTCGATTTTATGTAGACAGCCGCTGCATATCCGACTTGAGAAGCATCTGCAAATGCTTGGAGTTCAATGCAACTATCTCTCTTGGTTTGAATCCATCTTGAGATGTGAATATCACTCACGCTTGGGAGATCTTCCTTAAATTTGAGCCACTCTTCGGACAACTCTGGAGTCAGTGGTTGATCCCATTCCAAGCCGGACTTCTATAGTTTCTGGATGAAAACTTTACCTGTAAAGATTATTGGTGCAATCCAGCCCATAGGATCGTACAGTCTGGCAATGACGGACAACACTTGTCTCTTTGTGATAGCTTCATTGCCCTCTGGCAGCTTAAGCGCGTATTCGAAGTTGTCAGTGACTTTGTTCCAGATAATTCCCAATACCTTAATCATATCATTCGATTTGAATACTACTGTATCTGATCTTTGATTTTCCATCTTAATATACTGCAACAGCTCATCACTATTGCTACTCCATTTTTGCAAGCAGAATCCACCAGCCTTCATCAAGAAGTTCATTTGCTCGTATATTTCGATGGCTTCTTTTAGAGTTTCGCATCCCGTCAGAAGATCATCCATGTAGTAGTCTTCCATGGTTATCTTTGAGGCAATAGGGAACCTTGTTTTTTCATCCTTTGCTACTTGTTGAAGCGTTTTTACCGCTAAATACGGTGCACATGCAGTCCCAAAGGTGAGTCTTAATAAACGAAAATGCTGAATAGGATCGCTTGGCTTCGATCGCCATAAAATTCTCTGAAAGTCGGCATCTTCACTCTGTACACAAACCTGGCGGTACATTTGCACCAAGTCGGCCACAATGCATATTGGGTGATATCTTCATCTCATCAGTATATGGCGCAAATCCTGCTGCAACTTTGGGCCCACCAGAAGATTGTCGTTCAAGGATACATTGTTAACGCCCTTACAAGACGCGTCAAATACGACCCTAACCTTGGTCGTCTCCTTATCTTCTCTAACTACAGCATGATGTGGTAGGTATACCACATTTGGATTATTAATTTCGGCCAAGTCTGTAATTTGAACCATGTGATTTTGTGCAATGTAGTCGTTGATTACTTTCTGATACTCTTCATGTAGTCTTGTATTTTTGATCAATTTCTTCTCCAAGTAAAGAAATCTTCTCAGGGCTATCTCCTTCGATCTTCCTTGGAAGCAGCCAGGTCTTGGTTCCTTGAATGGCAATCTCACAGTGTACCGACCTGTTTTATCTCTCTCTGTAGTCTCTTCATATATTTCTTCGCATCTTGTCTCTTGCTCGGTCATTTTCTTCTCTATCTGGTCTGGTTCTCGTTCAATTTCCCAAAATTGCTTCAAAATTTGATCCTCTTTCACCTTGACATGGAAACTAACTATCCGTCGATCCACTGCAGCCGACGATTCGTTCACTTTCCCAGACAGAATCCATCCCAGTCGTGTGTTTTGTGCGACTGGTCCATTCGCCGATGGATGCTTTAAAAGACCTTGTAAAATAATCTCGCTATGTACTTCTACACCTAAAATGATGTCAATCTTACCAGGTGAGCCGTACTTTGGATCAGCCAGTGATAAATTCTCGATTTCTGGCCAGTCCAAGATGGGTGTGGTTTTTGATGGAAGAAAGGAAGTGAGATTCTTTAGTACAAATGCGTTAACAGACACAGAAAATTCAGGGTTGCTTATAGACACTAATTTAACATAGACACTGTTCTTTGTTCTCGTATAACCTTCTCCTACACCGGATATAACGCCGTTGACGGACTGCCGTTTAAGACACAAAGACTGCGCTATTGACTCGGTCACGAAGGAAGCTTCGGATCCCTGATCTATCAATGCTCGAACCGTTTGTGAGTAGCCATTAGCTGATTCCAATTTCACCAGCGCCGTTGCCAACAGCACGTGGTTTTGATTACTCTTTTGAGCAAAATGAGCTACTACTCTCGGCTCTGATTCATTACTCATAGATTGAACAGTCTCAGTACTCGTTGTAACTGTAGATATTGGGTTGATCTTTTCTAAGTGCAGTAGTGTGTGATGACGTTTGGTACAACGGCGACAACATGTAGACTGGCGACAGTTTCTCACGGTATGTGAGGGCGCTAAGCAGTTGAAACATAACTTGTTCGATTGAACGAACTCGAATCTCTGAGTTGGTTCCAGTTTACTAAATTGTTTGCATTGATATAGCCAGTGCTGTCCAGAACACATCATACAAGCGCTTGTATTCCTTTTCTCTTCAGTGGTAGTTAAGTGAAATGATTTTTGTTTTATGGGTTGCTTAAAGTTGGTGCCACTCGATACCTTGGGAGACGCCTTTACGCCATCGGTCAATTCTATCGTCCGAAATCTCGTTTCCAAAAATTTCTTGAGTTGATCCCACGTTGGCAAGTCATTAGGACAAATTTGACTCACCTGAAGTTCCCACAGTTTGTGTGACTCCTGATCTAGTTTGGATACAACCAAGTGATTGATAATGGCATCCCAAGATTCAGTATCCACCTCCAAATTTTGTAGCGCCTTTAGACACGCTGCTGTTGTATCTAAAAGTTGCTTGATACCTGTAGCTGATTCGCTATTCAATGTTTTTTGGCTGAATAATCGTTTCATTACCTCATTACAATTATATCTTTTGTTATTATATCTGGCAATCAGTTGACTCCAAGCCTCTTCGTAATTACTATCCGTAGTGGAAAGGTTCATCAATAAGTTAGCTGCTTCCCCATACAAGCCGCTCTTCAAGTAGTGTAACTTTTGCGATCCACTTAAACTATCATTGTTGTGGATCAAGGACACAAACATATCATGGAATGTCTGCCACTCTTCATAGCTACCCGAGAACCTAGGTAGTTGTATTTGAGGTAATTTCACCTTACAGTTTGCGATGTCCCTTGTCTCATTGGTAGATGATTCACCGAGTGAACTGGTTGATCTGAGCGTTTTATAATCTGTCTTAAGTTTTGTTTTGTATTCCAAAAACGTGTTTTGACACGTGTCATAGACATCATCTCGAAAATATGAGACAAGATTTCGTTCGGGTTCCTTTACTTCTCCCACCAGCTGATAATGATTGCTACTGAAGTCTTTCCACTCATCTTCCAAAAGTGTTAATCTTGTTTCAATGTATGCACTCGTAATTCTCTCTTTGGGTGATTTTTTATAATTTTTGAAACCAGCTACAATACGTTGACTTAATTCTACTTGTTGAAGCAGAATCTTCTCCATTTTGAACTTTCAAACACAATCTAAACTCTGCAGCAAAGTATTCAAAGTTCGTATTTTTTTCTAAGTCCTTGAATCCAACCAAAATTTATACAAGTGTTTTTCACTCAGAACTATTCTAAGTTTTTGAACGCAACTAAAACTTTTGCAAGTGTTTTTTACTCGAAACTATTCTAAGTCTTTGAACACAGCTCTTAATTTTACAAGTCTTTGTAGCACAATCACAAATTCTAAGTCTTTAAACACTGAACGCGAATTCTCTAAGTCCTAATTTCACTGTTCACTTAGGTTTTTTTACTTCACTTTTTTTTTTTTTTCACTTTTTGTCACTCCCGGGTTTCGGCACCAGATGTCGCTTGAGATGTTGAATAAAACTTGCACTGCACTGAATATATAAATTTTATTAAAACCATCCAAGTATATATGCGTGTACACAAACCAACCTCTATCGCGATTCAGCATTTCGGTACAACGCTAACTAGAGAAGTACTTTTAAACATTTTAACTTGTAAACATGTAATACATTTTTGGAACGTGAGTTAAGACACGCCTCTATCTGCGTTAGTACTGTTGAGAGTTCTTCGAACGTGAGTGTCGAGTCTCCAATTACACGTTTTAAGTGAGCTTTGGCAGAGCGCACGCCGGCCTCCCACAGGCCCCCAAAATTTGGCGAATGGGGAGGTATGAAGCTCCACGTTGTTCCTTCGTTAGCCAACATGTTAGTCAGTTCATCAGGAAGTTGTGATACGGCTTTATTGAACATAATCTTCAATTCTTTATCCGCGCCAATAAAATTAGTGCCGTTATCACTGTACAGCTTCTTACAATGGCCTCTCCTCGATATAAATCGTCTGAATGCAGCAATAAATCCTTGAGCTGTCAGGTCCGATACCGCCTCCAAATGAATAGCCTTTGATATCATGCAAATGAATAGGCAAATATAACCTTTGTAAGATCTTGATCCTCGTCCTGGTGAAAATCTTATGTTGATATGTCCGGTGAAGTCAACGCCAGATATTTTAAACGGTCTAGTAGGCCTTACACGGTCCGCTGGTAAACGACCCATCATTTGGGTGTTCCTCTGTTGTGAATATCGGACACATTTTGGACACGTGCGGCAGCACCGTTTCACCAGTTTTCGAGCTCCCATAATCCAGTATTTAGATCTTAAGAAATTTAGCATAAGCTGAGGACCTCCATGAAGAGTCCTTATGTGAGCATCATTAACTATTAACTTAGTGAGATGACTCTCACTAGGCATAATTATAGAATGCTTTGTATCGTACGGAACTTGAGCCTCCTGAATGCGTCCACCTACTCGTAAGACACCATTTTCATCTAAAATTGGGCAAAGAGTGTGAAGCTGACTCTTCAGGCGGACGTGCCCACAGGACCTTAACGATTTTAAATCCTCAGCAAAATGCAGCTTCTGTGTTTCCTTTGTGCAAATCTGAAGAACTTGACTCATTTCCTCTGCTGTAACAGATACTGATTCAGCCTTGTTTGTCTTAAGTAGTCTTCTACAGTATGATAAGACTCTTAATAACCTGTTCAGGTCTGAAAACCTAGTCCATATGAACTCTTCGCTGATTTCAATCGATGTAGTCAATGCCTTTATGTGTCTCTCCTCCTGACTTGTAGCGAAGGTATGACATTTTTTCATAGGATAGGTTTCATTTATAAGCCATGTAGGGCCGTGCCACCATATCTTATGATGTAATAACTCTACAGCCGAAAGTCCTCGTGAAGCGCAATCGGCTGGATTCTGATCCGTTGTGACATGGCTCCATTGATTTCTATCTACCATGGTGAGTATTTCTGCAATCCTATTACTCACAAATGTTACCCAGCGATGAGGATCTCCAGCAATCCATGCCAGTACTACAGTACTGTCTGACCACATTGACACATTTTCTTTAGGAATGCTCATGATTTGACATACTTCATAGGCCAATTTAGTTGCGAGTAGCGCCGCACATAGCTCCAGGCGTGGTATCGAAATTTCCTTTTCCACTGGCGCCACTTTTGTCTTTGCCGTTATGAGATTGACTGTGATATTTCCTTCCGCATCTCTCGATTTTATGTAGACAGCCGCTGCATATCCGACTTGAGAAGCATCTGCAAATGCTTGGAGTTCAATGCAACTATCTCTCTTGGTTTGAATCCATCTTGAGATGTGAATATCACTCACGCTTGGGAGATCTTCCTTAAATTTGAGCCACTCTTCGGACAACTCTGGAGTCAGTGGTTGATCCCATTCCAAGCCGGACTTCTATAGTTTCTGGATGAAAACTTTACCTGTAAAGATTATTGGTGCAATCCAGCCCATAGGATCGTACAGTCTGGCAATGACGGACAACACTTGTCTCTTTGTGATAGCTTCATTGCCCTCTGGCAGCTTAAGCGCGTATTCGAAGTTGTCAGTGACTTTGTTCCAGATAATTCCCAATACCTTAATCATATCATTCGATTTGAATACTACTGTATCTGATCTTTGATTTTCCATCTTAATATACTGCAACAGCTCATCACTATTGCTACTCCATTTTTGCAAGCAGAATCCACCAGCCTTCATCAAGAAGTTCATTTGCTCGTATATTTCGATGGCTTCTTTTAGAGTTTCGCATCCCGTCAGAAGATCATCCATGTAGTAGTCTTCCATGGTTATCTTTGAGGCAATAGGGAACCTTGTTTTTTCATCCTTTGCTACTTGTTGAAGCGTTTTTACCGCTAAATACGGTGCACATGCAGTCCCAAAGGTGAGTCTTAATAAACGAAAATGCTGAATAGGATCGCTTGGCTTCGATCGCCATAAAATTCTCTGAAAGTCGGCATCTTCACTCTGTACACAAACCTGGCGGTACATTTGCACCAAGTCGGCCACAATGCATATTGGGTGATATCTTCATCTCATCAGTATATGGCGCAAATCCTGCTGCAACTTTGGGCCCACCAGAAGATTGTCGTTCAAGGATACATTGTTAACGCCCTTACAAGACGCGTCAAATACGACCCTAACCTTGGTCGTCTCCTTATCTTCTCTAACTACAGCATGATGTGGTAGGTATACCACATTTGGATTATTAATTTCGGCCAAGTCTGTAATTTGAACCATGTGATTTTGTGCAATGTAGTCGTTGATTACTTTCTGATACTCTTCATGTAGTCTTGTATTTTTGATCAATTTCTTCTCCAAGTAAAGAAATCTTCTCAGGGCTATCTCCTTCGATCTTCCTTGGAAGCAGCCAGGTCTTGGTTCCTTGAATGGCAATCTCACAGTGTACCGACCTGTTTTATCTCTCTCTGTAGTCTCTTCATATATTTCTTCGCATCTTGTCTCTTGCTCGGTCATTTTCTTCTCTATCTGGTCTGGTTCTCGTTCAATTTCCCAAAATTGCTTCAAAATTTGATCCTCTTTCACCTTGACATGGAAACTAACTATCCGTCGATCCACTGCAGCCGACGATTCGTTCACTTTCCCAGACAGAATCCATCCCAGTCGTGTGTTTTGTGCGACTGGTCCATTCGCCGATGGATGCTTTAAAAGACCTTGTAAAATAATCTCGCTATGTACTTCTACACCTAAAATGATGTCAATCTTACCAGGTGAGCCGTACTTTGGATCAGCCAGTGATAAATTCTCGATTTCTGGCCAGTCCAAGATGGGTGTGGTTTTTGATGGAAGAAAGGAAGTGAGATTCTTTAGTACAAATGCGTTAACAGACACAGAAAATTCAGGGTTGCTTATAGACACTAATTTAACATAGACACTGTTCTTTGTTCTCGTATAACCTTCTCCTACACCGGATATAACGCCGTTGACGGACTGCCGTTTAAGACACAAAGACTGCGCTATTGACTCGGTCACGAAGGAAGCTTCGGATCCCTGATCTATCAATGCTCGAACCGTTTGTGAGTAGCCATTAGCTGATTCCAATTTCACCAGCGCCGTTGCCAACAGCACGTGGTTTTGATTACTCTTTTGAGCAAAATGAGCTACTACTCTCGGCTCTGATTCATTACTCATAGATTGAACAGTCTCAGTACTCGTTGTAACTGTAGATATTGGGTTGATCTTTTCTAAGTGCAGTAGTGTGTGATGACGTTTGGTACAACGGCGACAACATGTAGACTGGCGACAGTTTCTCACGGTATGTGAGGGCGCTAAGCAGTTGAAACATAACTTGTTCGATTGAACGAACTCGAATCTCTGAGTTGGTTCCAGTTTACTAAATTGTTTGCATTGATATAGCCAGTGCTGTCCAGAACACATCATACAAGCGCTTGTATTCCTTTTCTCTTCAGTGGTAGTTAAGTGAAATGATTTTTGTTTTATGGGTTGCTTAAAGTTGGTGCCACTCGATACCTTGGGAGACGCCTTTACGCCATCGGTCAATTCTATTGTCCGAAATCTCGTTTCCAAAAATTTCTTGAGTTGATCCCACGTTGGCAAGTCATTAGGACAAATTTGACTCACCTGAAGTTCCCACAGTTTTTGTGACTCCTGATCTAGTTTGGATACAACCAAGTGATTGATAATGGCATCCCAAGATTCAGTATCCACCTCCAAATTTTGTAGCGCCTTTAGACACGCTGCTGTTGTATCTAAAAGTTGCTTGATACCTGTAGCTGATTCGCTATTCAATGTTTTTTGGCTGAATAATCGTTTCATTACCTCATTACAATTATATCTTTTGTTATTATATCTGGCAATCAGTTGACTCCAAGCCTCTTCGTAATTACTATCCGTAGTGGAAAGGTTCATCAATAAGTTAGCTGCTTCCCCATACAAGCCGCTCTTCAAGTAGTGTAACTTTTGCGATCCACTTAAACTATCATTGTTGTGGATCAAGGACACAAACATATTTTTCACTCAGAACTATTCTAAGTTTTTGAACGCAACTAAAACTTTTGCAAGTGTTTTTTACTCGAAACTATTCTAAGTCTTTGAACACAGCTCTTAATTTTACAAGTCTTTGTAGCACAATCACAAATTCTAAGTCTTTAAACACTGAACGCGAATTCTCTAAGTCCTAATTTCACTGTTCACTTAGGTTTTTTCACTTCACTTTTTTTTTTTTCTTTTTTTTTTTTTTCACTTTTTGTCACTCCCGGGTTTCGGCACCAGATGTCGCTTGAGATGTTGAATAAAACTTGCACTGCACTGAATATATAAATTTTATTAAAACCATCCAAGTATATATGCGTGTACACAAACCAACCTCTATCGCGATTCAGCATTTCGGTACAACGCTAACTAGAGAAGTACTTTTAAACATTTTAACTTGTAAACATGTAATACATTTTTGGAACGGGGCTTATTACTAACATAACTTTAAAAAATAACCGCAACGTACTTTTGACCGCACATAGCGCCACGTCAAGTGTTAAGTGCGTGATACCGCGCCATAGAGTAAAATATGCGTACTTAGATTCAGATAATAATATGTGTGTTCTCCGGACACGGTCAAATAACCAACAATAACTTGAAAATAAATGTATACAACTAAACACTGTTATCTACTTTCATTTAATATTTTTACAGAGTTGACTCAATCTTGTTGACCGTGTCTGGAGACCAAAATATGATAGGATAGTTGCAGCAATTTTAAAGATGGGTCTGCTGCTACCAGCTTTCTTAATGTTTTCGCTGACTTTGTCGATGGTGGCGGATGTGGCTGTACTTGAGTTTTGATTGTGTATTTATTTATTTTTATTAGTTTTCCTTTTCATTTTTGCTGAAATGTGAAAAAGTTACAAAAATTTGTGGCGAACTTTATACTTACTGTAATACTGGCCTGTATGGGCGTGTTATAATTTTCTGCCTATGTAGGTATGTAGTAAGTCGGTTAAATGCATTTTGTGGTTGAAATGTATTTATTTATTTATTTATTTATTATATACTTTATTGTACGCCAAGATAGTATTACAATTTACAAACTTGATATAAAATAGCAATACAATGGGCGGCCTTATCGCTAAAAGCAATTTCTGCCAGGCAACCTTTGGATGGAAATATGATGGTAGGACAGAAACTGGTAGTCGTTGGCGTCACACTTAAGGTATTATACCCTATAAAAGGTATAGCAAAAGATAAAAATACGAAATATCATCTATAAATACACATTATTTATACCTACTAGATACTTATAAAACATACCTACATACAAATATAAAATAAATATTTATATTAAAATATAATAAAATACGTACAAATATTATTATTTATAATACATACATAAATACATACATACTAATCTAATTATGCGTACAGTATATACTTCATAGTATAAAAACGTTTCAACTATGATAAGCTTGTTAAATAATAGCTCTTAATGCAGGTTTTAAATTTTTGCAAAGTTTCAGCGCTTTTAATTTCCAGTGGTAACATATTCCACAAGCGAACTGCTGTAACACTAAAGGAACTGTCACAGAAATTTGTGGAATGCGGAGGCATTTTTAACACTAAGTTGTCCGATGATCTCAAACATTTGGCATGCGTTTCATGAAGGAACTTAAAACGTTCCTTAAAATCGGAAGGTGAAGATGGGTTGAAGAGAATATTATATAATAAGGATAGTATATGAGTATTCCTGCGAAGTCGAATAGGTAACCAGTTGAGCTGTGTTCGAAACTGTGAAACGTGATCATACTTGCGCAAACCAAATATAAATCGTATGCAAATATTTTGGAGACGCTCAAGTTTTTCAAGCTGGTTTTCGGCAAGATCTAAGTAACTGACATCTGCATAATCAAGGATTGAAAGAAGCAAGGAGTTTGCAAGTGCAATTTTTGTGGATGTCGGAAGGAAATGCTGCAACCTCCCTAATGTTCCCGCAGAAGCAAACATCTTCCTGCTTAACTCTTGAAGTTGTGGACCCCATGATAAATTCGAATCCATAATTATTCCTAGGTTCTTAACTTTATCACTATATGGAATCATTGTCCCATTAAAAACAACTTACGGAATTTGCGACCAAACTATTTTCGCAGTTGTTCTTCGGCTGCCTAATATAATGACCTGCGTTTTTGATGGATTTATTTGTAGTCCATAAGATCTAGTCCATAATGATATCCGAGTCAAATCCTCATTTATCGTATCCACCGCTTCCGACAGCCTATCAAGGGATGCTTGTGTGTAAATTTGGAGATCGTCTGCGTAAAGGTGGTAGGAAGAAGTGAGTTGATTTGAGATGGAATTTATAAAAATTGCAGAGAGGAGCGGAGAGAGAACGCCACCCTGGGGCACACCGACAATGGTATTGCACCAACTAGAAATTTTATCCTCAATACTTACGCGCTGTCGGCGGCCACTCAGGTAACTACGAAACCACTCTATTTCCGTAGGAGATATGTTAAGAGAGCCGAGTATCGAAAGTAAAATATCAAAATCAACTGTATTGAAGGCGTTACTGAAGTCTAGTAAACAGAGAACAGTTAACTTACCATCCTCCATTCCCAATCTGATGTCATCTGTTATATTTACCAAAGCTGTGGTTGTACTGTGACCGGGACGAAACCCTGACTGGAAAGGATTTAGGAGATTGTTTTGACGGATAAACGAACTTAATTGGATGTGGACAAGGCGTTCCAGAACTTTAGAAAGGAATGGTAGGATGGATATAGGACGGTAATCAGTTAACAACTGAGGATTTGATTTTTTCGGCAAAGGAGTAATTAAAGCATCTTTCCATGATGATGGAAAAACACAACTCGATATGGAACAGTTAAGGATATAGAAATGTATAGAAATGTATAGAAGAAGAAAAAAACTGTCCTGTAGTTTTGCAATAAACATTTATTTTTTTATTTAATTTCGGGTTAATTTTGCAATCTAATATTGCCGCCACACCACCGTAGTAAAATTTCATGTTGGATATAGCATAAGAGGTTTTTTGGTATGCTGAGTACGAATTTCGGATTTATTTTGCAATCCAATAGGTATGGCAGCCGCACCTCCACCAGTCTCTACTCTACTCTTTCTCTACTTAGCATACCAAAAACCCTTTAAACGATATCCAACATGAAATTTTATAACCACGGCGTGGCGGCCATATTAGATTGCAAAATTAACCTCAAATTCGCACTCCGCATACCAAAAAACCCTTATACGATATCCAACATGAAACTTTACAACAGTGGCGCGGCGGCCATATTGGATTGCAAAATTAACCCATCGTTCGTAGTCAGGATACGCCAAAACCCCTCATACAATATCCAACATGAAGTTTTACAACAGCGGTGCGGCGGCCATATTGGATTGCAAAACTAACCCGAAATTCGGACTCAGCATACCCAAAAACCCGTTTTTCTATATCCAACATGAAACTTTACAACGGTGGCGCGGCGGCCATATTCGATTCCAAAATTAACCCGAAATTCGTACTTAGCATACCTAAAAACCCCTTATACGATATTCAACTTGAAATTTTACAACGGTGGCGTGGCGGCCATATTGGGTTGCAAAATTAACCCGAAATTCGTACTCACCATATCCAAAAACGCCTTATACGATATCCAACATGAAATTTGACTATAGTGGCGCGGCGGCCATATTGGATTGCAAAATTAACCCGAAATTCGTACTCAGCATACCCAAAAACCCCTTATACGATTATCCAACATGAAATTTTACAACGGTGGCGTGGCGGCCATATTGGATTGCAAAATTAACCCGAAATTGGTACTCAGCATACCCAAAAACCCCTTATACTATTATCCAACATGAAATTTTACAACGGTGGCGTGGCGGCCATATTGGATTGCAAAATTAACCCGAAATTCGTACTCAGCATACTATACCCAAAAACCCCTTATACGATATCCAACATGAAATTATACTACAGTGGCGCGGCGGCCATATTGGATTGCAAAATTAACCCGAAATTCCTACTCAGCATACCAAAAAACCCATTATACCATATCCAACATGAAAAGAACGGTCGTTGCACCGTTGTTTTCATGTGGCGGGTAAAATAAACTGACACTGCACACAATATGGCATGAATCGGCATGATCGACGTCACACGTGAGTAACTCCGGAACACGCGACTCAGTAAAACATAAACAAACAGTGGTGCATCCTAAAATTCGTAAAATACATTTGATTCTTTCTATTTGTACCTATGTGTGCGTAAAAGGAATCGCTTTGGCGAGCGAAGAACAAAGGAGACGCCGACCGGCATCTAGGTACCTACCTACCTACGAGTAGAGTGCAACAAGCAAAATAACCTTTATCAATTCGGTTAGGGTTACTGTATGCAAAACGGTAACATGTTGTTTCTGTTAACCTATTAATTCTGTTACATAATTATTCTGTGTATTCTGGTTACGGTTAACACATATTTGATTGGGTTAATAACAGATATATTTCTGTTATTAACCCAAACCGAAAGAACACTGTCTGTATCGTATCTAAAACAGATATACCTGTGATCAGAACCACTAGCTTCGTCAGACACTCGCCAGTTAGTAATTCTCTTATAAATACCATTAGTAACTATAGTTACATCAATAACTTCCGATCGCCTAGCATCCACAAAGGTGGGAGCATTGCCCTTATTTAGTGTATGAAGTGAAGAGCTTACCAAATATTCGAAAAGTTCCTCCCCTCTATCATTGATGTCCGAGCTCCCCCAGGTGATGTGGTGGGCATTCGCATCGCAGCCCATCACTAACTCCAGGTTCTCCCGGCCGCAGAACTCGACAAGTTCCTTCATCTACCTCATGTTAGTGGGCCTTTCTTTCTTTGGGTAGGCGAGGTACACAGAGGCCAGTACAACCGCACTCCGTCTTCGCCCTGCCCCCGTATAGACCTTGACTGCTGTAAGGTCCCTAGAACAAAGATCGTGTAAGGGCATAGCGTCTATGCCATTTCTGACATATACGCACGCCCTCACACCCTCATTAGTACAGTGGAAAATAGATCCCTCTCTACCTAAGCCTGAGACAACACCCTCAGTGCTTATATAAGGGTCCTGTATCAAGGCAATATCGAATTTATGTCCTTTAAGGTGACGTCCCAAGAGGGGCATCGCCGCTTTACAGTGATGTAAGTTAATTTGTACACACCTTAGTCCCGCCATTTTTTGTTCTTTTCAAATGGGGGGGTATCGGCAGTCTAGTGACTGTCGCCTGCGTCTACAGCCTCCTCCATAGTCTCCGTCTGCGAGAGTGGAGACGACAGGTTGAGGTCGTCCAAGTCGCACAACACATCATCGGTGCGATGAGAAGTGGCCGGTGAAGGGACTGGGTAGCCCCCGATGGTGTCCTGGTGTGACCCCGCGTCGCTACGCAGCATCTGTGGAGCAAGTGGCGGAACCTCTGCCCCCCCACTGGCGTCGACCTTGTCTTCGTTTTTCCCCTTAATACTTATTTAAAAAGAATCATTAAAATTTCGGCATGTTAAGCAAATTAGTAACCAGCCGGCAGGCAGAAACCGGGTCCGTCCTTGGTGCTTAAAAATTTATTAAACTTAAAATAAGTATGTACTTACATTTTTTGTATTTATTTATTTTTTTTATGATTGAAGACTGTAAGAACAGTTAACTCTGGAAGGTTTACTGTAGCAACTATGATTTTTGAAGTGAATTGGTAGATTTAATAAGACAAAATTGCATTTCAGCAATTTTGGTACGTTCGATCAAAATTAAACCTTAACTGAAAATTCATAAAGTTGGTTGGTTAATTTCAATAATTGTAATATAAAACCTTCTTTTTATCGACACCGACAAAGCTACATATAAATTAACATTATAATGATGCGACGGAACTTCAAAGGTATGTTTAATTTTGACACTAGATATGTATGTTTGTTGCTTTAATATAATAATTATAAAGTAGGTTTATGTAACTATTTACGTTAAGGTAATAAACGATTGTATTATTGTTTAAAATTATATGTATACTGGGTGGACTACGAGGTGGACCACGGGTAATAAAGGAAAATAAGAATTACGAATAGACAATCCTACTATATCCTACTTCCTACTAATATTATAAATATGAAAGTTTGTGAAGATGTTTGGATGTTTGTTACTCAATCACGCTCTAACGGCTAAACGGATTGGGCTGAAAATTGGTACAGTGATAGTTTATAGTCTGGAATAACACATAGGCTTATATACTATACTATACTTTTTATTCTGGGAAAATGTTCCCACGGAAAGCGGGGACGGGAACCAAATTACACGCGGGCGAAGCCACGCGCATCAGCCAGTTAAGAATAAAAAATAAAATAATACTAGGTAACCAACTATCATAACGCCACAAGAAATTACTATTTTTAATGCGACAATAATAACTTATTTTGTAAAACCAAAGTCACGTTCGAAAACTAGTAGAATTTAGGTATGTTGCAGTTAAACATCAAAAACTTGAAGAAAAAGGTTTAATAGTAAAATTATTTACTTTATCAATTTTACGGTAAGAAAGTTGGGAAAAGACTTGGCTTGGTGGATACTTATATAATTTGATGATAAGTCGCATTCAATTTGCAGTATCAAGCCAACAGGTACATGTAAGCTTAAATATTCGTATTAGAGAGGTTATACTATGTATAATAATTTTATTATTATAATGTTGTCGTGATTTGTTTATTAGATAAGTATTGAAGTGACCAAAACCTATTTGATGATGAAAGTTTTAGGAATTTGTACAAAATAACAATTTTAAATACGTACTACAACATACACAGCGAACATGTTAACATGAGTGTCTTATCGCAAAAAGTTCGAATAAGCATTTAATGCGTGACGCAATCTTACAGTCTTATACATAACAAACTGATACGGTTCGGCCATTAACCGGTTTAACCCTTCAACACACTAAAAAAATATATCGAAAATCGGTAATCGCACGGACCTAGCTCCACCACCCTAAAAATGAAAAAAGATTTCCCATTTCCCAAAAAAAAAATTTTATCTCACTTACCAGACCAAATTTTTCGATTCTGCAAACAGCAACCGGATCATTGATAAATTGTTTATTTTACTGTGTATAATAATAAACAATAATGAAAACACATTATCCATACTAATATTATAAAGCTGAAGAGTTTGTTTGTTTGTTTGTTTGTTTGTTTGTTTGTTTGTTTGTTTGAACGCTAGGATCTCAGGAACTACTGGTTGGATTTCGGAAATTCTTTTACAGTTTGATAGTCCATCTATTGAGGATGGCTATAGGCTATATAACATCACGCTAAGGCAAATAGGAGCGGAGAAGCTATCAAGAATGTTTCGAAAACGGGGAATATTTTTTACCGTCTCAGAGCTTCCGAAGCGTACGCTGCGTAAATGGTTAAAGTTACGTAAAAATTGGGTATTACAAAATTGTTTCTCTTAAAAAGTTCTAAAAAAAAGTCCGCGACAGCATATGTCTATCTTTTAAGGTTCGCCCACAATAACCTAATTTGTCTATCTCTTAAGGTCCGCTCACAATATTTTAAAACCGAAGAGTTTGTTTGTGCTACGATCTCAGAAACTACTGGTTGCAGTTCAAAAATTATTTTACAGTTTCATAGTAAATTTATTGAGGATGGTTAATGACAGTATTACATCACGCTAAGACGAATAGGGGCGGAGCAGCCATGTATAATGTTTTGAGAACGGGGAAAATTTATTTCTTACACTGTGGAAATGATTAAAGTTACGTGAAAATAGTGTACTATAAAATTGTTCCTCTTAAAAAGTTAAAAAAAAAGTCCTTGACCGCATATGCCTATGCCTATCTTTTACGGTTCGCTTACAATAACCCTCAAGTAAGTTTTAAAATATGAGCGAGGCGACGACGGCAGTAATCGTGGTCTGCAGTGGCAGCCAGTCAAGTGAACGATAAAAACTGGTCAAGAGCGAGTCGGATCCGTACCATAAAAGGACGGGCGGAAGTAGATGCGACGGGAAACATCATATCACTTTACATATTAATACCACGCCTCTCTCCTTCTCACTCTCATGTGACGCAAACGAAGTTGCGCGGGTCAGCTAGTTTATAATAAAAAAACAAAACACACACGCACACTCGCACTTGGTACACACGCACTCAACAAAAAAAACATTGATTACTCTACCACCACACCATATTTTACGATCCTGTAAACACCAACCGGATTATTGATATATTGTTTATTTTACTGTGTATAATAATAAATAATAATGCAAACACATTATTTATAATAAAAACACGAAACACACACGTACTACACAAACGCACGCCATCCATGCGCAATCCACTCTCAACTGCAACTGTTCGATTTTTGTAAAAAATTCTGGCCCATTGACGTCATTTTATAACATTCCAAAAACAAGAAAATGTTATAAACTACACATGCAATAAACCTGTTCATAGAAAAGTAGGACGTAAGAAGGCTAAATTTAAGTTTAAAGTCGTCCGGGTAGGTGCGGCGACCGGTCGCCGCGCGGGGCTTTACGGAAAAGTTTGATTATTATGCGCGGCGACCGGTCGCCGCGAGGAGCTCTAAGGGTTGTGTTGTTGTTGTGTGTAAAAGTTGTGTATAAAAAACAAATTAGGTATGTTCAAAAAGTATGTGACAGAATTCAGCTTGGTTCGATATGGTCAGGTGAATTGGAAGAGCAGTCGACCCGGACTGACAAAAGATGTGGGTTCGAATCACGTCCGGACTAGAATTGAGTTTTTGTCACTTCATTTACAACATAATTGATGTGAAATAGTTGACATAGATAATGCTTAATAAAAATATTCATTGTGTATAAAAGGTAATCATTGAACGATGCCGGTGACGACATACATTCCGTTTCAAAGAACCGTTCAGGGAAAATACACGAGCGTGTATTTGGCTCCTAAGTTTGATTGTTCAACAAGGTGTAATTATTAAAAGCAGTTTTTTTATTCAGATACTGCTTGAACGCTAATGCGGCAGGTTGTATCTAAAATTAATTTAAGTTTGGATATCCTCGAACCATAAAAATAGAATTATTTTCGTGGAGAGATATGAGGCATTCTGCCCCAAATTTAAATTAAATCCATACTAATATTATAAAGCTGAAGAGTTTGTTTGTTTGTTTGTTTGTTTGTTTGTTTGTTTGTTTGTTTGTTTGTTTGTTTGTTTGAACGCTAGGATCTCAGAAACTACTAGTGGGATTTCAAAAATTCTTTTACAGTTTGATAGTTCATTTATCGAGGATGGCTATAGGCTATATAACATCACGTTAAGACGAATAGGAGCGGAGCAGCAATCAAGAATGTTTAGAAAACGGGGAATATTTTTTACCGTCTGAGAGCTTCCGAGGCGTACGCTGCCTAAATGGTTAAAGTTACGTAAAAATTGTATAATACAAAATTGTTTCTCTTAAAAAGTTCTATAAAAAAGTCCGCGACAGCATATGTCTATCTTTTAAGGTTTGCTCACAATAAAATTATTTGTCTTTCTTTTAAGGTGAGCTCATAATATTATCAAACTGAAGAGTTTGTTTGTGCTAGGTTCTCAGAAACTACTGGTTGCATTACAAAAATAATTTCACAGTTTTTTAGTCCATTTATTGAGGATGGCTAATGGCTATATCACATCACGCTAAGACAAATAGGAGCGGAGCAGCCATGAATAATGTTTTAAGAACGGGAAAAATGTATTTCTTTTGTGAGGTTTCATTGCGTACGTTGCGTAAATGGTTAAAGTTACGTAAAAATTGTGTACTACAAAATGTTTCCTCTTAAAAATTTACAAAAAAAAGTCCTGAACAGCAAATGCCCATCTCTAAGGTTCACTTACAATAACCTACACAATAATTTTTAAAATATGAGCGACGCAACTCGACTACGCGTCAGAAGTAAACGTTTTCTGCAGCAGTAGCCAATCAACTGAAAGATAATACCGGCCAAGTGCGAGTCGGACTCGCACACGATGAGTTCCGTACCAAAAAACGGACAAAAATAAATGAGACGGGAAACATTATATCACTTCAACAAAGTTTTGCGGGTCAACTCTAAATGAATATAAGCGACGCGACGGGAAAAATTATATCACTTTTTACACACATTATTAAAACCTACAACCCTCTATTAAATATACCTAAGACACGCGACGAGTGTAAAAGCGACGGGATTATATTACCTACTTAAAATATTAATACTATACCACTCTCTTTGTCACTCTCATTTGACGCAAACGAAGTTGCGCGGGTCAGCTAGTAAGTTATAAAGTTTGGATATCCTCGAGCCAACCTGGTCACGGAAATATAATTACTTTCGCGAAGTGATATGAGGCATTCTGCTCCAAATTTAAACTAAATATTTTACACTTAAGTTATAAAGTTTGGATATCCTCGAACCAACCTGGTCACGGAAATAGAATTATTTTCGTGGAGAGATTATGAGGCACTCTGCTCCAAGTTTACATTAAATAACATATCCTTATGTTATAAACTTCAGATGTCCTTGAATCAATCAGTGACAGAATTTTTCTAATTTTGTGGAGGACATGACACAATCTGTGCTGAATTTAAAAGTATATCTTTTGTTTTAACGGGGCGCACAAAAGGAGCCTCCCCGCGGCGCACTCTGGAAGCAGCTAGACCTGATAACATGATACTGGCTAGGCTGACTAATCCTTGATTTCTAATTTTAAATTGTGTTTTAAATTAGTTTAAGTTTGGATATTCTCGAACCAACCTGGTCACGGAAATAGATTTACTTTCGTGGAGATATATGAGGCATTCTGCTCCAAATTTAAACTAAATATTTTACACTTAAGTTATAAAGTTTGGATATCCTCGAACCAACCTGGTCACGGAAATAGAATTATTTTCGTGGAGAGATATGAGGCATTCTGTCCCAAATTTAAATTAAATAAGTTATAAAGTTCGAATTTATACGTATATCTTCATTAACTCGTAATGAAAAGATGAAATTTATAACATAAATATATCAGAAATTTGTTTTCTCGTTACACATTAGGTATGATAAACACTAGGTTATACGTAATGAACGGAAAATCATTTTATGTTATTGAGCGTTGGTAGCTATGATAAACACTTAGGTATCGATACGTTGCTTACTCGAATGTGTTAAATCGAATTCCCATCAAAAGTCATAAACGCGTTATACGGAGTGAATGGAAAGTCATTTTATGTTATTGGGCACGCTAGACCACTTTTGTGACGAAGACGAACGAAAGTGAGTCGTAGGAACGATAAAAAGTGGTCTAGCGTGCCCAATAACATACGACTTCTTTCATTTTGCCTGAGGATTATGTACCTACATTTGGTAAATCTTTGTGCTGTAAATTTTCATTGCATTGACCTTTGGACCGATGCATGTAGTTAAATGGTCTACATGTATAAATGGTCTAAATATAAACCCTGTAAACTTGTTTATATAATTTATGGAACTGTGTCGGTCTGATTGAAAACTATGTAATGTATTTCATTGTTGTACACGACTGTATGTTTTCTAAATAAATTTAAAAAAAGTTAATTCACAGGTCCTATTTGCCGGAAGGGTGATATAACATTAATGGTATTTCCACGCCACCGAATGCCTGGAACTGGCTGATGCATCATAATATTAAATAGTCTGCGGGATACCCCTCTACTCAAAATAGTACAGGATCTTTAGAACAATCTGAGGATTAGGGATTTTTTATTTTCTACTTATCACTTAAATTAATCGCTTGTCCTTAATTTGAAAGTACCTGCGGTCAAATTATAAAAACAATAAAATCATCACTATAAGGTAATTGGCATTTTTTATTCACTATTGAATACCAGTTTTATTCAAAATCCAATTTCTGTAGTAATATACCCTGGCATACACGTCAGGACGGCCTACGGCACATAAGTCACCCCAGGAGACGATACCAACTTGATAATTGCCTTCAACAAGAGGACCTCCAGAATCACCCTGAAAGAAGATAGTAAATTGAATAAGGTTGCGCTGGTAACAAAAAAACATCTAACTCGTATGTAAACACCATTGTACATAAATACAAACGATCTACGGCGACGATGTAAAGTAAATAGGAGTCATTATATTTAAGTAGAAAAAAGCTAACCACTCGGTTGCTCGTACACGACGACGCGTGACCTGACGACATAGATCTAGCGAATTTTATCAGGAACTTTTCTGTCAGAATCTTTAGGTTATCTTTTTGACGGCGCACCCGAAACTCCCAGCCTTTAGGTTGATAGAAGAGCACATGTTGTTTTAGCCAGTAGCAGACCGGTATGACATCCATGAAGGTACCACCACAGGTAAAAATAATACAGGGCGAATATTGGTACAAAGTCTGATTATTTGGTCGGCGTTTGCGCGGCAAAACACGTGTGCTGGCAGGTTTCTATGCTTTGACAAATATACGATCTTTGAATTAAGTAGGGGTTCTGGCGAAGATTTAATCCACTATGTGAGAGTGGCAACTCTCGTCGGCACGCGGTGTTCGGGATCGAAAAGGACAGGGTGGGATTCAGTTGAAAAGCTCTTTAGAACACTCGCTGTGATAGATATAGAATGCAGCCAAAAACTGTGCCAACTGGACACTCGTAACAAGACCCGCTAGATGGAACGAAAGGTGACAACAGCAGCCTATGTGACGCAGGGACGAGTCTGCATCTTGAATTTCGGCCGTCATAATTTGACGTGACATAACTTAGCTCACGACCAAAGTACAAGACGCCAACTCGTTTCTATTAGAATTCAGTAGATGATAAATGTAATTGTGTGAAATGTTTACTTACATAACAACCTCCTTCTCCACGTTTTGTGAAAGTACAGAGGTTGGACGAGTCAACAGGAAAGCCATTTTGGAGTTGCTGGCAGCGCGCGACGTTCAGAGTTGTGAGGTTGATCATCTTCATGTCATAGGGTGCTCTGCCGGGCCACTAGATTACATAATAAAATGTGGTGGTTTAAAAATTAAAAAGAAATAATCAATCCAATCAAGACTATCACAGTTCACACCCGTTCCTAATTTTAATTTTTTAAAACGGCTTGGTACAATGCTTAGTTTAGAGTTCTCTTTTTTTCTTCAACCTATAGAGGGTATGTTTTCAGTTTTATATCCAACATTCTGTTGCCCCACAAAGCTCGGTGATGTCCTCCATCCTGCTTTAGCTGCATATTATGACAATTTGTCTATTATCAACTGCTATGCAGATGACTGATATGCATTAATATAGATAGTTAAAAAATTCAAACTGTCAGTAATTTTAGTAGATTTATGTCGTCATATCCATCAGCAAATCAGTGCTTTGATAATGAGTTCCAGAAGGGTAACTATTAACTCGCTTTTAAAGCCCGATGATAATATCTGATTCAACCCAGGGTGGTATTATCTTATAATTTGCATCACTTGAATCACAGTATCTTGAACGATAATGATAAACTTAGAATTATTAGCGTAAAATAGTTACTTACAGATGTGTAACCCCAACCAGTGGGCAATACGTTCTTGTCAGCTTCAGTATCTTTATTTGTCATAGGAATTGGTCTTACTTGATTACTATACACAATATCCTTTTTAAGTTTGATAACAGCGACATCATTCTTGAATGTTCTGCGTTTGAAATTGTGGTTGATGATCTTTTCTGCATAGTACGTGTAACCCCCTTTGTTTAGTTTGTTTGTTCCAACTACTACATAAAACATCGAGAGAGTCAGGCTGAAAACCAAACCCAGCTATTAACCAATAAAAATCTACAACAAAAGGCATAATAATCTACTACCTAGTTTATTGCCTACTTGTCAAAAAGTTTTAGTGTAAGAGTACCTATGCTTTTTTTGTCGAAGCAAACGTGCCAGGATGTACTCGTAGGTATTGCTCCCGGCCGTAGAACAGTCAGTATGAGTACCTACCGTACTCGATGCATATTCCTGTTAGTTATAGGAAAAACTACCAGATATTGGGAGAGTATAGTTATGAATTCTATAAAATCAGGAACCGAAATTCAACTGCAGTATAATAAATTAGAAGACGAACTTAAAAACTTATTAACACAACTACAGAGACCTGTAAAGAAATCCAGTGAATATGTGAATGAAGAAACAAAACAGCTTCTGATTGAACGTATATTATTATACAGAGCAGAAAATACAACAGAAACTAAATCAAGAATTACAACGCTAAGTAAAGAAATCAACAGTAATATCAAGTTTGAAAAAATAGATAAAAAAACTTTTTAAGTTAAACGGTTTTATGTTAAACATACATTGCAATGTTTAAGATAAATGTACTAAAAACCAAAAAATAATAAAATAGATACAGTCGTGGGAATTATAAACATATGCATAGACTAGACTAAAATAAAACCGTGGGGCACGTCAATTGTCTACAAATTATCGACTTAATGTGCGATAGAAGAATCGTTTAATTCGTCGTTAGGCAGTTGGCCCGCAGACGGTGAGGAAATTACTCACTATTTTCTTGCTCATGGAAATTCCAATAGTTATACACTCCACGTAAATAAAAGAAATGTTTCAACTAGTTTATCGTTGGACATTCACACTGCTGGCTGGCGAGGAATCGTTTCACTGCTCGTATTTTGTCTTTAATCGACAAAACATATGATAAAAGTACTACTCGCTCACCACTATGAAACCGCGAAAACTCGCTTATAATCGAGCTTGCTAGCTTGTTTCCACATTCTAGCCGTACTTATCACACGCCCATCGTTATCGGTTGAACAACTGCCTAATTATAGTGTAACATTACAAAATAAACATTTTTTTCAACGATTGTAGACAATTGACGTGCCCCACGATTTTATTTTAGTCTAGTCTATGCATATGTTTATAATTCCCACGACTGTATCTATTTTATTATTTTTTGGTTTTTAGTACATTTATTTGAAACATTGCAATGTATGTTTCACATAAAACCGTTTAACTTAAAAAGTTTTTTTACCTATTTTTATTTTCTAGTTTTTATTTCGCATTCTGTTAATTCATTTAGTGCTTCATTATTGCAAGGTTTCTTGCCCGTTACTTTATTGCAGTCCAACTTCTCTATACGTAGTCCCTGCAAAGATCTTACTCTACTAAGAGCCACGTAGGCTTGACCTTCTTCAAACAGTTTCGCACCTAAGTATACGACTGCGTGATCCACAGTGCTGCCCTGCATTTTATGCATTGTAGAAGCCCATGATAGTATTAAAGGCAACATTCTTCTTTCAGCCGTCCCGTAATTGTACTTAGCTGGAAACTGTATAGCTTTCGGGTGTATAAGATGTACTCCGTCTCTTGCGAAATCAATTCGGATGGAAGATACATCTGTTGCATACATCTGAGTTCGACGAAATTGAGGCCAAACGATTTCGTTGATGTAGCCTATAGCGCCACTTACTAATCCCTTTGAAACGTCAATATTGGACCGTTTTTTTTACCATTTTGTTCCCACGAGTAATGAACATTTAAACGGTCGACCCCCCCAGAGGTCCAATAAAGGGGCAAGGCTATGTACAACAAGATGCGCCTGAGTCTTGAGGGGAAAACGCTAACGACATATCATTTTTATCCACCCTAATGCCATACAGTTCTCGGCGCGTTTTAACCTTTCACCTTAACTTGGGTGGTGTACCGCTAACGACGTATCATTTTTAGCCACACTAACGAAACACAGTCCTCAACACGATACAAAATCTTGACTTGGGTGGTGGATTCAGGCTGGATTAATCAGATACCTAAATTACAGATTCAATTACTAAATTTAAATCTTATTATTATACGCCATTTAGTGGCTGCGCCCATCTTAAATATTGAGGTTGTATGGTGCATTGTATTCTTCTTGTCAAGCCCTTTTATTTGAAACCCATATTGGTGGGATTTTTGAAAAATTGTTATCAGCCATTTGGTAGCGGCAGCCATCTTAGATTTAAATTTTGCATAGTAAATTGTATTCTACTTGTTGAGACCTTTCATTTGATACCCATGTTGATGAGATTGATAAAACCTAAGTTATCCGCCATTTTTCAGAGGCCGCCATCTTGGATTACAATTGTTTATAGTATATTGTATTCTGCTTGTTGAGACCTTTCATTTGATACCCATATTGATAAAACCTACGTTAGCCGCCATTTTGTAGCGGCCGCCATCTTGGATTTCAATTTTTTATAGTATATTGTATTCTGCTTGTTGAGCCCTTTCATTTGATACCCATATTGATGTGATTAATAATAAATAAATTATCCGCCATTTTGTAGCGGCGGCCATCTTGAATTTATAAAGATAATGAATAAACATAATTGTATTGTCATCAAAATCCAAAGTGTATACAAAATTTCAGATTAATCGGTTGACAGGAAGAGGGTGAAATTTGAATTACTAAATTTGACCCAAGAATAAATAATAAATAAGACAAACGGGGTGAGCTCAATAAAACCGTTTAATAATAAAACCGTTTAATTAAAAAAAAGAATAAGACATAACTTTTTAGAAAAATACATTAATGAGACAGGTGCGATACTAAAACCTTACTAACATCTAAGAGAAAAGTCACAGTGGGTTTCTAATATAAAAAGAAACGGTAGTGTGTCATACAAACTGACACGCTTCTGGGAAGTCTGGAGTGTTCCCAGGAGTTCCCAGGCGGTTCAGTAGTTTAGGCAAGGTAAGATACTTTGTCCTGGAGTCAATAACGCAACGATTTTATAATAATTTACATTTAATTCCGATTCCACAATAAAAAAAACTTATAATCTAACTTAAAGCTAAGTTACTTAACAAGCTCCTTGGGGATGGGACTTGCTTCTTCAAGGCCGTAGCTAGGTATCCGTATACGCCTATATTTTTATTATGAACAATTCTGTTTAGTCTGTAGCATTTCATAAAACACACAATTATTGTAAAACCTATTTTATACCTCTAAGGTGGCAGACAAGCATACGGCCCACCAGAAGGACCGGTGGTCACCGCAGCCTATGAACGTTTGCGACACCAGAGGCGCCACACTCGCGCTGCCGACCCTGTAAAAACCTTCTAAGACCCCTTTTGAAGAACCCCATACTGTAGGCGTTTGGGAAAACCGAGGCAGGGAGATCATTCCACAACCTAAGCGTTCGCGGAAGAAAACCCCTATCGGATCTAACCGTGCTGGAAGGCTCCGGACGCAGAGTGTGAGGATGAACTCCCTGTCTGTGGCGAGCGGTGCGGTGATAGAACGTAGCCGTGGGCATCATATCAAACAATTCCTCAGAGCACACACCATTGTACAGTCGGTAGAACACGCATAAGGAGGCAAAGTCTCTCCTGTCGCGAAGAGGTTCCACACCACTTGTAAGTATAGGATCGTTGACAACTCTTATAGCACGTTTTTGCACTGAGTCAAATGGACGAAGCTGATATTCAGATGCCCCCGCCCAAAGGTGACAGCAGTACTCCATGTGTGGCCGCAATTGCGACTTATACAGAAGCAGTGTTTGCGCAGCAGTGAAGTACCGCCGCGCCCTGTTGAGCACACCTAGCTTCTTGGACGCCAGCTTAGCCTTGTCCTCCAAATGACTACGGAACTGAACCTGATGTGAACGCCAAGGATCCCTATACTTTTGGAGATGGAAAGAGATGTGCCCTGAAATTGCGGCGCTACAGTAATTGGGGTTTGCTTAGCGGTGAAAAACACGCTTGTGTTTTGGAAGGGTTGAACTGGACAAAATTTTGTCTACCCCAATCGGACGCTCTAGTAAGAGTAGCCTCGATTTCAGACACAAGCTGTTCACGATTTTCCTTCACTGTGTTCCGAGAGATACCGGGGCGGCCCGTGTAACAAGTGTCCCCCGTACTGTCGTCCGCAGAACAATGAATGCCGTCAATAGACAACATGTCATTGATTTGCAGCAGAAACAGAGTAGGGGACAACACTGAGCCTTGCGGTACTCCAGCGTTTATGGCCATGCAGCAGACTGCATGCGTTGACGGCAGCTGTTCAGAGAACAGCTGCCGTCAACGACGGCCCTGATTCTTCTACCGGCCAGGAAGCTGGACACCCATCCGCATAATCTGTCGGGCAGTCCATATGAGGGCAATTTCGTAAGAAGACCCCGGTGCCAGACCCGGTCTTAGGCCTTAGAGATGTCGAGGCTCACTGCTAGAGCCTCGCCCTTACTCTCGATAGCCGTCGCCCATCGGTGTGTGAGGCACACCAGAAGATCGCCCGTCGAGCGAACGTGACGGAAACCGTACTGCCGGTCACTGAGCAGGTCGTGTTCATCTAGGTACCTCAGGAGCTGTGTATTAATTACACGCTCCATCACCTTAGATAAAAGGGAGGTGATGGCTATAGGCCTGTAGTTGGCCGGGTCGGTCCTGTCACCCTTCTTGGGCACAGGATGCATATACGCGATCTTCCACGACGCCGGGACTTGTTGCTTGGAATATGAAAGCATGGAAAGACGTGTAAGTACCGGACACAACTCTGGACCACACTGCTTCAGTACCACCGCGGGTATACCATCCGGCCCACTCGACTTATGAACGTCCAGGGATCGAAGCTCACGTCGGACATTCCGCTGTGTAAATTTTACTTCCGGCATGGAAGTTCCACACCACGGAATATCCGGCGGCAAGGCACCCCCGTCGCTCATGGTCGAGTTAGAGGCAAAGAGAAAACCCAAAAGGTCGGCTTTCTCCTAAGCGCTCTGGGCCAAATTACCGTCGGGTTTAAGTAAAGGTGGTAAACCTGACCGACAGAAATTTCCCTCGGCAGCTTTGGCAAGCGACCAGAATTCGCGACTCCCTGAAGGGTAGCCTGCTAGCCGTTCACCAATTCTGCCGACGAAATCGAACTTAGCCCTGACAATTGCTCTTTTGCTGGCCCTCGAGGCGGCATTTAATTTGCGTTTCACCTCAGAGATGTTTGGATCTGAATTTGCACGAGCCGTGGTCCAAGCCCTGTAAGCAGATTCTTTCAACATCTAAGTTTCTCTGCAGAGCCGATTGAACCACGGTCGCTTTTTTGCTCCTACAGAGATCCAACAGTTAGAAATGTAGCATTCCATGCCCTCCAAGATCCCCGCAGCGACTGCTGCAGCGCAAGAATCCAGATCGTCTGAGGCAAAACAAAGCCGCCTCCATGGGTACGACGCGAAAAACTCTCGCAGTCCATCCCAATCTGCTGACTAATAGTGCCACACATTTCGCCACTCCTTGGGCCGAGGTGGTTCAAGCCTTGCGAGAGGCACATGCGCCCGAACGACACAGTGGTCCGACGATCCGAGCGGAGCATCCACTGAAACACTGTATCCGTCCGGACGCGTTGTTAGCAGGAGATCCAGCAATGCACTATGCTCGTTCTTCTTGTCTGGTATCCTTGTGTGGGATTTAACCAGTTGAGAGAACCCATAGGTCAGGGCAAATTCGTGAGCAGCTTTCCCCGCAAAGTCGGTGGTCCGGGAGCCCAACCAGTCAACATGATGTCCGTTAAAATCCCCCCACTATCTCCGCGGAGGGATACTGCTCAATCACCTTGTCAGTCGATTGTTGCAGGTGGTCAAAAAGGCGAACTGTGTCCGTGTTACCACCGCTGTGAGACCTATACACGCACGCGTAGATCCGAGTGTGGCCCCCGTGATCCAAGCGTGCCCATAACGTAGACAGGTCCCTGTCTTCGAGGCTTGTAAGACGACGACAGCAGACATCATCCCGGACGTACATACATACCCTGGCTTTCTGCCTAAAGTGGTACTCAAGCTTGTAGCCAGGGTACATTAAGCAAGATGTATCGCCCGGACGTAAGATCTGCGTCTCCGTTAAGAAAAGAAGGGTCGGCTTCGCAGTTTCAAGACGGTGGTGGTTTCACTTGAAGTGAGGACGACGATGCCGCTGTGGATACCTTTTTATTTCTTAAAAAAAAAATATGGGAAATTAAGAAGGTGAAGGGGGCGCTTTTGTGCCGGTGGCGCAGGAGACTAGGCGATGCTAGCGAGGTAGATTGGCACGGCGTACGGAAGGGCCCCCGGTCCCCCCCCCCCCCCCGATGCAGTAGCCGCGTCCACTCCTGTAACCTCCTCCGGCACGACCACAGCACCAGGGACTTTACACAGGCTGCTGGTTCAGCCTCCTGGGGCGGAGATTAAGTAATCCCCAGGTTCGGGTCTCGTACAGCCTGCGGGCGGTCAGCGGTCAACCGTTTCACCGGGTCTCCCTGGTCGCCATACCAATATTCCGCGCCTCGATCTGCCAATGGAGACAGATAAGCCTCTGGTCTCACCGTCACCGGCACAATGTCACCCCAATGAGCTCTGGATCCCTGCTAACCGACGAAGAACATAACCCGACCGGAGTCAGGTAACTATTACCGCATTCTTCTGCAGGGCGGTGGTACTGCCCCAGGCGGGCTGCTCAACGAACTGAGTACCGTTAGGCCCTTCCTCTTAATGTGGACTTTTTCGTTAATCCCTAAGATTCTTAGGGATCTGATTGAAGAAGCCACTACTGTACCCTAAAAGTGTAACGTTAACTCCATGAGAAGTAACGCATGTCCCCGAAACCCCGAGGGGGAAAACGTAATGTGTATGACTGAGCTTCGAGTCGAGAAGGTCGATCAGACACCAGACACGCGACAGGTTGCAGAGAAATTGAGTTGTACGTAGGTAACTGTTCTGTTGAATAACAGAATATAGAGACTGACTTCATCTAGCCTATTCGATAATCTGCAAGACAGTGACTACTTCAGTGCTTATAATAAATTAAAGCATCTTTTATAAATGAATTCAAACCTCGTGTCAGTGTGGAATCTTGTCACCACTATGGGCGCTGACGGAGTGTTGGTCCCCCGCTGAAAATCCGGTGGGCGTTCTATAGATAAGGAATTCCCAGCGCGAATTTCATCCAAAGCAACACTTTAGATCGGCCTGAACTCCCACATAAGCCTGAACCTATTAATTTCTAATATTTATGAAAAAAATAATATTCATCAATTTTATAGGTCAAAAACAACATGAAAAAAATACTGAAAAAAATATCAGGTATAAGGTTTTCAGGGAAACAGCCGTCCTATATATAGGACAGTAGGATAATATAGGTAAAAAAAGATTGTATTACAATTTAACACTATTATCATTATGAACTAGAAAACTGGTTCATAATGGAACTAGAAAATTATGATAATATTATATATAATATTATATTTATATTTATAATATTATCAATATGATTTATATAAGATGTAGGTATATGTTTTTTAGTATACATTGTTACAACCAAGATATTTTATTTTATCTTAGGAATGATATGATTCGAAACACTTAACACACACTCCAACGTCACATTTTTTGCAGCGAGTCAAACATTATTTATGACATTGGCGGCAGCGTGTTTGCTTGGGTTGAGGAATAACTAAATGGTTGATTTTATCTAGTCGGCTATCAGCATGCTCATGTTGAGAGGGTCGATTTGTCCCTCTTTTCCCTATCTTCCTGTTTGATTCTATCAATGCTGTTGCTACCCTTCTGTGAAAACCTAGGTGAACAAGTTTTCCATGGTTCATTTTATACAATTGCCATACATTATGTTCGGCTAGGTCAATCATGTGTGTAAGTAATGCCATATACCATTTTTTACCTCTTATACCAATCCTGTTATGAGAAATAATTTTCGTCAGATCGATCCACTCCTCCCTGAGTTATCACAAGTGGTTCTGTAATCCATAGCACCTCCTTCCTTCTTTTTCAATAATTTTGTCGAAATATGCGGGCAACTACTTAGACGTATGTTTTCTCTCATAGTTCCGGTGCATCGTAAGCCTTTCTTTGTTATCTCTGTCAGTAAAGGTGTTCCAGTAAAAAAGTTATCAAAAATGATGTGGTATGGAAGGTTGGACCCACGAGAAATTAGCACGTCACAGAAAGTTAGTACAACGCTGGCACCTAAGCCTAAATCTTTGTATAGTGGATTACACATAGTTGTGGCACCTTGATAAGGCTATAAGGTGCCACAACTATGATTCATAACGGCTTCGTCCACACCGTAGTGCTCGTCAATAGGAGAAAAGTCCAAAAACTTTTTGTTTAACAATGTTATGAGTGGACGTACTTTCGTGTACTTATCTGCAGCTAGCAGAGCTGACTAACTCGTTTTTAGTGTCGGGAGAGTTTTCCCAATACATTCTTCTACGTGGTGCCCAGGAGTATCCACTCACTAGTAATATGCCAATAAAACATTTCATATCCTCAGGACTAATATCTCCTGGCAAATTTTTATTAATGGAATATTTGTTACTCTCAGATACTAATAAAGAAATAACAGTATCGTCTACAAAGTCCTGCTTTTTCCATGCCAAAATTCGCTGTCGTTTTGGCCGACTACTAGAAGATTCTTCCTCAGTGTCAGAGTCGGGATCCTCTCCTTGAACTACTACTTCTGCAGATTGAAGCAATATATTTCGTGGCAAGTTGTTTAGGGTTACATTGTCCTCTTCCCCGAATCTTCATCAGTAGGGCAGTCAGAATCAGCAGGAGGTGGTAGAATGCATATATCACTCTTTCCCAAAAATCTTCATCATCCGGAATATTTTCCAGAGCATTCAAGATTTCATGTGCAGCTAGTGGTCTGTAACGTAAACATATTTGTATTATCCTACTGTCCTATATATGGGACACCACTATTTATGACAAATAACAATGAGTTTATGTTGTTGTATTTCCTAAAAATCTTTCTAAATAGTAAACAAGAGGTTATCAAGATGTTATAAACATCGAGAAACATAACTAAGCACTATACATAAACATATTATACGTACCGTTTGTTTGACATATCTGCAACACAACTTTATTATACACTTCACAATGAAATATTTTATGAACAATAATTATGAAATCAGTGCTTTATTTTTATTATGAAAGCACATACGTCTACACACTTAAAATCACACAGAGAACTATTTTATTTCAAGTGGGTACTTAAATTTTTTTTTTTGTTTTTACTGTACTACATGTAGGACGGTAGGCTTATCTGGGTATAAGCAATTCAGCAATTCTGGGTCAGAATCACATCGTCATAAAAACACATTCCTCTCTCATCCGAATTCAACTCCGACCTTGTCCGGGCGGATAAAACTCCAACTGACATATATATATATATATATATATATAAGCTGATAAGCGAGATATATATATCGCTTATCAGCGATAAACAGGAGTTGAATTCAAGGCCCATAATTCCATGCGTGGAAGCCTTGAGCCAGGCCGGATCCCATAAATGCCAGGGTGATTTGGGCAGCAAAGATGATAAAGTCATTGACTCAATTTACAGACATATACTCTCTTCAGGAACATTAACTTGACCCAATTTGTCGTAGCACACCACCAACTCTAAATAACCTAATCATGAACTCTAATGACTCCTTTCAAAAAAAGACCTAAGGGTCCATTAAAAGTAAGCTGAAGTGAATATATGACTAGTTATTTTGGGAATACCATCACTACATTGCACATTTGCATAATCAGACGCGATTGAATAAATTCCATCTGTCGATAAGACTATTCGCACACGAATAAGCACTGAAGTTATCCTGTAATGATGTAGCTAGGCTCTTATACATAGATTCAACCTCTTTAGACGATCACACATCAGGGTTCGAACCACCACAGTCGGACCATGAACCTGCCCTGCTGGACTTACTGCAGACGAGTTATCCAGCACAGTGCAGTGTGTCGGTTGGCACCCCACTGGGTGATTCCGACCACTTTGTTGTGCGTGCCCACTTGCAGGTGTCATCTCCTGCAAGGGCAGTAGAGGTGACGCGGCGATTGTGGCACTACTCGTCAGCAGACTGCGAGAATACTATGCAGACGTCCCGTGGAGTCGGTGCTGCTTTGCAGGGAGGGCTGCATCGGAAAACGCTTCTGCGGTTGCTGGTGAGATGACATTACGTATTGAAAACTACATTCCGTACACTAATGCCAGCATCCGCAAAGCTAGCCCCTGGTTCGGGCGTGCGTGCGCCGTAGCTGTTGTACGAAAACAGGCAGCGTGCCGCGCCTGGATCAGGGCTCGAATGTGGCCCGCCTCTAGGTCCAGTAAGAGGGCCTTCAAGAGAGCGCACGCGCTAGCCCAGCGCGTCACTTGGCTAGGTCAGGAGCTCACGTCACATCCAACGGAAAGCCGTGGATACTGGCAACTGGCTAAAGCCATGCAGGTCAACTTCTGCAAGCCTTCGCTGCCGCCGCTGCGCTATCCTGACGGATCACTGCCTCACAAGGCCCAAGAGAAAGCAGAAATGCTGGCCAATCACTTTGCGGCTAATTCTCGGGTAAAAACTACATAGAGAGCTGTATTGGGCTGGCCTCGCGGAAACAAGGAATCCTGAATAAGGTGAGACGGTATTTCACGCCACATCAGAGATGTTTACTGTACAAGACGCAGATTCGCCCCTGCGTCGAATACTGTTCTTACCTTTGGGATGACTCCGCAAGGTACTTACTAGACGCGCTTGACGCTATGCAGAGACGTGCTATCCGAATAATTGGTTGTCCTGAGGTGACGTGAGGCCTCGAACCGTTAGCGCAACGAAGAACCATAGCGTCCTTGGCTGCCTTCTACCGAATGTATCACGATGAATGTTCTGAAGAGCTCTTCAACCTGATACCCCTCTCCTTTCCGATCCCGAACAACGCGTGCCGGGCAGAGGTGCCAGTCATACATAGTATAGAGAATTTTCAAAAGATCTTTCCTCTGTCGAACTATAAAACATGGAACGACCTGCCTGCACACGTGTTTCCCTCATCTTACAATCCCGGGTTCTTCAAGAGGAGCGTGAAGAGGCACATCACAGGGCCGCCAACTTGAGGACCACTGTTAGAAGTGGCCCCCAATCGCTAGATGCGCCACGGCTTTCCATCAGGCTGGTGGCGATGTCAATTTGGCGAGCTAAATATAAAAAAAAACAAAAAAGGTAACGGAATGAATTCCGCATAATGGGAAACGAAAGAGAGGCAGACCTAAAAGACGAAGGAGGGACGTACTTGCACAGAGATGTGTCGAGACTGGATTAGAATGGCTAGGGTAATGGAGTTGTGGAGAGATTTAGGGGAGGCCTACGCCGCGGAGGCGACTATTGCGGGCGAGATCTGAAACTTGTCACTTGTCAGAATGTTAATTTTATAAGATACTAGCGGACGTCACGCGGTTTCACCCGCGTAGTTCCCGTTCTCGTGGGAATATGGAAATAAAATATAGCCGATGTTCACCGCAAATAGTGTAGCTTTCCAACAGTGAAAGAATTTTTCAAATCGGTCTACTAGTTCCGGAGCCTATTCGTTATTAACAAATAAACAAAAAAACAAATCTTTCCTCTTTATAATAATTAGTATAGATAGATTCATATTATTTTTTGCAAAACTGTGTGTATGCAATATAAATAAAGGCTTTTTTTTATTACTATTCATACATTATAGTCACATATTTATTTCCGAAGGAGTACGCAGAGGCATAGTATACGCCCACATTTCACTATTAGTTTTCGTCAAACGTAATAGGGGCCTATTGCCATTTTCCAAGGGACAGGCGATGGTTCTGAAAACCAGCTACACATTGAAATGACTGAAACTGCCCATAAGGTCTTCAACTTGGCCTATCGACAATCGGGATGAAGCACAGAAACGCTCGCAAATATATACTTTATATTGAAAACTAGCTATTTGTTTGTTAATAAATTCTTACCGTTCAGTACAATGAGCAGCAGTTAGAATCCACCTGTGACTCAATATGGAACCTCCGCAGAAATGATCGTTTGTGATATACCTCAGCGGAATCCGAGCTGTCAGTGTGAGCTGTTCAAATATATAATGTTTATCAGAATTTTCTAATGGAAGACTACATAAAACATTTCGTCGTGTACTGCGAATGAAAAAAAATCCAACAACGTGGAAGGAGGCGCAAATTATTTTTAACCATTCCCAAAAAGCCTAACCCTACATACTTTGCAGAGTATCGTCCCATAGCCATTTTACCTTTCCTTTCTAAAGTTCTGGAACGGCTTGTACACAGCCAACTTACTAAACCGGCTCCTTAATCCTTAACAATCTGGTTTTCGTCCGGGATATAGTACGGCGAGTGCACTGGTCAGTGTTACTGACGATATTAGGCTGGGCATGGAAAATGGAAATCTTACTGTACTATCCTTACTTGATTTTAGCAATGCTTTTAATACAGTAGATTTCCAAATCCTGCTTGCCATATTGTGCTCGATAGACATATCTCCAACAGGAATTGATTGGTTTCGTAGTTACCTGTTTGGACGGCAACAGCGTGTACGCGTTGAATAATTACTTTCTTCGGTGTGACATGACTGTGGGCGTACCACAGGGTGGCGTTTTATCCCCTTTACTTTTCTCTATTTTTATAAACTCTATTTCTAAATTTTTACTATCGTCCTGCCACCTTTATGCAGACTATTTTTAGATATATGGATGCTGTAAACAATAATGTGTTAACCCTCATGAACCTTGTTTTGAGAAAATGGCGTCTTAAGAAGTTAAGCCAATTCTTACATAGTTTGTTTAGAGAAATATGTTTCCACGATACTTTTCTCGGTTTAATAAAAAGAATAATGGATTAGAAATAGATTGCTATTACAAAAAGACAACAGGCTAGTATAAATCTTCCGAAAAATAGGGATTATCACATATTGCAAAGTATGAAACCCGCTGTAATAATATAAACATAAAATTAAGGAACATAACACTGTTTTGCTAAATGCCGGTACCAGGATCGAATGCCAATAAATGCATATTGAGGAACTTAAAGGAATATTGACAAACACATGTTGTCACTTAAATAGTTTATCAAATAGTTTTAAGTAAACTCTGAAGATATTAATTTAAACTTTAATAATATAAAAAATATAAGAAAGCTAAACTTTATAAACAAGTCATCAATCTAGTATAACTATTAACAGAATTTCGGATCCATTTTTCTTATTCTTACGAGAAGAATATTTTTCTTGTCTTGTGAAATAAAAAGCTTTTGAAGTGAAACTTCTTTATCGGCGTTGGAAAAAAATTAGCGTCACGTCACGATTTTTGGTTACGCGCCATCTTTGTTCTGTTCCCCACCACGGTGGATTCGAATTAAGAGTACTTTATCCAGGGATAGCATGTCATTTAAGGGTTTTTGGACTTTTGGACTTTTGGATGGGACCTTGGTACTTTGGGTCTTTGGGACTTTGGAACTTTGGGACTTTGGGACTTTGGGACTTTGGGACTTTGAGACTTTTGGACTTTTGGACTTTTGGACTTTTGGACTTTTGGACTTTTGGACTTTTGGACTTTTGGACTTTTGGACTTTTGGACTTTTGGACTTTTGGACTTTTGGACTTTTGGACTTTTGTACTTTTGGACTTTTGGACTTTTGGACTTTTTGGACTTTTAGACTTTTAGACTTTGGGACTTTGGTACTTTGGGACTTTGGGACTTTGGGACTTTGGGACTTTGGGACTTTGGGACTTTGGGACTTTGGGACTTTGGGACTTTGGGACTTTGGGACTGTGGGACTTTGGGACTTTGGGACTTTGGGACTTTGGGACTTTGGGACTTTGGGACTTTGGGACTATGGGACTTTGGGACTTTGGGACTTTGGGACTTTGGGACTTTGGGACTTTGGGACTTTGGGACTTTGGGACTTTGGGACTTTGGGACTTTGGGACTTTGGGACTTTGGGACTTTGGGACTTTGGGACTTTGGGACTTTGGGACTTTGGGACTTTGGGACTTTGGGACTTTGGGACTTTGGGACTTTGGGACTTTGGGACTTTCGGACTTTGGGATTGTGGGACTTTGGGACTTTGGGACTTTGGGACTTTGGGACTTTGGGACTATGGGACTTTGGGACTTTGGGACTTTGGGACTTTGGGACTTTGGGACTTTGGGACTTTGGGACTTTGGGACTTTGGGACTTTGGGACTTTGGGACTTTGGGACTTTGGGACTTTGGGACTTTGGGACTTTGGGACTTTGGGACTTTGGGACTTTGGGACTTTGGGACTTTGGGACTTTGGGACTTTGGGACTTTGGGACTTTGGGACTTTGGGACTTTGGGACTTTGGGACTTTGGGACTTTGGGACTTTGGGACTTTGGGACTTTGGGACTTTGGGACTTTGGGACTTTGGGACTTTGGGACTTTGGGACTTTGGGACTTTGGACTTTGGGACTTTGGGACTTTGGGACTTTGGACTTTGGGACTTTGGGACTTCGGGACTTTGGAACTTTGGGACTTTGGAACTTTGGGACTTTGGGACTTTGGGACTTTGGGACTTTGGGACTTTGGGACTTTGGGACTTTGGGACTTTGGGACTTTGGGACTTTGGGACTTTGGGACTTTGGGACTTTGGGACTTTTGGACTTTTGGACTTTTGGACTTTTGGACTTTTGGATGGGATCTTGGTACTTTTAGACTTTGGGACTTTGGTACTTTGGGACTTTGGAACTTTGGGACTTTGGGACTTTGGGACTTTGGGACTTTGGGACTTTGGGACTTTTGGACTTTTGGACTTTTGGACTTTGGGACTTTTGGACTTTTGGACTTTTGGACTTTGGGACTTTTGGACTTTTGGCCTTTGGGACTTTGGGACTTTGGGACTTTTGGACTTTTGGACTTTTGGACTTTGGGACTTTTGGACTTTTGGCCTTTGGGACTTTGGGACTTTTGGACTTTTGGATGGGATCTTGGTACTTTGGGTCTTTGGGACTTTGGAACTTTGGGACTTTGGGACTTTGGGACTTTGGGACTTTGGGACTTTGGGACTTTGGGACTTTGGGACTTTGGGACTTTGGGACTTTGGGACTTTGGGACTTTGGGACTTTGGGACTTTCGGACTTTGGGACTGTGGGACTTTGGGACTTTGGGACTTTGGGACTTTGGGACTTTGGGACTTTGGGACTATGGGACTTTGGGACTTTGGGACTTTGGGACTTTGGGACTTTGGGACTTTGGGACTTTGGGACTTTGGGACTTTGGGACTTTGGGACTTTGGGACTTTGGGACTTTGGGACTTTGGGACTTTGGGACTTTGGGACTTTGGGACTTTGGGACTTTGGGACTTTGGGACTTTGGGACTTTGGGACTTTGGGACTTTGGGACTTTGGGACTTTGGGACTTTGGGACTTTGGGACTTTGGGACTTTGGGACGTTGGGACTTTGGGACTTTGGGACTTTGGGACTTTGGGACTTTGTCACTTTGGGACTTTGGACTTTGGGACTTTGGGACTTTGGGACTTTGGACTTTGGGACTTTGGGACTTCGGGACTTTGGAACTTTGGGACTTTGGAACTTTGGGACTTTGGGACTTTGGGACTTTGGGACTTTGGGACTTTGGGACTTTGGGACTTTGGGACTTTGGGACTTTGGGACTTTGGGACTTTGGGACTTTGGGACTTTGGGACTTTGGGACTATGGGACTTTGGGACTTTGGGACTTTGGGACTTTGGGACTTTGGGACTTTGGGACTTTGGGACTTTGGGACTTTGGGACTTTGGGACTATGGGACTTTGGGACTTTGGGACTTTGGGACTTTGGGACTTTGGGACTTTGGGACTTTGGGACTTTGGGACTTTGGGACTTTGGGACTTTGGGACTTTGGGACTTTGGGACTTTGGGACTTTGGGACTTTGGGACTTTGGGACTATGGGACTTTGGGACTTTGGGACTTTGGGACTTTGGGACTTTGGGACTTTGGGACTTTGGGACTTTGGGACTTTGGGACTTTGGGACTTTGGGACTTTGGGACTTTGGGACTTTGGGACTTTGGGACTTTGGGACTTTGGGACTTTGGGACTTTGGGACTTTGGGACTTTGGGACTTTGGGACTTTGGGACTTTGGGACTTTGGGACTTTGGGACTTTGGGACTTTGGGACTTTGGGACTTTGGGACTTTGGGACTTTGGGACTTTGGGACTTTGGGACTTTGGGACTTTGGGACTTTGGGACTTTGGGACTTTGGGACTTTGGGACTTTGGGACTTTGGGACTTTGGGACTTTGGGACTTTGGGACTTTGGACTTTGGGACTTTGGGACTTTGGGACTTTGGGACTTTGGACTTTGGGACTTTGGGACTTCGGGACTTTGGAACTTTGGGACTTTGGAACTTTGGGACTTTGGGACTTTGGGACTTTGGGACTTTGGGACTTTGGGACTTTGGGACTTTGGGACTTTGGGACTTTGGGACTTTGGGACTTTGGGACTTTGGGACTTTGGGACTTTTGGACTTTTGGACTTTTGGACTTTTGGACTTTTGGATGGGATCTTGGTACTTTTAGACTTTGGGACTTTGGTACTTTGGGACTTTGGAACTTTGGGACTTTGGGACTTTGGGACTTTGGGACTTTGGGACTTTGGGACTTTGGGACTTTTGGACTTTGGGACTTTGGGACTTTGGGACTATGGGACTTTGGGACTTTGGGACTTTGGGACTTTGGGACTTTGGGACTTTGGGACTTTGGGACTATGGGACTTTGGGACTTTGGGACTTTGGGACTTTGGGACTTTGGGACTTTGGTACTTTGGGACTTTGGGACTTTGGAACTTTGGGACTTTGGGACTTTGGGACTTTGGGACTTTGGGACTTTGGGACTTTGGGACTTTGGGACTTTGGGACTTTTGGACTTTTGGACTTTTGGACTTTGGGACTTTTGGACTTTTGGACTTTTGGACTTTGGGACTTTTGGACTTTTGGCCTTTGGGACTTTGGGACTTTGGGACTTTTGGACTTTTGGACTTTTGGACTTTTGGACTTTGGGACTTTTGGACTTTTGGCCTTTGGGACTTTGGGACTTTTGGACTTTTGGATGGGATCTTGGTACTTTGGGTCTTTGGGACTTTGGAACTTTGGGACTTTGGGACTTTGGGACTTTGGGACTTTTGGACTTTGGGACTTTGGGACCTTGGGACTTTGGGACTTTGGGACTTTGGGACTTTGGGACTTTTGGACTTTTGGACTTTTGGACTTTGGGACTTTTGGACTTTTGGCCTTTGGGACTTTGGGACTTTTGGACTTTTGGATGGGATCTTGGTACTTTGGGTCTTTGGGACTTTGGAACTTTGGGACTTTGGGACTTTGGGACTTTGGGACTTTGGGACTTTTGGACTTTGGGACTTTGGGACCTTGGGACTTTGGGACTTATGGACTTTTGGCCTTTTGGACTTTTGGACTTTGGACTTTGGACTTTTGGACTTTTGGACTTTTGGACTTTTGGACTTTTGGACTTTTGGCCTTTTGGACTTTTGGACTTTTGGACTTTTGTACTTTTTGACTTAATTTAAGGTGAGGTGAAAATTAAGTTTATGAAGAAGTTTCACTTCTTACGTGTGTACACTAAGTACACCCAATTTTTTTTTATATTTCTATACATACCTACTATACTAAGGTGGCTGACAAGCTTACGGACACACCTAATGGAAAGTGGTCATCAGAGGCGCGACACTCGCGCTGCCGACTATGCAAGAACCTTCTAAGATCCCTTTTGAGGAACCCCATACTGTAGGCATTTCGTAAAATCTACTCAGGGAGATCATTCCACATGCGTGGAAAAACCCATATCGCACCTTACCGTGATCGAACGGTCCGGACGCAAAGTGTGACAATGAACACCCTGTCTGTGGTGAGCGGATAGAACGTGTACAGACGGTAGAATACGCAGCCAGTTCGAAGAGTCAAATAGACGAAGTGGATACCCCAGCCCAAAAACACCACTACTCCATGTGCGGCCGCACTTGTGACTTATGGGCAAGCTGTGATTGTACCACACTAAAGTACCGCTGCATCCTACTGACCACTCCAAGCTTTTTGGACGCTAGCTTGTGAATTGTCCTCCAAATGACTGCGGAACTGAACGTCACTGGAGATGTCAACACCAAGGATCCTTATACCTAAACCCTAGGAAATGGAAAGAGATGTGCCCTGAAGTTACAGCGCCACAGTAAATGGGGGTTTCTTAACAGTGAATACGCAAACTTTAGTCCTGGTAGATGTTTGTGTCTGAAATTGCGGCTACTCTTATGAAAGTAACCGAAATTTTAGATACATGTTGTTCTCGTTGTTTCACTGCGCAGCGAGGAATAAGTATTGCCCGTATTATCATTCGCATAGCAATAAATGCTGACAGCATATCATTGATATGCAGCAAACACAGGGTGGCCGACAACACCGAGCCTTGTGGAACCTCAGCACTTATGGCCATGCAGACATATCAGCTCCCGTCGACGACGGTCCTGATACCTCTTATTGGCAAAAATACTGGATACCCATCCGCGAAACCCCTGGGGACTTCCCCAGAATAAGGCTAAGACTCTAGTTGTGAGCCTCGACATCACTAAGGCCTTCAATCGGGTCTTGCACCGTGGCCATCTTGCGAAATTGCCCTCTAATGAAGTTGACATAAAATAATAAATATGTTACTTATCTTACCGAACGCTTTGTCCTTGTTTACAAAAATAGTTAAAATAATCAGTATTTAAAATTTACCATGAAGTTGACGATGAGAATCGTAAAAAGAAGAAATGGCCTATTATATTTATCACACTAAATAAGCTTAGGGGTAAGCAGAAGGCTAATAAACTGTCTAAATTAGGGATTAACACAAAACCTATTGAATTGATTAAACTGAAAATTTTGCAAGAATAATATTAAGAAATATGTACGCTTTAAACGTGGAATTCATATTATAATAACGCTTGAGTTGGCTTAATCGAAAATCGAATTTCTCATAAAAATATTTATGAATCAGTGATACAAAGAGAATACGATGAGGAGGGGGGGGGGGGGAGAGGGGAGGGGGTATAAAATATTGTCATGTATACATAATACACACTTTAAAGCTTATTAAAGAAAAAATAGGTATGTACGGTTTATTGAAAAAAAGTATTGAAATCCCACCAAAAACATCCCTGTTGAAAGGGGCCAAGTTCCTATCGGCTAATTGTTCGCCTAAAAAAGGGTTGAATTCCAATCCAATGCCAAGTTTAGATGCACTTTAAAATCGATCATTATCATCTCCATCAACAGTCATTCCCAAGACTCGCCACCACACTCAGTCCTCCGCCTTCCGAATCCAGCCACTACCCGCCACCGTATTCACGTAAACGGTCTATCTGGTCGAAATTCACTTTACCATACACTCAACTTAAAAGATGGTTTAGTTGTGAAAATACGTAGGTACCTACTTGGTTAAAAATATCTAAAATTATGATACTTCTAAATTTTAACTTGGCAATATTAGTAAGATACCCATAATTTTTTTCTAAACATAGATAACTATATAAAACTTTCTAATGAAATTCGAAAATGTCTAATACTATAAAAGTTACGCCTACCACCAATTAACATCTATTATTTATTGCCCTTAAACTTTATCTACAGGATGTGCCTGTTACAAGTCAAACCAATAAAATTCACGTGAATATTTACGTTATCGAAATAGTAAATAGATATGAAATGAAGTTTATGTTAGGCAAGCAAGTATGAAGTTATCATGAGTAAATCTATACATAGATACATATAATTGGATTGTAGAGGGTCGAGAATCTGTATGGAAGATATTTGGAAAATTTCAACTGTAAGGCGTTCTCTTATCGATATTGAAGCCGAAAAAGTAATATAAAAAAGAACTGTCAGTCTGTCTGTATCCCAAATAAGTATCACGAAACTACTGAATCAATTTGAATGATACTTGGCACAATCTGAGCTTGTGATCCGAGGAAGGCTTTAGGGAACTTTATTGATCCCGATATTTCGCGCTGTTTCTTAGGGAGAAGGGATGAAAGAGAAAATGGTTTTTCAGTTGTTATTTCTCTACACGTGGTCCGATTTCAAATACTTTATTTGGTTTCAGAAAGGAATACTTACTTTGATGATTGTTCCACACAAGTTTCAATCTTCAGGGTTCTGTAGTTCAGAAATTTTGCTAAACCTAGAATTCAAAGCTTCTTTTGAATGTAAGGCTAAACAGGGCAGTTCCTAGTAGCAGTAACACACGTTCCTATGAGTCTGATGAAGAAATACTTCTCCTCCCATACATACCTTTCTCTAGCTTCCTCTCTTATGTGACGTTAACAAGGTCTCGAGGGTCAGCTAGTCTATACTTAGGTACATTTAATAACACTGTAGAGGGTGGAAAATCTGTAAATGGAAGATATTGTTAAAATTTTAATTGTAGAGCATTCTATTATCGATATTGAAGTCGAGAATGTAATTTAATTTTATTGTCTGTCTGAATCCCGAATAAGTATCACGCCGAAACTACTGAATCAATATTAATGATACTTGGCATAATTTGAGCTTATGATCCCAGTAAGGGTTCAAGACACTTGATTATAATATTCTAGTAGTTTCTTTGGGAGAGGGGATGAAAGATAAAATTGTTTTACAATATTTTTTAGCGTTAAGAATATAAATATAATATTATGGGTATTGTAGTTTAGAATTTAGTAAGAGCGCTAACATATTTCGCGCCACATATTGCTCAGAAACCATACTTTTCATTGCATTTAAAGTCATTAAATATTTATCGTACAAACATGGTATTCACTAACATACTTAGTAAATTTAGCCCTCTAAACGTTTTTTAAAACATATTTTACCTAACAACGGATTACATAACGCTTGCTTATTGCAAGAATGTCATAACAAAAAAAATGAAGTTTTACAGGAGAGCGGTTTTAAAGTATCAATTTGATTTATTCGTCTATATTACAAATAAAATACTGGGAAACCATATGTCATGTGTTAGTGTTTAAATGTACTTTAAAAATCGTATATTAAAAAAAATATAAATATTACCTATTATAAGTAGTTTCAAAACATAGTATTATAGTCCTCACTTGTGTCATTGTTGCAGAAAAAAGCTAAATATTAAAAGTATTTTCTCAAAATAAGTCATTATTACACCACAAAATCCGCAAGAATTCGCGATCTAAAACAAATAATGACGGTATTGCAAAAAAAGGTTGAATTCGTTACCTTGAAATAAGACAGCCTCTGCAGGTTTAAACTTTTATTTTCAAATACAAAAATAATGAAATTAAATCAAATTTTAATAATTTTTTTTTTACTTACTAACTACTTATTGCAAATATCTTAGGCACATTCTTTGTAATATTTAAAAACATTCTAAAATCAGCATAATCAAATCTTTAAAATAAAAAATATTCGAAAAGGAACGTAGCATAAACACTTTTAGCTTAAACTTAAAAACACAAAATGTGAACCATATCTCAGGTATTCATTATTAACAGTCCCATAATTTCAGTCTATAATCAGTTAGAGACCTTATTCTTAGCATTCCTTGGATTCTAAGTGCGGGTCCATAGCCTGGCACAGGGGGGAACACCCCGACGGCATCTGGGACTTGCGACCCATTTGAGTAGGTTTAGGGCGGCCACCTTACTATCCCTCCCCTGCCCAACCAGATTTGGTAAGACCCTATCAATGCCGCTTTGGATATTCGTTTTAGTAAAGGGCTTACTGAAGCTCTTGGCAATCCAAGGTCTTAAAATAAATTATACAGGGCTTTAGCTGGAATTCCAATTGCTCCTACTTCTATGGAATAGAGTTTAACCGCATAGCCATTTTTGATTAACTCATTGTATTTATTTATCTTCATGGCGTGGTCCTTCGATATGTTGGTCTCCCACGGCACGGTGAGCTCCATGAGCACTCCTCGCTTATGTATCCTTGAAAACAGGAATATGTCGGGTCTGGATAGCGAGGTACATACATCCTCCGGGTTTTTGTAGTGTTTTTCATACGTGTCTGTTAGTATGGTCCAATCGGCGGTAGCCATCAAAACTGAGTATGGCTTTTGAGGTACTTTCTTTGAACAGCCTTCCTTTACAAACACAATGTCATTTCTTATGTTTGTGGCTCTAGCTACCGCCAAACTGACAGCCTCACGTATGATTTCCAATACCCTATTGTTGGCGTGAGTAATGACCCCGGTCTAATAGCGTCCTACAACACACCAGCAGGTGTCTAGCAGTTCCAATTGCTTCTCAAGTTTTATTTGTGTCTTTCCCCCACCTGACCAGATTACTTTGGTCAGAGAGGGTCAACTGAAACGCGTTCAGATAGAATTTAAGCAAACCCATCGACCAGTCTAAGAACAAGGTACGCCACTGCAAGGCCATGGGAATACAAAACTCGCCTAGAGTAAGCCACTGGTTCTGCATCTCTAGGTTCATCGCGTGCACCTAATAGGCGTCATTCGCATCCTGCTCCAGAAAAGATTTTGTAACGTCTTTATCTGTTTGTCCCCTGATACTAATCAAACCCACTCTAGCATTCTGTGAACCCATCATGAATTTCTTGTATAATTGGAGGCGTGACTCAAGTTCTGCTATATTTTTATCCGTTGGAAGAGTTTGAACGATTTCGTCTCTTGATTTTGCCAGACGTGCATTTTAGTAACTCTTAGATGTTTATAGAGTTCGGCCGGCTTCTTAAACGTCATTACGAAGTTATTAGAGGCTCTGTATAGTGCCGGCTGGGTCGGTTGATTGAACTAGCCCTAAGCCACGACTTCAACGTCTTCGTAACATTCGCATCCAATCTTAAACAGTTTGAAAACAAAAGAAAGAATTTTATATATTTCTGGTTTTTTTTCAAAATATTTCGCCTCCATTGATCCTCTCTCCTAGCGCGCTTCCTTCCCTTCTTTTCAGGACTAATAGAAATTGTCGTTGGTAGTGTAGTGTTGAGAACTTTAGTTGTTTGCGAGACTCCTAGTGGATGCGCCAGTACCGACGCATACATATTTTTTAGTTTATGTATTTAATGGTATTTATTATAATTATTATATGTCAACACTCACGCACTAAACGCATCTTACTTTTATGTATTGTCTATGGCAACACTGTCCCGCCCGCTTCCTACATTCACATTCCGCCATAGCTATTGGAAGATACGCACGCACCCGTCTCTTAACGCTCCGCTCCGCTATCGGCCGCTGTGATTACCCATCATATCGCGCTACATCGCTTATCATCAGCCACAGTCTCGAGAGTTACGGTTATAACTCCTGTGTGCATATTTCGCGGTCGTGAATCAAGACCCCGAACGCAAAGCTGGGAGCAGCGCCTACCTACCAACAAGAGTTCAAGGTAAGTGCAATTCCAAGTGTGGTCCTCCGTCCGGATATTCCATCTAACGCATTCTTTCTACTAATAATATTAATTACCTCTTTTCCTATTAAATTCACGCATACGCATATATATATTTAGTATATTACTCATAAATACTCAACGCAAATATTATATTTAACGCCACCCGCACGCATTAGAAAAGTTAATTATCTTTTCACACCGCATATTTTATATTACTCATAAGTACTCATATTCTATAACGCATTTACGCTATTTATCATAATCATATTTACCTATATATAATCAACCCGCTGGCAGGTAGCGCCCCCCGAAATTATCGCTACCCAGGACTTGGACCATCCTGGCCATGTTAGTCCGGTTGTCCGATTCTAGGCAATCATTTTGATATTTTTTGGTAATTAGGAGTTTTGGCATAAAGTAAAACGGACAATCCAAAATTAACAATTTTCTCAACCGTCATAAATTTAACGTAGTTTTCCCCAATTTCATTACAATTTCATATTATCTTTCGAATTGTAATCGTAGATAAAACTCATATTTATACGTTAATTTTATACCCACATATATTTATTTTATTGTGACGGTACTGGGCAACGCAGCCGATACATAACGGTATTCAAACGATTAACAGCTGATTGTTACGCAGACTCCATATTGGGTTTGTTCTCTGAATACTTTACCGCAAACAGCTGATTTAAGCTAACAGCTGATCGTTGTTCGAATTTTATACTTTTTCGCTGAATATTTCTATTACCTACCCACTTATATACATACTCGTATCTCGTATCAATTATATTATCATGGCTTCTAAAGACAAATCCCATAGTAAAAGTTCAGACGAAAGTCAGGTCATGATAAATTTTTTAGAATACAAAAAACAAAGTTTGTTTCACATAGTTCAAGAAGTGTACAACTTAAGTCTCAAGGTTACCGATGAAACAGTACGCATGATGTTTCTCGCTCGGGTTCAATCTATCGATAAAACCCGATCGGATTACATCGAAACTATCGATAAATTGTTAATTGAACAATTAAAAGATAATCCGCAGGTACAGCCGAGTTATAGTGTTTTTAATACATTTGATGAATTATACTGTTTCATAAAGCAAACGGAAACTACTCTGAGACAAGAACTCGACGATAAAAAGAAAAGTGATAATTTTAATATCAAATTACCCCCACTTAAACTCACAGGTTTCGATGGTACTTATGGTAAGTGGCCTATATTTTATGAAAATTTCTGTAGTGTGATACATACGAATACTCGTCTCACCAACGCCGAAAAGGTTCAATATTTGATAGGTTGCCTTTCGGGTAAGGCACTTACTGTTTGTTCAGGCATAGCTGCTACCGCACAAAATTACGATGTTATTTGGCAAGCCCTTCTGGCTAAATACCACGATACCAGGGTTCAGGCGTCGTGCTATTTAGAACAAATGTTACACCAGAAGCCAGGGCAATCGGCTGATCAGATCTTGGAGAACTTTTGTTCAGCTGAAGCAGCTCTGCAGCGTCTACCTATCACAAATTTATCAGATTTCATAATAACTCATTTAGCATTAAGCAAGTTTGATAAACCTATGCTTGAATTGTTTGAACAATCTCATAGACATTTGAGTGTACCTACATATAGTGACGTCAAAACATTTTTGACAGAACAAAGCAAACTCCAAACGCTCCGCTCACCATCACATTCCCAAAAAGGTGATTATCGCGCTCAGCGGAGTTCAACCGCCTCTCATTTAAATAAACCTAAGTCATTTTTTACGCAAACCCGCCCTACTAATTTGAAATCAGTCGATACTTCTAACATAAAAAATTGTATCGTATGTAACAATAATTCCGCTCACCCTTTGTTCAAATGTCAACATTTTATTCAAGAGACTGTTGAAACGCGAAATGAAATAGTTCGTAAACATTCCTTTTGTGTTAATTGTTTAGGTTTTCATCACGTGAGTGCTTGCAGATCTGTTAATAGGTGTTCGATTTGCAATCGGTCTCATCATAGTTTACTGTGTTATAAAAATAATTTGAACGCATCAAATTCAACAAGAAATCATGCTACCGGCAACGCATCGAGGCAGGCAAACGCGTCTACTGCGCCGTCCGAGCATTCCATGTCGACTCATGCGTCATCGGCAGATGATCCGTCCCGCTCGCACTCGCGGGAGGCGCGGTCACATAGTGGCAATATCGCGTCGTTATCGGCTGTGATCCCTCCGCCGCGTAATTCAAGCAGCGCGACCACGGTTTTGTTGCCGACTGCTTGTGTATATGCAAATTATAAATCGGATCGTATACGTTTGTTTTTGGACTCAGGGTCTATGAGTAACTTTATTACGAAGTCTTGTTGTGAGCGTTTGCACTTAACCATACTTAACGCTCCTTCTGTCATTAAAGGCATAGGTCAACTTGAAAGCCAATCTTATGGAATTACGCATTTCAAAATATATTCGCGATTTGATGCCCGCTGTTCTTATTCGGTTAGTGCACGGGTTATAGACACTATTACAGATTTTTTGCCTAACGTGGAAATTGATACAGCGGAATTAACCCATTTACAAAATTTACCTATGGCTGACGAACGATACTATACTCCGGGTGGTATAGATTGTTTGTTAGGTAATGAACTCTTCCCCATGATTTTAGGGTCGCAAAAAATTACATCCCCAACCTCATCAGTAATCGCGATAGAAACCACGCTCGGATACGTCGCAATGGGAAAGGCGCATGCTTTACCTTATTCGCTAGTGGCAAACAAGCATCCCCGCGATCGCATGTCTCATTCCTCCGTGTCCGACAAGGCCTTCTTATGTCACACTCAAGATGTGTCTCTCGAACAATTAACGCAACGCTTTTGGGAGATAGAACAGGTGCCAGATAAGAAGCACATTAGCACGGACGACGCAGCATGTGAAAAGCTGTTCTCGTCTACGTACTCACGCGACGATACCGGTAGATATACGGTTAGTCTTCCCTTTAAATACCCTCCCAGTGAGCTAGGGCATTCGTACACAATCGCCAAACGCAGGTTTTTAAATTTAGAAAAAAAGTTAGACGCTTCTAACTTACGCAACGATTATAATGCCATTATTCAAACATATATTGATCAAGGTTATCTCACTAAAGTGTCAAATAGCTTTCTAGACTCTCAAGTTTATTATATGCCGCATCGGGCCGTTTATCGCCCTGACAAAGAAACCTCTAAAACGCGTGTGGTCTTAGACGCTGGGTGTAAAACCACGTCAGGTAAATCGCTTAACGATTTGCTTTATACGGGACCAATATTACAGAACAATATCTTTCATTTGCTTCTCAATTTGCGTATGTACCCGGTTGCTGTAACCGCGGACATAGAAAAAATGTATTTTCAAGTGAAACTTACTCAAGATCATCATACATATCAAAGAATATTATTTAGGTTCGATTCCAATTCTCCTATTGAAAGCTATCATTTCAACCGCGTTTGTTTTGGCGTCTCCAGCTCACCCTTCCTGGCAATGCGAGTCGTAAACCAGCTCGCGTCAGACTGTCGCGCTTTATATCCTCTGGCGGCTTACGAAGCTGACAATCACATGTATGTTGACGACTACGTTAGTTCCATAGAGAATGTAGATTTAGCTGAAGACACCTATAGGGAAATGGTCGCTATGTTTAAATCTGGAGGTTTTAACTTAACTAAGTGGATCTCTAATGACAATACCCTATTGTCACGTATCCCGTCAATTCATAAGAGCTGTCTCGCTGTCAAGTTTGATGAGGATCCTCATGTTGACACTAAGATCGTGGGTATGCAATGGCAACCTAACGATGACACCTTTAACTTTAAAATAGTGATCGACATGCCTTTAACATGCACTAAACGCTCGATCCTTTCCGTAACCGCGCGCTTGTTCGATCCGCTTGGAATCATCAGTCCAGTGGTCGCATACATGAAGTTGCTTATACAAGAATGTTGGAAATTACAACTGGACTGGGACGAGACGGTCCCGGGTTGCATTCTGTCTAAATGGAAACACTTTCATAGGGAGTTGTCGCGTTTATCTGAAATAAAAATACCGAGACATATAGGTTTAACATCCGCTCGTCGAATTACTCTAATAGGCTTCTCGGATGCCAGCCAGCAATGTTATGGTGCTGTTATCTATGTACGAATAGAAACGGCTGAGAACGGAAACGCTCTTAATGTGAATCTACTGACCGCTAAATCCAAAGTGTCAGATTCTAATAAAACGCTAGCGCGTTTAGAACTCTGCGCGGCGGTCTTACTCGAAAAATTAATTAATTCTGTGCGCACTGTTTTTAATAAGCGGTGTCAAATAAACAATATATTCGCATTCTCTGATTCTACGGTAACCCTTACCTGGATTCACTCTCCCGCTCATAAGTTTCAAACTTTTGTAGCTAATCGCATCGCTCAGGTAAATGAATATCTGCCTGCTTCCCATTGGTATCACGTTCGTGGGGTTGAAAATCCCGCCGATATAGTCTCGCGCCCTGTGACACCTAAAGGGTTAATAAATAACTATCTTTGGTTTCACGGGCCGAAATGGCTGTCCGCACCTATAAATGCATGGCCTGTGAAGGAATATAAAATCAATCATAACGAGAAGACAGAATTACCGGAAATTAAAATAGCTTCTCTCCATGCACATACCATACCTGTCTCCGATCACGTTCACATGATAGACGAACTTGCCGAGCGTTGCTCGAGTTGGGTAAAATTTATTCGTTCACTGGTTTATGTATTACGTTTCACAAGGATTCTCAAATCCCGCGGTATACTTTCTGTATACGATTTAGAATACGCAGAATATTATGCGGTCCGCTTCGATCAGTCTAAGTATTTTCAGGTAGAATTACAAGCACTTAAGGCTACTAAAATTTGTCCAAATCAGGCTATTTTAAAACTCAACCCTTTTCTTGACGAACAAGGGTTAATTAGAGTAGGTGGTCGACTTACTCATTCTCAACTAAATTACAATACAAAATATCCAATACTGCTATCACCTAAAGGACGTATAGTGTCGCTCTTAGTAGACCACTATCACACCGACAATTTACACACCGGTCCTGGACTAGTGTTAGCATTGACTCGCCAAAAGTATTGGATTCTTTCTGCACGAAATTTGATTCGCCAACGAGTACATAAATGTAATTTATGTTTTAAAGCTAGGCCTCGTTCTACAACTCCACCTATGGGTGATCTTCCATCCATTAGAGTTTCACAAGTAAAGTCGTTTGTGCATACCGCAGTTGATTACGCGGGACCCTTTTACGTAACTCACATAAGGCGTCGTGGAGTAAAAAGTCATAAAGCGTATATTTGCTTGTTCGTCTGTCTCACAACAAAGGCGCTCCATTTAGAGTTAGTAAGTGATCTTAGTACAGATTTATTTCTCGCTGCCTTTAAACGTTTTATCTCACGCAGGGGTCCTGTTTCAGTGTTGTACAGCGATGGAGGCACTAATTTCATAGGTGCGAAACGAAAATTGAACGAAATTTACACGCTTATACAGTCCACTAATTATAAAAATGATCTGAATAAATATCTAACTCAACATAAGATTCAGTTTCAGCACAGCCCACCTTTCGGGCCCAATTTTAATTCGTTGCCTGAAATTAATGTCAAATGTGTTAAGTCTCATTTATTTAAAGCTATCGGGAGTCAAATACTCACCTATGAAGAATTCAGTACAATATTGGTGCAAATTGAAGGCATTTTGAATAGCCGTCCGATTTGCATACTTTCTTCGGATCCATCGGATCCAACCCCCCTAACGCCTAATCATTTTCTTAATGTTACTCCGCTTAAATATTTACCCGCTGAACACATTGAACCCCTATTACCAGATAACAGACTCACCCGCTATCAATTATTAAATAGAATTGTTCAAAGTTACTGGACACGTTGGAGCAAAGAATATCTTACCTCTCTCCAACTTAGACATAAGTGGAATATGCCGTCCAAACCTGTGACGATAGGAACTGTAGTTGTTGTTAAGGATGACAATACGCATCCTTTATCGTGGCCACTCGCGGTTGTATCAGAGGTGTTTCCCGGGAAGGATGGTGTAATTAGAGTCGTCAGAATTAAGACTTCTTCTGGTGAATACATTCGTCCTGTAACTCGGCTTTGCCCGTTACCCACGCAATAACTCCTACGCTTTTGAATTATTTTTTAGTTCATAAGTTTTCATTCCTTTTATTTTTTTATTTTGTTTATTCAATGTAGAGGAAGAATCCTCTAAGCCCCCCGAAGTTGGATGCGCCAGTACCGACGCATACATATTTTTTAGTTTATGTATTTAATGGTATTTATTATAATTATTATATGTCAACACTCACGCACTAAACGCATCTTACTTTTATGTATTGTCTATGGCAACACTGTCCCGCCCGCTTCCTACATTCACATTCCGCCATAGCTATTGGAAGATACGCACGCACCCGTCTCTTAACGCTCCGCTCCGCTATCGGCCGCTGTGATTACCCATCATATCGCGCTACATCGCTTATCATCAGCCACAGTCTCGAGAGTTACGGTTATAACTCCTGTGTGCATATTTCGCGGTCGTGAATCAAGACCCCGAACGCAAAGCTGGGAGCAGCGCCTACCTACCAACAAGAGTTCAAGGTAAGTGCAATTCCACCTAGAATGAAAAAAGAGAAATAAGAAACTGAAAAAAAAAACACTTTTCGTTTCTTGCTATAGTAACATATTTTTACATAATACTTATAAAATCTGAATATTTTCTGCTAGGACGGTTTAATTTTAAATGTGACATTTCGTTTTAAATTTTTAAATGCAATGTCATAGTTACAATAATGACTTAACGTAAAATAATACAAACACATCCTTAGTTTTATTAGCAATAACGTCATATTGTTTAGCAATACAAATATTTAAACTTATTTGTTTTTTGTAATAACGTCATAACCCAAAATAATTATATATTGTACTAAAGGATTAATCGGAACATAGTTCTTACCATTTGTTGCAAGAACATTTTAACTCCAAATATGACATCCTTGACGAACAAGACGCGTGCGTCCGCGTGGCGTAACTGAGATAGCACTATATTGAAACAAGCAAGATGCCGCCACCAACAGCGTGCAAAAACGACATATGTCGCCACCTAGCGTCATCTAGTAAAATTATCTTTCTGACGTTCTAGTACTGAAAAATATGCTAATAAAAGACTTATTTTTTATAGTAATCTGAAAATCTTGTGATTTTGAGATATGTCGGTCTTGCAATAAGCAAGCGTATGGTTAATATCAACGAAAGTGAAACAGGTTTTTCAAATCATACGATTTGCATAGATTTCGATGCTTAAATTCATGTCAAATACTTGATAAATTTAATAAACAAGGGATACGAAGCAATTGCAAAGGGCGTTGGCTATCTGTTTGTAGAATAACCTGATATCAGGTAGGTTCCTTTTTTTAGAGAAAAATGACTGTAAAGTTTGCTCAAATACAGAGAAATTTCACCAAAATAAAGTAGTCTTTTCACCAGCTTCTGTACTTTAAATCAATAAGATAATTATGTAATATTATGTCAGAACTTCTCCTTTGACAATAAAAATATTTCTTTTTAAGTAACTAGATACAGATTTTTTTTACAAAGTATTTTGTGAACCTCTATAAATGCAGATACGCGAACAAATACGATTTAGTACCGCCGAGAGGCTCTCAGAGAGTGGTCACGTCGCTCGATGTTCCATTTTTGAATACGAAAAAATGAACAAAAATAGTCTAATTCTAGCGTGACCAAACAATCTTAGCACTTTGTGACGTATAATATAATATTTATAAATATTTATGGTCGATATACAACGTGAACTTTTGTATAGTGCAAAGCTCAGACACCCCGACTAGAGTTTCGTTTCAAAATACTGTATATAAAAAAAATGAAACTAACGAAAACTGACCAAGTTATAAGCTTTTACAGTTGCACTATTTTCTTCACGAACAGCGTAGGTGTAGGTATTATACGCAGGGCAGGTACTCACTATTCGTGTGGTATTGATAATAACATATTAACACACCATTTTCATAAGTGGTAATTATGGAACACCTGTGAGGAACCAGACCAGGATTGGGACGGCTATAAAGCCCCTAAAGCAAAATACAAGTAGCGACTGAGATACAAAAGTACCAAGTCTTGGAAAAACCTCTGATAGAGTCAGACTAATACTAGCCAAACAAGGAACAGAACTGTCCGTATCTATAAAGAAACCTGACGGCGCGGCGGCTTGACCCACACATGAAAAGAATTATTTATACTGTTGATTGATGGCACTTGGTGGAACCTTTCGGCATTTTCAATGGCAAATTAACATTATATAATGACCACTAAATCACTTAATTACTCGAAAACAATAAATTAATAACATATAAATTACCACTACATCATTCTACTATTAATATTAAGGTTACCTATCATAATAACTAAAGTTGTTTCAACTATTTTCAAAACAACTACGGTCAAAATAACTACTGATTAAAACACCTAAAGATCGTTTCACCTATTTTTGTTATAACTACAGGTCGAAACAAATAATGGACGATTCACCTACGATTTATTCAACTACAATTAACTGTGCTGAGATTGATTGAACTATATATGAAATACATAATAATCAATTCGCCTACGAGTATTTTTCCTAATTTCATTAGTACGAAAAATCAAAAGACCGGACTGTTATTTTCCCAAAAAACATTACTCAGAATTTCAAATATCCGAAAATTCACTGTATAAGTTTTTTTAATAAAGTACGGTCATGTCTAACTACTGAAAATATTATTTCCAAGTGAGTGGAAAGCAAACTACAAAACAAACAAAATAAACACGAAGACTAAGGCGGGAGCTCCGCTCCGCTTCGCTCCCGCCTTAGCATTCTAACCTAATCTATCCGAGACGAGGTGTTAACCATTATAAGTGAATGGTTAACTCCCCGACTCAGAGTACCCCGACTCGGATAGGTTAGGTTAGGTTAGAAGGCTAAGGCGGGAGCAAAGCGGAGCGGAGCTCCCGCCTTAGCCTTCGTGGTTATTTTTTTTTTGTTTTGTAGTTTGCCTTCCACTCACTTGGAAATAATATTTTCGGTAGTTAGACTTGACTATACTTTATTAAAATAAAAACCGGCCAAGTGCGAGTTGGACTCGCCCATGAAGGGTTTCGTAGCAACAAGTAACATACTATAAAAGTTCTTATAGTTCGTTGTAACTTTGATTGATGTTTTAACACGTTCGCAGTGGTAGTGATTTTTCTAACCGAAAATTGCGGTTTATGACGTATAAAAAAAAAAACTACCAGCGCTAAATCGTTCAAACCAATTTTCGTTGGTAGTTTTTATAACAATGTACATCATATATTCTTTTTAGATTTATCATATTCTTAGTTTAGAAGTTAGAGGGGGGGGACACACATTTTTCCTCTTTGGAAGTGTCTCTTGCGCAAACTATTCACTTAAGAAAAAAATGCTGTTAGAAACTTCAATAGCATTTTTGAAGACACGTATGGTTTTGATGAAAAAAAAATTTTGAGTTTCAGTTCTGAGTATGGAGACCCCCAAAAGGTACTGCTTTTTTTCTAGTTTTATATAAGAATCTTAATGCGGTTCACAGAATACATCTAGCTACCAAGTTTCAATATCATAGGCCTTATAGTTTCGGTGAAAAGTGGCTGTGACACACGGACGGACAGACAGACAGACAGACAGACAGACATGACGAATCTATAAGGGTTCCGTTTTTGCCATTTGGCTACGAAACCCTAAAAACGGGTGGAATCGGGAACATAAATAATCGTCTTTAGCATTAGGTATTTCAAACGTAGTCAACATGTCCAATATCTTAAATGAACATTATATTAATCGTCCATTAGTTCAAATAATTATAGTTTATTCGAAATTATGTGAATTAACGAGTAGTCGAGTCGACCAATATGCGTAATGAACATAGGTTAATCAACGGTAGTTGTTTTAAAATAGTTGAAACAACTTTAGTTATAATGATAGGTAACCAATATTAATAATACTAATTTAATTTAATTAATTAATTAATTTTAATTTAATTACAAATTAGAAGCTGTGTTTATTTTATCTTCTAGTGATCTTGTGTATATAATAAATATTTTTAATGAATTGTATTAAAATTACTTTCAATCAAGCCAACATTAATCGATTTGCGGTGTAGACTGAACACTAATTTGCCCATAAGCACAGTAAATATTTCGAAAGACGACGAGTTCTGGACTACGAGGCCGAGGAAATTGTTAAATTATTACGACTAATGTCTGTTGCCCAAAATGATTGAGCCCAGAAAGAGCCGATGAAATAAAATAAAATTTATTCCCTTTGAAATTAAAAAAAAAATAGGTTTGCCAACATTTTTGTGACTCTACTGGGGGTTTGGAAATGCTACAAACTGAGAAGAACACCCCAAGAAACTCATTTCGGTCCCTCCCAAAATTCATCTTAGTAGGTATCTAATAATCCATCAATGCCGATACGGAATGGCTTTTTCTTGGCGGTGTGCATTGTTATGCACATACCTCTTAATAAATATTTGGTTGTTGTAAATGAAAAACACCTACTATCAATTAAGATTAGATTTAGATCCCATAGCTCAAGCTTATAGCTTAGTTTTGGCTAGATAATGTTGTGTGAGAATATCCAACAAAATTTATTGATGAAAATGAATAAATAATATTAAAAATATTTTTATGTTCCTGCCAGCACTGAATCTGCAGTAGGCAGCAAAACATCGGACCATGCCAAATGTATTGTCAAAGGAGATGTCCAGAAATGGTTTTTTATTCTTGAAAAAATCCAGCACCGTTGAACCCAATGTTTTTGAATAGTGTTACATAGAACTAATATTATAATTTATAAAATGGAATTTTAAGTTCCAGCAATTTTGAGAAAACATAATTTTTATTTTCGTTCTATTATTAGGCTGAATACGAACAAAACTTACATTGCTTTAGCCTAACAAACATATTAAAAGTTTGACATATTGTCACGCGTGACAAGTGGATGGCAGTTGTTTCAATGACAGTTCTTGTTTTTGTAAACAGTTATAATTTTTGTTTACTTTGGTATGTATGATAGAGGGTGAGATTTTTGCAAATATAAAAATAAATTGATTTATAAGACAAAAATTGTTACCTGCTATTGATTTATCTATATGAATAGAGTGCAATATCCAACTAAGTAACAATATTGTTCACATGTAGTGTTTTGAAACCATGAGACTTAAACCGCATCATTGTACCTATTCCTCAATTATGAAGCCGCTTAACGTAACAACAAATATTTGCCGAGTGGTTTGTCCTATCTAGTTATTTTGTAATATTAAAGATTGATTGTAAGTCTAGTAAAATAAAACAAATTGTCTAAGGTTAATATAATTATTATTTATTCAACACCTTGATTTTCAATATCTTCTCATATTAATATATGGTCTAAAACTATGCAGATGGAGAAATGTCATTTTGATCCAAGCCCATCCAAGATACGAAACAATAGTCATCGCATCATGCGAAAAAAATACCGACGTAAACGCGGGCAGAGCCGCGGGCATCAGCTAATTTAATAATATATTTCACCTCCAGAGTAATCCACTCTTTTAGTATTGAGATAAACTCCTGACTCGTGCTAATAGCTTCATACTGAAACTGTTGCCTGGCCCGGATAGCTAAATTGCAATTTATGCATTAAGCCATGTTACTCTTGATCTAAAAAAATAGGAAGTTTATTTGTAGATACTTTAATACAGGTAAGCATTTAAAGTACTCCATAAGAAAGGTAAGCAAAGTAGTAATATGCTTACAGTCAGTGTTTTAAAATCGAAATTTCAAGTCCGAATCGCAAGTGTTAACAAATAACAGTTGTGAAAAAGCCAAGTAGTTTTATATAGGTACTTAAGTCCAAACACTATCAACATCCAATTCATGTACACAGTCAAAGAATACGTTGCGATAAGCCAAGTAGTCAAAATAAGTGGAAAAATAACGAAACCAGTGAATCTATACGATATTGAAGAAACGCGATATTGACATAATTGACAATTGACATTGACTTTATGTGACAGTTCACAGTGATGACAGTCATAATTGCTATTACAAAAAATATGTTTGTATTGCCATCCATTTAAAATATCTACTAACATAAAATAACTTGTGGGTTTTCTCTTAAATACAGGTTTTAAAAATTATTATGTAACTAATTTTTGATTCCTAATTTTAGCTACTATTTATCAGTGTAATTTCAGCTATGTTGGATTTTACTTGGAATAAAAAACCAACGTCCATACAAAAAGTGGACATCTCCTTTAAATATCTATTTATAGTGTAAAATAGCGGCGTTTTCCCTGAAAGAAAACGCATATTAAAATACTTACCTAATTCGAAGCTTATATAATGAGATAGGCATATCCGTTACCCGTAGGCTTATCTTACTCATGTTTGATGACGTATTTCCGTCGACTCACCAGCAGATGGCGCCACCTGTGAACTTATAAAAGAACATGGCGTCCACTTTGTCCTCATTGGCTTTTATTCACCAGGCAGATTTAAAAAGTAAGCTTCGAATTAGGTAAGTATTTTAATATGCGTTTTCTTTCAGGGAAAACGCCGCTATTAAAAGTACTTGACCGTAATTCGAAGCTTATATAATGAGAAATGTTTGTTTTCGCCTGGTGAGTGACGGAAACGCCAATGTGATTCTAATTTATTTTTAGGAAAATAATATTATACAATGTTGTATGTATGGTATCTAGATTTATAATCTTTACCATCTTGAACAACTTCATATGTAATCTTAAACAGACTAAATAAGGAATCTTATTTAAGGAGTAGTAAGTATTCCTTCTATTGACAGGATTAAATAATTGCGAATTATTATTATACTTGATCGGTGGCAGTAGCTGACATTATTACGATAAAAAATTTTGAAATCCATCGTCAATTACCTCGTGTTAAGGATTATTTTGATCTTACCACCACCACCAATTCTTAGAAGCTGCTGTTGACCGGGTAGTGCCGGGGCTAGAATAGTTGGAGAACCTCTAACAGTCATAAATAAACTATTAGACTGTGTAGTCTCATATCGGATACTCTGATATCCTAATTTCTATCTAGAATAAAGGATTCAATTGATTAGTCGTAGGTGTTATCTTTGTTTACAATAGTTTTCCAACCAGATTGTCTGAAATGAAAATGATCAGTTTCGGACTCTTGATTCGGGCCTAAAAGTAGTACCTATGACGTGAGTTAATACAATCGAGCAAAGTTAGATCGTGGTTGCGGCGACCTAAGCATAAAATCACTATGACGAGAAACCTGAAAAATGTTCTCTTTGTATCAATACTTGGTAATATTGAACTAAGTCATCAATCCCAATATCAATGAATATGTGACTTAACTTTCTTTATATTTTTTAAAGAAATCGACCAAGATAATATGTTTAACCAAAACATGCGAACTATGTAAAGTTGACTAACGGTTTCTATATTATCAAGAACAGCAACAACAGATTTATGTAACAGAATCGTATTATATAATAACCATGAATAAAATGCAAGTCGGTTAAAACTGTAAAATTTATAAGTATCTTGAAAGGTAGGTCTCTAGGAGCTCAATAGTAGAAGTTTTTGATTTAATATCTGTTATTTACCTCTTCGCCCCCCCCCCCCCACATTTCCACAGATTTTCTATGTGAGGTGGTGGGAGACCTGTCGAGGTGTTTAGTAGAAGGAAAGAAATAATGTTTATTAGGTTCTTTTGCAGGTTCTGCAGAACGAATGGAGCTTACAGAGCTCTCGCTTTGAGATCTGCCCTCTATTATTACCTTGTGCCATCGCGACACCACAAACACTCCTGTTGACCGATTAAGGTGTGACAGCATCTTGGGTATTAAAAATGGTGGTGAAAGTAATATCCACACATTACAAACAGGCCTATCATGGGCAATCTTGCCTTAGTGGTGTTTGAAGCAGGATGCTCCCAAAAAAATACCCGGAGGAGCTGATACATATGGTATCGGCTCGGAATGCAGTGTATGGTGAAGTCAATTTGAGATGTCGGACCATTACATGCAAGCTGACGAGTTAAGTTCGCCAAGGCAATTGATTTGGTCTCGTCCCTCTGGGGGGATGGACTATAACTGCTTTGAAAGAGTGCAGACTGTAACACAGTACCGGTATATGATTTCGAATCATGTGTAAGATTATCAACATCTCTATTGATGCAGTGCAATCTTTGTTATTCTAGGCCCTCGAGCCTGTTAGAGAAATGTTTTCTAGCTGGGCTCCCAAGCAAAATCTGACGCGTCCGTGGTAAGAAAGCATCTCGGATGGAAAGCTTGTAAAATTGCCGAGAACCGGTAATTGCGGACCCACTATTGGAGTTCCACTTGTACCACTCCGTGCACTACTATTTTCTTCAGTGGGTTGTCGGTTAGGGGATTGACCGAATGTGACGCTGAGGTAAAGCTACCTCTAGGCACTGCGAAAGTGGTAAAAATTCAAAAGACCCACCAAGTTTGAATTTTCTTTAAAAGAACTAAGTTTCTTTGATTTGGAATGAAATAAATCTTCCTTTTATGTCTAATATCTTTTCTTTTGGTATTGGACTTTCAGGTAGTTCTATGTCTATCGCATAACGATATGAGAGGTTTCTTTGGGAACCTATTATTGTTTTCTCCCAATTGTCTAACCATCCCTGGGTTTGAAGAGTTTTCAAGGCTATTTGTACGTGTTTGTGAAGAGTAACAGGATTTTGATGCGCAAAATGAGATTTTGTGTAGGTAGACGAGTATTTGAATACTCTTATTCTATAGAAATCGAGGCACCCAGATGGTGAGCAACGAAAATGTTTTGGGTGCGGCTTACCCGAGCGGAAGACAAGAATGTGCTCTGAGAAAGAATAATGTACACTACGTCAGCTTTATCATGAAAATAAGCTTGACTGAGATGTATTTTGCACATCCAATCTCGTGGTTGGAGGAAATCTGGTAAACGGAACATGCTGAAAGATAGAATTATTCTGGCTTCACAAAGGCGTACAATGTCCTAAAACTGAATTCTGGGCGGATGACCCATCGCTATTTGAAGTTAGGAAAAGTGGAGAAACCAAACTTGGTGACAAAGGAACTAGTTTTAGAGTGCCTTGAGCATTCATCTTTTGAACCATTGCACAATGTGGTCATTTCAGTTAAAAAGGAAACCTGTATGGATTCTTAAGTATTTAAAGCAAATAGTATTCCACCTTAGTCAAGTTTTCCATAGCATTTTAACATAAAGTGAAAATTTACAACTTTGTCAGGACGGGACTTGAACAGAGTTCGGTGTAAATTTAAATGTGGGAAGGTTATCAGTTTTGAGCAGGATTCGAACCTGCGTCCTCTCGAATACCGTGCAGGACGGATTGGAGTTTCTGGATAAAGGGAATGCGGTACCTTTTTATAAATTTAAAACTTTTTGGTACTCTCGTTCCTTACCAACGTATTTTGTACAGAGTTAACTGACCGACATAGAATGACAGGGTCATATCATTTAGCGTTTCCTTTGCTGGTGTGGGCAGAGGATGTTAGACCTCTCCTCGTCTCTTTGAGAGCCTCGAGCTCGGAAATTTCGTAATTGAAGGGACATCCTTGCATGGTTACTTAGTATGTTATCGTACGCCTGGTTACTATCGTATATTACAATTATTATAGATACACAATATTGTACATACCCCTCGAGGGTGGTTACTGGTTAGTGTTTCCTTTGCTGGTATGGGCAGGGGATGTTAAACTTCTCAGTCTCTTTGAGAGCCTAAAGCTCAGAAATTTCTTAATTGAAGAGACATTTACTGACGTATGCCCAATTATTATGGATATTGTACACACCCCTCGAGAGTGGTAACTGTAATACAGGCCTAAAAAGGCTCTTGGTACAATGGAATCTGGACTCTATTCGATGGAGATCGGATCTTGACGCCGGATCCTCTCGAAGGCTGGCGTAATGATTTGGATGAACTTTTTTCGGGGTCATCCTTTTTGGAGATCGAAGACCAAAATGCATGCCTTCCCGAGTGCCGTTGAAAAGGCTTCAGCCTCGAAAATGTATGTGTTTGAAGACGATATTTTATCAAGGTTCATTTTTAAGAATTGGGTCTTTGACAATTCTGAGAATAATATATGAAATCAGATCTATGGCCGCAAGCCATTTGTAATAAATTGATAAAAGATTTATGGAAATCCTATTATTAAAGTAGGTCTTCAATTTTGTCATAAATATTTTCGAAGAAACTTAAGTTTTTCAAAAGATTCTCTTTGTTTAAAAATACAAAAGGTTTTGGCAGCAAAAGCCTTTTGGCAGAAAGAACCTTGTCGGCTTTTTCAAAATGTAGCAGGGATTCGAATTGTCGGATCTCCCCGTTTTTGTTTAGGTTGACGAACCCAGGACTATGATTTTACAATAGTGGGTATCAGCATATTATCTTATCAAGGCAATTTGTCGCCAAAACGTGTCTATCAACCTCTTAGGTTATACTGTGTCTTAGGATCTTGGGTAACCGAAATCTCTTTTAATGCTGTCCCTATATAAAATACGAAGCAAGGATGATTGTTTCTATCATCCTCGTAATTTAACCTCTGATCTGTGAAGAAATTTACACTTGGTCAGGACCAGTGTTAGGTAATAAGAAATAACTCACCTATTTCCATCATCCTTATCTGGTTTAGTGGAAGTCGGCTTCTTTTACTCCACTTACGACAATGCACGTGGTGTCGCGATCGCCCTTATTTGAAGTTCGAGCTAAATGAGCTGGAACTGTATCTATTTGACGTACCTAATACAGTAACTGGAGCTCAGAGCGCGCTTCTGAAATACTCCACTTGGAATTAGCTCACTTTCTAAGGATGGAGGATTCATTTCTATCAAGAAACCAAACTAAAAGAAATAGTATTATGTTAGGTACCTAAAATTTAAGTACTACTTTCATGGTGAACATTTAGTTATTACTTTGACACACTCGTACGTATTCAGAAACTTGGGATGATTACGATTTTACCCATAATAGGCCATATTTTTACATGTATAGGAACATCTAGTAATTAATGTGCCTTTATGTGGGTAGGTATAAAAATATTTTGAAAATATTTTCTATATTCGGCGGTACTTACGCTGTACATACACGAAGCAAATAATATCTAAAAAAAAGTATTAGTACCTATGAATACAATCTATAAAATCAGTTTGATATTAGCTGTAACTAAAGATAATAATAAAAGAAACTGCAACCTCGAAAGGTTTACGTGCTATTTTAAAATAATAGGGTATTTCACGTTATGACGTATCACACTCATATGTGATCGTAAAAATATGAAGTAAAAACATACCTGAGACTTAAACGAACGGTTAAACCGTTAAATATGTCTGTAGGTTCACTTACTTCAATCACAAGTCACTTGTTTTAGATTCACTGTATATTCAAACGAACGGCAAAGCCGTTAAATAATTATTTCTGTAAATTCACTAACTTCATCCCAAGTCACTTTTTATAACTTTACTAGGTATATAACTAGTAACTAGAAAAAATAAATGCACTAGCAGGTGTTCCTGCTATAACCTTTTGCTACGGGAATCAAAACGCCAATGAGGACAAAGTGGACGCCATGTTCTTTTATAAGTTCACAGGTGGCGCCATCTGCTGGTGAGTCGACGGAAATACGTCATCAAACATGAGTAAGATAAGCCTACGGGTAACGGATATGCCTATCTCATTATATAAGCTTCGAATTACGGTCAAGTACTTTTAATAGAATATTGTCCATTACTTTCTTCTCGAATCGGAAGCGCTCGTGGCCCCGCGGACTCAGGGTTCTGTAAACGATCACTGCAGTAAGTAACTTTCACTATGGCCGGTCCATGGATGGGTGACCATCCATGTGATCACTTTGTGACATTTATTTGAGCGTTTCCGTGCTTCGGAAGGCACGTTAAGACGTTGGTCCCGGTTGCCAGTAAAATGGCAGTCGTTAAGCTAAGTTGAAGGCTTTATTTCAACAGCAGGCAGTCACAACCTGCGCCTGTCCATTTAAACACGGCAATACGGCTCACCACCTATAACGTGGGACAAATCATACAAAGGTGAAATGTGGGCATATAATATGCCTCTGCCTACACCTTCGGGGATAAAGGCGTGACCATATGTATGTATGTATGTATGTTTCTACAATTTTCGTATATTTAGATACTTTAAAAATAAACTTATGGACCGTTTTCATGTATGTGTGTATTATATACTATACTATCTTCACGCCAAATCCCTTGCGGGGTAGGCATAAAAGAACCGAGCGCCACACGGCACGCTCCATACACACCTCACTTGCTTCTTCAACTTTCATTTTTCTTTTCAGGCATGCACGTCGGTTCCTTCGGTTCGGTATTTCTAATTGCAATATTGATATTAGTTAGGTAAAAAAATTTCAACTTCATTAATTTTATTATGTCAGTGTCTATCACTACTTAATATCAATTAATTTGCAATAAAATAATCAATAATTATTAACTAATATTACTAACATAAAAATTAAATTAAAAGATTGAACGCTTAGACTAAGAATATGACACCGGTAATACATCAAGGAAAACAAAAGTATCAAACTTGTTGGTAGCAACAATTGGCACTATACGGCTATGTGCGCCGCGCCGCGCTGATTTCTTACGATCGTAAAGAAATTTGAAAACCGAATTTACGCTCTTAACCTAGTGGTCTAAGAGCCCATGAACATCTACCAGTATGTATTTGACCAGACCTGAGGTTTTGTAAGCTGAGACTCCTATACCTACCATGCATTATGCAGTAACTCACTAAACTCTAAGTAAGTCACGCGACGACTGCGCAGCCAGGAAAGGTATCGATTTTTGACTAGTTTTAAATGCATTTGACCACAATTGCCGTTTTAAAAAAATGAAAATATATTATTATTATTATCGGAAAATAAGAATGGCAGACCATTATCGTGAGTTTTACTTAGTGGCAGACGATTTTGAAAATGCCTAAAAATTTTTTTTTTGAAAGTATTTGACCAGATCTGCCTTTGAAACATTTGATTGATTATGGTCTTAAAAGCTTATATTCAAAAAGGCAGACGTCTACATAGAGCATTTACATAAAAAAATAATAAAATATTACCTACTACTCGGTCAGATGAATACGCATTCCGTTCGCTGTTTTACATTAATATCAATATAAATACTGTGGGACATTCACACACAACGCCATCTAGCCCAAACCAAGATAATATAAGCTTTTGCTATGAGATTTAGACAACTGACAAACATACTTAGATCTTTCTTAATACATAGGTAGGTACTTACACATTCTACATAGAGACGCCTAAACCCTGAAACAACAATATGTGGGTCAAACAAATATTTGTTTGACCCATGAATCGAACCCAAGATCTCAGAGCGACAGTCTGTTTCACTAACGCCCGCACCAACGCATATATTTTACTTACGAGTACCTATGTCACTGTATTTATTTTGTATTTTAAAGTAATGATTTAAAATAGTGTTTTTTTACTCTTTAAATTTGTCACGACGAATATATTACCTACTACTTATACCTCCACGTATATATTTCAATGCTATAGACACAGTATCTATAGATGTTCCTGAGTAATTTAGAACAGCAAATGATTACTTAAAATTACCTGTTAAGATCCCACCTGACGCTAATCAGTTTAAAGAAGATAACAGATATTAATTTCGGCGTACAAGAAAGTGGTAGATACGTTCAGTTCTATGTGTTTTAATGAAATAAATTAATTAAAAGAACTGTAATAATTAAAAAACAACATGTGCTTCGAGTTAATTAAGATTTACTATTGTCTTTCTGGTAATTATACAATACATTTTAAACCAGACATTAAGTATAGAAGATCCAGCTTAAAATTCACGACATTTTTGACTAAAAAAGAGTTAATTTAGTAGACCTTACGACTCCTGTGATCTAGATCAAGATGATAGTCTATTTAGCGTCATACAGACTCTTGAGCAATAGTTTTTAGATTTAAATAAGGCGCCTTAAAAGAAGGGACATATTGAGCCTACATCTTGCGAGTGACTGAGCTGTGGACCTAAGGAGTAGATGTCTCTGCTGGGAGGCACACTCCACATGTCAATATATAATCCCTACATAATCTGCTTATAGTTCAAGAAAAGAAAAGTACTGAATGCAGATTAAACCAGAACACAAAAAAAAAGGTTTCAATAACGCCTCATTTTAAACCATACGTCAGGTTTGATCTTTTTTCCCTCGCACATTTCACCCGCACTGCAAGCGCCGTTTTTCGTAAAATGCGTCATAATGCGGCGCATACGGCTCGTGCTGGTACTCGTTGTAGCCGCATGCATGTTCAGTCTTGCCATATATACGGATTTGTCCGTATCCGCACGGAAATAATGTTCAAACCGGGCAATACATAATACATGCACACGAATTTTTATACGGAATTATCCGGCAAATGCAAAGAGTAGTTTCTTAATATTCCTAAGAAAATGAATTTAAATAAGCAGTACTTTAAAACTTATTTGATCTTTCTAAACTAGCGATTTATATTTTTAAAAGAAATTTTTACTCCTTTGACATCGAAAACTTTGCGTTTGAATTGAAGTTTCATTTTTTGACAATCTGTCATTGCGGTGCTTGCATTTTCTTGGTGTTGTAAAATTTCTTGTGTCAAATGCAAATATCTAAAAAAATGTTTTTAATTTGCCTGTTAGTCCTCTAACTACGAATCTACTCGTCAACATAAAATCGATCTGATCTTAAGTTTTTCTTATCGCACATTACGGGGTTGTCATTAGGTGCACTGCGACGGCAACGTCTAAATTTAAATACCTATTTTGCAAATTTCTCTGAGCCCATGTTCCCTCTTAACTCATTTAACACTTAATATTTTGACATGTCGAAATAATAACAAAATATAAATAGTAGGTAATCTATGTGATTTATCAGCGTATACCGTATTATTTATGATTCTTTCATATTAAAATTATAATAGTAAAATATATAAAATTAGAATTATAAAACTTTAGAAAGACAAATTATTTACAGATGCGTACATTTTTTACACAGTACTTATCATGTGATCCCAAAGTAAACTAGGATTACCTTGATTGTGTTATGGAAATCAGACAACAGGATATTAATACTTGAATCATTTTTTTGTTAATACCTACATAGAAACACTCAGACTGTAGACAAATTACATTTGTGGCTCACATAATTTATTGTGGCATGTTGGGAAACAATCCACGACTTTGTGATCCTCATTTGGGCTTTACGATCTCTAGACCAACGAGGCAGTCATATTTAATAGGTTTTCGGAGTTCAGGTGTTTCTATGTAACTTCTAGGCATAATGTGTACCTATCTATTAAAAAAGATCTAAGTATGTTTGTCAGTTGTCTAAATCTCATAGCAAAAGCTTATATTATCTTGGTTTGGGCTAGATGGCGTTGTGTGTGAATGTCCCACAGTATTTATATTGATATTAATGTAAAACAGCGAACGGAATGCGTATTCATCTGACCGAGTAGTAGGTAATATTTTATTATTTTTTTATGTAAATGCTCTATGTAGACGTCTGCCTTTTTGAATATAAGCTTTTTAGACCATAATCAATCAAATGTTTCAATGGCAGATCTGGTCAAATACTTTCAAAAAAAAATTTTTTAGGCATTTTCAAAATCGTCTGCCACTAAGTAAAACTCACGATAATGGTCTGCCATTCTTATTTTCCGATAATAATAATAATATATTTTCATTTTTTTAAAACGGCAAACGTGGTCAAATGCATTCAAAACTAGTCAAAAATCGATACCTTTCCTGGCTGCGCAGTCGTCGCGTGACTCACTTAGAGTTTACTGAGTTACTGCATAATGCATGGTAGGTATAGGAGTCTCAGTGTACAAAACCTCAGGTCTGGTCAAATACATACTGGTAGATGTTCATGGGCTCTTAGACCATAGACATGTAGTTGTTAATATAACTAAATTTCATATTAATAAGATTTATTTCAAACTAAAGTGCCAGGCGCTTTTCGTGATTCAGAGTTAGGCGTTTTTTGAGAATCAAACTCACAATCTTCGAATGCGATTTCCTTAATGAGCTTTATGATTAAGGCTAATTGTAAAGCAATTCTGTCTTGAACTTAAATTATGACTGAATTATTTTGGTATAGATTTAATCTTTAAGCTCATATATGATATAGGAAACAGGACAATTGCACACGCTGCTATAAGCCCGATGAAGAAATACCTCTCCATTAACACACCTTTTTCTTAATCTCTCTCTCTCTCTCTCTCTCTCTCTCTCTCTCTCTCTCTCTCTCTGTCTCTCTCTCTCTCTCTCTCTCTCTCTGTCTCTGTCTCTCTTTTTCTCTCTCTCTCTGTCTCTGTCTCTCTTTTTCTCTCTCTCTCTCTCTCTCTCTCTATCTCTTATGTGACGTAAACATAAGATGCGGCTTTTCATCAGGCTGGCGACGTCAATTTGGCGAGCTAAATATAAAAAAAGAGGGTCTACATTAATATCAAGTAAAATTACAGTTTCCGTAAAAATAAGCTGTTTAGTGTAGGCTAGGGATGCTCGATGAACATCGATGTTCGATGATCATCGATGTTGAAAGCAAAAGCATCGATGTTCTACCATCGATTTTGCTATACAAAAAATATCGTAACATCGATGTTAACGAAATCGATCAGCGATGTTAACTCACGGCCTCACGCACGACACGACCAATTCAACTTACGAAACAAAATATGTATTTTATGAACGCATCCACAATTCATTTCAAGTTTATTTTGAACGCGTATTCATTGACGGCGCTCCGGTCGTTCCCTTCATTCGTTCGTTCTTTGTCGACTCACTCGCTCTTTCTCTCACTCACACTTCCATTCGCTTGGTGATAAAAATTGTGTAGTGCGAGCGTCGACTGTTTTAATTTACTCAATAATTGATAGTATTCTACTATTGTGCATATAATATTACACGGAATACAACAATATGTAAGTTTTTATTTATTGACTTCTAAACATTGAATTCATCTGTTTGCTTTCTGTGCATGCTAAACGAAATTGTTATTTTTAAGGTTATAAATGCTGTATATGAGAGACAAGGAGAGCACAGAGCAATTCTCTCTCGTTTTCGCTTGCGCAAAATTTGAATATCGGGCCATAGACAATTAACCTCTTTTTTTACGGCTGTGGTGTGGATGCTTATGCTGTTGTGGTTGCATTGAAAAATAGTATTTTAAGGTGACATATCATTTTATTTTATGTATTTTCAATGAATGTTTTTGGATATACTGGTTACATCGAGTTCATGTCTAAATTGTATTTACACTTATTGTATGTTTTTAGGGATACAGGAGCAGAATTAAAAATGCCGCCAAAAAGTCGCTTTTGGGAATTTTTTGAAAAACTTGAAAATAATGAAGCCCGATGTCGGTCTTGCCATAAAATCATAAAAACTTGTGGCAACACTACAAATCTTAAGTTGCACATAAAAAAAATACATAGTTCATTATTAGGGGAAAATAGCAACGAGGAGAACACAGTTCATTCAACAGCCGCAAAGAAAATCACGTAAGGATACATTTGTAAAACCTGTAACGTCAACTGCTTCTACTTCTGCTGAGATAATTGCACCTGACTCTGCTTTATATGAAAACAGTTCTGTTGAGTCTGATTCTAGTTTTAACGCAAGTGACATAAGTGCATCGACTATGCGCAAAAAAATATTCCAGCCTACACTAAATCAGAGTTTCAGGAGCAGATCTGAATTTACTGAAAATGGAGCTAAAGGCATTCGCCTTACAAATGCTATCTTGTTTATGATTTGCAAAGATTCACAGCCGTTCCAGATTGTTGAGAATGAAGGATTTCTAAACTTAATGAAAGCAGCTGCACCTCTTTATAAAGTCCCATCCAGACATACTTTAAAGAGAATGCTAGAGAATCGATATGAAGTTACACAGAATCTTTTTAAAAATAAAATTAAAGACCTACGTAGCAATATAACCTTGACAACCGACATATGGACGGATACCATGCAGACTAGGAGTTTTCTTGGTGTCACTATACACTTTTATGACGAAGAACGTATGACATCAGTGACTCTAGGAGTTTATGAGTTAGCCGAATCACATACTGCTGAATACATTGGAAGAATGCTGTTGCAGACCTGTCATGAATGGTCTATAGGTCCAGAAAAAGTAACCGCAGTGGTAACTGATGGAGGAGCAAATGTTGTTAAAGCTGTAGATATCTCATTTGGAAGAAAATGCCATATTATTTGTTTTGCTCCCTACTCAATTTGGTAGCTCAAAAATCAATCGCAAAAACAAAGCAATTGCCAGAATTGATTGGATCTGTCAAAAGGATTGTCACCTGGTTCAAGCATAGTGTAGTGGCGAGTGATGAATTACGAAAGCATTCTGATCTAAAATTAATACAAGATGTCAGCACTCGCTGGAATTCCACTTTTTATATGGTGGAAAGATTTTTAGATCTGCGACCAACCATTAATCAAATTGTTAATTGCCATACAAGTGCTCCTCCAATGATAACTGCAAAAGGTATTGAAGAGTTGACTGAAATTTTTGAAGTTTTGCGCCCTATAGAAGTTGCTACTAAAGAAATATGTGGAGAAGACTATGTTACCAGCAGCAAAGTCATTCCCATAACACGAATGCTTAACTTAAAAATGAACAACATCAAAACAAACAGTTCTATGGGTCAAGATCTTAAGCAGAACATAATGACTGAAATCAGTAAACGCTTGTTACCCTCGGAACATGTTCAAATACTTGCTTTATCTACATTGCTAGACCCGAGATTCAAAAATATTCACTTTCAAGATCCCATAGCATGTTCGAAAGCAATCAAATATGTCAAAGAATTACTAACCACTACGACGGAAACAGAAGCAATTGAAGAAGTTATTAGCCGTTCGCCAGATCCAACAGAAGAATTTAATTTGTGGAGCGAACATTATAAACTTGTAAATGACAAAAACTCTACGCCTTCCACTCATGATCACGAAATGCCTTCCGAGTTGAGCTACTTTTTAAAAAATCCAGTATCTGATCTTAAACAAGATCCTATGCAAGTTTGGAATAATGTCATCGGTTCCACTTACCCGAAATTAAAAAAAATAGCGGTGAAATATTTGAGTACTATCGCGACATCAACGCCATCCGAAAGACTGTTTTCAAAAGCTGGCTCTACTCTTTATCAACAAAGAAATAGATTAAAAGGTTCTTCTTTATCAAAATTACTTTTCCTTCAGTCAATAGATAAAAAATATTGGAATATGTAATAATTTGATCTGTTTTTTTAATAAATGCCGAACTTTCACACTGTCTTTTATTTCTTTGTCAATTATAATTGTTAAAATCATCGATGGTATGTATATAAAATCGATGATCGGTAAAAATTATTGGGCTTTCGATGTTAACATCAATGTCAACATCGATGTTCGGTTTTCGATAAATATCGAAAATCGATGTTGGGCTTTCGATGTTAACATCGATGTCAACATCGATGTTTTTGTAACATCGATCATCCCTAGTGTAGGCATATCGTCATTAGTTAGCAATAACATTTTTATTAGATCGATTAGTAAATGAAACAACAACATTTTTAATGATCAACTTGATGTTATTTATATGTGATCGTAACAGAATTAAAGCCTATTTATTATAATTTGAAGGTGGTACGTGGGATGTTGTTAATGAACCCAACAGTAATGCCGTCTTTAAGTCTTCCCAGGTTTCCATTGCGCCAGTGAATAAGTACCGAAAAAAGATGTTTATTTACAAGTAGCGCACCGCATTATTATGTTTTGAAATCGGGTTTGCGGGGGCGCGGGTGTGCCCTAACCGCAGCAAACGCGCACGACTGAGTACCGAATATTTGAGCATAGACTAAAAAAATGTAGGCAAAGAATGTGTATGCATCTGTGTGAATGAGCTTGTGTATGTAGTGAGAACAAGTATTATTTTCTATTCTAAACATTGACAAAAATGTATTATCCTATACTTGGCATAAACAATAATGTAACAAATTAAGTAAGTGCGTATGTTCCATTCTCATGAAGAGGGGGACAGGTAACCTAACTGTTAAAAAGTTAATAAGTAGGTACTTATGTTACATTATTTTCTTTATCAAATTCTTTATCAAAAATAACATAAGCATCAAAATAACTTTTGGTGGTAAAAAATACAATGAGGTACCTACATCTTTGTAGAGAGTGATAACTTATAGCATGTGGACTGTCATAGCCCAGCAAAGAATTAGGGTCAACTTCCTCTCGTAGTGCATCGAAGCGCTCAATCCGTTAACCATTGAATGGTTGAGGGATCAATCCATATACTGATCCCTGTTACATTACCACTGATGGTAGAGTCATCGAACTCAACAAACACTCGCACAGTGGAAGACCTCTAATTGATCTCTTCGAAGAGCGGCCCACTCAATTTTCCTGATCGTGTCCATTGCGCCGTTTACCAGACCCTGATTCACGTTAATATTCCGGCTTAGTCGTGATCCATTCCCGATTCGTAGTTTCCCAAGAATGCTCCTCGTCTTAATTGGGTCATAGCTTAAACAATCTATCTATAAAAATAATCTCAAGGAGTTAATAATTTTCTTGAAGTGAAGAGACATCACCGAAATCCAACCTGAATTATTATATTTTTGCTCATATCTCTGGTTCTGTTTAACCGATTGCAATAAAACAAACGTAACATTTTAAATCCTACCAAGGTCTTAGAAACAAATAAATCCGCATCGAAATCCGTTCAGTAGTTTTTGCGTCCATTGCGCCCAAATAATTTTGGGGCCAAAAATCCGCCATTTTGATTTCCTAGAAATTTTATTATTATCTGGTGTCACTTACACAATCACTCACTACAAATCAAATGACACATTGCATGTCAAAATCCGTCAAGCTGTAGAGTGTGCAAGAAAAATTTTCAAGGCTTTCATTTTGGCGCCTTAAATCCGCCAGTTTGATTTTTCAGAAATTTTAAATATAATATAAATTGTTGAGCGGAATTAATGAATTCAGATAATTAATTCATATTAATACTATTTGTTGTATTGCAAGAAAAGATGAAAGCCCTAACTGTATTTTCCGTTTGGTGTGTTGCTCTATCAGGTTTGTGTACTTGGTTATTGAGCTTAAAAACTACAAGTAAATGTGTTACATTAATTGAATTTTTGTATCTACTTCTAAAAATTTCCAAAGAATAATTGGCGGGTCTCCGACCACTATTGATAACTACCCGAGTTCAGTTGGCGGCCCATGATGGTGTCAATTTCATTCACAACTGTGGAGGCGCTTTATTAAATGAACGGACTATTCTTACAGCGGCTCACTGTAACTTGTAAGTAATGCTATTTTGTTCGTAGGTAGATATTTATAGCCGCGACACGGGCATGTAAATAAATAGTATTTCGCGTGAAGTCTCAAATTCCAAAAGTATATACGAAGCTAGTTTTGAAGCATGTGCTTTGTGACCTACAAAAAAAACTGACTTCAAACCAAACTAAAAACAGAAAAATAAAATTTACATACACAAAGTTACTAGGTATATTCTGATTTATCAAATATCATTAAATATAATAGGTACTGATACATTTCAGCAATGAAACAAAGAATGAAGGAACATTTTGCGTATCATACAAGCATTGTTCGGATTGAATAATCGAACCCGAAACTTCTGCAATGGCATTCGTCTGTCTCATGTTTTGCTGCTAGGACGGATGACGTTATCGAGCGTGGATTTCTGTCTGCTCATTCATCTCATGTCGTGTGAATCTGGGACTCGGCGCCCTGTTTGGCAGTTTGTTTCTCACTGCTCAGGCGAGGAAATTTTTACTTCTGTATTTTCTTTTACAGTTACACACACGAAAGGTATCGCATTCGTGCTGGATCCTCTTATGGTAACAGCGGTGGAGTAGTTCACAATGTGCTCAGAACCATAAATAATCTAAATTACACTCATTTCGTAGTCGACCATGACATCGGCCTTATACACACTGCCACCCATATTACACTGACCGACGTCATCCAGCAAGCTGTCATTGCTGGGCCTAATCTTTACGTTCCTGATAACGAAGAAGTTTGGGCAGCTGGCTGGGGCCTCATGGATTATGGAAGGGGTAATTTTAACTTTGTTTAACATTTAATTTTAACTTAAAGTTGATTCTTGAATGAAGCTAGGAAATCAAAGGATATGTTGCCCGAGGTTAAAATATTTTGCCATGTGCCTCTTCGCTGATGTACTTTTTTCCACATACTTGAAGAAACCGGGGTTATACAAGGAGGAAACACGCGCGCTGGCAAAGCGTTCCCAGATTCAATAGTTTTATAGAGAAACGATCTTTTGAATCGCTGGGTTTATTTGTTCTACTGAATGAGAGTGACACCTTTGTCCAGCACGCGTTGTTCGAGATAAAAAAGGTGTGAAGCTCTTCACAATATATACTTGCAGTGATAGATTCTATAGAATGCAGCAGTGAGGTATTATGATGATAAGGAGGGTATATGATCACACTTTAGCATCATAATTGGATGACGTTTAGACGCGTTTTAAATTATAATTTTCTCATTGTCCACAGGATTTAGTGAAACCAGAACAGTTACGGCATGTCAACTTAGTTGTTATTGGTCTGGAGCGATGCAGAAATTTCATTTCAATCGTGACAGGAAACATGTTGTGTGCCAGGTCCGTGAACAATGTAGGAGGTGCCGGACAGTGTACTGCTGACTCCAGCAGTCCATTGTACTCATGTGGTCGTTGGAGTCTGTTCCTTTACTGTATTGCCTTGTGGCAGAGCTGATGGCGCTAGCATCAACACACGTGTCTCCAGTTATACCAATTGGATTCTAGAGAATGTATTTTCGTAATAAACATTATACAAACTTCGTGATAAACTGTAACTTAGCGCATTGTAAATAATATTAAATATTTAATCTTGATATACTAATCGCACGAGTATTAATTTGGTCTTTAATCTGCGGGGCTTTAAGGCTTTATTTTTATCTATTTGTGTCATATTATGTGGGGTTTATTAGAATTAAAGCCACCAATAGAATATTATAATCATTAATATTTTATTGAAGCGCTCGTGGCCCCGCGGACTCAGTGTTCTGTAAACGATCACTGCAGTAAGCACTTTCACTATGGCCGGTCCATGGATAGGTGACCATCCATGTGATCACTTTGTGACAATTATTTGAGCGTTTCCGTGCTTCGGAAGGCACGTTAAGCCGTTGGTCCCGGTTGCCAGTAAAATGGCAGTCGTTAAGCTAAATTGAAGGCTTTATTTCAACAGCAGGCAGTCACAACCTGCGCCTGTCCATTTAAACAAGGCAATACGGCTCACCACCTATTACGTGGGACAAATTATACAAAGGTGAAATGTGGGCATATAATATGCCGCTGCCTACCCCTTCGGGGATAAAGGCGTGACCATATGTATGTATGTAATATTTTATAACAAAATGAAAAAAGAAAGAAAGATCCGTTGGGATCAAGCTGTCTTTTTTTACCTGTTTTCGTAGGCTACTGAAACGGCTTTCTTCGAGATCAAAGGAGTGAAACTTCTGTAGGTGCATAGTACTATTAGTTATGCTGTGGTCATGGATGGAATGTTGGTATCATCCAATGAAGCGCTCGTGGCCCCGCGGACTCAGTGTTCTGTAAACGATCACTGTAGTAAGCAACTTTCACTATAACCCTTGGATGGGTGACCATTCATGTTACCACTTTGTGAAATATATTTGAACGTTTCCGTGCTCCGTAAGACAGTTGGTCCCGGTTGCCAGTAAAATGGCAGCCGGCAAAATTTCAACAGCAGGCAGTCACAACCTGCGCCTGACCATCTCAACACGGCAATACGGCTCACCACCTATTACGTGGGATAATTTCTAAAAATTTGCAAGGTGGGCATAAAATATGCCTCTGCCTACCCCTTCGGGGATAAAGGCGTGACCATATATGTATATGCATTTGCATGTATTTTAATTTAGTTGCTGACTGCTTACTGTTATTTTAGTTAAAACATCAATAAGACCAACTTATCTCCACCAATAGTTTAACGTGCTTTTCGAAGCATAGAATCGTTTATAAATGCACACAAGCGGTCATTCATCTCAGGACTGACCAATGTATAAAAGCCTCAACCCTTTGATCGTTCATAGGTCACTGAACTAGCGGAGTTCTGTGGGTACGATCACAACGGAATGAAACAGAAGATTTAGAAGTACTTAGCTGCTATACAAAAAGTTTTGATTTCAGTATAATTAAAATAACACTGTCCACTTATGCTTTTTAGGAAAAGTTCTGAAAAAATCCATACAAGCACGAGTGCCTACTCAACTATAAATTTTCATCACAATATTTTTCTTTGAAATGTTAAAATCAACTTTTGACTCCGACTGTACTGTGTACAACAATAGTAAAGTCCCTTCAAGGTACAAGTAAACAAATGATTTATGAAATCCCAACGCATACACACAAAACTAACATCTTTGGAGTAGTTTCATTAAGTGGATAGGAAAAGCAAAGTTTCTTAAACCCAGTAATTGTTTTAAGGTAGTTTACAGCGGCGTATCTTTGATAGGTTCGTACTCTCAACACTTCAAGTGCACGGTAATCTACTTTATCTCCTATATAAGACAGCCCTTTAATGGGTATAGCATCAATTGTGTAGGTTAGGATCTTTAGTGTAGTAAATTTGACATAGTGATATTCAATTAAAATGTATAAATTTGTGTTATTATTTTTGGTCGCTCAGGTTTATGGTAAGAGTCATTTATTTTACTTAAGAGTTTTTGTTGATAATCTTTGATTCTGTCCCATTTCTCCGGAGACTACCACAGGTTAGTCTTAAATTGATCCACATAGACTATTTGCTGGTGTTAGTTTATATAACTAAAATGTACGCAAAAAAGGCCCGGGTGCTTTTTTTTAACATGAGGAAAAATCCTCATGGAGGCTATGTCGGACTCCTACCGACTAAAAACCCTCACGTAACCCCCAACAGCCTATGGTTGGAGCCCCGGGTGAGCCCTCGGAAGGATGTCCCAGGACTCCCAAAGAGGCCCGGGTGCTTAGCTTTCCGAAATACTACCCGTTCGCTCTAACTTTGCCGTTGGCGTAGAGGCTTATACCCAAATTGTTAATTACACGAAGGAAATTGACAGTAGCTAATGTCACTTGGTCATAGAAAATAAGCAACATTGTATGAAGAAATGACATTAGTTGCTGTCAATTTATTTCGTCTAATTAAAAATTCGACTTTAGTATGGAGCCGAGCGGCAAAGTTAGAGCGAACGGGCTATACCGTCATTACTCATGACTGTGAGCCTGGGGGCGAGAGTCTGGGCGAGATATCGCCCTAGCAGAGACAGGCGCAGGGTAGCGGCTCTAAATTGGAGATTGGGAAAGTTGGTAAAAAAATGGTAAATGACAAGAGATATTAACTCATTCGACTAGCATAGGTCTAATGACTGCGAGGAACGCAGCGATGACACAGCGCTCCATACGCTAGTGAAGTGCACAGCGTGGACGCAACAGCGCCAGGTTCTCGTAGTGGGTCTGGACGTGGACACTCTCTCGCTCGAGACCATGGGGCGAGCCATTATCTCCAGCGGGAGTAAGTGGGACTGCGCCGCCTCTTTCTGCGAGAAGATCATGCTCGTGACGCGGCGCGAGGCGGCGGGACGGGTACGGGAGAGAACTCTCCCACCCGAGTTTCGCAGTCGGCGGCCTGGGCGCCGCCGACGTGTCTTCGCCGAGGACTATCGGCCTCCATGACCGGGGGTCTGAGGACGGTGAGAGAGTCGCTCAGCGTCATTACAGAAGCAGGGCCATGACGGCAGCGTGACGTGAGAAACTCTCACACTAACTTAGAAGCTGGATTACACCCGAAACCCCCCCTGGGCGAGGCCGCAGTGGCGGCCGTAGGTCTATTGGGAGTCCTGGGACATCCTTCCGAGGGCTTACCCGGGGCTCACAACCATAGGCTGTTGGGAGTTACGTGAGGTTTTTTACTCGGTAGGAGTCCGGCATAACATCCATGAGGATTTTCCCTGACGTAAACAAAAAAACAATATAGGTCTAATGAGTTGACGTCATGTTCATACTATGTCAAAATTACAGATGTCTAGCACTACAAAAGCTTTAAACTAGTCGTCGAATGAACAAAGGCGACGAAAGACGTGACGAAACTACCATTACTTTTACTAATAGTTACGTATGTTTAAACCATTTTTTTCCTTTTTAAAAAGCTATCGTTTTTTTTAGGATTTATCTTACCAGATGGAAGATTCCAAACCTTTGACCTCGATACCCGTATAGTCGGAGGGAGGTACCGCTGCTCCTGAAGGAAAAATCCCTTACCAGGCATCGCTTAGGAATATTTTCAATTCGCATTTCTGCGGAGGAACCATTTTGAATAAAAGGTGGATCCTAACTGCTGCTCATTGCACTTCTGGGTAAGAAATTTCAACTCAAAAATACTTTCTACTATTGGCGTGTAAATGGTATAACACTACAAAGGTTTTTAAGGTTCTAGTCAACATAATTTGACAGGGATGCACTCGTTGACCAATCAAGGCGAGGCCATTTTAAAGTATATGGGGTTAGATGAACAGTGTCAAACTGAAGACGAGACCAAAAATGAAAGATCTATGTGTGAGTTACATAGTGTTGTTGAATGGTCACACCTATGTTATCGATAGTATCTGTATAAATGGATGGAATGGAAATGAAACTTCTAAGCACACAAAGTGCTTAGAAGTTTCATCTCCAACTTCTTGTTTTGGGGAATAAATTGTTAATTTGAATGTAATCGACTATTAAAAAGTAAAATTGGGATTATATGGGGTAACTCGTAATATTTGAAATTCTGTAGTGATCTTACGATTTTAACAGGTAATTTATGGCATCGTACATTGCATTGTTGCCGTACATATATATTTTGTCAATTGAATTTGAAATTTTACTGAAAATACAACTCTTATCGTAATACTAAACCTAGAAACTCATTTATTATTGAACCCTAGTAACAATAAAAGATATTACTCGTAAATTTTTTTAAATATATTTACATCGCCAAATTGACGTCGCCACTGATGGAAACTAATGGAAAGCCGTGGCGCATCTAGCGAATGGGGGCCATGCTCACAGCACACAAGACTTGTGACAGTAGTCCTCAAGTTGGCGGTCCTATGATGTGCTTCTTCACGCTCCGCTTGTAAAACCCAGGATTGTAAAATGAGGGAAACACATGTGCGGGCAGGTCGTTCCAGGCTTTCGTAGTTCGACAGAGGAACGATCTTTTGAAACGCTCAGTTCTGGCGAAGATTCTCTCCGCTATATATGAGTGGCACCTCTGCCCGACGTGTTGTTCGGAATCTGAAAGGAGATGGTGGGATCAGGTTGAAGAGCTCTTCAGAACATTCGCCGTGATACATTCGGTAGAAGGCAGCCAAGGACGCTATGGTTCTTTGCTGCGCTAACGGCTTGACGCTTACCGTCATCTTAGGACAACCTATAATTCAAATCGGATAACACGTCTCTGCATAGCGCCAAGCGCGTTCAGTAAGTACCTCGCACAGTTATCCCAAAGGTGAGAACAGTATTCGACGCAGAGGCTAATCTGCGCCTTGCACAGCAAACATCCCGGTGTGGCGGCGTGGAGTACCTTACCTAAATGAAGTAAAATTATAAAAATTCAACTGAAAATGGTTCACAAATTTTGGAAATATTATATAGGCACAAAACCCTAAAAAAAGGTTAAATAACACAGTTCGAGTAAAAATCAATCATATTTATAATAAATTAAATCCAGATAAGTTTGTTTGTAGCAATGCCACTATAATGAACTATCGACATCCTTATCGATACCTACCCATGACTATTTTACTGTAAACAGCCCTTTTTATTTCTGCCTTATATATCCTCCAAAAATGCATTTACACATTAAATATTGTGTTATGTATGAAGGAAAATGCATAATCTACGTTATGAGTTGGACTTTCAGTGAAATTTCACATCCAATTTGGCAAAATATGTACGGCAAAAATGGAATGAACGAAGTCACAAATGACCTGTTAAACGAGTCTTTCTTCGTATAATTGCGTTTTGTAATATCCTATTCACACACTAAACACGACACTATTGTTGAAAATATATAATTTTCCATTTTAATCGTAAGATCACTACAGATTATTGGATATTATGAATAACATAGAGCCGCCATAGGATCCCAGTGGGCTCAGCGATTCAAAATACTGACATATGAGTACACAATTTGCTTTCTCTTTTCCTCTCGAGCTAAGTGCTATGGATAATGAGCTTTCGCTCGAACGCTGTGTATATCTATTGAGAGTAGCGAAAAATCCTAAATCTATGGGTTTACCACTGGTGACTGAAATTCATTTGATCATTTGATGTGTGATCGAAAACACATTAAGCCATTCTACTACTGATCGAATGAACAATTGACCAAAAGAGTTTTTATCGAACACACATTTGATATTTTTACTACTGATCGAATGCCCGTTTGCTCGAAAAACAGTTGAGTAAAGAATATTTTTACAAACAAAAGCGAAATACTTTAATTTTATTTTTATTTTGTGTTTATCATAATGCCGTTTTCGATGTGCCACTTGTTTGACGGAATTAAATGCATTTTTCTTTCTTCTTTCTTTCAAATAAGTAGAATTCGGTTTTGGCACTCACCGGCCCCTGCCGCGGCACGCTCGCTTCGTTAGCTCGGCTCGTGCGTTGTTGTTCTAACCTAACCTAACCTAGCCATTTTAATTCAGCCTCTGTTAAAATATTCTTTAGTCAACTGTTTTTCGAGCAAACGTTCATTCGATCAGTAGTAAAAATATCAAATGTGTGTTCGATAAAAACTCTTTTGGTCAATTGTTCATTCGATCAGTAGTAGAATGGCTTAATGTTTTTTCGGTCACACATCAAATGATCAAATGAATTTCAGTCACCAGTGGTAAACCGTCGCCAAATTGACGTAGCCAGCCTGATGGGAAGCCATAGCGCATCTAGAGATTGGAGGTCCTCTCTGGCGTCACACAGGGTCCATAGTCCATACATAATATATTAGCCAGGCTATTTAGGTATTTTAATTCAATAATGATGGAACGATTTACAGCTATACAGAGCTAAATATAGTTCTTAGCTTTTATTATCTCAAAGCCTAAAATTCCTCGCTTTTAGTTGACCAGAACGGGAATATCAAGCATGAAAGTGTATGAAGCCGTGCTTTTTCCATCATAATAAAATATCTTGCTAATATTGTAAAGGCGATAGTTGTGAGTGTAGATGTCCGGATGTTTCACGCTCTAACGGTTGAACGGATCTATCTGAAAATTGATACAGGGATAGAATATAGTCTGAAAAATCGGTTATTTTAATCGCGGGAATAGATTCTTATAGTAAGAAGGAACGCGAAAAAAATTCCACGCGGGCGAAGCTATGGGCGGCATCTAGTTATAATAATACTTACAACGGTTCTATTAGTTATTCCATGTGACCCTTACGTAAACATAATAATCATAAAAGTAAAGATATCGTGACCGCAACCTTTCCACGGCTGAAGTCAGAGCTTGGAAATGGGTCAAGGTCTGAACAATAATATTACATAAATATATTTATAGTAAGTACTCCTTTGACGTAGATGGCTTGTATGAGTCACATTCACAATCTAGCGCGACCTTACATAACACTCTGAGGTAACAAGGATTGCGCGCTATAGTGTTACGTAATATATTAAGTGATCAAATGATGGTGACCTAGTGGATAAGGTCCCGCCAAAGACGCGGGATAGCACCCGAACCCCCCCTAGAGTAGGCCGCAGTGGTAGCCGTAGGTCTGTTGAGGAGTCCTGGGGTATCTTTCTGAGGGCTTACCCGGGCCTCCAAACCGTAGGCTGTTAGGTAGGATACGTGTGTTTTTTTGTCGGTACGAGAGAGTAGGATTTTCCTCACGTCAAAAAAAGCCCAGTGGATAACGACTCGGATTTGATATACTAAATGTCCACATTTCACTAGTTTTGCTTATTATATAATAGCTTATGATTAGTGGGTCATAGCACGCACAGTTCTACAAACAAAGTTTAGTACTTAATAGACTCACCACCGTACAGGTGGTGATCCCACACTCTAGAGGAATTTAGGAGCTCCGGTCGCGGTACATTTTCTTGTTTTCTGTTCTTTTACATGGTTTAGTTATGAACATGATCTGAATTTATCAAAGACCAAATTTTACATAATTATTTGTGCAAAATTATCACCAATTTAGAAGTACCTACCCAAAAATATCAGTGACTATTACTGAAAGTGAACAAAGTTACTGAAGTATGTAAAAATACATTAATAATTTAATTTATAGATAGAGCACCAGAAGCATTAAGTACTTTTACGTAAAGTACGTAAGTACTTAATGGTTTATTTAAAACGAAAATTCTCAGTATTTCTTCCTGTAATTTTACTGATCAACGGGTAAAATATTTTAGAGGCGGCCACAAAGGAATTATTGAGGTTTAAAATGGGCATTACGAGACGTGACTGAAAATGAAAATTTCTGAAACGAAGAGATGTTACCGCTCTCTAAACATTTAACCGCTGAACACTTTCGAAATTCAATAAGTTTAAACGCAATATCGATGTTATACCGTTTCACAATTTCTACGAAATCACTTTTAGATTTTATTGAGGTATCACTTGCTCGCTTGAACTACAAAATCCACACTATGTATCACAATTGTGTTTGTTGACTGAATTGTTCACCTTTTGTTGTTGTGTTGTGTGATTCAACCTCTTTTCACATCTTATTTGAGTTCAGTACGAAAAGGCTTTTACGAGAAGGGTCAGGTCTGAACAAAAGCTCATTTCAGAGCAGTTGCTACCAATCTAAACATAATTGTAAAACTGCTGTGTTTATTTTGTTTACAATTCTATCTATCTACCATGCCGACCGAGAGAGATCTCAATGCGAGGGAATGTTTAGGTCTGAACAAAAGCTCTTTCCAAAGCAGTTGCTACCAATCTAAAAATAATTCCTTTTTCAACCAATCCACACTGAGTATCAAAGTAGTAGTCGGCACGAATAGCCTTACCCGAGGTGGCGAAAAGTACTTTGTAGATAAGATTATCATTTATAAAGACTATGACTCAAATACTATGAAGAACGACATCAGTCTCATTAGACTTACAAAGGACATTGAGTTTGGAGACAAAGTTCAACCTATTGCATTGCCTGAAGAGAATACTGGAGCTGACGAGGACTTATTGCTGAGTGGATGGGGAAGAACTTCTGTAAGTACTTATTTTTCATATCGAATAATGTTGAGATATTTGACTGCGAATATTGACTGCCTTTGTGGCGCGGTCGGTAGTGATACCGCCTGCGGCGCTGGAGGTCGTGGGTTCGATTCCCACCGGTGAGACAAATATTTGTGTGACCCATAAGTGTTTGTCTCAAGAGTCTGGGTGTTTCTATGTATAATAATTATGTATGTATTTAAAAAGTATATAAGTATTAATATCCGTGGTCTGATACCCATAACACAAGCAGGTTATTCCTAGCTTACTTTGGGATCAGATAGCGTTGTGTGAAATGTCCGTGAATATTTATTTGATGTAGACAGTGGTAGCAAACTTCGATCAGAATCAGAAAGATGACATACATCGCATCCAGCCAATGCTACGGTCTGGTTGCTGTGTTGCAAGCCCTGGGGTCATCCTTCCGCGCGCGTACCCAGGACTTCCGGCATTAGGCAGATGGAAGGTCACCGTGTAGCTTTAGTCGGAAGAAGTCTGGCAGAGAATTCTACACTAGAAAAAAAAAGTGGTCTGGTTCCTAAGTAAAACCACAGTCCGCTCTCTAAAGATTGACCCCTCTGTAGGAAAATAACTTTCAACTTGGAACGTCCTATACACCTACCGATGTATTTCATAGGGTTTTCGTGACTTAATGTACCTATTTGTCAAGAAAAACATGCAAATATAACGGTTTCGCCTGTAATATATTACGAATCCCTTAGCGCCCATTGAACCTAAGTACATTTCTGAATAAATACAATAATGTATGGAAATCTGCCAGATTTGTTGACAGCTGATATATCAAACAAGAGAACCAATTGTATATATGGAACCCTTCTCCGAGTGCTCCCCTTTCTTTGCAAAGAGAGTGCTCTATAATGAAAGTGTCATTAGGGGCCCGAAATCCTTTGAGTCAAAAACTACCTACGGCATGCCGCCAGACGGCAACGCTACAATTTGGGTCACATTTGTTTATTATTTATGTGAGAACACAATACACTTTGATGTAAATCTGGAGTGATTTTTTTTCGAAACAAGATTTTTAATGTGTACCTAATGGGCTTTCTCTGAATAATTAAAAAAATAAAGTGACGCGACATTATATATTCAATAGGACGAAGTTTTAAATCAGACCGACTAGGTCTGCCCCTCTCTTAGGAATATGAATGCGAGTTAGGCTTCTTACCTATCTCATTAGTCATTAATTCACGTAAAAATTTTGAATGTAACCGTAAATACCTTCACATTCTTAAAGCCTCGATGACAAACACGGAGTGATTTTACAAACTACAAGATTTTACAATCTGCCTTTGACTATCTCACAGTAAATCACTCGTTAGCTTTTTTTATACTCGCCCACTAGCAGTTTGTGAACTTGCTTTGTGTCATTCAGGGTTAAGACGAGAGACTGTAGCACCCGTAAAAAAATGAACGATTATTGTAAACTAGATGACGCTAATGGCTTCACTCGCGTGAAATTCAGTACCCGTTCACGCTTCCCGTGAGATCATATTCGCGGGATAAAAAGTAGCCTATGTGTTATTCCAGACTATACTCTTTTCCTGTATCAAATTTCAGCCAGATCCATTCAGTCGTTAGAGCGTGATTGAGTAACAAACATCCAAACATCTTCACAAACTTTCACATTTATAATACTAGCTGATGCGCGCGGCTTCGACCGCGTGAAATTCGGTACCCGTTCCCGCTTCCCGTGGGAACATATTCCCGGGTGTCTATGTGTTATTCCAGACTATAAGCTATCTCTATACCAAATTTCAGTCCGATCCGTTCACCCATTACAGCGTGATTGAGTAACAAACGTCCAAACATCTAAACATCCAAACATCTTCACAAACTTTCACATCAATACATATAATAAAATCGTAACGGGTCGCTGTCTGTACATGGAAGATAAATAAGAAAAAATATTATAGGGGGGGCTTTATGAACGCAATAGAACCCAAAACAACGATTTTTAGAATTTTTGTCTGTTTGTCTGTATGTCTGTATATCTGTTTGTCTGTACGGTTGTGTAAGCTAATCTCAGTAACCGCTCAACCGATTGCAATGCGGTTTTTTTTATTGTGTTGAGGTTTGCTCCAGTTAACATTTAGCGTTTGTTTTATGTAAATCGGTTTAGAAATAAAAGAGTTATAACACTTTTAACCCATATATGCCCAGCGGGTCGTTTTTGTCCTGAAAAACTGGATTTGGTAAACGCGCTATTTCGTCCTTTTAAAACGTTAATTTTCAATGCCTAGTGTATACCAAAATAAATGAAAATACTTGGATTGGGTTGGAGTTTGTTGTCACTAGTGACAGTTGTTTTTATGACTTGATTTTTGGTGACAATAAATTCCGACTCTGCTGATAAAAATGTGAGTAACATTGTTTTCTGCGTAAAAATACCCAATAAGTCATTTGTTTTATAATATTAGATAGTTATTCTTTTCAATAACAGGGAATGTGGTATAAAATACTTATTTTATTCCAAAGATATAGCTGTCAGAACACTGACGGGTCGCTATTGACCCATTGGGTAAAAGTGTAACTAATGTAAATTAGATCTGAAGGACCGCTTTACACGAATGATATCATTGAAGTGTTGGAAAATTTGGACTTCAACGATGATGTACTGGGTGCTGATATCTTTATTAATCCTCCTGGTGATGGCAAGGTATCAGATGGTGATTCAGGGGACGAAGAAGTTACATTTTTCTATCACTTATCACGTCGACAGCTACTTGCACTGGCAAATCTTACTTGTAGACGACCAATTACTACGGAACCCGCGTCCAGTGAAGATGATGAACTTCATGATACACCTCCATTACCACTGGAACAAATAAGGCGCAGAGGAGGAAGAGGGAGACCCCAAAGAAGGGTTAGAGGAGCAATTACTCAACGTCAAGCGCGTGGAGGTTGCTCTTGGAGATCCTTCCAAGGACAATCGTGCGTGGACTATGCCACTTCCTAGGTCCGTTTGACGTTGTCTGAAAATAGTGATCCTATCGAATTCTTTAAACTTTTTTTCAATCGTGAAGTAATTGTTCACTGGGTCAGACAAACAGTTACATTATGCTGTTCAATCGGGAAATATGAATTTCTCTTTTCCAGACCAAGAAATTATTGTTTTGTTGGTATTATTATTTTGTCTGATTATGTTCCGCTACTGTGACGCCGCATGCACTGGTAAAGCATTGAGGATACTCATACAACTCATAACTTGCGGCACAAAGTATGCACCGCAAAGATTTGAAGAGATTTTTCGTTATTTTCACGTGACAGATAATACTGAACTGCCAGAAAATGATAAGATGGCGAAAGTAAGCCCGCTGATTGACATGTTAAATGCCAAATTTCTTCTGTATCTATGCTCGTAAATAACAACATAATAAGCATCAATAAATCTATGGTTCCCTATAATGGTAGGCATGGTTGCAAACAACACATCAAAGGGAACCAATTAGAATTGGTTTAAAAATATGAATTGCTGCAACGAGATTGGGCTACAGCCGGTAAATAAATAAATAAATATAAGTAAATTTATTATTTACATTTAAACATGATAAATGAATACATATTTAACAACATTCTGGTATCTTCATTCATTATAAACTAAGTAGCACATTTGACCACGGGGTCGTTTTTGACCCTTAAAAAAAACGTATTTCTCTCAGTGCCACCTCCGATTTTCACTTACAATATCCATAGGGGCCCTTCAACCTACCACATATCCAAAATTCAGTCCTGAATTGTTTAAAAATAGTCTTAATCATTAAGCTCTTTTATGATTAAGCAAACAGGGCAGTTTCAGACGCTGCTTGATGACTCTGATGAAGAAATACCTTTCCTTTCATACACCTTATGTGACGTAGACGAAGTTGCGGGCTCAGCTAGTTTACAAATAATTTTGAAATTTTTAATCTAGTACCTAAGCTCTATGCCGACGCAGCTACAGATGATCCACCTGAAGTCTCTGAGCGTGGAACGCTGCCAGGAAATCTACAAAAACTCCCAACCTGGTGTCTCCGAGACCCAAATCTGTACGCTTACTAAATCTGGAGAAGGAGCTTGCCATGTGAGTAAACATTTCAAACATTTTTTTTTATTTGAAGCTGATGGAAAGCCGTGGCGCATCTAGCGATTGGGGGCCACTTCTGACAATGGTCCTCAAGTTGGCGGCCCTGTGATGTGCCTCTTCACGCTCCTCTTAAAGAACCCGGGGTTGTAAGATGAGGGAAATACGTGTGCGGGCAGGTCGTTCCAAGTTTTATAGTTCAACAGAGGAACGATCTTATAAAACGCTCGGTTCTGGCGAAGATTCTCTCCACTGTGTATGTGTGGCATCTCTGCCCAGCACGCGTTGTTCGGATTCGGAAAGGAGATGGTGGGATCAGGTTAAAGAGCTCTTCAGAACATTCACCGTGATACATTCGGTAGAAGGCCATTGACGCTATGGTTTCGCTGCGCCAACGGTTCCTCTTACGTCTTAATCTTGTTATACTTTAGGTATAGTTTCCATATTACCTTTTCTATCAAAAGTCCTAGAGCGTCTCGTCAACACCCAATTAAGTTCATATCTGAATAGACACCAACTCCTTAATCCTATCCAGTCAGGTTTTCGACCAGGTCACAGCACGACTAGCGCATTGATTAAGATTACTGACGACGTGCGTATGGGCATGGAGGATGGAAATCTCACAGTTCTTGCATTATTGGATTTTAGTAACGCCTTCAACACTGTAGATTTCCAACTTCTGCTTGGTATTTTGCGCTCTATTAACATATCTCCACCAGTGATTGATTGGTTTCATAGTTACCTTTTTGGACGTCGACAGAGAGTTCGTATTGAAGACTCTTTTTCTTCTTGGCGTAGTACAACTGTCGGCGTACCACAGGGTGGCGTGCTTTCTCCCATACTTTTCACAATTTTTATAAATTCTATTTCGAAGTATTTGTTTTCTGCCTGCCACCTTTATGCAGATGATCTACAGATTTACACACAAGCTCCTGTAGTTGAATTACCGACAGCCTTTACAATCATAAATGCGGATTTGGCTCAAATATGTCAATGGAGCAAGCAATATGGCTTGTCAGTAAATCCTACAAAGACACAAGTCATAGTGATTGGAAGCTCTGGAATGTTGGCGAAGGTAGATCGGACAATCCTTCCAGATATTTTATTTGATGGTGTTTCACTACACATAAGTGAAAATGTGAAGGATTTAGGCATTATGATTGATAATACATTATCCTGGCGTACACAAATGTGTGAAGTTAGTCGAAAACTATTTGCCGCATCAGGTTCCTTACGTAGATTGCGCAACTTTCTACCTACGTCCACTAAAATTGCGCTTGCAGAATCCCTTCTCCTACCTCTACTTGATTACGCTGATGTTAGCTATCTTGATGTCACTGAGGAGCAACTTGACAAACTTGAGCGCCTCCAAAATTTTTGCATTAGATTTATATTTGGTTTACGCAAATATGATCATGTCTCCGAATTTCGCAACAAACTCAAGTGGCTCCCAATTCGACTTCGACGGAATACTCACATTCTTTGTTTGCTATATAGCATCCTCTTCAATCCCGCTAGTCCCAATTATTTAAAAGAACGTTTCATGTTCCTTAATGACACACATTTGAGAACTTTGAGGTCATCAGAAACTTTGGCATTGGCAATACCTAGGCACGGGACTTCTTTTTATGGCAAGTCCTTTACCGTGCAAGCTGTACGGCTGTGGAATGCCTTGCCAATAACTGTAAGGCGAGCAAAATCTTTGAATATATTCAAACGAATGGTGAAAGAACACTATTTGGCATGTTAAAATAAAATTTTAAAGTTATGATGAAATATGTATTGATTTATATAATATATATAAATTCTGATATGTATGTATGTATATATATATATATATATATATATATATATATGTATGTGTTTATATATGTACCTATACATTTATATATTTGTATATGTGTTTATTTATGTATATTTGTCTATTTGTTTGTATGTATTTACACATTCTTATTATATTTATCTAGCTATTGTAATTGTACTTTGTATTCATTTAATGTACCACGTATTTTATAGTACCTAATAGGTACCTTCTTTCTATTAAAACACTAATAAAATATCTGCCCAGTTATAAACTTGATCTCTTACACTCATATCCATCCAAAGGTTGCCTGGAAGAAATCGCACTTAGCGATAAGGCCGCCCATTGTACATTTTAATCTCTGTATTCCATATACATGTATATGTTAATTAGTGTACAATAAAGCATATTCTATTCTATTCTATTCTATAGTTTTCCCTGCAGGCAAGACCTAGTCTTAAATGTTCTTGCTCATTGTTCCATAAACGATCACGGCGTTAAGCATCATACTATCATCGGTCACCCTGAGATAGGTAACCTACGTTCGGTGTTCTAAAGGAACAATCCAATCTTTCCTCTGTATATTATTATGTAGTAACATAATCTATATCTATACTAATTTTATAAAGAGGAAAGATTTGATTGTTTGTTTGTTTGCATCGAATAGGCTCCGGAACTACTAGACCGATTTGAAAAATTCTTTCACTGTTGGGAAGCTACACTCTTTGCGGTGAACATAGGCTATATATTTTATTTCCGTATTCCCACGGGAACGGGAACGACGCGGATGAAACCGCGTAACGTCGGCGTCCGCAATATTATATAGTATTATATAGAGGAAAGATTTGGTTGTTTGTTTGTTCGCATCGAACATAGGTTTCGAAACAACTGAACCGATTTGAAGAAATCTTTCGCTGTCGAAGCTACACTATCTCTGGGTGACATAGGTTATTTTATTCCTGTATTCCTACGGAAAAGGGAACTACGCGGGTGAAAACGTGCGTGACGTCCGGCAGGCTGATTACGTATAAAACAGCGATCAGCGATAACCGCGCAATCATTGCGCAATCATCGCACGATTTATCGCTGGTGGCGGAAAAAATGGTATTACGTTAAATTCTATAGCGAATCGTTCGCTAATCGCTACGTCGCACTTATCACTACGAAACTAGCGCCATAAACAATTACGTGGCGATCACTGAAAACTGGGAACTGTCACATCTGTTGGGCATTTCATTAGTGTATGTGTGTGCTGAGAGACCACTTTTATTTTTTCGGATTTTTGCAGTTTTACTAACAATAGTGCGTAGTAAAATTTGCGAAAATATTTGTAAAGCTTAGTGATCGGTTAGAAAGCGCGTCCGAACACGTGCTCGCAGCACTATTGTTAGTTAAACTGCAAAAATCCGCAAAAACTGAAAGTGGTCTCTCAGTACACACATACACTAATAAAATATCGAAATCGCTGCCTGGAGGTTGTCAAAAACGATACGTAATACGAAATTATCGCCAGATCGCTGCCGCAGTATAGCACAAATGCACTTTTTAATTTACTGATTGTCCTACAGAGGCAGCACCGTCGCTAGTTGGCTATGGCAAAACGATCGTTGATACGTAATACGAAACAGTCAACAAACAGCGATTATCGCGCGATTTCCGCGAGATTATCGCTATCACTTGCCTATTGTAACATTCGTAATAAGCCTGCCGTTTGTTTGTAACGTGAGGTAAAATCCTGCATGGATTCTATGCCGGACTAAAAACCTCACGTAACGCCCAACAGCCTACGGTTGGTAAGCCCTTGGAAGGATGTCCCAGGACTCCCAAAGTAACTAATATTGATTCTGGAATTAGGTATCAGATTTTCTTATAATTTCACTGACTTCTCATGCATCGACAGTCTCAAATTTTATCTAGGGTTCTCAATGAGGCACGAACACTTACCTAAGCTTATTTATTTAATTTTCAGGGTGATTCCGGAGGACCCCTGGTAGAAGGCGACGCTGTGGTCGGAGTCGTGTCCTGGGGCATGCCGTGTGCGCGGGGCTACCCTGACGTTTACACTAGAGTATTTTCTTACAAAGACTGGATTCAAGAACACATGACGTCCACAAAGCCCAGTGGAATTTTAGGATAGCTAAATATGTACTTATGTATTTGTCTACTGAGCGCCAAAAGGACCCACCGGCAAAGTTATGTAACTGGAAAATTACATAGAATGTTTTCTACAAAAAAATATACAAAAATTATACTGTTATTGATACAATTTATGTTTTATTTTTAAACCTCATAGCCTGTCCTCCTATTAATCCTAATAATAGTACGGAAAATGTGTTGAATATTTGGTTGTTTGTTACTCAATAACGCCTTTTCGGCTGAACGGATCTGGCTGAATTTGGTACAGAGATAGATTATAATCCCTACTAATATTATAAATGCGAAAGTAAGTCTAGCATATACAGTCCCCCAGATGCTCCATATGTACAATTCGAAGAAAAACTTGAAGAAGCATTGTTTAAATGCCAAAGTACTAAAAAAACGGTCCTATTTTGTGGGGATCTCAATGTAGATGTTTTAGAAACTGCACGGGAGCCTTTACAGAGAGAGAAAATGTTAAATTTGTTCAAGTCATTTGGTTTGTATAATATATTTTTGGAACCTACTCGTATAACTGCCACTAGTGCTACTTGTATCGATAATATTTATACTAATATAAATCCCAATAAAAAAATGTATAGTGGACCCTGTAAAATCAGATCATCGCGGTCAGTTTGTTTCTTATCTGAGAAATAGTAGGGAAAATAAGAAGGTAATTAGTTTTGTCCCAGTTAACACACATCGCTTGGAGACATTCAGAAGAAGAAAATAACAAAATTGCCCAATTACACTAGTGTATAAGAATCCTACTCTGATTTATTTAATTTGATACATGATGTGTTTGGGAAAATCTTTACCCCGAAAACTTTATCAATCGGAGGCAGCTCTGCTTTCAGTGACTGGGCAACACCCGGAATTTATAAAAGTCGCCATAAACTATATGAACTGTATTCTGAAAAATCGCAAAATTTCAACCCAGAGTTTCAGGAATATGTTAAAAAATATTCAAAGATATTTAAGCAAGCCTGTACGTTGGTGGCCAAGTCTAATTTCATTAGAAATAAAATTTTAGATTCTGCGAATGTCATTAAAACTACTTGGAACATTATAAATGCGGAATGTGGTAGGTGTACAGCGAATGAAAGAAAGTTTCATTTAAAGATAGACAATCGCCACGTTTCGGGGGATATGGAAGTGGCGACCGAGTTCGAATTTTTTTTCAGTAATGTACCTATAGAGATTACTAACACTCTCCGGTCCTCTTCTACCTCCGCCGAGCTTTTATTAGCAGAATCTGTAGCTGCCTGTGAGGGCGCGTTCGAATTTACAGTTGTCAACTGCAACGACATCTTAAAAGCATTTAGATCTATTAATGTTAAAAAAACCGCTGACCTTAGTGGGCTATCGGTAAAATCCGTAACAAGTATTATAGATGTCATTGCCCCCCACTTGGCAACTGTGTTTAACGATTGCGTCTCAAGTGGTGTATTTCCTGATTTGATGAAACACAGTAAAGTTATACCACTGTTCAAGGCTGGCAGTGCTTCAGATCCGGGTAATTTCAGACCTATCTCGGTGTTGCCGACCTTGAGCAAGATATTTGAAAAACTAATACTAGAGCAGATGCTGATCTATTTTAATAGTCACAAATTGTTTCATGAGAAACAATTTGGCTTCACTAAAGGACGCTCGACTACCGAAGCTGGTGTAGAGTTATTGAAATGTATTTACGAGGACTAGGAGAATAAACAAGATGCAATTGGTGTGTTTTGCGATTTGTCTAAGGCATTTGATTGCGTCCAACATGAAACATTAATCAGGAAATTACACCATTATGGCATATGAAGCAAGGCTCTCGATCTTCTGACTTCATTATTGAACAAAAGAATTCAGAGGGTTGATGTTAATGGTACACGCTCAGAGGGCTCTGTAGTTACTATGGGCATCCCACAGGGTTCAATACTTGGACCATTTTTATTCCTTATATATTTTAATGACCTACCCTTTTACGTGGGGGACAACAACAGGATTGTTTTGTTTGCAGATGACACTTCTTTGATTTTCAAAGTTAAAAGACAAATAGATAACTATGACGATGTCAACAACGCAATCTTGAAAGTAGTTCATTGGTTTAACACTAACAATCTTAGACTGAATGATAATAAAACTACATGCATAAAATTTTCCTTGCCTAATGTAACACAGTCAGAAACCAATGTTCAACTTAATGGTCGGGTGTTGGAACTTGTGGAATCAACGACGTTCCTAGGGTTAACGGTCGATGCTGGTTTACAATGGGGTCCACATATTGTCAAACTTGCAAATAGATTAAGTTCAGCAGCATTTGCTGTACAAAAGATAAGGCACTTGACGGATGTAGATACGGCTCGAATAGTCTATTTCAGTTACTTTCATAGCATAATGTGTTACGGTATTCTACTGTGGGGCAATGCTGCAGATATAGATAAAATTTTTATTTTACAAAAGCGGGCCATAAGAGCTATATATAGATTAGGTCCAAGGGTCTCTCTGCGCGAAAAATTCAAAGAGGTTAAAATTCTTACAGTAGCATCACAATACATTTTTGAGAATCTACGTACATACGTACAAAGAAATTTACATAGTTTCGCTAAGTTAAGTGATAGACACAATGTCAACACTAGAAATAAAAGTAACCTTGCTGTTTATCATAACAGATTGCACAAAATCAGCAATTCTTTCATGGGTAACTGTATACGCTTTTACAACAGGCTCAGACGAAATTAAAAGTTTGTCCCTTAATAAATTTAAAAAGGTTGTAAAAAGTAAATTGTACTGCAGGGGCTACTATACAATTGGCGATTATTTGTTGAATGGAGAAGCCTGGAAATGACCTGCTCTACTGGATTCTCAAAAAATTGTTAAAATGCATAGTTTTTAGATTCATTTTGTAAATAGAGCTCTAAAAAGAATAACCCGCTGAGTTTCTTGCCAGTTCTTCAGGTGGGTCGCGTTGTGAACTGGTGGTAGATTTTGATTTATATTCTGGACGTTTTACAAGAGCATCTGTATTATGCCTATGTGAAATAAATTTATTTTTCTTTCTTTCTTTCTGTTACGCTTTCACGTCTAAACAGCTGGAGCGATTGAGATGAAATTTGGTTTAGGGATCGTTCAAGGCCCTAGGAAGTACATAGGCTACTTTTTAACCGACTGCGCAATGGGTTATGATTTTACGCGATAACGACTTCTACGCGGTCGAAGCCGCGGGGAACAGCTAGTCTGGAATAAAACAAGCTTCTTTTTTCCCTGGGATAGATTCCTATGTTATGCCAAATCGGAAATGTAAAACTATTTCGTACCAATGGTAAGTTAATTTGTGTGTGTTTTCACCGATCTTCATTTATTTTTATAGATCTTCATTTATTTTTACCGATCTTCGTTTGTTTTTACATCTTTTCATTTGTTTTTACAGATCTTCATTAAATTTGTTTTTACCGATCTTCATTTGTTTTTATAGTACTTCATATGTTTTTACTGATCTTCATTTGTTTTCACCGGTCTTCATTTGTTTTTACCGATCGTCATTTGCATTACCGATCTTCGTTTGTTTTTACCGACCTTCATTTGTTTTCACCGGTCTTCATTTGTTTTTACCGATCTTCATTTATTTTTTATCCAATAGTACTACGGGTAATGAATTACCCGTGGTACCTACTACCAGTAGTACCACTAGTAATACCACGCGCAAGAAAGGTGAATTACGACTACGGTCCGTCTTACTCTAGCGCAGCGTAGCTCCGTTCTTCAAGCCAAAATACAACCAACTAAAAAAGTTGTACCGTTGCACAGTGTGTTATAGAAGCCGATTTGCGGTCGTGCATGGTTTATATGTCTATTTAATGGGCACCATCATGATGAGGAATTGACAGAAATCCCGATACGATAATCTTCTCTAGTTTTAGAGATATTAATTTTTCTATGAGAGGTCAGTGACCTTAAGAAAATCTTTATCTATTTTTATTGCGAAAATTATGACTCTATTACACTTTATTAGCACTCAGAAGAGTGTAACTGTTTGCTATATATTTATATTAAAAAGTAGAAGACAGTAGCTTTAGTAGTCTGAGAAATATTAAATATTTTCTGTTTTTAACAATTATATTTTTAATAATTATAGATTAGCGTTGTAGCATTTTATTTTTGGTTATTACCATGCACAATATAGTCGTCTACAATATTCTAAAATTTCGCAAACTACAAACGTATTGTTAAGGACAAAAAGCGTTTCTAAGTTTTTGAGATATTTCTATGGAAATAGGGTTGTCGACATTTAATTAATTACAAATATTAAAATCAATTTTTTATTAGAAGATTTAAATTGAGAAGAGATTAAGGAAGGAGAAAGGTTAATCGCGTCAACCCCATGTTGACGCATTAAATAATCCCCAAAACAAAATAAAGACTAAAATAAATACACATTTATATCATTAGGACTCTTCATCAGAGTGGGGCTCCATGACGCCTCACCCCCGCTTCTCCAGTCGTTGTGTACCTGATATTGGGTTTTAGCATATTTCTAAGGGCGAACTCCTTCTCAATATCACACGATGACCTTCATAAAAGAAAAATGTAGAGAATAGTTTATTTACAACAGGCATGATGACACTAACTAAAAATTAGATTTCAGTAGTAAAATACAAAACACTCATTTATCTAGATAAATTTTGTGATATTAATAATTATTTGGATGAAATAAAACTATGAAATACGGCAATCCGCCATGATTTCATGAACACCAGCCAGAATGAATGACGTCACTTTACACTAATAAAGGCTTCCGCACACAGACACGTTATTATCCGCCGTAGTATTGCTTGCTTTATCGCACATAAGTGCGTTTCTATCATCCAATAATTAAAATAATTATATTCGCGACACTAGTGCAACGATTTATTCTAACACGTACATTGAACACCATAATTCACTCGCCACGCTATCTGAAACCGGCGTCCAGTAGAACCTGTGGGCTATAGATTAGGCTGAATGATGACGTCACTTCTGCGACCGTCACTGAGTATCGTTTTGGGGCGTATTTTAAATCTAAGTATTTTTTTTTTCTAATAAATCTCTAACTTCTACAAAAATATGTTATTCCCAGTAAATAATATATAATCAAGAGCATTTTAGGAAGTGTTTTCAAAATTTGTCATCATTCCTATTAGTATATTTATCAAAAACGTCAATTATAAGTCATCAGTAAAAACTTAGCAGATCATAATATATGGTACATTTCACAAAATAACTTTATTTTTGACAACCGTAAGCAAGATTTTAAAAAATTCATATCTTACGAACAATACGTCTGTCGCGTCTGGTATTTTCTGTGACAATACATATTAACATTATACATATAAATCATATTAAAAACGACACTTGTACTATTCCACAATATTTATTATTATAAACCTGACCGGTTTCGCTTTACAGCATTTTCAAAGGTCTAGATGGAAGGACACGGTATATAGTACAAGTGTTGTTTTCAATATGTGCAGCAAGTTCCACCAAGGGCCGTCAATCAACAGTATAAATAACATATAAATCAATTTCAAACAAATGCTACAACGTAAGAGATTTTGAATAAAAAAATATTTAGGTTATTTTAGAAATTTTTTTTTTTCTTTTTTTTGGGACTCCAGTCATCAATTTCTTATGTGGAAATTTATTCTTTAGGTTAACCTTCATCGTGTTTGAATACATTTTATAGTTAAAAATCATAAGGAAAACAGCTATAAGGTTTTTCTGATTTCTATGGATTTTTCTCAATTTTTTTAATTTCTTAAAAAGTATGAGACATACAGTAACGAAAGTTTTTTTAAGTAGTTTGTCTTAAAATTATCTTTACAAAGAGTTTATAAAACGGACGTGACCGCAAATTGGCTTCTATAACACACTGTGCGTTGGGAATAAAAAATAGTTGATTCGTTAGAGTTGATCCGTTAGAGTTGACCCGTTAGAGTTGATCCGTTAGAGTTGATCCGTTAGAGTTGATCCGTCGGTCGGTCGGAATGGAGTAGGGAAAATGGCGTGTCGAGCCCTAATTCTAGGGACTAAGGTACCTATTTTCTCCTATGACTACGGTCGTCATTCGTTAAAATTACAGCAACTACAAAAAGTCATGGCGTTACCAGAGATTAAAGGCCACTTTTTTTTTGAGGTGAGGAAAATTCCTCTGCAGGGAAGTTATGCCGGACTCCTGGACTCCTACCGACTAAAACCACACGTTTCCTACCTAATGCCTGCGGTTGGAGCCCCGGGTAAGCCACCAGAAGGATGACCCCAGGATATTAAAGGCCACTGTTACACTCAGTCTCCGTTCATTTCAATACGACATGAGGTTCAGCACTCATTACGTGACTCGGACTGATGAATAGTTATCTAGTGGAAATGTAATTCCATTAAATATTGAGAACTTCTGGCATCGCTCTTTAGCGCACCAGATAAGGTCTCTGTTTCCACTGCTATGTCAATTGTAGGTATTACAAAAAGAAAAAGAGTGGCCGTGCGTTTTATTGTGTGGTTCTTTCCTCTCCGGTTCTACCAACTGCGTTTGTGAGTCTGGCAGTTGAACGCTATGCAAACGACGGGGCAGGTCGGGCTGGCAATTACACCGCGCACGATAGCGCTAAGGGTATCCTGTACTACCAACGCACACGAAGGGCAAAAAGACCGCACCGCAGGTACCCGCCGGGCAGTGGTGGTGCGGCTACCCGACATGGATCACACAAACCACTTTGTATGGAGTAACGCTGACGGTGTCACACGCTTTTTACTGAACTAACTGCCTCCGTACGTCATGTGCGTTGGGTTTGCGGTGCTGGCAGCCGCGGGCATCGGTGGGCAGACGCGGTCTCTATTACGTCGTAGGCAAAAAGCCCGGCCCGCCTCGTCGTCTGCCTAGCCGTAAATTTAAATGTAGAAGCAATCATTTTTAAAAGAGATAGACAATAAATAATGTCTCTTTCTCGTCGCCGACGCCGACGCCGGCGTCAAGCCGCGGCGACAAGTCACCCGATGCAGGCGCACACAAGTCGCCCAGTGTGCGCCTACTGTAAGTGTTACTTAGAGACTTGAAGAAATATTTTTCATTTTCATTGAAAGCAAAGATAAACATGTGATTAAAATACACAAAAACAAAAGATTTTAAATATATTTACACTATATACAAACACTGAAAAATACTTTTGAGTAATACAATTTTTAATAATTCTACTTTTTCGTACATGTATTAAAATGTTCGGTGCACAAAAAAAGACTCATCACTATTTTAATTTATACAGATATACAACAATAATGTTAACTATAATTTTACCTAAACTGCAATACCATCATGACATGCATAAATATATAATAACAATAAATAGTGCAATGTATTTCATTCTACTCGCAAGTTCCTTCAGTTCTACTCGCAAAGTTGATGAAAACCACTCAGCAATGCTTGCAAAACTTCAGAATTAAAACGTTCGGCTGGTCAGACTCTACAGCCGTGCTAGGATGGTTAAACGGTGACCCGAGCCGTTGGAAACCATTTGTCGCTAACAGAGTACAAACGGTGACAGAAACCATTTTACCTACATGCTGGCGTTACGTACAATCTAAACAAAACCCAGCTGATTGTGCAAGTAGAGGTATTAGTACGGCACAATTAATCAATCATCCTATTTGGTGGCATGGACCATCCTGGCTAGAGTCCTTCGACGAAACAGCTACAAAATATATTTCATACCAAACTACTGAAGATTTGAAGAAAATAATTTCAATAAATGTCGCACAAGTGAAACAAGATACCGAGGTCGTTAGCACTATACTGAACCGACACAGTAATATGACTCGTGCAACCCGAGTACTTGCTTGTATTTTGCGTATATTTTCACGATTACCAATTAAAACAACTTATTTAACTATACCAAAGCTGAGAAAAGCAAAAAATATTTTAGTTAAATATGCACAAGAGGAGTTTTCTGAAGACATTGAGTTTATTAAAAAATACTCCCACTGTAACCAGAAAAGCCAGTTATTAAAACTGAACCCGTACCTTGATAACCAAGAGATTTTAAGAGTCGGGGGACGAATAACTGCTGCGCGAATACAGGAAAATATGAAGCATCCTGCTATTATACCCAATAACCACCATTTAACGAACATGCTTATTGACCAAGCTCACAAAATGACTTTCCACGGAGTAGCACGCTTGACACAGTCGTGGTTGCGTCACGAATTCTGGATATTTGGTGGAAATAGAGCCATTAAGAAGCAGTTGCGAAAATGTGTAGTTTGCAGACGACATAACCCTTCCAACCAAACCCAATTAATGGGAGACCTGCCCGCAGCCAGAACCAACACAACGAGGCCCTTTTACCATACAGGGGTAGACTATACAGGCTTTGTGGAGGTCAAATCAGCGAAGGGGCGAGGGGTGAGGTGGACCAAAGGCTACATCGCAGTTTTCGTTTGTATGGCAACCAAGGCGATACATTTGGAGATAGTATCCGACCTTACTGCCTCAGCATTTCTAGCAGCTCTCAGAAGATTTGCCGCAAGACGGGGAGCACCCGGCCACATTTATAGTGACAACGGTACAAATTTTGTAAAGGCCAATCGAGTGTTACAGGAGCAGCTAATTAATTTAAAATCTGTTTTAGACGATCACTTTTTTACCGTAATAACAGAAATGCAGATCCAGTGGCATTTCAATGCACCCCTGTGGCCCAACGCTTCTGGACTGGCCGAGGCAAGTGTTAAGAGTTTTAAATACCATTTAAAACGAGTAGTAGGGGAGCAAAGGTTGACGTATGAAGAATTTTCTACCCTACTAGCCCAATTAGAAGGCTGCCTCAATTCAAAACCTCTATGCCCACTCACAGAAGACCCCGAGGATTTAGATATTCTTACACCAGCACATTTCCTCTCAGGGGGGCCCACATTAACCATAGTGGAGACAGAAAAAGACTTGAGAACCAGATGGCAGTTAACTCAAAAGATCTTTCAAGATGTCTGGAAGAGATGGCAATCAGAATATCTAACCCAACTCAACGCTCGATCCAAATGGCAGCGGGCACAACCAAATATGAAGATTGGAGATATTGTCATCTTTCATGACGCTCAACTCCCTCCAGGAAAATGGTCGTTAGGTAAGGTGGTGGAACTCCATCCCGGGAAGGATTCTTTAGTCAGGGTGGTTACCGTGAAGACTTCCACCGGAACAGTCCGCCGACCGATTGTAATGCTATCATCCTTATTACCAGCTGCAGAAAATACTACCAGCGGTCAACTGTCAAGTTTACCAGACACAGGACAAGAAATCCAGGTCCAGGAGGGAAACCAAAAGAAAGATATCGACGCTGGAAAGGCAAACTGCATTAACAGCCAATTTAGTCGAATATGAGTTATATATATCGTTAGAATCGCCTGATTTGTCTCTTTCGAATGACCTAGGTAACAATTTAATCTGACCACTTTGGTGGTCGTTAAGACACCGGTGATTTTCGATATTTTTGTACATTTTTGTGTTTTAAATCCACTCATTTTTTGATTTTGGTTAATAAAGCGCCCATAACAGCAGCTAAATACTGATAAGTCATTTAGCCTGCACATGATTTAAGAAATCATTATTTTAAAACATATAGTCAATTCATTTTTTGAAATTTTCAAGGCATAAAACATTTTAGTGGTTGGTGATTATTTTAGAATTTCAAAATAAGTCAATTAACTGATTAATAAATTTTAGTTTTTTGTCGTATAAACCCTTTTACTTTCCTTCTAATTGCAAAAATTAGGACGTTAAACCAATTTTGTCGATGGCCCTTACTAATAAATTGGTCGATAACACAATTTTACCTGAAATTATTTTGATGTGTTTAGAGCACATAAGATACTCTGCTTAATGCAAAATTCATTACATTAGTGTGATAAAACCACCAAAAAAGAAAGAAAAATATCAAACAATGGCGGTTAGACGATACGTCAAGCTCGTGGTTTGCAGTTAGACCGCGGCTGTTAGCTAAGAGCCAAACGTTCTGTGGGTACTTCAGCCACCTATACGGTGTAAAACTGGGAGACTACACCCATTGTCACTAGTCATAATTGACTAGTGACAACGGGTGTTATCTTCCACAATTATTACGAACTAGCTGACCCGCGCAACTTCGTTTGCGTTACATGAGAGTGAGAAAGAGAGAGGTATGGTATTAATATTTTCCGTTGCATTTACTCCCGTCGCGTCGCTTACCTATATTAATTAGAGCTGACCCGCATTACTTCGTTTGCGTCACATGAGAGTGTGACAACGGGTGTTATCTTCCACAATTATTACGAACTAGCTGACCCGCGCAACTTCGTTTGCGTTACATGAGAGTGAGAAAGAGAGAGGTATGGTATTAATATTTTCCGTTGCATTTACTCCCGTCGCGTCGCTTACCTATATTAATTAGAGCTGACCCGCATTACTTCGTTTGCGTCACATGAGAGTGAGAAGGAGAGATGTGTTAAAGTGATGTAATGTTTCCCGCCTCTTTTACTTCCGCCCATCTGTTTTTTGGTATGGAACTCGTCGTGTGCGAGTCCGACTCGCACTTGGCCGGTTTTTATCGTTCAGGCTACTACTGCAGACCACGTTTACTCCCGTCGCGTCGCTCATACTTTAAAGAGGGTTATTGTAAGTGAACCTTAAAATATAGGCATTTGCTGTTCAGGACTTTTTTTTTATAACTTTTTAAGAGGAACAAATTTGTAGTACACTATTTTTACGTAACTTTAACCATTTATGCAGCGTACGCAATGGAAGCTCTCAAAAGAAAGGAATTTTCCCCGTTCTCGAAACATTACTCATGGCTGCTCCGCTCCTATTCGTCTTAGCGTAATGTTAAATCACCATTGGCTATCCTCAATAAATGGACTATTAAACTGTATAACAATTTTTGAAATGCAACCAGTAGTTTCTGAGATCTCTTCAGTTTTATAATATCGTGAGCGAACCTTAAGAGATAGACAAATTAGGTCATTGTGAGCGAACCTTAAGAGATAGACATATGCTGTTGCGGACTTTTTTTTAGAACTTTTTAAAAGAAACAATTTAGTAATACACTATTTTTACGTAACTTTAACCATTTACGCAGCGTACGCCTCGGAAGCTCTCAGACGGTAAAAAATATTCCCCGTTTTCAAAACACTATTCATTGCTGATCCGCTCCTATTCGACTTAGCGTAATGTTATATAGCCTATAGCCATCCTCGATAAATGGACTGTGAAACTGTAAAAGAATTTTTAAAATCCAACCAGTAGTTCCTGAGATCCTAGCGTTCAAACAAACAAACAAACAAACAAACTCTTCAGCTTTATAATATTAGTATGGATGCCAATTCCTGGACATTTGCGAAGGCGAATATCTGCAGCCAATATTTGTACAAATGCGAAAACCTACTTATTGAATTCCAAATTTGCGTCAATTCACTTCACACGTTACAAAAATTAAAAGTATATTTATTAGTATTACAGCTAACTGGATATTTTCCATGTGTTATTGAGAATATTTGATATTTCGGCATATGGTCAGTATGTGCATCTTTATCACAAATGGACCACTGAATCTGTTCATAAATACCATTGATATGTTCAAAGAAAAAAAACATAAAGAGGAGAAGAAATAAACACTTCCAAAGAAGAATACAGAAATGAAAGTAGATGATTGCGGACGTTCTTCGTGGGGCATACAGCAGCCACACAGCAAGACCTATAAGACGCTTTTAAGGTTAACTTCTGCAAATATAGCGTAGCGTCTTACGATCTGGTTAATATAAAAAACCGCAATCATTAAAGTAGAACACCTACGATGGAATATCCAGTCTTTTTAGCCCGGCAAGGCAGCCGGACCAAATGGCGTAAGGTGGTGCTGAAGCGGGGCCACAGGCCTGCGTCTCGAGAAATCGAGGCTCAGTGATGCCAGCTCCACCAGGAAACCATGGAGACCTGGAAGGTGCGACTTGAGCAACCAAAGGGGGATTCGCCACAATCGCGGCGGTCAACCGGTCATGGACGAGTGGCTGGAGAGGAGCCACGGTGCTCTCTCCTACCGGTTGTCACAGATACTTACCGGGCACGGGAACTTCGGTAAGTATCTGTGGCGAATACACCGGGAAACAACTGCGAAGAAAGTGACAAAGACATAAAAATGGATGAAACATAAAATGCTGAGACTCCGGCTGATGAAGTCAGACATGGCAGCCGTAACTTGCACGGTACACGTGAGTGAGGGAGGGTACCTATCGCTACTTATGTGATGTCTGGTAATAAGATGAATAATAATAAAATTAAGAGGATGCACATAATAATACACATAGGCATATTCCGACGTTGGGGAACTCTTTGTTCTCTCTGAAGAAGGCTCTGGCACGATGTGTAAAGCAAAGAGACGAACCTAAATTAAGATAATGCAAAGCAGTGCTGAACCAGTGAGTCTGAACAACCACGCTCTAGAAGTGGTCCAAATAATAAAATAAATGGTGTCAATGTGTGAAATTACCGCAATCACTGAGAGCGCGCAAATAATTTAGCACCAAACAAACTCGGGAAAGGCAACCATATACAGCGACAGTCAAGTGGCATTGAAATTTAAGGAAGAAAATAATAACATCAGCAATCGTGAAGGAATACAGAAAGTCACTTGACATGTTGGAGGGAAAGACCGAAGTATACGTACATAGATTGGGTACCTGGAACCCTGGGAATTTCGGGTGACGAAACAGTAGATAATCTAGCCCCAGAGGGAGCAGATGAATGCTTGGTTGGACCTAAGACTGAACTTCCCATCGCTCATAAAATCATCAAGGGCGTTATCAGCAGGAGCATAATGACAGAAGTTTAATCTTAGATTGAGATTTTTAGCGGGAATGAGATAGTCAAAGCTAACAAGAGGAAACATGAGGCTAGTTAACGAGATAATTACAGGTCATTGTAGTCTGAATAGTACTTGACAGTACTAGTTAAGAGTGATGGATGACGCCCACCGAAATGCTCCTGCTGGAGACCAGTCTCGAGTTATGGCTGAGTATAAAATAATTTCAATTAGCAAATCTAAGATTATGAGTATAAAATATTTAAAAAACCAAGAAAATTTCAAGTATCTGGATGGGTCAGATAGTATGATTCTGTAAAATTTACAGAACCGTACTATCTGACCGGCGCACGTAGGAGTATTTTCATGTAAAATCCGGACATAACTATTTAATGGCTTATTTAATGATAAAACATGGTCATATTATATACTATTATATTAAATGACAGTAAAATGTACAAGACATGTATATTACTTACTTTTTTTAAAACTCAAAACATTACTTTTGCCTTCAGGGTATTCAATTATTTCAATTAACTCTATTTCAATTTTTTTTACCTTTTCTTTGATTTTATTTATTTTGAAGTTATGCATAATATCTAACAAAGCTCTTCTGATGAAAATAACAGTAGATTCTATAAAATCTGAATATTAAATTGAAAACAACATTCAAGTCAAATATAATATCCATGTTTTACACTGCCATCTTTAAATACTTGAAAACAAAAATGGCGCGAATAGGCGCGGCAAAATATTATTGTATTTATCAAAACAAACCCTAGGCAATATATTAATCGTAAAATAAAAGTGCGACAAGGCCCGACAAATAAACAAAAACACGATTTAAAAAAATACATTTTATGAAATTTATTTCACATATTCTGTTTACCTTTCTGATATTTTTTAAATATTAACACGAAACATTAAGTTATTAATTTTTATATTAAAATAATCTACACACCTTGTACTTCTATATTAGCGCTGTTGTTTTTCCATAGAAAATCACACAAAAGTGTAGTTTACAACTCAAATACGGTTAAAAATTACGAACGTCGAGAAATACGGTTAGAAATTACGAACGTCGTCATGCGGTTTAGATAACGACTGGGTTCCGACTAATTGTACGAGAAGGCACTGCTAGTTACGTTATAAATTTGTGTGCTAGGCGATAGACCGGCTAATAAGCTGCAAAAATATGTGAAATTACTAGACCTTTATTTGATTTTAAAAATTTGACTTTTGACCGGATTTTACACGAAAATACTCCTACGTGCGGCGTCCGGTCAAATTCTCGTTTATTTACAGTGTAAATAAATGGGAATTTGAAATTTGAATACTCATACTCATCTTTAGGGGAAGTCTGGGAAAACGGATGGTGTGGTGAGTATAACTCACTACTCTACACTCCACTTACATAGTTTATGGGTACAACCTAATGGTTAAACGCATAAAATATAGCTTTTCCATTTTAACGACAGGGATTCATTTCAGAATCGTGTAGTTTTATTTTTTTGCCAATACATAAAGTTACGCTCCTGATTCTTGAAGAAAAATCTGTATAAAAATATAATGTAATTTGAAGATTATTTGATAATACTAAAAGTCTAGGAGTGACTTAACGTTTAATGTCGGATAAGATAATCTGGCTGTCATCGTTTGACTTGATTCAGCCCGATAAAACATTTTACTTTGATGTGGAACTATACTGAACAGAATATAAAACATTTATCTAGTTCATTTTATACAGCTATTTGATCATTCAAACGTCTTTAGCGAACCACAATGAGGATGTTACAGTAACTTTTTACCTTACCAAGATTATGTTGTGCATTGTATTATCTCCAATATATTAGGAAGGAGGATACCTACATTTTATTATTTATATACATTTCATAGTAAACGTTATTTATAATAACCATTCTGATTTTCAATGGGATAACTCAAGTGGTTAATTAGTTATGATTCTTTTTGCAAAATTTGAAACTTTAAATGCTTCTCCTGAATAATTCATATAATGGTCGTTAATGCAATTAGCCTTTCCAGCGTCGATATATCGCCAAATATTAAACCATATTAATTATACCATTTTTTAACCATTGTCCTTGCATTCTTTTCGTTTTTCATATCACCAATTACATGTGCTCATAGCGTAGTAAACTTAAACGACAGCCAGGGATTATATTTTGATAAATTGTCTACTGTACACATTGTAAGAGATGAATGGAAGCTGATAGTTTACTACAATGTAGATCCGTATTGGCAAGATACCACATTGCTATTGAAATACATCGACCATATAGAAAATATATGTAATCAATCTACTGCAAAAATTCACTGTGCATCCGTATTATTACAATTACGTCACAGTTATAACGAACTGGAGCGATACAACAATATTTTGTCGAGTCAGAAGTTCCCAGGCGGGCACGCGCGACGTAGGCGCCGAGGTCTTATTAACGCAGTGGGTAATATTGCACACAGCTTGTTCGGTGTACTTGATGACCAATTCGCACATTCAATATAAACAGGACATTGATTTAATTAGAGTTAACCAAAATCATTTAATGGCTCTATACAAGAACCAGACATCAGTAGTAGAAGCCGAATACAATGTCTTGCAAAGGATGGGCTCTTCTATTGATAAGCAACACAAAATGTTCAACCAACACTTAAACCAGTTACAAAATGTAACTAATTCCATAAAGAACCAAGTTCAAAACATTGAAATCACGAATGAGTTCCTAATGTCTTCCATCGCTGCAAACAGTTTGTTAGTGAATTTAAAAAGTATTCAAGATGTACTCCTAGATACTGTATCAGAGGTCAAATATGGCAAGTTTAATGTACATTTATTGAAACCAGAACAACTATTAGACGAATTAAGTACCATTTCGGGAAAATTATCAAGGGAACTGAGTTTACCCATAGAAAACATTCCTTCCGAACTACCAAAAATTTATCATTTATTGAAGGCACGAGCGAGAATGACCAAAGATTATTTCATTTTTGAAATAAAAAATCCTCTCTTCGGTCGAGACACGTACGAATTATATAAAATATACACTGTCCCAAAGAAAGTTAAAACAAATATGGTCACCCTATTACTCGTCTCTAATTACGTGGCTATTAAGTTACAAAAGGATTTGTATATACCGTTATCAGACAATTACATAAACGAGTGTGTACATTTTGATTTGACGACACAATTAAGTCCATTGCAGAGGCCTATTTACCATATGAGAACTGACGAAAAATTGTGTTTCAAGAACTATGAATCACAACAGTGTGAAACCAAATCCGAGACGTGTCGAGATTCGTGGGTGCAGTTAAGTACTACCAACACCTACCTGTTCTTTTGCTGCGATTCCCATTCTGTCAGAATCATGTGCGGGACTGAGATAACTTCGGAGATTCTCACTAATATTTTTATTCTAGAACTAGGTAACAACTGCATTGTAAAGGGAACCGATATAACAATAACGATAAACAGCAGACGAGTGATATGACTGTACAGGCTGAGGTCATAAGGATAGAAATCCCACCTCTAAATTATGTACCAGATCCTATTCTTAGTGGTCATGAAAAAGAATTGAAGGAAATAGGATCCAAAATTAAACATCTTAAGTCGGAGACTGGCTTGGTGACCCAGGTATCCCAGCACGACATACACCAGTATGCCGCGATATAGTCGCAGTATGTCTAGTGACAGCAACCGCCTACGGAGTGCGGCATTGGCGGGCGCGCCGTCTGGCGCCTACCGCAGCCCTACCAGCCGCAACTCAAGCAATACCAGAACAATCTTCCCAACGCGGCCTAAGCAACGCTGCTTTTCATTATAATGTTAGTGACCAAAGTGTTAGTGTAAGTGAAAATACAAACCAAGGTGCTGTGAATCCAACCCCTAGTGTCCGTGTTGATGGGTCAACTTCACCCATTATCTCTAGACCAGTGTTTAGTGATCTAACCAACGGCAAACCATAGGGACTCTAAATTTATTTTATACAATGATATTAATCACCTTGTTATTTCACTTTTCTATACTAATTGTATATCATCTTGTCGCATCTCATTCACTACCATCAAACCATCACCATCGCCCATCTCGCCAGGTGGGAGCATGTACGAGCCACGTGCAGCGGCTAACATCGTACATCACGTTGCGCGTAGTCAGCAGATTACGCCGATCAACGCCAATACATTATGTATATCGAATCAGTGCATTGACAACTACCATTCGGTTCGGTGTACTCACAACCATTTACCATTTTAGTATAAGTTGAGATAATATACCATTTTAATCCTTAACTTATATTTTAATGCTACCAAAATTCCTGTACGGTTACCATTTCCCCGTACAATGACGATCCCTTAAAAGAACTTAACTTTCCAGACATAAGCCGCCATTAGATGGAAGGACAACGGTTCATCGCCCCGATCTCAATACAACTATTCATAACACATCACATCGTAGAAACGCTATTGGTCTAAGTGGAAAAACATGTACGATTAAGAATAATAAAGGGTCATAAACATGTCTCCCGACGGGTTGTCTGCAAATTCGGTGCAGAGACGAAATCCTGTGGGTTTAGTCAATTTAGTAATCGAATGGCCTTCATTGACGGCCTTCCTGTATTCCGAGCGTGGTTATTTTTTGGTACAGTCAGCTGCAGAAAATTGATTTATTTTTCAAAAAATCTTTCTTCTACGTTTATGACATTTGCTATGGTTATTAAAATAGTGTTTTTCCGTAGCTATACAAAATCTCATAGAAATACATTAAAGATTTTTTGAGAAAATTCATTTCCAATAGGGCCGCCCTGTATACTTTTCTCTACAGCTGACCGTACATGCTTAGCTTCCAAGCGGTTTGATTTCATTTTCTCAAGCAACTGGTATCCTGAGTTCTCTGGTACTTTTGATCCCAATATTCTACGCGGTTTCTTTAGGAGAGGGATTGAAAGATCAAAAATGCTTTTTCAATTGTAATTTCTCAACGCGTAGTCCGAGTTTCAACCTGTATTTAACGTTAGAAAGAGAAAACTTAAAGAATAGTTTCATCCGAGTTACAATATTAAGCGTATAGTCGTCAAAAAATTAGAGACATCTCAACCTTATACCTAGAATTAACCTTTAACTATGGACGTGAAATTTTTGTTACACAAATGTGGACGTGCGGTCTCACAGACCGCTACCTTTAAAGGCTGTATTCTATGTAGTTAAGAAGGTATTGTTCCAGTTCACCTAAGTTATACTTTTAGAAGTTACTAAGTGTAAATAAAAGTTATAATTTAAAACAGTATGTGTTTATTTTGAACTAAAATATAACCATGGAACAATTAAAGGCACTTTTTTGACTTTTTTATCAGCGATCACTTTATGAAAAGATTATCTAAGGAAAATTACATTTTTACTTAGTTTGACTACTTTTATACAAAAATATAAAGAATAAAGAATGTAAAAAACTTAAAACTCACTTCTTATATCAAAACATAAAAATTTTGACAATCCCTCAACTTGTGCATATTTATAGCCAGATTTTGCTCAATGTCTTGGAGCATTGCATTTCGTCATCGAAAAGTTATTCCAATTATCAACCGATAGGATCTTTCTTTTCATCCTGAGTAAGAAGCTGAATAGATGTGCTCTACAATTATTATGATGTGAAGTGCGTACTCGTCTGGAAGGTAGTTCGGCAGTCCATTTATAGCAATTTTTACCATAGTAATACTTCTAGGACCGTAACTGTGAAATAGGTATGTTTTATAATCTGAACCTTCAGTGTCCAAATCACCGCTAACTCTGCTAGTACTACCACTTTTAACCTTTATTCTTCATAAAATAAACAATTATCCACATCCCCATTGTTGTCGCACTGATCTGATCCTCAAAGCAATCACTGGAGCTAGTCTTTAAAAAATAGTTCATCTAAGCGCAATATTTTACCCGTACTAGGTGGAATTGATGATTTCAAAGTTCGTTTGGATGTAAATATACTAAGGTGATTGATATCTTGCATTTTATATTTAAAAAAATGTAGCACGAAAAAAATCACCATCAGCTCAAATTATCACACAATCGTGGACGTGCGGTCTCACGGGCCGCTCCCAAAACTTAAAGCGTAATTACTTACGAAATATGCATCCAGCGACGCAACCTTCTTCCTCTACAGTCGGTTTGCCACTTAAACCGAAGCTACTGAGACGGACAGACATGTGGGGTACGCAGAAAGAGAGGGGCACGTGATTCACAAACTTCTTGCGGCCTGTCAGACCGCACGTCCACAGTTAAAGGTTAAAAGGTTTCTTTGAATTTAAGGGTCATTCTAAGCTAACGTGTTTTATTAATCATAAAAGGGCCTCAATCTTTAATATGAATGTAAAAAATGTTATTAACATCTGTTTATCTGATGGATAAATGTCGCTCTTCGGCGCCTCTTAGACTATTAAGAGTCTGTATGACGCCAAATAGACTTTTACCTTGATCTGGATCTCAGGACTCGTGAGGTCTAATGAATTAAAATTTTAACACAGACAACTTCAGTTCATAAACTAAAAACGCACTAGGCTAAAAACACGATTGCTGATAAAATCCTCGATAGATTTTTGTGTTGAAAATACCTCGATTTCTTGAAATTTTAACCTAGATCTCATAAGTTTTAAGTTGTTTTTATAATATAAAATATTTATAAGAAAGACAATAGTAAAATCTTTATTTGCACTAGACCACTTTTTTAATATTGGTTACAGTTTTTTTATAATTAATTTATTTCATTAAAAACGCACAAAAACCGATCGCATCTCTCTCTGTCTTGCACGCTAAAATGTATATCTTCTATCTTCTTTCAACAATTTGGCGTCTGGTAGGCTCTTAAGCTACTAATGTTTACAAAGTAAATTTTAACCCACTTTTTCTTTTCCTCCTGAGACAAGGGAGCATTATTTTAAATCAAAAACAATATAAAAACTCTTACTGTGAACCTGAGAGAGAAGGCATAAGAAGTCCTGGGATATCCTTCCGAGGGCGCACCCGGGGCTTCCAACCGTAGGTTGTAAGGCAGGATACGTGAGGTTTTTTAGTCGGTAGGAGTCCAACATAACTTCCATGAGAAAAAAAGAAAAGAAAGGTATAAGTATTTTGTAAATACATCTAAGCGCACGGTAGTGCGCAGGCCAAGTTCCAGCAACAGGCCGCACGCATGCCGTACACTATTTACACGAACCGTTTCGACCCACTTTTGACCCCCCCCCCCCCCCCTGTAGCTCAGTGCCTATTGCAACTACAGAAATAAAATTGTAACTACGTAATCATATACTAGTACCCAGGCAGTGTACCAAATTTCATAGATGTAGCTTCAGTAGATCCTGAAATATGACCCTGTGAATATAGCAAATTATGCCACTAACTGACTCACTCACTGACCGGTAATCAAAACCTCTAGGCCACTTCCAATTTTAATTGTCCTAGCCTTATTAAAGGCACACAGATCGGGTGTTATATGTAGATTAACGAAAAATTGAGAAATTTAAGAAATCGGTCAAGCATGAGTTGGAAAAGAGTTACAAAGTTTGTATGGGACCACAGGATTCCCTGTTCAAATCTTCTTCAAATTTTGCATAAATCATCTTTAACAGAATGATGGAAGATATGTTTCGTATTTTATTGAAATTCATTCCAGAACATGGCTAAAAGGGGGTAAGAATTTTTTTCTTCGGATACTTCTTAGTGATAAGAGGACTCTTTTAATTTAATTTACTTTTTATTTTCATACATGTCATGTTTAAAAACTCAATCTGAATTGAAAAAGATGCTGTCAATGTTTTCATTAGTGTCAATCAAATACTCTATAAATACAAATCATAGAAAAGTCAAAACTGCGCATTGAATATTTTTATTCATATTTGTGAACAATTTGGATCAAATCCGTCCAGTAGTTTAGAGGTCAGCAAGCATTCTAAAGGATGACTCACGCTAGACCGTGCCGGGTTCGAGCCGAGTGTCGGCCATAGCACGGTCACCGAGCCGGTTGCGTTCACGGTGTAGCGTGAGTCATCCTTTTATTATAAATATAAGCTACATAATGGTATACCGTCACAATACCAGAAATCATAATGCCTTTACTTAAAATGCCCGAGCCCAAAATACCCGAAATCGAAATATCAATATTCAAAAGGCAAATATTTATAATATAAATAATTTAAAATGCCTTACGGTCGAATAACCGAAACCCAAAAAATAAATTTATCAAATACCTTATCCTAAAATGTTCAAACACAAAATACCTTTTTTTTAAGTCTGACTGTAACTACTAACATCTATGGAAAGTAATTTCTGAATTAAATGACTATTATTATTATTATTATTTAATATGATTTAAATCCTACATGGATGCTATATATCAGTGAATGGTTAACACCCCGACTCAGAGTATCCCGACTTTTTTTTTAGTTTTTGTTAGCCCACTGTAGTACTTTTGTCACTCTGAATCAAAGTGTTTTATCATGAGGTACATCCTACATGGATACTATGCCGGACTCCTACCGACTAAAAACCACACGTATCCTACATAACAGCCTACAGTTGGGAGCCCCGGGTAAGCCCTCAGGAGGATACCCAAGGACCAACAGACCTACGGCTACAACAGCGGCTTCACTTAGGTGGGGGGGGGGGGGTTGTAAATAAGTTAAAGTTAAAGCCAAATAACAAAACGTGTGAGTGACAGTGACACATTGTATTCTATTTTCGGTATTTTAAATTAAGGATATTTGAAAATTTGTATTTTGAATTCTGATATAATAATTATTTGTATTTTAAATTTAGACATTTTACGGTAAGGTGTACTGAAATAAGGTATTTTGAATGTTAAGGTATTTTGAATTCGGGTATTTTGGTCTAATGCATTTTAAGTAAAGGCATTATGATTTCTGGTATTTTAATATATAACCTACATAATAATGCAATGACATTAATATACATATTATTATATATTATATTTATCACACTAAATAAACTTAGGGGTAAGCAGAAGGCTAATAAACTGTGTAAATTAGGGATTAACACAAAACCTATTGGATTGATTAAACTGAAAATTTTGCAACAATAATATTAAGAAGTATGTAAGCTTTAAACGTGGACTTCATATTATAATAACGCTTGAGTTGGCTTTATCGAAAATCAAATTTCTTATAAAATAAATAAATGGTTTAAAAAACCCTAGAAAAATACGCTTTTATAATGCACGAAAAAACCAAAAATAAATTATGGATCGTTCAAGTTGCCTCTATTTCTAGGCTGAAGTGTAAACTATGTGCTTTTAGTTAAAATATTTGATTGTAAAAGCGTGGGGCGCTGGAACAGGAAAGACTTTCCTGGCGGAAGCATGCAGCTTTCGCCAGGAAAGTGTCTTGTCAGATTAGGGATAAGGTCACATTTACAAAAGCGTGTTTTTCTCGTGTTTTTAAATTGTTAATTTACACTTTCACGCTTTTATATATCTATCGTGACTTTTACTATTATTAATATCATTTTAAATTTCGGAAATGTTGTAACATTTATTTTCTATGTGTAGCTATGTCTGGTCTTAGGCTTGTCAATAATCATTGAGCGTGTGAGAGCGCCATGATCGATTCATTGTTTGTTTGCTGTGGCAACAACTCTCTCAAGGAAACGGACGTTTAGTCTATGGGTTTTTGTGCATGGACGCAGGAATTGCGCAGCAAACTGGTTTTGAAAAGGATTTTTTCGAGGATTCGATAGTGAGGGTATAAATAGCCCTGCTATGAAGTTCCAAGCCTCTTTTACCATCCTCTAAGCAGCTGTGAATTCTGAAATTACTTTGAGTAGCACACCTCAATTTTCGTTAGAGGTTATAAGTTCGAACCTGAGGACTTGTTAAGGAGATTAGCCTGGGTTTCACCTATTCTCCTCAGAAAGAATTAAACTCTGTGATAACCTATACCCAGATTCTGGTAAGTTTCAATTAACTATTTGCAAAGCGGGTCGATTTTCGTCTGTCGCGCAGTCAGTATCTTAATTTGTCGTTTCTTTCATGACAGGGTTTTTTAGTACGGGGAAAAGTCGAACGGCCACATTCGTAATACACCCAATAACACGTGGACTACACGAGCGAGGTGACTTGAGAGGAACCTGCAGTCTTCATACACCTGGCATTACCATCAGCCACTGCCACTCTCCGCTCACACTGCAGGCCAGTACCTGTCATCATACTTATACGTGTAGTCTAGCCGCCTAAGTTACTTCCTCACGCTGAATTAGTGTAGTGCTGTACTATTAGTACCTAAACCCGTAATATTCTTATGTATGTCTGTGCTTTCTGTATCTATGTAATCTCATTGTCTCTGTAGTGTACTGTGTACTATATAAATATATGTGTGTACACCCTATTGGCTGTTTTCGTCAGAGCCCTGGCCTCCCTTGCGCACCCACTAGAAACTCTGTAACAAGGCGCCCTGGGAAAGAGTTCTCTGCAACCTCCCTCTGAGCAAGTTGGTGAGTAACACTGAACATCATTGTGTTATAATGTATTAACGATGATAGGCTTTAATTGAAATGCATAACATACTTACTTGAAAAGTAAAGTAGTTAATCATGCCTACGCATTTTCAACACCCACTTTTGCCAGTTTTCGTGACGCCCGCGTAATAGTAACCAACCAGTAGTTCCTGAGATCCTAGCGTTCAAACAAACAAACAAAAAAACAAACAAACAAACAAACTCTTCAGCTTTATAATATTAGTATGGATATGTAATATTAGTTACGCCAACGAAGAGGTAATAAAACGATGCAGATTAATAATAGAATTTATTAGATTAATAAAGAGAGGTAATAGAACGAACCAGATTTTTTATCTGTTGTCTTATTACCTAGTTTTTGACTTATTTGGGACGCCTTCCCAACTTAGTATGTCAACACTATTATTAAAATTATACTCAATAAGAGTAGTTTTATTAGAAGTCAAAAGTTTGGCTTGATTCAATAAAAAAAAGTTGATAGCAATATCGCTACCTGTCGTCTTAAGAACTTAGATAGTAAGTATCTATTTATAGTCAAAAAAGATTCACGTAATACAAGATTACAGTAGAATAATTCAAAATTTCTACTATTATTAGTCAACTTGTATAATTTTCTGTTTATTTTGCATTGAGTGTTGTTCTCATTACGTGAGAAAGATTTACTATATGGTAATGTAGACAATATTACCTGTTTGACTGACAATTTTGACAACTTTTCATGGAAATTAGTTACATAGTCTCTCCTGCCAATAAATATCACTATTGTTGATTGTGGGCAGTGTGTACTAGTCCATTCTTTACTAACTATTTGAGAGTAGGTGGCCCCAGGAAATGAATTAATTATGACTGAACTACTCATATGTTCATGTGTGTTAAAAGTATTATAGTACGCCAATAAGGCACATGCCGGTAATCGAAAATCGTAACATTACGGTAGATCAATAATTATATTTTTTTATCATCTTGAAAACCTGTACCAAACAATGAATAAATGAATATGAATATGAAGGTAAGTACGGTTTCTTGAAAAAAAGTATTGAAATCCCACCAAAAACATCCCTGTTGATAGGGGGCCAAGTTCCTATCGGCTAATTGTTCGCCTAAAAAAGGGTTGAAATCCAATCCAATGCCAAGTTTAGATCCACTTTAAAATCGATCATAATCATCTTCATCAACAGCCATTCACAAGACTAGCCACCACACCCAGTCCTCCGCCTTCCGAATCCAGCCACTACCCGCTACCGTATTCACGTAAACGGTCTATCTGGTCGAAATTCACTTTACCATACACCCAACTTAAAATATGGTATAGTTGTAAAAATACGTAGGTACCTACTTGGTTAAAAATATCTAAAATTATGATACTTCTAAATAAAAACTTTTTAAAATTAGCCGAAAGGAACTTGGCCCCATTTCAACAGGGATGTTTTTGGTGGGATTTTATTATACAGGAGTGGTTTCAAAAATGAAATTAGTGAAAATTTTATAGCAATTAACTGAAAATATATACATACTAGCTGGTGCCCGCAGCTTCGCCTGCGTGAAATTTGGGCCTTTCCCGCTTCCTATGGGAACTTATTTCCGGCATTAAAAATCGCCTATGTGCTATTCAAGCCTACAAGTCAACAAAAAAAAAATATTTTTGGGTTTCTTGTTAAATTAATATTTTCTGATTGTCTACAGCTAAAAGTAACCAAAGGCTTGATTTATTGTAAATAAAGTTTGCTTTTGTACATTTTACAATGAAAATTAAATATTTTAAAATTTTGGCACATAGTTTGGAAGAGCAACGTATTTATGACGCAAGAGACGGGGAGGAGGGGGGTTACGTGTGTTTAGCGGGGAGCAGCAAGTAGTCTCGGTAGTATTTACGCGCGAATTGTCAAGCAACGACGCCATTTTTGTTACGCGAAGTCGAAAATGGCTTCCAAAAGTGTAAAAATGATGTTAATTCTTTTTGCAATATTTGTGGCAAATTCATCAAAGTGAAAGCTAAAAAATTGATGAAAATTGAGATGCGAAAATTTTCCCATGTTGCTGAATGGCCACAAGAAACAAGCGTGGCTCAGCCTTAAGAGCTTGCCTGACCCTAACCAAATCGCATGATTCACTGCCGCCACCCCCGCGCCCCTTTGCTACAGATCGCGCGCCACATTCACGCGGCGGCGGCGCCGCGTCAGCCGGTGACAGATTATGATAGTAACGCAAGTAGGGGCGGTGCACAACGCACTGGCGAACAATGAATAGAATGGAGTAGATATTTGTGTGAATAGTTTTACTCGGTTTTTGGTTTTATTTTTTTTAAAATTTACCGTATTATACTACTTATAAAAATAGGAGGAGAATTTTTATAGAACTTTAAAATGAACAATTTCGCAATTCACAATTTTTATGTAACTTTAATTATATTTACTTAGCGCACGCAACGTATACTCTCAAAAAGAATAAATTTTCCCGTTTTCGAAACTTTATTCATAGTTGCTCCTATTCGTTGAAGTGTAATGTTATAAACATTCCTCAAAAAACGGACTATCGAGCACCCAAACTCCGAAACATCATTTTGTGGATCACACGAATATTCGGCCCGACCCCAGAATAAAATCAGGGCCTCAGCACGGCCATCGGTTATACTACCGAATGCACCACCGCATCAAGGCGAATTATGAAGAATGAATAATCCTTTTTTACTGTAAAAGAACAATGATGAAAAAGATACTATCTATCTATCTACCTTCACGCCAAATCCCTTGCGGGGTAGGCAGAAAGAACCGAGCGCCACACGGCACGGTCCATACACACCTCACTTGCTTCTTCAACTTTCATTTTTCTTTTCATGCATGCACGTCGGTTCCTTCGGCTCTTGACACCACCTTCAACTAACACACGATTACTTTGGTCGTGGTAGGTGTGTCGTGGCCTTCCCCGACTCCTACGTACATCCACTTTCGCGTTGTATATCTGTTTTGTCATTCTTTCATCTCCCATTCGCTGCACATGCCCGAACCATCGTAGCATGTCCTTCCTTACTTTAACACCGACACTCTCTTCCAGACCAACTCTCTTTCTTACATCTTCATTCCGAACGCGATCTGCGAGCGTTACTCCGCAGATTTTGCGTAGCGCACGCATCTCGACCGCGTTTATTCTACTTTCATGCTTTTCCTGCCATACCTAACTCTCGCTTCCATACATTAGCGTAGGTATCAGCACCGCACTGTGTACTGCGAGCTGGGCCTTTTGACTTAGGGTTTTGGTACCCAAAAGTTTGCCTAACGCTCCATTCGCTCGATTTCCCGCAGTTACCCTCCTTTCTACATCAGTGGTGTACCGTCCATCCCTGCCTAATGCACATTCAAGATATACAAACTTATCCACCTGTTCCAGCACTACATCATTTACAGTTATCCTGGCATTCGTTCTGTCCTCTTCTCTTTCGAATACCATCACTTTCGTTTTAGTCGCGTTCAAATGTAAGCCTCTCATTAGACTATCATCTTTCATCGCTGTGACTAGAGACTGTAGTTCTGATGGCGATTCGGCTATGAGCACGGCATCATCTGCATACAGCAAACAGTTCACATTCACAAGTAAGTCACCCATTCGCAATCCAACATTCATCGATCTTACTCTCTTAAGACAATCGTCCAGGTACAGGACAAACAGCAGGGCTGACAGCACGCAACCCTCTCTGACGCCAATGTTGACGTCAGACCAGGGAGACAGGCTGCCGCCCACCTGCACACATGCCGTACATCCCACATATGTAGACTACACGGCACGAAGCAGCGCACCATCAATTCCAAATCCTGGCAAGATGATGAGATGAGACGTAATCCAAACACGCTTTCTTTTTTCTTGCTACGCAGGATTGAACGTCTGCATCCCACCAGGCATCACCTTTCGAATGTTCATGTCTCTTTGCACTCCCACATGCTTCTTTTGCACTATCCACTATACTTTCTTTCATAATATTCCAGCATTTATCCACATCTAAGTCGAAAAGGCTCGAGTTTGCAAGCCTTTCACTGACTAAGCCTACATACATACTCCTTACGCTTTCATCTTCCAGATTTCCACTCTTTATCCTTTCAAAGTTTCCGAGAGGGACACGCACTCGCCAGTGCCTCCACTTCTTGAAAAGACTGAATGCAGAAAAAGATACTAATAATTCTATTTTTTTTAACGTGAGATAAAATCCATCATGAGTGCTATGTCGGACTCCTACCGACTAAAAAACCTCACGTAACGCCCAACAGCCTATGGTTGGGAGCCCCGGGTAAGCCCTCGGAAGGATGTTCCAGGACTTCTAATAGACCTACGGCCACAATTGCGGCCTCGCCCAAGGGGCGGTTCGGGTGCTATATAAACTGACCATTTATTTTTGATCTCAAAACGGGACATACGTTTTAATACCCCAGTTAGCAGGTTAACAATTAAAATAAACATAATTTCATTCAATAGAAACAACAGGCCAAGTGCAAGTCGGATTTGCGCACAAAGGATTCCGTACCGAAAACGGCAAAAAAAACTGTTGGCAAAAAAGTCCCCCCCCCCCCCGTCCCCTTTACCGCCCCCTTTTATAGCACAAAGGTGACAAGCAAAGTGTGAGGACGAACACAATGTCTATGGCGAGCGGTGCGATAATAGAAAGTAGCCGTGGGCATCATATTAAACAATTCTTCAGAGCACAAATCATTGTACAGGCGGTAGACCACGCACATAGTCTGTCTCTCCTGTCGCGAAGAGGTCCCACACCACCTACAAGCATGGGATCCTTGACAACTCTCTCACGGCTTGCTTTTGCACCGAGTCGACCGGTCAAAACTGATATTCAGGTGCCCCCGTCCAAAGGTGACAGCAGTACTCCTGGTATGGCCGCACTTGCGACTTACAGAGTAGCCGTGTTTGCGCCGCAGTAAAATAGAGCTGTTGAGCACACGAGCTTCCTGGACGCCAGCCTGGCCTTGCTCTCCAAATGACTTCGGAACTTACCGTCACTGGAGATGTCAACACCTAAGATACACGGTCATGGTGACAGTATTGTCAGAGATGGGAAGAGATGTGCCTTGAAATTGTCACGCTACAGTAAATCGGTTTTTTTTGCGGTGAATACTCAAACTTGTGTCTTGGCAGGGTTGAATTGCCAGTCGGTCTCTTTCGGTAAACAAGATTTTGTTTACCGAAATCGGACACTCTGGTGAGAGTACTCTCTATTTCAGACACAAGGTTTTTCGTACTGCCGGTCACTGAGCAGGTCGTGTTCCTCAAGGTACCGAGCTGTGTATTGTTGACACGCTCCATCACCTTTCATTTAAAGGGACTACTATAAGCCTGTAATTGGCCGGGTCGGTCTTGTCAACCTTCTTGGGCATAGAATGCACGTGCGTTTTTTTTTCTTTCGATCCTCCACGACGTATTTTCCTATATCTCCTTTTAGTCTGATTTTAGTACCTTCGTTTTTGATAGCATCAAATCAGCAGTCCACTCCTGGTCGTAGGCTTCTCCCAATCTACGCCACAATACACGGCCCTGCGCATCCCGCATTCAGTCCCAGCCAGCGACCTTTTCTAGATCGTCGGCCCATCTGGCGGAGGGGTCGTCCGTCGTCCTACCCCACGTTTACCAAGCTGCGAGCTTAAGAACTCGTTTCCTCGTTCGGCCATCGATTATTCTACATAATATAGCTAAGCCCACCACCACTTCAAAACGCAGACTCTGCAAACTATGTCGACCACTTTGGTTCTCTGATGGAGACGGTTGCTTGCTGCGCAACTTTAAGGGTATGGACTAGCCCCACTGTAAGTTTTCACAGCACGGCACCATAGGTAATAATAATTGGTCGTTTGCTCAATAAATGGTTACTTTGCTTGTATGTTGACATTAAATGAACACTTGAGTTTCGGCATTAGTAAAATTCCAAAAAAAAAAGCTTCCATTTAGTTATCAGTTTACCACTAAACTACTTCACGAATTTTACACTAAAACAAAACAATAGTGTAAGTAGTGAAAACACGGACTGACTCTAAATTCCCCGACCACTGATGTCCCAAAAGCAACGAAATTTAAAAAAAAAATCGCAATGTTTCGGAATACGGGACAATTTAGCGTCCCGAAGCTGTGTTTGGAGACAACGGGACAAGGGACCGAGAAACGGGACAGTCCCGTTCAAAACGGGACGTATGGTCAGCTTAGAACCGCGTCTTTGGGGGGTTTCGGGTGTGATCCCGCTTCTAAGGGCGTGCGTGAACTTCTCACGTCACGCTGCCGTCATGGGCCTGCTTCTGTAAGGACAGTGAGTAGCCCTCTCGCCGTCGTCAGGCCCACGGTCATGGAGGCCGATAGTCTTCGGCGAAGACATATCGCCGATGCCTAGGCACCAACAGCGGAACTCGGGTGGGAAAGTTTTCTCCCGTACCCGCCCCACCGCCTCTTTTAAGAGCATAACCTTCTCGCAGAGAGAGGCGGCGCAGTCCCACTTACTCCCGCTGGAGAGCATAGCTCGCACCATGGTCTCGAGCGAGAGAGTGTCCACGTCCAGACCCACAACGAGGACCTGGCGCTGTTGCGCCCAACAGCATCATCATTCAGTAAAAACTCATTTTTCTTTCATTAGTACCTTCAATAAAATGATTATTCTTTTATGTGAATCAACAAGTATTTTTAAATAATAAATCTGTTTTGAAAATATCACCGGCAATTTTCTACTATTAAATCGAAAGCCTAAAGACAGTGTTATATTTTAAAGATTTTTTAAAATACTTACACTGTCTTTAAATTTGTACTTGAATTAGCCGACTCCATTGTTTTATGTTCCGTGCAATTACTTCCGGCACCGACTCGCTCGCTCTCCTAGTAGTGGCGGGTATACTACGCCAAATCGAATGACAAAAATAATCGAACGTTCAAAAATCGAACGTTCAAAATATCGAAGATTACAATATCATTGTTCGATAAATTAAACGTTCGATATTTTGAACGTTCGAGTATTTGGATGTTCGATTATTTGGCATTCGATTTGGCGTAGTATACCCGTAGTGGGGGTGGCGGTTTCTGGGTTTTGTATGACATTTTTAGGGTTCCGTAGCCAAATGGCAAAAACGGAACCCTTATAGATTCGTCATAGACATGACGAATCTATAAGGGTTCCGTTTTTGCCATTTGGCATGTCTGTCCGTCCGTGTGTCACAGCCACTTTTCTCCGAAACTATAAGGCCTGAAACTTGGTAAGTAGATGTATTCTGTGAACCGCATCAAGAGTTTTGTATAAAACGAGAAAAAAAGCAGTTAATTTTGGGGTCCCCATACTCAGAACTGAAACTCAAATTATTTTTTTCATCAAACCCATACGTGTGGGGTATCAATAGATAGGTCCCCAAAAATGCTATTGAGGTTTATAACATATTTTTTTTCTAAAGTGAATAGTTTGCACTAGAGACACTTCCAAAGTGGAAAAATGTGTGTCCCCCCCCCTCCCCCTCCTCTAACTTCTAAACTAAGAGAATGATAAATCTAAAAAATATATATAATGTACATTGTCATAAAATCTACCAAAGAAAATTGGTTTCTTTTTAGTCATTTTTTGGTCTTTATATGTATAACTTTTATAATTAGTAACATTTATTATTTACACAAATTAAGATTTTATGCACCTACAGACCCCCCCCCCCCCCAAACTTCAGGAATTCAAAAGCTTTTTAATCGATCTATCGATGTCGTAATTGAGCATTGTGTGACGCAATCGGGCATAGGTCCGCTTCCTACAAGGCGCGCAGCCAGACTAAACGTAATCGGTAAAGGATAGCGCATACAGATTTCGCGAGGAAAGAAAGAGAGAGAAGGTTTGGAGCGCGTTTAGCGAAATGATATGAAAGCTAAAAAACAGATAATTACAGATAAAAAGAAAACTATTATAAATATTAAAAAAACCGACTAGTGTAAATGAAGTTTTTAGTATTGTCTTTCTTATACATTAAAAATAATATCCAAATAATAGATAATTATAGAGATCCAGCCTAAAGTTTAACTAAAACGAGGTGTTTTCAAAAATTAAAAGTATCGAGGTTTTTTTTAGTAATCGTGTTTTCAGGCTAGTAGATCTTTAGTTCATGAACTGAAGTTGCTTGTGTTGTAATGTTAGTTCATTAGACCTCAGGAGTCCTGAGATCTAGATCAAGATAATAGTCTATTTGGCGTCATACGTCCTCTTAAGGCAGTGATCCATGGCTTTCTTGGCAATAATAAAGCTGCAAATTATAAAGAGCTCATTTTTAATTTGCTTGAAAGCTTTAAACTCATAGGCTGCAGAATGTCCCTTAAAGTACATATGCTGCATGCTCACTTAGACCAGTTTAAAGGTAACTTGGGAGCATGTTCAGAAGAGCAAGGAGAACGCTTTCATCAAGGTGTGATGAAGTTTGAACAGCGTTATCAAGGACAGTATAATGAGAACATGATGGGTGACTACATAATTTTGGAGTCTAATACGAGAAAGTGCGTACTCACACAGAAAAAAAAACAAAAAATATTCATTTTTAAAGGTTTTTTCTTTTTTTTCCTATGTATTTTGAGATGTATCTTTATTGTTATTTGTAAATAAATGTGATTAACATATAAATTAAATTTGTTTTTCTTGGTATTGTTTTCTACTCAAACAAAAAGTTAGAATTTTAAATTTCGATCTGGTTACTACAAAAGCAAACTTTATTAGATAAAATTATTTTTTCTTTGTTTAATTAGACATAATCAATCAAAATCGGTACTACAGAACTCAGACTCAAAAATCGTGTTTATTGTTGTAATCTGTCTCTGTACCAAACTTCAGCCGTCACAGTGTGAAAGAGTAACAAACATCCACACTCACAAACTTTCCCATTTATAATATTAGTAAGATAGGTACCTATAAATTTTTTCTAAACATAGATAACTATATAAAACTTTCTAATGAAATACGAAAATGTCTAATACTATAAAAGTTATGCCTACCACCTATAAACATCTATTATTTATTGCCCTTAAACTTTATCTACAGGATGTGCCTGTTACAAGTCAAACCAATAAAATTCAAGTGAATATTTACGTTATCGAAATAGTAAATAGATATGATATGAAGTTCTATGTTAGGTAAGTAGGTATGAATTATCATGAGTAAATCTATACATAGGTACATAATTGGATTGTAGAAGGTCGAGAATCTGTATATAGAAGATATTTGGAAAATTTCAACTGTAAGGCGTTCTCTTATCGATATTGAAGCCAAAAAAGTAATATAAAAAAGAAATGTCTGTCTGTCTGTATCCCAAATAAGTATCACGAAACTACTGAATCAATTTGAATGATACTTGGCACAATCTAAGCTCGTGATCCAAGGAAGGCTTTAGGGCACTTTATTGATCCCGATATTTCGCGCTGTTTCTTAGAGAGAAGGGATGAAAGAGAAAATGGTTTTTCAGTTGTTATTTCTCTACACGTGGTCCGATTTTAAATACTTTATTTGGTTTCAGAAAGGAATACTTTGATGATTGTTCCACACAAGTTTCAATATTTAGAGTTCTGTAGTTCAGAAATTAGAGACATCTCAACTTTTGCTAAACCTAGAATTCAAACGTCAACGAACTAGAATTCAAAAACCAAACGAAAAGAACACACCATACATAGGTAATGTATGGTGTGTTCTTTTCGTTTGGTTTTGTTACATGTGTTTAAGATATCAGTACAACATACTCGTAGATACTTGCGTGACTGCAGTGGAGCTGGGCATGGGATCACTTAATTTATAATTGGTATTTGGTATCTTTTTAAATTCTCTTATATCAACTTAGAGCACCTTCCTTTACTAACTTATTTCTGCATCACCCTAAGGTTGATTGGAAGAAAATGCCTACGGCATTGTCTCCAACTCAGTACACATTTTGTGCATAAACTGTTTAATTGTAGACATTGCGTTTGTGAAGGTACGGGCGGGGTGTAATGTTCTTTCAATGAGGGATGATCTTCAAAGAAGGCAGCGGTAAGGTGACCCTTAGAGCTCCTCGCGGCGACCGGTCGCCGCGCATAATAATCAAGCTTTTCCGTATAGCCCCGTATAGCGACCGGTCGCCGCACCTACCCAGACGACTTTAAACTTAAATTTAGCCTTCTTACGTCCTACTTTTCTATGAACAAGTTTATTGCATGTGTAGTTTATAACATTTTCTTGTTTTTGGAATCTTATAAAATGACGTCAATGGGCCAGAATTTTTTACAAAAATCGAACAGTTGAAGTTGAGAGTGGATTGCGCATGGATGGCGTGCGTTTGTGTAGTACGTGTGTGTTTCGTGTTTTTATTATAAATAATGTGTTTGCATTATTATTTATTATTATACACAGTAAAATAAACAATATATCAATAATCCGGTTGGTGTTTACAGAATCGTAAAATATGGTGTGGTGGTAGAGTAATGTGTTGTTGTTTGTTTTGTTGAGTGCGTGTGTACCAAGTGAGTGTGTGCGTGTGTGTTTTGTTTTTTTATTATAAATAATGTGTTTTCATTATTATTTATTATTATACACAGTAAAATAAACAATTTATCAATAATCCGGTTGCTGTTTGCAGAATCGTAAAAGGAGAACGCCCAGAGATCGTTTCTTTTTGAAAAACCTTAATAAAAAGTGTATGGCCATCTAAGTAAACTGGTAAATCATGTCATATTTTTTTAACAATCTTTTAATTCAATCGATCAAAATCTTTTGTGGCGTTTTAACTTTGATTATAATTTGTGGTTGTATCGTTTGTACGCGCCGCGGACTGACCAAATGAATGGTACTGACGTGACGAAGATGGCCGCCAATCGCAAATATCAATGTGTGGGGCGGGGCCTACATTTCCGGGGTTCATGCAACAATGTCGTTGAGATCATAGATTTAGTATTGATAAATTCTAAATCTATGGTTGAGTTGGAAGTAGGTACTATTAATAGCAGATTATTGCATTTTTTTATATAAAATAGCATTCTAACTATAGTAAAAATCTAGGCTGGTGATATATTATTCACCGTGTTGCGAGCATATTAGACATTTAAACGAAATACAAACTGTTAAAAATTGAAAAGTTTTTAACAAAACGTCTTTTCGGTAACGAATGTGCGGTTTTGCAGTAGATCTGATAAAAATGCCACTCATCCTCTTTAATTTTCGACAAACTCCAGAGACACTCCTAGTAAAGTCCCACCGCTTTACTAGAGAAGACAGTCAGTCTTCTCTAGTAAATCTTGACTTAGGACCGTACTTGACTTTGAGTGTCCTAAGAGGACGAGGACCGATAAAAATGACATAAACAGCTGAATATTAAATATTACAAGAATTGGCAGTATGGTTTTAAATACCTTTGCCTGTCCTTTGGACGAATAAAGCAACAACAACAACAAGGAACAATGACAGGTTAAAATGTTTATCACCGAAGGATTTTTCATGAAATTATTTTATATAAATTGGTGTGAAATGTTTATATAAAACAATGTATGGTTCCATACAAAGTGATTATGATCAGGATTGATATTTAAATGGTAAGTAATTAAGGAACAATCGAGATCCAATTTGTTTATTTACTACATTATCTCAATAAGTTGATTTGTGGTAAGTAAATACATTTTCAGGGTTTTTTATAAGTGTGATGGAACTATTACTTTTATCTTTTTTGAATTAAATCCATGTTTATCAATGTAACGATTACACTTTTTGGACAAATTGATTTGACGGATTGATGGACATTTGCTTCAAAACTAACCTCTAATTTGAACAGCAAAACGAAGAATGATAGAAAACCCTACAAAATAATAGAATATTTTTTATATCCTATGCAAGTACGATATCCATCCAATTCAATCTCCGATTTTCGCTGTCATACTAAATTATTTGTTATGAAACGGCGGTCCATTGAAAGATGGGCAATCGCCTTTGGTCTGGTAAGTGAGATAATTTTTTTTTTTTGAAAATGGGAAATCTTTTTTCATTTTTAGGGCGGTGGAGATAGGTCCATGCGATTACCGATTTTCGATATATTTTTTTAGTGTGTTGAAGGGTTTAAAACATAAACTGGACACTTTTTAATAATTTAAAAAAGTTTATTTTTATTTTAGTAGATACAGTACAATCAATACCCAGAGGTCTCAATTTTTACGCTGTTTTTACGCTATTTTTTTTTTTTTTTATACCACTAAGGTGGCAAACAATCATACGGCCCACCAGAAGGACCGGTGGTCACCGCAGCCTATGAACGTTTGCAACACCAGAGGTGCCACACTCGCGCTGCCGACCCTGTAAAAACCTTCTAAGACCCCTTTTGAAGAACCCCATACTGTAGGCGTTTGGGAAAACCGAGGCAGGGAGGTCATTCCACAACCTAAGCGTGCGCGGAAGATAACACCTATCGGATCTAACCATGCTGGAACGCACCGGACGCAGAGTGTGAGGATGAACTCCCTGTCTGTGGCGAGCGGTGCGATGATAGAACGTAGCCGCGGGCATCATATCTAACAATTCCTCAGAGCACATACCATTGTACAGGCGGTAGAACACGCATAAGGAGGCAAAGTCTCTCCTGTCGCGAAGAGGTTCCACACCAGCTGTAAGTAGGTACAGGATCGTTGACAATTCTTACAGCTCGCCTTTGCACCGAGTCAAATGGACGAAGCTGATATTCAGGTGCTCCCGCCCAGAGGTGACAGCAGTAGGTACTCCATGTGTGGCCGCACTTGCGACTTATAGAGAAGCAGTGTTTGCGCAGCAGTGAAGTACCGCCGCGCCCTGTTGAGCACAACTAGCTTTTTGGACGCCAGCTTAGCCTTGTCCTCCAAATGACTACGGAACTGAACGTCACTGGAGATGTCAACGCCAAGGATCCCTATACTTTTGGAGATGGAAAGAGATGTGCCCTGAAATTGCGGCGCTACAGTAATTGGGGCTTGCTGAGCGGTGAAAAAACACGCTTGTGTCTTGGAAGGATTGAACTGGACAAGATTTTGTCCACCCCAATCGGACACTCTAGTAAGAGTAGCCTCGATTTCAGACACAAGCTGTTCACGATTTTCCTCCACTGTGTCCCGAGAGATACCGGGGCGGCCCGTGTAACAAGTGTCCCCCGTACTGTCGTCCGCATAACAATGAATGCGCTCAATAGACAACATGTCATTGATATGCAGCAGAAACAGAGTAGGGGACAACACTGAGCCTTGCGGTACTCCAGCGTTTATGGCCATGCAGTCTGAACAGCTGCCGTCAACGACGGCCCTGATGCTTCTACCGGCCAAGAAGCTGGACACCCACCCGCATAATCTCTCGGGTAGTCAATATGAGGGCAATTTCGTAAGAAGACCACGGTGCCAGACCCGGTCAAAGGCTTTAGAGATGTCGAGGCTCACTGCTAGAGCCTCACCCTTACTCTCGATAGCCGCCGCCCATCGGTGTGTTAGGTACACAAGAAGATCGCCCGTCGAGCGATCGTGACGGAAACCGTACTGCCGGTCGCTGAGCAGGTCGTGTTCTTCAAGGTACCCCAGGAGCTGTGTATTAATTACACGCTCCATCACCTTGGATAAAATGGAGGTGACAGCTATAGGCCTGTAATTGGCCGTGACGGTCCTGTCACCCTTCTTGGGTACAGGATGTACATACGCGATCTTCCACGACGCCGGGACTTGTTGCATAGAATAGGAAAGTGTGAAAAGACGTGTAAGTACCGGACACAACTCTGGACCACAATGCTTAAGTACCACCGCGGGAATGCCGTCTGGCCCACTCGACTTATGAACGTCCAGGGATTGAAGCTCCCGCCGGACATTCCGCTGTGTAAATTTAACTTCCGGCATGGAAGTGCCACAACTCGGAATGCCCGGCGGTAAAGCACCCCCGTCGCTCATGGTCGAGTTAGAGGCAAAGAGATTACCCAAAAGGTCGGCTTTCTCCTTGGCACTCTGGGCCAAACTACCGTCGGGTTTATGCAAGGGTGGTAAACCTGACCGACAGAAGTTTCCCTCGGCAGCTTTGGCAAGCGACCAAAATTCACGACTTCCTGAAGGGTAGCCTGCAAGCCGTTCGCCAATTCTGCCGACGAAATCGAACTTGGCCTTGACAATTGCTCTTTTACTGGACCTCGAGGCGGCATTTAATTTGCGTTTCACCTCAGAGATGTTTGGATCTGAATTTGCACGAGCCGTGGTCCAAGCTCTGTAGGCAGATTCTTTCTGCATAAGAGCTTCTCTGCAGAGCCGATTGAACCACGGTCGCTTTTTTGCACCAACAGGGATCCAGCGGTTGGGATTGTAGCATTCCATACCCTCCAAGATCCCCTCAGCGACTGCTACAGCACAAGAATCCAGATCCTCTGAGGCAAAACAAAGCCGCCATTACGGGTACGACGCATAGAACTCTCGCAGTCCGTCCCAGTCTGCTGACTTGTAGTGCCACACATGTCGCCACTCCTTGGGCCGACGTGGTTCAGGCCTTGCGAGAGGCACGTGCGTCCGAACGACACAGTGGTCCGACGATCCTAGCGGAGCATTCACTGAAACTTTGTATCCGTCCGGACGCGTTGTCAGCAGGAGGTCCAGCAATGCACTATGCTCGTTCTCCTTGTCTGGTATCCTTTGAGCCCAACCAGTCAACATGATGACCGTTGAAATCCCCCAAAATCACTATCTCAGCGGAGCGACACTGCTCAATCACCCTGTCAGTCGATTGCTGCAGGTGGTCATAAAGGCGAACTGTGTCCGTATTACCGCTGTGAGACCTATACACGCACGCGTAGATCCGGGTGTGGCCCCCGTGATCCACGCGCGCCCATAACGTAGACAGGTCCCTGTCTTCGAGGCTTGTAAGACGGCGACAGCAGACATCATCCCCGACGTACATACACACCCCGGCTTTCCGCCTGAAGTTGTACTCCAGCTTGTAGCCAGGGTACATTAAGTCAGATGTGTCTTTCGGGCATGAGATCTGCGTCTCCGTCAAGAAAAAAAGGGTCGGCTTCGCAGTTTCAAGATGGTGGTGGACTACGTTGATGTTCGCGCGCATGCCTCTGATGTTGCAAAAGTCCACTTGAAGTGTGGACGCCGATGCCGCTGTGGATTTTCTGACATTTTCTTTGGCTGACATCATACTTGTCTGACAGGGATTTTTTTGTAGTGGTTAATGGCTATCAATCCAATTTTAAACATATCACGTCTGGGGTTCCGCAAGGGTCCCATTTAGGGCCAATTTTGTTTAATTTCTTTATTAATGATGTGCCCAAATGTTTTCAGTACTCCCAAGCCTTTTTGTATGCCGACGATCTAAAATTTTTAAGGACTATCAAATCACTTGATGATGCTATAAACCTTCAAACTGATCTAGATAGACTCGTTGAATGGTGTGAATTTAACAAAATGCAATTGAACACCGATAAATGTAAGCACATTGAATACACTAGAAACCACCACTCCATTAACTTTGAATATCATATAAAAACAACTAAAATCGATGAACTAGATACTATCAGAGACCTCGGAGTGATATTTGACACAAAATTAACATTCACGTCACATTTGGATCACATTATAAAAAGGGCTTCCAGGATGCTTGACGTGCAAAAGCTTTCACAGAAACTCGACCAAAATTTTACTGTACAACACACTTATTAGAAGCATCCTTGAATACTGCAGTGTAGTTTGGCGGCCACACTATGCGACCCATTCCTTAAGATTGGAACGTGTACAAAAGCGTTTTCTTTATCACCTAGCGTTTTCCAATGGCGTGGCAAAGAAATTCCGCTCTTATTCCAACAGATTAAAGCATTTCAACACTAAACCTCTTTCTGATGCGGTGTTTGTATCTAAAGTTCTAAATAACAGAATTGACTGTCCCCCATTACTAGGTCTCAACAAGTTTCGCGTACCCTCAAGGATTCCACGCAAACCAATCACTCCACTGTGTCCACCATTAAGAAGAACGGTTCTCGGTGCTAATTCTCCATGTGCAAGGTTGTGCAGGGTGATAAATAGTTGCAGTCACCTTGTTGATATCCACTTCCATTCACATCTCAAACAAAAATTAGTTTATGGCTCTCTGCCAGAACAGGCTTAATTTTCTTTTGTTATAATATTTATTTTTATTATCTTTTTTCCTTTAGACGCAAAGATGATGTTAATTTAACTTTCTGTAAGTATTGTGATGTTCACACTTGGAACACCTCTTTATTTAATACTAGCTGACCCTCGCAACTTCGTTTACGTCACATAAGGTTCGCGAAAGGAGAGACACTTCTTCATTAGACTCATCAAGCAGCGTGTGAAACGGCCCTGTTTGCTTAATCATAAAAGAGTTTAAAGATTAAGTCTATTCTAAAACAATTCAGTCCCCGCCTTCGGCGCGGACTGAATTATTTTACAGTAGCCTTAATCATTAAGCTCTTTTATGATTAAGCCAACACGCCCGTTTAGAATAACCCTTACATTAAAAGGAACCATTGAAATCTAGGTTTTGCGAAAGTTGAGATGTCTCTAATTCCTGAACTACAAAACCTTCAATATCGAAACTTGTGTGAAATGATTCTTCAAGTACTCCCTTTCCAACACTAAAACAATATTTGAAATCGGACCACGCGTTGAGAAGTTACAACTGATAAACCGTTTTGTCTTTCATCCCCTCTCCCAAAGGAACCACGCAAAATATCGGGATCAAAAGTATCCTAGAACCTTGCTCGGATTATAAGCTCTGATTGTGCCAAGTTTCATTCAAATCGATTCAGTAGTTTCGGCGTGATACTTATTTGGGATACAGACAGACAGACAGACAGACAGACAGACAGACATGAAAATTATAAATTACATTTTCAGCTTCAGTATCGATTAGAGAACGCCCTACCATTAAAATTTTCAAAATATCTCCCATGTACAGACTCTCGACCCTCAACAGTTTTATTATAAGTATAGATTCTAAGTACCTAACTCTGTTACTGTGAAGGTTGTAAGCTGTGTGTATAATGTTACATTTTTGCATGTTGTGTCTACCTATAAGTAACTGTTGCATTAAGACATGTTATCTGGATCACTGTATTGAACTCGTATCAATGTAAATAGTTGTTGGTGGACCTAAATAAATAAATAAATAAATAAAAATACTCCAAAAGTTTTTATGTATCTACGTATATCAATACAACCTCCCTACGAACCTCTAGCTGTAGCATCTTATTTTAAAAATCTAAGCATTATGCTTACAAGCTTCCAGCATCCATGTGAACAGGCACATTAACCACTTCCTCTCGAATACTACATCACATATTTATATTATAAGTATGTATTTTTCTACAAGTGTTTAGAGGAGTCTAATAAATATATTGTTAGAGTAGACAATCCTACCTACTTCTCCAATATATTTTTTGGGTTCTTCTAAAGAATAAGGCTTGTGGACAAAGTGATGGTGGTACATGTGATGTTAGTCTGTACTTTTTGGAATTACTGTTTTATTATGGATAGCTGTAATGTTGTAAACCCAAATCGTTTGAATAACCTCTACTTTCTAATGCCAATCATGATAACTTACCACCCTTTTCGTAATTTCGTTTGATGTCAACCGTCGATATCTCTGGTGCTGAACACCACTACCACCACCTTATTTTTATTCACACAATTAACACTTGATTTGTGGTGCCTCTTCCCAGAAACTAGTCAAAATCGAACAATAATGTGCATTTAAAAAAATCCCTATTAAAAATATTATAAAAGTCTAAAAGTCTTAAAGCCTAAACGTCTAAAAGTCTAGAATTCTACAAGTCTAGAATTCTACAAGTCTACAAGTCTACAAGTCTACAGGTCTAAAAGTCTAAAAGTCTTAAAGTCTAAAAGTCTAAAAGTCTAAAAGTCTAAAACTCTAAAAGTCTAAAAGTATAAAAGTCTAAAAGTCTAAAAGTCTAAAAGTCTAAAAGTCTAAATGTCTAAAAGTCTAAAAGTCTAAAAGTCTAAGAGTCTTAATGTCTAAAAGTCTAAAAGTCTAAAAGTCTAAAAGTCTAAAAGTCTAAAGTCTAAAGTCTAAAGTCTAAAGTCTAAAGTATAAAGTCTAAAAGTCTGAAAGTCTAAAAGTCTAAAAGTCTCAAAGTCTAAAAGTCTCATTGTCTAAAAGTCTGAAAGTCTAAAAGTCTAAAAGTCTCAAAGTCTAAAAGTCTCAAAGTCTAAAAGTCTAAAAGTCTAAAAGCCCAAAAGTCTAAAAGTCTCAAAGTCTAAAAGTCTAAAAGTCCAAAAGTCTAAAAGTCCAAAAGTCTAAAAGTATAAAAGTCTAAAAGTCTAAAAGTCTAAAAGTCTAAAGTCCAAAAGTCTAAAAGTCTAAAAGTCTAAAAGTATAAAAGTCTACAAGTCTAAAAAAATTAAGCAGATATTAATAAACGGTGGCAATCATAACATATTCCAACATTTTTCATAATTTGATTGTGTAATAAGTATGTGTCTAATCAAATTATTGTTCTGCTTCACCCAACAATAACGACCGCAAATAGTGTAAACATTGTACATCCTCTCCATTGGGTGTTCTTGTGTATTAACGACAAATCTCTAAAGTTCGACCACTCGTGGTGCTTACCACTGAAATTGGGTATAGATATTTTAGGTAATTTGGCCATGAATATTTTAGATACTTGGGCCTTAGACCAACTATCCGAACCGTTGGTAGATGCATTCTTTAATTTACATGAATCTAATTTAATCTTAGACAATACATTTTCTTACTCGGACTTATAAGTTAGTAAACTATCAAAAACACTGTCAAAGGTATCCCTTTCAATATAATCTGTCGAATTTATTTCTTGGCCATCATACTGTAGAATTAACTCCTTGTGCTTTGACGTAAAACTAGTATATTGCTTCTCCAGTATCTCTAATCTGGCTTCAATGTAAGATTCATTAATTCTCTCCTTTGGAGACTACTATAATGAATGAAATCTTTCTTTATTTGAATTTTAAGGTTTTCCAATACTCTTATTAATACGTATATATCGTCGTCCTAATTCTAATATGGTGTAAGTCAAAATTGAGCATTTTTCAGGATGCCCAAAAAACTGTTTATTTCGAAAAAAATCTTTGGTGACCTAAAAATAATGTTTTAACAAACTATTAACTATCTGAACCTGCTTATCCTCTCCTTAGGTACTGCGTACTTTATGATTTCCATCAAACTCCTACAGAGGGCGCTGATCATCACTCAGTGTTGAGTTCTTTCTGATTGAATATCGAAATTCCACCTCGTTGCATATGACAGAGGACACTCTGTCACCGATCTGAAATAGCTTGGGACTGGTTTGTAAAAATAATTCGGACCGATGGACCTTATGATCACACGGTGGAATTTGGTAATGTAATAATAATGCACCTTACTCAAAATAAAACAAATTTTAATCAGTAGCAACAAGAAATTATACAATAAACTTTGTAACGAAACCATAGTATGCCGTCTATCGAGCCATATTGTAAACTGTAATAATAATAATAATTAGTGAGTTGGCGAGTCATCGTCTGCCAATGCTTTAATAATAAGATATTGAAATGGCAGGCGCCGTTTTCATCCATAGCGTAAGTTAACCAGACCATTTAACACCCATTACAATAGCCCTACGTAATAGCCCTACGTAGTTAGCATATATTTTACAATAGTTAGCTCCCATTGCAGATGGTCCATTACCGTTCTTCTACTTAAGTCGGATATGGATTGTTTGCAGTGGGGGTCCCATTTTCTATTAGATTAAAAGTATCAAAGGGCCTCTGCATGTTGGACCTGTGTCCCCGTGTAAGCCTACCAAAAGTCCGGGTGTCTTCGCAAGAAAAAAAAAAGAAGATACCCGTGTTAATGAGAAACATAATAATAATTGCCAACACTGAGTATCTGCGCAGGCATAACCAAGCAGCCAAAATACTCCATCAGGAGCTTGCCCTTAAGTACGGCCTCATCGATCAAACCCTGCCATACTACAGCTAGGTACCTGCCGGAAGCCGTACTCGAAAACGACCGCGCAAAACTCTACTGGCACCGGTCCGTCATTACGGACAGGACTATTCTAGCGAATAAGCCTGATATCGTGCTCATGGACCGGTCCGAGTCTCGGGTGTTTCTTGTGGATATCACCATCCCGTATGACGAGAACCTCATACGAGCCGAAGCAGATAAGAAGAGGAAGTATCTGGACCTGGCGCATGAGGTTACCGACATGTGGGGGGTGGTGTCCACAGAAATAATCCCGGTTGTTATATCAGTCTGTGGTTTGACCCCAAAGAGCCTCTCAGAACACCTTGGGAAGCTTGGGATTAGTGGTAAATCGGTGATGGCTTCCTAGCCTATGCAGAGAGCTGTCTTGCTCGATAATGCCCGGATAGTTCGTCGGTTTCTTTCCCAATCGCCCTGATGCCTCGGCCGACTGTTGCTGACCTCGCCGACGTAGTTTTGCCGTTTCTCTCAATTAGGGAGGAACGTGTTGTAGCACCATCTACATAATAATATTAATAACCATCTGAGCCTCGATAACCATCTGAAGAGGCTCTCGTTAGACGGCTGGATCAAGGGCCTGATACAGAAGGCAGTAATTCTTGACACGGCACGCATTGTAAGGAGGTTCCTGTCTCTGAAGCCCTAACCACCGGTAGCTTGGTCCGTGCACCCGATGCCGGTGGGACACTATTTTTTATATTTTTAAATAGATATTTATATTTATATAATTTATTTAAAAATGTAATAGAAAAAGTTCAAAATAATGAATAAATGGAATAATAATAATATGCTTTATTGTACTAACAACATAAAATTTACAATAGTGCAAAAGTACAGTGATATAGCGGTTTACAAAAGTGAACACAATGGGCGGCCTTATTTCACACATCAATCTCTGCCAGGCAACCTTTAGATGTACTGGACTACACAGAGAGATACCAGGACACAACGCGGGTAGTACAATTTTATTGAATAATGCATCTACACAAGTAGATAGAATAACACTTGTGACTTTCTATAGCATACTAACATAAATATACACACCAATGTACACACCATATACTATACACAAATATATACATATATTTATACCCACATAAATACATACAACTACATAAACATAATACGCACGCGTACGGATCCACCATAGCCATTTGTCATAGGTACAAGAAAAAAATAATTTGATCCTAATGTATTTGCAAATTCCATATAGTGCTCTTATATCATTCTTTTAAAAGACGCCACTGTTTGAGCTCGCGTTATGGGAACTGTTAGTGCATTCCACAACCTTGTTGCCTCCACTGCAAAGGATTTATTTTGTGGAATGCGCTGGTATTAGCAGTGTTATGTTCTCTGAATGATGCTCTCGTTGTCTCTCGAATGGGTGTCAACTTTAAAACGTTCTTTAATATACGGGGGAGTCAAGGTATTAAATAAAATATTATAAAGTGAAGCTTATCAAGTTGCTCCTCTGTAAGATTAATGTAGCTGGCATCCGCATAATCTAAAACGGGAAGTGAGAGAGACTGCGCAAGGTATTACCCTATCCCAATATTCTAGTTTTACACCGAAGAGGTACTTTGACACTTAGACCATTTTTCTACTATATTACTCTGACCGGGCGGAAATGACAGCTAATTTGTGATTATTATTTAATAAATATCATTTTATTTCACAGTTTCATTTGAGTTTCGATCCATTTTTTGAAATGCCATACCCTAGTGAACACGTCAGGACGTCCTATGGCACAAGGATTGCCCCAGGAGACGACTCCTACAAGTTGGTTGCCATCAACAAGAGGTCCTCCGGAATCACCCTAAAAGCATAGAATATTAGCTTATAAAGTGATACAAATCTAAATGCATACTATAGAAACTTCTGGGCCACGGATTTTTAGGGTACCGTATCGTAAAAATCGGGACCCTATTCATGTGATTTCGCTGTCGTCCGTATCTCAAGAATGGTGATAGCTAAAGAGCAGATTTTTTACAGATTATGTACCTATTCCTGTTAACGCTATAGCAACAAATACTAAAAACAGAAAAATTATAATATTTAAGGGCCCCCATACAACAACCGTGATATTTCAGCTAATTTAGGGTTAATAACGGCAACAAGTAGACGCTTGAAATGCTCACAGAACATCGAGCTGTATATTTTTATTAAATACTATTTCTTCTGCGAAGAATAGACCCCGCGAGCTACCAGAAATCAAACCTAAAAAATATGTGAGGTACCTATTATTGTGTCGCATATGCGTACAGGACTTAGCTATTAGGCAGGTCACATTATTGACGCTGTGGTAATCGAACAGATATAAGTAGTCTGCCTGTTATCAAACATCCATGGTCGAATGATATATGTATCTATACTAATATTATAAAGAAGTAAAGTTTGTGTGTTTGTTAAATTGTCAGGGGTAATCTTGGGATCTACTGAACCTATTTTAAACATTCTTTCACCACTAGAAAGCTACGTTATTGTAGAGTGTCATAAGCTATATAGCATCACGCTACAACGAATAGGAGCGGAGCAGTAATAGTAAATGTTTCAAAAACGGGGGAAAAGTTATTTCTTCTAAGAGCTTCGTTGCGTGTGCTGCGTAAATATTTATAGTTATATAAAAAATATGTAGGTACTACAAAATTGTTTCTCTTATAAAAGTTCTAAAAAAATTGCGAGGCAGCATGTGTCTATCTTTGGGTTGGTGCACAATAACCATTTTAATGGCAATCAATTTTTTTCTACAATAATGCCACGGGATACCTCTTTCATAAACGGAATTGTTTTTAAAAATAATGCGATGGGAATACACGCGAAGAGAAACCTTTCTCTCTCTCTCTCCCTCTTTCTCTCACGTAGTATTGAATATTAACTACGAGACGCTACGGGAGTAAATGCGACGGGAACAGGTAATACTCTCCCTTATGTGGCGCAAACGAAGTTGCGCAGGTCAGCTAGTATTATATTTATAATAATTTATATTTAAGAATTATTTTTCTCGTTACAATAGTTTCTTATTTGTAAACATATATATGAATAGTGATAGTGTAGCCCCTCCGCCTCACAACGATGAAAAGCCTGTTCTATGGCCTCCAAAGTCCTAGCAAATAGTTGACCCTTTCCGTAGTATTTCTCAATGTAACTATCAAAATTGGAGCATTCCCCCCTAAATTACCGCGGTTGTCGACCCTCTTTTTCCATAAAAAGCGTGGGGAGCAGGTCGTCAGAGCATAGCTAAATAATCATAGAACGGCGCAGATGTAATTGCTCTATATAGACAAAGTCGATAGTATACGAGTATCTACACACAGCACCACATGATCAACATCGAAATTATTTAAATCAATGTCATTTGATGTGCCATGATTAATGAATCACTGCCGTTGTTGCCATAGCGAAACATTGTGTTGTAAATAAACCCTAATACTATTAGGGTTCCGTACCCAAAGGGTTGAAATGGGACCCTATTCATGAGACTTCGCTGTCCGTCTGTTCGTCATGAAGCTGTATCTCCGGAAGCGTGTCAACAAGAGAACTTAAACTTACACAGATGACGTATTTCTGTTGCCGCTATAAGAACAAATACTAAAATCAGAAAAATAATAATTAAATATTAGGGGGCTCCCATACAACACACGTCATAGTTGCCGTTTTTGGGTACGGAACCCTTTTTTTTCTTTTTTTTTTTTTTTTGAAATTGTTTGTAATTGCATGCAGTGTTCACACCTAGAAGGACTTACATTGTTGTTAGTTCTAAGTTGTAAATATGTTATGTTTTCGAACTTTGTAGTGTCCAGATTTGTGAACCAATTAAAAAAAAAAAAAAAAAAAAAGAACCCAGCGCTTGCGAGTCCGACTCGCAATTCCTTCCGTACCCAAAGGGTAAAAAACATACTATTAGTTCACATTACGCAATCACAATTCGAAAATTTTGTATGTTTCTTCCCAAATCTATTTATTTGCTTCGTTCTTGTCCTTTTTGGAAACATCAAAATTATTTATTTTCTAATTGATCCGTAATCAAATCTTCATTGGAATCGATTCTCAATATACAACTGAGCGAACAATCTTGGTCCCAGGCATCTCTTCCCATTAAATATAGTGGGCTAGGGATCCGTAAAATTTCTAGTGTGGCTTTGCCAGCCTTTTTGTCATCTGTACATGTCATGTCGAGTCTCGTAGGTAAAATTCTGACGAATTGTCTTACAGACTATGAGACGACTGGCCTTACAGATGCCAAGAATGCTTGGCTTATGGCTTGTCCGGGACAAAATTTACCCACCCATCCAAATTTACAACGGAGCTGGGACGGCTATTTCAAAATTAACCTTTGACTCTTTGTTAAACGCCAGCTTAGGCCCGGATAGGGCCAGATTATTAGCTCTCTGTAGAAAGGAATCCGGTGATTGGCTGAAAGCTTTTCCTTCAGCCAACACCGGAACTTTTTTGGAACCGTGGGAGATGGGTTGGGTTCTAGTCTGGGATGCAACTTGTGTTGACACTCTGGCCCCGTCCCATCTTCCTAAAACAAAACTAAAAGCCATTGCAGCAGCGGAAGCGGCTGAAAATATTAAAATTAATAAATATCAGGGTCTCGACTCATCGTATCGTTTTTGTCCAGTCGGTGTCTAGACCCAAGGTCCATGGGGTCCCAATGCGCAAAAATTTTTCAAGAATTTGAAAAAGCGCCTTGTGGAGTCAACTGGTGACCCAAGAGCTGGCAGTTTTCTCGCTCAGCGAATAGGTATTGCTATTCAAAGGGGGAATGCTGCTAGTCTTTTGGGCACATTGCCACGGGGGCCTTATTTAGGTTTAGTTTAGATAGTAATAATGTAAATATATATGATACTAGCTGTCCCGCGCAACTTCGTTTACGCCACATAAGGTGTATAAAAGGACAGGTATTTTTTTAACAAACTCATGGAAGCGTATGAAACTGCCCTGTTTGCTTAATCATAAAAGAGCTTAATGATTAAGTCCATTCTAAAACAATTTTCAGTCCACGCCTTCGGCGCGGACTGAATTATTTTACAATAGCCTCAATCATTAAGCTCTTTTATGATTAAGCCAACACGCCAGTCTAGATTTAAAGGAATTCTTAAATTCTAAGTTTCGCGAAAGTTGAAATGTCTCTAATTCCTGAACCACAAAACCCTAAACATTGAGATTTGTGTGAAATAATCCTTAAAGTATTTCTATTACAACACTGATTTTTTTTTGGAATTGGTCCACGCATTCAGAAGTTACAACTAGAAAACCGTTTTGTCTTTTATCCCCTCTCCCAAAAGAACCGCGCAAAATATCGGGAACAAAGGTATCCTAGAACCTTCCTCGGATTGTAAGCTCTGATTGTACCAAGTTTCAGTCAAATCGATGCAGTAGTTTTAGCGTGATACTTATTCGGGATACAGACAGACAGACAGACAGACAGACATGAAAATTTTAAATTACATTTTCGGCTTCAGTATCGATTAGAGAACGTCCTACACTTAAAATTTTCAAAATATCTTCCATGTACAGACTCCCGACCCTCTACAGTTTTATTATAAGTATAGATGTAATATTTATGTTTCTCTGTAATTTTTAACAATAATTCTTATGAAATAAAATTGACATTTGAGGGGGTCTCTCATACAACAAACCTATTTTATTGACATTTTTTGGTATGGAACCTCCGTGCACGTCCGACTCGCACTTGGCCGGTTCTTACCGAAGCTGACTCGCAAGACTTCGATTACGAACCCACCTCACATCCTCGATTCGTCAATCCTGTAGGTACCTTCCAGATTGTTACAGCACGACTCTGCCACAGTATAAAGTGATATATATTACATACAGTGACTCTGCTTAACAACGTGACTAAGAGTCGATTCGTGTTTTGCCAACACACGAGACATCTTCAGGACTACATTTCAGGAAAATTCCTTTTACCCTTTGAGTATGAAACCCTAAAAAAATTGAGTTTCCAACCAGAGGCACTGGTTGGAAACTCAATTTTTTAGGGTTGGTCACTCAAGTTTTTTTTAGAGATAGCTTTGAAGGTGGTTTAGTTGGCGCTACCTATGGGAATACATTTGGATATTCATCATCGTGACTACTCTGATCCTGGGATTCCTGAATCAGCCAATGAGATCAGACCGTGACACTTTCTCAAATGTCAAAAAGGCACTTTTACTTTATGACAACTATCGGTACTGCTGTGTTTGAAAGCTTACTTACCTTACAAGCACCTTGTCCAACTTTAGTGTACGTACAGATCTGACTCGAATCTGTAGGCTTGCTTCTTTGGAATCTCCTGCAGCGATCTACGCTTATAGTCGTCAGGTTAATTTTCTGTAGCTGATTGGGTGATGAACCTTTTGCCTAAATAACATGATAAAATTTAGCAATTCATTTTGTGTTTGGAGTCTTGTACGTAATTACTTATTTTGGAGCAATGCCTTTTTTGATTTTACAATTCCGGAACCATCAATCTCTTTACCCACAGTTATAAACAATGCAATTTGGAGAAGCCACGCGACTCCTAAATATGTGCCTCTGTATGAGAACGCTGAGTTGACGTATCTATGAAGTTCTCAAACGGTAGAAATATCGAGTACTAACAATGTTTTATTACCATCCCGACATGTACTCGAACTGTAGGTTAACTAGCTGACCGTCGCAACTTCGTTTACGCCACATAAGGTGTATGAAAGGACAGGTATTTTTTCAACAGACTCATGGAAGCGTATGAAACTGCCCTGTTTGCTTAATCATAAAAGAGCTTAAAGATTAAGTCCATTCCAAAACAATTCTGAATTGTTTTACAATAGCCTTAATCATTAAGCTCTTTTATGATAAAGCCAACACGCCAGTTTAGATTTACCCTTACATTCAATTCTTAGTTTTGCGAAAGTTGAGATGTATCTAATTTCTGATCTACAAAACGCTCAACATTGAAACTTGTGTGAAGTAATCCTTAAAATACCCCCTTTATAACACTGAAAAAAGTTTAGGAATCGGATTACGCATTGAAAAGTTAGAACTAAAAAACCATTTTGTCTTTTATCCCCTCTGCCAAAGGAACCGCGTAAAATATCGAGATCAAAAGTATCCTAGAACCTTCCTCGGATTATAAGCTCTGATTTTTATACCAAGTTTCATTTAAATCATACTTATTCGGGATACAGACAGACAGACATATAGACAGACATGGAAAATTTAAATTACATTTTCGTCTTCAGTATCGATTAGAGAACGCCGTGCAATTAAAATTTTCAAAATATCTTCCATGTACAGACTCTCGACCCTCAACAGTTTTATTATATGTATAGACTAGCTGACCCTCGCAACTTCGTTTACGTCACATAAGATGTACGAAAGGAGAGGTAATTCTTCATCAGACTCATCAAGCACCGTGTGAAACGGCCCTGTTTGCTTAATAATAAAAGAGCTTAAAGATTAAGGCTATTCTAAAACAATTTAGCGAATTATTTTAAACAGCCTTAATAATTAGGCTCTTTTAAGATTTAGCCAACACGCCCGTTTAGATTTACCTTCTCATTCAAAGGAACCCTTGAATTCTAGGTTTGGCGAAAGTTGAGATGCCTCTAATTTCTGAACCACAAAACCCTCAACCATAAAACTTGTGTGGAACAGTGCTTAAAGAGTACTTTAAGCACTGTTCCACACAAGTTTTTCAGTTTTTTTTAGTGTCAGACAGGGAGTACCCTGTCTGACACTAAAAAAACATTTGAAATTAGACTACGCGTTGAGTAATTACAGCTGAAAAACCATTTCATCTTTCATTCCCTCTCCTGAAGGAACCACGGAAAATATCGGGATCAAAAGTATTCTTGAACCTTCCTCGAATCATAAGATCAAAGTGTGCCGAGTATCATTCAAATCCATTTAGTAGTTTTCGCGTGATACTTATTCGGGATACAGACAGACAGACAGACAGATAGACAGACAGACAGACATAAAACGTTTAAATTAAATTTTCGGCTTCAGTATCGATTAGAGAACGCCCTGCAATTAAAATTTTCAAAATATCTTCCATGTACAGACTCTCGACCCTTTACAGTTTTATTATAGGTATAAATTGTACATTGAGAGTACCAGCCATTGACCGAGATTATGAATCCGCGGTGCCAAAATTCAAATCAAAAATCCTTTCTTCAGTTGCATTAAAAGATCACCTGTTCTTGGATGAATAAATAGATTAGGTTCAACCATCAAGTTAAAGAGGAAATGGGAACAGAATTCCTCGAGGGGGAAGTCGCGGAGATCTGGTTTAGGATGTAAATAGGACCACACAGCTATGATTCCTTTTTGCTACTCACAGAAGTCAGTCCCCAACCAGTTAGCACCACATTTTGGCCCGCTGGAGTATCCATCGTAGGCAATGCAATATGTTTCACATTGCTTTTATACACAATAACTCTCTTAAGCTTTAGGATGCTGATATCATTCTTCAATGTTTTCCGTACAAAACTATGGTTAATGATCTTTTCTATACGGTACGTATCTCCTCCCTGATCTAACCTGTTCGTACCAACTACTGCATGGAAGACCGCGGTCGTTTTACTGAAAGAAAAAAGTAACTTAGTCAAATAGCAAACGGATATCCTCTACATCAGTAGCTCCCACTAGTATGTACCTATCAATATTTACGAGGTGCCTTTTCAGGGTTCCGTACCTACCAAAGAGTAAAAACGGATGTGCGTTAGGACCACGGGTGTACAGCACGGAATCGAGCTGCTCCTCTACACAAAGATGGTACCTGCAGTGTACCTCAGTGTACCCTTAATGAAATTCGGTGTACTTCTTTTGATAAAAAAATATATAGTACAATGTGTACACCCGCCATCCTACAGTTAGGACTGCGGGTGTGCATTTTTCCCATCAGGAGATGCGTATTTTCCATATGTTTTTTTTTGTAAATATGTGTACCTGCAGTGTACCTTAGTATACCATTAATGAAATTCAATTTACCTTCTCGGATTAAATATTATATAATTAAGTATGTACACCCGCCATTCTAAGTTTAGAACTGCGGGTGTACATTTTTTTTCTCAGCAAGCAGATGCATATTTAACTTTTTTTTTGGTTTTTTTATGCGTACCTACTGTGTACCTGCATACAAAAATATTAAATATAACTAACTAGCTGTTCCCCGCGGCTTCGACCGCGTAAAAGTCGTTATCGCGTAAAATCATAACCCTCCTTTTGCGCAGTTGGTTAAAAAGTAGCCTATGTCCTTTCCAGAGCCTCGAACTATCTCTATACCAAATTTCATCTCAATCGATCCAGCTGTTTAGGCGTGAAAGCGTAATAGACAGACAGAGTTACTTACGCATTTTATAATATTAGTAGGGATGTTGAAAATACGATTAATAAATGTTGAGACAACGGGGTACCTCAAGCAAGGGTAAAAATATACATACATACACTCTATATGTATACATACATTATTAGGCTAGACAAACATAACCCTCCTTCTTTGCAGACGGGTAAATAATATACTCAAAGCATTTTATCAGCAACAGAGTGGTCTGAGCATGGAATTTAAACTTCCAGAGATGGTGGTACTAATACTACTATATCCCTACTAATATTATAAATGCGAAAGTAACTCTGTTTGTCTGTCTGTCTGTTACGCTTTCACGCCTAAACAGCTGGATCGGTTGAGATGAAATTTGGTATAGAGATAGTTCGAGGCCCTGGAAAGGACATAGGCTACTTTTTAACCGACTGCGCAAAAGGAGGGTTATGATTTTACGCGATAACGACATTTACGCGGTCAAAGCCGCGGGGAACAGCTAGTTAGTTATATTTAATATTTTTGTATGCAGGTACACAGTAGGTACGCATAAAAAAACCAAAAAAAAAGTTAAATATGCATCTGCTTGCTAAGAAAAAAAATGTACACCCGCAGTTCTAAACTTAGAATGGCGGGTGTACATACTTAATTATATAATATTTTATCCGAGAAGGTAAATTGAATTTCATTAATGGTATACTAAGGTACACTGCAGGTACACATATTTACAAAAAAAAACATATGTAAAATACGCATCTCCTGATGGGAAAAATGCACACCCGCAGTCCTAACTGTAGGATGGCGGGTGTACACATTGTACTATATATTTTTTTATCAAAAGAAGTACACCGGATTTCATTAAGGGTACACTGAGGTACACTGCAGGTACCATCTTTGTGTAGAGGAGCAGCTCGATTCCGTGCTGTACACCCGTGGTCCTAACGCACATAAAAACGGGACTCTATTCAAGAGATTTTGTTGTCCGTCTGTCTGTCTGTCTGACTGCCTGACTGTTTGTCTGACTACCTGACTGTCTGTCTGTCTGTCTGTCTATCCGTCACGAGGCTGTATCTCAGGAACCGTGTAGCTAGAGAGCTGAAATTATCACAGATGATGTATTTCTGTTGCCGCTAAAATAACTAAAATCAGAAAAACTTAATGAGGCCTCCCATACAAAAAACTTGTTTTTTTTTCGTTTTTTCCTGTCCGCCTCGCACTTTCTCCGGTTTTTAATAAGTTGTTGGCAAATGTTTTTCGGCACTACATAGACACAGGGGGGATTTCTGGCTTTAAGTAAGGCTGTTCAATTATTTTGTGCCTTATCGAGAGTAGAAACGTGAAACAGGGTGAAATATCATGGAAGGTGTCAAGGCTCCATTAAAGCTATTGTTTCGCGAGAGATAAGAATATTGGCCTTTGTAATAGTCTCCTGGCCAACCCTGCGTCGGTTGAAGCCCAGACCCTTTATAAATTAGTAGACTTAGGTTTAGAATATATATTATGTAAACTTATGTATGCCTTGACGGGGCGATGTGGTCGCAAAGCGACAAAGCTCTTCAATAAAAAAAAATCTTTATTATTTTCTGTTGGAATTGGTGATGTTTCATTTTAGTCAAAAAAATCTGTGCTTTATTGGTTGAAACAATTACTTGAAAACGTTATTTTTCAGTTGTTAGGGTTTTAAATTTCTTACTTAACAGTACAATGAGCAGCAGTTAGGATCCACTTTTTGGCTAATATAGCACCTCCACAAAAATGAAAGCCATTATATCTTAGCGACACCTGGTAAGGGTATTTTCCCTGTACAGCATTACTTCCCCCAACTACACGAGCGACATCTTGTTCTGGTGCCGGGTTTGAGGTGTCGTCAGGTAACCCTAAAAGAATAATCATTATCTTTAAGCATTTTCTACCTGATAAGTACATTCGGATTTTTTTAAAATTTAATCGGCAATAACTAGAGAAAAATTTCAAGTCAATTCAATCAAAAGATACAGTCATTTATGTCGTAAGTATTCATATTCATAGGTTTTGATTTGACTTGCGATGTCTGTAACTATGTTTGTATGGAATCTTGCGAATCAATTCGAAGTAAATCTACAATTAAACAGTTTGATTTGAATGTTTCTTTCTCAAACACGCTATACTGGCTAAACGCATCTGGCTGAAATTTGGTACAGGGATTGAATTTAGTCTGGAATAACACATAGGTTCACGAACATTACTACTTGTTATCCCAAGAAAACGTTCTCAGAGGAAGTGGGAACGGGAACAGAATTTCACGAGGACAAACCCAGCAAAATTAAGTTATAAATAAACGTAACTAGATCGGCAGGAAGCAGCTTACCTACTCTCCATTTTTCTCTTCCTCCCAAGACAACAAAGGAGCATTATTCAATAATTAAATAAAAAAATAATAGGAAAACTCTTACCGTAAACCTGGGAGAGCAGGCATAATAATATAACTATTTTATACATTTTTATAAAAAGGCTTTTTCAAGAAGACCCTAATCGTAAATTATAACATACCACATTTTATAGCAATGAACAATATTATACAATTTTCCAAATAAATACGAAAATGTCTAACACTATAAAAGTTAAATGACTACGCCATTTAATGCATTTTAACTTTATCTACAGGATGTGCCCATTACATGTCATGTCAAACCATTAAAATACTCGTGAGTACCTAATTGTTTATCGAAACTGTAAGTATGAAGTTCTTTGCTATTCTTTGTCTACCACATGTCATGGTTCAATAACTAAGTAACAGAATACGGATATTTGCTCATGTGGTTATTATTTACTTATGTTTTTAAACACAGTTAACATCTTACTTGTAATAGCACCGACTGCCTTGTTGGTCTAGAGGTCGTAAAGTACGACTGCGGATCACGAGGTCGTCGCCGTCGGTTTGATTCCGAAGACATGAAATTCCAAATTTTCCATCTTATTGTACGTCTTGAGGCGTCGCCGTCGTAGGCACCATCAACCGGCACTTATTTAGAAATTTACACAGCGCGAATGTATAGAATTGCACCTATATTCATTCGATTTATGATGAAACCAGCCCGTACATTAAGATTATTTTTGAAAAGCAATTGGTATGCTATATCTGATCATATTTTTTTTAATATGAAAAGAATTGGTTTCGATCAGGATTCTAACCTGCGTCTTCTGCAAACCGTGCAGACGCCTTAACCATCTAGCCACCGAAACCTACTCGGAACCAACCAAATATTCCATCTTAATATACGTCTTGGGGCAACGTAGACACCATCTACCAGCACTTTTTTAGAAAGTTACACGGCGCCAACGTATAGAATTGCACCTACTCGTCTTTTCATTCGATTTATGATGAAACCAGCCCGAACATTAAGATTATTTTTTAATATGATCATAAATTTTTTAAAAAAGGAAAAAGAATTGGTTTTGAGCAGGATTCGAACCTGTGTTTTCTGCAAACCGTGCAGACGCCTTAACCATCTAGCCACCGAAACCTACTCGGAACCAACCAAATATTCCATCTTATTATACGTCTTGGGGCAACGTAGACACATTCTATGGTAGACACCATCTACCGGCACTTTTTTTTGGAAATTTACGCGGCGCGAATGTTTAGAATTGCACCTATGTATTTTCATTCGATTTATGATGAAACCAGCCCGAACATTAAGAATATTTTTAAATATGATCATAAATTTTTAGATATGGAAAAAGAATTGGTTTCGAGCAGGACTCGAACCTGCGTCTTCTTATAAACCATGCAGACGCCTTAAACACTCGGCCACCGAAACCTACTGGGAACCAACCAAATTTTCCACCTTATATACGTCTTAGGGCGACGTAGGCACCATCTACCGGCATTTTTTAGAAAGTTATTGTAGTTAAGTTAATGTATAGAATTGTTTTTACAAAAATGGTTCCGAAAATGGTTGCAGACGTGTACTTTTTCCCTTCAAATTGTTACTTTTTCTCCGCTTTAGAATGTGACAATCCAGTCGACACGTGTCCGTATCCGATTGCATTTTTTGTCATTCAGTTTGCCAAATGACACCGCCCTCCAGATGGATAGCATCTAGCAATTTCCAAAAAATCTATTGCTGAAGCGGAGTAGTTGGGTTCCTCCATAACTATTAAGCTAACAATTATCTCTATCTATTCTAGAATTTTTCAAAAATAACCCTTTTTGTTCACATGTGTAACAACACAGGTTTCATGACGAATTTCAGTCTATCAAAGCACACTGCTATGTATGGCTCGGTACCTAGTCAGGCAAACCCTTGAAAGAAAATCCCTGGTGTCTTGACCATTCCTGGTCTCCATGGTGGTAAAAAAGGCGTCAACGTGTTGTTTGTTTGGTGGCAATTTTCACTAAACCCGAAAGCAAGACGTGTGTGCGTCAAAATCCATACTAATATTATAAAGCTGAAGAGTTTGTTTGTTTGTTTGAACGCTAGGATCTCAGGAACTACTGATTGGATTCCAGAAATTCTTTTACAGTTTGATAGTCCGTCTATTGAGGATGGCTATACGCTATATAACATCACGCTAAGGCGAATAGGAGCGGAGCAGTAATCAGTAATGTTTCGAAAATGGGGAATATTTTTTACCCGTCAGAGAGCTTTCGAGGCCTACGCTGCGTAAATGGTTAAAGTTACGTAAAAATGTGTATTACAAAATTGTTTCTCTTAAAAAGTTCTAAAAAAAAATCCGCGACAGCATTATGTCTATCATATAAGGTTTGCTCACAATAACCTAATTTGTCATCTCTTAAGGTTCGCTCACAATATTTTAAAACTGAAAAGTTTGTTTGTGCTAGGGTCTCAGAAACTACTGGTTGCATTTCAAAACTTATTTTACAGTTTAATAGTCAATTTATTGAGGATGGTTATTGACAGCATGACATCACGCTAAGACGAATAGGAGCGGAGCAGCCATGAATAATGATTCGAGAACGGGGAAAATTTCTTTCTTTTGAGAGCTTCCATTGCGTACACTGCGTAAATGGTAAAAGTTAAGTAAAAATAATGTATTAAAAATTGTTCCTCTTAAAAAGTTATAAAAAAAAGTCCTTAACAGCATATATTATGCCTTTCTTTTAAGGTTCGCTTACAATAACCCGCTAAATAAGTTTTAAACATGAGCGAGGCGACGACGGCAGTAATCGTGGTCTGCAGTGGTAGCCAGTCAACTGAACGATAAAAACCTGCCAAGTGCAAATCGGAGCCGTACCAAAAAAAAGGACGGACGGAAGTTAATGCGACGTGAAACATTATATCACTTCACATATTAATACCACGCCTCTTTCCTTCTCACTTTCATGTGACGCAAACGAAGTTGTGCGGGTCAACTCTAATGAAAATAAGCGACGCGACGAGAGTAAATGCGACGGGAAACATTATATCACTAAATATTTAAACCACACTTCTCTCTTTCTCACTCCCATGTGACGCAAACGAAGTTGCGCGGGTCAGCTAGTATTATGTGAGGAGTGACTATCCAAAAGGGCTTATTTCGGGTTTCGAGAGATTTCGTTTTTTTGATGCAAATCGATTTTTTGTGTATAAACACATCGTATTATCGAAGTTTCCCGTGATAAAACGACTTATTTCCCTAAGAAAAATGAACCCAAAAAACACGTTTTGGAGCAAAAAATACTTATTTCTGGTTAGCTCTTCCCATACAATACAATCTCGGTAGTATTCTTCAAAATGGCTTATTTCTTAAACATTTTAAGTACCAAGTTGACAATCTGTATCAAAGAGGCTTATTTCTAAGTTAGAATTACAAAAAAATATAGGTGTTTTGGAAGGTGAATAGATTTGCTTTATTTTCTGAAAGCGAATCGAAACTTGTGTATTTTACATTGGTAACACTACACACTTGCCTATGGTAAATTAAAAAAAAAGTTACCGGTAACCTAATGTCAGGCTTATTTGTAATGAGGGCTGAAACAAAACGGCTTATTTCTTTTTTTCTGTGCATAATGGCTTATTTTATATTAATGTTTATAGTAATAGGTAGCAAAACTATGTTTGTTTTTTTTTCAAAAAACTGAGAAACTATTAACCACAATAGCTAGAATAGGTACATAAATTTAACATGGTTAAAATATTAATATATGATAAGTTATCAGTTTTTTCCAGTTTCTGAAAAATTGTTTATACTGAAATAAGCCCTTTTGGAAAGTCACTCCTCATTATAAATAGGACAACAAATTGCATGTTAGTCTATACATGGTACCTACTGGTAAAAATACTATCCTAGCTATACAGTACCTAACAATTTTCAGAAAAAAATGTACATTGAAAACATTCATGTGAAATTCGTTATTTCATAATTATTATCGACGCGACGTATGTCCCTTAAATTTTAATTGAAATACCAGGACCAGGGCGAGGTCAGGCCGGCTCTCGAGCAACTGAAACCTAACAAATCTCCTGGAGTGGACGATTACGACTGAGTTCCTGGTTTTATACGACTTAAGGCCATCACAAACGTAGCTATAGTATATATTAATATATCGAAATATATATTATATTATAGCAAGCTATCACACACGGGAGCTATACTATAATATATATTTTGCCCTCACTCGTGCTCACTCGATCTGCGGCCGTCCTTGCAAGCGCACGGTTTTAATGCTTATCTTAAGTACAGGATGTTAAAATTTCAGCGTACCTACCTATTCTAAAAACAAAAAGAACAAATGGTCCTTTAATTAAATACTAACTCTTTGAGCGAGAAATAGACAACGCGAAACGCAACGTGAAAAAGGCGTGACTATATGTATGTATGTGCCACCACGTGCAACGCGACACTGCTGCTGTGCAGTGTCGCGTTGCGTTGTCTATTTCTCGCGCGTTATGGTAGCAGATTTCATTCTAAGAAATTTGCTACCATAACTTGTTGAAAATGATGACTCGCAGAGGCCTGGCTCGACAGGAAGAGACTAAACTGCAACAGGTTCTACAAGAACTAAAATCCACCAAGGAGCAGGTTGCTCAGCTTGTTAATGAACGCGAGGACAACGAAACAGAGCTTATCTCTGTAGTACAACATAATGGCAAATTGAAACATCAGTTGTCCTCGCTAAGCGTTAGGTTAGATGAGATGACCAGGGTGAACAGCTGAGGGCTTTCAGGAAGAAGAGAGAAATGAAAAGAGGTGACGTTTATTATGCTATATTAACCCGTCAGCTTTAGTCGGGAAACAAAACTTAGGACACTTGAGTCACCTTCTATAATCAACGAATGTGACTCGCCTGTAGCTAGTCTGCCCCTCCTTCCGCCTTCGGGAGTCACACAACATGAAATGTAAGTGTCACTATGTAAACAAACAAAAAAAACTGCATACGCATCTTAGCGCAGTGTGTTACGGCCTTTACCGTTATCTGCATTCGTCTTTGTAACATTGAGGAATGTGAATATTTTTTGACCCACCCGCAGAATATCGGAAAATAAATTTGTTCTTTTTAGGGTTCGTTGAACCGAATTGTAAATTGAACCTTTATAAAACTTAGTATTTGCTTTAAGAAATACTTAAGTTTGGACATATTACCTTTTAGGGTTCCTTCACTCAAATAATAAATTTTACCCTTCTAGATATTAATTGTCTGTCAGTCTGTCTGTGTTTGAATATAATCTCATCAGCAGCAGTAAGTAGTGAAAGTGAGGTGTATGATGATGGGTTGATGAAGTTAGCTAAATGTTTGACAGTTTTAATGGATGGATGCCAGTTTTGACCTTAATCTTGTTTTTATTTAAATGTAACAATTCCCACGAACGTGCCAAGAATTAATCGTATATTGATTCGTTCCAACTAATTTTTCTTTTTAAATAGTTCCTTACTACTACGGTACCCTTAAATATTACGAACTGTGTCAAAGACGATTTGCACTTGGACGGTTCTTGAAATAAACTATATAGTAGTAACTAACTTTTTATGTAAATTGTTCCTTACCACTACGGAACCCTTGAATATTTCGAATTGTTTGAAAAACCGATTCGTACTTGGACGATTCTGGAAATATTTTGTATCCGACTGTTGGTGTCCGGAGTGTATCTTATTCACTTCCACCCACAGTTTATATGAAAAAAAAATTTCCGCTACTATCGAGCTAGTAAATAACCATACTCGTAAACGTTATGAAAGCAAAATCTGCCGTTATTTATTCAGAACACGAATCAAAGTTATTAGTTTAAAATTGTTTTTTGGCAAGAATGTTTTCACTGCGTAATCTACGTTTGGAATGTTTTTTCTTACAGTTTTATTTCAGTGTATCAGAATTCTACGTAATTCGAAAAGTGAAACAATTATAAATCTTTTATTATTTACGTGAAGTGCAAATTCGTAAAATATTTGTTCTACCGTTTCACTAAAGTGAAAATTCAATAGGGATTGTTACCCAGAAGTGTGATTATCGGCTGTTGGTCTCGCTGTAAATTCACATATAGGAAATACAACAAAATAATACACAAATTGAGGTGGTTTGACGCCGTAAAAAAATAAAAATTGTGGTGGTGATATACTTTGACTACTTTTTACGATGAATATATGCTATACAACTCACTTACGAAAATTAATGTAAGCGTTTCAAATTAGAAGTTTTACTTCATAACTTTAACAAATGTAATATTTAGAATTGAAAACAAAAACTTTTACTTTAAATTTACTTAAAAATTTTCCACCATAAAGTAACACTATCTGAGGGTGTGAAAAATAAATTGGGGACCGTTAAAATTTGGAAAAATTACAATTTATGTTGATAAAAAAATTCAAATTTGGCCTTGTTCTTGTTTATGCCGAAATCTGTCTAAAATTAATAAAAAACACACAAAATAAGCCGGAAAGAACAAGTTGGCAGCAGAGGTCAGGAGAGCCAAATTCCTGGGTAGTTGTATTAATTTTGAGGGAAACTACCCCGCTAACGGGCACTCTTAAGACTATTTTACACAATTTGAATAATCCTATAATTATGACCTCCCGACTCCCGTCGGAAATCGCTTTCTCGCTACCCGAAACCACGATGTGGGCGCCACTGAAAAGCTGAGGGCTTTCAGGAAGAAGAGAGAAATGAAAAGAGGTGACGTTTAGAATTTAACAATAACAATTTATTTAAAAGAAAAAAGAAAGAACTCGGGGTCGTGGTAATTTCGGGCAGCAAGTGCGGTCTCAGAAGGCCTTCGCGGGGTTCGACTTATCTTGGTGGTTCTTTAGGCTGATGCAGTCCGCGACGTAGCCGTGCCGTCCACAAATTCGGCTGGCACGGTGTTTTCGACCCGTAGGGTGGATGACTGCTCGTAGAACTCGAAGGGTGCGCCTTCACCTTCGTGGAATCCGAAGGGTGGATTATCCCAATCCGTAGGGTAGATGGTTTCTTCGAACCCGTAGGGTGAACCCTGGAATGTTCCAGATGACGGGTTAGCTGGAACCCTTTTTTCCCGCCTATTCGCTAAGACAGCCGATCCCTGCCAACCATTGCAGGAATCGGGAGTCTTACATTGTCTGCTTACAGTACTAATTTTACAGATGTTTTTTCACACCCCTGTAAACTACCCTCCTATAACAGGGTTGACCAACAGCCGTTAATTTTCACTGTTTTAAAATCTAGATTACATTATAAATAATTTAACTCACCCAATGATGGGGTACTTGACGTTTGCAGCTAAACAACTGTTCCTTTAGGGAGAATTTCGCTCCCTATAACTTATATTTTATTTCGATTAAATATATTTCCTGATGCACAGACACCTTCGCGACGAGTATAATTTAATTTTATGAAAAATGGTTTCTTGAACTTCGCGCCCGGTCGTATATATAGCTTTGGACAGCGCCTCTGGCGGCAATTAGCGTCCCTACGTCTCATGTTTACGTCAGTGCTGTGTTGATGTGTTTTGTTGTCGGCAGATGGCGCTTTCATTTATTTTCACTAAATTTCAATTTTAATCATCTAATTTTAATTAATTTATGCACACGTTGTTGCACAACGTTACAAGGGAACGAGATGACCTTCATATAATTGTAGGAAATTTTGATAAGTATAGTGGGGAGTATGAACATGCCCTAAGACGTATAGACCAGCTAGAACAGGAGCTCCGTGACGCTCACTACAAATTACTCAGTTAGAAGAAGCCGCGCTGCAAGTAAGTACCCAACAAAATCAAACCTTGTTTGACGAGCTCATAGGCAGGTCCCTACAGGTAGTTGCTGCTGCGGGTCCCAAATGCACTGATATCATTGACCTCACTAATGATACCTCTCAACACCATGTAGTATCACCATCAGTGTGTTTAGATCATTGCAGTAGTAAAAGAATAAAGAAATATATTAAAATTAATAAATTAATAAAGAAAAATCCAAACCGACCTAAAATACATAAAAACTTCTCTAAAAGTATAAAAAATTGTAGAAATAGATTGAAACTATTTAATGAATTAAGTTTATGCACAACACAGCTAGAGAATAGTCAGAAACAGCATGCTGCTGATACACAAAAGTTTAATTTAAAAATTCAACAGCTACAGGAATCATAACAATCTGTAAAGACCATGTATGACAAATCACAGCTGATTATCAGAGAGTATTCTATGGCAATGGATAAACTCATAAACTCAACATCACATTATGCTGACCGTTTTGACTCACTATCAGACAAAACACATTCTGATTGTGACTGCAAATGCAGCCAGTCAGAGCCAAAGAATCCACACACCCCATCAGATCAGCGGTGTAGTATACTAAACCAAACAGAAAACTGTCCTAGTTTAATACCCACTTATAATACAGGGAGTCAAAATTTTATGTTCAGTGATGAAATTGGAAAAGATATGGGCTTGAAATTAAACTTATTTACCCAGGGAGAGTCACTTATAAATTATTGCATGCCTTCAGCATCATATACCCAAATTATGAAGTCTATATGTAGGCATAAGTTTCAAAGTAGGGATAATTTGGTAATTTTTATAGGAAACAGGGGCAATATAACAAAACAGGACCTTGTAAAGTATTGTGATACATTAGATTCATTAACCCTAAATAATATTATAATATATAGACTGCCCTACAGTAAATCAATGCCAGTTGCAGAGTATAGGCTTAGGGAGCAATTGAACTTGACATTACACACTATTGCATATTATAATAAAAAGTTCAATATTATTGACACTAACTCTATTGTTAGAAATAATTATTATTTGACTAAAGGAAAGCATAAGCTTTCAAGTTATTGTAAAAGACAGGTAGCAAAATCGCTACAGTATTATATTGATATTTTAGCCAAAAACCTGGCTACCCAAACTGCTTCTTTTGAGCAGTCTAATGACATAGTATGTAATAGTAGGACTAAGGATATATGTTTATATCCGAGTAATTTAAATTAGGTTATGAGACAAAAGAGCAAAACTCTTGCACTCAATTTGACATGTACCCACAGCAAAATAATAAACATAAGGCCCCTCCGGCCACAGAATCTATTCAGTACGGAAATACTGGTTTACACCTGGTGCACCAGAATGTAGAGGGTCTGCTCGGCAGGAAGGAGTTGGAGTTGGAGCTGTGCATTGATTTGAATGGAATAGACATTTTTTGTGTAACAGAACATTGGTTAAAGCAGCATGAAGTAATGTTGAACTTTAAAAATCATCAGGTTGCTAGCTCTTTCTGTAGGATAAAATGTAAACGTGGAGGCTCATTAATTCTTATTAACAAGGCTATAAAATTTAAAGAACGTAAAGACATAGTCAGCCTCTCTGTTGAACGAGTCATTGAAATAGCGAGCAGTTCATTGTGTTAAGCGTATACAGTCCCCCGGATGCTCCATACACACAGTTTGAAGAAATACTGGAAGATGCCTTGTTTAAATGCCAGAGCTCTAAAAAAGCAGTAGTCGTTTGTGGAGATTTCAATGTAGATATTTTAGATTCTTCGCTGGAACCTTCAAAGAGACGGAAAATGTTGAACTTAGAATAGAATAGAATAGAATAGAATATGCTTTATTGTACACTAATTAACAAATACATGTATATGGAATATAGAGTTTAAAATGTACAATGGGCGGCCTTATCGCTAAGTGCGATTTCTTCCAGGCAACCTTTGGATGGATATGAGTGTAAGAGATCAAGTTTATAACTGGGCAGATATTTTATTAGTGTTCTAATAGAAAGAAGGTACCTATTAGGTACTATAAAATACGTGGTACATTGAATGAATACAAAGTACAATTACAATAGCTAGATAAATATAATAAGAATGTGTAAATACATACAAACAAATACACAAATATACATAAATAAACACATATACAAATATATAAATGTATAGGTACATATATAAATATATACATATATATATATATATACATACATATCAGAATTTATATATATTATATAAATCAATACATATTTCATCAGAACTTTAAAATTTTATTTAACATGCCAAATAGTGTTCTTTCACCATTCGTTTGAATATATTCAAAGATTTTGCTCGCCTTACAGTTATTGGCAAGGCATTCCACAGCCGTACAGCTTGCACGGTAAAGGACTTGCCATAAAAAGAAGTCGCGTGCCTAGGTATTGCCAATGCCAAAGTTTCTGATGACCTCAAAGTTCTCAAATGTGTGTCATTAAGGAACATGAAACGTTCTTTTAAATAATTGGGACTAGCGGGATTGAAGAGGATGCTATATAGCAAACAAAGAATGTGAGTATTCCGTCGAAGTCGAATTGGGAGCCACTTGAGTTTGTTGCGAAATTCGGAGACATGATCATATTTGCGTAAACCAAATATAAATCTAATGCAAAAATTTTGGAGGCGCTCAAGTTTGTCAAGTTGCTCCTCAGTGACATCAAGATAGCTAACATCAGCGTAATCAAGTAGAGGTAGGAGAAGGGATTCTGCAAGCGCAATTTTAGTGGACGTAGGTAGAAAGTTGCGCAATCTACGTAAGGAACCTGATGCGGCAAATAGTTTTCGACTAACTTCACACATTTGTGTACGCCAGGATAATGTATTATCAATCATAATGCCTAAATCCTTCACATTTTCACTTATGTGTAGTGAAACACCATCAAATAAAATATCTGGAAGGATTGCCCGATCTACCTTCGCCAACATTCCAGAGCTTCCAATCACTATGACTTGTGTCTTTGTAGGATTTACTGACAAGCCATATTGCTTGCTCCAGTGACATATTTGAGCCAAATCCGCATTTATGATTGTAAAGGCTGTCGGTAATTCAACTACAGGAGCTTGTGTGTAAATCTGTAGATCATCTGCATAAAGGTGGCAGGCAGAAAACAAATACTTGGAAATAGAATTTATAAAAATTGTGAAAAGTATGGGAGAAAGCACGCCACCCTGTGGTACGCCGACAGTTGTACTACGCCAAGAAGAAAAAGAGTCTTCAATACGAACCCTCTGTCGACGTCCAAAAAGGTAACTATGAAACCAATCAATCACTGGTGGAGATATGTTAATAGAGCGCAAAATACCAAGCAGAAGTTGGAAATCTACAGTGTTGAAGGCGTTACTAAAATCCAATAATGCAAGAACTGTGAGATTTCCATCCTCCATGCCCATACGCACGTCGTCAGTAATCTTAATCAATGCGCTAGTCGTGCTGTGACCTGGTCGAAAACCTGACTGGATAGGATTAAGGAGTTGGTGTCTATTCAGATATGAACTTAATTGGGTGTTGACGAGACGCTCTAGGACTTTTGATAGAAAAGGTAATATGGAAATGGGACGATATTCGGAGTAGGAGACTGGGTTTGATTTTTTAGGGATAGGAATTATTTGAGCCTCCTTCCAGGCTGTTGGGAATTCAGAGCAGGAAAAGGAATAGTTTAGAATATGACACAATATAGGAAGGATTTCATCAATAACAGGTAGCACCATATTACGACTTACGTTATCACTGCCAACTGCATTGGAGCTTATCGACATTATACTCCTCTTAACATCACACGCAGATAATTGATTGAATACGAACGGTGAGTAGTTGGGAGTTGAAAGTGATGAAAGATATTGCAAAGTATTATCTTTGTTCGTCTGATCTAGCGTAGACGACGACGAGAAGTGTTGATTTAATAATTCTATATTAACAGTATTAGGAATCGAATTTTGTCTTGATTTTCCAACTCCCAGTGTTCTGAGAAATTTCCAGGTTTTGGCAGGGTCTCCGTTCTCGACTGATTTATGAATATATTGGCGCTGTGCTTTCCTGCACACCTTACTGCAGTGATTTCTTATCGTTATATATTTTTCGTGGTTAGTAGGTGTAGGCCGAATTTTGTACCTGCATTTTGCAGCTGCTTTTTTATTTATTAAAGTTTTTATGTCGGCTGTAAGCCAAGGTGAAGGCAAGTGCTTCACCTTTACGGTACGGATAGGTGCATGTATGTCATATAACTTAGTCAGTCTATCATTTAGTATATCAACCTTATCATCAATCGTATCTGCCGCCAATAGTGCTCCCCAATCGATTTTACCAGCATCTTCACACAATTTATTTAGGTCCATGCCACCAAAATTGCGCTGCATAACAGTTTTATGTTTATGTTTAGGAGAACGTACCTTATAGGAGAGATATATCAAATCGTGGTAGGAAAAAGCATCAGCTGGATGCTGACCATGCTTAGAGACCAGATCAGTGGAAGAAACAAGGATTAAATCGATAAGAGATGGTTTACAGTTGGGAAAGTGATGAGTGGTATTTGAAGGAAGAATTGACAGATTATAAGATTCAACGAGATTTAGAAAGGTAGAAGAGCGGGAATCATTCTTTAAGAGACATGTGTTAAAATCTCCCATTATGATAGTTTGACTGTAAGCAGGCAAATGACGTTCTAAAAGGGTATCAAAAGAAGAGAAAAAGTTAACATGCATCGAATTGCTGTAGTAAACACCAAGTAACAATTTGGTATGCAACAGTTCTACCTCCAAAAGGAGATGTTCCCCAGCATTCGGCGGCGTTGGCTGTGGAGATATGTCGATTACATTATAAGGTATGTTATTTCGTAAATAAATAGCCACACCGCCGCATCTAGGGCCAACGCGATCATTTCTAATTAAGGTGAAATCAGGAAGAGAGTAACAGCTAGAAAGTAGGCATGGTTTTAGAAAAGATTCAGAAACTAGGATAGCGTGAATATTCTTACAGTCAAAGGTTGTTAGCATAGCTGAGAAATGGTACGAAGGAAATACTCGAGAAATACCTCTGTGCATTTATATGGACTACATTAAAGTTCCTTGGGACATCAGCAAACTGGGTTTTTATGACTTCAGACAATGTTGGCATATGTGCAAATGTGGCATTCAAAGTACTGGCTGATTCAAAGCTATCGTTACAACTAATGTCTATGTTTAACATTATATAAAATATAAATAGATAATATTTCTAAATAATAATATACTTAATATAATAAATAATATTTAAATAAAATATATAATAAGTATAATTCTATAAACAATAAATTAATGTCAATAAATATATAATACTCTGTTATTTACAACACAATATCCACCCGCCAGCTGCGTGTATAATGGAAGACATCTCTAAGATTATAGCTACTGTACTGAATGTACAGTATAAAAAAATATGCATCACCATAACTCCGAAATCAGCGTCTCCACCATCAAATACGCAGGGAACTCACTCAATGGATAGCAAGAGCACTTAAGTCAACTCAGCAATTAAATGGTAACATGCCAATAATACACCCATGAAAATTAACAAGCAGCAAAAGTCTTAGTGGCCATGCCATAATCATTACAAGAACAATGTTTTAAGAAAAAGAAATTTTATACAGGCAATTGACATATTGACACTGACATGACATTGACAATCTTACAAAACCGCGTGACAAGGTTGAATTTTAGTAAACAAATTGTTTGTTGAATTTATAATAATTAATTTTGGAGGTAATAACAATAAAGGAACATTGGAAGTGGAAAGTGAAAGTAGTTCGGTAATACTCAGTATACATAAAAACAATTAGGTACAAAAACACCTTCCGGTGACACTTACAAGTTTCATCGAAATACTACTTTTTTGTTACTACTCGTCTGGGCTTACTTGTTGTTGCTTTAGCCGGATTATTTGGTACAGGTCTTTGGGTGCCCAAATCAAGCCCATTCAGCTCAACCAGGCTAGCCACACGATGTCTTCTTCCGTCGGGATCTAGAACATATACATGTCCCTCTCGCGTCCAACATTTGTTTACACCAAAACGCTCGCGTGCTGCCAAAAACACTTGATGACGAGTGCGCGTGACAAATTCAGAGAGTGTGTATCCTGTGCCTTTCAGATTTGATTTTGTGAACCATATCTTATTCCTTATGTCCATCTGGTGTAGTTTAAATAAAATAGGCCTCGGCTTGTTTGCACCAGAAGGGCGCCCCATTCTACGGCATCGCTTTATGTCAGCCTCAGAAAAGACTCCGTACTTCAGGTGGTCCTTAACAATATTTACCACCAATTGGGATGGCACCTCATTGTTCTGTTCGGGGACCCCATGTATTAACAGCATTTTCCGTCGACTGCGAAGCTCAATGTTGTCAACCTGCTTAGCCAGCACTTCTATTTGCTTCCGAAACAGAGTAAATATGTTGACAACATTATCCCTGAAAGAAGCAAACTCCGCCGCTATAGTTGTCACATTCGGGGAACTGGCCGGATTCTTTCCAGGTTTTCGGATCTCAGCCTCAAAATGAGACATACGCTCCTCGAAGGCATCCATGATGGCAGAGAAGGACTCCGGTGCAGGCTCCATGACGGCAACTTGATGTACTGTCCAAGTGATGTGATGGGAATGTTTACAGCAGCTATTATGGAGTGGAGATTACACTTAGCTGGTAGGTGTTTACACTGTGATTAAAACTTCACAAATCTTGATAGAGGAAAGTTAATTGTACTATTTTTAGTGATTAAAAGTTTAAGAGCAAAAATAAACACGTCTGGTTTCATCTACCCTTTTTTTTTTTTTTTTTTTTTTTTTTTTGTCTGACTGTCTAAAACTTATTTAAGTCCTTTGGTTTACATAATGTATTTTTAGAACCTTCTCGTATAACTGGCACTAGTGCTACTTGTATTGATAACATTTTCACTAATACACACCCCATTAAGAATTGTATAGTAGACCCTGTAAAATCTGATCATCGAGGACAATCTGTTCTGTATGCTAGAAATGTTTCCAAAAGTAAGAATGTAATCAGTTTTGTACTAGTAAACTCGAAACGCTTAGAAACTTTCCAAGAAAATATAGCCAAAAAGATAACAGAATTGCCCAATTACAGTACTGTAGATAAATCTTACGCTGATTTATTTATTTTAATACATGATGAGTTTGGAAAAATTTTTACACCAAAAACAGTATCGTTCGGAAGCAGGTCTGTTTTCAGTGACTGGGCTACACCTGGTATTTATAAAAGTCGTAAGAGGCTTTATGAACTTTATTCGGAAAAAGCATTTAAATTTTAACCCTGAGTTTAAGGAATATGTTAAAAAATATTCAAAGACCTTTAGACAAGTTTGTTCCTTGGCAAAGGCAAATTTCATTAGAAATAAAATTATAGCTTCGACAAATGTAATTAAAACTACTTGGAACATTGTAAATTCTGAATGCGGTAGGTCTAAAACGAGTGAACGAAGCTTTCATTTAAAGATAAACGGGCGCCACGTCACAGGGGATCTGGAAGTAGCGACTGAGTTTGAAAATTTTTTTAGTAATATACCTATTCATATAACGAATACTCTTCAGTCGTCTTCCACTTCCGCTGAGCAAATATTGTCAGAATGTGTAGATAGCTGTCAACACGCGTTCGAATTCACGACTGTTGACTGCAACGACATTCTGAAAGCTTACAGGGCAATTAATGTTAAAAAAACCGCAGACCTATGGGGGCTATCGGTAAAATCTGTATCTAGTGTCATTGATGTCATTGCCCCTTACTTGGCAGCTGTGTTTAACGATTGCGTTTCGGGTGGTGTGTTTCCTGATTTAATGAAACACAGTAAAGTTATACCTTTTTTCAAGGCCGGCAGTGCTTCTGATCCAGGTAATTTCAGACCTGTCTCAGTGTTGCCGACTTTGAGCAAGATATTTGAAAAATTAATACTTGAGCAGATGCTGACCTATTTTAACAGTCACAAATTATTTCACAATAAACAATTTGGCTTCACTAAAGGACGTTCGACGACCGATGCTGGTGTAGATTTGTTGAAGAGTATCTAGGAGGCCTGGGAAGATAAACATGATGCGCTTGGCGTGTTTTGCGATTTGTCTAAGGCTTTTGATTGCGTCCAACATGAGACATTGATCAGGAAACTACAGCACTACGGGATAAGGAACAAGGCTCTCGATCTTCTGACTTCATATTTGAACAATAGAACTCAGAGGGTCGATGTCGGTGCCACACGTTCGGGGGGATCGGTGGTTACTATGGGCGTCCCGCAGGGTTCGATACTCGGACCATTTTTATTTTTAATTTATATTAATGACCTACCCTATTACGTAGGGGACACTAACGGGATTGTTTTGTTTGCAGATGACACTTCCTTAATTTTCAAAATTAAAAGACAACTAGATGACTATGACGATGTTAACAATGCAATCCTAAAAGTAGTAGATTGGTTTAACACTAATAATCTTAGCCTGAATGAAAACAAAACTAAATGTATTAAATTTACTTTGCCCAATGTAACACAGGCAGAAACCAATGTGCAACTTAATGGCCAAGAGTTGGAACTTGTGAAATCTACTGCGTTCTTAGGGTTGACGATCGATTCTGGATTGCAGTGGGGCCCACATATTGAAAAACTGGCTGGCAGATTAAGTTCAGCAGCATTTGCTGTCCAAAAGATTAGGCATTTGACTGATGTAGAAACAGCGCGAATGGTGTACTTCAGTTACTTCCACAGTGTAATGTCGTACGGTATGCTACTATGGGGCAATGCCGCAGATATAAATACAATTTTTGTTTTACAAAAACGGACCATAAGAGCCATATATAGATTAGGTCCAAAGGTCTCTCTGCGAGAAAAATTTAAAGAATTAAATATTCTGACTGTGGCATCACAATATATTTTTGAAAATCTTATGTATGTTCAGAAAAAAATATCTAGTTTTACTAAGTTAAGCGATAGACACAATGTGAACACCAGACATAAAAACAACCTTGCCGTTTATCATTGTAGACTGAACAAAGTCAGTAATTCTTTCCTGGGTAACTGTATACGTTTTTACAACAGGCTTCCAAGCGAAATTAAAAGCATGCCCCTAATTAAGTTTAAAAAGTGTATAAAAGTAATTTGTGCTGCAGGGGCTACTATACAATTGACGATTATTTGATTGATAAGGAAGCCTGGAAGTGATCTGCTTGCTCTACTGATGGAGTTTTAGTTTATAGTATCTACTTATTGTAAATATGTAATGCACAAAAAGAATAGCCCGCCGAGTTTCTTGCCAGTTCTTCTCAAGCGGGCCGCGTCCGAACTGGTGGTACTATTTGCATTGTATTCATTGACGTGTCGCAAGTGCCTATGTATTAGGATTATGCGAAATAAATGTTTTTTGACTTTGACTTTGACTTTGTCACGGTATTGACTGAAAATATCTTACTTGAAACAAAACAAAATTACTACACTTTTACAAGAAATTATAGCAACCGAAATATCAAAGAGTTTAAATCCAAATTAGGACTAATAAATTGGGACAATATTATTGACATGGAAAAAACCGTTAACGAGAACTACTCTTCGTTTCACAATAGTATACAGGCAATGCTGGAACAGTGTATACCAAAAAGGAAAAAGAAAATTCAGCCTAACATCCCTAAAACATGGCTAACGAAAGGAATACGCCTTTCTTGTAAACACAAACGCCTGTTAAGAGCTCTTACTAACACTAGTAATAATCCTATTTTATATGACCACTACAAATTATACGAAAATGCACTCAAGAAAGTAATTTTGACCTCAAAAAGAATTCAACACATAAAAAGAATGGCAAGGTCTAATAATATAACCATAACTATGTGGCAGATAATAAAAGAGCGGACGCATAAATCAACTAAAAAGCCTAGGAAGAACATAGCGCTAAATGTAGGTAATAAACTAATTGATGACCCTAAAGTGGTCGCTGACACGTTCAACAATTATTTTACATCGATAGGAACTGCGGATGGCTGCAGTCCGCCAGGTCGCTCTTAAAAATACTCGAGTCAAAACAGCATCTATTTGAGACCAGCTGACCCTAACGAAATTCACTTCATTCTACGACACCTAAAAAATTAGCATAGCCACGGTCACGATGAAATACCACCGATACTGGTAAAATCATGTTCAGATGAACTAACAATACCGTTAACAGTCCTAATAAACCAGTCATTGGAGGAAGGAACGGTACCGGATCTACTAAAGAGTTCACTAATAAAACCAATATTTAAAAAGGGGGATCAATCTGACGCTGGTAACTATCGACCTATAGCCCTACTACCTACCTTTTCAAAAGTACTAGAAACAGTGGTTTCCAAACGCCTGTATACAACTATTGTGAAAAATACAACATATTTGACAATAGCCAATGTGGATTTAGGAGACACAGGTCAACAACTCTAGCAGTTTATAAATACATACAGGAAGCTCTAAATATTATTAATAAGAGAGAATACGCGATTGGAGTTTTACTAGACATGACCAAGGCTTACGACCGTGTATCTTACAAAATACTTTTGAGCAAACTGTATTCGTTAGGCGTGAGAGGGATAGCACACGACTGGTTCTCTTCTTATTTATCAGGTAGAACTCAGTACGTAGCAGTAGAACACTACTCAGATACAGGTCAAATCAGTCTAATTAGATCACAGAAAGCCGATGTCCACATGTCTATACCACAAGGTAGTGTATTAAGATGCATATTGTTTTTACTATACATAAACGACTTACCCAAAGAAATTGACGCCCAAACTGTACTATTCGCAGATGACATTTCTATCATATTCCCGTGTAAAGATACAACAAAATTGGAAAATAATTTGGACCTACACTTCTCAAAACTGACGAGTTGGATGACTGACCATAATTTAGAAATTAATTACAAAAAGACCAAAATAATGCAATATAGACCACACCAGAAGACTAAATTAGATATTAACTATTCATTTAACAGTTCAAAGATACAATGCGTAGATGAATTTTCTTTATTAGGTTTGACTGTCGACGTTATTTGGACTGGAAAGCTCATGTACAGAACGTAGCTAATAAATTGTCAAGATTTTCTTATGCGCTTTATGAGTTAAAAAAGGCAACGGATTTAAAAACAGCGATGACGGCTTATTACGCTTAAGCCTACTCTTGGCTCAATTACGGAATAATACTATGGGGAAAAAGTACAGATGCGGAGAATTTTTTTATATTACAGAAAAAGTGTATACGAATCCTAGCAAATGTGGATTGCTTAGAGAGTACCAAACCATTCTTTCAAAAATATAAAATGTTGACACTAAGCAGTATGTATATACTAGAGATATGCAAATTCGTTAAAAAACACCCCTCACTGTTTCCATTGGCAAGAGACCAACGACCCCAAAAACGTAATTTACGGTCCCAAAATAAACTAGCGTTACCCAATTGTAGGCTCACTAAATTCCGTTCAGGCCCATTAGTCATGTGTGTGAAAATATATAATAGATTACCGAATGACATAAAAAACAATGAAGGAGATCGTAAATTTAAAAATGAGCTCCAAAAGTATTTGATAACAAAAGCCTTCTATAGCATTGACGAATACCTACTGGGAAAAAAATAACACAAATAATAGAAACTAATTTTAATGAAATATTGATATCCAATAAATTGACATTCCCAAAATGACTATGACATTTTAAATTTATATTAATTTATTTTTGACATGTATAGGGAACTGAATTGACATGAATATATTTGCAGACTGAACCATTTAAATTGACATGAATTGTGTTGAAAATCATTCAATTAATGTTGAGCTTTGCATGTTACTTAGTGAAATATGTGATTAGTGCTTTAATATAAGATTTGTGTTTTTAAAATTGTTTTTAAAATATATATAAAATTATTTTAGGTACTGAATGTTAAAAAACAATGTGTTAAATTCTCTGTAGTCACAATGCATGCTCTTGTTGGCTTATATTTTATAATGTTGCTGTGCCCTAACAGGGTCCATAATGAAGCTTTTATGTATTATAATTTAAGATCTTACCTACATTGTGGAAAACAAATAAATAATACTGAATACTGAATACTGGATAGAAAAGTTTCTCATCGCAGAATCTCCAGCCTACATGCACCAGTCGCCTCGGGACCACGATAGGTGTAACCCTGTCGAAACGTCGAGGAAAGTGAAGGTACCGAAACCTTTAATAAAAATAAATTGTGCCACGCGAAATCCCGTTTTGTATAAAAATTTATTTCGAGTTTACGTTAAAGTAATAACGGACCCTGGTGCTATTGCGCAGGCATTTAATAATCATTTTCTTGACCAAATACAATGTACACTTAAAGATACATGTACAAATAATAACAATAAAAATTTAACAATAAATGCAATTCCCCAATCATTATTTATAAATCCAGTGATACATAATGACATTGCGACAGTTATAAACTCTCTAAACAATACAAATAGCTCTGGATACGACGAACTCACTACAAAAGTGATAAAGACAGTGTCACATATTGTGGCGTCGATGCTTGCTCTTACTATAAATCTATGTATAGTAGACGGGATATTTCCAGAAAAACTAATATTTACAATTATAAAAAAAGGTAATAAACAAGATATCGCCAATTATCGACCAATTGCGCTTATCCCTGTCTTTTCCAAAATCATAGAAAAAGTAATTTATAACTCTCTGTATGCATTTTTTGAACGTAATAACCTATTCACTGACGAACAGTACGGTTTTAGAAAGAAAAGAATTATTAAAATGGCTTTCTATAAACTTGTATCTGAAGTTATGAAAATGTAGACAAACGAAATCCAGTTGTCGCTCTGTTCATGAACATGTGTAGGGCATTTGACCATGTAGATCATCAAATATTATTAAAGAAACTAGAATTTTGGGGTGTGAGAGGTAGTGCAATAAAATTAATCGAATCTTACTTGTGTAATAGGAAACAGGTAACTGTTGTTACTAATGTCAATCCCCACAGAAAAACAGAAAACACTTACACCTCGTCACAACGGACATCTAAGTATGGTGTGCCGCAGGGTAGTGTGTTGGGACCACTTCTATTTCTGGTGTACATAAACGAAATGCCCAGATATGTTCGTCATCCCATGATACTGTTTGCAGATGATAGCACAGTACTGTTCAGTGCAAGAGATGAAGTTGATTATGAAAAAGATATTAATGAATGTCTCGTAACACTAGTAGAATGGCCTACGGTTAATAATTTGAAACTTAACTTCGAAAAACCGACATTAATGTTGTTTCAACAAAAAACGAGCCATGCCGTACCTCAGATAAGTTACATGAACAATAATATTCTCGAAACAAATAATATATTTTTTTAGAATGACATCTTACTAATATTATAAATGCGAAAGTTTGTGAGTGTAGATACTTAACCTACTTGAGATTGATTATTTCTAATTTTATTTTTATTGAATCATTGTATAATATTATGATTTAGTTATAGGATATCTGATATTGTACTTGACTTAAATAACTGTATTATAGGAAAATATGTAAACAAAATAATATACTAAATTCAAATTTAATTAGTTAGTAGAATTTTTAGTTATTTTATATTAGTCATTGACATTATTCTTAATTTATTTTATTTTGAATGTTTACAATTTTTGACTCCTAGTGATGTAATTAAGCAATATTAAACTTATTAACATTAAGGCTGCTCGCACATTTGTCAGCACCGTACGCGCCGCACGCGCCGTACGCGCCGCATTTTAGAATTCGTTGTATGAAATTGTATGGAACCTCGCACATCACACCCGCACCGTACGCGCCGCATTTTATAATGTTTAAACCGGACAATCAACATGGACTTTTATACTGAGATTTCATTGCGTGGTTCCATGATGGAACTACTGGGATTTTTTTGTTCCAGTAGTTCTATACACGAGATATTTTTATACACGAGAAAATTAATCCCAATAGTTCCGGTACAGTTACAATCACAATAACATTCACCCATTTATTTGCAATGTTGAAATCCTTTAATATTCTATTTTTATTTGCAAACTAGCTGACCCTCGCAACTTCGATTACGTCACATAAGGTGTACGAATGGAGGGGTACTTCTTCATGAGGCTCAGTGAAACGGCCCTGTTTGCTTAATCATAAAAGAGCTTAAAGATTAAGTCGATTCTAAAACAATTCAGTCCACGCCTTCGGCGCGGACTGAATTATTTTACAATAGCCTTAACCTCTTTTTTGATTAATGATGTTGAAAGCTCTTTTATGATTAAGCCAACACGCCCGTTTAGACTTACTTTCAAAAGAAACGTTGAATTCTATATTTACCGAAAGTTTAGATGCCCCTAATTTCTGAACTACATAACCCTCAATATTGAAAATTGTGTGGAATATTGCTTAAAGTACTCCCTTTCAGACACTAAAAAAATATTTGAAATCGAACCTTGCAGTGAGAAATTATAGCTAAAAACCTATTTTGCCTTTCATCCCCTCTCCTGAAGGAACCGCGCAAAATATCGGGATCAAAAGTATCTAAGAACCTTCCTCGGACTATAAGCTTAGATCGTACAAAGTATCATTCAAATCGGTTCAGTAGTTCCGGCGTGATACTTATTCGGGATACAGACAGACAGACAGACAGACATGAAAAATTTTAATTACATTTTCGGCTTCAGTATCGATTAAAGAACGCCCTACACTTAAAATTTTCAAAATATCTTCCATGTACAGACTCCCGACCCTCTACAGTTTTATTATAAGTATAGATGAAGAACGGCATAACAAATGACGCTCGAATAAATAAATTAAGATCGGAAAAACACATGAAGATCACCAAACAAATGACGGTCGGATAAACAAATGACGATCGACAAAACAAACGACGCGACGGTCGAAAACATATATGCAGGTCAATAAAACAAAAGACTATAAGCAATTTGACAAGATCAAAAAATACTTTCAGCCATATTTTGTAATCTAGATGTGATTGCCATTAAAAAAATAGGAGCAAGCAAATATCGACCTAAATGACTTTTCTCTCAAATTGTGCTTTTAGGCGTTTATAGACTTCACTGATCACGAATATGTAAAAATTTCATGAATATTATTCATGTTGATAAGGTTCATGTTATAGCATCTAGATTACAAAAAAATGGTGCAAGCAAATTTCAACCTTATGAGCATGCATAATAACTATTTATTTTTTATATATTCGTGATCAGTGAAGTCTATAAACGCCTTATTTACAAATCTAAATAAATATGCTATAGTACGTTGTAATTTAGTGTAATTAGATGAATTGTTGATTAAATTCAAAATTAATTGATTATATTTGATTTCATTGGACTGAGTAATTGTGTTTGTATGAAATGATGCATTGTATTGTGTGTGTGATCTCAATAGCTCCGGTAGTGGAACATTGCTGTCTGATTTAGGTGTAGACGGCCACTGAGAGGCATCAAGAGACAGATAGGAAGGACCTGACCACCACAAGGAACATTGACCTATGAGGTCAGCGCTAAGACCACGTGAGATCAGATCAGCTGGGTTCTCTTTTGAGGGCACGTAGCGCCATGTGTGATCACCAAAACCTTCCCGGATCTCGGAAACGCGATGCCTGACAAAAGGCTGAAGAGAAGCCGGGGACGATGACAGCCATCCCAGAACTATCATTGAGTCGCACCAAAAGATACAACTATCAGGTTTTATTGTTAGGGATTCCAGAACTTTCGTACATAGTCTTGTACCGAGTAAAGCTCCGCAAAGCTCCAACCTTGGGATAGTAGTAGCCTTAACCGGCGCGATCTTGCTCTTGGAGGTAAGTAGACTTACATGAATGGAGCCATCGCCTGCCACGGCGCGAATGTAAATGCAAGCGCCGTAACACCGTTCGGAAGCGTCGCTAAAAATGTGTAAAGCTATAGATGAAGGATTGTCACATACAACCCACCGTGGGATACTAAGTGTGTTCAGATGAGGCCAAGTTTCAGTAAGCTTTAGCCAAAGCTTTTTAACCTCTGCCGGCACCTCTCCATCCCAAGAACACCCATCAATCCACAGCCTTTGGAGGATTAGCTTGGCCTCCATGATGGTTGGTGAAACTAGTCCTAGGGGATCAAAGATCTGTGCAATTATAGACAGTATGTGACGTTTTGTAATGATAGTGTTTGTGTGTAATGGTGAATTTATTGAAAAAGTGAGTGTGTCTGTGTTACACCGCCAATTGAGACCGAGAGTTTTACTAGGTTCGTCAATGCTTAAACTCACTGTGTTAGAAGAAGTTGTAGTCTGATTTGTCACTGAATTTAGAATTTCGTGGCTATTAGACTGCCACTTCCGTAGAGTCAACTGTGCTGACCCCAAAGTTTTGATGATGTCTCTGCCTAGGGTGATAGTGGAATCGATGGAGTCACTCCCCGACAGGAGATCATCCACGTAGAGATCATGATGAATAGCGCGTTGCGCTTGTGTAGTAGATGCCTGCTTCGCGAGCTCAGTCAGACATCTTGTACTGATGTATGGTGAAGCTGAATTCCCGTAAGTTACTGTGTTCAAAATATACTCTATAAGGGGCAGAGAAGGATCGCATCGCCATAGAATCTGCTGTAGAGGCCGTTGAGATTCCTCAATATTGATTTGTCTGAAAAACTTCTCTATGTCAGCTGATATGACGTATTTATGTTGGCGGAACCGCAATAGAATAGACATCAGATCATCCTGAACTCTAGGGCCTACAGCCTGAATATCGTTGAATGACTTGCCTGATGTTGTAACCGCTGAGGCGTCGAAGACGACTCGCAATTTGGTGCTTGTACTGGACTCTCGAAACACGCCGTGATGTGGAAGAAAATATGAGTATGGTGATGAATCTGAGAGAATAGGAGATTTAGTCATGTGACCTAATGCCTCATACTCGTTCATAAAATCCACATAAAGTTTCTTAAGTTCCGGTTCTCGGTTGAGTCTACGCTCTAATGACAAGAAACGTCGTTTGGCCATGTCATAAGAGTTTCCTAATGCTTTAGGGGATGCTTTCAATGGAATGGACACAATGAAACGGCCGTTGCTGTCTCGTTTTGTTGTGTCTATGAAGTTCTGCTCACATAGGCGTTCTTCGGAAGTGAGATTGTATTTTGGTGAGATTGAATCTAGTTCCCAAAAACGTGTGAGGTCTGTGGTGTGTGTGTGTGTTGTGTGTTTATCATGTGTAAACATGCACAATAATTTGCTATCAATTGACTGTGGTAGTGCGCCTGATATTAGCCAACCGAGCTTTGTTTCGAAAAGCGTTGGCTGTTGTTTACCTAGCTGTATGCGACTATGACCTATCACTGACCAAAAGACTTCTGCTCCCACGAGGATATTAATTTCAGATGGAATGTTGAATGACGGGTCAGCTAGGTGAATGCCTGATGGTACAGGTAAGTTTTGTATGTCAATTTATGAATGCGGTATGAATGGTGTGATTTTCGGCAAGACAAAACAATCAATGTCAGTTGTGTATGAACCGTCACAAGATTCTAAATGCAAGGAGCAAGACTCTGATATGATTGACGTTTGACTGTTTATACCTGCCAGGCTTGAGCTTACATTACGAATAGGTAATTTAAGCTTACCGCAAAGATCCTTGGTAATGAAATTGGCCGTGCTTCCATTGTCTAGTAAGACTCTGGCGCCGTGCGACCTTCCCAAATGATCCGTCACCTTTACCCATGCTGTGGAAAGTAATACATTACCTGATGAGGAAATTGGTTTAAATTCGTGATTTGTGCTCGATAATGCTAAGTGTTCACTATGGGTACTAGATTCTTCAGCGTGGGAATGAACGAGAGAATTATGCTTTTGATCGCAATATTTGCAATTTCCCAGTCTACAGGTTTCCTGCAAATGGCCTGGACGTAAGCAGTTCACGCATAGTTTTAAATCTTTGACCTTTCTAATGCGTGCATCAATGGATAATGCCCTAAACTGATCACAGCTAAATAAATTATGTGATTGCTTGCACAATGGACAGGAAAGTGAAAATCTAAGTCCCGGCTTAGCCTTGCTGGAAGCTACTACGAAACTCTTCGGCTTATTGTTAGTTGTGACCCTAGCATGAGACACCCTTGCCTCCTCGAGCGTCTCCAACAGGTTACAGCGGTTTGAAACGAAGGTAGTGAATGTGCTTAAAGAAGGGGGCTCAGTCAGAGAATTCCTATGTTCCTCCCATTCCCTATTAGTAATTGGATCTAGCTTTGACGCCATGATGTGGATAATTAATGAGTCCCAGTGTTCAATAGGTTGACCCAAGGTTGCTAAAGACCTCAGATTTTTTCTTGTTTCATCCACAACCATACGCAGGCTTTTACTACACTCTTTGCTCACCGACTCAATGTTAAACAAAGCTTGTATGTGATTAGTAACTAGTAGCTGTTTGTTGTCGTACCTGTCACATAATAATTTCCACGCTTCCTCATAGTTGCTGCCTGTAAAATCTAAGCTCCTAATTACCAAGGCAGCAGCGCCGTGAAGAGAACTACGTAAATAATGAAATTTGTTGATATCATTGATGCCTTTCTCCTCATGAATCAAGGACACATACATGTCCTTAAACTCCAACCAATTCTGATAACCGCCGCTAAAATGAGGTAAATTAATTTTAGGTAATCTAACATTACCTTGCCTTTGTGTAACCACAGTGAGCTGATCACCAGAACCGACCTCAGATTTTCCAGTCTGCTGACTGCGGTGCGTAGCTACGATTGTGCGAGCAGCTGCTAGCTGCTTGTAGTACTGGGTCTCGAACTGGTCGCGATCAGAATATTGCTCGTCTGGTTTAGCCGCCAAGTACTCCAATTCACTCTGAAATCCATCATAAATAGGATATATAGAAACCAATTTATCAACTTTCAACTCTAATTCGGCTAACTGTTCATCGCTAAGCTGTTTGCATGTTTTTATAGGCGTCAAATAGCTAGTAAATTGAGTCAACTGAGACTTTAAAGCAGCACGCCTCTTTACCAATTCTTTCACTTTTTCATCAGCCATGGTTGCAAGTTAAAAGAATTAAAGAACGAAAATAAAGGTGAAGAGTCAAGTATGAAAAGTAAAAGAAACAATGAACATGACTAAAGTCCAACAATTATATGTTATGTTATTCTACTATTGCAGTTTCAAATTAAATATAAACTAACTGCAATTAAATTTGGGGACAGCTACGTTAATTACAATGGTGTTGAGAAAATTTCAAATTTAGGAATACCCGTTTAGGCCAAAAATTTTTTTTAAAATGCAAATAAAAAGTTCAAATTTCGGGCATCCAGACTCGCATAGGCCAAGGGCGTCTGATCCTTGAGGTAGCACGAATTTCGGGGGAGGCTACCTGCTAGCGGGAACAATGTTACATACGTAAATGGTAAGCGAACAGCTGATTGCAATAGATAAGTAGGTATCAATCTATTGTGGGTTGAATGACCGTTTGAAAACGGAAAAAAAAACGTTTAAATTTAAAAGGAGGTACTTTTGGCGGTCGGCAATAACGTTTAACTACGGTTTAGTTCACTATTAATTTGAAAAAGGAAAACAATTTTACAATTTGGAAAAAAAAAAAATGTAGGTAGTTAAAAAAATAAATTTGCAAATTACTTGAACTAATTATTATTCTACACTGCACAATAAAATTAACGGAATCACTACTAACTTTCACTGATATTAATAGATCGGTATTCTACTGTTATGTACGGCACAATAATACATAAGTAGGCGTTTTTATAAAATGTTAAAGATGGAATAACTACAAGTAACCACTAGATAGTTTCACAGCACAGAACACTATTGATCTACGCTGATATCTACTGCGCCGAGGTATATAATTATGGTTATGTAGCTAGCACTACGAGATAGACAGCTACGGGACGATACTTTGGTTTGCGATATTAACTACTCGGACTAGGGATATGGTTAGTAATAAGCGACTAATGTTAGTAGGTAATGAAATTGGAATGATCTCACGTATGCTGCACGCTTCGCATCCAATCTGGCTATTCTGATTTCGCCGTATGTGTAATTTTTCTTTCGATGAAAACGATGTCGCCGGGCTTCACTTGGGCTGCTACTGGGCGGTGACCCGATGAAAATGACCCTTAAGACTGATCGGTTTTCTGAATGTCTTCTGGTTTTTTGTGAAATTTCCGCACCAATCCTATGCCTTTCCGACGATCGTTGACTGGAACTGGGCTCCGAATTTGATCGAGATGACCTGCTTGTCCAATTGCGACGATTGAAGGTGTCTGATAATTTTTTTTCCAAAAAACCGTTACTCCACTTCGCTGCTGGAATTCTTTTTTCTTCTTCTCGAAGGACCATGTGGTGTTCCACGTGCTCTGGGTTCTTGCAGGTGGTGGCAAGAGAAACAGCTGGTTTCTTGGTGAACTTTATAATAACGGTTGATTGTACAAAATCACAGACGTATAGGTAGGTATATAGAGGTGCGCGTGTTGAGGTGACGGTGTTTTTTGACGTAGTGACTGACGGCCGCACAGCTGTTGCTCGGTGAGCGGGGCGCGTGGACCCCCCGCGTCTTGGATGCCCCTGCGTCGTCCTGCTGGCGACGATATGTCTCCGACACAATGCTTAAGGGGCGGTTATAGCGCACAAGTAGGCACTTGGCGCTCCCCTCGCCCCGGGCGCTAGCTGTTATTTTTAAGCTAAAGAGTTTGTTTGTTTGTTTGAACTCTAGAGTCTAAGAGACTGCTAGTTGAATTTCAAAAGTTCATTAAAAGAATGTCCATTTTTCAAAAATACCAAAATATATAACATCAAGCTAAGGCGAATAAGAGCTGAGCAGCAACGAAACATTTTTCGAAAACTAGGATATTTCATTTCTTTTGAGAGTTTCCGTCGCGTATGTTTGCTAGATGGTTACAGTTGCGCAAAAAATGTAAATTACATAATGGCTGGTCATAAAAATTTCTTAAGTTTTCTAAAGTTGGTATGCTAAGTATGAATCACGTGATCATTTTGCCGTCAATCCAAAATGGCCGCCGCGGTGTAATCACAAAATTTCATGATGGGTGTCGTTTAAAGGGTTTTTTGGTATGCTGAGTACGAATCACGTACTAATTTTGCAATCCAATATGGACGCCGCTCCGTAATCACAAAATGTCATGATGGGTATCGTTTAAGGGGTTTCTTGGTATGCTGAGTACGAATCACGTGAAAATTTTGCAATCTAATATGGGCGCCGGGCCGTAATCACAAAATTTCATGATGGGTATCGTTTAAGGGGTTTCTTGGAATGCTGAGTACGAATCACGTGATAATTTTGCAATCCAAAATGACGGCCGCGGTGTAATCACAAAATTTCATGATGGGTATCATTTATGGGGTATTATGATATGCTAAAAATTGTTTTAGGAAATGAAACTATGCGATAAGTTTTTTGGGGAGTGAAAATTGACGAAACAAATTCTGCCAAACGGCAGGATCCTGGTTATTTTATACGCTGGGGAATTACATGATAATTTTGCAACGGTAAAATTTTGTAATAACGGTGAAGTGGGCATGGTCGATTGCAAAATTATCATGATATTCGTAGTCAGCATACTTAAAAACCCATAAATCGGTACTTAAAACTTGGAAATAAAACTAGTTACTCCAAAAGAAGTCAATAATATTATCAAAAACTTGGCGTTTTTTTTTTTTTTTTTGTTTAACGTGAGGGAAAATCCTCATAGGATGTTATGCCGGACTCTTACCGACTAAAAAACCTCACGCCACGCCTAACAGCCTATGGTTGAGAGCCCCGGGTAAGCCCTCAGGAAGGATGTCCCGTGACTCCCAACAGACCTATATATATATTTACAGACCTATATATATATATATTAGAATATAAATTTGAAGCTAACAGTAAAATAATAATTTTCTGTGCAAACAGGGGGAAAATTAGCAATGATGATTTGTCCCTATACATGAATTACATCTTAAACTTAAATGTCATACAAGTTGTAATGTTCACACTTCCATTTATAACAGGTGTGCCAGATTCGGAAAATTCATTTAGATATAAGATGAATTTACGTTTAAATTTAATAAGTCAGTATAATAATAAATTTAATATAATTGACTTTAATTCTGTATTTAACACAAACTTGTCACATAGCAAGTTTATAGTCTATAATAATCACAAGGGTAGGTACTGTCTACCCAAATATTATAAAAGACAAATAGCAAGTTTGCTATTTAATTATTTTTATTCTGTAGCCAAAAACTTGGCTGACAAAACTGCTTTATTTGAGCAGAGTAGATTTAGGCTCTCTTTATCTGTTCCAAGTAATTTAAATTAACTGCTGGGACAACAGAGGAATTACCCTCTAGCCAAAATTGTAAATTAATAGAGTTAAATTTAATTGCAAACCGTAATTTTATCGGAAACTGTCCTCCGAACAAAACTAAATTAAAAAATGTAAATTACATAAGCCTGGTGCATTATAATATTGCAACATTAACACAGGTCAAAGAGTTTGAATTGGAGCTGTTCATGAGCTCAGAAAATATTGAAATTGTTTGTCTTACAGAACATATGCGTAAGGAGTATGAGCTCATGTTCAGTTTCAGTAGTCACCGGGTTGGTAGTGCGTTCTGCAGGGTCAACACAACACGGGGGGGTTCGTTGATTTTATTAAATAAAAAATTAAAATATAAGGAACGGAAAGATGTTGTGTCCCTCTCTGTAGAGTGTACAGTTGAAATATCGTGCGTAGAATTGGAGCAATTCATAGTAGTATGCGTATATAAACCTGGAGTCTCACCCTTTTGTGAGTTTGAGGAAGTAATGGATAAAGTGCTATTTAAACTTGGAAAAACTAATAAACACCTAATAGTGTGCGGTGATTTTAATGTTAATATACTTATAAATACGCGTCAGACCAATGATATCTTAAATTTATTTAAATCACACAATCTCACTAATTTATTTTTAGAGCCTACTAGATATTGTGATACAACAGCTACTTGTCTGGACAATATACAGGGTGTGGCGTAAATAGTGGTCCAACGTAAAGGGTTTGACATAACAGGTAGTCAACTACAACATACTACAATTTTGTCCGGTTTTGCCCAAGGGTTGCAGAAAAAAAGAACTTTTTATGAAATTCACCCCATTTTTTATAAATTTGGCTGTAGTTTGAAGAAAAATCGTTAGTTTTGAATTTTGATTCTGTTTATTAAAGCCTAATACATTAGCTAACAAACAATAATATAGTTTGTTTATTTCCATTTCAAACTTGGAAAAAAAAGATGAATTTATCTCAATTTTACCTCAAGTTTTAAAGTATCACTAAAATACAAATGCATTTTTAAAAAAATAAATGTACTGCACTGTTGCTACCCATTATTTCAAAAATATGCCCGTCTAATACCGATTTCGAAATGGTATCACACTAACCAATATTATTTTTTAAAAGCTGGATATTTCATTTTCATTACAAACTGAAATTTTAATTTCATAGTAGGGAATCAAACTGTTTATAACCACATGGTCTCTACTTATCCGTCTATTGTCGGGCGCCTCGGAAAACTACTCGGAAGGATGTTACAGGATTCCTGACAGACTTTGGTCAACACCTTGGTCCCACTAAGGGTCTGTGGTGTCCTTCCGATTCTTTTTTTTTTTTTTCTCTTTCTCTGCAACCCTTGGGCAAAACCGGACAAAATTGTAGTATGTTGTAGTTGACTACCTGTTATGTCACACCCTTTACGTTGGACCACTATTTACGCCACACCCTGTATACAGTGATATGTTGCCAGAAAGTAAGAGTATTATAAATAAGATAAAATCAGATCATACTGGGCAAATAGCATCTTTCAAGATCACAAGAGAAAAAGTTAAAAGACGTAAAATATTATGTAGACCAGTAACTAGTGACCGCTTGGAACGTATGCGAGTTGGACTTTGCAATAAACTTCCATTTTTAGACACTGGCTTAGATCCAAATGTAATGTATAAGTTATTTTTTGATTCCTTTTACAATGAGTTCAACTCCGTATTCAAGTCTAAGGAAGTCACAATCGGTGATAGGCCAGCCTTCAGTGAATGGGCCACTGAGGATATACATAAAAGTAGACAAAAACTGTATGAACTATACTCAGAAAGACAGCTTAATAGAACAGATGAATTTCTAAATTATGTTAAAACTTATTCAAAAAAGTTTAAAGCAGACTGCTTAGCAGCCAAAAGAAAGTATATAAGTAATAAAATTCTCAATAGTGTAGACAAAGTTAAATCTACTTGGAAAATAATTAACGCAGAAAGAGGCCAAGCAAAATCGAATGATAATAATTTTAAACTTAAAGTAAATGGTAACATAATTACAACAGATGCCGAAGTCGCTAACGAATTTGAACAATTTTTTTCTCGAATTCCAGTAGATTTGACCAGAGCCCTAGGTTCTTCTACCCCAATAGCAGAATCCTTGTTAAAAGCAAATGTTCCTTGCTGTAATGAAATATTCAAATTCAGTAAAATTAGTATACACACTGTCATAAAAACTTTTAAATCTTTAAATATTAAGAAAACTGCTGACCTCTGGGGAATTTCTGTACATTTAGTTAATTCGTTAATTGAAATGGTTGCCCCTGAATTATCAATAATATTTAATAATTGTGTTGATAGTGGTGTGTTTCCTGACTTAATGAAGTTTAGTAAAATAACTCCTCTGTTTAAATCGGGTAGCACCTCAGATCCGTCCAATTTTCGTCCTATTTCTGTACTACCCACGTTTAGTAAAATCTTTGAAAAGGTAATGCTTAATCAAATGCAAAATCATTTTAATACAAATAAACTATTCCATACTAAACAATTCGGTTTCACGCGCGGTCGGTCTACCACGGATGCTGGAATCAAATTGTTAGAGTGTATATATGAGGCCTGGGAGGAGTCGTATGATGCTTATGGTGTATTCTGCGACTTATCTAAGGCCTTCGATTGCGTCCAGCATCAGACTTTAATTAAAAAACTTGATCATTATGGAATCCGGGGGACGGCCTTGGATTTAATTAGTTCTTACCTTAGAGATAGAGTACAGAGAGTAGTTATAAATGGTAAACAGTCAAATGGTTCTGCTGTAACAATGGGGGTGCCTCAGGGTTCAATTCTGGGACCTTTTCTATTTTTAGTGTACATAAATGATCTCCCTCACCTTATAAGAGACGATCATGAGGTAGTTTTGTTTGCTGATGACACATCTTTAATATTTAAAGTTGAACGTGGACAACGCGATCTTGACGAAGTAAACAATGCCCTCTCTAGGGTAGTCCACTGGTTTAACGCTAATAATTTATTGTTAAACGAAACTAAAACAAAATGTATTAGATTCACCTTGCCAAATGTTAGGCTCGTTAACACCAGTATTAGGATTAGGGATGATCAAGTAGAATTGGTCGATGAAACTGTCTTTCTGGGCATAAAGTTAGACTCCAACTTGCAGTGGGGGCCTCATATCGAGAAAGTCTCGGGCAGACTGAGCTCTGCAGCCTATGCCGTCAAAAAGATCCGACAACTGACAGACATTAGAACAGCGCGTCTTGTCTACTTTAGCTATTTCCACAGTGTCATGACCTATGGCATACTATTATGGGGTAACGCTGCCGACATCGAATGTATCTTTGTGTTGCAGAAAAGGGCTGTCCGGGCTATCTATGGTATGGGGTTTCTGGAGTCATTAAGAGAAAAGTTTAAGGATATCAACATCCTTACTGTGTATTCACAGTACATATATGAAAACTTATTATATACTCATAAAAATAACAGTAAATTTATTAAAAATAGTGATATCCATAACCTAAACTTAAGAAATAAGAATAAATTGGCTGTACCTAGATTTAGGCTTAATAAAATAAGCAATTCTTTTGCGGGCAATTGTATTCGAATGTACAATACATTGCCGACAGCCATAACAGGTTTGTCAGTTAATAAATTTAAAAAACTAGTAAAACTTAAATTGTGCCAGAAAGCTTATTATAGCATTAAAGACTTTCTAGAAGACAAGACTGCCTGGCAGTGACACGAATTGCTCCTTTCTACATTTTAAAAAAAAACTGTATTAGATACTAAGATGAATAAGAGGGACCGGACTGAGTTTCTTGGGGTGTTCTTCTCAGTCTGTAGCATTTGCGAACCCCCGGTAGAGTCACAAAAATTTTGACAAACCTAAATAATTTTTTAAAAATTTCAAAGGGAATAAATTTTATTTTATTTTATTTTACCTACGGCCGCCAATGCGGCCTCGCCCAGGGGGTGGTTCGGGTGCAATCCCGCGTCTATGGGGGGTTTCGGGTGTGACCCCGCTTCTAAGGGGGGGGGGGCGTGCGTGAGTTCCTCACGTCACGCTGCCGTCATGGGCCTGCTTCTGTAAGGACGGTGAGCGGCCCTCTCACCGGCCTCAGACCCCCGGTCATGGAGGCCGATAGTCCTCGGCGAAGACACGTCGGCGGCGCCCAGGGCGCCGACTGCGGAACTCGGGTGGGAGAGTTCTCTCCCGCACCCGGCCCGCCGCCTCCTTCGCGAGCATGACCTGCTCGCAGAAAGAGGCGGCGCAGTCCCACTTACTCCCGCTGGAGAGCATGGCTCGCACCATGGCCTCGAGCGAGAGAGTGTCCACGCCCAGACCCACTACGAGGACCTGGCGCTGTTGCGCCCACGCCGTGCACTCCACCAGAGTGTGGAGCGCCGTGTCATCGCTGCGGTCCTCGCAGTGCTGACACTCGGCCGTGGTTTCCCGGTGTTTTAGCCACAGATACCTACCGAAGCTACCGTGCCCGGCAAGCATCTGTGTCAACCGGTAGGAGAGAGCACCGTGTCTTCTCTCCAGCCACTCGTCCATGACCGGTCTGACGGCCGCGATTGTGGCGAATCCCCCCTCTGGTTGCTCAAGTCGCACCTTCCATGTCTCCACGGTTTCCTGGTGGAGCAGGGTCCGCTGGGCCTCGATTTCTCGAGACGCAGGCCTTTAGCCCCGCTCCAGCGCCTCCTTGCGCCATCTGAACAGTGACGCAAGGGCTCTCGCTTCCAGGTCCCATGGAGGGGTCCCGGCTAGGAGACATGCCGCCTCACGGGAGATCGTGCGGTATCCTCTTATCACCCTGACGGTCATCACTCTCTGCGGGCTCAGCAGTCAAGCCTCATTGCTGGCCGTCAGGGTGGGTGTCGTCGGCGTAACACGTTACGCCGATCCCTCTGAGCAACGGACCACGCAGCACCCAGTCGTAACCGATGTTCCACAGGAGCGGTCCTAACACCGATCCCTGTGGAACACCGCACGACACATCTCGCCGACCCGGCCCTAGCCAGCTCGGGTAAGTTATGGCTCTCTCGGAGAGATAAGCCCCGACAATTCGACGGAGGTAGGGAGGCACTCCATGATAGATAAGCGCCTCCCTGACGCAGCTCCAGGGCAAGGTGTTGAATGCGTTGGCGATGTCGAGGGACACCGCCACCACCACCTCACCCTGTGAGACTGCTTCCTCCGTCAGGCCTCTAATGCGCATGATCGCGTCCACGGTGGAGTGTCCCTGACGGAAGCCAAACTGACTATCCGCCAGATCAGGCCCCACGCGTGTGAGGTGCCCGACGAGGCGTTGTGCAATAATGCGCTCAAAGAGCTTGCACACCTCGTCGAGCAACACGATCGGCCGGTACCCTGATGGGGAATAGGCTTGTGTCCACTAAGAATAAATCTGATGGATGTGTGTTTCTAACGACTATGTCCAATATATAAATAATAAAATGTAATATAAATTGGTACACAAATTAAGGATTACTATTATTTTTAGAAAATAAGATTGGAAAAAATAGGCATTCAGTCACGTGACATCAAACACCTCTATCAGATAGTGTGACGTCACAGTTTGCCTTTTTACGTTTGACGCACTCTGGCAGTCTCGAGTCTTGACATCTTGTGTCACAAGTGGTGTCATCTTGTGTAATTGTTTAGATTCGCATACGTTTTCATAAAATACAATAAGATTTCATATCATTCAGGCACTACACAGCACTTGTAATAACGACAGATTCATTTTAAATAAATATGTAAAGCAGACGAACGCTAACATAACATTGTCAAACACCTGTCAAACAGTGATGGCAGTGGCAATTTTTTTTTTAAGTAATTTATAGTGACTTTGGTTATTTTTTTGTAAGTTAAGTTAGTTAAGTTTGGGATGCCAACTCCTACGGAATGTTCCTCTAAAACCCAACTTCAATAAGCTTGTGTCCTAAATTTCAAAAATTGTTTATTTTTGTAGCTTGATAAATATCTACATGATCACAAAAATGTAATATTTTGATTTAAAACAATCATTTACATAGTTTATTTTGTGATTTAAAAAATGAATTTCAATTTGTATCGAAAACGCTCATGGCGCCTTGTGTGACGTCACTTGATGCCAAACAAAAGTAGCAGTGTTTTATTAATCCATTTTCGGATAGGCAAAGGCAATTTGAGCCATACAGCCAAATCTTGTTTATTTATTATCTCTTCATTTTGCTTTAAAAAGTCACAGTCCTCGTCCTCTAAGTCCAGTCAAAGTCAAGTACATCATCCCTAAGTCAATGTCAGTCTTTCTTCAGAAAAACGGTGGATAAATTTCTGAAAGTTTCTTTGGATTTTTTGTCACTGCAAAGTTGCGATTCACTGCGTTTTATCACTTCCCAACACTAGTGCACGTTGTCAAACGTTTATGTTTAAGAATCCAGCACTGATACACACAAAACACTCGAAATTACACTAATTTTGCAAATTTACAAAACGACGCGATACGATTCCTTCCAGTTCCCGGCAAAGAATCTCGCCAAACAAAACAAAAAAAAATGTGTATTTTTTTTTATGAGCCCTTTCAATGATTTGTTTTGAAATTAAAAGTTATACTACAAAAAAGAAACGTTTAGGGGTTTTAATCGATATTTAGGGGAATCTGGGGAATTTCAAGTTGGTTTTTAGAGGAACATTCGGTAGGAGTTGGCATCACTTTGGCATATGGTCTAAGTAACCAAAGCCAGCATAAATTAATTGAAAAAAAAATTGCCATTGACATCACTGTTTGACAGGTGTTTGACAGTGTTAAGTTCGCGTTCGTCTGCTTTCCATTACAAATGTTCTCTGTCTACGGTATTTTATGACACAAGATAACACGACTTGTGACACAAGATGTCAAGACTAGAGACTGCCAGAGTGCGTCAAACGTCAAAAAGCAAACTGTGACGTCACACCATCTGATAGAGGTGTTTGATGTCACGTGACTGATTGCCTATTTTTTCCAATCTTATTTTCTAAAAATAATAGTAATCCTTAATTTGTGCACCAATTTATATTACTTTTTGTTATTTATATATCGGACATAGTCGTTAGAAACACACATCAATCAGATTTATTCTTAGTGGACACAAGCCTATTCCCCAGATTCTCCTAAATATCGATTAAAACCCCTAAACGTTTCTTTTTTGTACTTACTAAAACTTTTAATATCAAAACAAATCATTTAAAGAACTCATAAAAAAATACACATTTTCTTTTTGGTTTGTTTGGCATCAAGTGACGTCACACAAGGCGCCATGAGCGTTTTCGATTCAAATTGAAATTCATTTTTTAAATCACAAAATAAACTATGTAAATGATTGTTTTAAATCAAAATATTACATTTTTGTGATCATATAGATATAAAGCTACAAAATTAAATAGTTTTTGAAATTTAGGACACAAGCCTATTTTCCGGCCGCCCCGCCTTTCGAATCAAGACCAGTTTCCCTGTCTTCCAGACCTTGGGAAACTGGCCTTTTTCGAGGCATGCGCTATAAAGACCCATAAGTCGAGGCCCAAGCTCCTCGAGAGCCAGGACCCATGCACGGCCTGGAATGCCGTCGGGTCCAGGGACGGTGTTTCTGCGGGATTTAAGCCGCAGGACAGCCGCCCCTAACTCACCCTCGGTGACTACGGGCACGTCGTTCTCGTTGCCTTCCGCGTTGGGCGCCTGAGACGGAGCCATGCGCGGAGGAACGTGTTCCTCCGCTCTCGAAGGGGAACAAGGAGTCCAGGACCCCCTCCAGCCGCTCCGGCTGGAGACTCTGGGTTAGTGGGGGCGCCTTAGGGCGTAATTTGCCTCTTACCATGAGGTACGGGCCCCACGGGTTCCGTTCCAGAGTCTCCATCAGCTCTTCGCGGCCCAATTTTTTGGACCGCTTGATGGCGGTCTGGAGGGCCCTCTTGGCCTCCTTGTACCCATCGTAGAGCTCCGTCTCTCGGGCTGCCGCATCGTCTGGGCGGCGACGCCTCCGGCGAAACCTGGTGTACCGGCGGCGCGCGATAACGCAATCCACGCGCAACTGCGCGATTTCCCGCGTCCACCAGTACACCTGTTTTCTCGCCGGTCTCGGCATAGCCCTGGGCATCGCCACATCGCAGATGTGCGACATGGCTCTCCCGAACCACTCCACCTCGGTATCAACATCGGCAGGCCTGTCCGCTGTCGGAATCCAGGACTGCACGATGGCCGCCTCCAGGAGAGCCTCCCGATCAAGGCGATGGAGTGCCCAACGCGGTTCCGGGGGATTCACAATTGCTGGCGGCAGGTTAGGTGGAGGGGAGACGTCAAACCGAATATATCGGTGATCTGATGACGTCTCCTCCTCCTCCACCACGCGCCATCCCTGGACACGGCGGGCGATCTCAGGGGTCGCAAACGAAACGTCTATGACCGAGCTGAGCCCCCGCCGCGTCCAGGTTGCGACATTCCCCCGGTTCAGGATGACTAGGCCACGTGTAGTGACCCAGTCCTCCAGTATCCTCCCCCTGTCTCTGGTTTCCCGGGAGCCCCAAGCCTGAGACCAGGCATTGAAGTCTCCCAAGACCAGGACAGGGCGAGGCCTGCATGCAGCGAGAACGACGTCCAGCTCAGGGAGCCATAGCTCAAACTGATGCTGGTCGAGGCTCGGCGAGATGTAAACGGCCACGACAGCCACACCCTCGTATTCCGCCGCGACACAACCCGGGCCTCTGGCGATGACCGCCAGGCGCGAGTCGTCCGCGCCGGTCCCCCCAAAAATGGTCGCCACGCCGTCCAGATACACCGGGTTTCCCGGGTGAGCCCAGTACGGCTCGGCGACGACGACGATGTTAATGGACCACTGCCTGATGCTCTGGTACAGAAGGTCCTGAGCACCAGTGCAGTGGTTCAGATTCACCTGCAGGATGCGGATATGGGTGTACATTAATGGACGTCCATTTCCGCACCCAGCCGCGAACTTGCACCCACAGCCTCACCCCCCCGTGCGGACGGACGGGGCTTCGGCCTTGAGGCAGCGCAGGCTTTGCTGCCCGCCCGGTGGTCGGCCTCCTTGCCCTCCGCCACGCATTTATAACAGCGTGGCGGAGCGTCACAGGCAAGGGCCTTGTGACCGGGCTGACTACAGCGGAAGCACCGATCTCCTACGGTGACTTCCGCCGCACACTGCACCCCCACATGCCCCACGACCAGGCACCTAAAGCACCTGTCTTCGCGGGGCTGCAGGAGATGCACCTGCGCCCTCAGGAAGCCCCCAATTAGAAGGCTCGGTCCGTCCGCGACTTTTTGAGCCGCCGCGACGGGGCAGCTCACGACTGCCGAACCGTGACCGGTGGTGCCAAAGCGGATTTCGCTTGACCTCACCTGATCGCGCGGGCAGCCGCTTGCCTCCACGACGGCGGAGATTATCTCCTCCGTCGTGGCCGCGTCATCCAGACCCGAAATGCGCAGATTCGCGCATTTGTTGGGTCTGGTGACGCGGACGTCACCCGTGTCCAGCGACGCCCTCAGCTTTGCCGCTAGGGCATCAGCTTTGGGGCCACTGGTGGCGCCAGAGACCTCGAGGAGGCGTGCTCCGGTGCGCGTCACCTTGCACCGGAGACCTCCCTCAATGTCGAGGGCCTTGAGGTCGACTGAGGCTTTCGCCTGCCTCAGGACCTCGGCGTACCCCACGCCCTTCGCCTTGCCCTCTGCCGTCACCGTGATGACGACGGCAGTGGAGCGAGGAGCGCGGAGCCTCTTAGCCGCCTTCTTCTTTGCTCCCGCCACCTCCCAAACCCCCTCTCTTGAGGGAGTCAGGGGTGCAACGGGAGCTCTGGCTGTGCTGGTGGAGGCGAGGTTGCCACCTACACCAGGTGCCGTCTTCTTCTTGGGGGCGGAGACCTTCTGCCGGGGACCAGGAGCCCCATTGGGTGCAGCCGTCGCCGCGTACGACGTGACAACGGGTGCCGCCAGCGGCGGGCGGTATGCCCGGTCCTCGAGGACGCCGAGGCGTCGTTCGATGGTCTCCAGCAGCTGGACCATCGTTGGTGTCGCCTTAGGAGGTGCACGGGAAGCGGGGGTTTTCACACCCCGAGCCTCCCCGGCCCCCTGAACCAGCTGCGTTAGCTTGCCGATCTCCTCCCGCTTCAGCTCTTGCTGCTTGCGGGAGTCGGCAAGCTCCTTCTCCAGACTTGCAACCCGAGCCCGGAGCTTCCCCTCCTCGTTGGAGACGCTCCTCTCGAGGAGCTCCTCCCACGCCTTAGTGGCACCCGTGACGGCTTCCGTCACTACTTTTTTCTTGCCCGCTACATTTTTGGCGCCTTTAACGGCGCCAGAAATGCGGGCAAGAGCCGCCATAATCTCCTTCGCCGCCGGCACCTCCGTGATCCTTCCGCTTGGCTGCGGGGGCACAATCGCCGGCGGCTCTGCCACCCTCCCTCTCGCTCTGTAGAGGTCGGCTTTCCGACCTCTACCCGCGGTGGTGGCCACTACCTTCCTGGGAAGGTCCTCCTCGCTGCTTGATGTTGCAGACCCGGGCCGACGGAACAGACCTTTGCCTGGTCCGCTTGACCTAGGTCTCTTCCGACCCGCTTCTTCGGCATGGAGACCGAGGGTATCCTCGGTCTCGGTACCCATATCAAGTGCCGACTCCATCTCGGAGCCGGCACGGGTTGACGCGACCTCCGCTGACCCCTCCCATATACCACCTGGGATGAACCTTGGCGGGGGTCGACATGACGGATCATGCCAAGCGATTCCCCGGACACTGTCCGGGTGCGCTCCTGGGTAGTTTCCATTGAAGTATTTGCCTCAGTCATAATGTTGTTTTGCGTTTATAGTCCGCCGACTTTTTAAGGATGGAAGTGGGGAAGTTGGGAGTGGACTTGAGGATGGGAAAGGGTGGGAAGGTAGGAGTGACGCCCTAGGCACTGAGTTCCCCCCAGCGATGCATCCCATTGCCGGGCGTCAGAGCGCAGGATTCGGGTAATTTTTTATAGAGGTTTTCTTCCTATCAACTCCAAAGAGCCACCGTGCCCGTCTGTTGCCAGACGGGGTTACGGCTCGGCCGAACGATGGTCCCCATGGGACCGTGTACTTCACCACTGATCGCTCAGTGGCGAAGTACTCGTCGCCCTGATAGTTCTTCGCTAAGTACACCCTGCATACAGAGTGCATGTGGAGAACTCCAAACCGGCCATAAAGGCCCCCCCTCCTTGGTGGACTATTGGCCGTGGGCGACGACGTGCGCCTCTCACGAAGCCCACATCGTCGTCCACGTTACCAGGATGCACCACGTGGAGGTTGTCCTACCCAGCACCCCTCAAAAACTTGGCTAAAAAGAAATCGCCCGGATATGATCTTATCACTGGCGAAGTCCTTCAAAACCTTCCTCGTAAAGCCATAGTTAAACTTACAACCCTTATAAACGCCGCATTCCGGCTAAAACATGTGCCTAGTATCTGGAAAGTTGCTGAAGTTATAATGATCCCCAAACCAGGAAAATCTCCTCAAAATGTATCATCATACAGACCAATATCACTGCTGCCAATAATTTCAAAACTATTTGAAAAGCTTCTTCTGAGACGTCTTAAGCCTATAATAGAAGAAAGAAAACTAATTCTCAATTATCAATTTGGCTTTAGAGAAAAACACTCCACGATAGACCAAGTTCACAGAATCACCAACGTCATTGAAAAAGCACTAGAGGAAAAAAAAGTCTGTTCTACAGTATTCCTAGACATAGCACAAGCATTTGATAAGGTGTGGCATAGAGGCCTTATTCATAAGCTTCGGAAACTGCTACCAAAACAATTTGCAGATATTTTAGAATCATACCTAACAGAGAGGACATTCAGAGTAAGACAAGAAGAAGCTTATTCTAGTCTCAAACAAATAAAAGCTGGAGTACCACAGGGAAGTGTTCTTGGCCCTATCTTGTACCTATTGTACACCTGCGATATTCCAGAAATAAAAAACAATGTTATTGCAACCTTCGCAGATGACACAGCCATCATGGCAACAGGTGCCACTCACAAAAAAGCCATTGAGAAACTTCAATCGGCCGCCAACACCATCACTGCTTGGACAAAAATATGGAGAATTAAACTAAATGAGTCCAAATCGACTCACATAGACATCACAAACAAAAAACCTAACTATACACCGGTAAACATTAACGGTAAAATAGTACCATATGAAAATACGGCAAAATACCTGGGTATGACGCTTGACGCAAAACTACGCTGGAAGGCACACGTCAAAAAGAAACGCCAGGAGTTAGATTTACGCTTCAGGAAAATGTACTGGCTACTCGGCAGACATTCAACATTATCAGTGTACAACAAGGTACTTCTGTACAAACAAGTACTTATGCCTGTATGGGCATATGGTATTCAGCTTTGGGGCTGTACAAAACGCACCAATGTTGAGATAATTCAAAGATTCCAAAATAAAGAACTTCGGAGTATAATAAATGCTCCCTGGTACATTAGAAATAAGGACATCCACCGGGACTTAGGAGTGGACCCTGTTACAAAGGTTATAAAAAAATATGCCGAAGCTCACGAACAAAGACTTCTAAAACATGTGAATGTCGAGGCAATCCAGCTTCTTGACACCACGGACATTTTAAGGAGACTGAAAAGGACTAAGCCTTTTGATCTAGTTTAGTGAAATTAGTGTAAAGTAGTGCAGTGAGTGCTATACTTGAAGAACACAAGAACAAAGTGACTTTCTATTATAATTAGAGACAATAAGAAAAGTGCCGATGGACACATTCTTTACTCTGTAAGCTTTAGTAAAATAAGTTAAATCTAAATTACTTATTAGCCTCAAGGCTAGATTGTAATTGTTATGAGATGACATTTGTGTTGTAACCATATCATCCACTTCTTCGTCAATGGGTACTAAAGATTGTGAATCGTTGATATTATTTGTTTCACTAGGTATACTAGATTGAGACGAAGTAGGGATGATAATGTTAGACTGTACTTCTGAGCGAATCCTCTCAAGCACGGTATCGTCCAACATATGACTACGCTGGATGACCCGCACCTGATCCGATAGCCGCTGTGCCGACACGTTCACGGTTGGTTCAAGAGCCTGAAACAAAGGTAGCAAACGAACACGGTACGCAGTGAGGTTAATTCCTCCCTCTGTAGCCGCAAAATATGCCCGCATGACATTTTCATTCATTGACGAAGTCGTCGTGGAAGGGGGGAAGGAGGGGAGGGGGAGTGGGGAGGGGAGGGAGAGTAGGGGAAGGGGGGAAAGGGAGGGTTATAAAATGGGGGTTAATAATAAAAAATATATTATTATTAATTGAAAAAAATAAAATTTTATTACAATTCCTTCACTAATTAATCGAAAGGAACTTCGTTCCATCCGGGTGTCCCTTGACACCTCTCAAGTTTTTTTTTCTGAAAATTTCTTCTTCGTATTAATTGATTTATACATAATTTCTATTATCATTTTTATTGTTGGTTTCGCTTTTTGGTTGGTGGCACTTAATAATATAGAAATATAGTAGTATTCTGGAAAATAAATATTTTTTTATTCTTTGATAGAAAATATACTTTCTTGCTCGTTGGTGGGGTTGCCAGATTATTATTATTATAAAAAACTTAAAACGACCTGCCCGCACACGTGTTTCCCTCATCTTACAATCCCGGGTTCTTTAAGAGGAGCGTCAAGAGGCACATTTCAGGGCCGCCAACTTTAGGACCACTGTCAGAAGTGGCCCCCAATCGCTAGATAGGCCACGGCTTTCCATCAGGCTGGTGGCGACGTCAATTCGGCGAGCTGAATATTAAAAAAAAATAGACGTCTATTGGTAATTAACATGTAACGAATGATTTTCAGTAGACATCGGTGTAGGTATAGCATTTTTAAAATATTTTTAAAACTAAATCTGGCTCGCGCTGTCTGAAGAGAAGTACTTAACTAAAAAAAACTGGCCAAGTGCGAGTTGGACTTGCCCATGAAGGGTTTCGTAGCAGCAAGTAACATAATATAAAAGTTCTTATAGTTCGTTGTAACTTTGATTGATGTTTTAACACGTTCGCAGTGGTAGCGATTTTTCTAACCGAAAATTGCGGTTTATGACGTATTAAAAAAAAACTACCAGGTCTATCTCGTTCAAACCAATTTTCGTTGGTAGTTTTTATGGCAATGTACATCATATCTTCTTTTTAGATTTATCATTCTCTTAGTTTAGAAGTTAGAGGGGGGGGGACACATTTTTTCACTTTTGAAGTGTCTCTTGCTCCAACTATTCAGTTTAGAAAAATACAATGTTAGATACCTCAAGCCTTTTTGAAGACCTATCCATAGATACGTATGGTTTTGATGAAAAACAAAATTTTTGAGTTTCAGTTCCGAGTATGGGGACCCCCAAAATTTACTGCTTTTTTTCTAGTTTTATATAAGATTCTTAATGCGGTTCACAGAATAAATCTAGTTACAAAGTTTCAATATCATAGGCCTTATAGTTTCGGAGAAAAGTGGCTGTGACACACGGACGGACAGACAGACGGACAGACAGACAGACATGACGAATCTATAAGGGTTCCGTTTTTGCCATTTGGCTACGAAACCCTAAAAATGGCTCTAAAGTTAGTCAAATCAAATCGCAAAAAAGCTAAAAGAGCGTACTCGTATACATATTCGTGGTTAAACAAATATCATCAAAATTACCCTTTTTAGGGTTTCGTAGCCAAATGGCAAAAACGGAACCCTTATAGATTCGTCATGTCTGTCTGTCTGTCTGTCTGTCTGTCTGTCTGTCCGTCCGTGTGTCACAGCCACTTTTCTCCGAAACTATAAGGCCTATGCTATTGAAACTTGGTAAGTAGATGTATTCTGTGAACCGCATTAAGATTCTTATATAAAACTAGAAAAAAAGCAATAAATTTTGGGGGTCCCCATACTCAGAACTGAAACTCAAAATTTTTTTTCGTCAAACCCATACATGTGGTGTATCTATAGATAGGTCTTCAAAAATGCTATTAAGGTTTATAACATCATTTTTTTCTAAAGTGAATAGTTTGCGCAAGAGACACTTCCAAAGTGGAAAAATGTGTGTCCCCCCCCCTCTAACTTCTAAACTAAGAGACTGATAAATCTAAAAAGATTATATGATGTACATTGCCATAAAAACTACCAGCGAAAATTATTTCGAACGAGATAGAGCTGGTAGTTTTTTTTTAATACGCCGTACACCGCAATTTTCGGTTAGAAAAATCACTACCACTAACTTTTATATATGTTACTTGCTGCTACGAAACCCTTCATGGGCGAGTCCAACTCGCACTTGGCCGGTTTATTTATATTTTTTAACGTGAGGGATAATCCTTCATGGATGCTATGCCGGAGTCTTACCGCCTAAAAAGCCGCAGGCAACAAGCCCTCGGAAGGATGTCCCAGGACTACCAACAGACCTATGGCTACCATTCGGCCTTGCCTAGGGGGATTCGCGTCTTTGGGGATTTTCGGGTATCATCCAGCATCTTAGGGGTGGGAGGGGGGGGGGAATATCGTGCGTGAATCTCTAAAGTCACGCTGCCGTCTCGGGCCTAGGTACTTCTGTAAGGACGGTGAGCAGCCCCCTCACCATAGATTTAGAATTTTTCGCTACTGCCCCTCACCGACACAACGTTATCTAGCCCAAATTAAGCTAATTTAAAAGCTTGTGCTATGTGATCTAGACGACTGAAAGACATGTTTATAGATCAGACATACATATACACATAATAGCCACGTCTTTATCGCTGAAAGGGTATTCAGAGGCATATTATATTCCCACATTTCACCTCTTTTAGAATTTGTTCCACGTAATAGGTGGTGAGCCGTATTGCCGTGTTGAAATGGACAGGCGCAGGTTATGACTGCCTGCTGTTATAATTATTCAAGCCGCCTAAATTGCCTTTAACTTGGCTTAACGACTGCCATTTTACTAGCAACCAGGACCAACGGCTTAACGTGCCTTCCGAAGCATGAAAACGCTCAAATAAATTGCAGGCGTGCATCAGGATACGCTATTGCAGCGCATCGGGGATGTTTGCTAACGCACGCGTCTATAGCTTTTACGCGACGATACGCAAAAGATGCTAATCCGTGGTGCGCCGTGTGCGGACCAGCCCCAATACCATAATGAGGGGCATTGCCATGAGACTGGAATGCTGGATGTTCCTTATGTGAATTACTGCAGTAAGCTTTCTACTTTTGGAGTGAATATCACATATTGATCAATAAGTTTAGTTTTAGATTAATTTTCATTCCGTGTTACTAACATAGTTTTAAGCGAGTATTGTTACAAACAAAATGAGTCTTAGTTACTTGATTGCAAAAAGTTATTATTATTATAAATGTCACAAAGTGGTCACATGGACGGTCACCCATTTAAGGACTGGTCATAATGAAAATTGCTCACTGCAGTGATCGTTTACAGAACACTGAGTCCTGCTTCATAGACATAAATAATAATCACAAAGAGCAAAAACATACTAGTCATTTTTAGGGTTCCGTAGCCAAATGGCAAAAACGAAACCCTTATAGATTCATCGTCATGTCTGTCTGTCTTTCTGTCCGTCCGTGTGTCACAGCCACTTTTCTCCGAAACTATAAGGCCTATGCTGTTGAAAGTTGAAACTTGGTAAGTAGATGTATTCTGTGAACCGCATCAAGATTTTTATATAAAACTAGAAAAAAAACTGTTTGGGGGTCATACTCAGAACTTAAACTAAAAAAAAATTTATTCATCAAACCCATATGTTGGTTATCTATAGATAGGTCTTCAAAAATGCTATTGAGGTTTCTAACATTTTTTTTTCTAAAGTGAATAGTTTGCGCAACAGACACTTCCAAAGTGGAGAATGTGTGTCCCCCCCCCCTCTAACTTCTAAACTAAGAGAATAATAAATGTAAAAAAATATATATAATGTACATTGCCATAAAATCTCCCAACAATAATTGGTTTGAATGTAGTTTTTTTTGGCATGTGTTGAAATCGATATCTGTTTATTCTCTTTTTTCGAACAAAATATTACAAAACAAAGTTAAACCAAAAATACTGACTTGCACACTAATTATGCACACTAAAGTAAAAGTAAAAGTCAAATTCATTATACTGTTTAATGTATTTGCAGAACTATTTTACTGAACAAATCACTATTATTAAAATAGTATATCTAAAAATTACTTTGCTTAACAAACATATTAAAACTTTTAAAAGGAAAACCATCATCTAATTTACTTTTAGGAACATCTTTCATTCTAATTAAAAACCTAATTTAATCAGTCAAGATACAAAATTAAATTTTATTAATCAAAAAAATAAAAAACTAACCTAACCTAACCTACTTATTCCGTTATAAGTTTGTAAAATTTAGAGTGCAAGTTAGTATTTTTGATAAGCAATTCATATTTTTGTTAAGCAAATCTTATATCCGATGTACGAACCAAATTTTTGGTTTAAATTCGAGAAAAAAGGTCATCTCATTTTGTGTAAAATTTTAGTTTTTTAAGCAGTACATGTTTAGTTAATCAATTGTTTTTTTTGCACAGCATTCATATTTCAGGTATGCATTCAGTTAATTAGTGGAGTTCCCTAGTGTGCAGAAAAATTATATAGATGTGCATTTAAAAATATCCCGTTTTTTTTTAATACGTCATAAACCACAATTTTCACTGAAAAAAATCACTACTACTGCGAACGTGACAAAATATATCAATGAAAGTTACAACGAAATTCAAGAACTTTTATATTATGCTACTTGCTGCTACGGAACCCTTCATGGGCGAGTTCAACGTGCACTTGGCCGGTTTTTTTAAACAAATGAAGTAAGCATTGGATTCTACTTTGCTGAATTTTGTACTCGGTACTTTTACTAATCCCATAATCCTTTGATACAGCGAGAAGATTAGATAGGTACCAAAATAGTAAAAAATGTAGAACACATTACATATTATGTAATTCTTATAATAAATTTATTTTCATTTCATTTGTTGAATTGGCAGAAAAGATGAGCGCTCTTTTTGTATTCTCCCTTTGGTGTGTTATACCACAGATTATAATTCGCTCATTTGCTACAAGGTCGACATAATTCAAAATTGATGATTTTTGAGTTAATAATACAGTTGCATAGAAAAAATTGTTCTCTTTTTAATGTAAAAACGTTATTTTTCTAAACTGAATAGTGAAAGAGTGAGAGGGAATATTCATAGTTGTGCTATTATAGCACTGTCTCTTTCTTTTTGGTGACGCTCTACAACAACGACATTGTTTAGTTGCGATGCAGCAGTGCGAGTGACAGGTGTTACGTGTGCTCTAGAAGAACGTCATTTTTTACTTTACAACACTCTTGACGGTAAGTTCACTACAATTGATTTTATAATATTTTTCACAGAAACGTCTTTTTTGCAAATGTGTCGGTAATGCAGATAATATTTGAATAAATTAGTATACGTTTAGTTTGTGATATGTCGATGTTGCTTAAAAATTTGAAAACCATCAGATTAATATTTCAAATTATGGCGTTGTTGTTAACAAACAAAACGATGAATTATTATTACGCAAAAATGTATTTAGGCTTATGTCATTACACCTTACTTTTTTTTGAATTATTTATAGTAAAATCTTACAACATTTTGTAATAAAACGTTAAAGGCAATAATTCAAAACATGTTTTTATGTATATTATTTTAGGTGACAATGGCGTTTCCACGTGCTTCCAGAGGTAAACGAATTGTAGCGTTAATTCATTCGCACGAAGAAGAAACTGCGACCAAGGAACCCGGTAGGTACCTAATAACTATTGTTTTCTTTTTAACTAAAGTAATTTTTATTCTCGCGTATCTCTATTGAGAAATTAATCTATATACAACTTTCCAGGTAACGAAACCCAAAGAAACCATAGGATGAGATCTTTATCAAGACAGAGTAGTTCTTCTTCCAGCTCGTCATCTAACTCTGATTCATCAGATGTCACGTTTTTAGAAAGTTGGTTATTTTATTACACTCGTTGTAGTGATTCAATCTGCATACAAAAAACATAAATTAATATTATCTTTTGCAGATAGTGACGATTCTGTTAAAGATTCAATGTACATTCCAGCTGAGGAACTTCTTCCACAAAATAGTAATGAGTTCCCTGAGTCAATTGACTATTCGAATCCTTACCATCTACTTCAAAGGCAGATTCAGTCATAACTATTTCAGAACCCTCACTTCCACAACGCAGTTCTGACTTGCCAGCTAGGCAGACAAATGAGAATTTCATTGCAAGTAACAATTTTGATGGTATAATTTCATTGCCATATCAAACTTCAACAGAAAGTAGGATTCCTACAAGTCCGAATGCAAAGCAAGGAAGAAAATGCAAAAGGAATGAAGCTAATTGGAACAGAAAATGCTGAGGAATACCGGACAAGCTTATCAAACAGCTAGCAAGAAAATTAAAGAAGAGAGAAAAATGAAACAGCCATGCGGAGATCATTGTAGGTTAAAATGTCAATCTAAACTATCGGAAGATGAAAGGAAGTTACTATTTAAGTAAGAATTACTGGGCATTAGGAGATAACCAAAAACAATGGGAATATATTTCAAAGAGTATGACCATCGTTACACCAAAATATCGTTATATTCGGGAAGGAGGAATTAGAAAACCTCGTCAAAAAAATCATGCATTTCATTTCAAGCTACCTGATAAAACAGTTAGGGTATGCAAAGTTTTCTTTAAGAATACCTTAGGAATTAACGACCGGCCTATTCGTACCGTTTTAGAAAAAGAAAATCAAGTGGCCAATTGTCTTTTAGCCGAGGACAGGCGGGGTAAACACGACAAACATCCGCAAGTTGATGAAGCAATAAAAAATGGGATTCGTGAGTACATAAACTCCATACCAAAAATTGAGTCACACTATACAAGGGCCAATACAAGCAAAGTTTTCATAGATGGCAGTAAAAATATTGCTAACATCCACAACGACTAAGTAGAAGTTCAAAAACAAAAAAAGTTAGGGTTTGGTAATAATATTCTTTTTTAAAAAATATTTACTCATGAATTTAATATTTCCTTTTTTACCCCAAAGAAGGATATGTGTGATGTGTGTGCTGTATTTGAGAACGCAGTCAATAAAGAAAACTTGAAAGAAGAAAATGATAAGCTAGAAGATAATAAAAATCGAGGGCAACCACCGAAAATTGTAGGGTCAACTAGTGCGTTTGTTGATTTTTTGATGAAGTGCTTTAATGTACTACAATTTAATGAAGGTCTGGAGTCGATCTGATGACGGAACCGAAAGACAGTCGAAGGAATTCCTTAACGATTTACAACAGATACCTTGTGTTTCGGCTTGATTCATTTGTGTTGATGAGAACTTTACACCTAGATAGATATACTTTTCGGTCCACCCGTCACATAAAATAATAATAAAAAATTCCGACTTCATACAAATCCTTAAAAATAAAATTTACTTAGCACAAAGTAATATGTATTTTGATTTATCAGATTTTATTCAATATAATATTGAAGTTGGTGCCATTAATAATACCTACCTTGGCGCCGACTTCAATATGACATTGAATAAAATCAGGTAAATCAAAATACATAAATATCACTTTGTACTAAGTAAATTTAATATTTAAGGATTTGTATAAAGACGGTTCTATTTTTTTTATGTTCTGTCTACTGAAGTACTCGTAAGTGAGAACTTAATTATTGAGGCTGATTTTGTGATATTTTTTTATATAAGTCTAACTTAAAATACATAAGAGTTTATTAATAAGACTGATTGTGTGCCATCCTAATTTGAGAACTTTATTAGCTTTAAGTACATAACCTACTGTTGATTTTTGATTGTCGTATGACTATGTTGTAGTTTATTTTCGAATTATATTAATAAAAATATTTTTCAATATCGACATAATTTTACTTTAAGTTTACGTCAATTAAAATAATTGTTAAGTGTAACGTCATTAATCAAAATAGTCCAAAAATAGGTATTTATATTATCATCAACAATGACATAACTATTTCCTTGCTGCAAAAAAAGCAGCATAGCATATCATGCGTACTTTATACCTAAATTTTAATAATTATATCAGAAAAAATACTTATTGCACAAAATTTTTGTCTAAATAGGTTTTCTAAAACACAGACACCTTTGGATTTATTTGTAACGGAAACTTTATAATGGTGCCTCTGTAAAATGATGTTTTTTGAGATATGTCCACATTGTTGCAAATGAGCGATTATACTATATTCTATACAGATGCACGAACAGGAACAAAAATCGGTTACACTCGTAACTCGCTCCACAGACCTGGCCACCTACCTGTCAGTGTGGGAATCCTCAAATGTAACTATATGGCGACAATATTTTTAGCAAAATGTTCAACTAGATTTCAAGGTCAAATTTGATTTCGTTTCAACAGTTTTGATGATGTATTTTGTTATTTCAATCATGACGCAATCACATAATTAGCACAGACGGGTAAGCGGGCGGTTCCCGGTGCATGCAATGCCAGTTCGAACCCCGTTGTTAACACCATTCACTTTTTGTTTTCTTTAAGAAATTTTATTTTACTTTTATTTTATCCACTTAATCAATGTCTTAAAATTTGCTATACCTACTTACCCGTATTCAGAATCTTTCGTTATTTATATTTTATGTTATAGATAATATCTATAACATAAAATATAAATAACTTATTACAGAATTTATTACAAAATTTATATTATAAATTTTGTAATAAGTTATGCTATATAATACAGACTATATATGTATATAATAAAGTATATAATAATGTCTGTCTAGATATATAATAATGTATATAATAATGTAGTAGTAGTTATATGTCTACAGTTATGCTATATAATAAGACAGACAGATGGATGGATGGCGAAGTCTCATGAATAGGGTCCCGTTTTTACCCTTTGGAACCCTAATAAACGCTAGTACAAAATATCGCTGGATTTTTTTCTTTTTGTAATTAAATTTTTTTATTTTATTTTATCAACTTTTATCAAGGATTTTATATTATGTACTACTTTTTTATAATAACCAAAATGTATTTTTCTTAGAATTATCACGTAGTTTATCACGTAATTTTTTATAACAATAACGTGAAACAATTCTGAAAGTAAAAAAAAGGATTATAAAATTCGTGAAATAAGTAGGACTATTTAATAATCTATGTTAGGTAAAGTGAAAAAGTAAAAAAAAAACTCAAAAAGTAATACAGTTGGCGGGGTCCGAACCAGAATTAACTAAAATATACGCCCGAAGCCGCTTGCTTACCCGCTGAGCTAAAGTGCCACTGAGAAAATTGGCCAAATAAAGCTTCATAAGGTCATCTCCAACACACTGTACGTGCCGCTTTTTTCGATAACGTAAACTGGCCGCTCGTAAAAACTAATGAAATAATAATTTCTTTAACATCGATAAAAGATGGCGCTCATATAAATCATTGACATGATTAACATGAGCGCCATCTTTTATCAGAATCAAACGCTATCGAGAGATAATTTTTACACAATCTACGTTAATTCTATAATCAACGAGTTTGATGTGCTACTATAGCAGCTATATAGCAGCTAATATCATGATTTAATTTTTAAAATAATTTGCCATGTATTATATATCTAAATACGATATTTTGAAATTTGAATTCCGGAATATGAAACTACTAGTGCCATCTTTTGATATTTTCTGTTCATTAAAGATAATCTATATGGAATGGGTCCCCGTGGTTATACTTACAGGTTTGTTTTGTTTTGTTCTTTGATGACTGCCTCTGTGGCGCAGTCGGTAGTGATACCGCTTGCGGCGCTGGAGGTCGTGGGTTCGATTCCCACCGGAGACAAATATTTGTGTGACCCATAAATGTTTGTCTCAAGAGTCTGGGTGTTTCTATGTATAATATGTATGTATTTAAAAAGTATATAAGTATTAATATCCGTGATCTGATACCCATAACACAAGCAGGTTATACCTAGCTTACTTTGGGATCAGATAGCGTTGTGTGAAATGTCCATGAATATTTATTTATGTTATTATTTGTGTACTTAGTTATTGAGCTTAGAATCGACAAGTAAATGTGTTATATTAATTGTATTTTTGTTTCTAATAGCTCCACTTTTGGCGTCAGCGAAAAATTTTCAAAGAATTATTGGTGGGACGCCAACCACTATTGATAACTACCCGAGTTTAGTTGGATACCTGGCAGCCCATGATGGTGTCAACTTCATGCACAACTGTGGAGGCGCTTTATTAAATGAACGGACGGTTCTTTTATTTATTTATTTATTAAGCTATTGCATAGCTTCTATCGCGGGCCTTGCGTGGAGACCGAATCCAGAAATTGTGTCACGAAAACGAGTCACACTCTCGGCTACCTTCGGCCACGTTCGTGTATCTCGTCTCGCACTTCATAAATTTTTTGTTTACGTCAATTATGAACTCTGCAGTCGTTATATATTATTATATTGTGTCAAATAATCCAAAAATTGATGCTTGTACCCAGAATCGATCTTGCGCCTTCTGCGTACCGATCCGCGTCTTAAGAGGGCTAACATATTTCGCCCCACGTTTTGCTCAGAAACCATACTTTTCATTGCGTTTAAAGTCATTAAATATTTATCGTACAAACATGGTATTCACTAACATACTTAGTAAATTTAGCGCTCTAAACGTTATATAAAACATATTTTACCTAACAACAGATTACATATGGTTAATATCAACGAAAGTGAACAAGGTTTTTCAAATCATACGATTTGCATCGATTTCGATGCTTAAATTCATGTCAAATAACTGATAAATTTAATGAACACGGGATACGAAGCAATTGCAAAAGGCCTAGGCTATCTGTTTGTAGAATAACCTGATATCAGGTAGGTTCCTTTTTTTGGAGAACAATGACTGTCAAGTTTGCTCAAATACTGAGCATTTTCACCACAATAAAGTAGTCTTTTCACCAGCTTCTGTAGTTTAAATCATTATGATAATTATGTAATATTATGTCAGAACTTCTCCTCTGACAATAAAAATATTTCTTTATAAGTAACTAGATACAGATTTTTTTTTACAAAGTATTTTGTGAACCCCTATAAATGCAGATACGCGAACAAATACGATTTAGTACCGCCGAGAGGCTCTCAGAGAGTGGTCATGTCGCTCGATGTTCCATTTTTGAATACGAAAAAATTAACAAAAATAGTCTAATTCTAGCGTGACCAAACAATCTTAGTACTTTGTGACGTATAATATAATATACTAGCTGATGCGCGCGGCCTCGTCCGCGTGAACTTTGGTTCCCGTTCCAGCTTCCCGTGAAAACAATTTTCTGGGATAAGAAGTAGCCTATGTGTTATTCCAGACTATACTCTATCCCTATACCAAATTTCAGCTGGATCCATTCAGCCGTTAGAGCGTGATTGAGTAACAAACATCCAAACATCTGAACATCCAAACATCTTCACAAACTTTCAGATTTATAATATTAGTAGGATAGTAGGATATAAATATTTATGGTCGATATACAACGTGAACTTTTGTATAGTGCAAAGCTCAGACACCCCGACTAGAGTTTCGCTTCAAAATACTGTATAAAAAAATTAAATGAATCTAACGAAAACTGACCAAGTTATAAGCTATTACAGTTGCACTATTTTCTTCACGAACAGCGTAGGTGTAGGTATTATACGCAAGGCAGGTAGTCACTATTCGTGTGGTATTGATAATAACATATTAACACCCCATTTCATAAGTGGTAATTATGGAACACCTGTAAGGAACCAGACCAGGATTGGGACGGCTATAAAGCCGCTAAAGCAAAATACAAGTAGCGACTGAGATACAGAAGTACCAAGTCTTGGGGAAACTTCTGCTAGAGTCAGACTAATACTGGCCAAACAAGAGACAGAACTAAACATAAAGAAACCTGACGGCGCGGCGGCCTGACCAACCCATGAAAAGAATTATTTATACTGTTGATGGATGGCACTTGGTGGAACCTGCTGCACATATTCATTAACGGCACTTGTACTGTTCCACAACATTAATTTATTTTACACCTGACTGGTTTCGCCTTTCGGCAATTTTCAAAGGCAAATTAACATTATATAATGACCACTACATCACTTACCCCCAGTTTCCGAAAGGCTGATCAACGCTAAAATTAACTAAACGGCTGTTAAAGGCGGATCCTCACAGAAGATCCAAAATGAAAATCCATTTACAAGGAACATAAATGCTTCGTAAATATTTAAGAAGAATGTGGGTTGTTGCTACCAAAGCGATTCAACGTCGTTGCTGCACATGTGACTCCATAGCGACCGAAAGTTCAACTGTACTATACTTAGGCGGATCAGTGTGGATCGGTTGGAGCGTGTCGGTGGAACGCGGCGGGATCGCAAGAAAAGTTTTGTTCGTGGATCGCAGGAATTGGCGATCCATTTTGGATCTTCTGTGAGGATCCGCCTTTAACAGCCGATTAGTTAATTTTAGCGTTGATCAGCCTTTCGGAAACTGGGGGTTAATTACTCGAAAACAATAAATTAATAACATATAAATTACCACTACATCATTCTACTAACGTAAACTAACATGAAAAGAAGCCGAGAGTATTTTGATACAAACGCACTTCCCAGGATGCCAATTGCTGCAGACACTCATGTGGCTGGTGGAATACGTATCCACAAAAGAAGTCCAGTGGGAGCTCGCAAGACCTGTTCTAATCTATTCTGTCAACTTACAAAAATCTGAATGGGTAATTAACAACTTCAAGTCCTTCAAATCTCCAGTACAGGATGAAGTCTTCCCTGCAGTGATAAAATGGGGGAGGACACAAGTTGATATTATCAGTTACATAGTATCTGTACGCCAGGCAATGAATGGGACTGTGACCCTGACTGTGGAGAGAGGTCTAAGTGATCTTTATACCAAAACCCGGTAAAGGGTTTATATTTGTGATTCGGACCTCTGGTTATACACACCGATAAGCCCTTCGTCTTTCCTGCTAAAAACTCTGGAAAGATTGTGTGACTAACTAATAGACGGAAGTACTACTGCCTGGTAGAGACCGTATTCTTAGCATTCCATGGATTCTCCGTGCGGGCGCCGGGTCCTTAGCGTGGCACAGGGGGGAACACTCCGACGGCGTCTGGGACTTGCGACCCATTTGAGTAGGTTTAGGGTGGCTACCTTACTATGCGCATAAACGATCCACTTCCACCGTCAACAATGTTCCCCCCCCCCCTGCCTAACCAGATTTGGTAAGATCCTATCAATGCCGCTTTGGATAATCGTTTTAGTAAAGAGCTTACTGAAGCTCTTGGCAATCCAAGGTCCTTAAATAAATTGTATAGGGATTTAGCTGGAATTCCCCTTGCTCCTACTTCTACGGCATAGAGTTTAACCACATAGACATTTTTGGTTAAGAGCGTTAATTCGGTTTTCAAATTTCTTTACGATCGTAAGAAATCAGCGTGGCGCGGCGCACATAGTCGTATAGTGCCAATTGTTGCTACCAACAAGTTTGATACTTTTGTTTTCCTTGATGTATTACCGGTGTCATATTCTTAGTCTAAGCGTTCAATCTTTTGATTTAATTGTTACGTTAGTAATATTAGTTAATAATTATTGATTATTTTTATACAAAACGGGATTTCGCGTGGCACTATTTTATTATTAATTAAAGGTTTCGGTACCTTCACTTTCCTCGACGTTTCGACAGGGTTACACCTATCGTGGTCCCGAGGTCGCCTCGGAAAGTGAAGGCACCGAAACCTTTAATTAATAATAAAATAGTGCCACGCGATATCCCGTTTTGTATAAAAATATGTGTTCAACGCGTGTTAGTTTAAAACGAATATTGATTATTTTATTGCAAATTTATTGATATTTAGTAGTGTGTGTGTGTCGAGACCCTAGGTTCATGGGCATTAAGTTTTTTAAATTTTGAAGAAGCGCCTTGTGGAGTCAACTAGTGACCTAAGGGCTGGCAGTTATTTCTCCCAACGAATAAGCATCGCCGTTCAAAAGATTCCCCTTTTGAACGGCTGCCAGTTTTTTGGGCACAATGCCACCGGGGCCCTATTTAGATTTAGTTTAGTTTTATTCATATTGTAAATAGTTATTATGCTTTATTGTAACATTTGTCTCAATAAATAAAATAAATATTTCGACTCTAGTAGTGATAGATACTGACATCAATAAAATTAATAAAGTTGACATTTATTTACCTAACTAATATCAATATTGAAATTACAAATACACACATACATGAAAACGGTCCATAAGTTTATTTTTAAAGTATCTAAATATACGAAAATTGTAGAAAGTAATGGACAATATTCTATTTTACACTATAAATATTTAAATTTGACAATGCACATAGTTAAAAACAATAATATTAACGTAGCAATGCGCAGGCGCTTGGCATGGTCCGATGTTTTGCTGCCTACTGCAGATTCAGTGCTGGCAGGAACATTAAAATATTTTTAATAAATAATCAATAAATATTGTTGGATATTCTCACACAACATCATATAGCCCAAACTAAGCTATAAGCTTGAGCTATGGGATCTAACTCTAATCTTAATATTGATAGTAGGTGTTTTTTATTTACATACATACATACATATACTCACGCCTTTATCCCCGAAGGGGTAGGCAGAGGCCTATACCGGCCCACATTTCACCGTGTACAATTCGGTCCCACGTAACAGGTGGTGAGCCCATCGCCGTGTTGAAATGGACCGCCGACGTCAGAGCCTCGTCCGTTGTTCAGCAGGTGCACGAGCTTGCACGTGAGGTTGACTTGGGCCCGGAGGTGTTGGTAGGGCCCCACTACACCCCTATGTTTTTTATTTACAGTAACCAAATATTTATAAAGAGGCATGTGCATAACAATGCACACCGCCAAGAAAAATGCTAATTAATTAGCCCTTCCGTATCAGCATTGATCGATTATATAGTCTGAAAGTAATTAGCATTAGCATTAAAGTAAGTCTGAAAGACTGAAAGTAATTTTAATACAATTCATTAAAAATATTTATTATATACACAAGATCACTAGAAGATAAAATAAACGCAGCTTCTCACTTGAATTGAAGTCGGCCTTGAATTTTAAAATACCAGTCATGCTTTGTATTAACAGATCCGTATTTTCTCCATAATTTAATTTTACCATCTGCTTTGGCTTGTTCCACATCCATGTATATAGGGACAGTTCTAGGTTAAATTGATTGATTGATTGGTTATTAGGTCGTCTACAACAAGGTTTTTTAGCAGTGGTGAGACCCCGCCTCCTTCAGGACAACCTTTGGCCATGGCTGCGCACTGGTTTCCGCTTGTCTGTAGCTTTAAAATGAGTTATTTAGCATGTTATCTATCTATTCACTGACATCGTGTATACTCGGTGTTTTGCCAGTGCCGTGGTTATGCTTCTTTTTTTGAAAGCCCCCTCTATGTTCATGAAAGTGCTGAGGCACATTGATTGATTGATTCTGGATGACCTCTTCTATTTTGTGTACCACTGCATGTAGTGCTGAGTCTGTAAACTTGCCGGGGGCAATATGCGCATTGGTTGGAATGCAGTGTCTTATTTTGAAGGGCCGCCTCTCGATTGTCTCTGTCACACAGTCTTTCCTGCTAAAAACTCTGGAAAGATTGTGTGACAGAGACAATCGAGAGGCGGCCCTTCAAAATAAGACACTGCATTCCAACCAATGCGCATATTGCCCCCGGCAAGTTTACAGACTCAGCACTACATGCAGTGGTACACAAAATAGAAGAGGTCATCCAGAATCAATCAATCAATGTGCCTCAGCACTTTCATGAACATAGAGGGGGCTTTCAAAAAAAGAAGCATAACCACGGCACTGGCAAAACACCGAGTATACACGATGTCAGTGAATAGATAGATAACATGCTAAATAACTCATTTTAAAGCTACAGACAAGCGGAAACCAGTGCGCAGCCATGGCCAAAGGTTGTCCTGAAGGAGGCGGGGTCTCACCACTGCTAAAAAACCTTGTTGTAGACGACCTAATAACCAATCAATCAATCAATTTAACCTAGAACTGTCCCTATATACATGGATGTGGAACAAGCCAAAGCAGATGGTAAAATTAAATTATGGAGAAAATACGGATCTGTTAATACAAAGCATGACTGGTATTTTAAAATTCAAGGCCGACTTCAATTCAAGTGAGAAGCTGCGTTTATTTTATCTTCTAGTGATCTTGTGTATATAATAAATATTTTTAATGAATTGTATTAAAATTACTTTCAGTCTTTCAAACTTACTTTAATGCTAATGCTAATTACTTTCAGACTATATAATCGATCAATGCTGATACGGAAGGGCTAATTAATTAGCATTTTTCTTGGCGGTGTGCATTGTTATGCACATGCCTCTTTATAAATATTTGGTTACTGTAATAAAAAACACCTACTATCAATATTAAGATTAGAGTTAGATCCCATAGCTCAAGCTTATAGCTTAGTTTGGGCTATATGATGTTGTGTGAGAATATCCAACAATATTTATTGATTATTTATTAAAAATATTTTAATGTTCCTGCCAGCACTGAATCTGCAGTAGGCAGCAAAACATCGGACCATGCCAAGCACCTGCGCATTGCTACGTTAATATTATTGTTTTTAACTATGTGCATTGTCAAATTTAAATATTTATAGTGTAAAATAGAATATTGTCCATTACTTTCTACAATTTTCGTATATTTAGATACTTTAAAAATAAACTTATGGACCGTTTTCATGTATGTGTGTATTTGTAATTTCAATATTGATATTAGTTAGGTAAATAAATGTCAACTTTATTAATTTTATTGATGTCAGTATCTATCACTACTAGAGTCGAAATATTTATTTTATTTATTGAGACAAATGTTACAATAAAGCATAATAACTATTTACAATATGAATAAAACTAAACTAAATCTAAATAGGGCCCCGGTGGCATTGTGCCCAAAAAACTGGCAGCCGTTCAAAAGGGGAATCTTTTGAACGGCGATGCTTATTCGTTGGGAGAAATAACTGCCAGCCCTTAGGTCACTAGTTGACTCCACAAGGCGCTTCTTCAAAATTTAAAAAACTTAATGCCCATGAACCTAGGGTCTCGACACACACACACTACTAAATATCAATAAATTTGCAATAAAATAATCAATATTCGTTTTAAACTAACACGCGTTGAACACATATTTTTATACAAAACGGGATATCGCGTGGCACTATTTTATTATTAATTAAAGGTTTCGGTGCCTTCACTTTCCGAGGCGACCTCGGGACCACGATAGGTGTAACCCTGTCGAAACGTCGAGGAAAGTGAAGGTACCGAAACCTTTAATTAATAATAAAATAGTGCCACGCGAAATCCCGTTTTGTATAAAAATAATCAATAATTATTAACTAATATTACTAACGTAACAATTAAATCAAAAGATTGAACGCTTAGACTAAGAATATGACACCGGTAATACATCAAGGAAAACAAAAGTATCAAACTTGTTGGTAGCAACAATTGGCACTATACGACTATGTGCGCCGCGCCACGCTGATTTCTTACGATCGTAAAGAAATTTGAAAACCGAATTAACGCTCTTAACCACTCGACCAAAGTTGAATTAAGAGTGCTGGTCGAATTTAGAGTTCATAATGTGAAATGACAATTTCAATGCTGTCAATTACATTAGTTGCTGTCAATTTACTTCGTCTAAATAAAAATTCGACTATAGGTGTATAGGTATTCATCATCTATGTACAACAGTGAACTGTACTCGTATAATTTGTGTAAAAAGTGTTTTAAATATGAATAAACAAAGTGCAGTTATTAATGAAGAAAGTCACGAAAAATAGTGAAAGAAAATGAGTGAGTACCATGGAGCAAATATAAGAGGTGAGTACTCTATATACATACATTTTATTATTATTATCACCAATGCAGTATTATTTTTTGTTTTGTTAATTTATATATGATACTGCTATAAAGATAACCAAACCCGGGAGTACGTTCCCATGGGAAGCGGGAAGAAAATTTCACGCTGACGTAGCCGCGAGCGCCATCTATCTCATACCTATGTACTTTAAACGTGTCATAAAAGTCACAACAATACCATACATGCATATTTCAAAGAATGTCTATTATTACCATAAAATTTGTAAAAATAGTTTTTAAGAAGAAACCTATTGTTTTATCTTTTAACTAGCTGACCCTCGCAACTTTGTTTACGTCACACAAGGTCTATGAAATTAGAGGTATTTATTAATCATACTCATCAAGTAGCGTGTGAATCTGCCCTGTTTTCTTAATCAAAATAGAGCTTAATGGTTAAAGCTATTCCTCAGTATAGAATTTTCCTCAGTATAAACAATTTACATACAAACACCGGCGTGTTAGAATTTTATTACATGTATCAATGTAGTAGACGTAACGTGTATAAAATGACATCAATCAAATGTCATCAATATTCTGAAAAAGAAATTAAAAATAGAGTTCACAAACTCTTTTGAAAATACGTACTGTACCTACCTTAGAGGATCGATAGGAAGATAACAGGATAGTTAACAACCATCCATAGAAAATAGATGGTATTATGCTGAATACCGCAAAGAACAATCGGCGCGGCATAGAATGGGGCCTATACTGATATCCTGGAGGATTTAAATGATGCCGATGTCCTGTGCCTGCTGAGGCACACACACGCCGTCATGCATGTCTGCAGGACAACGTGCAGGACAACGAGCAGGATGAGGCAGCGAATGGCTGGACTGAAATTAAAATCGACAGACGCAAGAGATGTGGTGGAGGCACTAATTCACGTACCTCGGGAGTGTCGTGTCAGAAACTGATGGGATAGAAGAGTACCTTACATCATTTCGAGTCTCGCCAAGGCCAGAACAACCTTTACACAGCCGCGCCCCGTGGGCAGTTGCGAAAATGGACACGAAGAGTGAAACTCAAAACAAAGTAAACGTTAAAACTGTACTGCTAACTGCTATACGGATGCGAGACATGGAAGGTCACTAAAGACATTTCGCACCAGCTACCAGCTATAAGTCTTCGTCAAACGCTGCCTCCAATGAATCCTCGGTACATACGGGCCCGAGAACATCACGAACGTAAGACTATTGGAACGCTGCAGTGAGACCAGCAGATCAAACGTCGGAAGTGTAGCTGCTGCGCTAGATTGGACACACGCTGCAAAGGGACCACGATCACATCATACCAAGGCAAGTCTTACTGAAACTACTGGTAGGGTTTCAAAAACTGTTCGATAGTAAGTAGGTACATTAATTGATAGTGGCTATAGGCTACATAACATAATGCTAAGATTCCTGCCTTTTGGCCTTTTGGACTTTAGTCCAAAAGTCCAAAAGACACGAAGAGTGAAACTCAAAACAAAGTAAACGTTAAAACTGTACTGCTAACTGCTATACGGATGCGAGACATGGAAGGTCACTAAAGACATTTCGCACCAGCTACCAGCTATAAGTCTTCGTCAAACGCTGCCTCCAATGGATCCTCGGTACATACGGGCCCGAGAACATCACGAACGTAAGACTATTGGAACGCTGCAGTGAGACCCCTATCCACCAACAGATCAAACGTCGGAAGTGTAGCTGCTGCGCTAGATTGGACACACGCTGCAAAGGGACCACGATCACATCATACCAAGGCAAGTCTTACTGAAACTACTGGTAGGGTTTCAAAAACTGTTCGATAGTAAGTAGGTACATTAATTGATAGTGGCTATAGGCTACATAACATAATGCTAAGATTCCTGCCTTTTGGCCTTTTGGACTTTAGTCCAAAAGTCCAAAAGTCCAAAAGTCCAAAAGTCCAAAAGTCCAAAAGTCCAAAAGTCCAAAAGTCCAAAAGTCCAAAAGTCCAAAAGTCCAAAAGTCCAAAAGTCCAAAAGTCCAAAAGTCCAAAAGTCCAAAAGTCCAAAAGTCCAAAAGTCCAAAAGTCCAAAAGTCCAAAAGTCCAAAAGTCCAAAAGTCCAAAAGTCCAAAAGTCCAAAAGTCCAAAAGTCCAAAAGTCCAAAAGTCCAAAAGTCCAAAAGTCCAAAAGTCCAAAAGTCCAAAAGTCCAAAAGTCCAATAGTACAAAAGTCCAATAGTACAAAAGTCCAAAAGGCCAAAAGTCCAAAAGTCCAAAAGTCCAAAAGTCCAAAAGGCCAATAGGCCAAAAGTCCAAAAGCCCAAATGTCCACAGTCAAGTAGGTACTTGGTACTTTACTTTGTTGAACATAGGCCTTAAAATCTTACTAATATTATAAATGCGAATGTTTGTGAGTGTGGATGTTTGTTACTCTTTCACGCTCAAACCGCTGAACGGATCGGGCTGAAATTTGGTAACAGAGATACATTATAGTCTGGAATAACACATAGGCTACCTTTTATCCCGGGAATAACTTCCCGCGGTAACAAATTTTACGCGGGCGAAGCTGCGGGCATCAGCTAGTATTCTTATATAGAAATAATTATACTAGCATAGCGGTAAAAAATGCTATGTAATAGCTTTACCGCGGCAGTCCCCGAGTGCCACACGTCTTTTTTTTTAAATATAGGTACAGAAACAGACATCAAATCTTTCAGTACAAAAACTTTCTACATTTAAATTACATTCTTAAACCTGAAGTCCAATTAAATCTATACACAACAATTGTATGGTAACTTCAGTGCTAACTACATAAAATTAACTAAAATTAAAATGAACTTAAATTAATAAACAACAAAAATTTATCAAAAAAGAAAAAAAAAAAAGAAGTCATACATGCTCAAACTCTTCACCACGGATGATCCTTTTAAATTCATAGAAGCTATTATGAAAAATGTCACTACGAGAGCAGATTGAATTATAATATCTGCACATTCTAGCAAACGGATCATTCTGGGAGACATTATTGTTACTTTTGGGTATTATAAAGACTTTTGGAATACGCACAGAAAGCGTCGGTATCTTGATGTTTAATTTATTTAAAAGGTAGCTGTCAAGTAAACCATTCGCCACTCTATGCAAAGTGCACAGGTCACTCATCCACCTTCTCCTCTCAAAACTTACCATCTGAAAGTGATCAAGCCTTTGGTCGTACTGATTTATTCGGCGTCTAAGGCCATACTTTGAACACAAAGCTCTAACAAACCGTCTTTGTATAGACTCTATTCTATCTGTATGAATTTTGTATATCGGAGCCCATACAGCTGAACAGTTCTCAACTATAGTTCTTATAAGGGAGTTGTATAATGCAATTAAGGAGTTGGCTTGCCTGAATGGCCTGGAGACTCTTAGGACCAAAGACAACATACGGTTAGCTCTGCTACAAATATAATCATAGTGGGGTCTGAATGACATCTCAGAGTCAAATATCACTCCCAAGTCGCGTATAACCTCAACCCTATCTATAGTGTTGCCGTTGACATTATAATTATACTTGATAGGTGTCCTGCCTTTCGTGAAAGTAATAACCTGGCACTTTTTAGTGTTAAGAGCCATAGAATTCTCACTGCACCAATCTGAAATAGTATTGATATCAGCCTGTAGGGCTTCACAATCCCGGTTATCTGATATACGTCTGTAGACTTTAATATCGTCTGCATAAGCCAGACATTCACTACTAACTTTGCACAGTAAATCATTTACAAATAACAAGAAAAGCAGAGGACCCAAATTCGATCCCTGAGGTACCCGTTACCCCCACCTTTTATCAATTTAAGTTAAATGTGCAAGTTCAAAAAATATTCTTTCACTAAACGCTTAAAAGTATCCAGAGTCTGGGCCCGTCTAATCGTTACTGGAAGGGCGTTCCACAACCGTACAGCCTGTACAGTGAACGATTTATCGTAGAAGCTAGTGGAATGAGTGGGACCAGCCAATACCAAAGATTCCGATGACCGCAAGGATCTTGAATGTGTGTCATTTAGGAACATAAATCGTTCTTTGAGATAAGTTGGGGACCGAGGATTGAACAGTATATTGTAAAGTATAGAAAGGATATGAGTATTTCGTCGAAGGCGAATTGGTAGCCACTCGAGCAGATTGCGATATTCTTCGATCTTATTATACCGTTGGCAGAATCCAGGATCACGATCCCTACGTATCACACAATATCCGTCATCGAATAATTCAGAGGACAATACATCTGCATCTAGCCAAGTCACACATATACATATTATATCAAAGTTATTACACAACACACTATTGTAAATATCGATAGTCTTGCTCTTCATACCTCTAATGTTCTGATAATAAATTGAAAGAGACATTTTAGCAGTTAAGTATTTACACAACTACTGTTTATATTCCCCATTACGGGTACTCACTTACTAGTGGTATTAAATTATCAGAGCAAGGCTATCACGATTCTTAATCAATATATACTTAGAGTCAATCATTTTTCTAACATATACATATACGTCCGTTCTTTACCCAAGTGAATTTATATCCGAGTTCTTTCGCTTTTTTACGAGCAGCCGCGTGTAGAGACTTGTTGTAAGGAGATAAATGTTCACTTACGTACACTGGTTTTTTTTTCACCTGCAATTCCCAATAGTGCTGTATTTAGTTTCTCACTAGAGTTTAATTTCGATGCCTCCAAGGAACACTCCTCTAACTCAAAATTTTGAAATTTTCGTTTTTTACCTAATTTGCTTTAATATTATCTAAGGATTAAGCCCCCCAATTTTTATAAAAATATCATGAGAAACAAAAAGTTTTAAGATTTACAAAACTCTAAGTATATGTACTTCCAGCAATCATGGGGTAGACATGCCACTACCTCAATATAGCGGAGCGTATGCTGAGCGCACGGGCGGCGGCCCGCGACTGCCCGCGAGGTATATTCCACCAACTACGGTTGGTGAGATATACGCGCGCGCCCGTTTGTTTATCGTCGCTTTGGTGGTGAAGAGAGTCAAGCCACAATTTTACTAAATATGCCACATGCATAGAAAAATGTTGTTTTTATTGTGGAGAATACAGCTAACTGGCTATTTCTACTTTTTACGATTCTCATCGTCACCTTCATGGTAAATTTTAAATACTGTTTATTTCAACTATTTTTGTAAACAAACACAAAGCGTTCGGTAAGATAAGTAACATATATAAGTCAACAAGTTAAATTGTGAGTCAGATTTGGAAGAATAACGTTTTGAATTATTGGATCCCACGTAGGTGACGCGACGATCCACGAAGGTGACGCAGTAGCTTTACAGACATTATTAATCATTATTAAAATACTAATTATAAGTTAATATGTTCATTCGGCAGTTATATGGTAACAGCTATTTAACTAAAAACAATTACCAGGTCCTACACACATGCTTTTGACGTAAAAGTTATTCTGGAACCATATAACACAGTACATCTCTTTGGCACAAAGTAGCAAATTATCAGTTATCTAGATCCCATAGCATAAGCTTATATTGTCTTAATTTGGGCTGGCTAGATGATATTGTGTGAGATTGTCCGTACCTGAAGGCCTATTCTGTTTCAACGAACAACGAAGTTCGGGCCGAAGTTTCGTATAAAACCTACTACGGTTCCATACGTTCCGCAATTTGCGGACGAAACGAAGTTGTTTGACGTTAAACCTACTCTAATTCACTAATCGTACGAACGAAAATTCAACTTTGACAGATAATTGTTCGGAATATTAACCTAATTTTGACGAAACCAAAAGTGTTACCGTTTGATTTTCGTTTCCTTGTATATTTTGTAAGAATCTCAAATAAAATGTCTAGAATGTTACTCATTAAGGCTGCTCTACGTGAAGAACGATTACAGCGTAGAAAAAATCGTCTTAGACTGCCAAATAAAGCCAATATGTGATTATTTCCGAAGTAGAGTTAATTGTAAACTATAGGGTCAGTCAGCGACTGTTTGAGGAGTTGTGCTAAGAAATGGTTAGCTACGGGAGATAACCCTCCCACCCAAGTTCCGCAGTCGGTGGCGGGAGCGCCGCCGACGTGTCTTCGCCCAATGACTGGGGGCCTGTCCTGGGACTTCCTTCCGAGGGCTTACCCGGGGCACACAACCATAGGCTGTTGGGCGTTACGTGAGGTTTTTTAGTCGGTAGGAGATAACACCCATGACGATTTTCCCTCACGTAAAAAAAAAAGATTGGGGGCCTGAGGATGGTGGAGGGCTGCCCACCGTCCGTGGTAGCCGTAGGTCTGTTGGGAGTCCTTTCGAGTGCTTACCCAGAGTTTTCAACCGTAGGCTGTTAGGCAGGATACGTGTGGTTTTTTTGTTGGTAGAAATCCGGCATAGCATCCATGGGGATTTTATCTTACGTTAAAAAATGGCCCCCGTGGCATTGAGCCCAAAAGACTGGGAGCATTCCCCTTTGAATAGCGATGCCTATTCGTTGGGAGAAATAACTGCTAGCCGTTGGATCACCAGTCGACTCAACCAAAAAGTATTCGCGTTGGACCCCATGCACCGTAGGTCCATGCGGTCTCGACACCAACTGGAAGAAAACTGTAAGACGAGCCGAGACCCTGATACCTACTTAGTTTTTTTTTATTTTCTACCGCTTCCGGGCTTTTTCTTTTGTTCTAGTTCATACTGAAAATAATATATGTTTATTTAGGTAAACTAAACGAAAATAATTGTCTTGCCCAACTTTTATTAACTGATACAATCTATATACTATTTGTATCTCCTATCCTATTTGTCTCTAATAACTTAAATCAGTTCCAACAGAGTAGCTTGGATCTGCATCAGTAGGTATATTCATGATCCCTGCGAGCTCGGTATTTCTAAGTGTATCATTCTCTGCACGCACCTCCTCTATCTCAAACAATCTCCGTCTCACATCAGAGCCAGAAGATTGTCCCCTCCGCCTAGGGGCATTTGGTACAGAAGCTGCAAAATAAAATAAATTCACATTAAAAATAAGTTACTCAACAAGACATATTATCTCACGTGTGTGTGTGATATTCAATAGAATAAATAACATTCAATTGCACTGTAATATGAATTGTTTACTTACAAAGGTTTTTACGTTTATATGTAGGTATAAACGATTTATTATGGTTTAGATATAGATTTCAAATAAGTAATAATTATTTTAATTTTCATTACATTATTGTTGACATGAAACAAACGTCAGATACATTTTTTAACGTAAGGTTATGTTACAATTGTATCTCTAGTTGTCTATATCAAAATGGTTGAAAATTATATACATACGATTACATAAATAATACCTTTTTATTCTTATTTTCTGCATACATTTTACAAGAAATGTATTATAAACCACTTGTTACATGTAAAACATTTAATTAAAACTTACGTGTTTTTATATTTTAATATAAGTGAAAACCGTAATTACCAGAATAAGACATCAGCAATTGACCTCCCTATCATTGTTGTTCACGAAATGTGTCTATGCATCCGAAGTTCGTGCTCCGATCCGCAATTGATATAGAATAGGGTCAGCTACGAAGCTTCGTTTTGTTTTCGTTCGTTAACGAAGTTTCGTTTTCGTAGAAAGAGAGTAGGCCTCCTGGCTGCTTATAATGGAAGCACTGGACGATCGGCTCACCGAACTCGAGGTAGAACTGGGTCGCATAAACTAGCACATACTGGGGTTGTGCGGAATCCGAAGAAAGGGGGAGGACACGCTAACCCTTGCGTCGGGCGACCTACTCTACTTTCGGGAAGGTGATGGAAGACATTCTTCCGAGGGCGGTGTCGGCTTTATGGTGAAAAAAGACCTCGTTAGCAGCATTGTGGAGATCAGCAGTGTTTCGTCTCGGGTAGCATACGTAATACTGAGACTCATCAACAGGCACTCCCTGAAGGTGATTCAGGTGTACCTATGCCCCGACTTCGAGAAGCACTGACGAGGCAGTTGAGACCGTGTACGAGGACGTGGTGAAGGCATTACAATGTACTGCCAAGACTCACTACAATGTTGTGATGGGGGACTTCAATGCCAAAGTGGGAGTACAAGAACGCCGTGAAACGAAAATCGGACCCTTTGGAATGGGGCGTAGAAATGACAGGGGGCGTATGCTAATCAACTTTCTTGAGGCTCAGGGGCTCTTCTTGATGAACTCATTCTTTAAGAAGAAGCCCCATAGAAGATAAACTTGGCGAAGCCTCGACAAGGTCACAAGGAACGAGATAGACTTCATCATGTCGGACAAGAGGTGTATATTTAAAGATGTCTCAGTGATCAACCGGTTTAACACCGGAAGTGATCACCAACTCGTCCGAGCATCTCTGAATTTAGACTTCCGCGCCGAAAGGGCCTGGATGATGAAGCCTACTCTCCGACCTACTGCGCTCCAAAAACTTTGTATGCCGAGAAGTTTCAAAATGGTTTCGATCTGCTGAAAACCACTGGCAACGATCACGATAAGGCCGACACTGTAGTCAGGACGCTACAACAAGTCTCCCGAAGGTTTCTGTCTGGAAAAAGCTAAAATAGGTGTTCCAAGCTTTCGCCCGAGACTCTCGAGCTCATGAGAATCAGAGGGCAAACGCCATCTATGCATACGTCTTCGTCAGACCAGAAAGATTCAAACATCAAAATCCGAAAGCTGATACGATGCTACCTCAGACGTTATAACACCAACATCGTCGAGGCAGCGATCGAACAAAAACGGGGTAGGTACTAAAGTCTTTGCGCAACAGCTCGGAAGACCCCGTCTGACAAAATTGAAAACAGAGGGTGGCAAAACCGTGACCTCGAGGTTCGAGATTCTTGAAGAAGTTAAGAGCTTCTATAGAGACCTATATGCATCGCGGAAAAAAAACCGATGGTACCTAGCGACTGTGACCACAGAGTCCCACTAACGCGTCACTATACCGAAGAGGAAGACATACCGAATATTGACCAGGGCGAGGTCAGGGCGGCTCGCGAACAACTGAAACCCAATAAATTCCCTGGAGAGGACGGAATTACGACTGAGCTTCTTAAAGCTGGCGGGACTCCAGTTCTGCAAGAGCCGACGAGTCTCTTTAATTCCGTCCTCCAGCAGGTACAAACTCCTAAAGCGTGAAGCGAAGTGCGGTGGCTCTGTTTTTCAAAAAGGTGACAAGACCTTGCTGAAGAATTACAGACCCATCTCACTCCCTAGCCATGTTTACAAGTTGTTCTCGAGAGTAGTCACAAACCGCTTCGCCGGAAAACTCGACGAGTTTTACTCGACGAGTACTACCTAAATGTATATAAGTTGATATAAGTATAAGGTATTAAGTGCCTTAATTAAGCTTTAAGTGGCATGACTCTTTCCCGGGATCTGTCCTTGAGACTTGGATGCGAAGGCCGTTGTGTCTTCTTTTAAATAGCGCACAAAGGTGCTCGAAGGGTCACAGGTCTACGCCTCGAGAGCCAAAACATTGGCATGACGTGAAAGTTCTTAGCATGCTGCACGCCTCAAGAAGCGGAATTGCACCTGAACTAACCCAAAAGACGCAAGATAACACCCAAACCCGTAGGAGAGGCCACGGTGATAGCCTAAGCCTGTCAGGTACTCTGATACATCTTTCTAAGGAGTTACCCGGGGCGGCGCCTAGCACTAGACGGGTAAGTAGGTACGGTGTGAGTTTTAGACGGTATGGACTGTGGTTTGGATCTGGCATAACGTCCGGTGGGATTGCTACTCCTATAAAAGGGCATCACACGGAATGTTATAGGTATTGCTCTGTCATTTGCCATGATTGTAGAAACCTAGTCATTTGTTCTGCTATCATTCCGCTACATACTACAATATGAATCTAAACGAGTACCACTCTTACTGAAACTAGTCAAAGATCACTTTCGTGGCATAAACTCACCTTCGTGGGTAAAACGCCACGAAGGATGTGACACGAAGGTAACAAAAATATATCTTTTTTTCAAATTCCGACAAAGTGTAGCCGTTACGGTATAAATCAAATACTACATAAGTATCTCAATTTATTTGCGGTTTCGATGAATTGACTCTGACTTTAATAGCTATTATACAATGTACAAAAAGTCACCCACGAAAAGTACTCGAATTAAGTGTCAAATGTAGAAACTTACCGATATTTTTTTTTCTCATGGAGCCAGAAGAAGTACGTTACTTTCCTGCGATGCCGGTCTACCAATAACGTTCAGTTAAGTTGAGTTTCGTTAGTGGGGCAGTCGTTTTGATCAACAGTCAACCGTTTACTACGCAAATCTAAAGTACCTACAATCGTGTGACCGACGTATATTGTGTTTTAAGTTCTAAATAATAGTTAGAAGATTTTTTTTGAAATACTGTGTGTGTAGTGTATGTTATTACGGTGAATTTAGTGTATGTAACTTCAAAATCTATGGAAATTTGGTGAAGCAGTAACCTAATGTTTAACTGAATCGGGAAGTGTGACACGAGGAGAATGCGAAAAATGACCCCGATTTTGACCTTTCGTGTTGATTTTTGGTATGAATATTTACTTCTATTGCAACAAATTTTATGTATTTTATAGCTTAATAGCTGTTTTATCCACCATTTTAAAACATTTCTTTCTAACTCATACGGTTTAGAAAATATAAGCGTGTGACCATCAAATTTAAGCAACGAGTAGAAATAGCCAACTACCAAAATAGCTTGAGAATCTCGAAAATTGAGGTCACGGTATGGCCACCCGCTGTCTTTAATTTCAACAGACGGGGTCTTCCAAGCTGTTGGACTAAGACCTTTGAAACCCCTGTTTTGCTGGATCACAGCCTCGACGACGCTGGTGCTATGTCGTCTGAGGTCACGTCGTATCAGCTAGTGGATCCTTAGGTTAAAATCCCACTGGTCTGACGAAGACGTCTGCAAAGATCGCATGTCTCATCTTATCCTCATAAGTTCGAGAGTCTCGGGCGAAAGCTTAGAGCACCTGTTATTGCTTTTTCCGGACAAAAACCTTCGGGACTATTGCTGCAGCGTCCTGACTATAATATCAACTTTTTATGGGGCTTCTTTTTAAAGAATGAGTTCATCAAGAAAAGCTTTTGAGACTCAAGAAAGTTGACAAGCCCCCGGTCATTCCTACGCCCCACTGCAAAGAGGCTGATTTTCATTTTGCCGCGTTTAGTACTCCCACTATGGCATTAAAGCCCCCCATCACAACATTGTAGTGAGTCTTGGCATTACGGTCGGGGCATACACCTGGATCCCCTTCAGGAAGTACCTGTTGGTAAGACTTAGTATACTAAGGCGAAACACTGCTGATCTCCACAACGATGCTAACGAGGCCCTTTTTCACCACAAAGTCGACACCACCCTCGGGAGAATGCCTTCCGTCACTTTCTTAAAAGTAAAACAGGTCCTCGCACAAACCCAGTATGTGCCAGTTTATGCGACCTAGTTCTACCTCGAGTTCCATGAGCCACTCGTCCAGGCGCAGATTGGCTCCTTTGAACGTTGCCAGGGTTTGGTAAAGGGTTTCTTGCGAGTTTTCCTTCTCTACACCATGACCCCGTCCATTCATTGGCAGGTGCACCACCGGCAGGTGAGGCTGGCTTGGACCCCGGGGATGCTGGTGGGGCCCCATCGCACCCAAGACTTTTGTAAGAAAGTTACAATTCCTACCTCTTGCCATGATTTTATATAAACCTTAATGCTTCAAGTGAGGATGTTGATGAAGGCCTATTATTAGTAAAGATTTTTAACAAATATCTATATCTTTCATTATTACTTTGTGCCTAGTTATTAATGAAGATAATTTTAGTTTTATGTAAATGAGGTCCTAACTGATACAAATTGCAAGCATTGATTCTAAATTTGAAAATTCTAAATAGTTCTATGACACTTATATCTTTTCACCACCATGTTTATTAATTAGGAATGTTCAAAAGATTTCAATAGTGAAAAGAGACAAGTGCAAATTTACAATTAACCGAAAAACCCGTCTGCTAACAAAAGGTATTATTATGTCTAAAAAACAAGGAACATGTTTACCTAATGTAATGCCACTCTCGTTAAAATCTTACTTACGGTTTGGAAGTTGTAGACTAATTATTATTTTTGGTTCAATCTCACACTTAAATGCTCGTTATCTCGAAAATTGGTAAATGTGGCTTGACTCTCTTCACCTCCAAAGCGACGATATACTGTGATTTACTATGTTAGAATATTAATAGGTTTTTAAGTTAAAAATAATTATTTTATTCGTACGTACTGTATGTTATTAAGAAATTTTTAATAATTAAAATAAATAAATATGTTTACAGTAAACTTTGTTTCCATTTATTTACATACATCTATAAAATAAAAATAAAAAGTATTATGTAAAATTCTAAGGTTTTCGTTGTTATCTACTAATACAAAACGTTAAGTCCGTACACTTTATGAGTTACAATCCACTATATGATTATTAGCAGTTTGTTACACGGCGTAACATTTTCTTGTTATCCCAACTACAAAACTCCGACTAACATAAATTGATATAAATTGGTTTTATTGGCAGAAAATATTGGTTAAAAAACTGTAAATAGGTTAAAAAACAAATTCGATTTTAGACGTAACTAATATGTGTATTTTATTCTTTCAGGGATTTTATTTATTATTCTGTATTATCTATATAATATTCCCTCATATATATTCCTCCAACTATGAGTTAGTGGAATGTATCCTAATCTTGAACTAGATTTTTTTCTGTTACAATCCGCTAACTGGGGCTAACTTTAAAATTAAAATGATTTACAATATACTATAAATGGGGTTTGAAGCAAGAGTAAATCAGCTAGTAACATACAAAAAATCATGAATATATCTGCATTAATAAAGATTTTATCGAGTTTTTTCGTTCACATGCTTCTCGTGTAAACCTATGAATTTGAAGTTAGAGGAGTGTTCCTTGGAGGCATCGATTTGTTAAATCTATGCACAGCCGAATAAAAACGATCGCGACCTTCCATACTTCTAAACTTGACGATTATAGTACGCGGTAGCCTGCTTTTCTTATTCAACTTGGCAACTCTAGTGCATTTTACTATTTCATCTTCTCCCATATCGTGACCTATTACACTGGAACATTGCTTCAGAAGGCCAGGTAAATTTTCATTCCGGTTGTTCGATAACTCAGTGTAGTTAGTGGACTGTCTTTCTGGTAGTTCCTGCAGGCACATAAGACGACACAAGAAGTTCGGAAATCGGACCGCCACCAAGAATGATTCGCCACTTACCCTGATTCCCGGTCTTCCTGAGGTTGCTCCGAGGCCTTGATATTCCCTTGAGGTTGTTTTCGAGTTGCCGTGTCGACCGAGGCACTGACACACACATGTATCGCGCACAATAGTTCCGAACCGCGTCCGAGATTTGACTGCACGGTCGATGCGAAACCGGCCGCCCGCCCGGCCAGGAAGCGGGGGGGCGGGGGATAGCCAGCCGAGTGACGAGTACTCCCGATAGCCGACCGTGTCGCCGAAACATCCTGCCGCCTAACCAAGGTTCTGCCTTGGTTACCCACTAAACCACCGAAGGCAATCCACAAAGCTTAGAGACAGGTCGTAAGATGTTCCCTTGCTGAGTCCTGACCTCTACAACTCTGACAATTCCGTCCCTACCCGGAAGTAACCTAACGATCCGACCGCGTTTCCATTGGAGAGGGGGTAAATTATCCTCCTTTATCAATATCAGGTCATCGACCTTGGGAGCCTCGTTATGAGAAGTCCACTTATGCCTTTGTTGGAGTGTGTGAAGATATTCACATCTCCACCGAGACCAGAAATCTGGGATATCTTTTGAATAAGTTGGTACCGAGACAACCGGCGCTCCGGAGTTTCCGTGTAGGGATACTCAGGAAGTGCAACGAGAGGTTGCCCTATTAGGAAATGACCGGGGGTCAATACATCAAGGTCTTCCGAGTCCGTACTAAGGGGGCAAAGCGGCCGAGAATTCATTACCGCTTCTACCTTGGTAAAAAAGGTGGTCAGCTCTTCGAAAGTGAGCTTGGCTTCTCCGAGAACCCGTTTCGCATGTGTCTTGGCACCCTTCACTGCCGACTCGAATATCCCACCGCTTGAAGGGTTTGAAGGGCAATTGAAGAGCCAAGTTATGTTTTGAGCCGTCAGCTTCCGATCAATTTCCTGGTGATGGTTCCGTAAGAATATGTATAACTCCTTTAAATATTTATCGGTTCCCGTGAAGTTTGTACCGCAGTCTGATCGGATCAAGGACGGTACACCTCTCCTAGATACGAACCTAGTCAAGGCTGCCACGAAGGCTTCAACTGATAAGTTTGATACAATTTCTAGATGTACCGCCTTAACCGACAAGCAAATGAAAACGCATAAGTAACACTTTTGAACCCTTGCATTACGCAACGAGCTCGTTTTAACGTAAAAAGGTCCAGCGAAATCCGTGCCGACCCCGACGAAAGGTCTGACTCCGGTAACACGATCGGCAGGCAAATCCGCCATATATGGCTGTTTAGGCCGAGCCCGGTGTCTAAAACATTGAACGCATTTAAACGTTATGTGTCGCGTGACACGCCGCGCCGAGATAATCCAGTAGCGTCGTGAGAGAATCGCACTCAACGCGTTAGCTCCGACGTGACAGTAGACCTTATGATAATGATTGACTACCAAGTCTGTGAAACTACCCCTCGCCGGTATTAATATAGGGTGCCGTGACTCATATGGAAGGGTAGAGGCGCCGATTCTGCCGCCGACACGAATAATATCATCCCTGTCCAAAAATAAATTCAAACGTCGCAATGAATTTTTAATTTCAGTACCCGTTCGAAGGTTTGTCAATTCATCGGAGAAATTTTTTGACTGAACAATACGAATTAAGCACAGATTGGCGAGTCTACGTTCCGACACCGTTAAACTACCGTAAACCTTCTCAGAGTTAATTTTTGAATTGTTTTTAAAGCGTAGTAAGTATGTAGTAACGTTTATCAACTTTTCATATGAACTAAAACGATCTAATAAATTAAAATCCGATATCAATTCGTTTACATTAGCAACCCTAACGGCCGGCCTCAGGCCAGGTAACAAATCTGGCGGGAACTCTGGGCCCCCGGACGGCCACGTATGGGGCGGCCGCTCCAGCCAACTCGATCCCCACCACAAGGGATGGTTCAAGAGTTCTGCCGCCGAGCATCCGCGTGACGCAACGTCCGCACAATTCATCTCGCCGGGTACGTGACGCCAGTCGATGTTGGTCTTAGAGGTTATTATATCCGAAACCCGGTTTCCTTCAAAGACTTGTAATTTATGAGGTGGTGTCCGTAACCACGCCAAAACGATAGTGCTGTCGCACCAGCCTACAATTTGGTCTAACCGAACCTTATCCTCCATTGACTGGACCGTGTGATTAACCAACGTTGACAGCAACTTAGCACCATTCAACTCCAGTTTCGGTATGGTTAACTTAACCCTTAATGGCGTTATACGTGACTTAGCAATAAGTAGGCGTACGTGAGTCCGTCCGTCTGCGCCCTCCGCGCGCAAGTAGACTGCTGCAGCGTAACCGACGCTGGAGCCATCACAAAACCCGTGAAGAGTATATTTAGTCGGTCCTTCCAACTTGACACACCGGGAAATGGAGATACGTTGCAGATGCGGTAAGTCAGAGATGATATCCCTCCATTGTCGCACTAAATCTATGGGGGCCGGGGCATCCCAAGCTACCCCCTTTGAGTTATCAGAAGTCGCCAATAGGGACTGTAATAAAAGTTTTATTTTAAAAACTACTGGACAGATCCACCCAAGTGAGTCGTAAAGTCTAGCCACTATTGACAAAATACTACGACGTGTGACGTCACTATCTGTGGGTAGATTTACATGGTAAGTGAAATTGTCACATTTGGGGTCCCACTGAATGCCTAAAATCTTGACAAAACCCGTTCCATCCGAATCGCGATCATCGAAACGCCGCGGTGACTCCAAGTGTTCCGTGGGTAAGTCATTCAGTAATGCTGGCATATTACTGGACCATTTCCGTAACTCATAGCCGGCCGAATTCATCAATGAGATTTACTCATCGTGAAGCTCACGCGCCTCAATCAGCGAGTCTGCGCCGCCATTCAAATCGTCAACGTATGTGTTGTCTATGAGTAACTTAGCGGCACGGGTTTTATCAACCTCATCCCGGGCGAGCTGGTGTAAGCAGCGTATGGCTATGAAAGAGCTCGACTTCAAACCGTATGTATTTGTGTTTAATTGATAGGTAAGTAGGGGCTCCGTGGGCGACGCTCGCCAGAGAATCAACTGATATCTCCGATCGTCCGGGTGAATCCACGTCTGCCTAAACATCATTTTAATATCCGTAGTAAATACAATTTGTGGAACCCTAAATTTCATTATAATATTAGTGATATCGTTTTGCAATCGTTCTCCCGAAAACAGACAGTCGTTTAATGACACTCCCGAACTTGTTTTCTGACTGCCATTGAATACAACGCGAATTTTATTCACATCGCCCGATTTTTTAAATACTCCGTGATGTGGGAGAAAGTAATGTTCTTGCCCCGAATTAATATCAAATTGCGATACACTCATGTGTCCCAGCCTAATATATTCATTAATAAATTCAATGTATTTCTCCCGAAATTCCGGATTCCGTTGCATCCGCCTCTCAAGCGACATAAATTGCTTATAAGCGGGCTGGCGTGAGTCTCCTAACAGACGTCTATCACCTGCCGAGATAAGAGGTAAGCGCGAGATATATTTACCGTCCGGGCCTCGCGATACCGTTGAAACAAATAATTGTTCGCATTCCAAGTCCTCGGGACTTTTAATTTTATTAAGGGGGGTTCCTCAGATCGCCAAAACCTTTCCACCGTTTCCTTGAGTGTCAACTGGTTAACCGACGATTCGGCCAGCTCCCGCGTCTCCGGCGAAACTGGTCCGAATACCGCGAAATTAAATACCGTGCCCAACGCGTAGGGCCCACCCTGACACAAGGTAATCTTTTCCCCATTTAAGATTTGACCGAGTATATCACATCCAAAAATTACGTCTATCTCTGAAGAATTCAATGAGCCGTTATCTGCGAGTTTCAACTCTTTAAAAACCAAATTTGTTCTGTTAACCGAATAAGACGTAAGCCTTCTTAAAACTGCCGCCGTTACCGCTAGTACTGGGTGTTCTGAATGTTCTGGTCTGAAATATATAACAACAACGTGTTGATATGTATTGGCTTGAATGCCACCGATACCCGTGATTTGTACATTACTATAAGACCGTTTCAATCCGAGGGTAGATACCAAATCCCCCTTTATTACCGACATTTCGCCGTCCCCGGAGAATAAAATGATAACTGCAAAAACACAACTTTTCAGGAAAAATAAAAAACATGTTTTCAACGATTACTCCGGAAATACTGGGCACAGATGCGTGATTGTTAGGTTTTTAAAAACGTAATTTTTTCTCTAGTTGAATCGTTTTGGTCAAATTTGTCTAACACCTGTCACAATTAAGATATTTAAAGAATTAAAAGTTAGTGTAAATGAAACATCATCTAAGATGTATAATGTCAATTATCATTTTATTCTCCGTTCAGCGTGACCAGAAATAAATATGATACTTGTTACTTATCATTTTCTTCTACGAGTTTTTGGGATGGGAGTGATAATGATAATACTTTAATATCATCTTATTCTCATGAATGCTGCAAAACTTTTTTTCTATAAAGGATATAAATTTTGTTCTCCAACAAAACTCATTATGGTAATCATCAATATTAGCTTTATTCAAAAGTTTCAAAATAATGTTTAAAAACACAACATCCTAGCAATAATTCTAAAATTAATAGACTAGGTCCGCACTATCGATTGATAAAATACTAAAAACTCTTATCCTTATCAGTATTAATAAAAACAATCAAAATAACAATGTCTGTGCCAAAAATACTTAGCGAAGCACTCGTGCCCGGTAAGCACCTGTGACACTTGGTAGGTGAGGCTGCCATGGCGTCTCTCTAGACACTCTCATGACCGGCTTCACCGCCTCTTTAGTGGTAAGTGTGTCAGAGAGAAAGAGACGAACCTTTTATGTCTCCTTGAAACAGGGATCGCTGGGCCTCCATTTTTCGAGGTACAGACCTGTGTTCCCGCTCCTGCGCCTCCTTGCGACATTTATAAAATGACGCAGGGACCCTAACTGAAGAAGGAGCGATATTTGCTACAGCAATGAGTGACAAGGCGTAGAGGCTAGCTTCATCTATTGACCGTGTGGTGAGACTGAGGCTGACCCGCCGGACGGAAGGGCCCCCGTACCCCCCGAGTGTGGTCATAAAGGCATACGCATACGTTCATAAAGGGATCCCGGCTAGGAGACGTGCCGGTTCAATAATATAGTGCGGTACCTTCTTATCATTCTGGCGGCCATCGCCTTTATGCTATGCAGTCTAGCCACGTTGCAGGCCGTCCGGGTTTACGCCCATACAGGGATCTCATATAGGAGATGAAATTTACCAAGGACTCAATCTGTTTGCACCATAAAGGGAAATCTTTAATAGAAAACAACTCTCGCGAGCAGAGCTACTATCTGGGACTCCTAAACCCTAGATTGTTCTTTCTAATCTAGGCTAGCCTCTTTCGCCAAGAGATCGGAAGAGATCCGCGCTAGATTGTAGACACCAGTTACTATATTTTGGCGCGCCTGAGTGCACCACAACTTAAGCCATTATTTGCGCTATGACTCGCTGGAAACATCAGATTTCAGAGTCATCTTCCGAAAAATTATTAGATCATGAGTGAGATACATCATGCACCGGTTGACAAAGTAATGTCTTAGAGCTCTTCTGCAAATTCAGAGCCTCTGCAACTTGTCTTGTACTGTTCGTATACAGCAAGCATCCGCAACCTTCTTTTCAACTCTCTGTATTTTGCGGTAAATCGATACCACTCTAAGCTTTTGGTGACGTGGGTTTTATTTTCGGATATCCTACTTGCGAATTCGATCACATAAAAGCACCCAGAGCATGATTCTCTCCATTGCTCAGTGAGCAACAGCAAGCCTCTCAGTAGTGAACATTTTCAACGGTCACACCTCGAGAACATAATTATGTTATCACTGGCAACACATATTCGTCAAAGACCGCATTTTAGGCCGCGCATAATCCTGATGTGGTTCGTCGTGCCGAATCGTGACTGGACTGGGACCCAGCGACCACACTCGGGGGGTACGGGGGCCCTTCCGTCCGGTGGGTCAGCCTCAGTCTCACCACACGGTCATAGATGAAGCTAGCCTCTACGCCTTGTCACTCATTGCTGTAGCAAATATCGTTCCGTCTTCACGTCTCCTCTCCAATTGCCAAATATCAAGGCAGCGCACAAAAGAAAAAGATGTATCACAGCGGCCGCTGCGAACAGTCCCGGAAACGTTTTGTTTGAGGTGGAGTTCGCTAACATCCGCGGATTCCATACCAATCTCAACGTCGTCCATCACCATCTAGAGACGGCACGGCCAGCTTTGATGTTCTTAACGGAGACGCAAATATGCCACCCTGCTGACCAGTCGTACTTATGTTACCCTGGCTATATCATCGAGGAACAATTTCAAGATAAAGCCGGGGTGTGCGCGTTCGTTAGGGCGGATGTTTGCTGTCGCCGGCTGCGCTGCTTTGAGAAACCTTCCTTCTCCGTCCTTTGGCTGCACGTAGATCACGGTTCCATGAGTCAGATCTACGTGTGTGTCTATCGCCCCCATACAGGAACAGCTGAGATAACAAGGCTGTTTCGGCACCTCAGCGAGGGGGCTGACGACGCGCAGATGCAGTTCCCGAACGCTGAATTGGTTTTTCTGGGGGAATTCAACGATCACCACACTGAGTGGCTGGGGTCCCGCAGGATTGATCCTGCGGGACGGGCCGCCCACGCTGCTCTCTCCATTGGTCTGATCCAAGTGGTGTGCGGGATTACGCGCATACCGGACAGGTCAGACCATGAACCCGCCCTGCTCAATTTATTGCTGAAGAGTTACCCAGCACAGTACAGTGTGTCGGTTAGCTCCTCACTGGGTCAATCCGACCACTGTGTTGTGCGTGACCGCCTGCAGGTGTCATATACTGCAAGGGCAGTAGAGGTAACGCGGCGATTGTGGCACTACTCGTCAGCAGACTGGGACGGACTACGAGAATACTTTGCAGCCGTCCCGTGTCAGCGCTGCTTTGCGGGGAGGGCTTCATCGGAAAGCGTCTCTGCGGTTGCTGGTGAGATAACATTAGGTATGGAATACTATATTCCATACACTGATGTCTCCAGCATCCGCACATCCGCGCGACTTAACGCCTTTATACGAAGCGAGTGGACGGTTTTGAACGAGAATAAAAGGATAACATGCACTTATCATATTAAGTCGAATATTATTTTACGAGAATATAATAATATTACTATTTGTCATAATAACAAGTGAGGATACGTTTTGATAATATTATATTATCCATTTATTCCCGTTCTTTTAGGCCTATCTTAAATCTTCGAATACTATGGTAATTTATTGTAACTCTGTAAATAACTGTAAAAAAATTACAATAAAAATTCAGTACATGTATTAACAGTCAAAGATCTCAAAAATGACATAACATTAAAATCAAGATACTGGCAGTTATCATTTTATTCCCCGGGGACGGCGATTTGAGCCCCTAAATCTAAGAGAGCCCGTGCTTTAACGAATTCACCATTTTTATTCTTAATTTCAATAATAGCTGTGGGTAGAATAACATTATACGGGTTTCGATGCAAAGACGTTGAAGATGAGTCATCATGTAACCTTAATTGCTATGCTGAATATTGCTTTTGAGAATTATTACGTGACTGACCGCGCGATTCGTGCGATTCCCGCCGTTCGCATGCCTGATAGCCGTTGCGCGAGCTGACCTGAACCACACGCTCAGCTGATGAGCGCGACGGTACCTCTCTTCTTTTGCGAGGAGAGGCCGTGCGCGTGCGACGACGCGGACGGTGGCTGCGGTAGCCAGGTCCCTCCGAAGGCGAGTTAGCGCGAGACGCAGTATAGTTGTGCATGCATATTAAGTCGTTGTGACCCCGATGGCCACAGCGTTTGCATGCTGTCCTTTTATCGCACGTAGATGCCGAATGCTTACCAAAACATTTAAAGCATAAATTTTCAGCTCGCACCCAGTCTTTACGCTGACCCGCGGTTAATTTTTTAAATTTAAAACACTCCGAAATCATGTGACCGCTTATTTCACAGTATAAACAGCGCCTAGCGATTATTCGTTCATTCCTGTAAGATTCACTTTCGTTTCCGATGATGTGTATGGTGCGGCGGGTACGATTGTCCTTCAAGGTCGCGCCGTCAGCTGTTGTCGAGTCTATAAGCCGACATTCATTTTGCAAAAACTCCACAAGTTGATTGAATGTGGGTAGGGTGATTATATTTCCGCCGTACTTCTGTTCAAACCGAGTTTTAACGTCTAACGGAATTTTATTTAAGCTAATGAATAATAAAATATAAGACCATTGATCTATAGGAAGGCCTAAATTATTCAAGGCGCGAGTGGACTCCAACAGTGGGTTTAGAATTTTAGAACGCAGATCATAGGGTTTATTTAATGTAGGTAGCTGTAGGATTCTAGAAATGTGACTATCTGCTAGCATTCTGATATTTTCATATCTACCCTTAAGAATTTCTAAGCCTATATCTAGGGATTCGTCTACCATAGGTAAATGCCGTATTAAGGTATGCGGTTCATTTAACACATGAGAAACTAAGTAATGAAATTTTTCCGTCTTTGATATATCTTTCCGTGTTAGTACCAACGAACTGAATAGGCTTATAAAACTTGTCCACTGAAAAACGTCACCATCAAATTTGCATAAATCGATTCTGGGAAGTCTTGCCGTATTTGAACTCTCGGACGGTCTGTGAACCCCGTCCAAACCCGGGTAAGCCGACGAGACCGCTTCCAGCTGATTATAAGCTAACTCCGCCTCATTATAATCAGCCGTATAGATTTTAATCATTTCCGAATCTACGGTATTATCCAGCAATAACTCGTACTGTTCCGACAAAAGTGCGTATCGTTCATCGAGTTTACGCAATCTCGCCGAAATAACTGCATTGGTTTGAGTTTTTCCCGCGATCATTTCTAACGTGCTTCTAAGCCATTCGACTTGAATTTTAAATTTAGTTGATGATACCTTAGCCATTTTAAATCGTTATGACTCAAATCGTGATGCACCCACCCCCGGGTAAGAGAAAAAAAATATATAACGGAACCCTACAATAAATCAAATAAATTGTTCTAATAACTGAGGATAATTTCACAAATATCGCATACCGCACAATATAATACAATAACCGAACCGCAAATGACAAACAAACTTAACGACTTTAATTTGAATTGTATCCGACCGAATCGAGACTTGTGTCAGAGCTGTAAGTGGCGGTAAGGAATTTCAATTTTTAAATCTACAACCGACTTATGATTTGAAAAAATACCAACAAATATACCGAAATCCGGCTGAAATCCGGCTCGAAGGACCATAAATATGTTCGATAACTCAGTGTAGTTAGTGGACTGTCTTTCTGGTAGTTCCTGCAGGCACATAAGACGACACAAGAAGTTCGGAAATCGGACCGCCACCAAGAATGATTCGCCACTTACCCTGATTCCCGGTCTTCCTGAGGTTGCTCCGAGGCCTTGATATTCCCTTGAGGTTGTTTTCGAGTTGCCGTGTCGACCGAGGCACTGACACACACATGTATCGCGCACAATAGTTCCGAACCGCGTCCGAGATTTGACTGCACGGTCGATGCGAAACCGGCCGCCCGCCCGGCCAGGAAGCGGGGGGGCGGGGGATAGCCAGCCGAGTGACGAGTACTCCCGATAGCCGACCGTGTCGCCGAAACACCGGTACTCAGGTACACCTTGCAGCTCCAAGTTGTTCTCGCGCAAACTTTGCTCCAGATTGTTAAGGCGATCAGACAGTTCCGAAACAGTGGCCCGAAGTTCAGCATTCTGCTTAGAAATGTATGCATTATCTTTGGATAATGTTTCCATCACAGACTTCATTTCATCATGCATCGCGCCAAGGAATTCAACGGATTGACGAAAATCCAGTAAGTCTTTCCTAATAGACGATAATTCTGTCTTCAAGATATTAGATATCAGCTGCGGTAATTCTCTTTTAATAGCTTTAAGTACTTGGTCACTTATAGCTGATATCAGGGCATCTTTATTCTGTAACGAATCAGTATAACAAGAGTCAGTCACAGACATCTGTTGACTGTCCGATTGTTTCCTTCTTGTAGTAACATTATCTGTGTCATTTTCATGACCACAAATTCCATAAGTCTCCGTGTCATCCTCCCTGAGGTTCCGCACTGGTGTGTTAGTGTTTCCCACCTTCGGTACTTTACTCCTGCATTCATGGCATATCCACTTGGCTTTCTGCTCTTTAGTCATAGAAGAGAATACTTTTCTATCAGGTACACCGGCACATACATGATCGTAAAACTTATAACACTTGCTACATTTTAAGCATTCTCGATTATCCATGTTGTTTCGACAACCAGCACAAACAATACTTCTAGATGCCATCGATGACAGAAGATATAAATAATATGTGGGTAGGTAGAACTTTTATATACAAGTCGAATTATCAAATTGCACTTTTAATGTATTCTTACAGCGGCTCACTGTAACTTGTAAGTAATGTTATTGTATTCGTATTTTTAAGCGTCGCTTTCACGGGCGCTTCAACGCATCCGAACGCCTGTGCATGCAAGTAAATAGTATTTCGCGTGAAGTCTCGAATTCCAAAAGTAAATCTTAATCATTTACAAATTAATCGTATAGAAAACATTCGAACAATGAAACAAATATGTTGCGTATCGTACAAGCATTGTTTGGATTCAATGATCGAACCCAATACTTCTGCAACGGCATTCGTCTGTCTCATGTTGTGCTGCTCCTAAATGTGGGACGGATGACGATATCGCGCATGGATTTCCGACTGCTCATTCATATCATGTCGTGTGAATCCTGGACTCGGCGCCCTGTTTGGACTAGTCAAATCGCAGTTTGTTTCTCACTGCTCAGGCGAGGTAATTTTTACTTCTGTATTTTCTTTTACAGTTACACACACGAAAGGTATCGCATTCGTGCTGGATCCTCTTATGGTAACAGCGGCGGAGTAGTTCACAATGTGGTCAGAACCTTAAATCATCTAAATTACACTCATTTCGTAGCCGACCATGACATCGGCCTTATACACACTGCCACCCATATTACACTGACCGACGTCATTCAGCAAGCTGCCATTGCTGGGCCTAATCTTTACGTTCCTTATAACGAAGAAGTTTGGGCAGCTGGCTGGGGCCTCATGGATTATGAAGGGGTAATTTTAACTTTGTTTAACATTTAATTTTAACTTAAAGTTGATTCTTGAATGAAGCTAGGAAATCAAAGGATATGTTGCCCGAGGTTAAAATATTTTGCCACTAGCTGATGCCCGCAGCTTCGCCCGCGTAAAATTTGTTCTCGTTCCCGCTTCCCGTATTTTATCCTCTTGGGGGTAGAATTTATCAAAATCCTTTCTTAGCGGATGCCTACGTCATAAAATCTACCTGCATGCCAAATTTCAGCCCGATCCGTCCAGTGGTTTGGGCTGTGCGTTGATAGATCACTATGTCAGTCAGTCAGTCACCTTTGAGTTATATATATTTAGATGTGCCTCTTCGCTGATGTACTTTTTTCCACATACTTGAAGAAACCGGGGTTAGTTAGTTAGTTAGTTAGTTATACTTTATTGTAACACCAAAATACATTTTGTACACTTATGTAATGTTAAACTTAAATGGTTTTACAATTGGCGGCCTTATCGCACAGAGGCAATTTCTTACAGGCAACCTAGTATGGAGATTTTGTGATAAGCAAACATTTGGGGCAGAATGGTGTTACATTTGAGTGTTACCACTTTGGTAAACAGATAAATATTACATTTCAATTGTGTGTTGTACAGAAATACACATATATACCCAAATATATACATATATATATATATATACAATTTGATACATACATGTCATACATACATACATACATACCCATAAAATAAAATAAAAAATAAACAAATAAAAAAAAAAACAAGTACTAGACATAGCCGATGTCTCTCAAATAGTGGCTATTTACAAGGGTCTTGAAAGTTGCTAGACTTTGCGCACGTTTGATAGATACTGGCAGTGCATTCCATAATCGAACTGCTTGAACGGAGAAGGAATTGTCCATAAAGTTAGTGGAATGTCCAGGCATCCTCAAGCTCAGGTTTTCCGACGATCTCAAGAATCTACTGTGGGAAACGCTCAGAAAATTAAAACGTTTTTTGAGATAGGAAGGAGTATATGGGTTGAAAAGTATGTTATATAATAAGGAGAGGATATGAGTATTCCGGCGAAGGCGAATAGGTAACCACTTGAGCTTTTTTCGAAATTCAGAAACATGATCATATTTGCGCAGTCCAAATATAAATCTTATACAGAAGTTCTGAAGTCTCTCAAGTTTATCTAGTTGGTCCTCATTAAGATCCAGATAACTGACGTCTGCATAATCAAGGATAGGTAAAAGGAGCGATTGCACAAGCGCAACCCTAGTTGCAATAGGAAGGAAATTTCTCAGCCTGCGCAGAGACCCCGCCGCAGCATACATTTTACGGCTCACTTCTTGCATTTGAGGCCCCCAGGACATACGCGAGTCCAAGTAAATACCCAAGTTCTTTACCTTATCGCTGTATGATATGATAACGCCGTTGCACATAATTTAGGTAGATGTGACCAGTCAATTTTAGGCATCATCCTGGAGCCACCAACGATCATGACCTGGGTCTTAGAAGGATTCACCTTGAGGCCATACGACTCACTCCATCTACAAATGATCTGGAGATCGTCATTTAATTTACCAACAGCTTGGCTCAACCTGTCCAGTGGGGCTTGAGAATATATCTGAAGGTCATCTGCGTAAAGGTGATGGGAAGAAGATAAATTCTTAGTGATTGAGTTGATAAAAACCGAGAAGAGTAAAGGAGATAGAACGCCACCCTGCGGCACACCAGCTGATGTATTGCACCAAGACGAAGAGGTGTCTTCAAGATTAATACGCTGCCGGCGGCCAAACAGGTAACTATGAAACCAATCAATTACTGTTGGAGATATGTTAAGGGAGGCTAGTATACCGAGTAAAACGTCAAAGTCCACCGTATTAAAGGCGTTGCTGAAGTCAAGCAGTGCCAGTACTGTGAGGTTGCCATTTTCCATACCAGCTCTGATGTCGTCCGTAATATGAGTTAACGTAGAGGTTGTACTGTGGCCAATACGGAAACCAGATTGATAGGGATTCAAGAGTTGATTAGTAGAAAGGTAATTCATGAGCTGAGTGGAAAGGAGTCGTTCGAGAACCTTGGAGAGAAAAGGAAGAATAGAGATAGGGCGGTAATCAGAAAAAGAGGAAGGATTTTTCTTTTTAGCTATGGGAATAATCTGGGCGTCTTTCCACGCCACTGGAAATTTACTTTTTGTGATTGAGTAATTCAAGATGTGACAGATGATGGGGAGAATTTCTTCAATGATGGGAATAATCATATTACGGCTTAGACAGTCAGAGCCTACTGCATTAGAACCAATCGACATAATAGTCCTCCTCACACCACAATCAGATAATTGACTAAAGCTGAAGGGAGAACAGTCGGGAGGGGATATCGATGAAAGAGTATTAAGGGTTGCTTCTTTTGTCATTCTATCAAAATTTGACGACGTAGAGAAATGCTGATTGAGTAAATTCAGATTCAAAGATTTTGGCAAAGAGTCTTGATCACACTTTCCCACTCCCAATGACCTTAGAAATTTCCAGACTTTAGCTGGATCTCCATTTTCAACAGAGTTGTGAATATGTTGGCGTTGAGCATTCCTACACACTTTACTGCAGTGATTTCGTATATAGACGTATTTTTCCCAATTTGATGCTGTTGGCCGATGATTATATTTTGACCTTGCTGCGGCTTTTTTGGATATCAGTCCCTTAATCTCATCTGTGAGCCATGGTGACGGCAGGTGCCTCAATTTAATTTTGCGAACTGGAGCGTGCACGTCGTACAGCGATATTAAATTAGTTGTAAGCAGCTGAACTTTTTCATCAATGCAATCCGAGTTCAAAAGCGGATGCCAGTCAATGCCACCGGCGTCCCTGCGCAGATCATCAAGATTCATGCCATTAAAGTTGCGCAGCGCAAGAAGCTGGGGTTTGAGCTTAGGCAAACGAAGACGATATGAAAGATAGAGCAAATCGTGAACAGAAAACTGATCTGCATTCCGCTGACCATGTTTAGCCACTCTACTTGATGAGGAAACAATTATTAGATCTAGTAGTGACGGAGGGTGATTAGCACAATGATGAGTGGCACTAGAGGGTAAAATCGACAAGTTATTAGACTGGATAAGAGATTGGAAGGTGGAGGAGCGGGAGTCATTTTTAAGGAGACATGTGTTGAAATCACCCATGATTATAGTGTGACTGCACATTGAAGCAAAGCTTTCCAGAAGGGTTTCGAAAGAAGAAAAGTAATTTATATTTGAAGAAGGACCGTAATAAACCCCAAGGAGAACCTTGCTATGGAAGAGTTCAACCTCTAGAAAAAGGTGCTCCCCTGAATATGGCAGAGGTGGCTGAGGTGATGTGCTTACAACATTATACGAAAACTGAGAACGTAAGTAAATAGCAACACCACCGTAACCATCCGGACCACGATCATTACGGATGAGGTTGAACCCTGGCAGAATATAAGGAGTGGAAGGCAAGCATGGTTTCAACCATGTTTCAGACACAAGTATAGCGTGAATATTTGTACAGTCAAAAGACGCCAGCATTTCTGTTATGTGAGCCGGAATACTTTGAGCATTTATATGAACCACATTAAAATTCCCAATAACATCTGAAAACCGAGACGTCAGGAACCCTGCAAGTGAAGGTATTGGAATGTTGGGTGAAGGTACATTCTCAAAACTAGAGTTACTATCCGCCGAGTAATAAACATCACTGTCCTCACTGCTATTAGGTGAGAACATTATATCTTAAACTATATATTATAACAAAACAAAAAATATAATTAATATATATAAATATATATATACAATAGAATCAGATATCTATAAAATAAATATATAAATAAGTATTACTATATACCTTTTACGACTCAGAAGTATACTTCTGTATCAATATCGCACACACAAAACCCCATCTGCCGGTGCCAATTTACACTAATAAATTATGATTTAATGAAGATATACATTAATAACAGTAGCACAGGCAATCAAACATAGTTCACGAACATACAATGAACTAGACTAAATAGTAGGCACAGTAACACAATGGTGTGTCCTTCATTGACCTCACTAGCATTTATTCATACATTACTCGTATGTACAATAATATATACATACGTTAAGTACATATTGTACAATAGTAATAAGCTTTATGAATTTACATAAAACGGAACACAAGGCCTATCCAATCACAATTTATGGTGTCGAAATTAGGAACATTAAAAGAAATAAAAGAAAATAAATAAAAAACATTAGGTACCTATTAACAATTTTTGCCATCAGTGATAGTGATCATCGTAAGTCCGTATTTAAAATTCACTCGTGCCTTCTTTTAATTTTATAAAAATAAATAAAGGTGTCAACATTATGACCATCAAACACCCACCAGTCACCTAATGTATGGATGCAGAAAAAAATAGAAAAAAAAAAAGTCTAGGATTGAGCAAAATTATTTATACAACTGAACACTACAAGAGCTGGCAGTATGTTCTTCAATGCCTTCGGAACGAACAATCAAACAAAAACACTATCAACTGTCAGTAGTGTCAGTCAACTTCAACACTATAAAATAGGTACCTATATATTTATAATAATAATCTGGTAACTTAGGTATTGTTATTTTTCAACATTCATAATGTAGAAATCAATGTTGAATAACACAACCATAACATCAGTACCGATACATAATCAATCGTATGTGGGATGTATGTGGGCTATTACATTTACACTATGGTGTAGGTATAGTCCAATCCTGCCCAATCTGGCAATAATGTAATACAGATGAGTAGAAAAATACAGCACCCATGACAAATCATTGAATCTTTTTACTATCCTGAGTAGGTATTTTAAATGAAAATAAACTATCATAAAGAAGTTATTTGGTGGCGAAATGATTGTAAGAACACTGTATGTCTTCTGGATACCAGAATATAATCAGGGTGAATACTCAATTGCAAGTAACTATGGATATATAGGATCAAATGTGTTTGTTTACATTTTTGCACAAAGCCATTGAAATACATTATAGGTATTTAATGCCGCAAGTACAATTATATTATTAGGTCAGCAGCAAAATATTGAAAACTCACTACTTACTACAAAATTAATTAATACGCCTGTGTATAAATACAATTAATAATACATCAGCAACGAAAAGAAATATATGAAATGTTTGTTATAAACTACTACTTCATTAAGAATTACAGCAATTTTCGTGAATGAAGGAAACTAGTGATATTATTACACCTCAATGATCTACCTGTGCCACAAAAGTTACGATGAAGTCCATCTCACTTTCTCGCCGTCACCGCTCGCTTGGACTTCGCTGCAACCACCCTTGAAGTTGTGGCCGTAGCTATTGCTGGAACTTCACCAATCTTATTGAGCTCAGCAAAGGATACTATCCTGTGCCTAACATCATTAGCGCCCAACACATAAATTACTCCATCCCTAGTCCAGCACCTCGCAACTCCAAATTTCTCTCGAGCTGCCATGAACACATCATGTCTGGTTTTCGTCAAAAACTCTGTCATCGTAATACCAGAGCCCTTCAACTTGGATTTAGTGAACCAAACTTTTTCACGCGTTTGCGAGTCCTGGAGCTTGAAGAGTAGAGGTCGAGGCTTCTTGCTTGATGTTGCACGACCCAAACGTTGACAACGACTGATGCTACTAGCGTTGAAGTCCTGCACATTTAGAGTATTGTGGATGACATTCACAACTGCACTCACTGGATTCTCATCCTTCACCTCCTCAACTCCGTGCAAAAGCAATATCCTCCGTCGCCTCTGCATTTCCACGCTATCAAGCAAATGCGCCAGGGCGTCCATCTGCTGTTGCAACAACCGCAAGGACTGGGTCACGAATACTCTAAAACTTGCAAATTCAGTGCCCAGACCCGCAAGACTCACTGGTGCATTCGGCGACTTTACAGCCTGTATTTCAAATGCGTCCATCCTTTTATTGATAGTTTCAGCCAGGGCATTAATACTACTTTGCATGGAATCCACAATGTCAGTAGCAACGGCAAAGAGAAGTATGAAGAAGAAATAAATCGCAATAAGGAAAGATTCACACAGGATATTATTGTATCCGGCAGTCGGGGGATTTAGCAATGTTTATATAACATTTAATTGTCAAAATAAGTAAAATTATAGTTTTTAAATTAAAATATTTACAGACGAAATTTTATCGCACTTATTTGTTCAACTACCCGCACTTTTTTTTCTGGGGTTATACAAGGAGGAAACACAAAGCGTTCCCAGATTCAATAGTTTTACAGAGAAACGATCTTTTGAATCGCTGGGTTTATTTGTTCTACTGAATGAGAGTGACACATTTGTCCAGCACGCGTTGTTCGAGATAAAAAAGGTGTGAAGCTCTTCACAATATATACTTGCAGTGATAGATTCTATAGAATGCAGCAGTGAGGTATTATGATGATAAGGAGGGTAGAAAACATGATCACACTTTAGCATCATAATTGGATGACGTTTAGACGCGTTTTAAATTATAATTTTCTCATTGTTCACAGGATTTAGTGAAACCAGAACAGTTACGGCATGTCAACTTAGTTGCTATTGGTCTGGAGCGGTGCAGAAATTTCATTTCAATCGTGACAGGAAACATGTTGTGTGCCGGGTCCGTGAACAATGTAGGAGGTGCCGGACTGGTACCGGTACTGTCCGTGTCCGGCAGTCCATTGTACTTCAGGAATGTGGTCGTTGGAGTCTGTTCCTTTACTGTATTGCCTTGTGGCAGAGCTGATGGCGCTAGCGTCAACACTCGTGTCTCCAGTTATACCAATTGGATTCTAGAGAATGTATTTTCGTAATAAACATTATGTGAACTTCGTGATAAACTGTAACTTAGCGCATTGTAAATAATCTATATCTATACTAATATTATAAAGAGGAAAGATTTGTTTTTTTTGTTTGTTTGTTTGTTTGTTTGTTTGTTTGTAACGAATAGGCTCCGGAACTACTGGACCGATTTAAAAAATTCTTTCACTGTTGGGAAGCTACACTCTTTGCGGGTAACATAGGCTATATTTTATTCCCGTATTCCCACGGGAACGGGAACTACGCGGGTGAAACCGCGTGACGTCCGCTAGTATTAAATATTTTAATCTTGATATGCAACTAATCGCACGAGTATTAATTTGGTCTTTAATCTGCGGGGTTATTTTTTATCTATTTGTGTCATATTATGTAGGGTTTATTAGAGAATTAAAGCTACCAATAGAAAATTATAATCATTAATATTTTATAAGAAAATGAAAAAAGAAAGAAAGATCCGTTGGGATGTGTTCGGGTGTGATCCCGCTTCTAAGGGGGGGCGTGCGTGAATTGTCTCACTCACGTCACGCTGCCGTCATGGGCCTGCTTCTGTAAGGACGGTGAGCCGCCCTGTCACCGTCCTCAGACCCCCGGTCATGGCGGCCGATAGTCCTCGGCGAAGACACGTCGGCGGCGCCCAGGCCGCCGACTGCGGAACTCGGGTGGGAGAGTTCTCTCCCGTACCCGTCCCGCCGCCTCCTTCACGAGCATGACCTGCTCGCAGAAGGAGGCGGCGCAGTCCCACTTACTCCCGCTGGAGAGCATGGCTCGCACCATGGTCTCGAGCGAGAGAGTGTCCACGTCCAGACCCACTACGAGGACCTGGCGCTGTTGCGCCCACGCCGTGCACTCCACCAGTGTGTGGAGCGCCGTGTCATCGCTGCGGTCCTCGCAGTGCTGACACTCGGCCGTGGTTTCCCGGTGTTTCCGCCACAGATACCTACCGAAGCTACCGTGCCCGGCAAGCATCTGTGTCAACCGGTAGGAGAGAGCACCGTGTCTCCTCTCCAGCCACTCGTCCATGACCGGTCTGACGGCCGCGATTGTGGCGAATCCCCCCTTTGATTGCTCAAGTCGCACCTTCCATGTCTCCACGGTTTCCTGGTGGAGTAGGGACCGCTGGGCCTCGATTTCTCGATAAGCGGGCCTTTGGCCCCGCTCCAGCGCCTCCTTGCGCCATCTGCACAGTGACGCAAGAGCTCTCGCTTCCAGGTCCCATGGAGGGGTCCCGGCTAGGAGACATGCTGCCTCACCGAGGATCGTGCGGTATCCTCTTGTCACCCTGACGGCCATCATTCTCTGCGGGCTCAGCAGTCTAGCCACATTGATGGCCGTCAGGGTCTCCGCCCATACGGGAGCCCCGTATAGGGCCATGCTTCACACGATCCCCAGGTACAGTCTCCTGTAGGGAATATAAACTGAGGTTGACGCGCTTTACTCTAACGAACGACATTTCAAAAGCAATCCTCAAACTCACACATTGCTAAGACTACACTCACTAATAAACAATATTTACTTTATTGTCAACACAATAGCAATATACGAATAGAACAAGAGTAAACGAGAAGGCGTGAACACTCCGATTGCAAGCCGAGTACTCTTGAAGTTTCTACTCGCTACAGTGCGCCCTAAAAAGTAATTCAAAAACAAAATGGGATGATTAATTTAAGCCCTTGTAGCAACAAAGGGCAAATACATAACACTTATAGACTAAGTACTTATTGCAATCCATGTTACTCAAGTAGGTGCTCGCATTTCAAGACCGCTATTAATTAATAATTAGGTGAAGGTCTAGCCCCATTGTCTAATTGTACTTTACTCATTGGTTCGCCCTCAGTACAGTGGTTCCCCTAACTAAACACATATTGCATTTCAGCGGAATGCTATCAATTTGTGTGGTGCGTAAGTGCAGGCGTTCGTACTGTTTCATCGCGGCACTATAACTCCCAAACGGATTTTTGATGTAGATGTTTGTTACTCTTTCACACTCTAACAGCTGAATAACACAGCTACCGAAATTTGGTGTATAACTCCCAAACGGATTTTTGATGTAGATGTTTGTTACTCTTTCACACTCTAACAGCTGAATAACACAGCTACCGAAATTTGGTGCAGGGATAGATATTTTTGTTGCATATCGAAAATTATTTTACAGTTTAATAGTCCATTTATTGAGGATGGCTAATGGCAATATAAAATCACGCTAATGCGAATAGGAGCGGAGCAGCCATAAATAATGTTTCGAAAACGGGGAAAATTTCTTTGTTTTGAGACCTTCCACTGCGTACGCTGCGTAAATGGTTAAAGTTACTTGAAAATTTTGTATTACAAAAATGTTCCCCTTTAAAAGTTACAAAAAAATGTCTTTGACAGCATATGCCTATCTTTTAAGGTTCACTTACAATAACCCCTTTTAATAAGTTTTGAAGTATGAGCGACGCGACGGGAGTAGGTAAACGTGGTCGGCAGTGGCACAGCCCGCATAGCCGACAGATCATAGTGGTAGCCAAGCCAATCAACTGAACGATAAAAACCGGCCAAGTGCGAGTCGGACATACAGCTCGTTCGCTCTAACTTTGCCGCTCGGCTCCATACTAAAGTCGAATTTTTAATTAGACGAAGTAAATTGACAGCAACTAATGTCACTTCTTCATACAATGTTGCGTATTTTCTATGACGATGTGACATAACGTCGTTGCGCCTGACAAGTTCCAGATGTGATTTTCACAAGGTTTTGGGAAACTCAAAAAAACATGTTTTTTCAAAAACTGTGTAAGTAATCAAAAATCTGTAAATGCAGTATTCTGAACATTCATTTTTTACATATGTAAGATATACATTTGAAATGCAATGTTGCATATATTTGAAGAAATAATTTTTTTCTGTAAATCTGCACATACCTGTTTTGGCACTGTGCATGCAAATTATTCATGTGCCATTTTCATGCACATAAGGGATAATGTTAACACTGTTTTCTCCAAAACTAGTCTATTATGTGACATTTCTGTATTAAGCATTCAGTGTACTACTTTCATTTTCACAATATTGGCCGGTCTTTTTGTAATGTATAAGTATTAATTAAAACATCTGTTCTTAATAGTAAAAGTTAAATTAAAAGTATGTTAAAATACCTAAAAGTCACAATATAAACTCCTCTATAAAGTCCTTAATCCATTTACACAAGTCCAATGCATAGTGCAGAACAAAATAGATGGAGCTTAAACTTTTGAATACTTACATACGATCTTATGTCTGTAGAAACCGTGCTCAGTTTTATGCCTATTCTTAATTAGGTAATCAAATTCGCCTATGGCAGTCCAATGCTGGACGTAGGCTTCTCCCAAATTATGCCAGATTATGCCGTCCTACGTCTTCCGCATTCAGTCACTCTCTGTAACCATTTCAGGCGGTCGAGCCATCAGGAGGGGGATCTTCCTAAACTACGTTCATCAAGGTCGGCTATCGTTTCTTCTATAGATGTTTCCATAAAAACGCATGCTCTGAGAGCTATGTTGATAACTCTGGTATTCTGACTGATAACATCGTTTCAAATCAGGTTTCAAAGTAGGTGGTAGACTCCTGGGCAACCACAAGCCTCAATCTTTCGACTAGGATTAGTCCCTGCTACGTCGTTTTTTTACGGCGAGGCAATTTGTGACACTATTCTCGAGAACAACTTGTAAACTTGTAAAATAGGGCCGGTCTTGTCACCTTTTTTAAAGATCTGAGTCACCACACTCCCGCTCCCCGCTTTAGCTGTCTGTTCTAGCCTGAGAATGAAATTTAATACTCTCTAAGGACCATAGTCCCACCAAATTTAAGGTGCTCGAGAGCTGGGCTGACTTCGCTCTGATCGATATCTGGTACATTGGTGCGTTAATGGAGCCCTGTGGCCACGTAGGCTAATTAATCCGTGATAACACGTAGGGTAATTAATCCGTGATTATTATAGGTCTCTGTAAAAGCAGTCCATTTCCTCGAGAATATTTATGAAATTGACGTTGATATTACAATTTTGCTCCCTGTGGCTGTTTGCTGCTGTTGAACTGTTGGGTACAGACCTTAGTACCCCTGTTCTGCTCAATCGTAGCCTCGAAAACACTTCTGTTATTACGTCTGAGGTAGTGTCTTAGCAGCTTTAGAATTTTGACGTTAAGGTCAAACCGTTCTGACGAATACGCAGGCGTAGGTATAATCTTCATAAATTCGAGAGTCTCGAGCTTTGAACACCATTTTTGCCATTGCTGGACAAAAATCTTCGAGCTGTGTCGTTTTTATCGTTGTCAGTGGTTTCTAGCGTGAAGAGGCACATCACAGGGCCGCCAACTTGAGGACCACTGTCAGAAGTTGCCCCCAATCGCTAAATGCGCCACAGCTTTCCATCAGGCTGGTGGCGGCGTCAATTTGGCGAGCTGAACATTAAAAAAAAATCGAAACGATTTCGAAGGTTCAATTGAAACCTTTCGGATTCCAATTCTATGTGAAGCGTAGTAGGTCGAAGGGCAGGTTTTATAACCTGGGCTTTTAATTGTGACTTTATCGGGGTTTCACTAAATCAACTTTCTATGGTGCCTCATATAAAAAAAAGAGTTCACCAAGAAGTGACCCTGAGATTGGAGGGAAAATCAACCAGTAGGTATGTGCTCCACTCATTCGCTGTATCACGGTTTTGCCGCGACCTTATACCCTACAGTTTGGCGTTGAAAATACCCATTAACATTGTAGTTGGCAGTGCCTTGTAATATCTTCGCTATGTCTACACAGCCTTGATTGCCTCTTTCGTGCTTCTCGAGGTAGGGGCAAACACCTGTATCACATTCAGGGAGTTCCTGTTGGTAAGTTCCAGTATAAGATATGTTACCCGCGTCGATACAATGCTGACTTCCACACCACAGCTAAGCTAAGACATTTCACCATAAAATCGACACTACCGTGGAGTTCCTTCCATCACTTTGCTAAAAATAGAGCATTTCATCTGGTGTGAGGGTAAGCGTGTTCTAGTGTTCCTTGATTGAAGTGTGTAAGTGAAGATACCCTTTATTCGAACCAAGCTCCAGTCTAGTATGTCTTTGCGACTCAGTTCTACCTCAAGTTTGGTCAGATGCTCGTTCAGCTATGGAGTGTACCTAAAGTGCGTCGTTATATGGAGCCAGAATCAGTCGTTAATCGTAGCCTGTCTTAGCCCGTAAATTCTTTGCACTTCCCTCTCGCCATTGTTTGTGATTGTGATATGCCATTTATTTTTATAAGCTTTCATATTGGTAGGGGTTTAGCCTTTACTGTACGACGTTGACCAGACGGCTAAGTACCTAGTGCGTTAGTAGTGCGTAGTGCTTTATTTTGTTTGTTCTTGTCTTCGTCATGACCTCATTCGCTAATCAGCAGGAGCACCACTCGCAGGTGAGACCAGAAAGTGGCCCCTATGTTTTTAGTAGGACTCAAAACATAATAACAACAAAACTTATCAAATAATAATAATAAATAAGTAAAAAGCACACACTTACGCATTTCGACACACTTTTCTTTTCAATACTAATTAAAATGATGGTTAACATCACCTTAAACCATGTTTTCCGCCATAATGGTTACATATTTATCATGTTCACCGCGCGATATTGGCAAGATCGCATATTCCATATGTGCGTGTGTGCACATAACGTTTTGTTCCAAGGCTTAAAACACATATGGAATATTGCAAAATTGGTTCTAAGCTAGATATTACACAATGGATTTCACTGGCATGTGTGGATTTAGACGGAGATTATAAATATGCAAAAATCGAAAAATCAAAAAAATGCACATATGGAACTTGTCAGGCGCAACGACGATAAGCTACTGTCAATTTACTTCGTGTAATTAAAAATTCGGGTATACGCCTCTACGCCAACGGCAAAGTTAGAGCGAACGGGTAGTACATGAGTTCCGTACCAAAAAAAGGACGGGTCGAAGTAAATGCAACGGGAAACATTATATCACTTTACATATTTATACACTCCTTCTCAATCTCATGAGATGCAAACGAAGTTGTGCGGGTCAGCTCTAATGTTTATAAGCGACGCGGCGGGACTAGGCGCGACGAGAGTAAATGCGACGGGAAACATTATATTACTCAAAATATTAACCTCTCTTTTTCTAACTCTCATGGGCCGCAAACGAAGTTGCGCGGGTCAGCTAGTTATGTATAATCTGAAATAACACATAACTGGGAACTTTATTCTCGGAATAAGTTACCATGGGATTCAGGACCAGAAACAGTATTCAACGCGGATGAGCCACGGGTGACATCTTTGGCCTATTTGTACATACACTCTCACATACGCATAGACTGGGGGCAAGATTCATCTTAGATGAATAAATACCTAAATATTTGTCGATATTCTCATACAAACATCATCTAGTCCAATTCAAGCTAATATATGCTTGTGCTATGGAATCTAGATGACTGATATACACACTTATATATTTCTAAATACATGCATATTATACTTAGAAAAGATCCGAACTCTGAAACAAACATTTGTGGACCACACTAATATTTGGACCGACCCGGGAATCGAACCCAGAACCTCAGCACGGCAGGCGGTTGCACTACCAAATGGCAGTCAATCATCCTCAATATCTTAACATACTACACCTTGCATGTATTGTGTCTACATATTAATTTCAACACAACGAGGCGACGTGTTAAACTGTATTCCATACATATAGCCACGCCTTTATCCCCGAAGGGGTACAGTCATGCATTATATGCCCACATTTCACCTTAGAATTTGTGCCACGTAAATAGATAGTGAGCCGTATTGCCGTGTTGATATGGACAGGCGCAGCTTGTAACTGACTGCTGTTGAAATTTATCATGTCGTCCCATAAGGCCTTCAACTTGACTTTACGACAGCCATTTATCTGACAACCGGGACCAACGGCATAACGCCTTCCGAAGCACGGAAACGCTCGCAAATAAAATGTCACAAAGTGGTCACCCTTTTTTTTTTGTTTACGTGAGGGAAAGTCCTCATTGATGCTATGCCGGACTCCTACCGACTAAGAAACCTCACGTAACGCCCAACAGCCTATGGTGGTGAGCCCCGGGTAAGCCCTCGGAAGGATGTCCCAGGACACACAAGTGGTCACCCTTGCAAGAACTGGCCATAGTAGAGTAATATTGAGAGTTCTAACTCACTCCGCTCGTTAAAACTCTCAATATTACTGATCTATAACTCAATCAATATTACAGGTGGTGGTGCAATATAGTAAATATTACATAACCTAAGTATAGCAACCTACATAGCACGTATGAAACGATCGTCGCGTCGCTAAGCCTTTGTCGGCACATCACTCCCAGCGAGGTCTCGTTACGCGCGTCGCGCGAGGCTGTCGAGCTTCGCCGAATGCAATATGATAATGATGCAGGTGCATATTTAGGTATGAGAAATGTTATTGTATACAATTCTCATACATAAATGCACCTGCTACTGATCGCTAATAATATTCCATGAATGAAATTACTTGACTAGTTTTACCTACGACTTCACTATTTAATATTTTATCTACGATCAATTTTACATAAAAACATATTTTTATAATAGATATCTACTTGTTTTAAGTAAATCTATACATATAATAAAATGATAGAAAAGTCAAAACTGTACATTGGAAAAATTAAAAAAAAAAATACTTGCTGGGTGTTCAACATAAGATACCGAAGCCGAAAATATAGTTAGAAAAATTTTTGTCTGTCTGTTTGTCTGTTTGTCTGTTTGCTTTGCTTTGTCCGGAAGGATCTCGAAAAGTACTCAATAGATTTGATTCAAATTTTGCACCAATATTACCTAGGGGTAGGGTGTTAAAATAGGTTACATATTATCACGCTTCATATCCTAGGGGCTAAGCAGAGAGCAATCAAATTGGCATTGTAACAATTTTCACGCGTACGAAGTCGCGGGCAACAGCTAGTAGTTAGATAAAAACTATATTGTAAGACCGTATTATATTCGTATTATATATTAGCACTTTGACTTTATCGAGATCGACTGTTGCCCAACTTTCTACCTTGAAACGAAAACCTGTACTAAACCCTAGCTTGTTATTTAGCGGATGCACTGCCTAGCAGGATCGGATGGCTTGAGGTCCAAAGGTGTTGACGTAGGTCGCGTGTAAGATATTGAACGATCGTGAAGCGCTAGTGGCCCCGCGGACTCAGTGTTCTGTAAACGATCACTGCAGTAAGCAACTTTCACTATGGCCGGTCCATGGATGGGTGACCATTCATGTGATCACTTTGTGACATTTATTTGAGCGTTTCCGTGCTTCGGAAGGCACGATAAGCCGTTGGTCCCGGTTGCCAGTAAAATGGCAGTCGTTAAGCAAAGTTGAAGGCTTTATTTCAACAGCAGGCAGTCACAACCTGCGCCTGTCCATTTAAACACGGCAATACGGCTCACCACCTATTACGTGGGACAAATTATACAAAAAAAGGTGAAGTGTGGGCATATTATGCCTCTGCCTACCCCTTCGGGGATAAAGGCGTGACCATATGTATGTATGTATGTATGTATAATTATTATACATATAAACACCCAGACCAATGCAAATAGTCATATTCATGCAAACAAATTATTGCACCGTGCGGGAATCGAATCCATCACGCCATGGAGGCTGACATTTTCCTTGAACAAATTTTAGCCAGATCCGTTTAGCTACACACCTACATATTAAGAAGAATATCTTTAAAAAACTTTTATGTTTAAATATAATAATTAGTGGGATCAAAAATTAAGTTATTCGTTAAAATTATAATAATAATATGGCCTCCTCATTGATATGGCCATCAGCCAACAGGTTCGCCGCAACCGTAAAGATCTTTCCGTATGTTGGATAGATTATAAGAAAGCGTTCGATTCCGTTCCTCATTCATGGCTTTTGAGGGTGTTGGAGTTGTATAAAGTCGATGCAACTCTATGCACCTTTTTAAAGTCATGCATGAGTCAATGGAGAACTTTTCTTAGCTATCCAGGATATCGAAGGACATGCGGTGATGGTGAACCTGTAAAAATCGAGCGGGGAATATTCCAAGGTGACGGTTTGAGTCCTCTTTGGTTTTGTCTAGCACTGAACCCTTTAAGTACTCTACTTGAGGGTTCAGGGCTAGGTTATAAGTTGCGAAGAGGAGGTCAGGTAATATCTCACCTACTTTATATGGATGATTTGAAGCTGTTTGCCACAACGAACTCACAATTGATAGATTTACTAAAGGTTACTGAAAACTTTAGTAATTCTATCAAAATGGAGTTTGGTGTGGACAAATGTGCAGTCATGCATATCAAGCGAGGGAAGATAGTGGAATCAGATGGTATTCAGCTCTCTGATTCTATTCATCTGACGTCACTCCTCGTAACTGATACCTATAAGTACTTGGGTATATCGCAGGCTTTATGCATCAATGAAGCTGACATGAAACATTCATTACGAGAGCGTTTCTTTGGTCGCCTGAAAAAAGTACTAAATAGTCTTTTGTCAGGTGGCAGCAAGGTGCGCGCTTATAATGGATGGGTCATGCCACTTCTGATGTACTCCTTTGGTATACTCAAGTGGACTCAAACCGAATTGGAAGCTTTGGACCGGAGAGTACGTACATTGTTAACGGCATACCGTATGCATCATCCACGTTCATCTCTGATGAGGCTGTACATCCCACGAAGATGTGGAGGACGAGGCTTTTTAAACGCTAAAACCCTTCATAACCGCGAGGTGTACAGCCTTAGACAGTATTTTCTTGATATGAATGTGGATATGCATCGTGATGTAGTTGCGGTGGACGCTGGTCTCACCCCACTTGGTTTGGCTAAAGAGAACTGGCGCAGGCATACAGTGCTTAGCCTCGGTGACCGTCAGAGGGTATGGCAGAGTAAAGAGCTTCACGGTAGGTTCTATCAGGCCTTACATGGGTCTGATGTGGACTTTATAGCTTCCGTGGCCTGGTTACGTTTCGGCGATCTCTTCGGAGAAACCGAAGGTTTTGTCTGTGCAATTGCAGATGAAGTTGTCAAGACGAACAACTATAGGAGGTATATTATGAGGGACGGCACGATCGATATTTGTCGAGCGTGTCACCAACCAGGTGAGTCCCTCAGACATATAGTTTCCGGTTGTCTTCGTCTTGCCAACAGCGAGTACTTGCACAGGCACAATCAAGTAGCCAGGATTATTCACCAACAGCTTGCTCTGAAATACCATCTGGTGGACGCAGAGATTCCGTACTATAAGTATGTTGCTGAGCCAGTTCTTGAAGATGGTCCTATCACATTGTACTGGGACCGGTCTATCATCACAGACAGGACTGTTGTTGCAAACAAACCTGATATAGTGGTGATAGACAGGTCCGAGCGCAAGGTAATGATTGTCGATATCACAATCCCTCATGATGGCAATCTCGTGAAAGCTGAAAAAGATAAGGAAATTAAATATTTGGACTTAGCTCGCGAGATTGTCGACATGTGGGAGGTGGACTCGACAATCATTGTCCCGATAGTTATCTCAGTAAACGGACTTATAGCCAAGAGCCTCGACCAACATCTTAAGAGGCTCTCGTTAGGTAGCTGGGTCAAGGGCCAGATGCAGAAAGCAGTACTCCTCGATACGGCACGTATTGTCAGGAGGTTTCTGTCTCTGGAGTCCTAACCACCGGTATCTTGGTCCCTGTATCCGGTGCCGGTGGGTTGCTGTTTTATATATTTTTAAATAGATTTTTATTTTGTATAAATTTATTTAAAAATGTATCAAATATGTGTATTAAATGTTAATAAAGGAAATAATAATAATACAAATTTATATTAATACAGGATTGTACAAGTTTGCGACTGCCTCTGTGGCGCGGTCGGAAGTGTAACCGACTGACGCGCAGATGGTCTCGGGTTCGAATCCCGGGTCGGACCAAATACTTTGTGTGATCAATCACAAATGTTTGTTTCGGAGTCTGGGTGCCTCGGAGAGCACGTTAAGCCGTCGGTCCCGGTTGCCATACTAACATCTATGGCAGTCGTTACGGTTAGTTGGAGCCCTCAAAAGTCCAACTAGTCTAACTATAGAACTTCGATATCGTCAATTTGGTTGTGGAGGTCAGATGGTAGTCGCTCCACGGAAAAATACCGAATTTCAGCCGCATCATAGTTACGACTAGAATGCCGACCCCAACTAAAAAAAATGTTGGGAATTGGCTCGGATGATAATGACAGGATTGTACAAGTTGTAGGATTTTTACACGTGGAGTATGTAAATTTACTCAATGTGATTCTTTGAAGTTATGTGGGTCGAAAATGCTTACACGAATTACATTAGGGCTGCCACTATTAGTTAATAATCAATAAATTAAAATTAATACATTTTATTTTTCGATACAATAAAATATTGTATGAAGGATTTAATAGGTATTTACACTGGTGTCAAATAATTAATCGAGATTACCTACTCTTTGAACATAATGAATATTTGAATATTATAATCCAGATAATTTAGTTTTTTAATCAAATACTTACCTCATTTCTGATCACATTTTATATCTAAAAATAAAATAAATTAAATGTTTATATTTTTTATTAATACTGACAGCATTTATTAATGCAATTTTTTATTTCAAATACATCGGGAAAAATGAAATGCTCAAGTAGGACTCGAAACCATGACCTTTCCCTTACAGGGAATGCTCAGCCAACTGAGCTATGGAGCGATTACAATTTGAGTTATTATTAAATAATGAAATTATAAGAAAGACAATTTTTTATATGTATAATGTTAAGTTTAATTTTTATTTCCATTTCCTGTATTTACTGTATACAAACATAATAGGGAAATGTAAATATTAAGTAAACTTTACGTCATACAAAATATTTTCATAAATATTTACATTATTATTAGATATGTATAACTTATTAATACTTTCATGAAGAATTTACATTACTTTTATCTTAATTTGATTATTTCCATTACGTAACGTGACGAGATATTTTTTCCTAAGCGTAGTGACAACCCTAACGTATTTTGCTAAATTATCATTAATTTTCTTATAAAATCCGGAATCATTCAGTCAGTGCTTCATTCTGACTTCGTTATACCGTTGAACGAATCCATGGGAGCAACCACCATCTTGAAGACCTTCCACCTTGAAGACCAAGACCTTTCACCTTGAAGACTAAACACCTGGCTCCAGATTTTTGTGAGTTTAATCGTCATTGTACCTACCTAAAAATGTGAGTTCCTAAGTTATAAAATATTCTATCCCATGTTCTATTGTTTTTAAGTGAGAAATCTTTTTAACCTTTAAACAAATTTGCCAGAACTAAACCTATCGTTATTTTGTGCACGGTGACGATGAGTGATACTAACTAGTGATAGCGTATTAGTCTTGTCAAATTTTATTAGTTTGAGTGACTACCGAATTGTTGCAATTGACGGACTAAACACTTCGTTTTCTGAGTTACTAGTCGCAATTAATAACTATTCTGTTCATAATATTTACAGGTCGGATTCAGAGTACGATAGTGGCAACAGTGCGACGTCGATCGACGCCGCCAAGTCAAATTCGAAGGCAGCTAAGGGGGGTGGAAAGCGCAAATCGTCACCAGCTGTCAAAAGCGTTGCAAGCGATCATATAAGGTACGTCCGTATGTACCAGTACGTACATGTTCATTACTTATCTATACTAATATCATAAAATATGCGAAAGTAACACTTTCTGTCTGTCTGTAACAAGGTAAAGCGTAACAACGCTTTTACGCCTCCTAAACCGCTTTACCTATTGATGAAATTGGATGTGGGGTAGATCAGACCATGTGAAAGACTAAAGCTATGTCGACATCCTCACGGACGTAGCCGCGGGCAAAAGCTGGTTATATTATAATTTACGAGTAAAAAATCTAGTGTTGTTAAAAATAGTTTTTTACGATGAGGAAGTTTTTGTGAAGATAATGTGATAGTTTTCTGAGTAGGTTTCTGTGTATTTATTTACTATTTGTAACTTATAATAGGTATTATGTTTTCAGAGCGGACCAAGAGTTCGATTGTGACAAAGTGGTAAGGAGCGAGGCTGGGACGTTGAAAAAGGCTCCCGTCAAACGCAAGTCATCTGCTAGAAGTACCTCAAGCGAATATTCAAGGTAATTATTACTCATTAGTAGATACTCTTATACCCAGCTGATGTAAAGTGATGATAACATACCAAATACTACCAATTAAAATACGTATAATCAATTACATTACGCAATATATGAGTGAGCGAGGTTACGTGCTAAATAATGGTAGTTTTGCTATTTTTATTAATATAATATTATTATGAGCAATTTATTTATTTTTCTGGCTAAGTAGTAATGAGTGACCGTAGTTGCAAATCCAGAAGTCTAGGGTTCGAGTTCCATTAGTATCAAACTTTGTGTGTCGTTCATGACAATCATCTATTAATCTGTTCACGTAATATTCCTAACTGAAGCAAAACTGATGTTGTCCAGTTCATAACAATCTTATCATAACATAACGATTCATAACATCCAATTCATAATGATCATTTATTATTTATGTAATGAACATTATACTAAGGTACAATATATAATATAGAAAATTTCCCTGTTTCAGAGCTTCAAAGAAAAAGGCTGCGCAAAAGGGATACGACATCTTCCACCTTGACAGTAAAACTCCCACCGTCAACACCGGCAGAGCTCCATCCACATCGGTGCTTTACAATCGGGTGGCTAACGGTCAAACGAGGCGTACGGTGTCTACCGAGGGTCCCTTCCACATTGAGTTGAAGGTGTACAACTCGGTTGACGTCCAAGAAGGTGGCGACGACCTTTGGAAAAAATCTCTGCTGTGGTTGAAGCTTCGGACTGACGAGGAATCTCCTCACTGGGCTCATCTACAAAAATTTGTTAGGCAAGCCAGCGAGTTGTTCGCAGATTCTGAAGCCACTTTCTTTTCTAATAAAATTAATTTTAAATAAGTCCGTACCTACTAAACTTAATATAATTGTCTATTTGTATGTTATACATAAAAATATTAAATAAATTTGATTAATTCATTGACCATCATAAATTTCAATTAAAAATTCCATCCTAATCTGTCTGTGTGTTTCACCAATTAATATGCCGTTCTGTGATAGCTGTGGTGTTGAGGTAAATGGTAAGAAATGGATAGGACATTTAAGGAGTAAAATACACCGAAAGTCAGATAACGTAATTACTTTAGATCATGGCGTGGAGAAAGTGAACTCTGCTTTTAAAAATCGATTAGCAACATATAGATTACATACTCTTGACACGAACGAACAGACATCTTTACCTGTTTTCTTCAGACACCTTCACAGTAGGGTCAAATCTTTAATTGATCAATCTCTTGCAGCTCACACTTCCCTTAAGGTTAACTTTCATATATACTCAAAGTTTGTACTACTTAAACATGACATACCAGAAGTTAAATCATTTGAAACCAAAAATATTATTATATGTATGAACTATGATTTTACAAAGCTCTTTACAGATGTTGCTAATCAATTACTGAAAAAGATAGACGAATTTGAAGAGCGGGATTCTGGTTGGACTTTCCTTAATAACTGTTACATGGAGGTAAATATAAATAGGTATCAACCGCTCCGTGGTTCAAGATTTATTGATTTACCTCCGATCATTAAAAATAAAAAGGCATGTGTAAATATTCGTAACAATGATGTATATTGTTTCCTGTGGTCGGTCACGGCAGCTCTTTACCCAGCAAATAGGAACATTCAGAGAGTTTCTTCATATCCAAATTTTTTCAATCTGTTTAACATAGAAGGAATGTCATTTCCAGTAACTTTTACCGATATACAAATGTTTGAAAAAAATAATCCAAGATTACGAATAAATGTATATGGCTTAGAAAATAATAGACAGATCATAGGACCTTTATACAAATCTGGGTTTAATAACGATAACAAAAAAACGGTTAATTTACTATTATTAGAAAAGAGCAGATATTCACATTACTGTCTGATCAAAGATTTATCGCGTTTGGTGAGAAAACAAATAACTAACCATAACGGGAAATTATTTTTTTGTGATGAGTGTTTGCTATTTTTTAGATCAAGTATGGAAATTGATTCTCATGTATGTGCCGGTGTAATGACTCAGCTACCGCAAAAAGGTTCAGTGATTGAGTTTAAAAACTACGAAAGGAAACAAAATGTGCCATATGTAATTTACGCAGATTTTGAAGCCATGTTGGTTCCAGTGCAAGGGTGCAACCAGGATCCCTCTGTTGCGAGTACCTCAGTATGTCAGGTACATATACCTATAGCATTCGCTTATTATATAGTTTGTTCGTTTGATGAAAGTAGAAATCGTTTTGTATCTTACCGTGGGGAAGATTGTGTAGATAAATTTGTTGAGAATATTTACAGGGATGTTCAATTGATTAACAACAATCTGTCGAATAGTGTACCAATTATATTTAACAACGAAGATTCTGTTAAATTCAATGAAAGCACTCGTTGTCATATTTGTCAAAACTTACTAATCACAGACCGAGTAAGAGATCACTGTCATATGACAGGTCAATATCGAGGAGCCGCACATAACTACTGTAATTTGATGTATAAACTTCCAAAATTTATACCAATTTTCTTTCATAATCTTTCAGGTTACGATTGCCATTTTTTTATTCAAAAATTAGGAGAAGCTCGCGGTTCACTTAAAATCATAGCTAAAAATAAAGAGTCATATATTTCTTTTACAAAATTTATACAAGTTTCTAGAGATGAATATGTACAACTTCGGTTTGTGGACTCCTTTAAATTTTTATCTACTAGTTTAGACAAATTAGTAAAAAGTTTGAAACCAGAACAGTTTATACACTTAAAAAACAATTTCTCTTGTCCAAAACAATTTAAATTACTTACGCGAAAAGGTGTATATCCTTATGATTATATGATCAACATAAATCGTTATAAGGAGACAGTTCTGCCTGAAAAATGTTATTTTTATAATTCCCTAAATAATCAACACATTTCATTAGCAGATTACCAGCATGCTAAATTGGTATGGTCTGAATTTAAAATAAAAAATCTAGGTGATTATACTGATCTTTACCTCAAAACTGACGTACTTTTGTTGACTGACGTTTTTGAAAACTTTAGAAATACTTCTAAGCGATTTTATCAATTAGATCCAGCTTTTTATGTAACAGCTCCTAGCTTATCATGGGACGCGATGCTTCTCAAAACGGGAATTAAGTTAGAACTTATTGATGATTTAGCAATAATAAGGTTAATACAAGAGGGTATAAGAGGAGGTCTTTGTATGAGTTCCCATCGTTATGTAAAAAGTAATAATAAATATATGGAAGATTATGACCCTCAACAAGATGATATATTTATTGTATACTTAGATTGCAATAATTTATATGGGTATGCTATGTGCCAACCTTTACCTTTATCCAACTTCAGGTTTCTTGATAAAAATGAGATAGAAAATCTAAACATCAAGAATATAAAAGATGATGTAGATTATGGGTTCATATTAGAGGTAGATTTACTTTATCCTAAATATTTACACCGTTTGCATAATGACTTGCCATTTTGTCCTGAGAAATGTGTGCCTCCTGGAGGTAAAATTTCTAAACTTGTCACAACTTTATATGATAAATATAAATACGTAATACATTACGTACATTTGAAAAATTGTATTAAGCATGGATTAATATTAAACAAAGTGCATCGCGTTATAACTTTTAAGCAGAAAGCTTTTTTAAAACAATATATAGACCTCAATACCGAGCTTAGACAAAAAGCAGTGACCGAATTTGAACAAGACTTTTTTAAATTGCTTAATAACAGTATATTCGGTAAAACGCTAGAAAATAATGAAAATCGTGTAAAAGTTCATTTAGTAAATCAGTGGAGTGATAGCGATAATAAAACAAAAAAGAGATTAAGTGCAGATACCTTGGTTGCCAGACCGAACTTCCATAGTGCTTCTATATTTTCTGAGAATTTGGTTGCGATTCAAATGAAACCCGAAAAAATTGTTATGGATAAACCCCTATATATAGGTTTCTCTGTATTAGAACTATCAAAAAAACATATGTACGATTTTCACTATTCTATTATGCGCCCACATTATAGAGAACTTATCAAGTTATGCTATACGGACACAGACAGTTTTATTTATAAAATTAAAACTAACGACTTTTACAATGATATGAAAAACTACTTTATTAGTTATTTTGATACTAGTAATTATAATAAAAGTAATCCGTTTAGTTTACCGATTTTGAATAAAAAGGTGCCAGGTCTATTTAAAGACGAAATGGGAGGTAAAATAATCACGGAATTCATTGGTCTACGTCCCAAATTATATTGTATTCAATCTGAGCAATGTACTTTAAAAAAAGCTAAAGGTGTTAAGAAATGTGTAGTGAGAGACTTAGTTAAAGCAGATTATAAAAAAACGTTAACCAATAATGAAATAACTCGTAAACAAAATTTATTATTTAAATCCTTGAAACACGAGTTAGTAACCCGTAGTGTCAACAAAGTTGTATTATCATCCAATGATGATAAGCGGTATATATTAAAGGACAACATTCACACTGTTTCCTGGGGTAATTGCTCAATTTTTGGTTGAATTTTAGGACGTTTAATTGAAATTTATGATGGGTTTTATTTTTTCATAAGTATGACATTGTGATGTTTAAAAATGTATTTAAGTACTTTAAGTTTTTATCTCATAAGAATGTAACTGCCTACCTATGTCTTTTACTCTTATTTATAAATAAATGCCTACATAATGTTGTAATCATATTTTCGTTTTATTTTACTTCATTCTCAACTAGTGACATACATTATAGAATACTTTTTGCGACACACATAAGTAAAGGGTAAACTGTACCCGAATCAGGTTTGTTAAAATTTTCATGTATCAACCTGTTCTTGAAACGAAGGGGCATCAACATCCGCACAACCATCTATATAATAATTATTGCAGTAGTGAGGTAGCACGTCATAGAATTATTTTTTTTGCTTTGCTATGCACAATACGTGTTTTTACATGATAGGACTTTCATGTTTCAACTTGTACGTCGTAATATTTTGTTGTTTAAAGAAATATGTATTAGAAATAGTATCATATTTCAGAAACTGTGGGTATATAATCCCGTTGTTAATTTTATAAGTTCATTGTTTCATTCTGAATTTATCACTAACGACGAGGACATACATTATACGAGCAACTTTAAATTTATATATTAGTTTACAAATCGACATACAACATGGTAAGATATTTTATTTGATAAACTTATATAATATTGTGTTTATAGAAAAGGTAACACGTCACGTAACGTAGATAACATACTAACGTTTTTTTTATTTTCAGAACACAAATAAGAATATATTCACGATAGAAACCACAGAAGACACTGAAGAAAGAAACGGTTTGCCCAATGGATTGTATTCACCAGAATCGCTTCCAAATGCGCAAGATCCATATGCATTTGACGAAGAAACTGAACGATTATGGATCGCAGCTCAAAGTACACACCGTGAAACGCCTAAAAAAAACACCGAGAGAAAAAAATCCACGCGCAAGTCAGAATCAAAAATAGTGAGTAAAATATTAAAGAAACATAGACAACCTTCATACATCATAAACTGTGAACCAACAAAAGGACGGCGTTTGATCAAAATTGAGATTACGGACCTGGGCGGATCAAGTGAGAGTGAAGAGGAGATAATAAAGGCACAATATATTGTCAAAGATCCAGTTGATGAAATTTCTGATCAAGCCGAAAATTTAATACATAATATATCAAAAAAAATATGCGGCTATTCTTTCCCTAACATTTATTAATAATAGTTCTTGTTTTAAAATATTCCTTACTAGATTAATTTTGTGTAAGTTTGTAAATAAATGTGTTCGTCATTTGTATTGAAATTAATATTTTATAAATAATTTTTGTTTTAATATTATTTAGTGTAAAAATGATAATATGCATTAAAAGTTATATTAAGAAATAAAAATTAATGAAGATTTAAAGTTTGTTTTATTGAAATATTTATCAGTAAAATGTACATACATACATATAATCACGCCTTTATCCCCGGAGGGTTAGGCAGAGATGAGTAAACACCCACGTTTCACCGAATATTTGAGCCCTACGTAATAGATGGTGAGCCCATTGCCGCATTTCGGGCTGTCTTTTAGACTCGAGCCACACAAAAATGGCTGAGTCTAGGCTGTATACAGCTTTCAGATGATAAACAACCATGATGATTATCATTATACCATTTGTTTTATTAAAATTTTATTGTGTGTACTGTGAAAATAATGTGTTAAATAATTATAGATAGGTATTTAAAATGTGGGATAAAAAATAAAAACCATTTGCTTTAAAAAATTGTTTTATTTATTAAAACTGTGTATAGGAAGACAAATTACCTTTCTTGCTCTATTAAATAGTTCTTTATACATAAAACATTTTTAAGTGCACATTGTTTAGTATGATTAATACAATTAAAACTTGTCTCATTATTTGAATATTTGTTATGCAACAGTGATAAATTTGGGCACTTGTCTTCACCAAGATCTATACAAATACAATTCATACAAAGATCTTGAATCCACTTAACTTTTTCTAAGCCCTTTACAAAAATTTCTTTATTTTCTAGATAAGGAACAATTATGCGTCGAAATTCTCTATAGTCGATATAACCTTCATTCCAGTAAATCCCTCTGTTTCTCTCCAACCACGTAACTTGTTTTTTTTCATTCGTAGTTAAGTATTTAAATAAGTATGGGGGCTTTATTAAGAATGTTTGGGTATAAACACAGGTGGCCAGAGCTAATTCTTTGACTATAAAGTTATTACAAGTGTCTTTAAAACCCTGAACATCTACTATAATAGTATTTTTGTTCATGATATCTTTCTCACGGTGCTACTTAACGGCTTATACTCGATTATACAATCGTTCAATATAAGACAATATGCGGAAGTTTGATCTGGTATATCAATATCAATTTCAATTTCCACTCTAACATCCACAACAGGACCTGATTTAAGATTATCTGGTTGTCTAGAACAATCTACGACAAATAACGGAGCAATATTTTTAAATTGTTTCTCACTTAATAACGGTTCACCGCGAAGACCTCCGTAATATGAGTGTTGGAATCTGGTGTATTGTTCATATATTAAAGCAATTCTGCTATTCGAGAAACTTGAATTTAAATTTTCGTAAGGGAAGTAGGTTGAATTTAGGTATACTCTAACATCACGAACGTCACAGTGATCAAACCGAGACATATCCAATTTTGAATTATTTTTTCTATTTGTTTGCAGACCAATAATAACAAATCTTGGTTTCTCTATTTGCGATGATGTTTTTATGGACCAAGTATGTTTAGTAGTTTTTGGTAGAGCCGGATATTCATATAAATCCCAATTCCTGAATATCATCTGGAGTGGTCGATCTTTTTCTAGCAGTTTTAACATATTTATTTTTTCTCTATCGGATACTTTGACATGTGGTACGCGCCATATTATTTTATTTATAATAATATCTTCTACCGTTTCACCATCGTTAAGTTTTAGGGCGTTCAGATTAGTATTACTTCGCAACAATATTAATTCATGTTTGCTGTTTATCACTACTTTCTTGAAATCTTCTGCAAAACCAAGAATGTTACAGAGGGGTATAGAAGCAGAAAAGCTACCCCCATTTGTGCTATTTATGCCATCGATATTCCAACCCCAAGCATTAGATACTTTAGCCTCGTTTTCGTTCATTGATATTAATGATTTCATTGTGGTAGTTATACCAGCGTTTTTTATTTTATCTATTTCCACTCCATTTATCTCATACCTTATATCTTGAAACAAGTAAAGTAAACTATTGTTTGTGAAATGAACGCTACTGACTCTCTCTTTCGAATTTCCACCCTTGTTTACAACAACAGTTCCTTCCAAAAACAAAGTGCTTGCTGATGGTAATATATACAAGTCTTGTTGATTAATAGGTATCATGATTTCATCGCTTCTATTGCAACTTGTTACGTAAGGCTTGTAAGAGTGAAATTCAATTCCTTCCACAGAGTTGTTGTATACAGGAGCGGATAAAACATCTAGTATATTCATTTTAACAAACCAATCGCTTTAAGAAATGCTTTATTATTGTTATTCAATTTTATGACCTTTTTGGAGCGAGCTCTTATTGGTTTGATAGTTTTAGTAGGACTGTTATTTTTAGTTGGACGAACCACATATTTATTATAATCTATCATTGTTTTCTTCTGATATGTAGATACAACTGCACTTCTTCACCTCGCAAATTTATTAAGTTATTATTTATATCTAACAGCCTTATCTGTATGCAGCTTATATTGGTTTGGTTTATTGGAAAGTAGATTGCGTTTTTCGGAATTTCTATAATCCTGTATCCAGGTGGAACATTAAGTGCAAATTCGTGCAAGATGTGACTGGATTGACCGTTTATATAAGAACCGCTAACTATGTCACATTCAATCCTTATGACAGTCGTAGGTAAAATGTTAACTGGAAACTCTGATACATGATATTTATTTGCTTCTAAGATCTGTTTTTTAAATCCCAATAAACTTCCAAATGTACCTTCTTTAGTAAAATCTATAGTTGATGTACAAAATAAAATAGTTTTTAAGGTGTTGTTATTACAATGGAGTTTTAGGGACGCATCTTTTATCTCAGTTTTTAAATAGTCACCAATATCTTGTAATTCATAAGTTCCTTCAGGTATCTCAATAACATTTTTAGAACCATAGTATAATTTATTGTTTGTATTATCAAAATTTGGAATAGAATTATACGTAGAAAAATGTAATAATGCACATTCATACTCCCCAACTAATGGCAACGTGTTTGGATAATAGGTAGATAATACCGATGAGTTTCCAGTTATCGATAAGGTGAGTGACATCTTGCAAATGATGGAAATGAAAGAGTGATGTAAGATTTATAGTATTTTTATTTAAAGTATTATAATTATAATAAAGATTTATAGTATTTAATCCAAAAAGTTTGCAAATAACTTAAACACATATGTCCACAAACTATTGTGTTAAATTGTTGATATCTATCATAGTTATAATGAACATCACAGTTCTTAAAATATAGCATTAATTCTCTTGGCGGTTTTAAATCACCATAGCTATCAAAATATTCACAATAATTGTTTATTTTAACATAAGCTACCCAATGCGTTCCATCATTTCTCGAATTATCTAGGTTAACTATAGCACATTCAATTCGTTTTGGTGTTTTTGGTAATTGATCCTTCATATAAACTCCTCGAAAGTAGGGAATACAATAGCCATACTTCCGAATATCGATATCAGTTAAAGCGCGATTAGGTAGCTGATCAATTAGTTTTTTGGAGGATTTATAAACAATCCCTGACCTTGCTTATGTGGTTTAATGTATAAACCTTTGCCTATTGCTATAGCCTCCATAGTTTTATTATGACGTTCAGTTTCTTGCAATTTTTTCTGACCGTGTTTATAATCATTCACTGTTTTTGCAATACCAGCTGCACCACCGGCTAATGCTCCTAAAGCAGACAAACCAGCAAAAATTGGGATTAAAGGTAGAATGCCTCCAGTTTTTGGTATAGGTATCATTCGAGGTACTCGAACTTTTGGAAGGCATGGAACTAATTTTCGAGCAACCATATAAGCCATATTTATTAATGACTTATCATCTTTAGGTGAGAGTTTTTTGATTTTTCTTTTTATTTTTTTAACAAAGTTATTAAAGGTCTTAACACCAGCACCAGACTTCAATTTAGCTTTCATAACTTTGTTTACTATCCACGAACTAATCTTTTCCCCTGTTCGAGCATCTTTTGCTTTAAGTCTTTGTTTAGCCATATCTATAAGACGTAAGTCAGCTTTTTGACGGTTAGGTAGGTCCGTGTAGTTTGCGTATGCGATATCGTGATGCATACAAGCTTCGTCTAACTTGTTTACACCTTTATCACCACGTAGTAATCGTTTTGAAAGCTTTGTTCCTGGTCCACAATAGTTATAACCGGGTATGTGTAGTTCGAATGGTAAATGATTAATGATACTGTTTATTAGTCCACCACCTTGCATCGTCCAAAGACTAATGAATATACTTTAAAATTATGTATCTCTTATATAATTAACTTATTCCACTATTGCAGTCTTATCAATCCAACTGTTCTCTTTGTTATTTAAACCCAACCATTTTACAAACAGCTTGTTCCCTTTCTTTTTTAATACCTTTTCTATCAAATAGACACCAGGGCAGGACGACTTTTGAAGCTCTTGTTCGTAAAAAGTTCCCAATATGAGTTGTTTTTGATTATCTTCAATGTGATATGTTATTGGTACAGTGTTATTTATCTTTTTTATAGTAAATAATTCTGTTGACCAGTTAGGAGTGTATCCTTTCTCAAATATATGTTTGTACTTACTAATTCGAACTTTATCACCAATTATAAACTTTGGACGACATTTTCGGGTTACCTTTATCACGGAGTTCATAATATTATTTTTAATGTCCGTTTCATTAAACTTATTGACATTAACAGGTGCCAATTTAATAGTACGATGTTTTGTGTTGTTATATGTCTTCACAACACCGTTCAAGCCACCATCTATCCACTTATAGTGACCGTTCAAGCTAAAGTATTTGTACAATTTATTTTTAATTGTTTTAATAACTCGTTCTACAATTGAAGCCTTTTTGGTTGAAAATGTAGAATAGTGATTAATATTATAGTTCTGTAAAAGCTTTTGAAATGTAGAATTATAGAACTCTGTACCCATATCAGTTTGCAGATGAGTTGGTTTCCTGTGATTAGTAAAAAGTAATTTTTCAAATGCATGAGAGACATCATGTTTGGTTTTAGTTTTTAACGGTTCCACCCAAACGTACTTTGAGAAGCAGTCAATAACAATTAAAATATAATTATATCCTTTATTAAAGGTTTTTAGATTTTGCATATCAACTAAATCTGCTTGCCACAAATCATCAACACCTTTTAAAATTACAGATCTTCGAAGAAAATTTTTTCGTGCTGCTTTATGTATTTCATTAACGATTTGTTGTTTCGTCATTTTAACAAATTTTAAGGCCTATATTTTTCGATCTTTTAATATAGATTGAATTGCGTCTTGAATTAGTCTATCAACTGCTTTTCTTGTATAAAATGTATTTTCCAAATGAGTCATTATCTCAGACATTATTGTTTTTAAAGCTTTCTCAATGTGGTTTTGAACACTATTTGGAATAGAACTTTGTAATTTTTGTAAGTCATTCATTAGTACACCTTTCAATTCATCTACATAAGCTTTATTTACTGCATCATCTGCGTCTTGAGGAGGTTTGACGCCTTTTAACCTTGATGTCTTCAAGTCATAATCTCCATTATCAGATTTTATTAATGCGTTATCATTAAAATCAAGTATTTCCGATATACGCATTCGCTTATGAATATAATGACCAAATTTGTCTACATTCATAATTTATAGGTGTATTATGTTGAACGGTATATAGTAAAATGACACACATATAATATTAGTAGATTTATTTATTTAATGATTTTGCTTTCACGCAGTTCTTCAATGATAGATATTATTTCATTGTCTAGTCCTGTGTTACCAGCATCTCGAGAAGCAATTAATAACTTTAATCTATCAACCAATTCATTGGGATCATCCCAATATACAAAATCTGTATTTTTTTTCCACATTTTTGTTAAGGGTAATCCTTTTCCTACTTTCTGTCTACAGCTGGGACTTCTACTTTCTTGATCGAAAAGTGGTTTAATAACTTGCAAATATTTTTGTCCTTTATTACTTTTAATTGGTTTTTTTGAATCGAAATCACGACGATGTGCATTCGTTACAAGTAACATTGCCTTATAATTTTGTTTGTCATGGTCATTAACCAAGCTCAGATCAATGTCTTTTTTTAACAGTAACTCTCGCAACCCAGGTGTACTTTCGTACTTGTGTCCGGCTACAGTAATAACTTTATCCCCAATTGTTATGTTAGCAGAACCTAACATTAACTTTCCACGTTCTTTTCTAATACCAAATGGTACATCTAATAGTACTTGTGAAGATAACGACCAAGATGATGCGTCTGGATTAGTACCGACTAATGACTGAAATGAAGAGTCCGATGAGGGTTCCGATTCGTTACTAGCAATACTGCTAGCACCTGTTTCTTTCATATCTTGGTCTTGTGGTTCTTGGGGTTCTATTTTTTCCTCCTTTTTTGTTAGAGCTAAGTGGTTATTAGTGTTGGCTATTAAATTGAGAGATTCTGTAACAGGCTTAAAAACTGTATCAAGCACTTGTCTGTTATTTTCTTCAAAATCCTTCATGGTACGTATTTTTTTCCTTACAGCTTGTGTTGCATCTACAATTTGTTTTTTCAATGATTTTTCCATTATGTGAAATAGATGGTAATCCAATAAGAGCCGATTAAAGAATAACAAGAAACTGAAAGCTGTCTATTTAAATATTCAAATTTTATCTAATTCTACAAAAGTGTCAAACTTTTTTCTATAGCACCCGTTGTTTTTAGGACAGTCTTTATTAATCACAACATAGTCATAAGGCTCTTTCCATATTTGAGAACACATGTTACGAAATTCCAACCACGTCATGTCAGTGTTAACATGTTCTTCATAAACATGTTTCAAATTAATTTCATCTTGCTTAAAAAGCACAATTAAGTTAGCGTTATCTCTTATTAGTTGTTTAGGTATTTTGCTATAAGTTTGATTTAAATAAAAACTGTCAATCAATTTATGTCTTCCCATGGCAAAATAATCACGCATATTACTTTGATTTTCACATGCTACATCGTCAAAAATAATCACTGAATTAGGTTTTGCATCTGAAACTTTCATAACGTCATCATTTGCCTGATATTTCTGAAAACTGACTCCTGGTACTCCTCGTAAAACCTTTTCTAAAAAAATGTACTTTGGTTGATATAGAGTTTTAGAATATACATAAACATTATGAAATGTCAATCCATTTTCGTGCAAAAGGAGACCAATTAACAAATTGGTTTTTCCACAATTTGATGGTCCGCAAATGATGCAACGTACTGTATTCGGCAATAATTCTCCATGGCGTAACTCGATTTTTGGTAAATCATTACAGATTATACTAATCTGTAACGATTGTGCTTGTTTAATGAATTTCATGTTTGATGCAATGCTGACGGGCTGGTTATGAACAGATGTAATTATGACATTATGTATTTATAACCGTAAATAGGTATACCAAAACTGCTTACAGACAACACAATAGGTAAACGTAAGATTGTACTGTTTATGAAATAACTCTATCGCTAACTAACAGAGCATCTTTCTTCACAATTACGACGCAGGGGATCGCAGAGAGCCGATTGAACGGTAGTGTATTGAACAGCATTAAAATGTCGAACGTTGGCTTAGGTAAATGATTTTACAAAGAGTTATTATATTGCACCACCACCTGTAATAACGAAGTGAGTTAGAACTCTCAATCGTGCATGTGCGATTGAGAGTTATAGATCAGTAATATTGAGAGTTTTAACGAGCGGAGTGAGTTAGAACTCTCAATATTACTCTACTGGCCATAATGAAAGTTGCTTACTGCAGTGATCAATTACAGAGCACTGAGTCCGCAGGGCCACGAGCGCTTCTTCTTAAACTCCATAGTGTATTTTCTGCTCTACAGATTCTTTTACACAAAATTCAGACCTTCAACTTGACCTCAAAGATATCAAAGGTTTAGAGGCACGGAAACTCATGAAGGAAATGCCACAAGGTCACCAATCTCTAAACGCATCTTATCGGGCGCCGCTTGCCTTAGTGTTTATTTAGTGATTACTGAATACGAAGGGCTAGTAGCGCTTCGGTTTGATTGTTAGTATATTTCTCCACTGAAGGCTGTCTATTTATATGTGCAGACGAAAAACTGAAAGTTCGTGTTCCTCTACTCTTTACACCATCATATATCTAAGCCAGAGCCCTACTTTCCTACCATGGTCTTCAACGGCCATAACATTATTACTACCCGTTCGCTCTAACTTTGCCGCTGGCGTAGAGGCGTTTACCCGAATTGTTTATTAGACGAAGTAAATTGACAGTAGCTAATGTCACTTCGTCATAGAAACTACGCAACATTGTATGAAGAAGTGACATTAGTTGCTGTCAATTTACTTCGTCTAATAAAAAAATCGACTTTAGTATGGAGCCGAGCGGCAAAGTTAGAGCGAACGAGCAGTATAAGGAAAATGCAATAAATTCACTTATTACTGCCAACAGCTCTACCCGTGTGGAATTTTGTTCACGTTTCCGCATTCCATAGGAGCTTATTCCGGCTATAAAAAGTAGTTCGTGTGAGTTATTCCAGACTTAATCTATTCCTGTATCAAATTTTATTCAGATTCGTACAGCCGTTAGAGCGTGAAAGAGTAACAAACATACATACCTCTATACTTACAAAGTGTCAAGTATTTTTATCATGCCCCAACTTAACGCGCACGTGTAGTTTGTAAATACCTTAGTTCTTAAACGCCCTTCTTATAAACACACAGGAAATAGGGCTTTACGGTAACTGTAAAGATTCGTCCAAGGCGTATAAAATAGGTCGATGTGAATATACAGTCAGCAGCAAAAATCACTCATACCGGAAGTTTATGCATACCTACATTTATCCTCTTGTATTTTAATTCGCTCGTGCCCTCATGGACTCAGTGTTCTGTAAACGATCACTGTCGTAAGCAACTTTCACTATGGCCCTTGGATGGGTGACCATTCATGTCACCACTTTGTGAAATATATTTGAACGTTTCCGTGCTCCGTAAGACAGTTGGTCCCGGTTGCCAGTAAAATGGCAGCCGTTACGCCAAGTTGAAGGCCTTTTTTATAAAAAGTTCAACAGCAGGCAGTCACAACCTGCGCCTGACCATCTCAACACGGCAATACGGCTCACCACCTATTACGTGGGATAAATTCTAAAAATTTGCAAGGTGGGCATAAAATATGCCTCTGCCTACCCCTTCGGGGATAAAGGCGTGACCATATTTGTATATGCATTTGCATGTATTTTAATTTAGTTGCTGACTGCTTACTGTTATTTTAGTGAAAACATCAATAAGATCAACTTATCTCCACCAATAGTTTAACGTGCTTTTCGAAGCATTTAATCGTTTATAAATGCACACAAGCGGTCATTCATCTCAGGACTGACCAATGTATAAAAGCCTCAACCCTTTGATCGTTCATAGGTCAGTGAACTAGCGGAGTTCTGTGGGTACGATCACAACGGAATGAAACAGAAGATTTAGAAGTACTTAGCTGCTATACAAAAAGTTTTGATTTCAGTTTAATTAAAATAACACTATCCACTTATGCTTTTTAGGAAAAGTTCTGAAAAAATCCATACAAGCACGAGTGCCTACTCAACTATAAATTTTCATCACAATATTTTTCTTTGAAATGTTAAAATCAACTTTTGACTCCGACTGTACTGTGTACAACAATAGTAAAGTCCCTTCAAGGTACAAGTAAACAAATGATTTATCAAATCCCAACGCATACACACAAAACTAACATCTTTGGAGTAGTTTCATTAAGTGGATAGGAAAAGCAAAGTTTCTTAAACCCAGTAATTGTTTTAAGGTAGTTTACAGCGGCGTATCTTTGATAGGTTCGTACTCTCAACACTTCAAGTGCACGGTAATCTACTTTATCTCCTATATAAGGCAGCCCTTTAATGGGTATGGCATCAATTGTGTAGGTTAGGATCTTTAGTGTAGTAAATTTGACATAGTGATATTCAATTAAAATGTACAAATTTGTGTTATTATTTTTGGTCGCTCAGGTTTATGGTAAGAATCACTTATTTTACTAAAGTGTTTTGTTGATCGTCTTTTATTCTGTCCAATTTCTCCCGAGACTACCACAGGGAGGTCTTAAATTGATCCACATAGACTATTTGCTGGTGTTAGTAAATATAACTAAAATGTACGCAAAAGAGGCCCTGGTGCTTTTTTTTCAACGTGAGGGAAAATCCTCATGGATGCTATGCCGAACTCCTATCGGCAAAAAATCGCAGGTAACGCCCAACAGCCTATGGTTGGGAGCCCCGGGTAAGCCCTTGGAAGGATGTCCCAGGACTCCCAAAGAGGCCCGGGTGCTTAGATTTCCGAAATATCGTCATTACTCATGACCGTGAGCCTGGGCGCGAGAGTCTGGGCTAGATAACGCCCTAGCAGAGACAGGCGCAGGGTAGCGGCTCTAAATTGGGGTTAGGCGAGTTGGAATGACAAATGACTTATGATGACATATTAACTCATTCGACTTGCATAGGTCTAATGAGTTGATGTGATGTTCATATTATGTCAAAATTACAGCTGTCTAGCACTTAATGCTATAGACTAGTCACCGAATGAACAAAGACGACGACGACGTGACGAAACCACCATTACTTTTACTAATAGTTACGTATGTTTAAACCATTTTTTTCCTTTTTAAAAAGCTATCGTTTTTTTTAGGATTTATCTTACCAGATGGAAGATTCCAAACCTTTGACCTCGATACCCGTATAGTCGGAGGTACCGCTGCTCCTGAAGGAAAAATCCCTTACCAGGCATCGCTTAGGAATATTTTCAATTCGCATTTCTGCGGAGGAACCATATTGAATAAAAGGTGGATCCTAACTGCTGCTCATTGCACTTCTGGGTAAGAAATTTCAACTCAAAAATACTTTCCACTATTGGCGTGTAAATGGTATAACACCACAAAGGTTTTTAAGGTTCTAGTCAACATAATTTGACAGGGATGCACTCGCTGACCAATCAAGGCGAGGCCATTTTAAAGTTTATGGGGTTAGATGAACAGTGTCAAACTGAAGACGAGACCAAAAATGAAAGATCTATGTGTGAGTTACATAGTGTTGTTGAATGGTCACACCTATGTTATCGATAGTATCTGTATAAATGGATGGAATGGAAATGAAACTTCTAAGCACACAAAGTGCTTAGAAGTTTCATCTCCAACTTCTTGTTTTGGGGAATAAATTGTTAATTTGAATGTAATCGACTATTAAAAAGTAAAATTGGGATTATATGGGGTAACTCGTAATATTTGAAATTCTGTAGTGATCTTACGATTTTAACAGGTAATTTATGGGATCGTACATTGCATTGTTGCCGTACATATATATTTTGCCAATTGAATTTGAAATTTTACTGAAAATACAACTCTTATACTAAACCTAGAAACTCATTTATTATTGAACCCTAGTAACAATAAAAGATATTACTCGTAATTTTTTTTAAATATATTTACATCGCCAAATTGACGTCGCCACTGATGGAAACTAATGGAAAGCCGTGGCGCATCTAGCGAATGGGGGCCATGCTTACAGCACACAAGACTTGTGACAGTAGTCCTCAAGTTGGCGGTCCTATGATGTGCTTCTTCACGCTCCGCTTGTAGAACCCAGGATTGTAAAATGAGGGAAACACATGTGCGGGCAGGTCGATCCAGGCTTTCGTAGTTCGACAGAGGAACGATCTTTTGAAACGCTCAGTTCTGGCGAAGATTCTCTCCGCTATATATGAGTGGCACCTCTGCCCGACGTGTTGTTCGGAATCTGAAAGGAGATGGTGGGATCAGGTTGAAGAGCTCTTCAGAACATTCGCCGTGATACATTCGGTAGAAGGCAGCCAAGGACGCTATGGTTCTTTGCTGCGCTAACGGCTTGACGCTTACCGTCATCTTAGGACAACCTATAATTCAAATCGGATAACACGTCTCTGCATAGCGCCAAGCGCGTTCAGTAAGTACCTCGCACAGTTATCCCAAAGGTGAGAACAGTATTCGACGCAGAGGCTAATCTGCGCCTTGCACAGCAAACATCCCGGTGTGGCGGCGTGGAGTACCTTACCTAAATGAAGTAAAATTATAAAAATTCAACTGAAAATGGTTCACAAATTTTGGAAATATTATATAGGCACAAAACCCTTAAAAAAAGGTTAAATAACACAGTTCGAGTAAAAATCAATCATATTTATAATAAATTAAATCCAGATAAGTTTGTTTGTAGCAATGCCACTATAATGAACTATCGACATCCTTATCGATACCTACCCATGACTATTTTACTGTAAACAGCCCTTTTTATTTCTGCCTTATATATCCTCCAAAAATGCATTTACACATTAAATATTGTGTTATGTATGAAGGAAAATGCATAATCTACGTTATGAGTTGGACTTTCAGTAAAATTTCACATCCAATTTGGCAAAATATGTACGGCAAAAATGGAATGAACGAAGTCACAATTGACCTGTTAAACGAGTCTTTCTTCGTATAATTGCGTTTTGTAATATCCTATTCACACACTAAACACGACACTATTGTTGAAAATATATAATTTTCCATTTTAATCGTAAGATCACTACAGATTATTGGATATTATGAATAACATAGAGCCGCCATAGGATCCCAGTGGGCTCAGCGATTCAAAATACTGACATATGAGTACACAATTTGCTTTCTCTTTTCCTCTCGAGCTAAGTGCTATGGATAATGAGCTCTCGCTCGCACGCTGTGTATATCTATTGAGAGTAGCGAAAAATCCTAAATCTATGGGTTTACCACTGGTGACTGAAATTCATTTGATCATTTGATGCGTGACCGAAAACACATTAAGCCATTCTACTACTGATCGAATGAACAATTGACCAAAAGAGTTTTTATCGAACACACATTTGATATTTTTACTACTGATCGAATGAACGTTTGCTCGAAAAACAGTTGACTAAAGAATACTTTTACAAACAAAAGCGAAATAAGTAGAATTCGGTTTTGGCACTCGCCGGCCCCTGCCGCGGCACGCTCGCTTCGTTAGCTCGGCTCGTGCGTTGTTGTTCTAACCTAACCTAACCTAGCCATTTTAATTCAGCCTCTGTTAAAATATTCTTTAGTCAACTGTTTTTCGAGCAAACGTTCATTCGATCAGTAGTAAAAATATCAAATGTGTGTTCGATAAAAACTCTTTTGGTCAATTGTTCATTCGATCAGTAGTAGAATGGCTTAATGTTTTTTCGGTCACACATCAAATGATCAAATGAATTTCAGTCACCAGTGGTAAACCGTCGCCAAATTGACGTAGCCAGCCTGATGGGAAGCCATAGCGAATCTAGAGATTGGAGGTCCTCTCTGGCGTCACACAGGGTCCATAGTCCATACATAATATATTAGCCAGGCTATTTAGGTATTTTAATTCAATAATGATGGAAAGATTTACAGCTATACAGAGCTAAATATAGTTCTTAGCTTTTATAATCTCAAAGCCTATAATTCCTCGCTTTTAGTTGACCAGAACGGGAATATCAAGCATGAAAGTGTATGAAGCCGTGCTTTTTCATCATAATAAAATATCTTGCTAATATTGTAAAGGCGAAAGTTGTGAGTGTAGATGTCCGGATGTTTCACGCTCTAACAGTACAACGGATCTATCTGAAAATTGATACAGGGATAGAATATAGTCTGAAAAATTGGTTATTTTAATCCCGGGAATATATTCTTATAGTAAGAAGGAACGCGATAAAAATTCCACGCGGGCGGTGCTATGGGCGGCATCTAGTTATGATAATACTTACAACGGTTCTATTAGTTATTCCATGTGACCCTTACGTAAACATAATAATCATAAAAGCAAAGATATCGTAACCGCAACCTTTCCTCGGCTGAAGTCAGAGCTTGGAAATGGGTCAAGGTCTGAACAATAATATTACATTAATATATTTATAGTAAGTACTCCTTTGACGTAGATGGCTTGTATGAGTAACATTCACAATCTATAAGCGCGACCTTACATAACACTCTGAGGTAACAAGGATTGCGCGCTATTGTGTTACGTAATAATATTAAGTGATCAAATGATGGTGACCTAGTGGATAAGGTCCCCCCAAAGACGCGGGATAGCACCCGAACCCCCCCTAGGTGAAGCCGCAGTGGTAGCCGTAGGACTGTTGGGAGTCTTGGGTATCTTAACGAGGGCTTACCAGGGGCTCCCAACCGTAGGCTGTTGGGCAGAATACGTGAGGTTTTTAGTCGGTAGGAGTCAGGCATAACATCCATGTAGGATTTTCCTCACGTTACAAAAAAAACCTAGTGGATAACGACTCGGACTTGATATACTAAACGTCCATATGTCACTAGTTTTGCTCATAATATAATCGCTTATAATGAGTGGGATGAATGCACGCACAATTTTACGAATAAAGTTTAGTACCTAATTGATTCACTACGGTACAGGTGGTGATCCCACACTCTAGAGGTTAACGCGAAAATTTAGGAGCTCCGGTCGCGTTAAAATTTCCTGTTTTCTGTACTTTTACATGGTTTAGTTATGAACATGATTTGAATTTATCAAAGACCAAATTTTACATCCAACCTGCGCCTGTCCATTTAAACACGGCAATACTGCTTACAACGTATTACGTGGGACAAATTATAAAAAAGGTGAAATGTGGGTATACAATATGCCTCTGCCTACCCCTTCGGGGATAAAGGCGTGATGATGAACAAATTTTACATAATTATTTGTGCATTATTATCACTAATTTAGAAATACCTACCCAAAAATATCAGTGACTATTACTGAAAGTGAACAAAGTTACTGAGGTATGTAAAAATACATTAATAATTTAATTTATAGATAGAGCACCAGAAGCATTAAGTACTTTTACGTAAAGTAGAAGTAAGTAAGTACTTAATGGTTTATTTAAAACGAAAATTCTCAGTATTTCTTCCTGTAATTTTACTCATCAACGGGTAAAATATTTTAGAGGCGGCCACAAAGGAATTATTGAGGTTTAAAATGGGCATTACGAGACGTGACTGAAAATGAAAATTTGTGAAACGAAGAGATGTAGCCGCTCTCTAAACATTTAACCGCTGAACGCTTTAGAAATTCAATAAGCTTAAACGCAATATCGATGTTATACCACAGATTACTAAATAGTTACTACGTAACAGATACATCACTCCCATACAAAAGCGACAATACCTACGCTATATTAGCCTACAAAATTTTAATAATAATACCTGCTGCTCAGAACGAGAAGTATTGTACCTTAAACACGCGCTCATAGCGTCGAGACTGTGTTGCCCGCTGTGCGAGCGACGTCATCGTAAGAATGCGCTAGGGTTGAACCTATAATGATTGTTGTAACAAAACAAATGTTACGAATCAACCATGTTTTAATACACTTTTATTAGGTCGACGTGTATGTAACTAACAATGTAATGGAATGTAAGGAAAAAAATATGAATGGTTTAAAAAACCCTAGAAAAACACGCTTTTATAAATGCACGTAAAAACCAAAAATAAATTATGAATCACAGTAGGGAGGTATACCTATATATTTATATTGTTTATCTTATGCCTACCCATAACTAAAATATCAAAGAAATCTAAATTTAACTAACATTACCTTTAGCGTAAGTACCGGCTATTCACTATCTCACCCGGCCATCCTACCTTACTATGTTACACACATAATATACATATGGTCACGCGTTGATCTCCGAAGGGGAAGGTGGAGGCATATTAGATGCCCACATTTCATTTTATGTACCAAGTACAGGTTGTGACCCTCTGCTGTTTAAATTTTTCGAACCGCCTAAAAAGGCCTTCAACTTGGCTGACTGCTATTTTATTGGCAACCGGGACCAACAGCCTAACGTGCCTTCCGAAGCACGGAAACGCTCAAATAAAGGTCACAAAGTGGTCACATGAATGGGCACCCATCCAAGAACTAGCCATAGTGAAAGTTGCTTACTACAGTGATCGATTACAGAACACTGAGTCCCCGGGGCCACGAGCGCTTCGACTACCTATAAAACCTATTTACCTACAAATTCTATAAAACATTGAATTGCCTATAAAAACAACAATTTTATAATACCTGACTCAAATAACTCCTTAATTTACGATTTATTTATTTATTATATACTTTATTGTACACCATGAACATAATATACAAACTAATATGTTACAAATAAAGCAATACAATGGGCGGCCTTATTGCTCAAAGCAATTTCTACCAGGCAACCTTTGGATGGAAAAACATGTTATTATGAATGATTCGTAGTTGTTGGCGTTTAAATTTTAATACAAAAGTAGAATTTGCACTACCATATAAATAAAATAGATTTACATACTTATCACCTACCTACTTATGTTCAAACAAATAAATGGTGAAAACATTCAAATTGATAAGATTTAAAATATTACTCAGCTTTCTTCGTCTCTCGGCAATTTAAAAACGACAAATTTTCTTCTGTTATTGTACTATTACACCCATCCACTGCACAATAATTACGTGGTTTCGGTATTTCGAAGCGTAAGCGCGGGAAACGTGCGGTACGGTGCGATGCGAGCGCTCAGTCGGGCGTTCGGCAGCCCTCTGCCAGTTGTATCCCCAGGGAGATGCCGAGCGGTAGGTACATAGCGCGCGGTTTTGAGCGAGTGACGGAGGCCTGGTTATACCGTTTCACAATTTCTACGATATCACTTATAGAATTTTATTGAGGCATCACTTGCTCGCTTGAACTACAAAATCCACACTATGTAGCACAATTGTGTATGTTGACTGAATTGTTCACCTTTTGTTGTTGTGTTGTGTGATTCAACCTCTTTTCACATCTTATTTGAGTTCAGTACGAAAAGGCTTTTACGAGAAGGGTCAGGTCTGAACAAAAGCTCTTTTCAGAGCAGTTACTACCAATCTAAACATAATTGTAAAACTGCTGTGTTTATTTTATTTATAATTCTATCTATCTACCATGCCGACCAAAAGAGATCTCAATGTGAGAGAAGGTTTAAATCTGAACAAAAGCTCTTTCCAGAGCAGTTGCTACCAATCTAAACATACTTCCTCTTTCCAGCCAATCCACCCTGAATATCAGAGTAGTAGTCGGCACGAACAGCCTCGCCCGAGGTGGCGAAAGATACTCTGTAGATAAGATCATCATACATAAAGACTATGACTCAAATACTATCAAGAACGACATCAGTCTCATCAGACTTACAAAGGACATTGAGTTTGGAGACAAAGTTCAACCTATTGCATTGCCTGAAGAGAATACTGGCGCTGACGAGGACTTATTGCTGAGCGGTTGGGGAAGAACTTCTGTAAGTACTTTTAGCATTATTTTCCATATCGAATAATGTTAATTTCGATCAGAATCAGAAAGATGACACACATCGCATCCAGCGAATGCTACGGTCTGGTTGCTGTGTTGCGAGCCCTGAGGTCTTCCTTCCGAGCGCGTACTCAGGACTCCCGGCAATAGGCAGATGGAAGGTCACCGTGTAGCTTTAGTCGGAAGAAGTCTGGCAGAGAATTCTACACTAGAAAAAAAAAGTGATCTGGTTCCTAAGTAAAACCACAGTCCTTCTACTACTAAGTAAAACCAGACCCCTTTGTAGGAAAATAACTTTGAACTTGGAACGTCCTATACACCTACCGATGTATTTCATAGGGTTTGCGTGACTTAATGTACACATGTTTTTTTTGTTGTCAAAAAAAACATTCAAATATAACGGTTTCGCCTGTAATATATTACGAATCCCTTAGCGCCCATTGAACCCATAAACAAGTACATTTCTGTATAAATACAATAATGAATGGAAATCTGCCAGATTTGTTGACAGCTGATATATCAAACAAGAGAATCAATTGAATATATGGAACCCTTCTCCGAGTGCTCCCCTTTCTTTGCAAAGTGAGTGCTCTATAATGAAAGTGTCATTAGGGGCTCCGAAATCCTTTGAGCCAAAAACTACGGCATGCCGCCAGACGGTAACGTTACAATTCAGGTCAAATTTGTTTATTATTTATGTGAGAATACAATACACTTTGAGATAACTTGAGTGATTTTTTTATTTTCGAAACAGGCTTTTTAAAAGGTTTCTAATGGGCTTCCTCTGAATAACTTAAAAAAATAAAGTGACGACACTCTTTTTCCAATATGGCGAAGTTTTAAAGCAGACCGACTATGTTTTTCTGCCCCTTTTCTTACCTTTCTCATTAATTTAGGGTTACATTCAAAAAAACTTTGAATGTAACCCTAATTTCCTTTACATTTTTCAAGCCTCGATAACACACACGGAGTGATTTTACAAACTACAAGCCATTGAGTCTGCGAGTAGCTTTTAGACTCGCTCCGTTTTACCGGGCTTTTGTACAATCTTTTTTACTATCTCATAGTAAATTACTAGTTAGTTTTTATATACTCGCATTATGTAATACTCGTATTAAGTAGGATACCAGATTCTTACAAATAATTTTGACATGTTTAATCTAGTACCCCGGCTCAATACCGACGCAGCTACAGATGATCCACCTGAAGTCTCTGAGCGTGGAACGCTGCCAGGAAATCTACAAAAACTCCCAACCTGGTGTCTCTGAGACCCAAATCTGTACGCTTACTAAATCTGGAGAAGGAGCTTGCCATGTGAGTAAACATATCAAACAATATTTACGTCTTAATCTTGTTATACTTTAGGTATAGTTGTCCCTGCAGGCAAGACCTAGTCTTAATTGATCTTGTTCATTGTTCCATAAACGATCACGGCGTTAAGCATCTTACGCTACGGTCAGCCCGAGATAGGTAACCTACGTTCGGTATTCAAAAGGAACAATCAAATCTTTCCTCTTTATAATGTAGTAACATAATCTATATCTATACTAATGAAAAGATTTGATTGTTTGTTTGTTTGCATCTAATAGGCTTCGGAACTACCTACTAGACGGATTTAAAAAAATCTTTCACTATTGGAAAGCGACACTGTTTGCGGTGAACATAGTATGGTCATAATTATGGTCACGCCTTTATCCTCGAAGGGGTAGGCAGAGGCATATTATATGCCCAAATTTCATCTTTTTGTATAATTTGTCCCACGTAATAGGTGGTGAGCCGTATTGCCGTGTTTAAATGGACAGGCGCAGGTTGCGACTGCCTGCTGTTGAAATAAAGTCTTCAACTTGACTTAACAACTGCCATTTTACTGGCAACCGGGACCAACGGCTTAACGTGCATTCCGAAGCACGGAAACGCTCAAATAAATGTCACAAAGTGATAACATGGATGGTCACCCATCCATGGACCGGCCATAGTGAAAGTTGCTTACTGCAGTGATCGTTTACAGAACACTGAGTCCGCGGGGCCACGAGCGCTTCAATTGGGTGAACATAGGCTATATTTTATTCCCGTATTCCCACAGGAACGGGAACTACGCGGGTGAAACTGCGTAACGTCCGCTAGTAATATTATATAGACGAAAAAAGATTTGACTGTTTGTTTGTTCGCATCGAACATAGGTTTCGAAACAACTGAACCGATTTGAAGAAATCTTTCGCTGTCGAAGCTGCACTATCTCCGGGTGACATAGGTTATTTTATTCCTGTATTCCTACGGAAAAGGGAACTGCGCGGGTGAAAACGTGCGTGACGTCCGCTTTTTTTGTAACGTGAGGTAAAATTCTGCATGGATTCTATGCCGGACTAAAAACCTCACGTAACGCCCAACAGCCTACGGTTGGTAAGCCTTTGGAAGGATGTCCCAGGACTCCCAAAGTAACTAATATTGATTCTGGAATCTCAAATTTTGTCTAGGGTTCTCAATGAGGCACGAACACTTACTTAAGCTTATTTGTTTAATTTTCAGGGTGATTCCGGAGGACCCCTGGTAGAAGGCGACGCTGTGGTAGGAGTCGTGTCCTGGGGCATGCCGTGTGCGCGGGGCTACCCTGATGTATACACTAGAGTATTTTCTTACAAAGACTGGATTCAAGAACACATGACCTCCACAAAGCCCAGTGGAATTTTAGGATAACTATTATGTACTCTATGGATTTGTCTACTTAGCGTCAAAAAGACCCACCGGCAAAGTTATGTAACTGGAAAATTACGTAGAATGTTTTCTACAATAAAATATACAAAAATATACTGTTAATAATACAATTTATGTATTATTTTTAAACCTCATAGCTATCCCTATTAACCCTAATAGGTAATAGTACGAAAAATTTGTTGAATATTTGGTTGTTTGTTACTTAATAACGCCCTTTTGGCTGAACGGATCTGGCGAAATTTGGTACAGAGATAGATTATAATCCCTACTAATATTTTAAATGCGAAAGTAACTCTGTCTGTCTGTCTTACGCTTTCACGCCTAAATAGCTGGAGCGATTGAGATGAAATTTGGTTTAGGGATCGTTCAAGGCCCCGGGAAGGACATACTTAGGCTACTTTATAACCGACTGCGCAAAAGGAGGGTCATGATTTTACGCAATAATGCGTATATAAAACCGCGGGTAACAGCTAGTCTGGAATAAAACAAGCTTCTTTTTTCCCTGGGATAGGTTTCTATGTTATGCCAAATTGGAAATGTAAAACTATTTCGTACTCAGTTTCTAGGTAGGTATGTGTGTCTGTTCTGATTTTATGAAAAAAATTACTATCATTTTGATTTTCACTATTGATATGGTAAACGATTCTAATTTTCCAAATATTTTCTATGCAGATTTTTGACCCTCCACAGTTTTATTATTCCGTACTTACCTATATATTCAGCAACATTTTAATTTTAGTATAGTATCTATTTAATACCAAAATTAAATGAACTTGAAATGACATTGCAAAGTACTAAATACCTATAATAATACAGATCAGTGATACCTATACATCTATACAATAAAAATAGGTAGTACCTATTTAATTAGAACTGTGATGCTGACATAAACCAGACTGTTGCTGACAGAACCAGTTGCGCAAGGAAAACGTTTCATTTTGGCTTGCAGAACGGAGCTACGCTGCGCTAGAATAAGACAGACCGTAATCGTAGTTCAATAGCTACGAAAACCATAGATTTAGAATTTTTCGACGATAACTTCAAACAGTGTCGTAGGTTTAAAGGTCAAAGCCCACTTTAACGACTCCGCTCCCACCCGGCAAAAATAATATAATTCAAATATAGGCTTTAAACATTTCTCTTTAGATATATTTTACATTGCCATCATCAATTAGCAGACCGCTCGCTTTCAGCGAGCTTACCGCCGTCAGACTGTTCGGGAGTGGACGCCTCGCTGGGCGTGCGTTGTAGACAAGCGGTCGGCGCGGTGCCCGCGCGCTCATTGCTAGCAGTCGTCGCCACAGAGTACATTTGTATATTATGAGATAGAGACGTCACTCGACTAAGTGTCGTCACCAGCGGTGCCAAGCAGCTATTACAAGAAACTTTCTGACTGCGTGGAGTGCGTGGCCATGAAATAAAAATCGAGTGTAACAAATATATTTAAATAAACTTGAATCTTTTAGAAAAATTAGTTTTAAGATCGTAAAAAATAATAATAAACTACCTTGGGCAGAAAAGTAGTCTTACTTATATGACCCTATGTAACGAAACCATACCGCGATTAAAAAAAAGGCACAGCGCCATCTAGTTGTGAATTTTTAACTAAAATATTAGATTTTTTAATATTGCGTACAGCGCCAACTACCACGTGTTTTTGGAAACTCTTACGTTATAATGAAACGAAATTAAATATCATGACAAGTCTCAATGTAACTGCAACGTTGAGAACCTACGTAAGTTGGTTACATTATAATTCAATGCTCAGTTCTAAGTGATAACACCATGGTCGTCGCACCGGCACCGATCGCGAACTGTGTCTATTGCAAAAGGCGAGAGCGGTCGGCGGGTGGACAGCTGGCCGTCTGCAAGTTGTCGCCATGTGGACTGCTGGGTGCGTGCTAGCTGTTGCCGTGTAGACTGCGAGCAACTGTTGAATTCAAAATAAGCGACATTTTCCAAAACCCCGCTTCTGTTGATGTTCAATATTTGAACACTTTTCCTTCAAACAGTTCGGGCTCTTCTAGCTCAGGCTGTACTATCCCGATCCTGCTCAAATTTTTATGGAGTGTTCTTAGACAGAAAAGTGACAAGTATGTAGTACATTGTATGTCTGTCTGTCACAGCTGCACCTCATGATTCTCGTTTAAAAAGTGCCCTCCATCACGCACCATTCCGCGCGGCTAAGTGACGACGACCGGTACTGTGTTGCGTGTAATTACATTTGTGTTTGGTGTTTTTTACTTTCAAAACTTAACAAAATCATGACTAGGTTAGAGTTTTTATTCGTAGATTGTGTATTTCATAAAGATTTTGTACCTAAAATAGTTATTTTCAACGAACATTCATTGTATTTTTACGCACCGTCGGCGTCACGGCGCACTGTGGAAAATAAAGGACCTTTTCGGACCATAAATCAATAACTTTGTTATTTGTGGATGAAATCGATTGAAATTTTGCACACTTATAGAGTATTAAATAAGGCTTTAGGTGTTATGCTTTTTGTCCGGATCTAATTCAGTAGTTAGTAGTAAAAAAAGATAAGAAAACAAATTGTTGGAAAAATTACCTTTATTTTATTATGTTACTGAAAATACTAGACATAATATCGTAAAAACATTTATTTTATATACTTGGCTATCATAAAAAACTAAATATAAAGTAATTTTCCTATTTCAGTAAGCAAAAAAAAAATACCTTGAATAAAAAAATATTGTCTTATTAGAATTTTTACGGTTATTATAAAAACAATTTGTAATGTTATTTAATAAAAACAATAGGAGAAAATGTTAAACCTATGCTAAATTACACTTGCTGAACTTCGGGATCTAAAATGAGCTCGTTTACTTTTAGAAGATCTAGAGTATCTTCATCAAGTTCCTTCACACTTTTGCTATATGTTTTTCTGAGACTGGAAATGTACGGGTCTGAAGTATAGAGAAGAGTATGAAATACATCTTCATTTGTAACTGATCGAGAGCACTTCCTGGCATGATGCAAACGAAATTTTTTATAATCCTTATTACGGGATTCTTGCGCATCCTCTGAAAGTTGACCAATTGGAAGCCCAGCAAAATGTTTTATGATACTTTCACCATGAATTAATATTTTGTGAACTGAAGATGGCATGTAATACCAATCATAACTTCTCACATAAAGTCTGGCAGTTTCCGCGGCATACTGACCAAATTTTTCAGCGTTTACCATAATACCCGAAGAAAGAGCTTGTAGAATTATGTAAAATCGTTTAATCAAATTTAAATCCACGCCTGTGATTTCAGCAGTACAATCGGCATTGAAAAAGAATCTCCTGGCGGTATTACCATCATTGCTATTACCACTTACTTGTCGTGGTTTGTCGATGATTAATCCTAGCTCCTCGCGAAAACGTTTTTGTACTAGAGTTTTCTTTTCTTGCTTTAGTCGTTTCTTTTCCTCACTTGCAGCTGTCCATGTTTGAAAAGAAAGGTTGTAGGAAATATGTAATATCATTTCCATGCAACGGATCCATGCATGTAATGTTGAAAGTCCGTATTGATATGAATTTTCGTTTTCAGGCCTAGCTGTCACTTTCGTTAAATCGTTCATTTGCCGTGGAGTAGCTCCGCAAATTGTACATGTAGAACCAGAAGGTGTATCTGTTAAGACTTGGGCTACTTTGCCATCTATCATCGTCAGAAAAAGTTCGTGTTTTACAGTCACTCCTTCACCTCCTTTATTGATCAAAGAGGGACTCAAAGAAATTATTTGGGTCTTTATTTCGTCCACAACAGCTTTAGTTTTTTCAGGAGTTTCTTTGCAAAATTCTATCAATATAGGGCGACAGAACCTGACAGACGAAGGCACTGGATTTTGCCAGACAATAGCGCCCGTTTGCTCATCGATTCATTTGATAGGTACTAAAGAAGTTATGAACAAATTAGCATCAGAAATAAAGTCAGACTCCTCTGGAAGCTTTTGCTTGTACTGACTTTGACCGGATGAACCATCACAGCCCCATTTACTGTACAAAAGTAAGTTTCTCAATCCATTCTTAAACACTGAATCTATAGCTAAAATTCTAGCAGCAGTGTGGTCCAATAAATCTTGAATATTCAATATCTTTGCATGAGTGTTTGTAATTTCGATCGCTGAAGATGGTGGATAACAAGTCTGTTTGATTTGTTGAATTTTATAATATGGTGGAAATATCAAACAGTTTCGATCATTAGTTAAACTTCTTAAAAACAAATATTGAGCTTTAGTTAAGTCTAAATCTATTAAAATACTTAAGGCTTCTTGATCCGTTAGCATTACTCTCTGGCTTACGTTGTCCATGAGATTCGAATATACGGTCTTTTGGTCAATATCAGCAAGCCTAACACACACACTGCTTCCACAAGTCTTGATTCTGTCCTTTCTCCAATTGCACGTAATCCTTGTAGCTATCTACAAGGATTATATATGTGCTCAAATCCATATTCACTAAGAAGCATGGTATTTTTTCTTTTTTTACTTGATTCTGACGAGTCCCCATATGAAACACACGTTCTTCCACGTTTTCCTGATGAAGTAGATGGTGTGAAGACATTCGTTACTTCTTCAGAGCTCGGTAGAGGTACTACATACTCTGAATCCAGCCAATTCATATTCCTATTTAAAAATAAATCTTTCCTCCTTGCAGCTTCGGCCCAACGTTTATTAAAATATGGGATAATTTTCCTTTGAATGTCACCAATAATCAAACAAATGTTGTCTTCAGAAACATTGTGATTTTCTTTTAAAGCTGTTTGTATTGCTTCAAAAGTTTTACCTCCTTCAATATATGGAAGTAATATATCACGCTTTTTTTTTTTACAATTTTTGTAGAGAAAACTGTTGAAAAATTACAAATTCTTTTTTCTAATAGAAATTAGTAATACATTACAAGGCAGAACTGGTCTTATCTATCATTTTATCATTAGCTTGTTTCATAACGATTCCAGTGAGGTAAGTATTTTAAATGGCTACCATAGAAAAGTTATGAGAAATCGCCATTTTAAGAACATCAGCCGACGCCGCTCGCGCCGCGGGACGCGGGGTAACAGACGCGCCCACAGACGCGGGGTCGACGCACACAGACGCCCACATACGATGGGATATAGGCTTTAAACATTTCTCTTTAGATATATTTTACATTGCCATCATCAATTAGCAGACCGCTCGCTTTCAGCGAGCTTACCGCCGTCAGACTGCTCGGGAGTGGACGCCTCGCTGGGCGTGCGTTGTAGACAAGCGGTCGGCGCGGTGCCCGCGCGCTCACTGCTAGCAGTCGTCGCACCGGCACCGATCGCGAACTGTGTCTATTGCAAAAGGCGAGAGCGGTCGGCGGGTGGACAGCTGGCCGTCTGCAAGTTGTCGCCATGTGGACTGCTGGGTGCGTGCTAGCTGTTGCCGCGTAGACTGCGAGCAGTAGTCTTCTTTTAGGGCAGTGTTGGGTGGGAGCGGTGTTGGAGCGGGGTCGTTAAAGTGGGCTATGACCAAGTTTGCTATGTCAATTGCGATAGAATAGAATTTAAATTGTGGCTCAGAGTCCTAACAAGTCAGAGTCAAACCTACGTCACTGTTTGAAGTTTTCGTCTAAAAATTCTAAATCTATGGTTTTGTAGCTATTGAATTACGATTACGGTCCATCTTACTTTAGCGCAGCGTGGCTCCGTTCTGCAAGCCAAAATACAACCAACTAAAAAAGTTGTACCGTTGGGCGTAAAAAATAGTTGATCCGTTTAGTTGGTCGGAATGGAGGTAGGGAAAATGGCGTGTCGAGCCCTAATTCTAGGGACTAAAGTACTTATTTTCTCCTCTGATTACGGTAGTCATTCGTTAAAATGACTGCAACTACAAAGTCATAGCGTTACCAGAGATTAAGGCCACTTTTGTTCTTTTAAGGTGAGGAAAATTCCTCTGCAGGGACGTTATGCCGGACTCCCGGACTCCTACCTACTAAAGCCACACGTTTCCTACCTTATGCCTGCGGTTGGAACCCCGGGTAAGCCCTCGGAAGGATGACCCCAGGATATTAAAGGCCACAGTTACATTCATCAGGTGACTCGGACTGATAAATAGTTATCTAGTGGAAATGTAATCCCGTTAAATAGGTATTGAGAACTTCTGGCATCGCTCTTTAGCGCACCAGGTAAGGTTTTTGTTTCCATTCCTATGTCAATTGTAGGTATTACAAAAAGAAAAAGAGTGGCCGTATGTTTTATTGTGTGGTTTTTAATATAAAGTGAAAAAAGACAACTTGGCCCACACGGGATTTGAACCCAAAACCTTTGCTTAAACCGGGGCAATGCTCTGCCACTTGAGCTAATGGGACCGTAATGAATCAAGTTGAAATTCTTCACCTTATTGTAACCGCTATTTAAGAGTATGGCACAGAGCCATCTATCGAGCTACTTAGCAACTCTGATATCAATGAACGATATTGCAATCATTTTTATACATTGATTTGATGTCTCAGACTCAATTTATAGATTTTAATGTATATATATATATATATACAAGCTGTTGATTTGGTCGTGCACAAGCCTCCTTCAGTGCGTAGTGTACTATAGGTATTATCGATTGCAAGCAACACAGCAACACAGTAGATAACAAAACCCCAAAAATCCTGTTTTTAGTGAAATATGATTTACGAAGAAAAAATCTTCACCCGTGTATTTAATGTTTACGTCGCCGAGCCAACGCTAAAGCGCAAGTCACACTGCCAGCGGGCGGGTGAGCGAGCTAGGCACACTGCGAGCTGCCGAATAACCTACGTGGCTGATGCGAGCGAAGCTACTCGTTTTCGTCGTTAGGCGCGCCCGCTTCGCTAGCTTAACTACCGTCCTCCCCGTTTCGGGTACTCAGACTAGTCGTCGCTTGTCATTCGAATAGCAGTGTCCACGTGTCTAGTCTCATCCGCACTACCCGGTTCGCCCTTCCGTATGTAGTTTTTGGTGTAAACCCCATAGTTTAGCTCGGCAATGTCGCGTAGTTTGCATAACTTCAATATCTCACTTCACCCGCCCGCCTAGCTCGCTCGCCCGCCCGCTGGCGGTGTGGCCTGGGCTTAAAGCTTGACAATAGTAGGTACCTAGATAATGCGGCTACGTATCGCATCTCATGGCTCCTCTACACTGCCCGCGAAGTTGAACGAAGTTAAATGAATACGATAGTGTAAAGAGGCACTTCGGCTTACCTCGTCAAAAACTATACCTCCCCTCAGGCGACTTTATTTGCTGTCGATTTTTGCGCCTCAGTCAATGGGCCCAAAGATGCGGGAAGTGCGTTCACGAAGTACCTCTCTACACTACTTGGCCGACATCGTGTGTGCCGGTGCTTTGCCGGCGCGTGATTTAAGCTATAATCAGTGCTTTGGTGTATGTGATCCAATTATCAGCGTCAAACAGTGGTCAGGAGCAAATTATGTTGTTCCTAGAAACTCTGCCACACAAATTTCTTTGTTCATTACAAACGGTGGCAATGTGCGTGCGCAGGCTACTGACACCACTGAGTGTGTAGTGACGCACTTTTTTCGAACTTAGACAAAGTTTCTAGAGTACTTCGCCTATGAACTTTGCGGGCAGTGTAGAGGAGCCATTAGTTATTAGGTTTCATGAGTTTTTAGTTCCAGCTGACAAGTTCGGTGACCTTTATGTACTTTTTTGATTTGATATTAATGATTTGATGATGAGTTTATGTTGATTTAAATGATTCCTTCCTACTTCAAGGGCTTAGGACCGGCAGAAACACGCTATTTATCATGCAATTGCAAACAAAAACATTAAGTACTGTTAGTAAACATTAGGTATGAGAAAAGTATTCTGAAATGAAGCATTTCTGGCGTAGTTAAAAATTTTAAATCAACTTATTTACAGAATTAATTGAGAATCAAAGCTTAAATACCTATTTACAAAATCATGTAACACGCAATAATTGTTCAAAATGCTCACCCCCAGTGTCTATGCACAGATTGGCGCGGCGCACTAAGTTGCGTTTTAAGCTGCGAAGCACTATGTAGCACATTTGTTTTTATTTGTTCAAATGCCAAAACAATTCTTTCACGTAATTGTGTAACACTCACAATGTCTTCATTGTAAACAAGTCTTTTAATATCTCCCCACAAATAAAAGTCTAAGGGCGTTAGGTCGGGTGAACGCGGCGGCCAGGCTACCGGTCCACCACGGCCTATCCACTGCGTACCAAACACTTCACTTAAGGCCGCGTGGGTCAGATTTTGAGTTTTTTGAAACAATCCTAGTCAAAAAGTAAAGGGTTTTTAAATCTGAAAAATATATATATAATAGTTAAGGATATAAGCTAAACATATTCCGAGCCCGTTACACGATCAAATAAATTTCACTAGATAGAAAAAAATCCCAAAGTTGACTCTCTCAGAAAAGTTTTTTCAAAACTGTGGCTAAACTATTAACATTTCATATATATTTTTTGCACTCAATTAAAGGTATTAAGTTTTTATACACATTTTCCGAGCGTTTTTCTATAAACAACTATTTACATAGTTATCATGTACGAATATCTACCAAGCGCAATAGAATTGCGCCGCTGACGGCCGATCAGTCTCGCCCTGGCGCTTGTGGAGGCAGGACCTGTGTCAGTTTTTATCGCAACTATTTCGTAATTATTATGCCAAATTACGTTGAAATCGCGCCACAGTATAAAAATATCAGTAATGGGCAAAATGTAATTAGATTAACCGTTACAAATACATACGCGACTCATGTTAAAAATGTGGTGATCTTTTACTTTTTAAGTGTTTTCACGACATGGTAACCAGCTACCTAATGCATTAAAATGTCTACGAATTACATGATAATTTCGCAATCCAACATGGCGGCCACGCCGTAATCACAAAATTTCATGATGGGTATCGTTTAAGGGTTTTTTTGGTATGCTGAGTACGAAGTACGTGATAATTTTGCAATCCAATATGGCCGCCGCGACGTAATCACAAAATTTCATGATGGGTATCGTTTAAGGGGTTTGTTCGTATGCTGAGTACGAATCACGTGATAATTTTGCAATCGAATATAGCCGCCGTGCCGTAATCACAAAATTTCATGATGGGTATCGTTTAAGGGGTTTTTTGGTATGCTGAGTACGAATCGCGTACTAATTTTGCAATACAAGATGGCCGCCGCGCCGTAATCACAAAATTTCATGATGGGTATCGTTTAAGGGGTTTTTTGGTATGCTGAGTACGAATCACGTACTAATTTTGCAATACAAGATGACCGCTGCTCCGTTATCACAAAATTTCATGATGGGTATCGTTTATAGGGTTTTTTGCTATGATGAGTACGAATCACGTGATAACTTTGCAATTCAAAATGGCCGCCACGCCGTAATCACAAAATTTCATAATGGCTATCGTTTAAGGGGTTTTTTAGTATGCTGAGTACGAATCACGAGATAACTTTGCAATTTAATATGGCCGCCGCGCCGTAATCACAAAATTTCATGATGGATATAGTTTAAGGGGTTTTTTGGTATGCTGAGTACGAATTACGTGATAATTCTGCAATACAATATGGCCGCCGCGCCGTAATCACAAAATTTCATGATGGGTATCGTTTAAGGGGTTTTTTGCTATGCTGAGTACGAATCACGTGATACTTTTGCAATCCAATATGGCTGCTGCGCCATAATCACAAAATTTCATGATGGGTATCGTTTAAGGGGTTTTTTGGTATGCTAAGTACGAATCACGTACTAATTTTGCAATCCAATATGGCCGCCGTGCCGTAATCACAAAATTCTATGATGGATATCGTTTAAGGAATTTTTTGGAATGCTGAGTACGAATCACGTGATAATTTTGCAATCCAATATGGCCGCCGCGCCGTAATCACAAAATTTCATAATGGGTATCGATTAAGGGATTCTTTCGTATGCTAGGTACCAATTTAATGTAATTGGCCTTAATTTTACAATAAAAACCTTTTGTCATAGTATTTTCGCATTGCTAGCCCTAAACTTAATAAGCAAATCTTTTTAGTTTACTACTGTTAATAGGTTAAGGGGCCAAATTGAATTCCAAAATTATCATGTTATTCGTACTCAGCATTCGAAAAAACCCATTAAACGATATCCATCACGAAATTATGTGATTACGGCGCGGTGGCCATTTTGGATTGCGAAATTATGATATGATTCGTACTCAGCATACCAAAAATCCCCTTAAACGATAACCATCATGGATTTTTGCGATTAAGGCGCGGTGGCCATATTGGATTGCAAAATTAGTACGTGATTCGTACTCAGCATACCAAAAAACCCTATAAACGATACCCATCATGAAATTTTGTGATTACACCGTGGCGGCCATTTTGGATTGCAAAATTATCACGTGATTCGTACTCAGCATACCAAGAAACCCCTTAAACGATACCCATCATGAAATTTTGTGATTACGGCGCGGTGCCCATATTGGATTGCAAAATTATCACGTGATTCGTACTCAGCATACCAAGAAACCCCTTAAACGATACCCATCGTGAAATTTTGTGATTACGGCGCGGCGCCCATATTGGATTGCAAAATGATCACGTTATTCATACTTAGCATACCAACTTAAGAAAACTTTAGAAATTTTTATGGTCAGTTATAATGTAATTTACATTTTTTACGCAACTGTAACCTTCTAGCAAACTTACGCAACGGAAACTCTCAAAAGAAATGCAGTATCCTAGTTTTCGAAAAATGTTTCGTTGCTGCTCAGCTCTTATTCGCCTTAGCGTGATGTTATATATTTTTGTATTTTTCAAAAATGGACGTTCTGTTAAGGAACTTTTGAAATTCAACTAGCAGTCTCTTAGACTCTAGAGTTCAAACAACTAAACAAACAAACAAACTCTTTAGCTTAAAAATAATAGTATAATATATAGATATATAATTAACTCATTTATTTAGGAAACTCGAATAAATCACTACACTTAATAAAGTTAGATGCATTTACTACGTCAAACAAAGTTAGCATGCTGTTTCTTTCTACTCTACTGTATACTGTGGCATGAGAGTTCACTGCCGCTGCCGGCGCGCGGGGTGTCTTGCACCTGGGGCGAGGGGAGCGCCAAATGCCTACTTGTGCGCTATAACCGCCCCTTAAATATTCGCGCACTTGGCGTCCATAGTGAGGTGGCGCACCGTCCTGTTGGAAGTACAAGTCCCTATGAAATGCGAGTGGAATGTCATCGAGCATCTCATTAACCACATGTCGGAGTAGCACCAAGTATGTAGCACTGTTCAAACGACCGTCAATAAAATATGGGCCAAGTAGATGATCACCGATGATACCAGCCCACACATTCAGACTAAACCGGACCTGGAACGAGTCCCGCGTAGTAACATGTGGGTTGTGTTGTCGGTGAGCCCACCAATGTTCATTGTGGACGTTATAAACGCCCACGCGCGTAAACAATGATTCGTCGGACCACAAAATGTTCACGTCCTGATGTTCAAGGAGCCAGTGACAAAAAACTGTCCGAGCGTTATTGTCCTGCGGATGCAACTCTTGAACACGTCGGAAATGGAACGGATGCATTAGTTCGCGATTCAGCAGCTTCCACACTGTGGTATGATGAACACCGAAACGGCGATCGGCTTCACGCGTACTGGCTCGAGGTTCTTCCTCAAAATAATTGAGAATCTGCTCTTGCCGATCAGCTGATAGGCCTTGTGTACCACGACGGACGTTACGTAGATATCGGCGCGTGCGGTTATACTCACGCTGAACGCGGGCGAGCGACTAATTAATTCAAAATTTCAAATTCACCGATCAAAGGCGCCGCCTGAGCCGCTCGCTCCTGCGCGGGGGTTGGAGGGGTAACTTACACGCGCCGCGCCGCCTTTGCCTATGCCTACACATTTGTATGTGCCTACTAAACTGTAGGCAAAGAAGAAACGGTTTTGAATGAACGGTGAAAATGTACCTATGTAGGTAATAGTATTATTAGAATATTTAGAACCGATTCATACGAGTTGCTTTTTAAATTTATTTTATTTAATAATTATTAAGAACTTAATTTTACTGCCCCATTTTTTCACTTAATATTGGTTTAGTATAAGCAGTAAAGTTCCCATAGCAAATAGAAAAGAATTTAAGCAGAAAAAAAAAGTGAAAAAAAAGGTGTCTTGTTTTATCCCGAAATATCAACGAGTGTAGGCAGTACAGTCATGTGTGCAAGTAATGCACAAATGCAGATCAACATCCTGTATATATATTTTATACATATATATACCAATATAATTAACAATAAGGTGAAGATTTTCAACTTGATTCATTACGGTCCCATTAGCTCAAGTGGCAGAGCATTGTCCCGGTTTAGGCAAAGGTTGTGGGTTCAAATCCCGTGTGGGCCAAGTTGTCTTTTTTCACTTTATATTAAATATTATGAAAAAGTCAGCATACTAATTGCTTTAAATATTAAAATCTATTGTGTGGTTCTTTCATCTCCGGTTCTACCAACTGCGTTTGTGAATCTGGCAGTAAGGCGATATGCAAACGACGGGGCAGGTCGGGCTGGCAATTACACCGCGCACGACAGCGCTAAGGGAACCCTATACTACCAACGCACACGATGGGCAAAAAGACCGCACCGCCGGGCAGTGGTGGTGCGGCTACCCGACATCGATCACACAAACCATTTTATATAAAGTAACGCTGACGGTGTCAGACGCTTTTTACTGTACTAACTGCCTCCGCCCGTCGTGTGTGTTGGGTTTGCGGTGCGGGCATTCGTGGGCATCGGCGGGCAGACGTGGTCTTTATTACGTCGTAGGCAAAAAGCCCAGCTCTCCTCGTCGTCTGCCTAGCCCTAAATTTATATGTACAAGCAATCATTTTTAAAAGAGATAGACAAGGAAGAATGTCTCTTTCTCGTCGCCGACGCCGACACCTGGCGTCAAGCCGCAGCGACAAGTCACCCGATGCAGGAGCACACAAGTCACCCAGTGTGCGCCTACTGTACTGACCTTGAAGATATATTTTTCATTTTCATTGAAAGCAAAGATAAACATGTAATTAAAATACACAAAGACAAAAGATTTTAAATATATTTACACTATATACAAACACTGAAAAATACTTTTGAGTAATATACAATTTATAATAATTCTACTTTTTCGTACATGTTGTATTAAAATGTTCGGTGCTCAAAAAAGACTCATTTATCACTATTTACAGATATACAACAATAATGTTCACTATAATTTTACCTAAACTGCAATACCATGACATGCTTAAATATAATAACAATAAATAGTGCAATGTATTTTACTATGTACCTACTTTTACCAATATGTTTGCTATTATAGCTAAAACTAACATACTAAATGCTTTTAAATCTTTATTTAAAAAAAGAAGTTTCGATGTAAATAACATAAACTTAGTTCAAAACAAATTGCATGATAAAGATTTTTTTACCACTTTTAAATACACCGACATTTCGGACACGTTACAACTTGTGGTCGCGGTCAACGTCTCCGAAACGTCGGTGTATGTAAGTAAAAAGTATTTCGCGTGAAGTCCCGAATTTGATAAGTATGAGTACAGAATTTATAGTTCTTGGTTTTATTAATTTTATGTAAACCTAATGTATTCAAGTTTTTCGGACCTGTGTGTTGTGGAAAAATGTCTGGTTAAATTACAAGAACCAGGTTACATTGACCTCAGTAGATTTTTATAATTTGATACACATTATGAAGCTCAAGACTTTTTTTATAAATGTGAGTAATATATCATAAATCATATTAATACGTTCTTAACTTCTACCAAAAGACAGAGTTAGCCCACCAGTTCATTTCTAGACTCAATGATGAAAGAAATTATAGCAGTCTTATAATAATAATTTATACACAAAATTTAATAAGCCCTGGTAAGATAATAAATATAATTGAATTTATAGGCATCAAAGGTTTAAGCACTAATGGTTCAGTTCAGTTAGATTGCGTCGTTAGGATAAGTAACCAGTAAATTAGATATTTTCTTTGACCAAGTAATAGTATAGACGGACCCATCCATACATTTGTTTTGAAGACGTTAAAGTAAGCGTATGCCCTCACTCTGTCATAGTCGGTGTTATTGTTCCGAAGGTGAAACACGTGTGACAAGATAAGATTTTACGCAAGATGCCTTCCTCTGCGTTTTCCGACATCTTAGTGCTACCTATATGAAGATAAGTCTACTAATGTAAGATAATGTAAGAAAATATTCTTGCATAGAACTATCTATACTTATCTATTAAGTCAAACCAAATTATTGTCAATGTCATTTTCATTTCATAAACAAAAAGAAATTGTAAAGAGGTTGATAATTAATTAATGTATAAATTAGTATACAAAATACTCCAGTATGGTGATATGGGCACATCAGCAAACCTGCTGCTTCCTCATAACAACAACAACAATAATAATAATAATCAGAACTTTGAGTCAAACTAACTTCTGTGTTGGCTGTACAATTTGATCTAAAATGGGCGCGGTAGTGTCGTTTATTGTAAACGACACTACTGGTAGTACCGCTGGTAGTGTCCTTACCATAAGAGGGCGTTCACGAAGTGTAAAAACATTACTCTAAATTCGAAAAAAGAATGTATGTGGGCATGTTGTGTCGTTGCTATCTTTGTGTGTGAACTAGTCTCACTTTTTGAGTTCGTAATTTATGACGTGGGTCCGTCTATACTATTACTTGGTCGAAGGGTATTTCCAAAACACTGAGCAGAGAGTTTTCTTTCAATATCTCGACTTTACGCCTTAGCCAATAGATAATTTCATTATAGCTACTCACAGTATACATTATAAAATTCAATAAAATATGTAGGTAAACAGAAAAATATTAATATTATAAAAAATTAAGTACCGGTATAAGGAAAAATCATATTTAATACAAATAATAAAGAAAAAGGTTACATGGATGTCTGACTTAAAGGTGTACATTATAATATACTTAAATTGTTTAAATCTATAACATGGAAAGCCACTAAACACTGACTAAAATTTAGTAAGCGTAATATCCATTCAGGCTTTATTTGCCGATAAACCGGCACGTCTTAGATCTATCAAAAGTCTAAGAAGAATATTAATTTTAAGATTATATCTTTAATGACTAGATGCAATTATTAAACTTCAGACGATCTGTGATTGACATAGTTTTTGTTACGACTTCAGTACTTATACTCGTAATATTCAGACAGTTCAAGATAATGACTGTAAATTTCATTGTCATGAGTGATTCTTAACGTAGTATATTTTATATAGGTACGTATATAAAGAAATATTGACTCTTCTTATTTGTATAGGTATATACAAGTTGGTATGAACGCAGGATGATTTTTTAAAACATATACATTTATATGTTTTTTGCAACGAATACCCAGAGAACTAAGATTGCCGTCTTCGATCTATACAACACACAGCCCTTTTAAGGTTTTCTGCAAAACCGCTCTTATGAATTTGGACCTCTTCTTTGCTTTTGATGATCTCAGATGTGTTCACTTGTGTGTCAGTCTTTTCCTGCTGGCCTAAATGATTAAGTTCCTCGTAGGATCACGTGTCCGTTCCTGGGTATTTGACTATTAAATCGAACTCTTCGTCATTCGGTTTGACTGCTCGGACTTCTGTGTGTAATTCAACTGGAACAATAATTTTTGGACGACTAATTTTATTCTCAATGTTTACCAGCACATCGGCAACACAGTGGTGGTTTGTGGGAGATTTTACTTCAGCTTCGTCACTGAATGCAGTTTCTTGACCTTCATGGTCCCCGTTATTGTTTTGTTTATCTTTTTCTGTTTCAGCTTTACTATCTTCATCTTCACTATTTTCTTTTCCTTCTAAAATCATTTTGTGAGTGGCTTCCTCGATCACACTATCTGTAGGTGCTTCGTTGATGCAGGAATGTGTTAGAGTAAAAGGTAGCTTAATTGATAGATCTCCGCCCATAGCGCTGAATGTCAGCTTTACTTTGACGTAGTAAGAGACGTATATGGCAAACACGTTTCTATCTTCTGGTGAATTATTGCACAGTACTGTAGAAGCGAGACTCGCACCTGTTTTTGAATACGAATCTTCGAGTGCTATCCAGTTTTTGGTAATCCCTGTAAATGAAATAAAAATAATTCATATTTACTATCTAACCCGCATAGCTATGTAAGGGTCAAGAAAACAACTATGGTACACCTGCAAAACACACAATAAAAAAAAGGTTAAAATTTGTTTGATAGTTTTGTGGGTTCATCGTTGAGCAACAACGTGACATTTATTTGGGCTTAATTAATAATAATGAGTAGATATCTGGTTTATGAAGTTATTATTGCCCTTACCTCTGTGTGGCGTGAGCGTATATGTATCAGTGTGAGTTTGGCCAGGCATCACCACACCATTGCCCTTTACGAGAGCTACAACGTTCTTAAATTTTCCGTTGGAAAACATGCAGACATCCACATGTTGGACCACCAAAGCCTAAAAGAAAATATAAATGTTTAAATTACTCATACGAATTTGTGACTAATTGTCTATAAATATATCAATACAGTAAAAGTATTTAATTTAGATTAAAAATGTCCAAGCCATCCTTCCCTGCGATCGGTATACCTGCTAAATAACAGACAGGCTGGACGTAACAAAATCTAGTACCATGTCGTCTGGGCAGTGTGGATAAGACCAAAGTAACACTCTCTCTAATATGAACAGTAATCTAAGGAGCAAACTAAGTAAACAATGTCTTTGAAGGATAAACCCGAGAACGAGGTTAAAGACGGAGACATACTTAGGTGTCGTGGCGTGTCGTGACGTGCCAGGAGTATATTGATTTCATACATTTAATATGATGAGGGACATATTTTCATGTCGTGTCGTGTCGCAAATCGCCAGAAATCGATATACTTCTGGTGCGTCACGAGTTCACGACACGCCACGACACCTAAGTATGTCTCCGCCTTAACGGTCAAAAAACCTCAGTGGTCGACGTTGCTCTCTCCGTAGTAAGAATGTTTTAAGTTACAATGGACTCGCCACATTTGTAAAAGGCTGATTTATAAAGCAAACAAAGCAAAAAAGTTTATAGTGAAGACCGTAATTCCCCGGCGAGAGGGACTGGATGCGAAAGGTGCAGACCGTGGCCTACGACCAGGAATGGACTACCACAAGCTGCTTTCAGTGAAAAATATATAAGAGAACATAGATACAAATTCTGGGACAAGCTATTTTATCAACCCTGTATTATTTTATCTGATATTAATAATATTTCCATGAAAACCGGCGCAACTTTATACCATCTAGTTAATTTAATAATTTAATACTGAAGGACTAAATTCCATTAGTAATATTACTTTATTGCCTCGGTCTTTAAGTGGATATAAATAAATATAGCTTTATATAAATAATGCTGCTTTCTTTTTGATATTACTTTGATAGATTCATCATTCTGTTACTGAAATTGCCGTATCTCATTTTTACTTTTGATCCAAGTAATTCAATATTTACAAAAGGTCACAGTCATATTTTAAAACATATTTAGAACTAGCTGAGCCCGCAACTTCGTTAACGTCACATAAGGTGTACGAAAGGAGAGGTATTTCTTTATCAGACTCATCAAGCAGCGTCTGAAACTGGCGTGTTGGCTTAATCATAAAAGAGCTTAATGATTAAGACTATTTTAAAACAATTCAGTCCGCGCCGAAGGCGGTTTAGGTTCACTCACATTCAAAGAAACCCCTACAATTAAAATTTTCAAAATATCTGATTCTTAAAAGAGTTATAACTCTTTTATTTCTAAACCGATTTACATAAAACAAACGCTAAATGTTAACTGAAGCAAACCTCAACACAATAAAAAAAACCGCATTGCAATCGGTTGAGCGGTTACTGAGATTAGCGTGCACAACCGTACAGACAGACAAATATACAGACATACAGACAAACAGACAAAAATTCTAAAAATCATTGTTTTGGGTTCTATTGCGTTCATAAAGCCCCCCTATAATATTTTTTCTTATTTATCTTCCATGTACAGACAGCGACCTGTTACGATTTTATTATATACTAGCTGATGCCCGCAGCTTCGCCTGCGTGAAATTTTGTTCCTAGACTAAAACATATCTCTGTGGGCACCAAATTTCAGCCAGATCCGTTCAGCCGTTACAGCGTAAAAGAGTAACAAACATCCACACTCCCCACTCACAAACATTCGCATTTACAATAATACCTAGTTAGATAGATTTCTGATTAACAAATTCATAATGCATAATATATGAACCAAGTAAATTTATTTATCAAATACATTTCTTAATTCAATGGCTATACTACTACTTGACACAACTTCTCTTCTAAGCAATTGCCATCGTAACTTAGTTCCTTCTTCAGATAGTCCTAGCCTACGACGTTTAAACAAACCGAACTACTGTAGTCTTTGTCCTCCTAATACAGATGGTCAAACCAAGACCTGGTAACGTAATAACTACGTAAATTTCATCAGCTGAGCGTTCATGTTCATTGTAATGGCTCTTTTCAGTCTTGTCGCATGTAGTCTTCGTAGAGTCTATTCCCGTATTTTTTGTAAAGACTTAATGAGTCTATTTCCTGACAGAATGCAGTCAGCACTATATGTAGAACAAAGTTCATGCCTTCCATGACCAATCTTTGTCGTAAGGATTGAGCGGTGTTATTTTATTGATCAGTGGATACTACCTGAAGCGCGGTGTTTCATTTTTTCTGGCTAGCCATCTTAGAATTTTCTTCTTCTTTTTACAAATGTATTTTTGTCACACAAAATTTGAATAAATTAGCAATAATACTTCCGTATATTGCTCTTTTCCAAAATAGCGCTTTTTATTTAACTTTATGGCTTTGTAGTAAAATCATATCTTTGAAATCTGAAGTAAAACCATTTAACATAAATGACAACGCTTTCACAAATTATGTCTCAAAATAAAAAGTAATTTAAGTATAAAATAAGAGTATTTAAGGAGTATTGATATCAACTACGGAGAAAATCAGCCCCAAAATAATTAACATTCCCTTTTCAGCTCGTTATAGTATAAATTTCAATAAAATACGAAACACGTATTCCATCAATTATGTTAATAATGCTATATGCCAAATTTTAAGTAGATCGGACCAAGGAATCACGTTGTCCCATACAAACTTTACCCTCCTTTTTTATACCTTTAGAGGTGGAATTTGCAAAAATGTTAAAATTACTTTTTTCAAATTGTAACAAACAACGCTCATGCTTAGTTTCATCATCGCTCCATTAACCGTTTAAGCAATAATTGATAATAACTTTGGGTCTAGGGATCGAACCGCAAAATTAAGTTTGGTTTGAATTCTATATACTTTTCCGGGATAAAAAGTACCCAGTGTTGTGCCCAGGCTATTAAAGAATAATTATACCAAGTTTCATCGTAATCGATCCGGTAGTTTTTGCGTGATGCCTGAACAAACAGACAGACAGACAGACAGACAGACAGACAGACAGACAAAAATTTTTTTAATCACATTTTTGGGTTCGGTGTCGGTCTAGTAACACCCCCTGCTATTTATTTTTTTGATATTTTAAATGTACAGAATTTTCACTTCTACAGATTTATTATAAGTATAGATGTATTGATGTATTGATAAACCAAACGAACACGATCAGAAAATTAGTTACACGAGAGATTTAGGAGGATTGAACTCTACAAAACATTAGTAGAGATTTGCAGCAGATATTTTGCTGCTGAAGAGAGGGAAAGTAAGGGAGGGAGGTGATATTGCGCATTATTAATATTAGCGGCAGTGGATTTCGTTCCATTAATGAACCAGCAACTTATTTGTTGAGAAAAAGAAAGAAAATATTTTTTTATTCCACATTCATAGCCATCACCACCACTACTAACCTAACAACAATATCTTTAAAAATAAATAGGTACAGTTACAATATGTATTAAATATACCGCACACATTGTGGAATAAAGGCTTTCAGCGTAATGCTGTCCGTGTGTGATACATGCAGACAGCGCTGATTTTAATTATTTTTTTTAAATAACAATTTAAATAATCAGTAAACTCATATGAAGTCTTAAGTCGAGAGTCTTAAGGTTACAAAATCAAAGGCAGATGACGCATGCCTAACAAGAAAGTGAGGTCAAGAGAGCAGGTATTAAATGAAAAGGCAGCTACTGTAGCGCGGTAGTGAAAGGAAGAAAGAAAGAAAAAGAAATTTATTTCACACTAGCTGATGCCCGCAGCTTCGCCTGCGTGAAATTTTGTTCCTAGACTAAAACATATCTCTATGGGCACCAAATTTCAGCCAGATCCGTTCAGCCGTTACAGCGTAAAAGAGTAACAAACATCCACACTCCCCACTCACAAACATTCGCATTTACAATAATACCTAGTTAGATAGATTTCTGATTAACAAATTCATAATGCATAATATATGAACCAAGTAAATTTATTTATCAAATACATTTCTTAATTCAATGGCTATACTACTACTTGACACAACTTCTCTTCTAAGCAATTGCCATCGTAACTTAGTTCCTTCTTCAGATAGTCCTAGCCTACGACGTTTAAACAAACCGAACTACTGTAGTCTTTGTCCTCCTAATACAGATGGTCAAACCAAGACCTGGTAACGTAATAACTACGTAAATTTCATCAGCTGAGCGTTCATGTTCATTGTAATGGCTCTTTTCAGTCTTGTCGCATGTAGTCTTCGTAGAGTCTATTCCCGTATTTTTTGTAAAGACTTAATGAGTCTATTTCCTGACAGAATGCAGTCAGCACTATATGTAGAACAAAGTTCATGCCTTCCATGACCAATCTTTGTCGTAAGGATTGAGCGGTGTTATTTTATTGATCAGTGGATACTACCTGAAGCGCGGTGTTTCATTTTTTCTGGCTAGCCATCTTAGAATTTTCTTCTTCTTTTTACAAATGTATTTTTGTCACACAAAATTTGAATAAATTAGCAATAATACTTCCGTATATTGCTCTTTTCCAAAATAGCGCTTTTTATTTAACTTTATGGCTTTGTAGTAAAATCATATCTTTGAAATCTGAAGTAAAACCATTTAACATAAATGACAACGCTTTCACAAATTATGTCTCAAAATAAAAAGTAATTTAAGTATAAAATAAGAGTATTTAAGGAGTATTGATATCAACTACGGAGAAAATCAGCCCCAAAATAATTAACATTCCCTTTTCAGCTCGTTATAGTATAAATTTCAATAAAATACGAAACACGTATTCCATCAATTATGTTAATAATGCTATATGCCAAATTTTAAGTAGATCGGACCAAGGAATCACGTTGTCCCATACAAACTTTACCCTCCTTTTTTATACCTTTAGAGGTGGAATTTGCAAAAATGTTAAAATTACTTTTTTCAAATTGTAACAAACAACGCTCATGCTTAGTTTCATCATCGCTCCATTAACCGTTTAAGCAATAATTGATAATAACTTTGGGTCTAGGGATCGAACCGCAAAATTAAGTTTGGTTTGAATTCTATATACTTTTCCGGGATAAAAAGTACCCAGTGTTGTGCCCAGGCTATTAAAGAATAATTATACCAAGTTTCATCGTAATCGATCCGGTAGTTTTTGCGTGATGCCTGAACAAACAGACAGACAGACAGACAGACAGACAGACAGACAGACAAAAATTTTTTTAATCACATTTTTGGGTTCGGTGTCGGTCTAGTAACACCCCCTGCTATTTATTTTTTTGATATTTTAAATGTACAGAATTTTCACTTCTACAGATTTATTATAAGTATAGATAGGCATTTACAGATGCTCTTGTAAAACGTCCAGAATATAAATCAAAATCTACCACCAGTTCACAGCGCGACCCACCTGAGAAGAACTGGCAAGAAACTCAGCGGGTTATTCTTTTTAAAACTCTATTTACAAAATTAATCTAAAAACTATGCATTTTAACAATTTTTTGAGAATTCAGTAGAGCAGGTCATTTCCAGGCTTCTCCATCCAACAAATAATCACCAATTGTATAGTAGCCCCTGCAGTACAATTTACTTTTTACAACCGTTTTAAAACACTAGTCACACGAAACAAGAGAATCTACATTGTACCTTCGATCAAGTAATAGTATTGACAGGTCCATCCATGGTGAAACACGTCTGGCAACATAAGATTTTACGTAAGATGCCTTCCTGTGCGTTCCCGAAGTGTAAAAACACTACTCTAAATTCGAAAACAGAATCGGGAGTTACTTTTTACTCGTAAGTACTAATTATGCATCTAGTATCTTAATCTCACTTTTGAGTTCGTAATGTATGACGTGGGCCAGTCTATAGGTACTATTATTTGGTCGAAGCACAGTAGTTACTCAGTTTTGACTCAGTAATTTGCTTTAATGGACTCACTTTCTTGTTCAGCATGATGTCATCTGCCTTTACATTCTATAATCTGTGCTACGGTAGAGAAAAGATCTATGCAATCGTTAATCGGTTATTACTTTTACTACAACAGTGTTGGCTCACCTTGATCCGCCGAACAGTTTTTGAGGAATGATTGGCTATGACGACACCGACTCTTATGGATTCCCCGTGGGAGTAAGTGGGCTTGTCTAACCAGGCTTCCAATTCCACCCTATTGAACAGAATATAAATTTTGTTAAAAAGACGTTAAAACGTAACGAAACCTATTGGTAGGTAGTATTCGTGTATTATCACCTTTTGCTATTTTGCTCGACGTTTTGTCTATATTGCAATAGTCTTTGGTCACGAGTAGACGGACATAATAAAAAAAATTACTGTTTCCTACTACTCCTAGTTTTACTCACTACTACTACTAGCTTCTCTATAAGTCGCAAGTGCGGCCGCATATGGAGTACAGCTGTCACCTCTGGGCGGGAGCACCTACATATCAGCTTCGTCCATTTGACTCGGTGCAAAGACGAGCTGTGAGAGTTGTCAACGATCCTATACTAACAGGTGGTGTTGAACCTCTTCGCGACAGGAGAGACTTTGCCTCCTTATGCGTGTTCTACCGCCTGTACAATGGTACGTGCTCTGAGGAATTGTTTGATATGATGCCCACGGCTACGTTCTATCATCGCACCGCTCGCCACAGACAGGGAGTTCATCCTCACACTCTGCGTCCGGTGCGTTCCAGCACGGTTAGATCCGATAGGTGTTTTCTTCCGCGCACGCTTAGGTTGTGGAATGACCTCCCTGCCTCGGTTTTCCCAAATGCCTACAGTATGGGGTTCTTCAAAAGGGGTCTTAGAAGGTTTTTACAGGGTTGGCAGCGCGAGTGTGGCGCCTCTGGTGTTGCAAACGTTCATAGACTGCGGTGACCACCGGTCCTTCTGGTGGGCCGTATGCTTGTCTGCTACCTTAGTGGTATAAAAAAAAACTCAAGAAGCACTTCTTATAGGTACAGCTAATACCTAGGTTGTGTGTAATTAGTCGATTCCGTAGACAAAACGGATTTGATTATTTTGCTTTATAAAAACGACAAAAATTTTAATAAATTACTTTACGCATAAAAATAACAAAAATGAAAGACTAAATTATAAAATATTGCTAGCCAAATAAGCCTGTAATAAATCCTGCTTAGAGATATGCGCGTATGTTTCATAATCTAATCTCCAATTAGCCCAGAGTAAAATAAATTATGCAGAAGGCTTAACATGGAGAATTCATGTACGAGCAGGAGGCGGGAACATGCTATGTCAAGCGAGTGATCGTTTACAAAATAGCTAAATATTTCCACATAGTTCCCGTCTGCAAATGTTGCCGACAAAGTAAAACAGAAAGTGGCTACAAATAACCATAAAAGAAATGTAGAGCTTGTTTTTAGCTTTTTACTGTATTTTTACTTTGTAGTCGGGTTATTTGTTTTCTTAATAATTAAGTTTTTTATTGCATGTATTATCGCAATTTCTTTTTATAACGCTTCTCCCGTTCTTCTAATCTACGCTCGAGTGATTACAAATTCAGCACCATGGACTCCCATATACTAAATCATCGGCGCTCACTCACAAATTGCCATGCCCGAAAGATAACATAGCATACCTCAGCATATTACAAACTCATTGTATTGTCGTAAAGTAATGGAAAATAGGAGTATGTGTAATGGCATGACATTTTTCGAGCTACCAATCTGCCCCATTCTATAAGATATACCACCTTCCATCGGAGAGTAGGAAAGGCTTCTCGGCTGTCGCCCGTGACGGTTGCACCTCTGAGTTTTCTGAAAAGGAAAGTTGAATAAATATTCATTTAAATAGATTACAGTTTTATAAATGTTCAGACGTTGGTTTTATCCCTAAAACATTCTTTTATATACAATTTTTTACGGTTGCCTGAGTTAGGAAATTAACACTAACCGACGAAAGCAATCATTTATTGTAATTAAAGTCGTTGGCGTACCTACTGTTGGCTGTCTATATTCCACCGTAATTTGTTCAATTTTTTTTATGGAACTTTACCCCAAAATAATTTTTACAAATAAAATTTCGCTTCTTACGTACCTATTTCTTCTCTTTTCGGTCGAGAGTTTTCATCAGGTTCCATTTTGAGTTTACTTTTCAACCTGTAACAAAAATTGTAAATTATTCTGTAACTCTTTTTGAAATCTACTAGAAGATTCTAAGTTCTTCTTCGTTTCTATTGAAGAATGTTCTCATGATCCATACGTGTTATGAATCAAGTTTCTTTAGGATTCATTTCAGTAGTTGGGGCGTTAAAGAGTAATGGACAAAGTTGCTGTAATAGTAGTAGTAATAAGGAAAGAGTAAATACATAGATAGTTCTTTGCTGATTTAAACTTTTGATGCTAACCAAAAACGCTTCATGGGTATTGACAATTTTCCGTAAATTAAGTGCAGATGAGAATCGTGTTAGTTCTGTTCTCTCTAATAACAGTTATTTTATTTATACCTAGCTAACATTTATATTAAATAAAAATATTTAAAAATGTATTACGAAAATCTTCTAAAAAAGTCGGATTACTATTCTCAGTCAGTAAAATGACAAGTGCAACTGTCACTGATACAAAAAAGGGTGACCCGCTACAATAGTGATGTTCAACAATCAATAGACTTAGACATTTTAGTCATTCTTTATTTTATTAGGTGTAAAGGTGTTTGTGTATTGCATTTTAAATTTTATATTGTAAATATATAATATCTATCTATTACATAAATACATATCATCAATCAGTATCATACATATACTCACGCCTTTATCCCCGAAGGGGTAGGCAGAGGCCTATACCGGCCCACATTTCACCGTGTACAATTCGGTCCCACGTGACAGGTGGTGAGCCCATCGCCGTGTTGAAATGGACCGCTGCCGTCAGAGCCTCGTCCGTTGTTCAGCAGGTGCACGAGCTTGCACGTGAGGTTGACTTGGGCCCGATGGTGTTGGTAGGGCCCCACTACACCCCAATCAGTATCAATACATATAATAAAATCGTAACAGGTCGCTGTCTGTAGGTACATGGAAGATAAATAAGATAAAATATTATAAGGGGGCTTTATGAACGCAATAGAACCCAAAACAATGATTTTTAGAATTTTTGTCTGTTTGTCTGTATGTCTGTATATCTGTTTGTCTGTACGTTTGTGTGCGTTAATCTCAGTACCCGCTTAAGGCGAAGTGCAATTGTGTCTCCAGCGATTCGGAGGGGGTGAAGCAGACGCAAGATGTTCGGGACGCTCCGTGCGTCGGAAACGTTTACGCGCGTTAACCCGTTCACTACGCAATTGAAATCATTGACAGAAGTACAAGTTTACATAACTATTTTTTTCGCCCTGTTTAGATAAACCTCTTAGATTTTCTACTCGTGAGCAACTACGTAATTGATTTTGATCCAATTTTTATCACTAACATGTAATGAAATTCATTTTCATAATAATAGTCCAGTCAAAATAGACATTCCAGTTTGCATTAATTCCCAACAAGCTGGTTTTTTTTATGCAGGCTTTGAATACGTCATTACAAATGATATGTCAAAAGTATAAGAATAGAACATAATATATTTGGGTAGTACTTCAATTTATTTTTTTACCTGTGACGATTTTTGCCAGGTTGAATGAAAAAGTAAGAATCTGCTGACCCTCTCCTTCATAGTTTTTATTTTTTGGTATTTTACTGTACTGTTTACTGTACTGTGTAATGGTACGGTACAGTACAGAAAAGACTGAAAAATATACCTGTATGCGAGACCTCCTTAATTTTTTCTGTTTTTAATATTCGTAAATTTCAAATGCCTAGCGATTGAGTGGTGCATGAGAGGACAGATAGACGGACGGCGTAGTCTCTGTAATAGGGTCGCGTTATTACAGATTAATTATACTGTTGGTTGTTGGCACTTGGTGGAACCTGCAGCGCATATTTGTCGCGACGATTTGCCAATCTTGCGAATACTAAATTCTAGCTTTTCATTCTCTTTTTCCTTTGTGGGGAATGTCGCGAAGATCTGATAATCTTGCGAAGTTCTGAAGTTATACTCCATGGAGATTGCTACCTCCATGGTAATTATCGCGTCGGTCTATTTGTTTTTCATCTAAATTTGAATATGATTCCGTTTCTAATGTCAAATGGATAATTTTCTTTGCACATCATTTAGTTGGTCTATTCACATCAAGACGCAAGGTTTATGTGTACGGTCAAGTTTATCCTGTACCGCGTGTGCGAAGTCTGATAGCACATTTACGAAGGCTTGTATTCCTTTTACATGTTATTTCTCACCCGTGTAATAGATAAAACTATTGTGTTGTCATGAGTGTCACGCATGAGTAAGTGAGCCGACCCTGTATACCTACATTTGATGGTCCTAGAACTGGAGTCAATGATACTTGATATAATGAGTCAATGATATTTGATGTTACTAGAGCTGCGATGCTCTGTGTGGGCCACTGATGTTTGATGATCCTATAGTTGGGAGTCAATGTAGTTATCGTATCACCCGGCGGCCTACCTGTGTGTTATAACGTGTTATATGTCTATGGCTGTGAACATGAGATTTACAGCATCTAGGTCTTGGATCCAATACTGTTGTACTTTTATGATATGTATAGGAATGCAAGCAATTCTCTTCGTGAGAATAACGTTTATTTTCATTGGTTACAGATAAAGCAAGCAAGAACATCCCTGGACGTAAACAGCACAGCATTTATGAATTTATCGGAATTAATACGAAACCAATAAAAGAACCCACAAATAAACCATTTTTTCTTTTCTCTTTCTTTTTCCGACAATATTGAATACCCACCACTTGTACTGTTCCACAGCATTTATTTACTCTACACCTGACCGCTTTCGCCTCTTCACATTTTCAAAAGGTAAAACTAACTTGATGTCATCAAGTTACTCTCGCCTCGTCTCATTTTATCCTTTGGATACGTAACTGTAAAAAACGGCCAAGTTGAAGTTGGACTGGCACACTGATGAGAATTTCGCAACAAAAAAAACGCCAAAAGATTACGTTGTATGGGAGTAACCTTATTCATTCTTTATCTATTACTAGCGGACGTCACGCGGTTTCACCCGCGTAGTTCCCGTTCCCGTGGGAATACGGGAATAAAATATAGCCTATGTTCACCGCAAAGAGTGTAGCTTTCCAACAGTCAAAGAATTTTTCAAATCGGTCCAGTAGTTATTATTATTATTATTATAGTTTAACAAGCAAGCAGTTGAAAAACAACTGATGATGCCCGTATCTTGCTCTGCCCACCAATTTCCATTATATATTTAAATATCTGTCCAGCTGATTTTTAAATTGGTTCACAGTTGACGCTGAGATCACATCCACCGGCAGCCTATTCCATTCCCTGACAACTCGGTTGGTCAAAAAGTGCTTATGGGTGTTGTTGTGTGACAAAGCTGTACACAATTTAAGCTTGTGGCCTCTGAGATGGGAATTGGTGTTGCGAATGAAGATCTCCTCGAATTTGTTTATGCTGTAGTGTCCACTTAAGATCTTGTAGGTTTCTATCAAGTCACCTCGGTTCCTACGGTCTTTCAGTGTTGTGAGTTTTAAAATTGCTAAGCGTTCTTCGTAGGACCGTCTTTTTAGGAGTCGTGGAACCTTGGTAAAGCCACGCTGCACCTTTTCCAGGAGTTCTATGTCTTTTTTGAAATATGGGTTCCAGACCTGGAAAGCATACTCCAAAAGTGGTCTAATAAATGTCTTGTGGATCTTTAACATCATTTCTGGTGACAACGCACCAAATGCCTTCCTGACCAGATAGACCAGGCTTTTAGCTTTTTTTGTAATGCTTGTGATATGTTGTTCCCACTTCAGGTCTTCGGTTATTGTCACTCCTAGATCTGTCTGTGCACTGACTCTCTTCAGGTATGTATCATCCAGCTTGTAAGATAGATAAGGATTGCGACTTCCCATGTGCAAAACTGTGCATTTGGAGACATTTAGACCTATCAGCCATTCCTTGGACCAAGCTGCTATTTTATTCAAGTCGTTCTGAAGGCTATCATAATTAATTAATGGGTTGGCGAAAATTTTTGTGTCATCAGCAAATATACTGACACTGCTTTCCATGTAGTGAGGAAGGTCAAAAGTATAGATGATGTACAATATGGGGCCTAGAACTGAACCTTGCGGCACTCCACTATATATTTGTACAGGTCTTGACAATGTTTCCCCTATCCTCACCTGCAGAGTTCTTTGCTGTAGGAATGCCTCTACCCATTTAAGTATTTTCCCACGCAGTCCAACAAATTCCAGTTTCTGAAGAAGTCGCTTTGTAGGAACTTTATCGAAAGCTTTTTCATAGTCTAAATAAATAACGTCAATAGGTTCTCTTTTATTGAAGTGCTTCGTCCACAATGATAGACATGACAGTAAGTTAGAAACTGTAGAGCGGTGAGGACAAAAGCCATGCTGGTGTGCAGAGATAACTTCATGGTTGGACAAAAATTCCCTGATATGCTTGACTATGATCTTCTCCATAACTTTACACACCACGCTGGTCAAGCTGATAGGTCTATAGTTAGATGGATCGAGTTTGCTACCCTTTTTAAAAATGGGAGTCACCACTGCTTTCCTCCACAAATCTGGTAGTGTGCCTTTAATGTAAGAGGTCTGCATTATTGTTGCCAAACATTCTGACAGGTCACATTTCTTTAATATCGCCACCGGAATGCCATCTGGTCCCGAAGAGGTATCAACTTTCATATCTGATATAGCCCTTGAGACGCTATCTCGAGTAAAAGAGATCTCATCAATTGTGTCATTAACATGCAGCATTGGATTTATAATTGGTAATTGGCCAGTTGGCTCCATTTGAAAGACACTTCCAAAGTGCTCAGCAAACACATTCGCAATATCACTTGAGTCCGACACAAGTAGACCTTGATTGTTGTGTAATGCTGTTGGGATGCTAACCTTTGCTGTAATTTGTTGTCGGATATAGGAATAAAACTTTTTAGGTCCAGCATTCAATAACTTATTTTCGAATGCAGATCGAGCCTTTCTATTTTTGTTTATTAATTGGTTATTCAGCTTTCTGTAGTCTGTATAGTGTTTGTCTAGTCCAGTTAGCACATATCTATTCCACAAAAGTTTTTTGCGTTTTATAAGATTCAACGTCTTATCTGATATCCACGGCTTGTTTGTCGTTTGTTTGCCAATTGTAACCCGGGGTACTTACAAGTCAATTGCCTCTTGAACAGCGTTATGAATAATTTCATATTGTTCTGCACAGTCTCTATCCCTCATATTTTCAGGTAAAATAGAACGCAATTTAATGTCAATAGCATTGAAGTCAGCTTTATGAAAATTGAGTTTGGTCTTGCATTGCGAATGCTGTTTGTCGAGCAATTGCAATTGTATAGTAGCCAGTAAACAGATGTGATCACTTTTACCAATGGGAGCTTCGTAGTCAATGCTGCCTATAAGCGATTCATCATTAGTAAAAACCAGATCGAAGCATGATGGTTGGTTTCCTTCTCTAAATCTAGTATGTTGGTTTACTAGTTGTTGGAGATTGCTACTTTCATACCACTGTCTGAAGTTACCCTCCGCTGGTGTGAGATATCCACTGTTCTCGATTGGCCACTTTATACCACTGTAGTTGAAATCACCCATTATTAGAACAGCATTGTTTTTAGAGATTTGGGTAATTTGGTTCAACATGCAGTCATCATGACCCAGTGAAGAATTTTGTCCCCTGTACAGTCCACATAACAAGAATGTGGTGTTTCCAACCTTAATATCCATCCACAAGTTTTCAATGGTCTCATGTTTATTGTTAAAGATAGTATTGGGTTTCGCTAATACTAATTCACTGTTATTAGAGGTGTATATTGCAATTCCACCACTTCGTCTACCCAATCGATCATCTCTGTACACACTGTATCCTGGTATTTTAATCATTGAGTCAGGTATAGTTGGCTTAAGCCATGTCTCCGTGACAATTATTACAACACGGGCTTCAAGGATTTAACTCTAGAGATCAATAAGTCCAGTTTAGAGGTAACTGATTGTATATTTGTATAGAGTACTGATATAGATACTATTCTGGATGTAACTTGCCTTTGAAGTACATTTAGGTCTTTCATGGGTGGTTTTGTAGTGTTAGACAGTGCTGGGTTGTTTGATTTGATACGGGCTTCATAATTTAGTTTTTTGGTGTGTTAGTTTTCGTAATGGTGGGATATCCCTGAACATATCTAATAGTAATGTTTGTTTCTCCTGCAGTAATGCGTTTATTTAATTCTTCACGAAGGTACTTTAAATATTCTTTCTGCAATGGAGTCTGGTCAGACGTAATATTAGAAGGCTTACTTATTTTTCGTTTATTTCGGAGGACCTCAAGTGCATCATTCCTGTTGCGCAAAACAACCTTCAACGGGCGTGGTCTAGCTCCTGCATTTTGCTTTGGGGTACCCAGGCGAAACACCTTGATTCCACTGCAGTTGACTTTCTTAGAAACAGCATTTATTATAGTAACACACTCCCTCACATCATGCTCCTTCCGTTCTTCCCCCATATCACTCTCTGATTCAGGTACATCATAAATAATGATGTTGTTGGATCTGCTGTCCCTCTCGGTCATCTCCCGAATAGTACTTTCGGTTGCCAGCATACTCTGACGCATACGGATTTGCTTGACTTCTTCAGAAAGATCATTCAGTTTTTTCATTATCAGTAATTTCATAACTGTGATACTAAAAACCTGCAGTCGCCACACAAAAAAGTCATAGTACGAACCACAGTCTCAAACACTCGTATTTCCGTAGGTGACAAACCATGGCAGTCTCCGCACAAAAAGATCTTACAGGAGTCGCATGCTACACATAGTTTCTTTTCATTGGGTGGCTTACAGCATTTGCCACAGTTCATCAGCTTTGGATTGCAGTTTTTTGGGCTCATTTTAGGTGGTAATTGTGTTTGTTGTGCTGGCAACATTAAAAATCTCGATCTGACACAAGGATGGTCTGTCAGATCTGTCAACCACTGATTTTACTACTATGAGCAAAATGTGGGTAGGCGCAAATTTTGTAGTGTTATGAACTTAATAATTTCGCACTTTTCAGCCTTATTTCAACACTGTTTACGGAAATAACACTAGTGTAGCACTAACAAATCCTGCTTAAAACATCGACAGTACTTTTATTGGAATTTCAACACTTTAACACATGAAAATCGAATTTAATTTATGAACATGATCAGAGCACTTGACGTATTTGACAGATTTCATATAACTTCCCAAATAAGGGAAGTTATATGAAATCTGTGTGGGAAGTTATTTTATGCAGCATAATTATTTTATGCACAAAATCACGTTCCAACGGTTGAGCAGATGAGCAGGATGAGCAGAGAAGAGAATAATTATAATAGGCCACCAATTACAGCCAGATCTGCTCAACCGTTGGAACGTGATTTTGTCGCAAACATCTTCACAGACTTCAATTATATCATAATTAAATAATTCGTAAATTATATTAAATCATCAGGCACTTCTGAATATCTTGCTTTTCCGTGCTTCTGAGCCGTTGGTCCCGGTTTTCAGTAACATATATTCACAAAATCATCTTCTAGCGCTTAACATATAGGTAGGTACCACTATCCATTGAACATTGTATTACTGTTTTACATTGTAGCTTAAAAACAAAGTTAGGGTTGTATTGACTGTATCGGATTGTAAGCTGTTTATTTTCAGTTCACTGATGGTTAAAATTCAAACTCATACTTACAACTTTCAAATTCAATACCTATCTACATAAACTACGACGTACTATAAATACTACTAGTACTATATATACCTACTAGTAGTAAAGTAAGACCATAGTAGAATTATATATAGTAGGGTATCTCCGACCCCGACCGCACGATACTTACCTACAGTATCAGGGCTGTCACTTTTAGTTAATTCAATCGTCATAAATGACAGGTTAGGTTAAACAATTGGACATTCTCATACAACATCATCTAGTCCAAATTAGGCCAGTTTAAGCTTGTGCTATGGGATCTAGACAACTGATGGACATTATGTTCTTACATATTTCTAAATACATGCATAGTAGGTATACAAAAACATCAAAACTTTGATAAAAAACTTTGAGGAACACACAATTTATTCGATTTCACCCGAATCCAACCTGGGACCTCAGCACAGCATTCCCATATTAATGATGACAACAGTTTTATGGATCACACAAATAATTGGACCGACCCAGGAATAATACTAGAACTACACTACCGACTGCGCCTCAGAGGCAATTAGAATCAAAATAAATAATCTGTGAAAATTTCAGCTTTCTAACTATCACGGTTCCTGAGATACAGCCCCATGACGGACGGACAGACAAAGTTCAAAGTTCAAAGACAGACTGACGGACAGACAGACGGACAACGTAGTCTCATAAATAGACTCCCGCTTTTATCCTTTAGGTAGGGAACCTTAAAATCCACCGAAATTCTAGAATATTTTAGCTTTTTCTTAATTCATACACTTAACACTATTTGCATTCTTTTGAAGGTTCTATATTCGTTTGAAGTGCCATAAAGTTTCGATTATCAGTCAGTCAGTTCACTCACTGCATACATACATATAGTCACGCCTTTATCCCAAAAGGGGTAGTCAGAGGCGTAGTATACGCCCACATCTCACCTTATAGTTGTATGTCCCACGAAATACGTGGTGAGCCTATTGCCGTGTTGAAATGGACGGGTAGTGTTTTGTTGAAAGGTATTAAAGATACTTCAAACTTCTAGTTTAATCCACAAAGAAATTATAAGGGGTCGAAAATGAACTGAGTGGGTTCGAAGCAGTACCCAAGGGTAAGAGGTGACTAAGGGAACACCTTCGCAAAAAGATCTATTGCGTAGAGAAGGAAAACTCAAAATGAAACCCGATTGTCAGTAAAATGACAATCGTTAAGCCAAGTTGAAGGCCTTATGCTTGGCTTGAAAATTTTCAACTGCGGGTCGTGGCGACCTGCGCCTGTCCATTCCGACACGGCAATAGGCTCACCACCTATTACGTGGGACATAAAACTAAAATGTGAAATGGGGCGTATACTATGTCGCTGTCTACTCCTTCGGGGATAAAGGCGTGATTATATGTATGTAAGTAAAGATAGCGGGCATATGACACATACATTTTACGTAATCACGCGCACGCGGTTCGCGGCAACACTGATTGAACACTTGGTTTACCAGCTGGGAGCTTTACGACTAGTACTGATTTTTAAATGTGTGCGTGACGCGCGGCTCGTTCTGACGCGACGCGCTCGTAGGCACTGCGCACGCACACAAGTATACCGCGCTCGGTACCTTTGATATCATTTTGTTTGAAGATGCCTAACTCTCTTAAACTCTGGTAAGACTACCAGAATATCAACAATACGCAATACGTGCATTGAAAACTGTAATTTTTTATAGGAGAATAGGTACCAATTTTTTGAGTTTTAATTTATTATAGACTCAATACTACTGTTATATTGTAAATTTAGGAGAATTGGCCCACTGATTCATCAGTCATTAGTATTATACTCGTAATAACATTGATTTTACTTAAATATTAATGTAAATAATGTACATGTTATAAGCTCGGCCAGGGCGTCACATACATGAGCGCATTTATAGGTGAATCTTTTGGACTTATCTATTATGTGGCATCAGGCGGACTTTGTATTGGAAAGTATGAAAACGTTACTATAACTTATATAATACACCAAAGAAATTTACCCTAACAGATGCGATATTTTTACGCTCTTGATCGTAAGCCTTGAATACTTCCTTTTTTGTTTTTTTTTATTACCCATTTTCGTTACTACGGCAGCGAATTACGTCAGCGGGCGCGACAAAGTTGTATACAGGTGTCCTCAACGAAGCCTGTCGGCTGACTGAGCTGAGCGGGCGCTGTGAGGTGGCTGGTAGCGGCAAAATGCACTCCCGCTCAACAAAACGTTTTTTTTATATTTAAACAATATGTTTTTAATAAATAAATAACAGCATATGGCCTCGAGTTAACTTATTAGGGACATGGAAATAAAAAAATTAGTGTGGTACATTATATAACTACTGAATAAAATTGATTATAGTCAAGGCGGTCACAGGTAAATTTACAGATTCGAGGCAACTTTGGGATAAATTTCTATCGAGCCGAATTTACTCAATCGTGTTTTGGAGAGCTGACAACCCTAGTCAATATACTTAATAATAATTATCCATTTAAAAAATTGTGAAATCCTTGGAAGCACCATTGCAAAATTGGTTCGAAATATGTCAAAATATGTATTTTGAGTCCCACTTCACCTTAACCGATTACAATGCGGTTTCTTTATTGTGTTGAGGTTTGCTTTACTTAAAATTGTGTTTATTTCATGTCAATCGGTTGATAAATAAAAAAGTAAACACACACGACAAGTAAAGTAAACACCCTTAAGAATTTATTACATCGAAGATATTTTAAAAATTTTAATTGTAGGGGTTTCTTTGAATGTGATGGTAAATCTAAAATGGCGTGTTGGCTTAATCATAAAAGAGATTGATGATTTAGGCTATTTTTAAATAATTGACTTAATATTTGAATTGACTGGACTGAATTTGTTTATAATAGACTTAATCTTGCCGTGCACTGCCTAACGGCCATCGCCCTCTGCGGGCTCAGCTATCTAGCCACATTGCTGACCATCAGGGTCTCCGCCCATACGGGGGCCCCGTATGGGGCCATACTTCGCACGAACCCCAAATACAGTCTCATACAAGTTGTTTTGTTGTTATAATCCCACAAGTGAAATGTAAAGGCAATTCATCCATACAGCCTAATTACATGCGATGTTTAATCGTGACGCAAATACGCGCGCTTTTTGGCATAATCATTATGTTGATTTTTTGATGCCATACCATTAAAAAAAAACTTGAGAGGTGTCAAGGGACACCCGGATGGAACGAAGTTCCTTTCGATTAATTAGTGAAGGAATTGTAATAAAATTTTATTTTTTTAATTAATAATAATATTTTTTTTATTATTAACCCCCATTTTATTACCCCCCCTTCCCCCTCCCCTTTCCCCCCCCCCCTCCCCCCCTCTCGGTCGGTACCTCTACCCTCCATACTATAGCTATAAGAAACTTCGTTCCAAAAAAGTGTCGTTACAACTTTTCGTGAGAATTTTTTCCGTCTAGCCCCCTTTCACAACGCGCGATAAGGAACTTCGTTCCAAAAGTTTCATTGTAGAACGGTTTACCCGTGTGGAAATGGTTATTGTAACACGACTTGGCAAGAATGAGTACTATTGAGATATGACTTGTGGTTATGTAGTATGCAAATTACCAAATGGTCGTAGAAAATAGTAGGTTGTATAACAAGGGAGCAAAATAGTATTTTGACGGAGATGGCGCTACTTTGAATCACGGAGCGAAGCGAAGGATTCTCAAATAGAATCCCGAGCTCAGCGAGGGTTTCTGACGTAGAATCCTGTGCGCAGTGAGGGATTCAAAGTACACCGCCAGAGGGCAAAATAATTTGCTCTTATGTAATATATTCTACTTTTCATCCACTTTCTATGAGAAAAAATGAGATTTGTACGACGTAGTTAGCTTCTAATAGTCATTCAGGAGTTAATGCATGGTTACTGTCATAATTCGACGTAGAACTCATTATATTTGCAGAATACAATAAAATTATGTAGGTATACTGTTTACGTTATACTTATGTAGTATACTATTTTCCTTCGATTTCTATGAATGTTATAAATTAAGTTCCAAGTTCCAAGTTCAAATCACTTTGCCGCCCGCTAAAAAGCTCTTAACAGAAAAGATTATTTATATTTTGCGCCCTGTTATCGTGGTGCAAAGTGATGCTTTTCGAATAGATACATATGCATAGATATGGTCACGCCTTTATCCCCGAAGGGGTAGGCAGAGGCATATTATATGCCCACATTTCACCTTTGTATAATTTGTCCCACGTAATAGGTGGTGAGCCGTATTGCCGTGTTTAAATGAACTTAGGTTAACGACTGCCATTTTTACTGGCAACCGGGACCAACGGCTTAACGTGCCTTCCGAAGCACGGAAACGCTCAAATAAATGTCATAAAGTGATCACATGGATGGTCACCCATCCATGGACCGGCCATAGTGAAAGTTGCTTACTGCAGTGATCGTTTACAGAACACTGAGTCCGCGGGGCCACGAGCGCTTCACGTGAATAGATGGGATGAAAAAATTATTTAAGGACAAGCAAAAATGACAGTTTTAAATTTTTGTCATCAAAGTCTTTTCATGAAATTATTTTCAAGGTAAATTGGTGTGAAATGTTTGTATAAAACAAACTATGGTTCCTAGAAAAGTGATTATATTTAATTAAATGAAGGGAAATAATTATGAAGCAATCGAAATCCAAATTGTTTGTTTACTGCATTATTTGAATGAGTTGAAATACGGTATAGGTGGTTTTATGTAATATTTAATTACTGTTTGATATGGAATTAAAAAATATAATCTCGACTAACTTTTAATTGTAAAACTCGATTCAACCACATCACTATTTATTTGTGACAAAAATCCCGCAACACTGAAAATGTCATTTTACTGACTCGAATTAAAAATCATAGTTATACTTTGAAATGAAGTCAAAATAAACAATTTGATTGTCAGCATGCAGCATGTCTCTTTATTATTTTTAACACCACAGATTAATATGTGATTAAAAACAAATAGCCATCACCAAGAAGTTTATGATCTCACATAGGTACTCTATTTGGACGGTGACAAAAATTTGTGTGACCCATAAAATGATTGTCTCAAGAGTCTGGGTGTTTATAAGTATGATAAGTATGTATTTAAAAGTAATTATATGTATTAATATCTGTGGTCTGATACCCACAACACAAGCTGGTTATTCCTAGCGTACTTTGGGATCAGATAGCGTTATGTGAAATGTCCGTCAGTATTTATATTTATATTTTATTTTATGGTTCATACTATATTAAGGTGTCGTGTTGCTTTATTATCATAATGATCTTCCCTTTTGAGTACTTGCACACAATCTAACCATACGAATAAGCGAAAGTTGTTCATAACAGCTCTACCTCTCTACCTATTTGTTAAATCGGGCTTACGCCTTAAACAACCCCGGATACATAGCTACCATAAGTGGAATACTTTGAAGGTCATTTACTCTGAATAATTTCTTAAGTTCATTGATCATTATAGCTTATAACCAAAATTAGTCCTACGGTAATTTTGATCAACCCACGTTCCGAATTCACAGTATTAATTTATTTTGCCGTGTTTGTATTTTGTTTAGATGGTAGGTGTTTTGCATCTTAGTTTTGGAGCCGAAATATTATATCACTCGATTTTGTTTTAATGTAGATCCACAGAGAATGTTGACCAAAAATGTCATAATGTCCTTCAATTTCATCGACATGGACCAAATTTGATCCTCGAGTTAAGTTTAATCCTTACAATTTTGAAGTCAATTGCGTTGCATGACGATGCACCAACGTCGTCAAAACATCAAAGCACATAAAAATTACATGCAGCATACCCAAGTTTAACTCCGTAAAAGTATTATAGTCCAATAAAGATTAGGTAAGGCGAAATATGGTAGCTCCCGGAGAGCTCGTAAAGATACACGATGTAACTCAATTCGTATGAATACTTTATCTGATGTGCTCTCTGTAGAGATTTAGTGTTGTATTCTATGTTTTATTGGTCCAGATTAAGCTTATCTTATAAGTATTACCTTATTTTCTACTAATGAGATACCAGGTAAGCTTACGGCTAATGATATTATTGTGAAAGTGTTTCGTACGGACGTTAGCCACCAAACGTGCCAACCCTATTGCTGTGTTAAAACCACAGACGTATAAAGAGAAGTTAAATCGTACCGAGGCACATTGAACCTTTTGCTGCTGTCCATAAGACCTTCAAATTGACGTAACGATTATAGATCGTGGAAGACGCATCACACTCTTTTCTCAAATCAATGGTGAATGGAACGATCCATAACTTATCAAAGGTTGTGCGAAACTGGGATGGCGCATATATGGCAAAACCACAAACATTTTGCAGTTTCCGTATCAACCGTTCCGTTTGATGCTAGAAGTGATCGTAGACCGAACACAAAGCTAGCGAGGCTACGAGCACGCTACCAAATGGTCCCTACATTACCGTAGCGCTACCACAGGGCGGAAACTCCATACAAAAATGTTCGTTTACACCCACACTAATATACACGTTATGTGAATGCTTGAATCAAGCTTAAATGTGTGTGTAAGTATACTAGGGACACTAGCTATGGAAACAAAATAATAAGGAACAGAACACAATCTCATGTATGTAGCTACTTTTTTTTTTCAAATCTACCCTCGGCTAAGCACAAATTAAACCAAAGCGATCGTGATTCAGATAGCGTTGTGTGAAATGTCCGTGAATATTTATTTACTAGCTGACCCGCGCAACTTCGTTTGCGGCACATGAGAGTTAGAAAAAGAGAGTTATGGTATTAATATTTTGATTGAGTAATATAATGTTTCCCGTCGCATTTACTCTCGTCGTGCCTAGTCCCGTCGCGTCGCTTATATACATGAGAGCTGACCCGCACAACTTCTTTTGCGTCACATGAGTGAGAAAGAGAGAGGTGTAGTATTAATATTGAAGGTGATATAATGTTTCCCTTCGCACTTGCTTCCGTCGCGTCGCTTATATTCATTAGAACTGACCCGCACAACTTCGTTTGCATCACATGAGATTGAGAAGGAGAGAGGTGTGGTATTTATATGTAAAGTGATATAATGTTTCCCGTTGCATTTATCGTTCAGTTGATTGGCTACCACTGCAGACCATGTTTGCCTACTCCCGTCGCGTTGCTCATACTTCAAAACTTATTTAAAGGGGTTATTGTATCAATAAATGGACTATTAAACTGTAAAATAATTTTCGCAATGCATCCAGTAGTTTCTGAGATCCTAGGACAAATAAACTCTTCAGTTTTATAATATTGTGAGCGAACCTTAAGAAACAGACAAATTAGGTTATTGTGAGCGAACCTTAAGAGATAGACATATGCCGCCGCGGACTTTTTTTTAGAACTTTTTAAGAGAAACAAAATTGTAATACACAATTTTTACGTATCTTTAACTATTTACGCAGCGTACGCCTCGGAAACTCCCAGGCGGTAAAAAATATTCCCCGTTTTCGAAACATTATTGATTGCTGCTTCGCCCCTATTCATCTTAGCGTGATGTTAGATAGCCTATAGCCATCCTTAATAAATGGACTATCAAACTGTGAAAGAATTTTTGAAATCCAACCAGTAGTTCCTGAGATCCTAGCGTTCAACCATACAAACAAACAAACAAACAAACAAACTCTTCAGCTTTATAATATTAGTATAGATTTATTTTATTTAATAGCACAAAGTTCTTAGGTAGTGATACGTAGGTAATGCAACGCAGTGACACTCTCTAAAGTATTGACACGGCAATAGACACATCAACTTTGGTGGGGGGATGAGGAAACTTACTCGGTAGGAGACAGGGAGTTGCCGATCTGTATGTAATACTATTATATTATCTTCGGCGCTACCAAAAAAAATATTAAACGCCTCATTTCAATAGCAACGTCTCGTTTGAGGGATGACCTTAACCTACCATGACTTACTTGTATAATATTTATAAACAGTTCGATTTGTAAATATTAATCAATCACTTGTATACTTGTACATATTACAATAATTGATTATAATATTATTACAATAATTGTGTATTGATTGTAATAATGTAATTAACATTATTACAATCGATTGTATGATGGGAAGGGAAGTGATAATAACAATCACATTAATGAATCAACGATGGCTTTTGATAGTCGTCGGCACGTCATTGATCAGGATTGACATTTTGATAGGTTAGAGAAACATATTAAACTATTCCTCTAATATACAGCAAAAACAACGGAGAGTTCACAATATCGATTACCTACCTGAGGAAATTTAATTCCACACGGAGTCTAGCAAGCCTTTTAACTGCTGCAAGCTTGCAGCCTTGGGAAATAATACCATTTCCTGTTAGTGGCAATCTATGAGCAGCGGTAGTTAGTAACATGTTGTTTCAAATTTCTGATTAAGGCTTCCGTATTCGACCTTGACAAATCCTAAGGCAATTCGAAGGATTGCAGTGTACGCTTTTGCTGGATTTCATTCGTTTTGTTGATTTTGTCGTTATAACTGTTATAAAATCTAAGGGTTTTTAAAAATCTAGCCGTAAAATATTGTTATAAAGACCTATATCTATTTCATGAAAAGTTATAATGAGGTCTAAAAACTTTTTTAGATAAAAAAGTACATTCTTTGTTAAGATTTTAGCAATATTTCGCATTTTTCGAGAGCGATTTCGATGAAACAAAGTTTTCCTAATCGTGTTTTGAACCGCTAAAAAAGCAAGAGTATCTAATAAATTACAATAATATAGTTTTATCAGATCAAATCAAAGAATATTTCCGAGTATAAAGTTCACCCCAAGATGAGTATCTTTCGAATATATAAGCCTTAATTACTAACATACATACATAGTAATTATCATGCATGTCTCCGAACAGGGTAGGCAGAGACTTATTTACAACTTCAAATATAGTTAGATGCTTAATAATGGATGCCTAAAAAAAAGCAATTTAGTATGCTTAATAATCGTAATTTAATTTAAATAAAAAAAACACGTTGCCCCAAGACGAATGAGGTGAGCTTAATTAGTTAAGCATCTGTGTCCCGATTATACAGAAGACGCGAATTCGAGTCAGCTCGAGACTGGTAAATTTTGAAGGTCGGATGTCATAATATTTTTTATAAAATCTATGTAACTACAAAAAAAAAACACTATAAGTATATGATTTCATTTCCATTATAAATATTTATTTGGCTATCCTAATTGAATCGGGATTAGTATTTTATTCAGAAAATACTCTAATAGATTCCGCGAAACGAATGATTATTGTCTGCAAATGAAAACAATTTTCCGCGAATTCCTCTTTTGATAAATACCAGAACTCGTTTTATTTGTTACAATTTCAACAGAAAACCGTGAGCACGTATGAAAATCTGTCGATAAAACTGTAAGGCTTTATACTGAACGACGGCGATAGCGGCGAGAGTAATGAGCTCCAGAGATGGTCAATATGCATCAGAAGCTTGACATGAAAGTAGCTTCAAATGTGCGTGCTGTCTTTGTACGTGTGTGTGCATGGACATGAATTGTATGAAATACACATGAGACTTGTTATACATCTGTATGTAATTCTATTACTTATCTTTATTATTACGATAAAACTGTAAGGCTATAAACTGAACGATAGCAGCGAACGGGGCGACGGCGATAGCGGCGAGAGTAATGGGCTCCAGAGATGGTCAATACGCATCAGAAGCTTGATATGAAAGTAGCTTCAAGTGTGCTTGCTGTCTTTGTACGTGTGTGTGCATCAACATGTATGAAATACACATGAGACTTGTCAAGTCATATTGACCGTCTCCGGAGCCCATAAGGCGGCACTCGCTCGCATACAAGAAGATTCCGCTCGATGCGTTTGTTCGAAGCCGCCTAATCTCTTGAACTTTGGCAAAGAGAATATAATAGTATTACATACAGATAAGCAACTCTTAACCTATAAGATCCTTACGTTATTATTTCAATTGTGGTAAACGCTGTGGATGTCACAATTAAAAACATGTTATACTCAACTACCTACCTTAGCATATATTATTATTGTGATGATGTTTGTTTATCCAATAAAAAGAAAAAAGGCGCCGACTGCAGAACTCGGGTGGGAGAGAACTAACACCTTGCGCCTAACTGAGCAAGCTTCCCTACCTCACCACAGTTATCATAATAGTTGGAGGGTAATTTGACGGAACTTTTTCTTAGGTCACACACACATGTCATTCAAGCTCTGTACAAACATGACGTTTTTTAGTGTAGGTGACAGAATTGAAAACAAATCATAGGTACGGAGTTTCCGCTCTGTGACTTTGGTGCCGCGCTTTCGCCGCAATTGTGGTCGCCCCGATCGCTCGCTCGCCGCTGATATCCAGTTTGAGGCCTTATCGTAAACACTTTGCTTCGCGTTCTATGCTTGTGTTTTGCACAGTCAAGAAAGTTCAGATCAAAGAGCTGTTACTATAAATTGAACTACGCGATGTCGCTTTTGATTCGAAGGTGTTTTGTTTCCAATAGAGGTAAGCTTGTGTTTTAGGGTTCTTTAGTAAACACAATAGAACCCTTACTGTGACGTTTTTGTTTCTCCTTTTCCTCTGTGTAAGGTTATTTATAGACGAACCAGGAGAAACAAAAAAAACAGCAGAACTATTCTATTATTAGTTTACACAATTTACGAGAACGACTCGTAAATTCTCCTGCACTAAGTATAAGTTGTAGATAGGTAAGGTTATGTAGCGTGCATCTTTGGTGTAACAAACATCCATAGGCTGTGGTGATCACATCGATCTGGTGAGCCTTTGTTATAAAAATGTAGTACTTTCTTAAAACTGGTGGTTTCAAAATAAAAAATAAATTTAAAAAAATAAGGAAGAAATACCTATACATCGTTTTGACAGTTTGTCGCCGTACGTAGGCAGTAAAGGTGGGTGCCAACATGCTCATTGCTCAAACACCCACGCGTACCCAATGTGCACTCAAGTATGATTCATGCCTACCTGAACACTAATCACACCCATTTCAGTTGCAGTATAAGGTTAATAATATAAAGCTTTGAAAATTTGATTTACTTACAGAACAAAAAATATTAGCAATTTTAAAATAAAATAAACGAAAAGAAAAATTTATCAGACCGCGAATTTAGATAGTGTTGTCAATTTTGTAAGTCGGTACACATAGATTTTAACCCTTAGCCACCTACCATAACTTTTTGTCACACAACCACCTATCATACGTCTATGAGACTCCTGAGTAAAATGGTTCTTTAAAGTAATATCTTGTTTATTGAGGTATATTTTTTTTTAGTAATAATCAACTTAGGAAAGTATTAAACTCTTTAGTAAAGGTACAAGAGAATCATTTTTATAGGCATTTTGTCTTAATTACTATTAATCAACAATATCTTCTATTTTTAGCTTACAAACTAAGTCATTTTGTAAATGAGATCTATAAAAAATAATCACATGGATAGTTACTTCTTTTATCATTTTTTACTTATTCAATAATCAACCATAGCAAAAAAAACAAAAAGATGAAAATTAATTTAAATTAAAACAAAATTGCAAGCCCTAAACTTATAGTTTTTCACGACAATTATTGCAATTATTGCAATTACCGCACAATTAACGCATGTACGACCTTGATGAGCAGTTGCACGGCACTGAAGGGGGTGGGGAAAAGGTACAGGAACGGACGATTTCGTAAACGACTCGATCTCAGATATATTTACGTTTTAAATATCTGCTGGATCTGTGAGACGTATGGTAGGTGGTTAAGGGTTAATATGAGTAGGTTTTAAGCATGTATTAAAAACTACAGTAATGCATTAAAAATATGCGCTTCTTTAATACGATTAAGTTCGGATTAAGAATTAGCAGAATCACTGTAGCAGCATCACACAGGATTATATACGCGTTTGATAATGGCAATACCGGTGGAGTTCCCATTCGTTGGAAAGTGACGTCTATTATACTTATTTTATCTACTCTATATTTGTACGCCGAAAACGCAAAATATATGATCACTTCAATGATTGTAACAGCTTTATCACTACATAGTATAAAACAAAGTCGCTTTTTCTGTCCCTATATCCCTTTGTATGCTTAAATCTTTAAAACTACGCAACGGATTTTGAAGCGGTTTTTTTTGATAGATAGAGTGATTAAAGAGGAAGGTTTATATGTATAATAACATCCAATAAATTGTGGAGAAATACTGTATACCCGTGCGAAGCCGGAGCGGGCCGCTAGTGTACAATATTCTGACAAATAAACGATTATCTATCTATCTTCTTTTTCATTTACCTAAACATTAACGGTGTCAAATTTGCCGTTCATCCTTAAGCGCAATTTTCCCTAAAAAGGGTAGTTTTCCCTTCATATATAAACGACATAGATGGATAGCCAGTTAGCTAAGTCTTTTGATGTGTGTCGCTATCCTGCAATTTACAGGAGTGATTTTGTGAAAAGGGACGGGTCAAAGAGACATCAAAAGCATTTAGACATTGGATTTTAGTTTTCAATCTTATTTACAAAGCAATTAAGTCTAAAGGGTAGGATAGCTACTACTTTGGTTACTCTTGCATTTAGATGTTTTTAATTTTTGTAATAATTTAAAGCATTAGGTATAATGCTTGCTAAAGAAACATAACCTTCTTAAAGTTTTTTGTATTTTGATGTTTTAACTGTTTAATAATTTCAAGCATTTTTAATACGCTTTTATTAGGTCGTCGTGTATGTAACTAACAATGTAATGAAATCTAAGGACACTAATTTAACCATCTTCCAAGGATCGTAGCGTCATGAAAATTGGCAGATGTATGTAGTTCTGATGACAATACAATAATATAGTACTGTCAAACTGATATGATGATGGAGCCGAAAGATAGGTTCTGAAAACACGTGGAATCTAAGATAACTAATTTAACTAGCTTCCAAAGATCGTAGGGTCATGAAAATGGGCAGCTGTATGTAGTTCTGATGACAATACAATAATATGGTACTGTCAAACTGATATGATGATGGAGCCGGAAGATAGGCACTGAAACTTCGATGGAAAAAGCGGAATCTAAGGTAGCTAATTTAACCAGCTTCCAAGGATCGTAGCGTCATGAAAATTGACAGATGCATGTAGTTCTAATGAACAATACAATAATATAGTACTGTCAAACTGATATGATGATGGAGCAGGAAGATAGGTACTGAAAACAAGTGGAATCTAATGTAGCTAATTTAACCAGCTTCCAAGGATCGTAGGGTCATGAAAATTGGCAGCTGTATGTAGTTCTGATGAAAATACAATAATATGTTACTGAGAAACTAATCTGATGATGGAGCCGGAAGATATGCACTGGAACTTCATGATGGAATATCATATTATATCTGTATTTGGATTCGTCAGAAAAGTCTTGTAATGAAGTTTGACCAGGCTTAGGTTTCAAGGTTATAACAAACCTTTTTTTAATTGACTTGTAAAACTATGCAATGGAATCTCAGGTAACTAATTTAACCATCTTCCAAGGATCGTAGCGTCATGAAAATTGGCAGATGTTTGTAGTTCTGATAACAATACAATAATATGGTGCTGTCAAATTGATCTGATGATGGGGTCGTAAGATATGAACTGTAACTTCATGATTGAACATTGTATCATAGCTGTGTTTGGATTTGTTAGAAAAGTCGTGTAATGAACTTTGACCACGATTAAGGTTTAAGGTTATAACAAACCTGTTATATCGACGTTTAAGAACCAAATACTGCTATCTACAAAACGTCAACTTTACAGGAGAGGAAAAAAACGTATTAAAAATTTAATGTTAGAGTTCTGGATTATTTATACACGCAATATTCTTATAAAATACTATACCTTATAACTGGTAACCACATTTTTTATTAGAAATTACGAGAAAAGGTATTTAGTGTAGATAGCAGCTATTGTTTTACATATAGGCTAAAATTACTACGGCAGCAATGTATTTAGCAGGCATTTATAATCAATGGAAAATCGATTTAATGTAGAAAATGTATTTATTTATACACACACTATTTTCAAAAAGATTATACTAGCACTGGTAACAACTTTTCTTATTAAAATTCACGGGAAAAGATTTACCCATGTAGTTAGCAGTTATTGTTTTTAATATAAGGAAATAATAATCTAATTAATTTATAATCTTTTTTTTTTTTTTTTGTTAAAGTAAGGAAGGGCATGCTACGATGGTTCGGGCATGTGGAACGAATGGGAGATGAAAGAATGACAAAACAGATATACAACGCGAAAGTGGATGGACGTAGGAGTCGGGGAAGGCCACGACACACCTACCACGACCAAATTAATCATGTGTTAGTGGAGGGTGGTGTCAAGAGCCGTAGGAACCGACGTGCATGCATGAAAAGAAAAATGAAAGTTGAAGAGGCGAGTGAGGTGTGTATGGACCGTGCCGTGTGGCGCTCGGTTCTTTCTGCCTACCCCGCAAGGGATTTGGCGTGAAGATAGTATAGTATAGTATAGTATAGTTTTTAATATAAGCAAACATTTTCAAGATAGCAATGTAGTTAGCAGGTAATTATAACAATATAAACTCGATTTGATAGAGAAACTTAGTTTATTTTAGAGCATAAATCAGAGTATCAAGAACAAAAAAGAAAAAAAAACGATGACAATGTACCTAGTTATAAAATTAAATTAAACGTAGGGGAGAGAATCAAGGCGGCTGGGTCTCGAGGTCGCCCTACACAAATCCGAGGCTCTGTGCTTCCACGGACCTCGGATGGGGCCACCTGGGTGATCTAACCTACAGGTTGGGGGCGTCAGCATCGGCATCGAGCCCTCGATGAAGTATCTGGGGCTCGTACTCGATGGCCGGTGGAACTTCGGACATCACTTCCGAAGTTTGGTTCCAAAACTGAGGGGAGCATCGGCCGCACTCGCGCGGCTGATGCCCAACATCAGGGGATCCAACGCTCCCTACAGGAGGCTGTACCTGGGGATCGTGCGAAGCATGGCCCTGTACGGGGCTCCCGTATGGGCGGAGACCCTGACGGCCAGCAATGAGGCTCGACTGCTGAGCCCGCAGAGAGTGATGGCCGTCAGGGTGATAAGAGGATACCGCACGATCTCCGGTGAGGCGGCATGTCTCCTAGCCGGGATCCCTCCATGAGACCTGGAAGCGAGAGCCCTTGCTCACTGCTTCACTCTCAGTGTCAGATGGCGCAAGGAGGCGCTAGAGCAGGCCATTGGCCCCCAAAGGCCTTCGTCTCGAGAAATCGAGGCCCAGTGGACCCTGCTCCACCAGGAAACCGTGGAGACATGGAAGGTGCGACTTGAGCAACCATGGGGGGGGGATTCGCCACAATTGCGGCCGTCAGACTGGTCATGGACGAGTGGCTGGAAAGAAGACACGGTGCTCTCTCCTACCGGTTGACACGTCATGCTTGCCGGGCACGGTAGCTTCGGTAGGTATCTGTGGCGAAAACACCGGGAAACCAAGGCCACTGCGAGGACCGCAGCGATGACACGGCGCTCCACACGCTGGTGGAGTGCACGGCATGGGCGCAACAGTGCCAGGTCCTCGTAGTGGGTCTGGGCGTGGACACTCTCTCGCTCGAGGCCATGGTGCGAGCCATGCTCTCCAGCGGGAGTAAGTGGGACTGCGCCGCCTCTTTCTGCGGGCAGGTCATGCTCGCGAAGGAGGCGGCGGGCAGGGTGCGGGAGAGAACTCTCCCACCCGAGTTCCGCAGTCGGCGCCCTGGGCGCCGCCGACGTGTCTTCGCCGAGGACTATCGGCCTCCATGACCGGGGGTCTGAGGACGGTGAGAGGGCCGCTTACCGTCCTTACAGAAGCAGGCCCATGACGGCAGCGTGACGTGAGCAACTCACGCACGCTCCCCCTTAGAAGCGGGGTCACACCCGAAACCCCCCATAGACGCGGGATTGCAACCGAACCACCCCCTGGGCGAGGCCGCAGTGGCGGCCGTAGGTCTGTTGGGAGTCACGAGACATCCTTCCTGAGGGCTTACCCGGGGCTCTCAACCATGTGCTGTTGGGCGTTACGTGAGGTTTTTTAGTCGGTAAGAGTCCGGCATAGCATCCTACGAGGATTTTCCCTCACATCAAAAAAAAAAAAAAAGGGGAGAGAATCAAAAAAATTATTGCAATCTCGTGGCAAAACAGTCTTCAACTGTTGCAGGTGATCATACTTCGTTTTCTTTATTGGGATCTTGCTCGAACGCTCAGTCCGCATCAAAAAATGAAGGGGTATAGACGCTTCGATGTGTATATGGCAGATTCTTCCAGAAAAGATATCACGAACGTAGATAGCATTTGTTTCCATAATGTAGTTAGTCGTTATTACCAGCAACAAAAAGTGTTCGTTTTAATAATTGAACTTAGCAGTAATTGGTTTATCTTGATAATGTTAAAAGTAATGCATTCTCGATATTTTATGTCTTTGACAACTGATGAAGCAATATTTTTTAGTATACCTAAACAAAAAACCAAATTATCGAAAAAAGTAGATAGCAGTATTTGGTTCTTAACCGTCGATATATTGAAGTAAATATTAAGTGTAAATATTGACATAGGTACCTGCATAAAATGTATATGTATTAGAGTAATTATGAAATATTTTCACATTAGTCGAACTCAGACAAAACACCATGTAATACAGAAATCCCTACTAATATTATAAATGCAAAAGTAACTCTGTCTGTCTGTCTGTTAGTTTTCACGCCTAAACCACTGAACCGATTTGATGAAAGTTATAAAGATAGTTTGAGTTTAAGGGAAGACATAGTGTAACGTTGTGGAACAACGGGTGCAATTAGGGGTTCAACATTAGGGGTTTTAAAATGAAAACGTAGATTAATAAATGAAAGCGCCATCTACCGAGTTATTGTCGCAACGGCGGAAGCCTCATTCGTATTTAAAAAGCGGTCTTGACGTTTAGTAGTTTCGAGTTGTGCCGCTAGAGGCGCTGTACAAAAATATAAAAGCAACCGCGCGCGAATTTCGAAGCCCCCATTACTCAAATAATGTAAAGTCACTAGTCGCGAAGGCGTAGGTGCATCAAAATATAATTTCAAAGTGAAAAAATATTGTTAGGAGCCAGGTGCTCCCAAAGTGATCAGCGATTTAGCTGCGAGCGTCAATAACCCCATCATTGGGTGAGTCAAATTAATTATAATGAATCTAGATTTTTAAAACAGTGAAAATTAACGGCTGTTGGTCAACCCTGTTACGGGAGGGTAGATTAAAGGGGTGTGAAAAAATCTCTTTGTAAAAGTAGAATATCAGCAAACATTGTGAGACCCCCGGTTCCTGAAATGGTTTAACAGGGACCGGCTGTCTTAGCAATGGGCGGGAAAAAGGGTTCCAGCTAACCCGTCATCTGGAACATTCCAGGGTCCACCCTGCGGGTTCCAAGCAGGAACGTCCACCCTACGGGTTGTCAGCATCCACCCTACGGGTTGTCAACGTCCACCCTACGGGCTATAGAAGTCCACCTTCGGGTTCCACGAAGGTGAAGACGCACCCTCCAAGTCTACGAGCAGTCATCCACCCTACGGGTCGAAAACACCGTGCCAGCCGAATTTGTGGACGGCACGGCTACGTCGCGGACTGCATCAGCCTTGGGAACCACTAAGATAAGTCGGAACCCTGCGAAGGCCTTCGGAGATCGCACTTGCTGCTCGAAATTACCACGACCCCGAGTTTAAATGATAATATACCATCAATTGAAATTTTAATTCCATCTTTTTATTTCTCTCTTCTCCTTTTCTGAAAGCCTTCAGCTTTTCAATAGGCTACTTTTTAACTGACTGCGCAAAAGGAGGGTAATGCTTTTATGTGATAACGACTTCTACGCGGATGAAGCCGCAGGGAACAGCTAGTAAAGGTATAAATGTTGTGACTAAAAAGTATAAAATAAATAAATGGTTTAAAAAACCCTAGAAAAATACACTTTTATATATATACACGAAAATACCAACAATAAATTATGAATCGTTCAAGTTGCCTCTATTTCTAGATAGTTATAATATTTAATTGTAAAAGCGTGGGGCGCTAGAACAAGAAAGACTTTTTGGTAAGCAAATTCCTATTAATACTAATCCTTATATAATAAAAATCCTGGCGAAAGCTGCATGAGGTCACACAAGAGCATAACGTTTATGCTGCCAGAGGGAAAGCCTCTTCTTTCAGGCAATTAAGTAGCTACATGAGGGGAATACGTTAACAGTGGCAAAATGTAGAGTTCTTGTTCGAGAACGAAATATCTTTGGTTACCGTTAAAAACCGCTTAGGGGTGCGTTTGTATTCTTATTACATGTTTACTACATATTGTACTAAATATCTCGGAATGCCGAAACTTTAAGGACCTACCTAAGAATTATCTAATAGAGATCCGTAACGGTAATAGGTTTGCTACTATTACGCGGGCGTCACGAAAAACTGGCAAAAGTGGGTGTATAAAATGCGTAGGCGTGATTAACTACTTTAGTTTTAAAAGTAAGTATGTTAGCATTTCAATTAAAGCCTATCATCGTTAATACATTTCCGAAATTTACAATGATAATAATAATAGTAAAAGTCACAATAGATATATAAAAGCGTGACAGTGTAAATTAATAGTTTAAACACGAGAAAAACACGCTTTTATAAATGTGACCTTATCCTTAATCTGACAAGACACTTTCGGCAGGAAAGACTTTCCTGGCGGAAGCATCCTGTTCCAGCGCCCCACGCTTTTGCAATCAAATATTATAACTAAAAGCACATAGTTTACACTTCAGCCTAGAAATAGAGGCAACTTGAACGATCCATAATTTATTTTTGGTATTTTCGTGTATTATAAAAGCGTATTTTTCTAGGGTTTTTTAAACCATTTATTTATAATCTACTAACCGACGTCACGCAGTTCCCGTTGCTGGGGAATATGGAAATAAAATATAGCCTATGTTATCCGTGGATAACTCCCGTGGATGCTTCCCAACAGGGAAAGAATTTTTCAAATCGCTTTAGTTGTTTTTGAGTTTATTAATTTCACACATACAAAAATACACATTTTCCCTCTTTATATGATTAGTGTAGATAATAAAAGAATCATTCATTTACTATAGTTTTTGAAGAAACTTACATTAAGTTTCCTATGAAAGATTATAAGATCGCTGCCACTGCTGCAGACGTGCTACCTGCTGCTCAACACGCTGGCCATGTTCATGCGCATCGCGGGCCGCGGTTAATAATGCTCAAAGACAATATCCATTCAAAAGAAACACCAAAAAAGATTTAAAAATGTCTTACCTGAGCACATTGTGGTGAGCCAGGACACTAAGCGGATGATGTGGAGACGGTGGAGGCAAGACTGGAGGTGGCACCGTACGCCCAGGACCTTGTAGCACCCGGATTCCCATACGAACGACATTACGTCGGGAAACCTTTTCGTCTGGACGTTCCGCTGGGAAATAATACAATTCTATATAATGAAACCCGGTTGTCAGTAAAATGTCAATCGTTAAGCCAAATTGAAGGCCTTATTGCTTGAAAAATTTCAACAGCGGGTCGCGGCAATCCGCCCCTGTCCATTTCAACACGGCAATAGGCTCACCGCCTATTATGTGGGACATAAAACTATAAGGTGAAATGTGGGCGTATACTATGCCTCTGCCTTCCCCTTCGGGGATAAAGGCGTGACTATATGTATGTATGTATGCATGTAACTGACACGAGAAGCGGTAGAAGTTAAAGATAAAAGGTTTTTGACTACGGACCCCACAAAAATGATTGTTGGAGTCAGCGTTGTGATATTGGTAAGTACTTATAATATTAAGTTCTCTAATAAAACTTACCAATATAAGCTCTGACGTCATACGAGGTTCCTATAGGCGCACCGTGGTACTGTTTGGCGGGAACTAGCTGCACACTAGGGGGCGCTAGCGGCGTCAGCTCCAAGTGGAATGGGTATGCATTTGATCCCAGTCGTTTGATCAAGGCATCCTGATAGACAGAGAATTGCACATTAAACTTCATAATATTTATAGTAATGGAATCATGCGTTACACTGCAGAAATTCACCTTATAAGAGGGGAGCCAGAGGAACCCACCATACACCCTCAATTTCAATCAAAAACTATACAATAGTCAAGTACATTTTAATCTTGAATCTTGAAGGGTAAAATTGTATTATGTTTTTATTAAAGAGTCAAGTATTAGAGGCAAAAATTTAGCGTTCTCTAGTACTCTCACCAATTGTTAATTACATGTTTTATTTATTAAAACAAGTATGGAATTAAAAATTTCATAAACATTCTTCTTGTAAAGCAGGTTACTCCCTTGCTACATAGGAAAGTAAATTAAGTATGTGCTTCAGCATTAACATCTCACTGAGTCGCGTAATTCTTCAAATCCACCGATTCGCACTCAGTGAACTGAATACATTTTTGTTACGAACATGAAAGTAACGAATTTATAAGAACCGTAGCCGATATTTCACGTTTAAACATGACGGGAGTAAGAGGATTTACAATCAAATCAAATTTGTGATTTATTTTTTGTACAAAAACGTAATCATCATCATCCATCCATTCTACGTGTTTGTGGAACATCCTTCCGAGGCATAGCATCCATAAGGGATTTCCACACGTATAAAAAAGTCCACTCTTCGTGTATGCGAGCACCCGGCAGCCATTTGAGAACCTTTCAGCTATCAGTTCTATGAGCAATACATAACTCGCTTACTGCCACTTATAAGTCGGGTGATTTTTTCAACAGGTGACTCGTGTCCTCTTTCAGATTTCCTTGTTGCGGATTTGATCGCGAAGTGGTGGCACTTCAGTGAGTGGGGACAACTGTCAATGGTCGCGTGTCAGTTTCATGAGTCATAGCTTGTAACTATAAACCATTTACAGTAGCTAAAAGTCTTCAACCAGTGTGTTCTACCAGTTATGACCTACGGTGCCGAGACGTGGGCACTCACAGTAGGGCTAGTAGATGCCCTTAAGATTGCGCAACGAGCAATGGAACGAGCTATGCTTGGGATAGCATCCGAAACGATGTTATCCATCAGAGAACAAGAGTGGTCGACATAACTCGCAGAGTATGCGTTTTGAAGTGTCAGTGACCTGGCCACATTTGTAGAAGAACTGATGGCCGATGGAGCAAGCGAGTTCTGGAGTGGAGACCGCGACTTTGTAAACGTGGGGTAGGACGACCCCCTGCCAGATGGCCGACGACCTAAAGAAGGTTGCAGGGATTGACTGGATGTGCAAAGCGCTGGACCGAGTATCGTGGCGAAATTTGGGAGAGGCCTATCTCCAGCAGTGGACTGCTGTAGGCTAAATTTATTGATTGATTGAAATGTCCTCAGTTGGTAACACACACCCACGTGTATTCTCAAGTATAAATATTCTTTACGTAATTTTTGGTAGAAATTGTAAACATATTTTAAAGAAGAAGGCACTTCGTACAAAGTGATCGTATGCATATCAAGTATTTGTAATAAGTATGCAATCCGTTTTCAAGTCACGTATAATAATGTTATGATAATTTCATCAACCAAAATTGAAAACGATATTGATATCTACGCTAACTGTAATATGCCACAAGGAAATGGCGGAAGGAGGTCGAAGCTTGAATCTAAACTTTGGCCAACTTGAAATTAGGGTGAGAGAATCCTATTTACATACAAATTATGCAATAGGTTATCTTGACAAGTTGAGAAGGAGGTCAACCATGAAATGTTGCTTGTCATGTTGATGCCATATTAGCCAGCAGATTTAAATGTATCACAGGATTTACACAGGGTAATTATGAAAGTTACCAAGCTACCACATTATGTATACCACGGTTTTACAAAAGGTGGCTGAAAAACTGGCTGGAACGTTTGTATATTTCTGAAAGTATTATATTACTATACGAGCTGTAGCCCGCGGCTTCGCCCGCGTCAGAATTTTGTTCCAGTTCTTACTTCCCGTGGAAACTTATTTCCGAGATAAAAAGTAGCCTATCTGTTATTCCAGACTAAAAGCTATTCCTGTACTAAAACTCAGCCTGATTCATTCAGCCGTTAGAGCGTGTTATAGTAACAAACATCCACATATCACACTCACAAAGTTTCGCATTTATAATATTAGTAAGATTTGTCATATTATCATTTGTATTATAATCTTGGGGCTGCCACAGAAGAGGGAAAATTGCGGCAATGTTATCATTCGTGCCATGTATTTCTCAAAGGTTTTACAATATAATCATAAGGATTGTGAAGAATTGTATCGTAGGATCATAAAGTATATATGTTGCCCGAGGGTAAAATATTTTACGACCGAGTGTCATGTGGTTTGCAGGCGACTTGGCGATGCTGAGCGGCCTTAAAACATCACTCGCTGTGGTGGGACCGTGTAATCTCCATTTTGCTTTAGATTTCATTTTCTGCGTGAATATTTTTCGAGAAACATCTGTTGGAATAAAAAAACCTGTTAAATCTTCGCCGTTGCTTTGTTTGGTAACGGAGTAATTGTCTTTTTCAAAGATACTAATGGTGCCTGTTTGGCTGTTTTTTTTAACGACCGACTAAAAACCACACGTATCCTACCTAACAGCCGGCGGTTGGGAGCCCCGGGTAAGCCCTCGGAAGGATACCCCAGGACTCCCAACAGACCTACGGCTACCACTGCGGCCTCACCTAGGTGGGTGCCTGTTTGGCTGAGGAATGCAATCGATACCGAGCAAGCAACTAAAGAGTGCATTTATTGCTTAAAGGTTTAGTACTTACCTTCAAAAAAGTAAAACCGGCCAAGTGCGAGTCGGACTCGCGGACAAAGGGTTTCATACCAAAAAAAGGCAAAAAATCTATTTCGTTGTATGGAAGCCTTCCTTAATTCTCATATTTTTCGTATTTTAGAATTTGTTGCTATAGCGGCAACTGAAATACGTCGTCTGTGTCAAATGCATCAAAATTTCAGTTCTTTAGCTATCATGGTTCCTGAGATACAGTCTCGTGACAGACACACAGACAGAGACTGTTCGGAGTCCTGGGACATCCTTCCGAGGGCTCCAAACCATTCGCTGTTGGGCGTTACGTGAGGTTTTTTAGACGGTAGGAGTCCGGCATAGAATCCATGATGGATTTTCCTTCAAGTTTAAAAAAACACAGATCGAGAAGTCTCATGAATAGGGTCCCGCTTTTACCCTTTGGTTACGGAACCCGAAAAACCACGTGTGTTGTATGAAAACCCTTAATTGTATTTTTTTTATACCACTAAGGTGGCAGACAAGCATACGGCCCACCCAGATGTATCGGTGGTCACCGAAGCCTATGGACGTTTGCAACACCAGAGGCGCCACACTCGCGCTGCCGACCCTGTAAAAACCTTCTAAGACCCCTCTTGAAGAACCCCATACTGTAGGCGTTTGGGAAAACCGAGGCTGGGAGATCATTCCACAACCTAAGCGTGCGCGGTAGAAAGCCCCTATCGGATCTAACCGTGCTCGAGCGCTCCGGATGCAACATGTGAAGATGAACACCCTGTCTGTGGCGAGCGGTGCGATGATAGAATGTAGCCGTAGCCATCATGTCAAACAATTCCTCAGAGCACAAACCGTTATACAACCGGTAGAATACACACAGAGAAGCAAAGTCTCTCCTGTCATAAGAGGTTCCACATCACCTGCAAGTATGGGATCGCCGACAACTCTCATAGCACGCCTTTGTACCGAGTCAAAAGGACGAAGCTGGTATTCAGGTGCCCCCGCCCAGAGGTGACAGCAGTACTCCATGTGCGGCCGCACTTGCGACTTATAGAGAAGCAGTGTTTGAGCCGCAGTAAAGTACCGCTGCGCCCTACTGAGCACTCCAAGCTTCTTGGAGCAATTGTTGTTATAGCGGCAACAGAAATACATAATCTGTGAAATCAACTCTCTAGCTATCACGGTTCCTGAGACAAAGCCTGGATGACAAGCAGACGGACATCAGACTCACAGTAATCGGGTTCCGTTTATACCCTTTGTGTATGAAAACCTAAAAAAGAAAAAAAATATCTTTCCGTTTCTTTTTGTTTCGTGTTTTGCTATTTGAAACGAAAAAAAAATTAACAAAATAAAAAGGATCATTGAAATTTTTACTGTGTCTGACTGAATTGACGCTTGAAGTTACACGGCAATAGCAGAAGGCATTATTTTGTGGGCATAGGCTTACCGCATACTATAATAATACATTTTGACTGCCTCTGTGGCGCAGTTGGTTGTGATACTGCCTGCCGCGCTGGAGGTCCTGGGTCGGTCCAAATATTTGTGTGATCCACAAATGTTTGTTTCGGAGTTTGGGTGTTTCTATGTATAATATGTATGTATTTACAAATATATATGCATGTCTATCAGTCATCTAGATCCCATAGCACAAGCAAATAAGCTTAATTTGGGCTAGATGATGTATGAGATTGTCCATTATTAAAAGAATGAAAGATAGAAAAACAATTATTGGTAAGTAATGTACATTACTTACCAATAATTTGTTTTTCTTTCTTTCATTCAGATATTGGTAAGAAATGCCTATAATAAGGTATCTATGATAACATGAAAACAAACAAACTTTATAACATTTAACTTTTGCTGAGATACTACATGCAGAAATAAAAGTATCTATAGTTATATTTAGTTCTGTTGGAACAACATAAAATGTTGCGAGACTTTCTGACAAGAAAAGCGATTTGTAGTACAATGTAAACTACGGGAGTGAAAACGTTCACAATGCTGCCGGCAATGTTCTTTATTGTTTTATGTGAGTTTACAATTTGTATTCGTAAAGTTGACTTGTTTGATTTTCATATCTATATACATTTAATTAAACTGTAGAGGCCCCATAGATTTCACCGCCCTGTAAACTATATCTTCTCCAAATTGTTATGACTATATTTTGCTTCAAATAATAATGCTCATTCAGTAGTTCAGTATAATTATTCAATTGGATTACGTATTTACATTACACAGGCACACGTTAAGGATTAAATTAAGATGAATCGCTCGTAGGCTGCGTGATAAGAATAATGAAGACATGGTTATTCCTGAGATTCTATTAATATTATAAACTAGCTGATGCTCGCGGCTTCGCCCGCGTGAAATTTGGTTCCCATTCCCGCTTCTCATAGGAATACCGGGATGAAATTAGCCTTTGTGTTATTCCAGACAATCTACCCCGGCTCCAAATTTCAGCCCGATCCGTTTAGCCGTTAGAGCGTGATTGAGTAACAAACATCCAAACATCTTAACATCCAAGCATTCAAACATCTTCACAATCTTTCAAAAGTTTATGGAGATGTTTGGATCTCTGCTACACAATCAGCAGGAAGCAGGAGAGACCTTTACTGGCTTGTGTTTCGTCGTCTTTTGCAATAAGTACTAGTTATTCTCTAGTATGGTCGCGCTCCGGTTTTGTTCGAATCCGCCCTTAGTTATTTAAAACACTTGTTAGGAATTGTCGCATAATGTACGTACAATTATACGTTTGACATACCTGTCACCACAGTAATAGAGCATTTTAACTAATATTAATTAAAAATAAAGCGTGCCTCGATGTCGGCATGCGCTCGGCACGCAACCGAAGGTACCTCGCCCCGTCGCGAATATGCCGAGGATGGGAACACCCAAAAAATCCGAAATATGTTTTTCCGAATATCAATATTCCGATGTTCAAAATTCCGAAGATTATAATTCCTAAGAAACAAAGCTCCGAATATTCAAAAGGACGATATTCATTTATCCGAAAGTCATTAGTACGAATTTTTATTTTTCTTAATTTCATTAGTACGAATAATCAAAAGACCGGACTGTTATTTTCCCGAAAAACATTATTCAGAATTTCAAATATCCGAAAATTCACTGTTAAAGTTTTTTTTTAACAAAGTACGGTCAAGTCTAACTACCGAAGATATTATTTCCAAGTGAGTGGAAGGCAAACGACAAAACAAAAAAAAAATAACCACGATGGCTAAGGCCGGAGCTCCGCTTCACTTTCGCCTTAGCCTTCTAACCTAACCTATCCGAGTCGAGGTGTTAACCATAATAAGTGAATGGTTAACACCCCGACTCAGAGTACCCCGACTCGGATAGGTTAGGTTAGAAGGCGGTAAGGCGGTAGCGAAGCGGAGCGGAGCTCCCGCCTTAGCCTTCGTGGTTATTTTTTTTTTTGTTTTGTCGTTTGCCTTCCACTCACTTGGAAATAATATTTTCTGTACTTAGACTTGACTATACTTTATTAAGAAAACGGGTGGAATCGGGAACATAAATAATCGTCTTTCATGATAAGTTTTCGGGTTAAAACAGGAACGGGTGGAAACGACATTCACCCTTCGTATTTATGATATTTCGGATTTTTGATAATCGGAGTTCGTATTTATAATATGGCGGATTTTTAATGATTCGGAATTCAACGGATCGGTTTCTTGAAATTCGGCATTCTGACAGTCGGAATTGTAATCATTCGGAATTTTAAAATTATGACTTTTAATAAAAAGGATTTATGAAACATCGGATTTTTGACTTTCGGGATTTCGAATCATTCGGACTTATGAAATTCGGAATTATGAAATTCGTGATTGTGACTTTCGGAATTAAGTTTTTCGTATTAATGTAGTGTACCCGCCGAGGATATGAATGAACAGTGCGTTTTTTTGAATGCGGATTTTTAGGGTTTCGTACCCGTAGGGTAAAAACGCGACCCTATTCATGAACAGTGATAGCTAGACTAGACCTGAAATTTTCACAAATGATGTATTTCTGTTGCCGTTTAACAACAAATCAGAAAAAGATATAAAAATTAAAGAGAGTTCCCGTACAACAAATGTGATGTTTTTCCGTTTTTTTGGTACGGAACCCTCCCTGCGAGAAATCGACCCGCACTTGGCCGGTTTTTTTGTTAAAAAATAAAAATATTTTTTCTTTCCGTAAAATTATGTGAGTAACTGCAATAAGAATGTTAAGTAATTTTCCTTCAGGGCCCATTGATTTCTCCACCCGGCCCTGTATTAAACAATAACATAGCAGGCTGCTCCAATTCGTTATAACCGTATTCAGCACGTAAAAGAAGCGGTCGTGGTCCGCGTACTCGCATCACTGAAGTAAGCTAGTTTCACTATGACCGGTCCCTAGATGGGAGACCACCATGTGACCACTTTGTGACATTTTTTTGAGTGTCTAGTAGTGCTTCGGAAGGCACTTTAAACCATTGGTCTGTACCGTTAAGCCCGGTTGCCAATAAAATGGCAGTCATTAGGCTTGAAAATTTTCAACAATAGGCAGTCACAACCTTCGCCTGACTATTTCAACAAGGCAATAAGGCTCACCGCCTATTACAAGGGACAAATTCTAAAAAGGTGAAATGTGAGCATATAATATGCCTCTGCCTACCCCTTCGGGGATAAAGGCCTGACATTATGTATGTATGTATTCTGCTTCAAATAAGATCAGTTCAGTATAATGTAATCGGATTACCAGCGTATACATAGCACAGGCACACGCTGTGGATTAAATTAAGATGGATCGCTAGTAGCCCCGCAAGCTCAGTGCTATATAAACAATCCCTGTGTGTGTTAGGAATACTGACGACATGGTTGATCTTGAGACCCTTCTATCCTAATTATAAATCTGAAAATTTGTGAAGATGTTTGTTTTTCTTTCACGCTATAACGGCGTAACAGAAGGCTGCAATTTGGTACAGGACTAGATTATAGTCCTGGGACATTCTTCCGAGGGCTTACCCAGGGCTCCCAACCATAGGCTGTTGGGCGTTAAGTGAGGTTTTTTAGTCGGTAGGAGTCCGGCATAGCATCCATGATGGATTTTCCCTCACGTTAAAAAAAAGAAAAAAGGAAACTAATTTGCTTTTCATCCCGAGAATATGTTCCGGGTATGGACAAAATTTTTGTGGGCAAACAATAATAAAACTGCTATCTTTGAAATGATTGTGCTGCGTAGAATGATTAGTTTTTTTTTAAGGAAAAAAGCGGTTAAATTATGGAACTACTGGGATACGACATTACGTTTTGTAGGTACCTCTACCACGTCCGCTGCAACCTGATGGAAACATCAAGAAACAAAAACCGGCCAAGTACGAGTCGCACTCGCACACAGAGGGTTCAAATACATCACTTGTGAAAATTCCAGTGACGGACAGACAGACATACAGACGGACGGCGAAGACTCATGAATAGAGTCCCGTTTTACCCTTTGGGTACGGAACCCTAAAAACAACGATACATAACTTCGTTTAATCTCCGTAAAAAGAAATATACTTCTATAAATGATTTTTATTAAAAAGTCGCACATTCCTAGAAGTTTTTATTAAGAGTCGGTGCATTAGTAGAAGTAGAAGTAGAAGAAATGTCTAGAATAGTTGGGAATTATTCAAACCACATGAGTAAGTACAAACCTTAGACCATGAATAAACAAACAAAAAAGTGGATGCTCCGCTCGGATCGTCGTACCACTGTATCATTCGGGCGCATGTGCCACTCGCAAGGCCTGAACCACCTCGGCCCAAGGAGTGGCGACATGTGTGGCACTATAAGTCAGCAGACTGGGATGGACTGCGGGAGTTCTTCGCGTCGTACCCGTGGAGGCGGCTTTGTTTTGCCTCAGACGATCTGGATTCCTGCGCTGCAGCAGTCGCTGAGGGGATCTTGGAGGGCATGGAGTGCTACATTCCTAACCGCTGGATCCCTGTAGGAGCAAAAAAGCGACCGTGGTTCAATCGGCTCTGCAGAGAAGCTTTGATGCTGAAAGAATCTGCCTACAGAGCCTGGACCACGGCTCGTGCAAATTCAGATCCAAACATCTCTGAGGTGAAACGCAAATTAAATGCCGCCTCGAGGGCTAGCAAGAGAGCAATTGTCAGGGCTAAATTCGATTTCGTCGGCAGAATTGGTGAGCGGCTAGCAGGGTACCCTTCAGGGAGTCGTGAATTCTGGTCGCTTGCCAAAGCTGCCGAGGGAAACTTCTGTCAGTCAGGTTTACCACCTTTGCTTAAACCCGACGGTAGTCTGGCCCAGAGTGCCGGGGAGAAGGCCGACCTTTTGGGTTTTCGCTTTGCCGCTAACTCGACCATGAGCGACGGGGGTGCTGTACCGCCGGACGTTCCGTGGTGTGGAACTTCCATGCCGGAAGTTAAATTCACGCAGCGGGACGTCCGACGGGAGCTTCGTTCTCTGGACGTTCATAAGTCGAGTGGGCCGGACTACCGTCCGGCCCACACTCCTCACACACCGATGGGCGATGGCTATCGAGAGTAAGGGCGAGGCTCTAGCAGTGAGCCTCGACATTTCTAAAGCCTTTGACCGGGTCTGGCACCGTGGTCTTCTTAATAAATTGCCCTCCTACGGACTGACCGAAAGATTATGCGGATGGGTGTCCAGCTTTTTGGCCGGTAGAAGCATCAGGGCTGTTGTCGACGGCAGCTGTTCTGACTGCATGGCCATTAACGCTGGAGTACCGCAAGGCTCAGTGTTGTCCCCTACTCTGTTTCTGCTGCATATCAATGACATGTTGTCTATTGACGGCATTCATTGTTATGCAGACGACAGTACGGGGGACACTTGTTACACAGGCCGCCCCGGTATCTCTCGGGACGCGGTGGAAGAAAGTCGTGAACAGCTTGTGTCTGAAATCGAGGCTACTCTTACTAGAGTGTCCGATTGGGGTAGACAAAATCTTGTTCAGTTCAACCCCTCCAAGACACAGGCGTGTTTCTTCACCGCTAAGAAAGCCCCAATTACTGTAGCGCCACAATTCCAGGGCACATCTCTTTCCATCTCTAAAAGTATAGGGATCCTTGGTATTGACATCTCCAGTGACGTTCAGTTCCGCAGTCATTTGGAGGACAAGGCCAAGCTAGCGTCCAAGAAGCTCGGTGTGCTCAACAGGGCGCGGCGGTACTTTACTGCGGCGCAAACACTGCTTCTCTATAAGTCGCAAGTGCGGCCACACATGGAGTACTGCTGTCACCTCTGGGCGGGGGCACCTGAATATCAGCTTCGTCCATTTGACTCGGTGCAGAGGCGAGCTGTGAGAGTTGTCAACGATCCTTTACTGACAGGTGGTGTTGAACCTCTTTGCGACAGGAGAGACTTTGCCTCCTTATGCGTGTTCTACCGCCTGTACAATGGTATCTGCTCTGAGGAATTGTTTGACATGATGCCCACGGCTACGTTCTATCATCGCACCGCTCGCCATAGACTGGGATTTCATCCTCACACCCTACGTCCGGAGCGTTCAAGCACGGTTAGATCCGATAGGGGATTTCTTCCGCGCACGCTTAGGTTGTGGAATGATCTTCCTGCCTCGGTTTTCCCAAACGCCTACAGTATGGGGTTCTTCAAAAGGGGTCTAAGAAGGTTTTTACAGGGTCGGCAGCGCGAGTGTGGCGCCTCTGGTGTTGCAAACGTTCATAGGCTGCGGTGACCACCAGTCCTCCTGGTGGGCCGTATGCTTGTCTGCCACCTTAGTGGTATAAAAAAAAAAAAAAAAAAAACCTATGACTTACCTACGAGTCTAACTTAAAATAGCAACACTTGTCAGAAACTGTCATGGCGGGTGACACCAAAGAGAAATTATAATCGCGTACGTAATCTCTTTGCTGTCGCATAAATGTACAACCTACGTTTCCGTTTGACATACCTATATTATTCTACCTACTTTATTCTTTGTTTTGTACCATTCTTACCAATTTACCAAGCAACTTATACAATGTAAAGCATTTCTGTTGCCACTATACCTACTTAATAACTATTTCATGGAAACCAGTTACGTAGACGTACTAAAAACTCCTTCAAGGTAACCAGTTACTTAGAAGTATTAAATAATCCTTCTTCTGTTGCCACTATAATGGAAACCAGTTACAAAACTCCGGTTTCCTAGGCGGCCGAAGCGACTTAATAACTATTTCATGGAAACCAGTTATGTAGACGTACTAAACACTCCTTCATGGTAACCAGTTACGTAGAAATATTAAATAATCCTTCATGGTAACCAGTTACGTAGACGTATTTAAAAATCCTGAATGGAAACCAGTTACCAAACTCTGGTTTCCTAGGCGGCCGAAGCGATTATGTAACCCATTTCATTTCAAACCGACTCAAAAGCTATGAATTGCTTTGATGATTATTTTTGTTTCGTAGGCCATATCGACACCAGAAGTATCAATTAACGTAAGGGACATTTTGGCGAAAATGAGTTATATTTATATATCATTGGATTCAGAATTTCGAGCTCTATCGATTGGTATACTCAAAATGTCTCTATCGTTAAAAAATGTCACTTACAGTACAAATTTTAGGACTGTCTAAAACGATTTATAACGAAAAAATTGATTTAAGGGCCACTTAGATTTTATTCTTCTCAAACAAGTAAAGTAACTCATCATACAAAATAATTTTGACCCTTACCTTAGACTTCAAATCGGTAATTTTATACAACGTGTCCCTTACCTTAACTCATTTTTTGAGCCTTTTAGGGGTAATTTATATACATTACCTACTACTTATCTCACATAATTTCTGCAATTTTATATTTTTCCTGTGAAAATCTAAATATTTTCTTGATTCCACCTATTAATGTATGGGCGGCTGCCCCGGGTAACTCCTCGGAAGGAAGTTTCAGGATCCCGTGTAGACGAGCTCATCACCTCGGCTCAGCACTCAGCTAGAATGGTGCTAATCCGCGTTTTTGGAGGTTCTGTTCTTATGCTGTTTTGGGCCTACTTATGTATGGACATCATGCATCTCCCCCCCCTGTCTGGTTGCCCCGATTGCAGCAGTTCCCACCTTGATTGCTCAGTCTGCTCCTTCCATGTCTCCATGAGATCCTGACAGTGTGCAGGACGCATTGTGTTCCCTAATGTTAGTCAACCTCCGCGAGAGTGCAGTCGTTGCCCCTCCTCAGTTTTGAATCATGTCTCGGAAATGGTATTCGAAGTTCAACCCGCTATCGAGTACGACTCCAAGATACTTTATAGAGGGCTAGATATCGACGCTAATTCCCCCTACTTGTATGCTGGATTCCGTGGGTGACTCCTCCCGAGGTCTGTGAAAGCACAGTGCCTGAATTTTGTAAGAGACTACCTTCAGAACCAGTCGCCATCTTCGACCCAGAACTCGAGCAACTCCCTTTAGGGCCACGCCTCGGTGAGTAGATTTTCACGTCGGAACGTGGGTGTCATCAGCGTAGTACGTTACGTCGAACCCTTCGAGCAAATGACCGAGTAGCACCGTCACCGGGGTTCTACAGAAGTGGACCGATTCCTCCAAAATTACGCACGATACCCCTTACATTAGCCGGTAGCTTATTCATGTTCCGAAGAGATGAGCCTCGAAACGCCGACGTAAGTAGAAAAGCACTCAATAATGATAAATGGGGGCTTCTCTAACGCAGCTTCAGGGAAAGGGGTTGAAAGCTATGGCGATGTCAACAGACACCGCCATCACCACCTTTCCCGCAATATCGCTTCTTCTGTCAGACCCCAGACACGAATGATCGTGTCCACGATGGAGCGCCCCCAAAGGAAACTAAACTGGCTATCCGTCAAGTCTGGCACCACTCGTGTGTAGTGTCCAACAAGGCGCTCTGCAATAATATGCTACACCCTGACCTTTTTCGAGCTATGCTTAGCGCATCAACATCAGAGCCCTATCAGTCAAGATCCAAATTCTTCGAGAGCCATCAGGACCCATGCATGACTTGGAATGCCATCGGGTTCGGGGTTGGTGCTTTTTTAAGTCGCAGCACAGGTGTCCCTAACACGCTTTTGGTGACTTCAGGCACATCGTTCTAACAGTAATCCCCGTCCAGTGCCTGAGACGGAGCCATACGGAGCAATATGTCTCTTAACAGTAATCCCCGTCCAGTGCCTGAGACGGAGCCATACGGAGCAATATGTCTCTTAACTCCTGATGGAAACAAGGAGACCAAGACCCTCTCCAGCTGGGTTAGTCGTGGCACCTTAGTGCGAAATCTTTTGTTTTTATCTTTTAATGTTGATTCATACCAATATTAATCATGCCAAAAATATTTCCCTGTAGTAAAAATACCACAAAGTAATTTTTCAGGTCTACAACAAATATTAAGATCAGAAAAATAATAATATTTAAGGGGGCACCCTTACAACAAACGTGATATTTTACTGTTGTTTGGTACTATGCCCTCCGTGCGTGAGGCCGACTCGCACTTGGCCGGTTTTTTTAAATTCTTTTCGATAACCTTCAGTTTCAAGTTACATCAAATATCATCAAAAGTCCTAAAGTTAAGTCCTTTACAATACATTTGCATGTGATTTTCTATAGTCTCTTGCTACTTACACTTTAGTCATTTGTTTATACATACAAATATCAGTAACGTAAGGTACAATTAAACAATTTTTTTTAATGTAACGGACACGCTATTTTGGAAACCAGTAGACATTCCTGAATTTTGAGTTTATAGCATGAAAGAAGAAGAAATTCTAAGAAACTTCTCCCTTGACACAATTAAAATCGAACCAGACAGTAAAAAGTTACAGACAGATTTATAAAAATAAAATCGTTTTTTGGCTCTCCTGAAAAACCGTGTTTTGTCCCTTACATTAATTGATACTTCTGGTGTCGATATTTCAGAAATAGTCCTATATAAATTTTGTCAAAATTATTCTAGTTTTTTTTGAAATAAGCAACACAAATAAAAACATGTTCAACACAGATGTTTTGGTTTATGATTTATTTCAACAAAAGCGTTCGCTCATTAATGTCGTAACCCGTTAAAACGTCATAAGCAGGTACTGACCTGAAGTGGAGAGTTGGGTTCTCTGTCATGGTTGCAGTGTAGGGGCCATATTTGTGCCAGGCTCATGATTGCTTCATTGCAGAACTTGAGCCCCATAACTTCTTCATCTTCTCGCCCATATCTAAGAAAATAAAAAAGAGATATTTTCCGTTATTGAATACTTCTTTGAACTAAATTGTTCATAATAAATAGTAGTACATTATTATTATTAACAGTTTTTAAGTCAAGTTATGGGTGGCTTAAATTATTTTCCACAGCTGGTTTTCTGGCTGGTAGCTGGTATTCTGAAACTGTGGCAGTTCATTTAAACACGAATATAGACTAACCGCCTGTAACGCGAGACAAAAAGTAATTGCAAAATGTGGCTGTTTATAGTATTTGTCTCTACCTGCCACCTTAAGGGGAATAATCTAAATCCATGGTTTTATTTATTGGTCAACGATCCCACACAACATCATCTAGCCCAAATTAAGCTAATATAAGCTTGTTCTTGTGAATTTATATCTGCATCAAATTTTTAAACTCTTATCAACGCTCAATTTAATAGAGTTACTTAGGACATTGTTGTGTCTACTTCATAATTCTGTTAATATTCTGGCTGGCTGCCTTAACAGGATATTTCGGTGAGGGTTAGCAGCGGCACGGAAAATTGGCTAACAAAAAATAACATTTTACGGCCGCACGGCCTTTCGGCTTTATCCTTGACTAAGTACTTCCTTTATATTAATATTTTCAAGTCACTCACGTTTTTAACTAACGCCCTTTATTTTACGTGAGGGAAAATCCTCATGGATGCTATGCCGGACTCCTACTGACAAAAAAAAACCTCACGTATTCTGCCTAACAGCCTACGGTTGGAAGCCCCGGGTAAACCTTCGGAAGGATACCCCAGGACTCCCAACAGACCTACGGCCACCTCTGCGGCCTCACCTAGGGGCGGGTCGGGTGCTATTTCGTGTCTTTGGGGGGTTTTTCGGGTGTGATGTGTGATCCCGCTTCTAAAGGGTTGCGTTAATTCCGCACGTCACGCTGCCTTCATGGGCCTGCTTCTGTAAGGACGATGAGCTGCCCACAATATATCCCCTACACATACTCGTACATATATACCCCTCCACATACACGACTGCCTCTGTGGCGCAGTCGGTAGTGATACCGCCTGCGGCGCTCGAGGTCGTGGGTTCGATTCCCACCGGAGACAATATTTGTGTGACCCATAAATGTTTGTCTCAAGAGTCTGGGTGTTTCTATGTACAATATGTATGTATTTAAAAGTATATAAGTATTAATATCCGTGGTCTGATACCCGTATCACAAGCAGGTTATTCCTAGCTTACTTTGGGATCAGATAGCGTTGTGTGTAATGTCCATGAATATTTATTTAATATTTTGTACATATGCATACGCTCACCCTTTCCAACCATACACCCACTTCCCACCCACATACACCCATAATCACACATAATATGCATTCAATGCACATAATACACAAAACCAGGATGAACAGAAGAAACTTGTTTGTATTTGAAATTAATTGATTAAAAATGTATGCATTTCTTCGTCAAACAAACTTCAACTAGTTCCAAGACCCGTAAGCTAGACGATCCGTTAGCGCAATCTAATAGAATATAGATCAGATAAAATTATGAGATATCAATATCAATATCAATACACATAATAAAATTGTAACGGGTCGCTGTCGCATGGAAGATAACTAAGTAAAAATATTATAGGGGGCTTTATGAACGCAATAGAACCCAAAACAAACATTTTTAGAATTTTTGTCTGTTTGTCTGTATGTCTGTTTGTCTGTACGTTTGTGCACGTTAATCTCAGTAACCGCTAAACCGATTGCGATGCGGATTTTTTTAGTGTTTATTTCATGTCAATCGGTTCTTAAATAAAAAAGTTCTATCACTTTAAAGATCGATCATGCACAGATATAAAAATCTAAAAATGGGTAAATCTAAACTGGCGTGTTGGCTTAATTGTTGGCTTAGTTGGAGGGTGGCAAGGCTGTGCATACTCACCCTGTGCTGCTTAATAATGTGCCGCTGAGCAGGGTGTGCAGTTTCAGATATCTGGGGCATATGATAACACCTGATCTCAGGGATAACGCAGATATGGAAAGGGAGCGAAGGGCGCTGTCTGTGAGAGCGAACATGCTGGCACGCAGGTTTGCACGCTGCACTCTCCCAGTTAAGGTTACTTTGTTTCGTGCGTATTGTACAACATTCTACACATGCAGCCTGTGGGCCAGATATACTCAAAATGCGTACAATGCCCTTCGTGTACAATTCAATAATGCGTTCAGGGTGCTGGTGGGGCTGCCCCGTTTTTGTAGTGCATCGGGGATGTTCGCGGATGCTCGCGTGGATTGTTTTTATACCACAATGAGGAAAAGGTGTGCATCTCTGGTACGTAGGGTGCGGGCCAGTACTAACAGCATCCTGAGCATGATAGCGAGCAGGCTGGATTGTCCATATGTAAATCACTACAGTGCTGTTTCACATGGGATGGAAAAGCAGTGATTCAAATCAAATTAATAAGTGGGTGCAGTGTGTATAGAGTCAATTATTTTAATTTAATAATAATAATAATATATTCTTTATTGTACACCAAAGCTTATAAATATTAACAAAATATAGGAGGTATTCTACGGTACAATGGGCGGCCTTATTGCTAGAAGCAATTTCTGCCAGGCAACCTTTAGATGGACTGGACTGTGTTATACTTTAATAATGGGGTTTCAGGTTTGGTGTCACATAATACTTATTAGCAAACTAAAATAAAATAAAATCGATCAATATATACCTACATAAATACATACATACCTACACATATACACACATAAATACAAAAATATACATACTTAAATACATATATACGTACAGAGATACAACTATACATATGTTATTACACTTCCTACACTTATATTATACGCACAAAAACTCAGTATACCGGTGGTTTAAATTGAAAGATAGTACTCCTTCACCCTTACCTTAAATGCGCCCAACGTTTGTGCACGCCTGATATGGACCGGTAGTGTATTCCACAGCCGTACTGCTTCAACAGTAAAAGATTTATTGGCAAATTTTGTTGAATGTGCTGGCATATGCAATCGCAAGTTCTTTGAAGACCTCAGGAATCTGGAATGAGTATCACACTGGAACTCAAAGCGTCCCTTGAGGTAGGAAGGAGCTAGTGGGTTAAATAAAATAGTATAGAGCAAAGAAAGAATATGAGCATTTCGTCGAAAGCGAATTGGGAGCCACTTGAGTTGATTGCGGTATTCAGAAACGTGGTCATATTTGCGTAAACCAAATATAAACCTTATACAGAAGTTTTGAAGGCGCTCAAGCTTATCTAGTTGCTCCTGCGTGAGATCAAGGTAGCTGGCATCGGCATAGTCTAATATGGGAAGTAGTAGTGATTGTGCAAGCGAAATCTTCGTCGGTATCGGGAGAAGGTCACGCAATCTTCGCAAAGAGCCTGCCGAGGCAAACAATTTGCGATTGACTTCCTGTAGCTGAGGCCCCCAGGACAGAGTACTATCGATATATATACCTAGGTTTTTCACTGTATCACTGACAGGTAACGGCATGCCATTGAAGGTAATTTGTGGTAACTGAGGCCAGGGAACTCGAGATATCATCCAGTTACTACCTATAAGAATTACCTGAGTTTTTGTTGGATTCACCTGCAAACCGTAGCTCCATGCACATATTTGTTCCAAATCACTATTGGTCGCGCTAAAAACCTCATGTATGTGACTGAGTGCAGCCTGTGAGTAAATTTGTAAATCATCTGCATAAAGGTGGTAGGATGAAACTAGTTGCTTTGTGATGGAATTAATAAATATTGCGAACAAGAGAGGAGATAAAACGCCACCCTGCGGTACACCAACCGAGATATTGTTCCAAGAAGAAACCGAGTCATCAATACAAATACGTTGCCGGCGTTCAGGTAACTGCGAAACCAATCAATCACTGGCGGAGATATGTTAATAGAGCGTAGAATCTCAAGCAGAATGCGGAAATCCACAGTACCAAAAGCATTACTGAAATCCAGTAACGTCAGCAATGTAAGCTTTCCACTCTCCATTCCCATTCTGATGTCATCTGTAATATTAACAAGGGCAGTAACAGTGCTATGCCCCGGGCGGAAACCCGATTGGTAGGAATTTAGAAGACAGTTTTTGTTGAGAAAGGAGTTAAGTTGAGTGTGAACAAGGCGCTCAAGGACTTTAGATAGAAACGGTAAGATAGAGATAGGACGGTAATGAGAGAAACACGAAGGACTAGATTTTTTAGGTAAAGGTATAATTTGGGCTTCTTTCCACATCGATGGAAAAATGCCACTGGAAATGGAATGGTTCAGAATATTACAGATAATTGGTAGTAAGACATCTAGAATCGGAAGGATCATCCTGCGGCTAATACAGTCATTACCAACAGCATTAGACGCTATAGATATTATGCTCTTCTTAACATCACAAGCGGTGAATTGATTAAAATTAAAAGATTGATATTCAGGAGTTGGTAGCTGTGAAAGGCGAGTAATAGTATTAGTTTTGGTACTAGCGTCAAAACTCGATGTATTTGAGAAATGCTTATTTAAAGCGTCGAGGTCAATATTCCTAGAATTAACTTCTTGTTTCGACTTACCAACTCCCAAGGTTCTTAGAAATTTTCAGATTTTAGCTGGATCTCCGTTTTCTATGGATATTTGAATGTGCTGGCGTTGTGCGTTCCTACACACCTTATTGCAGAGATTTCGTATCCTAACATAGCTTTCGCGGTTATATTCGGTGGGTTGATATTTATATTTTGTTTTAGCTCGACCTTTTTTATTAATTAAATCTTTTATTTCATTAGTGAGCCACGGCGATGGAGGATGTTTAATTTTTACTGGACGGACAGGTGCGTGAATATCGTAGAGGCTGACCAATTTGTTAGTTAAAAATCGAACCTTGTCGTCAACTAGAACACAATTGTACAACGAAGCCCAATCTATGCTACTTGCATCTTCTCTAAGTTTTTCACCATTCATCCGACTGAAGTTACGCTGCATTAACACCTTAGACTTTGCCTTGGGGGGGCGAGCTTTATAAGAGAGAAAAATAAGGTCATGAAAGGAAAAGATATCAGCTGTGCATTGGCCGTGTTTTACTACAAGCTCAGGAGATGAAACTATAATGATGTCTAGAAGGGAAGGAGCACAGTCAGGAAAATGGTGGGTAGTATCCAAAGGAAGAACAGAAAGATTACAAGCTTCCAAAATATTCCATAGCTTGACAGATCGAGACAGAGAAAGGGAGTCATTCTTAACAAGACAAGTATTAAAGTCTCCTAGTATTATAGTGTGTCGATAAGATGGCACTAGGTTTTACAGCAAAAGTTCGAAGGAAGAGAAATAATCCACTCGGTAGGAGGGGCTGTAGTAAACACCAAGAAGTGCCTTAGTGTGATTGAGTTCTACTTCAATAAAAATATACTCGCCCGAATTTGACGGCGGTGGCTGCGCTGATACCCGTAAAATATTGTAAGGGATATGCGATTTTAAATAAATACCAACACCGCCACCACGGCCCATCGAGCGATCATTCCTTATTAGGTGGTATCCTGGCAAAGTGACAGGAAGAGAAGGCAAATCTGGTGTCAACCAAGTCTCTGATACAAAAATTGCATGGATATGTTTATTGTTGAGGTTAGCCAGCATACCAGGAAAATGGGCGGAAATACTCTGGGCATTTATATGCAAAACATTGAAGTTATGAGGCACATCAGAGAAATGCGATTCGAGCACTTCTGCAAGTGAAGGAGTAACCACTGCGCTATTATTTAGTGTACGTGTTGAGCAAATATGAAAACTGTCATCATTGCCTTCCGATTCTGACATAATCTATAGCAATTTGTAAAAATAAAAATAATAATATAAATAATAATAATAATAAATAAATAAAATAAATCAATTAATAGAATAAATATTAATTATATATAAGTATAACAAAATAATATAAAATGAAAGGGTTAGGTTCACAGTCCGGTTCACCTACCAGCTGAGTGCAAATACAAATTAATACATTATTATAAACAAGAAAAAGAAAATAAATAAATTCGTATTCAGGGTTTTGACGTAATGAGAACATTATTGACATGATTATAAGACTAGGCTGTATCCGTCCAATTGCCTTTGCCGATTCCAAGATGGTTGAAAATTAATAAACTAATTGACAGTAATGACAAGCGATTTACAAGAGACAGTGACATGATAGCAGAATAAACAAAAATTATTGTTTCTTTGTCGTCGGTGTTTGGAAAATAAAATAAAGAAAGTGAAATTACTGTGACTATAGAGAGTGAAAGTGGTGAACAACAATTTGCAATATTATATAACAAGTTATAGCATAAACATTACCCGAAATTAAGTACACACGACGCGACGGTGTCAGCCAATGATAAACACTTATTACACTTATTTTTTGATCGTCACTGTGCGTCTTGGCTTCGCACTGGCAGCCGTTGATTTTGGAACTATAATGGCTTTGTCAGCTTCCGCTGAGGCAGCCGCAGGCGCAGGCGCAGGGATTCGTATCCTATCTAACTCCTGAAGCGAGGCGATGCGATGACGTGACCCATCAGACGCTGTTACATGGATGTGCCCCTCTCTCGTCCAGCACTTGTCTAATCCGTACCGCTCTCGTGCAGCCATGAACGTCTCGTGCCTGGTCTTCGTTAGAAACTCCGATATTGTAATGCCAGATCCTTTAAGTTTCGATTTTGAATACCAAATACTGTCACGATCAGCAACCTTGCAAAACTTGACAAGTATTGGTCTAGGTTTATGGGGGGAAGATGGGCGCCCCATTCTGTGGCATCGCTGAACATCGGAAGCAACAAAATCAGAAATTTGCAACTGCTGCTTCGCTACACCCACAACTATCTCCGCTGTGTCCTCAGAAGCACGCTCCTTCACACCATGCAGGAGGAGCATTTTGCGACGGCTGCGAGTCTCCAAACTATCCACCTTGCGTGTCAGATGGTCAACTTGTTGCTGAAGGAGATTCAAGGCAGATGATATGAAGGACTTAAAAGCCGCAAACTCCGACACTATATTTGCAGTGTCCGGTGCAGCGCTGCTTGCCAGCTTCGTTTCAAAGACCATCATCTGTTTATGAAACATTGATTTTAAGCTGGCCATTGACTCCTGTACGTTTGGTTCCATGTTCTTCAGTGAAATTATAAGTGCTGTAGTAGTTTTGAAGAGAGATAACACTCACACTGGTAGGTGACTTCTATTATTGTATGATTTTTATCATGAAAGTGAATACTGATAGTTAAATAATTAAAAAATTAATATTTAATATAGAGTGATTCAAAACAAGTCTATATGCCACAACTACCCACTATCTTTTTACCCACTATATTTAATGTAACTTATCTAATTTATTTTGACATGATTTCAGTTAATTAAATTTGTGAATTTCTAATTTGATTTGTCATGATGTGATTTGATTTTGTGTAATTAGTATAATGTAATTTATTTTGGTGTGATTTGAATTTATTTAAATTGATATGAGTAATTTAATTTGATTCTATATAATGTGATGTAACCTATTTTGATTTGTTAAGTACCTACTAACATAGTTTTAAGTACATTTTATTAACAATGTGAGTCCTGGATACTTGAATAAATGATTTTATTATTATTATTATTATTAATCAAAAAAGAGCTTATTGATTAAGGCTATATTAAAATAATTCTATAAGCCCATGTCTCCGGCGCTGCTTGATGAGTCTGATGAAGAAATACCTGTCCTTTCATACACCTTATGTGACGTAAACGAAGTTGCGGGGATCGCCTAGTACTTAATATTGAGCAAGGGCATGCATTATCAATATTACTGCCTAGCTACGTTAACGACATACAGAACTGAAATAAACAATAACAGAACTAATACACGGCCTTACTCACAGCCGCGCGGCCCTGCGGTGTAGCCTTGACCTAAAAGTTGCTGTGTATACTGGGGCCATTTTCATATGCAGGGGTTGAATTTTAGAAAACTGATAATACCTTAGAATGGGAGATATTGCTAGCTACAGCTGCTTCAGTACCAGTATTAATATTGTGTTTTATATGCGTTACGAGATCTAGCCCAAAATAATTTTCCTTATTTACTCTTTTTTTTTAATAATAAATAATAAATATTTGTGGACATTTAGCCACTAACACCACTATGTCATGAGAATGCCCTACCGGTAGGGATAAGTTATTAAGGGTAGATGGAATAGGGGGAATTAACGTGCCTTCCAAAGCTCGGTTAGGTTTAAATGTTTTCATAAACTGTAATGTATTACAATAAAAAAATATCTACCCAATAATATTTCGATCCATTTAACTTAATGGTTTTACGACTTACAAAACGATGATAAAATGATTGAGGAAAAGCATTTGGGGCATCCTGCATCCCCAAGGCGATCAATCTTGATTTCTGATACATTCAATTCTATTTCCTGGTAAGTATAGAGAATATGTTTTCTCTACGAAAATTTTTTGTAAGATATTGAAGAAGCAACAGATGACCGACATTATTTCCTTCTATAAATATTAATATAGACTTTTTCTCATTCGAACACTTACTTTTGGATTAATTATCTTACTAATATTATAAATGCGAAAGTTTGTGAGTGTGGATGTTTGTTACTTTTTCACGCTCAAACAACTGAACGGATCTGGCTGAAATTTGGTCCAGATATACATTATAGTCTGAAATAACACATAGGCTACTTTTTATCCCTGGAATAAGTTCGCACGGGAAGCGGGAACGGGAACAAAATATACGCAGGCGAAGCCGCGGGCATCAGCTAGTAATTAATATATTAATGTATTGAAGTAATACATTATTAAAAAATTAAATAAGTAAAACAATATTTGAATAATTATGACTATATTAGTAAAACGGTTTGAATTTGGAATTAAATATTGGTATGATTCTATTATTATACTTTGCTACAACGAGTCTAACAAGGGTAACCGCTTGAACCATTCGTGTTTTATCTTACCTGAAGTCATTTTTGAAAATTGTACCCCTGAGTAGGAAAAGGGGGTTACAGTTGTAAAGTAACACATGTAACCAGGGAAGCTAGAATGCATAGCTTTGTCCTACATTATAAAAATGTAAGTTTGTGAAGAAGCTTAGATGTTTTTTTTTCACAATCACGGTGTAACTGCTAAAGGAACTGGCTGAAATTCATTTCGAATAGAAACTACTCAATGGTATATTTCAATACGAATAAATTAATTTTAGACAGTCATTTTCTGAAAGCGTAGCGTGATTTTATCACAAAAAAAATCCTTTAACCCTTTGCCCAAATGTTTGCCAACGCCTAAATTATAACAAATGGATTTGAAAGCGGCCGTAATTAGGGGGTCAAGGTTCCGGACCTTCCGGCACGTCATCTGCTTTTGGGGATAAGGGACTGTTACCAAAAATGTAAATTTATTAAAGGGAGTCGTGGCTAGTTTATTACTTTTGCTGATAAGTTTGGCTTTAGCTTATGGCGCGGATACCTTTTAAATTTTAATGTATTTTTCAGTGGTCACACTGAAACTGCTAAACATAAAAGATCGCGACATATTTCAACGTATTTTCTTATATTTATATCACGTGACATCTTATATTATAATCTTACTAATATTTCAAATATGAAATTTGTGAGTATATGTTTAGATGGCTGGATGTCTGTTTCTTTCTCACGCTTTAACGGCTAAACGGATTAGGCTGAAATTATTATACCAAGTCTGAAATATCACATAGACTCACACTACTTATTTTTAGCCCTGAAATAAATGCTTGTAAGAAATGAGTACGGGAAAAGTACGACCAGCGGGAAACGCCGGGAGCTTTCGTTAGTATTTTTTTTTTTTTTTTTTATACCACTAAGGTGGCAGACAAGCACACGGCCCACCAGAAGAACCGGTGGTCACCGCAGCCCATGAACGTTTGCAACACCAGAGGCGCCACACTCGCGCTGCCGACCCTGTAAAAACCTTCTTAGACCCCTTTTGAAGAACCCCATACTGTAGGCGTTTGGGAAAACCGAGGCAGGAAGATCATTCCACAACCTAAGCGTGCGCGGAAGAAAACCCCTACCGGATCTAACCGTGCTCAAACGCTCCGGACGTAGGGTGTGAGGATGAAATCCCTGTCTATGGCGAGCGGTGCGATGATAGAAGGTAGCCGTGGGCATCATGTCAAACAATTCCTCGGAGCACATACCATTGTACAGGCGGTAGAACACGCATAAGGAGGCATAGTCTCTCCTGTCGCGAAGAGGTTCCACACCATCTGTCAGTATAGGATCGTTGACAACTCTCACAGCTCGCCTCTGCACCGAGTCAAATGGGCGAAGCTGATATTCAGGTGCCCCCGCCCAGAGGTGACAGCAGTACTCCATGTGTGGCCGCACTTGCGACTTATAGAGAAGCAGTGTTTGCGCCGCAGTAAAGTACCGCCGCGCCCTGTTGAGCACACCGAGCTTCTTGGACGCCAGCCTGGCCTTGTCCTCCAAATGACTGCGGAACTGAACGTCACTGGAGATGTCAACACCAAGGATCCCTATACTTTTAGAGATGGAAAGAGATGTGCCCTGGAATCGTGGCGCTACAGTAATTGGGGCTTTCTTAGCGGTGAAGAAACACGCCTGTGTCTTGGAGGGATTGAACTGGACAACGTTTTGTCTACCCCAATCGGACACTCTAGTAAGAGTAGCCTCGATTTCAGACACAAGCTGTTCACGACTTTCCTCCACTGCGTCCCGAGAGATACCGGGACGGCCTGTGTAACAAGTGTCCCCTGTACTGTCGTCTGCATAACAATGAATGCCGTCAATAGACAACATGTCATTGATATGCAGCAGAAACAGGGTAGGGGACAACACTGAGCCTTGCTGTACTCCAGCGTTTATGGCCATGCAGTCAGAACAGCTGCCATCGACAACAGCCCTGATGCTTCTATCGGCCAAAAAGCTGGACACCCATCCGCAAAATCTCTCGGTCAGTCCGTAGGAGGGCAATTTTTTAAGAAGACCACGGTGCCAGACCCGGTCAAAGGCTTTAGAAATGTCGAGGCTCACTGCTAGAGCCTCGCCCTTACTCTCGATAGCCGTCGCCCATCGGTGTGTGAGGCACACGAGAAGATCGCCCGTCGAGCGACCGTGACGGAAACCGTACTGCCGGTCACTGAGCAGGTCGTTTTCCTCAAGGTACCTCAGGAGCTGTGTATTAATTACACGCTCCATCACCTTAGACAATAGTGAGGTGACGGCTATAGGCCTGTAATTGGCCGGGTCAGTCCTATCACCCTTCTTGGGCACAGGATGCACATACGCGATCTTCCACGACGCCGGGACTTGTCGCATGGAATAAAAAAGCGAGAAAAGAAGTGTAAGTACCGGACACAACTCTGGACCACACTGCTTAAGTACTACCGCGGGTATACCGTCTGGCCCACTCGACTTATGAACGTCCAGAGAACGAAGCTCCCGTCGGACGTCCCGCTGCGTAAATTTAACTTCGGGCATGGAAGTTCCACACCACGGAACGTCCGGCGGCACAGCACCCCCGTCGCTCATGGTCGAGTTAGAGGCAAAGAGAGAACCCAAAAGGTCGGCCTTCTCCCTGGCACTCTGGGCCAGACTACCGTCGGGTTTAAGCAAAGGTGGTAAACCTGACTGACAGAAGTTTCCCTCGGCAGCTTTGGCAAGCGACCAGAATTCACGACTCCCTGAAGGGTACCCTGCTAGCCGCTCACCAATTCTGCCGACGAAATCGAATTTAGCCCTGACAATTGCTCTTTTGCTGGCCCTCGAGGCGGCATTTAATTTGCGTTTCACCTCAGAGATGTTAGGATCTGAATTTGCACGAGCCGTGGTCCAGGCTCTGTAGGCAGATTCTTTCAGCATCAAAGCTTCTCTGCAGAGCCGATTGAACCACGGTCGCTTTTTTGCTCCTACAGGGATCTAGCGGTTGGGAATATAGCACTCCATGCCCTCCAAGATCCCCTCAGCGACTGCTGCAGCGCAGGAATCCAGATCGTCTGAGGCAAAACAAAGCCGCCTCCACGGGTACGACGCGAAGAACTCCCGCAGTCCATCCCAGTCTGCTGACTTATAGTGCCACACATGTCGCCACTCCTTGGGCCGTAGTTCATCATCTTTTGTATGCTCGTTTTTGTTTTCTTCTACAACACAAATAAAATAATGATATACTTTGTAGATACGACAATATAACGAATACTTACTTATGTATGTAAATAGTTTTAAATTCTATGGTTTTAAACACGTGTGAAATTCATATTAAATGTTACTTCTTGTGCACAAACAGCTCTATAATATTAATAATAGAAAATATGTCGGTCATCTGTTGCTCCTTAAATAATAATTATATTGAAGGAGAAACATTTTTCATGGAGAAATCATATTCTTTATACTTACCAGGAAATAGAAGCGCTCGTGGCCCCGCGGACTCAGTGTTCTGTAAACGATCACTGCAGTAAGCAACATTTACTATGGCCGGACATGGATGGGTGACCACCACGTGGACCACTTTGTGACATTTATTTACGAGCGTTTCCGTGCTTCGGAAGGCACGATAAGCCGTTGGTCCCGGTTGTCGGTAAAATGACAGTCGTTAAGCCAAGTTGAAGGCCTTACGAGCGGCTTGAAAAATTTCAACTGTGGGTCGTCACAACCTGCGCCTGGGTCGGCAGCGCGTGTGTAGCGCCTCTGGTGTTGCAAACGTCTATAGGCTACGGTTACCAACCTTCCGGTGGGCCGTAAGCTTGTCTGCCACCTAAGTAGTATAAAAAAAAAAGAATTGATTTTATCAGAAATCAAGATCACCTTGGGGTTACAGAATTCTCCAAATGGTTTACTCAATCATTTGATTAAGTTGTAAGTTGTAAAACCATGAAGTTAAACGGATGTAGATATTATTAGGATACATTTTTTTGTAGGGGTTTTGTGTAGGGGGGGGATGTAGTGTGCCTTTCCGAAGAGCGGTAGGTACCTATGCTCGGGCCCTCCCCGTAAGCTGCCGACAGGGCTAGGGCGTCTGTTTGTTAGGGACGGCTGTATGTTTCTTTTTAATTTGAGGAAAATACTACATGTGTATGCTATGCCAGACTCCTACCGACTAAAAACCACACGTATCCTACCTAACAGTCTACGGTTGGGAGACCCGGGTAAGCCTTTGGAAGGATACCCCAGGACTCACGGCCGTATGGGTGACTTGCAAAAGGTCATCTGCAGGTGTTGATAACCTGCGCCTGTTCATTTCAACACGGCAATATGCACAAAATACATTAGTTAAAATTTCTCCTCCGTTTGCAAATATTTTCGTTCCGATTATTTAACAGAAGTTTTCCACAATTTCCACAACCTTCGGTTCTTTAAACAAAATGTGAAAAGCGACAGCTAAGCGCCATCAACTTGAGGGATATCTTCAATTGTCTTTCCATTGAATAACAGTAGGCGCACACTGGGCGACAGTCGCGGTGACTTGTCGCCCAGTGTAATTATAAAGGTCATTTTTGTCGTAGCATGGGTGACCGTTTATTTTTATTTTATTTTTGTTTTAAAACAAAATAAAAGGAAAAATAAAACAGTTTTCGGTGTGATTATGTCGATTGGAATATAGCTATTCCTGTCGAACAATCTTACTACAAATATTATAGGTAACTGTAAAAGTTAGTGAAAATATTTGTTACTCAATCACAACTCAACCCCTAAGCCAATTGGCTACAATACAGATAGCCGACACCCTGGACTAATGCCACAGTATAAAGAGAAAACGTACCTTCCATAGCATTCCCTGTAGGATTTTCCTCAAGTAAAAAAAACACAGGTTTTATCCCGGGAACAAGTTCTTGTGGGAAACGGGTACGGGATAACTTCGCCATACTGGTAGTAGAACAATAAATAAATAATCTCATCGTACAGGGATCCATTAGCGTATAACTGTGTGATTAATTGGCAGAAGCATAAAAAGTGTTATTGCGGTCACAGTTTTAGGTCGAGCAACGGAATTAGCTTGCCGACAGCACTTTATCATCGCTTGTTATTTTTATATATCGTGACAGATAGCCTGTGTACAAAGAGCAATGTACTCGTATACACATCTACCATTTGCAGGATAAAACAAATAAAGGATTTAACTCTGATCTCTATAAATTTTTGGTTAAATATACATTTATTTTAGTTATTTAAATTTGCAGCACATAGCATTTTGTACATATAATATTACCAATATTCTTAACATAGCGCCATCTCGTCCAAATTAGGTGCTGAGTAGACGACAGACTATCCGTGAAGCACAGTCCTGGGGTCATCCTTCCAAGGTCTTACCCGGGGCTCCCAACCGAAGGTATTAGGTAGGAAACGTGTGGTTTTTAGTCGGTAGGAGCCATAGCATCCATGTAGAATTTTCCTAACTTTAAAAAAAAACTTGTGGCACAGACCGTCTTCAGTGCAAAAAATCTGCCACGGCCGATGGGCGCCAAGCGAGCTGTCGCTTTGTGCGCCGCAAAAGTTGGTCGCCTGTGCTGCACATAGCACAGGGCGGAAACTCCATACAATTAATGATTCACACACGGCGATCTAATCCCAAAGTTGGCAAGGAATAACCTGCTTGTGTTATGATTCGTTTCATTTCTGTCACCTGCACTAAAAACACGCTATGTTCGTATGAATAGGACTGTGTGTGTGTCCAATAAGACTAAGCAAAAGTTTCCTCAAAACACCCGCCAACTATAATGGCAGCTGTGGCGGTACTGGCGGCGAAGATGGGGGAGCTTTATCAGTGAGGGGCAGGGAGTTGCCTATCTGTATTAATATTATTATTTTATCTTTGCCTATAGTTAAAGCGATGAAATCAACATCCGAACTCTCAATCAAACATTCGTTCGACTGAAAATCACAGTACAGATCATTAAAGAAAAGTAGGATAGATATGAACGGGAGTTCCGGGTACGCCCTCTGAAGAGTAGTCCCAAGGTTTCTGACACGCTGAAGCGAGGCTCGGGACGTAGCGGTGATTAACGCTTGATAGGAGCTCTCCTACCGGTTGTCACAGATACTTACGGGGCACGGGAGCTTCGGTAAGTATCTGTGGCGAATAAATATGGCTGCGAGGAGCGCAGTGAGGTCACAGCACTCTACACATTGTTGGAATGCACGGCATGATCGCAACAGCACCAAATCCTTGTAGCAGAGCTGTACGTGGACACTCTCTCGCTGGAGGCCATGGTGCGAGCCATGATCTCCAGCGGGCGTAAGTGAAACTCCACTGCCTCTTTCTGCGAGCAGATCATGCTCGTGAAAGAGACAGCGGGTAGAGAGCGGGAGAGAACTCTCCCACCCGAGTTCCGCAGTCGGCGGCAGGGGCTTCGCAGACGTGTCTTCTCCCAAGATCTCAATGAACGGAGGCCTTAGGACGGGCAGGGGGCTGCTCACCGTCCTTACAGAAACAGGCTCCTACATGCAGGTCACCAAGAAACTAGATATTTTAATACAATGAGTTTCATTACATTTTTAGCAGCCACAGATTACAGATTCATATTCTGTAATTTCAGCTCTAAATTAAAAGGTACGCAGAATAAAATATGATACCTACCTGTTTTATTCATGAAATATAATATTCCGGGTGTTTTTCATTTCCTCTTCCTACATTGTTGGCACTGTTCTCGTATAAAATCAATAAGGTAAAATTATATCCCTGTGGTTCAACATTGTTCCGTATTTTATTGACAGGGTGCATGATAAAAATAGATGGAATTTTTCCTGTAACGTTATGAAAACCTGCTTGGATGTAGCGCGGCGTTCACTGTTATTTTATGAATTGACTTGCCTTTGAAAAGAGATTTTTTGTTGTATATTACTTTTGTGTAATGGATAAGGGATGATCCACAGGAAGTTTTATGTATTATGTGGACTAGATAGCTGACAATCATATTCAACAACTTATAGCACTATAGCTTTTCTGTTATCGAACTCAAAAATATTTTTTAAATTCCAACCCGTTTTTTCTGAATTTCGAGATCACAAAACAAACTCTTTTATTTTATAATATTAGCATAAATTTTAAAAAGGAAGAATTCATATTGTATTCTTAAAAGCTATCGACGGTAAAAGCCAAAAGCTCGGGTGTTTGAACAGATAAAAATTGTTCAAATACAATCAAGCGCCCATTTTCCAGCTCTCTAGTGCGTTAACCTCGATGAAAAATACCAGTTCAATCTGTAGATGATACTTGAGCAGTCCCCAAGTCGCTCCTTTATCAGATTACTGACTTCACTTCAAAGAGCGTAAAAGCATAGATAAACTATAGACATTGTGTAAAATATCAAAGGAAACTGAAACGAGAATTCCTTGCATTTTACTGAAAGAAAGAGGGTGACTGAAGGATAAAGTTTGAAATACGGTTATTCAACAGCGAACAAAAGAGGTTGATATTACTCGCAGAGACACTTTAAGACAATAATTGGTGGCCATTATATAAGTACGTCGAAGAACTGACTGCCGATGAAGCAGACAAGTTTTAGAGTGAAGACTGCGGTTCGGCAAAAGTTGGTCGGAAATAGCTCTTCTAGTTCTCTTCCGAAACTGGAGAGATCTTCAAAAGATCACAGAGAGAGACCGTGGGTTTTGGTGGAAATTGGGCGAGGCTTCCATCCAGCAGTGGACTGACATCGGCTGATTTGATTGACGGACGAATTCAGTATAATATATATACATATCGTCATTGTTGACAAATTGCTCGATAGTTTTTTTTTTTTTTTTTACAAATAGCACCCGCGGATCTGCCCACTTGGAATTATGTTTCCATTCCCGTATTCCATGGGAACTAATTCCGGGAATAACAAGTAGACTATTTACCAACACTATGTGTTAATACAAAAATATCCCTGTACCAAATTTAAGCCAGATTTGTTGAGGCGTTAGAGCGTGAAAGAGTAACAATCATCCTCATATCGAAACACACACATTCACAAATTTTCGCATTTATAATATTAAGCTATTGCATAGCTTCTATCGCGGGCCTTGCGTGGAGACCGAATCCAGAAATTGTGTCACGAAAACGAGTCACACTCTCGGCTACCTTCGGCCACGTTCGTGTATCTAGTCTAGTCTAGCAATTCATATTTTTTTTGTTTACGTCAATTATGAACTCTGCAGTCGTTATATATTATTATTATTATGTCAAATAATCCAAAAATTGATGCTTGTACCCAGAATCGATCTTGCGCCTTCTGCGTACCGATCCGCGTCTTAACCACTCGACCAAAGTTGAATTAAGAGTTTTGGTCGAATTTAGAGTTCTTAATGTGAAATGACAATTTCGATGCTGTCAATTACATTAGTTGCTGTCAATTTACTTCGTCTAAATAAAAATTCGACTATAGGTGTATAGGTATTCATCATCTATGTACAACAGTGAACTGTACTCGTATAATTTGTGTAAAAAGTGTTTTAAATATAAATAAACAAAGTGCATTTATTAATGTAGAAAGTCACGAAAAATAGTGAAAGAAAATGAGTGAGTACTCTATATACATACATTTTATTATTATTATCACCAATGCAGTATTATTTTTTGTTTTGTTAATTTATATATAATACTGCTATAAAGATAACCAAACCCGGGAGTACGTTCCCATGGGAAGCGGGAAGAAAATTTCACGCTGACGTAGCCGCGAGCGCCATCTATCCCATACCTATGTACTTTAAACGTGTCATAAAAGTCACAACAATACCATACATGCATATTTCAAAGAATGTCTATTATTACCATAAAATTTGTAAAAATAGTTTTTAAGTAGAAAGAAGAAACCTATTGTTTTATCTTTTAACTAGCTGACCCTCGCAACTTTGTTTACGTCACACAAGGTCTATGAAATTAGAGGTATTTATTAATCATACTCATCAAGTAGCGTGTAAATCTGCCCTGTATGCTATATCAAAATAGAGCTTAATGGTTAAAACTATTCCTCAGTATAGAATTTTCCTCAGTATAAACAATTTACATACAAACACCGGCGTGTTAGAATTTTATTACATGTATCAATGTAGTAGACGTAACGTGTATAAAATGACATCAATCAAATGCTTAGACCATATAACATGGTTAGATGATCTATACTCTGTTAAAACTAGGATGATAATATTGATAGCTCACGCCTATGAAGTACCGTATTTGTTTATGTCAAGAATACCTCAAAAAATTACCGTAGCACATAGACGAGTACCGCCCACTTATCGTAGTGAAGCGTCTTCCAAGAATACCGCACAATTGACCATAGACAAATGAATCGAATAAATCGAATTAAACTATATTATTTTAAATGAAAGTAAAATGATTACGTGGGAATCTACTAGTTTTTTTTTGTAATATTAAGCATGTTTTGTAATATTAACCTAAATATTAAGCACGTTATTAAATAATAAAAATATTATAGGCGCCATATTATGCATAATATTGGATTTTCGTTCAAAAAATAGAATAAAAGAAAGATTGTTATGGAACGTACAGATATTATGCTGGCACGCATAGATTTTTTAAGGAAAAGCTAAAAAAATTACAAATTGGGACTCTGTTATTTTTTTCGTGGCTTAATGCCAATCACACCGTGCCGAAAGCATGGACCGATGACACAGCACTGTCTGTTTCAAAAGTACCCGAAGGCAAAGGACAGCGACTTATGTTATGATATGACACATGCAGGATCAGCAACTGGTTTTGTACCTAATTGTTTGTTAGCCTTCAAATCAACGAAAACAAATGAGTATCACGAAGAAATGAATTTTGAGAAATTCAAATAGTGGTTTTTGGTGTTACTAGAAAATTTACATGAACCACACATTATAATAATGGATAACGCGCCATACCACTCCGTGCAAAAAGACAAAGCTCCAACATCAGCCAATAACAAACTGGAATTGATATCCTGGCTCCAAAGCAAAGGAGTAGAAGCAAAGGAAACAATGTTAAAACAAGACTGCTCTGTTTAGTTAAAGAAAATAGACCAAAAAAGCCAATATTCATTTTGGACGAGATTGCTGAGCAACGTGGCCATACAGTTCTCAGATTGCCACAGTATCACTGCCACTACAATGCCATCGAACTGATTTGCGCTAATATCAAAGGTATTTTTTTCTTTATCCTAGCACCTCAATTGGTAAAAACAGATAATTTACGTTATTATTTATATTATTTATTTATGTTTTATAGGTCATGCAGCCAAACACAATACTTCTCCACCATTTACTGCCAAGAAAATGCTCACACTTTTACAAAATGCGTGTGATAATGTTACTGCGGAGGACTGGAGGAAAGTCATAGAACATACGAAAAAAATTATTGAAGAGGACAGTGAGCGCGATGTTCACGTTGATAACATCTGTGAACAGCAAGAATTTATTATTTGCCTTGGTGATGGTTCGAGTAGTGATGAAGATGATGAGGATTTAGGTTGTGCACCCCTGAAAGAATTAAAATAGTAATTTAGATTTATTTTTCGTTTCATTTCACCTAAGGCCCTTCCTCGGCAGCGGGTAGGGAGCGGGGAGAAATATCCTTCCGTAGTTCCGCAGTCGGCGACTCGGCGGCCTGAGAAAGGCGAGTTGGCTGCTCGCCGTTCTTGCTGAAGCAGGCCAAAACGGTGCCGTGTTTCTTTGCCCCTCTTAGTGGCGGATAGTACCCAACTCTCCTCCTCTTCCCCAAGTACCGAGATAACTCCCCAGACGTGGGATAGCACCTGAACCCCCTAGGCAGGCCTAAGTGGTCGCCAAAGTCTGCCGGGAGCCCCGGGACATCCTTCCGAGACAGTTGTAAGGCATCCTGTGGTCTTAGTAATTAGGATTCCATAGCATCCATGTTAGATTCCACACTTAAAAAGAGGCTCTTCCTCAACAACGATTTGGGGCTTGCGTATATTCTACTGAACAAGTTCATTAGGTACCGAAAAAATATGCGCAAGATCGTAGTCGTGAGAGGGCTTTTTTTTTCATTTCATGTCGCGTCCTTACGTGAATTTAATTTAAAAAGGTGTAAGGTGGCTCCTGAATTAATATGGACGCGCGGACGTCGTCAGTCAGTCAGTTCTTGTTTTTATATATATAGATAATAAAAACGAATTTGTTACAATCGATTTCAAATTTTACTGGAACGATAATCGAATAGATTCATTTACGATTATACACTATGGGGTGCACTATTCAGAGCTATCAAAATTATCAACCTAATTTTAACAGAGTATAAGATCAAATGTCATCAATATTCTGAAAAAGAAATTAAAAATAGAGTTCACAAACTCTTTTGAAAATACATACTGTACCTACCTTAGAGGATCGTTATGAAGATAACAGGATAGTTAACAACCATCCATAGAAAATAGATGGTATAATGCTGAATACCGCAAAGAACAATCGGCGCGGCATAGAATGGGGCCTATACTGATATCCTGGAGGATATTAATGATGCCGATGTCCTGTGCCTGCTGAGGCACACACACGCCGTCATGCATGTCTGCAGGACAACGTGCAGGACAACGAGCAGGATGAGGCAGCGAATGGCTGGACTGAAATTAAAATCGACAGACGCAAGAGATGTGGTGGAGGCACTAATTCACGTACCTCAGGAGTGTCGTGTCAGAAACTGATGGAATAGAAGAGTACCCTACATAATTTCGAGTCTCGCCAAGGCCAGAATAACCTTTACACAGCTGCGCCCCGTAGGCAGTTGCGAAAATAGACACGAAGAGTGAAACTCAAAACAAAGTAAACGTTAAAACTGTACTGCTAACTGCTATACGGATGCGAGCATAGATTTAGAATTTTTCGCTAATGGATGCGAGACATGGAAGGTCACTAAAGTAAAGACATTTCGCACCAGCTACCAGCTATAAGTCTTCGTCAAACGCTGCCTCCAATGGATCCTCGGTACATATGGGCCCGAGAACATCACGAACGTAAGACTATTGGAACGCTGCAGTGAGACCCCAACAGATCAAACGTCGGAAGTGTAGCTGCTGCGCTGGATTGGACACACGCTGCAAAGGGACCATGAATCACATCATACCAAGGCAAGTCTTACTGAAACTACTGGTAGGCTTTCAAAAACTGTTCGATAGTAAGTAGGTACATTTATTGATAGTAGCTATAGGCTACATAACATAATGCGAAGATTAATAGGAGTGGTGCAGCAATGAGGAATGTTTCGAAAACGGAAAACATTTAATCGTTATAAGAGTATCCGTTGCGCCTCTGCGTAAATGGTTGAAGTTACATAAAAATAATTTATTACAAAATAATTGTTCTTCTTAAAAAGTTCTAAAACAAAATTCCAAAAGCCCAAATGTCCACAGTCAAGTAGGCACTTGGTACTTTACTTTGTTGAACATAGGCCTTAAAATCTTACTTCTTACTAATATTATAAATGCGAAAGTTTGTGAGTGTGGATGTTTGTAACTCTTTCACGCTCAAACAGCTGAACGGATCGGGCTGAAATTTGGTACGGAGATACATTATAGTCTGGAATAACACATAGGCTACCTTTTATCCCGGGAATAACTTCCCGCGGTAACAAATTTTACGCAGGCGAAGCTGCGGGCATCAGCTAGTATTCTTATATAGAAATAATTATACTAGCATAGTTGGTAAAAAATGCTATGTAATAGCTTTACCGCGGCAGTCCCCGAGTGCCACACGTCTTTTTTATTTATTACTAGCTGAGCCCGCAACTTCGTTTACGTCACATAAGGTGTATGAAAGGAGAGGTACTTCTTCATCAGACTCATCAAGCAGCGTGTGAAACTGCCCTGTTGGCTTAATCATAAAAGAGCTTTAAGATTAAGTCTATTCTATAACAATTCAGTCCACGCCAACCATTAAGCCAACAAGCCAGTTTAGATTTACCCACTTTTAGATTCATAAGTCTATGCATGATTCTTTAAAGTGATATAACTTTTTTATTTATAAACCGATTGACATGAAATAAACACTAAATGTTAAGCGGAGCTAACCTTAATACATTAAAGAAAACCGCATTGCAATCGGTTAAGCGGTTGCTGAGATTAGCGTGCACAAACGTACAGACAAACAGACATACAGACAAACAGACAAAAATTCTAAAAATCATTGTTTTGGGTTCTATTGCGTTCATAAAGCCCCCCTATAATATTTTTTCTCATTTATCTTTCATGTACAGACAGCGACCTGTTACGATTTTATTATATGTATTGATATTGATATTGATTGATATTGATTGTTATTACGGTGAAAATTTGAATTAACTTTTGATTATAATTTCTGAGGCACTTCACCTAACAAAATGATAAATTATAATGACAAACGTGAAAGATACGTAAACAAAACATGAGCTTATCAATGATATATAAAAACTATAGATACGTTACCAACACTTAAAAATGGCAACAAAAAAGTCAGGCAATTGCCTTAATTTTCATACATGCTGCCATAGATAATTTCATAGAAATTCTTTTTTTGAATATAAAAAATATTTGCCATTTTTGAAAGCCGTGATGTTCGTACATGACGTGTCTATATTATAATACGTCGTTGGAGCTTACGATTTTAGAATACAAAGTTTGTTTTCTTAAAATTGGCCAGAATTCCAACCTTTTACAAACAAATTACCAAAATGTCATGACTTAATACTCTGTTTTGAGTTCAGTTCCTCTTAAAACTTCGTGAGTAAGCGAATATGTGTGGGTGGCATCTTACCTTACTTTATTTATATCATTTTAGAGAGGAAATTTCTCCAGAACGCGAACATAAGTAAAACATAGAAGTGTTAATGGCTTTGGGGGTAATGAGATCATAAAATAAACTAGATAATGAGGTCATAAAATAATCATAACGGGCGTTTCAAGTTCCATTTCACGTCACGACACATGAGACACATAACAGCTGTTTTATTAGCTAGATAAAACGAAACAAAAACCGGTCAAATGCGAGTTGGAGTCGCTCACAGAGGGTTCCGTAACTTTCCGTAACAAAACACGGTGAATAATAACGTTTGTTGTGTGGGAGCCCCCTTTTATCCCGAATTTTTATATGATTTTAGTATTTGTTGTTATAGCGGCAACACAATTAATATGTCTAACTTTGTCTAACTTTTAAGGTTCGCTCACAATAACCTAATTTGTCTATCTCTTAAGGTTCGCTCACGATATAATAAAACTGAAGAGTTTGTTTGTGCTAGGATCTCAGAAACTACTGGTTGCATTTCAAAAATTATTTTATAGTTTAATATTTCATTTATTAAGGCTGGCTAATGGCGATATAACATCACGCTAAGACGAATAGGAGCGGAGCAGCCATGAATAATGTTTCGAGAACGGGGATTATTTCTTTCTTTTGAGAGCTGGCATTGCGGACGCTGCATAAATAGTTAAAGTTACGTAAAAATTGTGTATTACAAAATTGTTCCTCTTAAAAATTTATAAAAATAAGTCCTGAACAGCATATGCCTATCTTTTATGGTTCACTTACAATAACTCTCTTATTAAGTTTTAAAGTATGGCCGACGCGACGGGAGTAAACTTCACCTGCAGCGACAGCCAGTCAACTGAACGATAAAAACCGGCCAAGTGCGAGTCGGACTCGCACGCGATGAGTTCCATACCGAAAAACGGATGGGTGGAAGTAAAAGCGACGGGAAACATTATATCACTTTAACACCTCTTTCCTTCTCACTCTCATGTGACGCAAACGAAGATATGCGGTTCACCTCTAATAAATTCAAGCGACGCGACGGGGGTAAATGCAACGAAAGCGCTCGTGGCCCCGCGGACTCAGTGTTCTGTAAACGATCACTGCAGTAAGCAACATTTACTATGGCCGGACATGGATGGGTGACCACCGCGTGGACCACTTGGTGACATTTATTTACGAGCGTTTCCGTGCTTCGGAAGGCACGATAAGCCGTTGGTCCCGGTTGTCGGTAAAATGACAGTCGTTAAGCCAAGTTGAAGGCGGCTTGAAAAATTTCAACTGTGGGTCGTCACAACCTGCGCCCGGGTCGGCAGCGCGTGTGTAGCGCCTCTGGTGTTGCAAACGTCTATAGGCTACGATTACCAACCTTCCAGTGGACCGTAAGCTTGTCTGCCACCTAAGTAGTATAAAAAAAAACGGGAAACATTATAATACTCGAAATATTAATACCATACCTCTCTCTTTCTCACTCTCATGTGACACAAACGAAGTTGCGCGGGTCAGCTAGTATATCCATATTTATATTAGATACGTGACACATTGTTTGTTCGCGAAGAACTTCTAAACTAGTTAAATACCAAATTAGCACACCGTGTGCAGTTTGATGCAATTTGAGACATGATTGTTTTTGTTCATGAAAGACCAAAAACTTTAGCCACAGCAACGCTCGACCTGGTCCTCTAGTATAATATCGATCGCGATAGCTCCAAGAAACATTGAGTGAGAACATGCATTATCAATATTACTGCCTAGCAACGTTAACGACATAAGGCGTTAAGGGAACACAACAGAACTGAAATAAACAATAACTACAGAACTAATACACGGCCTTACTCACAGCCGCGCGACCCTGCGGTGTAGCCTTGACCTAAAAGTTGCTGTGTATACTGGGGCCATTTTCAAATGCAGGGGGTTGTATTTCAGAAAACTGATAATACCTTAGAATGGGAGATATTGCTAGCTGTAGTTGCTTCAGTACCTCTCGAAGGTATTAATATTGTATATTTTTTTATGCGTAACGGGATCTAGCCCAAAATAATTTTTCTTATTTACTCTTTTTTTTAATAATAAATAATATAACTGTTTTGCATTTAAACAAAACAGGTATTATGTGTGAAATGAGACACAGCGTTGAGTTGAAGACGCATTGTGTTTATGCCATTAACTAAGTGTCTATGATTAAAAACTTACCCGTTTCTCTATGGTTTATATACCTGTCTCGCTCTCGCCAGCGTGTGTCGTCTCCTTCAAACGGCATCTGTGTTTGACACTGACAGGCTGACAGCTCAAACTTCATAGTGTCTTCAAAGATTACCAGCAAGAGCATTGCTTCAACGCTGTGTCTCATTTCACACATAATACCTGTTTTGTTTAAATGCAAAACAGTTATATTATGTTTTCATGAGACACAGCGTTGAGTTGAAGACCTGTTTGGTATCTGCTGGTAGAGAGCACAAACGCTATGTTGATTAGTAGGTATGCCAATGTAAAATAGTCTTTTAAAGATTGTCTATTTAAAATCATAATTATTATTGAAAATAATCTAATGATAAACTAAATTTAGTTGAACTTAATTGTTGGAATTAACTTTAAGTTTAAATTATTAAAAATAAAAACATAAAGTATGTAAATACTTATGTGTGTCAATAATAAAGTTGTGAAGATATTTGACTCAAAACAACACTATCTGCATTGTTAAAAGAGAAAGAACTGCATTAATAAATAAAATGTAGGTTACAATTTACCATTTGTGTGTCTCTGCCTACCTCTCCAGGGTCAAAGGCGGGACTACATGTCTATATGTACACACTAAATCAAATAATCAAATATTGCTTGCAATAATTTAGCATTGACATTGTAACTGTTAGGGCTTTAATGTTAGCCTCTCTAAAAATACAACCTGCAACTATTTTTCTTGAGACTGTTTGTAGTCTACCTGCTTAGGACATAAATAAAGAATGTGGCCTTTTCATTCATGGCAAGTACCATGATTAATACAGAATTCAGTAAATGGAAAATTATTTACTAACTTTTTCATTATAGTCTTAAATTCGTATAACTGGACAAACATTATGGTCAGATTGTTGATAAAGCAACCAACCAGATTGCCAATGGGTTATTGAATCAGTCTTTGACCCGAACTTAGGCTACAATATGATTTAATTATATCCTTGACCTGAAATCTGCGATCTGAGGTTAACATAGTAATTGATGTTATCCTCCTGACAATTTCAAAGAATAAGATGAAATTCTGAGCCAGTTAACTGACAGCTATATTCCCCTACTGGGAGTTCTGTTGTTTCAGGTCTAGCCAGAGTGATTGCTCTTAATGATAATTTTCTTTGAAATGTGTAAATCCGTTTTAGCACAATATGTTGAGATAGCTAACTTTACACAAGTTAGTAAGATATATCATGTCAACTTACCTTCTATAAATAATATTGCAAAGGAAAGAGCCATTTGTTGACAAACAGGCAACTTCAGTATAACCACCCTAGGTAATTTTCTATTGGAGAACTGTAAGTTGCAAAAGTTGACTGTCACCAACTGCCTACTAGCAAACTTGTTCTAAAACAGACCAATTTTTGTATTTATTGTCACCCCCCCCCCCTTTCCTTGTCGAATTAGGGAGGGTACGTGCCTGTAGCCTGATCTATTAAGACCTTCCGCAGGTCATTCATTGGGATCAGTTCTGCTCGGACTCTGGTTTGCAAATCCGGCAGTAAAGAGCTCTATTCTGACTCTGATGTTTTTAGGAACTATGTCCCTTTTACATGATATAAGGAGGGCTAACACTCTTATTATTAATTTGGGTAGGTGGATTTCCCAGCCCAAATAAAAGTTCCACTCTAATGCTATTAGGAACTAACATATATTCCTTTCTTAGGAGAGTTAACACTGCCGACAGTGTTAATACCGATATTAAGTTGAGTGGGTGGAATGCTCAGCCCAACTAAAAGTCCCAATGATGGCTGAAAATGTAGTCTCGAGTTACAAACTCTTGTACAACGTTGGGTGGGTGGAATGCCCAGCACAACTGAAAGTTCAAATGACAACTGAAAATGTCAAAAAATAAAAAGAGGATAGAGTTGCATATTCTTGTACAACAGCCAACATATTTGATGCAAACAAATCGTATCTGAGACGCCCCACATTTCATACATAGCCTCCGCGGCCTGGGGAAGGAATTGCCACTCTAGTATTCTGCAACCTCTTTAAACTCCACTATTCCCGTTTAGCCTCTCCGGGAGATAAGTGACAGAGTCATTTGCAGTTGCCCTGTGAGCTTCGGAAGCTGGGCTTCAGCAGTGCAAGGGACTTTCTCCCTCGTTTAACAAGGGTTTTATTGTCTATCTGTATGGAGTATGTGTGCATCATTTGAAGTCATCCGCTGTTTATCTACACTGTTAAGCCCATTACCTTGACAGATGTGTCATTTAACTGGGCACCTCAGCCTGCATCTGCTGCATCTTATGTTAAAAGAAAGTATGTGACACTGTCATCCGCTGACTGTTTATGGTTGCAAACACTATTAAGCCCATTACCTTGACAGATGTGTCTTTAACTGGGCACCTCAACCTGCATCTGCTGCATCTGATGTTAAAGAGAATGTGTGACACTGTCATCCGCTGACTGTTTATGGTTGTCTACACTGGTAAGCACATTATCTGACAGATGTGTCATTTAACAGGGCACCTCATACCGCATCCGCTGCATCTACTGGTAAAACAAAATGAGCGACACTATCATCCGCTGACTGTTTATGGTTGCATACACTATTAAGCCCATTATTTTGACAGATGTGTCATTTAAGTGGGCACCTCAGCCTGCATCCGCTGCATCTGATGTTAAATGTACCGAACAGTACCATACAATGTCTAGTTACCAACCACAATGATCGTTGTAAGAGAGATAGGCTTCTCTTCAGGTGCGGCTTGTTACGTTTGAACTTTTTCAAGAAATAATTGCAATTGAGGGCAATAAAGACAAGCAGTTTGTAAAGTTCAGTGAACTAAACAAACTCTATAACTCTCTGGGGAAATCTGACAGAAAAGGCGGTCGCACCGTCCGCTCGGCATAGCCGACGTCCCCCACAAGAAAATAATAATAGCTCTCTGGGGTAATTGTATCCCGCGTCAAAATTTTTTTTTTTTTTTTGTTCATTAAGGACAAATGCAACTTAATTAGGTACATACTCAATTCTCAATAACTATCTTTTCCTTTTAAGTCTGACTCAATTTTGTACGGAGATGTTCTATTTCCTGAGAAATTTCTAACACAGATCTCTGATAATTTATGTGCCAACTCCCTACTCACAATTTTATTGTCTCCGCTTTCTGAAAGACTCATGATGTCATATTATGATAAAAAATTCAAAAATCCTTGGGTACTTAGGATCTCCGCGATCCAATTTGACCAATTTTAGTTTAAAAAACATCTTTTAGAGTTGACCATTGGTCAAAGGGAGGTTGTGGTATCACATAATTGTAAAACTGCTGTGCAATAATTGTCAAGTGAATACAAGCATAATGAGCGTCTATTTCCACAAGCCAATCAATTCTTTAGTTGCAATTAGTCTGCAATATCAACTAGAAAAGGCTTTACCGCCCGTCCTAGATTGGACCTAGTCTCTCATATGACTTCTTTACTAAAAACATTTGATAAAGAATATTTGATTACTTTAAGTTGTTCACATTATCATAGATGTATTATAATCATAACACCTCCAAGGTGTTTCCATTAATATATTTTTATGATATATTTTTATGGTAAATTTGCTGTATGTAGCTTCAATATTTAACTTCAATGTGTAATAGCTAGCACCTTGCCGTGTAGGTGAGCACAATTTTTTGAGACATGAGACAACCTCCTCAAAAATTTATGGTTTGATAGTGAAGTTAAAGCGAGTTGTAAATTTGTTTCAAAAACCATGTTATTTTTAATTGTGGGCTATTAAAAGTCACACTTTACTACACTCAACCTTGTTTTCACAAATAGTTATTTGGTAAGTATAAGAATTCATTCAAGTGAAATAGTTACTGCAGTTTCAGGATTTTTCTGAAACTGTAAGTCTGAACTAAACGTCAGTCATAACAATGAGTCAATATTTAGATGTCTAACCAATTAATAAAACTTTGTAATACCACACCATTTTTAAATACGAGTCTCTGTATTATCTGTATAACCTGTTATCATTGCTAAATAACTTATTTGTTTGAGGCCTCGAAACTCTGAACTCGCAAGGCCTGTCGGAAAGGCCTTCTTGTATAAAATAACTTTTTAAGAGGCTGAATCAGTTTCATCTAACTGTAATAACTCTTGTAATTTATATCAAAGTCTTTGATCAAACTTGTGCTCGAACAAAGATAAATTACGAGAAGATGTGGACGGATGTCTCAACAAGATGTCGATGAATTGGTTTCAAGATGTGCAGGAGTATGAGTACCAGTCTGCAGGTTAGGTTAACGCGATAACAATTGGGAAAAATTCAGTAGGTATCACTTGATCCAACAAAACATGAAAAGCATTCACAGGTCGGTGTGAACTTGTAATAACTGGATTGTACTTACTTGGGTACAGCTTAATTACTTCTACTGTTTGGAGGAGGTGATGCAAAGTCATATTCATCCTCCGAGGATGATGAACTTATTTGAAATTCGCACTGATCACCTCCGGAACGTACCCGGCCTGCGTCGTTTATTCAGACTCAGTACGAAACACGTCCAAAGCGCTTTTTAACTACTGAAACGCTCTTATTTACGCTGTTTGATATTTTCACACTAGAAAAACTATATTTCAATGGTTTTTCCAATTTTCTACACTTAGCGAAAATTTTTGATTCTTTGCGCGGCAAAAATCACAAAGCTATGAAGTTTGAGCTGTCAGCCTGTCAGTGTCAAACACAGATGCCGTTTGAAGGAGACGACACACGCTGGCGAGAGCGAGACAGGTATATAAACCATAGAGAAACGGGTAAGTTTTTAATCATAGACACTTAGTTAATGGCATAAACACAATGCGTCCTCAACTCAACGCTGTGTCTCATGAAAACATAATAAATATTTTGGACATTTAGCCACTAACACCACAATGTGATGAGAATCCCCTACCGGTAGGGATAAGTTATTAAGGATAGACGGAATAGGGGGAATTAACGTGCCTTCCAAAGCTCGGTTAGGTTTAAATGTTTTTAGAAACTGTAATGTATTACAATAAAAAAATATCTACCCAATAATATTTTGATTCATTTAACTTAATGGTTTTACGACTCACAAAACGATGATAAAATGATTGAGGAAAAGCATTTGGAGCATCCTGCATCCCCAAGGCGATCAATCTTGATTTCTGATACATTCAATTCCATTTCCAGGTAAGTGAGGGTCCAGAGAATATGTTCTCTCTACGAAACATTTTTGTAAGATATTGAAGGAGCAACAGATGACCGATATTATTACCTTCTAATAAATATACTTTTTCTCATTCGAACTACTGTTGGAATGATCATAAATATGTTTCCGCTACCATGATTCAATTACTTATTTGAATAATTATGACTATTTTACTGGAACGGATTGAATTTGGAATTACATTTTGATAACATTTTATTTGTATTTGTACTTTTAGCCCCTCTCTATTAAATAGATTGCAAAGGGGCTTATGGCGAGACTTGTGTCTGTAGTCTGTGACTCTGTTACATTAAACTACGTCACTTGGTCACCTGGATCATCTGTTCAAAGTTTGAAATAAACAAAACTGACAATAAACGTTTTAGAGAGAGGCAGTCGGGTGAAACCGTCTCACGGCTTCTTGTTTGTGTTGTGTTACCACAAAGGTTGCAGAAAAACTTGATGAAAAGTGTAAATATGATTTTAAAATTTTTGCTGGATAACTTTGAGCCGATCTTTGCAAAATTTAGTACAAGATTCTATTATTATACTTTTCTACAACAAGTCTAAAAAGGGGGAACCGCTTGAACCATTCGTGTTTCATCTAACTATTCCTGACGTTATTTTTGAAAATTCTACCCCTGAATAGGAAAAGGGGGTTAAAGTTGTAAACGGACACATGTAACCGTATAAGCTAGAATGCATAGTTTGTCCTACTTATGTTATAAAAGTGTAAGTTTGTTAAGAAGTTTAGATTTTTTTTTAAATAACGGTCTAACTGCTAAAAGAACTAATTGAAACAACTTAATGGTGTATTTCAATACGAATAAATTAAAATTAGACAGTCATTTTCTGAAAGCGTAACGTGTTTTGATTACAAAAAAAATCCTTTAACCCTTCGCCAAAATGTTTGGCAACGGCTAAATTATAACAAATGAATTTGAAAGCGGCCGTAATTAGGGGGTCAAGGTTCCGGACCTTCCGGCACGTCATCTGCTTTTGGGTACAAGGGACTGTTGCCAAAAATGTAAATTTATTAATATCTAGATAAATGGATATAAGGGAGTCGTGGCTAGTTTATTACTTTTGCTGATGAGCTTGGCTTAGCTTATGCCGGGGATACCTTTTGAAATTTTAATGTAGTTTTCAGTGGTCACACTGAAACTGCTGAACATCTAAAACCGTGACATATTTCAACGTATTCTTTTAATTATGAAAACTCACTCACTTGTACTATTCCACAACTTTTATTATAATTTTAATAATACCTAACCGGTTTCGCTATTATAGCATTCTCAAAGGTGTTTACACTAACTTTTGACATAAGTAATGCTAATATACACACACAGGTAGGTCTTTCCAGACTAGGGTCGCGGAACATGCCAGTGGCTGGCGACTAAAAAAGACCGAGTCTAATTTTGCAAAGCACACCTGCTGACGGAAAACCACTCCTTTGACCCAAAATCAGATTTTAGGGCCTTGCATATTTGTGATAAAGGTCGAAAATTGAATGCCCTTGAGGCCTTAGAAATAAACAAATTATTAAAGGGTAACCGGGACACTTTGCTAAATCAACAGTTGGACATAAGTAATTCACCTTTATTAAAATATTTTCCGTAGGTAATATCATCCACATGATCGAGTGAAAATTGTATATTAATACTAGCTGACCCGCGCAACTTCGTTTGCGTAAGAGAGAGAGAGAAATATAAAGGTTCCCCGTCGCTTCTATTCCTATCGCGAGGTTTTTTGTCGCTTGCATTCCCGTTGTATTATTTTGGCACATATTGGATTAGTTATCACAAATTGGATTTTCATTAAAATGGTTATTGTAATTGTAAGGGAACCTAATTCGAAGATTGAGGAGCCAAATTAAACTCTTCGTAACTTCTTGAATTCCAGTAGTAGTAGGATAGAACGGAGATCGTTAGTAGCTACCCTACGTAATGCCTACAAAATGATGCAAAAAAAGACATTAAAATATATAATTATTGGCCTACATATTCCAAATAAATTGGCCTAGATCTTTTATGCTTGTCTACTAAATACGGAGGTAAACTTAATTATTATATTTTCGGTCATATTTCCGGTGCTACTCAACCGGTTGCAATCAAATAAATGTAAGATGAAGTCTGACCAAGGTCTTATAAACAAATAATACCGCATCAAAATCGGTTCAGTAGTTTTTGCGTCCATCGCAGTCAAACGTATAACGCCAAAAATCCGCCATTTTGATTTTTAAGGAATTTTATTTTATCTGGGTGTAACTCACACAATCACGACAAATCAAATGACACCTTGTATTTCAAAATCCGTCAAGCCGTTCAGGCTGTAGAGCGTCCAAGAAAACTTTTCAAGGTTTACATTTTAGCGCCAAAAGTCTGCTATTTAGATTTTTTTGCAATATTTATGTACCTGGTGTCACTCACACAAACACGACGAATCAAATGACACCTCGCATGTCAAAATCCGTCAAGCCGTTCAGGCTGTAGGACGCGGACGTGACAAAGAAATGAACATACATTCATACAGACATACGTACCTACATAGTCTCGAAAAAGGTGAGGTGGCTCCTTAATTCATACGGACACTACTAAAACTACTATTATCCTACTACTACTACTGGGATAGGGTAGTGTCAAGGTAAAAGTAGGTACAATTACCCTTAACACTTTCAGTAGGGTTACGGGATATTTTACTTTCCCGTGACTCTAGTGGCAGTGCCAAGGGAAATATGTTTTCATCTGCCGTCGTCTGTAGTCTTCTGCAGATGTGGCCAGCCCGCTGGCACTATACAGTACTATTTTTATATGTACATGTAGATATAATTCTGACTAAATAAATCAAAATACGTATTTACTTTGAGCGAAGTAAATGTATATTTTTGTAAAAATTGATACCTAATCTCTTTGTTAATTGGTTTAGAGAGCATTGTCTGCTTTTGCTAAGGAATTGATATCTTAACTTCTTTCTTTCTCGTATTTCTGGATTGTGTAGGTCTTCAGACTTACGGGGCTCAGGCAACCCGTACTAATACAATTTCTCCTATTGTGACCAAACATTTACTGTAGATTTCATCTGCTAAATGTTCATATAAAACGCCTCTGATCGTTTGTTTTATCCCTGTATAAGGGTATATAATAAGAAAAAGCGAATATAGTAATAAATACTCCGTATTATTCGGATGGACAGTGTACACCTTACCTAGAACTGTTTTTTTTTTCATGATTCCTAGCCAGCCATGAACAGGTTTTCATTCACACAAATGTATTTTTGACATACAAATATGAAGGCAATTCCGCATATTTAAGGGCAAAAATCAATAAAATATGCAGTTTTAATAAAATTATTATTAGATTTTTTTGACATTTATCAAAAATTGCGAACATCTTTTTTAAATTGGATTGAGCTGTCAAACATGACAATGTGTCAAAAAAAAATAATTAAAAAAGTACCGACTACGGAGTATTAATATGAACTATGAGGCAAATGCCCTCAAATTTTATTTCTAACCCATTTAAAACGTGTTAAATGATAAATTTCAATAAAATAAAATACACGTCTCCCATCAATTCAGTTAAAGATGTTTTATGACAAATTTGAAGAAGATCGGACCAAGGAATCACGTAGTCTCATACAAACTTTGCACTCCTTGTTTACCCCCTTAGGAGTGGAATTTTCAAAAATCCCTTCTTAGTGCTCGCCTACGTCACATAAGGAGCATTTGTGCAAATTTTCATGCTTTTAGACCCAGCGGTTTAGGCTCTGCGTTGATCGTCAGTCAGTCAGTTCTTGTTTTTATATATATAGATTTCGGCTTAATGTTTTAATTTTCATAATTTAATTTTTTATTAACATTTTCATTTGACATTTTTGGAATTTTATTTTATTTTTATTTTTATTTATCTGATTTAATATACAATTGACACTTCATTAGTATTTACTTCATGACGACATTTCATTATTTATACTTTATTTAAGAATTTAATTCAGTAAATCTGACATTTTATTGTAATTAAAATTTTATTGAACATTTAATTTTATTTATTCGCTAATTTAGATTTGTATTTAAATGTCTAAAGTTTTTCCCCATATTTGGGGGAAAATTCTTCATAGTGACAACCATGTTTATTTTTGTATACCCACATGCACAAATGGTTAAAAAGTATCATTACTTATGTCAAAAGTTAGTGTAAACACCTTTGAGAATGCTATAATAGCGAAACCGGTTAGGTATTATTAAAATTATAATAAAAGTTGTGGAATAGTACAAGTGAGTGAGTTTTCATAATGTATAACAAGTTCCATCAAGTGCCAACAATCAAAAGTATAAAGGGTATTCTTTTAATATTTATATCACGCGACATCTTATCTTATTATCTTACTAATATTACAAATACGAAATTTGTGAGTTTAGATGAGGTTTAGATGTTTGGATGTTTGTTACCTTCTTACGCTTTAACGGGTAAACGTATCAGGCTGAAATTTAGTACGGGGATAATCTATACTATACCTAATACTTGTATTATTTACTTTTATCCCTGGAATAAATTCTTGTAAGAAATAAGTAAGTACGGGAAAGTACGACCAGCGGGCAAAACCGGGAGCTTTAGTTAGTAGTTCATAATTTTAGTATGTAGTAGCTCGTTTTTATTTTGTTCTACAACACTAATTAAATAATATTACTACTTTATAGACACATCAATAAATCCAACTTAGACTTATGAATGTAAATAGTTTTAGGTATACGTGTGTGAAATTCATATTTAATGTTACTATAAATAAACAGCTTTATACCTATTAATAATAGAAAATATTACGGTCATTTGTTGCTCCTTTTTAATGGAGCCAAGAAAAAATTTTAATGGAGAAAACATATTTTTATACTTATCAGGAAATAGACTTGAATGTATCAGAAATGAAGACTAATCGCCTTGGAATTAAAGAATTCTCCAAATGCTTTCCTCAATCATTTGATTATGTATTGTAGAAATTATGTAGAGACATTTTTTTTTGTTTTATTTAATTTCGGAGGGTACAATATAACATTACAACTCGATTATCCGATATAACGGATGACCGTTTATGATATTTAATTTATGAAAACTTCGGAAAGTACGGGGCTTTTCTCGTTAACTAACTAAAAAACTAACTATCTTCACGCCAAATCCCTTGCGGGGTAGGCAGAAAGAACCGAGCGCCACACGGCACGGTCCATACACACCTCACTTGCTACCTCAACTTTCATTTTAAATAATAAATATTTGTGGACATTTCGCCACGAATTTACTTTTCTCGTTAACAAGACATAATTATGAAACATTGCTCATATCTCGCGCGATTTAGCTGTATTGCAATAGCCGTGGTCACGAATTGACTAGAGTAGTATTAAGTTGTTGATCTCTGTTGTGTTGCTAGTAACATGGGCCATCCGTATGGCTTCTTTTGGTTCTTCGTGGAAAACCCTACAGTGATGTTATGCCTACCGATACCGACCTCCTACTGACTAAAAACCACACGGATTCTACGGTTGAGAGTCCCAGGTAAGCCCTTGGAAGCATATCCCAGGACTCACGGCCGTATGGGTGACTTGCGAAAGGTCATCTGCAGGTGTTGATAACCTGCGCCTGTTCATATCAACACGGCAATATGCACAAAATACATTAGTTAAAATTTCTCCTCCGTTCGCAAACATTTTCGTTCCGATTATTTAACAGAAGTTTTCCACAATTTCCACAACCCTCGATTCTTTAAACAAAATGTGAAAAGCGATAGCTAATCGCCACAACTTGAGGGATATCTTCAATTGTCTTTCCATTGAATAACAGTAGGCGCACACTGGGCGACAGTTGCGGTGACTTGTCGCCCAGTGTAATTATGAATGTCATTTTTTTCGTAGCATGGGTGACCGTTTATTTTTATTTTATGTTGAAATAAAGCCTTCAACTTAGCTTAACGACTGCCATCTTACTGGCAACCGGGACCAACGGCTTAACGTGCCTTCCGAAGCACGGAAACGCTCAAATAAATGTCACAAAGTGATCACATGAATGGTCACCCATCCATGGACCGGCCATAGTGAAAGTTGCTTACTGCAGTGATCGTTTACAGAACACTGAGTCCGCGGGGCCACGAGCGCTTAAAATAACAAATAAATAAATGTAAAAATTGAGAATAATTAATTTAATTCAACGTTGTGTGAGGTGTCCGTGAACATTTATTTATTAAGTTACGGATTTCTCGGAAGGATATCCCCAGGCACCCCAGGGCTCCAGAAACACTGAAGCGAGGCTTGGGACGTGACGGTGATTAACGCTTGAACGATGATGACTACTTACTAGAAATTTGAATGTTCTATTCGACTCCTACATGCAGGTCACTTTGGGCAAGATTTTAATACGAAGAGTTCCATTACATTTTTAGCAGCCACAGAGAACATTCATATTCTGTAATTTCAGCTCTAAATTAAAAGGTACGCAGAATTAAATATGATACCTGTTTTATTCATTAAATGTGAAATGAAATATAATATTCCGGGTGTTTTTCATTTCCTCTTCCTACATTGTTGGCACTGTTCTCGTATAAAATCAATAAGGTAAAATTATATCCCTGTGGTTCTACATTGTTCCGTATTTTATTGACAGGGTGCATGATAAAAATAGATGGAATTTTTCCCGTAACGTTATGAAAACCTGCTTGGATGTAGAGCGGCGTTCACTGTTATTTTATGATTTGACTTGTCTTTGAAAAGAGTATTTTTTGGGTATTACTTTTGTCTAATGGATAAGGGATGATCCACAAGAAGTTTTATGTGTTATGTGGACTAGATAGCTGACAATCTTATTCAACAACTTATAGTACTATAGCTTTTCTCAGTTTATCGAAACTCAAAATTTTTTTTTATATTTCAACCCGTATTTTCTGAGATTCGAGTTCACAAAATAACTCTTTTATTTTATAATATTAGCATACATTTTAAAAAGGAAGAATTCAATTTTTTTTATTCTTAAAAGCTATCGACGTTAAAAGCCAAAGTGTAGAAAGCTGTTTGAACAGATAAAAATTGTTCAAATACAATCAAGCGCCCATTTTCCAGCTCTCTAGTGCGTTAACCTCGATGAAAAATACCGGTTCAATCTGTAGATGATACTTGAGCAGTCCCCAAGTCGCTCTTTTATCAGATTACTGACTTCACTTCAAAGAGCGTAAAAGCATAGACAAACTATAGACATTGTGTAAAATATCAAAGGAAACTGAAACGAGAATTCCTTGTATTTTACTGAAAGAAAGGAAAATGCTTAGGGTGAAGGATAAAGTTTGAAATACGGTTATTCAACAGCGAACAAAAGAGGTTGACATAACTCGCAGAGACACTTTAAGATAATAATTGGTGGCCATTATATAAGTACGTCGAAGAACTGATTGCCGATGAAGCAGACAAGTTTTAGAGTGAAGACTGCGGATCGGTAAAAGTTGGTCGGAAATAGCTCTTTTAGTTCTCTTCCGGATAAACTGGAGAGATCTTCAAAAGATCACAGAGAGGGACCGTGTGTTTTGGTGAAAATTGGGCGAGGCAGCAGTGAGCAGAGCAGTGGATTGACATCGGCTGATTTGATTGACGGACGATTTCCTTATATACATATCTTCATTCTTGACAAATCATTTTTTTTTCTAACTACATTTTCGGCTTGGGTAAAGCGAATATTTTTTTAAAAATATTTCCAACTAGCGGACGTCACGCAGTTTCACCCGCGTAGTTCCCGTTCCCGTGGGAATACGGGAACAAAATATAGCCTATGTTCACCGCAAAGAGTGTAGCTTTCCAACAGTGAATGAATTTTTCAAATCGGTCCGGTAGTTCCGGAGCCTATTCGTTACAAACAAACAAACAAACAAGAAAACAAATCTTTACTCTTTATAATATTATTAGTATAGACAAATAGAATTATGTTTCCATTCCCGTATTCCATGGAAACTAATTCCGGGAATAACAAGTAGACCATGATTGTGTTATTACAAAAATATCCCTGTAGGTACCAAATTTAAGCCAGATTCGTGGAGTCGTTAGAGCGTGAAAGAGTAACAAACATCCTCATATCGAAACACACACATTCACAAATTTTCGCATTTATAATATTTTATTTATTATTGTTATTGTTATTACGGTGAAAATTTTAATCAACTTTTGATTATAATTTCCGAGGCACTTCACCTAACAAAATGATAAATGATAATGACAAACGTGAAAGATACGTAAACAAAACATGAGCTTTTGATTTTAGAATACAAAGTTTGTTTTCTTAAAAGTGGCCAGAATTCCAACCTTTAACAAACAAATTACCAAAATGTCATGACTTAATACTCTGTTTTGAGTTCAGTTCCTCTTAAAACTTCGTGAGTAGGTGAATATGTGTGGGTGGCATCTTACCTTACTTTATTTATATCATTTTAGGGAGGAAATTTCTCCAGAACGCGAACATAAGTAAAACATGGAGGTGTTAATGGCTTTGGGGGTTTGACCCCTAGATAATGAGGTCATAAAATAATCATAACGGGCGTTTCAAGTTCCATTTCACGACACGACACATGAGACACATAACAGCTGTTTTATTAGCTAGATAAAACGAAACAAAAAACCGGTAAAATGCGAGTTGGAGTCGCTCACAGAGGGTTCCGTAACAAAACACGGAGAATTACATCACCTGTGAAAATTTGACGTTTGTTGTGTGGGAGCCCCCTTTTATCCCGCATTTTTATATGATTTTAGTATTTGTTGTTATAGCGGCAACACAATTACATCATCTGTGAAAATTTTAGCTCCCTAGAAAGAAAGAAAGAAAGAATAATTTTAGTCAGCATTCGCATTAAGGATACTTACATTCAAATTATAAGAGAGAATAATTGTTCAGTAAAAAAATGCCCTAGCCATCTCAGTTCATGAGATAGAGTCTCGTGACGGACAGACAGGCAGATGGAAGGCGATGTCTCATTAATAGGGTTCCATTTTTACCGGTGACGGTAACGTTTGGGTACGAAACACTAAAAATGCATTTTAGGAAGCTACAACATCCAAAATATAAAACCAAACAACTGATTTTAGCAGCCTATACAAGCCTATACAAACTTTCGACTTCAATGAGGGTAGAATTTTAAAGCACGAACGGTGCATATGAAACCCGACCGAAAATTGTAGGGCCTATAATCTGTCTCTTACAAAAACGGCACACTTTTTTTCGGACACTCTTAACGCAATGACAGTATATCCTAGTCCAAATAATGCTGATTTAGACCTTATTGAAGCCGTTGACACAGCTGCATTTCTGCCATTAGCCAATGTTTAGGAAATTACGCTCTTTTCCGGTACGTCAACCGGAACTAGCTAAGAGCTTCTTACAGACATGTCCCAGGAATAATATATCTTCATTGTAAAGCTCCTCTAATCCGTTTGGTAGTTATATTAGAGCATTCCGCAGAGATGAAAAAACTGAAACGTTACCCAGGCACCGGAGTGAAGACTTTTAGTCTTATGCAAGATCAAATGCCATCATATAATATTTCATAATAATAAATACAGTAAACCTTATATTCAGAAGTTTATACCTAACAATCTATCTATATCTATACTTATAATAAATCTGTAGAGAGGTCAATTCTGTACATGAAATATATTTTCAAAACAACTATCAGGGGGTGATTAGTGATCGATACTGATGCCAAAAATGCAATCAGTAAATTTTTTGTCTGTCTGTCTGTCTGTCTGTCTGTATGTCTGTATGTTCCTTATAGACACAACAATTTTTTTCTCGTATTCCAGTAGATTTGACCAGAGCCCTAGGTTCTTCTACCCCAATAGCAGAATCCTTGTTAAAAGCAAATGTTCCTTGCTGTAATGAAATATTCAAATTCAGTAAAATTAGTTTACACACTATCATAAAAACTTTTAAATCTTTAAATATTAAGAAAACGGCTGACCTTTGGGGAATTTCTGTACATTTAGTTAATTCGTTAATTGAAATGGTTGCTCCTGAATTATCAATAATATTTAATAATTGTGTTGATAGTGGTGTGTTTCCTGACTTACTGAAGTTTAGTAAAATAACTCCTCTGTTTAAATCGGGTAGCACCTCGGATCCGTCCAATTTTCGTCCTATTTCTGTACTACCCACGTTTAGTAAAATCTTTGAAAAGGTAATGCTTAATCAAATGCAAAATCATTTTAATACAAATAAACTATTCCATACTAAACAATTCGGTTTCATGCGCGGTCGGTCAACCACGGATGCTGGAATCAAATTATTAGAGTATATATATGAGGCCTGGGAGGAGTCGTATGATGCTTATGGTGTATTCTGCGACCTATCTAAGGCCTTCGATTGCGTCCAGCATCAGACTTTAATTCAAAAACTTGATCATTATGGGATCCAGGGGACGGCCTTGGATTTAATTAGTTCTTACCTAAGAGATAGAGTACAGAAAGTAGTTATAAATGGTAAACAGTCACAAGGTTCTGCTGTAACAATGGGGGTGCCTCAGGGTTCAATTCTGGGACCTTTTCTATTTTTAGTGTACATAAATGATCTCCCTCACCTTATAAGAGACGATCACGAGGTAGTTTTGTTTGCTGATGACACATCTTTAATATTTAAAGTTGAACGTGGACAACGCGATCTTGACGAAGTAAACAATGCCTTCTCTAGGGTAGTCCACTGGTTTAACGCAAATAATTTATTGTTAAATGAAACTAAAACAAAATGTATTAGATTCACCTTGCCAAATGTTAGGCTCGTTAGCACCAGTATTAAGATTAGGGATGATCAAGTAGAATTGGTCGATGAAACTGTCTTTCTGGGCATAAAGTTAGACTCCAACTTGCAGTGGGGGCCTCATATCGAGAAAGTCTCGGGCAGATTGAGCTCTGCAGCCTATGCCGTTAAAAAGATCCGACAACTGACAGACATTAGAACAGCGCGTCTTGTCTACTTTAGCTATTTCCACAGTGTCATGACCTATGGCATACTATTATGGGGTAACGCTGCCGACATCGAATGTATCTTTGTGTTGCAGAAAAGGGCTGTCCGGGCTATCTATGGTATGGGGTTTCTGGAGTCATTAAGAGAAAAGTTTAAGGATATCAACATCCTTACTGTGTATTCACAGTACATATATGAAAACTTATTATATACTCATAAAAATAACAGTAAATTTATTAAAAATAGTGATATCCATAACCTAAACTTAAGAAATAAGAATAAATTGGCTGTACCTAGATTTAGGCTTAATAAAATAAGCAATTCTTTTGCGGGCAATTGTATTCGAATGTACAATACATTGCCGACAGCCATAACAGGTTTGTCAGTTAATAAATTTAAAAAACTAATAAAACTTAAATTGTGCCAGAAAGCTTATTATAGCATTAAAGACTTTCTAGAAGACAAGGCTGCCTGGCAGTGACACGAATTGCTCCTTTCTACATAAAAAAAAACTGTATTAGATACTAAGATACTAGAAGAGAAGGGACCAGACTGAGTTTCTTGGGGTGTTCTTCTCAGTCTGTAGTATTTCCGAACCCCCGGTAGAGTCACAAAAATTTTGACAAACCTAAATATTTTTTTTTTAAATTTCAAATGGAATAAATTTTATTTTATTTTATTTTATTTTATTTTAGAAACAAAAACTACTCGACGGATTTTAACGAAAATTGATACAATTATTCTTCATACTCCTGGGCAGGTTATAGTATACTTTTCATCACGCTAAATCAATAGGAGCAGAGTAGTGAAGGGAAATTTTGGGAAAACGGGAGAAGTTACTCGATTTTTTAAGCTTCCGTCGCGTGTGCAACCTTAATGGTTAAATTTACATAGAAAACATGTATGACGGAAATACATATTCGTATTTTACATAAAATTGTCTAAAAAATATTCTATGTCTATCTTTTATGGTTGACTCACAATAACACGTGTAACTCCTGATAGCTTAGCAGTTCGGAGCATTCTGATTATATTTGTTTACTCTTATTTAATCTACTCGTTTATATACTCATCCCTCATTTAAAAAAGTTAACATTATTACCTATTCAATAAAAAAAGAATCATAGAAATCGGTATAGAAACACCAAACTTATATGTATAAGCCATCGCACCGTCGCACGTGAATACTGAATCATGCTATAAGGATTATTTTTGTGTAACGGTTGCCGCGCTCGACACGGGTCGCGGCGGCGAGGGTATAAAAAGGCGGGAGGTCCGAGCGAGCCTGCGTCACCCTTCCCGAGAAGGGTGATCGCATCCTATGAGTCCCCAAGGACCAAGGGCTAGAGGCTCAAGGTAGAGTTTAGTCAGTAAGAGTCTGACATAATCACACGGCCGGCCGTGTGGTACGCATGTAGCGTTCTCTACCTCCACCCCTCGCTCCCGGGTGGTGCCTTAGGGCTCAAAAAAAAATAAAGAAAGAGAGCGAGCTTCATTTAGCGATGCCCGATATTTGACTTTGTATCGATATTTCGCATCGTAATGTATCGTAACTGAATGTATCGATACACGATATTATCGTATGGCTTTGTATCGATATTGTTAATATCGTATAAAAAATTATGTAATAAGGAGTAACTTAGGCTACTTTTATTTTAGAAAAATAATAAAGGGGGAATAATTAAAACTCTATAAATATACACGCGGGCGGAGCCGCGGACGTCCGCTAGTGTTAAATATATTAGAAAGACGACTGTATTTTACACAAAGCCACTTTGTACCTATGTTACTGTCAGCTTATTATGCTTACTTTATTGTGTTACAAATATGTTTAGTAAGTATGTAGCTTAGGTAGAATTACAACCATATAAAACGCTGCGTGTTTTAATTTAATGTCGTATTATCTTTTTAATCTTTTGCCACAACCAGGTTGATGCAAATGCTCGTAGTTCGTAGTTTCACTAACTCAGTGCTTAGTTTACGATCACTTGCGTGGTCTGGTCCTGACTTTAGACGGCAATCACGGGCGTTACTATTTTACTTTGCTTTGAAAGCCACTTTAAGCAGTCCCTAAATCTAAAAATAATAAAAACGCTAATGGTAAACCAAAAGTATAAGACTATGTCTACCCCTTCGAGAATAAAGCCATGCCGTAGTTTCATATTATATACTTATTTACATTGTAAAAAGCAAAGAAAGATATTATTATTTATGTGTATTCACCAACAAATAATAATTATTATCTATCTACCCCTGAATCACCAAAGCTACCGTAAAAGTAACACATTAGGTTTAATGTAGCTACCAAAATACTCGGTAATTATTCCCGTGTTGCCTTTTAGGACGCTTCGTGAATTATTTTGTGTTGACGAGGCTTCTAATGATAACAGTCTAAATATATAATGCGAGTGAGAGGTAAAAAAAATGTATTATTTCTCCATTAAGCCTATGATATAAAAAAAACACTTCAGAATTTTTCCACTTTAATATTTTTTTAAATTTTGGGCGCCAATGTTGTTCTAAAATGGCGCCCAACGTGGGACTCATAAATTTCTAAAGTAAAATCACAAAATTGTATTAGCCGACTGAACTTTATGCCCTTTTACTTTACATAAAAGGGAATGCCTTAAAGCCTTTAGAAACCTAACCACACGCACTGATACTAACGGATTGTTTTTAACTAGAAATGGAACCGATACATTTTCACAAAAATGAAAAGCAAGTCTGAGTAATTTTACTATAAAGCGCTATTTTTAGATGAAATTTATTCCAAAGATATTCAAACGAATGTCATACTTGTGAGGTATTTTATACAAATTTTGAAGCGCACTTTGAAAAGAATTGATACTTGAAGAGTTCTAAGCCGGAAACGAGAAACTCTGTCACAAGAAGCTTTATGCAAGAGCTTACCAGGAACTCGAAATATGTATTCGCTAACTTTACAAATACAAAACATTTTCAATTAAAGTTAAATCTTCCCTAAAATGCCTACTATAATTTTGTATTATTTTTAAATAAATCTGGTTATTACAATGCGCCATGTTGACAAAATAATAAATAACAAATTGTGTAATATAATTTGTATACATAGGTACCTACATTTCGCGAAGGAGTAGGCAGACGCATAGTACTCTATGTGCCTGAATTTCACCATTCGTTCCTGTACCACGTAATAGGGAGTGAGCTTATTGCCATATTGAAACGCACAGGCGCAAGTTGTGGCTATCTGCTTTTGAAACTATACTCTGTAAAATATAGCTTGATCTCTGCGACAGTTATATTAACGTTAACAAAATTGACTTCTATTCCAAAGGCGTAAAGTTGTTATTTACAGTTTGCACCTCGGTGTTATCACTGCATTTCAACCATTAAAGCTTTATGCCGTTGACATGAAATCTATTCTTGTTTACGTTTGTAGAAATGTCACAGAGATCAAGCTATATTTTACATAGTGTAGGAAATATTGCCTTTGTCTTTTAGGACATGTCTGTATGTATCTATGTAATTGTGTTGAAGAATTTTATTGAGTCTGAGAGTGAAATTCGGTACCCGTTCACACTTCCCGTGGGAACATATTCCCGTGATGAAAAGAAGCCTATGTGTTATTCCAGACTATAAGCTATCTCTATGCTAAACTTCAGCCCATTCCGTTCAGCCGTTAGAGCGTGATTGAGTAACAAACATCCAAACATCTTCAGAAACTTTCACATTTATAATATTAGTAGGATCATTAAGTCCAACTTACCTGAAAGTCAGCGTCACTTGTCCGTAAAGTTTCTTATTTTCCAGGTACTCCGGCTCCACATGGAGTACCCCTTGGATCTTGTCGATGGAGCCATTCTCCACTACCAAGTCGCGAGATGCGAGATATATCGTCAATTTGTTGTTAGGTGAGGATTTCTTGAACACCCTGTAAGAAAATGTTGATTAATTTGATCTGATTGATTGATTTATTAATTTTACACCAAAAAAATGTACATCAAACTGGATTACATTCGACGACTTGTAGTTGTTAAAACAATTGGTGACAACTCTGACAAGCAATCTTAGGAAAATCTGTAAATCGTACTTATAAAATATTTTTGTTTGAGTTAGCAGTTTTAATTACTTTTCAAAATTATTTTTAGGTACTGTTATCTGTATTTCAAAAGAATTTTTGATATTTTATAGGGTTTCGTACCCAAACGGTAAAATAGGGACCCCGAGACTTCGCCGTCAGTATGTCTATCTGTCTGTTCGTCACGAGGCTGTATCTAAAGAACTGTGATAGCTAGAGAGTTTAGTTCTTCTCAAGCGGGCCGCGTTCCGAACTGGTGGTACTATTTGCATTGTATTCATTGACGTGTCGCAAGTGCCTATGTATTAGGATTATGCGAAATAAATGTTTTTTGATTTGATTTGATTTGATTTGAGAGCTAAAATTTTCAGATGTATTTCTGTTACCGCTATAACAACACATACTAATTCTGAAAAAATAAGAGCGATTTAAAGTAGCTCCAATACAACAAACGTGATTTTTGCCGTTAATTGGTACGGGACCCTCCGTGCGCGATTCTAACTCGCACTTAGCTGATTTTTTTTTCAATCTGACAGTTGTGTATCTACACATAATTAGGTCACAAATTTTTGATTAATGAAATCAACACAACATTCGCCTGCTCCAAGTTAAGCCTGTTTGTGTCAAAGTTTATAAGTCAAGCCAACAACAGGCGAGACGAGGAGGTAAACAACTCGTAGCACAAAAGAAAGAAATTAATTTCATAGAAAGTAGAATAAACAAACAAACTTCAAAATGGCGTCAGCAAAGCGTATAATGAAAAACCTGTCAAGTGCGAGTCGGACTCGCGCAGACAGGATTCAGTACCAAAAACCGGCAAAAAATCACGCTTATTGTATGGGGACCCCTTTAATCCTCCCCTGTTATACTGACTTTTGTATTTGTTATTGTAGCGGCAACAGAAATACATTATTTGTGAAAATTTCAGCTCTCTAGCTATCACGATTTCTGATATACAGCCTGGTGAGTCTGGTGCCGGACAAACAGACAGGCAGACAGACGGACGGCAAAGAAGAATGGGGTCCCGTTTTTTACCTTTTGGGTACCGAACCCTAAAAATGAAATCAACATAGTTAAGCATGAAAAATATTTTCGCTTGAGCCCGACAGTGTTTGTTGTTTCAGGAGAGTGAGGAACAAAGCGAAGTGGAGCAATAAAACAACATTGTTGAGCTATTCAGACATTCTCATTATATTAGTTGTGGTTTGGTAAGCATGATTGTTTTGTGTTATGGAATTTCAATCATTATCATCTCAAATCTCAACCGATATTTTTGAAAGTTTATTTTGAAAAGTACAACGTAGCGCGATTGTGTACCTACATCCTTATTTTTCTACGTGTGGAATTCCACAAGATGACATGCTGGACTCCTGCCGACTAATACCACACATTGCCGGCCTATGGCCGGTAGCCCAGAGTAAACCCTCGAAGAATACCCCAAATTTTGGATGGGATTGATTATGGGTACACCCTTAATCAATCCCATTATGTATGAATAGGGTTGAAATATCTCAGAAGATTGATGCCGACTGTAGATGATCATGTCCCAAATAACCGCACACAGTTGTGGTGCCATTAAAAGTCAATAGGAGTCAATGAAACTGTGATAAAACGGATGAACAAATTGCAGACAAACCCGAATCCTGGGATCATCCTTCCAATGACTTACCCGGGCTCCCAACCGTAGGCATCAAGAAGGAAACGTGTTGGAGTCCGGCATTGTCCTGGAACATCCATCCGAGGGCTTACCCGGGGCTGTTGGGCATTACGTGAGGTTTTTTTAGTTGGTAGGAGTCTGGCATAGCATCCATGAAGAATTTTACACACGTAAAAAAAAAAGGCAAATCAGAAATCCATTCCATTTTCACTCTAAATTTTATTTCATTTCAATGAAATAGCTTTTATAAAATACCCACGAGATTGATTACAAGTCATTCTTTCTAAACAGGGTAGGAATTCAAGGCAACTTCGTGAAATAGGAAAACGCAAACCGTCCGTAAATACATTCGTATTAATAATTCTCCCTTGACAAGACTTATTCCGCCTTAATTCCGTCCAATTTAAGTTGTATAATGAAATGATCCTCTAATTAATTTTTGTAAGACCTTGTAGAAATTAATTTGGACTAGGTATACTGCTTTAACTTACCGTTGCGAATTGATTGCGTTGTCAGTCATGACCGCGCTGTTTCGTTATCTGTGAAAGAAAAATACCAATAAGTATCAGTTATTAAGAACTTTGTTTTAGATTAAGGTTCCATTATTGGTGCTTATTGCAAAATGTTGCCCCATTATTCAAGACTACGGGAACACATTCGCAAAACGATCCATTTACGTAGCGACGGAAAACTCGAAATGAAACCCGGTTGTCAGTAAAATGACAATCGTTAAGCCAAGTTGAAGACCCTTTTGGTGGCTTTGAAGTTTTAAGTGCGGGTCGTCACAACCTGCGCCTATTACCGCTATAACAACAATCGACAAGATCGTTTAGCCCTTAGACCGTGATTTAGAGACAAACATCGTAATATACAAGTATCTTTATTAAAAGCTATTAAAACTATTAAACTAAAATCTTCACAAACTATAACATTTATAATATTAGTAGGAAGCAGGATCTCAGCTATTACGAAAGGTAATTCAAAAACATTATACATTACACAAACACGATACTATACCTTCGTATATTTTTTTTTCATCTAATGAGTTTCTATTTGAGAATTAATTCCAAAACCACAAGTGGAACACATTTTCTAATCATCAAATTCACTTCACCAATTACTTTAAAACGAATCACAATCATTATCAAAAAAGAAATACACTGTCAAAGTTCTTTTTAAAAAAAGTTCCTCTCCAAATAAATTCAGGGTTTAGATTCTGAACACAGAAACTCGATAAACAGTATTCATGAACGTGTCTGCAACTAAGACTATTCGTCTTAGCCTTAAAAATACTACTAGGTCGTATATAAAATTCAACAGTTAAGGTTGCGCTGGTCAGTGGCTCGAACTCGGTCAAATAAGCACGCTGATTCACATGGCATCGGTTAGTGAGAGCGGGTAGCAACGATAATTCATTCATTCATTCTTTGTTAGAAAGGATGTTATGGAAAAAGTAAGTACCTACCGCATAATTATTATATAAAACTAGCTGATGCCCGCAGCTTCGCCCGCGATTGCGCTGTATGTGAAAAATGATTTTCTGTTGAAATTTTTCCTGAATTTTCTTTGCTATAAACCTTACGGAGCCTGAGACCTTTCCAACGAATGCAAAACCGTGGAAATCGGTTCGTGCGTTCTGGAGTTATAGCGTCAGGAAGGAAAACCCGACTTATTTTTATATAATAGATTAGAATATCTATAATAATTTTTAGAGCTCTCTGTGATATGAACTTTGTCGGAATGGACTTAAATTTTTAGTTTATACGCTCCTTTTTTCACCTTTTTACACAGAAAGTGAATTAAAATTTAGGCAAAAATATCTAAAATTTAATGACCTTTATCTTATTTTTTTTTATTTAATTCACATTTTTGAAACGTACTAACAAAGTTCTAGAAAAGTCAAATAATAAATATTTGACTTTGTATGTATAAAATATCAAACAGTTAAGTAATTTCCTCCCGAAGTTTGTATAGACAAATAGCGACTAGCACAACCTTAAGGTCTATTCGCATTAAATAAGTCACAGCGAGCATTCATTGTCTTGTGCGTCTATCTATCATATCATACATGATTCACAAGTGCTAAAGCTGGTTGTACAATAAATACTAAGCTAAACTTTAACTCCTATCGGAGACCTACTCAAAACCGTTCCTACTCCAAAATTTGCTCGCATTAGCAAAACTATAGCTTATCTATATTAATAAACTAATCTACACTAAAATATTATAAAGAGGAAAATTTTGTATTTTTGAATGTTTGTAATGAATTAACTCGAAAACTACTGATCTAATTCGAATAATTCTTTCACTGTTGGAAAACTACACTACCCTTGGGCGACGTTGGCTATCTGATCACGTATTTCCACGGAAACCAGGAGCCACGCGGATAAAGTCCGCAAGTATAGTATAAACACCGCTTTTACTATAGTATAAACACCGCTTTTACCTTGGTTTGTGTCCAATATTTCAACAATTTGCACCGGTGAAATATGGGTAAAGTATGACTATTCCCACCTTTTTGTGGACGCGATTGTTCAACTTGACTTTTGCGTAGCTTAACTCTTGGTGTACAACTGACTTAAAGCCTTGACGTTACATCGTTATTTTAACTACAAATACGTCCAAATATATTTGAACAATACTCTGTTGTCATTATAATTTTGATTACATTCTGTTTAATATTGATATCAGGTAGGCGATTACACTGGTTATTTTCGGAACGATATTAAAACGTGGACTGTATATTAAAAATTCAATCAATCACAGTCTACTGCCGGAAGTAGGCCACGTTCAATTTCATTTTGGAAAGACAATTGATCTTACTTCACCAGGCAGGTAACGGTTGGTGTCCGTTTAACAACCCTTTTTAGGATTCCGTATTTAATTCGTAAAAATGGGACCCTATTTATAAGACTTCACCGTCTGTCTATCTGTCTGTCCGTCAACAGACTGTTACTCAGGAAACGTGATAGCTAGAGAGCAGATTTTTTTATAGATGATATATTTCTGTTGCCGCTATGACGACCGTAGCGATGGACTTATTAAGAATTTAAGACCTAAGGTATAATTTCAACAGAGTTGAAGAAATTACAATAAACAGCTGAACATTTTAAATTCAAAAGGGTAAGGTAGGTATGTCAAAAAAACGGCCAGATGCGCGACGGAGAGTTCCGTTCTAAAAATCGACAAAAAGTCACGTTTGTTGCATGGGAACTCCACTTACTAAATCATTATTATTTTTCTGATTTTAGTTATAGCAGCATTAGAAATACATCATCTGTGAAAATTTCAGCTCGCTAGCTATCACGATTCCTGAGATACAGTGACTCGTGACAGACAGACAGACATACAGACGGACAACGAAGTCTTATGAATAGGTTCCCGTTTTTACCCTTTAAGTACGGAACCCTTAAAATTCCCTTAAATTAAACTCGGCAGGTAAGCTGTAAATGCCTTTAAATTTGGCCGCATTGCCGCGATATTCTCTGAGAGATAAAGGAATTTTCAGTAGGTTTACCGCAAATATGTACAGAAAGGCCCAGCGTTCATTCTATATTATCATTATAACTATATGTATATTATGTAGATATTCGCCAACCAAGTAGACAAAATCTGCGCACAACGAGTAGAATCCGGAACCTTGTCAAAGAAAATGGACATGAAGTCATGCGACGGTCTCACCCGACTGCCCCTCTAACACGTTTATTGTGAAAGTAAAAATTCAATCCGATTGACGTTGTCATTTTTGTTTTATTTCAAACTTTGAACAGAAGATCCACGTGACCTAGTGGCGTAGTTTAATGTCACAGACTACAGACAAATCTCGCCATAAGCCCCTCTGCACTCTATTTTATAAAGAGGGGCTAATAAGAGTAAGTATACCTACTCACATAAGGTTGTGGGAGGTCGATGCGGGAGGCGCAGGACCGTGTGTTGTGGCGTTAATTGGGAGAGGGCTACGTCCAGGAGTGGACTGCCACAGGCTGATTTGATTGATTGATAGTTAGGTACGCTTAATAGGTTTTTTGAAGTAAAACTTCTTTAGGCGCGACTAGGTATAACTCAGATTTTTTTCTGACGGAAGTAGGTAACGCTTACTATTTGAATTTCGAATAGCGGAAACGTAGGTACTTTCCGCCATTCAAAATTCGAATGAATGATATATTACTCATACTTATAGTTATATTAATATAATATTGATATGAATGATATATTAATATAATATTTGATGCCGTCAATAGCAAAGAAGTTTTACTTCAATTTACACACACACACTTTTTTAGGGTTCCGTAGCCGAATGGCAAAAAACGGAACCCTTATAGATTCGTCATGTCTGTCTGTCTGTCCGTCCGTATGTCACAGCGATTTTTTTTTAACGTGAGGGAAAATCCTCATTGATGCTATGCCGGACTCCTACCGACTAAAAAACCTCACGTTACATCCAGCAGCCTATAATTGGGAGTCCCGGGTAAACCCTCGGAAGGATGTCCCAGGACTCCCAACAGACCCACGGCCGCCACTGCGGCAACGCTCGCTGGGTTCCAAATATGTTACAAAACAGTTGTCAGCTGTCATAAAACTCCCATGGGTATAATGTATACTTGTCACAAATGTAATCAATTATCATACAAAGTGCCAACTTCTGTACAACTCGTGGGTAAAGGAGGTCAAGAAGGACAGCTGTTGTGTTTGCTCAGATAAATGCTCAACTATTTATCGTTCTCAAAAGTGTAACATTCCGTCCATAGAGACGTGCCTAGCGAAGTTTTAGTAAACTTTGTTTGTGGACAATATTTGTGGATATTTTCACTCAACATCTAGCCCAAAATAAACTAATATACAGTATGAATTTTTCAAACGGGATTGGATGGCCAAATTCGAAACTATAAGGAATAGCGAAGAATTCTCAAAGGAGTCATGAGCCCGATTTTGATGAAACTTCCTCATCATTAGATTTTTGAAAAACCAATAATTCTAGCTGGGAATCGAATCCATTAATTTTGAGAAAAAAACACACCCTATATTATTACACCATACGATAGTGTTGCTATTAAGGATCTTACCTATTCTGGGAAGTAATGGCATACGGCAAACTAAAGGAAAGTGCTCATCTTTAACAAAATACAATTTATTTTTCTTACATTAACTGATTAATTGTTCAAAATGTAGACCATTGTTTTCAATACATAGCTAAATTCGAGACCTCAAGGATAGTACTGCATTCAATAGATATTATTGATTCCGTTTAGAATATTCTCCAAAGAATCATTATGAGCATGATTTAAAACACGGAATAGTTAAGATCTATTCTGGGATTTCAAACGAAACAAATCTTCTATATATATAAAAATCAATGCCACTTTTCGTTGTAATTTTATAACTCAAGAATGGGCTCACCTATCCAAACCATATGTTTAGGCTTTGTTTGGACTATTTAGTAGATGGTTTATGTGAAGTTTGCACAAAATCGGTTGAGCGGTTCTTCATTTATCATGCAAACGAAGTTGCGCGGGTCAGCTAGTTATGATATAAAATTTAGGTACATGAAATGTGAATTCTATTAAAATTCCAAACTTTCCTCAAATTTGCCGTATATCATTGCTTCGCAGAATTTGATCCTAATCAGCGACACTATCGTATGGTGTAATAATAAAGAGTGTTTTTTTTTTCAAAATCAATGGGTTCGATTCCCAGCTAGGATTATTGGTTTTTCAAAAATCTAATGATGAGGTTTTAAGTTTTATCAAATTCGGGCTCGTGACTCCTTTGAGCATTTTTAGTTAGATATTTCTTATAGTTTCGGATTTGGCCATCCAAGCCCTTTTCAAAAATTCATCCAGGTATAAGCTTGTGCTATAGGCAGTGTTCTTTCGGTTTGGGTTAATAACAGAAATATATCTGTTATTAACCCAATCAAATAATTATGTGTTAACCGTAACCAGAATACACCGAATAATAATGTAACAGAATTAATAGCTTAACAGAAACAACATGTTACCGTTTTGTATACAGTAACCGTAACCGAATTGATAAAGGTTATTTTGCTTGTTGCACTCTACTCGTGGGTAGGTAGGTACCTAGATGCCGGTCGGCGTCTCCTTTGTTCTTCGCTCGCCAAAGCGATTCCTTTCACGCACACATAGGTACAAATAGAAAGAATCAAATGTATTTTACGAATTTTAGTATGCACCACTGTTTGTTTATATTTAACTGAGTCGCGTTTTCCAGTGTTACTGCCGTGTGACGTCGATCATGCCGATTCATGTCTTATTGTGTGCAGTGTCAGTTTATTTTACGCGCCACATGAAAACAACGGTGCAGCGACCGTTCTTTTCATGTTGGATATGGTATAAGGGGTTTTTTGGTATGCTGAGTACGAATTTTGGGTTAATTTTGCAATCCAATATGGCCGCCGCGCCACTGTAGTAAAATTTAAAGTTGGATATCGTATAAGGGGTTTTTGGGTGTGCTGAGTACGAATTTCGGGTTAATTTTGCAATCCAATATGGCCGCCACGCCACCGTTGTAAAATTTTATGTTGGATATCGTATAAGGGGTTTTTGGGTATGCTGAGTACGAATTTCGGGTTAAATTTGCAACCCAATGTGGCCGCCACGCCACCGTTGTAAAATTTCATGTTGGATATCGTATAAGGGGTTTTTGGGTATGCTGAGTACGAATTTCGGATTAATTTTGCAATCCAATGTGGTCGCCGCACCACTGTTCTAAAATTTAAGGTTGGATATCGTATAAGGGGTTTTTTTGGTATGCTGAGTACGAATTTTCGGTTAATTTTGCAATCCAATATGGCTGCCGCGCCGCCGTTGTAAAATTTAAGTTGGATATCGTATAAGGGGTTTTTGGGTATGTTGAGTACGAATTTCAGGTTAATTTTGCAATCCAATATGGCCGCCGCACCACTGTAGTAAAATTTCATGTTGGAAATCGTATAAGGGGTTTTTGGCTATGGTGAGTACGAATTTTGGGTTTACTCTTGCAATCCAATATGGCGGCCACGCCACCGTTGTAAAATTTTATGTTAGATATCGTATAAGGGGTTTTTTGGTATGCTGAGTACGAATTTTCGGTTAATTTTGTAATCCAATATGGCTGCCGCGCCGCTATTGTAAAATTTAATGTTGGATATCGTATAAGGGGTTTTTGGGTATGCTGAGTACGAATTTTCGGTTTATTTTGTAATACAATATGGCTGCCGCGCCGCCATTGTAAAATTTCATGTTGGATATCGTATAAGGGGTTTTTGGGTATGCTGAGTACGAATTTTGGGTTTACTATTGCAATCCAATATGGCCGCCTCGCCACCGTTGTAAAATTTTATGTTGGATATCGTATAAGGGGATTTTTGGTATGCCGAGTACGAATTTTCGGTTAATTTTGTAATCCAATATGGCTGCCGCACCGCTATTGTAAAATTTAATGTTGGATATCGTATAAGGGGTTTTTGGGTATGCTGAGTACGAATTTTCGGGTTAATTTTGCACTCCAATATGGCCGCCGCGCAACTGTAGTAAAATTTCATGTTGGATATCATATAAGGGGTTTTTGGGTATGGTGAGTACGAATTTCGGGTTACTCTTGCAATCCAATATGGCCGCCACGACAACGTTGTAAAATTTTATGTTGTATACCGTATAAGGGGTTTTTGGGTATGCTGAGTACAAATTCCGGGTTAATTTTGCAATCCAATATGGCCGCCGCGCCACTATAGCAAAATTTCATGTTGGATATCGTATAAGAGGTTTTTGGGTATGGTGAGTACGAATTTCGGGTTAATTTTGCAACCCAATATGGCCGCCACGCCACCGTTGTAAAGTTTCATGTTGGATATCGTATAAGGGTTATCTGGTATGCTGAGTACGAATTTTGGGTTAATTTTGAAATCTAATATGGCCGCCACGCCGTCGTTATAAAATTTCATATTGGATATCGTTTTAAGGGTTTTTGGTATGCTGAGTAGAGAAAGAGTAGAGTAGAGACTCGTGGAGGTGCGGCTGCCATACCTATTATCCGAAATTCGTACTCAGCATACCAAAAAACCTCTTATGTTATATCGAACATGAAATTTTACTACGGTGGTGTGGCGGCAATATTGGATTGCAAAATTAACCCGAAATTAAATAAATAAATAAATGTTTATTGCAAAACTACAGGACAGTTTTTTCTTCTATACATTTCAACCACAAAATGCATTCAACCGACTTACTACATACCTACATAGGCAGAAAATTATAACACGCCCATACAGGCCAGTATTACAGTACTTAAGTATAAAGTTCGCCACAATTTTTTGTAACTTTTCCACATTTCAGCAAAAATGAAAAGGAAAACGAATAAAAATAAATAAATACACAATTACAACTCAAGTACAGCCACATCCGCCACTATCGACAAAGTCAGCGAAAACATTATGAAAACTGGTAGCAGCGGACCCATCTTTAAAATTGCTGCAACTATCCTATCATATTTTGGTCTCTAGACACGGTCAACAAGATTGAGTCAACTCTGTTTAAATATTAAATGAAAGTAGATAACAGTGTTTAGTTGTATACATTTATTTTCGTCAAGATATTGTTGGTTATTTGACCGTGTCCGGAGACCACACATATTATTTTCTGTGTCTAAGTACGCATATTTTACTCTATGGCGCGGTATCACGCACTTAACACTTGACGTGGCGCTATGTGTGGTCAAAAGCACGTTGGGGTTATAATATACACTAAAAATATGAATAAAAATTCTGTACACTGAGCTTGCAATAGGCCGACATTCAGCAAAACTATGATAGCGATGTCATTGCAAATCACAATCAATAACAGATTTTCAATGTCTGCCTAAATTCGTACTCAGCATACCAAAAAATCTCTTTTACGATGTCCAACATGAAATTTTACATCGGTGGTGCGGTGGCCATATTGGATTGCAAAATTAACTTGAAATTTGTACTCAGCATACCAAAATACTTGTTATACTATTTCTGACATGAAATTTTACAACAGTGGCGCGGCGCCATTATGGATTGTAAAATTAGCCCGATATTTGTACTCAGCATACCAAAAAACCCCTTATACTATTTCCGACATGAAATTTTAAAACGGTGGCGCGGCGGCCATATTGGATTGCAAAATTAGCCCGAAATTTGTACTCAGCATACCAAAATACCCCTTATACGATATCCAACATGAAATTTTATATCAGTGGCGCGGCGGCCATCTTGGATTGCAAAATTAACCCGAAATTCGTACTCAGCATACCCAAAAACCCCTTATACGATATCCAACATGAAATTTCACAGCGGTGGCGCGGCGGCCATATTGGATTGCAAAATTAACCCTAAATTCGTACTCAGCATACCAAAAAACCCCTTATACGATATCCAACATGAAATTTTATAACAGTGGCGCGGCGGCCATATTGGATTGCAAAATTAACCGAAAATTCGAACTCAGCATACCCAAAAACCCCTTAAACGATATCCAACATGAAATTTTACATCGGTTCCGCGGCGGCCATATTAGATTGCAAAATGAACCCAAAATTCGTACTCAGCACACCAAAAAACCCCTTATACGATATCCAACATGAAATTTTACAACGGCGCGGCGCGGCAGCCATATTGGATTGCAAAATTAACCTGAAATTCGTTCCAATATATCAAAAAGCTTTAGAAAAATATCCAACAAGACATCTACATCTACATCTACATATATATATAAAAATCAGTGCCATTTTTCGTTGTAATTTTATAACTCAAGAACGGGCTCACCTATCCAAACCAAACTTTTAGGCTTTGTTCGGACTATTTAGTAGATGGTTTATGTGAAGTTTGCACAAAATCGGCCGAGCGATTCTTCATTTATCACGCAAACGAAGTTGCGCGGGTCAGCTAGTTAGGTATATAACTGCGAAACGGAGGCCATTTTGTAATCGCTTTATAATAAAAAAATGTGTGCGTGTACTTACGTAAGAAGTGAAACTTATTCATGACCTTATTGAAATTACTTTTAGTCCAAAAGTCTAAAAGTCCAAAAGTCCTGAAGGCCAAAAGTCCAAAAGTCCAAAGTTCAAAAGTCCAAAAGTCCAAAAGTACTAAAGTCCAAAAGTCCAAAAGTCCAAAAGTCCAAAAGTCCAAAAGTTCAAAAGTCCAAAATCCAAAAGTCCAAAGGTCCAAAGGTCGGCTGTGTCATTAACCTGTATCGTAACTAAAAACCCAGGTTAACATTGTATGTGATAACAGTTTCAATAGATTATTAACCGTTTCAAAGGGTTATTTAAACACATCATTCAACTTTTAAACCTTATTGATAAATTAACCGATATAAAGTGTTAACCGTATCGATATGTAACCCTTATAAAAGGTTACCGATTCAATCTGTAACCGTTTATTTCGGTTAATCTTTTAAATGGGTTTTCCGTTCACTGGCTATAGGATCTAGACGGCTGATAGACATACTTATCAAAAATTAAGACCACTTTTCGTTGAAATTTTATAACTCAAGAATTACGGGTGGAATGACTTCGCTAATTCTTTTTTTTTTGTGTTAGTTGAAGCCCGGGCAAAATTCAGAAAATAATAAAAAATATTATATCGGGTCGGCTTGATATGGCGGAACAACGTTCGTCAGGTCAGCTATATTATATTATAATTTTTTGATCCTTGCACAAATTCAGGGCATATCCAAAGTTGATTTTACTATGCTTTGTCGATACAACTAATCACCCATAAAGGGGTCTTAGAAGATTCTAGCAGGGTCGGCAGTGCGAGTCTAGCTTCTGGTGTTACAAACATCCATATTCTACGGTAACCTCTTTACATCAGGTGGGCCGTAAACTTATCTTATTTTATACTACTAAGGTGGCAGACAAGCATACGACCCCACCTGATAAACTGTGGTCACCGTAGCCACTTCAATGTATTTAAAGTAGGTATCTGTCACTTTAGTGGCATTAAAATATTTATTAACCATAGATTTAGAATTTTCTGCTACCCTTAAATTGACGGTTACATAAGATTATTTTTGAAAAGCAATTAGTATCTATGCTAACTGATCATAAATTTTATGGAAAAAGAATTGTTTTTGAGCAGGATTCGAACCTGCATCTTCTCGCATTTCGTGCAAGATGCTTAACCACTTTGCACGGAATGCGAGAAGATGCAGGTTCGAATCCTGCTCGCAACCGATTCTTTTCCATTCCAAAAAAAAATACGGTTACATAATTGTAATATCTGTGTATTAATATGAAATAACTCACGACAGATGCCAACAGCTCTTTCAAACGTGTCAACATAATTCAATTTCTCATTACGCCCTAGCCTCATCGGATGTCGAATGAGAGAATGAGGTTGAAATCAAAGTGTCGCGGTCGTGTTGTATCGCTACCTATTGTATGTTGCTGCTCGACTTATAAATATGTCACCAGGAATCGATTGGAAATCAGCTGAACAGTCGTATAACTGAACAAACCTATTTAACTCTTCTAAACTTAGCGTTATTATTACCGACTAAATAAAAAAAATACTTCCAAACTTTTTATAACGCCATCCAACCCGGATTACGATTAGTGAGCTTTTGCCATGAGATTTAGGCAACGTATAAGCATATACTAGATTTCTTAATACATAGGTACATATTATTATACATTAAATCTTCGAAACAAACGTTAAGGTTCTCACAAATAAGACTGATTAAGATTGGAACCCAAAACGACGGCGTTGGCAGTGCCATCGGTGCAGATTTTCCAAAATAACTATTTTGATGATTGCCAGGACTGAGTGATGTGGGTCTAGACGTGGACACTCTCTCGCTCGACACCATGGTGCAAGCCATGATCTCCAGCAAGTAAGTGGGACTGCGCCGCCTCTTTCTGCGAGCAGGTCATGCTCGTGAAAGAGACGCCGGGGCGGGAACGGGAGAGAACGCCGCCGACGTGTCTTCGCCGAAGACTATAGGCCTCCATGACCGGGGGCCTGAGGATGGTGAGAGGGTTGCTCACCGTCCTCACAGAAGCAGGCCCATGACGGCAGCGTGACGTGAGGGATTCACGCACGCCCCTCCTTAGAAGCGGGATCGCACCCGAAATCCCCCAATGACGCGTGATAGCACCCGAACCACTCTCTAGGCGAGGCCGCAGTGGCGGCCGTGGGTCTGTTGGGAGTCCTGGGACATCCTTCCGAGGGCTAACCGGGGGCCTATGTATTAGGATTATGAGAAATAAATGTTTTTTTTGAGTTTTGAGTTTGAGTTTGGCTCTTAACAATAGGCTGTTGGGCGTTACGTGAGGTTTTTTAGTCGGTAGGAGTCCGGCATAGCATCCACGAGGATTTTCCGTCACGTTAAAAAAAAAGGACTGAGGGATAAGGTTATTTTGTGATTTTGTTTTAGGTTCATCATTAAAAGAGTAGATTGTACATAAAAATAGCTGTTAGAATGAACTTGTATACTCGTAATACCTAAAATCTAACACACACATTGGTTAAAGGCTGAGCTCATCTTATCCCAACCGAAGTATTCTACGGTCAAATTGCAGCAACCGTAAACGATTTGTCATAAAATGTTGACGAGTGAGGCGGCATCTTTATCCCCAAGTATTTTTACGATCCCACATTGTTTGTATGCGTGTCGTGAAGAAACTCAATTCGCCTGCCAAATAATGGAATGGAATGAAATAATAATATCATTCAAACAAGGACATGTGGTTAATATTATTATTCGTGAAGGCTCGAGAAACGTTTGCTATGCTATTTCACCCTCTTAGAGATTATTATACTGACGCATATAACTATTAACAATAGTAGGTATTAGAGATGCGCCGAATGTTCGGCCGAATATTCGAATTCGGTACATTCGGCAAGTTTTGAATAGTTCGTATTCGGCCGAATATTCGGTTTATTTGCCGAATAATTACCGAATGTTGAAATTATTATTAACAAAATTTAATAATTATTGAATAGGTAGGGGTTTTCCCATAATTAACGTCATGGTATAGATATCTCTGGTGAGGCACAGTAACATAGTCATTTAGATGAAAAAGCTCGGAGTTCTCAACGTTGCTTACCTAAAGAATGCCCGGTTTTCAGGATCCTGCCGTATGGCAAATTTATATAGTTTCGTTTCCCAAAAAAATCTTTATCAAATTTATATTTCGCATTTTAATCACTTCGTCAAATATTCATTTCGCAACTTTTTACTAGTCCAATTTTTATAAGGCCATTATAAATTAAGCTAATGCTGTATTTTGTAAAAAGATTATACGAGTATTCCGAAGTAAGTTCGTTCAAATTTTGATTTTAATTTGGGTGAAAAATTGTAAAAAACATGAAAAGTCTGATGTAAAAGTGAGTTAGGTTAGAACTGTGGCCCCAACAGAGTGTGAGTCTGGCCGATTTTTTTTTGTATAATAACAATTAACCTAGCTTTAATGTAATGGATTTAGACTCTTTAGTAAATCATATGATATGTAATCATTTGGGAAACGTATGTTATGCCAAACCATATTTGACTACCCTAATACTTGGTAAAATGAAACTTTGGCATGTAATTATTTGTTAAACAATAAATTGCCAAAAATAGTATTGCTAACTGTTAAATTGCGAAAAGTTGTTTTGCCAAATGAAAATTTGGGATACATACTTTGGCATGTGACACTTTGGGGAACGTTTTTTGCCAAACATTAGTAAAGCCCGGTTTTCACCGCAAACAGAGCAGACCCATAATACTCTGTAAAATAAAGCTTGATCTCTGTGACAGTTCTACAAACGTAAACAAGAATAGAATTTATGTCAACGGCATAAAGCTTTTGTGGTTGAAATGCAGAGAGTGAGAAAACAGAGGTGCAAACTGTAAATAACAACTTTATGCTTTTGAAATAAAAGTAAATTTTCGTAACGTTAATATAACTGTCACAGAGATCAAGCTTTAGTTTACACGAGTATAATGAATCGGTTTAACTCGCAAAGTAGGCTCTAATTTTCCCACCAATAAATTGTCGAAATGAAGGGACTGAGTGTCTAAAATAGTTGTAATGAACTGGCTCAGTTTTAGTTAGTGGGCCGAGGCATTACGGAGTCCGTTTTTATTTTTATCTTTTCATTAAGTCACAATATGCAAAAACTTTGTCTTCACACGACATTATAACTAATTCGCTACAAAACACGGCCGCACACAACCAGTCCAAAACTTCAACTGAACCAAGTCTATGTGAAAATGACATTTTCAATTTCACATTTTACATTCACCTTACTCATCTTACTCCTTATTTTTATTTTTGAACTCTTCGTTGGTGGAAAACAAAACTCATTTCATTAAAAAGGAGCCTGTCCAGCTCACCATCTCCCACTAATTACTCTATTGGCGCGTGCGGCCACATAATGGAGTGCTGTCAGTTGTCATGTTATTCAGGAGCCAACCAGCTTGCTCGTTCCACTCGGTATAGAGGCATGCTATGAGGATTATTTATCGATCTTCTACTTAGGGGCCTTCGTGACTACTTCGATCTTTTCCAGCTTGAAAGATCTGTAGATCTAAGCAAACCACTGTATAATAGCAACGGAGTGGCAATTCTCTGAATTGCATAGGCGAATAGAGACGTCACAAATATTTCACTAGCAAATCTTTAGACAATAGACATTTCGACTGTCAACTTTCTTCACGCTTGCAAGTTGTTCGATTGAGAATCAGCACCCTGGTGTTGAGGGATGCGCGCCCAGCGCTGAAAGAAGTCCCCAGCCTCGTCGACTGACCTGCAGTCACCTGTTTACCGCGTTAATTTGAACCGAATAGTTCGGCCGAATATTCGGTTCGGTACATTTTTTACCGAATATTCGGCCGAATGTTCGAATTCGGTTCAATCCACATTCGGCGCATCTCTAGTAGGTATGTTATACAAACTGAACTAAATCTAAACAAGGCCCCTGTGGTTTTGTTTAGATTAGCGACTTTGTTTAGTGCCCAAAAGACTGGCGGTATTCCCTTTGAATAGCGGAGCCTATTCTTTGGAAGATATATATTAGAGACGAATTTGTAAAAAAAAACCCTTTCCTAAGGATAAAAATCTCGGCTTTAATTGGTATAGATTTATTAGCAAAAGAGCAAATTTCCTAGGAAATCTATACTTGGCGAAGTATCAAATAATATATGAACTGCTTTCTAGGGCTACGTACCCAATGAGTAGAAATTGGACCCTAATACTATGACCCCGCTATCCGTCTCTGTCTGTCTGTATTATGAACCGTGACAGTAAGACTATGTATTTCTGTTTACGCTATAACTACAAATACTAAATTGAGAAACATAAAATTATATGCAACAATTGTCTTTTTTAAATTTTGTCACAGACCTCTTCTTACGCGAATCAGACTCGCACTTGGACGGTTATTTCATCATTTATAGCGTATTAAGATTAATTATTTTGTCTTAATCTTATAAAAGTTCATTACACTACCACATAAAACGTTACAAACCTTTTAAATCAAAGTAACAAATAAATTGGAATATGCCTAGCGCACTAATGCCTCAGAGAGAATGAAATTTTACCAATAGACCAGATTTACTGGAGTTATTTCTAACTAAATGCCACAGAGAGAGGTTTTCAAACATAACATAGAAACGTTTACATGAATCTGTTCAGCAACGCTTGAGCTCCGCAGAATAACTTTCCACATAACTGACTGTGAATAGTAGGTAATACAAATGCTAAAGCCAGGAATGTTACTATTTGAAATTACTTTACCTACTGGCAAATAAATAGGTACTCTTGCCTGAATTTGAATTTCAACTCAGACAGATCAGACAGATCATTTTTATACTACTAAGGGCGGATTCGACCTAAATCAGAGTAATAGTAGGTATACTAGAGAATTACAAGTGACACGTTTCTGGGAAGTCCGTAGTGTTCCCAGGAGTTCCCAGGCGGTTCAGTAGTTTAGGTAAAGGTAATTTGTCCTGGAGTCAATAATGCACGAACTCAGAGTATTAATATTTTTATTACAACTTCACCAGTAATAAACTTAAATCTAAGTTATAACTATGTACTCATCCGGATTCTGGGATGGGACTTCCTTCCTCCAGGATATGTAAAATAAGTAATATGGTTCTACGCCTATATTTTCAGCAAAGATATAATACGGGTATAAGCAGGGGTTTTTTAACCCAAACTTGGAAGCTCATTCTGAAAACAACACAATATTTTAAACACACCCTCTTCACCCATAGATATCCCTAAACTTTCCCTTACTATTATTTTTAACCCCATTTTAAGACACTTAATATATTAAAAGAACGTTACCCCCTTTATAATTTTACAAACGCCTGCCTGATAAAATAAATGTACTTAAAATATTCTTTTTTACATGAAAATTACCGACAGTTAATTTATTAAATAAAATTTACGCAATTGATGCTTACCAGAGCTTCCGTTTTCAAATATATGAATTTATTTAAATACTTGGGCTACGTACGCCCTCACTGGTATTTCAGTGAAATATATTTTATAGAATAAATTACTTTGATGTAAAATTTCTTCGACAGTATGAAGTAAAATCAATTAATTTTAGTTAGTTCCTGATTTCCTCTTCTACTATTGCGCACGCTTATATATAGCTTACATCCCATCATATCTCCTTCCATCAACTACCCCTACTTTGACACTATTAGGGACACACCCATTATACCGACCTAAGTATACCCAGATGTACCTACGCTTAATAGCGCCTAATAAACTAATGTAGCAAATCTATGTTTTACGCCACAAGTACTAGACTTATTCTAAAAGTGAAGTGATTTTCCATTTTACCAACAACTAATAAGCACAACGTAACTATGGTACCCATACCGAAGTAGACTACTTGAGTCCAGATCCATTAAGCCGTTAGAGCGTGATTGAGTAACAAACATCCAAACTTCTGCACAAACTTTCACTTTTATAATAGGTATTAGTAGGATTATTATGCTGGGCGAAGACTTTAGTGCCTCTGTTCTGCTCAATTTCGAGGCTGAAATTGAGCAGAACAGAGGCACTAAAGTCTTCGCACAGCAGCTCGGTTACCCCCTTTATAATTTTACAAACGCCTGCCTGATAAAATAAATGTACTTAAAATATTCTTTTTTACATGAAAATTACCGACAGTTAATTTATTAAATAAAATTTACGCAATTGATGCTTACCAGAGCTTCCGTTTTCAAATATATGAATTTATTTAAATACTTGGGCTACGTACGCCCTCACTGGTATTTCAGTGAAATATATTTTATAGAATAAATTACTTTGATGTAAAATTTCTTCGACAGTATGAAGTAAAATCAATTAATTTTAGTTAGTTCCTGATTTCCTCTTCTACTATTGCGCACGCTTATATATAGCTTACATCCCATCATATCTCCTTCCATCAACTACCCCTACTTTGACACTATTAGGGACACACCCATTATACCGACCTAAGTATACCCAGATGTACCTACGCTTAATAGCGCCTAATAAACTAATGTAGCAAATCTATGTTTTACGCCACAAGTACTAGACTTATTCTAAAAGTGAAGTGATTTTCCATTTTACCAACAACTAATAAGCACAACGTAACTATGGTACCCATACCGAAGTAGACTACTTGAGTCCAGATCCATTAAGCCGTTAGAGCGTGATTGAGTAACAAACATCCAAACATCTTCACAAACTTTCACTTTTATAATAGGTATTAGTAGGATTATTATGCTGGGCGAAGACTATAGTGCCTCTGTTCTGCTCAATTTCGAGGCTGAAATTGAGCAGAACAGAGGCACTAAAGTCTTCGCACAGCAGCTCGGAAGCCCCCGTCTGGCGAAACTCAAAACAGCGGATGGCAGAACCGTAACCTCAAGGTTTGAGATTCTCGAGGAAATCGAGAGTTTCTACACAGACCTCTATGCATCACGGAAAACAAAGCCTACGGGATTAAGCGATGATGACCACAGAGCCCCATTAACACGCCACTACACGGAGGACATACCGTATATCGACCAGGGCGAGGTCAGGGCGGCTCTCGAGCAACTCAAACACAACAAATCCCCTGGAGAGGACGAAATTACAACTGAGCTCCTTAAAGCGGGTGGGACTCCAGTCCTTAGAGAGCTAACGAGCATATTCAATTCCGTCCTCCAGCAGGGCCAAACACCCATGGCGTGGAGCGGGAGTGCGGTGGCTCTGTTCTTCAAAAAAGGTGATAAGACCTTACTAAAGAACTACAGACCCATCTCACTCCTGAGCCATGTTTACAAGTTGTTCTCGAGAGTAGTCACAAACCGCCTCGCTGGAAAGCTCGACGAATTTCAGCCAAAGGAGCAAGCCGGGTTTCGAAAAGGCTTCAGTACCGTGGACCACATCCATACTGTTCGGCAGATTGTACAGAAGACCAATGAGTACAATCGGCCGCTGTGTATAGCTTTTGTGGACTACGAGAAAGCCTTCGACTCGATCTAAACCTGGGCAGTACTGGACGCTCTGCGGCGGTGTCGTGTTGATTGGCGCTACATCGAGGTGTTGAGATGCTTGTACGATACCGCTACCATGACCGTCCGGTTGGAGGATAAGAAGACCAATCCTATAGCACTGCGCAGAGGTGTAAGACAGGGCGATGTAATATCCCCGAAACTCTTCACCAATGCGCTTGAGGACGTCTTTAAGTCGCTGAACTGGGATGGATGGGGCGTGAATATAAACGGTGAACGCATCTCACACCTTCGATTTGCTGACGACATCGTCATAATTGCGGAAACGCTGGAACAGTTGAGCGGGATGCTGCACAGTCTAAGCGGAGAGTCTCGACGTGTTGGCCTCGGCATGAACTTGGATAAAACCAAGGTCATGTTCAATAAAAATGTCATGCCGGGACCAATCTACGTTGAAGGATCGAGGCTTGAGGTTGTCCAGGAATATCGTTCCGGATTTTATCCCTCAGAGACACCTCAACCTTGGGCAAGAAATCACACTAGGCAACAACCTGGAAAAGGAAATAGCCAGAAGGATCCGCTTGGGCTGGGCAGCGTTCAGCAAACTACGTCGGGTTTTCGATTCACCTATTCCGCAATGCCTGAAGACAAGGGTCTATAACCAGTGCGTTCTACCAGTTATGACCTACGGTGCCGAGACGTGGACACTCACAGAGAAGCTAGTCCGGGCCCTTAAGGTTGCCCAGCGCGCAATGGAACGAGCTATTGCTTGGGGTGTCTCTGAGGGATAAAATCCGGAACGATATTATCCGCCAGAGAACTAAAGTGGCCGACATAGCTCGCAGAGTATGCAGTTTGAAGTGGCAGTGGGCTGGTCATATCTGTAGGAGAACCGATGGTAGGTGGAGCAAACGAGTTCTGGAGTGGAGACCGCGACTTGGTACGCGTGGGGTAGGACGACCCCCCGCCAGATGGACCGATGACCTGAAAAAGGTCGCAGGGACTGGCTGGATGCGGAAGGCGCAGGACCGTGTGTTGTGGCGTGATTTGGGAGAGGCCTACGTCCAGCAGTGGACTGGGATAGGCTGATTTGATTGAGGAAACTGGAAATACGCAATACAGTAAATATACATCGTTACAGTAAAACTGGACCTACGGCTTAGCGTACCTTCCTAAACAGAGAGACACTCGCTAATGGAAATGTCTCAAAGACAATCCGTCACTGTCACCTGTCTCAGCTCAGTACCGACCGTAGCATTAGACGCTTAACGCAATGATCCTATGTAGAATACTGAGCTAGTGTAGTGCGAGCTTATATTGTAACCCGTAAATATTGTACAAGCAAGTAAATCTTTTTCAAAAACAATCCTAATACGTTAAACTCTGAAAAATATATCTTGATCTCTGTGACAGTTATATTAAGTTAAACCAAATTGTGTTTTATTTCAAAGGTATAAAGTTGTTATTTATAGTTTGCACCTCTGTGTTCTCACTCTCTGCACTTCAACCACAAAAGCTTTATGCCGTTGACATAAAGTCTATTCTTGTTTACGTTTGTAGTACTGCCACAGAGATTAAGCTATATTTTACAGAGTACTAGACGTCTGGATGTTTGTTATTCTACACACTGACAGTTGAAAGGGTTTACTTAGCTAAAATTTGGTACAAAGTTAAATTATCTAAGTTTTATGAATGTAAATAAAATTCCAGTTGCTAATGTTAAAAGGTTAATTAGACAACAGATAAACTTATTGTAAGTCACGGACTTTTAAAATTATAAGCGGATCTTCATTTTGTCATAGACGATTGTTACTAAAACCAAAGATAATAAATAATAGTATTACATCCAGATCGGCAACTCCCTGTCGCGACACAGCTATCAGTAGAGTTGACGTGCGCGTTGACGGACAATTTGCTTACATTTTATTCATCACACGCACACATTCAAGCTGGAGTTTCGGCCCTGTGCCCTGTGCTAAAACTTAACAATTTACGCAGGGCACAAAACGGAAGCTCCGAGTTGAGAACACTGAGTCAGCTGGGTTACGAGCTAGATACTGCGAGTATTTATTTTAATAGTTCGTAGCTTGTAGCCCCGCTTATTGGCTCACTCATCACTACACTATGAATCCTCCTCGGATCGGTGACCATTTTCTATGAATTCGTTTTCGTGCTTTGGAAGGCACGTTAAGGCACTTTGATGCCCGCCTTCAGCCGCCTACGAAACCGTGCAAATGACGCGGCAGGGTGGGCTGAGCCGGTCAATTTCAACGCGAAAAATAGCGCTAATGGAATTCTATACTACCAACACACATGAAGGGCAAGAAGATCGCGCTGCTGGTGCCCACCGGACACACATTTTCGTGGTGAGGGCAGTCGCGGGCATCGACGGGCAGACGCGGTCTTTATTACGTCGTGGACAAAAAGACCGGCCCCCCTTTGCTAAGCGCCTAAGCCGTTGGTTCCGATTGCTAGTAAAATGGCAGTCGTTAAGCCAAGTTGAAGACCATTATGGGCATCTTGAAAAATTTCAACAGCAGGCAGTCACAACCAGCGTCTGCCTATTTCAACACGGCAATCCGGCTCACCACCTATTACGTGGGACAAAATCTAAAAAGGTGAAATGTGGGCATATAATATGCCTCTGCCTACCACTTCGGCATAAAAGGCGTGATCATAAGTATGTTAGTAAGTACGAGTCTTCGGAGATGAAGAGCCTCTCTAAAGATTTACTTATGTGACGTAAACGAAGTTAGGGTCAGCTATTCTTATTATAAACCAGTTACTATCAAACTCAAGCTAATAATTCTGAACAACATGACCGTCGAAAGCAATTGACCTCCAGCATCGTGAACTTGGATGAACATCTCTTACTCAATATGAAACATTTAAATGGTATATTTGACCTTCTTTATAACAGCGCTTGACATTCTGAACGTTTCATTTCGAATAGCTTTTATTGAGATAGAACTGATCAATCTCTCTGAGAGCATTGTTTGCTGACAGCAACGATTTAGGCCAAAATGCTCACTGCGGTGAAGTTTCATAGACGCTTCAAACACGATTACGCCGTACACGTTGCTGCGAACTGAATTGTATACACGAGGCGTATTTATTGCCAGCTAACAGTTCCTTCCGGACGACTTGCCCACCGTTTTTGAAAAAACCAAACATGAATTGGACTTACGCACTGAGGGTTCCAAAAAAAACGCGAAAATGTCAAGTTTGTTGTTTCTTTTTAATTTTTTTTCTTCTATTTTAGTGTTTGTTATTATAGCGGTAAGCGTGAAATCTGTGCCCAATCAGTGAAAATTTCAACTCTCTAGCTATCATGGTTTATATAGAAAGATGGATAGACAACGGACAGACAGAAAGACGTACAGCAGTGAGCAGGGTATCAGTAGATAATAGGATTCCGTTTCTTTGGAAGGGGAAGCCTTAAAACGAACATCGTTCACTATAGCACAGTATTATAAGTCTAAGCGTTGTAGGGACGGACGATAGTGCTGCATACGAAGCATAGTCATGAAATTTACGTGAAATTACGGGTTCGGGACTCTGCTACTACGTCGATACTCTTTTGTAATTTAATCAACAAATTATAGCAATTTAATCTTAGATTTTGAGTTTTTGCACAACTTTTCAGACGTACCTACACTAGACGTAGAATGAAACAACTATTAAACTACAGTCGCACTGGGCGGTGATTCTCGATTCATGCGACGTGAATAGGGCGGAAATTTACTGGTGAAACGTCATTATTCTGTCTCACTGTCACTCGTAAATATCCGTCCACGCATTATGTCGTGTGGTCGAGAGTCAGTGCCCTGGACGGTAAGGCTTAAAGTGCCACAGTCTCAGCTGTATATAATTTAGTTTGTGATGAATGCTGATACTTAGACATACTCTTCAAGTATAAAACGGAGGTCGTAACAGGCTAAGGTCATACCAAAATTCTGCTAGGGTGGATAAACCTTGACGTTAAGAGATTGGGTTGTTTGACGACATGTCGTATAGATAACTCTTTCAGCTGTTTTAGGGTTCCGTACCCAAAGGGTAAAAACGAGACACTATACATTAAACAATGTCGTCCGTATGTCTGTCTGTCAGTTTGTCTGTCAACCGGTGAACCGTGATACGTAGCTAGAGAGCTAAAATTTCTACAGATGAATCAATTCTGTTCCCGCTATACTAAAACCAGAATAAAAAAACAAAATAAGGGGGGGCTCCCATACAAAAAACTTAACTTTTTGAAGTTTTTTGGTACGGAACCCCCCGTACGCGATTCCGACTCGCATTCTCCGGTATTTTTAAAATTCGCACACCCACGGATAGGTACTTATTAGTTATCCGTATCAATTCGGATATAACATCGGACTGCCTCGTTGGTCTAGAGGTCAAAATGTGCGCACAAAAGTTGTGTGGGCTCAGGCGCAAAATGTCTCTTTCGCAAAATGTCTCTTTCGCCGTATGTCGCGCCAGGGACTTAAGAATGAAATGTCGATTTTCAAAACAAATTCATTTATTATAATAGAGTAGGTAATTATAATGTCAAAATTCTGGTACTTAAATTAATATAAGTATATAATGCAAATAAAAACCTTTTACACACATTCAAAATTTTGATGAAAAGAATCAATACTGTTAGTAACATTTTTTTTTATATACCACTAGAGTGGCAGACAAGCATACGGCCCCACCAGATGTACCGGTGGTCACCGCAGCCTATGGACGTTTGCAACACCAGAGGCGCCACAATCGCGCTGCTGATGAGAGATGTGCCCTGAAATTGTGGCGCCACAGTGAATGGGGTCCTTTTTATATCCACAGATATAAGATAACAGTAGCTATTAGGTACTAGTAATAGTTAAATCATTTTCATGATTAAAAAAATGGAATCAGGTAATATTAATCTTGGTTGTTAATTAAAATTTGCTACATTAATCATTTTTTCGTCAATGATTAAAAAAATAAACCTTTCATTAAGAAAAAGAAAACATAAAGGTACTTATTTTGAATACTTACTAGCTAATGAAGTATTGTAAATCAAATAAACATTGATACCTACTCAGCAAAATGCAAAAGTCAACATAAAGTCCAGTAATACCTAAATTTAACTATTTGAACATCTGTAAATAAAAATCTTTTTTAAGAATTGTGGAAGCGTTAGTTCCTTACGCTCAAATTGTTTCAACATATTAATTAAAATTTGCTACATTAATCATATTTTCGTAAATGAGTAAAAAACTAAACCATTTATTAAGAAAAAAACATAAAGGTACTTATTTTGATACTTACTTGTTAATAAAGTATTGTAAATCAAAATAAACATTGATACCTACTCAGCAAAAAACAAAGGTCAACATAAAGTACAGTAAAACCTAAATTTTACTATTTGACCATCTGTAAAAAATAATCTTTTTTAAGAATTGTGGAAGCGTTAGTTCCTTACGCTCAAATTGTTTCAACAGTTTTCTGTATTTAATGTCAAAGTCCATATCTTTCTTCTGTCTGTTTTTTGGTTTTGTAAATAAATTATCTGTTAACTTAGAGTTACTATTAGTATGTACTGTTTTTATTTTTACCTCATAAATACTATAATCTTATATCTGTGGATATGTTACAATAATGTGTGTAAAATGTTAGATACCTATTGATATTGTTTTTATATATGCGATATATACTTGTGTTAATTTAAGAACCAGAATTTTGACATCATAATTACCTACTCTATAATTTTAATAAATGATTTTGTTTTCAAAATCGACATTTCATTCGTAAGTCCCTGGCGCGACATTCTGCGAAAGGGACATTTTGAGAAAGTGACATTCTGCAAAAGAGACGTTTTACGAAAGATACGTTCTGCGAAAGAGACATTCTGCGAAAGAGACGTTTTGCGAAAGAGTCGTTTTGCGAAAGAGACATTCTGCGAAAGAGACGTTTTACGACCAGGGGACATTTTGCGAAAGAGACATTTTGCGCCGGAGTCGTTGTGTGATCCATAAATGTTTGTCTCGTGAGTCTGGATGTGATAAGTATGTGTATGTAGGTACTTATTTGAAAATCTATATATATAAAAATCAATGCCACTTTTCGTTGTAATTTTATAACTCGAGAACGGGCTCACCTATCCAAGCTAAATGTTTAGGCTTTGTTCGGACTATTTAGTAGATGGTTTATGTGAAGTTTGCACAAAATCGGTCGAGCGGTTCTTCATTTATCACGCAAACGAAGTTGCGCGGGTCAGCTAGTAGCTATATAAGTTAATACTTATATAGCTACTAGCTGACCCGCGCAACTTCGTTTGCGTGATAAATGAAGAACCGCTCGACCGATTTTGTGCAAACTTCACATAAACCATCTACTAAATAGTCCGAACAAAGCCTAAACATTTAGCTTGGATAGGTGAGCCCGTTCTCGAGTTATAAAATTACAACGAAAAGTGGCATTGATTTTTATATATATAGATTTTCAAATAAGTACCTACATACACATACTTATCACATCCAGACTCACGAGACAAACATTTATGGATCACACAACGACTCCGGCGCAAAATGTCTCTTTCGCAAAATGTCCCCTGGTCGTAAAACGTCTCTTTCGCAGAATGTCTCTTTCGCAAAACGACTCTTTCGCAAAACGTCTCTTTCGCAGAATGTCTCTTTCGCAGAACGTATCTTTCGTAAAACGTCTCTTTTGCAGAATGTCACTTTCTCAAAATGTCCCTTTCGCAGAATGTCGCGCCAGGGACTTACGAATGAAATGTCGATTTTGAAAACAAAATCATTTATTAAAATTATAGAGTAGGTAATTATGATGTCAAAATTCTGGTTCTTAAATTAACACAAGTATATATCGCATATATAAAAACAATATCAATAGGTATCCGTGGTTTGAAACCCATTACACAAGCAGGTTATTTATTTATTTATTTATTATTATTCCTAGCAAAATGTCCGTGAATATTTACTTTCTCCATATTGAACTAGATGATGCTCGCGGCTTCGCCCGCGTGAAATTCGGTACCCTTTCCTGCTTCCCGTGAGAACATATTCCCGGGATGACAAGCCTTTTTTTTTGTTTAACGTGAGGGAAAATCCTTATGGATGTTATGCCGGACTCCTACCGACTAAAAAACCTCAAGGCACGCCCAACAGCCTGTGGTTGGGAGCCCCGGGGAAGCCCTCGGAAGGATGTCCCAGAACAGGGATGATAAGCCTATGATAAGATGGTAGCCTATGTGTTATTCCAGACTATAAACTATCTCTGTACCAAATTTCAGCAAAATCCGTTCTGCCATTAGAGGGTGATTGAGTAACAAACATCCAAACATCTTTAGGTACAAACTTTCACATTTATAATACTAGCTGATGCGCGCGGTTTCGCCCGCGTGAAATTTGGTTCCCGTTCCCGCTTCCCGTGGGAAAAAATTTCCGGTATAAAAAGTAGCCTATGTGTTATTCCAGACTATACTCTATCCCTGTAATTTCAGCCAGATCCATTCAGCCGTTAGAGCGTGATTGAGTAACAAACATCCAAACATCTTCACAAACTTTCACATTTATAATATTAGTAGGATTTATAATATTAGTAGGATTTATAATATTAGTAGGATTTACAATATTATTACAACAAGTGAAATTTAAGTCGCCTAGATAGTTACCGATTATCCTTAGATATTAGATGAAATGAAATTGAAGTCTAAATGTCATGTTTCATTTAGATATCTAAAAATATACGTACCAATATCGGTAATTGAATAAAATAGTCCCTCAGCTATTTCACGATTGGGCTATCCATTATATTTTGGCCAGAAATTGAATAAGAATTGTTGTCACTGATGGATTGGTGCTATTATACAATTTGTCGGTCATTTGAAGTGTTTCGTAGGTCAACGCACGTATATTTTATTGATGTGTTTACTTTAATACTTTAATATACATATCGTCGCTGCGCCTGCAAAAGTCGCTATGTGAATTTTTTCGAATTTTGGATTTGGTGCCATTTAGATCCTTATTTCAAGGCACACAAGGTGCTAAAACCAAAACTTTAAAAAATCTAATATTAACTGAGTTTCAAAAAATAGCTATGTGAAATCAATACTTTTTTGCGCCCTCAAAATAATTATGTGCTTCAAATCACATAGCTAAAAAGTTCACCTTAACCAAAATATGGTCAAATGCGCGGAATTGCGCCCGCTATGTGTTTACGGGTACATAGCAATATTGGCGTACAAGTTTTAACCTAAATCTTCGCGTATTGCACAATTCAAGTGTCACATAGCTATCTTTTTCTATGAAATTTGCCAGTTATTTTGGATATTTATGACATCGATCCTTTCAGGAATGTATTGAAATTATAAGGCAGTTTTGGAGCTAGAATATTTCAGCAAAGTGTAAAAAAGTACAGGTAGGTGCTTGAATCAAATGATACAGGCTGAATTACATCACTCAACAAGCAAAGAGAGTGGTGTAGCTAGTTGCTCGGGTAATATCTAAGAATATTATTAAGTACATTCTCCTGCATCGTTGGAAACGCTCCACATCTCTCTCTCAGGCTCTCAAGGCTAGACCTGCATACAGATTTCACATTTTCTTTTCAATAAACGAGGTTTGGCCCTTCTTCCACTTTCTCAGCAATGCCAGTATTTTGCTCCAGGACAATCCTTTCAATTCTTCTTTTTTTTTTGAAGTTACCTATCCTAGTTCTTTTCTTTAGTAGCTTTCCTGAATCCTATAACAAGTACCAATGCAATTCTCTATAGCAATATGATTTTTAACCTGTTACTATTCTACACATTATTTCTCCAAAGTCGTCGAGTGTATTGGCGATCGGCAACTAGGTATTCTTTTTTCTGTCTTCAAACAGCAGTCTTAGTCCCTTACAACCGGAGTTCTGCGCTGGGCATAATCTTATTTCTGCCCTCATTAAAACAGTTGACACTCGCAATGCTACGGAAAAGATCGTACTAGCCTTAATTGCTAGTATTACTAGACTTCAGCAGCGCATTTAATTCTGTCAATTTCGAATGCTATATGCTTAAAATGCTAATTTCTTGGGTTGATTCCTTTCTTTGGGGGTGTTTGTCGGTGTGTGCGCTTATATGGAAATGTTTTAAGTCTGATTGCAGCTCGTTGCTTTCGAACATCACAGTGGTGTTCCCTCTTCTCCTATACTCTCCATTTTCATGAACTCTGCCTCGAGTCTACGTAGCATTTTGCAATTTAAATATCTATGCTGACGAACTACAGGTATAGCATGTTATCCTGGATTCAGATCTGGCTTATCCAACATGAATAAGGAATTAGAACGTGTTGGTGACTGGGTCCGATTGGATAGTGCATCGATCCCCGAAGGTCACATGCCTTTACCTTAAATGCTCTGAAATTCATTTAGAACTTATTATTCAGAACTAAGATGTCTCAGACTCTCATTCAGCCCATAACTAGCTAATTCAACGGTTGCTAATATATTTATAGGCCACCGAAGTGCTCCTAAATGAACTTGAAAGACTTCAAAACTTTTTATTTGTGGCATAGGTTTTTGATCTCAAAAATATATATTTATATACTTATGGAAATCCCTCATCGACATGCCGAACTCTTACCGACTAAAACCATACGTTGTCCTGCCCTGACTACGTTTAAGAGCTCCGGGTAAGCCCTCTAAAGGATGTCGCAGGATTCTCGACAGACCCTGACTACCACTGCGGCCTAAACGTGCGGGTGCGGTGCTGGATGGGGAACAACCGCGCGTTCTTACAGGTTGGTCGGATGTTGTCCCGCTTCTTAGAGCGTGTGGCATGCGTTAAATTCTCACGTCTCGCGGTTTTCTTGGTCCTGCTTCTGTAAGGACGGTGGACAGCTCCCCGTCGTCCTTAGGCCCCCAGTCACGGAGGCCGATAGTCTTAGACGAAGACAAGTCTACGGCCCCTTGTCGCTGACTGCGGCCCTCGGGCAGGAGAGTCATCTCCTACTACCTCCCCGCCGCCTCTTTCACTAGCATGACCTGCTGACAGATTCCTAATGGATCCCGCTGGAGATGATGGCTCACACCATAGTCTCTAGCGAGAGAATGTCCACGCCCAGACCTGCCACGAGAAGCTGTCTCTCGAATCCTGTCTATTTTTTAACACCCCATAAAATCCCAATCTTCTTTACTTAAGCCTCTTATACCCTTTTAAGTTTCAGTCTACAATTTCTTGCTCAAAAATCCGAGCCCTCATTCCTTTTCAGCGTACATTTGCAAACCTACCCGGGTTTCTTAAAAAATAGCAATATTCTTTGGTTGCTTTAAAGGAGTTGGTAGAGGTAAATAATTAGGACAGCACGCCTTTTCATAGTCTCTTTTCCGGCTATATGTAGCCAGAGATTTTGGTGCACCATAGAAAGGAAATCCCATGCACCCTGACCAGCCCTGGTTGCCAAGCTGCGGTGACCTCTCGCCGCGGTCGTCGTGGAAACCACGTCCTTCTAGGGTGGTAACCACCTCGAGGCAGATCTGGACGTGAACACTCTCTCTGGAGACCATAGTGCGAGCCATGATCTCCAGTGGGAGTAAGTGGGACTGCGCTGCCTCTTTCTGCGAGCAGGCTTTCTCATGAACGAGGCTGTGGGTAGGGAACGTTAGAGAACCCTCCCACCCGAGTTCTGCAGTCGGTGGCGAAGGCGCCGTTGACGTATCTTCGCTCAAGACTATCGGCCTCCATGACCAGGGGCCTGAGGACTGTGAGCGGGCTGTTCACCGTCCGAGAAAACTCCTAATGACGCGGGATAGCACCCGAACCCCTCTTAGGCGAGGCCGCTGTTGTAGCCGTAGGTCTGTTGGGAGTCCAGGGACATTCTTTCGAGGACCTACCCGGGCTCCCAACCACAGGCTGTTGGGCGTTACGTGAGGTTTTTTAGTCGTGGCCAGCCCAGAGAAACGGAGATCGTTCTGGAATCACCGACAACCAGTGCTTCTTCTACGCCGACCAGTCTATTGCCGCCTTTATTGCGTACAACACATCCTCACACATCAAGGCAGCAGAGTTTTATGGCAGAGAACGCCATGTTTGCCATAGTTTCTCACTAAAATTTGATATTATTTTCAATTGACACCTTTTATTAAACAGCTATGTGTAATTAAACAACGTAAATTATGTTTAAGTTGTTCCCGCTATGTGCTCAACAACACATGGCCAAATTTGTGACCCAAACAATTTTAGCTATGTGTCAGATTCACAGTATATATTTTTTTGTATTTTCATTTTTAACGTTATCTTTCTAAAAGTCATCTTCCACCACGTAAATATAATATTTACATTATAATAAAATTATTTACTTTCTCTATCACAATTACATTTTGAGTAAATCGGTTTTTACTTCCTCCTGAAAAGTAGGTCAAAAACACATAGCGACTTTTGCAAGCACAGCGACGATATACACAAGTAATTTATTAGTCTTTCAATAGTAATTGAAGTGTCACCATCATCATCATCACAAACATTTTGGTCATTGGGTAGGTACCTATAGCCACAGTCTTAATATCTACTGTATACAGTACTTTAGAGTATATCTAAGAAGGTATACAATTACCTTCTAATACATACACAAAGGTGTACAGTAATACATTATAATTATCTTCGGTACTACCACATATTAAACAATATTAAAAAGTAAGAAAGATGAAGATAATATATTTAAGACTAGCGGACTACACGCGATTTCACCCGCGTAGTTCCCGTTCCCGTGGGAATACGGGAATAAAATAAAAACCTTTTACACACATTCAAAATTTTGATGAAAAGAATCAATACTGTTAGTAAAATTTTTTTTTATATACCACTAGAGTGGCAGACAAGCATACGGTCCCACCAGATGTACCGGTGGTCACCGCAGCCTATGGACGTTTGCAACACCAGAGGCGCCACAATCGCGCTGCTGATGAGAGATGTGCCCTGAAATTGTGGCGCCACAGTGAATGGGGTCTTTTTAGGGTTCCGTACCCAAAGGGTAAAGAACGGGACCCTATTCATGAGACTTCGCTGTCCGTCTGTCTGTCTGTCTGTCTGTCTGTCTGTCTGTCCGTCAGGAGGCTGTATCTCATGAACGGTGATAGCTAGGGAGTTTAAATTTTCACAGATTATGTGTTTTTGTTGCCTCTATGACAACAAATACTAAAAACAGAAACATAATAATATTTAAGGTGGGCTCCCGTACAACAAACGCGTTTTTTCTCCATTTTATTGTATTTATTAGGTAATAAGGTATCCTTCTCAATTTAAATACGTTAGTTGGCTTGAACATATCATCAAGATCATTCATTCCCTTTACACCATACAAATTAAATGAATACTTTAGGAGGTATAGCACCATCAAATATTGCTCAATGAAATTAATTTCCTGTCGCCATGATTGAACATTATACGGCTCAAATACTAACTTATTTTTCGACTTCCATCGTTAATATTTTTTCTTTAAAGAGTAAACAACGCTTTCAGCAGATTACTTTAGGTAGGTGTAATATTTCAAAGATAGCAATTTCAAAGGAAATGTCAACAAAGAGCCCATAATATTAGATTTTTCTCCAGTATAAACAATTTACGTACAAACACACAATTCAATTACATGCTCGGTGCATGAGACTGTTGAGACGTATCGTATTAATATTGTCATCATTCAAATGTCATCAATATTCTGAAAAAGAAATTTAACACAGCGTTCACAAACTCTTTTGGAAATATATACTGTACCTACCGTAGAGGATCTATATAACAGGATAGTTAACACTATATTGCTATAGAGCAACGCGAACTGTCTAAGGCGCGCGTTGCTCTGTGGTTAACAACCACCACAGTGCAATACTCGTTTTATAATATGTAGTGTTAATAGGTAATAAGGGCAACCAGTAGACGCTTGAAATACACTCAGGATATCGAGCAGTGTGTTTTCATAAAAAAAATAATTAAAACAAAATGGACATTTACTGGGACATCCTTTCGAGGGCTTACCCGGGACTCCCAACCGTAGTCTGTTGGGCGTTACGTAGGGTTTTTAGTCGGTAGGAGTCTGGCATAGCATCCATAAAGGATTTTCTTTTACGTTAAATGAAAAGAAAAAGGGGGCTCCCATGTAAAAAATAAGACTTTTGTTGTTTTTGGTACGGAACCCTCCGTGCGGGAGTCCGACTCGCACTTGGCCGGTTATTTATATCCACAGATATATCAGTAGCTATTAGGTACTAGTAATAGTTAAATCATTTTCATGATTAAAAAAAAGGAATCAGGTAATATTAATCTTGGTTGTTAATTAAAATTTGCTACATTATTCATTTTTTCGTCAATGATTAAAAAAATAAACCTTTCATTAAGAAAAAGAAAACATAAAGGTACTTATTTTGAATACTTACTAGCTAATGAAGTATTGTAAATCAAATAAACATTGATACCTACTCAGCAAAATGCAAAAGTCAACATAAAGTCCAGTAATACCTAAATTTAACTATTTGAACATCTGTAAATAAAAATCTTTTTTAAGAATTGTGGAAGCGTTAGTTCCTTACGCTCAAATTGTTTCAACATATTAATGAAAATTTGCTACATTAATCATATTTTCGTAAATGAGTAAAAAACTAAACCATTTATTAAGAAAAAAACATAAAGGTACTTATTTTGATACTTACTTGTTAATGAAGTATTGTAAATCAAAATAAACATTGATACCTACTCAGCAAAAAACAAAGGTCAAAATAAAGTACAGTAAAACCTAAATTTTACTATTTGAACATCTGTAAAAAATAATCTTTTTTAAGAATTGTGGAAGCGTTAGTTCCTTACGCTCAAATTGTTTCAACAGTTTTCTGTATTTAATGTCAAAGTCCATATCTTTCTTCTGTCTGTTTTTTTGGTTTTGTAAATAAATTATCTGTTAACTTAGAGTTACTATTAGTATGTACTGTTTTTATTTTTACCTCATAAATACTATTATCTTATATCTGTGGATATGTTACAATAATGTGTGCAAAATGTTAGATACCTATTGATATTGTTTTTATATATGCGATATATACTTGTGTTAATTTAAGAACCAGAATTTTGACATCATAATTACCTACTCTATAATTTTAATAAATGATTTTGTTTTCAAAATCGACATTTCATTCTTAAGTCCCTGGCGCGACATTCTGCGAAAGGGACATTTTGCGAAAGTGACATTCTGCAAAAGAGACGTTTTACGAAAGATACGTTCTGCGAAAGAGACATTCTGCAAAAGAGACGTTTTGCGAAAGAGTCGTTTTGAGAAAGAGACATTCTGCGAAAGAGACGTTTTACGACCAGGGGACATTTTGCGAAAGAGCCATTTTGCGCCGGAGTCGTTGTGTGATCCATAAATGTTTGTCTCGAGAGTCTGGATGTGATAAGTATGTGTATGTAGGTAGTTATTTGAAAGTAGCTATGTAAGTATTAATAACCGTGGTTTGAAACCCATTACACAAGCAGGTTATTTATTTATTTATTTATTATTATTCCTAGCAAAATGTCCGTGAATATTTACTTTCTCCATATTGAACTAGATGATGCTCGCGGCTTCGCCCTCGTGAAATTCGGTACCCGTTCCCGCTTCCCGTGAGAACATATTCCCGGGATGATAAGCCTTTTTTTTTTGTTTAACGTGAGGGAAAATCCTCATGGATGTTATGCCGGACTCCTACCGACTAAAAAACCTCACGTCACGCCCAACAGCCTGTGGTTGGGAGCCTCGGGGAAGCCCTCGGAAGGATGTCCCAGAACAGGGATGATAAGCCTATGATAAGATGGTAGCCTATGTGTTATTCCAGACTATAAGCTATCTCTGTACCAAATTTCAGCCCAATCCGTTCTGCCATTAGAGGGTGATTGAGTAACAAACATCCAAACATCTTCACAAACTTTCACATTTATAATACTAGCTGATGCGCGCGGTTTCGCCCGCGTGAAATTTGGTTCCCGTTCCCGCTTCCCGTGGGAAAAAATTTCCGGTATAAAAAGTAGCCTATGTGTTATTCCAGACTATACTCTATCCCTGTAATTTCAGCCAGATCCATTCAGCCGTTAGAGCGTGATTGAGTAACAAACATCCAAACATCTTCACAAACTTTCACATTTATAATATTAGTAGGATTTATAATATTAGTAGGATTTATAATATTAGTAGGATTTATAATATTATTACAACAAGTGAAATTTAAGTCGCCTAGATAGTTACCGATTATCCTTAGATATTAGATGAAATGAAATTGAAGTCTAAATGTCATGTTTCATTTAGATATCTAAAAATATACGTACCAATATCGGTAATTGAATAAAATAGTCCCTCAGCTATTTCACGATTGGGCTATCCATTATATTTTGGCCAGAAATTGAATAAGAATTGTTGTCACTGATGGATTGGTGCTATTATACAATTTGTCGGTCATTTGAAGTGTTTCGTAGGTCAACGCACGTATATTTTATTGATGTGGTTGTTCTGTTTACTTTAATATACATATACACAAGTAATTTATTAGTCTTTCAATAGTAATTGAAGTGTCACCATCATCATCATCATCACAAACATTTTGGTCATTAGGTAGGTACCTATTGCCACAGTCTTAATATCTACTGTATACAGTACTTTAGAGTATATCTAAGAAGGTATTACCTTCTAATACATACACAAAGGTGTACAGTAATACATTATAATTATCTTCGGTACTACCACATATTAAACAATATTAAAAAGTAAGAAAGATGAAGATAATATATTTAAGACTAGCGGACTACACGCGATTTCACCCGCGTAGTTCCCGTTCCCGTGGGAATACGGGAATAAAATATAGCCTATATTCACCGCAAAGAGTGTAGCTTCCCAACAGTGAAAGAATTTTTCAAATCGGTCTAGTAGATCCGGAGCCTATTCGTTACAAACAAACAAAAAAACAAATATTTCCTCTTTATAATATTAGTATAGATTTAAAAAAATCGCATTGTTGAGTTGACTGGTGATCCAAGGGCTGGAAGTATTCCCTCTCAGCGAATAGGTGTTGCTATTCAAAGGGAGAAAGCTCTCGCAGCTTTTGGGCACAATGCAACGATGGCCTTTTTTTTTTTTTGTTTAACGTGAGGGAAAATCCTCATAGGATGTTATGCCGGACTCTTACCGACTAAAAAACCTCACGCCACGCCTAACAGCCTATGGTTGAGAGCACCGGGTAAGCCCTCAGGAAGGATGTCCCGTGACTCCCAACAGACCTACGGCCGCCAATGCGGCCTCGCCCAGGGGGTGGTTCGGGTGCAATCCCGCGTCTATGGGGGGTTTCGGGGGTGACCCCGCTTCTAAGGGGGGGGGGGCGTGCGTGAGTTGCTCACGTCACGCTGCCGTCATGGGCCTGCTTCTGTAAGGACGGTGAGCGGCCGTCTCACCGTCCTCAGACCCCCGGTCATGGAGGCCGATAGTCCTCGGCGAAGACACGTCGGCGGCGCCCAGGGCGCCGACTGCAGAACTCGGGTGGGAGAGTTCTCTCCCGCACCCGCCCCGCCGCCTCCTTCGCGAGCATGACCTGCTCGCAGAAAGAGGCGGCGCAGTCCCACTTACTCCCGCTGGAGAATTTAAGTTTAGTTTAGATAACAATAACGTAAATAAAATACGTAATTTAATTATGTATGTTTCACTGTAATAATTAACAATAGATGTAAGCATGTAAGTTCCACAGCATACCTGGTACACTTAATACTGTGTACAGTGAATACAGTAAAAGATCGACACAACGTTCATATTTCACCCCAAAAACATTTATAAAAGTCTTTAGTGAAAAGAACTCAATAATTTTAAGACGAATGAAAATGATAATGTGAAGTGCTCGTAGAGACGAACGAAGGACTCAAGTGTTCTGTAATAAACGATTACGGTAGTGAGCAAGTTCCGCTGTGGCTTGTTCCACTTTGTTATATTTCCATTTTGGAGTGTTTTCGTACTTAGGCAAATCCGTTTAGCTGTGGCGCTGGTCCCGATTGTCAGTAAAATGCCAGCTAAGCCTTTAAAAATTTCAACAACTTTTTTGCTATACTTATATTAAGATATGTTATTGTACTGATTTTTACTTATTTACTTATCTATTTAAGTATGATTATTTGTTTAGTGATGCACGGTGTGGTACTCACTCCTGACCTTCAAACAATTTGTACATTTCCATACACTATATTTGTGGTAAACGTTGTGGATGTTACAATCATTTAAATATGTATTGTTAGAACTATTTATGCGCTCATTATTGTGATGTTGTTTGTTTACCTGAAAATAAACTAAAAAAAAATCAACAGGACATGTAATATAGGTTTTCCTAGCCCTTCGGGGATAAAGTAGCCCTTTATCCCTGAAGGGGTAGGCAGAGGCATTTAATATGCCAATATTTCACCTTTTCAAATTGTCCCACGTAAAAGGTGGTGAGCTCTATTACCGTGTTGATATGGACAGGCGCAGGTGGTGACTGCCCGCTGTTGAAATCTTTCAAGCCGCCCATAAAGGCCTTAAACTTGGCTTAACGGCTGCAATTTTAATGGCAACCGCTTACGACAGTGATCGTTTACAGAACACTGCGTCCACAGGGCCACGAGCGCTTCTTTGTCTATTATTCAAATGAATGAAAATGTCATACAAGTAGAAATTACTATTGCTATCACATTGGTAGCAATAAAGCTTGAATCGCGTTAGCCTCAAACTGTCTTGACATAAGGGTCAAGTAGATTCAGACACATGCAAATGTCAGATCACTATAAACGTCATCATGACAGACAGCCCTTTGTTCTCTCCTACAGCACTACATGTAGGTTATTCAGATTTGGACTTGTCTGTGATTCTCTACATCATACAAGTACTTTTTTTCTTTTAACAGAAAAAGAATAACTATCATTTATGTAATACTAGCGGACGTCACGCGGTTTCTCCCACGTAGCTTGCGTTCCCGAGGGAATCTATACATATAATAAAATGATAGAAAAGTCAAAACTGTACATTGGAAATATTTAAAAAAAATACTCGCTGGGTGTTCAACATAAGATACCGAAGCCGAAAATATAGTTAGATTTTTTTTTGTCTGTTTGTCGGTTTGTCTGTTGGTCTGTTTGCTTTGCTTTGCCCGGAAGGATCTCGAAAAGTAATCAATAGATTTGATTAAAATTTTGCACAAATATTACTTAGGGGTAGGGTCTTCAAATAGTCTATATATTATACGCTACATTTCCTAGGGGCTAAGCAGAGAGCAATCAAATGGGCATTATAACATAATTTTCACGCGTACGAAGTCGCGGGCAACAGCTAGTACGGGAATAAAATATAGCCTTTGTCAGCCGGGGATAGTGTAGCTTTCCAATAATGAAAGAATTTTTCAAATCGGTTTAGTAGTTTCGGACCCTACTCGATGCAAACAAACAATCAAATCCTTTCTCTTTATAATATTAGTATAGCCAAGGTACTTTGTTCTGATCTAGAATAAAATTATATCCAAAAATAAATATCCCAGCCACTATCTAAGCGCCCACATAATACTTTCTATTTTCCTCTGTAATGAAATGCAAATGCCTTTTGAACTTTACTTTTGAACCTTTTATATACGGGTCAAAGTTTGTAGAGGACGTGAATATAGTCCATTTTCAAACCTTTGTAAGTTGATATGAGTGCAAACATGAATATGATTCAGTTTCCTTTCAAGCCCTTTGTTGTTTGTTTGATCAAAGATTGGACGCTATACTGAATAGTAAAAGGTACTTTAAAGTTCTCCCTTGTATAATAGGATAGATTATCACCACCCAAATGTACACCATACTACACTAGCACGGTAAAAGGTGACTAAGTTAAAACTTATAAAAAGTACCTACACATTGTGTAGAAAAGGACAATTCGAAACAATCCCCTACACCAACTCGTCTGGCCAGAGGGGTAAAATAAACCCAGAATTTGATTTCTTTGATCCTTGGAGTAGGCTTATACCCAACAATAAAGATGATGCCATCTAAAAAGACACGTTTGGTAGATAAATATCGACTAAAACGTCTGCGAATCTTATAAAATTGAGACAAACAATGTCAAACTTCGTATTGACGTTAAAATGTCGAGAAAATATAGCCGCAAGGGTTCTTGGGCGGGAGTAATCGTGCCGAAAATACCTACTGAATGTTTTTGCCGTTAGATATATTATTGAAACCTATGACCTAAACCGTACTGTTTAAGTACGTCACTAGCTGTTGTATATAGACGATCAAATAGGTGAAATTTTATCAAAGCAAAAACTGCTCATTGAATTCTTTTTTAAAGAATACTTCCTGTTTGTTCACTGTAGGATATTGAAGCCAAATTGTAATCAGATAAATTTGTTTTGATTTGAAGTACAGACACATAGCCGTCTGTATCATTATATTCAAGGTTAACGTGAAAACTATTGATTAAATTTCATTCAAATTTTGCTCTAATGTTAGGTAAATTATAATATATTAGGTATGGTATATAATAGGTATTATAATGTTATATATTATAATGTTATATATAATGGTATATAATAGGTATTATAATGTTAGGTTAATTATAATTATATATTAATTAAATTAAAGGTCAAACCAGTCTAGCCGGAATGGCAAGAGTAAAGCCAAAATATCCCCCAGAAATGGATTCTTTAATTCTTTACTGCAAGGTATACAAGCCTTCTACAAGGCTTGTACCTTGCAGTAAAGATGATGACATGCTTCAAGATATGTTTTGAGATAAATATTGACTAAAAACGTCTGCGAATCATAATAAATTGAGACAATAGGCTGCATATACCACGCGTTGTTGCGTGTCGCCTATTGTGTGCCTAGATTTAAACCAGTGATGGTTCTCAGAACACTGTGACATACATACATAATGATCACGCCTTTCATCCCCGAAAGGGCAGTGGCATTATTATGACCACATTTCATCTTTTTTTAGAAATTGTCCCACGTAGTAGGTGGTGAGCCGTATTGCCGTGTTGATAAGGACAGGCGCAGGTTGTGACTGTTGCAATTTTTCAAGCCGCCCATAAAGGCCTTCAACTTGGCTTAAGGACTGCCATTTTACTGGTAACCGGGACCAACGGCTTAACGTGCCTTTCGAAGCACAGAAAATCTCGCAAATAAATGTCACAAAGTGGTCATGTGACGGTCACCCATCCGTAACTGGCCATATTTAATGTTGCTTACTACAGAGATCGTTTACAGAACAGTGAGTCCGCTGGGCCACGAACGCTTCTTCGCTTTTGAAAACAGTCCTTCAATAATCTCTTTGTACCATTTTCACTTACATATTCTGTGGCAATACTAACAGAAATCTGTGTCTTCTTTCAGTCGTATATCTCTGGGGAACACGTGCACACAGTGTCAAATATACCAGTTTTCGTTCCGAAACATATTACCTTTTCATGTCACATTACAAGAATAGTGTGAGAGAGAAATTCACTTAATTCCCAAGTGATGACAGTATCTCAAAGAAAAGGCGACGTGTCTACTTCTATTGGAATGTAGGTTATTTACTGTTTATTTTTTGTAATCTTTCTTATTATAAATGTGAAAGTTTGTGAGGTGGGTTTTTTTCTCAACCACTTTCTAACGGCAGAACGAATCTGATTGAAATTTTGTACTGGGATAGATTAAAGTCCGAAATAGCACAATCCGGGATTAGCGTACGCTACAGATACTTGGTTTACCTCACGATAGGACGATTTCAAACGAGAAAACCTTTAAGAATACTTTCGATACTTCCAATCACATTCTGAGCTCAAACTACTACATTCATTTACGCCTCATCAGCTAAAAATAAACCTTTGTAGAATAGAAAAACTCAATAAACACACCTGTTTAGTTATGAACAACGATTTCCGACATAATTCATGAAAGGCACTTTTCTATATATTTTGTTTTTACACGATCCGTTCCCACCGCTCTGTACGCTGCCACTGTTTATTTCAAAATTGTGTTTGATAAGGGGCCGGTAAAAAGCAAAAATGTTGCCACTAATGGATGGTAAAATTAGCTTTGACATTCTCTCTCATTTTGATGTGAGCAACAGAGCAGGAAGATACTTTGAAAGCTTTCTTTTAAAAGTTTGATTATAGGTATATGTATAAGGTAAGTAAATAAAAAAGGTAAACGCATAGCTAATTATAGCTTAAGAGCCTACCAGACGCCAAATTGTTGAAAGAAGATAGAAGATATACATTTTAGCGTGCAAGACAGAGAGCGATGCGATCGGTTTTTGTGCGTTTTTAACAAAATTAATTAATTATCAAAAAACTATAACCAATATTAAAAAAGTGGTCTAGTGCAAATGAAGATTTTACTATTGTCTTTCTTGTAAATATTTCATATTATAAAAACAACTTAAAACTTATGACATCTAGGTTAAAATTTAAAAAAATCGAGGTATTTTCAACACAAAAATCTATCGAGGATTTTATCAGCAATCGTGTTTTTAGTCTAGTGCGTTTTTAGTTTATGAACTGAAGTTGTCTGTGTTAAAATTTTAATTCATTAGACCTCACGAGTCCTGAGATCTAGATCAAGGTAATAGTCTATTTGGCGTCATACAGACTCTTAAGACGCTGCTATTATAAGTTGAAATGTGTCGTCTTCTTGTAAAGTTTATTTTGAAAAAGATTACCTAAATTCCATAACCAGATAATTTTAAGAAGTACTTAGGTATAGGAATTTTCTACCAATAAACCCGGGGAGTTATTCTAACGGAACATAAGTGTTTAACTATCATATGATTATACAGCCTTTTTTGACCTATGTGTGGAAATCCTCATGGATCCTATGCCGGACTCCTAGCGGCTAAAACCATCCATCTGCCTACGGCCGGGAGTACGAAAATATCAATCGTCTAACTACAACGGTTCATGAGATCCAGACTGGTGATAGACAGACAGATGGACAGATGGACGGCGGAGACTCAGTAATAGGATCCCGTTTTTACACTTATTATACGGAATCCTAAATATAAACAGTAGTTAGAACTGGATGTCGACCTCGACCATACTTGGTACCTATGTTATTCTAATAGAAAACTTTCTGAAAACCTAGCTCTGTCCACTCATGTTATGTCACTTTTATACTCGAGAGAAATCTAAACATAACCATTGAACTACACAATGAGGTAAAAGCTTACCATTTCCAGGGTTCCGTATCAAATCTTCTTTTTCATATTATCGTAACAATTTTTTTTGTTATTTTATAATCCAGCGGAATATAATTAGTTTGATTGTAAAATCTCGACAGTTTACAATCTAGCTAGGTAAAGACGTATTTTCAAATTTTTGCCTATAAAATAGCTCTATAAAATAGGGCTATTTATGGCTTATGTCGAGACTTTGTCTGTAGTCTGTGTTGCATTAAACTATGTCACTAGGTCATGTGGATCATTTGTTCAAAGTTTGAAAAATGGACAACGTCAATCGGATTGAACTTTCACTTTCACAATAAACGTGTTAGAGAGAGGCAGACTGGTGAGAACGATCCCATGGCTTTCTTGTTACATAAGACATTATAAGTACAATAAAACAGTGAATTAACGCTAAAATAAAAACAGTTCCACAGTTCAGTGACAGTTCATAACACAGATGAAACTGTAGGATATTTTTCTACTCATTTTACCCAAGCATTTATTTAACTATGAGTCATGGTTCGATATATTGTATATAATGTAGTAAACATATACATTTTACGGCGTGCGGAAGGAAAATAAAAGCTAGCAGAAGTCTGGTAGACGTAAGGACAGATGTCCATAAAGTTTCAGTTTCATTACGCCAGACCAGTTTACTTGCCCACGTCAAACGAGATAAACAGAGAGTTAATGCCTCTAGAGAATAAAATTAAAAAAAACTATTTGTATAGATTAAGGGTTAATATACTAGCTCTGTGATGTAAATTCTGCGAATTTTGTACGGATTGTTGTAATCATTTTACATTAGAAATTCTTCCTTTTCGTTGTTAAGCTAGCTGTAATGATGCTCTCGTCTGATAAAAAGCCGTAGCGGTAGTCATCATTGGCATTTTTTTTTCTTTAACGTGAGGGAAAATCCTCATGGATGTTATACCGGACTTCTACCGACTAAAAAACCACACGTAACGCCCAACAGCATATGGTTGTTTGATGTCCCAGAACTCATCATTGGCATTGTATAGATTAGGTAAGTTATCTATATATATAAAAATCAATGCCACTTTTCGTTGTAATTTTATAACTCAAGAACGGGCTCACCTATACAAACCAAATGTTTAGGCTTTGTTCGGACTATTCAGTAGATGGTTTATGTGAAGTTTGCACAAAATCGGTCGAGCGGTTCGTCATTTATCACGCTAACAAAGTTGCGCGGGTCAGCTAGTCTTTGAATAAATGCACCAAGCGTGGTTTGTAGATATTGTTTGCGAGCACAGTGCTTGACAACCCAGACCCCAGTACTATATATTTCTACTATGGCAGTACACCGTGATTGTACATAATATAAATAGACGGTTTTGCTACTGGTACATACAGCTTAAGTCCGTCCGTCTGCCACATGCTGAAATGGACACCGCTTTGATGCAATTGAGGCACGAGGCAAGAGGCACACAATATTAAATCGATCATGTAGCTACAATTTTAGGGTAAGCAATTAATATGTCCTACATGTCTGCTGTATCATACGAGTACAGAGATTTATTTCAATAATTCTTTCTTCTTTCTTTCAAAGCTTATGTTTGTAAATTTGATGAAGGTAAAAGTTTTTTACTTTTATCTATTTACCGTAGTTGGTCGTGGTTCTCTTTTTTGTTTTTCTTACACAAAAGTTTCTTACTTAGTAAGGGAAATTGATAAGTAGATTTCAACTTGAAACACTTCACAAAACTTTGCTCCAGTTCATAAATTATCTTAACCACTAAAGTTAGTAAGAAGGTACTTCCTCTCAGAATGATTACAGCCTAATTTCCACTACCAATTATGTTAATGCTACCTCAAACTTAACAACTCGTAGAGTAATTCAGTACGAATACAGTAATAGATTATTTCGAGGAGCTTTATAACTTCGGCATGAAATGTTTATAGTGCCGTATATTAAAACATACGAGTGTCAGTATAAATAGGTACTATGTAAATGACGCTTCTCTTTCCACATTGTACCCATATTAGCCACAACAACTTGAAAGGATAATCAAATAAGCTGACGGCTAGAGTCTATCTAGTTAAGTACTATCATTGACTACCACCGGCTGACCGGCAATTCGTTTTAGTTCTAGTACTTATACCTACCTTTCTACTGACCCAGTAGTTGGGCGATGGTCGCAGCTGAATAATGATGGCCTCCTCTAGATGGTAAGACCTAGCCCAATTTTGAACGATTTTTTCAGACACTAGCTGCGCACAAAGTATATTGCCCTCCGACAAAATTGCAGGTTTTGTAGTTTAATGCAGACAATTCTGCATAAAACTACAGAACCGATTTCTTTTTTTTTTCTCTGATGAAAAATTTATGTGTACGGTTCCTGTGTTGCCCTTATTCAAATATTCAGATCCTTAGTTCTAGCTGCGAGACGTCTATTTTGAGTTGATAGGTAGTTCAGTTCCTTTCGTAGACTTAATTCACCTGCATAATTCAGGTGCATTAGGTCAACCAAATAGTGTACCTTATTCACCCAGGTGCATTAACACAACCAAATAGTGTACCTTATTCACCCAGCTGAATTAACACAACCAAGTAGTGTACCTTATTGACCCAGGTGCATTAACACAACCAAATAGTGTACCTTATTTACCCAGGTGCATTAAGTACACTTATTTAGCATCTTTAATTCACCTAGGTTGGTCTTTCACGTAGGTATGTACCTTTTTTTTATATTTACCAATATTACACCTCTTATTGACGCATTGATGTCACATAAAGATTATAACTCCTACAATATTATGTTCAAAATGATAATCTCACAAATTTCTGAAGATTGGAAACCCATGCAATTTAATTGCGATTATGAATATAGTACAATGAAAGCTATTTCATCATTGTTTCCCGATTGTATCGTGAAGGGCTGCTATTATCACTTTCGTGAAAGCTTAAGACAAAAAGGTAAGTCTTTGAATATAGATAGGGTCTAAAAATAATCACCGATGTATTAGCTAGTGCTCTAACTTGGCATTACTACCAGAACAGCAAATTATTGAAGGATGGAATTATATTGTACAACAATACGCAAATCGTAAGGAAGTACAATCATATCTCAATTATTTTAAGACCTACTGGATGAAATCCGGCTTAGTAAAGAAGTGGTGTATCTTTGGTGAACGACACCGAACAATTAATTATACAGAGGGTTTGCATCTTTCGTTAAATAACCGCTTTCGACGAAACAATCAAAATTTATTACAGGTGCTAAATGCATATTTTTAAACAAAACGGGATTTCGCGTGGCACTATTCTATTATTAATTAAAGGTTTCGGTACAGTCGCCTCGGGACCACGATGGATGTAACCCTGTCGAAACGTCGAGGAAAGTGAAGGCACCGAAACCTTTAATTAATAATAGAATAGTGCCACGCGAAATCCCGTTTTGTTTAAAAATATGTGTTCAACGCGTGTTAGTTTAAAACAAAGGTGCTAAATGCATTCAAAAGAGATGCAAATATGATACGCAATCCTAGAAAACGCAGACAGAGACCAGTCAAATTAACGATAAAATCATCCAAGAGGCTCAGTTAAGTTTATTTCACGAACGCATTACAGTAGGACATTTTTTAGAGATGTTGCGTTAAAGAAATCTGTTAATTACCAGTGTTAATGGAAATAATTTATATTAAAATAGGTTACATAACTTTAATCCGACTATATTATTTCGATAGGTCATTAAAGCAGCATCTTAAAATAGGTTACATACATGGATGACCAACCTAGGTGAATTAATGATGCTAAATAAGTGTACTTAATGCACCTGGGTGAATAAGGTACACTATTTGGTTGTGTTAATGCACCTGGGTTTATAAGGTACACTATTTGGTTGAGTTAATGCACCTGGATGAATAAGGTACACTATTTGGTTGACTTAATGCACCTGGGTGAATTATGCAGGTGAATTAAGTCTACGAAAGGATTCAATTCAGTTGACCACTTCAGACGAAGGTTTGGCTAGTCAGAGACCTGGTAGAGTAAAATCCAAGGGTAGTTTAAGTCATAAAACAAAATAGGAGACTAGTTAACAGTAGGAAACTGAAAATAGTCGCAATATATCATGAACAAAATTATGGAGCGCCAAATAATTTGATCAACAAATGAAACAATATAGTAGCTCTTACCATGTAATTTCATGCAAATACCCGCTTCAAATGGTACCTATTGGGTTTCCTCGAAGCCATAACCAGTTATTATGTAACGGCAAACAGCGTTGTTTGCCGCCATTTTCATGGTTATTCATCAATTCAGTGAACTTCGCTACGTATTGCGTGTGCCTATAAGCATAATAATAAACTCTAGTTTTATAACTTTTAGAAGGTTACACTGCGTAGCAATGGTTAGAATTGTCTGCTTATTTAAAAGAAACATAGGTACCTGTTTTGCCAAGCAAAGATTTCTTTTGTATAAACATCACGCTAAATAGAAACGGGTTAAAGATGGAGCCCTGACGTACCCTAATGGAAACTGAACATATTTTCCTGCAATTGTCAACTGCAGTCTATGGGAAACAGTTAAAATTAAAATGCATTCTCCGTTATGTATTACCCTATGACAGTCTTTAGTCTAGAATAGACCAGTCTATAGTTCCTTGGCTAGAACGGAACCCATACCGAATTTCGAGAGTCTATAAACCTTTTGAAAACTTTCTATGTGGGGACATAATCCTGGGTATAAATCTTAAGACCGGGGTAACAATACTCAATGTAATTGCCAGACGCACCATCTGCCTGCCGAGAATCCAGGTTTTAAAGAGAAATTTTCGGGTGGAGACGAGCTTTTTCTTTAGCCGTGCTCGCTCACTACTCGGTATCCAGGTAATAAAGTATGTTTTAGAAACTGTAACACTTATGATATTGGATATTTATCCTATATCATAAGTGTTACTCGGTACAGTAACACTTATGATATTGGATAAATATCCAATATCATAAGTGTTACAGTTTCTAAATCATACTTTATTATTAAAAGATCGTTAAAAGTTAAAATGCCAAGATATAATAATAATAATAGCCTCTACCTTAATAAAACAGCGGGTAAACACAGCGTAGTTTTATTATTGTAACAGATAAAATATCAGAATTTATATTATTCAGCACCATTCACGGAGTTCAAGTACCTTTTGAAATGTTAACTCTTTCTGGAAAATACCGTTTTCAGTAGTGTTTCCATAAAATGAAGGGTACCTACATACTTTCAGGTCGTAAACAGACATATCAATTTATTCCCCAACGACAAAATTAAATGATGATAATTTAACGATCATGACACCATACTCAAAATAGGTTCCACCAAGAACTGTGAAATTCTAAGTGGATTTATCTAAAAAACACTGAATTACCTTTCGTTTTTAGGTTTCCGTAGCAAATGGCAAAAACGAAACCCTTATAGATTCGTCATGTCTGTCTGTCTGTCCGTCCGTGTGTCACAACCACTTTTCTCCGAAACTATAAGGCACATGCTGCTGAAACTTGGTAAGTAGATGTATTCTGTGAACCGCATCAAGATTTTTGCATAAAACTAGAAAAAAAGCAGTTAATTTTGGGGGTCCCCGGTATCTATAGATAGGTCTTCAAAAATGCTATTGAGGTTTCTAACATCATTTTATTCTAAAATGAATAGTTTGCGCAAGAGACACTTCCAAAGTCTAAAAATGTGTGTCCCCCTCCCTCTAACTTCTAAACTAAGAGAATGATAAATCTAAAAAAATATATAATGTACATTGCCATAAAATCTACCAACGAAAATTGGTTTCAATGAAATCGAGTTGGTAGTTTTTTTTAATACGTCATAATCCGCAATTTTCGCCGAGAAAAACCATTACCACTGCGAACGTGTTAAAACATCAATGAACGTTACAACGAACTATAAGAACTTTTATATTATGTTACTTGCTGCTACGAAACCCTTCATGGGCGAGTTCAACTCGCACTTGGCCGGTTTTTTTTCTGCTAAAACTCATATTTTCAACTAACATAACTCAATTAAACCTAAAAGAAGAAAATTGAGGAAGAAATTTTTCTTTGCAATGTTTGTAATTAGAAATTTCTCCAAAGTTCTAATTTGGAATTCTACAATTACGAATGTAATTACTGAACGTGTTAATGGTATATTTACACAATTATTGTAAGTTATGAATACGTTCACACATTATTTAGATGTTTCCGTGCAAACTTAATGTGTTATTCAAATATCTGCAAACAAACCATTTTCCAAATTATTTATTTCACTAAAAAAACAGACGCGTAATAAAGTGTGTAAAATAATGGTAGCACTATAGTTACATATCTACCTACTATGTAAATGTATTAATTCTTAGAGATAATGATTGAACATATCTCTGGATTGAAGCTTGAAATTGTTTGTTATTTTAACTGAACGAAGACAGTAACTATTTAGTAATCTGTGACGAAGATTTCTTCCGGTAATGAAAAGTACTGCAGCTCTTAAATTTATTTTTGAGTATCATCATGTCTAAATCATACATATGATCACGCCTTTATCCTCGAATGGGTAGGTATAGGCATTTTATATGCCCACATATCACCTTTTTAGAATGTTACCTACTACGGTCTAATAGGTGGTAAGCCGTATTGCCGTGTTGAGATGGACAGGCGCCTGCCTGCTGTTGAAAATTTTCAAGCAGCCATTTTTACTGGCAACCGGGACCAACAGCTTAACGTGCCTTCCGAAGCACGGAAACGCTCAAATAAATGTCTAAATCATGTTAAATAAAATCGCGTGAGTAGCGCCTCTGGTATTATACGTCCACAGTTTAATGATCTGTAGACTATGGTTATAGTGACCACTTCCATCAGGTGGGTCATGATATTGTCGGCCACCTTATAGGTATAAAATAAATACTGACAACAAAGACTTTGTTTTTTTAATAACAGTAACAGCTCATATCATGGTGAGCAACTTTTTTTATAACACCAGAGTGTGACAGAGCATTGTGAAAGTCAGTCGGCGGAGGAAAGAACAAATTTTTGGCCAGTAATCTTGGGAAAGTTCATTTAGGTAAAAATTTTAGAGACACATACATATGTGTTATTTATTATTAATGCCTCGTAGGTCTAGCTAGAGGGTTCTATTCCCATCGGTGACAAAAAATGTGGGATTCATAAATGTTTGTCTCGAGAGTCTGAGTGTTTCTATCTATGTATGATAATTAATTAGTTACAATAAAATCTGTAAAAGGTTCGCGCTGTGCAGTAAAAATAGGCATGATTTCAAGGAGAGCTTGAGTAAATGGTTAAAGTTGCTAGATTACCACGAAACAGAAAACCTAATAGAGATCCCTAAGTAAAATAGATTGCTGAATTGATTCTGAACTTAATTTTATAATTTAGGTATTAATTTCTATGTGAGAGTCTTTATTTAGAATTTAGTAACTATTACGATTTTATCTATTTGCTATTGTTTTAGAATTTAGAATTTTAATTTTGTGTTTTTTTTTTTTAATTTGATTTTAATCTTATTTTATTAATTTAGTTTTTAATTGATATAATTTCCTGTTATGAATATTGATATTAATTTAGATCCTTAATTAAGTTTTAATTTCATCTATATAATTTGGCTTTATTTATTGCTATTGATTTAATTTTATTTTTGTTTAAGGAAACTTACTAATTTTTATTCCTTATTCAAATTTATTACTAGGTACTTGTAATTTTAATCTTACTTTTAATTTTATTTATTGCCTGCTAATCTAAATTTTTGTTTTTGATTTTGATTTCATTTTACTGTAATTTAATTATTTGTGTTTTTCAATACTGATTTTTTGTGCACTTATACTTGATGCATCTTAAGACTATCCGGAGACATTCATAGCGATGAGTTACCAACTCCCAAGATACGAGCATGTCTCAGTTTGGGGTTGGTATGTCATTGAGAGCGGGTTTGGCCAGGTCGTGCTCCGCGCAACGAATTCAATGCAGCTGCGAAAAATGCGGGGTTCGGGCGCCGATTCTCGACCGCGCGGCGTGGGTGCGTGGGCTGGGGGCTTGCTGGTGGAGCTGCGTCTGTCTCATGTTTTGCTGTTCCTAAATGTGGGACGGATGACGTTGCCGCCCGTGGATTACCGTCCGCTCACTCATCTCATGTCGTGTGGATCCGGGAGTCGGCGCCCTGTTCGGACTCGTCTGGTCGCGGTTTGTTTTTCTCTGGCGAAACCCGACCTCATCTACTTTTCTTTTTGCCCAGTACAAGATTTACACACAATCTACAATGTACCTATTATTATCATTGTATCTTTACCTTGTACCTTATGTAAATAAATAAATTATTATTATTATTGTTGTTTTTTGCATTTTGCTCTCCCTGTTTATAGGGGTATAAAACCAACACACGGGCCTTAACCAAGTGTGCTAGTTGGGGAAGAAAAAAATGTTAAAATGATGATGATGATGAAGTAAGGAATTTACGTGTAAGACGACATGTATTGAGTAAGACTGCTTTTTGTATAAGTGTAAGGGTAGATTCAGGCATGAAGAGAGTGTTGAGGTTAGTTTGAAGGGTTTTTGGAACCACGCCAGTAGTGGATATGATAATGGGTACAATTTTAACTGCATCTACATGCCATTGTCTTTTTATTTCGGTAGCTAAATCTATATACTTTGCCATTTTCTCTGCATGTGTAGTGACAAGGTTGTGCGTGTTACAAACTGCAATGTCTATAATAAATACGGAGTTAGTGCCTTTATCTAATATAGTTGTCGGGTCTATTGTAGTGTATGGTTTTGTCTGTAATGATGGTTCGGTCCCAATAAATTTTGTGGTTTGTATTTTCTAAAATGGTCATGGGTTTGTATTTATAATACGCTGTTTTTTCGGAAATTAGTGAGTATTTAAATGCTAGGTTTTGGTGAATTATGGCAGCCACTTGGTCGTGCCTGTGTTTGTAGTCTGTTTGAACAATTGCTTTACATGCACCAGTGATGTGTTGTATGGTTTCTGAACTGCTGTGGCATCGTCTGCATAGATCACTAGATGAGTTGAGGGTCCGGGTAATATGTTTTTGGTAATTTCGGGTATCTATTACTTGATCCTGAATAGCAATGACAAAAGCTTCCGTTTCTGGGAATAACTCACCTCGTTTTAGCCACTCGTTCGACGCTTCTCTGTCGACATGTGGCTGGTTGAGATCGGCAAAGTGTCTCCCGTGTAGAGCCTTTTGTGACCACAAATCTAATTTTTGATGTTTATTTATTATATTTGGTTCTTTGTTCCTGTCAGTTAAGTTAAGGGGTGTTAATTTTCTATCAATGTCTGTAATATATTTGTGTAGTGGGGAGTGTTCAGCTTTACTGTAAAAGTATTTTCGTAACTTGTCTACCAATGTGTTGTGTAAATTTTTTATGTCAATGAAGCCTCTGCCTCCATCTGGCCGTGATAGTGTGAGACGTTGTGTGCATGACCTAGGGTGGTGTTTTCGGTTGGCTGTCATATGCGTGTTAATGGTACGTTGCAATTGCGTCAAATCACTTTGGGACCAGTTTATAATCCCAAAGGAGTAGGACAGAACTGGTATTGCATAGGTGTTAATGGCTTTTACAGAATTGCGTGCATTTAGTTGACTTTTAAGAATGTGGTTTAATCGGATCTTGAATTTTTTAGTAAGTTCTATTTTTGCTAATTTTTGATGAATTTGTTTTGATTGATGAAATCCTAAATATTTATAAGTGCTATGTTCGTCCATGGATTTTATGTGCTCACCAGTGTTTAGAGCATATGTGTTATTTTTGGTTTTACCGCGTTCAATTGAGTGTATCTTACATTTATCGACTCCAAATTGCATATGAATGTCCTTAGAAAATAACTGTGTAATATCTGCTAGTTTTATGAGTTCAGAATTGTTTGTAGCGTACAGTTTGATATCATCCATGTACAACAAGTGTGAGATGGTATGAAATGAGTTATTGTGCTTTAGTTTAAATCCTGCGCTAGTTTCATTAAGAAGTTCAGATAGTGGATTGAGGGCTAAACAAAACCATAGTGGGCTGAGAGCATCCCCTTGAAATATGCCTCTTTGTATTTTTATCGGTTCAGTAGTTATTGACTTAAAATTAGCTAATTTTATTTTAGTTTGCCATTCAAGCATGGCTGCATTTAAGAAAGACACCAGACATGGATGGATTTTATAATGCTTCAGTATGTAAATTAACCAACTATGAGGAACTGAGTCAAAAGCCTTTTGATAATCAATATACATAGTGTAAATATTTCTGTTCTTTGTTTGAGCTTGTTTCATAACTATTGCATCTATTGTTAGTTGTTCTTTGCACCCTTGACTATTTTTTCTGCATCCCTTTTGCTGTTCTGCGAGAATGGTATGTTGTTCTAAATGTTTGTAAATTAATTTACAAATGCATCCGGTAATGATTTTATAGATAGTTTGCAAGCAGGTAATAGGACGGTAATTTGCGGGATTTTTGGGGTCAGAGCCTTTTGGGAGCATGTAAGTAACACCGTGTGAAATGAATTTTGGCATAGTATATGGGGATTGTATAAATTGGCATATATGCTTGTATAAGAGAGGGTGTGTGCAAGAAAACTTTTTATACCAGTAATTGTGTACCTTGTCGGTACCTGGCGCCTTCCAGTTATGTGTGTGGTTGATGGTTATGATCAATGTGTCTACTGGGATGCTTTCAAATTCCATTGGGCTAATGTGTGAAGTGCTTTTGGTTTTATGTAGCCAACTATTGTCAAAATTATGTTGTACTGGCTTTTCCCAGATATCTTTCCAGAACTGCTGTACGTGTTGCGTTGAGGGGGAATCATTGTTTTGTATTTGTGGTGGTTGATTTTGACCTAGAGTCCTATAAAACTGTTTTTCATTGTTTATAAATATTGCATTCTGCTGTTTCCGCTTAGTGCAGGTTAAATATCTTTTTAATCGACTAGCAGTGGCATTTAACTTCTGTTTAAGTGTGTCTAGAAAATGTTGTGGTTCTGTATTAGGTTCTTCGTGTTGAGAGTGAGTTTTGTATGTTGTTTTAATTTTTTCCATGGTGTTTAGTATTCCCTGACTTCTATTTCCTTGCATGTATTGTGTCAATCGTCCTATTTCTAGTCTATACCTTTTTATTCTTCTTTCCATTCTTTGCTGCCATTTGGGTATTTTCTTCGGCTTGGCTATGATTTCATTCCGCTCTATCTCAAACTTTGTGCCATTGCAGGATGATGCTGTGAAGGCTGCTGAATATATTAATGTATGCAGAGTACTAAAATCTAGATCTTCGTTTAAATATTTAGGAAGAACTTCACTGTTCAGATACTGTACAATTTGAGCAAACTTTCTTGATGTCTTTTGTTTTGGGATGTATGGTCGCGTTTCAGGATCACTAGTGTTAAATCGCGCAAGAGCACTTACTAACGTGGATTCTATTCTGTTCATTTCTTCTTGTACATGAATTTGTGTTTGGCCTAAGTCATTATTTCTAGTGTAATTACCTGTGTTGCTTGTTTCTGTGTGTAAGCAATTACTGTCTAAAGTACTATGGGATAAGGTGTGTAATGTAGGAGCTGTGTGATGAGAAATTATTATTATTATTAAGTATTTATTTAAAATAATATTACTATTAATATCCGTAGTCTGATACCCATAAAACAAGCAGACTATTCTTAGCTTTCTTTAGAATCAGATAGCGATGTGTGACGTGAAATGTCCGTGAATATTTATTAATTTATTTATTAAAGTTATCCATAACTACTACATATATCATTAGCAATACCAACATCAGTGCCATAGCCAGAACTTCCAAGGCTGCCAACACTATCGAAACTATCGCACAGATGTTGACGGGAACACAGAACAGAACTACAAATAAACAAGGATAACACAAATACGGACTAACACAGGTAATTTCCCTAGCGTCGCTAAGCTACACGTAAACAAAATTTCCTGTGTAATCTTTCAAGAGAGACCCTTAGGGATCACGAACTACCCTCTTTGTGCAATCGTATTACTGTGAATAGTAGAAATAACAATGGTTTCAAGAGAACGTTGTGAGCAATGTAAAGCGGTGTTCGTATGATATGCGTGAAATATGAGAGAATATTTTGTAGGTACTGTTGTAGTTTTCTGTCGTGTAGCTGATGCCCACAGCTTCGCCCGCGTTAATTTTGTTCCCGTTCCTGCTTCCCGTAGGAACTTATTCCCGGGATAAAAAGTAGCCTATGTGTCATTCCAGACTATAATGTATCCTTATACCAAAATTTCAGTCAGATCCGTACAATAGTTCGAGCGTGAAAATGTAACAAACATCCACACTCACAAACTTTAGCATTTATAATATTAGTAACCTAAAGAAGCAAAATGTTGTGAGTTCGAATTTTAAAAGTTTTTTTCAGGATTATAGAAGTATTTTAGTATTGGATGGAATATTTATTAGGGAAGTTTAATGATCACGTTACTATTCCAGGCTAGCAGAGTAGTGCCTAAATACTATGGGCGAGGTGAAGGGTGCTAATAAATATAATAATATGACATTGTGGACAGTGGAGTTTCTAGTTTCTTTTTTTTATTCATATCTACTTAGTAAATGCCAAACAATATTTGATACAAGATTAAGTTAATGTTGAACAAAACCCAAGTTCACAAAATTTACGTCGCGGAACTCACCGGTTTCTGTAGAATGAGAAGCAAAACAAACAGGTCAAATTTACTAACTAAATTCACAAATCTAAAATAAAGTAAATAGCTAAACACGCGACCGAAACCGAAGGTATCTACAAGTTTATAGTAGTATTTGTAAAATTACATTTTGATTATCCTAGATAATCAAAATGTAATTTTACAAATTACTTGTCGTCTTTCTATACACGCATCATAGAATTTGTATATAAATAATGTAACAAAGCTTTGATAAATGGGATGTCAATGTGTCTAGTCTGAAGAGAGATTAATTTACAGGATTTAGGAATATTACAAAAAGTAATATACCTACCTACCTAGTAATATTCTTCAGCTGCTTTCTATTCCGTTTATAACTTACGATTTAATGGAATTTCTTTTTCATAATATTTCTGAATTGTGTTGAATCTATTTATCCTCTAGACGTGTCCCGCTTAATGCAGGACGAAGATACTCGTTTATTAATAGATCATTATTACTTTGCATCACAAGAGAGAACTTGAATAGGTACTTATAAAAAAAAGTAACAATTCAACCCACATTATATTAAATTCACAATTATTGAAACACAAAAAAAATCCACTAAATTGCTAAAGTTTGCGCTTCAAGTGACATAAAACTGACTTAGCACAAATTAGAGATAGTACACATGGAAACCTACATACTAAATTCGCTGAGGCTACGCACACATAGACAACTCATTCACAGACACGAGGTCAGGCGGTCCTCAACCGAATTTTCGATACTGATTTGTGCACGAGTGTGTGTAGCAGAGGGTAGGTGTAAAAAAGAAGTACATACCTACATGAGTTTTCCATCTGTACTCTCTCTAATTTGTGGTCTTAGCATGTAAGAATGACAAACGTCCCATTTTTAGGGTTCCGTACCCAAAGGATAAAAGACCCTATTTCTCAGGAACCGTAATAGGTATCTAGAGAGCTGAACTTTTCACAGATGATGTATTTCTGTTGCCGCTATAACTTAAATTAGAAAAATAATGATATTCAATAGGGTCCCATACAGCAATCGTGATCTTTGCCGTTTTTTTTTGTTAACCCTAGAAAGCTAACGTTCGTCAAATTTACGAACATTGAAATTTAACTCTCTGTCGCTTTCCAACCGTTGCACTCACGCGCTTGCGCGTTCGCGCAAACTCAAAGACCGCTAAACCGCGTTGTGTGGCAGTCGTATTTAGTTTGTAAGTAATTTCGTTTTTGAGATACCTACTATGTGTTCGTCATTTTTACGAATGGTTAGCTTATAAGTAACTTTTGTGACTGTTCTAATGCGTTGATATTGTCTTCTTCTTTGTAGTTATTACATTGAATGTCAAGAATGGCAGTGGGTTCGGTTCTCACAGATGAAGACATTATTTAGGCATTAGATAATGAAGCTCCGTGTGGCGACGGGGTCCCGTGTTGCGAAGGGTAAGAGTACAAAATGTTTCCACCCCAAAACATCCCGAGGGTGTCGTAAGAGGCGACTAAGGGAACGAACACTTTCGCAAAAAGATTCATTGCGTAGAGAAGGAATACTCGAAATGAAACCCGGTTGTCAGTAAAATGCAATCGTTAAGCCAAGTTGAAGGTCTTATGGGCGGCTTGAAAAATTGCAACTGCACCTGTCCACTTCAACACGGCAATAGGCTCACCACCTATTACCTAGGACATAGAACTATAAGGTGAAATGTGGGCGTATACTATGCCCCTGCCTACCCCTTCGGGGATAAAGGCGTGACTACTTCATACATACATATGTATGTAGATAATGAAGAGCGGAGCGAAACAAATGCTATTTCTGATAGTGAAAACGAAGATGAATTATTGGTTGATGACGTGGAGTGACTATAATGATGAGCTTTCTGACAATGAACAACTACATAAAAGGCGCAGAGAGGAGCAAAGGAAAAGCTGTAGTTTATATAATTACAAGAAAAGACGAATGACAAAAAATAACTGCAATAGTTGTAAAGAGGCTATTTGTGGAGAACATTCAGTTGACTTTTGTCCAACATGCGCTTTGAAAATATAAATATATTTTATTTTTTATTTAATTTTAGAGTTTGTTCTTTCGGTTGCGAAAGAAATAAAAAACTTTTTCTAATTATGGGTTCCTAATATAATCATTTAAGTTTAAGTACCAAAATTATCTCAGAAATATAAGTGCCATGTGAAAAATGTGATTTATTAATTATACTTAAAATAAAAATTACTTTTTTCTATAATTATATTTCATTTACATCCCAAATAACCTAAAACACAATAAAACCCATTTAAATATCTTTATATTGCAATAAAATGTAAATATATAAAATTCATCATCAAAAAGTCGAATGGTTAGCTTTTAATGGGTAGTCGACGAACGTTAGCTATATTATAGTTAAGGAACCCTCCGTGCACGAGTCCTACTCGCACTTGGTCGAATTTTGTCACACCTGCGTACCTGCATGCATGCTAAATTTCAGACCTATCGAAAACCGGGAAGTGTGTCAAATTGAATTTGCAACATTCCTTGTACATACAACGGACGGTTGAAAATAATTATATAGCTTGTTAACAAAATTTATTTTTGAAACTAATAAAATAGGTGTTGACATGTTTGTTCGTCAATGTTAAACCACTGATTACGTGCATAAAATGATTATAGAGGTGGCTAGCCAGAATATAGCACACCTTGGTCGCAACTTGGCACTCAGCCAAGTAGTGCCAAGTCCAAGAACGACACTTCCAGCGCATTAATTTGAGAAATCCATTCCGAATTTATTTCAAGTTCATTAATAAAAAGCTCATTAAGAAAATTAGTACCTAGTCGTAAAAGTGGTATTTTTATAGCCGCATTGTGTTTTCCAACAAACTATTAGTGTGGCATTTTAAAAACGGTTACGGAACTTGGAATTTTCTGTGCCAAGTTTAGTTTAAAACAGACAAGTATTTAAGTACAATCAATCAAATCAGCTTATAGCAGTCCATTGCGGGACGTAGGCCTCTCCCAGTTCAAAAGACAATGATGCGAAAGGCACAGGACGCGTACTGTGGCGTATTAAATAACGGTTGTCTCTAATAGTGAATATACACTGAGCAAAATATATCACTTGCAACGGTCAACGTCCACGTTGAAACAGAACTTGATAGATGATCTTATAGATTGTATATGTGCGAAGAGTGATTAGGCGATTCAGAGTGTAGCATTAATACTGTATTATCTTTTGATTCATCATTTCAGTACATAGTAAGGGGAACATTATAATATACTTTGTGTGACTCTACTAAACTATCTACTGACGTTTTACAGGAATCACAGATATAAAAGAAAATCTATATTTTAAAAATTTAAATAATTTAACTGAACGTACAAATAGAAATGTAAATCGTATTTCACCAAACATTGTATTCATAGGGATATAAAGTTTACTTAGTAGAGGTAATCCCTTAGAGAGAGACGAGATTAGGGATGTGTATTTACAGATCCCAGAGCTAAATTACAGCACCTACGAGTATTGCTGCAAACATTCATTTTGTGCGGAGATTACGTAAAATGTCAATTCTGCGCGTTTAAATGGGCACCTCTTAACAAATTGTTTTTTTTTTTCGTTAATATACATACTATACACAAATCGTCATGTATGTCCCTAAAAAGGTAGGCAGAGGCTTACTAGACGCCCATGCTGAGCCATGAAAAACATGGGTATCAACTTAATAACTGATTCATTAATAGATGCGCAAATCGCTAGACGCGCCATGGCTTTCCATCAGGCTGGGGCGACGTCAATTTGGCGAGCTAAATATTTTAAAAAAAGGTAGTACCTGGAAAAGGTCGCAGGCTGGGACTGGATGCGGAAGGCGCAGAATCGTGTGTTGTGGATTAGGAGAGGCCAACGTCCAGCAGTGGACTGCCACAGGCTGATTTGATTTGATTTTTGGTACCTATTGTAATGAATAAGCATGTAGGTATTATATTCTATTGAACATGGAAAATTAAATAAAAATAAGACCTCAGAATTGTATCAGAGATTCAGCTCACCGTATTTCTGGTTGTTATACAATGGCGCAGACATGTATTTTTCTATTTTTATACCTCTAAGGTGGCAGACAAGCATAATGACCAGAAGGACCGGTGGTCACTGCAGCCTTTTAACGTTTGCAACACCAGAGGCGCCACACTCGCGCTGCCGACCCAAAATGTATGTGTAATCAAGCGGTCAGAGCACTCAATCAAAAGCGAGCTATTGTGTAAGGCCTAATCGACCAGAGGCTTCCATGTTACAAGTACATACCGACTGCTTTGTACTCGAATACGGCCGCGCAAAGCTTTGGTAGATCCCATCCATTTATCAAACAGTCTGTTTTAGATAGAATATAATTATTATTTGTAGCTCTAGTCATTAAGCTGAATACTCTCGTGTGTTTCTTGTGGAAAACATCATACCCTGCGACTGACATACTTACCTACTGTACTGTCTCCACGAAAATAATTCCGATCATTATGTCAGTTAATTTTATAATGAGTCTCTCAGCAGACCATCATAGAGGCTCCGCAGCATTCTGTAACGGTATTCGGCACGTCGGTTCCCTTCTCCTTAACTATGCCGATGCTTTTTAGGGTTTCGTAGCCAAATGGCAAAAACGGAACCCTTATAGATTCGTCATGTCTGTCTGTCTGTCTGTCCGTCCGTGTGTCACAGCCATTTTTCTCCGAAACTATAAGGCCTATGCTATTGAAACTTGGTAACGAGATGTATTCTGTGAACCGCATTAAGATTCTTATATGAAACAATAAAAAAAGTGGTATATTTTGGGGGTCCCCATACTCAGAACTGAAACTCAAAATTTTTTTTTTCATCGAACCCATACGTGTGGGTTATCTATAGACAGGTCTTTAAAAATGCTATTAAGGTTTCTAACATCATTTTTTTCTAAAATTAATAGTTTGTGCAAGAGACACTTCCAAAGTGGAAAAATGTGTCTGTCCCCCCCCCCCCCTCTAACTTCTAAACTAAGAGAATGATAAATCTAAAAAAAATATGTGATGTACATTGCCATAAAAACTACCAACGAAAATTGGTTCGAACGTGATAGAGCTTGTAGTTTTTATTTAATACGTCATACACCGCAATTTTGGTTAGAAAAATCACTACCACTGCGAACGTGTTAAAACATCAATCAAAGTTACAACAAACTTTAAGAACTTTTATATTATGTTACTTGCTGCTACGAAACCCTTCGTGGGCGAGTCCAACTCGCACTTGGCCGGTTTATTTGTTATTCAGAAAAGCGAGAACATCTAGCCAAATTATTATGAAATCCAGTTCACAAAAGAGAATCGGGATTAAGCATAGACGGGACGTATCTCCATTCTATATTTAGCCAAGTTGGTGTACTGAACTCACCTGATACTTGAAGAATTTCTTCTGATTAATCCTGAAACAAACAATTACCAAGTTTAATTATTTGCTCAATATAGGTAGGTACTTTATATTCTTCTTAGATTTAAGATGGAACATAAAAAAATGCATATTTATTTTCATTTACGTCGTTATAAAATTACTTACTAGGTAGGTACCTGCTTAGGTAATGGGTACGTTTCTAGTGTTATTTATTATTAATTGGTATAAACTAAAAGTAGCATTTGAACCTGTACCTACTTATTAAAGATGAAGAGTTGTAAATACTCACTAACTTTGAGTCGGAATTCAAACATTATTTTTAAAGTTCAGCATAAGAGCGTAAATTCGGTTTTCAAATTTCTTTACGATCGTAAGAAATCAGCCGGCACGGCGCACATAGCCGTATAGTGCCAATTGTTGCTACTAAGAAGTTTGATACCTTTGTTTTCCTTGATGTATTACCGGTGTCATATTCTTAGTCTAAGCGTTCAATCTTTAATTTATTTTTTATGTTAGTAATATTAGTTAATAATTATTGATTATTTTATTGCAAATTGATTGATATTAAGTAGTGATAGACACTGACATCATAAAATTAATAAAGTTGACATTTATTTAACTAACTAATATCAATATTGCAATTACAAATACCGAACCGAAGGAACCGACGTGCATGGATGAAAAGAAAAATGAAAGTTGAAGAAGCAAGTGAGGTGTGTATGGAGCGTGCCGTGTGGCGCTCGGTTCTTTCTGCCTACCCCGCAAGGGATTTGGCGTGAAGATAGTATAGTATATAATACACACAGACATGAAAACGGTCCACAAGTTTATTTCTAAAGTATCTAAATATACGAAAATTGTAGAAAGTAATGGACAATATTCTATTTTACACTATAAATATTTAAATTTGACAATAATCATAGTTAAAAACAATAATATTAACGTAGCAATGCGCAAGGGCTTGGCATGGTACGATGTTTTGCTGCCTACTGCAGATTCAGTGCTGGCAGGAACGTTAAAATATTTTTAATAAATAATCAATAAATATTGTTGGATATTCTCACACAACATCATCTAGCCCAAACTAAGCTATAAGCTTGAGCTATGGGATCTAAATCTAATCTTAATTGATAGTAGGTGTTTTTCATTTACAACAACCAAATATTTATTATGAGGTATGTGCATAACAATGCGAACCGCCAAGAAAAAGCCATTCCGTATCGGCATTGATAGATTATTAGATACCTACTAAGATGAATTTTGGGAGGGACCGAACTGAGTTTCTTGGGGTGTTCTTCTCAGTTTGTAGCATTTCCGAAAAAATGTTGACAAACCTATTTTTTTTTTAATTTCAAAGGTAATACATTTTATTTTATTTTATTTTATCTGCTCTTTCTGGGCTTAATCGTTTTGGGCAACAGACATTAGTCGTAAAAATTTAACAATTTAGGTTCCATTCTCGTAGTCCAGAACTCGTCGTCTTGCGATATATTTACTGTGCTTATGGGCAAATTAATGTTCAGTCTACACCGCAAATCGATAAATGTTGGCTTGACTGAAAGTAATTTTAATACAATTCATTAAAAATATTTATTATATACACAAGATCACTAGAAGATAAAATAAACGCAGGTTCTCACTTAATTTGAAGTTGGCCTTGGATTTTAAAATACCAGTCATGCTTAACTTGGTCAGTTTTCGTTAGTTTCATTTAATTTTTTTTATACAGTATTTCGAAGCGAAACTCTAGTCGGGGTGTCTGAGCTTTGCACTATACAAAAGTTCACGTTGTATATCGACCATAAATATTTTTATATATTATATTATACGTCACAAAGTACTAAGATTGTTTGGTCACGCTAGAATTAGACTATTTTTGTTCATTTTTTCGTATTCAAAAATGGAACATCGAGCGACATAACCACTCTCTGAGAGCCTCTCGGCGGTACTAAATCGTATTTGTTCGCGTATCTGCATTTTTCGGGGTTCACAAAATACTCTGTAAAAAAAATCTGTATCTAGTTACATAAAAAGAAATATTTTTATTGTCAAAAGAGAAGTGCTGACATAATATTACATAATTATCATAATGATTTAAACTACAGAAGCTGGTGAAAAGACTACCTTATTTTGGTGAAATTTCTCACTATTTGAGGAAACTTTACAGTCATTTTTCTCTAAAAAAAGGAACCTACCTGATATCAGGTTATTCTACAAACAGATAGCCAACCCCCTTTGCAATTGCTTCGTATCCCTTGTTTATTAAATTTATCAGTAATTTGACATGAATTTAAGCATCGAAAACTATGCAAATCGTATGATTTGAAAAACCTGTTTCACTTTCATTGATAATTACCATATGTAATCCGTTGTTAGGTAAAATATGTTTTAATAAACGTTTAGAGAGCTAAATTTACTAAGTATGTTAGTGAATACCATGTTTGTACGATAAATATTTAATGACTTTAAATGCAATGAAAAGTATGGTTTCTGAGCAATATGTGGCGCGAAATATGTTAGCCCTCTTAGCGAGTCAGCTAGTTCATTTATAACCATGGTTTCAAGGCAACAATATCATCCTGTTTTAAAACAAAATGAGGCATTTTAACATAGCGCCTGCTGCATATTAATTTTAAATACCACGATTAGTGTCCATTTTAGTGTTAGGTACTTTCATCGTCATGTCCATGATATAAAAAAATCGGTTGTCTGTAAAGTCGATTTACTGACGATAGTTGAATGTGACAACTCAGCCTTAAATGGAACGCCTCAGAGCGGGGTAACGCCGCATACGTCATGTTTTTTTGTGTGTGCAGCCGGCTCCATCGAATTATAAGACGTTGTCGCGCCAATAAAAATAATAACCGTAGATGTAACTCGTTACCTAAATGCTTTACAAAAATTGGCACAAGTGCGGTTTGCCAATAATGATGCCAAATGTGATACCGCAGATAATTTTATTCAGACTGACTTTGAGTCATTTGTATCTCACTACACTCCATAATATTATGAATGTCTACTGTATTCAATGATATTCGATCACTTTTTATTTATGCAGTTTTTCTCTATAAAAATTTTAACTGCAATGAATTTCACGTTCCCGGACATGTAATTTTCTGAAAAAGGGTTTCAAGGTTTTCTCTTAAGGTATCAATAAGTATTTTTCCGGAATAAATAGTAGCCTATGTGTTAATCCAGGGTTACAGCTATTTGTGTATCAAATCTCAGCCAATTCAGGACTAAAGTGACTGAGTAACAAATATCTTCTCAAACTTTTACACTCAATATAAGATTATGTACTTAAACATAATGTGTTACTTGGAAGCCTCAACAGCAGTACTTTGTTGGATAACCACAAGGATTACAGGATTAAACTAACAACTCATATAAACTATGGGATTTCCCTTCAAGGATCAAACCGGTCCCCTATTCACAACTACCTAGAAGGAGCACGGTATTGTTTGAGGCGGTTCAATTCCGATGTACAAGGGATAATTTATGTCCATCTCGCTGTATGCTCCTGTTAGGGTGAAGTACACTTCTTGGCAACAGAAAATTACCTACGTTACAAACTGTTAGTATTAAGATTTCACGGTCAAAACATTAGTATTCGAGTGAATGGGATATTTGTTATTTACCATTAGTTGTTTTGTGTTTTCAATATTTTGGCACTGATGCAAGCGCCATGATTATGGAAAAAATTTACAGCAAAATGACGCATGGTATTTGAAAAATTCCATAACCACTAATAATTAAACTCTATTATAGCGTTTTGTCGGGTTTCTTTCGTTCATTCATGTTAAATATCTCACGATATTTAATGTCGTATAAAACACCTTAGGAAGCGCTCGTGGCCCCGCGGACTCAGTGTTCTGTAAACGATCACTGCAGTAAGCAACTTTCACTGGGCCTGTCCTTGGATAGGTGACCATTCATGTGACCACTTTGTTACATTTATTTAAGCGTTTCCATGATTCGGAAGACACTTTAAGCTGTTGGTCCGGTTGCCAATAAAATGGCAGTCGTTAAGTCAGGTTGAAGGCCTTTTCAGGCGGCTTGAAAAATTTCCACAGCAGGCAGTCACAACCTGCGCCTGTCCATCTCAACACGGCAATACAGCTCACCACCTATTACGTGGGACAAATTCTAAAAAGGTGAAAAGTGTGCATATTATAATATGCCTATACCCCTTCGGGGATAAAGGCGTGACCATATGTATGTACATGTACACTTTAGATCTTCCAACAATGACATCTACATTCATTCACATACAATTAAAGCATACATTCACAAAAACCTCATTGCCCTTCTACGTATTACCCGATATGAACTTTAATTAATCATTTAAATTAATTAATAAATGTTTCTGAGTAATGAAATGCAAGTTGTAATTGGATATTATTGCCATGAATTATTGTTGTAAGGGCAACACTGTAAAACATTTTGGCTATCCACACGTAAGTATGTACAGATTATAATTATTAGAGCTACGAAAGTTGGATAAGAAGTTAGTAGGTATAACTACAAATTTACCGTCTGTTTTAAATTCAGGGGCGTTGATAAAATTTACGTTCCGTAAAAAACTTTGTATAAGGTTGCCAATTCTTCTCATTTCGTCATAATATTAATAAACGAAGTAAATAATGTTTCCTTCTCATGAAGACCAAAAATATGCCTCAGAGGCAAAACAGTATAATTAGTTATGATAATTTTTAGCGAGCCTAAATCGCAGTAAATAAGATGTCCTGGAATGTTTTAATATGGTAATCATCCTACTACGAAAATATTCATATTAATGGAAATTTCAGATAAGTGGTTTTGTCCCGGAAAATTATGTCACACGAAACACCGAAGTTTTGAAATATGACAAAAAGTTTGTGAAGAACGTCATCAAATTTACTTTATCTTTTGTAAGTAAGTAGAGAGTATTCGTTGAAGGAATTTCTGTAACCACACTGTTTGGATCAGTGCTGAAACAAATTCAAATTAGAGTGTAATATTCTTACAACTATTGGGGGTCCGGGGGTATCCTTCCGAGGGCTTTCCCGGGGCTCTCAACCGTAGGCTGTTAGGCAGGATGCGTGAGGTTTTTTTGTCGGTAGGAGTCCGGCATTGCATTCATGTAGAATGTTCTCTCACGTTCACAAAAAAATCTTACAAAAAAATTATAAGCTTTTTGCTAACATGTGGAGGAAAATCCGTCATGGATGCTATGCCGGACTCCTACCGACTAAAATCCCCACGTTCCGTACCTAATTCCTACAGTTGGGAGCCCCGGATAAGCCCTCGGAAGGGTACCTATCCCCAGAAAAATCATAAACTTAGGAATGAAGCTCAAAATATAATACCATGTAGCCATGTACTCGTACCTACCTGTTCCTATTGTAATTTAAGTAAAAGTACATCATTAATTAAATTAGCTCACAAGATTCGTATAATTTAATTGCAGGTTTCGGGTCCTTTTCACATTTAATTGGTACTCATCTCTACAGTGTACCCGTAATTGCAGCAATAAATAAATACGTCGAGAAGTGAGAAAACCTCAAAAAATATATGAGTTATACATAAAAAAGACTCTAAAACCATAATCAATATATTGAGCTCTCTAGCTATCACGGTTTCTAAGATACAGCCTCAGACAGACAGACAGACGGACAGGGAAGACTCATGAATTGGTTCCCGTTTTTACCTCTGGGGTACGGAACCCTAAAAAAGACAACAAAACAGATATAATATTATTACAACGCGGACGTAATACATTCTGATACCCGTAATTATTACAGTACTCCCTAAAAGCCTTTGTATTCATTGCCATTCGCGTTACAGAAACGAATGTTCCTGTCACATTGTTTGATTAAGTTACTTTGTACACAAACGCAATTAATTAAATGTAATGAAATGGAAACCTTGAACGGAACGTTACAAATAAAATACGGTGATATTTTTCCCGATCCAACATTTAGCGTTCCAAGGTAGCAAGTTATCTTTGTAGCGATCTCTGAGACATCGTGCAATTAAGAGTCAACCTTGTTGTGCGAGCTTAAACGTGTATGTAGTTTGACCTCATTAAAAGTTTTGTGACATTCGTATTCTAGAAAACATTTAATATGTCACTTGCGATATGTCAGACGTTAATATTGTCAAGATTCGATTGCATCACTTCAAGGAAGTTTGAAACTTTAAGTTGTATAATAATGAAAAAGCTTTATTTTCCTCATAGTTTGTTTATCCAACATTTGTAGAGGTCTGTTATTGCATTTCGGAGGAAAGCTACAAATAAATGTGTGGCGCGTACGTACTTGCTTGCGGACGTTCGCATTATTTTTTCACACCATTGAATTGAAAGGGCTCTTTTAGTGTCATGCGTGTTTTCGCGCGCATGCGGGCCGGGCGGCCATGTTTTCATAATCATGTACGCCTCAAGCACGTGGAACGTGGGTGAGACGGTACGGTGATGCGGTACCAGCCAGCATGCGCGCTAAAAAACACGCATGACACTAAAAGCACTCTAACTCCCAAACTGCTTGGAGGATCCTTGCGATTGACCATCTGCTAATGGCAGAAATGCAAGAGTGCAAACGGCTTCATCTGTTCGCCGACCCGAGCTTCATAGCGCTTGATGGCATAGTTTTAAGTCATATAAAGGTATAAGTAAGTGCCCCAAGGTAAGTGGTTCTCTACCATCACTCTCTAAATAATCAAAAAGTGTCTTGAAATGCCCAATAAAATATTACAGCCCAGCATTTTGTGGTGGCCATAAGGTACCATTTACAACCCATCAAATAGTAGGTACGCACACCACGAAAGCTAAGCATTTATGGCCAGACCCTCTATAACTAAGTTATACTAGGTAGGTACTTTGTGAGAATAGTTCATAGTCCTCGTTTGTTGCCCAAATTAAGTTTATATATCCATTAGCTTAATTTGAAATAATGTCCTACTATTAGATACATAGTGAAGCGCTCGTGGCCCGGCGGACTCAGTGTTCTGTAAACGATCACTGCAGTAAGCAACATTTACTATGGCCGGATATGGATGGGTGACCACCACGTGGACCACTTTGTGACATTTATTTACGAGCGTTTCGGTGCTTTGGAAGGCACGATAAGCCGTTGGTCCCGGTTGTCGGTAAAATGACAGTCGTTAAGCCAAGTTGAAGGCCTTACGGGCGGCTTGAAAAATTTCAACTGTGGGTCGTCACAACCTGCGCCCGGGTCGGCAGCGCGTGTGTAGCGCCTCTGATGTTGCAAACGTCTATAGGCTACGGTTACCAACCTTCCGGTGGGCCGTAAGCTTGTCTGCCACCTAAGTAGTATAAAAAAAAAATATATATATAGTAACTTCATAATAAAATAATAAATTATTTTATTTTTATAAGACATACTAGCTGATGCTTGTGGCTTCGCCTGCGTGAAATTTGGTTCCCGTTCCCGCTTCCCATGGGAACATATTACCGGGATGAAAAGTAGCCTATGTGTTATTCCTAACTATAATCTAGCCCGCTACCAATTTCAGCCCAATCCGTTCAGACGTTAGAGCGTGATTGAGTAACAAGCATCCAAACATCTTCACAAACTTTCACATTTATAATATCAGTAGGATAGTAGGATTACTCGGGCGGTAGAGGGTTAAGCTAAAATTAGGCAGCGCTAAGACTTGTGCACGGAGGATTCCTTACATACATACACGCATAATATAGCCACGCCTTTATCCCCAAAAAGACAACGCCAATTCGTCATTATGCCCACATTTTACACTTCAGTTATGTCCCTATCGTCGCGTGGAAATAGGCAAGTGCAGAGTGTGACTGCCCGCTGTTGATTGTGTGTTGTGGCTTAACGATTGTCGTGTAACTAACAACCGGGACCAATGGTGCCTTTCGAAGCACGAAAACGCTCGCAATGTAAATGCAATAAAGTGGCTACCCATCCGATGATCAGCAACAGTGAAATTTGCTTACTGCTATGATCGTTTAGAGAACACTGAGTCAGCGGGGCTATGGGCTAAACCGCAATTTGGTTACCACTAGAAACACATCTTATCCAGCAAAATAATTTTCAGGGGACCTCAATGTTCCTTACAGAAGCTGGCCAAGACGTTGGCGTGTCTCTTTGCCCCTCATAGGACTAGGATAGTACCCAACTATCCCCCTTCCCTAAGTAGCGGGACAACACCCGAACAAACCCCCCAGGCACGGGATAGCACCCGAATCCTATAGACGATGCCGCGGTGGTAGCCACAGTCTGCCGGGAACCCTGGGACATCTTCCGAGGGCTTACCAGGGGACTCCCGGCCGTAGAGAGCTGTAAGGCACGTGTAGTTTTAGTCGGTAGGAGCCCAGCATAGCATCCATGTAGGATTTCCACACATAAAAAATAAAAATAGGGACCTTTAAGGTGTACCTATGCGAATCAAGCCTAAGCGAGTTTTAAAATGTATTTTCATTGCAAATAAACAAACTAAAGCTATCAAATTCCAATAGCAGCTAAATGCTTCTAAATCGCTTTGAATCAATTAACCGATCATGTTCCAGAGCTAGCAGATATTTGTGACCTCTGACATTTCAGTTCATGATCTCATATCGCATTGTACATCGAATATTTTTATCTGGTTGAAGTATCAATTAAGAGTATTTGATATAAGAAAAGAATAGAAGATGTGCGCGGCTTCGCTCGCCGTTAAATTCTACATAAATTTTCACGTCCCCCTGAATAAAAGTAGCCTATGGGTCATTTCAGACCATAATATATTGCTATATCAATTACAGCCAGATCCGTTAAGAGTATCAAACCTTCAAACATCGCAAAATCCTTCACAAAATGAAAAAGGATAATAATATTTATTCACCTATGTCACAAAGCAACACTTATGAATGTCAACTTTATTGTTTCTGCTTTTAATGCCAGATTCGCAAGGCAATAGGTCGAGCCTGTGAGAAAGAACCTGGCAGGAAAAGTCATGGTCATTTTTTGACATAGTCTGGCAGTGGTCGTTTTGTAATAATTTGCTTTATAGCGATAAGGCCGCCCATTGTACAGCTACTTGCACGGATTGTATGTACTATGTTTTTATATACTTGGCGTACAATAAAGTGTAAAATAAATAAATAAAAATAAATAATACAAAAAAAAACTCCACTTATTACATGAAACAAAATTCAAAATGGCTATACTTATTAGGCATCTGCCTATCTCTTCGGGCATAAAATTGTAGCTATAGAACAAATAAAAGATATTTTATTTATCCAGAACACCTTGTAATAATGTAAAGACATACTTACGTAAAGCTGAAATTAGTTCGTAAAATATTATTAAGTTTTAAAGAGCGAATTCAACTGAGAAAATTCTAGGTATAATGAAAATTGAAACTGGGGAAAGCGAGCGCTCAAATCGCTTTATCGCATATACTTATTTCTCTCGCGTTTTACATTCACATACTTTTAATTTACATAGAATTTACAGCATTCAAATGAATTACTCTAATTTACATTTTGAAAGGGAAACTAGCTGAGCATTGACTGATTTCAGTCCTTGTTTAGTCCATAATTAGGGTTCCGTACCCAAAGGGTAAGAACGGAACCCTATTCATGAGACTTCGCTGTCCGTCTGTCCGTCACGAGACTGTTTCTTAGTAACTGCGATAGCTAGAAAATTGAAATATTCACAGATGATGTTTTCTGTTGCCGCTATAACAACAAATACTAAAATCAGAAAAATATTAATAGTTAAGTGGGGGCTTCCATACTAAAAAAGTGATTTTTGTCGTTTTTAGGTATGAAACCCTCGGCGCACGAGTTCGACTCTTCGGTCCATCTGTTCTCTGTTCTAGTTAGTTGTAAAATTTGGAACAAAACCGATTTAGTTTTATTATGTAGGTACTAGCTGACGTCACGCGGTTTCACTAGCGTAGCTCCCGTTCCCGTGGGAATACGGGAAAAAAATATAGCCTGTTTTTTCTTTTTTTTTTAATATTTAGCTCGCCTAATTGACGTCGACTCCAGCCTGATGGAAAGCCGTGGCGCATCTAGCGATTGGGGGCCACTTCTGACAGTGGTCCTCAAGTTGGCGGCCCTGTGATGTGCCTCTTCACGCTCCTCTTGTAGAACCCGGGATTGTAAGATTCATAATTCATAATTCATTTATCTATACTAATATTATAAAGAGGTAAAGTTTGTGTGTTTGTTAAATTGTAAGGGATAATCTCGGGATCTACTGAACCGATTTTAAAAATTCTTTCATCAATAGAAAGCTACGTTATTGTGGAGTGTCATAGGCTATATAGCATCACGCTACAACTAAAAGGAGCGGAGCAGTAATAGTAAATGTTTGAAAAACGGGGGACGACGGAAACAATTAATACTCTCTCTTATGTGGCGCAAACGAAGTTGCGCGGGTCAGCTAGTTCATAATAATTTGAGATTGTAGGTTTACATTGTTTCATTAATATAATAAAAATAATGGCCGAGATCCTTCTTCTACAATAAGATGGTTGGAGTACTGCTCTCCTAGATAGGCTACAAGTAGCCTGTGTTAAGGAGGACCAGTGACACTCCCTAGTATGGTTGGCGTAAGATATTTGAGTTGATCTATTTAACAAACAACATGAATATAAATTAAAATCATAATCAAAATTAAAAACAAATAATATAAATTTCAAAATTAAAATCAATGAATATAAATTAAAATCATACTCAAGATTAAAATTAAATACTTACAAATTTAATAATAATATTAAATAAATAAAAAACAAGTATAAAAATTAGATGTCTTGTATAGATGTGTGTGTGTGTGTGTGTGTGTGTGTGTGTGTGTGTGTGTGTGTGTGTGTGTGTGTGTGTGTATGTGTGTGTGTTATTTATTATGTATTTGAGTGTGTGCTGGTAGGTAGTGAGATTAGCCTGTTTAATGTAACGGGTGTTTTTTTTAGAGGTATAGAACTTTAAGTTGGCCTAGCTGTTTTAACCGGCGGTATTTTTGTCAGCTGTAAAGTGATTTATGTTTAGTATGGTTTGGCATTTTAACATAAATAGACTGAAGCCTGAACAATGCTTCCAAATTGTGCAAATTTATTCTGAAAATCATGGTTCTGTCCGAAATGCGTATCGTGATTTTCATAAGCGAATTTTCTTTAGCGGTGCAGCTCACTTTTGGTTGAATGGATACATCAATAAACAAAACTGCCATATTTGGGGTGATGATGATCCTCAAGTGTATGTTGAGACACCGTTACATCCAGTAAAACTGACTGTGTGGTGTGCTTTATAGGCTGGTGGAATAATTGGTCCGTACTTCTTTAGAAACGATGCTGACCAGAATGTTACAGTCAATCGTGACTGCTATAGAGCGAAGATTACTGACTTTTTCGTTCATCAATTGAACAACCATGATGTGCAGGAGTAGTGGTTTCAACAAGACGGCGCAACATGTTACATATCTCGTGCCACAATTGATTTATTGAAGGAAACGTTTGGTTACCGCATAGTTTCACGTTTTGGACACGTGGATTGGCCTCCAGAGTCGTGCGATTTTACGCCACTTGACTATTTTCTGTGGAGATATGTGAAGTCGCTCGTCTACGCCGATAAGCCCGAAACGATTGACCACTTGGAGGATAACATTCGGCGCGATATTGTCGCTATACGGCCACAAATGTTGGGAAAGTCATCGAAAATTGGACCTCTAGATTAGACTACGTCCGAGCCAGCCATGGCGGTTATATGCCAGAAATCATATTTAAATTATAATGCCAGAAGATTTCCTTTCGAATAAAGTCATTTCCATATCAATAAAAACAATCACTTTCGTTTTATTCCATTTCAAAGTTCTATACCTCGAAAAAAAACACCCTTTACAAAGTATGTTTCTGTCTCATCGTAATCCACCTGTTGTAGAAAGTTCCGAATTTTCCCTTTGGCACTATATCGTATTAGCCCGAATATTGGGCACTTTTTATTAATTTTATTGTAGAGAGAGGGTGCAAGGTATGTCGAAAATCTCTTGGCGAAAGATGTACGACGTGGTGGTATTGTACAGATTCGGTCTTGTTGGCGTTTGGTTATTGTACGGTACGGAGTTCTAGAGTGTTGAAACAGTGCGATGTGCAACATATATAGTTGACGAACATTCAGAACATTACATATATTGTAGAGATCTGCGGTTGGGAATAGCATAGGTCGAAAGGTAGCAACCTTAAGCACAGCGCGGTGAGCGATTTCGACAGGCCATATCACTGATTTTGCAGCACCACCCCAGCATGAAATACAGTAGGTAATCAGTGATAGGCAAAGTGCTGAGTAGACATTTCTTATTATAGCCGCACTTGCTACATGTCTTAGAGTTTTAAAGATATATATTAATTTGCGTATACGACCAGTGAGAGTTATAGTGTGAGGTTTGAAATTAATATTTTTATCTATTATTATTCCGAGATATTTGGTGTATTCGACAGAACTTAGACAAGGGCAATGGCAGTCAGGGGTGGGATTTGGATAACATGAGTGGGCTTTCAGTGTAAGGGGCTGTTGTGGTTGGGATATGGAAGTTATGGAGAATGTTATAAAATTAGTTTTTGTAGTATTTAACGTTAAAGTGTGTGTTAAAAGCCAGTGTTGTGCAGTATTAAAACCGTTCTGGGAAACTAACTCCAGTTCAGACCATGTATTTGCGCAGAAAGTGATGGCGGTATCGTCTGCATAGGATACAACTTGTGCATTTGGTATTTTTAGATTGCACAGGTCATTAATAAAAATGAGGAACAATGTAGGGTCCAATATACTGCCTTGTGGCTTAATGTGGGTGCTAGGAGTTGAGAGTATCGTTTTAGAAATAGACATGAGATGCCATCCCATCCAGCAGCGGCGCTTAATCTTATCGAATTCACCATTATAAGAACCTCGTCAGGATCAGTTTTTTCTAGGACAAAGGAGTTTTTGTGCAGGTCATTCCGTGGAGCTTGAGCAAAGGTTAAGGAGGTCGAATTAATCTTGTCTGCTAGTGTCTTGCCAATGTTCACAAAGTAGTTATTCACAGCGTTACACGACTGAGTCGGTGACGAAGATAGTGTTAGAAGGGGAGTGTTGCTGTGTTTAGGTTTTGATGTGTTTGTGATTTGTTTTATTGTGTCCCAGAGCTTTTTTGGGTTATTTGAAGCCTTATTTAGTTCCTGAGAGTCATGATGTCTTTTTGCTTTTTTTAGAATTCTAGTGCAAAATGTTCTGTATCGCTTGTATGTCGTCAGTAAGGTGATGTTGTCAGGTGATTGCTTAGCTTTTTTATGAAGATGATCACGGTTCCGGATACATCTGAGGAGACCCTGAGTTATCCATGGCTTGTAAATTCTTTTCCTTGGCGGTATCTTTATGGTGGTAGTGCGGGAACACCCAAAAATTCCGAAATATGATTTTCCGAATTTCAATATTCCGATGTTCAAAATTCCGAAGATTATAATTCCTAAGAAACAAAGCTCCGAATATTCAAAAGGACGATATTCATTTATCCGAAAGTCATAAGTACGAATTTTTATTTTTCCTAATTTCATTAGCACGAATAATCAAAAGACCGAATATTTTCCCGAAAAACATTATTCAGAATTTCAAATATCCGAAAATTCACTGTTAAGCTTTTTTAATAAAGTACGGTCAAGTCTAACTACCGAAGATATTATTTCCCAGTGAGTGGAAGGCAAACGACAAAGCAAAAAAAATAACCACGATGGCTAAGGCCGGAGCTCCGCTCCGCTTCGCTTTCGCCTTAGCCTTCTAACCTAACCTATTCAAGTCGAGGTTTTAACCATAATAAGTGAATGGTTAACACCCCGACTCAGAGTACCCCGACTCGGATAGGTTAGGTTAGAAGGCTAAGGCGGGAGCGAAGCGGAGCGGAGCTCCCGTCTTAGCCTTCGTGGTTATTGTTTTTTGTTTTGTCGTTTGCCTTCCACTCACTTGGAAATAATATTTTCGGTAGTTAGACTTGACTATACTTTATTAAAAAAACGGGTGGAACCGGGAACATAAATAATCGTCTTTAATGATAAGTTTTCGGGTTGAAACAGGAACGGGTGGAAACGACATTCACCATTCGTATTTATGATATTTCGGATTTTTGATAATCGGAGTTCGTATTTATAATATGGCGGATTTTTAATGATTCGGAATTCAACGGTTCGGTTTCTTGAAATTCGGCATTCTGACAGTCGGAATTGTAAACATTCGGAATTTTAAAATTATGACTTTTAATAAAAAGGATTTATGAAACATCGGATTTTTGACTTTCGGGATTTCGAATCATTCGGACTTATGAAATTCGGAATTATGAAATTCGTGATTGTGACTTTCGGAATTAAGTTTTTCGTATTAATGTAGTGTACCCGGTAGTGCATTTGTCGATCGCTGACTTACTCATCGTAATGAAGTAATCCATAGCTTTGTCAGGATCGGACATAGAATAAACGGGCATGAAGTCCAGGTTAGCCATAGCCGCGTCAAGAGCCTCATAGTTTGTTTTAGTGACTGTTTTCTCGTCACTTAATCTTGAGATCTTTTTTTTAAGACAGAAAGTAAGGTGTGGTCGGTTAATGTTGTATTATATATGAGAGTTAAGGTTTTACACTTAGTGCGAAGTAGGGTGTGGTCTAGTCATTTCTTATCCCTAGTAGGAAGCGTATGCGCAGGTAGAAAGCCATTATAGGCCAGAGCAGTTAAATATTCCTGGACTTCGTTTGTCTGTTGTGTTCTGTTTAATATCAATATTAATGTCTCCTGTTATGATGACTGTTCCGTACTTCGTGAGTGACTGGATAGTGTTACAGAGTGCTGTAAGAAAAGGTGAAATATCGTCATTTGAGGGTGAGCGGTATATACAAATTACTGCGGTGTCCGCATCCACTTTAATGACTAAGCCCGAGGCAGATCCCTGCCAATCTGGTTCTTCACAGATAGTTACGAGGTTAGACCTCGCAAAGACAATAACACCGTCGTTCTTGTTTAGGTGATTGGTGGATCTGTGAGAAGTATAATGCTGTAGGATCGGCGCCACGGCGTTAGTTAAGCAATCCAGCCAACACTCCGTTAAGACCAGGAGGTCACAGTCGACATCTATGCGTTGTAGAAGGGTTTGTAAGTCAAGGAAGTTAGAGTTCAAAGAGCGGATATTTTGTGATAAAATTGTCAGGTCATAGTTATTGCCTAAAATGTAGGACTGTGTTTGTTCTGGGGAACATTCATGAAACTCCGATACAGAAAAGTCATCAAAATTTTCAATAATATCAGTTACAAAAGTAGTGATTTTTAACAGTTATGCATATGGGTAATATAATAATAAGGCAATTAAGGTATGTCAGTTTAAACGCCACAATGAGCAGCGTGATAAGATGAGGGAAACATGTGTGCGGGCAGGTCGTTCCATGCTTTATAGTTCGACAGAGGAATGATCTTTTGAAACGCTCAGTACTGGCGAAGATTTTCTCCACTCCAGGGATAGTATAGCTTTACAACAGTAAAAGAATTTTTCAAATTGGTTTAGTAGTTTCGGAGCCTATTCGATGCAAACTAACAAGCAATCAAATCTTTTCCTTCTCTCACCCTAATCTCACCAGCGTAGCTCCCGGTCCCGTGGGAGTATGGGAATAAAATATAAACTATGTTACTCAAGATGAATGCAGCTCTCCAATGGGGAAAGAATTTCTGAAAATAGCATAACTGCTAGTAGTTTTTGAGTATATTCATTACAAACATAAAAAAATACACATTTTTCTCTTTATAATATTGATGTAGATAGTAAAGATGTCAGCCTAAATTCAACTCTTCTCGAGGCTTGTCTCGTTATAATTAACTCCAATTAAAATAATTTGGCCAAGAGAAACTTAATCAAAAGTATGCAACTTTTGATTAAGTTCATCATGACCAAATTAGGTATTTAAACTTAGCAGACTTTATTTATTCTTTGACATGTTAATAACTAATTTAAATTTAATTATTAAAATTAAGTAGATATACTTCGTTCTAGTTTTATGGTCAGTTCGTTCGTACAAACAGTAAAGGCAATTAAACAAATAAATAAAAATTCTAAAAAAATTGGTGCTTATGTGAAATAAATTCACTCCATTCATATCCATTTCTAATGTTAGTACGGAAGTATGAGAACTTTCAAATGAAGATCGAATTTATTGTAGTGGCTAGCTATACTTTTTTTAGTGCAGTAACATTAGAAATACGACACCGTGTTCGGTTGTCCATAATTCAAATTATACAGTATCAATGAAAAGTAGCCTATTGGCAATTTGTGCCACACAATGAAAGTGCTCACCAAAACGAGGCCATTCGCTCCCACCTTCTAAAAAGACGAAAGTTATAAGTACGAATTTTTATTTTTCCTAATTTCATAGTTACGAATAATTAAAAGTCCGCACTGTTATTTTTCCGAATAACATTATTCTGAGTTTCAAATTTCCGAAAATTCAATGTTAAAACTGTGGAGTCAACTGGTGACCCAAGGGCTGGCAGTTTTCTCGCTCAACGAATAGGTATTGCTATTCAAAGGGGGAATGCTGCTAGTCTTTTGGGCACAATGCCACGGGGGCCTTATTTAGGTTTAGTTTAGATAGTAATAGTGTAAATATAGATATGTAATATTTATGTTTCTCTGTAATTTTTAACAATAAATGTACTTTTTATGTTAAAATGATAACTCTCTACCAAATCGCTTGAAGTTAAAATTGATATTATGCATAATTTTATGAATAAGTATATTGATTTAGTAATTAAGTAGATAGGTTTTGTCCAACACAAAAAATAAGTTGAAAAACGACTCGCTGTGGTCCATAACGAATCTTTTTTTACCCGAGAGTACCAAAAGCAAAGAAGATTCAATTAGGTTAGGTTAGGTTAGAACTGTGACCCCCCCCCCCCCCCCCCGCTTCGAGGTACCAGTTGAAAGCGTGTGGAGGAAGGACATTCCTCGGTTGCAGTATAAAGCTTGTTTCGTCACTCTCATCTCGTCACTCAAGGGTGAAAAGCTAATGAATGCCTACATGCATGTCCGCTTGCATGCACTTGGTTAAGGTATAATGTAATTTATAATCAGTAGACTAAGTTGCAGCCATAACGAAAGTTGGCTACTGACAGTGATCGTCTACAGAACACTGTGCAAGCGGGACTATGAGCGCTTCAATGCGCCTTGTAAAAGACAGCTTTACATGGAGTTCAAATTACGGACGTATTTATGATATTTCGGAATTTTGAAAATCGGAGTTCGGTTTTTGATATGTCGGTTTTTAATGATTCGAAATTTAAAGGTTCGTTGTTTTGAAATTCGGAATTCTGTCAGTCGGAGTTATAAGCTTTCGGAATATTCAAATTCAGGATTTTTTAAAACGGGACTTATGAAGCATCGGATTTTCGACTTTCAGAATTCCAAATCATTCGGAATTAAAAAACTCGGAGTTTTGAAATTCGTGATTGTGACTTTCGGAATTAAGTTTTTCGTATTAATGTAGTGTAGGTACCCCATGGCGACATTGAAGCGTTTTTTTTCGTGTGGATGCTATGTCGGACGCCGGTCTCATACCGATTAAAACCACAAGTTCCCTACCACTGTCTAGGGTCGGGAGCCCCTGGGCGCCGATTCTCGACCACACGACGTGAATGCGTGGACGCAAATTTACGGGTGAAACGTCGTCCGTCTCATGTTCGCCGTTCCTAAATATGAGAGAGGCGACGCGTCACCCGCTGATTTCCGTCCACGCATTCATGTCGTGTGAAGCGAGAATCGGGGCCCTGGTAAACCCTTGAACGATCTACCATTGTCTTCGTTGAATCTTTCAATGGAAACATGTTCATCCGATATTTAAATTTCAAGCGGATTTTCTCAAGAAATGTATTATATTGATTTATTAAGGTACGGAAGATATAAATAACGGAAACACTGTCATATTTATAAACAGGATCCATCTCAATCTGTCGCCAGGACGTCGCAATAGAATTTGATGAATTAATTAATTTCTGTCTTGATACACCGAATAATTGTCTAATTTGTCAGTCACTGACAATTCTTCGGATTTAATAACTCGATGAGGACGAATTTATTCCGAGCACGGAACACAATAAAACTGCCTTAAAATAAGAGTATCTTAAGAGAGAACATGGGCAGTACTTTCTGCATACAAATGAATGTATAGAATTTTCTATTTGAAGACCAAAAGAATGGTCTCAATAATATTTAAGTCAGCTAAGTTGTCACAGAGAAAACAGGAAGATTTCTACATTGTTTTTGTGTCCAAAATTTGATAAAATTGGTCTGAGCTGCAGTTAACCTTATCGCAATGTATGGGTCCAGGTTCAATTCAGCTGCAGTGCGCCTGCAATAGTTACATTCAAATATCTATTTAACAAATTCCTCGCAGCCCCTGTTCCTTTTTAATTCGGTCAGACGCTAAGCAGTGTCTGTGCTTGCTTGTTTTCAGAACCCGTAAGGGATGCATTGAAATGCATTTGAAAGTGGCATCTCCCACCTATGTTCCTGATGCAAAGGATACGTTTATACCGACAGTAAATATGTACCTACTTAGTGGTAATAACTCCGCCACAACTTCAACAGCATAAACGTTGTTATGCTGTAATAAACCCAGAATCACCTTCAACTTAAATGAGCTCCTTGACCCCTTTCAACCTTCCTCTTTTCACTTGAATTACATTATTTTCTGACTATTTTTAGACACTAAAATATTTTAATAGCCAACGCTACCATATTCAGGAAACATTATTATAAACTAAACCACATCAAAGTTCGCAGTAACTTGGTAGTGGAAACCTTTAACCCTTTCATAAAGTGGCGGTAAACTGGAACTGTTATGAAAAGCAATTATGCCGCTCGTCATAGATTAATGACCTATCCTTCATATTTGACTAATGGCGACTCATGTTTCCGACAGTATTGATAATGATTATGATTATGTTTAGTATTGTCCTAAATAACGCAAACGATCCTTTATATAAATACTAGCGGTACCCTGCCACGCTTCGCTGTGACTTTTTTATGGTGGTTTTATGTACCTATGAGAAATGAGTAACAAACTAAATGATGGGTACATTTTAAAAAAAATGTGTGCGTGTACTGCATGTGCGTGCGTACACACGTAAGAAGTGAAACTTCTTCATGACCTTATTTTTCGAAAGAAATATCATTAAATATACATAGGAGTTAGTAGTCCAAAAGTTCAAAAGTTCAAAAGTCCAAAGTCAAAAAGTCTAAAAGTCCAAAAGTCCAATAGTCCAAAAGTCCAATAGTCCGAAAGTCCAAAAGTCCAAAAGTCCAAAACTACAAAGTCTAAAAGTCTAAAATTCTAAAATTCTAAAAGTCCAAAACTAAAAAACTCCAAAACTCCAAAACTCCAAAACTCCAAAATTCCAAAAGTCCAAAAGTCCAAAAGTCCAAACTCCAAAATTTCAAAACTCCAAAAGTATAAAAGTTCAAAAGTCCAAAGTACAAAAGTTCAAAATTCCAAAGTCCAAAGTCTAAAACTCCAAAACTCCTAAACTCCTAAACTCCGAAACTCCAAAGCTCCAAAGCTCCAAATCTCCAAAGTTCCAAAACTCCAAAACTCAAAAACTCCAAAACTCCAAAACTCCAAAACTCCAAAACTCCAAAACTCCAAAACTCCAAAACTTCAAAACTCCAAAACTCCAAAACTCCAAAACTCCAAAACTCCAAAACTCCAAAACTCCAAAAACTCCAAAACTCCAAAACTCCAAAACTCCAAAACTCCAAAACTCCAAAACTCCAAAACTCCAAAACTCCAAAACTCCAAAACTCCAAAACTCCAAAACTCCAAAACTCCAAAACTCCAAAACTCCAAAACTCCAAAACTCCAAAACTCCAAAACTCCAAAACTGCAAACTCCAAAACTCCAAAGCTCCAAAGCTCCAAAGCTCCAAAGCTCCAAATCTCCAAAACTCCAAAACTCCAAAACTCCAAAACTCCAAAACTCCAAAACTCCAAAACTCAAAAACTCCAAAACTCAAAAACTCCAAAACTCCAAAACTCCAAAACTCCAAAACTTCAAAGCTCCAAAGCTCCAAAGCTCCAAAGCTCCAAAACTCCAAAACTCCAAAACTCCAAAACTCCAAAACTCCAAAACTCCAAAACTCCAAAACTCCAAAACTCCAAAACTCCAAAACTCCAAAACTCCAAAACTCCAAAACTCCAAAACTCCAAAACTCCAAAACTCCAAAACTCCAAAACTGCAAACTCCAAAACTCCAAAGCTCCAAAGCTCCAAAGCTCCAAAGCTCCAAATCTCCAAAACTCCAAAACTCCAAAACTCCAAAACTCCAAAACTCCAAAACTCCAAAACTCAAAAACTCCAAAACTCAAAAACTCCAAAACTCCAAAACTCCAAAACTCCAAAACTTCAAAGCTCCAAAGCTCCAAAGCTCCAAAGCTCCAAAACTCCAAAACTCCAAAACTCCAAAACTCCAAAACTCCAAAACTCCAAAACTCCAAAACTCCAAAACTCCAAAACTCCAAAACTCCAAAACTCCAAAACTCCAAAACTCCAAAACTCCAAAACTCCAAAACTCCAAAACTCCAAAACTCCAAAACTCCAAAACTCCAAAACTCCAAAACTCCAAAACTCCAAAATTCCAAAACTCCAAAACTCCAAAACTCCAAAACTCTAAAACTCTATAGACCTCCAACTCCAAAGTTCCAAATAGTCAAACGCCCAAAACTCGAAAAGTCCAAAAGTACAAAAGTCCAAAAGTCCAAAAGTCCAAAAGTCCAAAAGTCCAAAAGTCCAAAAGTCCAATAGTCCAAAATTCCAAAGTCCAAAAGGCCATAACTCCAAAGTCTAAAAGTCTAAAATTCTAAAAGTCCAAAACTCCAAATTCTAAAAGTCCAAAACTCCAAAACGCATAACTCCTACACTCCAATACTCCAAAACTCCAAAATTCCAAAAGTCTAAAGTCCAAAACTCCAAAATTCCGAATGTCCAAAAAGTTCCAAAATAACATGCAAAACATATCTGACCTCTTTATTAGGTGCGTACTCTCTTTTATTATTCTGAATGCAAGGAGGCCGCAATCAAACTTCTCTTAAAAAACATCAATCTGGTAGGTACCTTCTGAATAGGTTGTTTATAATAATTTTGTTCTGAAGCTGGCAGAATATAATTAAAAAAACAATGACCAACGCCATCTATTGGTAATATCACTTTTTAAAGCTATTTTATTCTTATTGCTGTTATGGTAAAAGTGTATAAAGTAGCCTAAAACCATCTCTGGATCCTATTGTATATCGTGTCCAATTTTGAGCTCAATCGATTCAGTAAATTTTGAGTTTTTAATAGATACACAAACGCACACAACATTTTTATATATATAGATATAGAGCCACGTTGCTTTCCTTGAAATAATAGTACGCAAATATATTTTCACGCAGGGCTTACTTACTGCTGAAAATTTTTAATCTGATAATGACTTAAACTTGCCTTGAAGACTATGAATCATTTTTTGATAACCGGGACAAACATTTTTTTTTGTGTGAAAATCTTTCATGGATAAATATCCATAAAGGATTTTCGCGGCAATTATGCCGAGAGCCGCGTGTAAGTCCATGACGTGATGACCCAGGAAATCAAACCACATTGACTCTCAGAGCTGACCGTAGCTAGCCGCCTCTTTCTGTGAGCAGGTCATGCTCGTGAAAGAGGCGGCGGGGCGGGAGCGGGAGAGAATTCTGACACCCGAGTACCGCAGTCGGCGGCTTGGGCGCCGCCGACGTGTCTTCACCGAAGTCTATCGGCCTCCATGACCGGGGGCCTGAGGACGGTGAGAGGCTGCTTCTTACCGGCCTTACAGTAGCAGGCCCATGACGGCAGCGTGACGTGAGGGATTCACGCACGCCCCCCCCCCCCCCCTTAGAAGCGAGATCACACCCGAAACCCCCCAAAGACGCGGGATAGCACCCGAACCACCCCCTGGGCGAGGCCGCAGTTGCGGCCGTGGGTCTGTTGGGAGTCCTGGGACATCATTCCGAGGGCTTACCCGGGGCTCCCAACCATAAGCTGTTGGGCGTTACGTGAGGTTTTTTAGTCGGTAGGAGTACGGCATAGCATACATGACGGATTTTCCTTCACGTTTAAAAAAAAGGCTGACCGTAGCTATCGTAAGAACATAGTGATTACTCGTACTTACAGAAAACTGGGCAAGCGAGGCTACTCTTCTTATTGTTTTATATTACTTTCTTAATCAGAGACGAAGCTACAACGTAATAGAAAGTTATTGTAAAGGACTCACTGTCGTAGCATCTCGATATAATATTAAAGCCTTATCTAAGTCGTCGACTGAAAACATATTGGTTGTGTCATGAGAATAGGGATGAAATAGATTAGCTTGTAAACTACGTGCCTGGGACAGCGTTGCCGTTTTATAAATGTATATGAAAAGCTGAGACCGAGCCGCCCACGCGTCTACTGTCTTGAAATAATAGGCATGGAATTACGAAATGTACTTACTGTCCCCCTTATTCATAATCGTTTATTAAACCTATTTTAGTTAAAACACATTTTAAGTCTATTGCTGTCTCTAACCATACTCTGTCATCGGTTAGAGACAGCAATAGACTTAAAGAGTGGTTTAACTAAAATAGGATTAATAAACGATTATGAATAAGGGGGTTAGTGTATTGACGTCATAGTATCCTGAGGGATATTATAACGGGTATCAGAAATCCCCAAAACCAATATATAGTTACATAATAAATTAATGTAATCATTTAAAAACAGTGTAAAATCCTTTGTACTGTTCACTATCTATCCGAAATCATCTCACTCTGTGACCAAGGGTTCACTAGGTATAGTAGGTATCTACCTACCTATTTGTCGCCTACCCGTTAGAGGCAAGTTGGAACACATTGATTGTTTAGTTAATAGTCTGGCACCTATTGAGGGCTGGGGAGTCAGATACAAAGCCGACCTAGCCCCCGCAGAAGGGTAGCAACGTGTGTTAAAGCATTTCACGTACAAAAAAGGGGTTGATTATCACCATTCAAGCTTCCAAAAATACCTATTCTGTGCTACTAGTTACGTGCTTTAAGATTATATAACACTAGCGGACGTCACGCGGTTTCACTCACGTAGTTCCTGTTCCCGTGGGAATACGGGAATAAAATATAGCCTATGTTCACCGTAAAGAGTGTAGCTTCCCAACAGTGAAAGAATTTTTCAAATCGGTCCAGTAGTTCCGGAGCCTATTCGTTACAAACAAACAAACAAAAAAACAAATCTTTCCTCTTTATAGTATTATTAGTATAGATACCTACGTATTTATTAGAAGGATATTAACCCCATTACATACACATGAGCTCCCTCATAACCAGTATGCCTAAAATATCATTCTAATTTCTACCCAGCATTTCGGTTCAGATACGAAGTCTGAAATAGAAACAAAAATACTTCGTAACTTTAAATAGGCAAGAGCAGAAGCTAACAACTCACATATTTTAACAAAACTCTCACAATTCCAAGTTGCGAGCTATGGTTATGTTAAGTGTGCTTCAAAATATTCCGCCTTCACCAATAAATTTCTGCTGAACAAAATTGAACTTTAGTGGCTACAGAATAAAGTTGTATATCAAAAAATTTCGGCTCACTTTTCAACTTACTTGGAGTACACTTTGTGTTCAGTTGAATGTTATTTGTAAAATTTTCAGTGGAACTGCTTCGTGATGCTGATTTTCTTGAAGTCATTATCTTTGTAAGCAGTTTGTGAGTATATGGGGTTGTTTTCAGATTGTGAATCAGTGAGGGGGCGTGAGTAGGGTGCTTTTGATGTTCGCTTACTCCCTTCATTTACATCACAGGACAGTGACATCGGCTGAGATGGTATTATGTAGGGTATTACACATTTTTTTTTAAATAAAATTGAAGCGCAACAAATTTTTTAATTTCTTAATTTCATTAATCATCAAAGTAACATTCAATGGAGTTTAATTTTTCTTGGGATGAGAGCAAATTGTCACGCCTCTCGATTTTCTATTCTATTTCTTTTTATTTCGGGTAAAACAGGGTTAGTGGTGGTTGTACGATACCTCAAAAAATACCTCATAAAAAATCACTTCCTTACGATTGTAAGGTAGTGATTTTTTGTTTGTAGTTTATTTACAGATTGACGAAGAATTTTGAGAAAATAAAATATTTCAACACAATGGCTGGATGTTTTATGATGTTTGTATTCAATTTTCACTATGACAGGCAAACAAGCGTAGTGTAGGAAATATCTGATAGTGACTTATAACCGCAGTCAATGGAAGTTTACAGAGACGATATATTCTCGCTGCCAACTGTGTAAAAATATTAGAAATCCTCTTTTGAAGTTTTGTAAGAAGTTAAAAAAACAAGTCAAATGTCTGAACTACAGACACATTTACAAAGTTTACAGCGTTCTTTGTTTACATCGTTCAATGCATATACCTACATCAAAAGCTTCGTATTGCCTCCACAGTATAAAGATTCCATTCATCGCTCAACAATGGCATGAGTAATCCGAATGTGGGGATCAAATTGTGTCGATTTCGATTAAGTTATATCGAAGCATTGCTAAAGGAAAATCGTTACAGCCAATTCTGTAAATGCCTTTATCTACTCTGATACTATAATACAAAGATTATAAAATTGAAATCAATACTATTATGACAAACATTACGCACAGGCCAAAAAAAAAGTTTTATTACGATACAGGTCTTGTATGGACACCTATATCATAATAAAACTTTTTAATCATTACGATACACCATAAACAATCTCCAGCTGAAAAAGAAGATTGAACCTCTACTTTAAAAAAAAATTGTGTCTCCAGAGTAGCGAAAAATCCTAAATCTATGGTCTCCGCAGCCTAAAAAAAAAAAGAAACACGCATGCGCAATCGATGTTTGCGCCTTGGCGCCAACATTTTACATTTAAATTAAACAAAGTTTGGTTTTGTTTGTAAAATAAATTAGTTTTTGTGTAAAAACATGTCTTAAAGCGAGGATGGTGGTAATTGTACACCACCAGACATTCTGGAAACTGCGTCAAACATGACCATGAACCTGTTACCGGCGAAATCAAGGAGCAACTATATATCACAACAAAATGAAATCAGGTATTATAGTATGAGAGTAGATAAAGTAGTGTATGACACTGTACATAACTTGGTCTTATAACACTCGTGTGATACTATAAAAAAACTCGCCTACGGCTCGTTTTTTTAAAACACACTCGTGTTATAAGAACCCTCATTATGCAACAGTGTCATAAACTACTATTATGAATAGAAAGGTACATTGACGATACATAAACGGGAATAGGGGATTATGTTTATTATTACTGAACCTTTTAGCCTTAGTTGATATCGTTTCGCTCACACAAACAAGTTCAATAATAACAGAACATTTAGTGCGCCGCTAAAGGTTCCTATTTTCTGGGACATCCTTCCGAGGGCTTCCCCGGGGCTCCCAACCACAGGCTGTTGGGCGTGACATGAGGTTTTTTAGTCAGTAGGAGTCCGGCATGGCATCCATGAGGATTTTCCCTCACGTTAAACAAAAAAAAATAGGTTCCTATTTGAAATTAATAACAAAAAGCCGTGAGACGGTCTCATCCGACTGCCCCTCTCTAAAACGTTTATTGAGAACGTGAAAGTTCAATGCAATTAAAGTTTTCATTTTTGTTTTATGTCAAACTATGAACAGATGATCCACGTGACCTAGAGATGTAGTTTAATGCAACAGAGTCACAGACTACAGACACAAGTCTCGCCATAAGCCCTCCTGCAATCTATTTTTAGAGAGGGGCCAAAACGATCAAACAAACTGTTTGATTGATTGTTTAATATCCCTTAATTTTACCTACATGAGAAAAGATACATAAAACTAGATTATTTTTAACAAACTTCTTGGTAACGGTCTCGTCTTCTCTCTCTTTCAATGTATGAAATATTTGCTATGCTACCACATTGCCAAGGAATTATGAAAATCGTACCACATTTGCATAAAGATAATATCAGACGCCTGTTGTTTTTGCATACATTCATTATGCCATTGCATAAGCATTTTCTATATTTGCTGGGATTATTGTGGGAGCAACCGTCTTTAGGTCTGAGGTCAATCGTCTCATAAAAGGATACTAGTGGCTTAAATTGGGAGAGGTCTACAGAGTCCTGCCTTAGGCTGGTCATGCCCGTCTCGAGAAATCGAGGCCCAGCGGACCCTGCTCCACCAGGAAACCGTGGAGACATGTAAGATGCGACTTGAGCAACCAAAAGGGGGATTCGCCACAATCGCGGCCGTCAGACCGGTCATGGACGAGTGGCTGGAGAGAAGACACGGTGCTTTCTCCTACCGGTTGACACAGATGCTTGCCGGGCACGGTAGCTTCGGTAGGTATCTGTGGCGAAAACACCGGGAAACCACGGCCGAGTGTCAGCACTGCGAGGACCGCAGCGATGACACAGCGCTCCACACGCTGATGGAGTGCACGGCGTGGGCACAACAGCTTCAGGTCCTCGTAGTGGGTCTGGGCGTGGACACTCTCTCGCTCGAGGCCATGGTGCGAGCCATGCTCTCCAGCGGGAGTAAGTGGGACTGCGACGCCTCTTTCTGCGAGCAGGTCATGCTCGCGAAGGAGGCGGCGGGCCGGGTGCGGGAGAGAACTCTCCCACCCGAGTTCTGCAGTCGGCGCCCTAGGCGCCGCCGACGTGTCTTCGCCGAGGACTATCGGCCTCCATGACCGGGGGTCTGAGGACGGTGAGAGGGCCGCTCACCGTCCTTACAGAAGCAGGCCCATGACGGCAGCGTGACGTGAGCAACTCACGCACGTCCCCCCATTAGAAGCGGAATTGCACCCGAACCACCCCCCGGGCGCGGCCGCAGTGGCGGCCGTGGGTCTGTTGGGAGTCACGGGACATCCTTCCTGAGGGCTTACCCGGGGCTCTCAACCATAGGCTGTTGGGCGTTACGTGAGGTTTTTTAGTCGGTAAGAGTCCGGCATAGCATCCTACGAGGATTTTCCCTCACGTTAAAAAAAAAAAAAAAATCTGGTCATGCCTCCGACGCTAAAATCGTATTCTCATAAGACCATAATTGCAAACGCGATATTCGCAAAACATTAGAGCCAGATGTGAGCCTGATTGATGAAATTACCTACACTATGATTTTTTTACTCAGTAATTAAATTTACTGTTATCTACTCTCAGTTTTTCAAAACACTATTGCAAGCGGAACTTTCAGGAATAATGCAATAGTACCTACGTAGTTGTTCAGTGTTTTTACAACATTCATGCAAATTTTCTTTATAAAAGATGCAAACTGCCGCGCTCTTCACAAACATCCGTAGTAGGTACAATTCCCGACGCCAGTGTACGGAGGAACATGAATACATTTTTCATACCTCTTTGTTCATTTGTGTCAATCTCTGGAGATAGGTACATAATACAGAAAATTTTCAATTCAATATTGCTGGACATAGGATACCTACTCTCTTTCTCATTGGCTATAAGAGTAGATGCATATACCTATATCGCTGGTCTCTACCAATTTATTATTGACGTGGACAGGTATTTGGCATTATTGTTCTGGAGTGCAGACTATGACTTGGTAAACGACTCCCCCTTCGGATAGACCGACGCCGACGACCTTAAAAGGTCACAGTCCACAGACAGAGCAGAATACTTACTATACCACAGACATGAATAAATTCTATTATAAAAAAATAAGGACGTAGGCCTCTCCCAAATTACGCAACAGCACACGATCCTGCGACTTCCGCATCCAGTCACTCCCGACTGGATGCCGCACTCACTTACAATTCTATTAATATTTCTTAACAACTACAAAGTAATCATGAAAAAAATAAATCACTCAATGAGCAAACGTTTTTATATCCAGAATATCCAGATGTTTCTATCGTCTTTAGAAGATATTAAAACTATTTTGGCAAGTATATTTATTTTTCCAACTCTGCCAGAACTCCTTGTAGTTGCGATAAAGAATTCAATTTGGCGAATAACAACTGACTTTATTCCACACAACTCACCATAATTAAGATTTTATTGTGAACTCACTCTAAAAATAATCTCATAAAAATGTATAATGGGTACCATCTTTTATATTTAGGACTAGTTGTGCCCGCGACTTCGTCCGCGTGGAATGTAATAAAAAAAATTAGTATATTTGTTTTTTTTTGTTTTTGTCATTTTTATTTTAACAAAATATTTTATTAAGATTTTTTTTAAGTTACTCCTTATTACATAAGCTATCTGCCAGTGAAAGTCCCGTCCAAATCGGTTGAGGCGTTCCAGAGATTAGCCGGAACAAACAGACAGACAGACAAAAATTATTAAAATATATATTTTTGTATGTGTACCATATATACATTCAAATGCATGTAGTAGAAAGCGGCTATTTTAATATTACAAACAGACACTCCAATTTTATTTATTTGTATAGATAGGTACCTACCATGTATTTTAAATATTATGTGGAAATGGATTATTTATGGCATGCCATTATTTATTATACTGGAAGTCGCACTCTAATTATGTCTTTTTTTCTTGGGCGCCATGGCAGCCATTCTTGCAACGCATTATTTTGTTGTGTAGTCTCACCAGAGACTCGTGTAACGTTAAGATTGCCATAATACGAGGAAGGCATTAGTTTTAACTGTTCAATAAAAAGGTTGGTCAGCAGTAATAAATCACAAAATATGGTACACTCTTATTGCTTCCACTATGTCGAATTTATGCCAAATATCATTTTGAGTGCTTTGGCAGCGGAGTACAATCCATGGAATATCTGGAAATGCTGTAATTTTTAAAGATAAGTAGTACATATACTTGATAATTACTTCAATTGCCATTCATTTGTATTTTCCTTCTCTTCGCAATGACATCGTCTGTCATATTACCATTTACTATTGACTAGAACCTCAAAGATCTAAATGGACAATTTAGGAATCGTAGGCGGACGAGTTAGGAAAGTGGTCAACTTAGGAAGTGGACGAGTTTAGGAAAGTGGATGAAATCATCGCATCCCTTAGATGAATTAAAAAGGGAAGATACGGTACGTTCTAACACATGGTACTAAAAAATAGCTAAAAAATAGCTCGCACATACCTACACACAAATACTCACTCACACATTGTCTTGTAATTAATAAAGATGCGCGAAAGTGACATCAATATATGATTTAGAACAAGAAGCGATCGCTTACCCGCTCTAGCTCTCGTGTGAGTTCGTATAATCTTCGACATTCTTCGTGGTCACCAAGTGCCGTACCCGACAACCGATGCAGTACCGTCAGCATGTTTCCAGATTGTGGTAAATCGACTTAAAATATATTTTCGTGTCAATATGTATTCGACACTTTGGGACTAAATAAAAAAGACGTGTTATTTTATTTAAAAAAAACTTTTATTTCAGTTAAAAGAAGATAGCAGGTATACCTACGTTTGAGCGAACAAGAAAGTTGTGCATTTTTAACGACATAAATTAATTATATAACATAATTGTAACCATTAGGAAAAAAAATGGAGTTGGAGCAAAAAAGATTTTAATGTTTTCTTTCTTACAAGATATTAAATTGTAAAACCAACTTTAAACTTATGAAATACAAATTAAAATATAACGAAATCGAGGTATTTTCAACAAAAAATCCATCGAAAATTTTATCGGTAATCGTGTTTATAGCTTAGAGCATAATTACAATCTGAATCCGATCTTTACTTTCGTAAAATAAGGATTCATTTGTCTTTTACAATCTCGTCATTTGGAAATCTAAAACCAAAATAATGAACTTGCATAATTACGTATAAAATCACCCTATTTTATTTCATTAATACGGCACATTGTTCTTTAACAATAAAAAAATATATAAACACGAATCACTGTTTCTTAATAATGAGATAATGAATTAATTACACAACTTAGCATGGCGACCGTACCTTCGTGTCGAATTTGACGCCGAATGTACGTTGAGCCGTCATCGTTGACACTATACATTGTATCCTTTTCTCTCTCGTAAAATTTCGTACGTTTGTCTCACTTTCGGTTATATTCGTATACTAGTGACAAATAATTTTAAAAATTAAAGTTTTAATGTAATTTATTAGGTATTTATGAATGAAAAGTAATCTCTTGTGTTATGTTTTTGCTTCTTGAGTGATTTGAGCACTTTCTTAACACACATACAGGCATATTTGTTACTTATCACGGGTTTTTTCGGCACTTGAAAGAAGAGTACTACACATGCACGCGCTTCGGTCGTTCGACGTCCACTAAACCATACTAAGTCCAATAGCTCAGTTTAGCATGCCCATGCAAATGCGTGTGTAACGTATCTTCCCTTTTTAATTCATCTAAGTCGCATCCCTAAACACAATCATGTATTCCTCACTTCCAATCTAGTAAACAGAAATTGAGAATTATATTACACTGAGACAAATAATTATTATGTTATTCCATACCTGTACAGACGTTCAGGTTATGAATCGTTGCTGATTGGAAACGGCAGTATTTGTACCTACGTCAGAAACATCTTTATTATTCCTACAGACAGACAGACTTTATATGTGGAAGAGAGGCGATAATTGCGTTGTAATTTGATAGCATTGAATTTGTTATCATGATCAGTAACAAGTGCTATACTGAAGAAAACCTTAGAAAAAAGTTAAATTAAAACTTCTGAAAAAGAAAGATTGCAAACTGTTATTTATTAATCTACATTTATTATGTACACTTGTCATAAATGTTTGAGTGGTTTATAACTTCAACTGCATCAAAAAAAGTTTTGCCTGCAAATCAATCTATTTTACTGACTGTGCATTCATGTTAAACTACCTACTACCCGTTCGCTCTACTTTGCTGCTGGCGTAGAGGTGTATACCCGAATTGTTAATAATACGAAGTAAATTGACAGTAGCTAATGTCACTTCGTCATAGAAAATACGCAACACTACAAGAAGAAGTGACATTAGTTGCTGTCAATTTACTTCGTCTAAACAAAAAATCGACTTTATTAAAGAGCCGAGCGGCAAAGTTAGAGCGAACGAGCAGTACAAGCAGAAGAAATTAATTTTAATAATAAACAGACAGACTTCTGATGAAAATTTACAGTACATAAAGGATATTAGATGTGCCGCGATTCAATGTGTGATTTTAGATGGTTTGATTACTTTGATTCTGACATATTTATGTGGTATTTCCAGGGTGTAAAAAGAAATAGCCGTAATATCAATTCACAAATTACACCGTCAGATAAAATACTAAATGAAAACATATTGAAAATATATTTTATTTTTGCTTTCCGTAATAAATGTGTAGCTTTTTCAAATATCCAAGTATAAAACGATAACAACTTTAATTACATAAACGTACATAAAGGAATACATAAATTTTCCCGAGGCACCAAGCAGAGGCCAATTATACGACTGGATAAACACAAAAGTTATTTCTTTGCCTATACCTGTATTTATTTATCGTGTCAATATTATGGAAGAATACTCCTATGTTACAGACACAACGCAATTTACAACTTTTTGTCTTAGTAAGTAAAGAACTTTGTACAACTTACAAGTCCTGCTAAAGCTTATATGACCCGTACCCTCATAAAAAACTTAAGAAATTACACACCATATTTTTGTAGTAATTGAGATTCCGATTCATACGAAAACATTCCTTCTGTATAAGCAGCTAAAGGGTCTTTTTGCAGGAGCAAGCCCTTTATTCTTTCGATTATTCTTAAGCTGAAAATATTCTTTACCTTGTTACAACTACAGGGTGTTATTTTTGATAGCGCCCTTTAAGCAATGATAATACACTAGGTAGGTACTTACAAACTTTAATATCTTTACTTGTGCCAAATTGGTAAGAAGCAACGGCCTTTGAATAAGGCTGTTTGTACCGTAATGTAAAAAATAAGACGAAGATTTTCCTTTTATGAACGTATGTGTAACGGTTTTAGCCTGAATAGACACAGTATTTTTGTGTACATTTACAAATATATTTAGGAAGGTCCTGGGCAATGAACTCTGCAATGCTTTCTACAAGGAAGATACCGTCTGCGATATTAGGGTGGCTATATAAGCCTTTGGTCAATGAAAAGGGATTAGGTCCGGAACTGGAAGGACAGCTCTACACATAGACACTTAAGTACCACCGTATAATTATTTAGAAGCTGTATTGACGCGAAATCCCTATGATTGAGAAAGGTCAATGTCCAGCCAAATTGGACGAGGCTTATGACTTGTGTACATTGAAATACTGAAATGATTGAGTGATTAGAGCTGCTATGAAACTACGATTCATCGGCAAATCGATGTTTTGTGACTTGAATATTCTCTGTGTAGGTGGACCCTGATGGCCAGCAATGAGGCTAGACTGCTCATCCCGCAGAGAGTGATGGCCGTCAGGGTGATAAGAGGATACCGAACGATCTCCGGTGAGGCGGCATGTCTCCTAGCCGGGACCCCTCCATGGGACCTGGAAGCGAGAGCCCTCTTGCGTCACTGTTCAGATGGCGCAAGGAGGCGCTGGAGCGGGGCCAAAGGCCTGCGTCTCGAGAAATCGAGGCCCAGCGGACCCTGCTCCACCAGGAAACCATGGAGACATGGAAGGTGCGACTTGAGCAACCAAAGGGGGGATTCGCCACAATCGCGGCCGTCAGACCGGTCATGGACGAGTGGCTGGAGAGAAGACACGGTGCTCTCTCCTACCGGTTGACACAGATGCTTGCCGGGCACGGTAGCTTCGGTAGGTATCTGTGGCGAAAACACCGGGAAACCACGGCCGAGTGTCAGCACTGCGAGGACCGCAGCGATGACACGGCGCTCCACACGCTGGTGGAGTGCACGGCGTGGGCACAACAGCGCCAGGTCCTCGTAGTGGGTCTGGGCGTGGACACTCTCTCGCTCGAGGCTATGGTGCGAGCCATGCTCTCCAGCGGGAGCAAGTGGGACTGCGCCGCCTCTTTCTGCGAGCAGGTCATGCTCGCGAAGGAGGCGGCGGGCCGGGTGCGGGAGAAAACTCTCCCACCCGAGTTCCGCAGTCGGTGCCCTGGGCGCCGCCGACGTGTCTTCGCCGAGGACTATCAGCCTCCATGACCGGGGGTCTGAGGACGGTGAGAAGGCCGCTCACCGTCCTTACAGAAGCAGGCCCATGACGGCAGCGTGACGTGAGCAACTCACGCATGCCCCCCCCCCCCTTAGAAGCGGGGTCACACCCGAAACCCCCCATAGACGCGGGATTGCACCCAAATCACCCCCCTGGGCGAGGCCGCATCGGCGGCCGTAGGTCTGTTGGGAGTCACGGGACATCCTTCCTGAGGGCTTACCCGGGGCTCTCAACCATAGGCTGTTAGGCGTGGCATGAGGTTTTTTAGTCGGTAAGAGTCCGGCATAACATCCTATGAGGATTTTCCCTCACGTTAAACAAAAAAAAAACATCCACATTCACAAACTTTCGCATTTATAATATTAGTAAGAATAAATTGCACTAGAAGGCTAATATTTTTTTCGTTTCTGCAGCCAGCAAAGAAACATGAAGATTGTAATATACGTGCTTAAACCAGTAGCAAGAGATAGACTTAATATTCGAAATGAGAGACATGACGCTGACGTGACGTTTACAAATTGCAGAATAATTTACAGGCTGGCAAATAATAATCAAATACAATATACTTACCTACATCATTCAGTTGTACTGTAGGTACGTGACGATTATAATTATTGTAAATTTTTGGGTCAGATTATTATGTACAGGTAAATTGGCTAATACTTAAAAATTTTGGGAGAATAAATATTTGTTACTCTTTCAAGATCTAAGATGTTATAGTCCAATACAGTGAGATACTCACCCGCAAGAAGTGAGATGAAACCTAATTCCTAAGGAGAGGCCTTGACAGCTAGCAAAGTCTGTGTTCCGAGGGTGGCACTCCGGCCGGCCGTAGGGAAGGGCAACGTATGGTTTTTTTTTTGGTAAAAGTCAGACAAAGCATCCATATAGATTTCCACACATTCAAAAATTCTGTGAATTTATTAGTTAGTGTATTCTACGGTGTGGCTTTGTACTGTGTTCGTAATACAGTACTAAGCAACATTTTATTCATACCATCAGCATCGAGAGTTATTCAATAAATAATTCTTATTGACGTGATGTGTCAGGTAACAGCCCCAACATTATTACTTGGGAAATGTTTTGGAATTCACAGCACAAGTAATGAGATCTCTCTTCTTTCATTTTGAGGAAGCGAGCTTCGCTTCCACGAAATGAAATTCGTTTCAGATTCTGAAATATACGATATTAAATTGCTAACATATCAATACGATGATGGAAGGAACTGACACAGAAAGGCACGGAATAAAGTAGATTTGATTCAAATCTATTCGTATTAACAGACAGACAGTTACGAGTACATTATTCTGTATTCTGGGCATGCTTGAAAAGCCTTGGTCTTAGTATCTTTGAAAGGGGCCTGGTTTAGAATATAGCAAAAAAGAGGTGCGGATGAAATTAATTGCTGTTGGCATAAGTAGGGGAAAAATTATAGCCTTAAGTAGATTTATGATCTACAATATGTTCGTTAAAGTATGCTTTTGTTATAAATTGTATATCAATTATACATAACGTGTAAAATAGTAATATTTTCACGATAAGTATGCAAATTTTGATAGACCCAAAAGAAAAAATATGGCAATTACCAATATATGGAGAAAACATACACCATACACCATACAATTGTTCGATTTTGAATGGGTATGAGTATTAACTTATAACAACTATAATCTATACTAATATTATAAAGAGGTAAAGTTTGTGTGTTTGTATATTTGTTAAATTGTAAGGGGTAATCTCGGGATCTACTGAACCGATTTTAAAAATTCTTTCACCAATAGAAAGCTACGTCAATGTGGAGTGTCATAGGCTATATAGCATCACGCTACAACGAATAGGAGCGGAGCAGTAATAGTAAATGTTTCAAAAACGGGGGAAAAGTTATTCCTTTTGAGAGCTTCGTTGCGTGTGCTGCGTGAGTAATATTGTTTAACCGACTTCAAACAAGGAGGAGGTTACTCAATTCAACCGTTTTTTTTATTTTTTATTTTTTTATGTTTGTTCGCGCCGAACTCCGTCGTTTATGGACCGATTTAGAAATTTTTTTTTCGTTTGAAAATAGATACTCCCAAGGTGGTCCCATTTTAAGGAAGCGAGGATCTGATTATGGCATCCTGGAGAAATCAAAAGGAACTTATAAAAATTGTAGGGGCATCTAGGGCGTTTGTAAATTTTTTTATTAAGGGTTTTAAAGTAGTACAACTTAATGAATGTCTGGAGTCGGTCTGATGATGGAGACGAAAGACAGTAGAGAGAATTCCCTAACGATATACAGCAGTTACTTTGTGTTTGGGTTTGATTAATTTGTACTGTTGAGAACTTTACACCTAGATAGATAGATTTTCAGTCCACACGACACTAAAAATAGTGAAAAAAAAATTAACAAAAAAGAAACCGACTTCAAACAAAACTAAAAACTGAAAAATAAAATTTACTTAGCACATACATACATAACATCACGCCTGTTTCCCAACGGGGTAGGCAGAGACTATGGCTTTCCACTTGCTACGATCCTGGCAAACAACTTTCGCTTCTTCAACTTTTATCTATACTAATATTATAAAGAGGTAAAGTTTGTGTGTTTGTACATTTGTTAAATTGTAAGGGGTAATCTCGGGATCTACTGAACCGATTTTAAAAATTCTTTCACCAATAGTAAGCTACGTTAATGTGGAGTGTCATAGGTTATATAGCATCACGCTACAACGAATAGGAGCGGAGCAGTAATAGTAAATGTTTCAAAAACGGGGGAAAAGTTATTCCTTTTGAGAGCTTCGTTGCGTGTGCTGCGTGAGTGATATTGTTTAACCGACTTCAAACAAGGAGGAGGTTACTCAATTCAACCGTTTTTTTTATTTTTTTATTTTTTTTTTATGTTTGTTCGCGCAGAACTCCGTCGTTTATGGACCGATTTAGATTTTTTTTTCGTTCGAAAATAGATACTCCCAAGGTGGTCCCATTTTAAGGAAGCCAGGATCTGATTATGGCATCCTGGAGAAATCGAAAGGAACTTTTAAAAATTGTAGGGGCATCTAGGGCGTTTATAATTTTTTTTATTAAGGGTTATAAAGTAGTACAACTTAATGAATGTCTGGAGTCGATCTGATGATGGAGACGAACGACAGTAGAGAAAATTCCCTAACGATATACAGCAGTTACTTTGTGTTTGGGTTGGATTAATTTGTACTGTCGAGAACTTTACACCAAGATAGATAGATTTTCAGTCCACATGACATTAAAAATAGTGAAAAAAAAATTTTAACAAAAAGAAACCGACTTCAAACAAAACTAAAAACTGAAAAATAAAATTTACTTAGCACAAAGTTAGTATATTCTGATTTATCAGATATCATCTAAACTAATATTATAAAGAGGTAAAGTTTGGGTGTTTGTATATTTGTTAAATTGTAAGGGGTAATCTCGGGATCTACTGAACCGATTTTAAAAATTCTTTTACCAATAGAAAGCTACGTTATTGTGCAGTGTCATAGGTTATATAGCATTACGCTACAACGAATAGGAGCAGAGCAGTAATAGTAAATGTTTCAAAAACGTTGGAAAAGTTATTCCTTTTGAGAGCTTCGTTGCGTGTGCTGCGTACATATTTATAGTAATGTAAAAAATATGTACCTACTACAAAATTGTTTCTCTTAAAAAAGTTCTTAAAAAAATTGCGCGATAGCATGTGTCTATCTTTGGGTTGGTGCACAATAACCATTTTAATGGCAATCAATTTTTTCTACAATAATGCCACGGGATACCTCTTTCGTAAACGAAATTGTTCTTAAAAATAATGCGACGGCAATACACGCGACGACAAACCTTTCTCTATCTCTCTCTCTCTCTCTCACGTAGTATTGAATATTAACGACGAGACGCTACGGGAGTAAACGCAACGTGACGGGAGTAAATGCGACGGGAACAGGTAATACTCTCTCTTATGTGGCGCAAACGAAGTTGCGCGGGTCAGCTAGTAACCTATAAAATACTATATTTTCCAGCTTGAAGGACGCGCGTTTGGGTTGGTCAAGGTCGTTAGCCCTATGAAAGGCCTAGAATATTTGGACTATTTTTTTATACTTTAGTTAGGAGATGGTAGACAAACCTATGGCTATTACTAAAAATTATTGATATTTTTACTGTGTTAAAGGAACAGGCTGTCGCTAACTGTAGATGAATATCTTCAAACAGCACACGCAGGTCTTCAACTTAGCTTAACTCCCATATCGCTGGGAACCGGGACTGATATGATGGAAAAAGAGCACCAAATACAGTCAGCTGTCTCAGAATCAAACGTAGCGTAAAATGCTTGACACAGTGACCGTTTACAGAACACTGAGCTATTAGCGATCACAGACAACATACACACACAGAGCAAAGACACTCAAACTCCGAAACAAACATTTGTGGATCACACAAATATTTGGACCGATTTAGGAATCGAACCCGGGACCTGAGCGCGGCAGTCGGTTATACTACCGAATGCGCCACCGAAGCAGTAATCAGTTTTCAATAGCTAGTAAATGTACTATAACATGCTAACTTTACAATTCGAACAAAAGCTGAAAAGATACGTGAACAATATAGTGTAAAGGTTTTTGAGTGACAATAGATGTAATGGTATGTTTGGGCACGTTAGACACGTACAAGGCGAAGCTTGAAATGTGATAAAAAGACGTGTGCATAGGTACTTGGTAGGTAATTCATTGTTCATGTTATAATGTAGCCTTCGCAATGTACAAGCGTAAAGATTGATTCGTGTAGCATAAAATAATAATATCTATAAGGATCCATCTCGATGCGGCGAAACGGCTCATCACCATTACACAGTATACCTATATACCACGTACTACAGTGACCATTACGTGGGACAAATTTTAAAAAGGTGAAATGTGAGCATATAATATATGCCTCTGCCTACCCCTTCGGGGATAAAGGCGCGACCATATGTAAGTATGTATGTATATATGTAAAAAATAAATATGTGAAATTTATGCATGTATCAGCCCCTTCGGGTATAATATGTATGTTGGTTTAATTTTGATTGAGATTTTTTGTGAATACGTTATAAATAAAGGCACTGATTTCACTATAGATTGTTTTGTTACCAATTCGACCGTGTCAAAATGAATTACCGTTCAGTAAACCAGACGCTGCCGCTGTCAGTAATTCAATCAAGTCAGATTTTCACAGAACACTGCGGACGTAAACCTCATTTCGAAAGGGTGATTCGCTTTATCACGCTGGTCAGACGAGTCGGCACCAGGTTTTGTTTTGAGTTTTTTATAGGATTACGTACCTATACAGTATAATCGAAACCCTATTTATGGACACTCCGCTGCCTCTCCATCAATCAGTCACCTGGCTGTATCTCAGGAGGCTTGAAATGTGATACTTAGCTAAAATTATCACAGATATTGAATTTATGTTTCTGCTTGCTGCTATAACAAGTATGTCTACTCGTGACCACGGCTGTTGCAATATAGCCGAAACGTCGAGAGGTGAGAACAGTTAGATGTTTACGCGAAAAGGCCCGAAATATTCTTATCTACCGGGAAAGTGTATCTTAGGGGCAAAATTCATATTATTATGTGTAGTACAAGTCGTGTGAGTTTAAAAACCTTATTATAACAACTATGTACTAAAAACAGATAAAAAATAATTGAAAGGGGGGGGGGGGGGCTATCAAATAAAAACGTGAAATTGTGCCGTTTTTTTGGTACAAAACCCACGATTCTTTTCTATTAAAGTCTCGCCAGTTTGTCAGCTGGTAGGCAACTACATATATTACTCAGGATCTGGGGACTTGTGCTCTAAAGATCTTGCTGAGGGTCGATCGCGCTATTATAATACCAATATTACTGACATTTCTTCCTATTCCTTCGGTTACTTGAAAGAAAGTAGGTACGACAAAGTAATTCTAAAGGAGTTCCGTTTTTTCCTTTTGATTTACGAAACCCTAACAACAAAATTTAACTAGTTATACCACCCTATCTATTACTCAGCATTGAACATATTATTAGTTGTCAAAATATACCAAATTCATATGATGAAAATTTGTATAATTATTGATACGTAACAACCACGAATTAATTCTGTGGATACGGGGTTTTATTAATAATTCATTATTATTGATTTCGTATTACCATCGTTAAAATCATACAAAATAATAATTAGACGCTCATAATCATTACATACGCGATATTGCCATAATAGCAGAGTAACGTTGATCGAGTGATAGGCAGTTCAATGCTGCACCATCTACCTACCCCGAATTAAGCTAACATTAGCTTGTGCTATGTAATCTTGACATCAACGGAAACACATACCTACTACTTAATAATATTTCTAAAAACATACATACATATAATAAAACTCTGACTTTGAATAAATCATCGTACTCAATACATCTCCACAAAGAGATTTGCCCTGAGTGGTTATCGAACCCACGAGCTCCGAATTCGTTTTCGGGTACTCTACCACTAGATTATGGGACAAGTCAAATTTCACAAATCGTAGGAGTTTAACTCTTATTCATATAAATATCCCTTTTATTGTAATGTATTCAAACATATGTTATATTATTATGTAGTAGTAAACATGCATTGAATGCTTTCTGTATAATATGATAAGTAGTACAATATAGATCTGTTATTGTGTAGACAAGATAAATGGCCAGCCGTCGTCCCTCCAGGAACACAATCATTTGATAAGCTCGAGTATCGGCCTGTTTGATTCACAATACAAATATAGGTAGTTAAATATAGCTACAGATAACATAGAGATATTACAATATTGCTTTCTGGAACATGATTCAGTGTAATATTAGAATGAATAATTTTAAACTCAGATTAAACATTCTGAAGTCTTGACTTATCTAGGTGCAGTAGTTGCCAAGTTATGTTAATAATATTGAGTAATACCACCTTGTACTATTATACAGCATATCTTTTTAAATCCCTACGTTGTGCCTGACGGAATAATCAAATAACCTTTCAGAATTCCATGTACAAGACACTGTGACCACAGATTACTAAATAGTTACTGCTGTGACTCAGTAAGTAAAGCTAGCTACAAGTGCCAATCAAGGCTGTTTTTAATAATATTATGAATCTTACTAATATTGTAAATGTAAAAGTTTATGAAGATGTTTGGATGTTTAGATGTTTTGATGTTTTGATGTTTGTTACTCTAACGTCTGAACGGATTGGGCTGAAATTTAGTACAGAGATAACTTATAGTCTGGAATGACACATAGGCTACTTTTCATCCCGTGAATCAGTTTCCACGGGAAGCGGGAACGGGCACCGAATTTCACGCGGGCGAAGCCGCGAGCATCATTTAGTATTCTATATATAAGCATCATCGAAGCATAGGCAGTCCACTGCTGGCCATGGGCCTCTCCCAAATTTCGCAGTTGAGGAATTCATAAATAATGATAACGATTACTAAAAGAACAGAAAAATCAGGAGAGTAAGTACGATGCACTTTATTCTTCTTATTCGTTTTCAAAAAAAGGATAAAAATTAAAAAGAAGGGCTATGATCAAAATTTGATCATAGCCCTACTTTTCCATTTTTCTCTCTCTCTCATTTTTCTCTCAATAAACGAAACCTATTAAATAAGTTTTAATTTTTGAGCGGTGTTAGCTATAATTATAACATAACTTGCAATAATACCTTATGTTGTTTTTGTAATTTCCTCTACACAGACCACATTCAAAAAAATATTTTGCTGATATAATTGATAGATTAAGTTTTATCAATTACACTTACCTATTATCAAATAAACGTAGTATCTTAAATCTGATTGTATAAAATGACTAAATACTTTGAAATTCACCGCTTGCAGTTTTCAGATATAATCGAATATGCATTAGCACGACAATCCATTCCTAGATCGACAATTCTGTTAGTATTTTCACATTAAACACTCATGACAGAATGATCTTTTATCATAAATGTATTTCTAATCAGTCAAATGGAATTTATATGCTAAACTAATCAACAGGATGACGCCACAATGGTGTTATCTCAATGGGATCTAAAAGATAATATCAAAACACTACAAGTGGTTCATTATCCTACTGACAACGATTTTATCATTGGTCGATAAATCGTTCGTGAAAACAAATTGCACTTGAAACTACTTTGAACTGTTTGATTCTACATGCGGAATTCTGAGACATGCTTCCAAGAGGATACCCGGGGCGCTCGGAATTAGACGAATTGGTAGAGACCATTCAACTACCGGTAGTGTGGCTTGGTAGTGTAGTGGGTAAGAAGGGGATTGTAGTCGGCTAGAGCCAGGCATGAAATCCGTGAGGACTTTTACATTAAAGAAAACTGACTGAAGGCGCAGGACCGCGTTTTGTGGCGTAATTTAGGAGATCAAAAGAAAAATCAGATTGCTATTTAGTAATAGCATACTTTATACAGCCGAAACGCAACACAGTAGGTGTTTAACGATAAGTTTATCGATTAAATGAAGCCGCGGTTGAGTTTTATAGATGTTATCGATATAATCAATTTACTAATATTAATACTAGCAGGAAATTATTTTTGATTGAATAATAATAAAGATAAAATACTGCACTCTGTTGATTATTGATCGGACTATTTTGCTTTCGTCCCAATGTCTGTGTGTATGTCAGCTTCGGTCTAGAGTACGCATTTCTTAACCGATTTTCACCAAACCAGGCACACGTGTTCTTTGATTTAAAATACAACTTTTGTTAAGAGCTTTTTTTGATAAGAGGGGAAATGGGGGAGAATCTTTTTGTTGTGTTTCCCGGGTGCTTGGGAGGTCTACTGCTTGCAGAAATATTAGTTTAGTAGTTTATTACTTAGTAGCTATTAGGTAAATAAAGATAAAGCTTTCCCCGCATTACCTCTTTTAACTCGTCTTAAATAAAAATCTTACGCATATTATTTAGAATTTATCAAGAGCTAAAATATAAACCAAATTCCTGCTAAAGCTTCCAACGATTATTATATGAATTGTGCTGGAAATATTGATTTTGTTGAATCAACCTACCATTAATTTACGAAGCCTATTTTAACAAAAACATGTTCTGAATACATTATTAAGCGACTGTTGTTTATTTGTAGCGTTAACATGAATCTCTATTAATTAGTGCAAAATGTAAATAAAATGTAGGTAGGTATTATAAACTCAGACAATTTGAATTCAAAAAGAAAGTTAAACCTACCAGACTACTAGAGACATACACACAATATTGTCAATCTTACATACATACAACAGCCAATATAAAAACATTGAGACTTTTTTATACCATCGAAGTGCCAAACATACTAACGGCCCTTAAATAAGTAGCTATATGACAGACGTGCACCGACCCTGCAAGAACCCTTAAGTCCCCTTTTGAAGAACCCCCATCTGCCTCGGTTTTCCTAAACGCCCACATATGGGATTCTTCAAAAGGGGTCTTAGACGGTTTTACAGGGTCGGCTGCGCGAGTGTGTGGCGCCTCTGGTGTTGCAAACGTTCATAAGGTGACCACCAGTCCTTCTGGTGGGCAAAATGCTTATCTGCCACCTGAGTGGTATTAAAAAACCGTACTGCAGGCGCTAGGCAGAAAGATCATCCACAATCCAAACGCTCCGAATGCAAGGTGTGTGGATGAAAATCTGTCCATAGCGAGCAGTTTAATGAAGTCTGCTTGCGAAGCAGTGCCTCGTAGCAGTCGCTCATGGTAAGGTGAAGCACGTGTTGATTTCACTGTCTCTAAAGCTTGGGTTAAGTATATACTTATGTCATCGGAAAATAACAAGACTCGTAAGTTGATCAATTTTCTAGGTAGTTGATCAACTCTCGGAAAATAATAAACGGCAGTTGAAATGTTTTATTTAACGTATTTATTTTGGTAAATTGATTAATTTACGGCGTCTTGCCGTTAAATAATCCGACGAAGGCGAAGAGTATGTTGATTGGTTGAACAACTCACGTGAACACTTTGATGCAGAGTTACAAAAGTACGAAAAATCAAAAAAAAATAACCACGAAGGCTAAGGCCTAGGTTAGGTTAGAAGGCTCCGCTCCCGCCTAGCCTTCTAACCTAACCTATCCGAGTTGGGGTACTCTGAGTCGGGGTGTTAACCATTCACTTCCAATTTATAGTTTGTCAAGTCTGATTGTACCAAAGTCTATGGTCACAAGCATTGCCACTATGAACATTGACCAATCAGAGAGCAGTGTGTTATTTTACGTATTTCAAAGATGCGTATATTTAAAAGAGTTTCTGTGATTGGTCGAACCATATTAAATCTTACGAATAGACATACCTTAGTCTATAAATTTACCGTGTGACGTCGGAAATTGATAAATTTACGAAAATGTGGACGTAAAATATTACAATTTATCTCCCGTTTAGAATCCTACGAAAGTTTATAAACTTCCTAGTAGATTGATAAAATTACGGATCTTGTTATTTTCCGGAGACATATATAAGCAGAAAGGAACCTACATAGGAAGGAAGGCGTTCTTGAGAACTCTTCAAGGTAAATGTTTATATTTGTAGAGCGGTAAATATAGATACTATAGGTCAACGATACTCAAACTTTTTTTTATGTGGGCCACAAACACGTTTCAGTCATGGGGTTGCGGGCCACAAGCCGGAGGGGGGGGGGGGGGGTTATTTAGGTATTAATTAGAATTTCATTTTTTTTACGATAAATTAACTTTTATTAATAAAAGAAAAAAAAATACAAAGCGAGATGAGAATCTGATAAGTAGTTTATTTCTGTCACGTTTTTCGTGTACTTCATTTTTGAAAAAGACGATTCACACACGTGTGTAGAACCAAAGAATTTTAGTTTTTATGATTAGAAGACAATCCAGATATTATTTTATATACTTAGGGTAGTTTTATAATTTGTTATCGTGCAATCACAGATTACTACTAATGTGCTGCGTTCCGATTTACGCCAAAATCATTCGGTGCCCATGTTTTGATGAGTAAGAAATTATGGGCCAACAATAAAGGCCTGGCGCCGGCGGGCCAACAATAAAGGCTCGGCGGGCCAAATGTGGCCCGCGGGCCACCGTTTGAGTATAGCGGCTATAGGTACACAAAAGTCTTTTAGGATTTTGATAGACTTAAAGCCCACCATAGAATAGACAGCTTCAAGTTCAAGATAAACTGCTATAAGCTGCGACTGCACAGAGAACTATTAGGTATAGTCTTCTTAACATATACCCAAAGCGAAAATAATAAAATGATTAAATACGCTGATTGACAGAGAAACCAAACTAAAGTCCAACGAAAGTATAGAAGTTGCTAAATTGGACAAAACACCACAAGTTTCGCTGGACCAATCTCCTATGATTGCGCCCATACCCAGTGCCAAAATTAGATCACTTATTGACAAGTGAAGGCCCACATATTCATTATATTATTACGTTGAATAATTAATAAGTAAATGGTTTCAGACAATCTTTGAACAACATTAACACCCCTTTGAAATAGACTTTCCAAAATAACGGTCTAAAGATGATGCTCGTGTCAGACAAAATTACAAGTCTACAAAATTTGAGCGGAATCCCTTCTGTAGTTTGAGGTATGCGTTTGATAAACTACGAGTAGTTAGTCATTATTGTTTACAAGTAATGTCATAAATATACATAAAGCGACTGACCGATAACACGTCGGTATTTCCTCTAACTAGATCACTTTGGCCGGTGCAATGTACCTTCGCTCATACGGTCTTATTACAAAACATGGTTTCACTGTAGCGACTACTGCCTAGAACAAGATAATTATAGAGTGTGTGTGTGATGCTTCCATATCATTCTCACAAGTTTAAAGATACATCTAGTTGTAGTTTTCCCGACGAAAACGAGGGGTGTTATAAGTTTGTCCTGTGTATCTGACGTATCTGTGCGTGTGTATATCTGTGTATGTCTGTCTGTGGCATCGTAGCGGCCCAACGAGTGGACCGCATTTTTTGTTTTGAAGCCGGTGTGGTGTGACTTGGACGGAATTTAGCTATCTATTTTATTTAATCATCAGCTCTCTTCCTGTGTGGTGAAAGGATGTCACTAAAATGAATAGATGCCATTCATCGTAAATGTGGTATACTTTGATGGTATTTTCACGACATAGTAACCTAGATTAGAACTAGCTGATGCATCAAGTACCCTGCGGGATTCACAACTCCTCTGATTATACCATGATTTATACCATGTTTGGGCTTATTAGAACAGATCGGAGGTTTTTCATCATCCCCATCATCCCCATAATCACCATCATCATTATCATCAAAATCATCACCATCATCACCATCATTATCATCAAGATCATCATCATCATCAGTCTGATGTTATGCCGGACTCCCTCCTCACATGTCCTGCTAACAGCCTACGGTTGGAAACCCCGGAAAAGCTCTCGTTTTTAAGACACTACTTCGCTCAAAAACTTCACTCGTTTAATAATGCGAATAGAATAGGCTAGATTATCTACTCATTTGTTCATCTATACTAATATTATAAATAGGAAAGATTTGGTTTTTGTTTGTTTGTTTGTTTGTAACGAATAGGCTCCGGAACTACTGGACCGATTTGAAAAATTCTTTCACTGTTGGAAAGCTACACTCTTTGCGGTGAACATAGGCTATATTTTATTCCTGTATTCCCACGGGAACGGGAACTACGCGGGTGAAACCGCGTGACGTCCGCTAGTACCTAAATAAGGCTGTGTGTATTTTCTTCAGGATGAAACAAATTTAATTATATTTCAAACTTTGCATGATACCATATAGATTGTTTCACCTGATTCTCTCACAGTCAACAAACGCCAGTGTGAATTTTACAGCATCACAAGTTACTACGCGAATAAAAATATCAAATCAGATTTGAAGCGACAGATTTAGAGGCATGAATACTAATTAGACCGCAAAGAGACGTAGCGCTCGGACTGAAATAACTCAGAGTGATATTTTTCGTGGAATAACTCATAAAGTGTCTAGGTGCACTTTATAACCGGCTGTAATTATAGCTCTCTGTGAACTCCGTTAATGAGAAGCGAGTGTACCTGTGTAGTATGATATTACTAAGGGTGCAGTTCCAATTACTGCATGAAACTTATGTAGCTAATAATTAAACGTAGCCGTGTGCAACAGTTACATAATATCATATTACTGTAACATTTTTTTTTTTTTTTATTACTTTTGTAGAAGGCTTACAGACTAATATAAAACTAGATAAAACAAATAGATTACAATATTGCTAATAACAAGCCTCCATATAAAAACATAATTACAATACAAATATTGCTACAATATTTTATATAACTACAAATTTAAATGAGCGTAATAATGAAAAAAAAATGAATAAAAAACACTTCAATACGTAATAAACTTCTCACAATAAAATATAAGTATAAACATAATAAAAGAATAAATGCATCTGTGTCCATCCCACTAACCCTTAGATCATCTAACCACAGGATGCGCCTTACTTAAGCATTGTTTTCTGCCAAGCCACAAGACCATTTGGTCTTTTGGCTTTATAAAAGCACTGTACATCAGTACATCATTTTATATGATTAAACTAGTACATTTCATTGTAGTTGACTGTACAATAAAAATTAACACACAACAGCCATTACGCGTTTGTCGATTAATACATTTTTACATGTAATGAAATTTTATGTGTCTTTGTGTTTCCCCCTTCACCCGCTATGAAAACTAGCAGAATACCTTTGTATGCGGTGGTTCGCAAAGGCTAGCCCCGTGATATATGGTCCAAGCACTAACCAAGCTAAATTATAGCAAACAAGAAAAAAAAAAAAAGAAACTAAAATAGCTATGATTTGTTTGGCTCTTACTTAGTGAAAATGTATCTGCAATGGACTGAATGTTGATTTTAATTGATAAGGGACATGTTTCTAGGATGCATGGGCCCTGGGTCGAATCATATACCTACAGCAAAACATCTCAAATCTATATCAAAAATGTTCATACAAAAATGCAAAATGTTTTATTAATAGAAGTTACACTATTAAGTTCTTAGATAAAATAGCAATAATTGTCAGAAACTGACATGGCGGGTGACATCACAGATAATCACCACGTTTCCCGTCGCTACTTGCATACCATTGTCTTTTGACTTTGCACCAAATTTGCCACGCTTGTTAGGTCACAGAAATGAATTTTCGTCTGTCGTGTTACCCAAATTTAGAGACAAAGGGGTAAGGTAAGAGGGTAAGCTTCCGGGGTTTAACCTATTTATTTCAAAAAGTGACACCCCTGGAGTGTTGACAGTAGACAACATTTGAACAATTACAGATGTTTTGAATCGTCAGTTACTTAAACCGTTTTTATTTACCTATACAGCGGCGTCGGTGTTTTTCAATATCAGAAAATTTCAACAAGCATGTGTGTGTACGTACACGCAACATAAACTATGAGATGTCGGTAACATAGTCCAGTAAAACTAAGTGTTTTAAGGTTCAAAAGTTCCTATAATTCTAAAGTTGTTTTTTTTTTACAGTGTGTGAGGTAGGTATATATAATGCTACTGTAGCGTTTTCTAACAGATCTGAGGTCGGGGCTAGGTATAGTTTAGGTATTTGTACGTCAATTCTATAACCGATAAGATATTGAATTAGAGATAAAAATCTTTGCGCTATGGTGTTAAGCTAATAATTGCCGATATATATATTTACATTTTCTAACAATTTCACCCACGGGTTTACCCGTAAATTACAAGAAATGATTTTTAGGGCCTAGCTCAGTGACAAAAATATTACAGTCTATAAAACAAACGTATTGTAACGTGAAATTCATAAATAAATGCACGAAACTAAATTCTAACAAATTACTCCACATACTTTTTTGTTTTCATTAATCTTATCTTTTATATTCGATTACTGCTTAAATAAAATATTAGAGATATTAGAGTTTGTCGCTACTGTTCCTAAAATATCTAACAAGAATAATACAAAAAATTCTAACACATTAGTCAAGAAATATGTAATATAATAACAAAAACTTTAAATTGGCGCGAACATAATTCAAAACGGCGCGAGAGACATCAACGCGGCGGCGCGCAGCCGTGGTACGCATGCGCAGTCGACGGTCTCTCGTTGGTTATTATTATTCGATCGATCGATTCCGATTCCACTTGAGACTGCACAATGAAATGATAATGTTAGTCTATTGTTTACTTATTCCTTTACGATATCAGTTCTTTAAATTGGCACGTATAGTAGCGATATCGACGCTGGAAAGGCTAATTGCATTAACGACCATTATATGAATTGTTCAGGAGAGGCATTTAAAGTTTCATATTTTGCAAAAAAAAATCATAACTAATTAACCACTTGAGTAATCCTATTGTAAATCAGAATGGTTATTATAAAATAACGTTTACTATGAAATGTATATAAATAAAAAAATGTATGTATCCTCCTTCCTAATTATTGGAGATAATACAATGCACAACATAATTTTGGTAAGGTAAAAATGACTTAAGTTACTGTAACATCCTCATTGCGGTTCGCTAAAGACGTTTGAATGATCAAATAGCTGTATAAAACGAACTAGATAAATGTTTTATATTCTGTTCAGCATAGTTTCACATAAAAGTAAAATGTTTTATCGGGCTGAATCAAGTCAAACGATGACAGCCAGATTATCTTATTCGGCATTAAACGTTAAGTCACTCCTAGACTTTTAGTATTATCTCCCAATATGAATGACTTATGGAAGTGATCGGTAAAATAATCTTCAAATTACATTATATTTGTATACTGATTTTTCTTAAAAATCAAGAGCGTAACTTTATGGATTATCATAAAAATAAAACTACACGATTCTGAAATGAATCCCTGTTATTAAAATGGAAAAGCTTTATTTTGTGCGTGTAACACCACACAATCGGTTTCCCCAGACTTCCCCTAAAGATGAGTATGAGTATTCCAGTAGTTTTCACGGCGTCTGGTCAAATTCTCGTTTATTAACAGGATCGTACTATCTGACCCATCCAGATACTGGAAATTTTCTTGGTTTTTTCTTGTCGTACCCATAATCTTAGATCTGCTAATTGAAATTATTTTATACTCAGCCATAAGTTGAGACTGGTCTCCAGCAGGAGCATATCGGTCGTGAGGGGTAATCCATCACTCTTAACCAGTACTGTCAAGTACTATTCAGGCTACAATGTCCTGTAATTATCTCGTTAACTAGCCTCATATTTCCTCTTGTTAGCTTTGACTATCTCATTCCCGTTGAAAATCTCAATCTAAGATTAAACTTCTCGTTGTCATTATGCTCCTGCTGATAACGCCCTTGGTGATTTTATGAGCGATGGGAAGTTCAGTCTTAGGTTCAACCAAGCATTCATCTGGTCCCTCTGGGGCTATATTATCTACTGTTTCGTCACCCGAAATTTCCTAGGTTCCAGGTACCCAATCTATGTACGTATACTTCGGTCTTTTCCTCCAACATGTCAAGTGACTTTCTATATTCCTTCACGATTGCTGATGTTATTATTTTCTTACTTAAATTTCAATGCCACTTCACTGTCGCTGTATATGGTTGCCTTTCCCGAGTTTGTTTGGTAGTAAATTATTTGCGCGCTCTCAGTGATTGCGGTGATTTCACACATTGACACCATTTCTTTTATTATTTGGACCACTTCCAGAGCGTTGTTGTTCAGTCTCACTGGTTCAGCACTGCTTTGCATTATCTTAATTTAGGTTCGTCTCTTTGCTTTACACATTGTGCCAGAGCCTTCTTCAGAGAGAACAAAGAGTTCCCCAAAGTCGGAATATACCTATGTGTATATTATTATGAGCATCCTCTTAATTTTATTATTATTCATCTTATTACCAGACATCACATAAGTAGCGATAGGTATCCTCCCTTACTCACGTGTATCGTGCAAGTTCGTCGCAGTTTAGGGTAGTTTCTATTAATACCGGAGAATTGAAGATTCCTTTACGTCAAAGAAGTACCCTAACGCGAACTGCTTTGGTATTATGCCTAACAGCCTACGGTTGGGAGCCCCGGGTAAGCCCTCGAAAGGATACCCCAAGACTCCCAACAAATCTACGGCTACCACTGCGGCCTCATTTAGGGGGCGGGGGGTTTGAGTGCTATCCCGCATCTTTGGCGGCGTGCATGAATCCCTCACATCACGCTGTCGTCTAGGGCCTGCTTCTGTAAGGACGGTGAGCAAGCAAAGAGGCAGCGCAGTCCCACTTACTCCCGCTGGAGATCATGGCTCGTACCATCGTCTCCAGCAAGAGTGTCCACGTCCAGACCTGCCACGAGGACCTGGCGCTATTGCGCCCACATCGTGCATTCCACCAATGTGTAAAGCGCTGTGTCCTCGCTGCGCTCCTTGCAGTGCTGGCACTCGGCCGTGGTTTTCCGGTGTATTCGCCACTGATACTTACCGAAGCTCCCGTGGCCGGTAAGTATCTGTGACAACCGGCAGGAGAGAGCACCATGGCTCTTCTCCAGCAACTTGTCCATGACCGGTCTGACCGCCGCGATTGCGGCGAATTCCCCTTCGGTTGCTCAAGTCGCACCTTCCAGGTCTCCATGGTTTCCTGGTGGAGCTGGGACCGCTGAGCCTCGATTTCTCGAGACGCAGGCCTGAGGCTCCTTGCGCCATTTGGTCCGGCTGTTTTGCAGGGCTAGAAAGACTGGATATTGCATCGTAGGTGTTCTACTTTAATGATTGCGGTTTTTTATAGTAACCAGATCGTAAGACGCTACGCTATGTTTGCAGATGTTAACCTTAAAAACGTCTTATAGGTCTTGCTGCGTGTGGCTGCTTTTTAGCCCCACGAAGAACGTCCGCCATCTACTTTCATTTCTGTATTCGTCTTTGAATGTGTTTATTTCTTCTTATCTTTATATTGTTTGTTATTTTTCTTTGAACACATCTATGGTATTTATGAACAGATTCAGAGGACCGTTTGCGATAAAGATGCACATACTGACCATATGCCGAAATATCAAATATTCTCAATAACACATGGAAAATATCCCGTTAGCTGCAATACTAATAAATATACTTTTATAATTTAATAAATTTTTGTAACGTGTGAAGTGAAGTGACGCAAATTTGGAATTCAATAAGTAGGTTTTCGCATTTGTGCAAATATTGGCTGCAGATATTCGCCTTCGCAAATGTCCAGAAATTAGCATTCGTTATAATCGTGGAAGATGACACCCGTTGTCACTAGTCAATTATGACTAGTGACAATGGGTGTAGTCTCCCAGTTTTATACCGTATAGGTGGCTGAAGTACCCACAGAACGTTTGGCTCTTAGCTAACAGCCGCGGTCTAACTGCAAACGACGACCTTGACGTATAGTCTAACCGCCAGTGTTTTATATTTGTCTTTCTTTTTTGGTGGTTTTATCACACTAATAAAATGAATTTTGCATTAAGCAGAGTAGCTTATGTGCTCTAAACACATCAAAATAAATTCAGGTAAAATTGTGTTATCGACCAATTTATTAGTAAGGGCCATCGACAAAATTGGTTTAACGTCCTAATTTTTACAATTAGAAGGAAGGTAAAAGGCTTTATACGACAATAAACTAAAATTTATCGACCAGTAAATTGACTTATTTTGAAATTCTATAATAATTACCAACCACTAAAATGCTTTATGCCGTGAAAATTTCTGAAAATGGAATGGCTAAATGTTTTAAAATAATGATTTTTTAAATCATGTGCAGGGTAAATGACTTATCAGTATTTAGCTGCTGTCATGGGCGCTTTATGAACCAAAATCAAAAATTGAGTGGATTTAAAACACAAAAATATACTAAAATATCGAAAATCACCGGTGTCCGAACGACCACCAAAGTGCTCAGATTAAATCGTTACCTAGACCATTCGAAAGAGAAAAATCAGGCGATTCTAACGATATATATAACTCATATTCGACCAAATTGGCTGTTAATGCAGTTTGCCTTTCCAGCGTCCCAACAGTAAAATAAAGTCGGGCTAAGAGACACTATACTTAAGAGATACTTGATACTAGGAGTAGTCCAATTTCGGCATTAGTAGACTAGTTATCCCTGAAATTTTCCCAAGCATAGCATAGTCAGATGACAACTAGTTTTAAAAACTTGTTTATTATAATAATAATTCGAAAGAATCAAGACTGGACTGTTAAATATAAAACACCACGCCGCAAAAAAGTTTGACCAGGTAAGTATCTTCTGTTATCATAAAACCTATTTTTCACGCATAATGACCGTCTCAAGTGGAAAGGAAAATCGGAAAATCAAACAACAACGCAGAGTTAAAGTGGGGGCAATAAATTCCCAATACGCACTTGATGGCAAATGGGAATTTTATTCCCAATTCAAGTCGTCAATTTTGTACGGAACCCTTAGTGCGTGAGTCCCAGTCGCACTTGACTGTTTTATTACTAGAAAGTTAAAATATTTGTGGTCACCTGACCGCTGCGCCACAAGCTGCGCCTAGCAGTTAATTAGTTACACCACTGCAACGTCATTATAAAAACAAACAAATAACAAACAATTTATTATGTAAATAGTTTGCATAAAATTTTACTGGTTCTTATAATAGTTTCATCGCATATTTTTTAAATTCTACTAACAAAGTGTACAAAATTGTAACAGTGCGCGGCGTGAAAAGAAACGGGCGGCGCGCAACAATACGATACCTACTTAGACGATACGACTGGGTTATACTTGATCCTAGCGACTGGCACTGCGAACCCCCTCCCTAGCCGCGCAGACTGCGGGGATAATATTTTATAGAAAACTCTTTTTATTTTTTAATTCACTGACTAATGTGTTAGAATTTTTTGTATTATTCTTGTTAGATATTTAAGGAACAGTAGCGACAAACTCTAATATCTCTAATATTTTATTTAAGCAGTAATCGATTATAAAAGATAAGATTAATGAAAACAAAAAAGTATGTGGAGTAATTTGTTAGAATTTCGTTTCGTGCATTTATTTATGAATTCCACGTTACAATACGTTTGTTTTATAGACTGTAATATTTTTGTCACTGAGCTAGGCCCTAAAAATCATTTCTTGTAATTTACGGGTAAACCCGTGGGTGAAATTGTTAGGAAATGTAAATATATATCGGCAATTATTAGCTTAACACCATAGCGCAAAGATTTTTATCTCTAATTCAATATCCTTTCAGTTACAGAATTGACGTACAAATACCTAAACTATACCTAGCCCCGACCTCAGATCTGTTAGAAAACGCTACAGTAGCATTATATATACATACCTCACACACTGTAAAAAAAAAAACAACTTTAGAATTATAGGAACTTTATAACTTTCTCGTACCGGACTAACAGCGTCGCTTGTTCACCCCCTAGGCGAGGCCGCAGTGGTAACCGTAGGTATGTTGGAAGTCCTGGAGTATCCTTTCGAGGGCTTACCTGAGGCATCCAACCGTTGGCTTTTAGGCAGGATGCGTGTGGTTTTTATTCGGTAAGAGTCCGGCATACCACCTATATGTAGGATTTTACGCACGTTAAAAAAGCGTCGCTAGTTCAATTCAAAAACGCCCAACTCTCCTAAATAAAATTTCCGCTTCAAATAATGTCGTTAGTGTAAATGTTATTATAGAAGGCAATCCTAGAGGATATTAAAGAACTTTTCTTTAATGAACGTCAGAGAAGACACGATCACGTCGTCAAAGAACCTCCAACTCGCATTAAACTGTAACTTATACAAAACTTACCTGCGATAGCACTTAAGAGCTGCTAATAACGTCACATTGTGTCACTTTAGTCTCTTTGTTCTCAAAGTTTTAAGAAGACTATAATAAAACAATGTATTTAGTAGGTATCTATTTATAATGGAGCCTAAAGAGACCCATCATTGGGCCACTGCGAATAGTCTACTTTCCATCAGGCGTATGGCATCACTTTGGCAAAAAATGATCAGATTTGAGTGCAAAGTATGAAAAGTAAGGTTAATTTTGCCTCTAATTGTAATGATGAACGGCCGAGTGTCAGCACTGCGAGGACCGCAGCGATGACACAGCTCTCCAAACGCTGGTGAAGTGCACGGCGTGGGCGCAACAGCTCCAGGTCCTCGTAGTGGGTCTGGACGTGGAATTACGATGAGTCGAGGTAAAAACAAGCGTGTAATTTTTAGACAATTTAAATGCTAGCGGACAACAGCAACAGTTTACATAATTATAAATTGACTGCCTCGGTAGCGCAATCGGTAGTGATATCGCCTTCCGCGCCGAGGTTCTGGGTTCCCGGGTCGGTCCAAACATTTGTGTGATCCACAATAAATATTTGTTTCAGAGTTTGGGTGTTTTCTATGTATAATAATGTATATATTTAGAAATACATAAGTATGTATATCAGTCGTCTAGATCCCATAAGGGCTAGATTATGTTGTGTGACACTGTCTATTTAAATAACAGAAATCTTTACTTTAATTACTAGAGACTTTATCGCTGAACGATTATAGCATCCTTACTACACATCATATTCAAACAGTAGGTACATCTTTGAACCCGGTCGAAACCTCTTTCAAATATTATTATAAGTAAAAGGGTGTATGTCGGTAAGTTATAAGTGTCTTCCGAAAATCGAGTCGCAAAAGTTTCACTGTTTGGATAATCTTATCTCTCTCGGTCTTGAAGGTTCTATAATACGCAAAATTTACTTTATTAGGTACTAGCGGATATCACACGGTTTCACCTGCGTAGTTCCCGTTCCCGTGGGAATACGGGAATAAAATATAGCCTATGTTCACCGCAAAGAGTGTAGCTTCCCAACAGTGAAAGAATTTTTCAAATCGGTCCAGTAGTTCCGGAGCCTATTCGTTACACACAAACAAACAAGAATACAAATCTTTCCTCTTTATAATATTAGTATAGATATAGATATGTGGCAATAGCATTGAGTATTATACAAAATATCGCTTACAATGAAAGTAAAATAAGTAGGTAAGTACCTACAGCCATTGAAACTTAGCTGACCCGCTACTTCAAAACCTTGTCTGGACTTCCGAAACGTTTCAAAACTAAAACTTGCCATTCTCGAGACAAAAGAACAGTAATTCATTTATATATGATAAGAGAAGAGAGAAGATTACGTTCAATACTAGAAGTTTAAACATCCTATAATTGAACAAACTATTGGTACTGTGTCGAACTGTGTGTCTTCTTTTAGGACGATAAAGTATGTAATACTATTTATACGGTAAATCACGGTAAACCATGAGAATCCCCAGATCCTACTTTGGCCATAAAACGGATACTAACTAACGGTTGAAATGGAAATATTTGTAAGGTAGGTAGATCACATAATAATACGTCTAGAGAACTTGAATTTTAGTCAAAAAATGCAAGACCTTATGTTTTTAGTTGCTGAATTTGCCAGAAAGAAATAGAAATATAGTAAAAAGGGTGACTGTACATAATTTAAATGAAACACATTTTCTCTCCAACCGTAGAGAAAAGTACAAAAATATAAAACATCAATGCCTTTTTCCGGCTTGAATACAGAATTCAGAATTTTCAATAGCAACACGGCTATATTAAAGAGACCCTTTTGTCACTTTTATATCGTCTGTTTTATGACTTTTGAAATTCGCGATGTGTAAAATTCTGGTCGCTTTGTAGTCAAAAACCGAATTCCGAATACACTGCATCCATATTCATCACGTCATGCGACAAACCTTTTAGTGAAATGTTGCGTGTGAAGTCAAGCTGTTATCAGAGGTGAGGCCATGGCCATGCTATGTATAAAATATCTGGTTTAATTTCCAAATTCGTCTTTCTCACAGATATTCTTCAGCTAGTGTGGTGGCACTGGTGAATTAGCGGTATTGTGGTGCTGGAAGGTAGTTTGACATTTGACAAATTTATGTAAGTAGTGAAATATTGGGCACTCTGTCCCACTTTAAGTTCGCATCGTCGCTATCGCTCCTCGCTCACGTGGGACAGAACTCGCCCAATATTCCACATTTTAAAAATGTAACCTAACCTAACATTATTATAAAAAATAATTTAAAAAATAAAATTTGCTGAAGCTCCCTCCATGTTCATTACTTACCATTTATAACCCACAACGTTTTCTGTAACCAGTTGGGTTCGACTACTTCTAGTTATAAATATTTATGTTATTAATTCATCTTTTCATTATGAGTCCATCAGTATTGCATAGCAAACATGAAATTCGTTAAACAAAGACAATCGTTACAGGTCAATACAATCTGTGATGATTTGACAAAAAAGAAATTACGTCATGGAGAATTATTACCGAATACTGTACGTTGCATCATTTGTGGGCCATCGAATTGTGGAAAAACTAATTTATTAATTGGTCTTCTATTGCATGAAAATGGTTTGACATTTAAAAATGTTTATGTATACTCTAAAACTCTACATCAACCAAAGTACATCTTTTTAGAAAAGGTTTTACAACGAGTACCAGGTATCACTCTTCATAAATATCAGACAAATGATGACGTTTTAAAAGTTTCAGATGCAAAACCAAATTCTGTGATTATTTTTGATGATGTAGCTTGTGAAAATCAAAGTAATATGCGTGATTATTTTGCCATGGGAAGACATAAATTGATTGATAGTTTTTATTTAAATCAAACTTATACCAAAATACCTAAACAACTTGTAAGAGATAATGCTAACCTAATTGTGCTTTTTAAGCAAGATGAAGTTAATTTAAAACATGTTTATGAAGAACATGTTAACACCGATATGACATGGTTGAAATTTCGAGAAATGTGTTCCTTAATATGGAAAGAACCTTTTGATTATGTGGTAATTAATAAAGATTGTTCTAAAAACAATGGTTGCTATAGAAAAACGTTTGACACATTTGTATTATTGGATGAAATTTGAATATTTAAGTAGACTGCAGTCTGTTTATTGTTATTCTTTAATTGATTCTTATTCGATTACCACCTATTTTACATAATGGATAAATCATTGAAAAAACAAATTGTTGATGCGACACAAGCTGTCAAGAAAAAAATACGTAAAATGAAGGATTTTGAAGATAATAATAAGCATGCTCTTGATACAGTTTTTAAACCTGTCACAGAATCTCTCAATTTAATAGCCAACACTAATAACCACTTAGCTCTAACAAAAAAGGAGGAAAAAGTAGAACCCCAAGAACCACAAGACCAAGATATGAAAGAAACAGATGATAGCAGTATTGCTAGTAACGAAACGGAACCCTCATCGGACTCTTCATTTCAGTCATTAGTCGGTACTAATCCAGATGCATCATCTTGGTCGTTATCTTCACAAGTACTATCAGATGAAGAAATGAACGTGGAAAGCTAATGTTGGGTTCCTCTAACATAACTATTGGGGACAAAGTTATTACTGTAGCCGGACACAAATACGAAAGTACACCTGGGTTGCGAGAGTTACTGTTAAAAAAAGACATTGATCTGAGCTTGGTTAATGACTGTGACAAGCAAAATTATAAGACAATGTTACTTGTAACGAATGCACATCGTCGTGATTTCGATTCAAAAAAACCAATTAAAAGTAATAAAGGACAAAAATATTTGCAAGTTATTAAACCACTTTTCGATCAAGAAAGTAGAAGTCCAAGTTGTAGACAGAAAGTAGGAAAAGGATTACCTTTAACAAAAATGTGGAAAAAAAACACAGATTTTGTATATTGGGATGATCCCAATGAATTGGTTGATAGATTAAAGTTATTAATTGCTTCTCGAGATGCCGGTAACACAGGACTAGACAATGAAATAATATCTATCATTGAAGAACTACGTGAAAGCAAAATCATTAAATAAATAGATCTACTAATGTTATATGTGTGTCATTTTACTATATACCGTTCAACATAATACACCTTTAATATGAATGTAGACAAATTTGGTCATTATATTCATAAGCGAATGCGGATATCAGAAATACTTGATTTTAATGATAACGCATTAATAAAATCTGATTATGGAGATTATGACTTGAAGACATCGAGGCTAAAAGGTGTTAAACCTCCTCAAGACGCAGATGATGCAGTAAATAAAGCATATGTAGATGAATTGAAAGGTGTACTAGTCAATGACTTACGAAAATTGCAAAGTTCTATTCCAAATAGTGTTCAAAACCACATAGAGAAAGCTTTAAAAACAATAATGTCTGAGATAGAGACTCATTTGCAAAGCAAATTTTACACAAGAAAAGCAGTTGATAGACTAGTTCAAGACGCAATTCAATCTATATTAAAAGATCGAAAAACATAGCCCATAAAGTTTGTTAAAATGACGAAACAACAAATCGTCAATGAAATACATAAAGCAGCACGAAAAAATTTTCCTCGACGATCTGTAATTTTAAAAGGTATTGATGATTTGTGGCAAGCAGATTTAGCTGATATGCAAAACCTAAAACCCTTTAATAAAGGATATAACTATATTTTAATAGTTATTGACTGCTTCTCCAAGTACGTTTGGGTGGAACCATTAAAAACTAAATCCAAACATGATGTCTCTCTTGCATTTGAAAAAATACTTTTTTCTAATCACAGGATACCAAATCATCTGCAAACTGATATGGGTACTGAGTTCTATAATTCTACATTTCAAAAGCTTTTACAGAACTATAATATTAATCACTACTCTACATTTTCAACCAAAAAGGCTTCAATTGTAGAACGAGTTATTAAAACTATTAAAAATAAATTGTACAAATACTTTAGCTTGAACGGACACTATAAGTGGATAGATGGTGGCTTGAACGGTATTGTGAAGACATATAACAACACAAAACATCGTACTATTAAATTTGCACCTGTTAATGTCAATAAGTTTAATGAAACTAACATTAAAAATAATATTACGAATTCCATGATAAAGGTAGTCCAAAAATGTCGTCCAAAGTTTAAAATTGGTGACAAAGTTCGAATTAGTAAGTACAAACATATATTTGAGAAAGGATACACTCCTAACTGGTCAACAGAATTATTTACTATAAAAAAGATAAATAACACTGTACCAATAACATATCGCATCGAAGATAATCAAAAACAAGTCATATTAGGAACTTTTTACGAACAAGAGCTTCAAAGGTCGTCCTGTCCTGGTGTCTGTTTGATAGAAAAGGTATTAAAAAAGAAAGGAAACAAACTGTTTGTAAAATGGTTGGGTTTGAATAACAAAGAGAATAGTTGGACTGATAAGACTGCAATAGTGGAATGAGTTAATTATATAAGTGATATGTAATTTTAAAGTATATTCATTATTCTTTGGACGATGCAAGGTGGTGGACTAATAAACAATATCATTAATCATTTACCATTCGAACTACACATACCTGGTTATAACTATTGTGGACCAGGAACAAAGCTTTCGAAACGATTACTACGTGGTGATAAAGGTGTAAATAAGTTAGACGAAGCTTGTATGCATCACGATATTGCATATGCTAACTACACAGACTTGCCTAACCGTCAAAAAGCCGACTTACGTCTTATAGATATGGCTAAGCAAAGACTTAAAGCAAAAGATGCTCGAACAGGGGAAAAGATTAGTTCGTGGATAGTAAACAAAGTTATGAAAGCTAAATTGAAGTCTGGTGCTGGTGTTAAGACCTTTAATAACTTTGTTAAAAAAATAAAAAGAAAACTCAAAAAACTCTCACCTAAAGATGATAAGTCATTAATAAATATAGCTTATATGGTTGCCCGAAAATTAGTTCCATGCATTCCAAAAGTTCGAGTACCTCGAATGATACCTATACCAAAAACTGGAGGCATTCTACCTTTAATCCCAATTTTTGCTGGTTTATCTGCTTTAGGAGCATTAGCTGGTGGTGCAGCTGGTATTGCAAAAACTGTGAATGATTATAAACACGGTCAGAAAAAATTACAAGAAACTGAACGTCATAATAAAACTATGGAGGCTATAGCAATAGGTAAAGGTCTATACATTAAACCGCATAAGCAAGGTCAGGGATTGTTTATAAATCCATCAAAAAACTAATTGATCAGCTACCTAATCGCGCTTTAACTAATATCGATATTCAGAAGTATGGCCATTGTATTCCACATTTTCGAGGAGTTTATATGAAGGATCAGTTACCAAAAACACCTAAACGAATTGAATGTGCTATAGTTAACCTAGATAATTCGAGAAATGATGGAACGCATTGGGTAGCTTATGTTAAAATAAACAATTATTGTGAATATTTTGATAGCTATGGTGATTTAAAACCGCCAAGAGAATTAATGCTATATTTTAAGAACTGTGATGTTCATTATACCTATGATAGATATCAACAATTTAACACAATAATTTGTGGACATATGTGTTTAAGTTATTTGCAAACTTTTTGGATTAAATACTATAAATCTTTATTATAATTATAATACTTTAAATAAAAATACTATAAATCTTATACCACTCTTTCATTTCCATCATTTGCAAGATGTCACTCACCTTATCGATAACTGGAAACTCATCGGTATTATCTACCTATTATCCAGACACGTTGTCATTAGCTGCGGAGTATGAATGTGCATTATTACATTTCTCTACATATAATTCTATTCCAAATTTTGATAATACAAACAATAAATTATACTATGGTTCTAAAAATGTTATTGAGATACCTGAAGGAACTTATGAATTACAAGATATTAGTGACTATTTAAAAACTGAGATAAAAGATGCATCTATAAAACTCAATTGTAATAACAACACCTTAAAAACTGTGTTATTTTGTACATCAACTATAGATTTTACTAAAGAAGATACATTTGGAAGTTTATTGGGATTTAAAAAGCAGATCTTAGAAGCAAATAAATATCATGTATCAGAGTTTCCAGTAAACATTTTGCCAACGACTGTCATAAGGATTGAATGTGACATAGTTAGCGGTTCCTATATAAACGGTCAATCCAGTCACATCTTACACGAATTTGCACTTAATGTTCCACCTGGATACAGGATTATAGAAATTCCGAAAAACGCAATCTACTTTCCAATAAATCAAACCAATATAAGCTGCATACAGATAAGGTTGTTGGATATAAATAATAACTTAATAAATTTGCGAGGTGAAGAAGTGCAGTTGTATCTACATATCAGAAGAAAACAATGATAGATTATAATAAATATGTGGTACATCCAACTAAAAATAACAGTTCTACTAAAACTATCAAACCAATAAGAGCTCGGTCTAAAAGGGTTATAAAATTGAATAACAATAATAAAGCATTTCTTAAAGCGATCGGTTTGTTAAAATGAATATACTAGATGTTTTGTCCACTCCTGCATACAACAACGCTGTGGAAGGAATTGAATTTCACTCTTACAAGCCTTACGTAACAAGTTTCAATAGAAGCGATGAAATCAGGATACCTATTAATCAACAAGACTTGTATATATTACCATCAGCAAGCACTTTGTTTTTGGAAGGAACTGTTGTTGTAAACAAGGGTGGAAATTCGAAGGAAAGAGTCAGTAGCGTTCATTTCACAAACAATAGTCTACTTTACTTGTTTCAAGATATAAGGTATGAGATAAACGGAGTGGAAATAGATAAAATAAAAAACGCTGGTATAACTACCACAATGAAATCATTAATATCAATGAACGAAAACGAGGCTAAAGCATCTAATGCTTGGGGATGGAATATCGAAGGCATAAATAGTGCAAATGGGGGAAGCTTTTCTGCTTCTATACCCCTCTGTAACATTCTTGGTTTTGCAGAAGATTTCAAGAAAGTAGTGATAAACAGCAAACATGAATTAATATTGTTACGAAGTAATACTAATCTGAACGCCCTAAAACTTAACGATGGTGAAACTGTAGAAGATATTATTATAAATAAAATAATATGGCGTGTACCACATGTCAAAGTGTCCGATAGGGAAAAAATAAATATGTTAAAACTGTTAGAAAAAGATCGACCACTCCAGATGATATTTAGGAATTGGGATTTATATGAATATCCGGCTTTACCAAAAACTACTAAGCATACTTGGTCCATAAAAACATCGTCGCAAATAGAGAAACCAAGATTTGTTATTATTGGTCTGCAAACAAATAGAAAAAATAATTCTAAATTAGATATGTCTAAGTTTGATCACTGTGATGTTCGTGATGTTAGAGTATACCTAAATTCAACCTACTTCCCTTATGAAAATTTGAATTCAAGTTTCTCGAATAATCGAATTGCTTTAATATATGAACAATATACTAGATTTCAACATATTATGGACGTCGCGCCGAGCCGTTATTAAATGAGAAACAATTTAAAAATATTGCTCCGTTATTTGTAGTAGATTGTTCTAGACAACCAGATAATCTTAAATCAGGTCCTGTTGTGGATGTTAGAGTGGAAATTGAAAGTGATATTGATATACCAGATCAAACTTCAGCATATTGTCTTATATTGAACGACTGTATAATCGAGTATAAGCCATTAAGTAGCATCGTGAGAAAGATATCATGAACAAAAATACTATTATAGTAGATGTTCAGGGTTTTAAAGATCGTTATAATAACTTTATAGTCAAAGAATTAGCTGTAGCTACGTTGGAACATACTCATATATTCTTAATAAAACCTCCTTACCCGGTCTCCTCGCTAACTGATGAAGAAAGAAGACACATTTGGTGGATTGAAAGGAATAGAGGTTACCGCTGGAGCGAAGGATATATAGAATACAGAGAATTTTCTAGAATAATCAAACCCTATTTGAAGGAAAAAAAGGTTCTTGTTAAAGGCAGTGAGAAAATTAATTGGGTTCAAGAGCTATGTGGTCATAATAATGTTTCTGACATATGTGAAAATAAAAGTGTTCCTAACTTAAAGACTCTTAGTGATCTTTACTGTAAAGATCTATTTTTGTATAATTGTTTTGCTCATAAGAACTATTGTGCTTTAAGGAATGTATTGTGTATTAAACAATGGTGTTTAGAAAATGTTTTTTGTATTTCATAAGTTTAATAAACCGAATAAATGTTTTATTACTATACTGTGTTTGTTTTTCATACTATTTCCTACCCAAGTCGAAATTGAAATGAAAAAAAAAAATTATCATAATACCATTTATTTAATGTCTCAAAAAATTACATTGATCTTAAACCTAACACAATGATATAAAATGACGCGTACAAAATGTTGAAGCGTCAGCAGTACATCTCTAAGTATTAAGGTGATGTATAACTTACTTAAAACTAAAAACACATTAGTTAAAATGATAAGCTATCACCATGAATTCTCTTAGATATTTTCTTAATAATACCTTCAGCCATGTCCATGATTTCATCAACTGTATCATGAACTACGTATTGAGCACTAAGTATCACACTGTCACTATCTTCACAAAACGGCAACGAAGGTTTGTCTTTGTCGCTGGTGATGTCCAAGATCTTTATCTGAATTAACTTGACTCCTTTTGGTTGGTTGCTGATTACAAAAGATTTATGAGCTGTCTTTTTAGATTTTCTACAAATAGTTGGTTTTCTTCTTTTTGGTTCAACTTCCGTAGGTGAAAGAGGTAAAATATGTGAGAAGTCAAAGGGGTCTTGAGCGTATTGAACAATACCGTCACCATATGCGTCTGCCATTATTTATAATGTATTAATGTTGAGGTATATCTGGTTGGCCTCGTCCTCCTCTGCCACGATCTTCTAACGTTTTAAATATTTGGCTCAGTAATTTCTCTGTTTTATAATATATTTCATCCCACTGATCGTAAACAATATATTGGGTTTTCACTCTTGTATGTATTTCTACTTCGTTATCTGATGTATCTTCAGCTTCTAATACATCTATTTTAATTACGTATTTTGGAATCCTCCTATTCCTTGTAGCAAAGTAACTGGTTTGAGGTTCAGAGATGCACTGCTGTTGCTTCAACATTATTAATTAAAAGACTGCTTTGTGTGAATGTAAAGAGAACAAGTATGAAACTGAATGTAATTATGAGTAAAAGGTGAATTAAATAGAAACATGACCCGCTAGTGACACATACACTGTACTACGTATTAATTCAAGTTCTGACCTGTTGATTTAGTTTATTTTGCAATAAGTTGTAACGAGATACTCCCTACAAGTTTGCAAGTGTCATCGTTCACTATGACGAACATGTTCAAACATGTCTTAAGAATGATGTTAATGCACATAATTGTAAACGTGTTGTAACGTGAATGATGATGCATACCATCAGGTGTTATGAGGTTGTGACCGTCGCTACCAAGGTCCCAGGTTTTGAAGATTTTTTTCAGTATGTCCAATAGTCCACTACTACTACTAAGTACGTACGTAGTGATATCCTATTTCACATTTCTAAGAAATTTTACTTCGAAGTATGTAACTTAAGACATATGACGTATGTATGTTATGATGTCTTAAGTTACACATATTTTCACACCTTGTTTACCTAATATAATTTTTTGCAAGATTGTAGTTTCAAATAGGGTTAGCAGTAAATCGTAAATTACCTTAGTATAGTAATTTGCAATACAGTACATGATGAAAATTTATAAGAACCCTTATACCAAAGTAATTAGTATAATTAGTAAGTAAACTAGTAGCATGAAATACAAAAACAAGAATTATGAAGTTGTTTACGTTAAAAAGAATTACTTAGGTACTCATAGATTGCTCTATTAATTCGTATTATTCGTAATTATCATACTTATAGATAATAAGATCCTATTAATACTAAAGATAAATTATCTTTATTACATACATATTACATACATACATATGGTCACGCCGTTATCCCCGAAGGGGTAGGCAGAGGCATATTATATGCCCACAATTCACCTTTGTATAATTTGTCCCACGTAATAGGTGGTGAGCCGTATTGCCGTGTTTAAATGGACAGGCGCAGGTTGTACTCTGCCTGCTGTTGAAATAAAGCCTTCAACTTAGCTTAACGACTGCCATTTTACTGGCAACCGGGACAAACGGCTTAACGTGCCTTCCGAAGCACGGAAACGCTAAAATAAATGTCACAAAGTGATCACATGGATGGTCACCCATCCATGTACCGGCCATAGTGAAAGTTGCTTACTGCAGTGATCGTTTACAGAACACTGAGTCCGCGGGGCCACGAGCGCTTCATTGAGGTATCTTTATTGAGGTATTTTAAATATATAATAAATATTGTACTGTTTGAAATTTGTATTGTTGACAACCTTAATCGCTGTTTAGAATTTCAACATTAACAAAAATACAAAAGTATCAAAACCGGAGTCAGATACTAGTATAATTGTACTCGTATACCTTGTTAGTGTGACAACCCTAAATATTTCCTGCATTGACTGTTTATTAAATATCTTAGTTGATACTTTTTAACAGTTATAATACGTCCAAGGAAAAATGTTCGATTGCTTGTTATTTGTTAATGAATTACACTAATTTTGAATACGACAAGCTATCAGCCTTGTTTTAGCTTATAATCTCATAATTTCAAAAGACTTCCATTACCATTCGAGTTGTCTCTTGTGTAATTACTAGCGACGGTCTAAGGTTAATTCCATCCGGCTAGATACATAAGAACTCATCTCCGCTATGGTAACGTCTCTTAGCCTCTTGGTTGTACGTAGTTGCTAATGCGATGAAGCACTGAACGCGCATGTCTATGACGACGACTGCATTAAACGCAAATGTCGATGTCTGACGACTGTGCTATAAGTGTGAAAGCGCAAATGCATACTGCATACATCGTCTCTTAGCCTCTTGGTTGTACGTAGTTGCTAATGCGATGAAGCACTAAACGCACATGTCTATGACGACGACTGCATTAAACGCAAATGTCGATGTCTGACGACTGTGCTATAAGTGTGGAAGCGCAAATGCATACTGCATACATCGTCTCTTAGCCTCTTCGTTGTACGTAGTTGCTAATGCGATGAAGCACTAAACGCGTATGTCTACGACGACGACTGCATTAAACGCAAATGTCGATGTCTGACGACTGTGCTATAAGTGTGGAAGCGCAAATGCATACTGCATACATCGTGGTTGTACGTAGTTGCTAATGCGATGAAGCACTAAACTCACATGTCTAAGACGACGACTGCATTAAACGCAAATGTCGATGTCTGACGACTGTGCTATAAGTGTGGAACCGCAAATGCATACTGCATGCATCGTGGTTGTACGTAGTTGCTAATGTGATGAAGCACTAAACGCACATGTCTATGACGACGACTGCATTAAACACAAATGCCGATGTCTGACGACTGTGCTATAAGTGTGGAAGCGCAAATGCATACTGCATACATCGTGATTGTACGTAGTTGCTAATGCGATGAAGCACTAAACGCACATGTCTATGACGACGACTGCATTAAACGCAAATGTCGATGTCTGACGACTGTGCTATAAGTGTGGAAGCGCAAATGCATACTGCATACATCGTGGTTGTACGTAGATGCTAATGCGATGAAGCACTAAACGCACATGTCTATGACGACGACTGCATTAAACGCAAATGTCGATGTCTGACGACTGTGCTATAAGTGTGGAAGCGCAAATGCATACTGCATTAATTGTCTCTTAGCCTCTTGGTTGTACGTAGTTGCTAATGCGATGAAGCACTAAACGCACATGTCTAAGACGACGACTGCATTAAACGTAAATGTCGATGTCTGACGACTGTGCTATAAGTGTAAAACCGCAAATGCATACTGCATGCATCGTAGTTGTACGTAGTTGCTAATGCGATGAAGCACTAAACGCACATGTCTATGACAACGACTGCATTAAACACAAATACCGATGTCTGACGACTGTGCTATAAGTGTGGAAGCGCAAATGCATACTGCATACATCGTGGTTGTACGTAGTTGCTAATGCGATGAAGCACTAAACGCACATGTTTATGACGACAACTGCATTAAACGCAAATGTCGATGTCTGACGACGGTGCTATAAGTGTGGAAGCGCAAATGCATACTGCATACATCGTGGTTGTACGTAGTTGCTAATGCGATGAAGCACTAAACGCACATGTCTATGACGACGACTGCATTAAACGCAAATGTCGATGTCTGACGACTGTGCTATAAGTGTGGAAGCGCAAATACATACTGCATACATCATGGTTGAACGTAGTTGCTAATGCGATGAAGCACTAAACGCACAAGTTTATGACGACGACTGCATTAAACGCAAATGTCGATGTCTGACGACTGTGCTAACGGGTGTTTTTTTTAGAGGTATAGAACTTTAAGTTGGCCTAGCTGTTTTAACCGGCGGTATTTTTGTCAGCTGTAAAGTGATTTATGTTTAGTATGGTTTGGCATTTTAACATAAATAGACTGAAGCCTGAACAATGCTTCCAAATTGTGCAAATTTATTCTGAAAATCATGGTTCTGTCCGAAATGCGTATCGTGATTTTCATAAGCGAATTTTCTTTAGCGGTGCAGCTCACTTTTGGTTGAATGGATACATCAATAAACAAAACTGCCATATTTGGGGTGATGATAATCCTCAAGTGTATGTTGAGACACCGTTACATCCAGTAAAACTGACTGTGTGGTGTGCTTTATAGGCTGGTGGAATAATTGGTCCGTACTTCTTTAGAAACGATGCTGACCAGAATGTTACAGTCAATCGTGACTGCTATAGAGCGAAGATTACTGACTTTTTCGTTCATCAATTGAACAACCATGATGTGCAGGAGTAGTGGTTTCAACAAGACGGCGCAACATGTTACATAGCTCGTGCCACAATTGATTTATTGAAGGAAACGTTTGGTTACCGCATAGTTTCACGTTTTGGACACGTGGATTGGCCTCCAGAGTCGTGCGATTTTACGCCACTTGACTATTTTCTGTGGAGATATGTGAAGTCGCTCGTCTACGCCGATAAGCCCGAAACGATTGACCACTTGGAGGATAACATTCGGCGCGATATTGTCGCTATACGGCCACAAATGTTGGGAAAGTCATCGAAAATTGGACCTCTAGATTAGACTACGTCCGAGCCAGCCATGGCGGTTATATGCCAGAAATCATATTTAAATTATAATGCCAGAAGATTTCCTTTCGAATAAAGTCATTTCCATATCAATAAAAACAATCACTTTCGTTTTATTCCATTTCAAAGTTCTATACCTCGAAAAAAACACCCTTTATAAGTGTGGAAGCGCAAATACATACTGCATACATCATGGTTGTACGTAGTTGCTAATGCGATGAAGCACTAAACGCACAAGTTTATGACGACGACTGCATTAAACGCAAATGTCGATGTCTGACGACTGTGCTTTAAGTGTGGAAGCGCAAATGCATACTGCATACATCTTGGTTGTACGTAGTTGCTAATGCGATGAAGCACTAAACGCACAAGTCTATGACGACGACTGCATTAAACGCAAATGTCGATGTTTGACGACTGTGCTATAAGTGTGGAAGCGCAAATGCATACTGCATACATTGTCTCTTAGTCTCTTGGTGGTACGTAGTTGCTAATGCGATGAAGCACTAAACGCACATGTCTAAGACGATGACTGCATTAAACGCAAATGTCGATGTCTGACGACTGTGCTATAAGTGTGGAAGCGCAAATGCATACTGCATGCATCGTGGTTGTACGTAGTTGCTAATGCGATGAAGCATTAAACGCACATGTCTATGACGACGACTGCATTAAACGCAAATGTCGATGTCTGACGACTGTGCTATAAGTGTGGAAGCGCAAATGCATACTGCATACATCGTGATTGTACGTAGTTGCTAATGCGATGAAGCACTAAACGCACATGTCTATGACGACGACTGCATTAAACGCAAATGTCGATGTCTGACGACTGTGCTATAAGTGTGGAAGCGCAAATGCATACTGCATACATCGTGGTTGTACGTAGTTGCTAATGCGATGAAGCACTAAACGCACATGTCTATGACGACGACTGCATTAAACGCAAATGTCGATGTCTGACGCCTGTGCTATAAGTGTGGAAGCGCAAATACATACTGCATACATCATGGTTGAACGTAGTTGCTAATTCGATGAAGCACTAAACGCACATGTCTAAGACGACGACTGCATTAAACGCAAATGTCGATGTCTGACGACTGTGCTATAAGTGTGGAAGCGCAAATACATACTGCATACATCATGGTTGTACGTAGTTGCTAATGCGATGAAGCACTAAACGCACAAGTTTATGACGACGACTGCATTAAACGCAAATGTCGATGTCTGACGACTGTGCTTTAAGTGTGGAAGCGCAAATGCATACTGCATACATCTTGGTTGTACGTAGTTGCTAATGCGATGAAGCACTAAACGCACAAGTCTATGACGACGACTGCATTAAACGCAAATGTCGATGTTTGACGACTGTGCTATAAGTGTGGAAGCGCAAATGCATACTGCATACATTGTCTCTTAGTCTCTTGGTGGTACGTAGTTGCTAATGCGATGAAGCACTAAACGCACATGTCTAAGACGATGACTGCATTAAACGCAAATGTCGATGTCTGACGACTGTGCTATAAGTGTGGAAGCGCAAATGCATACTGCATGCATCGTGGTTGTACGTAGTTGCTAATGCGATGAAGCACTAAACGCACATGTCTATGACGACGACTGCATTAAACGCAAATGTCGATGTCTGACGACTGTGCTATAAGTGTGGAAGCGCAAATGCATACTGCATACATCGTGGTTGTACGTAGTTGCTAATGCGATGAAGCACTAAACGCACATGTCTATGACGACGACTGCATTAAACGCAAATGTCGATGTCTGACGACTGTGCTATAAGTGTGGAAGCGCAAATACATACTGCATACATCATGGTTGAACGTAGTTGCTAATGCGATGAAGCACTAAACGCACAAGTTTATTATCAGAAATGTTTTTGGGCATTCTACTCCACCGAGAGTGACTGCGGCGAACGCAGTGAGCCGGAGGAATGGAAGGTGGAGTAGAATGCCCAAAAACATCCTACTTATGTAGCTTTTTGCTTACATTTCGATAATACAAACGCGTATTTGATCGCGAATACGCAAGAAAATAAAACAATTTTTTTCACATTCACAGTATTGAATGCCGAACGATAAAATTATTTTGGTATGAACATCACAGTAAATAAAATAAACATAGTACCTGCCTACAACGTGCCATCTATAGGAGAACCTTACCAGTCTACTTCAAAGTGAAGGAATTCTTTGATAACTAGTCGAGGCCATTTTAGTCTAGTATTTTTTATTCGGCTGCATACTTTGCAGCATCAGATAAACGCCTACTGCACTGCATAAATTTATTTATCGATACTATAAAACCTCCGGAAGCAGATTTGTCATGGAAAAATGTGAAGAGAACGTGTTGAAGATAGAAGCAATCCTTTTTGCGATCCACATTGAACGAGTTGAATATATTTTATTGTCCTCTTTTTTCGAACAACAAAAGGTGTTGTCTTTTAGAACAAAGCTATGTCTATATTCTGAAATAATGTATCGTGTAAAGAAGAATGAATTCTTTACTTGTAACAATACCATTGTTTTGTTTGAAAATACTCCTCAATAATTTACCGTATCTTCACGTACATTACGCAAATTACATTTAAGTTAGGTTAATAGTAGCCTAATTTATTCTTATAACTTGTCGCTTCTAATAATAATAAATTGGCAATATCTGAGTTTTAGGCAACTGGGTAAAGGCTTTATCGTGTTGAAATTTTTAGTGGATGTTCTGGACTCTTACCGACTAAAACCAGACGGCCTACGGCAGGGAGCCTCGGGTAAGCCTTCGGAAGGATGTCCCAGGACGCCGAGTAAACGTTCAGACAAGTTTAGACTATTTTTATTATAAGTACACACAAGAAAAGGAACGCTCAATTCTATGGCAAAGCTGTGCCAAGGGTTTTGCCTGCAAAATACACTACCCAGCATACATATCCAAATTGAGGGGGCATCAGCCGCACTCCCGCGGTTGTAGCCCAACATCAGGGGTCCTAACGCTTCCTGCAGGAGACAGTACCTCGGGATCGTGTGGAGCATGGCCCTATACAGGGCTCCCGTATAAGGGGAGAACCTGACGGCCAGCAATGCAGCTAGATTGCTTAACCCGCAGAAGGCGATGGCCGCCAGGGTGAAAAGGGGATACCGTACGATCTCAGTGGAGACGGCATGTCTCCTAGCCAGGACCCCTCCATGGGACATGGAAGCGAGAGTCCTAGAGTCACTGTTTCAGACTTCCAAGGATCGCTATAGCGAATGTTGCTCGAGCGCTTCAAAAAAGCTTTCTATTGGGTAGAAAGCAGCAGTAAGTAAAGATAAAATAAATATCTAAATCGAAGCTTTCCTATGAGGCCTTTTACCGCTAAATACCTTCGTATACTTACTGAAGTAGAACACATTCGTTTCCACATAATTAGGTCGTTTCAACCCCCATGTAGATGTTTATCAGTGTACCGAATGGCGAGTAACTTGACAGTTATCGTGGGGTGGGGGTGTGGAGGTGTGAGTGATTACATTTGTGTACTTGGTTTGACGGGGACGTAATTATTTGTATGGATTATATACCTTTACATGTTGATCTTAGATCCAAAAATTATTCAGGCTTTCGTTTATTTATTTTATAATTATTTTTTTATTCCACGTAGGTATCTAATGCCATGTTACAATATAGAAGTACAGGTTGTGACGAACCGCACAGTTGAATTTTTTCAAGTCGCCCATTCCAGTTTGAAAGCTAAATTAAAGCTAACGCTGCCCTGCTTTGTAATGTGACCACACGAAGCGTACTTCGAGACTGCATAGAGAATAGTACCTACTAAAAAAATTACGCTATTATTAACAAAAGCAGAATAATCCATTTATTCGATTATTCCCAGTTGTTCCGTTGAAGTAGTTCCGTGGCGGAACTAGTAATAAATTATTCGAAAATTGAAACCAATAACTTCTGATGTTGCGTGAAAGCAAAGATAATATAATAATCTACATTCTATATAGTAAAAGCTTGTACCTACCAAAGATAATGTGATAGTACCAACACAAATAACATAATGTACTAGCCACAAACCTAATATGCGTCGTATTTCAGTCGTATCTCAGTGGTAATGTGATAACGTCACCAGAAGATTGGCAGCTTTACCGCGTTGTATGACAATGCTTAACCTTAGTATAAAAAAATACCAGTAAGTATTAGTGCGAAAAAATACTTGTACATACCTACCAAAGAGTTTTATTTCGACAAATAAGAGCACAGCCTATAATTACGCTAACGATTACGCTACTCGAATTCCTTAGTCCTTTTTTAGAAAAGGTTTTCCGGAAAGGAAATTCTTTGAAATGAATAGAAAAAGGAACGTTGGTATTTTTCTTCTTTTTCCATAAGTACATCAACTTCTTAGTAATACCTGCGACTACGGTTGAGTTATCTGAAGGAAGATTCGTGTGAAAATAAGTATTAGTATTTTTTAATGTCGCTATCATCATCCAAGCGTTATTTGTGATATCATCTGGCGGCATCTCGCTTTGAAGCAGTAATATAAAGCACATCCTGTACCAGCAAAACTACCGGCTTGTCCACAGCCACATTTCAACTGGGGTGGCAGGATGGTCAGATGGAAATTACGGTGAGCCCAGCCCATTTTTAAACATAGTTAACAACTTACAGTATTAATTCGCTCACAGTTTTATTAAGTAAAATTATTTGTGAGCACATTTCATATGTGACTCCTGCCCTTTAGAGTCTTAGCATTTTATCTATGCCTACATATGAGAATACTGTAGACTGGGTGAAAAGGTATTTTGAAAATTATAATTGAAGGGCGTTCTCCCATCTTAAAATTTAAAATTTAAAATTTTTCGTCTGTCGGTATCCCGAATAAGTATCACGCTGAAACTACTGAATCGATTTTTTTATATAACACTAAGGTGGCAGACAAGCATACGGTCCACCAGAAGGAACGGTGGTCACCGCAGCCTTTGATCGTTTGCCTTTGAACGGTGAAAAGGTATTTTGAAAATTATAATTGAAGGGCGTTCTCCCATCTTAAAATTTAAAATTTTTCGTCTGTCGGTATCCCGAATAAGTATCACGCTGAAACTACTGAATCGATTTTTTTTATATAACACTAAGGTGGCAGACAAGCATACGGTCCACCAGAAGGAACGGTGGTCACCGCAGCCTTTGAACGTTTGCAACACCAGAGGCGCCACTCTCGTGCTGCCGATCCTGTAAAACCTTCTAAGCCCCTTTTGAAGAACCCCATACTGTAGGCGTTTGGGAAAACCGAGGCAGGGAGATCATTCCACAACCTAAGCGTGCGCGGGAGAAAGCCCCTATCGGAATTGATTGATAACCAAGAATCGCGGGACTAAAAGTATCCTAGGATCTCGATCGAGATCCTAGGATACTTTTAGTCCCGCGATTCTTTTAGTACTCTCATACACCTTATATGACGTAAACGAAGTAGCGAGGGTCAGCTAGTTTTCTTTATAAAAAGGGGAGCGAAATGATATTAGCGCAGCTATTTACCTACAGACTTTGTGAGTAAATTTTTAGACGGTGCTTTTAGAGTAAACAAAGATTATATTTTTGTCTACTCTTGTGCGGCAGTGCGTAAAATTATATCATCCCACATTTACTAGGCCAAGGTAACAACCGTACTACCTATTAAGGTTCCGCAGATTTTGGGTTGAATATAGGTAGAATTACTGTTGGCCCTTAGATACTATTACGGTACAACCTCCTCCATCCGTAAGTCAACGTCCCGTGTGAATCTATAAATGTACCTACCCGTCTCGCCGGTATGGATCATCATACTGGCCTGACCTACTCGTCTCGTCGGTATGGATCATCATACTGGCCTGACAGGTTAGATAAGAACATAGATTTTTACACAGGGCGTTACTGTACCATAGTGTACGGTACAGTAAAGATCGATTACCCTCTCAAAATAAAATTAGGAGAAACCAGCGTCTCGTGCAGTAGACAATCGAAAGGCTAATTGGTTGATTGCTGAATACTTATACAGTTTCGTTGATTGCTGAATACTTATTTTAGTAGCTACACAACTTTGTAAACTATAAAGGTTGAAAATACAAAGTCCATTTTAAGCCTTTAATTGTAGAAAGTCAAGTTATTCGGAAGTTACCTATCCTATCATCGTTTTGCTACTTAAAGAAGTAGTGAGCGGAAAATAATCTGTCATATTTTTTAGATAAGTTTTTAGTAAAGTACGAGGATTTATGAGTTCTATGGAGGTCGTAGCATGTCACGGGCGATGAATATGCAAATAATTACGAATGCCTAACTAAACACAAACAGAATTTATGAATATTGCCACTAGTTTACCCTTACTTGTAAGCACCGACTCTGAAAACAAACATAAAGTTGACGATCCTTAGTAATATTTTACAAAAACATGCACACAGTCCATAAATCCATACAATCAACAGTTTGCTTTGTGAATCTTTAAAGGATTTTCTCTTTAGTTACAAGATCAAATATTTTCTGTCTTTTTTGAAGTGTATTTTTATTTGTTTTGACAAACAACTACCCTACAGTATAGGGTTCTCCAAAAGGGGTCTTAGAAGGTCCTTTCAGAGTCGGCAGCGCGAGTGAAGCGCTTGTCAGCCCACCTTAATAGTTAGTATAAAAAGTACTAGGAAATTTTAACTATTAGATTAGGAATCAATCCTATTACATTTATATGACTATGCAGTCAAACTTTATTCCACGTACATTTCACAAGTTATATTTTTGTCATACTTGCCATTGGGCCCACATCTCCAAGAGAGATATTTCCATACATTATCTAAACATAATCATTGTAAATATAAGGACATTTTTGTGTCGAATAAGTGCTACAACGGGGCTTGTAATTTGCTGCAATATCTGAAACGTAGAGAGATAAAAATAGTTTCAAAAACATTCCTGATTCCACAAAAATAGCACTCGAAAACCATACTGAAGTGAAAATATTGATATACTTATCAGTTTAATTTATTTCAGAGTATTTTACACGTACAAAATGGGTTCGCAGGCTTTCAGCCAAAAAGGCACATTGTATGTTTTGGAAAAGATCAAATCCAAAAGTTCTTTTTTTTTAGCTTCGGAGGGATGAAGCCTACGAGGGAAGCCGGTCATACATTTTTAATTAATCTAAAATGGCTGACTCTAACAGCCCATTCCATTTATACACTCTCACCACACAAAGAATCACTGAAAATTAAAAGAGTCTGAAATTTATGGATTTTTATAATGTATTGTAATTGCCTGCGGAGGCTTGGTAATCTCATTGAGAATTTCATAATAAATATTCAAATTGTTTATTAACTTTGCAATATGGCGAATTCTCTCTTTTTAATTTGGTAGAATATTTATTATGGCTGTGTGTATTTTTTTTAATATTCTCACAGAAGGACATTTATGTGGTTTAGATAAACGATGAATAGGTATATTCATATCGTGTATGTTGGTAAAGGTAAAACGTGTCTTATAGGTATGATCATAGATGTAGAATTTTTCGCTACTCTCATTCTAAATCTATGGGTATTATCGTTGCAGTATTATTGATTGTACTCGTAATGTAACCATGTAGGTATATGTAATTTGATTGTAATTGCATAAAAAATCTGGACAATAAAAGAAAATAACTTCTAAAATTCTATTGAAAACATTCAAACTTTGAAACATTTTTTTATATTATGCTTGCGGAAGTTGCTAATCTTATTTGTGCGACAACTTAACTACTTTTACTTGATAGTATGTTATAAGGATACAATTATAAATCGTTATTAATAATAATAATATCATTTCTTTAAAATACTCAGTAACTGGTGTTTCTATGATGGGATAATTTAATATTAATTGAGATCCTGTTCAGTCATCTTTGAAAATTGTGCTTTTGCGAGTCAATTAAAGACAATTATTAAATTAATCAAGATAGCATGTTTTATTTTATTTATTTATTTATTTTAACATGTCCATGACAATAATAATAACGTTTGTTTTTCAGTCAAAGTTTTAGCCCCTCTCTATAAAATAGATAGCAGCTAATGGCGAGGCTTGTATCTGTAGTCTGTGACTATGTTGCATTAAATTACGTCACTAGGTCCTACTTGGAAAACGTGAAATCCTACTTGGCATACTTTGCTCTATTAACATATTTCCTATGGTAATTGATTGGTTTCAAAGTTACCTGTCTGGCCACCGGCAACGTATACGTTTAGAAGAATCCTTTTCTTCTTGGTGTAATATTACAGCCGGTGTTCCGCAGGGTGGCGTGCTATCTCCTTTACTCTTTGCTATTTTTATAAATTCAATCTCACAAAAATTAGTTTCATCCTACCACCTTTACGCAGATGACTTGCAAATATACACACAAGCACCAGTAAGTCAATTGCCCGAAGCAATCGCTGCATTGAATATGGATTTAGAGCGGGTATGTGAATGGAGCCTTAATTATGGACTTCAGGTAAATCCATCAAAGACCCAAGTTATAATCGTGGGTAGCTCTTGCATGATATCACGTATTGACTACACACAGTTGCCTCAGGTTATCTTCAATGGCACTCCTATTGACATAAGTGACACAGTTAAGAACTTGGGAATATACATTGATAGGACTCTGTCCTGGGATCGACAGCTGCAAGAAGTTGGGCGCAAAATATTTGCATCTGCAGGATCACTGCGTAGATTACGTAATTTTCTTCCTACTGCCGCGCTAAGGTTGCGCTTGCACAGTCTCTTTTACTCCCAATTCTTGATTACGCTGATGTCAGCTATCTTGATCTCACAGAGGAGCAACTTGACAAGCTTGAGCGTCTTCAAAATGTTTGCATTAGATTTATATTTGGCCTACGCAAATATGATCACGTGTCTGAATTCAGAACAGAGCTCAAGTGGCTCCAAATTCGCCTTCGACGGAATACTCACATACAATCTTTACTATACAGTATACTGTTCAATCCTCGTACTCCCCCATATCTCAAAGAACGTTTCAAGTTCCTTCATGCCACACATTCAAAATTATTAAGGTCATCAGAGAATTTGCAACTGCGAATGCCACAGCATTCCACAAAATTCATGGATAAGTCATTCATGGTGCAAGCAGTTCGCTTGTGGAATGCTCTGCCAGTATCAATAAGACGGGCCCAATCTTTGGTGTCTTTTAAGAAGCTACTAAAAGATCACTTTTTGTCCTTCCCGAATTAGTGATAATATGGTACTATGGTAATAACTCCTGTCTATATGTGTCTTCTGTTAATGATTGCACTCGTAGTTTCAGTGTGAATGATTTGTTACAACATAGGTATTTAATTATGTATTTTGTGCTGAACGGTATCTATGTGTTAATAAAACGGTATCTATAGTAAGTATTTGTATTTGTGTTAATATTGTACTGATTGTGTATATCTATAGTATAAGTAGGTATATTTTTATTGGTAGTACAATTATTGTGTATTTTAGATTTATTGTGCACTGCCTTTATTTATTCAACGATTTCTATCCATGCAAAGGTTGCCTGGAAGAAATCGCTTTTAGTGATAAGGCCGCCTATTGTACATTCGATGTTATGAATTTCTTTTTAAAATGTAATCTTTTTATGGTGTACAATAAAGAATATTTATTTATTATTATTTATTTAGGTCACGTGGATCATCTGTTCAAAGTTCGAAATAAAATAAAAATGACAACGTCAATCGTATTGAACTTTCACTTTCACAATAAGCGTTAGAGGGGCAGTCGGGTGAGACCGTCTGACGGCTTCTTGTTAATGTTGACGAAAGTTTGGAATTCTTTATTGAAAGTAAAAGTCTGTTGAGATTGTTTACAAAGTCAGATTGGTCTGGACTTAATAAATTTTCAATTTAAAGTTTTGAGCCATTATTTATTCACTTTCTGACGTGAGTGACGTGTTGTTGACTTTTAAAATTTATATTCATCTCGACTACATCAGCTTCCGAATACAAAATTGAATCACCCGTTCGGGAGCTATGGTGCCACAAAAAACTAAACGTTATACAGTTTAAACGTTATACAACCCTCTAATTTACTGTCGGGGCTTTAAAAATAAGAAAATTTAAAGTTCGATTACAATCAATTTCTTAGAAGTCAGTTAAAAAAGTTAGTCTTGAAGAATTTAATCACCTTGAAGTCTGGTATTCATGTTCAATGCTCAAACGAAGATAACACGTCACTCACGTCAGAAACTGGCGAACCAGCCATGACATAATTAGATACTCTATATCTCTCAGCTGAGATAAATCTAATTTCCCTTTCATATGTTGTAATGCGTCAAAAATTTAATTGACTGCAGAACGTGCCAAAATAATTGACAGATTACATACATACACACACACACACACACACACATACTAGGCAAACGAGAAAACACGTTGTAATGGGGCTTGAGTGTGAAAGCATTATTTTCTCACTATATCTTTGGTATAGTTAGTACCTATAGGTACTCGTAGTTAATGTTTTCGAAATTAATTTCAACTATGCGTACATAGTGATAACTGTAGCGAGGTTTTCAAACTTAAAAGATAAGAACTTTATTCTTTTAATCTTTAATTCTTTATTGAGAAACATACAGTAATATGCATAAAATGTGTTATTTATTGCATAGGTAGTCATTATGTAACTCCGCTAATATTCATTTTGGTTTTTTTTTTTTCAGATTTTATTTTAAAATCTAGTAAAGAGCAGTTTGCGTTATAATGCCAAATAAGAAATTAATAAATACTATTTTAATAATTTTTCTGGTACAATGAACATTTTAGTAGTTAACTTTTCAATAATTTACTGACTTTATTAGCTGTGCCAGTTCAATGTATTGTACATTCGAAGACAATACCCCTTGCTTATTTTATGAAGTCTATATTTAGGGATATTCCGTTTGTCCCTATTAAGTTAACATTATGAAACTATTGTTGGTCACGTAGCAAATACCAGTTAAGTAAGTATTATAAAACCGCTAGGTAGCCTTTGAAGATAAAATATTCAATCCAATTTAATTACAAGTGGCGGTGGCGGCGAGAGGAAAAATGTTTTCTGAGAAATGAAATAATCAGCTTACCTATACAACTTTTCTTCCAACACTTCGATTTATTTCATTTGAAACTGATATTACTTTCTAGCAACTTCAACAATTTATACTGAAAAAGCTAAAACTAAAACCGACATTAAAAAGATAGGAATTGCGCTCCTGAATGGAGCTCCCATACAACAATCGTGATATTTAACCCGGCTAAGTGCGAGTTGGACTCGCCCATGAAGGGTTTCGTAGCAGCAAGTAATATAATATAAAAGATCTTGTAGTTCGTTGTAACTTTGATTGATGTTTTAACGCGTTCGCAGTGGTAGTGACTTTTTTAGGCGAAAATTGCGGTTTATGACGTATTAAAAACTACCAACTCGTTCTCGTTCAAACCAATTTTCGTTGGTAGTTTTTATGGCAATGTACATCATATATTTTTTTAGATTTATCATTTTCTTAGTTTAGAAGTTAGAGGGGGGGGGGGACACATTTTCCACTTTGGAAGTGTCTCTTGCGCAAAGTGTTCAATTTACAAAAAAACGATCTTAGGAACCTCAAAAGCATTTTTAAAGACCTATCTATACATACCCCACACGTATAGGTTAGATGAAAAAAAAATTCGAGTTTCAGTTCTAAGTATGGGGACCCCCAAAATTTACTGCTTTTTTTCTAGTACACACATACATACATACATAACATCACGCCTGTTTCCCAACGGGGTAGGCAGAGACTATGGCTTTCCACTTGCTACGATCCTGGCAAACAACTTTCGCTTCTTCAACTTTCATAAGTGTATTCATACATGCTCGTCGGTTAAGGGTACTCTTGACCTGGCCTTTTCTCAGAAGATTTTCGATTTTATCGACTTGAGTATGCCGAGGTCGACCCCTACCAGTTTGCCCATTCACTCTCGCCTCATAAATCTGTTTCGTCAGCCTATTTCCATCCATTCTCTCCACATGTCCAAACCATCTGAGCATCCCTTTCTCTATCTTAGTCACTACATCTTCTGTCATGCCGCAATGTTCCCTTATCACACTATTATTTACTTTATCCATCAATGTCACTCCAGCTATACTTCGCAAACTTCTCATTTCCACTGCATTAATTTTACTTTCATGCTTCTCCTGCCACACCCAACTTTCACTACCATGCATAAGTGTAGGGACAAGCACTCCTCTATGTACAGCCATCCTTGCCTTTTTAGACACGTTCTGACTGTTCATAAAGGTGTGAATGGCGCCATTCACTTGATTTCCTGCCAAAACTCTTCTTTCAATATCATTGTCACTCTTTCCATCTCTTGCAAATTTTGAACCCAAATAAACAAACTCTTTCACCTGTTCCACGCTATTTCCTTCGATCAATATCGAGCAATCAGTCATACATTTCTCTCTTTCAAAAACCATTACTTTTGTCTTGCTTACATTAACATTCATTCCTCTACTCTTAAGCGCATCGTTCATTATATTAACCATCAACTGCAACTCCTCCGCCGATGATGCCAGTATTACCTGATCATCAGCATAAAGGAGGCATTTGACGGTTAGCTCATTCATTTTTAGTCCATACGCACACTCTTGTAGATCTTTCAAGCAACTGTCCATGTAAAGGTTGAACAGCCATGGTGACGCTACACATCCTTGTCTCACACCTTTTTCGATGGGAAAAAAGTCTGTGCAAGCTCCATTTATCCTGACACAAGCACTGGAGCCCTCATATAGAGATTTCAATGCTCGTATCAAGTTGCTGTTCACTCCATACATGAACAGTGTAGACTACAGTTCAATCCTCACCACTCTGTCATAGGCCTTTTCTAAGTCCACGAAGATGCAATAGACTTTTCGGCGTTTTGCCAAAAACTTTTCAGCTAGGCATCTTAGTGAAAAGACCTGATCCGTGCATCCCCTTCCTTTCATAAATCCTGCTTGTACATCCCACATTTTTCCTTCAGTTTCATTCATCACTCTTTTAATCAAAACTTTCGCATACAATTTGCCTACGACACTGAGCAAGCTTATGCCGCGGTAGTTTTTGCACTCTTGCTGTGACCCTTTACCTTTGTACAACGGCACTATGACCGATTTGCACCATTCTTTCTCTAGTTTTATATAAAAATCTTAATGCGGTTCACAGGATACATCTACTTACCAAGTTTCAATGCCTTATAGTTTCAGAGAAAAATGGCTGTGATATACGGACGGACAGACAGACAGACATGACGAATCTATATGGGTTTCGTTTTTTGCCATTCGGCTACGGAACCCTAAAAACGGTCAAGTACAAACCGGACTCGCACACAGAGGATTCCGTACCAAAAAACGTACAAAAAATTATGTTTGTTGCATGGGAGCCCCCCTTGTATTACCCTTTTTTTTCTACGTTTAGTATTTTTCGTTATGGCGGCAACAGAAATATATCATCATCTGTGAAAATTTCAGCTAGTTCTGAGATACAGCGTAGTGACGGACAGACAGACGGACAGCGAAGTCTCATAAATAGGTTCCTGTTTTCACCCTTTAGGTACGTAATCCTAAAAATAACTTCTATGTACTAAATCTGTATAGTTGATTTTAATTGGTCTACTTATAAATATTTTGAATTTGATAAGTTATTTCATTAAATTTTGAATACGATATTTTTATACTAAGTCAAACATCAGAATATAATTATAATTATTCATCATTATTAGCAATGTTAAAGAGAGTTTCAATAGGTAGGCATGATTTTTTCAATTATCTGGATAATTTTACATCTCAACAATAACATAACCACCTTCATATTTCGGAAAGTAACTATAATTCCCAAGGGAAATGGGTAAAGTAATCTAATTTGACGTAAGTAGAGTCGCAGGCGTTCCCTCCTGTAATTTTTTGGAGCACTTACAAGAACTTTATTGTTCCGGTTTCAGCACACATTCATTTCAAATATTAAAAAAAAAACAGAACAAATGCGAGTCAGAGTCGCACACAGAGGGTTCCGTACCAAAAAAAACCATGTGTTTTGTATGAGAGCCCCCCCTTAACCCTCTATTTTTTAGGGTTCCGTACCCAAAGGGTAAAAAACGGTAGGGTCCCTTTTTCTACCCTTTGGGTACGGAACCCTAAAAAATAGAGGCACATTGAAATTTTTATGTTTCTCTCTAACATACCTATTTTATAAATTCATCAAAAATTATTACGTGAGTACATAAATTAAACAGTTTAACAATAGAGGCTTTACATACACCAGTACAAAGGCTTACGAAGTACAAATTACCCTAACCGCATGCCTGTTCAAACATGCACACAACGCCTAGTTCAAGCTCAATACGTACAATGGAGCGAACTTAAAGCCATTAAGGATCGCTAAACTTATTCTTGGATATGTACCTACTATACGGTTTTTTGTAAGAAATTGCGTCTTGTTGTACCCATGTATATGTACCCGTGGAGCAAATATATAATATATATCTTATATTTGCTCCATGGTTTTACCACAATTTTATATTAATAGAAAAGTTATTAGCGTTTATCATAAGTTTATGGCGCAATAAAGTGTATTGTATTTTAAGCACATTACATCATTTTTAGACACGCTGTTTGGATTTTGTATTGCTTGCATCCAAAGCTTTCGTTTTTCAGGCCTGGAATAGCCGAAATCTAGGTATTTAGACACGTTATTTTGATTTTGAATCAGTTGCATCCAAAGCATTTGTTTTTCAGGTCTGGAAGAGCCGAATTCCAGGTAAGCTGGGGTTCGATTTTATTGACTAAAACACTTTTGGAAATTATCGGAACCGTCCGTGTGGATTTCCCGAATTCGTACCTCGAAAGGTCGCGCCTGAGCGCCTATTCTAGATCATACAGCCCAGTTTTCAGCTCAGCTCGTGGTGGAAATTGGTCTTTTGACTTGAATGCATGGACTGCAAGTACGGGTGAAATGTCTTTGTTTAATTTTCTGCCATTTCTAAATATAAGTACTTACTTATAAAAAACATTGTGGGACATTCTCATATAACGCCATTGAGCTCAAATTAAGCTGATTTAAGCTTGTGCGAAACACCCAACCAAAAACAGCCAAAAAAAAGTGAGAGGCCAAGACGTTTCACCAGTAATTTTTGCTTTAACCACTTGCATTGAGATTGCTTGTATAGAAGACCGATCATACCTATTGCTTTTCAAAATCGGCCTTTCATAAAAAAAAGGTTGAAAAAAGAAAAAAGTCCTGGAAGAAATTGCATTTAGCGATTAGGCCGCTCAATGTATGCGTCCGGAGCGTTCGCGCACGGTTAGATCCGGTAGGAGGTTACTTCCGCGCACGTTTAGATTGTGGAATGATCTTCCTGCCTCGGTTCTACAAAAGAGGTCTTAGAAGGTATTTAAAGGGTCGGCAGCGCGAGTGTAGCGCCTCTGGTGTTGCAAACGTCCATTGGCTGCGATAACCACCAGTACAACTGGTGGGCCGTATGCTTGTCTGCCACCTAAGTGGTATAAAAAATTTAAATTTTAAAACATGTATTCAGTAAATTTGGTGTACAATAAAGTATATTTTTATTTTTTTCTATTCTTAGGCATAAACATAAATAATTACGAGGATGGTAGGTACATCTGCCACCTAAGTGGTATAAAAAATTTAAATTTTAAAACATGTATTCAGTAAATTTGGTGTACAATAAAGTATATTTTTATTTTTTTCTATTCTTAGGCATAAACATAAATAATTACGAGGATGGTAGGTACATCCCTACTAATATTATAAATGTGAAAGTAACTCTGTCTGTCTATCTGTTACGCTTTCACGCCTGGAGCGATGGAGATGAAATTTGGTATAGCGATAGTTCGGGGCCCTGGGAAGGACATAGGCTACTTTTTAACCGACTGCGCAAAAGGAGGGTTATGATTTTACGCGATAACGACTTCTACGCGGTCGCAGTTGCGAGGAACAGCTAGTACAAATATAATTATCACTTTCTAAGTGACATCAGAGATCTACTGTACATATCTCTAGCGTATTAAAAATAGTGATAAATAAAAACCAATGAAAACACGACAGGAAAGATATTTCTGGGATGTTTATTGAATTATGAGATAATACGTAGAGTTATGAGCAAGAACCGTCTCCATAAATTATGCAGCAGATGTGTATTACGCGGTCTTTGATATTTACACGTAAATAAATAATCAAATTACACGGGCAATAAAATGTATTTTAATTTTATACTTTCTATTTTCACACTTTGCTTCCTCTTAAAGACTCTTCAGCTAATATAGTGTGTAGTCATTTTAAAATTATTTAATTAGGTAGGTACCTTCTTTAGTTTATATTTTAGCTTCAAATTGTGATAGGTAGGTACCTACTGAAAATCTAAAAAAGGCAAATTATTATGTCGCTCACGTAATTAACATTTTAAGTGTAGTAAATATTGTTGGCGTGCAATACAGCAACAAAGTTTAAATCATAATGAAATAGAACAGTGGAATTTTAATGGAGTTTTAAATTAAAACCTTACCTGTCTGATGAAAATAAAAACAATTTTCTTTGTCTCAGATGAAGACTGCACTTGATTAAAAATTCACCGATGTCATTCCATATTTGAAAAAGGGAGCCATTTTAGTACATAACACACTAAATACCTACTGCGCGATAAACACAAAAAAAAATTAGTCCATAGATAAAAAACAAGAATTTAAAAAAAAATGTCACAGTAAAATTAACACAAACTTGTAAATTCCAAATTCAAAATTCATTCAATGTCAAAGAAAGTTCACTGCACAGATTAAATAAAATATGTATATTGTCGTCAATGGACACAGTTAGGCAGAGGCACGCGCACGTAGCGACCGCGTCACTATTGAAGACCGACTGAAACTGAACGACTGAAACTTTGTGCGCTGTATACATGCAACAAGTACATAACTATAATAAAGTATAGTGCCGATATGAGCTCCAAGCTTTTACTGTATACTGCCTAGGTATTTATTCCGCTTCGTGCGTCCTCGTTTGAAATGTCGGGCTTATTAATTTTCTACAGTTTGTGTTTGAGCTTGTTTGTTGCAATAGGTGTGCAGTTTTAGTTTTATTGCAGTTGAGATGAGTTTTAGAACATTTCAAGCCTGAATTTAAATCGTGAATTTAAACACCAACTAAGTATTAGTAAAATCTAACTAGGTACTATTGCTTTAATTAATTGACTTCAAAAAGGAGGAGGTTCTTTTCTTAACTATTCCGCATGAATCACGTTTTTACCCAGTAACCAACTCCTGTTCGTCATCGCAGAGATTAGCAAATTCGAATGCTCTTTTAATTAGAAATGCTTTTCCAGAATAGCGTCAGTTGCTTTCAAAACCATCGCTTCTACGTTCATGAATTTATCAAAACAAGTAGGAAGAGACTACCGTCTGACCTCCCCTCCCCTGACCTCTATAAGGACACGGGCGTAGCTTCGATCGGTGAGCAGGTGTACTAAATTGCAGGGCAGGTTAGATTGGATGCTGAATTTGTGCCAGTATTAATGCAATCTATTTTTAAGCAGGTACTGGGAGTGAGGCGTGAATGTATATTTATGTAGGTAAATGTTCCTAAATGAAAATATATTTTAATAATAATTTAAGATTTTCACCGACACAAAGCAAACCAGGCAAGGTGACCTGACCTTATCACGCATGGCGGGCCACGGCCCATCGATTAAGGTTGAACTGTTGTATTTTAAACCAGATGGGGCCCGGTTTCACCTGCGTGGAATTTTGTTCCCGTTCCCGATTCTCATAGGAGCTGGTTCCCGGGATCAAATGTAGCCTATGTATTATTGCAGATTATTATCTATCTCTGTATAAAATTTTAGCCAGATCTGGTTAGTCGTTAGAGCGTGAAAGAATAACAATTATTCATAATCACAAACTTTCGTGTTTATAAAACTACTAGACTAGATAGGTACCGGAGCTAGACGATTCTTACGGCTTCACCTGTGCACTGAAATTCGGTTACCCTTCCCGCTTCCCGTAGGAACAAATTCCCGGAACGAAAAGCAGCCTTATTATGTTATTTCACACTATAATCTATGACTGTGCCAAATATCTGCCAAATTCATTCACCTGTTAGAGTATGATTGAGTAACAAACATCCAAACTTTTTCACATTTATAATACCTACGAGTATTATTTAGAACCTGTAATGAAATTGTTTAATAAGATTCTTCAGCTCAAGAACTTACATTCTCAGTACCGAAGTACTTAAACTTCAATAATATTGTTCTTCTTCTTAGTACCTATCTTACTATCGACGTACTTCAACTTAAAAATATTGTTCTCCAGCATAATAATACTGTGCTGGTCGCAACAGTTTTATATTATGTCATTATTATACAGAAATACACAGTTAAAAATGAACAATTTGTGAGAAAATAAAATTTAGAAAAATGTCTAGAAATATTATTACATAATTACGTAAGTATCTAAAATTTGTCCTTATTGCTTAGACCTACTTAGGATTTGACCGCAGTGATAGGAATGATATTAATAGTACCTATTACATACAGATCGGCAACTCGCTATCGCCCCACAGCTGTCAGTAGAGTTGACGTGCGCATTGACGGACAATTTGCTTACATTTTTCATTCAAGCTGGAGTTTCCGCCCTGTGGTGATAGCCAAAGTTTGTTCAGAATCCTGGGACATCCTTCCGAGGGCTTACCCGGGGCTCCCGACCGTAGGCAATAGCAGTGCACGTGTAGTTTGAGTCGGTAAGAGTGCACCATAGCATCCATGAGGGATTTCCGTACGTAAAAAAATCCTGACTAAGATTATGTGTGGAAATCCCAAACAACAAGAGATTCAAGAATACAAGGAAACTGACAGTGAGATTTTTTCTAATGCTTATCGGTACAATGATTTTAGTTATCATGATAAGGTCATTTCATCTCGGGCACTTTGCGTTTCTCGTCATATGCGTTGAAAGGGAAAAAGAATACATATCAGTAGAAGTAATCTGGTTCTTAACTTACTTACATTATTGGAACTATTGCGATAGGAGTTTTCGAAGAGACACCTTTTTATTTATCACAGCAACTTTAACATACATACATACATATACTCACGCCTTTATCCCCGAAGGGGTAGGCAGAGGCCTATACCGGCCCACATTTCACCGTGTACAATTCGGTCCCACGTAACAGGTGGTGAGCCCATCGCCGTGTTGAAATGGACCGCCGACGTCAGAGCCTCGTCCGTTGTTCAGCAGGTGCACGAGCTTGCACGTGAGGTTGACTTGGGCCCGGAGGTGTTGGTAGGGCCCCACTACACCCACAAACAGCAACTTTAAGGTACCTAATAACTAGGAAAAATATGTATCAATAAGGTATCAATCAATATTCTTCTAGATTAAGTAGGTATACCGTCATTGAGACAACGTCGTTTAAATTATACAATGGCATCTTTGTAATTAGTTGGTAAATATCTCTCTCGTACGTTGATTATATTAAACAGTTTTTTGCCTTTGTAAAGACGTTGAGTCGTTGACTGTACCTTTTTATTGTGTGGAAATTCCTACTGATGTCTTAACACCTACTTGTCTCGTACCGTCTAAACCACACCTCCACAACCTATGTGTTTCTATAAGTTTACCCAATACTTATAAACTGTCTGTCCTATGTTGCGGGGGGTAATCGCTGTCACTATGGACTTACACAAAACATTTAAAGCTATGTGTATGACTGTGCTCATTTTTTTAACGTAAGGGAATATCCTTCATGAATGCTATGCCGTACTCCTACCGACTAAAAAACCTTACGTAACGCCCAACAGCCTACGGTTGGGAGCCCTGGGTCAGCCCTCGGAAGGATGTCCCAGAACTCCCAACAGACCTACGGCTACCACTGCAGCCTCGCCTCCTAGGGGGTAGTTTGGGTGCTATCCCGCGTCTTTGGGGGTTTTCAGGGGTCATCCTGCTTGTTAGGGGGGACGTGTGTGAATCCCTCACGTCACGCTGTCGTCATGGGCCTGCTTCTGTAAGGACGGTAAGCAGCCCACTCACCTTCCTAAGACCCCCGGTCATGGAGGCGGATAGTCTTCGGCAAAGACACGTCGTCGGCGTACAAGCCGCCGACTACGGAACTCGGGTGGGAGAGTTCTCTCCCGCTCCCGCCCCGCTGCCTCTTTTACAAGCATGACCTGCTCTCAGAAAGAGGCGGCGCAGTCCCACTTACTCCCGCTGGAGACCATGACTGGTGGTGCACCATGGTCTCGAGCTAGAGAGTGTCCACGTCCAAACCTACCACGAGGACCTGGCGCTGTTGCGCCCACACTGTGCACTCCACCAGCGTGTGGAGCGCTGTGTCATCGCTGCGGTCCTCGCAGTGCTGACACTCGGCAGTGGGCAATTAGTGTGCCCGTAGATCAATACGATCTATGACTTTTTCGGGAGGGGAAGCGCTACACGAAGACTTTCTCCTCTGCCAAAGTGTACTCCAAATGGTATAAGAACTAAGGGAAACTGGGGACACTTGATCCCCCCTTTTGTTTTTTATCCCTAATTTCTGTATTGACTACCCGTTTAAAAAACCGTTGGTACTAAAATACGTGAAATTTATTTGCTTATAATTGCTGTAAGAGCCAAAGATATGAATATCTAAATTTAGTAGTTATTTGACTAAAATCAATAATAAGGAATCGTACCATGTGTCCCCTATATACGTAAGACTTGATCCCCCCGGTTTGGATGACTTGATCCTAGGGGAACAAGTCTCCCATATTTAGGGTCACATGATACCTTTACTAAGGAGTTAAATAAAAAATGTCTTGTCTGTTTATTCATTTTCGAAATCACATATTTCTTCATATATCTATCTATATCACGGTTTATTGGTAGCGCTCGTGGCCCCGCGGTTTCAGTGTTCTGTAAGGTTACGTCCGCACAGGCAGGCGGCTTGCTTGGTGCCTAGCGCCTAGCGAGTCACCTAGCGAGTCGCTTAGTAAAACGGACATACTTGAATGTTCGCGACCGGCCGCACTGCGCGCTTGGCGCCTAGCGAGGAGCTTAGCGTGTATCCAAGTAAACAAACATGTTGGTTTTTTGTCGCCAGGCGCGAGGCATTTTGAAGAAAAAAATATACGAAATATTAATCGCATCCATACATACAAATAAATTCAATTGGAGTGTCTGTTTGTAATATTAAAATAACCGCTTTCTACTGCATGCTTATGAATGTATTACGGTACACATACCAAAATATATACTTTTAAAATGTTTGTCTGTCTGTTTGTTCTGGCCTCCGGCTAATCTCTGGAACAGCTGGACCGATTTGGACGGGACTTTCACTGGCAGATAGCTTATGTAATAAGTAGTAACTTAGGCTACTTTTATTTTAGAAAAAATCTTTTATTTTAGAAAAAAAACTAAATTAACTAAATTTTTTCATTACATTCTACGCGGACGAAGTCGCGGACACAGCTAGTCATAAATAGATGAGTATCCGAATGAGTTAATTTTCCTTTAACTTTACTGAGAAGTAGATCAAATGTGTCTCTGGCCATACGCAAATCTTCGTAATTTTTTAGTTAAAATTATGCAATTGCTTATATAGAACAAAAAAATCCCCATGACTTGACCGTGTCTTATTTATGTCATGAACCCAATATGAAGCGCTCGTGGCCCCGCGGACTCAGTGTTGTGTAAACGATCACTGTAGTAAGCAACATTTACTGTGGCCGTTCATGGATGAGTGACCGTCTCGTGACCACTGTGTGACATTTATTTTCCGTGGTTCGAAAAGTCCCGGTTGCCAGTAAAATAACAGTCGAGGCAGTACCTAAGCCAAGTTGAGGGCCTTTTTAGGCGGCTTGAAAATTTTTAACAGCTGTCACTGCTGGCAGTCCTTGCCTGCGCCTGTCCACATCAACATGGCAATACGGCTCACCACCTATTACGTGGGACAAAATCTCAAAGGTGAAATGTTGGCATCTAAAATGTACCTTCGTGGATAAAAGGCGTGATAATATGTATGAACCTAATATAGAGCAGTATAGGGCTATTTTTTAAAGGGACATCTTGTCAACGTGCCGACAAGCAAATGACCAAGGCACCTAGCGACCCCCCACGCAAACCACCTTTCAGTGCGGCCACCGTGTATCCTAGCAAGTAGCCAGGATGCAAGCCACTAGGCTCTAGGCACCAAGCAAGCCGCCTGCCTGTGCGGACGTAGCCTAAACGATCACTGCAGTAGCGACTTTCACTAAGAGCCAGTCCTTGGATGGGTGACCATCCATGTGATCACTTTGTGACATTTATTTGAGCGTTTCCGTGCTTCGGAAGGCACGTTAAGCAGTTGATCCCGGTTGCCAGTAAAATGGCAGTCTTAAACCAAGTTGAAAGCCTTTTTAGGCGGCTTGAAAAATTTTAACGCTCAACTCGTTTGCTCCACCGACCATCGGTTCTCCTACAGAAATGTGGCCAGCCCACTGCCATTTCAAGACGCATGCTTCTGCGAGCTATGTCGACCACTCTAGTTCTCTAACGGAGAACATCGTTCCAGATTTTATCCCTCAGAGACATCCATAGCACAGCTCGTTCAATTGCTCGCTGTGCGACTTTAAGGGCATGGACTAGCTTTATTTTCGTTCCCTGGCACCATTTTTCGGGCACCTTCTCTGGTTTTGTAGGCTCTTGGCATATTGTTCTGCATTGAATTGAAAAAAAAAGGTAGGGGACACTTGAGCCAGGTGGATCAAATCTCCCATAATAAAGTGTACCAAGTATACCCTGAGCTATTTGAGGTTATAAACAAAAATATTTTCAAATGTCTATAATATTACCACTTTATTACGTAAAGAATTGCTAATAATATAGATAATGGCTCGTATTAAATGCATACACACTTAAAAGTCCTATTTTAAATAAATGTTTAGTCACAATAAAAACTAATCAAAATTTTCTTTCTGCCCGACAATTACTTACTCGCCCGCCATTTGCCAAAGTGTCAAATATGATAGGTTTACCATCTTTAGAAAGTTATCGTGTACCATATACAATCGATATTGCCACTATAAAACTAAATACGGCTTATACAGGTTCTGTAAATCTTGTATACCTAGTCTCCCGTAAGGATCAAGTATCCCCAGTTTCCCCTATAGATAATGTGTGCGTTTGTCTAAAATTATGAGGGTATTGTTTTAATTGATTTGTATAAGTTCCATAGTGACAGCTGATTGCTTGTGTAGTGGTGTATATGGAAACTGAAACAGTTTACCAACCGGCGATTGGTCCATGAACCGTTGGTCAACATTATCTTTAAACCATAAACTTTTCGTCCAATGGACTTTTCATCCACGAACGTTTCGCCAGCATTACTCTACGTCAGTGAATGCTTAACCAACAGAATGTTTTGATCAATAACTTTTCACGATACACGATGAATACGATTTTCTCCCACAACATTCACATACAGATAATATGTATAGAACAAACATGCTATGACTACTTACTATCCTTGTACTGATCGCGTTGCTCTATGACTGTGCCTTACCGAATCAAGGCTAGTAAAATTTCATCATTAATTCTAATAATGATGGGCTAACAAAAGAACTTTGTTTTTAGATTACGAAAATAGATTGTTTATGTACTTCGTAAACACGCCATCGCCGGAACGTTAGTTCCCCTTTTCCAAGTTCACGGTAGTTAAAACTTTTGCAGTTAATGATGTTTTGTTTATAGAAACTATATAAAAATACTTCCGTCAATACATTTAATACTGATGGATGAATAGTTTTATAACTTCAGTAAATAAATTTTATCCCTACCCCTATACTTAATATTCTACAGCTGAAGTTATTTTTTTGTTTGCTTGAACTCTCAGGAACTACAGGTTATATTTCAAAAAATCTTTTACAGTTTCATAATCCATTTATAGAGGAAGGTTGTTTATTTAACATCACACTAAGGCGAATAGAACCGGAGCAGCAATTAATGTTTCAAAAACAAGTATATTCCTTTTGAAAGCTGTATTCGCAACGGGAAACATGTTATCGCAAAAGAAGTTACGCAGGTCAGCTAGTATTGTATCAAATGGCTGTCCTCGCTGATATTCGACCACAGAATTCTTTCAGCTCAGAGATTGCCTTCTGAATAATTGAGTCGTTATATCATTTAAGAGAAACGCAATTTTATTAAAAGTCCCTAAAGCATGTGCCTTTGGGATGCCTATTAAAATTAAGAGCTTTTTTTTATAAACTGAATAAGTTATTTACTAAAGAAGGTAAGGTAAAGAAGAAACGTTTTATCTGAGTAAGAGAAGATTTTAAAAGCATACCTACTATTTGCTAACCAAATCACAAATATAAGGTAGGTACCTACTGTGTCAACTTATTTAAATAAGGTAAAATAATTATTCAGTTGATAGTAGTGTCTCGGAGGGCTATCCACAGGCCTGGAATGCCAGAAGACGCCAGGTTTGAGTCCTGCTCGAGACTATAAGCTTGTGAATTTCTCTGAGTTATCTTTCAATCAATCAATCATCAATCAATCAAATCAGCCTATATCAATCCACTGCTGGATGTAGGCCTCTCCCAAATTACGCCACAACACACGGTCCTGCGCCTTCCGCATCCAGTCAGTCCCTGAGACCTTTTTCAGGTCATCGTTCCATCGGCGGGGGGTCGTCCTACCCCACGCGTACCTAGTCGCAGTCTCCACTCCAGAACTCGTTTGCTTCGCCTAACTTCGGTTCTCCTACAGATATGACCAGCCCATTGCCACTTCAAACTGCATACTCTGCGAGCTATGTCGACCACTCTAGTTCTCCGACGGATAACATCGTTCCGGATTTGTTCCCTCAGAGACAGCCCAAGCATAGCTCGTTCCATTGCTCGCTGCGCAACTTTAAGGGCTCGGACTAGCTTCTCTGTGAGTGTCCACGTCTCGGCACCGTAGGCTGAGTTATCTTTCAGTGAAACTTTTTATACTAAGGTATAAAGTAAATATAGCCAGCTGGGGAGTTTTGCGATTGGCCCCCAATAATTTAGAGAATGAGAAGTGGCCCTTATGCGCATAAAGGAATGCCAGCAAAGGCAATCAGGCGAGCTAAATATAGTAATAAAAAAAGTAGTGTCGGCCTGTACATAACGTAACAAAATATTTTCGTAAAGATATTCCCTTTTGTTAGTCTCTTTTCCTTGTATATATTCATTATTTTTGTTATAAACTGGTCAGTTTTAGTGCTGTCAATACAAATAAATTAGAATGGGTTAACAATTTCGCCACCCTTAACTCTTTGCCTCAATAACAATTAAGGCTGAATTACGACCAATCGACGAACCCTTGTTTACGAAGTTGGGTAATCTTTTGCAAGTTCTCTTTTACCTCGCATTAGCTTTGAGGAGAATTTTATTATTATTCATTATTATCTATATTAATAAAATTACAAGGTAATATAGTAGATATGATAATAAAAGAAATGGTAAGGAACCCACTACATGTGCACAACAGTCAAGGGTCACACTACTAATTGTAAGGGAATTCTTAAGAAAAGGGATTGATGACAGATGGGTAGTAAGTATCCTCCATTCCTAATCATATTTCCCCTAATATGTAATGGGATTCCTCTTGGCAACGTGGCAGCAAGTTGATACGTGTATCACCTTTACTAATAAAACTAAATGCGAGTAAATAAATAAATAAATACAAATATTTGTGGACATTCACACACAACATCATCTAGCCCAAATTAAGTATTATTATTTATTTTATTGAGTAGGTCTCACACAGCGATGATTCCGTACTATTATACGGCAAAAATCAGGATTGTTATATGGGAGTCCCCCTTAATCCTCTCTTTGTTCTGATTTTAGTATGTGTTGTCATAGCGGCAACAGAAATCTGTTAAAATTTTATCTCTGTGGCTGTCACAGTTCCCGAGATACAGCCTCATGACGGACAGACAGACAGACAGACGGACGCATCGAAATCTCATGAATAGGGTCCCGTTTTTACCGTTTGGGTACCTACGGAACCCTAAAAATCAAAATGCGGAACACTTTATTTGTCGTTCACCATTCACTTTGAACTTAGATAAGCCGTATTTTGTTCAGTTCCGTGATAAACTGTTACTTTATTCACAAAGTCAAACAACTAAAACATACCCTTATAGAAAAGTAGTTACACTGTGAAACATGATTGTGTCCTGTTATGGTTCCATACAATGTTTCACAGAATCAATCCACTGCTCAGGGATCGTGTTCCTATGGTGTGAAAATTAGAAGACAATAGAGGTGAATATCTATGTGGAGGAAGGGGTGGTTACGTTCCAAAGGGAGGATGTAGGATTATTGATAAATGTGTAGGATATTATGACAAAGGAATGGAATGGAGTATGGATTATTACCGTTGGCAATTTATTTTAGTATTTAGAGACAAATAAAATTGAAGCAGATTATTTGGATATTTAATAATTCTGAAACTATTTGAACTGGGTTATTGTTTTAAATACGGACTCGCGTACGGAGGGATTGGTAATGCCCCCTTTTTTTCTGATTTTAGTATAGTTATAATGGCAAAAGAAATACATCATAATTATGTGAAATTTTCAACTCTCTAGAGATCACGGCTCCTGAAATACAGTCTTGTTACGGACAGATAGACAGAGAGACATACAGACAGACAGAGAAGGGTTCTGTTTTTACACCTTGGGTTCCGAACCCTAAAAACCATAATAATAGAAAATGTTTATACTTACTTGATAATCATTTTCATTTAATAATTTCCTACGTTAAAAACTAAACTTTACGCCTTTATAGATTCATTGAGGTAATATGGAGGTATTTTTATTGGTTTGTCGAGATCCTCCTTAGAGACGAACCCAATATTTTAGTTGGAAACGCATCCACTTTACATAAATTGAGCTATCGTTTTTGTGTGACTGGTTCATCAAACTTTACTTGAACCTGTCTACTTCACGATAAACAAGAAATCCGTGAGATCGTTCTCACCAGACTGCCCCTCTCTAACACGTTTATTGTGAAAGTGAAAGTTGAACCGATTGACGTTGTCATTTTTGTTTTATAACAAACTTTGAACAGATGATTCACGTGACCTAGTGACGTAGTTTAATGCAACAGAATCACAGACTACAGACAAAGTCTCGCCATAAGCCCCTCTGCAATATTTTATAGAGGGGGCTAAAACTTGTGCGAAAGCTAAAAAATAGGTATCAAAACGCGACTAAGGCACGGAAAATGTAGAACATTGTCAAGATGTTGGAAAAGCATCGGAAAACCCTCTACGGCCGACCATGGGGCTTACAAAATGTGGTTGCGTCTGTAAGGTACTGTGTCATATACTGTGAACCCTCGCCTGGCGCTTAGGCTTAGACTATTTTGAGAATCAAACTTTGTCGAAGTAATCAGCGTGGATGGTGCGGCGACGAGGCCTGTGGCCTGTTTAATAAAGCTGACAATTCGACAAGTCCGACATATGACAAAAGTTACAATTGGACAATAATTCTGTTTAATAAAACTTACAGGTGACAAAATTGTCATGGTGGAAAATTAACAAATTTGTCGGGTTTTCACGACAATTTGACATATTTCTGTTTAATAAAACTTTTTGAGCGACAGGTGACAGGCGACAATTTGTCGTGAAAACCTTGTCAATTCTGCTTTATTAAAAAGAAAATTGTCATGACATATTGACATATTTGTAGAATTGTCCGACAATTCTGACAGGAGCCTTACCCTCTGTCGCGATTCGTATTTTGAAAATTGAAGGTGTATGAAAGTGTTTATCAAAGGCTTAATACAAAAAATGGTACTTGCATCGAGCAGTGAGAGTAGTGATAATGACTGGTTACATATTATAATGTGAGAAATCACCTTATTATTCACCCAATTCATAAGGGAGGGTCCAGGGACTGTGTCGATAACTATAGACCCATCTCCGTATTGCTGACACTCTCCAAGCTGCTTGAAAAAGTTCTCAACAAAAGCCTGAGAGTTTTCTTGGATAAACATCAGGCCATAGCAAACAATCAGTTTGGTTTCCGGCCTGGTGTATCTACAGAGGACGCGGTAAATGAGCTAACTCAACTCGTAGCCAAGCAGCTCGACTCACAAAATAAGTGTCTGGCAATATTTTTAGATTTAGCCAAGGCGTTCGACACGGTTTCTGTTCCCCTCCTCATCTCGAAACTTGAAGCACTTGGAATACGCGGCATACCGCTGGAAATATTTAAGGATTACCTGCAAGGTCGAACACAACAGGTGAAAATAGATTCCCACCTGAGTGATGAGGAAAATGTGACACACGGCATCCCTCAGGGTAGTATTTTGGGCCCCACGTTATTCCAGATCTATATAGACAGCTTGTGTAGGATTACCCTTCCAGAATCTAGAATATACGCCTATGCTGATGATACAGCAATTGTGGTCTACGGCGCTACCTGGGAACTTGTAAAAGCTAGAGCTGAATCTGCACTAATCAGGGTGATGAACTGGTTAAATATAAACCTCCTCAGCCTGAATCTACAAAAAACTTCATATGTTCCCTTCGCGATTCGTCAAAATACTTCTCCACCCCGCACATTCTCGATAACTGCCCATACATGTGGCAACGGTCAGTTACCCTGTAATTGCTCGACACTAAACCGCACTGACTGTGTAAAATACCTTGGTGTGTTTATTGACTGTGGCTTGAGGTGGGATAAGCAGATTGACTCACTCACTTCCAGAACATTACGCTTGATATATATCTTCAAGCAACTAAGGACATCTGCAAACCTCGATACCATCAAAATGGTATACTACGCGCTATGTCAGTAACGGTATGGGGAGGTGCTGGAAAAACCCATCTTTTAAAACTGGAAAGGGCTCAACGTGCGGTATTAAAGGTGATGACCGGGAAACACTTCAGACACCCAACAGCACAGCTGTATAAGGACTGTAGGGTTCTCACTGTTAGACAATTATTTGTCTTACAGGCCATCCTGCGATTTCACAGTACTCTGCCCCCAGTGAATTCGAGAAAACGACGTAACAATCCTTCCGGTGTTCGACACAGAACATCATTCGCCAAACATCAATTCTATACGTTGAGCCCATATCTTTATAAAAACATAAATAAAAAATTGAATATTATTGGATTGTGTAGATTTAACGTCAAAGTAATACTAACTGAATGGCTGCTACAGAACGATTATTTAACTACGGAGTCTCTAATACAATTTATTACATAAAACTTATACAACTCACTCTCGCTCTCTCTCTCTCTCTCTCTCTCACTGACACACACACACACACACACACACACACACACACACACACACACACACACACACACACACACACACACACACACACACACACACATACACACACACACACACACACACACACATACACACACACACACACGCGCGCGCGCGCGCATTTTACTGTTACGAACTCAACAGACTGGCTCAAAATAAATACACCCACTGACCTATGTATTGCACATCGCATGGCCGAAGACTGTCTCTCAAGATACAGGTATAACCTAGTTTGAGAGTGTAACGTTGTGAAACAACGGGTGCAGATATTGATTAATATTAGAGTATTAAAATTGAAACTTAATGAAAATAAATGAATGCGCCATCTACCGACAACTAGTCTTATCTACACAGCTCTGACATTACCAATTGACGTCAGACGTAGGGACCCGATTTGCCGCCAGAGGCGCTGTACAAACATATAAATACGACCGCGCGCGAATTTCAAAGCACCATTATTCGTGAAATGAAAATATAGTCGTCGCGAAGGCGTACGAGTGTCAGTGAATAAATTTAATAGAAATAAAGAATAAGTTATAGGGAGCGAAATCCTCCCTAAGTAAACAGTGGTTTAGCTGCAAGCATCAAATACCCCATAATTGGGTGAGTTAAATTATTTATAATGTATTCTAGATTTTAAAACAGTGAAAATTAACGGCTGTTGGTCAAGCCTGTTGTAGGAGGGTAGTTCACAGGGGTGTGAAAAAAAAAATGCCTATGTAAAATTAGAATATCAGCAAACATTGTAAGACCCCCGACTCCTGAAATGATTAACAGGAGTCGGCTGTCTTTGGGGAAAATGCGGGAAAAAGGGTTCCAGCTAACCCGTCATATGGAACATTCCAGGGTCCACCCTACGGGATCCTGAGATCTACCCTACGGGTTGTCAAGATCCACCCTACGGGTTCCAAGCAAGAACGTCCACCTGCGGGCTCCAGAGGTTCACCCTACGGGCTACGGAAATAATTTACTCTCCGGGTTGAGAACACCGTGCCAGCCGAAGTTGTGGACGGCACGGCTACGTCGCTGACGGCGTCACATCAAGAAGGCCAACCCAAGATAAGTCGAACCCTGAGGGACCTTCGGAAATCGTTAAAAAACCTTGCTACCCGATCACGAACCACGACCCCGAGTTAATTTTAAAATAAACCAGCATTTTAAATTTCAATATCACTTTTTTATTCATCTCTTCGATTTCCTGGAAACCAAAGCGTTTCAAGAGACAGGACTCATATCTACAAAGATTATGTCAACCGTGTTTAAAATTATATTATATTGAATGTACCATCCATTTATAGTAAATAAAGAATATTATTATTATTATATTATAATCATAATGCCTTAACATAAAATATATTAGCCCAAAATACCCGAAATGACTTATTATTCAAAATATCTTAATTCAGTAGGTACATCTTACTGTACAATGTCTAAATTTTTATTTCAAATTTTAGAATCTGAATGTGTAAGTTATCAAATTTTCAATTATCCTGAAATTACAAAACCAAAAATAGAAAACAATAAATACATGATGTGTGTACAAAAAAAGCCATAAGTAACCTACTTGTACCCAGTTTTTTGTCCAGATTTTTAAATTCCGTATTTGTAAGTTTTCAAATTTTCAATGAACCTTAAATTACAAAATCAAAAATAGAAAACAATAAAAGGAAAGGCATTATGATATCTGACATTGTAATAGGTAACCATGATGAATACTTGGAACAAATACAAACGAGGGGACAACGATGGTTATTTAAAAGCAGAATCAATTTCTCTTTCACAATTACTGATTTTGGCTATAAAGAAAAATTCCGGGTGACTACCGTAGAATATGTAAAAGATAAAATTGGTAATTGACTTGAACACGCTACATTCGCTACACGCTTGAATCATTCTATTATTTTGTTAATATTTATTTCTTGTTTTACCCTTATTTATCCTCATAAAACAAAAAGATCAGGAAATACAGATAAGAACCACCAATTGGAAGAAGGGAATAAACACCACATTTTGAGATATTCACTTTTCTATATTTTTACATTCTTAGAACGTAGAGCTTTATTGTGAGTTCGAAGATAGGAACAAAATCCATTCATTTTGTATAGTTTCATGCGGTCATTAAAATATTTAGTTGGAAGAAGGAAATAAATCCTTCCTTTATTCCTTTCTTCCAACTATCAACTAAGAATATAGGTAGATATGGGATTTCTTCTTGGGGACTTTTTGTCGATATACATATCTTAGACGTGCTAAAAGTTTTATAATGAACAGTAAAAAATTTTGGCCTTGTGCCAGTAAAGAGAAGATGCAGGAGTGTGTTTGATTATATACAAAATCTTGCTCATTCCTAAGATCCCAGTTCAAGAGATGTTTTATATAAGAAAACTATGGCTTTACGTGTTTTGTGTTCACGATTCAGCAAAGCAATGAATGACAAATTCAGCTGATTTCTATACTTACCATGAGGGTGAAGCTAAACGACGCCCAGATGAAGTATGCAGTTTATTGTGGAAGACGATACGGAACATACGTTCTGTCAAAGAACTACATGTTTTCAGCGAATCTTGCGGGGGACAAAATAGAAATAATACTCTTACAAGATTCTTACCACTCATAATATAATAAATCGTTTTGAGAAAATATATCAATACTTTCCGGTACGTGGCCATTCGTTTGTACAGTGTGATGGAACCGCTAAAAGATTCATTAGGAAAAAGGACAGAATTTACGTTTTGAATGAATATAACAGTGTTATTTTGGCTGCAAAAGTTAAGGGATTTTCAGTTAAATCCATTACTTCAAATGACATACTTGATTTTAAAAACTCCTAGCAAGTGTTTTTCAAGAATAGCTGTAAGTCATTAGACAATTCAACAAAATTCAAGATTTCGCAATACAGAAGCTTTGAGTACCTATAGTTCGAGTCATAAGGGTTACTTGACATGTTCCGAATTTATCGATGGTTTCGTTAAATCTACATTTTTGCTCCAAAAACCTGCTACAAACCCGAAAATACCAGAATCTCTGGCATAATATTCCCAAAATACCTATAAATGAGAAAAAAAATGAACGACCGAAAATAATCCATAATATTCCTAAAGAATTTAAGATTTTTACGATATTATCCTGATCTGACCAACTACAAGATCCGAAGGTGATGAAATAGACGAATAAATAATAGTCACTTTATGATTTTCTAATAAATAAATCGTTTTGTTATTATATTTCAAATTATTTTGTGTACAGTAAATGATAAAATGGAAGAAGGGAATAAATCCAACACATTTACACATACATAAATAGATGAATATTGTATATTTTAGCCATGTTTATCTGTAAATCAACCAGAATTTGTATTTTCTTCATTATATTAACGTTAAATGAACATATACCTCGAAAGTAAAAAATTATAAAGTTTTTTTAAATTATCTCCATTCTGATTTTTTGGATTTATTACCTTCTTCCAATTGGTGGTTCATTGTCGACTGACAATTCTCGAAAATAATTCGACTGTGGTTTTTTGACATATTTCGAGTTTTATTAAACGCGTTTTTAAACGACAAATATGTCAAAGATTGCATGTCGATTTTTTACATATTTGTCACGATTATTAAACAGCCTAAGCGCAACAATTCTACAATTATGTAATTTTTTGACAAATATGTGACTTGTCAGCTTTATTAAACAGAGCCCTGCTGGTTGCAGTCGCATGGCCAGAAGACGCACAGGTCACTGGGGATTTTAGAGCAATCACCGTTCTCTATGAACTGTCGCCCTGATGCAGATACAGCTTGGAGATGCGATTAGTTTCGCGACAAACGGAGGACCTGTTCTAAAATTTAAGATACCTATTGTTGAACCTGTTCTAAGTAATTAAAACTCTGGACTTTGTCAGAGAATGGACTTCTAAACAACAAGCAGGTGTTACCAGGGTCGGTGAATAAAGATCATTTTAACCCGTTTCCTGTCCACATTTCGATTTGTTCATGGGGTTTAGTCTGAGTAAGACTAGTCCTTTGCAGTGGGTGACTTTTAATACGAATTTTACTATACAATCTTTTATCATTATCATAGAGCAATACAACTTTCACTACGGAACTTACACAGTAAAATATACCTCACATAATTTCAGACACACAGATCGATATTTGTTTCAGCCGCTTGGAGTAGGGTATTGACCGAGAGGATTTGATTTTTTTTTATATACTTACTACCAAAGTAATAGACAAGCATACGGCCCACCAGTAGGACTGGTGGTCACCGTGGCCAACAGATGTTTGCAACACCGGAGGCGCTACACTCTCGTTGCCGACCCCGTAAAAGCCTCCTAAGACCCCTTTTGAAGGAAGAAAGCCTCTATCTGATCTTACCGTGCTCGAGCGCTTCGGACACACAGTGTGAGGATAAAGTCCCTGTCTGTGGCGAACGCGGTGCGATGATGGATGTGCCGTGGGCATCATATCAAATAATTCCGCAGAGCAAAAACAATTGTACAGGTGATAGAGAACGCATAAGGGACACCTTCCGAGGGCTTACCCGTGGCTCCCAACCATAGGCTGTTGGGCGTTATGTGAGGTTTTTAGTCGGTAGGAGTACGGCATAGCATCCATGAGGATTTTCCCTCAAGTTAAAAAAAAAGTCTCTTCTGCCGCAAAGTAGTTCCACACTAGATGCCTGTAAGTATAGGATCGTCGACAACTCTCATACGAAAATCTGCGTATGGCGACTCTTTGCCCATCAAAATTCAAAAGATTCTGTTGCTCTATTTCTAAGAACTGTACAGTTATCGTCAAAATAAAGCGACAGTACGCCTGTTACACATATTTAAAAGATTAATGCCATAAATCTATGTATTTGTAGTGTGTAAAGAATCACGTTTGTTTTTCATGTGTAAACACGCCTGTTATTTTCCGTTTTTACAAAATTTATTTCAGTTCCTGAATTTTATTATAGAAGCTTTATAATAAAAATACTTCCGTCCGTCCCCAGTCTGTGTCTAAATAACTTTTATTTTATAGTTTGTTTGCATAAGAATAGTGAATTAAAAATGCGGCAGTGTTAACATTCTTGTGTATGGAAGGTTTATTTTTAAAATTATTAATTGGCCTTGACTCCCGTTCTATGTAGATCGCATCTGCCTGTTTTCTATGACTATCTGTACTTGTTTCTATTTCAATTATTGAGGACCGTCATGTTCGAAAAGTTAAAGTAAAGGGAATTAAAAAGTTTAAAAAAATTGTCGGGATCTAACAGGGTATTTTCAAAGTGAGAGTAAGACGGATTTTCCACACGTTAAAAAAAAGGAAACGACAAGTTCACAAAACAACTTTATGAATAAAATCTAAGGTAACAAATGGCACATAAAAATACCATCAGTGTCAAATGCTGGTCGGAATGACCTTACGAGTCTTACGACCGTTAAAAGTGTTGCATTACTACACCGGGTTATAAATGAGACACTTAATATTTATGTTGGGTCTAAAAGCCCCGACAAAGCCACGCATATCTTGTTGCTTTGAAAGAGGTGCTAAGTGTTAAAGTGAAGTATGAAAGAAAGATGAGGTAAGTATACATTAAACACATTTCACCGGCCGATGGACCAGCAAGTATTCTATACAATCATTAGGTATTATATATATTACCCAGGCTTGGTAGTATGTCCTGGGGTATTCTTCCGAAGGCTAACCCGGGGCTCCCGTAGGCTGTTAGCAGGACAAGTGAGGTTTTTTAGTCGGCAGGAGGCCGGCATAAAATCCATGAGGATTTTCCGAGAGCCTAAGGACTGTGAGGGTCTACAGTCCTCAGGCACCCAGTCATAGAGGCTGATAGACTTGGACGAAGACACGTCGGCAGCGCGTAGGGAATGGGAGAGTTCTCTCCCATTCCCTACGCGCCGCTTCTTTCACGAGCATGAACTATTCGCAGAAAGAGGTAGCGCAGTCCCACTTACTCCCGCTGGAGATCATAGCTCGCACTATGGTCTCCAGCGAGAGAATGTCCACGTCCAGATCTGCCACGCGAAGTTGGCGCTGTTGCGCCCACGCCTTGCACTCTACCTATGTGTGCCAACACTTGTCCTCGCAACCTTTTTCTCGCAATTGAAATGTTACAGAGCGGTCACTCATTCGAGGACGTGCCATGGTGAAAACTGCTTCTGATCGTTTGCAGAACATTGAGTATAGTCCGTTCACAGATATATTACCTCTCTCTGAATCATTTTCTGTGTGTTGGCATAGCAGTAAACTCCCCCTATGAGTGTCAGCCTACGACATTTTACCGATTAATTATAGTGGAGATTATAACATCCAACTGTTAACACGAAGAGTTTTGTTTTTTCATGTCATAATATACTTAACTTTACTTAAACAGTGCTTTTATAACAAAACGATTGGATTTCAGATTTTTTTATTTTTTTTATGAATATCTGGAAAGTATCATTCACTAACATCGCCAACGGAGGTGAAGTTGCTGCTTCCACAACGTTCCACATCTCAATTAATGGTCACACCCGAAAAAAACTAATGCAAAAGAAGAAAGTAAGTTTTGACTAAAAGTTAGATTACATGGGAGAAACAAAAACTTATTAGGGTAGCACAGCAATCAAGATAGGCAACCTAAGTGCTAGAGGTAATATATCTCTGAACGAACTATAAGTGGGTCTGCAAGCGATTAACGTAATTTATGTAGGTAATAAGAAATATTATAAACCATGTACCGGTCTTCTCTCGTTTTCCATAAATTCATTTGCACTAATATTGCTTGCCATAATCATCCCCGATCATAATATGTACATATTTACTTGCACTATTATCATTTATACTAATTACGTTTGCCTTAACAACTCAACAGTCATAACTTTTATGTGCCATAAAATGACTTTCTATAACAACATTTCTCATAATAATTAGTTTCCATAAGTAACACATCTCATAATCGACTCTTGACATAATCAAAATTTGATATAATTATGAAAATAATGCATAATATTGTAAGGTCGAAATTAATTATTGTTAACACCCCGACTCACTCACTCTTTTTTTTAAACCACCCTGAAGTAGCAGCCCCGCAAAGTGGGGCTCCGTCGAGCTTAGTTAGCTAGAGACGCCATATGAGGTTCAGTTTTAGGTTTAATTGTTAATAAAAAATCTGTGTCGTATAAATTATCTTTATTTATATTATGATGAATAAAAGTTATGGAAAATGGCATTATTGAAAACGAAAATTATGGCAAATACATTTATGGATTTAAATTATTATGACACTTGATCGATTATGACCAATGGAATTAGTGAAAGTCATTTTATGTCATTTCACGATTATGGCAACTGAAGCGTTATATCAAATGAAATTATGGCAAATACCAGTATGGCATATGAAATTATGGCATTTTAAATTATGGCCAACATTAGTAAACCCCATGTACCATCTTGACTTTTTTAAAAACGAATTTAAGAGGGAAACTTAGCATCCGTACCTACTAATTGCTTTGAAAATCTTAACGAAACTTCTTGAAAATGTCAAAGGTATTTTCTTCAAAGATTGTGACGGTTAACTAAACTTGTTGGTGCCGGTGTCTAAAGGCATTAAACTCTGTTAACTAAAAGTACCTACCTCATTTTATAGGTAATGCTGGGGCCACACTAAAGAAATTGTCAATGCCTATCAACGCGTTAAATATTGCGATAATTATTGCGTTAATTTTTAACGAGTAGTGTGGCCGCTTCAACGTAATAATTCTCGCGTTAATCTTTTTGTTGTACCGATGTACCGCCACTTGTGTTATCGTCAAACGGCAATGTGAATGCCGTTGTCAAATTATCGCGATAATTCGTGCCTACACTAACATTTAACGTCCATTAACGCGATAATTAATAGCATTTCTCGTTAGTGTGGCCCCGGCATAAAGGAAATGTCAGTCATTATAACTAAGTTAAAAATAACTTTTCTTCGCAAAAGAAAATGAAGAAAGTAAACAGTTTCACTATAGAGTCAACTTAATTTTTCTAAAAATAACGTTTTTACGGACAAACCCTTACTTGTCCTTACCAAATAACGGCTGAACGGATCTGGTTATAATTGGGTATAGAGACAGAAAAAGATAGACTACTTTATACCTGGAACAAGTTCCCATAGCATACGGGAACGAAATTCAATGCGGGTGGAGTCATGGACGCTAACTAGTTTCGAGTAGGTATCCTACTAATATTATTTGTTGCCCGCGACTTCGTACTCGTGAAAATTATGTTATTATGCCAATTTGATTGCTCTCTGCTTAGCCCCTAGAATAATCCCGGGATAGGTTAAGTCCGTTAATCCACCCATAGCCTATTTGAAGACCCCACCCCTAGTTAATTTTCGTGCAAAATTTGAATCAAATCTATTGAGTACTTTTCGAGATCCTTCCAGACAAAGCAAAGCAAACAGACAAACAGACAAAAAAAATCTGGCTATATTTTCGGCTTCGGTATCTTAAGTTGAACTCCCAGTGAGTATATTTTTTTAAATGTTTCCAATGTTATTGTACAGTTTTGACTTTTCTATCATTTTATTATCTCTATGCTTATAATAAATCTGTAGAAGTGAAAATTCTGTACATTCAAAATATTAAAAAAATAAATAGCAGGGGGTGTTACTAGACCGACACCGAACCCAAAAATGCGATTAAAAGATGAGCGTTGTTTGTTACAATTTGAAAAAAGTAATTTTAACATTTTTGCAAATTCCACCTCCAAAGGTATAAAAAAGGAGGGTAAAGTTTGTATGGGACAACGTGATTCCTTGGTCCGATCTACTTAAAATTTGGCATATAGCATTATTAACATAATTGATGGAAGACGTGTTTCGTATTTTATTGAAATTTATACTATAACGAGCTAAAAAGGCAATGTAAATTATTTTGGGGCTGATTTTCTCCGGAGTTGGTATCAATACTCCTTAAATATTCTTATTTTATACTTAAATTACTATTTATTTTGACACATAATTTGTGAAAGCGTTGTCATTTATGTTATATGGTATTACTTCAGACTTCTAAGATATAATTTTACTACAAAGTCATAAAGTTAAATAAAAAGCGCTATTTTGGTATAATATTAACCAAAAAATATGCTATACGGAAGTATTATTGCTAATTTATTCAAATTTTGTGTGAGAAAAATACATTTGTAAAAAGAAGAAGAAAATTCTAAGATGGCTAGCCAGAAAAAATGAAAGACCACGCTTCAGGTATCCACTGGTCAATAAATAACACGCTCAATCCTTACGACAAAGATTGTCAGAAGACATATCATGGAAGGCATTTTTAACCGACTTCCAAAAAAGGAGGAGGTTCTCAATTCGTATGTGTTTTTTTTTTATGTTTGTTACCGGTAAATCGCTTGAAAAAGTTAACCGATTTTGAAAATTCTTTTTTTATTTGAAAGCTGGTGCTTCCCATGTGGTCCCATATACAAGAAGTCAGAATCTGATGCTGGGATCCTGGAGAAATCGAAGAAATCCCTCGGATCGAGGGAATTCCTTAACGATTTACAGCAGTTACCTTGTGTTTGGGCTTGATTAATTTGTATTGGAGAGGACTTTACCCCTAGACTGATATAATTTCAGTCTACCTGTCACTAAAAATAATAAAAAAAATAATTTTAACAAAAAAAAAACCGACTTCAAACAAAAACTAAAAATTGAAAAATAAAATTAACTTAGCACAAAGTAATAGGTAGTAAATTTAGATTTATCAGATATTATTGATTGTAATACTGAAGTCGGTGCCAATATTTTTCTATGAGAGATTAATAATACCTACCTAAACCAATAGTTTTACTTGGCGCCGATTTCAGTATTACAATCAATAATATCTGATAAATATTAATTTACTACCTATTACTTTGTGCTAAGTTAATTTTATTTTTCAATTTTTAGTTTTTGTTTGAGGTCGGTTTTTTTTTGTTAAAAATTTTACAAATAGTGATGACTGCATTCTGTCAGGAAACAGACTCACTAAGTCTTTGTAAAATACGGGAATGGCCTCTTGACAGGACTGAAAAGAGCCATTACAATGAACATGTACGCTCAGCTGATGAAATTTACATTGTTATTACGTTACCAGGTCTTGGTTGGACCATCTGTATTAGGAGGACAAAGCCTACAGTAGTTCGGTTTGTTTAAACGTCGTAGGCTGGGACTACCTGAAGAAGGAACTAAGTTACGATGTCAATTGCTTAGAAGAGAAGTTGTGTCAAGTAGTAGTTTAGCCATTGAATTAAGAAACGTATTTAATAAATAAATTTACTTGGCTCATATATTATGCATTATGAATTTGTTAATCAGAAATCTAACTAACTAGGTAATATTATAAATGCAAATGTGTGTGTGTGCAGATGTTTGTTACTCTTTTACGCTGTAATGGCTGAACGGATCTGGTGCCTACAGAAATGAAATTTAGTGCCCACAGAGATATATGTTATAGTCTAGGAACAAAATTTCACGCAGGCGAAGCTGCGGGCATCAGCTAGTGTATAAATATGTACCTATTAATAGAAGATGTAAAAGTTTGTGATTGATGATGTTTGTTACTCAATCATGCTCTAACGTCAGTACGGATCTAGCTAAAATGTGTTATTAACCTTCCAATGAGAAGTGGGAACAGGAAACGAATTCTATGCGAAATAGACCCTGAGCATCATCTAGTGTGTTTTAAGCCCCTTTGCTTCAGTTATCAATCACCAATCAAGTAGATACTTAATTCTAAAAAGGGTATACGCGTACCCCAACATCAGCACATTTGCCTTGCTCAGGTTTCATGTAAAATAATTACAGTAGGGAAATGCTTTTGTTGTGTAAGGTTATCCTTGACAGATTCAACCCTTTTCACCTCTGACCTGGACTGGATATTCTCAGGCTAGGTAGAATGTGGTCATTTATGTCACATAGCCTTTGATCTTCCTTTATTTCATGGCTGTCAACCATAGGTGAAAGATTCGAGTGATTATAAAGTGGTACATCAATAATTTATGCTCTGAATTTGGGCACCTGGTGTAATATATATCGCGAAAACCATTCTGGAAATGGAAACTCGCTCTATACAAAACTTACACTCGTGTCTGTCTCTCGAATCTTCTAACTGAATATCCACTTTATAATCTGCCTCGGTGGCGCATTCGGTAGTCCGCCGCGCTGCCGCGCTGGCCACGCTGAGGTCCTGAATTCGATTACTGGTTCGGTCCAAACATTTGTGTGATCCACAAAAATGTTTGTTTCGTATTTTGATGTTTTCTATGTACCTATAATATGTATGTATTTAGAAGTGAACAAGTATGCAAGCTAATAATAACTTAATGACGTTATGTGAGAATGTCCACAAATATTTATTTATTTATTCTCTCGGTCAATAATGTTTTTTTACACACATAGCCATAGATTATCTGGGGATCGTGCGAAGCATGGCTCTATACGGGGCTCCCGTATGGGCGGAGACCCTGACGGCCAGCTAGACTGCTGAGCCCGCAGAGAGTGATGGCCGTCAGGGTGATAAGAGGATACCGCACGATCTCCGGTGAGGCGGCATGTCTCCTAGCCGGGACCCCTCCATGGGACCTGGAAGCGAGAGCCCTTGCGTCACTGTTCAGATGGCGCAAGGAGGCGGCGGGCCGGGTGCGGGAGAGAGCTCTCCCACCCGAGTTCCGCAGTCGGCGGCCTGGACGCCGCCGACGTGTTTTCGCCGAGGACTATCGGCCTCCATGACCGGGGGTCTGAGGACGGTGAGAGGGTCGCTCAGAAGAAGCATGGCCATACAGAAGCAGGCCCATGACGGCAGCGTGACGTGAGCAACTCACGCATGCCCCCCCTTAAAAGCGGGATAATACCCGAAGCCCCCCAGGGACGCGGGATGGCGCCCGGACCGCCCCCTGGTCGGGGCCGCAGTGGCGGCCGTAGGTCTGTTGTGTTGTGAGTCCCGGGACATCCTTCCGAGGGCTTACCCGGGGCTCCCAACCACGGGCTGTTGGGCGTTGCGTGGGGTTTTTTAGTCGGTAAGAGTCCGGCATAGCATCCTCTGAGGATTTTCCCTCACGTAAAAAAAAAAGCCATAGATTCTTCCCCTAAGGGGAAGGCAGAGCATACTAACCGCTCACATTTAAACAATTATTACATTTATGTCTCAGGTAAGCTTATTGCCATGTTAAAATGGATAGGGGCTAGCGTGCCCAGTGTCATGACGATATAACTGAAATATCAAAGTTTAGCTGTTGTACCATTATAAAGAACTAGCTAACCCTCACAACTTCGTTTGTGTTACATTATTTACTTTTGTTCAGCTCCTATTGATTGTAGTGTGCTGATTTATAGCCTATGACACTCCACAATAACATAGCTTTCTATTGGTGATATAATTTTGAAAATCGGTTTAGTAGATCCAGAGATTACCCCTTACAACGTCACAAACTCACAAACGTTACCTCTATATAATACTATTAGCTGAACCGCGTATCTTCGTTTGCGCCACATAAGAGAGAGTATTACCTGTTCCCGTCGCATTTACTCCCGTCGCGTTGCGTTTACTCCAGTAGCGTCTCGTCGTTAATATTCAATACTACGTGAGAGAGAGGGAGAGAGATAGAGAGAGGTTTCTCGTCGCATTATTTTTAAGAACAATTTCGTTTATGAAAGAGGTATCCCATGGCATTATTGCAGAAAAAAATTGATTGCCATTAAAAAGGTTATTGTGCACCAACCCAAAGATAGACACATGCTATCGCGCAATTTTTTTAGAACTTTATGAATAGAAACAATTTTTAGTACATATTTTTTACATAACTATAAATATTTATGCAGCACACGCAACGAAGCTCTCAAAAGGAATAACTTTTCCCCCGTTTTTGAAACATTTACTATTAATGCTCCGCTCCTATTCGTTGTAGCGTGATGCTATATAGCCCATGATACTCCACAATAACGTAGCTTTCTATTGGTGAAAGAATTTTTAAAATCGGTTCAGTAGATCCCGAGATTACCCCTTACAATTTAACAAATATACAAACACACAAACTTTACTTCTTTATAATATTAGTATAGTTTAGTATAGATGATTTGATTATATGTTAGATTCAGAGTAACATACTCTTTGTCAGAGAGCGATCATGGCGCGCTCTTAACTTTGGTTGAAGAGCCCTAGAAATAACTTCAGTACTTACTCAAGCGCTTCATATTGAGATAATGGGTGGTAGAAAAGTACCACCAGGGAGGTATCAGACCTTTGTATTGGTGGGTGTGCCTTTGATTGCGACTCAAAAAGGAACTAAACAATACTAAGTACAATAATAATACTAATACCACAGATAATATAATATTCTACTAATACTAAGTACTACTAATAGATACAAAGTACAGAATGCTGTATTCCTATAAAAGCTTAGCTAGTCATGAAATAAATAACTTACTTACTTGATATTTGACAGTTACATAAATATTACAAAACTTTCTCATTGGTTCCTAATAAGAATAGCTCATAAATCGTCCATTTTGTATTACATACAAATCGTAAGAATATGTTAGAAACCTAGTATTATGATATGAGTTATAAACACGTACGGTTGAAAAAGCGGTCTCCAAAGGCCCAGTCCAGTAGCCATTGTAACGTCAAAATCGATAACTTTTGAACGGTGTCCTTCGCCCCTTTTTACACAAAGGGATCCACAAGGCCGCGGGCGTGGTAATATAGCATTAAAAAAGGTGGTTACATTTTTGTAGGATTATCGTACCTATCTCTATCTCCCTGTCCGACTTGGATTAAAAAAAAATGAAGAACATTATTCGAACAAAACTGCACTCAACTCTGGAAATGCTTGATTAGGTTTAGTGGTATAAGGCTAATCATACGTCCCTAAGGGTTTCAAGCGCAGACAGTTTTAAAAAAATGTGAAAATCTACAGGTTAGATTATTTAAATCAATGTTTCTATTGAAAAGTCGGCGCCCGTCTAGAAGACAGATGGCTTCTATTCTGCTCAACTCAAACTCGAACTCAAAAAATAATTATTTCACTTAGGTATAATTTAGATTAGATTAGATTAGGCCTAATACATAGGCACTTGCGACACGTCAATGAATACAAAGCAAAGTCATTACCACCAGTTCGGAATGCGACCCGCTTGAGAAGAACTGGCAAGAAACTGGGCGGGCTTTTCTTTTTGTGCTTTATTTACAATTTAAACTAAAAATCACAAACTAAACTCCGGGCTAAAATTAAATGATTTTTCCGAATAAAGTTCATAAAGTCTCTTACGCCTTTTATAAATATCAGGTGTTGCCCAGTCACTGAAAACAAAACTGCTACCGATCGATACTGTTTCTGGTCTCTATTCTATCAACCATTACTGAATAATCCTTGACTATTTTACCTACCTACGGGTTTTCCGAAAAATCAATATGAGATTACTGCGGCTCAGGTTTTTAAAAAAACGTTTTCAAAATATAAAAGTAATTTTACCTTGTAACATCATAGGGTCGCCAACTAGAGGACAACTGCCAATGATCTTTTACAGACTGCAAGAGTGGCCTCGCTATTTGTCGTCGTAGTTTTCCATCAGGCAGGTGGCATCATTTTGGAGAGCAAAATATTATAAAAATATAAAATACCGCGTGCAAAATTATTGCACAATAAAGTAAAACATCGTTCAAAAGAATTGCTTTTGTTTTAAATACAGGCGCTTTGGTAGGCTTAGGTACGCTTTTTATACTGCCAAGGGGCTTATGTAACATGCAATATATCTTGTTGCACGGCGTAATCTTGACGTACGTTGGTATAAAATATTATGAAACCAGGATAGCATCATATTAAAATCTAAAAATACATAACGCCTACAACCTACTAGAGCTTTTGTAAATGGTTGGTAATATTGTAGAGTCGTCGAGTGAGGAAGTCAAATAGAAGTTTTTATTTAAGTCCACCTGTCGTGGTGTCAAAATAAGAGTTTTTTTTAATTTGGGAATGCTTGGTATATTTTTTTGTGTACCTACCCCAAGGTCTTTTGACAATATTGTGGGTTAGCTAAGTACGTAAAACAATTTTTCGACTTCTGTAAAATAAAATGAAGATTTTAATTGTTTATGAATGTTACCAGTGTGTTTATTTTTCCAATACATTATATTATTATTATCTGTGGTTTATTTGCTTCGAGTGCTTCAGTTTCATTGGTGTTACACTCGCACTGCCTAGCATATTGCCGTGTAGAAACGAACAGGGACTGTTTGTGGAAATCTTTCTTGAAATTTTTCATGCCGCCCCATAAGCCATCAACTTGACTTAAAACTACTAATACCTATGCCATGTGTTTAATGAGAATTCATGTAAATACATATGGCCATGCCTTTATCCCCGAAGGGGTAGGCAGAGGCATGTTATATGCCCACATTTCACCTTTTAAGAATTTGTCACACGTAATAGCAGGTGGTGAGCCGTATTGCCGTGATGAGATGGGCAGGCGCGAAACACTCAAATAAATGTCGCAATGTGGTCACATGAATGGTCACCCATCCAAGGACTAGCCATAGTGAAAGTTCCTTACTACAGTGATCGATATAGAACACTGAGTCCGTGGGGCACGAGCGCTTTTATTCATTTATTTAAAGACCCAATATTTCAAAAAACGTGCCAAATTGAGGTTTCTAAACTATCGAACACAAAAATCTCGTAGGTACTAATTAGTAGCTACGGAACGGAACGTGGTCGCCGCGTCGGAATCCTATTTCCAATTTGGATTTATCTCTTTACTTTTCATACGTCACCATCGCAAAGCTAACTCTGAATTTTGATTGATTCCCAAAGCTCACGCTAACAAAGTTGAATGGCATGATATTAAATTACAGCAAACGGTAAACGTAGGTTAGAATTCATTAAATAATATATAGCTACTACAGGCGGGTCCCCTGACGGCTTTTCGCTAATAAATTGAGTCTATTCATAGAAATCACTGAAGGTTCCAACACGCACGCAATTACTTAAGGTTTGTAGGCGTAGGTATATCGTATACCAACTGCCTTTCATCTATATATATAAAAATCAATGCCACTTTTCGTTATAATTTTATAACTCAAGAACGGGCTCACCTATCCAAATCAAATGTTTAGGCTTTGTTCAGACTACTTAGTAGATGGTTTATGTGAAGTTTGCACAAAATCGGTCGAGCGGTTCTTCATTTATCACGCAAACGAAGTTGCGCGGGTCAGCTAGTATTTTATAACCTGAACTGTTTATTGGATAACTAGTTGACAACGGACGCTCGAGTAATCTATATCTAATCTACTCGTATACTAATATTATAAAGAGGAAAGATTGGTTTTTAGTTTTTTTTTTTTTTTTTTTTTTTTGACGCGGGGAACGCCTTTACGCGCCTTCATCCCAGCTGCGGGGGCAGCTGGGATGGTGTGTGGGACTCCCGGCCCGGTCCGGAATGGACCGTCCTACCCACTAAACCCCGCGGTGTTCCTCCTCACCCTTTAGCCGGGCCGAGGGATATCAAAACATTATTCACGTCGACCCGGCTAGGGGCGCCCCGTATATTCGGGGCTCTCCTCGGGGGAGCCAGATGGGCGGCTCCCCAAAGCTCCCTAAAGAGCTGAGACCACGCCTGCACCGCTCTCGAGCGCCCCTCTGCAATAGAGGAGACAGAGAGCGGCTGGCGCAGGCGTGCGCTAATGGGCACCCCCGGAACACGGGAAAGGTGCCCACCGCCATGTGACCGTTGGTGGGCGGGGTCCCCCGACCTTACGCCCACGGTCAAGAAACAATCGGGGGCGCGCAGTGACTCCTCACCGCAGTGCCCCCGAACTGCACGGCAGAGCGGGAGCATTATCCGTTACTCCCGCTCCCACGCACAGTGCACCTCCCGCTTTGCCGCCATCACCTCGTCAACTGGCGAGGTGACAGCGGCCCAGCACTGTTGCCGCCGGCCGCACCGCTACCCACGGCCGGCAGCCCGAACTGCATGGCAGGGCGGGAGCATTTACCCAAACTCCCGCCCCCCACGCAGTGCCTCTCCCACTTTGCCGCCATCGTCTCGCCAGCAAAGGTGGCGAAGCGACGGCGACCCAGCACTGCTGCTGCCGGCCGTGAATAACGCCACGGCCGGCAGCAACACACACCACCGAGCAACCCACAGGTGGGTTACTCCCGCCTCGGCCGGAATTAGCCAGAGTAGCACAACTCCCCCACAGAGGAAGGGGAGTGGTCGCTACTCCGTTGCCCAGGATGCACCACGAGGAGGATCCGACCCATTGGGGTCCTTAAGATGTTAGTAGGACCCCGCATCCCATTGGTTTTTAGGTTTAGTTTAGATAGTAATAACGTAAATATAGATATGTAATAATTATGTTTCTCTGTAATTTTTAACAATAAATGTATTATATTTTGTTTTTTTGTATGTTTGTTTGTAACGAATAGGCTCCAGAACTACTGGACCGATTTAAAAAATTCTTTCCCTGTTGGAAAGCTACACTCTTTGCGGTGAACAAAGGCTATATTTTATTCCCGTATTTCCACGGGAACGGGAACTACGCGGGTTAAACCGCGTGACGTGCGCTAGTATTAGATAAGATGTTACCTTTTCAGTTCCACTGCAGCTAAATATCGAATACACAACAGATTAATGATGTACTGGTCTATATAACTGGACGTAACTTTTAAACAGTTATTGACTTTACGAGATAAATTTGAAAAGCAATTAGTATGCTGACTCAATCACAAATTTAATGTGAAAACATTTGGTCTCGAGCAGGACTCGAACCTGAGAAATGTTCTGGTTTTCCGGACCAGACGCTCTCACCGTTGGATTCTTTCACCACATTACGTCTTGGGCGACGTGGGCACCACCTACCGGCAACTTAGTTAAGTTGCACGGCACATACGGCACAAAAAAAAAGTTATTGACTTTTTAGTCAGTTTTTTTTCTGTATATGTATAAATATTCAGCTTGCCAGTTGACGCTGCCCGCCTGATGGAAAGCCATAACGACATCTAGTGATTGGTGGCCAATCTCCCAGTCTACGATACAATACAGTGGTCCTCAAGTTGGCGACCCAATGATGTGCCTTTTCAGGCTCCGTTTGAAAACCCGGGGCTGTAAGAGGAGAAAAAGACGTGCGTGGGCAGTTCATTCCAAGTTTTTTTTTACCAGTTATGCAAATTATAAACCCTGTTTTGTTTTGATTATCAACGATCATTTTTATTTAAACGTTTAAAGCTGTTATCTCGTCTAACGAGTAAAAATTATATTTTCAAAATTACTCCAAATAACAAGCTTATTTATTGTAGAACGTTCACGTCCTGTTTATCGCATTAAACAGATTCAGTCGCTTCTAGTATCTAAAGCAAGCGGTGGTATAGAGATTTTGGTAATTTTGTTTCGGCATTGTTGGAAGCTGCCTGACCTTCCAACCATAATCAGTCAGTTTGAATCCTGGTAGAGTATAAATAAGCCAATGAACTAAGATAAGGTAATAACCAGTATTAGTTGTTTACAGTCAAACGAAACAGTTTTTCACAATCTTCGCCATCGATAAGGCAGCCCTCCGTACATGTTAATAAAACTGCAATCTTCTCATGAAGTTTTATACCGGTTTGCAATAACGTTTAAATTGCTCTGATCTAACAGGTCTGACTATCGTTACCTACTTACGCATCTTCCACTCAACACAGACAGGTACTCGAACATCAGGATACTCACTGAAATTCACCATAAATTTATGTCTTCATTATACGTGAAATTATTCGGTTTTCTCTTATGCAAATATCTTGTATCCTGAGAGGAGATTGAAGCACGACTTCATATAATTACGAAGTCAAGGGCAAGACTTTGAATTTCATCGAAATTACTTGAATTATTTCGTCCTATTTACATCCTATGAATATTATGAAATATGTGAAAGTTTGGGAAAAAGTTGGCTGAAATTTTGTGAAGGTATGGATTAATCCTAGAATATCTTTCCGAGAAATTATCCGGAGTAAGTACTACCTATTAATTATTCTGGGTATCTTAGGGTAGGTATAATATTATCTTAGGGTAGGTCCCGTGTAGTCAGTTGAAGTCTAGCATACTGGATAAACAATATACTTTCATATTAAATACCTACAGGAACGAGAAAACCACGGAGATGTAGTTTGAGACCGGGCATCAGCCAACAGACCTTGATTGAACGAGTTGTACCTAGGTATTTATTGTACCAGCTGACCTGCGCTACTTCGTTTGCGTCAGTATGTTTCCCGTTGCGTGTACAGCTCTCAAAAAAACTACATTTTTCCTACTCTTGAATCATTTTTTTATTGTTGCTCCGCTCCGTATCGTCTCAGCGCTATGTTATACTAGCTGACCCCGCAACTTCGTTTACGTCACATAAGGTGTATGGAAGGAGAGATATTTCTTCATGAGACTCATTAACCAGCGTGTGAAACTGCCCTGTTTGCTTAATCAACAAAGATCTTAAAGATTAGGTCTATTCTAAAACAATTAAGTCGATGAATTGTTTTAAAACAGCCTTAATCAATAAGCTCTTTTATGATTAAGTCAACATGCCAGTTTAGAGATTTAGCTATTTTTAACCGACTTCAAAATAAACCGGCCAAGTGCGAGTTGGACTCGCCCATGAAGGGTTTCGTAGCAGCAAGTAACATAATATAAAAGTTCTTATAGTTCGTTGTAACTTTGATTGATGTTTTAACACGTTCGCAGTGGTAGTGATTTTTCTAACCGAAAATTGCGGTTTATGACGTATTAAAAAAAATCTACCAGCTCTATCTCGTTCGAACTAATTTTCGTTGGTAGTTTTTATGGCAATGTACCTCATATATTTTTTTTAGATTTATCATTCTCTTAGTTTAGAAGTTAGAGGGGGGGGGGGCACTCATTTTTCCACTTTGGAAGTGTCTCTTGCGCAAACTATTCACTTTAGAAAAAATGATTTTAGGAACCTCAATAGCATTTTTAAAAACCTATCTATAGATACGCCACACGTATGGATTTGATGAAAAAAAAAATTTTGAGTTTCAGATCTGAGTATTATATAGAACCCCCAAAATTTACTGCTTTTTTTCTAGTTTTATATAGGAATCTTCATGCGGTTCACAGAATACATATAGTTCCCAAGTTTCAATAGCATAGGCCTTATAGTTTCGGAGAAAAGTGGCTGTGACACACGGACGGACAGACAGACGGACAGACAGACAGACAGACATGACGAATCTATAAGGGTTCCGTTTTTGCCATTTGGCTACGAAACCCTAAAAAGGAGGAGGTTCTCAATTCGTCTGTATGTTTTTTTTATGTATGTTAAGCGATATTTCCGTCAGTTATAGACGGATTTCAAAATTATTTTTATTGTTGAATAGGGTTTGCTTCTGAGATGGTCCCATTTTCACCAGGTCAGGATCTGATGATGGGTTCCAGGAGAAAACGAGGACAAGCACCGAAAATTGTAGGGACAATAGTGCGCTTGTAAAATTTTTAATTAAGTGCTTTAATGTTCTACACTAAAATGCAGGTCTGGAGTCGATCTGATGATAGCGTCAAAAGAGAGTCGAGGGAATTCCTTAACGATTTACAGCAGTTACCTTCTGTTTGGGCTTGATTACTTTGTAATGATGAGAACTTTACACGTAGATTGATAGATCCGACTTCAAAAAAAAGGAAGTATCTCAATGTTTTATGTACCTATGTTCACCGATATTTCCGTCAACTATAGACGAATTTCAAATTTGTTTTTTGTTGGATAGAGTTCACTTCTGAGGTAATCCTATTTTCACCAGGTCAGGATCTGATGATGGGATCCAGGAGAAATCGAGAGCAACCACCGAAAATTGAACGGACAACAAGTGCGTTTGTTAACTTTTTAATTCAGTGCTTTAATGTAGGTACTACAATTTAATGAAGGTCTGGAGTCAATCTGATGATGGAACCGAAAGACAGCCGAGAGAATTCCTTAACGATTTACAGCAGCTGCTTTGTTTTTGGGCTTGATTGATTTGTATTGATGAGAACTTTACACCTAGATTGATAGATCCGACTTCAAAAAATAAACCGGCCAAGTGCGAGTTGGACTCGCCCATGAAGGGTTTCGTAGCAGCAAGTAACATAAATATGTTCGCAGTGGTAGTGATTATTCCAACAGAAAATTGCGGTTTATGATGTATTAAAAAAAAACTACCAGCTCTATCTCGTTCGAACCAATTTTCGTTGGTAGTTTTTATGGCAATGTACATCATATATTTTTTTTAGATTTATCATTCTCTTAGTTTAGAAGTTAGAGGGGGGGGGGGGAAACACACATTTTTCCACTTTGGAAGTGTCTCTTGCGCAAACTGTTCATTTTAGAAAAAAATGATGTTAGAAACCTCAATAGCATTTTTAAAGACCTATCTATAAATACCCCACACGTATGGGTTTGATGAAAAAAATTTTTTTTAGTTTCAGTTCTGAGTATGGGGACCCCCAAAATTTACTACTTTTTTTCTAGTTTTATATAAGAATCTTAATGCGGTTCACAGAATACATCTAGTTACCAAGTTTCAATGGCATAGGCCTTATAGTTTCTGAGAAAAATGGCTGTGACACACGGACGGACAGACAGACAGACAGACAGACAGATAGACAGACATGACGAATCTATAAGGGTTCCGTTTTTGCCATTTGGCTACGAAACCCTAAAAAGGAAGTATCTCAATATTTTATGTACCAATGTTCCCCGATATTTCCGTCAACTATAGACGAATTTCAAATTTGTTTTTTGTTGGATAGAGTTCACTTCTGAGGTAATCCTATTTTCACCAGGTCAGGATCTGATGATGGGATCCAGGAGAAATCGAGAGCAACCACCGAAAATTGAACGGACAACAAGTGCGTTTGTTAACTTTTTAATTCAGTGCTTTAATGTAGGTACTACAATTTAATGAAGGTCTGGAGTCAATCTGATGATGGAACCGAAAGACAGCCGAGAGAATTCCTTAACGATTTACAGCAGCTGCTTTGTTTTTGGGCTTGATTGATTTGTATTGATGAGAAGTTTCACCTAGATAGATAGATTTTTCGGTTCACCCGTCACTTAAAATAATAAAAAAAAAATTTAAAAAAATAAAATCGACTTCAAACAAAGCCTGAAAATAAAATTTACTTAGCACAACGTTATATGTATTTTGATTTATCAGATTTATTTAATATAATATTCAAGTTGGTGCCATGAATAATACCTACCTAAACCTATGGGTTTTACTTGGCGCCGACTTCAATATGATATTGAATAAATCTGATAAATTAAAATACATATATTACTTTGTGCTAAGTTAATTTTATTTTTCAGGATTTGTTTGAAGTCGGTTTTATTATTTATTAACTTTTTTTTAGATGCATTGTCTATGTATAATTATTTAAAGTGATAGGTATAACTTTTTTATTTATAAACCGATTGACAATAAACACTAAATGTTGAGTGGAGCCAACCTCAACACAATAAAGAAAACCGCATTGCAATCGGTTAAGCGGTTACTGAGATTAGCGTGCACAAACATACAGACAAACAGATATACAGATATACAGACATACTGACAAACAGACAAAAATTCTAAAAATCATTGTTTTGGGTTCCATTGCGTTCATAAAGCCCTCCTATAATTTTTATTATTATTTATCTTCCATGTACGGACAGCGACCTGTTACGATTTTATTATATGTATTGATTGATTACCTATAACCTTCCTCAATAAGTGAACTTTCCCACTGTAAAAGAATTTTCGAAACCCGCCCAATAGTTGATAGGTAAGATACTAGCGGTAAAAGGAACAAATGAGCAAATATTTAGCTTTATAATATTACTAGATGATGCTCGCGGCTTCACCCGCGTGATAGTCGGTACCCGTTCCACATCCCGTGGGAATATTTTCCGGGATGTAGAGTAGTTTATGTGTTATTCCAGACTATAATCTATCCCTGCACCGTATTTCAGCTAGATCCGTTCAGCCGTTAGAGCGTGAAAGAGTAATAAACATTCACACATCCACACTCACAAACTTTCGCATTTATAATATTAGTAAGATTAGTGTAGATTACATACCTATTACTTTCTTTTTATACCTTTGACCCAGAAACCACATCGATATTTAACCCATCTTGCAAAGGAAGGATTATAAAGGTCTTTAAAGTTTCCATTACATTACTCTTGAAAACAATGTGATATTTATTGCACACAGGATTAACAGGACTCAAGGGAACGAGTAGCAACAATATTACCTCCTTTTCAATAGAAAATATGCCTTAAACGAAGAGCTATAAGGTGTTAATTTCTGGCATCATGCTAATCCGGCACTTTACGTGAAAATTGTAGGATTATTGTCATGTCAAAAACCACGAACAATTAATTTGTATGCGAGTGACATGTGGTCCTATCAAATATTCATTTACATTACGACGTTTGAATTTATTTTGTCTCTGACTAGCTGGACTCCTGACTTTACCTGTGGCAATCTACGAACCCTTAGAACGCATTTAACCCGTACAGCTAGCGCCAAGTAACTTCGTTCTACGTCTACGCGTCTACGAAGTTCGTTAGTTCGCGCCGCAATTATGCAATATTAGGTATTATGCAATAAATGACTGCTGAGGCGGGAGGGGCGGCCTTCCCGCCTCAGCTGCGCAGAAGTTTCCCTTGCAACTTAATGGCCAAGAGTTGGAACTTGTGAAATCTACTGCGTTCTTAGGGTTGACGATCGATTCTGGATTGCAGTGGGGCCCACATATTGAAAAACTGGCTGGCAGATTAAGTTCAGCAGCATTTGCTGTCCAAAAGATTAGGCATTTGACTGATGTAGAAACAGCGCGAATAGTGTACTTCAGTTACTTCCACAGTGTAATGTCGTACGGTATGCTACTATGGGGCAATGCCGCAGATATAAATACAATTTTTGTTTTACAAAAACGGGCCTTAGGAGCCATATATAGATTAGGTCCAAAGGTCTCTCTGCGAGAAAAATTTAAGGAATTAAATATTCTGACCCGTGGCATCACAATATATTTTTGAAAATCTTATGTATGTTCAGAAAAATTTATCTAGTTTTACTAAGTTAAGCGATAGACACAATGTGAACACCAGACATAAAAACAACCTTGCCGTTTATCATTGTAGACTGAACAAAGTCAGTAATTCTTTCCTGGGTAACTGTATACGTTTTTACAACAGGCTTCCAAGCGAAATTAAAAGCATGCCTCTAATTAAGTTTAAAAAGTGTATAAAAAGTAAATTGTGCTGCAGGGGCTACTATACAATTGACGATTATTTGATTGATAAGGAAGCCTGGAAGTGATCTGCTTGCTCTACTGATGGAGTCTACTTATTGTAAATATGTAGTGCACAAAAAGAATAGCCCGCCGAGTTTCTTGCCAGTTCTTCTTAAGCGGGCCGCGTTCCGAACTGGTGGTACTATTTGCATTGTATTCATTGACGTGTCGCAAGTGCCTATGTATTAGGATTATGCGAAATAAATGTTTTTTTGAGTTTGAGTTTGAGTTTTGTGACACTCATTATTACATAACTGCGGAGTGAAGGAACTAACTTCATAGACGCAAAGTTATTTGGCGCGAGCTGTACCTACACGCATGTATTTTTTTTAACGTGAGGTAAAATCCATCATGGATGCTATGCCGGACTCCTACAGACTAAAAAAACCTCACGTAACGCCTAACAGCCTATGGTTGGGAGCCCCGGGTAAGCCCTCGGAAGGATGTCCCAGGACTCCCAACAGACCCACGGCCGCCACTGCGGCCTCGCGCAGGATCCTGCATAGAATTAAATACTGCTTTCACCTTTGCGATGATTCCGCGAGGTTCCTACTGGACGGACTAATCGTTTATCCTAAGGCAATGGAAGCCTTAAGACGGTGTAGTGTAGAACTGCATACGTATTTGATTTCATTCTACCGAATCTACCACGGCGAGTGTTCTGATGTGATCTTCAACAGGGGCAGAAGTTTCACTTTCATACAGAAGAGGGAATTTTTGTCAGAACTCTATGACGTTTCCCTATCCACTTGACCAGCGGGTTTCTCAAGCAGGACGTGAAGAGTTACATCATTGGACCGCCAACTTGAGCACCAAATTGAGAACCACTATAAGTATCAATAGTCTTAGGGACTGTGATAGAGAACTTCAATTTGCATGATGTCACTATGACCTTTCATCAGACGGGTAGCGTTACTTTGGCAAGCTACTAGCGGACGTCACGCGGTTTCACCCGCGTAGTTCCCGTTCCCGTGGGAATATGTTCACCGCAAAGACTGTAGCTTCCCAACAGTGCGAAAGAATTTTTCAAATCGGTTCCGTAGTTTCGGAGTCTATTCGATGCAAACTTACAAACAAACAAACATTCAAATCTTTCCTCTTTATAATATCTAATCTAAATATATATAGGTAACTCAAAAGTGACTGACTGACTGACATAGTGATCTATCAACGCACAGCCCAAAGCCCTGGAGGGATCGGGCTGAAATTTGCTATGCAGGTAGATGTTATGACGTAGGCATCCGCTAAGAAAAATTCTACCCCCAAGGGGATAAAATACGGGAAGCGGGAACGGGAACAAATTCTACGCGGGCGAAGCTGCGGGCATCAGCTAGTTAGTATATAAAAATATTCCGGTCAAGTGCAAGTTGGACAGACAAACCTTTTGGCGCACAAAAGGTTTCCTATAAAACGTTTCTGGGAGCCCTAAGGGGGCTATTTCCCGTTCCTTGGACAGTAACGAAATGAAACCGTCAAAGTTTTTATCAATTGTATAAACAACAGTTACTCTGAAGTAATTGTTGAAAATTGATGGTATATAGGTCAATGGTGTCCTTTTTGACCCGATTTCCAACCCGCTTTGTTGAAGCATCTGATTACTAATTGTACCCTCGGGTTCGCCCGTGACATACTTTTAAACCCCTTGTGAATTTGGCCATTTCCTAAATATTTATAGCGATTACTCCATTCCCTTGGGCAGTAGCGAAATGATACCTATATAGCCTTTTGCAATGAACTAAATGGGACGAGTAATTTTTATGATTCGAACAAAACAAACTCGTCAGCCTTTCACTATTAGTACCTATAGACAAAACACAAATTGTTCTTCTGTCGAGAATCCTGGGACTTCCAAAGGAATTTCCATGAAAAAAAACCGGACAAGTGCGAGTAGGACTCTCGCACCGAGAGTTCCGTACCAAAAAAGGGAAAAATCATGTTTGTTGTATGGGAGCCCCCTTAATCCCCCCTTTCTGTTATTTTAGTTTTTTTTTTTGATATAGCGGTAACAGAAATACATTATCTGTGAAAATTTCAGTTCTCTAGGTATCACGGTTCCTGAGATACAGCCTCATAACGGAAAAGACAGACAGACAGATGGCGAAGTCTCGTCAATAGGGTCCCGTTTTTTACCCTTTGGATACGAAACCCTAAAAAAGGCGTTTAAGGTAACGTAACAGTTGAGTGAACTATCTCACCGAACGTATAAACAGCTTTGTTATTCATTAACCTCAAGGCATTCAGTTTCCTCTGAAGCTGTATGGCATAGCTAAGCCATTAACTATACTCGTAAGTTACAATCAAGTCGGCACGGATTAGGCCAAGGTGTGGGTACAATGGCACATTTGGCATACAATGTTGGGAAACTCCCACCAGTAAGCTTAGGTACGTACGCTATTTCTGTGGTTGAAAATGCTCATGAATGGTGTAGATCAAGTCATAAGCAGAAGCGGTTAGTCGTAGTTTTTATTAATGGATTCAGTGATTTACGAAGAAAGTCAGGGGCATATAACATACTAGGTAATTAGTTATATAGTATAGTGTATCTCAAAGAAAATATTGATTCATGTGTATAAAGATACCAGCATTGCTTGTTAATATCCAAACATATTATCCAACATAATAATATGTTTGCTTGCCCTTCCTGGCTCCATGAAAATCTAATGAATTGATTAGGTTTTCTGAGATAAAATATGCCTTATGCACATTTTTGGTCCAGAAAACTATTCACTCATAAAGGGAAACCACGCTTCATTCATTGTTAATGAATAAATACTGAACTGAACTGAACCGCTCACTTAAGATTTGGTTATCGCCTAACGTGGTTTCCCTTTAGGAGTAAATAGTTTTAAGAAAACTATTTACTCATAAAGGGAAACAACGTTTGGTGCCACCACCTAGTAGCACTGGTAGCACGTTGTGGTTACCTACTGTTGAAAATTTTCAAACCATCCTACTGTTCCACTTGGATTAAATACTATCATTACCGGAATAGACGGCAAACCGTAATTACTGAAACACCAAAACGCTTGTGAATGTAAAAGCAGCAAACGGTCACCCATCTCAAGAATAACCATAGCGTATTCGTTCAGAAAATACTGATTATCGGGGATTTAAGCTTTAGGTACTTCTCTAGGTAGATCAGAAACTTTTCCTGCTCAGTTTATGACTTGGACCACATATCTGAGTGGACGTAACCTTGCGATGGTACTATTTAGAATGGAAAGAGCGATGGACCTTGTTTTAACCGGGCTATTATCCAAACCAGGCCATTTTGAAAGTTGAATCAATTATATTCCCAAACGTTATTAACCACTTAACAGAGAAATAACAATATCAATACAAGTAAGTGCAGATAATACTTGAAAAGTTAGCTATCCAAATTCAATTCAGGTGTGTTAATTTTCTTGCAACGCGAACAGGCAGAGACACTTCAAGCACAGCTGCTCCTACTGGAGCGGGGCCAAAGGCCTGCGTCTTGAGAAAGCGAGGCCCAGCGGTCTTTGCTCCACCAGGAAACCGTGGAGACATGGAAGGTGCGACTTGAGCAACCAAATTCGCCACAATTGCGACGGTCAGACCGGTCATGGACGAGTGGCTGGACGAGTGGCTGGAGAGGAGACACGGTGCTCTCTCCTGCCGGTTGTCACAGATACTTACCGGGCACGGTAGCTTCGGTAGAAATCTATGGCGAAGACACCGGGAAACCACGACCGAGTGTCAGCACTGCCAGGACCGCAGCAATGACACAGCGGTGGAGTGCACGGCGTGGACGCAATAGCGCCAAGTTCTCGTAGTGGGTCTGGACGTGGACACTCTCTCGCTCGAGACCATGGTGCGAGCCACGATCTCCAGCGGGAGTAAGAGGGACTACGCCGCCTCTTTCTGCGAGCAGGTCATGCTCGTGAAAGAGGCGGCGGCACGGGAACGGGAGAGAACATTCCCAGCCGAGTTCCACAGTCGGCGGCCTGGTTGCCGCCGACGTGTCTTGGCCTGACCAGGGGCCTGAGGACGGTGAGAGGGCTACTCACCGTCCTTACCGAAGCAGGCCCATGACGGCAGCGTGACGTGAGGGATTCACGCACGCCCCCTTCGAAGCGGGAACACACCCGAAACCCCCCAAAGACGCGGGATAGCACCCGAACCACCCCCTGGGCGAGGCCGCAATGGTGGCCGTAGGTCTGTTGGGAGTCCTGGGACATCCTTCCAAGGGCTTACCCGGGACTCCCAACTATAGGCTGTTGGGCGAACAGTGAGATTTTTTAGTCCGGAGGAGTCCGGCATAGCATCCATAATAAGCACAGCTGCTAAAACGATGTAATCCGACTGAGAACCAGAGTGGTCGACATTATACAGGGTGGTATTTAAAGACGGTAGTTGGAGGTAAAGTACCCTTAATATTGATAATGGCAAGTTTTGCTAAAAGGAAACATTCCTTTATTTTCAAAAGTACAACAGTTAAACTGCAATTTGTTTTGAAAAATCACCTGCTTGTGTGTCTGAGTACAGTAAAAAAAAACATTCTGTATTTTATGATACCCACCGAAAGTGTCCTTAATAACGAACAATTTCTTTTTTTTGTTAATGTGTTTTTTTTAATATGTTTGTGACTACGCCACAGAGGCAGTCAAAATTAAACAACATAGTATCTTAAATTAAAGGAAGATCAAGTAAAATATGTTTTTATTGTAAAGCTTACTCGTTATCTAAAGAAAAAAAACAGTCTGATTGAGAACGTCCTACTTTTTTTTGAAGTTACACACAAATACTAGGAAATTGTATAGAACTGAATTATAAAGTAGGACACTCTCCCGTGGTGAATTAGCCTGAATATGTGGGGTTATATCGCTGCAGGGTTGCAAGTGCATTGTAATTAAGCTTGTTCTAGCCGTAAGCATGAATGGTCGGCCAGGCTGTAATTTTATTAACGCTCTATGTCTGAGTACAGTATAAAGGACTTTATACACAGAGGTCGCCAAATCCGTTTTGATAAATTTCATGCCGTGTGCATTCGTTTCCGATGCATTGAGGGCCATTGACGGTACGATCGACCCTGAGAGTTGGACCGCCGCGCGCCGCACCGCGCCGGGCCGAAAGTCTTGATGTATAGAGACCTGAAAACCACGATTGCGTTAATTATAGAGCAGATCACAAAGATGGTACGAAGTATCTTCTTCCTCTTGAGTAACAAACTTTCGGCTGTTAAGTTGGTTTACAAAATTTAAATAATATATGTAATAGCCTAACACTATTCGTTTGCAATAAGTTGAGGCACCCTTGCCATGAGTTTCTTTCAACGCTTGTTTCATAATTGTATCATTAAATTTACAAGCATGTTTTATTATTATAATAAGTTAAGTTTTAAGGCTTCTTCTGCCATTCAAATATCTTAAGGTTTCTTCACTCATAATATCTTAAAGGAGATCATTCACGTTTCATACATTTTTGGGCCAATTCTGAAAGTGCCGGCCAGAAAATAAAAATATAATATTCGCATAGAACACACAATTTCTAGCAAAAAATACTAATCCATTAACCCTGTGCGTGCTATGGTTTTGTTGTTACATGCTTTTAAAATACGAGAAAAATGTTATTTTGATGATGTATTTTGATACATTTCATCACTTGAATAGTGATTTGTTTTTACGTTATTCTATTGTAATAAGAAAGAATTATCATTTTACTAATGATCTACTTACCTACGCACAAACAAAACGTACCTAACGATTCACAACAAGTCCAAACTTGTTTCAAAAAACTTAGACAAAGGTGAAGCGCGCGCAGCCCCCCACGCCCAAGCGACATGTACCTGGCAAATCACCCCGCCACCTCCCGACGCCCGATGGGTGCGATGGGGCCCTGCCACCAACCCCGGGGTCCAAGCCAGCCTCACCTGCGAGTGGTGCACCTGCTGATAAACGGACGAGCTCATGGCGCACAGAAAAGGAAAATTCGAAACTAAACCCTGTACCAACGGGGGTCTCACCGTCCTTACAGAAGCAGGCCCATGACGGCTCACCGAACTCGAGGTATAACTAGGTCGTATTAACTGGCACATCCAGTATTGTGCGAGGTCCAAAGGGGGAGGACACGCTAACCCTTGCATCAGGCGACCTGTTTTACTTTCGGGAAGACATTTTTCCGAGGGCGGGATTGGCTTTATGGTGATAAAGGACCTCGTTAGCAGCTTTGTGGAGAGTTAATACTGAGACTCACCAACAGGTACACCCTGAAGGTGATACGAGTGTACGCCCCGACCTCGAAAAGCACTGTCGAGGCGGTTGAGACCGTGTACGAGGACATAGCAAAAGCACTACATGGTACTGCCAAGACTCACTACAGCGTTGTGATGGGGGACTTCAATGCCAAAGTGGGAGTACAAGAACGCGGCGAAACGAAGATCGGCGCCTTTGGTGTAGGGCGCAGAAATGACCGGGGCCATATGCTTGTCAGTTTTCTTGAGTCTCAGGGGCTCTTCTTGATTCTCTTTCTTTAAGAAGAAGACCCACAGAAAATGGACTTGGCGATGCCCCGACAAGGTCACAAGGAACGAGATAGACTTCATCATGACGGACAGGAAGTCTATTTTTAGAGATGTCTCTGTGGTTAACAGGTTTAACCGTTGGACCACCGAGACACTACTCTCGACGTAGGCACCATCTACGGCAACTTAGTTATGTTGTACGGCACGAATGTTTAAAATTGCTCCTATATAATCATTCGATTTGCGATAATACCTCCCCAAACATGCAGTGTGGTGAAAGAATTTGACGGTCGAGAGTAGTGTCTCGGTGGTCCAATGGTTAATACCGGTGGTGATCACCGACTTGTACGAGCATCTCTGAATTTGGACTTCCGAGCTGAAAGGGCCCGTATGATGAAGCCTACTTTCCGACCTACCGCACTCCAGTTAGCCTCAGGGGCTGAGAGGTTCCAGTTAGAACTTCAAAATCGTTTTGATCTGCTGGAAACCACTGGCAATATTTACGATAAGGCTGACAATGTGGTCAGGACGCTACAGCAAGTGTCCCGAAGGTTTATGTCCGGAAAAAGCAATAACAGGTGCTCTAAGCTCTCGCACGATCCTCTCGAACTTATGAGAAAAAGACGGGAAACGCCATCTACGCACTCGTCTTCGTCAGACCAGCGGGATCTAAATCTCAGAATCCGAAAGCTGATACGCCGCGACCTTAGACGCTATAACATCAGCATCGTCGAGGCAGCGATCTAGCAGAACAGGGGTACCAAAGTATTTGCCCAACAGCTTGAAAGACCCCGCTGATGAAACTGAAGACAGCGTATGGCAGAACTGTGACCTCAAGGTTCGAGATTCTTGAGGAAATTAAGAGCTTTTACAGAGACCTGTATGCATCACGGACAAAAAGGCCGACGAGTAGGACCCTTATGATTGTGACCACCGAGTCCCACTATCGCGCCACTATAGCGAGGACATTCCGGACATCGATCAGGGCGAGGTGAGGGCGGTTCTCGGGCAAGCTAAAAACAACAATTCCCTGGGGAGGACGGAATTACAACTGAACTACTGAAGGCGGGGGGCCCCCCGGTTCTCAACGAGCTGACGAGTTTGTTTAATTCCGTCCTCCAACAGGGACAAACACCTGAAGCATGGAGCGGGAGTGCGGTGGCTCTGTTCTTCAAGAAAGGTGATTAGACCTTGCTGAGCAATTACAGACCCATCTCACTTCTGAGCCATGTTTACAAGTTGTTCTCGAGAGTAGTCACAAACCGCCTCGCCGGAAGGCTTGACGAGTTTCAGCCAAAGGAGCAAGCCGGATTTCGAAAAGGCTTCAGAACCGTGGACCACATCCATACTGTACGGCAGATTGTACAGAAAACAAGCGAGTACAATCAGCCGCTGTGTATGGCTTTTGAGGACTACAAAAAGGCCTTTGACTCTGTCGAAATAAAATACTCTTAATCTTTATTTTACATGCTCCTTTATGTAAATATGCCTCTGCCTCACCCTTCAGAGAAACAGGTATAATTATATGTATGTGTGCTTATATGTGTGCTGAAAGACATAATTAATAAAATAAATCACTATTCAACTGCTCATATCAATTAGAATGACACCTTCGAAATAACATTTTTCACGAATTTTAAAAGCATGTAACAAAAAAACCATAGCACGCACAGGGTTAATGTAGTAGTATTTTTTGCTAGAAATTGTGTGTTCTATGCGAATATCACATTTTCTTTTTCTGGCCGGCACTTTCAGTTTTTGGTCCAAAATGAATAATGTCCACAAATGATAATTGATAATTTTAATAACAAATGATAATTCTTTCTTATTACAATAGAATAACGTAAAAACAAATCACTATTCAAGTGATGAAATGTATCAAAATACATCATCAAAATAACATTTTTTTACGAATTTTAAAAGCATGTAACAAAAAAACCATAGCACGCACAGGGTTAATGTAGTAGTATTTTTTGCTAGAAATTGTGTGTTCTATGCGAATATCACATTTTCTTTTTCTGGCCGGCACTTTCAGTTTTTGGTCCAAAATGAATGATGTCCTTTGGGCCTGTGCAAGAATACCTAACCAAAACGTGATTGATTAAATATTAAATTTAAAGTAGTCCTACACAATTAAACTAGATAATGAAATGTCATCCAAATAAAAGTAAACTTAAGAATATAGAGAAGAAAGGCTATGTTGCACGCAATAAGTAAAATGCAATAACTAGTAGGTACTGCTCGTTCGCTCAAATTTGCCGCTCGGCTCCATACTAAAGTCGAATTTTTGATTAGACGAAGTAAATTGACAGCAACTAATGTCACTTCTTCATACAATGTTGCGTATTTTCTATGACGAAGTGACATTAGCTACCTACTGTAATTTACTTCGTCTAATTAACAATTCGGGTATACGCCTCTACGCCAGCGGCAAACTTAGAGCGAACGGGTAGTAAGTGCATTAGCCTGAATGGAATTCCACTTTGCACAAAATTGATTCTTCCTTCTTACTTATTATAATGGCGAAAGCTTGTGAGAGTAGATGTGTGAATGTCAGGATGTAAGGATGTTTGTTTAACGAATCTTTTAAGAATCTAGCTAAAATGTACTTCAAATTATTTTTTCCATGCTCTGCGGCAGAAATTTGGTACTAGGATAGAGTCTGGAATACCAGATAGGCCTCTTGATCTAGTAGTTGGAGTACCTGACCACAAATTCAGAGTGGGTTCAATTCCCTTAATTTGAAGTTAGTAAGAAAGGCAGCGTAGTTTTAACACTTCAGACACCATCTGCAAGACATCTTGACTGCCTCTGTGGCGCAGTCGGTAGTGATACCGCCTGCGGCGCTGGAGGTCGTGGGTTTGTTTCCCACCGGAGACAAATATTTGAGTGACCCATAAATGTTTGTCTCAAGAGTCTGGGTGTTTCTATGTATAATATGTATGTATTTAAAAGTATATAAGTATTAGGCAATTAATATGCGTGGTCTGATACCCATAACACTAGCAGGTTATTCCTAGCTTACTTTTGGGATCAGATAGGGTTGTGTGAGATGTCCGTGAATATCTGCAAGAATTTTCTTCATTAGCTACATACTTATAGCATATGGTTACGCTTTTATCGCCGAAGAGGTAGGTAGGGCATAACAGTATACGTTCACATTTCAACATTTTAGCCTCTGTCTATAAAATAGAGTGCAGAGGGGCTCATGTCCAGATTTTGTCTGTAGTCTGTGGTCTGTTTCATAAAACTACGTCACTAGGTCCCGTGGATCATCTGTTCAGAGTTTGAAATAAAACAAAAATGACAACGTCAATCGGTAACTTTCACAATTAACGTGTTAGAGGGGGGCAGTCTGGTCAGACCCATCTCACGGCTTCTTGTTAGGTTTGTCATCATCTATGAGAGTATCTAGCTATCACGCTTCATAAGATGCTGTATCTTATGAAGCTGGTGACGGACAACGTTGTCTCAATAATTGCAAGGCCCCGTTTCTACCCTCTGGGTTCGGAACCCTAAAAACTGTTCACCAGCTCAAGACATTAGAACAGATCAATATTAACAAGAAAGCCGTGATATATACGTACCTGTAACAAACAATACATAAATAAATTGAAATCGTTCTCACCAGACTGCCCCTCTCTAAAACGTTGTGAAAGTGAAAGTTCAATCCGATTGACTTTGTAATTTTTGTTTTATTTCAAACTTTGAACAGATGATCCACGTGACCTAGTGACGTAGTTTAATGCGACAGAGTCACAGCTACAGACAAAGTCTCGCCATAAGCCCCTCTGCACTCTATTTTATAGAGAGGGGATAAAATTGGCAGCCTAATCGCGCAAGATAATATTTTTACAGGCATAACTTACTATTGAAAAACGCTGAAAATCATTATCTACGTAGGCAATTCGGCTTAATTAAGCCATTAAAGCCATTTATTTCACATCATTTGCGTTAGTACGGTCTAGCAAGGAGTACGTTCGGCGAATAATGAAATCTTATTATCAAGCTAAATTTTTAGCTCTTAGCCGAAACGTATAGAAATGTAGGCATTTATAAGGCTGTTATTCTTGAAACATAAAATCTCTATTTCCGAAATGTTAACTGGGATTATATAACTTTAGTCACTGGAATACCCAATTTGGAATTCTATTATCAATTAAAAAATAATTCTGTGGTAGAAAATATATTTTAAAAAAGTTTCGTTTTAAAACTGAAATTTCTTTAAGATCGATTTATGAAAGACTAGCGGACGTCACGCGGTTTCACCCGCGTAGCTTCCGTTCCCGTGGGAATACGGGAATAAAATATAGCCAATGTGAAAGAATTTTTCAAATCGGCCCATGAGTTTCAGAGCCTATTCGATGCAAACAAACAAACAATCAAATCTTTCCTCTTTATATATAACGTGCCGTATTGACTGCCTCGTTGGTCTAGAGGTCGAAATGTGCAACTGCAGATCACGAGGTCGTGGGTTCGATTCCCACCGGAGACAAAAATTTGTGTGACCCATTAATGTTTGTCTCAAGAGTCTGGGTGTTTCTATGTATGATAAGTATGTATTTAAAAGTATATAAGTATTAATATCCGTGGTCTGATACCCATAACACAAGCAGGTTATTCCTAGCTTACTTTGGGATCAGATAGCGTTGTGTGAAATGTCCGTGAATATAAAAAAAAAATTACATACTGTTTATAATAATTATTAGTATAGATAGAGGTTAATTAATTTGCACGAGCACGCCTTTATACCAAAGGCTATATTCAAGTGCACCAACTAAAAGATAACAACAGTACCAACAGTACTCCATACGCGGTTGCGCTTGCGACTTATAGAAATTCAGTGTTGAAAAAGCCATTGAGTTCTCAACAGGGCAAGTTGAGAACTTAGGGCTTTTTGAACGCCAGCGGCAGCCTTGTCTTAAAACTAACTAGGACCACGTACGTAGTAACTATACGTAGTAACGTTATGTACGTACGTAGTAACGTTACGTAGTAACTATTCATTAATCTGTGCTAGGACGATAAATTTGGTGTGAAATATCAAATGTTTTATAAGAATTTGACAACTAACCGCATGTTTTTACGTGTGGAAATCCCTCATGGATGCTATGCCGGACTCTTACTGACTAAAACCACAGTCTCCGCACAGTGCCCTACCAATGCATACGCCCGAGGGCCCAATTAAAAACATAATAAATAAATGGTTTAAAAAACCCTAGAAAAATACGCTTTTATAATGCACGAAAAACCCCAAAAATAAATTATGGATCGTTCAAGTTGCCTTTATTTCTGGGCTGAAGTGTAAACTATGTGCTTTTAGTTATAATATTTGATTGCAAAAGCGTGGGGCGCTGGAACAGGAAAGACTTTCCTGGCGGAAGCTGCATGATGTCTTGTCCGATTAAGGATAAGGTCACATTTATAAAAGCGTGTTTTTCTCGTGTTTTTAAACTATTAATTTACACTGTCACGCTTTTATATATCTATTGTGACTTTTATTATTATTAATATCACTTTAAATTTCGGAAATGTATTAACGATGATAGCTTTAATTGAAATACATAACATACTTACTTGAAAAGTAAAGTAGTTAATCACGCCTACGCATTTTCAACACCCACTTTTGCCAGTTTTTCGTGACGCCCGCGTAATAGGAGCAAACCTATTACCGTTACGGGTCTCTATTAGATAATTCATTGGTAGGTCCTTAAAGTTTCGGCCTTCCGAGATATTTAGTATCTACAATATGTAGTAATCACGTAATAGGAATACAAAAGCATATATCCCCAAGCGGGTTTTTAACGGTAACCAAAGATATCTCGTTCTCGAACAAGAACTCTACATTTTGCCACTGTTAACGTATTCCCCTCATGTATCTACTTTATTGCCTGAAAGAAGAGGCGTTCCCTCTGGCAGCATAAACGTTATGCTCTTATGCGACCTCATGCAGCTTTCGCCAGGATTTTTATTATATAAGGATTAGTATTAATAGGAATATGCTTACAAAAAAGTATTTCTTGTTCTAGCGCCCCACGCTTTTATAATCAAATATTATAACTAAAAGCACATAGTTTACACTTCAGCCCAGAAATAAAGGCAACTTCAACAATCCATAATTTATTTTTGGGGTTTTTCGTGCATTATAAAAGCGTATTTTTCTAGGGTTTTTTAAGCCATTTATTTATTTAATACTTTTTAGTCACAACATTTATACCTTAACTAGCTGTTCCCTGCGGCTTCATTCGCGTAGAAGTCGTTATCGCATAAAATCATTACCCTCCTTTTGCGCAGTCAGTTAAAAAGTAACCTATGTCCTTCTCTTAAACTCAAACTATCTTTATAAAAAATTTCATCAAAATCGGTTCAGCGGTTTAGGCATGGAAACGTAACAGACAGACAAACAGAGTAACTTTCGCATTTATAATATTAGTAGGGATTTCTGTATTACATGGTGTTTTGTCTGAGTTCGACTAATGTGAAAATATTTCATTATTACTCTAATACATAATACATTTTCTGCAGGTACCTATGTCAAAATTTACACTCAATATTAACTTCAATATATAACAGGTTTGTTAAACCCTAATCGTGGTCTAAGCTCATTACACGACTTTTCTAACAAATTCTAACACAGCTATGATACGATGTTCAATCATGAAGTTACAGTTCATATCTTACGACTCCATCATGAGATCAGTTTGACAGCACCATATTATTGTATAGTTATCAGAACTACAAACATCTGCCAATTTTCATGACGCTACGATCCTTGGAAGATGGTTAACTTAGTTACCTGAGATTCCATTGCATAGTTTTACAGACTTGTAATGTATCTACCTAAATGACTATTTAAAAAAAGGTTTGTTATAACCCTTAAACTTAAGCCTGGTCAAAGTTCATTACAAGACTTTTCTGACGAATCCAAAAACAGATATAATACGATATTGCATCATGAAGTTCCAGTGCATATCTTCCGGCTCCATCATCATATCAGTTTGACAGTACCATATTATTGTATTGTCATCAGAACTACATACAGCTGCCAATTTTCATGACCCTACGATCCTTGGAAGCTGGTTAAATTAGCTACCTTAGATTCCACTTGTTTTCTGTGCCTATCTTCCGGCTCCATCATCATATCAGTTTGACAGTACCATATTATTGTATTGTCATCAGAACTACATACATCTGCCAATTTTCATGACGCTACAATCCTTGGAAGATGGTTAAATTAGTATCCTCAGATTCCACTTTTTCAGTCGAAGTTTCAGTGCCTATCTTCCGGCTCCATCATCATATCGGTTTGACAGTACCATATTATTGTATTGTCATCAGAACTACATACAACTGCCAATTGTCATGACCCTACGATCCTTGGAAGCTGGTTAAATTAGCTACCTTAGATTCCACTGGTTTTCTGTGTTTATCTTCCGGCTCCATCATCATATCAGTTTGACAGTACCATATTATTGTATTGTCATCAGAACTACATACATCTGCCAATTTTCATGACGCTACGATCCTTGAAAGATGGTTAAATTAGTATCCTTAGATTCCATTACATTGTTAGTTACATACACGACGACCTAATAAAAGCTTATTAATAAAAAATGATGAGGTTTTAAAAAGGAGATTATAGGATAGCATTACTAAAATCTCTCGTAACATTACAAATGCGAAAGTAACTCTGTCTGTCTGTTACGTTTTCACGCCAAAACCGCTGAACCGATTTTGATGAAATTTTGTAAAGAGATAGTTGAGTCCAAGGGAAGGATATAGGCTACTTTTCAATTGACTGCAAAAAAAGAGAGTAATGTCGAAAGCCGCTGGGTACAGCTGGTTCACAATAAAAGCAACCGAAACTGATGCTAAGAAAAAATGGAATTCATTAAACACCACGAACATTTAGCACCAATTATTTTTAATACTTAATTTCAGTACAGTCAGACACATTATAAACAAAAGGTTACCTCTATTACGAAATGCATAGAAACAAATTTGTTAATGTATGTACGTTCTCACGAGTTTAAATAACCGGCCAAGTGGGAGTCGGACTACCGCACGGAGGGTTCCGTACCAAAAAAACAACAAAAAGTCGTACCTATTTGTTGCATGGGAGCCCCCCTTTTTTCTTTTTATTTAACGAAATGGATAATCCTTAATGGATGATATGCCGGAGTCCTCTCTCTCAACAAGACAAGCTCTCGAAAGGATGACCCAGTAAAGGTTCATTTTGTTTCAATTATTATTTTTTTATGAAAATACAATGCTCGATATTCTGTGAGTATTTCAAGCGTCTACTGGTTGCCCTCATTACCTATTAACACAGAGCAACGCGCGCCTTAGACAGTTCGCGTTGCTATATAGTGTTATACAACGCGCGTCATTAGACAGTTCGCGTTGCTCTATTGTGTTATACAACGCGCGTCTTTAGACATTTCGCGTTGCTCTATAGTGTTATACAACGCGCGTCTTTAGACAGGTCGCGTTGCTCTGTAGTGTTAACTATCCTTGTATAGATCCTCTACGGTAGGTACAGTATATATTTCATAAAGAGTTTGTGAACTCTATGTTTAATTTCTTTTTCAGAATATTGATGACATTTGAATCATGACATTATAAACACGATATCTACGTCTACAACATAAATTGTGTGTTTGTACGTAAATTGTTTATACTGGAGAAAAATCTAAAATATGGACTATTTGTTTACTATTTCCTATGAAATAGCTATCTTTGAAATATTACACCTACCTAAAGTAATCTGCTGAAAGCGTTGTTCACTTTTTAAAGAACAAATATTTACGATGAAATTCGAAAAATAAGTTAGTATGTGACCCGTATAATGTTCAATCATGGCATCACGAAATTAATTTCATTGAGCAACATTTGATTGTGCTATACCTCCTAAAGTATTAATTTAATTTGCATGGTGTAAAGGGAATGAATGATCTTGATGAAATGTTCAAATTAACTAACGTATTTAAATTGTGAAGGATACCTTATTACCGAATATATAAGACAAAATCGCTAAAAAACACGTTTGTTGTATGGAAGCCCCCCTTAAATATTATTATGTTTTTGTTTTCAGTATTTGTTGTTATAGCGGCAACAAAAACACATAATCTGTGAAAATTTCAACTCTCTAGCTATCACCGTGCATGAGATACAGCCTCCTGACGGACAGACAGACAGACAGACAGACAGACAGACAGACGGACAGCGAAGTCTCATGAATAGGGTCCCGTTCTTTACCCTTTGGGTACGGAACCCTAAAAACTTGCTACAACACATTACATTTTATTTCTATTGTTTATTTTTAATAGCTTTTAATAATAATTGCAGTTGAATCCGCAATATAATGAAAATCCAAATTATTTTATATTTCCACTCTAATAACAAGAAAGCCGTGAGATCGTTCTCACCAGACTGCCCCTCTCTAACACGTTTATTGTGAAAGTGAAAGTTCAATCCGATTGAGGTTGTCATTTTTGTTTTATTTCAAACTTTGAACAGATGATACACGTGACCTAGTGACACATATTGTACATATTGTATTTTACTAAATTAAATATTACAAAATGGCTGCTATTATAAAGTTATAAAAAAACCTGCTGGATGTGGGTCTCTTCCAATTTTCGCCACTACACACAGACCTGAACCTTCCGCATCCAGTCCCTTCCCGCGAACTTTTCTAGGTCGTCAATCGCAGCGTCTAAAGCCAGCAAATTAAAATGCCTTTTTCCTGACTAATACATACATATAGTATTTTACTCCCGAAGGGGTAGGCAAAGGCATAGTATACGCCCACATTTCAACTTATAGTTTTATGTCCCACGTAACAGGTGGTAAACCCATTGGCGTGTTGAAAAGGACAGGCACAGGTCGCCGCGACCCGTAGTTGAAATTTTTCAAGCCACCCATAAGGCCTTCAACTTGGCTTAAAGATTGTCATTTTACTGACAACCGGGTGGCATTTCGAGTTTTCCTTCTCTACGCAATGGATCTTTTTGCGAAAGTGTTCGCTTAGTAACCTTTTACAACACCCTCGGGATGTATTGGGTTGGCGACATTTTGTACTCTTATCTGTCCTAATACGGGACCCCGTCGCACGGTGGATCCTGTTGTATGGGATGGTTGGTCAATATTATTTAACTACGTTCCGAGACTTAAGCTAAGTCTTAAAGGTGTATAATACATTCATACGTACCTAAATACATAAAATCACGCTTATTTCTCACTTTGGTAGGCAGAGACCACTGATTGACACTTGCAACGCTCCCGGCAAACATCTTTCGCTTCCTTAACTTTCATAATTGTCTTTATTAAAGGTGTTTTGGGACAAAATAACTTTATTAAGGTCTTTATTACTCTAAACAATTTAAATATATATCACAATAAATGGATTTATGAAGGCTAGATTCTTTTAATCTGGTAAAATCATTTCTAGCACCTCACTAGGAAGAGTAGTTTTATATTTTCTCACAACCCTTGAGCACGATGGATCCGAAAAATTAAAAACAAATTAAATACATCCGTTAGAGTGTCCTTTCTCGAAGTTTTACGAGCGTTAAGTTAAGAAGGAAAGATATGAGGCGCGTAGCTTTGTACCACGTTATACTGCTTCTTACTTTATTTCGCTTCAGTATCTAAACATAGACAAAGCGGTTTGAGGAGATACTGCCTCTTGTTCATTTACTGTGGTTTTCGGTGATAGAATATCTTTTAATTTATTTAATTGGGAATGGTGGCCTTCAGTTAGAAAATACATTTGAGCAGAATAAAGAAGTTCACTGCCGGAACCGGACGCACGTAAAACTTCGGTCTTCCTACGCTTACTGCGGACACTACACTGCTCAAAATCCTTCGGGGGCCTATCTGGGCTCACCCTTTGCTTACTAATATATTTTTAAAAAATGCAAGTCTCATCTAGCTACGTTGAGTTATTTCTTACAAACCTTTCTTTGATTCTGTTCGACGATTGCCATTTTATTTTAAAAGATTTTAAAAAAATATGCAGTGTTTCTTAAGGGAAGTTATATCTGAAGCAGGGCAGTTGGTTTCTGCAATAATTATCTCCTCTAATTTTAAAAACTTGCTATCTAATTTCTTGTATTGAATTAAAAATAATTTGTCGCACGAATCTCTCTCCTTTTTACTGGATAATCCACTATTTCTAAGAAAAAAAAAACAAAAAAATAACCTATATAATTGGCTACAATACAATTCAAAACTATTCATTCATGTTAAGGACGAAAATTTTTACAGTTAAGTATAATAACTAACCGAAATACGACTGGCTCATATTTTTAATCTACTACCGTGAAACTATAAACCACTGCCATTTGAAAAGGAGCATTTTGTCTGAACTTTTGATATCAACTATATAAAATACACTAACTAACGAGTTACGGAGAACTAATTAGTACCCTGACAAAATGCACTTTTTCGAAAAAAAACAGTATCAAAACTGCACTTCTGAAGAAAAAGTGGTTTTTAAATAAAAATTAATTATGAAGAAGTCATTTTATCGTGAAGAACTAAATTTATACATTTTGAATACTACATACCTTCAGCATCACTCATGATTTTTTTTATTAATTATACCCTGTTACTTTTAAAGTAATACAATGTTTCAATACTGCACCAAACTTAAAAAACGTAATTGACTACAAGGAAAATACAAATATGGTCAACTTTGTCGTATCATAAAAAGTATACTAGACAACCAATACTACTTCAATTACATATAATAAATGTGGTATACCCTCTATTTGCTAAATCTATGAAAAAATATTATATACCGGCATTTTTTAAATTTTGATTAATGACCAACCAGCTCATACTACAGGATCCAACGTGCGTCGCCACACGTTGCACCTTCCCGACAAATGAGTGTAAAATAAGTCTACCACCGTAATGCAATAAGCCTCTAGGCTTAAACTATGCAAATAAGTATAATTTATAGTATAGCCATGTAATGTGTGTGGTAACTGGTAACATTATAGCTGACAGGATTGTTAATATGTTAAATGCTGTAACACGAGGTGCGTACGAGTGTAACTAAAAAACCGGCCATGTGCGTATCGAACTCGCGCAAATAGGGATTCGTATCAAAAAACGGCAAAAAATCACGTTTGTTGTATGGGAGCCCCCTTAAAATATCTAAGGTAAACGCAGCTATTAACGACCCATCGAAAATTCGCAGGTATTACCGATCCATTTCATTAAACTGCAATTTTTACGTTACTGGAACAGTTTATGCTAGAGACATTTGACGAAATACGCACATTTGTTCATTGAGTGTCGCAAATACTTACGTTAGTGTGCGTGGCATTCCGGAAAAGAGACGAAATTCGTTTGTTTCTATGACGATAGTAAACTTGCCGATCGTGTGGTACAAATCCTTAATCTTACAGATAAGCACACCAAAACTTCGTTTAACAGTTTTTAAAGAATTGTATGAAACCTATGATTGTTTTGTATTTTTGAATGTGTTCATTTAGATGTGAGGTCTTAATTTCTTAGAGTATTTCATAAAGTTTGATTAAATAAATATTATAAAACTTCACATTTAATTAAAGCGGTAATACCTTCAATTATTTTAATAGTAGCAGCTTTTTTTTTTTTTTTTTTTTTTTTTTTTTTTTTAACGTGAGGGAAAATCCTCGTAGGATGCTATGCCGGACTCTTACCGACTAAAAAACCTCACGTAACGCCCAACAGCCTATGGTTGAGAGCCCCGGGTAAGCCCTCAGGAAGGATGTCCCGTGACTCCCAACAGACCTACGGCCGCCAATGCGGCCTCGCCCAGGGGGTGGTTCGGGTGCAATCCCGCGTCTATGGGGGATTTCGGGTGTGACCCCGCTTCTAAGGGGGGGGCGTGCGTGAGTGCTCACGTCACGCTGCCGTCATGGGCCTGCTTCTGTAAGGACGGTGAGCGGCCCTCTCACCGTCCCCAGACCCCCGGTCATGGAGGCCGATAGTCCTCGGCGAAGACACGTCGGCGGCGCCCAGGGCGCCGACTGCGGAACTCGGGTGGGAGAGTTCTCTCCCGCACCCGGCCCGCCGCCTCCTTCGCGAGCATGACCTGCTCGCAGAAAGAGGCGGCGCAGTCCCACTTACTCCCGCTGGAGAGCATGGCTCGCACCATGGCCTCGAGCGAGAGAGTGTCCACGCCCAGACCCACTACGAGGACCTGTCGCTGTTGTGCCCACGCCGTGCACTCCACCAGCGTGTGGAGCGCCGTGTCATCGCTGCGGTCCTCGCAGTGCTGACACTCGGCCGTGGTTTCCCGGTGTTTTCGCCACAGATACCTACCGAAGCTACCGTGCCCGGCAAGCATCTGTGTCAACCGGTAGGAGAGAGCACCGTGTCTTCTCTCCAGCCACTCGTCCATGACCGGTCTGACGGCCGCGATTGTGGCGAATCCCCCCTTTGGTTGCTCAAGTCGCATCTTCCATGTCTCCAGGGTTTCCTGGTGGAGCAGGGTCCGCTGGGCCTCGATTTCTCGAGACGCAGGCCTTTGGCCCCGCTCCAGCGCCTCCTTGCGCCATCTGAACAGTGACGCAAGGGCTCTCGCTTCCAGGTCCCATGGAGGGGTCCCGGCTAGGAGACATGCCGCCTCACCGGAGATCGTGCGGTATCCTCTTATCACCCTGACGGCCATCACTCTCTGCGGGCTCATCAGTCTAGCCTCATTGCTGGCCGTCAGGGTCTCCGCCCATACGGGAGCCCCGTACAGGGCCATGCTTCGCACGATCCCAAGGTACAGCCTCCTGTAGGGAGCGTTGGGTCCCCTGATGTTGGGCATCAGCCGCGCGAGTGCGGCCGATGCTCCCCTCAGTTTTGGGACCAAACTTTGGAAATGATGTCCGAAGTTCCACCGGCCATCGAGTACGAGCCCCAGATACTTCATCGAGGGCTCGATGCCGATGCTGACGCCCCCCACCTGTAGGCTGGATCCCGCAGGTGGCCCCATCCGAGGTCCGTGGAAGCACAGAGCCTCGGATTTGTGAAGGGCGACCTCAAGACCCAGCCGCCGAATTCGACCCACGACCTGAGCAACCCCTGCCGTGGCCTTAAGTGCTGCGGCACGGTGCGTTGCTCCCCGCGCCGTAACGAGGGTGTCGTCGGCGTAACATGTTACGCCGACCCCTCTGAGCAACGGACCACGCAGCACCCAGTCGTAACCGATGTTCCACAGGAGCGGCCCTAAAACCGATCCCTGTGGAACACCGCACGACACATCTCGCCGACCCGGCCCTAGCCAGCTCGGGTAAGTTATGGCTCTCTCGGAAAGATAAGCCCCGACAATTCGACGGAGGTAGGGAGGCACTCCATGATAGATAAGCGCCTCCCTGACGCAGTTCCAGGGCAAGGTGTTGAATGCGTTGGCGATGTCGAGAGACACCGCCACCACCACCTCACCCTGTGAGACTGCTTCCTCCGTCAGGCCTCTAATGCGCATGATCGCGTCCACGGTGGAGCGTCCCTGACGGAAGCCAAACTGGCTATCCGCCAGATCAGGCCCCACGCGTGTGAGGTGCCCGACGAGGCGTTGTGCAATAATGCGCTCAAAGAGCTTGCACACCTCGTCGAGCAACACGATCGGCCGGTACCCTGATGGGGAATTTGCCGGCCGCCCCGCCTTTCGAATCAAGACCAGTTTCCCTGTCTTCCAGACCTTGGGAAACTGGCCTTTTTCGAGGCATGCGCTATAAAGACCCATAAGTCGAGGCCCAAGCTCCTCGAGAGCCAGGACCCATGCACGGCCTGGAATGCCGTCGGGTCCAGGGGCGGTGTTTCTACGGGATTTAAGCCGCAGGACAGCCGCCCCTAACTCACCCTCGGTGACTACGGGCACGTCGTTCTCGCTGTCTTCCGCGTTGGGCGCCTGAGACGGAGCCATGCGCGGAGGAACGTGTTCCTCCGCTCTCGACGGGAACAAGGAGTCCAGGACCCCCTCCAGCCGCTCCGGCTGGAGACTCTGGGTTAGTGGGGGCGCCTTAGGGCGTAATTTGCCTCTTACCATGAGGTACGGGCGCCCCCACGGGTTCCGCTCCAGAGTCTCCATCAGCTCTTCGCGGCCCAATTTTTTGGACCGCTTGATGGCGGTCTGGAGGGCCCTCTTGGCCTCCTTGTACCCATCGTAGAGCTCCGTCTCTCGGGCTGCCGCATCGTCTGGGCGGCGACGCCTTCGGCGAAACCTGGTGTACCGGCGGCGCGCGGTAACGCAATCCACGCGCAACTGCGCGATTTCCGGCGTCCACCAGTACACCTGTTTCCTCGCCGGTCTGGGCCTAGCCCTGGGCATCGCCGCATCGCAGATGTGCGACATGGCTCTCCCGAACCACTCCACCTCGGTATCAACATCGGCAGGCCTGTCCGCTGTCGGAATCCAGGACTGCACGATGGCCGCCTCCAGGAGAGCCTCCCGATCCAGGCGATGGAGTGCCCAACGCGGTTCCGGGGGATTCGCGATTGTTGGCGGCAGGTTAGGTGGAGGGGAGACGTCGAACCGAATATATCGGTGATCTGACGACGTCTCCTCCTCCTCCACCACGCGCCATCCCTGGACACGGCGGGCGAGCTCAGGGGTCGCAAACGAAACGTCTATGACCGAGCTGAGCCCCCGCCGCGTCCAGGTTGCGACATTCCCCCGGTTCAGGATGACTAGGCCACGTGTAGTGACCCAGTGCTCCAGTATCCTCCCCCTGCCTCTGGTTTCCCGGGAGCCCCAAGCCTGCGACCAGGCATTGAAGTCTCCCAGGACCAGGACAGGGCGAGGCCGGCATGCAGCGAGAACGACGTCCAGCTCAGGGAGCCATAGCTCAAACTGATGCTGGTCGAGGCTCGGCGAGACGTAAACGGCCACGACAGCCACACCCTCATATTCCGCCGCGACGCAACCCGGGCCCCTAGCAATAAGCGCTAGGCGCGAGTCGTCCGCGCCGGTCCCCCCAAAGATGGTCGCCATGCCGTCCAGATCCACCGGGCTTCCCGGGTGAACCCAGTACGGCTCAGCGACGACGACAATATTAATGGACCACTGCCTGATGCTCTGGTACAGAAGGTCCTGAGCACCAGTGCAGTGGTTCAGATTCACCTGCAGGATGCGGATATGGGTGTCCATTAATGGACGTCCATATCCGCACCCTGCCGCGAACGTGCACCCACACCCTCACCCCTCCGTGCGGACGGACGGGGCTTCGGCCTTGAGGCAGCGCAGGTCTTACTGCCCGCCCGGTGGTTTGCCTCCTTGCCCTCCGCCACGCATTTAAAACAGCGTGGCGGAGCGTCACAGGCAAGGGCCGTGTGACCGGGCTGACTACAGCGGAAGCACCGATCGCCCACGGTGACTTCCGCCGTACACTGCACTCCTACATGCCCCACGACCAGGCACCTATAGCACCTGTCTTCGCGGGGCTGCAGGAGATGCACTTGCGCCCTCAGGAAGCCTCCAATAAGGAGGCTCCGTCCGTCCGCCACTTTCTGGGCCGCCGCGACGGGACAGCTCACGACCGCCGACCCGTGACCAGTGGGGCCAAAGCGGATTTCGCCTGACCTCACCTGATCACGGGGGCAGCCACTCGCCTCCACGACGGCGGAGATTATCTCCTCCGTCGTGGCCGCGTCATCCAGACCCGAAATGCGCAGACTCGCGCATTTGTTGGGTCTGGTGACGCGGACGTCACCCTTGTCCAGCGACTCCCGCAGCTTTGCCGCTAAGGCATCTGCTTTGGGGCCGCTGGTGGCGCCGGAGACCTCGAGGAGGCGCGCTCCGGTGCGCGTCACCTTGCACCGGAGCCCCCCCTCAATCTCGAGGGCCTTGAGGTCTACTGAGGCTTTCGCCTGCCTCAGTACCTCGGCGTACCCCACGCCCTTCGCCTTGCCTTCTGTCGTCACCGTAATGACGACGGCAGTGGAGCGAGGAGCGCGGAGCCTCTTCGGCGCCTTCGCCGCGGCGGCCTTTGCCGCTTTTGCGGCGACCTTTGCCGCCTTCTTGGCGGCCTTCGCCGCCTTTTTGGCGGCCTTAGCCGCCTTCTTCTTTGCTCCTGCCACCTCCCAGATCCCCTCTCTAGAGGGAGTCTGGGGTGCGGCGGGAGCGCTGACTGTGCTGGTGGAGGCGGGGTTGCCACCTCCACCAGGTGCCGTCTTCTTGGGGGCGGAGGCCTTCCGCTGGAGACCGGGAGCCCCACTGGGTGCAGCCGTCGTCGCGTACGACGCGACGGCGGGTGCCGCCAGCGGCGGGCGGTATGCCCGGTCCTCGAGAACGCCGAGGCGGCGTTCGATGGTCTCCAGCAGTTGGACCATCGTCGGGGTCGCCTTAGGTGCACGGGGAGCGGGGGTTTTAACACCCCGAGCCTCCCCGGCCCCCTGGACGAGCTGCGTAAGCTTGCCGATTTCCTCCCGCATCAGCTCTTGCTGCTTGCGGGAGTCGGCAAGCTCCTTCTCCAGGCTCGCAACCCGAGCCCGGAGCTTCCCCTCCTCGCTGGAGACGCTCCTCTCAAGGAGCTCCTCCAGCGCCTTCGTCGCCCCTGTGACTGCTTCCGTCACAACCTTCTTTTTGCCCGCAACATTCTTGGCGCCCTTTACGGCGCCAGTAATGCGGGCAAAAGCCGCCAATATTTCCTTCGCCGCCGGCACCTCCGTGACCCTCCCGCTTGGCAGCGGGGGCACAATCGCAGGCGGCTCTGCCATCCTCCCTCTCGCTCTGTAGAGGTCGGCTTTCCGACCTCTACCCGCGGTGGTAGCAGCTACCTTCCTAGGAAGGCTGCCTTCCTCCTCGCTGCTGGAAGATTCGGACCCGGGCCGACGGAACAGGCCTTTGCCTGGTCCGCTTGACCTAGGTCGCTTCCGCCTCGCTTCTTCGGCATGGAGACCGAGGGTATCCTCGGTCTCGGTACCCATATCAACTGCCGACTCCATCTCGGAGCCGGCACGGGTTGACGCGACCTCCGCGTCACTGGGGGTGGTTTTGAGGCACACCCCTGGGCCTGAACTATGGTGACCCCTCCCATATACCACCAGGGATGAACCCCGGCGGGGGTCGACATGCCGAGACATGCCAAGCGATTCCCCGGACACTGTCCGGGTGCGCTCCTGGGTAGCTACATCTGTAATAATTTGCTCCATAGTAAGTTTTGCAGTTTTGCGTCCGCCGACGTAAGGGTGGGAGTGGGGAAGTTGGGAGAGGATGTGAGGATGGGAAGGGTGGGAAGGTGGGAGTGACGCCCTAGGCACTGAGTTCCCCCCAGCGATGCAACAAATAGCCGGGCGTCAGAGCGTGAGTTTCGGGATAATTTTTTAAAGAGGTTTTCTTCCTCGCAACTCCAGAGAGCCACCGTGCCCGTCTGTTGCCAGACGGGGTTACGGCTCGGCCGAACGATGGTTCCTATGGAACCGTGTACTTCGCCACTGATCACTCAGTGGCGAAGTACTCGTCGCCCTGGGAGTGCTCCACTAAGTACGCTCTGCATAACAGAGCGCATGTGGAGAACTCCAAACCGGCCATAAAGGCCCCCCCTCCTTGGTGGACTATTGGCCGTGGGCGACGACGTGCGCCTCAGGCGAAGTCCACATCGTCGTCCACGTTACCAGGATGCACCACGTGGAGGTTGTCCTACCCAGCACCCCTTAATAGTAGCAGCTATTGCCGACTCATGGGCCGGTGATTGCGATGCATATTAAATTTTGTTTTACCTCTTTCTCGTCGATATGTATACAACACAAGACAATAAAGCAATTATTTTAATATGACATCTTAATCTAATACAGTCAGCCTTTGTAACACACAATTACCGATCTATACTATTTGGTCTAGTTTTCTTATTTAATCGTTTTTTGTTTACTACGAAATACAACTTTAATCATTCATTGTCATTATAAAGGAGCATTATAAAATTACTTTTTATTGCATTACAATGTTTGTATTAATTAATATTATTTGCAACACTATTTATTTAAAATCTCTGCTATGGCTACAAAAATCAAATAAATACATATAATCTACTTTTTATGAGTCGGCCATACAATTTCGTAATTATGTATTATATCGGCTATTACCGATCTATATGAGTCGGTGATAGTAAGTACGGGAAGCTATTGCCGATTCTATACAAATCCTGGTCGTTTATGTAACATAACACTAGTTTAATGAAATATTAGCTTATTATCCAAACAATATTTTGAAGATAAAAAAACCATAAAAGCTCTTTTACAACATAATGTCTTAGTCAAATAGCATCGACCAGAGTATCTAAGTGACTTTTCCTATGAAGTATAATATGAAAGTGTATGAAAGGTAGTATGAAAGGACTTGAGCAAACCTACATGATTTTCTGCAAAAACACCATAATGTGTTTCTTCTTAATTAAACAAAATACCTGCCTATACATTCTTCTTGTTTTTAACAGTCGGTAATAGGTTCATAAAAATCGGTAAATAGCTTCATAGCCTTTCGTATGGGTCGGTAATACAAACAATGGACTTGATCACTTAATTATTTTTTTATTTTATTAGTATTGTGTTTAAGGGCAATTTAGGGCTTTAAACATAAACTAGACAAACTAAAGTTTCATATAAAATCAAAACATTGGGTGTGAACTCAATCACCATTCTTAATAACTATCATCAATTTTAAAATTGTCTTAACAGGGTCGGTAATACCTGCATTTACCTTATATTGTTTTAATTTGATATTCTGTGAGTATTTCAAGCGTCTACTTGTTGCCCTTATTAATATAGGTACTTAAAATAAAATGCCAAAAAAATCACGTTTTGGGAGCCTCCATTAAATATTATTATTTTTTGTTTCTAGTATTTGTTGATATAGCGGCAACATAAACACATAATCTCTAACAATTTCAGCTCTCTAGCTATGGCGGTACTGAAACACAGCGTCGTGACGGACAGACACACGTACGGCGAAGTCTTATGTCTATACATGAGACTTCATCACTCGGTCCCGTCCCGTTTTTACTCGAACTGCCGAAGATAGGAGGGTAATGTTTTTCGAGATAATGTATGTATGTATGTATAATTCTTTGTCACGTCCTACGGCCTGAACGGCTTGACAGATTTTGACATGCGAGGTGTCAATTGATTTGTCGTAATTGAGTGAGTGACACCAAGTACAATAAAATTTCTAAAAAATCAAAATGGCTGACTTTTGGCGCTAAAATGAAAACGTAGATTTTTTTTCTTGCACGCTCTACAGACTCAACGGCTTGACGGATTTTAACATACGAGGTGTCATTTGATTCGTCGTGATTGTGTGCGTGATACCAGGTATAATAAAATTCATGGAAAATCAAGATGGCGGGTTTTTGGCGTTATAATTATTTAACTGCGATGAACGCAAAACTATCTTTTGGTAGTATGGAACAGTTAAGTATGGAACCCTGAAAATCGTTGCGTCTATATGGAGCGAAAGAAAGGAGTGAATAATTTAATAACAGTGTATTTATCACTCGATAATTTCCATCACAGGTAATAGTGTACAATGTACATCTATCATTTTTATAGCTTTTGCCCGCCACTTTGTCTGCGGAAATGGTTACATAGATCAGCATTTATACTTTTTTTTATGAAGCTTATTGTGCAAATACAAATATATTTTTATGATATGTCTTCGACAGTGATGAAATTATGAAATAAATAATAATTCATAAAAAGGGGTTGAAAATTACAACCTGAGGATTCCATCAAAACTACATACAAAGAAGTTAGCCAATTATTCTAAAGCAAGCGAATAAATTAGACAACTGTCCTCGTCTTGTCACGGCTATGAAAAGACACCTCAACATACGAAAATCTTAATTTTGGGCTGACTTCTGCAACTGTATAACAGTGCTTCTATTCCTAAGCTTCAATTTGGAGTGGTTCGATTCCAGATATATTATACATTTCTCAATGTTTGCCGGTTAAAACCAATATTGAATGTAACCAGCTCAACACAGTTGGCGGTAGAGCTCAGCTTGATTTAGGATCTATTAAAAATAAAAGAAGTAAAAATATTACTCGACTATGCTCTTAGATTTACAAGGCGCGCAATAACTGCTAAGACATTTTAACTACGAAAAAAGTAAAAGACTGTATAAACCGGCCATTATCCAATAAAAAAGAAACAGGTTTTATGAAATTCATAAAATACTGTAAGAAAACAAATAACACTACCACAAACACAAAGTATATTCGACCTTGCTTACAAGAAATAAGTTCTAAATTCATTTGAGAAGGTTCAACAGTATTTTTCCCTCACATTTTCCTCTTGGTACTTAATAAGACTGTATTAGATGTAACCTCGGGAGCACATTCGTATGTAGACAATTTTTTTCATTTACTTGTACACAATTACGTTCAAATAAAACGTTCGTGAAAAGATTTGTGTTGATTTTTTCTGTCGTTGAACGTTATATTTTTATTTGCAGTCCAACATGTCTTGTTTTCATGTTGATTTCTCGCTTATCTTTATTTTCTTCTTCACAAAAAATACGTGTTCTGTAATTTTTGGCTCTCTAGAGAGTACCCCCATACTTTGTACATGAATCAATGACGCTAAATGAAGTCTCATTTTAAAATCCGGGAGTTATTTTTAGGGTTCCGTACCCAAAGGGTAAAAAACAGAACCTTACTGAGACTTCTGTCTGTATCTCAGGGACCGTGATGACTAGACATCTGTTTTTTTTTCACATACTTATAGGTATGATGTATTTCTGTTGCGGTTATAACAATAAATAGGTGCTTGTTATGTAAATGTAAGTAGAACGCCTGGCAAAATAACAAATACTTACATACTAAAATAAAAAAAAAAGTTATGATTTAAGGGCCCCTATGCAAAGCAACGTGATTTTTTGCCGGTTTTTGGTACGGAACCCTCCACAACAGATTTTTTCTGAGTCGTTTAGAGGTGGCTGGCATTTCGAACAAAAATTGGATTATCAAAAAGTAGTAAAGAGACAGTCTAGACTAGACAATACCGCCGAATTAATGATGTTGAACCACCGCTGATTACAGCTTAGCTCACTGCTCACTTTGTCTGGGTTGTAACCCCAAAGGATACTAAACAGACATCATACATAATACAGTATAAATATCTTTGAACCAAACCAACGTTCACAGAAACTTTGACAAGTAATTTAGCAGAGGATTAATAATTTTGTTCTTGAAATTGTGTTTCGACACGACTTATCTGAGAAACTTAATCTTACCTTGAGTTTATAAGCATTTCCAATTGCTTTTATTGGAAACCCTTTTGTATACTCTCTTTTAATTGTCTTGTTTTGCACTGAAAACGTTACTAAATGTACTACTATTTTTTTCTTGCCATTATGTGAAACAGTAGGTTTTCATCTACAGTGCTAGACTTTTCATCTACAAACTACTTAGTCAAAGCATGAGAGAAATTTTACAATGCCTGACCACTTATTCATTGATGAACGCCCAATCAAAACCCTAAGCCTAGAATTTTGAAAGGTAAGCTACCCTATATATGTTTTTCTCTAGCTAGAGGCTTAGTGGGGTAGTTACAATACCCTGACGAAAGACATAATTTCTCAAAGGTCGGGGAAAAAGTCCATTTACGAAATAGAGCAACAGATAGGCATACAGCTACTTAGGCTAAAAGCGAATTGTAAATGACATTTAGACATAACGCGAGTTGGGCAGAAAACGGACTGTATTATTATTGTAACTGTATTAGTAATAAATACGCTGGAGACCATAGTGGGGGCTATAGTCTCCAGCGCGCAGCGGGGGAAAGTGGGAAGTCTGCGAGCAAGTTATGCTCGAGAAAGAGGCAGCGGGGAGGGAGCGGGGTAGAATTCTCCCTCTCGAGTTCCGCAGTCGGTGGCGGGACCGTCGCCGGCTGCTTTACGCCCAGGACCACCGGCCTCCATGACCGAGGGCCTGAGAATGCGAGGTGGCTACTCGTCGTTCTGCCAAGACGGCGGCGTGTCTCTTCGCCGCAACTATCCCCCCTTTTGCCAAGTAGCGGGATAAGACTCGAACACACCCCCAGACGCGGGATATAGCACCCAAACCATCTAAGCGAGGCTGCGGTGGTAGCCAAGGTCTGCTGGGAACCCTGGGACATCCTTCCAAGGGCTTATCCGAGACTCCCGGCCATAGACTGTTGTAAGGCATTGTGTGGTTTTAGTCGGTGTAGGAATTCCACAAAAAAAAGACGCGAGTTAGGCATACTGCGAAGTAGTCTTACTGAGCGCAAAGGGCAAGCTAAAACCCCAAATGGTCCTGTAGGTTAAGTTCCTAACACACAGACTATCCTCGTGTTCTTATCCCATATGCTAATATTTTGTGTATCCATTGATAAAACTATGTCATATGGGGAATAGTCAGTACCCGCGGCAGGGCCAATGTGAAATTCTGTTCCCGTTTTGACATCCCATGGAAGGATAAAAAATGTTACTGCTATGATAATCCATCGCTGTACCGCATTTCAGCCAGATTCTTAAGAGAGTGATAGAGTAACAAGCATCCATGTATACATACATAGGTACTAACACATTCAAAGTAAGGATACATTGTCATGATGTATTCAGAGGTTTCACTAAAATTTCGAATCGTAAAATCAAGGAAGCAATTGTGAATAGCGTTCGCAAAACTTTCCAAGTCTCACACTTTCTACAAACTGTGAAACTTGACAATATTAATCTAGAACTTAACTTTTTCATAGTTACATAATACGTAGAACTTTTATAAAATTTATCTGTAATGTCGCACTAAATTGAGTAACAAGTTCTCGACAAACAGCAGAGGCGAAAAATCAACGTCATTGGTTGAGCAAGCTATGGCTTGGAACCGATTTGCGGCATTTCCATTTAAGAGCTTAAAATGTGCTTCGGATAATATGTGAAACTGTTGATCCTGGTGGCCAGGAACCTGGCGGTCATTAAATTAAGTCGAAAACCTCGTTCCCCTAAAAATTTCGACAGCAAATGGCCACAGCCGGCACTTGGCCATTTCAGAACGGGACTCCTATCCTATTATGTATTTTCACACAGAGTGCGAGGTTGCAATCCCTACTACATGAATTGCTATACCTAACTCAATCCAACAATGTTTATTGATTGCTCTTAAGTCAGATCCTAATTGTGTTACCTTGAGTGTCCCTTTAACAATATGCCCATAAATACAAACACATACCTAGTTAGTACATTGTACGACTCCCTCAAAGCTGTATATACTATGTGACATAAGTTTCTAAGCATCTTGTTGAAACCTCATAATAGTATAAAATTTAAAAAAATATTTGATTTTATTGATTTCGTAAACATGAATATAGCGGACGTTTGCGTTAACAATGCCATAATGAAAAATTCTGAAAAAACAAGAGTTCTCTCTGGAGCAAGATCCGAAACCGAAACTTTTGTGTTACAGGTACAGAAAATACTGAAATTCAGCAGGGACAGAAGATGCAGATTCCCTTCCTGATATTTTTTCACATAAAATTAAAAATGGCGCAATATTATGACAATGTTCCCATTTTCATTCCACCAAAATGGATTCATAGAGGGCGCAAATCTTTGGGACTGAATCCAGCAACACCTGTAGGCCACAACAACAAATCCTATACATTTGCTGCCTATTAAATAAGATCGTGATGAAAATTTTATCATTCATCGTAATGAAAGGAAACCTCAACCAACCATTTATACCAATCCGTCTTGGGTTGAACAGTACGACCAAAAATAACAGAATGGTTATAAATGGTCAAGTAAAACAATATGGCCGATAAGGACAGTATGGTATGGCCAAGTATAACAGTATGGCCAATCTCAAAATGATTGGCTGATTTTATTGATTAAACTGATTTTATAAGAAAACTGATTACTCTATCAAAGAATAGTGTAGCTGATTAGAATTGGTCTAATGCCGAAGGGCTTACGCCTCCACAAAAATAATTGGCCATTAGCCTCATTTTGTTTAACTATTTAGTACATTATTATTTGGTTTGTTTGGTTGTGTCATGGCGTGAAATTTACAATTGAATCGCCTAATTTCTGAATTTTGTTAATCTACCATAATTGATCTACTTCTGTATACATTTAGATTCTCATATATTTACACAATAACTTACACTTGTTGTCATTTCTGATTTCTAGTTACATTACATACATATACACGAAACCTTGGCTTTGGAACGCACGTTTTTGCTATGAAGATCTGACAGCTGAAGAAATAAAATTCGAGATTTAATCTTACATCTATCTACCAAGTGTAAAAAAATAGACTGAACCAACTACTTAGGTTGGTAGAGTCAAGGTTGTGTACATAGTTCTACAACGATTTTTTGCTTACCCGAATTTTATAACCATACATTTTGTGAGTATGTAATAGTGTATCCCTAGATTCATCGTTTTTTTTAACGAGATGAAAATCCAACATGTGTGCTATGCCGAACTCCTAGGTACCGACTAAAAACCACACGTATTTCACCTAACAGCTTACGGTTGAAAGGATACCCCAAGACTCCCAACAGACCTACGGCTGCCACTGCGGCCTCGTCTAGGGAGGGTTCGAGGTGCTATCCCACGTCTTTAGGGGGTTATACAGGAATTATCCCGCTTGTTGGGGGTGGGAGGGAGAGCGTGCATGTCAAGCTCGTCTAGGGCCTGTTTCTGTAAGGACGGTGAGCAGCCCTCTCAACGTTCCGGTCATGGAGGCCTATAGTCTTGAGTCATCGTCCCTAGCTTAAGTTAATTATTTGCATTGAAAGTGCATTTACCATCATTACCACATGTACTTAGATACGCCTTGTGCCACGTAATAGAGAATTGCAAATTCCTTGTGTAATAGAAAAAATCCTACCTCTTACTACATCCGTGAAGCATTGATTATTCGCTTGAAAATTTGTATTGTTTTTATTTTTTAGGTTTGCAATGTTCATAAATGACAAGTGATTGCTTAAAATTATATTTAAGTACGAGTAGAACTGTTTCCATAAATATACGCGTACAAAATGTTTGTTCTTATGTTACGTGGGAGGGCTTACCCGGGGCGCCCAACCGTAGGCTGTTAGGTGGGATACGTATAGTTTTTAGTCGGTAGGAGTTCGGCATAGCATCCATGTTGGATTTTCCTCAAGTTAAAAAACTTAATGTTACGTCATCGTGTGCTGTCGTGTTTATGAATCACATAATAGACAAGTCTTAGCGATGGGTCTATTTTTACTTTTCTTTTCTCTTTTCACATGTTGAATTCTTTCATGGATGCTTACCGAATACAACCACAGGGTGCCCTATCACTGCCTACGGCCGAAAGCTTTGGGTAAGCCCTCGGGAGGATGTCCTAGATGTCCGACTGACTACTGAATAAAACCGATTAAATTTCATTTTTGTAAATGTAAACACATTCTAGATTCTAGAACATCTCACGCAACAGTTGCATAGCTCGGAAGTGATTTTACGCAATTATGCAACATGTCAAACACTGAGACACTACAATGTGACCTGTGTTGACATTAATAGTCTACAATACCATCTCATACCCTCCTTTAACTGAAATCTAATATTCCATGACTAGGTTGCATAGAGCAACCCGACTAGTACAAGGGGAATAGACATAGCATGTTTGCTCTATACATATATCTGTCTGTCCATAAGCTGCCGGGGAAATCGTATTAATACACAAGTAGGTACACCATTGAAAAAGCAATCGGCTGTGACTATGGAACTTACACAAAACAATTAAAACAACACACTCAAAATTTCTTATACCTTTTGGAACCCGCTTTGACGGAAGGGAAAGTATCTCTCGCCTCTCCTCCCGATAAACGTCATAGATCGCGTTGATCTGTGACTGGGTTGGAAGGTCCGGTTTAGATGGTTTCCAAATATCCAGTACCCATTCCATACAGAAAATGAAAGTTATTTTCGCAAAGACGAGCACTTTACACGCGTAGAATGCAAAAAGTATACCAGTAGTTGCGTATGTATTCATTGAGAAGACCTTGAGATCCTGTCAAGGTTGAACACTGACCTGACTGGTTATACTGTCTTCTGAAGTAAAAGGTGATCGACATTCCTTGCAAGTAGCGATGAGTCGAGAAATACTGGTACACAGTTTAATATGTTAAGAATTATAAATATTCATATCTTATTGCTTTACTTCCGTGAAAAAAAAAAGCATTTTGACGATAATATCTTTATTTATACAAAATAAGTAAAAAACCTGTACCTACATACTAAGTGATTAATTCATTTGACTCCAATTTGGTATATCGTAGGATAGTTTTTACAGCGAAGATTCACTAAGAAAGTAATTTTTAACATAATGGTTATCATTTATAAAAGTTACTTTAATTCAACATGCCATTGAAACTTTAAAAGATCAATATATTTCTCTTACATAGATGCATCTGCCTACCTGTTTTCTCGAAGAGGTAGGCAGAAGCATGCATATACAACCACATTTCATCTGTAAAAGGAGGTCAGTCTAATACGGGTGCATGGGGGAACTGACCAACCAGATGGATAACTCAGGTGGTCGGTTGGGAAAGGGGGAGTTATTCCCCCGTTCCCAACCGACCACCTGAGTTATCCACCTGGTTGGTCAGTTAGGAATAAAAGTTCCTAACCACCCACCTCGTGCACATGGTTGGTCAGTTAGGAATAAAAGTTCCTAACCACCCACCTGGAACTGTATAAAATAAATAATGTCCATAATGTCTACTTTATCAATATACCTATATGTCTATATGGCAAAACAAATGAAGATCAGCAAAACAAATTAAGATCGACAAAACAAATGAAGATCGACAAAACAAATGAAGAGCGACAAAACAAATGTAAATCGACAAAATAAATGAAAATCGACAAAACAAATGACGGTCGGATAAACAAATGACGATCGGCAAAACAAATGACGATCGAAAAAACGAAGATTGACAAAACAAATGAAAATCGACAAAACAAATGAAGATCGACAAAATAAATAAAAATCGACAAAACAAATGAAAATCGACAAAACAAATGACGGTCGGATAAACAAAATAATGTCGATCGGCAAAACAAATGACGATCGAAAAAACATATGCAGATCAATAAAACAAGACTATTGCTTATAGTCTTGTTTTGATAAAAATTTTAAAAATACTCTCAGCCATATTTTGTAATCTAGATGCGATTGCCATTCAAAAAAATAGGTGCAAGCCAATCTCGACCTTAATGACATTTCTCTAAAATGTGATTTTAGGCGTTTATAGACATCATTGATCACTAATATATAAAAAAATATTAGATATTAAGCTTGTTCATAAGGTCGAAATTTGCTTGCACCCATTTTTTTTTAATCTAGATGCTTAACCATTTTAAAAAAATAGGTGCAAGCAATTCTCGACCTTATGGACATGCATAATATTTATTTAATTTTTACATATGCGTGATCAGTGATGTCTATAAACGACTACAAGAACATTTATAGAGAAGTGTCATTAATGTCGAGATTTGCTTGCACCTATATTTTTGAATGGCAATCGCATCTAGATTACAAAATATGGTAGCAAATATTTTTTGATCTTATCAAATTGCCTAGTCTTTTGTTTTATTGATCTACATATGTTTATCCGACGGTCATTGGTTTTGCCGACCGTAATTTGTTTATCCGACCGTCATTTGTTTTGTCGATTTTCATTTGTTTTGTCGATCTTCATTTGTTTTGTCGATCTTCATTTGTTTCGTCAATCATCATTTGTTTTGTCGATCTTCATTTGTTTATCCAACGGTCATTTGTTTATCCGACAGTCATTTGTTTTACTGATCTTCATTTGTTTTGTCGATCTTCATTTGTTTTGTCGCTCTTCATTTGTTTTGCTGATCTTCATTTGTTTTGTCGATTTTCATTTGTTTTGTCGATCTTCATTTGTTTTGTCGATCTTCATTTGTTTCGTCGATTTTCATTTGTTTTGTCGATCTTCATTTGTTTATCCAACGGTCATTTGTTTATCCGACAGTCATTTGTTTTACTGATCTTCATTTGTTTTGTCGCTCTTCATTTGTTTTGCTGATCTTCATTTGTTTTGCCGATTTTCATTTGTTTTTCGATCTTCATTTGTTTTGTCGATCTTCATTTGTTTCGTCGATCTTCATTTGTTTTGTCGATCTTCATTTGTTTATCCAACGGTCATTTGTTTATCCGACAGTCATTTGTTTTACTGATCTTCATTTGTTTTGTCGATCTTCATTTGTTTTGTCGCTCTTTATTTGTTTTGCTGATCTGCATTTGTTTTGCCATATAGACATTTGGGTATATTGATAAAGTAGACATTATGAACATTATTTTATACAGTCCCAGGTGGGTGGTTAGGAACTTTTATTCCTAACTGACCAACCAGGTGCACAAGGTGGGTGGTTAGGAACTTTTATTCCTAACTGACCAACCAGATGGATAACTCAGGTGGTCGGTTGGGAAAGGGGGGAGTTATTTACTGTGGAACTTTTTATAATATCGTCAATAGTTTTACGTGCCTTCCTAAGCACGGAAACGTTCTATAATCGAGTTGCCTAAAACCTCAGGATCGACCCTATGGTCGATCCTGAGGTTTTAGGCAACTAAGTCATTAGGCTATCCTTATGATTATTTACAGAGCTGATCGGGCCAAGAATGCTTCAAAAAGTACGTACTACCCGTTCGCTCTAAGTTTGCCGGTCGCCTCTCTTTCTACGCATTTACACCAGCCTCTACGCTAGTAAACTTGGAGCGAACGAGGTATAAGTAGTGCCTTTTTTTTAACGTGTATAAAATCCTACATGAATGCTATGCCGTACTCCTACTAACTAAAAACCACACGTTCTCTACATACTGCCTACGTTTGGGAGCCCCGGGTAAGCTGTCGGAAGGATGACCGCAGGAACGCAAGTAGTACCTAAGTAAATTCAACTAGGCAATATCAAATTTGCGATACCTTCATACATAATGAAGTTCATATATGAAATTCTTTATCAAATTATCATATTTGATAGAATTTCATTAGGTATATCTCTTGCTTTCTTATAAAAGGTAACATTTACTTCATTATAAAAAGTTTATAAATGTGTTCTCACGATTTTTGTATGACGAAAATTTATTTATTTTATAACCTCATCGTCATTAGGTTATAAAATTTCTCTTTGAGAGACAATGAGATTTTGTCTAAATTTTAATACCTATCTTGAAAATTCTCACACAGTGATCCTTTCCTTTTGTACAAACTGAAACGCAATAGAAAATATCACAAACGGCCCCACTTCTATCATAAAAAATTATTCATCTAAAAACCTCGAAGATTAGCAATAATTCATCTCCATGAATAACCAAACTTGTGATTTACTAATGAACTTCCAGTACACCACAACAGCAATATCATAATTTATTTTTCAACCCTTCTATTCGAAAAGTATCACTTCACTATCACACGCGCAAAATAGCGCTTTTCTGATAAAAGCTTTTTAGCGGACGGCAAAGTGATTTAAATTTGGAACTCAAAACATTCATAGAAATCGAAACTATTAGAAGCTAACTACGTCGTTTTCAAACTTATTTTTTCTGATAGAAAGGGGATGAAAAGTACTTAAAGTAAATTACTCGAGAGCAAATTATTTTCTCCTCTGGCGGTGTACTTTGAATCCCTCACTGTGCTCAGGATTCTACGTTATAATCCCTCGCTAAGCTTGGGATGCTATTCTAGAATCCTTCGCTTTGCTCTTGATTAAAGGTAGCGCCCTCGCCGTAAAAACACCATTTTGCTCCCTTGTTATACAATCTACTATTCTACTACAAACTGTTATTGTAAGTAATCGAATGCTATTAAACAAAGTGGAAATGTGAAGGTAAACTACCCTTGACATTCATTTTATTTTTAAACCAGATGGTGCCTGCGGCTCCGACCACTTGTAATTCTGTTCCCCTTTTCACATCCCGCGGAAATTTTCTCGGAGGATAAAAAGTAAGGGGATATTAGTAGAAACATAAAAACGAGACTAGGTATGTTACTTCAAAATAATTTAGAATTCGAATGGCGAAAAAATTGTAAGTTTAGCTGTTTCCGAGTTTATCGATTACAAACAAATCTCTCATAACCTTTTCGTTGCTCTACATCCTATCAACTATCTACATTGTGTTTAATGAAAATTTATTACTGTGTCACAATTTACGTAACTGTTTAAGAAATGTAGATCTAGAAGAGAAACCCGAAGTTTTTAGTGATTACATCCAAACCCGATGTTAGTTCTACATACATAATATCAAATTTTCAAACAAAAGTAGATGATAGGTATTTCCTCTGAGAACTTAGTCCCATATCACAACATAACTATAGAGAACTAATTACTGTCAATATTAACATCAATATTAATGTCATTTTTCGGTTTGCTTACGTAATAGAGTCGTTTCAAACATCTCATTGTTAACAGTTTACATTATTTTAACTTAATATATTCTTACATACACTGACCCGTTGGAGCTTTAACTATAAATTATGGAAGACGCGTCGCATTGAACAATTGTCCACATAAATAGTTAAAGTTCAATGGACATAGCAGGTGATATAGTTCTTCCAATTTGAAAAGTCCCTTCTTTACTTGAAATGTAAAGAAGAAATGGTACTTTATACGTAAGTATTGTTTTGCGAAACAAGAGTGGTGGTGTGACGTGCACATTCACCTGCGCTTGCGGTGAATCCGCAGTCGTACGTCGCGATCACCGCTAACAGACGCCATCTTGGAAAACATTTTTTTTTTCATAAATCGAACTTTTTCTAGTGTGTGTTTTGTCAACGGTGACGGATCTTTTTTTGCGGTGAGTATTTGAGAACGTTTCTTTTTCTTTTATTTAAGAATTTTGTGTGTTCAAGTATACAAAATTATAAGTTTAACTATTAACGACAAAATAATTTATTTTATAAAGACGCTGAAAACTTACGTATATTTTACACAGTTTGTTTTCCTATTTTTACTTTTTCGAACTTATTCCAAATTTTGATTTTTAAATATATTTTTATAATTAAACATTTGCACTTCTAAATTTACAGCGTTTAAGTTATAAAATAAATGAGCTGGTAATACCCTAAAACGTGCTAGAATTGAAATAGGAAGGTACTCAATTAATAACTAAAACTAACTTAATAAGAAACTTAACTGTTAATAACTTCAGAAACGGATAAGCTTAGAATGTACCAGAAGGAGTTGACTAGGTACTTACATTAAAACCAGTAGAGACTGTAACACATCTGGTACCTATTGCATACGTGCAATGGCACTTTTAGATCAGTCAGATCATTAATACCTACTTTCGATCAGATGGGCATAACATAGAACATCATTATCGTATAAATATCAATGAACAAAAATGTTCAACAACCCTGCCAAGTATTTTATTTTTATTATAAAGTTACAAATTATTGAAATAGCAGTTTTTGCTACTTGATTCCTTTCAGAAATTATAATTACTTTTTTTTTTTTTTTTTCAAATAAAAAAATGGAAAATCGATTTGTGTTATTTTTCTATTAGAAATCTTCGCTTTTTAAAAATTTCTTCTTATAAAAAAATAAAGAAGTCACCCAGGTGTCAGAAATTGAACTTGAGAACAACATTATCCAACAAAAAAAATGAGTATTAGTACCTTATCAAAAATATTCGGCCTGATTATTGATAGCTGTTTACATTTTTCAGTACTAGATTTCACGTGCCCTTTCCCAAATCTAGTTTTTTTTGGAAAACAGGCACGCAAAAGTTTTCTATTTGTTCCCGGGATAAAAATTCAGGTTTAGCCAATCAAAAATGCAACTAATTTTATCCAACTTACATTTAATGACGTGTACTCTACGCACAAGGAACCAACCAATTCTGACTTATTTAGTAACATATTGAATTATTTTACTGTTGATTGACGGCACTTGGTGGAACTTGCTGCACATATTTAGTAAATTCTCGTGCTGAATAAGAAATATAAATATTAATAAGCTTTTACAAACTTTCTCAAAATGTCATCTCCTTATTGATAGGTAAAGTCAAGCCAACCCTTTATTTCGAAAATGAATCGGTTGTTTTCCAAATCACACATGTTCAAAAATTGAATTTTTTTTTTAGTGTGGCAATATCATCGTTAATGTTACGTTCAACTTTTTTCAATTCTTAAACTCACTTGTCCCATACTAAGTAACATTTTTCTAAGGCTACGTAAAAAATGATTTGTTTTCCAAACATCTCTAGTCCAGGACTTGTGCTTTTTGGTAACCAAACGCAAGAAAAATGAAATGTCATTTTGACATATGTTGTTGACAGCCGAACCGTTCATTCGCGGCATTTTCTATGCTTTCTTTGTGGTCTGTTTATTATAAACCTTCTTACGAATTAAAAGTAAATAATGGATCCTGAAACCGAATCTACCGCTGAACAAACTGCAACAGCTGCAAATACATCTAGGAAGCGAAAAAAAGGTATATCACATCCCCATCAATACGAGAAAAACAAGAAGAAAAGAGCCCGTGTCACAGGAATGGAATACACCTCGTCATCAGGACGCAATGTGCCGAGACGTACATCAAAAGGACTTTGTTCTACTGGCTGTAAATACAAGTGCTCTTTAAAACTAACATTGGATGACCAGGAATCGGAGTTTATGAAATACTATTCATATGAAACGAATATAGAACAAGATGTTCATTTGATGGGATTAATCACGAAAACAGAAATCGCAAGGCACCGACCGCGTGACAATTCACAGAAACCGAAACCTCGGTCTGCCTCATTTGTGTATCATTTACCTGCTGCTAATGGAGTGAAGCATAAGGTTTGTAAAACTACACTTTTGAACACTTATGACATAAAGGAGTCAAAAATTAGACGTTTACAGGCTCTCATAAGAGCTGGCAAGGTTCCGAAACGAAAAAATCTTGGGAACACTCATCATTCAACTGCAGAAGAAATAGTTGAGAAGATTAAAGAGCACATAAAATGTTACCCCACTCATGAAAGTCACTACTCAAACAAGACATATACTTACTTGGATCCTAGACTGACAATAAAACAGATGCATACTTCTTTTAAAACTAAGTATCCTGGATTACATGTCCCATACAACCGTTACTACTCTATTTTTAAACAGTATTTTGATCTTCACTTTGGGCGACCACAGGTAGATACCTGTATAACATGTGAACAGCTAAATGTTACTATATCCAACTCTCATGTAAGTGAGAGTGTGAAAAAGCAAGCCGAAACAGACCTGAAAGTGCATAAAGCACGAGCAAATAAATTTTATACTACAATAAAAAACACCAAAGATTTGTGTGAACGAAGGGATGATATGGTGGGACTCTGCTTCGATTATATGCAGAATTTGCCTCTCCCCCACATACCGGTGCAGGATGTATTTTACTTAAGACAGCTGTGGGTTAATGTATTTTTAGTTCATAATCTTAAGACTGGGCAATCAGTGGCTTATGTGTATCATGAAGGTATAGCCAAAAAAGGGGCAAATGACGTATGCTCAATGATTCATGATTATATTAATAACTATATACCAGAAACAGTAAAAAATTTAAGATTATTCTCTGATGGGTGTACTGGTCAAAATAAAAATCATACAATGATCAGATATTGTGCTGCACTGGTAGATACTGGCCGTTTTAAAAATGTAAGGCAGTATTTCCCTGTGCGTGGTCACTCATATAACCCTTGTGACAGGGATTTTGGTACAATAAAAAGAAGCCTATCAAAATGTGACCGAATATACGTTCCAATGGAATATGTTACTATAATATCAAATTCTGTAAAAACAATAGGCAGATTAGAGGTAAAGGTTTTAAATGATGGGGACTTATTTTTGGACTTTAAGAAATGGTGGCCAAGACATTATACTAAAACGGCAATATCAGAGGAAACCAAAGGTAGAGGTGTCATCAGATTACAGATAATCTATTTTCAGCCCACTGTCTTCAAAGAGTTTAGACATTCAATTAAAAGGCCTGGTATTATCCAAGCACATGAATTTATTAATAACCCTGTGAGAAGTACTTTCAAACTACTTATTGCCCATAGAGTGCAGTTGACATGTGGAAAAGCATATGAAACTGTGAATCCCATAAATGCAAAGAAAATTCAGGATATTAAAAAGCTTATGAGCTACATTCCTGATACTCATCAAGATTTTTATAATATTATCTTGACATGGCCCACAACACAAGCTGAATGTGAACTAGAGGATGATTAAATTTGTATTGTGTGTTTGTTAATAAAGACTTAAACATAATAAGGTTTTATTTTAATATTATTATCCTTTAAATTTGTATGAATACCATTGCAATTTATTGACAAAATGACACATGTCCACTTTTATTTACCAAATAGCACATGTCCAAAATTTATGAATTAAAAAAAAATTAGTTAATAAAATTTTACATTGATGTTTTTTAACTTTTCTTATGTAGAAATGTCGTTTGTTTATTTATAACATAAAATATCACTAACCTTTCCCACAAAAAAAATCACAAAATACTTTTTTGTTCCTACTGTAAAAAACCAGTTTAGGACAAGTGCTGTTTGGGAAACAAGCGATTCAAATATCGAGAGTATTTTTGGTAGACCTAAGGGGTCCACGCTCGGTGGGGGTTACACTTGATGAGCCACTTTGGGAATGGGACGGCAAATGTGACAAGAATGTAATGCAGAATGGTAAATAGGAAAGTTTGTAACTCCACCGATTTAGAGACTTCCATCCACAGCGTTGCAAGTTCTAGATACTTATCTAAAATTTATCTGGGACTCTGTGAATTTGAGCTTAATGAGATCCTTGCATCTAATAAGTACAAGTATAATTATATTGGGTGTAACAAAATTGACTCTCCAAATTTCGTCAGGGGTCGTATCATCAGTCAAAAACCATTACAAAAATGAAGAAAAGAAAATCACATGAATACTTTAACCGTAAATCCGTTTTAAAGCTCGTATAAATTTTCACTATCACTCTTTATATCGGTACTGAGCGGCAGTAGAAAGCGACAACGACAGCCAGACGGGTGCTCCGTGTTTGTTTTGCCACGGCGACCATGTTACCTCAAATTGCCGCGGTACAAAATTTATTCTTAATGTTTGACAAAAATATTTTAAAAAATATAAAAATTAACCCCCCTTTTTTATTAAATATATGTATTTGATTTCCGATGCCAAGTCATCTCATAAAATTTGGGGAGTCAATTTTGTTACACCCAGTATACCAAAGTTAATACAGTACTACGGGCATCTCAGGCAACTGAGTTGGTAGTTTTACACATCTGCAGTTGCATGGAAGCAGCGAGCTACAATATGTAAATAACGGTAAATAGCTTCGTCTGTTTAGTTAAAGCTTCCACTGTCTCTTTACTTAGTTGCTAAATGGTTTTGTTCGACAAATAGGTCTAATTTGAATGAATGTATAAATGATGAAATTATCTTTATTCTTGTAGGTCAGAGTAACGTCTCTAGATTACTGTAAAGTAATATGAATAAGCTAGAAAGTTGAAATTGTCACAGATAATGTATTTTTGTTGCCATTATACCAAAACATAAATACATACATACATTAATATAGCCACGCCTTTATCCCCGAAGGGGTAGGCAGAGACATAGTATACGCCCACATTTCATTGTTTTATGCCCTACATAATAGGTGGTGAGCCTATTGCCGTGTTGAAATAGACAGGCGCAGGTTGCCGCAACCCGGAGTTGAAATTTTTGAAGCCGACTATAAGACCTTTAATTTGGCTTAACGATTGTTAATTTACTGACAACCAGGTTTCATGTCGAGATTTTCTTCTCTACGCAATGGATCTTTTTAAGAAAGTGTGTGTAAGAGGCGACTCTTACGACACCCTTGGGATGTATTAGGGTGGCGATATTTTGTACTCTTACCCGTCGCATCCCGGGACCGGGATTATTAAATTTTGTCACTCCTCTTAGTGCACAAGAACGTTATAATCCATCTAGTGTGTTATATCACGAACAGTTAAGTCATAGAGAGTGAAAGTATTGTGAGATGTGAGGAAGTTTTGACTGAGTCAATACGTTTCCTCATTACCGCTGCGTCTATTTATATACCTACCTACCTAACTACATGCATAATAATTGTACATACATGATATTATCTAACATGTTACGAGGCGCATCGTTTTGTCTACATACACAACAATTAGACAAGAATACATTTACAAACTATTTTTAAATTTATTTATACCGTTTTTACATTAATTTACATTAATTGACATAGATATAATGTAAATAAAGATTTAAAATACTGGAGCGTGTAATTTTTAATTATTAAAATTGTAAGGCTTTTTGGTTTTTGCAAGTAGGTAGTTTATAAATATCTTCGTAAACTGCTAATAACGACCACCAAAAAATAATTATTCAATTTGGTGCAGGAGATTTTTCTGCAACTCTGTTTTATATAAATAAATAGATAGAAGATAGATTTAATACGTTGTCCTACACAGCGAAGAAGAGGAACCTTTAGGCAACTCTACCTTTCCTTTTTTTTAAACGTGAGGGAAAATACATCATGGATGCTATGCCGCACTCCTAGCGACTAAAAAAACCTCAAGTAACATCCAACAGCCTACCGTTGGAAGCCCCGGGTAAGCCCTCGGAAGGATGTCCCAGGACGGCAACTCTACCTTATGTGCAATTCTTACGAACTAGTGTATGAGCAATAATTCTAGATAACTATTATTTCCTTTAGGTCATTTCATCCAAGTTAATATTACTTAACCTTATATGGAGTGTGCTAGATAAGATTGACGAACACGTCTGTACCACTTACAGGTAGGTTATATACACAGATATATTTTTACATACTTACTATAAGTAGCGCAGTCTGTGGTGTAAGCAAACGTGTATGTACACACAACCAGTTGATTCTTTCTACATCGATAAATATATACCTACATACGTTAAAATTATGTCTGTTCGTACTTTCATTGAAAATTGATTCGCAGATGACAACTTACTACTATACACATGTGTTTCCCTCATCTTACAATCCCGGGTTTTTCAAGAGGCGCGTGAAGAGGCACATCACAGGGCCGCCACCTTGAGGACCACTGCCAGAAGTGGCCCCCAATCGCTAGATGCGCCACGTCGTGGCGACGTCAATTTGGCGAGCTAAATATAAAAAAAAGGCCGTTCTCAATTATTTTGGGTGAGCTACCTTATTTTTCTTCGCCGGCCAGACTGGTTTATTTACGTGTGGAAATTCTCATGGATGCTACGCCAGACCCCTTTTTTTTTTTTTTCTTTTTTTTTTTTTTTTAACGTGACGGAAAATCCTCGTAGGATGCTATGCCGGACTCTTACCGACTAAAAAACCTCACGTAACGCCCAACAGCCTATGGTTGAGAGCCCCGGGTAAGCCCTCAGGAAGGATGTCCCGTGACTCCCAACAGACTTACGGCCGCCAATGCGGCCTCGCCCAGGGGGTGGTTCGGGTGCAATCCCGCGTCTATGGGGGATTTCGGGTGTGACCCCGCTTCTAAGGGGGGGGCGTGCGTGAGTGCTCACGTCACGCTGCCGTCATGGGCCTGCTTCTGTAAGGACGGTGAGCGGCCCTCTCACCGTCCTCAGACCCCCGGTCATGGAGGCCGATAGTCCTCGGCGGAGACACGTCGGCGGCGCCCAGGCCGCCGACTGCGGAACTCGGGTGGGAGAGTTCTCTCCCGCACCCGGCCCGCCGCCTCCTTCGCGAGCATGACCTGCTCGCAGAAAGAGGCGGCGCAGTCCCACTTACTCCCGCTGGAGAGCATGGCTCGCACCATGGCCTCAAGCGAGAGAGTGTCCACGCCCAGACCCACTACGAGGAACGCCAGACCCCTACTGACTAAAACCACCCGGTACCCTTCCCTCTACCTACGGCCTGGATTTCCGGGTAGCCTCGAATGAATAACCCCATGGTGGTCAGACGGGTTGTTGCAGGGCTTCGTTTCAAGATTTCTTTCTCTTCGACATGAACTCGTCCGTTAGTTAGCAGATGCTTCACTTGCATTCGAAATTGGCTTAGGTTTTCAAGATCTCGTAGGTAGGAGCCTTCTTATGTTTAATACTTAAATACCTATCCTCAATTGTGTTAATAGTGTATCGTAGCGCATACATGGCCTATTAATCTTCCTCCATAAATCTGGCATTTAAGTAGAGTCAACCTGGATTAATACTAATTCCTGAGATTACCACTATCTAAACTCACAAACTTTACCTCTTCGTAATATATAGTATAGATTTTAATAGAGGAAAAATAGAAAGCTCTGCTTAAACCCATAAGATAATAACAAGTTTATTTGCGTACTCTGTAAGTCAATGTTCGCAGTCATAGCATAGCTGGACTTGGGAAAGTTTAATTCATATAACCGCGCTTTGAAATGCAGTAAGATAATCTTTATACAAAATGTTGCACTAAGATCAGTGTCCAATTTCACCGACTACAGCAAAAGTAGAAGGGAGGATAATAAACTTAAAGGGCTATATGGTATGTATTTGCATTTTTGTATGTTCGATCTTAGATGCGGAATCGTGCTGCAAATTCCCAACGATTTTTGTAGGTACCTTTATTTTTGTTTTAACGTGAGGGTAAATTCAGCATGAATGCTATGCCGGACCCCTACCGACTAAAAAACTTCACGTATCCTGCCTAACAGCCTACGATTGGGAGCCCCAGGCAAGCCCTTGGAACGATACCCCCGGATAAGTAAGTAAGTCATGCCTGTATACCCGAAGAAGTAGGCAGAGGCATAGTATACGCATACATTTCACTTTATAGTTTTTTTGTTCTACGTAATGAGCGGTAAGCAAGTTGTGAAACCACACTGTTGATGCTTTTTTTCAAAGCCGATAAGGACTTAAACCTCTCTTACCGACTGGCATGGTACTGACAACCGGAACCTACATACTTTCCGAAGCAAGGAAACTCTCGTAAAAGAAAATATCTCACAGTGGTCACCCATCCGAAGATCGGGCAAAGCGAGGTTATAAGCGCCACTAATACAGGCAACTTAATAATTTTTAGTACTTAAAGCAGTGACGCTTTTAATACTAAAAGATATTATGAAGAATTACAAAGGAGTGAAGGAGTAGTTTTGTATCAGCACAGATGTGCTGATATAAATCTACTCCTAAATCGTAAAACATAATTGATAACTTTATAGGAAGTTTGTGCATATGAATAAACCAATTGAGATTAATAGTTCGACCTGGAAGATCCACAGTTAGAAAGTTTTTCTGTTCCATTACTAAACTAATATGAAAACGAAAACCATTCGGATATTTTATCTCAATACTGAAGTTCTTACTTATCTACAGCATTTATAAAATAAGCGCCAGTTTCATAACTAAATTCACCTCCATTCCAAAGTCTAACTAATTAGAAATAAAGGTAAATTAAGTTTACTGACAAGAATTTCAAGCTAAAACTTTTAAAATGTTTTCTGTAAATATCAGATCTATCCAAGTTCTGTTAAAATTTTGTGTCAAGTAATTCTTTAAACCAATTTGTTCGTTAGAGACTTCCTTCCATGTACGCTTGGAATGTGAGATGTGCCTCCGTTTTCCCGAAAGTTTTGATTATCAGTCTTAGAAGATATCTGCAGGGTCGGAATATGAATGAGGCTCTTTAGCTGGTTTCCACCGTGAGCTGAGTGTGCCCATTAATGAATCCGCTTAACTCACAACAGTAAACTATGAAGCGGTGGCGAGAAAACAATGAATGCAATTTACAGAGCGGCTCCAATATTGAATTGGATTATTGCAAAAGTCTATAGCTAACTTCTTTCATTTTGGTTTAAATTTTCATTTATTTATGATAATTGCAAATAGGTACAGGTAAATGGGTGGTTAGGTTCTTAGCTTTATAAAAAAAACTTTGTTCTTTGTTCTTTTCTCTAACGAATTTTGTTCTGGTAAATATTAACCAATAAATTTTGTTGACGTGTTTCTCCGACAAGTCTATCTTACTTATCGAAAGGAGGATATCCGGTCCTTAGGGAGGCTTACCTTATCTAAGAAAAGTGGCTTCTCCACGCAAAAAACCTTTGGAAATTTTCAATATGTTATAGAGTCGGACAGCTTCTAGAGATGTGTGACAAGATTAATTTATTAAAGGTTTACCGTAAATTTCTTCAACCTTGACTTGGATTTTTTAAATTGATTTTCACAAGAAAGTGGCCTACTGCGACGTCGGTAAAAAGAACTGTCAACAATATTCGAAGTCAAAGTTTTAGTTCTTTACGTCCGTGTTAATCGCGCTGCCGACCCTGTATGAAATTTCTAAGACCCCTTTTGAAGAACCATATACTGTAGGCGTTTGCCCTATTCATGAGACTTTGCCGTTTGTTTGTCCGTCTGTCTATCTGTCCGTCACGAGGCTGTATCTCAGGAACCGTGATTTTCCTGACCGATCTGAAATTTTCACACTATGATATTTTAGGAGTTGTCACCTATATAAGAGTAGACAACCAATATACGTAATGAGAGAGATCACCAAATAAAATAATTCACTGAGACTGTCGATTAACCACTTTGTCACCACTATTCACAAGCTTAGATTTCTACGTGTAAAGGTTGGCGCGGTCGTATATCGTGTGTTCGATACAATAGTATTCATTTGCATACATTAGGAGCTTAAACACAGAGCGCTTTCATAATGAGCAAAGTAAACAATCGTAAATATCATATTATATGTCCCTACAATGTATTAACAATCTCCCAATCTCCCAAGAAAAAAATCCTAAGTAAAATCTCCCAAGGCTCTCATACAACAAACGTGATTTTGATACGGAACCTTCTGTACGCGAGTTTTTACACACATACCTACACTCGAAAATACACTAAGTAGAAGGGATCGACTGGGGGAGACACGAGACAGTACCCGTAGTAGTAGGGTAGGGAGTAGTCTGGAAATTTTATTACAGAATAGCCTTTGTATCTTTCTAAATTCCTGCGCAGTCTGCCTTAAGTTGAATTTTTATCACCTCTCAAGGTATCTTTTTTTTAATCGAAGCTTTGGCATTTAAGTCTTCAGCTTAAAATGCTTAAATGAAAGCAGTATAATCTCAAAGTTACTACTAATAGATACTACTTCGTAATCCTAATCTTTTAAGCCTCTTTAGTTAAAGTACTGACCATTTAAGATTATTTAGTTCGATAGGCTAATGATGAGCTTGACTTAACTTCGATTGCAAGTCTGACTACTAACGAGTAGGTACCTAAGAGATGACATTGCCTTTTAATCGGCAATTACAGTTCCGTAGTAAAAAATCCCCCTTTGTAATTTAGAAAGAAAGAAGAAAGAAAATGTATTTTTGTTCAGTTGCCTTTTTTTTAACATGAGGGAAAATTCATCATGGATGCTATGTATGACTCCTACCGACTAAAAACCTCACGTAACGCCTAACAGCCTATGGTTGGGAGCCCCGGGTAAGCCCTCGGAAGGATGTCCCAGTCGAGATACATAATAACAAGAGAGAGAGAGAGAACTGTTAGGTAAAAAAAATGACATTGTTGTGATTTTTATGCAATCCCTCAAACGTGCTGAATGGGGACTGGTTCAGCGTGTGGTATACTGGTGCCTGGCGCTGCTTTGCAACCAGACCCCTAACGAGCCACGAACGCTGTTGAATATCGAAATGTCCGTCAGTCTGTAAGACTACACTCGAGTTCAAAGACTTTATTTCTTCCTTAGCTGTTTTCTAACTATAAATTTAAATTTTGTTTTGGCCTACACAATTGATCTGCAACTTTAAATATACAGACGAGACAGACGGCCTTAAAATTCAATCTGCAGTGAATTTGTATTGTGTCATAAAACGCTTGCTACAAAGCTAAAGTTCTATACAGACGTTCAATTTGGACATTTTTCCACAATTTGTAAGCAAGCTTTACGCTACAAGTTTTACGCTTGCTTAAATTTCAGAATAATTGAGAATAATGTTTAGGAGGCACTTTCGCAAAACCAAAGTGTTCATAAAATGTCATACTTAAATATTATTTTCTACAAGAATATGATGTTTTTAAGCAGGTATGATGTTTTCGCTTAACATAGGTTTTTATGTACCCAGTCTCTTCAAAATACTATCTCGCATGAAAATCGCATTAGTGCGTTGCTTTTTTTGACGATATACATATAAACATTTTCACATTTATAATACTAATGCCCGCGACTCCGTCCTCTTGCTAGGATTATTTCGTGCCCATTGCTCACAGGAACTTGTTCATTTTATGGTTAAATTTCTTCGGAATCAATTCAGTGGTGCAGGCGTGAATACATCACAGACTGCTGGAGTTACTTCCACACTTAGGTATAATAAAACTAGATGAAGCTCGCGGCTTCGCCCGCGTGAAATTCGGTACCCGTTCCCGCCTCCCGTGGGAACATTTTCCCGGAATGAAAAGTAACCTATGTGTTATTCCAAACTATAAGCTATCTTTGTTCCAAATTTCAGCCCAATCCGTTCAGCAGTTAGAGCGTGATAAAGTAACAAACATCCTAACATCCAAACATCTAAACATCCACACATCCAAACATCTTCACATACTTTCACATTAATTTATAATATTATAAGTAGGAATGTAATAGTATTTTGTAAATAACTACTGGGATAAAAAAATCCCAGTAGTTCCATCATGGAACTACGCAATGGAACTACTAAGATACGGCGTAAAATGCCAATGGTAGGATAATTTTCTCGTAATTATTACCCAAACAGACTTGTTCGTGGGATAAAAAGCCTATCTTTAAAGCGAAATCACTATCATTTTTTCAAAATATGTTGTAAAGATATAAAAAGTAAGAAAATCACAGTGGTAGAAATTGGGTTGACCTTATTTCATTGTAAGTAGCAACAAAATCACTAGAAAAAACTGTTTGTGAATACACAATGAAGAAGTCTCGATGATACGGTAAAAGTTACTCGTCAATACGACTAACATTACCGCTTTTGTTAAATTATATATTCATGTGGTTCATATTGACTGCCTCTGTGGCGCGGTCGGTAGTGATATCGCCTGCGGCGCTGGAGGTCGTGGGTTCGATTCCCACCGGGACAAATATTTGTGTGACCCATAAATGTTTGCCTCAAGAGTCTGGGTGTTTCTATGTATAATATGTATGAATTTAAAAAGTATATAAGTATTAATATTCGTGGTCTGATACCCATAACACAAGCAAGTTATTCCTATTAGCTTACTTTGGGATCAGATTGCGTTGTGTGAAAAGTTCGTGAATATTTATTTATTTATTATTTATTATTATATTGAAGCGCCGATGGTGCGTGAATAAAATCCGCTGGCATATCGGTTCATCGATTTTGTTATTGAGAACTGAGATTATGTAAGGATTATGAATGGACCGTGACATTATCGATCTCGTTTGTAATGCGACCATCTGATTACGATTTGGTTGCTCTACAAATGTTTGTCTTTAGTTTTTATTTATGGTAGATAATCGTTTAATGAAAAATAAATAAATAAATATTGTTGGACATTCTCACACAACATCATCTAGCCCGCTAAGCTATAAGCTTGTACTATGGGATCTAGACAACTGATAGACATACTTATATATTTCTAAATACATACATATTATACATAGAAAACACCCAAACTTCGAAGCAAACATTTGTGGATCACACAAATATTTGGACCGACCCGGGAATTGAACCCAGGACCTCCAGCGCCGCAGGCGGTATCACTACCGAACTACGCCACAGAGGCAGTCAAATAGAAATAATAGACAGTCATAAGTAAAGTGACTGTATCTTGTGTACCTAGGTAACTTTTAAACTTTCTAGATATACAAATAATACCAGTTTTTATTGAATAATTTGTATGTATCTTAGTGCAGATGTATTGTTATGCTTTCTCCACATTACTCGCGAAGTTGAACGAAGTTCGTCGGCGAAGTTGCCCGAGTCACCAGCCTCCACACTATCGTACTCATCCAACTTCGTTCAACTTCGCGAGTAATGTGGAGGAAGCATTACAACAATGCCGCGAGCCGCGACTTGAGCCCAACCGTGAAATACATTGCATTTCTCCATACAATAAAATTTATTAGAGCTGGTAAGATCTAATCAACGTCATACTGCGCGTAGCTGTAAATTATTATCACTGTACGCACTAAAACGATCACTAGGAATTTAGCCAAGTGTTTTGTAAAACTGAAACGTTGAGTCCTGAGATGGGTGACAGTTTGTGTTGTATTTATTTAAGAACGTTTGCGGAAGCTGTTGGTGCCAAGCTGATGGCCATAAAGACTTGAAAACTTCAACAGCAAGCAGTCACAACCTGCAGCAATAGCGTTCAACCTAACATAACGTCTCTAAATCACTTTAAGATCACAGCCACCATTGCTCTCGTAGACCGGGAGCAGGAGAACCAGGGCTGACCTTTTCTGTATATCCCACGGGCTTAATCCCAGTGGCATTAATAGTGACTGGCATCAAAGTAAATATATTCTGTTGTTAATAGAATTAGGAAGAGTCTCCCAGCCGCATTTTTAAGGACCCTGTAGGTTTAGCCTGTATGAGTGCGACATTGCGTCCATGAAGATTCCCACACAAAAAACAGTGTGTGCGTTTAATCTTACGCGCGATTGAAGTCAAACTTCTTTGCTATTGACGGCATCAAATGTTATATTATTAAGTAATATCATTCATTCAAATTTTGAATTAACGCTACTTGAATTTCGAATAGCGTTACTTCCGTCAGAAAAATAATCTGAGTTCCTCCCTACTCGCGCCTAAAGAAGTTTTACTTCAAAAAGAACTCGGTGTCAAGACTACCGTCTATTACTTATTGTATTTTATATTTCGTTAATGCAAAAACTTTAAAAACAGTTTAAATCCAAGTTAAAAGAAAAGTTAGTTCAGGTCTAGCTAACGTCAAGTTGGCCTTAAACTGCGAGGAAGTCTAACTTTGACAAACTCAATTTTCAAAGTTACGATGCTTCGCTTACTATTAAAAGACACTTTAAAAGTTGATTCGAAATGGTTTAATTTATTTACGACGTGGAAACGTAATTTGTGAAGGAACTGGTACCTTTTTAAACAAAATTTATTTTTGTAAGATTGTAATGAATATTTTTCAACAAATTTTATTTTTGTAAGATTGTAATGAATATTTTTCAACAAATTTTTGTTTTTGAGAGTTTAATTTTGAATGAAGCCAGAATGCTCGGACTATAGACATTATATTTGTGGATGTGTGATATAGTTCTGTTGGAAATTTGGTTCGAAGTACCTACGGAATGGTTTCTGATACTATTCTAGTTATAATAGTGCCCCCTGACTTCATAGGCTTGGCCCATATTACGTGGGACCAGAATCTACTGCCAAGTTTAGGTGTATAATTCTCATCTCCCCCCACGTGGATACTCAATACCGGCGTGATTATATATTATACACAATTAAAACAGACACGAACGTATATTGACTTATAGTGGGAGAAACCTGTAAAAGGCCGTCAATTTTATTTCAGTGTAAAAGCATAATTTGACACAATTTCTAACTGTGTGAGGAAATTTCGAATAATATGTAATCATACAAATAGAGCATCAAAAACATTACCCTCCTATTTTCGGCAGTTCGGGAAAAAAGGTAGGGGCCCAAGTGCTGTTGTGCTATTTCATTTGTTTTAGAACAGAATCGTAATCGAAACTTATTAGCTACGAAAACTGTCAAATTCTACCGTAGCTGAAGCGTCAACTTTATATGGAGGTCAGATTACGATTTTGTTTTGACACAATAGATTTTTGTTTCACATGTGGAAATCAGTCATGAAGGCTATACCCGACTCTTACCGACTAAAACACACGTGCACTACAACTGTTTACAGTCGGAAGCCCTGGGCAAGCTCTCGGAAGGATGTCCCAGGATTTAACACAGTTGATGTAGCAGATTTATTCATCTTTTCTTCTCATAGACAGGGTGGTAATAATTGACTAAGAGATATTTGCAATTTGAGGCATCCACCAGATTGCAAATTTCATCTACGAGTATTGACTCTACCGTAATGCCCCCTAGACAAGTGGCATAAGCGTAAATCGCAAACGAAAGGATAAAATATAAATCGACTGTTCACACTCAAGCTCGTCGCGGGCGTACGACGCGCGCGACGGGCCGGATTCACGAGCTTGGGTGTGCTTGGTCATACTATATTCTATTCTTTCGTTTGCGATTTACGCTTTTAAGCCACTTGTCTGGTCATATAAGAAAGCAATCTATCATTATTGACAAAAGTTTCAGTGACAATCTAATCGTCTCGCTGGACTTTCTAATGGACCTGAATTGTTGTAAACTGTGACAATTCAAACTAGGCACAGCATAACGAATTTGGTTCAGTTCGTCCAGAGATTTCCTCTATAACCACACATACCTTCAAACGTTACCTCTTATTATTATCAGTATTAATGATAAACCGTTCCCTATTGTAATATTATTGTAATGGTAGGTTTACCTTGTTGTTTCATGACGTGTATGTATCTATATGAACCTGTTTGATTGACTGACAGCCATACTCACGTACAACCAAAGATAATAATATAGGTAAGTAAGGTACAACAACAATGTCAAAATAACGTTCATTTTCACTAAGGTTCATAATATTAATATGCCTACACAAATATTAAAATATCCGACACATGGAAACAATAACTACATGTAGTTTACATTATAATATTGATAGTGTATTCCGTAATATTCTATCAAACAAAATTCTTAAACCATGCGGTGTTGTGGTTTTCGCAGTTGAGTTGTAATCACGGCATTGAACACGTTTACAAAGAGAGTCATCGATGGGTTTAATGTATTTAATGGTTGGAATTGGTTTACTACAAAGCCAATCCAATCCAATCTGCCTGCCGCAGTAGTAACCTCTGGCAATTTTGGTTGAAATACTTATGTACCGTCAACTACAAAAGTAGCTGAGCATAACGAAAGTTGAATTTTAATTTAAATATGACTACAAGAGCCTATTACTTTTTTAAATTGTTACAAACAAGTAGTACCTAGTACGAGTAAAGTTTTATTCATGAAACTATTTCGTAAATTTGAATTATGTTAAACTACTTCTGAGACTGGCTGTAACCTTAAAGGCTTATTACACGCTCGCTTTACTACAATTCTGAACACGCAGAAGGTAAAAAACTACTTACTACACGCTCCATGTTCCTTGTGAAAACTGGTATGTGCAGGCAAGTTAGAACTTAAGAGGGTTTATCACCCAGCGCGGACAAAATTGAAAAAGTATCAAGTGGCGTTGAGCACACTCAAAGTATTCGAAGATTACGATAATACCTGACTGGGAACGCGGGAAATAAAGTGATACCTCCTCCCCCTGGAAGGCCTCGGCCGGTACTAATTTCTCGCGGCCCGTGCATCGAGTTTGAGGACTCTTTTTATTACGTTATTATAGATATGTTTAAAGAGGTGTCTAGAATATTACTGATGTATTCAATTGGTGATATCATGATCAGTCTGTAAATGTAAAAAGATCACCATCTTGTAAACTAGAAGTGTACCAAAAATCGTGATGAAGTTCATCAAAGTACGACGTTTTTTGGAAACTTTATTTGTCATGTTTTGGTGATAAGAAATATATTTCGGTATAATTTTCTTAGGCGGATTTAAAGAAGACAATACGAAGATACTTATAGCAGCTTTAATTTCTGTGTACATCAATTAATTTTATACCACCCGATTGGCAAAGATGCCTTGTTTCGTGAATTTCTTCAAACGAGGTGTGTAAACACTGTTTTTAATAAAAACCTAGTTATGCCACGTTTATTTTGATTAGAACAATTTTTAGACAAGGAAATATATTACTCTTACACATTAATCATACTTACTAAACATTGGTAGTTTCTTCAGAAACAAACGTTTCAAACGCGTGAAATCATGTATTTGGGTGTTAACCCTCTTATGACTGGCTTACAACCCGAAGTCTTATTAGGGCCACATCGTCTACCGTCTAAAAGTTTATACTACATGACTTTAATAGTATAAAAGCTAATAATTTTCATCGTATTCTCGTTCATTAGATTTACTATTCCCTTTTCCAATCCATGACACAGTATCCTTTACATAATAGAATAATAATGTTCTCAGTAACATTTATTCACCAATTTATTAACATCTTTGAAATATAAAAGATTGATGCATTGCCTAACCCGCAATACATCAATCGATTTAAAAATTTACAACGCTTCGCGAGCCACTTCTCATAAACTATTCCAATCCACTCTAGGTATTCTCAGAATAAGGCCGACTGCATACTTCTAGACAAGTAGCCAAATTCGGACGACGACACGACATGATCAGTTGCGTAACACGCACTAATTGCACACTTTCACCGGCGAATCTTGCGACAGTCGCGTCTTTTTTTCTCGAGGACGGGGAATATCTACATCTTTTGCAATCGCGTGCGAATGCTCCGCAAATCGCATACGATACGCGTTACGACAATGTGAACTGATTCTTGAGAGTAATTTAAGTTTTTTATAACCTGATATGTATGTGTAGAGGGTTTTGTAAGATGTGTGACCAAGAGCTATTTGTGATGAAACGCGATGTGTTTTAATATGTTCAAGTTTACAATAGGACTAGCAGTTGAAATACGTGTCACACAACTCTCAATATGCCAGTCCTTAAAGAAAGTGGGTAAAGAAAAATAGGTATTGATATTGCTGTACTTGTCGTGTCCGTAATCGGGGCTTAAGCCGGCCTCGTCTGCAAGGGGTGCAATTGCGTACTAAGACGAGGTTTTGGCGAAGACATCGGAAACTCGAAACAAAACCCTGCACAAATCTGTCAGATCAACTTGGCTTAGCGATGATCAATTACCATCCTATAAAGAAATCGTACTGTGTTTGCAGGCAAATATTGAGAGATTGATTTCATAGATTGTTTAGTTTCATTAAAATTAGATTTTAAAATTTTCTCTGTTTAATATATTGGCAAATAAAAAATATTTACACCGATTATCAGCTATCATAGTGTACAATATGCCTTATTTTCATCAACCAGTTATGGTAGGTACTCGTAAGTTCTTGATATAAATCTAAATGATGCTATAACGATTATCCAATATTTTGTAGATGCTCACACAAATATATTTATAGTTCATAAAATAACCGCATAACGTTGAAAACTTTTACAGCAATGTAACAAGCTATGTTCATGTAATACAACAGTTTCTAAAGTAATAAAACTAACTTCCTATACTTATTCAAACTGAGAATTTTATGATACATGAAATCATAGAGCAACTCGGACCGCGTTGCTCTGTGCACGAAATTATAGTCAGATAACAATACTTGCGTAATAGGAACATCACGTAAAGTGCTTTATTACGATCGAAACTCTGAATAGAAACTATTTTTTTATTTGTGGATACCCTCATGGATGCTATGCCTGACCCATCAATCAAATCAGCCTATGGAAGTCCACTGCTGAATGTAAGACTCTCCTAAATAATAATAATAATAAGCCATTTATTCCATATCTCATAATTACATAATGCTGTACTACTATTGGTTAGTGTGTTAGTTCTAATTATTCTAAAGATTAGTATGGTTAGTTATCTTCTGCTGTTGAGATATGAACCCCAGTTTGGGTATAGGCCTCCTCCATTTCTCTCCACAACTCTCGATCTTTGGCCGTTTTCAGCCATTCCAAGCCAGCTACTTGGGTGATATCATCCACCCATCGGCGTTTTGGTCTGCCAACATTTCTAATGCCCAATGGTCCTTTCCAACGTGTTGTTGCGATGGTCCATCTTTCATCGTTGTAGCGTGAGATGTGACCCGCCCATCTCCACTTTAATTTCAAAGCCTGGGTTAATGCATCCGTGATCTTAGTTCTCTGCCTGATTTTTTCGCTTCTTACTTTATGTATTTTTCGAATTCTTAGCATGCTCCTTTCCATGGCTCTTTGGGTACTTTTGATCTTATGTTGTATATTTTTATTAAATATCCATGTTTGACATCCGTATAGCAAACATGGTAGTATGCATGTGTCCATCACTACTTTTTTAATGTGTAAGCTATAGTCTCCCTTAAAAATTTCCTTCAATGACCAATACTTTTTCCATGTTATTGCTATCCTTCTATCCACTTCTTCTTCATTGCTGGTCCTGTTAAAGGATACCTTTTTTCCAAGATATATGTAGCTTTCGACGTATTCTATACTATTCCCTTTCAATTCGATAGGTTCTTTACGGCTATTGGACATTATTTTTGTTTTCTTTGTGTTCATTTCTAGGCCAACTTTATTACTATGTTGGTCGAGTATTGTAATCATATTTTCTAGCTCTTTGGATGTTTTCGCAAATAAGACAATATCGTCTGCAAATCTCAAGTGGCTCAAATAACGTACACCTATTTTTATTCCTTTTTGAGTCCAATCTACGCCACGAAATATATCATCGAGAACAGCAATGAAAAGTTTCGGAGATAATGGGTCGCCTTGTCTAACTCCTCTTTCTATGTTGAATGGGTCTCCTCGTGTTTCAAGCTTTACTCTACTTGTGCTGTTCCTGTACATGTTCTTTACTATATTAATGTATTTTTGATCGACACACAAGTACTGCAGTGCGTTCCATATTGAGTTATGACTAATACTGTCAAAAGCTTTGCTATAATCTACGAATGCTACATACAGTGATCTATTGAATTCTCGATATTTTTCGATTACTTGTTCTAGTGTCTGTATGTGATCTACAGTATTAAATCCGGATCGAAAGCCCGCTTGTTCTATGGGTTGAGCATCATCTATTTCTTGAGTTATTCGTTTCAATATTATTGAAGCAAAAAGTTTGTAAATACTCGCCAGAAGACTAATCGGTCTGTAGTTTGCTATTTCTAGGGGATTGCCATTCTTGTACAATAGGATAATATCGGAAGTGCACCATTGTGCTGGCACTTTTTCTGTATCTAATACCATGTTGAATAGTTGTGTTAAGTGACAAAGTAGAACTTCTGCTCCCAATTTTATGACTTCATTGTTTAGACCGTCTTTGCTCGGACTCTTTTCATTTTTTAGTTGTTTTATATGGTTGTAAACTTCCTCTTCCTCTATGGGTTGTACCGAATTGATTTTTATTTCTTGAATGGGCTTCTTAAGTATTTCTTCATTACATTTCCTTTTATATAAGTCTTCGTAGAATGCCGTGGCATGGTCTGTAACATCTTTTCGCGTTTTCGTTTCTTTTGATTTGTGATTCAGTTTTTGAATACATGTTTTATGTATATTCAATTCCCTAAACGCTCTTCTTGTGCTTCTAAATGAAATAATGTTTCGATTGATTATGTTTTTTCTATGATTCCTGTAGTCCCTTTTTATTGCTTTATTTGTTTCTTTAAATAGTCCACTGAGTTGAATTTTCATTTCTTTACTTTTATTTTTCGTTTTTATTAATTGGGTACGTTTTCTGATAAGCTCTTCTGTATCACTGCTGAATATTCTGCTTTTGCCTTTTGTCGAAGATTTAGGTTCGATTTTTAGGCTCTGTTTTATGATGTTTTCCAGAATATTGTAGTAGGTTTGTACTTCGGTAGTGCCTCCCAAAATCACTCTCATGCCGTCGATGTGCATCTTTAAATTGTTTACATAGTTTTTGACTTCCTCTGGTGTTTTGAGAGCAGTTGTTGAATTGTCAAAGTTTTTTCTGCACCTTTTGGGTAATTTTAAATTCATTCTAATTCTTAAAAGTTTATGATCTGATGCGAAGCGTATATAACGGGTTTCAAAATTTGTTACTAGCTGTGGGTTATTTGTCATAATAAAGTCTATTTCGTTTTTAGTCATCTTGTCAGGGGATAGCCATGTCCATTTGCTGCTGATTCTTTTCCTAAAGAAGGTGTTCATTATCGCTAGTTTATACTCAGAAGCATACTCTAATAGTTGTTCACCTCTCTTGTTACGTTCACCATAGCCAAATTTGCCCATGACTAAGTTGTCTTCTTTTCTTGGCCAGCCTATTCTTGCATTAAAGTCACCCATTACTATTACTTTATTGTCAGCTAGGGAGTGCACTTTTTCAAGATCTTTATAAAACAAGTTAATTTCCTCTTCAGTAGCTTGCTCTGTGGGAGCATACACCTGAATCAATGAGATAGAAAGAGTTTCGAATTCTAGTTGTAAGAGGGCAACTCTTTCTGAGATACCTATGAATTTAGTTATGTTCTTTTTATACATTTTCTTTATTAAGAACCCTACTCCGTATAGGCCCTTTGTTTGTCCAATGTAGCACAAAATGTAGTCGTAATATTCTTCTATGTTGTTGCCCATTCTTCTAACTTCTGCCAACCCTAGGATATCAAACTTTATATTTTCCAAAGCATGTGTTAGTTCTAGATATTTTTCAGTTCATGATAGGGATTTTACATTGAACGTACAGATATTAAGTTGTTTTTGGGTTCTTTTTCTAAACCTTTGAATCATAGGTGGAGGGTATTGGTCTAATTCCCCACGAGGACCAGTCGGCTTGGGAAATGTTGTGTTTTTATTGTTATGTTCTTGCTTATTCGTTGTATTTTTCCGGTGGGGGATGGCTCTTTCCTGTTGTTGCTGTTCCGACGGGATTATTGCAGAAAAGGAGTTGCTTCTTCCTCTCATGAGATCAAATGCATTAATTCTGTTTATTTTAGTTGTAACATGTTGTTTTCGAGGTTGTTCTGGAGACATAGGTGATGTTTGTGTATCTCGTTTGCGTTTTTCATTTCCCGGGATTCCTTTCTTTACAATAAGCTTGTCATAGCTTAGGTAAGCATAATTACCCTTTGCTCTTTCTTTTTTGAGTCTCAGTTGTAATTCCTTCCTTTTATCCAGTACCTCTTTTGGGAAGTCTTCGGTAGCATAAACCTCTTTAAATTTCTTCTTATTCTTTAGTATTTCATTTTTCAGCCAACCATTTACAAATGATACCAATACTGGTCGTTCTTTTCCTGCTTTGTTACTTATTTTTCCAATCCTGTGCGCCATATCTATGTCTCTATTATCAAGCTCGATATTTAAATCCGTTTTTATTTTATTTTTGATAGTTTCCATTAAACCAGACGGCGTTTGCTCATTTTCTTTTAATCCGTATAAAATTAAGTTATTATTTCGTTTGTGTTTTTCTAGAAATGAAACCTTTTCTTTCAATTTTTTATTTTCTAACTGTAATTGTTCTATTTCACGCGTAAAAGGTACCATTTTTTATCCATTTGCAAAATAATAGTCTCAGTTTGCTTAGCCATTTCGATTTTCATTTGGTCTAAAAAGACTTGTAGGTTGTCCATGGTAAAGTAGTTTTAAAAAATTTACTTAACGTGAAACGAAACGTAAATGATTTGATGTGAACGCAGCCTATTGCGTTCGGTTGGTACAATGTGTGAACTGAACGTCACTACTCAATAGTGCAGATTTTATGTAGGTAGTAGGAATTTGTCTCGTTACTAACCTCGAATCTTGGCTTTAGTTGTTAAATGTTTGTGTATATTGAAACTGTAAATAACACAATCCGTACAGTTTTTATTGCACTTGGTGGTTTCCACTGTGATATTATTAGTTTGTTCACACTGAATGGCAAAGTTCACACTGATTTGTTATTATAAATACGGAGCACAACAAAACTACGTCCGACGTTTTTTTTTTTTTTTTTTTTCCTCTCCTAAATAACGCCACCAATATCCTGCTCCTACCGTATTCAGTCACTTTCTGCGACCATCGTCGTCCATCCATCGTCGGTTCATCTAGCTAGGGAGTCATCCTACCCCTAATCCCGGTCTCCATTCCATAATGCATAGGTACTTACCAATTTAAAGCATTATCTACTTTTGAATAACAATGGCTGACAAGTCGCTATTAAAATCTAAATCTATAGTAATAAGTATAATTTATACCCGTATAAAGTCAGGGCGAGCAGATACTAGATACATCATATTTACGATCTAATTATCTACCCAAGTCTGTACTTAGCATGACTGCACCTGCGAATACCGCGCGTGTCAACGAACCAAATTATATTCGCTTTGGTGCTTGCTATTTTGTTGGTATGCACTTTACGCTATGTTAAGTGAAACATAATTTATATTAAAACGACATCATTAATGAAGACTAGCAGATCCTCGCAACTTCGTTTACGTCACATAAGGTGTATGAATGGAGAGATATTCTTTAATCAAACCCATACGAGCGTAAAATATTTGAATCAAAAGTATTCTAGGCTTCCTCGGACCATAAGCTCAGATTGTGGCAAGTATCATTCAAATGATTCAGTAGTTTCGGCGTGATACTAATTCGGGATACAGACATACAGGCAAAAAAAAATACATTTTAGGCTTCAGTGTTGATGAAAATGCGTTACAATTAAATTTTTTAAAATATCTTCCATGTACAGATTCTCGACCCTCTACAGTTTTAATATACGCACAGACTGATGTTGGTAAAATATTTCAGTTTATTTATCGTTGCATGAATAATTATAATTAATTGGTTAGGTATATGACTATATTGATATATTTTATTTTCATGTTAATTAAAGGCGCTGCTTGACGCGTTCGTAGCCCCGGTAGCTCAGTTCACATTATAACACTCAAACCTAGAAAGTTACTTTTTTGACTGACCGTACTGAGATCCACTGACTGAGCACTGAATCCCAAAACACAGGCCTAATTTGGGAATCAGTACTAACATTTTTGCAATTTTTATATTGTAGCATTCAAGCAATGATTGTAACGTATTTATAAGCATTTTGTATACGATCACTGAAAAAATCTTTAATTAAATTAAATCGTGGCTACGTACCACGTTACTACGTTACGTACTACAGAACGTTAAAAAAAACAATTATGTAGAACACAGTTTAATAAAGAATCTAAACTAGAAGATAAAGATTATTGTTCTCATGGTGATTATTTTATTGTTACAGGTTACATTTGGATCACATTCTTCAAAATGTTAACAAGGCATCAATGGACGAGTTTAATCGGTAAGTTAAGTTTTTAAATACCTACTCACTCACGCATTAACAAAGCAAAAAAGAAAGAAACTTCCTAAAATCTAACTTCCTTCATTTATAAGCAGCAAAATCTGTATGGGGTTAAAGACTTGTAAAACTTCTCTCTTCTGCTGTAGAGTCACGCCAATCTATGACTAAAATTTTTTTTGCAATTCATACCTACTCTACAGGTTAAGTTTCATGTTGAAAATACCACGGTATCATGTCGAACTCTAACCGACTAAAACAACACGGTCCCTACGTATCCGTCTATGACCGGGTCCCAGGTAACTCATCATACAGGATTTCCCAGGATATATTGTACAGCCTCAGTGGTTTTTTTGGAAGTTCGGCACAGCCCCGTCTTACTGATGACAATGTTTAAAGATTCAGGAACAATTTCACAGTAGGATAGACATTGACCAATGGCTCTCATGTTGACACTCAAGACATAAATCTAATCTTCAGTCTCTGGTTAAAGAATCCGTACCTACCTAGTTGTTTGAGGAGGGCAATGTAGTTTGCTGATTGACTACCCCAAGAAAGCCAAATTGCATATTAAAGTCGCCCATTGAAAACTTTGGTTGAAAAAGCTGCTTTATTTTTTGGTGCATAATAAAGTAAGTATAAAATTAAATAAATAAAAAATAACCTACCGATTTGTGAGTTAAATGATCCGTATTTTCCAGAACGCGTCGATCACAGCCATATTAAATGAAATATCATACTGTAACGCATGACTGGCTACAATTTCAATTGCTATTGAAACGCTCTGGGTATTAGCAGAATATATATATTTATATTATATTATTTTTTATTTTACTGTGGTAGGTATTAGTGTAGGTAATGTATTTTAAAAACAATTTTTGCAGGGTTCAATGATCGACCGAACTGTAAATGCATTCTACATTATCTTTACTCAATTAGTTAAAATAATGCTGTAAAATTCTATTATTAACCTTAGATAAATATGAGATTCAAAGGTATGGCCAGCAAAACGATCCATTTTGGTTAGTGTCCATAACCTTAACTTACATACCAACAAAGAATATAAAAGGACTTTGTCATACTAATCCAAGCCATAAAACTCCAAAATCCTCGATTCATTGCTATTTAACTCATAAGATCGACGAAACTTCAACCAAATATAACTAATTGCTTTTGTTAATTTACATATAACAATGTTAATTCTGAAACATTGATAAGTAAAGTTTAGAAGTAGGCTTTACAAAGCTTTACACTTGATTTGTCTTAATAATAATATGATTTGCTATAGGACAGCGTTAAGCTTTTTCTTCTTTCTCGTTTTATTTTGTCTCTTTCAGTTCTAAGATTGGTGACCTAGGTAGAATTTCTGACATATCCATAATTATGAGCTATTTGGGACCTGGTGAATGCTATGGGGTTTTTTTACACGTAACTGATTAGTTATTGCGGTGTAGAAAAAAACATAATGCACATGTATTTGAGGTTTGGCACAAGACTAGTTAAAAAAAGTAGCCAAGGGTGAGTCGAATTCGCGCACGTTTTTTTAAATTCCGTACCTACCAATAAAACAGCAATAAGTCCCGATGTTTTGGGGAGCATCTGTAAAAATTTCAGTTCACTAGCTATCACGGTTCCTGAGCTAGCACGGTCAGCGTCGTGACGGACTGACAAACCGACGGAAGGACGGCGAAGTCTCAAGAATAGGGTTTCGTTTTTACCTTTTGTGTACGTAACCCTAAATGGAATAAATCCTTTGTCTTTGGTCACAGGTCTATGACATGGGGTCAACGTACACAAAACAAAGAAATTTTGACCGCATGCAACAATAACTGAAACGCAAAACAATATTAGATATAACAGAGATTAAAAAAATATTTGTTCTAGACTGAAACAAGCAAACTTTTGATATTGAAAAGCTTATTCGGCAATATTTGTTTCAAACACTTTACGTGGGGGTAGAAATATTTTTGAAAGCTGTCAATTCAATTTATCGTGTAAATTGATACGTGCCTGAATGACTAATGATTACCTATCGGTTTGTAAACTAAAGCATCATCAAATTACGTGGGTCACTATCGAACTTATCAGGTTCAGATCATGTTCGAGCGGTCAAAATAATGATACTCAACTGTTTGCAGTGCAGCTTATGCTGGCCCTTATGCCCGCCTTCCACTGCGAGCGAGTCGGACCCATTACGGACTCCGCTATACTCGTAACTACGATTTTCATACGTGTCCTTCCACCAAAGCGGACATGACATGTATCGAAAATCATCGTTACGAGTATAGCGAAGTCCGTAATGGGTCCGACTCACTCGCAGTGGAAGGCGTGCATTAGACCTGTGTTGCAATCCATGCCAATACAGGAAGATTCAAATTACCTTCACCATAAACATGTTTTGTACTGAAAGTTCAATGATCAGTTCTTATAGAACAGTCGTGAAGCTCGCTGCTCCACGTAAAACTTGTACTGAAGTACAAAATGTAGACGCCAACGATAAAGAAACTGGGTTTCAAGACTTACAGAAGCAGACCCAAGACGTGACGTGAAAGTTTCATGAACGCCCCACGTTCGAAGAAGCCGAAACAACCCTAAAGACCGAGAACTCCATAGGAGAGGTCGCGGTGGTAGCCAAAGTCTGTCGGAAACCCTGGGACATCCTTCTGAGGACTCGCGACTCTCGGTCGTAGTTTCAGGGTACCGTGTGGTTTTAGCCGGTAGAAGTCCAATATCCTTTATGGATTTCCACACGTAAAGAAAGGCGCTAGCCAGAGTGTAAGACATTTTCAACTCGCTGTTTGAAGTCAAAGGTATATTGTTGATCGAACACATCACATCATCCTTACACATCTATAATTTTCAGTCCGATTGCAAAACAATTTGTTGTTCAATTTGTACGTAACTAACTTTGATAAATGGTTGTTTGAAAACATTTGTCATGTGTGGTTACATAAAAGTTCTAAACTAATGTGTGGTGCTTATGGCGCAATAGCATTCAACAACATTTAACCAAACTATACTTTGAATAGGTACCTTTAAACGTCGTTTTATATACTCGTACGTATACAAATCATCCTTTTAAGTTTGCGATGGTACCCAATTCAGCTCTAGCATTTTTCTGGGCTTTACCTTTTTTGACATTTCACACAACGCTATCTGATCCCAAAGTAAGCTAGGAATAACCTGCTTGTGTTATGGGTATCAGACCAAGGATATTAATACTTATATACTTTTTTAAATACATACATATTATACATAGAAACACCCAGACTCTTGAGACAAACATTTATGGGTCACACAAATATTTGTCTCCGGTGGGAATCGAACCCAAGACCTCCAGCGCCGCAGGCGGTATCACTACCGACTGCGCCACAGAGGCAGTCAAAGAGACTTTACCTAATTTTTTTTAGAAGAGAAGAGGGAGAAGAGACTTTTCCTAAAAAGAGTGGAGCAGACTTTACCTAAAAGTATATTAAAATGAATTTATATTTAATTCGCAGCGGCTGCCAGCTTAGAATAAAATATTAAGTAAGTATCCCTCCCTTTTTACAAATTCTTTGTTACATAAGTCGAGCTCCTCCACACACCTTAATTCAATTTATACATGGATACATCGTTCCCAACAAGCTTAATTAGTCGTTTGCATATTTTATTGAAGGAACGGCGTTTTAAACAGTGGCACCTGATTCCCTCGTTCCAAGTTTCTCTTCGACGGAGCTAACCTAGTTAAACTCCCTCTAAACAACCCATTAGCTGACGGAATAACTGCATAATTATATTGTGGTTAGTATTCAAAGTTTACAATATCATTAAGGTACACATAGATTGTGCTGAATCTATCTTTAAAAATATCTTCTTCGGTAAATATGAAAGTGAGTTTGTGTGATATTTTGCATTCACGCTGATCTGGATTTTTTAACCCCGACGGAAACCCGGAAGGGGTGTTATAAGTTTTCGTACAATGATGACGTTGATAGGCGCAAAATTAAGGAACGACTGAATCCATAAAATCGGCATTTAACAGGTTATTAGTATTATTTCAATAACTCAATAATAATAATTATGTGTAACGAAGTATTGTATGATATCGAGTTTATCTGAATCGAAACAAATAAAAGGTAGGTATTGCAAAAATCTTAGGGATATCCTTCCGAAGGCTTACTCGGGGCTCCCAACCGTAGGCATGAGGTAGGAATCGTGTGGTTTTCTCTTACCGACTAAAAACCGGCAAAGCATCCATGACGGATTTTCCTCACGTTAAAAAAAGGTACCTACTACAAAAGACTTTATCTATAACTAGCGGACGTCACGCGGTTTCACCCGCGTAGTTCCCGTTCCCGTGGGAACACGGGAATAAAATAAAGCCTATGTTCACTGCAAAGAGTGTAGCTTTCCAACAGTGAAAGACTTTTTCAAATCGGTCCAGTAGTTCCGGAGCCTATTCGTACAAACAAACAAACAAACAAACAAAACAACAAATCTTTTCTCTTTATAATATTAGTATAGATAATAGCTCGACAGGCATTCCTAAAAATACATCAAACAAAGTTATGTTTTCAATTTCACTAAAATCAAAAAATACTGACTTGTGTCGTTTTGAAATTTTACGACTAACCCAAGTTATTCATCACGGTTTGATGTGTCCCTTTGGTGTGAAACTAATCAAGGTAATGGCCAAAAAACATTTTATGGCTCCTATATAATGATTAATATCCCATTTGTGAATGAAACTGGGTTTGCTAACAACATTTATATGTCTGTTCTGCTTGTCACCTGTCTAATAATGATTTAGCACTGTACAAATTCATGTTTATAGCTAATGCCTTAGCTTTCGTATAGAGGTATAATAAATATTTAAATATTCAAGGATATTTTCACACAACGCTATCTGATCCCAAAGTAAACTAGGAATAACTTGCTTGTGTTATGGGTATCATACCACGGATACTAATCTTAAAATTTAAAATGCGAAAGTGTGTGAGAGTGGATGTTTGTTACTCTTTCACGCACAAACGGCTGAACATCGGGCTGACATAATAAGTAACCAATATTTGTTTCAAACATTTTACGTGGGGGTAGAGATATTTTTGAAAGCTGTCAATTCAATTTATCGTGTAAATTGATACGTGCCTGAATGACTAATGATTACATATCGGTTTGTAAACTAAAGCATCATCAATTTACGTGGGTCACTATCGAACTTATCAGGTTCAGATCATGTTCGAGCGGTCAAAATAATGATACTCAACTGTTTGCAGTGCAGCTTATGCTGGCCCTTATGCCCGCCTTCCACTGCGAGCGAGTCGGACAATAGTAACGACAATTTTCATACGTGTCCTTCCACCAAAGCGGACATGACATGTATCGAAAATCATCGTTACGAGTATAGCGAAGTCCGTAATGGGTCCGACTCACTCGCAGTGGAAGGCGTGCATTAGACCTGTGTTGCAATCCATGCCAATACAGGAAGATTCAAATTACCTTCACCATAAACATGTTTTGTACTGAAAGTTCAATGATCAGTTCTTATAGAACAGTCGTGAAGCTCGCCACATCACGTAAAACTTGTACTGAAGTACAAAATGTTGATGCCAACGATAAAAAAGCTGGGTTTCAAGACTTACAGAAGCAGACCCAAGACGTGACGTGAAAGTTTCATGAACGCCCCACGTTCGAAGAAGCCGAAACAACCCTAAAGACCGAGAACTCCATAGGAGAGGTCGCGGTGGTAGCCAAAGTCTGTCGGAATCCCTGGGACATCCTTCTGAGGACTCGCGACTCTCGGTCGTAGTTTCAGGGTACCGTGTGGTTTTAGCCGGTAGAAGTCCAATATCCTTTATGGATTTCCACACGTAAAGAAAGGCGCTAGCCAGAGTGTAAGACATTTTCAACTCGCTGTTTGAAGTCAAAGGTATATTGTTGATCGAACACATCACATCATCCTTTTACATCTTTAATTTTCAGTCCGATTACAAAACAATTTGTTGTTCAATTTATACGTAACTAACATTGATAAATGGTTGTTTGAAAACATTTGTCATGTGTGGTTACATAAAAGTTCTAAACTAATGTATGGTGCTTATGGCGCAATAGCATTCAACAACATTTAACCAAACTATACTTTGAATACCTTTAAACGTCGTTTTATGTACCCGTACGTATACAAATCATCCTTTTAAGTTTGCGATGGTAATTCAGCTCTAGCATTTTTCTGGGCTTTACTTTACCTAAATGTAAAATAAAATGAATTCATATTCAATTCGCTGCCGCTGCCAGCATAGAATAAAATATTAAGTAAGTATCCCTCTCTTTTTGCAAATTCTTTGTTACTTAAGTCGAGCTCCTCCACACACCTTGATTCAATTTATATATGGATCCATCGTTCCCAACAAGCTTAATTAGTCGTTTGCATATTTTATTGAAGGAACGGCGTTTTAAACAGGAGCACCTGATTCCCTCGTTCCAAGTTTCTCTTCGACGGAGCTAACCTAGTTAAACTCCCCCTAAACAACCCATTAGCTGACGGAATAACTGCATAATTATATTGTGGTTAGTATTCAAAGTTTACAATATCATTAAGGTACACAACTACAAATAGATTCTTGGGTAAATATGAAAGTGAGTTTGTGTGATATTTTGCATTCACGCTGATCTGGATTTTTCGTACAATGATGACGGTGATAGGCGCAAAATTACGGAATGACTGAATCCATAAAATCGGCTGTTAACAGGTTATTAGTATTATTTCAATAACTCAAGAATAATAATTATGTGTAACGATGTCTTGTATGATATTGCAAAAATCCTGCGGATATTCTTCGAGGGCTTATCCGGGGCTCCCAACCATAGGCAGTTGGTAGGAATCGTGTGGTTTTTAGTCGGTAAGAGTCCGGCATAGCATTCATGACGGATTTTCCTCACGTTAAAGAAAAAAGTGCTGCAAAAAACTTTCATCTATTAAAATAGCTCGACTGGCATTCCTAAAAATTCATCAAAGTTATGTTTTCAAATTTACTGAAATCAAAAAATACTGACTTGCGTCGTTTTGAAATTTTACGACTAACCCAAGTTATTCATCATGGTTTGATGTGTCCCTTTGGTGTGAAACTAATCAAGGTAATGGCCAAAAAACACATTTTATGGCTCCTATATAATGATTAATATCCCATTTGTGAATGAAACTGGGTTTGCTAACAACATTTATATGTCTGTTCTGCTTGTCACCTGTCTAATAATGATTTAGCACTGTACGAATTCATGTTTATAGCTAACGCCTCAGCTTTCGTATAGAGGTATAATAAATATTTAAATATTCAAGGATATATATTTGTCTTTCATGTTTAAAGAGCGCAGGCCGCTTTTCATGCCACGCTGCGCTGAACGACATCATCCGCCGTGCTCTTGCCACCGCCAATGTGCCTGTGCTCTTAGAGCCAAACGACGTTTTCAGGGACGTTGGCAAGAGACCGGATGGTATAACTTTGATACCGTGGGAGATGGATCGGGTCCTGGTGTGGGATGCAACTTGTGTTGACACTCTGGCCCCGTCCCATCTTTCTAAAACAAAATTAAAAGCCAGTGCAGCAGCGGAAGCGGCTGAAAATCTTAAAATTAATAAATATAAGGGTCCCGACTCATCGTATCGTTTTTGTCCAGTCGGTGTCGAGACCGAGGTCCATGGGGTTCCAATGCGCAAATTTTTTTCAAGAATTTGAAAAAGCGCCTTGTGGAGTCAACTGGTGACCCAAAAACTGGCAGTGTTCTCGCTCAACGAATAGGTATTGCTATTCAAAGGGGGAATGCTGCTAGTCTTTTGGGCACAATGCCACGGGGGCCTTATTTAGGTTTAGTTTAGATAGTAATAATGTAAATATAGATATGTAATAATTATGTTTCTCTGTAATTTTTAACAATAAATATTCAAGGATATTTTCACACAACGCTATGTGATCCCAAAGTAAGCTCGGAATAACCTGCTTGTGTTATGGGTATCATACCACGGATACTAATACTTATATACTTTTAAATACATACTTATCATACAAAGATACACCCCGACTCTCAACACATACATTTAACAACACACACATTTTTTCCTCTCCGGTGAGAATCGAAACCGACGACCTCGTGATCCGCAGTCGCATATTTCGTCCTCTAAACCAACAAGGCAGTGAATTCAAATTTCAAAATCCAAATTATCGCTGCACAGTTCAGTAGATAATTTGTGTATTGGTCGTCCTTAGTCAAAATTAGAAGAGGCTTACATCCAGCTTTCTTTTCCTAATGGATAGAATCTATACAAGACAAAATCACACACAAATGTTATCAAAGTGGTCTGATCCAATTGCGAAACAAAGAAAATGTCAGTAATGGTTGCAGAACTATTGTAAATCGAACGTCTCTCCAATATAAATTATAATTTTCATAGATGTTAGAAATGAGTATGTATTTAGAAGGAATTCAGAATAACGCTAAATAAAAGCTAACTAAGGCACGAAAAAAAAATTGAAGCTCAATTTTAACGTCTTCTGTAACAGTTCTCTTTGCTCTTATAATGTCTAATCAATTTTCTGTGCAGCTGTTCTACGTCGGAAAGAAAATGATGAAATTATTATACTTATAGATTTCAGGACTGAAGAGGGTCTGAAAGCTCTAGGACATGTGCGCTCAGAGGGCCCTATTTAAATGCTCCACGTGTCTTAAGTACTAAATATGATACGGACTTTAATACACTGACTCGTAACAACAACAGATATGTAATGTAAACAACATCTGAATAAGTTTGAACGAACCTATCCTAACCACTGTTGTGTATCTAATGCAGATTGTGTATCTAAATGGATCCTAAAGTTTTCAAGGTTTATTCAATATTATTAAACGCTCTACATATATATGTAGAAATTTAAATGAATACACACATAAATAGGTTTCCACTAGGTACAACAAATTATTTAAAGACTATTGTCTCCATTTCATTCTAAAGGGTCGCTGTTACAGCTACTTACATTACATTTCTACATCATCGTCATAAATGATATTGATGTAGACTAACCTAATTTTAAAATCAGCCAAGATACATCATCAAATAACAAAGAAAACAATAATCACAGAACATTAAAAACAAATCAAAACAACAATACTGTGACCATGAACTACAAAGGCCTCCAAACAAATAGACAAATTAATCTCCCTTTCATCGTGAGACCTCTTCATGATAGGCGTTGCAATAAACCCTAGAGGTCTTTAATGAATAGGTAATGGGTAATTTTGTAATCAGAAGCCAAACTATTGTTGAAACAACAATGAGATGTGGGTGTCTAATATACATAACTAACGAGCGATGCTACGCGATGGTGAATGGCGGACTTTATATTGATCGAACTTCCTGTATGCAGCTTCGATTGCGTAGAATTATTTCTAACTGTTTTATCTAGTTTTATAACATTATTTTTATTTTGTTCCATTGAAATAAATAGATCATCATCATCTTTTATATACTTATTCATATCGTTATAATATGCTGAATATTTTAACACTTTATACTACTAAATAATGCAGAATAAACTTCGTTTGTCATGTAAATAGGTACTGATGTAATGCCTCGATTGATCCATTTTTGTTAATTGTCCAACTATCTTTAATTTAATTACGCACACTTATTACATACATACACTATGATCAGTCATAACTTGTACACATTAATGACAATACCTGTTACACCAAAGCCTGACAGCAACCTTCGCGTGTAGAACCATGTAAGACCGCAAAGTATACAAAATTAATTTGCATCGCTTACATAGTCGTGTTCGATAGCTTTTAATGTGCCACACGCTTATCTAAGTTTAGCATTCTCACGACCTTCAAGAGTGAATGCCTAATTAATTTATCTATTTATACACAGACAGTGTGTATTGTGCGACCTGTCGTATGTGGGTTAGTGAGCTGACGTGTTTGTGGTGTCATGACACGCGTAAGTGGAACCCTACCTTTAAGATCGACCTGTACATTTCTATTCGTAATTCTCTGTATGAGGTAATAGACTGTAAGATTACTACCACCAACAATCATGGGAATGATAAATTTTAAATATGGAAAAAGAATCGGTTATGAGCAGGATTCGAGCCTACGTCTTCTCGCATACCGTGCGACACCTTTACCAACTCGGCAATCGAAACCTACTTTAATTGTATCATACATTTTAAATTAAAGATGCTTTTCAAAATTATCTTAATCATGGAATTGGTACAGTACTTTAGTTGCCTTGCAGAATACTTACAGGAATAGTGAAAGGTTGATTGACCCTAAATTCTGGGACAGCTTTTTGTTTGAAATGGAAGCAAACGTTGCTCCTAAGAGGAACGGGTCTGTGGTCTTTCCTACTTTTCTTTCTCTACTTCGTAAGGTTATTCCGCATGTCTATTAGTGCCACTAATAGAATTTCCTTGCTTCTAACGCTCTTACTCAAATCCTGTGAACGGTAGACACTCGTATTTGAGTAATTCCCCAACGCCATTTAAAATCACTTAAAATTGACAAAAGCTTTGGCTAAGACTTCGCTTTCTTGAAAATACCTGCAAGTCACACTGTCGATAACTACTAATATAAATATCTCTCTATGATCAGTAATCCATCAATCTTCTGATCATGAATAATACATGAACTCCAAAAATATTGCAACGATACGTATCTACAGATAGTTACAAAGATTTTATAGAAAGTAGGTCAAAAGGGACTGGAGTGCCCTCAAATTGTGAAGAGGGAGAGCTTTTGTACTTGCTTTAGATAATCGCAGAGTGACGTGTTTGTAAAGAACTTCAAATTTCCAATAATTTGATAAAATATTGTCTATAAATAACTACTCATTTCTTGCTGGATTGTTGTTGATATAGGAGAAAATTACAAAAAGGTAGAAGAGACGACAACCGTGTTACTGCTCGTTTGCTCTAACTTTGCCGCTCGGCTCCATACTAAAGTCGAATTTTTAATTAGACGAAGTAAATTGACAGCAACTAATGTCACTTCTTCATACAATGTTGCTTATTTTCTATGACGAAGTGACATTAGCTATTGTCAATTTACTTCGTGTAATTTAAAATTCGGGTATACGCCTCTACGCCAGCGGCAAAGTTAGAGCGAACGGGTAGTAAAACGATCCAGGCAAATATGGAAATCAAACCGTATCTAATTTGAATATAAATCAAATCAGAATGACAGCTGTCGTATACTTTGTTTATTGTATAATTGGCATACAATTTTTATATATTTTTTTGTGCGGTCATCTCTGTATTATGCAAACTGGTCAGTGTGAATAATAGAGGACACCAAATTTTTAGACCTTTTCCATTTCCAAGAATTTTCAAAAATTGTTTGCTTTCCCGTCTCCATCACTAAAGCAGATTCTAAAGGAATACAGATTTTAGAGTCTCTAAACGTATATGGTATACAAGGCGAAACTTTAATTTTTGCACCGAGTGCAAACTTGTACTGTATCCTGTTTTATGCAGGAAAACATTACCTAAATGCCAATTTTTGGTCCAACGCGCACCCTGACATAGGTACCTACTTAATTATATTTTAATGGTAAAATACTGCATGTCACTATCTAGAATCTAAAATTCTAGCTGAACAATAAACAACAAAAGTCTTCCACAAGACATCCTTTCATTTAAAGTTTCATCTCAATTTTTCTCAGTATTATCGTCCCGTAAATAAAGCAAAAGTTAAAGAAGCAGTCAAAGAAATGAAATAAAGAAAAGACGAACTCTCATCCGTTAAACAATGGCCGCGTTTTTTTTTTAATTGCCGAGGCAATGATACTGAGTAGTTGCTTTTTTATTATAAGGTATTGTTTTCGAACAGCGTATGTATAGAGCTCATGTTATGATTGGAAATGGCGCGCCTGAGGGTTTAGGATTACGGGCTAACTAATTAGACTATAATTATATGTCGTCGTTAGATGTCTAGTGGGTTTAGGGTTACTGATAATGTTGATTTTCATGGTTGATAATTTGTTTAAAAATGTTTTTTTACTCTCTTTTCATTTTCAAATTTATATATATAGTTGGTTAATTTTACCATGGCGTATTAGAGGAAAAACCTAGATCTCAACTTCAGATGTCCAAAGGACTTATTTTTATATAAATTTTTCGGTAAGTTTAAATCGCTTGAATATCAGATTTGAGGTTTAGTGCAAAGAAAATACTGAGATATAACACTCGAACATGCTAAGATGCAAAGAATTAATTTCTGTGAAACGTTCATTCATTTCTCGACACTGCACTCAAAATAATTGCCATATGGCTGTATTGGCAATGACCTGTCGCTCACCGAGTGAATTGATGGCGAACATGAAGACCAAAAAAAACCAATGAAAATCATCTCGTTCACAAACATTTCATTTACCAAAAGTCGTACTTAATTACTTTAGTGTCAATTTTAATTTCTGTGACTAGTTTATTCTTTACATGACAAAAGCTCTCTAAGCTTTCATATGAGTACAATAAATTGGCTTTCATATCAAAATGTTTTCCATACCTTACTTGGTGCACGGTCCTTTGTTTATTAGCTTCGATGAGCATTCTCTTTGTGAAGTCAACCTAGTTTTCTTATTAAAGCTGTCTTTGTAGTGCACCTGTACTGAGATTGAAAAGTATTTATATTAAGAGGAACGGCGGAAAAATGTTCTGATAGGTTTCATATACCGAGAAATTTCTATGTTTTATTAAACTAGGTAAATAATATAGCAGAGCAGAGCTTCCTCTAGTAATTTGATCATCCCATTATCAGGTTTTTTGCCCTGTCACTCCATTCATCGTGTCCATCCAAAACTTTCTTTTGAAGAGCAAAAAGGGGAGTCGAAATACTCTCTATTAACGTACCAACTATGGGATAGCAACGAAAAACCTACTAACATGTTTCTTAGACACCCCCGAGCCCAGTATTTTTAGGGTTTCGTAGCCAAATGGCAAAAACGGAACCCTTGTAGATTCGTCATGTCTGTCTGTCTGTCTGTCTGTCCGTCTGTCTGTCCGTCCGTGTGTCACAGCCACTTTTCTCCAAAACTATAAGACCTATGCTATTGAAACTTGGTAACTAGATGTATTCTGTGAACCGCATTAAGATTCTTATACAAAACTAGAAAAAACGCAGTAAATTTTGGGGGTCCCCATACTCAGAACTGAAACTCAAAATATTTTTTTTCATCAAATTCATACGTGTGGGGTATCTATAGATAGGTCTTCAAAAATGCTATTGAGGTTTTTAACATCATTTTTTTCTAAGGTGAATAGTTTGCGCAAGAGACACTTCCAAAGCGGAAAAATGTGTGTCCCCCCCCCCCCTGCCCCCTCTAACTTCTAAACTAAGAGAATGATAAATCTAAAAAGAATATATGATGTACATTGCCATAAAAACTACCAACGAAAATAAGTTTGAACGAGATAGAGCTTGTAGTTTTTTTTTAATAAGTCGTAAACCGCAATTTTCGGTTAGAAAAATCACTACCACTGCGAACGCGTTAAAACATCAATCAAAGTTACAACGAACGACAAGAACTTTTATACTATGTTACTTGCTGCTACGAAACCCTTCATGGGCGAGTCCAACTAGCACTTGGCCGATTTTTTATAGTTGTGAGATACGGCATGAAAAACTTCTGTGACTATGATGATGATTATGTCTGATGACTGTCTAAGCAGCTGTCTAGAGAAACATTCTGTATAAGTACATGTCCATCTTATTAAATACCAATAGGGTGGGCAGCGTAAGTGTAACATTTTTGGCTTTGTTAACGGCCGTAAAGTATGTAACTACTTTCGATCCGAAATGGCACGTAAGCTTGGCTGCCATATTACAAAAAAACATATATAGAATAGGCAGCGTGAGTCTGGAATAACACATTCTGGAACAACAATTATAGTCTGGAATAACACATGTCATAGAGGCTGCGTGAGCGTAGCGCCTCTCGTTATTGCAAACGTTACCACGGTCCATTAGGTCACTTAGGTGGTGACTTCAGCTTGTCTGTCACCTAAGTAGTAATAAAAAATACTTCATCGCAGTAATCTCCGCTGAAGAACAGAACGCTTTCACACATATATAGAGCAGTCTTTACATTTAATAGTCTACTTGCAACTACGTAAAATGCGTGGGACCCAAGAAGCTTCCCTGAGGGATATCAAAGAAGCGTGCGTTCCAGTTCTAGATGTTCAAGCTCTTGATCTCGACAGATCACGAGCACAGTCTATCAACATTTCAATCCTCAGAAACGAGTATAGTACAAAGTCTGCGATTCTTGCAATACTTCTATATTTTCTCACGAGTACGAACTGGTCTCACGACTTCATAATATCGTACAATCCATCAAAAGAAAGTCGAAAGCGTGGGTTTTGTCGTGAGCTCGCATTGTTGCCTCATATCCTGGTTCATAATCCAATTCTTTTTAACTAGATAATCTGATCATGAGTAAATTTTATTTTCATTTGATCAATACTTGTAGCAAAATCTTGTTTCGCTAAAGCACAAAGTATATTCAATCTTTTTAGGCGGTATTATGAACACTACTAAAAACTATCTTTTTGCCAGCTAAACAATGGAATTCTAAAATACTGGATTTATCAATGACAGTCTTTTTTTTCCTGTGGAAATCCCTCATTAATGTTAGGACAAAGTTTTACCGACCAAAACCACACGTTCCTACAACTGCCTACGGTCGGGAGCCCTGTGTAAGCCCTCGGAAGGATGTCCCAGGATTCAATTAGATGATAATTTTACAGTAAAGAAGATAAAATACTACTTTACAAAGTGTATAGGGCAATCGGCCCTTATTACGTATGACACAAGTGAAATGTGGGCGTGTACCTTGCCTCTGTGATCTTCTATCAAAGATAATATAATACATACAGATCGGCAACTCCCTGTCGCGCCACAGCTGTCAGTAGAGTTGACGTGCGCGTTGACGGACAATTTGCTTACATTTTATTGATCACACGCACACATTCAAACTGGAGTTTCCGCCCTGTGCTTCTATCACAAACATATAACTCAATGGGTGAAGTATCTGGCAGGTTCCAGCATATAGAAATATGCCTCTGCCTACTTTCATGCCTCTTGGACATCGATACAGCGACACGTCACCCCATCACGTAAGTTCTCGTGGTATGTCACAGGTATAATTCCGGTTCAACAGTTACTTACAGTGACATTTTCATAAAATTTTGCTGCACATTTTCCGCTTCGTGTAACAACAGGGGTCATTAGATATTGTTCATTCATTACGGTCAAAGGGTCGTTAATCACACGGGATCGTCCTGAAATTTCGTCTCTGCGCTGTTATTAATCATCGCAAGCAATATTGTCGTCTTTGTGATTGAGTGTTTGGTAATATTTTGTATCATTTTTATATATTGTATACTTTTAAACTAAGCCTAATAGTGTAAAGCCTTTAAAATTGAGGGTATATTTGGTAGCCCTGTAAAATAGAGGGTATATTTTCTAAATCCCATTAAAATATGAAGGTATGAATACAGGGGTTACCGGAATCGAATTAACGAAAGAGTTTAAACTTATTATAAATCCTGGAACTCTACCAAATCACCAACTTTGAAATGAGATACATGGGTACTTCACCGACTTATTGCAAACACAATAAATTTAGTCTAAAACTGGGCGGCCATTTGCACAATAATAAAGTTCATTCGCTCTGATTTTTGCTTTACAATTTATTATGATTAAAGCAGAGGTTCCTAACCTCAAGAATGTTTTGAACTTCTACGTTAAAGTTTTGTGAGTCTGCTTCAATGGAAACATTTTTAATCAGTTTCCGGTTGGTTGCCTTAACTTAAAGAAAGTCTGGAACAATTTGTAGCTCAGGTGAAGACGAGTCGACCGCAGGCTGTGCTAACTCAAGAAAATTATTGAACTTGGATGAGATCAGCAAATTTACTAACAAAGCTGAATTGAGCACACTGCCCTTCTGTAAAGCAAATACGTCCTTTTAAAATTTGAGCATGTGGCTGAAGGTTTACTGAACTAAGAATTTATTAAAATTTACGATATTAGAAACTATGTTTGACACAAAGCTATTTAGAGACCTGGAGAGTTATGATGGCTACTAAATTAGATTAACCAAATATTCATTGAATATCTATACTATACCTACAGTGTTTTAAGTGATTATTCTCTTTCAGCCGTGGTCACTAGGACTATCGGCCTCCATGACCGGAGATCTGAGGACGGTGAGAGGGTCGCCCACCGTCCTTACAGAAGCAGGCCCAACACGGCAGCGCAGCGTGACGTGAGAAACTCACGCACGCCCCCCCCCCCCCCCCTTAGATGCGGGATCACACCCGAAACTCCCTAAAGACGCGGGATAGCACCCGAACCACCCCCTGGGCGAGGCCGCAGTGGCGGCCGTAGGTCTGTTGGGAGTCTTGGGACATTCTTCCGAGGGCTTACCCGGGGCTCCCAACCATAGGCTGTTGGGCGTTACGTGAGGTTTTTTAGTCGGTAGGAGTAGGGCATAGCATCCATGAGGATTTTCCCTCAGTTAAAAAAAAAGATACATTAAAGCAAAGATAATAATAATAGTATTACATAATTAAAGATTAAAGAAGGTTATAGAATATACCTAATATTATGATTTTGGTCAAGTTTACTTCAAACTACACTGTCATGAAACTGTTTTAGTAGATTAGATTCTAATAGCTGTTCTGTAGATTCACCAAGATAAGAACAAAAGAAACAATTATTTCAAAATATTTCATCTCTTCCGTGGACTCGACAAAGTCGTCATCCAATGCCTATGTGAACGGGTATGAAAAGGATTTTATTTCTACCTAAGTATTACTTTCTAACTAAAATCCACGTTGCCGTTGTAGAGTTTTAACATACCCTTTTCACATACCCTTTTTCCACAGGAGCTTGATCTCGGTATGAAAATAGTCTGTAAATCCTGTCTCAGCTATTCGGAAGTATTCCAAGCAAAAATAGTTCAGGCGTCATGAGTGAAAAACATCTTCACAAACTTTCCCAACATTATTAGTAAGGTTTACACCTGAAGAAACCGCAAGCCTTCTTTGAACTGATTTCGAAAACCGGTTCGACAAGCACCTGCTCATCCAACCGCATTGCCATTGTTGAAAATTCGACCCATCTTTACATTTTTACCGATTCTTTTGTCAAGCAGAACACTTTGACTGCACGCTCGCTTTTCCTCAAATATCTTGAGATAATTTAGTTTCGCCACAACGCCCTATGGCATTATTTCAACATGGTCGACCATCGGATCACAAGCCGATGTTGCGTCAGTATAAAATACCATAATTATCATCGCAGTATCTCATAATCTTGTAATAATCTCTTTATAGTTCAAGAACGACCAGATAATTGTAACAGTCATGTAACAACAAAGTCATAAATCTCATCTCAAGCCCATAATATCCAAATTTTAGCATGATGCTGTTTTAAATTTCGAATATCATCATTGTCTTAAATTAGGTACTTTTCAAAGAAATTGCCCGGACGTATAAACGTGAAACACATACTTAATATTTATATTTATATAGATATAAGTGCATCAAGTTATTATTTTTATTAAATTACTATCGAATTACGGTGGCCGCGTAATCTAATAGAAAATAGAAATTTTATAAACATCACGTCAAAAAATTTCAATTTCCTATTCAGGCCTTGCAATTTCCGATTACAGGTTCGGTAAATTGCAATGTCGGAAAAGCCCGATATTATTAAAAAATCTGACTATAATTTAGATTCAATAAATATTCCATTTGTATGCAAAACCAACTAATCTTAATAAAAGACCACCCGTGTTGCATAAATTTCATTATTTAGGATTTGTATTTCCGAGTAAACAAAGAAAATTGTGATGTAGGTTAAGTGGATTCTCATGAGAAACTGAACTTGAACTTTAACCTTAATCTGAAATCGGGGCGTGGTCTCGTAGCTGAAGGGTAGTACCTTGTCTCAAGACAGCGTACCCTTCGATTTTTAAAGACTGCCTCTATGACGCAGTCGGTTGTGCAACCTTCTGCCGCATTGGAGGTCCTGGGTCGGTCCAAATATTTGTTTAATTTACAAATGTTTGTTTTGGAGTTTGGGTGTATTTATGTACCTATTTACTAGGTACTTACTCATTTATCATTTGTTTAGATCCTTACACAACTCACAAGCTTATACGAGTATTAGCTTAATTTGAGCTAGATGATGATGTTGTGTGAGATTGTCCACATGTATTAAAAAAAAGCGTGTTTCGGTTGCAATGCAAACTGTATCCTCATAGGGGCCCTATCGAGCTTTTCAGGGCTCATTTAGCGTCAATCGCAAGTAATGTACATGCTGACTTACGGACTAGATCATGGCAAAGGGAAGAAAAACTTGAAACAAGACCTGTTATCAATGCAATTGTTGGTGTCAGCAGAAGCCTACGTCCAGCACTGCCGCGTCTTTAGAATAGCATAGTATCTTTTGAGATTCTCGGTTAATTAAGCTTAATATTCCTGACTATTTGTACTGCAATACAGATTTTCCACATAATCTTAATATTAACGTCCTAATTGGCAACGGATATTGTACTGAAATTCAACGTTCAGCTATCTGCAATTCGACCCTGTTTATCATACATACTCGTACCAGACCCGATCAATATTGACGACATTGCATTCAATTAACGTCAACATCATGGACAGCTTCATGTTTAACTTTAAAATGAACGAATGATCCATTTATTCGACATTTCACCCATTATTTGAATAGGTTCCGACTATCGATTATACCATTATGTTTGGGGTAATGCAGGTAGTCAAAACCGAATATCCGACAATTTTCTGAGTAGTTGGTTATCCCGCAGGCTACAAGATACATCAGCCAGTTCCAGGTTGCCATGTTGAGAAAATACCATCAAAGAAACAGTATAGGTACTACATTCCCGACAAATCGGACTTGAGTAAAAACCATAGATTTAGAATGTACAAGATGAACAGTGTCAAACTGAAGACGAGACCAAAAATGAAATATCTATGTGTGAGTTAAATAGTGTTTTTGAATGTCACACCTATGTTATCGATAAAGTATCTGTATAAATGGATGGAATGGAAATGAAACTTCTAAGCACACAAAGTGCTTAGAAGTTTCATTTCCAACTTTTGTTTTGGGGAATAAATTGTTAATTTGAATGTAATGTTAATTGAAAGTAAAAATGGGGTTATATGGGGTAACTCGTAATATTTGAAATTCTGTAGTGATCTTACGAATTTGATTCAGTGTGTAAATGTGAAAATACTCTTTTAACAGGTAATTTATGGCATCGTACATAGCATTGTTGCCGTACCTATATATTTTGCCAATTGAATTCGAAAATTTACTTAAAATCCAACTCTTATCGTAATACTAAACCTAGAAACTCATTTATTATTGAACCCTAGTAACAATAAAAGATTTTACTCGTAGTTTTTTTTAAATATATTACGCCACTGATGGAAACTAATGGAAAGCCGTGGCGCATCTAGCGAATGGGGGCCACGCTTACAGCACACAAGACTTCTTACAGTAGTCCTCAAGTTGGCGGCCTTATGATGTGCCTCTTCACGCTCCGCTTGTAGAACCCGGGATTGTAAAATGAGGGAAACACATGTGCGGGCAGGTCATTCAAGGATTTCATAGTTCGACAGAGGAACGATCTTTTGAAACGCTCAGTTCTGGCGAAGATTCTGTCCGCTATATATGAGTGGCACCTCTGCCCGACGTGTTGTTCGGAATCGGAAAGAGGATGGTGGGATCAGGTTGAAGAGCTCTTCCGAACATTCGCCGTGATACATTCGGTAGAAGGCAGCCAAGGACGCTATGGTTCTTTGCTGCGCTAACGGCTCGAGGCTTAGCGTCATCTTAGGACAACCTATAATTGAAATCGGAGAACACGTCTCTGCATAGCGCCAAGCGCGTCCAGTAAGTGCCTCGCACAGTCATCCCAAAGGTGAGAACAGTATTCGACGCAGAGGCTAGTCTGCGCCTTGCACAGCAAACATCCCGGTGTGGCGTGGAGTACCTTAGTGAAGTAAAATTATAAAAATTCAACTCAAAATGGTTCACAAATTTTGGAAATATTATATTAAAATAGGCACAAAACCTTTAAAAAGGTTAAATAACGCAGTTCGAGTAAAAATCAATCATATTTATGTTAAATTAAATCCAGATAAGTTTGTTTGTAGCAATGGCACCATAATGAACTATCGACATCCTTATCGATACCTACCCATGACTATTTTACTGTAAACAGCCCTTTTTATTTCTGCCTTATATATCCTCCAAAAATGCATTTACACATTAAATATTGTGATAAGTATGAAGGAAAATGCATAATCTATGTTATGAGTTGGACTTTCAGTGAAATTTCACATCCAATTTGGCAAAATATGTACGGCAAAAATGGAATGAACGAAGTCACAAATGACCTGTTAAACGAGTCTTTCTTCGTATAATTGCGTTTTGTAATATCCTATTCACACACTAAACACGACACCATTGTTGAAAATATAAAATTTTCTATTTTAATCGTAAGATCACTACAGATTATTGGATATTATGAATAACATAGAGCCGCCATAGGACTCCACAGGACTCAGCGATTCAAAATACTGACATATGAGTACACAATTTGCTTTCTCTTTTCCTCTCGAGCTAAGTGCTATGGATAATGAGGTGTCGCTCGCACGCTTTGTATATCTATTGAGAGTAGCGAAAAATCCTAAATCTATGGTAAAAACTCTTCATCACACTGGATGGGAGCCAAAAATCTACAAAATTTCCGGTCATTTTAGCTTTCAAAAAGCTCATTAAAACACTCTTTGCGCGCAGTTTCGTTAAAACAAATTGGCAGGCAGGCAGGTACAACATTATTAAACCCGACCAAACTTAACATCATCTATACTAATATTATAAAGAGGAAAGATTTGTTTTTTTGTTTATAATAATGTTTGTTTGTTTGTTTGTTTGTTTGTTTGTAACGAATAGGCTCCAGAACTACTGGACCGATTTGAAAAATTCTTTCACTGTTGCGGTGAACATAGGCTATATTTTATTCCCGTATTCCCACGGGAACGGGAACTACGCGGGTGAAACCGCGTGACGTCCGCTAGTGGTCAATATATTTCGCCATTTCATGTACATGAAATGGCGAAATATATTGACCATATACAACTCACACTTATCTCTTTTGTATTACATAAGGATACCATAAAATTCATTGACCATATCTTACTTAATATTAACTTAACCATCAACGCTTTACGTGTTTGAAGTACTGTTTATACCTGTGTTACATGCTATTACAATTCTTGAGTTGTAAGTGTTACACCTATTACGTCAAGCTTCAGGTGATCGCAGTACGAGCAGTGAAAGCGCTTCCCTCTTACGTAAGAGTTTAACGTATGACATTGAATTGAATGTCCACTGTACCCTTCGACAAAGCAATAGTATAGACCGCCCCATGCATACATTAGTCTTGGTCTTAGGATTAATGTATAGAAATAAGCATTTGTACCACTTTTCACATAGATGGCTAAAATTGATAGGCTACTAAAGGTGTAGATTTAAGTCATGTCCAGACTGACTTTAAAAATATTTTGACTGATTTTCTAAAACGGTATTTTATAATTATTGATAATTATTATTAATTCTCAGCAGCATTTATACAATCCTCGTAATAAGTAATAGAAAGTAAGAAATTGATCTGAGTAATGTTAATTTTAAGCGAACAATTATACCACAAGGCCATTTTTGTATTTTTTATTATTATTTTTAAATGTTCAAAAATGTTTAAATGTTGGTCGTAGTCGGTGTTATTGTTCCGAAGGTGAAACATGTGTCAAGATAAGATATTTTACTTAAGATACCTTCCTGTGCGTTCCCAAAGCGTAAAAACACCACCCTTCATTCGAAAACAGAATGTATGTGTGCATGTCGTGTCGTTGCTGCAATATCTTTGTGTGTGAACTAGTCTCACTTTTTGAGTTCATAATTTATGACGTGGGCCCGTCTATACTATTACTTGGTCGAAGACTGTACCTACACACTTGTGTATGGAATTTGTTTGTATAATAACTGTTTATTTAAGTGTCATTCTTTGAAAGTAATGACTGATTTAGTTCGTCAATAGTCATAAGTGTGGGTTAAACCTCATTCAGAGGTATTACGTAGAGTGTAGTCGATTTGAAGTCGTTACTAGTGTGCTGAGGAAGCCTGGGATGTAATTTTATTTAACTTTTTTGCATCTTCTTTGCTCTAATGGAGTAGGAAATGATTCGGTTGAGTTCTAGAAAATTCTCATCTAGAACAAGGAAAGCTATCACCTTAGAAGGCATGCCGCTCTTTAACTTTGATACATCGGAGAAACTAGGTACCTACTTACCTTTCTAGTTTTTTTATTCAATTTTTATGTTGACCCCTCTTCTTTTTTCATCATCCAAAGTTACACAAACAAATTACAATCATCACTTTTCTGACGTCGAATCTAAATGAGAATGCTTTTTAGCTATTGTCCCCCACCTTACGGAAGGGGCTGCACCCACGCATACTGTCGAATTGAAGACAACTCTGTCTATTAGTCGCCTCATACGACATCCAAAGAGATATGGAGTGGCCTGAGTCTACTCTGCCCGCCTCCACATAGTCTTCACAATATCGCTCGTAGTAATTTAGCAACATTAGCAACAACTGGGTTAATTACCCGGTACACACATTAACTACATCATATCAGTTATGGATATTGCTCGTAATCCATCTGTACAACAAAGAGGCTAAAGTTATGCACGCTCACGGCAACTCCGCGAACAAAACGTATTGATTCGTGTTTGTACATTAATGGAACAGCTCTCTCCCTTTTTCCAATATCGATAGTACGGTCAGCAGCTAAAGTTTCTTTACACTATTCTGATGTTTTGATTTTCCTTCCATTTTTGAAGTGATATAACTTTATATGGGATGGTGAACCGCTTCTTTACATAACGTGTTACTGTGTCAGTCTGTCTGGCTACTTTTCTCTCACTAATATGCATATTTGAAAAATGTAGTTCAACTTAGATTATTAGGTATAATTTTTGTCAGGCGGCGTACCGAGACGCACACATTTTTTTTCTTCATTTTTTCCACATCAATGTTTCAACGGTACCTGATTTTAAATTATACTACAAAGCCGTTCCTTATTGTCACAACTCATTTATTTTGACGTTTGTTGTGTATTCCCAAATTGTCATAACTAATCGTTTGATTGGATTGTTCATATTTTTAATGACTTTTACTCGACATAAACGCAATTATTTGTTTTTATGTTAATTCAGTAGGTAATATTAAGCTCGCACTAAGTTTTTACTATGAAATATTTCCGTGAGTTTAATAACTCTGCCCTAATTCAGTCATTTTAGATAACCTCAGCGGTGCCAGGCGTCCCTCACAGGGTAAAAAGAATCCATAGATTGATTCAATTTTAATTAATAATGTGTGTTGATTGAAAGAGTTTTTTGTAGATCTCTAGAACATAAAACCAACTTTAATCCCAGAACTGCCATATAAACTTCTTCCCAGAAATTATTTTATTCCCACGGAAAAAACAAGGATTTTAAATTTTCTACACTTGAAAAGTTGCTTTGACTGAGCCTAAAAAATGGCAAAAAATGAAAACACACCGTTCTATTTAAACATTTCAATCTATATCATGTTTATTTTCTTTTTTATATCAATAATATAAATGAAAGGAGGTACCTAAATAAGGTAAAAGAAAGGATGTTTACAATAGTTTCTAAAACTTTTCTGTGCTGACCGTACTCGCAGATGGTATTACAGTATTACATATCAGTTTTATTGATCCATTGACTAGATTGAGGAAACTGTGTACGGAGATCTGTAGGTAAGGCTTTTAGTTGATTACGTAGATATATAACATGTATTAGATATTATGTAGGATACTTGAAGATAAATAAGTCTTATTTTATCATATTTAGGTACTAAAAAGTTTACAAACCAGTTAGGTACTTACCTAATTTAGTAATTACCGATGTCCCTTCGCTAGACAAGCCTGTTCTGTGTGTGAGAGTGTGTGTGGGTGTATTCTTAAATTTGTGTGTATAGTTTCTTCGCAATTTTTGACGCGACAACGTCTTTTAATTCGATGGAACCGGCTGCACGCACGAAAAAACATGACGTATGCGGCGATACCTCGCTCTGCGGAGTTCCATTTAAGGCAAAGTTGTCACGTTCAACTATCGTAAGTAAACCGACTTTACAGACAACCGATTCTTTTTGTTATTACTAGCGGACGTCACGCGGTTTCACTCGCGTGGTTCCCGTTCCCGTGGGAATACGGGAATAAAATATAGCCTATGTTCACCGCGAAGAGTGTAGCTTCCCAACAGTGAAAGAATTTTTCAAATCGGTCCAGTAGTAGTCCTCTCGCAAGGCCTGAACCACCTCGGCCCAAGGAGTGGCGACATGTGCGGCACTACAAGTCAGCAGATTGGGATGGACTTCGAGAGTTCTTTGCGTCGTACCCGTGGAGGCGGCTTTGCTTCACTTCAGATGATTTGGACTCCTGCGCTGCAGCAGTAGCTGAGGGGATCTTGGCGGGCATGGAATGTTATATTCCTAACCGCTGGATCCCGGCAGGAGCTAGGAAACGACCGTGGTTTAATTGGCTTTGTAGAAAAACTAGGATGTTGAAAGAAACTGCCTACAGAGCTTGGACCACGGCTCGCGCTAACTCAGATCCTAGCATCTCTGAAGTGAAACGCAAACTGAATGCCGCTTCCAGGGCCAGTGAAAGAGCGGTTGCCAGGGCTAAATTCGATTTCGTCGGCAGAATTGGTCAGCGACTAGCCGGCTACCCCTCTGGAAGTCGTGAATTCTGGTCGCTCGCCAAAGCTGCCGAGGGAAACTTTTGTCGGTCGGGGTTACCACCTCTACATAGACTGGATGGTAGTCTGGCCCAGAGTGCCAAGGAGAAGGCCGACCTTTTGGGTTCTCTCTTTGCCTCCAACTCGACCATGAACGATGGAGGTGTGCTTCCGCCTGGTATCCCTTGGTGTGGCACTTCCATGCCAGAAATTAAGTTCAAGCAACGGGACGTCAGGCGGGAGCTTCAATCCCTGGATATTCATAAGTCGAGTGGGCCGGACGGCATTCCCGCGGTGGTACTTAAACGTTGTGTTCCGGAGTTGTGTCCGGTACTTACACGTCTTTTCACGCTTTCATACTCCATGAAGCAAGTCCCGGCGTCGTGGAAGATCGCGCACGTGCATCCTGTGCCCAAGAAGGGTGACAGGACCGACCCGGCCAATTATAGGCCTATAGCCGTCACCTCCCTTTTATCTAAGGTGATGGAGCGTGTGATTAATACACAGCTTCTGAGGTACCTTGAGGAACATGACCTGCTCAGTGACCGGCAGTACGGTTTCCGTCACGGTCGCTCGACGGGCGATCTTCTTGTGTACCTCACACACCGCTGGGCGGCGGCTATCGAGATTAAGGGTGAGGCTCTAGCAGCGAGCCTCGACATCTCGAAAGCCTTTGACCGGGTCTGGCACCGTGGTCTTCTTACGAAATTGCCCTCCTATGGACTGCCCGAGAGTTTATGCGGATGGGTGACCAGCTTTCTGGCCGGTAGAAGCATCAGGGCCGTCGTTGACGGCAGCTGTTCTGACTGCATGCATAAACGCTGGAGTACCACAAGGCTCAGTGTTGTCCCCTACTTTGTTTCTGCTGCATATCAATGACATGTTGTCTATTGACGGCATTCATTGTTATGCGGACGACAGTACGGGCGACACTTATTACACGGGCCGCCCCGGTATCTCTCGGGTTGCAGTGGAAGAAAGTCGAGAACAACTTGTGTCTGAAGTCGAGGCTACTCTCAATAGAGTGTCCGATTGGGGTCGACAAAATCTTGTCCAATTCAACCCTACCAAGACACAAGTTTGTGTTTTCACCGCAAAAAAGACCCCATTCACTGTGGCGCCACAATTTCAGGGCACATCTCTCACCATCTCTGAAAGTATAGGGATCCTTGGTGTTGACATCTCCAGGGCAGTTCCGCAGTCACTTGGAGGGCAAGGCCAAGCTGGCGTCCAGGAAGCTCGGAGTGCTCAGAAGGGCGCGGCGGTACTTTACTGCGGCGCAAGCACTGCTTCTCTATAAGTCGCAAGTGCGTCCGCATATGGAGTACTGCTGTCACCTCTGGGCAGGGGCACCCGAATACCAGCTTCATCCATTTGACTCGGTGCAAAGGCGAGCTATGAGAGTTGTCAACGATCCCATACTTGCAAGTGGTGTGGAACCTCTTAGTGACAGGAGAGACTTTGCTTCTCTGTGTGTGTTCTACCGCCTGTACAACGGTTTGTGCTCTGAAGAATTGTTTGATATGATGCCTACGGCTACATTCTATCATCGCACCGCTCGCCATAGACAGGGTATTCATCCTCACACGTTGCGTCCTGAGCGCTCGAGCACGGTGAGATCTGGTAGAGACTTTCTTCCGCGTACGGTTAGGTTGTGGAATGATCTCCCTGCTTCGGTTTTCCCAAACGCCTACAGTATGGTGTTCTTCAAAAGGGGACTTAGAAGGTTTTTAAAGAGTCGGCAGCGCGATTGTGGCGCCTCTGGTGTTGCAAACGTCCATAGGCTGCGGTGACCACCGGGACATCTGGTGGGGCCGTATGCTTGTCTGCCACTCGAGTGGTATAAAAAAAAAAGTAGTTCCGGAGCCTATTCGTTACAAACAAACAAACAAACAAAAAAAAAAAGACGTGTGGCACTCGGGGACTGCCGCGGTAAAGCTATTACATAGCATTTTTTATCAACTATGCTAGTATAATTAATTATTTCTATATAAGAATACTAGCTGATGCCCGCAGCTTCGCCCGCGTAAAATTTGTTCCCGCGGGAAGTTATTCCCGGGATAAAAGGTAGCCTATGTGTTATTCCAGACTATAATGTGTCTCTGTACCAAAGTTCAGCCCGATCCGTTCAGCGGTTTGAGCGTGAAAGAGTAACAAACATCCACACTCACAAACTTTCGCATTTATAATATTATAATGTATAAGTAAGATTTTAAGGTCTATGTTCAACAAAGTAAAGTACCAAGTACCTACTTGACTGTCGACATTTGGGCTTTTGGACTTTTGGACTGTTGGACTGTTGGACTGTTGGACTTTTGGACTTTTGGACTGTTGAACTGTTGGATTTTTGGACTTTTGGACTTTTGGAGTATTGGACTATTGGACTATTGGACTTTAGGACTTTAGGACTTTAGGACTTTTGGACCTTTGGACTGTTGGACTGTTGGACTGTTGGACTGTTGGACTTTTGGACTGTTGGACTTTTGGACTTTTGGACTTTTGGACTTTTGGACTTTTGGACTTTTGGACTTTTGGACTTTTGGACTTTTGGACTTTTGGACTTTTGGACTTTTGGACTTTTGGACTTTTGGACTTTTGGACTTTTGGACTTTTGGACTTTTGGACTTTTGGACTTTTGGACTTTTGGACTTTTGGACTTTTGGACTTTTGGACTTTTGGACTTTTGGACTTTTGGACTTTTGGACTTTTGGACTTTTGGACTTTTGGACTTTTGGACTTTTGGACTTTTGGACTTTTGGACTTTTGGACTTTTGGACTTTTGGACTTTTGGACTTCAGCGGTTTGAGCGTGAAAGAGTAACAAACATCTACACTCACAAACTTTCGCATTTATAATATTATAATGTATAAGTAAGATTTTAAGGTCTATGTTCAACAAAGTAAAGTACCAAGTACCTACTTGACTGTCGACATTTGGGCTTTTGGACTTTTGGACTGTTGGACTGTTGGACTGTTGGACTTTTGGACTTTTGGACTGTTGAACTGTTGGATTTTTGGACTTTTGGACTTTTGGAGTATTGGACTATTGGACTATTGGACTTTAGGACTTTAGGACTTTAGGACTTTTGGACCTTTGGACTGTTGGACTGTTGGACTGTTGGACTGTTGGACTTTTGGACTGTTGGACTTTTGGACTTTTGGACTTTTGGACTTTTGGACTTTTGGACTTTTGGACTTTTGGACTTTTGGACTTTTGGACTTTTGGACTTTTGGACTTTTGGACTTTTGGACTTTTGGACTTTTGGACTTTTGGACTTTTGGACTTTTGGACTTTTGGACTTTTGGACTTTTGGACTTTTGGACTTTTGGACTTTTGGACTTTTGGACTTTTGGACTTTTGGACTTTTGGACTTTTGGACTTTTGGACTTTTGGACTTTTGGACTTTTGGACTTTTGGACTTTTGGACTTTTGGACTTTTGGACTTTTGGACTTTTGGACTTTTGGACTTTTGGACTTTTGGACTTTTGGACTTTTGGACTTTTGGACTTTTGGACTTTTGGACTTTTGGACTTTTGGACTTTTGGACTTTTGGACTTTTGGACTTTTGGACTTTTGGACTTTTGGACTTTTGGACTTTTGGACTTTTGGACTTTTGGACTTTTGGACTTTTGGACTTTTGGACTTTTGGACTTTTGGACTTTTGGACTTTTGGACTTTTGGACTTTTGTACTTTGGACTTACTTTTGTACTTTTGTACTTTTGGACTATTGTACTTTTGTACTTTGGACTTTTGTACTTTTGGACTTTTGAACTTTGTTTTTTTGGACTTTTGGACTTTTGGACTTTGGACTTTTTACTTTGGACTTTTGGACTTTTTACTTTGGACTTTTGGCCTTTTTTGGACTTAAAAGTCGTACCAAAAGTCCCAATAGTCCCAAAAGTTCCAAAAGTCCTAAAAGTCCCAAAAGTCTCAAAAGTCCCAAAAGTCCCAAAAGACCCAAAAGTCCCAAAAGACCCAAAAGTCCCAAAAGTCTCAAAAGTCCCAAAAGACCCAAAAGTCCCAAAACTCCCAAAAGTCCCAAAAACTCCCAAAAGTCCCAAAAGTCCCAAAAGACCCAAAAGTCTTTGCTTAAATTCCGCAACACTTTTCAGTACTGCGCCATCGAGACGTATCGCAGGTACACGGCAAGGCTTGTTTTTTTTGTTGAATATACCTAAAAACTTTAAAATAATTATAAAATATCCTGGTGTTATCGGCTTTCTTCAGAGGTATCCATCCTCGGTTCTTCAATCCTAACGTACAACAGTTACGGATAACCAGGGTAGGATTGACGAATCGAACTCCTCATCGGAGGAAATTTGGATGTAGGAGAAGAAAAATATCTGTACCCTCCAGATTCTTATTTGCCTGCCTCGGTGGCATTCGGTAATATAACTGACTGTCGCGCTGGGGTCCTGGGTTCGATTCCCGGGCAGGCCAAAAAATCGTGGGATCTACCAATGTTTGTTTCGAAGATTTGATGTTCTCTAAGTATAATATGTATAAATAAATAGATAAATTCTTTATTGCCATTAATTGTGTACATACATGAAATTGAAATTCCCTGATACCTGCGCTAGTACAAACCAGTGTACAAACTGTGTTGCAGATATCAGTGTTCTCCCCTAAAATATTGATACTTGACAATATGTTTACACAGAACTATTAAAATATTAAAATTGTTTCCTACTAACTTATAAACTTATAATAATTTTACATAGAGAAAACGATAAAATATGAAACAAAACCAATACAAAATCTTAAAGCATGCTTAGGTTTTCGTGTGTGTGTGCGTGCGTGTGTATGTGTGTATGAGTGTCTGTGTGTGTGTGTGTCTGTGTGTATGTGTGTCTCTCTATGTGTGTGTGTTTGTGTGTGTGTGTGTGTGTGTGTGTATCTGTGTGTGTGTGTGTGTGTCTGTGTGTGTGTGTTTGTGTGCGTGTGCGTGTGAGTGTGCGTGAGTGTGTGTGAGTGTGTGTGTGAGTGAGTGTGTGTGTGTGAGTGAGTGTGTGTGTGAGTGAGTGTGTGTGTGTGAGTGTGTGTTTGGGTGTGTGTGTGTGTGTGTGTGTTGCATGTATGTTTTTGTGAGTTGATTTTAAAGAACTTGTAGAAGGTCTTCCACAGATTCATATTCCATTGGTTTTAATCACTCAGTTACTGCCGTTTTAAATTCTCGTATGTATGCATACTTGGAAATTATATGAGTATGTATAAAAAAGTTTTAATTAGATCGCAAAGAAAATGTCCAAAAGCCAAAGTACTTGAAGCAAAGTCGTTGATAGGTATACCTAATTAGAGATAATAGAAAAACCTCGCAGAACTTCAGAACAATACACACTCACACAGTACTGTTTTACGATTACCGATTATAATTATTTAAAGTTAAAGTTCATTTTTAAATAATTTATTATAACGGGTGTTTTTTTAGAGGTATAGAACTTTAAGTTGGCCTAGCTGTTTTAACCGGCGGTATTTTTGTCAGCTGTAAAGTGATTTATGTTTAGTATGGTTTGGCATTTTAACATAAATAGACTGAAGCCTGAACAATGCTTCCAAATTGTGCAAATTTATTCTGAAAATCATGGTTCTGTCCGAAATGCGTATCGTGATTTTCATAAGCGAATTTTCTTTAGCGGTGCAGCTCACTTTTGGTTGAATGGATACATCAATAAACAAAACTGCCATATTTGGGGTGATGATGATCCTCAAGTGTATGTTGAGACACCGTTACATCCAGTAAAACTGACTGTGTGGTGTGCTTTATAGGCTGGTGGAATAATTGGTCCGTACTTCTTTAGAAACGATGCTGACCAGAATGTTACAGTCAATCGTGACTGCTATAGAGCGAAGATTACTGACTTTTTCGTTCATCAATTGAACAACCATGATGTGCAGGAGTAGTGGTTTCAACAAGACGGCGCAACATGTTACATAGCTCGTGCCACAATTGATTTATTGAAGGAAACGTTTGGTTACCGCATAGTTTCACGTTTTGGACACGTGGATTGGCCTCCAGAGTCGTGCGATTTTACGCCACTTGACTATTTTCTGTGGAGATATGTGAAGTCGCTCGTCTACGCCGATAAGCCCGAAACGATTGACCACTTGGAGGATAACATTCGGCGCGATATTGTCGCTATACGGCCACAAATGTTGGGAAAGTCATCGAAAATTGGACCTCTAGATTAGACTACGTCCGAGCCAGCCATGGCGGTTATATGCCAGAAATCATATTTAAATTATAATGCCAGAAGATTTCCTTTCGAATAAAGTCATTTCCATATCAATAAAAACAATCACTTTCGTTTTATTCCATTTCAAAGTTCTATACCTCGAAAAAAAACACCCTTTACTATTAAACTAATTTTTGTCAAACTGATTATGATTAAACCTCTTTTCATAATCAATAAGCGAGTACAACCGTTAAACAACACTATGCCAAAGACAAACAAGACTGAGAAAAAATAATTTAATGACAAGCAAGAATGACAGGTTTAAATTTTTCATGAAATTATTCTTTATTCTAAAGGTAAATTAGTGTCGAAATGGCCGCATAAATCTAACTATGGTTCCTTAAAACGAATATGATCAGGATTGATATTTAAATGTAAGTAATTATGGAGAGTCGAGATCCAATCTGTTTGTTTACTACATTGTTTGAATCTGTTGAATTCCACTATACCTATATAAGGTGCTCGATACACGAACGTGGCCGAAGGTAGCCGAGAGTGTGATTCGTTTTCGTGACAGAATTTCTGGATTCGGTCTCCACGCAAGGCCCGCGATAGAAGCTATGCAATAGCTTAAAAACAAATCTTTCCTCTTTATAATATTAGTATAGATAGATACCTAGGTACTCCACAATTTGCAGGACTGCTTAGTGGCAACATGCTTTGCGGTAGCAAGGCACATAGTCCTCCAGACGTTTAGTAGTAGCTATATTAAAGACGGTTTTGAGTTACAGGCAATTATTATTGTTTCCATTAATAATTAACGTTTTTTTATTATTAAGTGAATGATTAATTAAAAGACTTAAAATAAGTTGTGCTTGATATATAATGCTCACCAATCCTAAGCTACATAATAATTCAAAATTATAAATTCAATAACAACACCGGAAACTTACTACTCTAATAAACATAAGGCGCACCGCAGACGACAGACTATCTGTGGCTAGTGACGTACAAGCCTCGAGGCGTCGAGTCTTATTTCTGAAGCCTCGAGGCGGAATGACAAAACTCAGTGCGCTCGGTAAGCTCGGAGTCCCGAGCCTAGCCGAGCCGCGCCTTTTTTGAGCCATGCCTCGAGGCTTCAAAAGAGTTCGAGGCTTCAAAAGAGTTCGAGCCTTCAAAAGAGCTCGAGCCTTAAAAAAAAGGCTCGAGCCTTCAAAAGAGCTCGAGCCTTCAAAAGAGCTCGAGCCTTAAAAAGAACTTGAGTCTGCAAAAGAGCCGTTAAACAGGCTCGAGTCGTAAAATGAAAGCAAGCCTTCAATAAAAGCTCAAACTTATGTTGATGACATTAATATCTCCGTAACTAAGTAATCCCGTACTTACTAATAATATAAAGCTGAATAGTTTATTTGTGCTAGAATCTCAGAAACTACAGTTCCATGGTTCATTTATTAAGGACTTGTTGTTTGAAAGGAGAGGTATTTTTTCATCAGCTCATCAAGCAGCGTGTGAAACTGCCCTGTTTGCTTAAACATAAAAGAGCTTAAAGATTAAGTCTTGTCATTAAGCTTAATCTTTAAGCTTTTTATGATTAAGCCAACACGCCAGTTTAGATTTACCCATTTTTAGATTCATATGTCTATACAGGATGTTGATCTGCATTTGTGCATTACTTGCACACATGACTGTACTGCCTACACTCGTTGATATTTCGGGATAAAACGCATCGCCATCGCCATGGCAGTGTGACTTGCGCTTTAGCGTTGGCTCGGCGACGTAAACATTAAATACACGGGTGAAGATTTTTTTTTCGTAAATCATATTTCACTAAAAACAGGATTTTTGGGGTTTTGTTATCTACTGTGGTGCTGTGTTGCTTGCAATCGATAATACCTATAGTACACTACGCACTGAAGGAGGCTTGTGCACGACCAAATCAACAGCTTGTATATGATTCTTTAAAGTGACATAACTTTTGTATTTAAAACTGATTGACATGAAATCTACACATATAATAAAATGATAGAAAAGTGAAATCTGTACATTGGAAATATTAAACAAAAAATGGTCGCTAGGTGTTCAACATAAGATACCGAAGCCAAAAATATACTTAGAAATTTTTTTGTCTGTTTGTCTGTTTGCTTTGCTTTGCCGGAAGGATCTCGAAAAGTACTCAACGGATTTAATTCAAATTTTGCACAAATATAACCTAGGGTTAGGGTCTTCAAATAGGTTATATAGTATCACGCTACCTATTCTAGGGGCTAAGCAGAGAGCAATCAAATTGGCATTAAACGTAATTTTCACGCGTACGAAGTCGCGGGCAACAGCTAGTAAACACTAAATGTTAAGTGGAGCAAACCTCAACTAGGCCATACAACATCACGCTAAGACGAATAGGAACGGAGCAGCCGTGAATAATGTTTTAAAAAACGGGAAATATTTATTTCCTTTGAGAGCTTCAGTTGCGTACGCAGCGTACCTTAATGGGTAAAGTTACGTAAAACAGCGGGGCGGCGGCGTCAGCGGGGCAGACTGGGCGGATTTAGACTGAACTTGATCTCAGCGGCCAGATCGCTCGTGTGGCGGTGACGAAGTGTTTGGTTTGGTGGCGATCACATCTTTCGGAACGAATTGCTTTTGTTTCGTATCATTTAATATGGGCAAAAAAAGATTACCTATTCATCCTTACATAAAAAAAGAAAACAAAAACGCGATTTCTATACTAATATTACAAAGAGAAAGATTTGATTGTTTGTTTGTTGACATCGAATAAGTCCCGAAACTAGGTAGGTACTGAACAGATTTGAATAATTATTTCACTGTTGGGAAGCTACACTATCCCAATATTCCCAATTAGGTACCTACCTATCAACTTGTGATTATGTATTTTTAGGGTTTCGTACCCAAAGGGTAGAAACTGGACACTATTCATAGGACTTCGCCGTCCATTTATTTCTTTTCTTTTTTTACATTAGGGAAAATCCTCATGGATGCTATGCCGGCCTCCTACCGACTAAAAAACCTCACGTAACGCCCAACAGCCTATGGTTGGAAGCCCCGGGTAATCCCTCGGAAGGATGTCCCAGGACTCCCAACAGATCTTTTAGTTAGGTAGGTATGTACCTACACACTAACCGATATCACGCAATTCCACCCGCGTAGTGCCCACGGTTCCAGTAGGGCCTATACACATAGCCCCGTGACCTCGCGAAGTCTGTTCTGTAAACGATCAGTGCAGTAAGCAATTTTTACGATGGCCGGTCCTTGGATGGGTGACGTGACCGCCAACCACGTGAACAATGATGACATTTATTTGTTAGCGTTTGCAAGAAAGATAGACAGTAAGAAAAAGTCCCAAGTCCCCAAGTCCCCAAGTCCCCAAGTCCCCAAGTCCCCAAGTCCCCAAGTCCCCAAATCCTCAAGTCCCCAAGTCTCCAAGTCCCGAGGGAGAAAGAGAATGGTATTATACATAGTGACCGACCGAAGTTTCGGTTTCGGTTTCGGTTTCGGCCAGTTTCGGCCAAAAAATCGAGTTCCGGCCGCAGTTTCGGTTTCGGCCAAAATGGGCCGAAACTTTCGGCCGGGCCGAAACTCACATGTTCATGTATTTGGGTGTCTGGCTCTGCTAGCGACGTGGTTAAACCACAAGCAATTACAATCATTGAGAAGTATTAGACAATTACCCCTGTGTCATGTCTTAGACCTCCTTTTTAGGATCCCGTTTTTACTTTTGGTTACTGAATCCTAAAGATCTAGGGCATTACATAACCCTATCCCTTTGTTGTCGGTTCCGTTGACTGTGTTGGTCGTCTGTCTGTCTGTCAGCAGGCTGTAACTCATCCACCGTGATAGTTAGACCGTTATTTTTTTTACAGATGATGTATAGCAACAAATAATAAAAATAGACAAAATAATAGTATTAAATAATAGTATCCTATACAACTTACGTGACTTTTTTACCACTTTTCTTGTACGGAACCCTACGTGCGCGAGTCCAGCTCACTCTTGTCTAGTTTTAGTTATACACTTCTAGAAGGTAACCAAAACCGGCCAAGAGCTAGTAGCAGGGCACCATATTGGCTTTATTCTTTAGGAATTCGATGGCATCTATGTGTAATTCGACCCGTAAAAGAAAGAAACTCATCTTTAGGTGGAGATATTTCTAAAATAAACACTTGAGAAGATTTATACCGTTGATTGATGGCACTTGGTGGAACTTACTGCACCTATTGAAAAAATAACCGACTAAGTGCGAGTCGGACTCTCACACGGAGGGGTTAAAGCCATCCGTCTGTCTCTTAGTCACGAGGTTGTGTCGCTGGAACCGCGCCAGATAGAGGCCTAAAATTTTCACTGATGATGTATTTCTGTTGGCGCTATTTTTTTTTAACGTGGGGGAAATCCAACAGTGATGCTAAGCTCCCTAACTCCGGTCCTACCGACTAAAAACCACGCGTTGGGTATGCCCTCGGAATGATGCATACTGAGGCCGCGTCTTTGGGGGGTTGTTCATTTGTTGTCCCGCTACTTGAGGGGGGCGTGCATGAATCTTACACTTAACGCTATCGTCTAGGGCCTGCTTCTATAAGGACGGTGAGCAGACGTCCTCAGGCCCCTGTTCATAGAGGCTGATAGTATAGGGCGCACCGTCGCAGCCTGTGCATCTTGGGTGGGAGAGTTCTGTCCCGCTCCCTCCCCGGTGCCGTCTCTTTTACGAGCATGACCTGTTCACAGGAAGAGGCTTACGGCACCGCTCCAGCGCCTTCTTGCGCCATTTGAACAATGACGCAAGGCCCTTGCTTCTAGGTCCCATAGAGGGGTCCCGGCTAGAAGACATTCCGCCTCAACTGAGATCATGCGGTATCCCCTTAACCTTACCCTGACAGCCATCGCCTTCTGCGGGCTAAGCAATCTAGCCGCATTGCTAGCCATCAGGATCTCCGCCCATACGGGGGCCTCATATAGGGTCATGCTCCGCATGATCCCGAAGTGTACCCCCCTGCAGGGAGCGTTGGCTACCCTGATATTGTGCAACAACCGCGAGAGTGCGGCTGATACCCCCTCCCTCAGTTTTGGAACCAAACTTCGGAAGTGGTATCCGAAGTTACACCGGTTATCAAGTTCGAGCCCCGGATACGTCGTCGGGAGCTCGGTGCCGATGGTCGATGCTGACGCCCCCTATATGTAAGCTGGATCCCGCAGGTGGCCTTTAGGGCTGCGTCTCGGTGCGTTGCTCCTCGCGCTGTAATTAGTGTGTCGTCGTAACACGTTACGCACGTAACAGGTTACACCGACACCTTTGAGCAACGGACCACGCAGCACCCAATCGTAACCGATGTTCCACAGAAGCGGTCCTAAGAACGATGCCTGTGGAACACCGAACGACTCATGTCTCCGACCCTGCCCTAGCTCGAGTAAGTTATGGCCCTCTCGGAAAGATAGGCCCCGACAATACGACGGAGGTATTGAGGCATTCCATGGTAAATAAGCGCCTCCTAAACGCAGCTGCAGTGTTGAAAGCGTTGAAGATTACAAAAGACACTGCCATCACCAACCAATTCACCATTTGTGCTGTTGCCGCTATAACAAAAAATACTACTAAAATCAGAAAAAAACGTTCACACAAAAACGTAATTTTTGTAACGGATTTCTCTGCGCGGGAATACGACTCGCACTTGGTTTTTTATTTTTTTCAATATGAACACGTGAGTTTCGGTTTCGGTTTCGGTTTCGGCCGAAACTGACCCTGGGGCCGAAAGTTCGGTTTCGGTTTCGGTTTCGGCCGGAAAACCAGTTTCGGTCGGACACTAATATACACTACTCGCTTGTGTTATGCGACTGTCGCGCATGCGCGGTTTTCCACGGATTTTTTTTTACGGTTTTACTATCACATATTTTTCAGTTCGGTCGCGCAGCAAAATCCCTATTCCCTCTAAGCCTGCCGAAAGGAACTTCGTTCCAAAAAAATCCCCCTACCCGACCCACATAAACGCACGAATATCCTGCCAGGAGTGAAACACAGAACCACCTTTGCACAACGCCAATATTATGTATATAACATTCAAACAATCGTCAACATAAAACATCTTTTTAAATTCCAAGTTAAAGCCCAGAATGGCTTATACTTTAGAACTACACTCAAACTGAATCCCTACTTACTTTTATCGCATGACACAAGTTACCATCACATTTGCCCTAACTCAAAACGCACTCACACACACACGTAACAATAACCTAAAATATTATTATTTTTATCCACTCACTGTTTACTATAAGACAGACCTCCCGCCTAGTTTAGGAAACAGGGTTCACAACTGTGAACAGCTGGGCAGAAAAAGACTAGTGCGCTGCAGAGAAATGCTTCGAGATCGATCGAACCTTCAAAAGAACCCGAACCCTCAAAAGAGCGCGAGTCTTAAAAAAGGCTCGAACCTTCAAAAAAGGCTCGAGCCTTCGAAAAAGGCTCGTGCCTTAAAAAAAGGCTCGAGCCTTCTAAAGAGCTCGAGCCTAAAAAAAGGCTCGAGCCTTCAAAAAAGGCTCGACCCTTCGAAAAGGACTCGAGACTTCAATAAAGCTCGAGCTCTGTAAAAGACTCTCGAGTCGTCGAGCGCCATGCAAACGAGGCGAGTCCTGTAAACGACACCGAGCTCTAGGCAAAGGGACTCGGACGCCTCGAGGCTTGTACATCACTATCTGTGGCACACTGTCTGAGCGATGATTCTCGACCACACGACGCGAATGCGTCAGGTAAGGATAGAAATTTAAGGTGAAATCGAAATTTGTCTCATTTTCTTCCGTTCCTAAATAATTATGAGACAGAAGGTGTTTCACCAGTAAATTTCCGTCCACGCAATCATGTCGTATGAATCAAGAATCGGCGCCCTGTAAAGAATTTGCGATGCCCAATAAGCGCCAAGCGGTCTCTTCGTGCGTCGCATTCTCGATCGCACGAATATCTGCCATCTGCGCTACACCTAAGAATTACCATAAACCGCTGTCTTAATTAATTTATACGGTGTTATGTTCAAGTATAAACCCAACTGTGAAGTGAATCATCTTGGGATTAGTTTAATGAAACAACAGGAGCTTTGCTATTGTTTGAAAATGCCCAAGAGATCTAAGTTGCATTACTTCGTTGTGGTCGGTTAACGTAGATAATATACTTTCTAGTTTAGTCCATTGAGACTGCATTATAAATAGGTACTTGAATTCGTGTGATAATTTGAAAATTGAACATCTAGTATTTTTAGCAAAAACTAATAGAACATAAATCAGAGTGTGTAGAAAATAAAATAGTATCACCTAACTGTTCTAAAAACAGACTTGAATACTCATTTTAAAAATATTTAAATACGCACCTGTTTACAATTTTTTTATCACCTAGCCTCATAAAAAAAGGTACGCCCCGTGCGGCGTAACCGTAAACAAAGACTTACCACTCGATCTCCGAGTAACGGCACTTCAGATAACCTTACGACCTTTACAAAAACCACCCATCGGTTTGTATAGTTCTCAATAAACAATGGTGAGATTCGTATTAGTGTATTGTTTAGATAATATGAAACTTGAAACACATAGCGTCGCACTTACGAAAACAAACTTTTTTTATAGGTACTTTCGAACTTTGATTCACTGTTTTCACACACTTACTGATAACTTTTTAAATAAAAAACTTCACTAATCGATTAGCACATTAAACAGGATCGCGTCACTGTACATTACTTTTATAAAATCAATTAATACGTAAATAATAATCGGCCATAAACGCCGGCGTCGCGACAATGACTAACGGAAATGGCACCGAGAAATTAATACTTTTAAAATCCGTCACGGTTATAATTTAGTCGCTTATTATGTACTACAAATCTGTCCTGCTCTTTCTTATGAACATTTCGTGCAAGTTTGAGCAAGATAGGCGTAGTAGTTATTATACTGCACACGAATTAAGACGCGACGGAAAGCGACGAAAACGCGAGCGCCAAAATGGTCCTCCCACAGATACGATGTTCCCGCCACAGAACCGAAACGGTTCTTGCCACAGATAAGAGGATATTCAAAATAAATCCAATCAATTCCTGTTTTATCCTATCTACATTTCCATGCAAGTCACAGAACAAAACAAAATCTTGCATCCCTATTTGCTTTTCTTTGTCATACTACTGAGACCTGAAATCCTTTACAATTTCGCCAATTCCATGCCTCCTACATTTCTTTTGGATTCTTTAAGATAAGCTTGAAAAACTATTCAGGCTGTCAAAGTAGTTGCAGATGGGGCAGAGGGTAGGTATCCATAGTAGATAACCGTCCAGTTCATTGAAAACTGTATAACACTTTCTGTAGAGTATGAGAAGTAAAAAAAAAACATGTTTCACTGCGTTATATTATCATTGCCCGTTGTCAAATATTTTTAAGAATGTATTACTTGCTTAGTCGATAATTCCTACTTCCCTACACCAGTTATGGATAATTATGCAATTAATTGATCTTATTTCCCGCCAAAACATCAGGCGAAGTCGTATGTATGACCAAGTTATTTAAAAATAAACTAATTATAATCTTTTCCATCTTTTCAGTATTCCTAGGAACCGTCTCACTCATAAACTGCGGGCAAGTCGAAGACCCATGCAAGACGAAGTCAAGAGTAGTCGGTGACGACAAGCACTGTGACAAATACTGGGAGTGTGACAACGGCCAGTCAGTCCAATACGACTGCCCCAATGGACTAGTCTTCGCAGGGAAACATAGAGGAGTGACAGAAGGATGTGATTACCCATGGAGGTCGAATTACTGCGAGTACCCTAAAGTTCAGAACAGTAAGTTTATCAGAGATATTTTTTTCCAATTTTCCTTTGGAGCACTGATAGCTCCGCTTACTTAGTGGTCTATAAACGATCGCTTTTGCTGTGGCTCATCCTTAGGTGGGTGACAGGTTTGAAATATTTCTATTTATGAGCAACTCCGTGCTTTGGAAAGTACGCTAAGCCATTCGTCCAGGTTGCCAGTTATCATGGCAGTTGTTAAGTTGAAGGCCTTAGTAGGTTTGAGAGCACAACCTGCATCTGTCCCTTCCAACACTACAAGGGGTTTACCACCTCTTACCAGGGACGAAATCCAAACAGTGAAAGTTGTCGTATAGAATGTCTCTTCCTACCTTTCAGGGATTAAAGCATCATTATAATTATGTATAATATTCAATGTACGTTTCTTTGACTGCGTTGTCAATGAGGTTGCAGGTTCAATGGCTTCATCAGGTCGTCGTTCCAAACTGAAAGTGTGAGTGACACAGGGTATGATTGTCAAGAAACTAAATTATAGTTTGACACGCATGAACTAGCTGTGGCCTGCGTCTTTGACCTCATGGACATTGACTTGTTTTTTCTACAATTTATATTCTTTCAAACTACCACAAAGGACCAATAACCAGATGGAATTTAGGAACTGTTTTTCCAATGGAGAGCCTACGTGCCAAATTTGACTCAAACCTGTTCAAGCCCTTCAGCAGAATGCTAATCTATCATTCTGGTCTGGTATTCCGGTCATTACTACCTACAAATACAAAATGCGAAACCACGAAACCTATTTTGATAAAATTTGGTACAGAGTTTGACCGCCTTGGGAAGAACCGAAGGCAAATTTATTGCAAAATAAAGTTGTTGAAATAGGTACAATTTTGTATGAAAGTTAATAGTATATCTATTCATCATAATGTGTTATTTTCACTATATTAAAAGCGCCAGGATTATGGACGAACTGAAGTGCTCAAATAAATACTCAATTATACGAGTACAATGGCCAATATCTCGTTAATCTAATGTTTGTGAACATGATAGTTTAAATATTTAGATGGACTTCACAACGAGAGGGTGAAACTAGTATACAGATATTTTTTGTACCAGATGGTAATACAACCCTCCCTAGGTAAGGCAGCAGCCAAGTTCTGTTGGGAGTCCTGGGCTCATTCTTCCGAGGGCTTACCCTGGACTCCCAACCTGGCTTAGGAAGGAAACGTTAGGACTACGGCATAGCATTGCTGTAGGATTTTCGTCACTTTAAAAATAAGATATTAATACATTACATCATTCCACAGATCCACCAATCGGCACTGAGCACTGCGACTGGCTGTACGGTATCTTCGGCCATGAGACTTCCTGCACCAGGTACTGGACTTGCTGGAACGGCACAGCAACAGAACAGCTCTGCATCGGTGGTCTGCTCTACAACGAGAACGCTCACTCCTGTGACTGGCCCGAGAACGTCGAAGGATGTCAGAAACACCGTGAGTACTGAGGACTTTCTGCCCTGTTTGTTTATTTGAGTAAAATTTTGTCGTTGAAATTTAACTCACTTTCTTTTGAAAAATTTATGTGATATTTGGTGCATTACTTTAGTTCTGATAACGATACTATTTAATATATTTTGTATCATGGTAAATTTAAGGTGACCGTCGCTACAAAGTGAGGTTAACATATTTTTCAGTAAGTACTCATACTTATAGAATTCGGGTCTCCCCGCGAAATACTATTTACCTACTTACATTTATAAGTACGAATTCTATAAGTATAAGTGTTAAAAACCGCGATAGTTCAAAAATAACAATATTTTTCAGTACTTCCGCAATATGGCTTTCAAATGAAAGGGCCTGTCCAGTAAAAGTTCACTGTTAACAAAAACTAAACTTCAATATTGACGAGTTTTGGTTAAGTTCAAAATTAATAGTAGCAAATAATGTACCAACTTGCAGATGACGTAGGCTTAAGTCCTGAAGATAATAGTGAAGTCCGCTAACCCCTGTGAAATGTTGAGGGTTAAGACCCTATAAGCCTAAAGACGGATTATTAGCAAATTACAAGGACTTAGCTAAGCCCTTATTGTTTCCTTATAGTCCGTCTGTTCATAGCTGTTCTGTTCTAGAAATCTGTTTTCTCTCATTAGTCGAGTCAACAAAGTGGTAAAACTGTAAAAAAGGTCGTTAGTCCAGACAACCTGTATGATAATAGTCATTGATTCAAGTTGCTAAATCCTACCTATGCTCGTTTCAACATGATAATAGACTCAACACCTATTAAATGGGTCTATATACTCAGAAATGTGAAATGTGCACGTGCAGCAAAAATACCGGTCCCTCGGGGCGGTCGTATTGGACTAACTGGCCGTTGCCACGTTGTCACACTCCCAGTATTTATCACAATGCCTATCGTCACCGACTACTCTTGACTTCGTCTTGCACGGGTCTTCATTTTGAGCGCAGTTTCTGAGTAACACGGTTTCTAGGAATATTAAAAAAATGGAAAGGGCTACAATTCATGTCAATGTACCTATACCCCTAACATTGACCTGAATTGTAGTCCTTTCCATCTTTGCCCATAAAACGTAATCATGTTTAAATTGCCATCAATTAAAACATGATTACGTTTTATGATACAAAACATACTCAGAAATGTGATATGTGGACGCAGCAAAGATACCAATCCCTCGTGGAAGTCGTATTAAACTGACAGGCCGTTGCCACGTTGTCACACTCCCAGTATTTGTCACAATGCCTATCGTCACCGACTACTCTTGACTTCGTCTTGCACGGGTCTTCATTTTGAGCGCAGTTTCTGAGTAAGACGGTTTGTAGAAATATTGAAAAAAGGTCCTTCAAGATGGACAGACCTACCTACTACAAGTATTAGTTTCATTATAGACACCTGTACCTCTATTTACGCCCTTGGAGAAATACTTAAAGGAATTAAAAGATGATTCCGTTTTATGAAAAAAAAATCCTTGAGCAAATAGGTACCTATTATTCAACAAGTCGTATGCCTGCTGTTAAAAAGGAACTTCGTTGGAATCCGAGGGCGTTTTATTGGACGCGTGGGAATACAGCTTTACTTGGAATTTAATAGACTAAATTAATTCGCAGCATTGTAATTCAACGCTATTCGTGCATTTAATTATATTACAATTTTCTAGTCTATTCTAAGGACATTATGAAATAAATTTTCGCTCATAACTTTATAAATATAATTAAGTTTATAAATACGAAAACCACTCTGTTTGTCTCTAATGCATTACCACCACATATTCAATAGAGATTGTCAAATTGGGAAAGAACTTAGACTACTATTGCCAGGCAAGAGCTCCTGTTACAGGAGTTACAGAAAAATCTCACCGACCGAAGCCTAGCCTAATAGTTTACAGAAAAGTTGCACCAATTTTTATGCCGAATCATTTTCCTAGTTTGAAACAACTGTATTAATTTTGACATTTCCTATGAAGTCAGCACTGTTTCATAATCTCGTCTATTATATACTTGCAAATGCCTGTGGCTTCACCTGCGGTGAATTATACACAACTTTGGGCCCTGAAACCCTATTATCCATAATTGAGAATTGCATCAAAATCAGTTCAGTAGTTATTGTTTTTATCGCGAACAGAAAGACGAGAGAGACATACTCATAGGGCAACATTATTTTTTATAATGCATTGGGATTTTTTGATTTTTATTAGTAAGTTGTAAAACCTCGTACTAGTACAAGTATATTATACTAGCTGATGCCCGCAGCTTCACCTGCGAAAAACTTGTTCCCGTTTTGACTTCCCGTGGGAACTTATTCCCGGGATAAAAAGTAACCTATGTGTTATTCCAGACTATAATCTATCCCTGTATCGAATTTCAAAAAGATCTGTTCGGCCGTTAGAGCGTGAAAGAGTAACAAACATCCACACTCGCAAACTTTCAAATTTATAATATTAGTAAGATTATGAAAATTTGTCAAGTAATTACTCATTTGTCATTAATTCCGGTTGACGTTCTATTGTATCCTCTGTTAATATTACGGACGAAATATGACCGAATGTATTTCATACCAACTCATAAATCATTTGTCATATCCCGTAACGTAGGTACCTGCCTACATAATACACAATAAGGTACATTAAGTAATATATATGGGTACATTTGGACATTGTTATGAGCTTTTTAGGTCGCGTCATGAAATGATTGTGCTTAAATGAACGTAAAACGTAGTAGAGACACATAAAATCATAAAAAATAGATAGAGACAGAGAGAATAGGATAGAACTGGCGTTTTTAAAAAACTGAGACACATTATATGGTCGGTACCTAATTATTACAAGTAGGTAAAGAACATAGAATGTACATTGTTCTTGTTTCTTAAACAAGGAGAATTTGTTGAAGAAGTAGTACTCCTCATATCATAGGGTTTTAAGGGTTTCGTATCCAAAGGACAAAAACGGGACCTTATTTATGCGACTTCGCCGTCCGTCTGCCCGACACGAGGCTGTATCTCAGAAACCGTGATAGCTAAAGAGCAATCTACAAAGGTAATGACTGTATTTCTACTGCCGCTATAACAACAAATAAACACAAAAATAAGAAAAATAACAACATTTAAGGGGGGCTCCCATACAACAAACGTGATTTTTTGCCGTTTTCGGCACGGAACCCTCTTTGCGCGAGTCCAACTCGCACTTGAATAGTTTTCTTTAGTATTCATTTTTTCCAATTTTGGAATATTGAGCAGATGTTAGGAAAGTATCTGGTTTGATTGCCTTCAACCACGTTTACATTACAACAGTTTTGGACGCTCTGCAACTATGTATTGACTGGTTATATCGAGTTATTGAGATGTTTGTGTGACCCCACACCAACGAAACGGAAAACTTAATAAGTACCTATTTTTTATGATAGCTGGTATACACCATTAAAGCATATCTATAGTCTAAATGAACATAAATCGTTTCAACAATCCATCACACAACTTTCAAGCTATTATTCGTGTAATAAAGCGTATAATAGCATAATGGAAGCGGTGATTTTTATGTAATCCGATAATTGATCGGTAGCACTATTAATCGTTCAAACCGGGCCATCGATTGTAACAAAATCGAAAGTATAATCTTCGTAAATTATTCATAGCAAGTGACTATTCGTAGGTAGTTATAAATCGATCAGAATATTGACTTATTTTGGGGTCACGATTCAAACATTACAAGAGTTCTTGAGTAATCGAAAAACTATTTACTGAAATATATTTAAAATATATCGAAAAACTATTTGTTTTTACTGTCGGTAGTGATATCGCCTGCGGCGCTGGAGGTCGTGGGTTTGATTCCCACCGGAGACAAATATTTGTGTGACCCATAAATGTTTGTCTCAAGAGTCTGGGTGTTTCTATGTATAATATGCATGTATTTAAAAAGTATATATTAATATCAGTGGTCTGAAAACAAGCATGTTATTCCTAGCTTACTTTGGGATCAGATAGCGTTGTGTGAAATGTCCGTGAATATTTATTTATTATTCATTCATTTAAAAACTTTTAGTGTGAGAAAAGTCATCTAACTTGACCAAGCTATAAAACTTAATTCAAACACAGAATCATTTTTCCATCAAAAGTTTTATTTAGTTTGCCAGCCTTGAAAAGCTCCGAGAAAAGCTTTTAAACGTCCATTTAACGAAGTAACACTCTTTGATAAATGACTCTGCAAATAGCGTAGTCTTTCAGTACGAAACTATTTCAGTTAAGCGATACAAACACTGTGCTATGCATACAGGTCATTTCTAGGGTACCGTACTCAAAGGATAAAATAATACCCTATCACAGGGACTCTGCCATCCGTTGTACGTCACGATGAGGCATATTATATAATCTGTGATGAGGCCGTCAGAACGGAGCGTTACAAGAGATCGTTCCTCTTTCGACCTGCCCGCACACGTGTTTCCCTTATCTTACAATCCCGGGTTCTTCAAGAGGAGCGTGAAGAGGCACATCACAGGTCCGCCAACTTGAGGATCACTGTCAGAAGAACTGTCACTCATGAACAGTGAGAGCTAGAGAGCTGAAATTTTTACAGATTATTTATTTCAGTCAGAGAAGAAAAATTAACGGTGATTTTAAACAGTTTTTTTTTGTACGAAACCTTCTGTGCGCGAGTTCAACTCACACTTGGCCGGTTTTTTCAGTACTTAATTCTCTTGACAGTGATAGATGATAGGTCATGTGTACACTCGGCAATGGGCTGAGGTAACGAAGCTATAGTTCTACGTTTACCGTTGAACAAAACTGACATTGGTAATGTCGTGAACAAACATAGGCGTGGGATACAAGTGACCTATAAAGCAGATAGTTCCCACAACGATCTGATAATTAAAAATCTCGTATTCCGTTGACTTTGTGCACGATTGTGGTCTGAATAAGGTAGCAAGGTCATATGAAAGGTCAACTGATGTACTGAGTACGCAGAAATTTTACGATTGAAGAGAATGTTACCAATTCTGGACTTTTTATTTCGATTTGTGTAATTTAATAGAGAATGAAATAGAATAAAGTATGCTCTATTGAAAACAAAGTAGGCATTTTGTAATGGATATATTAACCAAGCTCTAGTGTCAGTCCTGGGGTCATACTTCCGAAGGCTTACCCGGGGCTCAGAAGTATGTTTCAGAGCCATTAGGGATTCTGTAACATACCTCCGACAGTCATTTCTCTGCCGGATGAGCAGCCGACAGAACGTTTCGATTATGAGTTGTTTACCGACAGAACCTTTCAAGTTCACTTTCATGAGTGATTTGACGACAGAATCTTCACCGAATACGAATTCGTCGACAAAACAAAAAAAAATAACCACGAAGGCTAAGGCCTTCTAACCTAACCGATCCGAGTCGGGGTGTTAACCATTCACTTATTATGGTTAACACCTCGACGTTGAGATCATCATTAAAGATTGTCATTACTTGTGACAAACCATGCCTAAATAATGTTTGTCGACGAATTCTTATTTGGTGAACGACTCTGTCGTCGATTCACTCATAAATTAATCGTTCTGTCGGCGAAACGTTCGTAGTTGAAAGGTTCTGTCGGTGAACAACTCATAATCGAAACGTTCTGTCGACGGCTCATCCGGCAGAGAAACGTCTGTCGGAGGTATGTTTCAGAGCCGGCATTGATTAGGTGGGAAATGTGTGGTTTTTAGTTAGTAGGAGTCCGGCAGCAACTATCAAGGATTTTCCTCACGTTAAAACAAATAAAGCTCAAGTGGCAGTGGACGAAACTTTCTAGAATTTGAATGTATTATGAAGCGTGTTACCGTTTATTATTCCGATCACGTTCAGTGCTGCCAATCAAAGCTATTGTGAAAAAAATATTCATTGCAATATCCGTCGCTCCATATGCTATTCCGATATATTAACACTCACTAGCATTGCGTTCTAAGAATAGCAAGAAACGTACTTAATAACTTACGTAATAAGGAAAATGAGGTATTCACCTAATGAGTTCCAAGAAGTTGTCCTGAATTGTTTTTGTTTAGGGATCCGTATACAAAGGGCAAAAATGTGACCTCGCTGTCCGTCTGTCTGTCACGACACTGTATTCCGCGAATCCTGGTAGTTGGAGAGCTGAAATTTTCATACATTATTTATCTAGGTATCTTGCTGCGTTAACAAATAATAACAATTTAAGGGGGTCTCCCTTAGGTACACTAAACTTAATTTGACTGCCTCTGTGGCGCAGTCGGTAGTGTAACCGCCTGCCCTTTGGTGGTCCTGGGTTCGATTCCTGGGTCGGGTCGGTCTAAATATTTGTATGATCCACAAATGTTTGTTTCGGAGTTTGGGTGTTTCCTGTGTATAATACGTATGTATTTAAAAATATTAAGTAAGTACCTACGTCTATCAGTCATCTAGATTCTATAGCATAAGCTTAAAATTATCTTAATTTGGGCTAGATGATGTTGTGGAGAATGTCCACAAATATTTATTTTATTGAATTTACTCCCGTGACTCCCTGACTCGTACTTGTCGGTTTTATTTTCACTTATATTCCTCATATCCCGCTCAAATAGAAGTACACTATTATCGTCTGAAAGGCCATTAACAACGGCCCTGAAGTCAATGGCGTATGAAAACACCTTTTCATAATTCACTTTGTGATATCGTGGTTGTAATAAAAGAGAGACACGTACGCTAGTAATAAATTAGAAAGCTTTATGGCACGGCAGGGAAGAAACTTATCGACCACCTTGGTCTAACTGGCGCGTGTTGCTTATGATCGAGAAGGAGGGACTCTGTCTCAGATAGCTGATGTTAGGTATAGGGAGTGACTTATGCTACTTATCATCGCGCTAATTCCTGAGGGAGCGGAGCAGAAATTATATAAACGTTAACAAATTGGGTCTATGTCCATACATTTCTTCAAATCTCATTACGGGTTAGAGGTAGAGGTATGGAAGTGCAAGTACAACGTGTTCGAAAAATGGCAGGGTGAAGTCGGGGAGCGCAGCTAGTCTTAAAAAAGGATGGTTTTCTTCATTTAGTCCTCTCCTTCATCTTTCATCCTAGTCTTATTTCATGTACGACTGCCTCGTTGGTCTGGAGGTAGAAATGTGCGACTACGGATCACGTGGTCGTGGGTTCGATTCCCACGGGAGATAAAAAAAATTGTCATCCATAAATGTTTGCCTCGAGAGACTGGCTGTTTCTTTGTATGATAATTATTTATGTATTTCAAAGTATAAAATAACAAACTATTTAATAACATAAAATAAGTAGCTTACTTTGGGATCAGATAGCGTTGGGGATAATGTCCGTGAATCTTTATTTATCTGTATATTTAAGTAAAACATTCATTGCTTTTACAGCTCTCTGCAACGAAGATCCCAACGGCAACGTACCACTAGGCAAGTCATGCAACAGATACTGGCAGTGCCAGGGTGGTTACCCACGTCTTCAAAGGTGCCCAGCCATGTTGGTCTTTGACAGAAGGTCGTTAAGATGCGTGGTGCCGCCTACTGAGGAATGCGATGTGCCTACAACTACTGCCCCACCACCAGAAGAAGAAGACCAGCAAGAGGTGCGACAGGACAATAGGAAAGTAAGTATACCTACTACACCAATAAACGTAGCCTACAGTATTTAGATCTTTAAAAGGGGTAATAGAAGGTTCTTAGAGGGTTGGCAGCGGTATTCATCCTTACACTTTGCGCCCAGAGTTTTCGAACACGATTAGATCCGATAGGTGCGTTCTTCCGCGTACGCTTAGATTGCGAATGATCTCCCTGCCTCGGCTTTCCCAAACGCCTACATTATGGGGTTCTTCAAAAGGGGTCTTAGAAGATTTTAAAAGGGTCGGGAGCATGAGTGTAGCCCCTCTGGTGTTGCAAACGTCCATAGACTGCGGTGACCACTGGTACAACTGGTGGGCCGTATGCTTGTCTGCCACCTCAGTGATATAAAGGGTTTTTGTCTTAGACCAGAATTCTTTGTAGATTGTTGACTGTATGTGTATACTTAGATTTTTCGAAAGTACAATTCTTTTTTTTCTTAGATCAGAATTCTTTGTAGATTGTTGAATGTAGGTACGTGTATACTTAGATTTTTCGAAAGTACAAATCAATTCTATTTTATTATTTTTAAATGTTGCCTTTGAAATATACTTGAACCAAAATCTTATTATCAAATGGCAACAATCCAAACAATTCTTGTGATAACAGAATGGCAATCTTAATTAAATCGAAAGGCAAATTGGAATTTTCCGATGTTATCAAACTTTACTATTAGAGTGAGCTTCTTCAATGTTCAAATTTAATTCAATCTTTCACATAAATGGAATTATTTTGTCTAAAATCTGAAAAAAAAAAATAATTTCAACACAGTCAGAGATTTCATTTACTTATTGGAATTCATTATCTTTACTAATATTATAAAGAGGACAAACTTGATTGTTTGTTTGCATCGAATAGGCTGCGAAACAACTGAATCGATTTTAAAAATTCTTTCACTATTGGGAAGCTACGATATCCACGTGTGACATAGGCTATATTTTATTGCCATATTCCCACGGGAACGGGAACTACGCGGGCGAAACCGCGTGGCGTCAGCTAGTAAATAATAAATCCCTATTTATAGTAGGTACCTTTTACTTTTATTTATTTATTTAAATATACGTACAGAAACAGACATCAGATCTTTCAGTACAAAAAGTTTTTACAGTTACATGACATTCTTAAACCTGAAGTCCAATTAAATCTATACACACCAATTGTGTGGTAACTTCAGTGCTAACTTACATAAAATTATCTAAAATTAAAATTAAAATTAAAATTTTCTAAATGAATTAAATGTAATCTTTATGTTTCAGCCTCAACAAAGCAAGCGGCCAAATTCAGAATACCAAGACAACCGCTCTCGGTCTAGAAATTAAGAACACTACTTCTAGAGTCGTCTAGAAACGCCTCTGTTCATACTTTCTTTCCTCATCTCGAACATCCTTCCCACCATTCTATCAACCCCATTAGGAGTAATTTATACTTCATCGATTTACTTAAGTCTTAATTATTTTTAGATTGTATGTAATATGTAAGTGTAAAAATGCTGCCTAGAAACTATAGTACTTAATACTCAAAAGTGAATCTGGCGATGCGACCGTCGAGTTAGATTATCGTAACATTAAAAGACCTAAAATAAATTTTGACATAAAACGTCATTTAAGTGCTAAAGTTGTAAACTATTAAACCCAAAGATTTAGAATTTTTCGCTGTTCAAAACCCTTCCGGTCGACTTTGTCCATTTCCTAACTTGACCACTTCCAAACTTGTCCACTTCTTCGTGTTAAAACAACAATGAAGGAATTGCCATTCCTTCGTTGTTTAACACGTGGACAATGGATTTCTTCAAACAAAATAGCTTCTTTTTCTTCTTTCCTACAGGAGTATAAATTTTCATTTTTGGTGGACATTATGTAGTAAACGTACCGAATTGTAATAGTTTTAGTTATTTACAAAATTACTTCACTTCACAGTATTTTACACTGTTATCATAAAATTTGGCAAAATACATACTTACCTACCTACTACTATAGTTCCAAATATTTTTGTTCTAAATGCTATCAATTTCAGTGTACCTACAGAAAAGTTTTAAATGCCCCATTTATGAACTTTTACTAAGAAGCATTATAAAGTGAATAGGTACTTTTGAAGATTAATAAGCATAAAAGATTATCTTACTTTTATAATAAATCAAATACTTAGCTGTCGTCCATTATCGTTATTCGACATCAGGGAAATGTGAGTGTACCCTGCAGTATTTCTCATTATCAGATTATAATTTGTCAGAGAGATTCTAGGTGTTCTCATGTGAGCATTCTAAAGGTTTGACTATCTTGATATGAAAAAGAAATAATATACCTACCTGAAATACACAAGAATTAAACAGTGCTAGAATAAGTAAAAAACTTACAATGAAAATACAACTTAAATTTTTACTATGTGTCACGATAATCTAACTGGATTTTAGGTCTTCTTAACTTAGTCAATATTTATATTGGTAAGTCCATATTGTTCGTAGTAACAGTCAATAAAATTATTATTTACGTAAATGTGTGTTATTAAAGCACCCTTTAGAATATTTAAGTATTTATTGAATTTCAAAGTGATGCTCCGATAACAGTGATTGCATAGAGCAGTTCTGTTTACGAAGGGTTGAAGGCTTCGGAAGACAGATTCCCCGGCTTCCGGTAATACGGCAGTTACTGCACCTGGCCATTTCAATACGGCAATAACATATTATAGAAAGAATATAACTCTGGTGTGGGTATTTTAGTATGCCTATTCCTACCCCTTTGGGGTTAAAGGCGTGACTAGGTATGTATGTATGATATCAGTTTCAGGACACATAGGGGAGAGTTGGATAATACCGCGCGCTTGATAATTCCGCGCCTCAGCGTAGTTCAAAAACTATCCACTATTTCTGCGATACAGCGCGTATACATCGAAGCAGGACATGCCTACACTCTGCCCCGCGCACTGCCATTACGGTCCGCGCGACGACGGAGACAGTGCATGCGGTGGAGGTTTTTTTTGTCACCCCTTATAATTCTTCGTGAACTTTCGATAAGAGGTAAGTAAATACTGTTATATTGTAATACTTTGATACGATACATTTTTAATGCTTGTATACTGTAGAATTTATGTCAGAAAGTTTTTACGTAGGTACTATAATATTTTTCATATAATTTTGAGGTTCAAAAATAAAATGACCAAGTTTGATAATTCCGCGCCGGGGGCGCGGTATTATCAAGGTATATTATATTATGACTTATTTGATGAAAATAAATATAGTAGGTATCTACCTTCATAGAAATTAAGATAATATAGCTTTATAATATTATAATATCTTTGTATCAGATGAACCAATCTGTGCCAAAGAAAAAGAAGAAGTCATGGAATCCCGAAAATTTGAAGGCTGCACTTGAGGCTATACGAAACGGAAGTAAAATAAAGACAGCTGCTAGAAACTTCTGTATCCCTGATTCAACAATTAGGGATCCCTATCTTCACGTACTTAAGAAAATTACTTAGAATGGTGTTATTTTTTTATTATTACGTTTGTTACTTACCCATTTGTGTACAATTAATGTGGGCACGATTTTGTCAAACCTGGGCACGATATTATCGGACCAGTTTGACAATACCGCGCCTTTACTTTTTTTTGTAAATCGACAATAATTACTGTTTGTTTAAATTTCGGAAGTTTTTGTTTTACGGTATATGTACCTAAATAAATTTCCTGCTAATAACTCTATTTTGTTTTTTTAAATATCAAGAAGTTTCGTAATTATAGGTGCAAATCCTTAAGGGCTCGGTATTTCCCAACTCTCCCCTACATAATATATATAGTCACGCCTTTATCCTCTAAGGGGTAGGGCAGAGGCATAGTATAAGCCCACATTTCATCTTATAGTTTTATGTCCCACGTAGTAGGTGGTGAGTTCATCGACGTCTTGAAATGAGTTCCAAGAGAATAATAAAGTGGGCAGCAAAAGTCTCAAGATTTTTTTTATTATAGTAAATTACACTTAAGTAATCACGGTTCCATATTTGTCAGAAATACTACACCACAAAGGGCTAAAGATGGATCTTAGCCTAATTAAATGTGTTCGCACTGAGACTACGTAGGTATCAAATGCCGAAGAACTTGTTAAGAAGTAATTACTGCTTAGTCCTCGCACAGTAACTTGAGATAAAACCAATAAAAACATGGCAAAGATCAGTTTTAGATTGCACCCCGCGGACTATAGTGATCGTTTACAGAACACCATTTGACCATCGCTCGTGACCACTTTGTTACATTTATTTGCGACCTTTTTCGTGCTTCGCTAGGCACTTTAAGCCTTTGGTCCCGGTTGCCAGTAAAATGGCAGTCGTTAAGCCAAGTTGATGGTCTTTATGGGGCGGCTTGAAAATTTTCAACAGCAGGCAGTCACAACATGCGCCGGTCCATTTCAACACGACAATACAGCTCACCACCTATTGGTGTGATCAGATCAAAAAAAAGGGGAAATGCATGCGCAGGTATATGCCTCTGTCTACTTCTTCGGAGATGAAAGGCGTGATCCTATTTATGTATGTACTTATGTTATTCAGTGTTTGCGCTATTTCGGGACTGAAGTTTACAATTTCTAGTGTCATGAGCATGAGGCTTGCAACAGTGTGAAATATCGAAAACACTCAATAACGTAATATTACTACGCTAACTCCTCCAATTACGCTTAGTTATACTGTGGTATAGGAAGGTAGGAAGTAGAAACCTATACTCGTATTAGCTTCTAACTCCAAGGTACCGATAATATACTGCCAATTAATAGTAAATTAATTTAGTAACCGTTATAAGAGGTACTTAGGTAGGAATTAGAATTTATACTAATGCGACATAAAGGGCTTCTTCAAGAGCACTATACCGATATGCTAACTCTGCAGGTTGCATGTATTTACGTAAGTATGACGTAATGTCATAGAGCAACGCGACTAGTACCAACAAGGGGAGTTGTTGTACATGTTGAATAACATCACTTGTACTGCTCCACGGCATTTATTTACTTTATACCTGACCGATTTCGCTTCTCGGCATTCTTAAAGGTAAAAAAAAACAAACTTGTACTGTAATAAAACGGTAATAATACTTTAGATCAGTCTTTCCCAAAGTGGGCGATAACCCCCCCTTGTGGGCGCTCCAGGTCTCAAGGGGGGCGGTTAAAGACCCAGAAGAAAATGGGGGCGTTGTGTAGAGGCGGGCGGGCGGGGGGTGATTTGTAACTTTATTTAGCTAAGAGGCCTCTTAAACAACAACTGCAAGAGCTCTCGACTCTCAACAACAACTTGTGAACATCAACTAATATGAATTAAAAGATTGATCAAACTCGGTTCTATGTATATTTCTCTTCGCGTAGTTCATATATCTGTCCTATTTTATTTAATATAGAAAAAAATAATAGTTATTAGTACTCGTAGATATCAATCATGTTTTAACAAGTTTTTGTTAAATAACCCGAATTGTGAATTCCTGTATCAGTCGGCTGCTTCATTGAATGCTTGTTCGGACTTGTTGAGTACGATTGAGCGTCGAATGAGATAAACGAGTTTATGCATGTTTGTTTTATTCCTGTCGATGCGTGCTGCTTAAGCATTCCTATATAAACAATGTAATATTTATTTTATTTTCATTTGTGGTCTCGCGCGCAATAGATGAGCAGTACTTACGCCTCCTCTACTCGCGAAGTTGAACGTATTTCTCAAAGCAAAACAATGTCGTAAGTAAAAAAGAAGACACGGCAATACTCTGCGGAATATATTAAATTCGGATTTATTGAAAATCCCACAAACCGATCGTCGCCTTTGTGTCTTCTATGTCTAAAAACATTTTCGAATGAAGCAATGAAGCCTTCAAGGCTGCAAGATCATTTGAATAAAATGCATCCAGATAAGAAAGACAAGAATGTATTGTAGCATATTTTCAAGACCTAGAGAAGAAGCATAATACTCAGCCAAGTGTAGTAAAACTATTTTCGGCGGCTGCTAAGCAAGATGACGACGGTCTTCGAGCTTCGTACAATATCTCTTTGTTAATTGCTCAAAAAGGCAAACCACATAACATCGGAGAAGAGTTAATGTTGCCAGCAATAAATGAAGTAATAACTACTGTGCTTCATAAACCGGCCGCAGATATTATCCGAAAAATTCCTGTGAGTAATAATTCTGTGCAAAGACGAATTGGTGAAATGGCTGAAAACATTGAAGAATCATTGTGCGATCACCTGAGGACAAGTCAATTCTCAATTCAGCTCGATGAGTCCACTTTACCAACTAATGAAGCATTGTTGTTGTCTTACGTGAGGTTTATTAAAGATGAGAAAATATGTGAAGAACTATTATTTGCTAGAAATTTAGAGACCGATACAAAAGGTGAAACCATATTCAATACATTAGAAAAGTTTTGCGATGAGAAAGAGATTCCTTTGAAAAATATTATTTCAGTTGCTACGGATGGCGCTCCGGCTATGACAGGGTGCCATAAAGGCTTCATAGCGTACTTAAAAAATAAAATTCCAGATGTCCTTGGTGTACATTGCGTTATTCATAGACAACATTTAGTTGCTAGAAACTTAAGTGAAAAACTATTTCAATCACTGCAATATGTCATCAAAGCAGTCAATAAAATCCGCAACAGCTCTTTGAATGATAGATTATTTCATCAGCTTTGTGTTACTAATGACGAGGATTTCAACCGTTTGTTGTTTCATACTGAAGTTCGTTGGCTATCAAGAGGCAATTGTCTGACTCGATTTTACAACCTGTTTGACTCTGTAATAGAGTTCTTGGAAACTAAAGATACAGAATTGCACGACAAGCTCATAACATCAAAGAATGATATAGCTTACATGACAGACCTGTATAAATTGTTCAACGACATGAATCTCCAACTGCAAGGCGATAAACTAAATTTAATTAAAACAAAAAACGTCGTTGCTGCTTTCGCAGCCAAACTGCTTCTACACAAAAAGAATCTGGGCAGACGCGAGTTTAACAATTTTCCAAATTTATCAGTATCATGCAGTAACGACGAATTGTTTGCCTACTGCCAACATTTGGAAAACCTCCACATTGACTTCACCGAACGATACCAGGACATTTTGAACTTGGAAATACCAGACTGGGTGTTGGATCCGTTTTCAAATGTCAACACAGCAATGTCACCTCAGCTGGAAGAAGAACTTATAGAATTGACAACAAACGAGGAAATAAAAATCAAGTTCAAAAATGGTTACCATATCGTTCAACGATTCTTGATAGCATTCCCATCGTCATATTTGTATGAACGTGGATTTAGTGCTGTGACAACACTGCTTACTAAAAAGAGAAATCGTTTGCTTGTTACCGAACGTGGCGACTTGCGACTGTTCTTGAGTAAATTGGAACCTGATATCAACAAACTTATGAAACAGCATCAGATTCATCCTTCACATTAGTTTTTATATAAGGATTGATTATTTTAGTTATATTTTTAATAAAAGATACTCTGTTTTAATACTATAAAGTTGCGTTTCAATAATCATTCTTATTGGCAGGTGGAGCCCTTAAAAGTTAACTTGAGACCTAAGCGCCGTTGTATGTTACCTACTGCGCTCAGGTTTCAAGTTGCGGGTTATAGTAAAAGTTTCGTTTAGAATTGTCTGTTAATATACATAATATACATTTTTTTACACACCATCACGTCATATATAGGTCACAACAATTAATTAATTTAATTTGAAGTTATAGTGGTTTTTAAATAGGTGAAAAAATGGGGGCGCTAAAACATATTTATTCTCAAAGTGGGCAGTAGACAAAATAAGTTTGGGAACCACTGCTTTAGATGGTACATTACTGTATCTAAAGAATATGTGTGGGAAGGCACCTACGAGTAAAACTATAGTAGCCCAGTCACGAATAGAGCTGAATAAACGTATTTAGTCCCTAAACGTAAAAGAATCATGTAAAAAATAGCAAAACATTTTTACACAAATTGCTATAAACCGAACAATGGCATTATGTTGAATTCAATTTCTCTAAAGAATATTAGGTCAACCCTGAAACACACATGGGAAATAAAAAACGATAATACAACCGGATTCTTGGATATGGGTCATATGGTTCCGTGATGTGCAGTTATTATCATGCCCGAGGGAGGGTACGTACAAGTTTCAATTTTCAAATGCAGAATTAATATCATCATCTGTTAGCCCCGGTTAGGGTAAAGTCTACAGTGAATGAACACTTAGGAATTACAACCAAAAAATAATAAATATTTATCTACGCTAAAGAATTCTGCTCATCGATCATAATTAGGTCCTTTTTAACGTGGGGGAAAAATCCTCATGGATGCTATGCCAAACTTCTACCGACTGAAAAACCTCACATGTCCTGCTTAACAGCCTACGGTTGGGAGCCCCGGGTAAGCCCTCGGAAGGATACCCCAGGACCTTTAGGTCCTATTAACCATGTGAAGCGCTCGTGACCCCGCGGACTCTGTAGTAAACGTAAACGATCACTGTAGTAAGCAACTTTCACTATGGCTTGTCCTTGGATGGGTGACCTAGTGACCACTTTGTGACATTTATTTACGAGCTTTCCAGTGCTTCTGAAGGCATGTTAAACCGTCATTGGTCCCGGTTGCAAGTAAAATGGCAGTCGAGAAGGCCTTACAGCAGTTACAGGTAGGCGAGCGTAGGAATAGCGGAAACTAGGAATCCTGAATAAGGTGAGACGGTTTTTAACGCCACATCAGAGATGTTTACTGTACACGACGCAGATTCGCGCCTGCGTCGAGTACTGTTCTCACCTTTGGGATTACTCCGCGAGGTACTTACGCGCTTGACGCTATGCAGAGACGTGCTATCCGAATAATTGGTTGTCCCGAGGTGACGGGAGGCCTCGAACCGTTAGCGCAACGAAGAAATATAGCGTCCTTGGCTGCCTTCTACCGAATTTATCACGGTGAATGTTCTGAAGAGCTCTTCAACCTGATCCCACCATCTCCTTTCCGATCCTGAACAACGCGTGCCGGGCAGAGATGCCACTCATACACAGTGAAAAGAATTTTCTCCAGAACCGAGCGTTTCAAAAGATCGTTCCTCTGTCGAACTATAAAAACGATGGAACGAATGGAAGACCACGTGTTTCCCTCATCTTACAAACCCGGGTTCTTTAAGAGGAGCGTGAAGAGGCACATCACAGGGCCGCCAACTTGAGGACCACTGTCGAAAGTCTTAAGGACTGTGAGACTGGCCCCCAATCGCTAGATGCGCCACGGCTTACCATCAGGCTGGTGGCGACGTCAATTTGGCGAGCTAAATATAAAAAAAGGGATATCCTACTAATAATAATATTATAAATGCGAAAGTAACTCTGTCTGTAATACAGTAGAATAAAATAATGACCAAGTTAAGTACCTGTTTCTAATGCTTTGACAAGAATATTCTACTTTATTCGGTAGGTAAGTATGCCGGGCAAAATGAACTTAGCCAGCGAAATAAAATATTCTTAATTTGCCCTTCACAGTAAAATACATTTACGTCTTGACACGTTCAGTCCAATTTAGAGAGACACACACTTTGTCCCAAATTAAATTCCGTGCGATCTACCCACACGTCTCGAAATTGAAGGTGATTCGACTTTCACCCTTAATCAGCGACTTATTTTTAGAAACAGCTAGGCGATGCCCGCGGCTTCACCGGAGTCGATATCTTTTTCCGTTCCCGCGCCAAATAGAAACGTAATCCAAGGATAAAAGGTAGCCGATATGTTATTGCAGACTATAATCTATCCTGGTATCTATTAAATTTCTAAGCCAGATCCGTTGAGTAGTTAGAGCGCGATTGAACAACAAATATCCAACCATCTTTACAAATTGTCACCTTCATGATATTAGATAGATCTTGGCGTGAGTTTTTAAGCTTGTTTACACGTGATGTTACTTAATCTTTTATAGAAGTTCGCTTCTCAAACAAAATAGTATAAAAGCTTACAAAATTAGGCAAGTAATTTAGGTAAGTACCTATACTCTTATTTTCACTTGAATAAACAATCTCATCACTATCTTAGCTTATTATTCCGTTTGAATCAGGAACCCGGGGCCGCGCTTTTCTATTACTAGCTGATGCCCGCAGCTTCGCAAGCGTGAAGCTTGTTCCCGTTCCCGCTTCCCGTGGGAACTTATTCCCAGGATAAAAAGCCATAATATATCCCTGTACCAAATTTCAGCCAGATCCGTTCAGCTGTTAGAGCGTGAAAGAGTAACAAACATCCACACATCCACACTCACAAACTTTCGCCTTTATAATATCTATTAGTAAGATTATCTCTCTGTACTTATAGCATAACCATCCTGGCAGTAGAACCGTCAACATGACAACGCTTATAATTTTTTCTCCGTACTTAATTAATCAAAATACCTAGAAGGTAACGAGTAGTCTGTCCGTCTGATCACAACCCCAGCTCATCGCATGGGTAGCCTACCGTAAAAAGCGACTAAGGGAACACTTGTATATAAATAAATAATGATCTTTGAATAATTGTGTGGTTTTACTATGCCCATGCCAGGCAGTCAGGCGTCAGTCGGTTTAGATAATGATGATATTGAAAGGTTGATCGAAGTTCTGATTAATATTCACTTGCAGTGCAAAGGGAGGTAAATGAACGCCGGATATTACATGTCTTCTACAAAATATTATTTCATACTGAAGTATCATACAGTATGGAAATGATGTAATTTTTTACTAGGTTAATGCACTTTTGTTCTGTTGTCGAATGTGAAAAATATTATTAATAATACCTACTAGCATTTTGGAAATTCCTACATTATCTGTGTCTTCTTATTTATTATGTCCCTCGGACTGCAAAGATTGTATTTTACTACTTTTGACTTTGGTTTTGGATGGTTAAATTTTTTTCTCCAGAATATAGCTCCCGGTGACGGCAATAGCTTACCCCTATATCGTGGAACCTAAAACATTAAAAATTACTGTTTGTAAATGTGGGTATAAATCACTTCTGCCTATCCTCTCAATGATGAGGCAAGGCAATGACTGCAAGGGAGCCATCTGCTAAACAGATGGATCAAGAAAAGAAAGCGATCCGGATGTCCACAAAGCGATCCGGATCCGGTGTCCATATAATATGCGACGACGGGACGGAGATAAACAGGGTTATAAATTTAGGCAGATTCGCTAGCGTCTTTCAAGCAGAAATAAATGCAATTACAGAATGTGCGAGAGTGATGCACACGAACGCGAGACAGGCGACAATATATAGCGATAGCCAGGCAGCATAAACCCACTAAAGAAACAAAAGTTAAATAAATTAAATCAAAAGTAAAATAAACGGTTGGACAGACTATAATACCTACCTCGTATTATTTATTTTTAAATAAGTATGTATGAGCGATCTGGAGTGACCATGAGAAGTCATAGCGTGGCATAAAAGCACTTAACAAAGAAGAAATAACGTCAGCAATTGTCAAGGAGTGCAGAGAGTCACTTGACCGACTGGCGGAGAAAGCTGAGGTAAGCCTAGCCTGGGTGCGCGGACACGAGGGAGTGCCGGGTAACGAAGAGTCAGATAGGCTAGCTCGAGAAGGAGCGGATGAACACTTGGTGGGACCTGAGCCAGGGCTCCCTATTGCTCACAAAATCATCAAGGGTGTAATCAACAAAAGAATAACGGTAGAAACCAACCGAAGATGGAGATCATCAACTGGAATGAGACAGTCAAAGATCTTCATCAAAGGAATGGATGCGAAGCGTACTAGCCGACTGGTAAAACTAAACAGAGGAAACATGAGGCTAGTCATAGAGATTATCACAAGACACTGTCGCCTAAACAGGCATCTCACAGTGCTAGGAGTGAACAACGACCCAACATGCTCAGAATGCCTGGAAGAAGAGGAGACCAGCATCCACCTATTGGCTGAGTGTCCAATGTACTCGCTATGCAGATGGGAAATCATCAAACCAGATAGAATCGAACAAGAGGACCTGAAGAATCTGAAGGTGAGAGAACTGGAAGATTCAATGGGACGCCGTGAAGATTGCTGGGATAGCCAAACACATCCCTTGGAGATGTTCTGGGGAAATGGACGAAATAGGCAGCAGTAAGGCGGTCGGATCGCCCGCTCGGCGGTGCCGGCGTCCCCACAAGAAAATAATAAATCCTCTCAATGATAAAAGCGTGACTTTATGAATGTGTGTAACTACGTGTCGTCATATACAATTAAGTTGTGTGTGAGTTCGTTAGAAACTTTACTCTAAGTAAGGAAGGAAAGCATTCATGGATTTTTAAAAAAACATTAAATAAAGAAAAAGACATCACCTATTTTGGATACCCCAATATTACACTTTGTTTCACTGACCGGGATGTACTTTCTTTTCTTTCTTTATTATTTTTTTATTTTTTTTATTTTTTTTTTTAAATATTTACGGACATCTCACACAACGCTATCTGATCCCAAAGTAAGCTAGTACTAACACACCCGTAGCTCTGACCCACACAAATAAGGTAGGAATAAGTAGTTGATAGATATTTCTCCTGCGAGTGCTACACTATCTGAAATCGTCAATTTACTAACACCAAGCTTTTAGCTGACGTCAATATTCCCTCATAAAGAGGGTTATTACTTTATTATACTTTGAAACCCTCGACCTCGCTATCAATAGACACAAAATGTTGCTTATTTTACGAAATAGTTTCTGGCAAACAGCTGAAGCTTTTTATTATATTTAAATAGATAAATATATATTTAAAAGATACGGAAACAGTAAAGAGAAAGAGTATAATTTCAAATAGGTATGCTATTGCAGATGCAGATGGGTAAGTTATGGGTACCTGCGTTCTTAGAAATATTTTGTTTGTGTGGTCGATGTTCGAAAATTACGAACTCTGCATAAAGATTTCAAGTATAATTCGATAAAAATATTATCTCCTACCAGGTCAGCACTATCTAAACTCGTTAAGATTGTAATAGCTCGAATCGCATCAACAAAAGTAGAGAAAGGTATAATCTCTACTTAGCATAGGTAAAGTATGGAAATGGCGGTCAATTTATATGCAATGCAATACATATTAAAAATATAAAATGCAAATTTATAAACCGTCCAAGTGCAAATCGAACTTGCACACGGAGGGTTCCCATCAATAAAAACGGTAAAAATCTCGTTTGTCGTATAGGAGTTCCCTTTTTTTTGTTTGTAGCAAGTACTTGTTGTTATAGTGGCAATAGAAATAGGTACATCATCTGTGAAAATTTCAACTAGTTATCATGGCTTATGAGATACGGCCGTATGACAGACGCACAGCGGAATTTCAGAGGGTCCCGATTTTACCCTTTGAGAACGGACCCCTAAAACTGTCTCTTCCGCAGTTACGTGATGTGCATGGCGAGAAATGGCCAAGATTGTCTTATCTGCAAGTGGAATTTTGTAAGACAAATAAAATCGTATTTCTCCGTCAATACTTCTTTAAGCTTTGGGACAGTAAGATTTTAGCTTCTCTGTCCTGGGGTGTACTTCCGAGGGCTTACCCGGGGCTCCTAACCGTAGGCTGTGAGGTGGGATGCATGTGGTTTTTTAGTCAGTAGGAGTTCGGCATAGCATCCATGTAGGACTTTCGTCACGCTAAAACTGAGACATTACTTTGAAAATGATGGACTTCGCATAAAAAGTATAGATACTAGTCGATAAAAGTGTAGATACTAGCATGCGTTCGCATAAAATTATAGATACTAGTCGATCTACATTGTTAGTCTAAGACTCCAGCACTATCTGAAGTCGTCAAGTTCCTAAGAGCGAGCTTTTAGACGCTGGCTCTTACGTCAATAATCGTCTTAAAACTATTCCATGTCTGCAATCTGCAATAACTTTGAAAGGAATTTGTAGTTTGTGCAAAATAAAGGAAAAGTTTGGGGTTTCCATCTGCTCTTGTTAGGAGAAAGTAAGGTAATGTAATAATGTTGCAATTAGACTTTGTCGTTAGCCCGTATTCAGTTGCACGACTTTACCCGAATTCAAGGTCAGTGTTGAATTCACATTCGTATTCTATCAAGACATTTCTAGGCTCTATAGAGTAAAACAAAGCTCATCAATTTCCTTTTCCTCACCAAAATAAGGCCAGTAAGGTTTCAATTTATTTTCAAGTACCTACCTACCTTAAGCACGCGTAAACACGACACACAAGTACGTTATTGTAACATCGTGTGTTGGTAATCCACAACGTAATTGGAGTATGCATAATTCACAAACCTACTTTAATCATAGGTTCAAAGCTAAATAAATTTATAATTCTGATATTATTATGTAGGTTTAAAAATCTACGTACTTAAACATGCTAAAGAAAAGCTCTAAGAAAAGAAAAAAAACTCAAGGCGGCTGACTCTAATCTGTCATTTACTTACTAAACCTTGTTTTTACCATAGATTTAGGATTTTTGGCTGGTTTTTACAGTAGATGCCTTAGCTGTAGGTACTTAATTTTATTCCAAAGTCAAAGCATAGGCATCCTTGTATCTCCGCATTATATTACGTTTCAACAAAACTATCAGATAAAAGCATTTTTTGAAGTTACCTACCATTTTACATGGTTGAAGAGTAGCCTGCACTTTCCGTGCAGTGCAGCCACTCACAGTAAATGGCGTTGTACCTTTACTGCAACAGAAACTTTTTTTAATTACTTTCTTCTGGAGCGAGATTCTCTAAGAATTTTCAAGCTTTTAACTTCGTAAAAGGTTTCACCTCGGAGTGTACAGAGTGACTTGAATAAAGTTTTGTGTGCAAGTGCACAAGATATACAGGAAATAAATAAGTACCAAAAGCAAACACTTGGTAACCCCACTAGTATACCATTATTTTGTAAACGTACAATGCAACGTAAGTTCTGTCACCATTAAGGATCCTCACTAAACTCAAAGTGACTTGGCTATCGGCCTGTCCCGTGAAGGTAAGACAGTTGAAATCTGTTTTATTTTTGTTGCCGCTTTAACATTACAAAATACTCAAAAGACAAACAACAAACGTAATTTTTTGCCGTTTTTAGAGTTCCGTAGCCAAACGGGGGGTATACGTATAAAAACAGGAGCCTATTCATGAGATTTTGTTGTCCGTCTGTCTGTCTATTTGTTTGTCTGTCTGTCTGTTCGTCACGAGGCTGTATCTCAGGAACCGTGATAGCCAGAGAGCTGAAATTTTCACAGATTATGTATTTCTGTTGCCGCTATAGCATCAAATACTAAAATGAGGAAAAAAGGGAGGATTAAGAGGGGCTCCCATACAACCAACGTAATTCTTTTGCCGTTTTTTTCGGTACGAGACCATGTGCGCCAATTCGTCTCGGACTTGGTTTTGAACTTGAAACTTGACATGAAGAAAAATGCATGTAAAGATCCACAGATCATTACGGGCTTGAACTGCGACATCCAGTGTTTTTGTACAATAAATGTTTTACTGTTAAATATCGGCAACCAACAGGTATCTAGTCTATCTAGTTTCATAGAGTCCTCCTTCGACGCACGGTAGATATAGCACATCCTCAGTATATTCTTTTAAAAGTCCCTTGAGTTGATGGAGTAGTTCTTTACCAGTAAATTAAGCATTAAGGTTAAACAATAGGTCTAAATGCCTGCTTCCAATCCATTAGCAACGTTCTATCAATCTCAGTACAACGTGGAGGAAATTAAATCAGGAAAGGGGTGAGTGCACTGCATGACGTTCGCATGAATATTAATTACCTAACCAGGAGAAACTAAAAGAGGGCTCTGAGACGCCAGTCACCCAAGTGGAAGAAATACTCAAAAAGACTTTTACTGCATACGATTCAAATAATTTATCTATCCTAGCAAACTGGTACCTAATTTAAACATTTTTGACGAATAGTAGATATTTGGATTATGGATGTTTATTGACTCGACTGAGGCCTCGAGTAGGTTTTAATAAGGAAAATGTTTTAAAAAGGCAGTGATCGGAAAACGTAAATTAGAACATTTTCCTTATTTACTAGTTTTTCTATGAAAGTAAAATGGAACTTATAATTATGTGAAAAATAGAATTACGTTGGCCATCGAAATTCAATAGTAATTTATTAATTTCAAGATTGCATGGAGAAAAAGTAAGCACATGTTGCTTACTTCTTCTCCATGCAAACTTGAAGCGTGTCAAATTGCATTACCATCTGTTTCCGAAGTTTTTTAGGCGTCCCAGAGACTTGACGTCACAGATCTGACAAGTTATTGATAGTCTTTGTGACACTTCAGAAAGGCTTAAACTTTACCTAATACCTGCGTAAGGCCACGAAAAACTGTTCATTTCAAAAATAAAACGTGGACCGTCTTAAACTTTGAAAACCATTTACAGGTTTATCGATATTTGAAGCATTCCTGCTTATAGGCATGGCGTAATTAAAAACCAAAAATATCTTATCTATTTATGTAAAGGAGATCATTCACGTTTCATACATTTTTGGGCCAATTTTGAAAGTGCCGGCCAGAAAAAAAAAATCTAATATTCGGATAGAACACACAATTTCTAGCAAAAAATACTACTACATTAACCCTGTGCGTGCTATGGTTTTGTTGTTACATGCTTTTAAAATACGAGAAAAATGTTATTTTGATGATGTATTTTGATACATTTTATCACTTGAATAGTGATTTGTTTTTACGTTATTCTATTGTAATAAGAAATAATTAACATTTTATTAATTATCTACGTACCTACGCACAAACAAAACGTACCTAACAATTCACAACAAATCCAAACTTGTTTCAAAAAACTTAGACAAAGGTGCAGCCGCCCAGACTCAAGCGACAGGTACCTGGCGAATCACCCCGCCACCTTCCGACGCCCGATGGGTGCGATGGGGCCCTACCACCAACCCCGGCGTCCAAGCCAGCCTCACCTGCGAGTGGTGCTCCTGCTGATAAACGGACGAGGTCATGGCGCACAAAAAAGGAAAATTCGAAACTAAACCCTGTACCAACCCGTCTGGCCAGCGTGATACAGTCAGGTCAAATATCCTCCTATGATACACACAACAAAACAACAGCCCCCAGTTCACGGCACTCCCGCTGTTCCCGATCACGGCAGCGGTCGGAGTGAGGGCGGGAGGGGGGGTGCTAAGAATCTCCGGGTTACGGGAGGCTGCCATACAAAACTGACCCTGGCTACGTTTAATGGAATTACTCTGCGCCTGGACGAGCGGCTCACCGAACTCGAGGTAGAACTAGGTCGTATTAACTGGCACATCCAGTATTGTGCGAGGTCCGAAGAAAGGGGGAGGACACGCTAACCCTTGCATCAGGCGACCTGTTTTACTTTCGGGAAGGTGACGGAAGACATTCTTCCGAGGGCGGGATTGGCTTTATGGTGAAAAAGGACCTCGTTTGCAGTTTTGTGGAGATCAGCAGTGTTTCCCACCGGGTAGCGTACTCAATACTGAGACTCATCAACAGGTACACCCTGCAGGTGATACAAGTGTACGCTCCGACCTAGAAAAGCACTGTCGAGGCAGTTGAGACCGTGTATGAGGACATAGCAAAAGCACTACATGGTACTGCCAAGACTCACTACAGCGTTGTGATGGAGGACTTCAATGCCAAAGTGGGAGTTCAAGAAGGCGGCGAAACGAATATCGGCCCCTTTGGTGTAGGGCGCTGAAATGACCGGGGCCATATGCTTGTCAGTTTTCTTGGTCTCAGAGGCTCTTCTTGATGAACTCTATCTTTAAGAAGAAGCCCCACAGAAAATGGACTTGGCGATGCCCCGACAAGGTCACAAGGAACGAGATAGACTTCATCATGACGGACAGGCAGTCTATATTTAGAGATGTTTCTGTGGTTAACAGGTTTAATAACGGTGGTGATCACCGAATTGTACGAGCATCTCTGAATTTGGACTTCCGAGCTGAAAGAGCCCGTATGATGAAGCCTACTCTCCGACCTACCGCGCTCCAGTTAGCCTCAGGGGCTGAGAGGTTTCAGTTAGAACTTCAAAATCGTTTTGATCTGCTGGAAACCACTGGCAATATTCACGATAAGGCCGACAATGTGATCAGGACGTTACAGCAAGTGTCCCGAAGGTTTTTGTTCGGAAAAAGCAATAACAGGTGCTCTAAGCTCTCGCCCGAGACTCTCGAACTTATGAGAATAAGACGGGAAACGCCATCTACGCACTCGTCTTCGTCAGACCAGCGGGATCTAAATCTCAGAACACGAAAGCTGATACGACGCGACCTTAGACGCTATAACACCAGCATCGTCGAGGCAGCGATTGAGCAGAACAGGGGTACCAAAGTAATTGCCCAACAGCTTGGAAGACCCCGTCTGATGAAACTGAAGACAGCGGATGGCAGAACTGTGACCTGAAGGTTCGAGATTCTCGAGGAAATAAAGAGCTTTTACAGAGACCTTTATGCATCACGGACAAAAAGGCCGACGAGTAGGACCCTTCTGATTGTGACCACCGAGTCCCACTATCGCGCCACTATAGCGAGGACATTTCGGACATCGATCAGGGCGAGGTGAGGGCGGCTCTCGGGCAACTTAAAAACAACAAGTCCCCCGGGGAGGACGGAATTACAACTGAACTACTGAAGGCGGGGGGGGGGGGGGGCTCCGGTTCTCAACGAGCTGATGAGTTTGTTTAATACCGTCCTCCAACAGGGACAAACACCTGAAGCGTGGCTCTGTTCTTCAAGAAAGGTGATAAGACCTTGCTGAGGAATTACAGACCCATCTCACTCCTGAGCCATGTTTACAAGTTGTTCTTGAGAGTAATCACAAACCGCCTCGCCAGAAGGCTCGACGAATTTCAGCTAAAGGAGCAAGCCGGATTTCGAAAAGGCTTCAGAACCGTGGACCACATCCATACTGTACGGCAGATTGTGCAGAAAACAAACGAGTACAATCAGCCGCTGTGTATGGCTTTTGCGAACTACGGGCCTTTGACTCTGTCGAAATAAAATACTCTTTATCTTTATTTTACATGCTTCTTTATGTAGGAACGAGAAATCAAAATTGGGCATAAAATATGCCTCTGCCTCACCCTTCGGAGAAACAGGTTTAATTATATGTATGTGTGCTTATATGTGTGCTGAAAGACATAATTAATAAAATAAATCACTATTCAACTGCTCATATCGATTAGAATGACACTTTCGATATAACATTTTTCACGAATTTTAAAAGCATGTAACTAAAAAACCATAGCACGCACAGGGTTAATGTAGTAGTATTTTTTGCTAAAAATTGTGTGTTCTATGCGAATATCACATTTTCTTTTTCTGGCCGGCACTTTCAGTTTTTGGTCCAAAATGAATGATGTCCTTTTCTATTTATATTTTAGTTTGATTACAGCTTCCATACAAAATAAAAATGGCCCTCGTCCATGTCGCACCGAACTTTGGCTTTTTTTAAATATAATCATGTTATTATCATATTTATGCTACATTGTACCCATTTTATACTGTTATGGCCTTGTTATGAAAAAGGAAATAATAATCGTATAACTGGCTATTATTAAAAAAAAACACGTTTAAAAATATGGCCCGAATTTGATTCCCGTGTGTTACATAACACGAAATACACATTAGTTTTAAATTTTACAATCACAGTAACATTAAAACTATTTTTTATGCTAGCAAACTTCGGTTTACTACTGTTGACCGAAATTTATTTGATCATTTGACGTGTGACCGAAAAAACATTATGCCATTCTACTACTGATCGAATGAACAATTGACCAAAAAAGTTTTAATCGAACAAACATTTGGCATTTTCACTACTGATCGAATGAACGTTTGGTCGAAAAACGGTTGACTAAAGAATTATTTTAACAGAGGCTGTATCAAAATGGCTAGGTTAGGTTAGGTTAGAACTGCGACCACAACGCACGAGCCGAGCGAGCAGCGGCTGGCGAGTGCCAGTACCGAATTCTACTTATTTCGCTTTTGTTTGTTAAAATATTCTTGAGTCAATTGTTTTTCGACCAAACGTTCATTCGATCAGTAGTAAAAATACCAAATGTTTGTTCAATAAAAACTCTTTTGGTCAATTGTTCATTCGATCAAAAGTAGAATGACCTAATGTTTTTTCGGTCACACGTCAAATGATCAAATTAATTTCGGTCAACAGTGGTAAACCCGAATTTTGGTCACCTAGTTATTTCCAGTTATTTAACGTGATTTGACAATGTAAGTGATGAAATTTAATCCGTTAATGTCAAAATTACTGTAGAGAATGTTGTTTTTTGCGAAATCGACTTGTATTCTGTGCATTTAGACTGTATTTGTGTACGTGTGTTTGTTCCCGAATGTTACGTATGTTATGTTTTGTGTTACGTAACACACGAAAAGATACGTTAAAATACGTTTCCAGTGTGTTACAATATTTCAAGTGTGTTATTGTGTGTTACAGTTTTTCGTGGCCTTACCCACCTAAATACAGATGAGTCGTGTGTCGTGTCGTTGTCGTGTTTTGTAAAGTCAAGTCAATTTTGATAAATTAGTAAGTAGTTAATTTTCATCCACAACGCAACGCTTGGATAATTTTTGCTGGAAAATATAACTTGGACTTCGTTGAATTTAATTACACTAAAACGATTTTCTTAGCTTACCTTTTAGTTTTTTAGACACGACTTCCACAAAGGTCATCAATTTGTACATTCCAAATTAGATTTCCCATTTCTTTTTCTCCCAACAGACCTACGGCTACCACTGCGGCCTCGCCTAGGGGGTGGTTCGGGTGCTATCCCGCGTCTATGGGGGGTTTTCGGGTGTCATCCCGCTTCTTAATGAATCTTTCAAATTCAAATTCAAAAATCATTTATTTACTTAGATATACAAATGCACTTGTAAACGTCACTTATATAAACCAAAAAGTTACCACCAGTTCACAACGCCACCCACTTGAGAAGAACTGGCAAGAAACTCAGCGGGTTATTCTTTTAACTACTCTATTTACAACTTTATTAATGAATCTAAAAACAATGAATTTTAACAGTTTTTTGAGAATCTAGCAGAGCAGGTCATTTCCAGGCTTCCTTATCCATCAAGTAATTTACCTTTAACAAACTTTTTGAATTTATTTAGGGACATACTTTTAATTTCGTTAGGTAACCTGTTGTAAAAGCGTATACAGTTACCCCTGAAAAAATTAGTGATTTTATGCAATCTGCTATGATAAACAGCGAGGTTATTTTTATTTCTAGTGTTGACATTGTGTCTAGGTATCACTTAACTTATGGAAACTATGTAAATTTCTTTGTACATACATAAGATTTTAAAAAATGTATTGAGATGCTACTGTAAGAATATTAACCTCTTTGAATGTTTCGCGCAGAGAGATCCTTGGACCTAATCTATATATAGCTCTTATGGCTCACTTTTGTAAAATAAAAATTGAATTTATATCTGCAGCATTGCCCCACAGTAGAATACCGTAAGACATTATATCATATCATATCATTTATTTGTTTTAAATGGGGTACATAAAAGATGGTATACAGTTTTTTACATATCACAGGCCCAATTAGCTACATACTATAGCATGCAAAGTTACAATTTAGAGTTACAATTAACAATTACCTATTACAAGCTACATTAAATATCAGTATCTTTTTATGTTCATGCAAATTTAATGTCATCCAAAAATTCATCATTATAGGTACATCAGTCCATTTATTAATACAGTTCATTCATTTTAATTTAATTAATCTAGTCAAGTACGTTATAATTTATGGTCTCAAAATTACACCAATACCAATTAAAGTCAAAAGAAAAAGATTGTCTGTGGTGCAGGGTATGCGGGGGAGCCGTAACGGCATCCTGAAAATGATAGCAGACAGGATGGACTCAGCAGTTTTGGGGCGATTCACCGACCTGCATGTGAGAGGTCTGGGTGGATACTGAAAAATTTTTGGTGGATGGTGGTTGTTTCCTCTGCGGAATATTCTTTTGCGCAAAACGCCATTACCCCGATAACCCAATACGTACCTGTTCCACTACAGAGCACCTCGAACCTCTACAAGTGTTCCACAAGGCGAGATTGCGAGCCCAAAATTATTGCTGGCTGAATTTAAGAAGAAATTTATTTTGAAGACTTCCCCGCATGCGCCCTGGGTGACAGAGCGTGTGCCAAAATTATTTATTTTGTGTTTATATTTAATTTTGTGTTTACTTTTTACAGTTTTTGTTTAGTCAATAAGTTTCTTTATTGGTATAGTTTTTAAGATGCAGAGCGCGACGCAATCCGAAGATGGTACGTCACTTTTAACTCATTCATGCTCCATTTGTAATAAATCATTTAAGAGTGTTAGAGGCCTTAATATTCATATTGCAAAAGTACATAAACGCCTCAGTCAAAATTCTACTTTGCTACATTCACACAATTTTACTCCACATACTACTGTTCCATCTAATAGTAACCCTTCAGCCACCCCTTTTCATCTCCTTCTAAGTCATTTAAAAAAGAACATCAGTTTGGTAAAACGAATTCCTCGAGGCGCCAGGATCTCCGTCGCTACACTTTTGTCAAAAATAATTACACAATGTTTGGATAGCAATTGTATTGAAGATTGGCAAAACCTTTTAACATTTCCTTATAAAATTTTGCATGCCAAAACTAATGATCAGTCCATTTCTCTAACACAAAAAATAAAGAATAATTGTAACAACCCCACACTTCCGTCTCAAAATTGCGATTTTCGAGTAAATATCCACAGAAAGTACCATAATTTTAACAAACTAGTAGAAGCAAAAGTTAGCGACGGAGATTTGAAAGGTGCAGCTCGTCTTCTTTTTTCAAGTGATGTACTATCTCCGGATACAACAGACACCCTTACGGCTTTACAGACAAAACATCCCCCAGCTCCTGTTTCGGACTACTTTTTGGACCCGCCTACATCGCCCGATGTGTGTTTGCTGGCACAAGAAAAAGACACAGTGAGTGCTATTAATGGTTTTAAAGTTGGATCGGCAGCTGGCCTTGATGGTCTTTCTCCACAACACCTGAAAGACCTAACTTCTCACTGTGTGGGTGATGCAGGTAAGCACCTCATTGGTTGTTTAACAAAATTAGTTAACCTCATGCTCTCTGGGAACATTAACACCGAGATTGTTCCAGTTATCTATGGAGCAAATCTCATTGCCCTCACTAAAAAAGACGGAGGAGTTCGTCCTATTGCAGTTGGTTCTACTTTTCGGCGTTTAACATCCAAAATTTCAGTTCGTTACATTTTGTCAAAATTACAACAACAATTTGAACCTACTCAATTAGGTTTTGGTACCAAAGGTGGGTGTGAAGCGGCGGTTCACGCCTTGCGCACGTACCTTAATAAAGATGAGTGTGAGGTTTTATTAAAAATTGACGTCAAAAATGCCTTTAATTCGGTAAATAGGGACACCCTGCTTTCAGAAATTCGAAACAATATTCCGGAAATTTACAACTATTTACTAAATTGTTATCATGAACCATCAAAATTAATGTATAAATGCAACGAAATCTCTTCTGAAGTCGGTTGCCAGCAGGGTGATCCCCTTGGGCCAGCCATATTCAGCCTAGCTATTAACCCTATAATTCAAAATTTAAAATCAAAATTTAACGTGTGGTATTTAGATGATGGGACTCTTGGAGGTGATGCTGTTACTGTTCTCTCAGATCTTTTGGAAATAAAAAACAAATTTAAGTTGATTGGTTTGGAACTAAATTTTAATAAGTGTGAATTATATATTCATAACGCTCACAACCGTTTCGAACTCATAGAAAAATTCAATTTCTTATGTCAAAATATCAAAGTAATTGATAGAGAGAATCTTAACCTCTTAGGGTCTCCAATTTTTGAAGATGCTATTCCAGAAATAATAGCATTAAAAATTTTAAAATTTGAATCAAATGTGGATCGACTTCTCAATATAAATTCACATTATGCAATCACAATTTTAAAATTTTGTCTATTTGTTCCTAAATCTATGTATCTGCTTCGGTGTTGTCCTTTTTGGAAACATCAGAATTGTTTATTAGCGATTGATTCCCTCATAAAAACGTCTTTAGAACGTATTCTGAATATACATCTAAATGAACAATCTTGGAATCAAGCTTCCCTTCCAATTAAATACAGTGGATTAGGGATCCGGAAAATTTCCAGTGTGGCTTTGCCAGCCTTTTTGTCATCTGTACATGCCACGTCAGCACTCGTAGGTAAAATCCTAAACAATTGTTTTACTAACTATGAGATGGCTGGCTGTACAGTTGCCAAGGATGCTTGGCTTATGGCTTGCCCAGGTCAAAATTTTCCTATTCATCCAAATTCACAACGGAGCTGGGATGACACAATTTCAAAATTAACTTTTGACTCGATTTTAAATGCCAGCTTAGGCCCAGATCGTGCAAGATTATTAGCGCTCAGCAGAAAGGAATTCGGTGATTGGCTAAATGCTTTTCCAACTGCTAACACCGGAACCTTTCTTGATCCGGACACTTTGAGAATGGCAGTTGGCTTGAGACTTGGCGTCCCGCTCTGCGCCCCACACCTTTGCCCCTGTGGTGTTACCGTTGACTCTATGGGACACCATGGACTATCCTGCTTAAAGAGTGCAGGTCGCTTCTCTCGCCACGCTGCGCTTAACGATATCATTCGCCGTGCTCTTGCCACCGTCGGTGTGCCCGCTCTCTTAGAGCCAAATGGCATTTTTAGGGACGATGGCAAGAGACCGGATGGGATGACCTTAATTCCGTGGGAGATGGGTCGGGTCCTAGTCTGGGATGCCACTTGCGTAGACACATTGGCCCCGTCCCATCTTCCTAGAACAAAAGAAAAGGCCAGCGCAGCAGCGGAAGCGGCTGAAAATAAAAAGATAACCAAGTATAAGGGTCTCGGCTCGTCGTACAATTTTATTCCAGTCGGTGTCGAGACCCTAGGTCCTTGGGGTCCCAAGGCGCATAAATTCTTTAAAATTTTGAAGAAGCGTCTTGTGGAGTCTACTGGTGACCTAAGGGCTGGCAGTTATTTCTCCCAACGAATAGGCATCGCCGTTCAAAGGGGGAATGCTGCCAGTCTTTTGGGCACAATGCCACGGGGGCCCTATTTAGATTTAGTTTAGTTTTATTTATTTTGTAAATAGTTATTACGCTTTAATGTATATACCATTTGTTTAATATTTTATTGAATAAATTATTTCATTTATTAAAGTCATAATATCAAAAATACCTAAGATCTATAGTTTACCTAATGCAATTTAGAGTCCAAATATTCATCCACTGAGTAAAAACATTTATCAACAAGCCATTTATATATTTTGTTTTTAAATTTATTCAAAGGTAAGTCACGAGCATATTTGGGCAAATGATTGTAGATGCGTGCTGCCATCGCATAGCTATTTCTAGTACATATATTAGTCTTTATTGGAGGGAGAACAATATTATTAGGTTCATCATCACGCCTTTATCCCCGAAGGGGTAGGCAGAGGCATATTATATACCCACATTTCACCTTTTTATAATTTGTCCCACGTAATACGTTGTGAGCCGTATTGCCGTGTTTAAATGGACAGGCGCAGGTTGTGACTGCCTGCTGTTGAAATAAAGCCTTCAACTTGGCTTAACGACTGCCATTTTACTGGCAACCGGGACCAACGGCTTAACGTGCCTTCCGAAGCACGGAAACACTCAAATAAATGTCACAAAGTGATCACATGGATGGTCACCCATCCATGTACCGGCCATAGTGAAAGTTGCTTACTGCAGTGATCGTTTACAGAACACCGAGTCCGCGGGGCCACGAGCGCTACATATATTATTAGGATATCTGGTATTGAAGTTACATACATCTTTCTTAAAGATAAACAATTCATTATTACTTTTAACAAAAACACAGATCTCAAATATATAGATACATGGTAATGTCAATAGTGAGAGCTTGCAGAACAAAGGCTTACAACTCACCCAGGGAGCTACATTGCAAATAGCTCTAATACATTGCTTCTGAGCTATGAATGCTTTACTCATATTCACAGAGTTCCCCCAAAGTACAATGCCATACCTCAGAGTCGATACCACAAATGCATGATATGCCTTAAGTGCCGTTCGTAGGCTGGATATTTTTGTCAGCCTCCACAGAGCATACACGAATCTATTTGTTTTCTTCTGAACGTTAAGGGTGTGCGTTTTCCAGTTACATGTGTCATCTATAGTTATACCCAGAAAGGAAATCTCGTTAGTTTGCAAAAGAGTCTCATCATTGTAATTTAAATTTAGTTCCAATTTTTTTCTTCTTCCATTATGAAATTGTATATATTTAGACTTATTAATGTTAACACTTAAATTGTTATGATGTAGCCAGTCTATTACTTTTCTAAGAACATTATTTAGTAAATCATTGTAGTCTGATCTGGAGTCATCGGGCACCAGAATCGATATGTCGTCTGCATAAAGAATAGACTGATATTCTGTTATCGACGGGAGATCGTTGACATACAAAGAAACAGCAAAGGACCGAGAATGGTCCCCTGAGGCACACCTACCCTACAAAATCTCATATCAGATTTGAAAGTTACCTCCTCACCCTTAGAGTTGAAATTCACAATTTCGACATACTGTGTCCTATCAGCCAGATAGCTTTTAAGCCATTCAAGTGCAGAGCCACGTATACCATAGAGATAACATTTCTCTAGCAGTAGGTCATGTCTTACAAAATTAAAGGCGCTACGCATATCAAAGAATATTGCCGTTATGTGTTTTTTATAATTTATACATTTAACTATTTTGTTCATGAGCTTGAATGTCGCTAATGTGGTTGATTTTCCCTTTAGAAACCCATGTTGTTCTGGACATATTATATTAAATTTACTCAAAAAGGACACCATTCTAGCATACATAATTTTTTCAAATATTTTAGCCAAAGTGGGAATTAAAGCAATTGGTCGATAGTTGCTAATAAGACTTTTGTCCCCTCTCTTATGCAAAGGTTTGATAACAGTTGTCTTCAGCCTGTTGGGGAATTTGCCTTGACTGAGGGACAGGTTAATTATGTATACCAGGACTGGAGCAATCAATTTACTACATGCCTTTAGGATCCTCGTGGGTATACAATCGTGACCCACAGCAGACGTATTTTCAAGAGAATTAATAACCTTCACAACCTCACCCACATCGTAGGGAACAAAAATATACTAGAACCGTTTGACTGAAAGTTAATGTTCGCTTTTTTAGATGCACCACTCTCCATAGCCGTCATATCGATGAAATAATCATTAAATGTATTAGATACAATTTTCGGACAACGCAAAGTTCTTCCGTTATGAGTTATGTGTGGAATAATAGAATTCGAGCAATCAGGTTTAATATTACTATTAATATAACCCTCCATGATGCTCGACATACATTTGCGGATTTTCGTATAAACTTTTCATTACTTAGCCTTTGAGCAGTCATGATACATTACTTTAAAAGTTTACTATACTGGAAATATTTAGTTTTACTAGATTCAGTACCAGATTTATAGCTTGAGAATCGTAACTTACGTTTTGTTTGTGATGCTTTTCGTATACCCTTTGTAAGCCAAGATAAACGTTTTTTAGTACTGATTTTTACAGTGAATACGGGGAAAGATAAATCAAAAAATAACAGCAAACTATCATGAAAGGAATCAAAAGCCAAATTTGCATCATTTTCTAATAAGGTTTCTGACCATGAAAGGGCATCAAGACAGGTTGAAAATACTTTTATATTATCAGGGTGATAGTCTCTTATTCTTTTAAATATAAATGAGGAAGGGATTCCCTTGTTCTCCACAGGAATCGTAAGAAATTGTCCAGTGTTATGGTCTGAGAGATCAATAGATAGTGTACCCCCCACAGCAGCGGAAATATTGCTTTTAATTTGATCTATACAACCATTCAATCTGTTTGGTTTATTAATATGAATATTAAAGTTGTTATTTTCAACGATTCTCTTGAACTCAGTCAGTTCCTTACAGGGTTTAAATAAATCTATATTGAAATCGCCACCAATTATAATTCTCTTATTAAATTGGTTCCGCAGTTTAAATAGTACCAACTCCAGTTTATCGAGAAAAATATTGGGGTCACTGGTGTTCGATATATACAAATTATTACAGAATTATACTTAGGAATTTCTATACCACAACACTCAAAAGTTACCTCAGTCGAAATATTATCTAAAAATTAAACATTCCTGCATTCAATGTAATCCCGGCAGAAAATGCAAACACCCCCTCTCCGTTTCTTCATTCTTGAAAATGACTTAGCAAGATAAAAGATGTTCAAGTGTATATTACTTTCATCACCTGACTTAAGAAAGGATTCAGTGATACATAAAACATCAACATATATACCCGAACCCGACAGACCCTCCAGAGCTATTTGCAATGAATCTCTTTTGCTACAAACACCTGCAATGTTCTGATGTAGGATTGTTACATGATTCAATTTGTTGCTAACGAAAAAGCTGTCTCACAATACCACCCGAATCATTACCGGTATCTACTGTACACTTAGCCAGTTTATTACGGGCAGAGCACTTTAATTTTTTCGGAAAATACTCAAGCAAAGTACTCTGAACCAACTTCCTGGAAATACTATGAGCTGGAGCAATACATATCTTTAAGTTAGAGCCATGACATGGCACAAGGTTTGAGCCAGTGACCCTAGCCCGAGAGCCCACAATATTATTTCTTTTATTAAAGTTCAGATACTTCATATTATAATCAATACTATCAATAATAAAGTTAATTTTGTTACATATATTATTCATAAATGCACTTTAAGTATCATCAATCTGTATGAATCTACAATTAGAAACATTTTGACATATTACTTGAAGTTCACTGTTCAGTTTATATTCATTAAGGTATTTATTTTTCACAACGCTAATCACAATAACTGAACAAGTGCTATATTATACTGTATTATTATACTGTGAAAGTAACTGAAATAAACTATTCTAGCCGTATCTACATCAGTCAAGTGCCTTATCTTTTGCACAGCAAATGCTGCTGAACTTAATCTACTAGCTAGTTTTACAATATGTGGACCCCATTGTAAACCAGCACCGACCGTTAACCCTAGGAACGTCGTTGATTCCACAAGTTCCAACTCTCGACCATTAAGTTGAACATTGGTGTCTGACTGTGTTACATTCGGCAAGGTAAACTTAATACATTTAGTTTTATTATCATTCAGTCTAAGATTGATAGTGTTAAACCAATGAACCACTTTCAAGATTGCATTGTTTACATCGTCATAGTTATCTATTTGTCGGTTGACTTTGAAAATCAAAGAAGTATCATCAGCAAACAAAACAATCCTGTTGTTGTCCCCCATGTAATCTGCGTGAATCACTCACGTCACGCTGCCGTCTGGGCCTGCTTCTGTAAGGACGGTGAGCAGCCCACTCACCGTCCTCAGGCCCCCGTTCATGGAAGCTGATATTCTTCGGCGAAGAGACGTCGGCGGCGCCGAAGCCGCCGACTGCGGAACTTGGGTGGGAGAGTTCTCTCCCGCTATCGCCCCGCCGCTGCCGGCGCCGCCTCTTTCACGAGCATGACCTGCTCGCAGAAAGAGGCGGCGCAGTCCCACTTACTCTACTGGAGATCATGGCTCGCACCATGGTCTCGAGCGAGGGAGTGCCCACGTGCAGACCCACCACGAGCACCTGACGCTGTTGCGCCCACGACGTGCAGTCCACCAGCGTGTGGAGCGCTGTGTCATCGCTGCGGTCCTTGCAGTGCTCTCATTTGGCCGTGGTTTCCCGGTGTCTTCGCCAAAATTAGATTCCCCTTCCTCAAATTTGTTTCATAGTTGATTCACTTACTTAGTTGGAGCTACAGAACAGGCAATATCTTTACTTGTATATTTTAAAAATTTCGTCACACGTTATTTTTCCACAATGATCCCCTAAACTACGGAACCGACTGTGGTAAAATTTTGCATACTCCTTTTTGCATTACAGTTTGAACTAACTTAAGAGATAGAATTGATTTTTATTGACGCAAACGAAGTTACTTGATTCATCCATTATAGTTCATTAAAAACTAAGGGGAGCTAAATAATTGCGTAATATAGATGGAATCAGATGGTCAGAACACTACATGGTAGGGAATACACGCTTGGTCGCTTCTTTAGTTGGGTATCGAGTAATTACAAAAATATTTCTTGTCCACATTTTTGCAAAAAAAGCTTAGTTCAACAACAAAACCGACTCATTTATCCGTTACACCATTCATATCAATTCCAAATTTCTAATCCCCGCAATCGAAATCGTATTTTCCGACCAAAAACATTTCAGTTTCACGTAATCCCGATTAAATAAACACAACCCTAATAGATTACAAGCTCAGGAACAAATTGCTTCGATAAGAGAGTGTTCCTTCCGAACGAACATACGGAACGAATAAATTCCACCTACATACTTAACCTTTTTCGATTAAAATCCAATACCTTTACATACCTAAGTGAGGTTGAACTGGAAGTAGCAATTGAGAACGTAGAAACGTTTATCTACCCTCAAAGTTCTCATTTATTTCAACATGAAAAATGAAAATGAAAAATCTAGTTCAAATAATTATTATGTTCTTCTAGCTGACGCTCGCAGTTTCGGCCGCTTAAAATTTGTTCTCGTTTTCACTTACCTACTATGGGAACTTATTCCCGGGATAAAAAGTAGCCTATGTATTATTCCAGACTATAATGTATCTCTGTACCAAATTTCAGCCCAATCCGTTCAGCGGTTTGAGCGTGAAAGAGTAACAAACATCCACACTCATAAACTTTCTCATTTTTAATATTAATAAGAAATAAGATTAGTAAGATTTACAACACCAGACGATGCTCGCCACTGCCCCCGTGTGTATCTTCTTTCCCATGCTCGCTTCCCGTGGAAACATAGGTATTCCGGGGATAAAAAGTAGCCTTGGTATAATGTGTTATTCCAGACTATAAATCTATCCCAGTAGGTACCAAATTCAGTCAGCTCCGTTCGCCGTTAGATTAATAATTGAGGTACCAAAATCCAAGCATCTTATAGTTTCGGAGCCCATTCGATGAAAACAATCAAATTTTTCCACTTTATAATATTAGTATAGATAGAATTATAGATATTCTCTATTATAATACTCCACCGGCATAGCCCTCAAATATATAGGACGTGATAAGTAACACAGACGATATTTCATCCGCCATCCGCCCTAATGGAGAATGATGAAGCCAGCCGTGTTAGAAAAGCGACTTGTATTGTATCCTACCTACAGTTACAGATGATCTCTAAACTCATTTCCTGAGTCATGGACCATTTTGAATATACATACACACCGCTATCTGAATTCATCTCATCTTCCTCGCCAAGTTTTGTTAAATCTGATTAAACCCTTGCATAATATAATTGCGAAAGTTTGTGGGTACGGGTATGGATCTATGTGACTATGTTTGTTACTCTTTCAGCTCCATTCAGATTATTAATAATAACAAATAAGTAAATAATCTTTCATTTTAGTTCTTTGCAATGCAGTAAATAATCTTTCATTTTAGTTCTTCGATAGGACGTGGCCGCCTACCGTTACAAAACGATATAATATCTCTTCCAGTACTCAAAGCAAAGCACGAACTACAAAAAGGGCTTTATTATTATTCTTACAATATTTTATTCGGCAGTCAAATATAATGTGACCTATCTGTGTGATCGACAGTGGTAGACTGAGTGAGACCATTGAACACGGAAGGGAGAGTCTTGCTTGCCTGAATCTATATCAAGAGCCTTTCCTTATAGCTTGTTCCTTGACCTTCAAGTAGGTATCTAGAGTCTAGGTAGGAACTAGAAGCTAAAGAGAGCCTAAATTATTTCTTTTTTGACTGACGATGTAAAAAGCTAAGTAAGCATTTTGTAAATAAACTTAACGAACCTTTTCATAAACTATCTATACTATACAGTGAGTATATGCAGTCCATTTACCAAAGGAAAATACAAATAACATTTGATCAACTTTGAGCACCTTCTTTTACTTTCATATCTCTGCATCACCCTAAGGTTGACTGGAAGAAAAGTCCACCTCTGTACAATTTTTGTGCATAAAGTTTTTAAATAAATAAATAACAAACTTTGCAATATTAAAAATATCTAATGTACTGATACGAGCAGTATTTTTGTAATGTCAGACGAACTTTCGTCAACACTTTTAAAGGCAGCTGAAAATTTAATGCTAATGATCATTTTAGCACCCAACTCTAAGAGGAGCGGCTCGTTACTTTGCAACGAACTTTAGAAGAGGAGGTTTATAATTTGAGTGTATGTGATTTATTTTAAAATTGCCTAGTTGAGTCGACTGGAGAGTCTGGAGACCCAAGAGTTGGAGTTATTTCTGTCAGCGAATAGGTGCCTACCTATTATTACTCAAAGGGGGAATGCTGCCAGTATTTTCGGCACAATGCCACGTGGGCCTTATTTAGATTTAGTTTATTTTGTTAAAATGTAAAGAGATTTGTACCTATAGCCCGTTCGCTCTAAGTTTGCCGCGGGCGTAGAGGCTGGTGTAGAGGCGTTGTGGAGGCGACCGCCAAACTTAGAGCGAACGGGTAGTATTAGGTACTACCCGTTCGCTCTAAGTTAGCCGGTGTTAATTATGTTTCATTCATTGTATGTAACTTAAACGTTTATGTTAAGTTGCAAACTTAAAAATTAAAAATATAATTATTTGTCACTAATATAGGTACCTACATAACTAAATAAATATCTATTGTCGGACAGACAAAACTATAACAATATGATCATTTTTAATCTATATGATGTATTTTATTCATGTGCTTAACAGTTTAATTAACAAAAAACCAACATAAAATAGCCAAATAGATATTAATATCGGTTATTCATGATCACATGACCGTCCATTTACACTGGACTAATGAAATCAGCAAAATGAAAATGCTTTTCAATACAATGGACCGTAAATTTTCGAGAGGTTTTGTGTCTAGTTATTGAAAACAATATTGACTACTGGATTTTGAACGTAAATTTAGAAAATTTATGCTTTAAAATTAGTCAAAGTTAACTTAGCTACTACTTGGTTGAATTATACAAAAACTAATTAAGTCAATAAATAATTTCAAACATTTTCTTATTTTCATGTCTACTTATTAACCTGTGATTAAAATAATTTGAAATAAAGAATCTTACTTAAGAGAGTAAATTCGGTTTTCAAATTCTTTACGATCGCAAGAAATCAGCGCGGCGCGCGCGACGCACATAGCCGTTTGGTGCCAATTGTTGGTACCAACAAGTTTGATACTTTTGTTTTCCTTGATGTATTACCGGTGTCATGTTCTTAGTCTAAGCGTTCAATCTTTTAATTTAATTTTTATGTAAGTAATATTAGTTAATAATTATAGATTATTTTATTGCAAATTGATTGATATTAAGTAGTGATTAGTGACCGACCGAAGTTTCGGTTTCGGTTTCGGTTTCGGCCAGTTTCGGCCAAAAAATCGAGTTTCGGCCGCAGTTTCGGTTTCGGCCAAAATGGGCCGAAACTTTCGGCCGGGCCGAAACTCACGTGTTCATAAATTTTGAGTGCCGGGCTCTACTTGCGACGTGGTTGGGGTCAGCCCAACCAGTTAATATGTTACTAACCAAAGATTTACAGAGTTACAAAGGACTTGCAATCAATAGTTATAATAATACTATTTTTGCGAAATCCTAAAAAGGTGATCCAGGACATTACATAACCCTACCCCCTTGTTGTCGGTTTTATTGACTTCGTTTGTCGTCTGCCTGTCTGTCAGCAGGCTGTAACTCATGCACCGTGATAGGTACTCGTAGTTCGACAGTTAAAATTTTTACAGATGATGTATTTCTGTTGCCGCTTTAGCAAAAAGTAATAGAAATAGACAAATTAATAATATTAAAGGGGGCCTCCCATACAACATCGTGATTTTTTGCCGCTTTTCTTGTACTACTACTGTTTCGTGCGCCGGACTAGCGCACTCACAACTCACTGTTGTCCAGTGTAGCATTTATTTTCTATAGATGCAGTATTTAGGATGTGAAAGCAGCCTTATCGAGTTATCTTTTTTTAATCGGTTGTCAGTGGTGACATTTCTGCTGTCAGATTGACAGGATGTCATAAGTTCGGTGACGAAGCGTTTCGCATTTAAAGGAACGGGTTTTTGTTAAGATTTTTCGTGAAAGACAAGACTTTTGACCGAGACCTGCTTTGGGGTAGTTGGAGGTCCTTTGGCTTTTGCTCTGAGACTGTGCCGCGAATCAGTTTTTCGCTCAAGCGCGATTATTTGTTGCCTCGCATGGTCTAGCGGGCTGTGATTGGGTTGCTGCATTGCATCTTACTACATTTTACCCAGAAAACTGGTGAGTCACTTCTTCTTTTGCAAAGCGGGTCGATTGTCGTCTGTCGCGCAGCCAAGATCTTAATTTGTCGTTTCTTTCATGACAGGGTTTTTTACTACGGGGCTAGTTGCCGGAAGAGATTTTGTGTGCCGCACCTATAAGTTAGTGGGCTGCACGTGGTACGACAACGTGGAAGTGCGGACTACACGAGCTTCTCATGTGAGAGGTATCTGCCGTCATCACCTGGCAGTAACAACAGGCAGTCCCTCTCACTCAGCTCACTCTGCAGGCCAGTAAATCCACTACTTATGTGTAGCTTAGTAGCATAAGTACCTAAGCACTGACTATACTTCTGTGTACCTGTGATATTTGTGTCTATCAGTGAATAAGCTCTCTGTGTGTCTCTGTGTATCTCTGTGTTATATAAATATATGTGTGTACACCCTACCTGACTGTTTTCGTCAGAGCCCTGGCCTACCCTTGCACGCACACTGGAATCTCTGTAGTAAGGCGCCCTGGGAAAGAGTTCTCTGCATAGCTACCTCGCGCTAGTTGGTGAGTAACACTGATCATCACTTAGTGTTACAAATTGGCTCCCAACGTAGTGGCAAATCTCTGGGTCTACTCTGCGGTAGCCTCAGTCTAGTGTGTGTGCATAGGTGGTTACCTCTGGCGAAACCATCCTGGTGAATCGTCCGAGACGCTCCAGGACGTTAATTGGTGGTGCTAGCAGCTAAGCACAAAACCTTCCCTTTCGTCTTCTTCCAGCTTCCTACATCTTTGGCTGGAAAAGACACAAAATTCTAAATTCAAAAATTTAAAATAGCTGTGATTTTGGAAAAACTTTTTGATTTTATTTGGCATACCCACTTCTTTTCTTATTGTGTTTCTTTTCTTTGTTATGTTCCTTTTTATGGTGCACACATATATTTATTGTAATATTATATTAGCATAGATTAATATATTACATATATTATTCTATAGCTTCACCTCTGTGTTAACTTAGTGAATTTCACTCTGTGTAATTATAAATTTTTTTTTGAAGGTATGTTGATACCTTGTAATTTTAATTATTAACCTGAACTGTGTTATCAGAAAATTTAGAAACTTTTCTCTCTTAGTATACCCTTAATCTTTGTTAAATTCTAAAAGTCAATTTGAAACATAATTACCTAACTTAGTACACTTTGTTGTAACTCAATTTACATTTTTACTTTGTAATTGATCCTTATCTGTGCCATTTTATCTTTATAATTGTTGTAAGTAAATTTTTACATAATGGCACAGATGAAAAAATATATTAATTATTTAAGAAAGGATGAACTTGCTAACGAGCTGTCCCACATGGGTATTTCAGTGGAACCGGAAACGACAGTGTCTGGCCTTCGGAGTGAGCTAAGAGCGGCACACCGACTCGTCCGTCGAGGTAGCATCAAAGCGAGTGCTCCGGTACCCGCTGATGCATCGGCTGAGCTCTCGATCTGCCTCCCGAAGGTGTCCGAGCTGGAGGAGGCTATTCAGTCAGGTGACATCTTCATTAATAAGGGTAGTCGTCTTAGGGTGTCCCTCAGGGCCAACTGCTTATTGAGTAGGTTAGCTCGTTGTGGTCTGGATTGCCCCGACCTGGTGGATATTCGTGGTAGGCTAGTGAAGATCATCGCTAGGGCTGAACCCAGTAGTGATTCTGAATCCGAAGGTTCGGATGATGATGGTGATGATCCTTCGGGTCGTGACCAGGTGGAATATACTTCACCAGTAGTGAGAGAGGACCGCTCGGTGCGAGCTAGTTCAAGTAGGAATAGTTCTACATGTAACATAGTGTATAAAGAACGTCCCCTTAACTTATGTTCATTTAACTTAAAATATGATGGTTCTACTTGTGTACGTGTGTTTTTAGAGAGATTAGAGGAACTTAGATGTGCTCGGGAGGTTACTAAGCCTAGACTCCTTATGGCTTTCTCCGACCTGTTGGATGGACCGGCTTTGTCTTGGTTCCGTACAAACAAAGCTAACTTCATCTCATATGAGGATCTTATTAGTGAGCTTAGAGATACCTTCGATATTCCTGATTATGATTACCGCCTCAGGAACGAGATAAGACAGCGTACACAAGCCCGCTCTGAGTCCTTGGTTAACTATATATGTAAAATGCAAGCCATGTTCTCAAGGTTGTCATGTAAGATGCCCAGTGAGGAACAGCTGGACATTCTCATGCACAACATTAGACCTGACTACATGAAGGAACTGGCCTTGCATGATGTCAACTCTGTAGATGACTTGAGACGTTTGGGTAAGCGCTTGGAGCTTGCGCGTACTAGGGCAGACGCTTTCCATGAGCCTGCTCTTGATAAGTTTGAGATTACATCTGACTTACACCAGCTTAAGAACAAAGGTGTACAAAAGCCCGCTAAGCAGGTGTCTGCAGTGGAGACGCCGGTTACCCCCCACGATCGCAAATGCTTTCGTTGCGGCGGGGGCGGTCACACTGCATACAGCTGCACACAGTCAAGGGAGCTGGTGTGTTTCCGGTGTGGTCTCGAAGGAGTCAAGACCCCAGACTGCTCACACTGTACTAGCAAGTCAAAAAACGCGTAGGCCAGGGCCTTATTAGGAACTCTGTGCATCACTCTGTATCTGAGTCTATTTCTGATAAGGTCCTGTTTCCTAAACGGGATAGTGACATTAGACCGTATCTAGTTGTTAAGGTTTTAAATTTAAATGTCTTAGGCCTTCTAGATTCCGGTGCCTCCTGCTCTATACTAGGTAAGGGAGCGCACCGCATCTTCTTGGAACTGGGTTTTGATCTTGTGAGTATCAATCCTACTTTTCGTATTACAACTGCAGACAACACTCACTTGCAATGTCTGGGTTGTATCTCTTTGCCAATTGAGTACAATTCGGTTATCCGAGTTGTCAAGTTCTATGTTGTCCCAGGTATAACCACCTCCATGATATTTGGAGTGGATTTCTGGCAACAATTTAAGTTAAGTGATAAGTTAATTTTACAAAATATTAGTCTTGATAGCTTTAGTGATAATAATCCTATAGAGTCTGTGTCCCTTAACGGTGGCCTCGAGGATTACGACAACCTGACAACTAAACAAAGGTGTGTAATCAACGAGGTCATTGAAAAGTTCGACTCGTTGAACACTGATAAGGTGGGTTTAGGTCGGACCTCACTTGTGCACCATGTCATTGACACTGGTGACAGCAAGCCGATCAAGCAGCGTTATTATCCGCTCTCTCCCCTTAAGCAGAAGGCCCTGGAAGCCGAGCTGGACCGAATGCTGGAGATGGGAGTAGTGTCCCCGTCTCAGTCCGCCTGGAACTCTCCAGTGGTCATGGTGGAGAAGGCGAACGGCGACCTCAGATTGTGCTTGGACTCTCGCAAGCTGAACTCTGTGTCTAAGAGTGACGCCTACCCCTTACCCTATATCAATCAAATCTTAGACCATCTTAATAATGCTAAGTATTTAACCTCTGTAGATCTGAGTGCGGCCTACTGGCAGATTCCATTCGACTCACTCCAGTCTGCTGAGAAGACTGCTTTTACGGTTCCCCGGAGAGGATTGTTCCATTACAATTCCATGTGCTTCGGTCTTGTCGGTGCCAGTGCCACGATGCAACGCCTCATGGACCGTCTGTTTGGTCCCGAGTTCGACAACAAGGTATTTGCGTTTCAGGATGACATAGTCTGTGTGTCCAGCACCTTTGAGGAGCATGTAGAGCTCTTACATAGAGTCTATCAGCAACTCAAGGATGCTGGCCTAACTATTAATATGAAAAAATCCCACTTTTGTCGGAGTGAACTCAAATACCTGGGGTATTATGTGGACAAACATGGCTTACGGACAGACCCGGGTAAAGTTGAGGTTATCCTCAACTATCCCACCCCTTCTAACCCTAAGGAGGTTAAGAGATTTCTGGGAATGGCCGGCTGGTATCGTCGCTTTGTTAACAACTTCTCGAAGATTAGTAAACCTCTGTGCAAACTCACTTCTACGAACCTTAAGTTCGAATGGACCCCTGAGGCTGAACAGTCCTTTAACCTGCTAAAGTCAGCCTTGGTTTCTGCCCCTATATTAAAAATGCCTAACTTTGAGATGCCCTTCCGCATTCTTAGTGACGCGTCAGCTTACTCAGTTGCTGCTGTACTGACACAAACTCACGATGGTGTTGAGCACCCTATCGCCTACTGTAGCCGTTCTCTCTACAAGAACGAGGTGAACTACAGCACAACTGAGCGAGAACTTCTGGCTGTGATTTTCGCTTTGGAACAATTTCGACAGTACGTCGAAGGCTAAAAGTGTACGGTCGTCACGGATCATTCATCTCTTCTGTGGTTCCATAAACTAAAAAATCCCACGGGTCGTCTAGCACGTTGGAGTATGAGGCTCAGTCAATTCGACTTTGACATAGAGCATCGAAAAGGTAAAGACCACGTTGTACCTGATGCTCTGTCTCGTATCAAGATTGAGTCCCTCGATGCAGTACCCACTAAAGACCCGTGGTATGACCACACCATGAATAGTGTTCGGAAGAACCCGAGGAAGTCACCAAACTTTGACATTCGTGACAACCTTTTATATAGGTTAACTAAAAATAAATATTCTCTGACTTCAGACTTTGACTGGAAGCTGGTGGTACCTCAGGAGGATCGCTTGCCCCTGCTCTCTAAGTACCACGATGACACACTTAGTGCCCATGGTGGCGTTTGGAAGACACATAAAAGGTTAGCCCTAAATTATTACTGGCCCAAGATGTACGAGGACGTCAAAGAATATGTTGGGAATTGCGAAACATGCAAGCAGTACAAACCCGTAAATACGTCTCGTCCCGGCCTAATGGGTAGCCCGAAGCGGGTTTCGAAGCCATTCGAAGCTATCTCTGTTGATCTGCTTGGTCCCTTTCCCACTTCGAGCAATAGAAACGTACACCTGATCGTGGTCTCCGACTACTTTAGCAAATACGTCATGTTGTGCCCTGTTCGGGTTGCCACAGGCGCTGTAGTCGCGAGGTTCATAGAGAAGAGTGTGTTTCTCGTGCACGGAGTCTGCAAGACTATTTACATGGATAATGGCCCTCAGTTTGTGAGTAAGCCATTTAAGGATCTGTTGGCTAAATACAATGTACCTAATATATATTATAACCCTAGGTATCATGCCCAAACTAATCAGGCGGAACGAGCTATTCGCAATGTGGTTCAAGCGATCTCATGCTATGTGAAGTCACAACACAAGTCTTGGGATCAGTTCTTGGTTGAGATACAGTGTGCTTTAAACACTGCAGTTAACGAAGCAACTCGTTTCACCCCTTACTTTTTGGTACATGGTAGGGAATTTATTGGGGATGGAGTGCTGTACAGGCAGACAGATATCGCGTGCCATCCTACTTCAGTCTCTGTAGACGATCCATCAGCCTTCGGTGTCAAGCTGAGAGAAATACAACGCATTTACGACCAGGTGAGGAAACATTTGAACGTTGCCCACCAGCGTAATGAAAAGTATTACAACCTCAGAAAAAGGCATGTAGAGCTGAAAGTGGGACAGATAGTTTACAAACGCACGTTCTACCTGTCCAACAAGGCCAAGAATTTTACTGCTAAGCTAGCTCCTAAGTTCCTTAAATGTGTGGTGACTGCTAAACGATCCCCTTTAGTATATAGGCTGTCAGATCTGGACGGTAAGGATCTTGGGGAGTACCATATCAAGGACATCCTGAAGTATCAGGAGGAGCAGTCTCCAATACCTAACGTAACTACATAGCACTGTTTCTCTAGTTTATTAAACCAGTGCTATGTGATCATTATGTAAGACTATTTTAATCTTTTGTTTGTATTTCTATATGTGTACGTGACTTTAAATTGTCACGTTGTAGTTTCTTCTATGCACCGCACCGAGCGTTTTTCTCTCATTCGCTTCTTAGTACTCTACATTATCCTGAGAGCTTGGGTAGTGTTAGGGTATCGGCAGTGAGTAAAGGGAGCATTCGTTTTCTATGAAGGGCATTAGACTCTAGTTACTTAGCCTAACCGGTACACGAGTCAGTGTCTAGTTAGGTACATAGGAGGATCTTTCTTTGGTATTGTAATGGTCGTAGTCAGCTGGTGTTTGAAGGACCTAGCTGGTTGTCTTTGTTTATTAGTCAGTACTTTTCTGTTTTCTTTATTGTGTATTTCCAGCGTGTCATATCCGCAGGAAATACTATTAAAGGGGGGGTGGTTGTAGCATTTATTTTCTATAGATGCAGTATTTAGGATGTGAAAGCAGCCTTATCGAGTTATCTTTTTTTAATCGGTTGTCAGTGGTGACATTTCTGCTGTCAGATTGACAGGATGTCATAAGTTCGGTGACGAAGCGTTTCGCATTTAAAGGAACGGGTTTTTGTTAAGATTTTTCGTGAAAGACAAGACTTTTGACCGAGACCTGCTTTGGGGTAGTTGGAGGTCCTTTGGCTTTTGCTCTGAGACTGTGCCGCGAATCAGTTTTTCGCTCAAGCGCGATTATTTGTTGCCTCGCATGGTCTAGCGGGCTGTGATTGGGTTGCTGCATTGCATCTTACTACATTTTACCCAGAAAACTGGTGAGTCACTTCTTCTTTTGCAAAGCGGGTCGATTGTCGTCTGTCGCGCAGCCAAGATCTTAATTTGTCGTTTCTTTCATGACAGGGTTTTTTACTACGGGGCTAGTTGCCGGAAGAGATTTTGTGTGCCGCACCTATAAGTTAGTGGGCTGCACGTGGTACGACAACGTGGAAGTGCGGACTACACGAGCTTCTCATGTGAGAGGTATCTGCCGTCATCACCTGGCAGTAACAACAGGCAGTCCCTCTCACTCAGCTCACTCTGCAGGCCAGTAAATCCACTACTTATGTGTAGCTTAGTAGCATAAGTACCTAAGCACTGACTATACTTCTGTGTACCTGTGATATTTGTGTCTATCAGTGAATAAGCTCTCTGTGTGTCTCTGTGTATCTCTGTGTTATATAAATATATGTGTGTACACCCTACCTGACTGTTTTCGTCAGAGCCCTGGCCTACCCTTGCACGCACACTGGAATCTCTGTAGTAAGGCGCCCTGGGAAAGAGTTCTCTGCATAGCTACCTCGCGCTAGTTGGTGAGTAACACTGATCATCACTTAGTGTTACACCAGTTTTAGTTATATACTTCTAGAACGTAACCAAAACCAGCCAAGAGCTAGTAGCAGGGCACCGTGTGGTTTTAGTCGGTAGGAGTTCGCAATAGCATCAATGAGTAATTCCACACATAAAGAAAAAAACTCATCTCTAAGTGGAGATATTTCTAAATTGAACACTTGAAAAGATTTATACCGTTGATATGATTGATGAAACTTGGTGAAACTTGCTTTGTTGGTGGATAATAGAGTGATTGGTTATTATTTTTCCAATAGGTCCACTATTGGAAAAATAACCGGCTAAGTGCGAGTCGAACTCTCGCACGGAGGGGTTAAAGTGGGACCAAATAAACGAGACATGAGGCCTAGCCGTCCGTCTGTCTGTTAGTCACGAGGTTGTATCGCTGGAACTGTGCCAGATAGAGGCCTAAAATTTTCACTGTACAGTAGTCCTACCGACTAAAAACCACGCGTCCTACCTACCAGCCTATGGTTGGGAGCTCCAAGTATGCCCTCGAAATGATGCATACTGCGGCCGCATCTTTGGGTGGCTGTTCAGTTGTTATCCCGCTTCTGAAGGGGGCGTGCATGAATCTCTCACGTCACGCTATCGTCTAAGGCCTGCTTCTTTAAGGACGTTGAGCAGCCCCGTCACCGTCCTCAGGCCCTCGGTCATGGAGGCTGATAGTATGGGGCGCCGCCGCAGACTGTGGAACTCGGGTGAGAGAGTTCTCTCTCGCTTCCTCCCCACAGCCTCTTTCACGAGCATGACCTGCTCACAGGAAGAGGCCTATGGCCGCTCTCCAGCGCCTCCTTGCCCCATTTAAACAATGACGCAAGGGCCCTCGCTTTCTCGGTCCCATAGAGGGATCCCGGCTAGAAGACATGCCGCCTCAACTGAGATCGCGCGGTATCCCCTTATCACCCTGACAGCCGTCGCCTTCTGCAGGCTAAGCAATCTAGCCGCATTGCTGGCTATCAGGATCTACGTCCATACGGGGGCCCCGTATAGGGACATGCTCCGCACGATCCCAAGGTACAGTGTCCTGCAGGGAGCGTTAGGCCTCCTGATATTGGGCAACAACCGCGAGAGTGCTGCTGAAGCCCCCCTTCCTCAGCTATGGGACCAAACTTCGGAAGTGGTATCCGAAGTTCCACCAGCTATCGAGTACGAGCCGGCCCCTATATGTAAGCTAGATACCGCAGGTGGCCTTTAGGACTGCGCCTCGGGTTGCTCCTGGCGCTGTAATGAGGGTGTCGTCGTAACACGTTACGCCGACACATCTGAGCAACGGACTACGCAGCACCCAATCGTAACCGATGTTCCAAAGAAGCGGTCCTAAGACCAATTCCCATGGAACACTGAACGACACATCTCACCGACCCTGCTCTAGCCAGCTCGGGTAAGTTACGACCCTCTCGGAAAGATAGGCCCCGACAATTCGACGGAGGTATGGAGGCATTCCATGCTAAATAAGCGCCTCCCAAACGCAGCTCCAGGACAAGGTGTTGAAAGCGTTGGCGATGTCAAGAGACACCGCCACCACCACCTCACCTCACCCTGAGGGCCTAAAAAGGCAACATTGTATGTTTCATAACATGAAACGTAAAATAATGGGTATGCTTTGTATGTTATATATTTCAAATTATATGAATTGTATGTTTCATATTATGAAACATAGAATGTTGTCTTTTTAGGCCCGCAGTTCTGTTGCCGCTATAACAAAAAAAATACCTACTAAAATCAAAATCAGAAAAAGCATCAACATAACAAACGTAATGTTTGTACCCAATTTTTGTAACGGCACCCTCTGTGCGGGAATCCGACTCGCACTTGGCTGGTTTTTTTTTTTCATTATAAACACTTGAGTTTCGGTTTCGGTTTCGGTTTCGGCCGAAACTGACCCTGGGGCCGAAAGTTCGGTTTCGGCTGGAAAACCAGTTTCGGTCGGACACTAGTAGTGATAGACACTGACATCATAAAATTAATAAAGTTGACATTTATTTACCTAACTAATATCAATATTGCAATTAGAAATACCGAACCGAAGGAACCGACGTGCATGCATGAAAAGAAAAATGAAAGTTGAAGAAGCAAGTGAGGTGTGTATGGAGCGTGCCGTGTGGCGCTCGGTTCTTTCTGCCTACCCCGCAAGGGATTTGGCGTGAAGATAGTATAGTATATAATACACACATACATGAAAACGGTCCATAAGTTTATTTTTAAAGTATCTAAATATACGAAAATTGTAGAAAGTTATGGACAATATTCTATTTTACACTATAAATATTTAAATTTGACTATACACATACTTAAAAACAATAATATTAACGTAGCAATGCGCAGGCGCTTGGCATGGTCCGATGTTTTGCTGCGTACTGCAGATTCAGTGCTGGCAGGAACGTTCAAATATTTTTAATAAAAAATCAATAAATATTGTTGGATATTCTCACACAACATCATCTAGCCCAAACTAAGCTATAAGCTTGAGCTATAGGATCTAAATCTAATCTTAATTGATAGTAGGTGTTTTTCATTTACAACAACCAAATATTTATTAAGAGGTATGTGCATAACAATGCACACCGCCAAGAAAAAGCCATTCCGTATTGGCATTGATCGATTATTAGATACCTACTAAGATGAATTTTGGGAGGGACCGAACTGAGTTTCTTGGGGTGTTTTTCTCAGTTTGTAGCATTTCCGTAGAGTCACAAAAATGTTGACATACCTATTTATTTTTAATTTCAAAGGGAATAAATTTTATTTTATTTTATCGGCTCTTTCTGGGCTTAATCATTTTGGGCAACAGACATTAGTCGTAAAAATTTAACAATTTAGGTTCCATACTCGTAGTCCAGAACTCGTCGTCTTTCGAAATATTTACTGCGCTTATGGGCAAATTAGTGTTCAGTCTACACTGCAAATCGATAAATGTTGGCTTGACTGAAAGTAATTTTAATACAATTCATTAAAAATATTTATTATATACACAAGATCACTGAAAGATAAAATAAACGCAGCTTCTCGCCTGATTTGAAGTTGGTCTTGGATTTTAAAATACCAGGTCATGCTTTGTAAACAGATCCGATTTTCTCCATAATTTGATTTTACCATCTGCTATGGCTTGTTCCACATCCATGTATATAGGGACTGTTCTAGGTTAAATTGATTGAATGATTGGTTATTAGGTCGTTTACAACAAGGTTCTTTAGCAGTGGTGAGACCACGCCCCCTTGTAGACAACCTTTGGCCGTGGCAGCGCACTAGTTTCTGCTTGTCTGTAGCTTTAAAATGAGTTTGTTTAGCATGTTATCTATCCATTCACTGACTACCGTGTATACTCGGTGTTTTGCCAGTGCCGTGGTTATGCTTCTTCTGTCGAAAGCTCCCTCTAAGTTTATGAAAGTGCCGAGGCACATTGATTGATTGATTCTGGATGACCTCTTCTATTTTGTGTACCACTGCATGTAGTGCTTAGTCTGTAGACTTGCCGGGGGCATTATGCGCGTTGGTTGGAATGCAGTGGTTTATTTTGAAGAATTTTCTTTATATGTACGGACAGTTCTGTCCCTTGTTTGGGTAGTATTAGTCTGACTCTATCAGAGGTTTCTTCAAGACTTGGTACTTTTGTATCTCAGTCGCTACTTGTATTTTGCTTTAGCGGCTTTATGGCCGTCCCAATCCTGGTTTGGTTCCTCACAGGTGTTCCATAATTACCACTTATGAAAATGGTGTATTAATATGTTATTTTCAATAACACACGAATAGTGACTACCTGCCTTGCGTATAATACCTACACCTACGCTGTTCGTGAAGAAAATAGTGCAACTGTAAAAGCTTATAACTTGGACAGTTTTCGTTAGTTTCATTAATTTTTTTTTATACAGTATTTTGAAGCGAAACTCTAGTCGGGGTGTCTGAGCTTTGCACTATACAAAAGTTTACGTTGTATATCGACCATAAATATTTATATATATTATATTATACGTCACAAAGTACTAAGATTGTTTGGTCACGCTAGAATTGGACTATTTTTGTTCATTTTTTCGTATTCAAAAATGGAACATCGAGCGACATGACCACTCTCTGAGAGCCTCTCGGCGGTACTAAATCGAATTTGTTCGCGTATCTGCATTTATAGGGGTTCACAAAATACTTTGTAAAAAAAACCTGTATCTAGTTACTTAAAAAGAAATATTTTTATTGTCAAAGGAGAAGTTCTGACATAATGTTACATAATTATCATAATGATTTAAACTACAGAAGCTGGTGAAAAGACTACTTTATTTTGGTGAAATTTCTCAGTATTTGAGCAAACTTTACAGTCATTTTTCTCTAAAAAAAAGAACCTACCTGATATCAGGTTATTCTACAAACAGATAGCCAACGCCCTTTGCAATTGCTTCGTATCCCTTGTTTATTAAATTTATCAGTAATTTGACATGAATTTAAGCATCGAAATGTATGCAAATCGTATGATTTGAAAAACCTGTTTCACTTTCGTTGATATTAACCATATGTAATCCGTTGTTAGGTAAAATATGTTTTAAGAAACAATTAGAGAGCTAAATTTACTAAGTATGTTAGTGAATACCATGTTTGTACGATAAATATTTAATGACTTTAAATGCAATGAAAAGTATGGTTTCTGAGCAATATGTGGCGCGAAATATGTTAGCCCTCTTAATACCTATTATAAAATGCAAAAGTTTGTGAATGTGGATAGTGTGGCTAGGCGAGGCCGCAAGTCTAGGCGAGGCCGCAGTGGCGGCCGTAGGTCTGTTGGGAGTCCTGGGACATCCTTCCGAGGGCTTACCCGGGGCTCCCAACCATAGGCTGTTGGGCGTAACGTGAGGTTTTTCAGTCGGTAGGAGTTCGGCATAGCATCCTTGAGGATTTTCCCTCGCGTTAAAAAAAGGTGGATAGTGTGGATGTTTATTAGTCTTTCACGCCCTTACGGCTGAACGGATCTGCATGAAATTTCGTACTTACAGGTCTGAAATAAAACATAGGCTACTGTTTATTACAGGAATTATTTGAAAGTGGAAACGAGAGTCAATTTTACGCGGACTAAGCTGGCAACACAATTTTTCAGCCATCTACGTACTACCCGTTCGCTATAACTTTGCCGTTGGCGTAGAGGCGTATACCCGAATTATTAATTAGACGAAGTAAATTGACAGTAGCTAATGTCACTTCGTCATAGAAAATAAGCAACGTCGTATGAAGAAGTGACGTTAGTTGCTGTCAATTTACTTCGTCTAATTAAAAATTCGACTTTAGTATGGAGCCGAGCGGCAAAGTTAGAGCGAACGAGCAGTAGGTAGTATAGGCTCAACGGGCTCAACCCTGAAATAAAGATTATTATTCACTGTTAGGTAGGTACTCATACGTCATTATACTTAGGTACCTACTTTCTTTATTTTTGCCCAATATTAGTTTTCAATAGAAGGTTTATGCTTCAGCTAGGTATATGATACGTCTTTGGCTTCAGCAGCAAGGCCAGCAAGTTATGTCTTTTCTCATAATAGGTACTTATTAGTTTAAAAATAATCTCTCTCAGATTAGAGAACTAATATGGTAAAGGTAGGAAAGATTTGATTATTTCTTTGTTCGTGCATTAATAGCCGGGTAACACCAGGTAGAAAAATTATTTTATTCCGGGAACAGCAACTATATACCTACCTATACGCGGGTATAAGCCCCGCAAGTTGGTAATGCGCTGGAACCTTGTCATAATGACAGCTAAGTGACGCCATCGTGACGTAGCGCGAGCGCGCGCTCGCCTCGCGAAGCTGTGTACGGTATTTTTTTTAGTACTGACTGCTCGAAGGACATACGTCACCGAGTGGTAACCAAGATGGCCGCCAAGCGCAATATCAACTTGCGGGGCTTATAAAGCCGTCAGCCGCTAATAGTAGTACATAAAATTGTGCATAATATAAGCGTTTTAATTCAGAAATGATTATTATAAAAAAGTACTTACCTACATATCTACCCCGCATTTCCACAAAGAGAATGTTAACAGTTCCCTACGTGCTGCCTTGGTTCCTGGCTTAAACATCAGATATTTACTACCGTTTACCGTTCGACGCTACATTTCTTTTTTTTATTACTTAACAATTCGCTACTTAACTACGTTTTTTTTAATTTCCCGCCAATCTTAAGCTTTTTTTCTCTGAAATATACCTTGCGCTTATATCTTGCGCTTTCTCGGCGTGAGAGAATCGGCTAGAGGGCGAAGTCAAGAGGTAAGTAGAAAATGAAACTTTTTCATTTTGAGATTCTTTTATAAATCAGCGTAATATTGAGTTTTTGGATTAGGTCAGTGCTATTCCAGTACCCAAAGCGATAGAACCATACTGGAGCTGCCTGTGGAATTTGCCGATCAACAAAAACGCAGTGTTTCACATCATTTCAAACCTTAACACCTATGCACGTTGTCGAACCCTATAAAATAATATTACATCTCTCGCAAATAAGTAGCTAGTTTATAAAAAAACATTGAAGAGGCGTCGGCTTCTCTTTTAATTTTGTGCCAACTTCTTTAACCAACATTAATAATATACATTTTTTCTATATTCCTTCGTACCTAACAGCCTAAAGAATTTAAATAAATCAACAAAAGTTAATTTTTAAATAAGCAAATTAAACCGACTTAATCTACACTGCGTCCCACAGTGTCTTATAATCGCTCAGTAGCGGTCACTCTCTTCTTTTTATGTTTTATGATGGATAATAGCCAAACTAAGCAGATAGTTAAACTCCAAAATGTTTATCACGCATAGTTTTAGAAAAATTTAAGAAATCGAGAAAAGTCCATAGAAACCATAGAAACCCTTCATCTCCTTTGTTATTCGTATTATTTTCGTTGTTTTATTTTTCCATGATTAAGTTATAGTCTTGGCATCGATTTATAAAAAAAAAATTAACGAATGTTGTCTAGTTTAGCGAGAATATTTTTTTTTGTAAATATTTTATTTATTTTATTCTAGGGGCATCCCTTGACGGTCGCATTTTTTTTAGATGCCGAATTGATAATTGTGAATAGTACTATTACCACAAAAAAAATAGACGCTACAAGCCCAGGACAGCTGGGATATTCAGCTCTAAAGTTTTGAGTTAGGGTTGTCACTCAAATCTATGGTATAGTTCAGTTGTGGTCCTTAAATTTTTTATGTGTTATGATTATGAATCAAAACAGCCTGTTCTTTTATATTAATTATATGTTTACGTATATAAAGAGTAAACTACATTTAACTGAAATAATAATAACAATCCTAAATTTCAATTAAATAAAACGTTTATCAAAAGAAACTAAGTAGTAACGAGTTTAAAGGTGAATAACCGCAATGGTGTATAATGCGAAATTATTTTTTTTTTGTAATTATTTTATTTAATTTTTTTCTAGGGGCATCCCTTGACGGTCGCATTTTTTTTAGATGCCGAATTGTTAATTGTGGATAGTACTACTACCAAAAAAAAATTAGACGCTACAAGCCAAGGATAGCTCTGAAATTCAATTTTAAAGTTTTGAGGGGTAAGGGTTGTCACTCATTTCTATGGTATAGTTCAGTTTGCCATATCGCAAGAAGATAAGTGTAATATCAATGAATAATTTGGATTTATTTTTGATTCCTAACACATAAAAATATAAAGACCACAACTGAACAATACCATTGACTTGAGATACAACACTAACTCCAATCTTAAAAACTGAATATCGCAGCTGTCCTGTGCTTGTAGCGCGTAATTTTATTTGTGGTAGTACTCATCAGCGCAATTAACAAAAAACATTTTTAAAAAATGCGGCCGTCAAGGAATTCCTGTGAAAAAAAAAGATATAATTTTAAAAATCTCGCTAAAATAAACAAGTACACTTTTTATATTAATTGTTACCTACAATATCACTAACCCATTCCAAAACTTTCAAGCCAAAATTTAATTTCATTTCAATTATATCTCAATTGTATCATCATTCTAAATATTATAAATTTCAGACATCAAAATTTTTTGTGACAACCCTATTTCCATAAAAAATTATAAAAAACTTAGAAACGTATTATATCAGCTGTCCCACATTGAAAAAAATTAAAAATTTATGAGTAGGAAGCTACATAACTGGACATTAGTTAGATAGTGAAAAAAATGCGACCGCTCGCTAGAAAAGTTTTTATATTTATTTTTCTAAAATTTGAAAATGAATTTTTATTTCGTATGCTAGGGAAGGTGCAGACTTGTAATTTCTACACATTATTACGAATTTATTCCTCCATTCATTGCTAATTTTAACCACCATAACTTTTGATTATTTCGAGCAAAATCTGTAAAAATGTTTTTGTCAAAGTTCAATGACCTTTTAAGAAAAGCTTCATAATTTCAAAACTATTTTTTTTTTCAATTTTTGTTGTGTCATATTATGCTGTATGTACTACGCTTATATCTATCGTTAGGGCGAGGCCGCACTTGCGGTTATCGCGGCGGTTTCTAACCTCAAAATGTCAAAACATTGACTTGATTTCATTGATTTTGACAGTTTGATGACATTTTGAGGTTAGAAACCGCCGCGGAAAAACGCAAATGCGGCCTCGCACTTATTGGCCATAAAAAAAGAGTGACCGCTACTGAGCGATTATAAAACACCTATACTCTGTTAAAACTAGGATGATAATTTTGATAGCTCACGCCTATGAAGTACCGTATTTGTTTATGTCAAGAATACCTCAAAAAATTACCGTAGCACATAGAGGAGTACCGCCCACTTATCGTAGTGAAGCGTCTTCCAAGAATACCGCACAATTGACCATAGACAAATGAATCGAATAAATCGAATTAAACTATATTATTTTAAATGAAAGTAAAATGATTACGTGGGAATCAACTAGTTTTTTTTTTGTAATATAAAGCATGTTTTTTAATATTAACCTAAATATTAAGCACGTTATTAAAAAATATAAATATTATAGGCGCCATATTATGCATAATATTGGATTTTCGTTCAAAAAATAGAATAAAAGAAAGATTGTTATGGAGCGTACAGATATTATGCTGTCACGCATAGATTTTTTAAGAAAAGCTAAAAAAAATTACAAATTGTGACTCCGTTATTTTTCTCGATGAGACGTGGCTTAATGCCAATCACATCGTGCCGAAAGCATGGACCGATGACACAGCACTGTCTGTTTCAAAAGTACCCAAAGGCAAAGGACAGCGATTTATAATTACACATGCAGGATCGGCAACTGGTTTTGTACCTAATTGTTTGTTAGCCTTCAAATCAACGAAAACAAATGAGTATCACGAAGAAATTAATTTTGAGAAATTCAAAGAGTGGTTTTTGGTGTTACTAGAAAATTTACATGAACCACATATTACAATAATGGATAACGCGCCATACCACTCCGTGCAAAAAGACAAAGCTCCAACATCAGCCAATAACAAACTGGAATTGATATCGTGGCTCCAAAGCAAAGGAGTAGAAGCAAAGGAAACAATGTTAAAACAAGACTGCTCTGTTTAGTTAAAGAAAATAGACCAAAAAAGCCAATATTCATTTTGGACGAGATTGCTGAGCAACGTGGCCATACAGTTCTCAGATTGCCATTGCCACCGTATCACTGCCACTACAATGCCATCGAACTGATTTGCGCTAATATCAAAGGTATTTTTTTTCTTTATCCTAGCACCTCAATTGGTAAAAACAGATAATTTACGTTATTATTTATATTATTTATTTATGTTTTATAGGTCATGCAGCCAAACACAATACTTCTCCACCATTTACTGCCAAGAAAATGCTCACACTTTTACAAAATGCGTGTGATAATGTTACTGCGGAGGACTGGAGGAAAGTCATAGAACATACGAAAAAAATTATTGAAGAGGACAGGGAGCGCGATGTTCACTTTGATAACATCTGTGAACAGCAAGAAATTATTATTTGCCTTGGTGATGGTTCGGTAGTGATGAAGAGGATGAGGATTTAGGTTGTGAACCCCTGAAAGAATTAAAATAGTAATTTAGATTTATTTCTCGTTTCATTTCACCTAAGGCCCTTCCTCGGCAGCGGGAAGGGAGCGGGGAGAAATATCCTTCCGTAGTTCCGCAGTCGGATACTCGGCGGCCTGAGAAAGGCGAGTTGGCTGCTCGCCGTTCTTGCTGAAGCAGGCCATAACGGTGCCGTGTTTCTTTGCCCCTCTTAGTGGCGGATAGTAGGTACCCAACTCTCCTCCTCTTCCCCAAGTACCGAGATAACTCCCCAGACGTGGGATAGCACCTGAACCCCCTAGGCAGGCCTAAGTGGTCGCCAAAGTCTGCCGGGAGCCCCGGGACATCCTTCCGAGACAGTTGTAAGGCATCCTGTGGTCTCAGTAATTAGGATTCCATAGCATCCATGTTAGATTCCACACTTAAAAAGAGGCTCTTCCTCAACAACGATTTGGCGCTTGCGTATATTCTACTGAACAAGTTCACTATGTACTTACTGAAAAAATATGCCCAAGATCGTAGTCGTGAGAGGGCTTTTATTTTTTTTTCATTTCACGTCACGTCCTTACGTGAATTTAATTTAAAAAGGTGTAAGGTGGCTCCTGAATTAATATGGACGTCGTCAGTCAGTCAGTTCTTGTTTTTATATATATAGATAATAAAAACGTTTTTGTTACTATCGATTTCAAATTTTACTGGAATGATAATCGAATAGATTCATTAACGATCATACACTATGGGGTGCACTATTCAGAGCTATCAAAATTATCAACCTAATTTTAACAGAGTATAATGACTTTTCAAAACAAATGACTTGAATTTGCCAAATTCCTCAAATCGAGAGAGCCCAAGAAGAAAAAAAAATGTTAATTTCAGTCAGATTTGTCAGTCAGAAGTGTCAGGTCTTTGTTTTGTCTTATGTGTCAGTTTGGTGTCAGTCAAAAAACTGATTATTTTCTTTCGTTATTTCCTGTGTTTGTTAACTACAGTTTCAGATTATCTTGTGAGTATTACGCTGTATTTTTAATTAGCAGCACTTTCTACACTATCAGTACTTTACAACTGTCAATCAAAATCAAATTTAAAACAACTAAATGACTTAACGATTGTCATGATAGGTTATATCGGTTTCAGCTTTACCGCTACATAATAGTTTTTCCTAACGATAAAGATGTTTAGGTGGGGACAAACATTGTCTAGTCTGAGTCGCTGCAACAGAACAGTGGAAGGCGCACGTCTTGCTCACGAACTGAGAAGTCGATCTCCGATTACTTCAATGGCAGATAAATTTAAATTACCTGCTCGCTTTGGAGCCGGTGAAAAAAGTGTCTGGTAAGTGTTTAAATACTCATTAAAATATTCGTAGTTTTAAGAGTTCACAGCGCCTATTTTTTAATTACATAAGTCCTTCCTTACTAATCTTGGTAATGCATATTAAATACATCTTGTTATCAATAAGTATGTGGTTTATTTCTTGAATTTGATTCCACACAATTATTGGTGCAGGTTACATTGTGAAAAAACATCACCCTATCTGAAACAACTAAGTAATTACATGCTTAGTTATAAACTAAGTTAATGGTTTTTGACACTATAAATAAGAACTATTATTAGGTACTTACTACATTATAAAGTAAAAAGATATCCTGATCCTGATAAATGATCTGAACCAAAGTACCTACCTAGTGCAATTTGAATTAAAGTAATTTTTATTATTCCTTTACATTTAATGACATCACAACTATACAGGTATGGCTTCTATTTATTACTTGCACTTCATTAATGTGACTTTAATTTTATGGCCACTAAGTTAAGGGTGCAACTAGTTTTTTAGTAAAGTGGCTATTCTATATCACAGGATTGCAATAATGTGTGGCACCACCAGTGTAAATTTTAGGTCCAAATCTTATTTTTTTTTGTTTCTACGATTGCATCTATGCATCATGCATCTATGATTTTAGATAAATATTCTAAAATCATAGATGCTTCTTCATTCATAGGTGTTTCTATGTATAATATGTATGTATTTAAAAGTATATAAGTATTAATATCCGTGGTCTGATACCCATAACACAAGCAGGTTATTCCTAGCTTACTTTGGGATCAGATAGCGTTGTGTGAAATGTCCGTCAATATTTATTTATTTATTTATTTATTCATTAGCGTATGTCACAAATATGTTTACTGTCTGTAGCATACTAAGGATTTTTCACAATATTATAAGTTTAAACATGGGTGCAAATTATAAAAAAGTATATACCTATTGTCACAAGAGTGATACTAAATTTAATTTTTCTTCCAGGGTTGAGTACATCCAACTTAATTTTGAGTATAAACCTGCTGTGAACCTCGGGCAGGGCTTCCCAGATTATCATGCACCAGAGCATGTATTGAAAGCACTTTCGAACGCAGCTCTCAGTCCCAATCCACTTGTTAACCAGTACACTAGAGGATTTGTGAGTATAAATCTTTTTTTTTATTCATTTAGCTTGCCAAATTGACATCACCACCAGCCTGATGGAAAGCGATTGGGGGCCACTTCTGACAGTGGTCCTCAAGTTGGCGGCCTTGTAATGTGCCTCTTCATGCTCCTCTTAAAGAACCCGGGATTGTATGATGAGGGAAACAAATGGCAATTTGAATAGATTTAATTCATGTCAGAATAGGATCTCAACATCAATCCACCAGTTTGGTCAGACAACCTAAGTCATTTGACCAACATCCAAAAACAAGTTATATCATCCACTAGTTCTCATTACCCCCCAATAATACCTTCTGGGTTCCACACCTTCTGAGCCTCTACAATTTTCTTTTACGCTAGTTGCTAATGCCAACATTGACAAAAAAAAAGTGTTTTGCCAGTGTGAATAATATTTTCTAATAATTTCTATTTCTCTATGGCTCAGTATGCAAGTTAACTATGGTTGACTATAGCTTAATCAGAAATTTAATGTTAAATGTGAAGCAATTTGAACTGTGACCTCTATGTCATAGATAACATTTTCTATAAACAAGTTAAACTTGTATTTCTTATCAAAAAATCACCATGCTTTTAGATACGTGGAGAAATTGAAGGGAATAATCTAGTAAATGAGGGAAAACGTGATTGAATCATGATGGAAATGTTCTTGTGTATGGGTTAACCATGCAAGATCACATGTGACATGGTTGTCAAGCTACAATAACGAATAACCATGAAGTTTTAAAAAAATATTAGACCCCCAAAGAATCACTTTTCGTAATAAATTGATAACAACAGACCATTTTGCACCATCCACATAGTGTGGGATTAAACTGTGCATCCTAATAAACCCTTCTTTATTTTTTAATTATCCAAATAGATTCATGATCTTTAAACGCGAGGATCTCCAAAAGTACAGGTTGGATTTCAAAAATTCTTTTGCCATTAGATTGTCAATGTTTTGAGGATGGCTATAGGCTGTATAACATCAGGCTAAGACTAATAGTAATAGAATCACGGAAATTTTATGTTTACGAATGAGAACATTTTTACAATTGAACAACATTTTAACAAACAAAATGACAGTATTTGAGCTCCAAGCTCTAAGGAAGCTTCTCAACTAGTCGACAGAGTGAAACGAGGGACTATCCGACTTCAGTTATGGTTTGGTGGGGTATTAGCTATGAGGGAGTGACTGAACCATACTTTTATGAAAAAGGCATCAAAACATGGGCACAAATGTATCAAGATCCCATTTTTGAGAAGGTAGCGGAGCCCCTTAACAACACCATGTTCAATAATCAAGAATGGTCCTTCCAGCAAGACTCGGCGCCGGGTCATAAATCTCGTCTACGCTGTCTTGATTAGAAACGAACGTTTCAGACTTCATCAGAGCTGAAAACTGGCCAACGTCGTCTAGTCTGGATTATGATTTATGGTCAGTTTTAGAGAGTACGGCTTGCTCTAAACGCCATGATAATTTCCTAGAGTCCCCAAAACAAAAAAAATACGATTGGCAGTGACGTATTCTCCCATGCAATGAGTGCGTGCTTCTATTGATATAACACGCCTCAACGTATGAAGGACTGTATTGCAGCTAATGTAGACCACTTCGGATAAGCTTATTATAGTTTAAATTGTTTTATATATATGTATTAAACTAACACACTGTAAAAGTAATACCTTAATGTTATTTGCCATAGATCTTTTTCTTTGTTTCAGTATTTATGGCACAACTAGGTGTTTATTATCCAATAACAAGAATACAATAGAAAATAAACTCTATCCAATATAAAATAATCATAATAAAGATATTACAGTTTATTACCTGTACCTACTGAGGCTGGCCTTATGCTGAATGCAATCACTTACAGGCAACCAACAAGCAAGAAGGGGATAAACAACTGATGATGCCCATACCATATTTTGCTATTGCCCACCAATTTTTATATTGCCTTATAAAATAATAGTAGATTGTATAACAAGGGGGCAAAATAGTATTTTTACGGCGAGGGCGCTACTTTGAATCACAAGCGAAGCGAAGGATTCTAGAATAGAATCCCGAGCTTAGCGAGGGATTCTAACGTAGAATCCTGAGCGCAGTGAGGGATTCAAAGTACACCGCCCGAGAGAAAAATAATTTGCCCCCGAGTAATATACTCTACTTTTCATTCCCTTTCTATGAGAAAAAATAAGTTTTGTACGACGTAGTTACCTTCTATAGTTATTGTTCCAAGAGTTCATGGATTGTCACTTTCATAACTTGACGTAGAACTTATTATATTTGCAGAATACAATAAAATATGTTTACCTCCTGATTACAAGGACATTAAAACACGAACAGATAAATGGCGCTTTTTAGTTTTTTTTTAGTTAGCTCAGGACACCGCGCTGTGCAGCCAACACTTACCAGCCAGTAATTCATACAATTTGCGTTCGATTTCTATGAAATTTTCAAGTTCCAAATTCAAATCACTTTGCCGCCCGCTAAAAAGCTCTTAACAGAAAAGAGCTATTTTGCGCCCCGATATCGTGGTGCAAAGTGATTCTTTTCGAATAGAAGGAATGAAAAGGTATTTTCACGACGACATGCGACAGGCGGTTTATTTCAGGCAATAATAATGCTCGACTAGTGTAAACACATGCCACGAGCCTCCTGTCTCGAATACGATTATAGCCAATGAAACTCTTTACTCTCTTGCTTGATTAATACAACTCTTTATCTATTCGTATGGCGAATTTTAAAATGCGATGACCGTAGACGATTTTTCGCTGCTCGCATGCTCACGGCCACCACTGCGGCCTCGCCTAGGTCAGGGGTCGGCAAGGCGCGGCTCGCGAGCCACTTGCGGCTCTTTGGGTCTGAAGCTGCGGCTCTTTAGTTCCTGACACAATTATTCCTAATATCTAAAAAAAAAATTAAACGTTGCTTTGATTCTGAATTGAAAAACAATGATCAATGGAAATGTGATCTAAAAAGTCCTTCATTTAACGTGAATCGATAACGAGGACATCTAAAATTATTAACTAGCTGATTTTTTACTTGTACTCTGATAACTTAGCTTTAAACAACTACAATATTGTCCTAATATTCTACTATTAAAGAACAAATGAAAATATTTCATGTCTACCACCACCCATGATGGCTACCACAATCAAGAATTTTTGTACGAGAAATGGTGGGCGTCTTATCAAACTGACAAAGGAAAAGTTAGCTTTATTGATAGTAATCACTTGAAAACCTCGGATCAAGAATCCTAGTAAAGTCGTCTGGTAAAACTACCGAATAACTGTACTTACTAGGATAACATTTTCAAAACTTCTGGTTAATTTTCCAGGTAAAACTACATACAAAACTTACCAAAAGCTTTTAAAATAAGCATTTTTATTGATTCTGATAAAGTCTTTTAGAATTTAAACTTTTCCTCTTCGTATCTTTGCCGCTCGCACAGCTATATTGTTTAATGGTGTCTTAGAGTATTTTCTTGATATGAAATTAGAGAAAATTCGTGCAGTTAATTTCTCTACATTTTTCGAAAAATTAATAGTTTCTGCACTCGAGCGCCTCAGTTAAATTTCAAACCACGTTGAAACTGCAATTATTTTTACTTGATTACCACAGTAATAATCTATTATATAAAAATAAGTCGGGTTTTCCTTCCTGACGCTATAACTCCAGAACGCACGAACCGATTTCCACGGTTTTGCATTCGTTGGAAAGGTCTCGGGCTCCGCGACGTTTATAGCAAAGAAAATTCAGGAAAATTTTCAATACAGCGCCATCGCGGGCGAAGCTGCGGGCATCAGCTAGTATTACGTAAATATCGTTTATAATTCTGAAATCTTGCAAAACCATCGTATGTTCTTGGGACTGGTGTTTCCAGTTCATGATCTTCACTAGCATTTCAAAAGAAAAGATACCACGTCATCCTTTTTTATTATTATGCTTCTCTGCATTTCAAAAACACCTTCTTCTTAGTCGTTGCACTCTTAACAGAGTGGTCGTGGACAACATGTTGAAGTGTTTGCGGCAGGCGATCTCTTGCCATTCCTCTCGGCTAGCGGACATTCTGGTGCACCCATGTAAGGGCCCTACCACCAACGCTTTTATCTGGTCGGTCCATTTCATCGGTGACCGTCCTCGCGGCCTGGTACCCTCTATTCTGCCCTGCACAACAAGGCGCTTCACAGAATCATCACTGCGCCTAGAGACGTGTCCAAACAGTTTTAGTATCTGAGTTTGTAGCAAGTTTGATAGACGCTGTGTGATGCCGAGATCGTGTAGTATCGAGGCATTGGCGCGAAATTCAGTCCACGATACTCGCAGCATTATCCTCCAGCACTACATTTCAAGAGCATTTATCCTCTTCTTTTCTTTTTCTCGCATCGTCCACTTCTCCGCTGCGTTTAAAAATATATGGGGAATATAAGGATTCGCACAAGCCGGATCTTAGTAGCTATGGTAATTTGATTATTCCTCCAAATGATTTTCATTTTGTCCATGGAGATCCTTGTTATTGCCATTAAAAACACCACGACAGCCTTATTGCAGTAAATAAACAACCACGCCTTTGGCGGTGTGCTGCACTCGCAGTTTTATTGAAGTGTGAAATGGTGAACTGATGCCAGCCGTTACTGACTAAGGTGCCCTCCTCGTGTTTCGGGGTCGCAGTCCGTGGAGTTTCGGGGGTAATTTTTAGATCCCCCAGAGTCGAACCAGTTGCAGGCAGTGCTAGTTGGTTTGCTTAAGTAAAACGCCAACAATAGCGACCAGAAGGAAAATTTCAGGATTTTTGTAGGTATACTAATTTTGGGAAGTCCCTCATAATCACTCTGCTCGTGTACGGTGTGGTATCCATAAGATTTCCCTGAATAAATAAAAAAAAATAGACAAGCCTGTATAACCAAAGAGGTAAAAATGCAACGTTACCTAATACCTACGTGTGAACAACGAACATTTTTGTGGCTCTTTAAAAATCTAGATATTTTAAATTACAAGTTTTTGGCTCTTTCGACTCAAAAGGTTGCCGACCCCTGGCCTAGGTGGTGGTTGGGGTGCTATCCCGCGTCTTTGGGGGGTTTCGGGTGTGATCCCGCTTCTAAGGGGGGTGGGGGGGGGGGGGTGCGTGAATCTCTAACGTCACGCTGCCGTCATGGACCTGCTTCTGTAAAGACGGTATGCAGCCCTCTCACCAGCGGCGAAGGCTGAATTTTTTCAAAAGGAAAGCCGGTGAAAAAAATAATATCCAGTTGGTCACACCTGTAGTGTAGGTATTTTGCGTATTTATTAAATGGTGGCGCGCGGCGGTGTAATGCCTTTTGTGTTTTGTTTGCCACCTGTACTATACTCGTAAGATCCATGTATTTAATTCAAAACAATGTCTTACGTGCATGATAAATTGGCTTATAAAAAAGTATCATAAATTATCTACTGATGACTAAAAAGATATTCAAATTTACACTAACTGAAAAGGTCTTAACCGACCTTAGGTGTAAATAATAGTCTGTATATCCTTGTACTAATTTTTTTTTTATTAAAATAATATTCACAGCTATATATGTCTGCTCAGGTAACGAAACCATACCGCGATCTAGATACTATATACAAAAAAGTGATGCCATCTAGTTACATTTTTTGAACTAAAACCTGACTAGAACACTAACCATGTTTTGAAATTATTCTACTACTCTCTGCAAGCTCATACCTACCTATTTCAAATTGTCTCGATTGAAGTTAATTGAAAATAATTCATAAATTTGGGACTTAGACGCGAAATAGGTATAGGTACTTCTAATGTTTTTAATAATATGCATGTACTAGCTAATGCCCGCAGTTTCACCCGCGTAAAATTAGTTCCCGTGGGAAGTTACTCCCGGGATAAACAGTAGCCTATGTGTTATTCCAGACTATAATGGATATCTGTATCAAATTTCAGCCCGATCCGTTCAGCCGTTCGAGCCTGAAAGAGTAACAAACATCCACATTCACACTCACAAACTTTCACATTTATAATATTAGTAAGATTTCAAGTACCTATAGAGTATTAAAAACCGCGATATTTTACAATACAAAATTGAAATAAAAACATACTACTTATCTATTTTTTCAAAAATATCTGACAAAGTGATTCTATGGAACAAAACTGCTTTATTATGTTATAAACTATTAATGAAACATTCAGCCAAAATAAAGATTATTAGGTATCCCAAGCCATTGAACTAATATCACTAGCGTATTCTGAGATACCTACTTGATAAATATAAAAAAAACACTGACCTTTATTTTTTATCGAACCCGTAATACCGAAGGCCTACGTCCATCAGTGAGCATTATGTGACTCCAAAACAATAATCATGTGTACAGAAATCACAACAAAATACAGAACACAAAACACAATTTTACACACTTTCACGATGTATTTAGTACTTGAAGTAGATAATTATTTATAATTAACTAATAAACAGCACAATCTATATATATAAAAATCAATGCCACTTTTCGTTGTAATTTTATAACTCAAGAACGGGCTCACCTATTTAAACAAAATATTTAGGCTTTGTTTGGACTATTTAGTAGATGGTTTATGTGAAGTTTGCACAAAATCCGTGGAGCGGTTTTTCATTTATCACGCAAACGAAGTTGCGCGGGTCAGCTAGTACTTTATAAAGTCAATTGAAACTATGTTATGTTTTATTATTATTCACGGGAAACGCATGTGAAATGAAGTACTTAATAACAACACATCAAATTAAAAACACACTTCGATGCAAAACGTTTCGACGTGCGTTAGGTGCATTTAAATTGGTCGAGTTTTCAAGTCAAATACGTTGTCCTTTTCTATTAATATGACTGTCTCAGGTGTAAGCCACGAACTCATGGCTTACTTTAGGCGAAAATCCACGAATCAAATCTTGAAAAAATGTGAGAGAATAGGACGCATATATACATTTGCGTAGTACTAACGAAGCAGACGCAAAATGATCAGGAAGCCGGGCTTACCGCGTGATGTCAGAGATAGGGTCTATGAACTTTGACTCGAAAATTTATTGCTATGACTTTTGTAGCAGGGGTTGAGACGAAAATGCCGACTTACCATGTAAATTTGCAAATATTTTTATATTTGAATGAGTGTTCGAGAATATATAATTGTGTTTATTAGTTATGAGTAAATATTACATGTCACTGCCCGATCTGAAAAGGGAAGCCACAAGAAATGGGCTTCTATGGACAATTCGCCACTGCCTCTCACCGTCCTCAGGCCCTCGGCCATGGAGTCGCCGACTGCGGAACTCGGGTGGAAGAGTTCTCTCCCGTTCTCGCCCTTCCGCCTATTTCACGAGTATGACCTGCTCGCAGAAAGAGGCGGCGCAGTCCCATTTACTCCCGCTGAAGATCATGACTCGCACCATGGTCTCGAGCGAGAGAGTACCCACGTCCAGACCCACTACGAGGCCCTGGCGCTATTGCGCCCACGCCATGCACTCCACCAGCGTGTGGAGCGCTGTGTCATTGCTGCAGTCCTCGCAGTGCTGACACTCAGCCGTGGTTTCCCGGTGTCTTCGCCACAGATACTTACCGAAGCTACCGTGCCCGGTATGTAGTATAGTGTGTAGTAGTAGTAAGTATCTCTGAAAATCAGCGCTGTCTGCATGTATCACATGCGGACAGCATTACGCTGAGAGGCGGCCGTTTATTCCACAATGTGTGCGGTATATTTAAAAAAATGTAACTGTATTTATTTTTAAACATTTTTTTTGTATCTGTGACAACCGATAGGAGAGAGCACCGTGTTTCCTTTCCAGCCTCTCGCCCATGACCGGTCTGACGGCCGCAATAGTGGCGAGTCCCCCCTTTGGTTGCTGAAGTCGCGCCTTCCATGTCTCCACGGCTTCCTGGTGGAGCAGGGACCGCTGGGCCTCGATTTCCCGAGACGCAGGCCTTCGACCCCGCTTCAGCGCCTCTTTACGCCATCTAAACAGTGACGCAAGGGCTCTCGCTTCCAGGTCCCATGGAGGGATCCCGGCTAGGAGACATGCCGCCCCACCTGAGATCGTGCGGTATCCCCTTATCACCCTGACGGCCATCGCCCTTTGTGAGCTCAGCAATCTTTCTGTGGGCTTAGCAATCTTCTGTGGGCTCAGCAATCATCTGTGGGCTCAGCAATCTTCTGTGGGCTCATCAATCTCTGTGGGCTCATCAATCTCTGTGGGCTCAGCAACTGTCTGTCGGCTCAGCAATCTTCTTTGGGCTCAGCAATTTCTGTGGGCTCAGCAATCTGAACGGACGTAACGGACCCCTTAAACTGGGTCCCGTTTAGCGCCGAGGTCACATTTACCAGCAGACTACCCATGCTCTGACCAACCAGGTCAAGAAATGTTTATGAGTGTTATAGTTTAACAAACCGGTGCACAATTTTTGATTGTGGCCTATGATTTATATTGAGGTGCTACATGAAACATTTTTTATCTATTTAAACAGTTGGTGAACAAAGACTATGAATAAATTATGTTACTATGAATGTTCTGAAGAGCTCTTCAATCTGATCCCACCATCACCTTTCCGATCCCGAACAACGCGTGCCGGGCAGAGATGCCACTCATACACAGTGGAGAGAATCTTCGCCAGAACCGAGCGTTTCAAAAGATCGTTCCTCTGTCGAACTATAAAAACTTGGAACGACCTGCCCGCACACGTGTTTCCCTCATCTTACAACCCCGGGTTCTTTAAGAGGAGCGTGAAGAGGCACATCACAGGGCCGCCAACTTGAGGACCGCTGTAAGAAGTGGCCCCCAATCGCAAGATGCGCCACGGCTATCCATCGTGGCGACGTCAATTTGGCGAGCTGAATATAAAAAAAAAAAAAATTAATGATATTTATCATGTAGATGTTAACCACATTAACATGAATTTATGACTTCAGTGTTCAAGTTCCGTAATTACTGTACCTATTTTGATCAATTAGAGTTTGGTAACAATTAGAGCAGCTCGAAATGTGTTTACTTCTGCCTTTTTTGACGTCATAGCATGTCACGTAGTAGACTCTTACACTAAAGATTAGTCTCCTGGCTGGTCTTCCATTACATGTATTTCAATCAATCAAATCAGCTTATGGCAGTCCACTGCAGGACGTAGGCCTCTCCCGCATTAGGCCACAATACACGGTCCCTTCCGCATCCAGTCACTACCTGCTACTTTTTCAGGTTATCGGTCTATCTGGCGGTGGGTCGTCCTACCCCACGTCTACCAAGTCGCGATCTCCACTCCAGAACTCGTTTGCTTCATTGGCTATCGATCTTCAACAGATGTAGCCAGACCACTGCCATTTCCAAAAAAAAATTGGAGAAATAGTCTAACATTTTTGACGAACTAAACCCTAATCATTTCTATGTGAATATATTTTCAACAATATCAGAAGTTGCCTTACAATAGCGCTTGAATGCTAAGACCTCGTTTACAGAACAGCGTGTACTAAACAGATAAGCATACTTATACTGACAGATGAGATTGCCATGAGCAGAGCGCACCCAAGGTCTTTAATCTAGAATAAAATAAATTAAAACTTAATTTGCACATTATGTTAAAGCTAGTTACCAAAATAATTGCAAAATTATTCTTTAAGGGCGACCTTCGTACATTTTTTTCTTGATTTTTTTATAAATTTATCTGTATAGTTGACGTAGTATCATAATATGTAACAAACGCAATATTTTGAGATAACATGTTATCTTCATAGGTCGTCATATAAGTGATAAGAAGTGGGAGAAGTCAATATGTCGTATGTTATTATAATTATGTTTATTTGTCCTCTCCTTTCTCCTACTTAGGTGCCACAGTGGGCCGTCATCGATTCGCCGTCTCCATGTCCAGGCCCGTATTTTCTGCATGGTTGAGTGAATAAAGCCCTCATTCTATCCGCCCCTGTTTCTGAACAAAGAACAACAGCATCTTAGTTTTGCTGACCCGGAAGGAATATGGACTAGTACTACCCGTTCGGTCTAACTTTGCCGCTGGCGTAGAGGCGTATACCCGAATTGTTAACTAAGCTAAGTAAATTGACAGTAGCTAATGTCACTTCGTCATAGAAAATACGCAACATTGTATGAAGAAGTGACATTAGTTGCTGTCAATTTACTTCGTCTAATAAAAAAATTCGACTTTAGTATGGAGCCGAGCGGCAAGGTTAGAGCGAACGAGCAGTATTTGGTCGTATTGAGGCGACTCCAGCCGTAGCGTTGAGTTACTCATATCATTCCTATTATACTGCTATTAGGGTTCCGTACCGAAAGGGTAAAATCGGGACCCTATTCATGAGACTTCGCCGTCCGTCTGACCGATTGTCCCGTCACGTGACTATATCTCAGGAACCGTGATAGCTAGAGAGCTGAAATTTTCACAGATGATGTATTTCTTTTGCCGCTATAACGACAAATATACCTACTAAAAAATTTTTCAATAAAAAATAAAACCGACTTCCAACAAATCCTGAAAAATAAAATTTACTTAGCACAAAGTAAAATGTATTTTGATTTATCAGATTTTATTCAATATCATATTGAAGTCGGCGCCAAGTAAACCCAAAGGTTTATGTAGGTATTATTCATGGCACCAACTTCAATACTATATTGAATGAAATCTGATAAATCAAAATACATTTTACTTTGTGCTAAGTAAATTTTATTTTTCAGAATTTGTTGGAAGTCGGATTATTTTTTATTGAAAATTTTTTTTTCATTATTTTAAGTGACGGGTGAACCGAAAAATATATCTATCTAGGTAAAAGTTTTCATCAATACAAATCAATCAAGCCCAAACACAAGGTAGCTGCTGTAAATCGTTAAGGATTTCCCTCGACTGTCTTTCGGTTCCATAATCAGATCGACTCCAGATATTCATTAAATTGTAGTACATTAAAATTCAGTGCGAATTAAAAAGATAACAACGCACTGGTTGTCACTACAATTTTCGGTGGTTGCCCTCGATTTCTCCTGGATCCCATCATCAGATCCTGATCTGATTAAAATAGGACCACCTCAGAAGTAAACCCTATTCAAGAAATAAAACAAATTAAATCCGTTTATAATTGACGGAAATATCGGTGGCGGATCTATCAATCTAGGAGCAAAGTTCTCATCAATACAAATCAATCAAGCCCAAACACAAGGTAACTGCTGTAAATTGTTAAGGAATGCCCTCGACTGTCTTTCGACTCTATCATCAGGTCGACTCCAGACCTTCATTAAAGTGTAGAACATTAAAGCACTTAATTAAAAAGTTAACAAGTGCACTAGTTGTCCCTACAATTTTCGGTGGTTGCCCTCGTTTTCTCCTCGATCCCATTATCAGATCCTGATCTGGTGAAAATGGGACCACCTCAGAAGTAAACCCTATTCAACAAAAAAATAAATTTTGAAATCCGTCTATAATTGACGGAAATATCGCTTGACATACATAAAAAAAATACATACAGACGAATTGAGAACCTCCTCCTTTTTTTGAAGTCGGTTAAAAATGAGAATTAAGAGGGGCTCCCATACAACAAAAACGTGTTTTTTTGTCGTTTAGTGGTACGTAACCCTCTGTCAGCGAGTCCGACTCGCACTTAGTCGATTTTTTATATCACTGACACCCTGCCAAGATCACTAGTGTCTCTCGAAGAAGGTGGCAGAAAACGATTAGGACTTTTTTAAATCCTACTGACCCGATAACGGCATATGAGATAGATTGTAAAGATTTTATTTTGTGCCTAAGCTATATCTATATTTGGTCTGTCACCAAAGATATCAACGAGTATAAATTACAATACACTTTTTTATTTACAGGGACATCCAAGATTAGTACAGAGCCTATCGAAATTGTACTCTCCACTGATAGGCAGGGAGCTCGACTCACAAAATGAAATACTGGTCACCGTTGGCGCATATGAATCTCTATATTCGGCGATTCTGGGTAATTTGTTCTTTATGTCTTTTAGGTATCTAAACATGGTCACTAACATTAATACCAGAGTTAACGGGATATTTACCACCCTATTAATATTATAAATCTGAAAGTTTGTGAATATGTTTGGATGTTTGTAACTGAATTTATGGTCTAACGGACCGAACAAATCTTGCTATCCTAAACAAACAAAAATAGCAGTGCCTAAAAAAATTGCAGTGCCTAAAAAGAACTACAACTTGGCTTAACGACTGCCATTTCACTGGCAACCGGGACCAACGGCTTAACGTGCCTTCCGAAGCACGGAAACGCTCAAATAAATGTCACAAAGTGGTCACATGGATGGTCACCAATCCAAGGACTGGCCATAGTCAAAGTTTCTTACTACAGTGATCGTTTACAGAACACTGAGTCCGCGGGGCCACGAGCGCTTGCCTTGCTTTATTTTATGACCTGATAATAATGTTGAATAATGTCTATCATGACAACTGATAGCCAACATTGTACTGCTTGCAATTCTCAAGTTTAAACCATGGCCCAATACTTACAAGGCGATACTATAACAATCTGCTTTATTTTCAAAGCAATAAGGTCGAGAATATCATGCAGTAAATTTGTGTGAAGGCTGTGCAGCTAATTTTTATATGATTTGCATTAATTTTCTTTTTAACGTGCTATTGATTTGATTTACGATTCAGTTAAAATTATTGTCTTTTTCATAATCTTGGCCGCGATTCACCAGGTCTGCGCTGACTCTTATGTTAGTACAAGAAATTGAATTCATATTGCTACAAGCACGGATATGAAATTTCACATGTCTTGACAGCTCTTTAGTTTCACTACAAATTAGATAGTACAGATGGAAATCTCATGCACAAATTAGAGATACTGTCTCTAATTTGTGTCTCATGTACTTATGTACTTTTTTTTCACACATCTATCCTCTGCTACGCACACTCGTGCAGAAATCATTATCGAAAACTACTATGAAAATCTGTTCAGCTCGTATCTGTGAACTCTGTGAGCGGTGTCTATTTGTGCGTGGGCTCAGCGAATTTAGTATGTAGGTTTCCATCTGTACTATCTCTAATTTGTGGTTTCACTGTTCGCCACATAAAGGGTATTCATATTCTGTTGCTTCCAGAGCGCTCGTGTACTTTAAATGCCTTTAAGAGCTTTCTTCCGCGCATGCTTAGATTGGGTAATGAACTCTCTCAGCCTCGGTTTTCTCAAACGCCGTACAGTATGGAGTTCTTCAAAAGGGGTCTTAGAAGATTCTCGTTAGTTCGGCAGCGCGAGTGTAGGACCTCTGTTAATGAAAATGTACATTATGCTACGATGATCACTTTCATGGTGGGCAATATGCTTGTCAGCCACATTGTTCGTATTAAAAACAGGTCTTGTTGAAAATTTAAAAAACTACCTACCTCATTAGAATGGGCAATATTTTTGTTCCATTTAAATGAAGATGAGGTGTAGGTATACCTTTGGGAACGCCGAGAGGCGAAACTGGTCAGGTTTAAAGTAAATAAATGTTGTAGAAACAGTACAAGTGGTGTTATTTAATATATTAGTAGTTCATATGAAGAAAATTATTCTTAATCCCTCGATTTAGCATTCACGCAAGCTCGCAGTGAATTATTTATTGCGTCCACCGAAATTTGTCGCCGATACTAGCTGGAGGTACTTTTCAACATGAAAGGTACCTCCCATATCTTAATCTGATGCGCCCCAGTAACTACAGAAATTCCTTCTAGAGCTTCACTTACCACTACTTGCGCAGAAGAATTTATCATTATTCAGAACAATCATTTACCTGCATCTTTCTTCGAATTACACTAATATGTAGCTTATAGAAGGAAGTCATCAATCCGATTTTCTTCATTTCCAGGCCATGTGGAGGAAGGTGATGAGGTGATAGTGATAGAGCCATTCTTTGACTGCTACGACTTTATGATCAAATCCGCCGGAGGTATACCAAGATTCATACCTTTGAAGCAAGTAAGTAGACAGAATACCCATCTAAAGTTTTTTTGATATCCATGCACCAAGCTGAAATTAACGGCATTCTCAAAGAGATAATTACTGTATCTTTCATGATTATCATGACTGACTACCTCGTTGGTCTAGAGGTCACGAGGTCGTGGGTTCGATTCCCACCGGAGACAAAAATTTGTGTGACCCATTAATGTTTGTCTCGAGAGTCTGGATGTTTCTTTCTATGTATGATAAGTATGTATTTAAAAGTATTTAAGTATTAATATCCCTGGTCTGATACCCAATACACAAGCAGGTTATTCCTAGGTTACTTTGGGATCAGATAGCGTTGTGTGATATGTCCCTGAATATTAATGTATTATTTATTATAATGGTGCTGTGCTTTTGTGCGATGGAGTCTCCTTCGCACAAAGAGAGCGCATTGCGCTCATTGGCCATCACAGATTTTTACAGACTGTATGCTATGGATAGTCTGTCATCTGTACTGCATCTAAATCTTTTGACTTTGCCGAGAGAAGAATCCGATCAGGCTGATAAAGTCGGCCGACGAAATACGACAGTAATATGCACTTTTATATAATTATTGGTGTCAAATTCAATTTAAAAAGAAAAATGTTAACAAAATTCCGTCAAATTATTTTGTCAACACCAAAACTGCAAAAGTAAAATGCCTATATTCATGCATATTATATGCCCACATTTCACCTTTCTATAATTTGTCCCACGTAATAGGTGGTGAGCCGTATTGCCGTGTTTAAATGGACAGGCGCAGGTTGTGACTGCCTGCTGTTGAAATAAAGCCATCAACTTAGCTTAACGACTGCCATTTTACTGGCAACCGGGACCAACGGCTTAAAGTGCCTTCCGAAGCACGGAAACACTCAAATAAATGTCACAAAGTGATCACATGGATGGTCACCCATCCATGGACCGGCCATAGTGAAAGTTGCTTACTGCAGTGATCGTTTACAGAACACTGAGTCCCCGGGGCCACGAGCACTTCGCTTTTATATATATTTTACCCGCTATTAAATGTTTCACTAAAGTCTTCCATTATTCTTCAACAGAGAAAGACTACTGGCACAATCACCTCTGCAGACTGGGTTCTAGATGAAAAAGAATTAGCTGGTCTATTTAATTCTAAAACGAAAATGATCATACTGAACACTCCACACAACCCGCTAGGCAAAGTATTCAATATGGAAGAACTACAACTGATTGCAGACCTTTGCAAGAAGCATAATGTTATATGCTTGGCTGATGAAGTATATGAGTGGATGGTGTATGAACCACAAAAGCATATTAGAATTGGTAAGTCATAGTTTAATAATAGTAGTTTATGCTTCTGATATCTGTGACTTGTTTTATCTATTTGGCATTTGGCCTGTTTCGGCCAACTTCAATGACTGGCCACAAGGGTTATGTTATGGCGTAATTTTGGGAAATAAATTAGCAATAATAAAAGAGAATGACATTATAATAAACTAGAGGAATACACGTGGTTTCAACCACGTAGCTCCCTTTCCCGTGGGAATACGGAAATAAAATGTAACCTATGTTCACCGGGAAGAGTGTAGCTCACCAACAGTAAAAAAAAATTTCATCGGTCTAGTAGTTTCGGAGCCTATTCGATGCAAACAAACAATCAAATCTTTCCTCTTTATAATATTAGTATAGACTAGCTAATCCCTGCTTTTCATTATGCTATAGAAACTTATTCCTGGGATGAAAAGCCTATGCGTTAATCCCGGATATCAGTTATTTCTATACAAAATTTCAGCCAAATTAGTTTTTGAATTAGTAAGATTTTCATATTTTATTAATCTTTGATCAATCAAATCAAAATCAACTAAATTTACAATGGATGATATTGTAAATTTAGTATCGTCACTCGAAACTATACTAAAATCTTAGTAAGTACAATAATATAATTTATTTGCTCACAAAGAGTAGAAAAAAAACTTCGTAAAACCCCAAAGAATTCCGATTGTGTAAGCAATTTCAAACAACTATAAATTTTGTTCCTCAGCGACCCTACCAGACATGTGGGAGCGAACAATAACAGTAGGCTCAGCCGGCAAGACCTTCTCAGTGACCGGCTGGAAGATTGGATGGGCGTACGGCAATCCAGCTCTCATGCGCAACTTGCAAGTGGTGCACCAGAACTGTGTGTACACTTGTTGTACACCAATTCAGGTGAGTTGTATGTTTAATATTGTTTTGTATGTAAATGGCTAAATAAAATAGAGATCGCCGAAGTTTCTTCCGTACACTAAAGGGAGCAACGGCTGCGCTCTCATAATTATCTATACATATAATAAAATGAAAGAAAAGTCAAAACTGTACATTGGAAATATTTAAAAAAAAATACTCGCTGGGTGTTCAACATAAGATACCGAAGCCGAAAATATAGTTAGAATTTTTTTTGTCTGTTTGTCGGTTTGTCTGTTTGTCTGTTTGTCTGTTTGCTTTGCTTTGTCCGGAAGGATCTCGAAAAGTACTGAATGGATTTGGTTCAAATTTTGAACAAATATTAGCTAGGGGTAGGGTCTTAAAATAGGCTATATATTATCACGCTACATATCCTAGGGGCTAAGCAGAGAGCAATCAAATTGGTATTATAAAATAATTTTCACGCGTACGAAGTCGCGGGCAACAGCTAGTTTTCAATATAAGGAGACCCAACGCTCCCTACAGAAAACTTTACTTAGGACCCATATAAGTGAAGAGCTTCACGGCCCCCAACTCGACTATATTTCATAACCCTAACGGCGATGACCGTTAATTTATACCACACGATCTATGTCTCGGCAACATGTCTCATTGCCGGAATCAGGACCTGAAAGCATGGTTGTTTAAATGGCGCAAAGAGGTGTTGGACCGGGGCCATAGTTCTGCTCTCAGAAAAAGGTGCAACATGAGCAGCCAAGATGGGGAAAAGCCAGCATTAAAGCGATCAGGCTGATCATGGACGAGTGGCTAGAGAGGAGCCATTGCAGGCTTGCTTACCAAATATCACAGATAATATATGTCTGTCTGGACGTGAACATTACGCCCCACCAGTGCTTATAATGAGATGTTTTTCTTCTGTGCGATATGAATTCATTCGTTAGTCTGTAAGTGTCCATTTGTAACAGAAACTGGCATGCTCACTGACAATCTCGCTAGGCCCCATCTCAACGTAGACTTAGTTTGTGCAAATTACTGAATACTAGATGGCGGGGAATTATATTTCCGTTCTTGCATCTCATAGTAACTTATTCCCAGAATAAAAAGTATAGTGCGTTCAGAGATATATTACCTCTAGCACTTAGGTTGCCTATCTTGATTGCTGTGTTACCCCAATAAGTTTTTGTTTCTCCCATGTAATCTTACTTTTAGTCGAAACTTACTTTCTTCTTTTGCTGGCGTTTTTTCCGGGTGTGACCATTATTTGAGATGTGGAACGTTGTGGAAGCAGCAACTTCGCCTTCGTTAGTGGTGGTAGGGATTTATTTGTTTTAGAAAGTCATAAAAAATGAAAAAATCTGAAAAACAATCGCATAGTAACAGGAGCATTGTCTTAGTGAAGTTAAGTTTATTGTGACATGAAAAACAAAACTATTCGTGCTAAAGGTTGGATGTTTTGATCTCCACTTAAATTGGTAAAATTAGGCTGGCACTCATAGGGCGACTTTACTGCAATGCCAACACACAGAAAACGATCGACGAGCTGTCAGTCAGAGGTAATATAACTGTGAACGGACTATAGCCTGTGTTATTTCAGACAATAATCGACCTCTGTACTAAATGCCAGCGAGATCCGTCCAGCCGTTAAGGTATGATTCTGAATTCGACCCCAAGCAGTCCCCATACATTCTGTATAGATTTGTATTAGAATACATTCCGAACTCGGCAGCAGCGTCGCGACTGCACTCACTGTTGCGCGGTACTGTCGCCTTGCCGCCGCGACAGCAATGCTACTTGCAGTCGAGTTCGGACTCATACCTTTAGAGTGCGAAAGAGTAACAAACATCACAAAATTTCGCATTTAAATTTGTAACAATTTTTTTACTTTTCCAGGAAGCAATAGCCGACGGGCTAGAATTCGAGCTAGCCCGCCGCGACTCACCCGACTACTACATGAAGTCGTTGGCTCGAGAGATTCTACCGAAGAGAGACATGTTGGTCAAAGCGCTGACTGAGAACGGTTTCAACCCCACGATACCTGAGGCTGGGTACTTCGTTATTGCTGATTGGACTAAACTAGGTAAGTTACTTTATTCATATTGTTCATCGATGGCACTTGGTGGAACTTGCTGCACATATTGGAAAACGACACTGTACCTATAAGTGTCGTTTTCCAATTTTCAAACCACAATTTTTATTATTGTAAACTTGACCGGTTTCGCCTCACGGTATTTTCGAAGGTCTAGAAAGGACAAGGTGGTTAAGTTACGTTTGCAAAATTTTTATTAAATCAGTCACATCGCTGTCTTGCTTAGTAGGCAAGCAAAAAATCGTAATCATAGTATTTTTATGGGCTAATATTAGTAGCCCATGTAATGAACTTTCATCAAAAGTAACGGATTAGATAACATTGTTAGTTCAGGAACTTCGGAACGGTCTTCTCTCGTTTTCCATAAATTCATTTGCACTAATATTGTTTGCCATAATCATCCCCGATCATAATATTTACTTGCACTATTATCATTTATACTAATAACGTTTACCTTAACAACTCAGCAGTCATAACTTTTATTTGCCATAAAATGACTTTCTATAACAACATATATCATAATAATTAGTTTTCATAAGTAACACATCTCATAATCGACTCTTGACATAATTAAAATTTGACATAATTATGAAAATAATACATAATATTGTTAGGTCGAAATTAATTATCGTTAACACCCCGACTCAGTGCAATACGACTCGGATTTTTTTAAACTACCCAGAAGTAGGAGCCCCGCGAAGTCGAGCTTAGTTAGTAGACGCCATAATGAGGTTTAGTTTTAGGTTTAATTGTGAATAAATTATCTGTGTCGTATAAATTATCTTTATTTATATTATGGTGAATAAAAGTTATGGAAAATGGCATTATTGAAAAGGAAAATTATGGCACATACATTTATGGATTTAAATTATTATGACACTTGATCGATTATGACCAATGGAATTAGTGAAAGTCATTTTCTGTCATTTCACGATTATGGCAACTGAAGCGTTATGTCTAATGAAATTATGACAAATACCAGTATGGCATATGAAATTATGGCATTTTAAATTATGGCAAACATTAGTAAACCCTTCGGAACCCTATATGTAAAATTTTCAGGCTTTTGCTATTTTTAAAATTCTCGAAATATAAACTTCATCACCTAATGTCCATTTTCAATTTTCCAGCGAACAAGATCGACTTATCCAGTGAAACGGACCAGTACAAAGACTATCGCTTCACCAAGAAGTTCGCTAAAGAAGCCAGTGTGCTCGCTATCCCTCCGAGCGCATTCTACTCCAAAGAGCACAAGCATTTGGGAGAGAACTTCGCACGATTTTGTTATATCAAGGTAAGACTTAAATTACTACATAATGACATAATTTGCAAAGCTATAAGTGGAGTCATTTTAATAGGTAACATTTGTAACACTCTGCAATACTCACCAACACATTATCCATACGTTCTAGTATAATACTCTCTTTTTGTCTCGTGATAACGAGGATTTCATACATTAAGCACATTAACACAAAGATATTAAACTCGATATCTTTCTGTCGTTTTATTCCGTGTTTACATCCAGTCACAATACTACACATACACATAGGTTAGACGTCGTGAATCTGACATTGTCATTTTGACAGTGACAATGACTGATCCTTGTCAACGAAATAGTTTAGGAATAAAAAAAAAAGAACATAAAAAAAATAGTTTTATTTAGTGTACAATAAATCTAGATTAGAATAAATAATAGGTATATTAAATTAGTAAACAGATTTGGAACTAATGATAATTTATATATAGTTTACGAGCGGATCAATTTCGGAGTGGTCACACCAGAATTCACGTTCCGCGTAACGTAGAACATTATGTCAAATAGTGGATAAAATATTCGCTTAAGAGGATAGGATGGTTAATGTACAGGATAGTTTTAGCTTCAGTTAATGACATGGCGTTAATGCGATAAAGCCCTAATCGTGTATGGCGTATGAGAGGTGGAGGAATAAAAGTCACGAACGGAACGTGAGGGATGAGTGAAATGAAACGGACCGTAGATGTAACTGACCAAGCGGGTTTGGCTTGGTGGGAAGGGGAAGAGACGAAAAGCAAAGATGGAGGCAGTCGGCATTTTTTTCTCTCGAGCGAGAAGACCCGTAAGGTGTCTCTTCAAGAGCAATTCGTACCATCACAGGACCCGCAAAAAGGTATTTATAAGCTAGATAGACCTTGTAATAATCGCGATCTGTGAAGTGCGTGCTGATTGCTAATGACGCGTAACTTTTGTTGTAGCGGGTCTTTGGAGTACCTACCTATTATTGCTGGGAATACCTGTCCGTCCCTTGGCGGAATCCCAACACGGAGGAATTCTTCCCCGTGAACCCATCAGCGTGGGACGCGTGATCCACAGACGGGACTGCGCGCCGCTGACGAGCCCGGCTTTGTAGCGGTAACCGGTTCTCGCACCGGCATTTTTTATTCTCTTTTTTACGCCACGTGCATTTCTTTTTCACTACTTGGCACCAAGGAGGGCCACCAGGATTCTTCTTATACATCCATACGCGAGGTTGATTACTGCATCTCGTTGGTTAGCGGTGCCTACGCGATAGTCCACCGACAGTTTAACAGCGTAGTTCACCTTCAGGAGGCTGCATAACGATCCGAGAATGTAACTAGATTTATTTAGCCTTTAAATCATAGATTATAATAATGTTAACCAGAATGGATCCATCTCTAGGTCGCTAGATTAAAGTATATTTTGTTAGCCACGTCACAAGGTGATGTTTAGTTAATTGTGTCAAATGAAATAATTTCATCGCATCGGCGCAAGAGCCGGCCAGGTCAATAGATCTGATATAAGTTTATAGCAAGTAAGTAAAGTGTGTGTAGATATAAGTATTCTAACTGGAGTAATACTGGTACATCCTGCTATATATATATAGGCTAAGTAGTGCGTTTGATATACCACAAGGCCTATGGTTTTTGTATTGTAGACCATTAAACGTGGTGATAATAATATACACTGGTTTTTCTTTCACGAACTCACTGCAACAGGGGTTTACTAGCAAGACAACACGGCCCTTAACCTAAAAGGTCCACTGTATCTCCGGCTGCTGTTATCCAGGTAATCTTCTTTTACAAATCAAACTATTGTAACACGGGACTTGGGAAGTCCACACCGACACCCTTGACTCCCGTTACGTTACATGGCGCCCGAACTTTATTTTATTGTGATTACCTATTAAAGTGCTGCATGTACAGCGCCTGAATTCAATTGAAATTAGTTGGTAACCATTGTTGCAATTGAGCTTCGGGGGGGAATTTCCTTTGTGTTTATCTTTTGAGGGATACAATTTTTATTGTTGTATCTAGGCTTGAAAGCAGTAGCTTTACTTTAAGAAAATTAATAGTTCATACTTCACCGTTCCCTCAGGAATATGTCAAAATTTTAAATATTGACATATTGATGGTTTATAGATATTGAATCTGGTCACTCACCCTATTAAGAATTCATATCCGTGAAGACCAGACCACAAAATGTGTAAATTTTGACTTTTTTATGCAAATTTAAGTTTTTTTTTCTTTAACAAAAGTTTCATCCAGAACTAACAACATTTTTTAAATATTGACATCTGGATGGTTTAAGTGTTTAATATAATTGCTTACACTGCTTAGAGTTAATAACAGTAAGAAACCAAACCAAAATATGTGCAAATTTTGTTTTTGTGAACAAATTTGTGTTTTATGAGTTGTCGTTCTCATCCCGGCAAAAATCAACTTTTTAAGTGTCAACAGATTGGTGATTTTTAAACTTCTATCTGATTCGGTGCACCATTCTGCATTGATAAACACTAGGACCAGATAAAGTCTTGTGTCAATTTTCGGTTTTGTGAGCAAATTTGGGTTTTTTTGTCTTATCGTTCTCCCGACAAAAATCAACTTTTTAAATATCAACATATTGGTTGTTTTTATAGTTTTATCTGATCTTGTACACCCTTTAGAGCTTAAATACACAAGGATCAGGACTAAATAGTTGCAGGTTTTGTTTTTATTAACAAAATTGAATTTTTTCATAGTAATTTTTACGATCATACTTTTGAAACATAACTTTGTTGTTATTGTGTCTGTGGCATTGCTACAGTGATTATACCATTACTACTACTACTACTAGAGCATTTTAGGCTAAATACAAACTAGATATTAAGAACTTATTTATAAAAAATGTCAAAAACTCCAGATACTGATGCAAGTGAATTTGCTTCACCGGTGCATAGTCGGAACGTTATGCAGGTAACTTCTAGCCCGTATACACGACCTTTAGAGGTACACATACCTATGGATACCGTAAATACACGTCCCCGAGTCAACGTGAACCGGACTTCATCTTTGGCTCCCGAAACGTTTACGACATCCATAGTCTCTAATACGACCACCCATTATGCTGCCTCTCACAGCAACACACAAGAGACATACGTGGCACAAGAACCGATAGCACACGCACATAAGACATTCCCCATTAAAACTAGCGAAATTTTTGACAACATGAACCAAGGTAATGGTATAACACAAGTAGTTGCACCGCCCCCCAGTGCGCATGTGTACTACAAATCATTGAATTTAGCTTCCCTTAAACTCAAGTATAACGGAGAGTCAGATATTGACGACTTCCTCCTTAGGGTTAATGAAACACGTATCGCACGACAGATTGACGATACAACATTAGTAAGAGGTTTTTCAGAACTGTTATCTGACACCGCACTCAAGTTTCATAGAACAATCCAACATAAAATTAACTCTTGGTTTGATATTTGCGTTGAATTTCGAAAATTCTTTCAATCAAAGGATTACAACTACAACATAGAGAGACAAATTCGTGAAAAAAAGCAGAAGCTAGGTCAGTCTGTATCATTCTTTATTTTAGATATCCAGGATTTAAACAATAGACTAACATATCCTATTACAAGCGACAACCTACTTGAAATTATAAAACACAATTTGCTACCTACATACGCCCAACTATTAGCCATCAATGATATTACTACCTTTGACCAATTGGTCAACGTGTCCAAGAATTATGAGGCTTATTCTGGTGTTTTATGTCAATCTAAACCGGTTGGCAAGCGCGAACTCAATGCAGTCAGCGTCGGCAAATTACCTGACAGGCGCGGCTCACCTATTACTTGCCTTAAATGTAAAAAAGTCGGCCATAGTTATAAGGTGTGTAGGTCAATACCAGGCATAATATGTTTCAAGTGCGGTGCTAAGAGGGTGACGATTAGGAACTGCACCCAATGTAACACAGGCTTGCGCTCGCAGTCTACTACACAGACACTTAATAAAAAAAACTGATGGGGCCCCCGAGCAAGTCGTTACACACACAAACAGTCTCTTCGCCTGAAATATCGTCATTCGTAGGGGATAATCGGTTGTTTGTTAAATTCACAATAAAGGACCGTAATTTCGAAGCATTGCTCGATCCTGGGGCACATTTATCAGTTTTAGGTGCGAATAAGCATCGATATTTTCAAAGACTTGGATGGACATTACATGCTAGGGATGCTTCAGTCGTGCCAGCAGTATTTTTAGCGGATTTATCTCAAATTAAAGTCATTGGCATAATGTCTTTGCCAATAACTTGTAATGGGATAACTGCCCACTTTAATTTTTTAGTTTGCCCTGACATACATCACGAAATCTTGTGCGGTATGGATTTCGCTGATGCATTTGGTCTAGTGGACATTTTTAAGTTTGGAGATGTCGTGAGGAGAGGCAACTCCACAAGTTATAGTGCTTGCAGTGCGTTGTGTGAGGTGAAAGCTTTAATACCCAGAGATGATCTAACATCTCAACAAGCCAAACATCTACAAAAAGTAATGAATGACTTTGAGTCAATTTCATCAGAAAAAAAAGGTTTAGGGAAAACGCATATCGTTACACATAAAATTATTACACAGGGAGAGCCTATTAAACAAAGATATTACCCTTTATCGCCTGCTAAGTTGACAGCATTGAATAGGGAGGTGGACGAGATGTTGAGGCTCGATGTCATCGAACCGTCGAGGTCACCATGGTCCAACCCGGTTGTCATGATCCCAAAGAAAGATGGATCATGGAGATTCTGCCTCGACGCGCGTAAGCTCAATGATGTCACGGTTAAAGACTCGTACCCACTTCCTTATATAAATTCGATTTTGGACAATCTGCGAGGAGCACATTATCTTAGTTCAATTGATTTATCATCGAGTTTTTGGCAGGTCAGTTTGTCAAGTCAGGATGGAATAGACGGCAAAGGTACTTCTTGTGAGAAAACAGCTTTCGTAGTCCCTAATAGAGGTCTTTTTCATTTTAAAAGAATGCCATTCGGATTATCCAATGCGGGAGCGGAAATGCAAAGGCTAGTTGATTCGCTATTTCTGCACAAATTTGACGGAAAAGTTTTTTGTTATCTGGACGATCTTCTGATTGCCACAGAGTCATTTTCTGAACATATGGAGATACTTGCTGCTGTAAAGAGGTCGCTTAGTGACGCTGGTCTCACTATCAACTTAAAAAAGTGCGAATTTTGCAAAGGAGAGCTTAGATACTTGGGATACATCATCAATACACAAGGTTTGCGCACTGACCCAGAGAAGCTGAGCAGCATTCAGAATTTCCCACAGCCTAAAACTGCCAAGCAGCTACGAGGATTTATAGGTCTATGTTCATACTATCGTAGGTTTGTTAAGGATTTTTCCACCATCATAGCACCTATGACAGCGTTGGTAGGTAAGAAGAAAGGCAGTGACGGCATCCAATGGTCCGAAGCAGCTGAGGATTCTTTCAATACCCTTAAAAATGCTTTAATAACAGCTCCAGTTTTGGCGTCGCCAGAATTTTCGAAACCTTTCGTGCTTCATTGCGACGCATCATCCGTAGGCATTGGTAGTGTTTTGACGCAGGACATAGATGGAATCGAGCGTCCTGTGGCTTTCTTTTCACGTTTACTGGCAAAACCTGAGAGAAATTACAGTACAACAGAGCGTGAACTGCTCGCGGTAGTGGATTCCATAAATCATTTTCGTGCTTACATAGAAGGTACTAAGTTCACGGTCATCACTGACCATATGAGTTTAAAGTGGCTTAAGTCTTTAAATAACCCCTCAGGCAGGTTGGCCAGATGGGCAATGCAGATATCCACTTTTAATTTTGACATTTGCCATAAGGCAGGTAAGCTTAATGTCGTACCAGATGCACTATCCCGAATTTCGGTCGATGCTATTACTTTCAATCAAGAACTTTCTTCAACTTCTGATGAGTGGTATAAGAAGATGTATAACGGCTGTAAAACTATGCCTACTCGTTTCAAAAATTTTCAGATCCTAGGCAACAATTTGTTTAGATTTTGCAAAGGTGGCTCTTGTACTTCAAAAAACAATTGGAGGTTAGTAATTCCTAAAGAGCTGGTCGATGAATGCATCAAGGAAAACCATGACTCCTTCTGTAGTGTACACCCAGGAGTTCAAAAAACGTATTTGAAAATTAGGGAACATTATTATTGGCCAAATATGTTTGAAAATGTTAAGGAATTTGTCACACGGTGTGACAAGTGTAAAGCATATAAACACTCAAATTCACCACCTCACGGACTCATGACAAATCAAAAGGAGGTGGACGTTCCGATGCACACGTTGTCAATAGATATTATAGGCCCATTACCTAAAGCATATTCGGGTCATATATACATTCTGTCAGTTGTAGACGTTTTCTCAAAATTTGTATGGCTTCACCCCCTCCGTACTGCAACCACTCAAACGGTCACTTCATTTTTGGAAAAGGAATTGATCTTGAAATGGGGAACCCCCGCGATTCTTATTTGTGACAACGCTACCATATTTAAAAGCAAATCGTTTAAATCATTTTGCGATGGATATTCTATCCCTCGAATTTTCTATACGGCGCATTATGCACCGCAAGCGAATACAGTCGAACGGTATAACAAAACCGCTGAAGTCTGTTTATCCATACTAGTTGAACAAGATCAACGTAATTGGTCCAAATACCTTCAGCAAATTCAGCTATCACTGAATAGCACGGTGAACCTAGCAACGGGATACACACCGTACTTCTTAGCCACCGGTCGTGAAATAGTCACTGACGGTCAATTCCATTCAATTCTTAGGGATTTACCAACATCAGCTGATGATCTGACCATAGGCGACAGAAGCGCAGCGGCATCATCGTTGTTGGAATTGGGAAAAATTTTTGACAAGGTAGTAGATGCATTAACTCAGGCGTACCAGAAAAATTCACAACATTATAACCTAAGACGACGACACTTCACAGCGAAAATAGGCGATGTGGTCTGGCGAAGGAACTTCGTACAATCTAACGCAGCGAAGTATTTCTCCGCCAAGCTGGCGCCGAAATTTGTGAAGTGCACGGTTGAAAGGAGGTTGTCAGATGTAGTGTATGAGCTACGCGAGTTATCGTCAGGATCTGTTGGTAAATTTCATGTAAAGGACATCTTGCGTGTAGATTAAATTATTTACACACCCTGTCCGATATTGTTGCTTGTCTAGTGGTATTTACTCCGAACCCAAGATTTTTTTTTTTTGATCGTAGGGCTAGGCAAGCATTTATCGAAACTAATGTATGCAATTAATAATTGTTTTGCCGTTTGTGTTTTTACATTGTGTTCTTATTCTTACAGTTAATGTTTATATGATATGATACTTAACAACGCATGAGCAAAAAAGTTGTTTTTCTTGACAGTCAAATGATTGACCGACAGTACGATTGGCCAAAGTATGAAAAACGCTTACAGAATATAAGACTGATGAATGACAGCATGTAAATAATTATGGAATGATAGGAGCAAATAAGAAAGGGAAGGATAAGTGCATGACTGAATGATAGGTGGAAAATAAGCTTTAAATATTATTATATGTATTATTATAATTATTATTAATATGGAAAGGATGACGAATGAATGTACATAGATAAATATGAAATACTGTGTGAGGTATGGAAGAGTGAAGTACGCGTTTTGAAAGGAATACCTATCCAGCTGTGATCATTCTAAAGGGCAGTCAGAAGAATAACTATTGCTAGCAGCGTTCTGAAGTTTTATTCTTTTGTTTCTCGGTATTTTTTTAATCCTTTTTGGAGTCGGTTAAGTAACCACTTTTTCCCGGTTGCCCCGGCTGTTTCTTTCGGTAAACCTGTCGGTTTACCTCTTTTCCCGAGAAAGGGGGTATTGTAACACTCTGCAATACTCACCAACACATTATCCATACGTTCTAGTATAATACTCTCTTTTTGTCTCGTGATAACGAGGATTTCATACATTAAGCACATTAACACAAAGATATTAAACTCGATATCTTTCTGTCGTTTTATTCCGTGTTTACATCCAGTCACAATACTACACATACACATAGGTTAGACGTCGTGAATCTGACATTGTCATTTTGACAGTGACAATGACTGATCCTTGTCAACGAAATAGTTTAGGAATAAAAAAAAAAGAACATAAAAAAAATAGTTTTATTTAGTGTACAATAAATCTAGATTAGAATAAATAATAGGTATATTAAATTAGTAAACAGATTTGGAACTAATGATAATTTATATATAGTTTACGAGCGGATCAATTTCGGAGTGGTCACACCAGAATTCACGTTCCGCGTAACGTAGAACATTATGTCAAATAGTGGATAAAATATTCGCTTAAGAGGATAGGATGGTTAATGTACAGGATAGTTTTAGCTTCAGTTAATGACATGGCGTTAATGCGATAAAGCCCTAATCGTGTATGGCGTATGAGAGGTGGAGGAATAAAAGTCACGAACGGAACGTGAGGGATGAGTGAAATGAAACGGACCGTAGATGTAACTGACCAAGCGGGTTTGGCTTGGTGGGAAGGGGAAGAGACGAAAAGCAAAGATGGAGGCAGTCGGCATTTTTTTCTCTCGAGCGAGAAGACCCGTAAGGTGTCTCTTCAAGAGCAATTCGTACCATCACAGGACCCGCAAAAAGGTATTTATAAGCTAGATAGACCTTGTAATAATCGCGATCTGTGAAGTGCGTGCTGATTGCTAATGACGCGTAACTTTTGTTGTAGCGGGTCTTTGGAGTACCTACCTATTATTGCTGGGAATACCTGTCCGTCCCTTGGCGGAATCCCAACACGGAGGAATTCTTCCCCGTGAACCCATCAGCGTGGGACGCGTGATCCACAGACGGGACTGCGCGCCGCTGACGAGCCCGGCTTTGTAGCGGTAACCGGTTCTCGCACCGGCATTTTTTATTCTCTTTTTTACGCCACGTGCATTTCTTTTTCACTACTTGGCACCAAGGAGGGCCACCAGGATTCTTCTTATACATCCATACGCGAGGTTGATTACTGCATCTCGTTGGTTAGCGGTGCCTACGCGATAGTCCACCGACAGTTTAACAGCGTAGTTCACCTTCAGGAGGCTGCATAACGATCCGAGAATGTAACTAGATTTATTTAGCCTTTAAATCATAGATTATAATAATGTTAACCAGAATGGATCCATCTCTAGGTCGCTAGATTAAAGTATATTTTGTTAGCCACGTCACAAGGTGATGTTTAGTTAATTGTGTCAAATGAAATAATTTCATCGCATCGGCGCAAGAGCCGGCCAGGTCAATAGATCTGATATAAGTTTATAGCAAGTAAGTAAAGTGTGTGTAGATATAAGTATTCTAACTGGAGTAATACTGGTACATCCTGCTATATATATATAGGCTAAGTAGTGCGTTTGATATACCACAAGGCCTATGGTTTTTGTATTGTAGACCATTAAACGTGGTGATAATAATATACACTGGTTTTTCTTTCACGAACTCACTGCAACAGGGGTTTACTAGCAAGACAACACGGCCCTTAACCTAAAAGGTCCACTGTATCTCCGGCTGCTGTTATCCAGGTAATCTTCTTTTACAAATCAAACTATTGTAACACGGGACTTGGGAAGTCCACACCGACACCCTTGACTCCCGTTACGTTACACATTTTAAAATTCTATTTTTTTTTACAATTATTTGTAAATCAAATTATGTACCTAGGTACTTGTCTTATTTTGTTTTCTCCTTATATTTACGAAAGAAAAAATAATAATGGGACAGATGACTGAGCAATTGGTCCAGTTCGCAGTTGGTCCAGTTCGCAGTTTGTCCAGTTCGCAATTGGACCAGTTCGCAATTCGTCCAGTTCGCCATTGGTCCAATTCGCAATTGGTCCAATTCGCAATTGGTCCAGTTCGTAATTAGGGATCCTCCTTGATTACGAGAAGCGTTTTATTGAAGTGGATTTTGTAAACGTGTGTATATATTGTTGTGTGTGTGTATAATATGTATTTATTTAAAAAGTATATAAGTATTAATATCCGTGGTCTGATACCCATAACACAAGCAGGTTATTCCTAGCTTACTTTAGGATCAGATAGCGTTGTGTGAAATGTCCGTTAATATTTATTATTTTATTATTTATAGATACGTGAGCTATGGCGGAGGTCTCCTGGACCAATTGCGAATTGGACATTGTGAGAATTAGACAATTTGCGAGTTGGACGTTGTGAGAATTGGACAATTTGAGCCCGCTGGACATTTTGTGAATTGGACATAGGGCGACTAAAGCCTTTTAGGTTACATTTTCTATGGCTCACATCTTGACAGTTTAAAATCTCGCTAATATACACAACGATTTTACAATTTTAAGATGACAGATATATTTCGGTCTTAGTAAAGCTATTTATTGGTCAAGTCAAAGCTGCTTAGCAACTCCGTTCGTAAGATTGAGCTGTTAAAAGCAATCAAAAATATACTCTCAAAATAAGAAAACGCTTTTTTTACGTCAGGGAAAATCCTTCATGAATGCTATGCTATACTCCTACCGTCTAAAAAATCTCACGTAACATCCAACAGCCTATGGTTGGGAGCCCCGGATAAGCCCTCGGAAGGATGTCCCAGGACATAAGAAAACGCTATGTAGAAAATGTTTATTGCTCTATATTTAAAAAAAATTCAACATGGCCAGGTCTTCAAAATGCCATTTGAGCTATTATGTTACTTTATTTTATTAATTTGTGCTTTTTCTTTTTACAGAAAGATGAGAACCTAGCCTTAACTGAGAAGCTTATGAAAGAATGGAATGCGAAAAAGAAGTAGACTCAATATATTGAAAATGTAAACCTAATAAAAATATACTTTTAATAGTAAGCGACGCTATTGTAGCACCTTAGGTGTCTACAAACATAGGCTACGGTGTCCACTTCCCATCAGGTGTGCCGTATGCTTATCTACCACCTCAGTGGTATAAAAAAAAGTTATTTATTATGCGTAAATATTTTGTTACTTATTTATACTTTTGTAAGAAATATTATATGATAATATTTTTATTTACTATCTAATGTTAAACATGCTCAGTAAAGTAGGAAAGGGCTGTGAAGGGTATCAGAAATAATATAAATGGGATAAAAAGTAGAATAATTCGAGTGATATGCTCTATCCTTTTCTCTCGTTCAGAAATTACGTACACTAGAGCGAGACAGATAGCTATCTATACTGTATTTATTTAGCCGTGAGACAAAGCATAAACAAAGAAAACAGTAGCTTTCAAACTTTTTTAGCCGGGTGGGGCGAAAACTATTGTGTTTAATAGAAAGGCAGAGATGCCACTCATACACAGTGGAGAGAACCTTCGCCAGAACTGGGTGTTTCAAACGATCGTTCCTCTGTCAAATTATAAAAACATGGAACGACCTGCCCGCACACGTGTTTCCCTCATCTTAAAATCCCGGGTTCTTCAAGAGGAGCGTGAAGAGGCACATAACAGGGCCGCCAACTTGAGGACCACTGTCAGAAGTGGCCCCCAATCGCTAGATGCGCCACGGCTTTCCATCAGGCTGGCGACGTCAATTTGGCGAGCTTAATATAAAAAAAAATTGAAAGTAAAATATGTAATACTAAGCAGGCATCTTCGACATGCCGTCTATATTTAGTTTAGTGTGAAAAGTAATAATAATAATAATATATTCTTTATTGTACTATGGCTTATAAATAATTACAAATGAAAACAAATAAGAAGAAGCTTATAAATGATAACAAAAAAAAAGTAATAAAAATATAAAAAAGTATAATGTTACGTTATCGCTGTCTCACTCTATTACAATCCTTAGCGATAGAAAAAGATAAGAATATTACAAAATATAATAACATCCCGTTAGAATATTAGTACGTCTATCAGTTGTCTAGATCCTATGGCACAAGCTTATATTAGTTTAATTTGGCCTAGATGATGTATAAAAATGTCAAACATTAATTATTTATTTATTTATCAATCTTCGTCAGAGTTTATAAATATTTTCAATCAAATAATCAATCAAATTGCCTAACAATACAATAAGGCCTTGCTTATTATACCACGCTGGCCAAAACAGGTGCTATTTCAATGAGGATCCGTAACGTTTTTAGATAATAATGCAGATTTATAGACCTAAGAAATCCTTATTAAACAGTGCAAAAAATTTTGTTCTACGACGAAAATTAAAGAAGTTGTGACCAAATAACTAGAGAAGTTCGCCGAGTGTCTAGCTTGTGACGTCACATCACCCAAATCGCTGCAAGTTAGCCGGAGCCGCGGTATAGACGCGCAGGGTTTTGTTTGATTTTTGTAACTATGTTTGAGTGTGAGTTCATTGCTAAATATCTCCGTAAGTAATAGTCCGATTTAGATAATTCAAAAAGATATATCATTCTGATGTCCTAGAGAATAACGGGGATACATTTTTTTTTGGAATTTGCTATACCTTTACTGATCCTCATTGTGTCAGAACAGAATCGTAGTCGTAGCTCACAGGGCGGAAACTCCATACAAATGATTATCTTTCAACTTTGTCACCTACACAAGAAACCTGTGAGATCGTTCTCACCAGACTGCCCCTCTCTAACACGTTTACTGTGAAAGTGAAAGTTCAATCCGATTGAAGTTGTCATTTTCGTTTTATTTCAAACTTTGAACAGATAATCCACGTGACCTAGTGACGTAGTTTAATGCGACAGAGTCACAGCTACAGACAAAGTCTCGCCATAAGCCCCTCTGCACTCTATTTTATAGAGAGGGGCTAAAGCACGCTATGTTCGTACAGAGCTTGAATGTGTATGTGACCAATAATGCTAAGCAAATGTTCCCTCAAAACACCCGCCAACTAATATTGACATCTGTGGCGGGACTGGCGGGGGTGGCGAAGCTTGGTCAGTGAGGGGCAGGGAGTTGCCTATCTGTGTGTAATACTATTATATTATCTTTGGTCGTAGCTCATTATAAAGTGGAAATTTGAAAGTTTTCTAAGCTATTTTGGTACGATTACGATTCTGTTCCAAACCGTTTGAAGATATCGTAAACTATTATTATTTCTTCTTTAGTTGGAGATAGTATGAATTTAACTTCATATTTTAAAATAAGGCAATAAAAATTGTTAAATACGTGGAACAGGATAAGTAAGTACATAATCATTGAATGTTTTGAAAATTAATAACAGCCAGTTTTACCAAAATCATAGTAAATTATATTCCGAGAGCTGGCACGAATTTTTGGGTAGGTATTTGAGGCAAGCTGAAAACTTGTCAGATACCTCTCCTATTATATCCCAACTCGGAATTGCAGACCTGGCTGGTGAGTACCGGGGCTAAATCAACCCCTAAATTTTTAAAAATATTATTTTTTTGTCCCAAAAAATATATTTGAGGCACTACGCAATTTATATATGTTGCAGTGTAATACTTAATGAATACGAAAAAAAATAAGCCAGATAATTTAATCGGGGTTTTAACATTGCCAGACGCGTGCAAAAATATTTTGCAAACAATTATAAAAAATGTTTTTGAGGCAGCTTGAAATTTTAATTGAGCGTTATTTATAAGTAAAAAATAAGATTACCAAAAAGACAGATCATTTCGGTGGGGCTTTCTACCTGCCAGGTGATCAAACAAATAATGAATGGGTACGAGCCTGTAGTGCTATAGACAAGCTGGAGTGTGAGAGAGCGCATAACGACAGCTGTCTTCGTTCTTGCTTGCCGCGTTACTATTAGCTCTGGCGAAGCCACGTGCGACCCATGAGGTTTCTAGTTAAAATTTCAACATTTAATGTAATTGTTTACGCAATTAGACCTTAGTGTGTAATAATCAATGTCACCATTTTTTGTGAAATAAAACACTTTTTTGTTTTTTTGTTTTTGTTTTAAATTTCGGAGTTAAAAATATTAAATTTTCTGAATTTCTACTAAAAACATTTTGCATAAAAGAGATTGTATTGATTTATGGACGTTATGTATTAAAAAAAGCAATAATTAAAATAAAAATTCGCAAAACCAGGTTTATAAAAATATAATAACTCTCCAGTAGTACAATTATTTCAAGTATAAAATAAAATTGAAATAAATTCTATTCATTTATTAATATTTTAGAGATTTTGAGTTAATATAAATGTAGGAACCTACTTATAATTTGGTCAAACTAATTTTATTCTATATTTTATACAACCCGTTTTATTTTATTTATCTTTTAATTTTTTAAATGTTTAAAATTACATAATTAAACATATTTCGGAATAGGAATAATAATAAATTATATATTATATATTACTAGTATATATTATTATTATATATTATTAGTAATATAATGTGCTCTCTTGTTTGCTTAGTCAGATGAACGTCTGAGACACAGGATTTACATCCTAGTTCAGACATGGATCTGATAATACACTGTAACAACTTCTTGCCGTAGCTGATAGGTATTCCATTACTTTAGTCAAGTGTAAGTAAAACCATGAATTGTAAGATATTAACGATTGTACTGCTTTTATTACTTTGATATAGAAAAAGAAAATATTATATGTGCCTACAATGACTGAATTACTGTAATCCTAATATTTTAAGTGATATCTGTATTGTTTTTGATGAAATAAATTTAAACCTCATGGGTTATTGTAAGTCACGTGGCCTCGCCAGAGCCAATAGTAACGTGGCAAGCAAGAACGAAGACAGCTGTCGTTATGCGCTCTCTCTCTCACACTACAGCTTGTCTATAGCACTACAGGCTCGTACCCATTCATTATTTGTTTGATCACCTGGCAGGTAGAAAGCCCCACCGAAAAGATCTGTCTTTTTGGGAATCTTATTTTTTACTTATAAATAACGCTCCATTAAAATTTCAAGCTGCCTCAAAAACATTTTTTATAATTTTTTGCAAAATATTTTTGCACGCGTCTGGCAATGTTAAAACCCCGATTAAATTATCTGGCTTATTTTTTTTCGTATTCATTAAGTATTACACTGCAACATATATAAATTGCGTAGTGCCTCAAATATATTTTTTGGAAAAAAAAAATTATATTTTTAAAAATTTAGGGGTTGATTTAGCCCCGCTACTCACCAGCCAGGTCTGCAATTCCGAGTTGGGATATAGTAGGAGAGGTATCTGACAAGCTTTCAGCTTGCCTCAAATACCTACCCAAAAATTCGTGCCAGCTCTCGGACTATTAGTTTGAAATCGATAAATTCCTAAATAAATAATATTTAAGAGACGGGACCCAAAAATAATCAGTGCTGTTATTGCCACACTTAAGTGGAGGATTGTGTTATTTTAAATAGGTATTGAATGTTATATTATTATGTATTATGATAAAGAAATAAATGGATACCTAAATCTAGAAGGAGATAATTGTTTTATTAACTTGTGGCCTACTCCACACTCTTGAAGACATACTACACAGGTACACTTATACATCACTCTTATAATACTAGTTGGTCGATGTAGTTTTATCGGTACTGATAGACTATCGACCAGACCTACATCATTCGTATATAATGACACCGCGCCCGCGCCGTGCGCATGTGCGAAACGTCATGGAGAATCTTCTAGGTCAGCGAGTCAGAGATTAAAAGAGTCGCTCCGAATAGTTTATTAATATTATGTTGTGAATTGTGTGCGAGTGTAAATATTTCTTTTTAATATTATCTTTCCTGTGCCTGTCTCAATCTTCCTTTCTTTACAGACCTGTATATATCGCTTTTGTAAAAATATATACCTACATTTGGCATTTTGAACCACTCGTAAGTATATCAATTCCTTCCTGTATCATCTTCAATACCTATAGTCTAGTACACACGGCAGTATTACCCCTTACTGCTATAAACAACCCTTCCGAGGGGTTACCCGGGACTGCCGGCCGTAGCCAGATTGTAGGGGTTTTTTATAACGTTAGGAAAATCCTACATGGATGCTATGCCGGACTCCTACCGACTAAAAACCCCCACGTATCCTGCCTAACAGCCTACGGGTGGGAGCCCCGGGTAAGCCCTCGGAAGTATACCCCAGGAAGATGGTAGGTTTTAGTCGATAGGAGTCCGGCATAGCCATAGGTACTTCCACTGCGACCAACTAAACGCATCAACTTTTTTAAACTAGTGATGTAAGACGAGTCTCAAAAGAGACTAAGTTTGAATGTAAGTGACATCACATCAACAACAACATCAACTTGGAAATAATGATTGACGGGAGATCTTGCGCAGCTGCATGTGTGGGGGTTGGGAGGCCTTACGTACGGGATTTTTAGGGTTACGTACCCAAAGGGTAAAAGCGGGACCCTGTTACCGAATATAATATAATAATTCTCACGAACAGTGATAGCTAGAGTTGAAATTTTCACAGATGATGTATTTCTGATCTATACAACATACTACATACATACATACAAATACTAAAAGGGAACAAGAATAGCGTTTAAGGGGATGGCTTCGATACAACAAATGTGATATTTTGGAACGGAATCCTCCGTGCGCAAGTCTGACTCGCACTTGGCCGGTTTTTATAATTAGCTCACCAAAATGCCACTATCATTCCACAATCTAAACATGCGCGAAAGAAAGCCCCAACCAGACGTTACCGTGCTCGAACGCTCTGGACGCAAAGTGTGAGGATGAACATCCGTGTCCATTTCGATTGCTCGGCCAATATGTCGTAGAAAAAAGAAACTTATGTCAGCATTTCGAAGGAATTCGTAGAAAACGAACTGTGAAAACCGCAAATTCGAAGAGTCAATATTTAGAAAGTTATAAGGGTTTAACCGTGGCCGCGCAGTCCGCATGAATTCAACTGCGCGGCCACCAGTTCTCTTGAACGGAGCTACGTACAAGTCTAATTCTTTTTGCTAATCACTGACACGATTTCGAAGAAAATGATCTACATTTTCTTCGAAATCGTGTATTATAAAAATAAAGCCCTACTATTTGAACTTCACAACATACGGCACTCCAAAGTTATGGCCGCGCAGTCCGCACCACGGTTTTTCTTAAATGGAGCTTAAACGGAGCTTAGTAGAAGTCCCATTCTTTTTGCTAATTACAGATACCATTTCGAAGAATATGTAGACAGTATGAATAAAGCCTCAAATTAAAGGTGCTCCCTCACCGGGAGCATTCGCGCGTAATGTAACGTTACGAGTCGAGAATTACAGCCGGTGAGGGAGGTGAACCGAGCATCGCAATGCGCGCCTTGTAATGATACAACGTGTATCGTTTTGATACAACTCGTAACATTTATAGATTCGACTCGAGCATTACGTTACGATGCTACCTCCCTGACCGACACGAGAATTCGCGTGTAATGTAACATTTATTATAGACTAGCTGATGCCCGCAGCTTCGCCTGCGTCAAATTTTGTTCTCATTTCCGCGTCTCATGGGAACTTATTCCCGGGATAAAACTTGTATCATTTCAGACTATAATCTATCTCTGTAGGTGATTACATGATAATTTTGCAATCCAATATGGCCGCCGCGCCGAAATCACAAAATTTCATGATGGGTATCGTTTAAGGGGGTTTTTGGTATGCTGAGTACGAATTTCGGGTTAATTTAGAGATCCAATATGGCCGCCGCGCCTAAATCACAAAATTTCATGATGGGTATCGTTTAAGGGGTTTTTTGGTATGCTGAGTACGAATTTCAGGTTAATTTAGAAATCCAATATGGCCGCCGCGCCGTTATCACAAAATTTCATGATGGGTATCGTTTAAGGGGTTTTTGGTAGGCTGAGTACGAATTTAAGGTCAATTTTGCAATCCAAGATGGCCGCCGCGCCACCGTTGTAAAATTTCATGTTGGATACCGTATAAGGGGTTTTTTGGTATGCTGAGTACGAATTTCGGGTTAATTTAGAGATCCAATACGGCCGCCGCGCCGTTTTCACAAAATATCATGATGGGTATCGTTTAAGGGGTTTTTTGGTATGCCGAGTACGAATTTCGGGTTAATTTAGCGAACCAATATGGCCGCCGCGCCGTTATCACAAAATTTCATGATGGGTATCGTTTAAGGGGCTTTTTGATATGCTGATTACGAAATTTATGATAATTTTGCAATCCAAAATGGCCGCCGCGCCACTATTACAAAATTTCATGATGGGTATCGTTTAAGGGGTTTTTTGGTATGCTGAGTACGAATTTTGGGTTAATTTAGAGATCCAATATGGCCGCCGCGCCGAAATCACAAAATTTCATGATGGGTATCGTTTAAGGGGTTTTTTGGTATGCTGAGTGCGAATTTTGGGTTAATTTAGAGAACCAATATGGCCGCCGCGCCGTTATCACAAAATTTCATGAGGAGTATCGTTTAAGGGGTTTTTTAGTATGCTGAATACGAATTTCGGGTTAATTTAGAGATCCAATACGGCCGCCGCGCCGTTATCACAAAATTTCATGATGGGTATCGTTTAAGGGGTTCTTTGATGTGCTGAGTACGAATTTCGGGTTAATTTAGAAAAATCCAATATGGCCGCCGCGCCGTTATCCCAAAATTTCATGATGGGTATCGTTTAAGGGGTTTTTTGGTAGGCTGAGTACGAATTTAAGGTCAATTTTGCAATCCAAGATGGCCGCCGCGCCACCGTTGTAAAATTTCATGTTGGATACCGTATAAGGGGTTTTTTGGTATGCCGAGTACGAATTTCGGGTTAATTTAGCGAACCAATATGGCCGCCGCGCCATTATCGCAAAATTTCATGAGGGGTATCGTTTAAGGGGTTTTTTAGTATGCTGAATACGAATTTCGGGTTAATTTAGAGATCCAAAATGGCCGCCGCGCCGTTGTCACAAAATTTCATGATGGGTATCGTTTAAGGGGTTTTTTGATATGCTGATTACGAAATTTATGATAATTTTGCAATCCAAAATGGCCGCCGCGCCACTATTACAAAATTTCATGATGGGTATCGTTTAAGGAGTTTTTTGGTATGCTGAGTACGAATTTTAAGATAATTTTGCAATCCAAAATAGCCACCGCGCCATTATCACAAAGTTTCATGATGGGTATCGTTTAAGGGGTTTTTTGGTATGCTGAGTACGAATTTTATGATAATTTTGCAATCCAAAATGGCCGCCGCGCCACTATCACAAAATTTCATGATGCATATCGTTTAAGGGGATTTTTGGTCATCTGAGTACGAAAAAAAACCCCTTATACGGTATCCAACATGAAATTTTACAACGGTGGTGCGGCGGCCATTTTTAGTTGCAAAATTAACTCAAAATTCGTACTCAGCATACCAAAAAAACCCCTTATACGATACCCATCATGAATTTTGTGATAATGGCGCGGCGGCCATTTTGGATTGCAAACTAATCATGAAATTCATACTTAGGCATACCAAAAACCCCTTAAACGATATCCATCATGAAATTTTGTGACAATGGCGCGGCGGCCATTTCGGATTGCAAAATTATCATATATTTCGTACTCAGCATACCAAAAAACCCCTTTAACGATACCCATCATGAAATTTTGTGATTTTAGGACGGCGGCCATATTGGATCTCTAAATTAACCCGAAATTCGTACTCAGCATACCAAAAAACCCCTTAAACGATACCCATCATGAAATTTTGTGATTTCGGCGCGGCGGCCATATTGGATCTCTAAATTAACCCGAAATTCGTACTCAGCATACCAAAAAACCCCTTAAACGATACCCATCATGAAATTTTTTGATAGTGGCGCGGCGGCCATTTTGGATTGCAAAATTATCATAAATTTCGTACTCAGCATACCAAAAAACCCCTTTAACGATACCCATCATGAAATTTTGTGATTTTAGGGCGGCGGCCATATTGGATCTCTAAATTAAGCCGAAATTCGTACTCAGCATACCAAAAAACCCCTTAAACGATACCCATCATGAAATTTTGTGATTTCGGCGCGGCGGCCATATTGGATCTCTAAATTAACCCGAAATTCGTACTCAGCATACCAAAAAACCCCTTAAACGATACCCATCATGAAATTTTGTGATAGTGGCGCGGCGGCCATTTTGGATTGCAAAATTATCATAAATTTCGTACTCACAAAAAACCCCTTTAACGATACCCATCATGAAATTTTGTGATTTTGGGGCGGCGGCCATATTGGATCTCTAAATTAACCCGAAATTCGTACTCAGCATACCAAAAAACCCCTTAAACTATACCCATCATGAAATTTTGTGATTTCGGCGCGGCGGCCATATTGGATCTCTAAATTAACCCGAAATTCGTACTCAGCATACCAAAAAAACCCCTTAAACGATACCCATCATGAAATTTTTTTATCCCGGGAATAAGTTCCCATGAGACGCGGAAAAGAGAACAAAATTTCACGCGGGCGAAACTGCGGGCATCAGCTAGTCTATAATAAATGTTTCATTACACGCGAATGCTCGTGTCGGTCAGGGAGGTAGCATCGTAACGTAATGCTCGAGTCGATCTATAAATGTTACATTACACGCGAATGCTCGAGTCAGTCAGGGAGGTAGCATCGTAACGTAATGCTCGAGTCGAATCTATAAATGTTACATTACACGCGAACGCTCGTCGGTCAGGGAGGTAGCATCGTAACGCAATGCTCGAGTCGAATCTAATTTGTTACATTACAGGCGAATGCTCCCGGTCAGGGAGCACCTTAAAACCTATAATCGAAGGAAAAAATAGGGTGACCAAGATTTATAGTGTGTAAATCCAGGCTTTTTACTATTTTAATATCATAGTGTAAATATATTTATATAGCAAGTAGCTTTTCTTGTAAAAAGAGCTACTGATTGTTTCAATTGAATTCCAATTCAATTCAATTGAGAATTAGTGATTCGAATTAGTCTTACGAAAATGTGCTTGTAAGCTTTTAAGTAAAATAGGTTTATTAAAAAGAAAACATATTTGCTGGCGATTGGCAATCATTCATTCTACATGGCGCTGTGTGAAATAGATATTCCACTACATTTAATATTGGTTTTTGGAGCAGGACCTCCTCACTCCCACAGTTCAGCAATCCCAACCACAGCAACCACCAAAAGGAAACAAACCTTAGCAAATCACCACGACGATAACGAACTGCCCAACCCAAAGAAGACAAATGGACGGGACGATAATTCGCCTGATGGCATTTGTAACTTTTTGTAAGATGAAGCGGTCCACAACTATTCTGAGCATTTTCCGTACTTATTTATATAAGGTGTTATTTACTAACTAGAAGTATTCTTCTATAAATGTAGGTATTAAAATGTCGTTTATAAAAAAAGTAAAGTAAGTAGGTACATATAAGTAAAGTATTGACTTTCGATTACATTACATTAATTAAGTACTATACGTAAAAACACCATACAGTACCTCATTACCTACCAACTTAAATATTGGGTAAAAAATATTAGTATTGCGGAAATACCTTACTTGATATTGTCCAGACTACCATCGTTATAGGTTAAACGCAAAGTTTATATTACTTGAATAGTGGTATTTAGATTCAATTTACGTAAAACTAAAGCATTTGAAATTAAATCAGCAATTAAAAATGGTCGAAAACAAGGACGTATCATAGCTATACACATCGACATCGCGACTTTAAAAAACAAATAAACTTTTATAAATTTGAAAAAAGAATTCTATAAATTATCTGTAGTAGCATGCATGAAGTAAACATATTTGCTGGCGAAAGAAAAAAGTCAATATCAGAGGAACGTGGAGTAAAAAGGAAACTTGAATTTCACTTACTGAGACATATGATTACCTACTTAATGTGTTTACGGGTAAAAAGTAATAATTAAATTTATAAAATGTTAGTGCTGTTTATCGGATTAGTAATTACTGGCGTAATTTAAGTCATAAAATCAAACTATAACAATACCATAAAGAAACATCTATTTAATAAGTAATAATTCAGTACATAATAAGTAATCAAAATATTTTTAATTTCAATCATTTTAATAATCTTAATATATTATAATTTTGTTTTACTTTTTATTTATAGAAACATAATTAAATAAAATGAAATCTACTAGCAAAATAAAATATTAAGTAGTACAAAATCTCCCCAACATCCCCTTGTGGGTCGCGCCAAACCACCACAGAATACAGAGTACATTTTCCTTGCTGAACGCCATTTTAGCATTCCGGAAAATAAATAATTATTATTATTTCTGTTGTATTTACGCACGTTTCTATATTTGGCAATTACTGTGTAGTTTGTGCATCATCTGAAGATACAAGAAGGTATGTTTTTTGCGAGTTTTCTTTAACAACAGAATTTAAAACATTGCTAATAGAACTTTTGCAAAGCCTACAGTCGCGTCACTGATTGGTCAGGTAATTCCTTCCTTAACCTTTACGTGTTGCCATTTTCCAGTGTTGATAACGTATCTTAAGGTTTTTTTATAAATCACTAGCTGATGCTCGCGGCTTCGCCCGCGTGAATTTGGTACCCGTTCCCGCTTCCCATGAGAATATTTTCCCGAGATGTAACGTAGCCTGTGTGTTATTCCAGACTATAAGCTATTAAAACATGAATGTGGGTTTATCACACGAAGCGAAGATGAGTGTGATAGATAATAGTATCACATGAGTGTTTTAATACCTAATTATACAATTGCATACTACCCGTTCGCTCTAACTTTGCCGCTGGCGTAGAGGCGTATACCCGAATTGTTAAGGGGCGGTTATAGCGCACAAGTAGGCATTTGGCGCTCCCCTCGCCCCGGGCGCGAGACACACCGCGCGTCGGCAGCGGCAGTCAACTCTCATGCCACAGTATACAGTATAGTAGAAAGAAACAGCATGCTAACTTTGTTTGACGTAGTAAATGCATCTAACTTTATTAAGTGTAGTGATTTATTAGTTTCGTAAATAAAAATAAAAGAGTTAATCGTAAATAAATTATGTATATTATACTATTATTTTTAAGCTAAAGAGTTTGTTTGTTTGTTTAGTTGTTCTAACTCTAGAGTCTAAGAGACTGCTAGTTGAATTTCAAGACTTTCTTAACAGAATGTTCATTTTTGAAAAATACCAAGATATATAACATCACGCTAAGGCGAATAAGAGCTTAGCAGCAACGAAACATTTTTCGACAACTAGGATATTTCATTTCTTTTGAGAGTTTCCGTTGCGTACGTTTGCTACAGTTGCGTAAAAAATGTAAATTACATAATAGCTGGTCATAAAAATTACTAAAGTTTTCTAAAGTTGGTATGCTAAGTATGAATCACAGGATCATTGTGCAATCCAAAATGGCCGCCGCGGTGTAATCACAAAATTTCATAATGGGTGTCGTTTAAAGGGTTTTTTGGTATGCTGAGTACGAATCACGTACTAATTTTGCAATCCAATATGGACGCCGCGCCGTAATCACAAAATAAAATGATGGGTATCGTTTAAGGGGTTTCTTGGTATGCTGAGTACGAATCACGTGATAATTTTGCAATCCAATATGGGCGCCGCGCCGTAATCACAAAATTTCATGATGGGTATCGTTTAAGGGGTTTCTTGGTATGCTGAGTACGAATCACGTGATAATTTTGCAATCCAAAATGGCAGCCGCGGTGTAATCACAAAAATTCATAATGGGTATCGTTTAAAGGGTTTTTCGATATGCTGAGTACGAATTACGTACTAATTTTGCAAACCAATATGGCCACCGCGCCGTAATCACACAATTTCATAATGGGTATAGTTTAAGGGAATTCTTGGTATACTAAGTATGAATCACATGATAATTTTGCAATCCAATATGGCCACCGCGATGTGATCACAAAATTTCATGATGGGTATCGTTTAAGGGGTTTTTTGGTATGCTGAGTACGAATCACATGATAATTTTGCAATCCAATATGGGCGCCGCGCCGTAATCACAAAATTTTATGATGGGTATCGTTTAAAGGGTTTCTTGGTATGTTGAGTACGAATCACGTGATTATTTCGCAATCCAAAATGGCCGCCTCAGTGTAATCACAAAATTTCATGATGGGTATCGTTTAAAGGGTTTTTGGTATGCTGAGTACGAATTACGTGATAATTTTGCAATACAATATGGCCGCCGCGCCGCAATCGCAAAAATCCATGATGGTTATCGTTTAAGGGGTTTTTTGGTATGCTGAGGACGAATCACATGATAATTTTGCAGTCCAAAATGGCCACCGCGCCGTAATCACATAATTTCGTAATGAATATCGTTTAATGGGTTTTTTTGAATGCTGAGTACGAATAACATGATCATTTTGGAATTCAATTTGGCCGCCTAAGCTATTTAGGCCTACTTGCGCGGAGAGTCGAGTTAAATATATAAATATAGAGTTAGTAAGCTCTGAAATAAATAAATAACTTCTTAACTCTGACCACGTCTTGCACAGTTGCAAATTGGCACGCGGTTAATTAACTCACAGTAAACCGAACAAGTTTTTTTAGTCTGTCGTTCCATGCAATCCAACCACACACAAATGTTAGAACGAAGAATGGAACATGTGTCTCTATCTCTTTTACACTACAGTCTGCTACGTATGATTTACGATACTACCATACTTACGATACTACCAGTTACGATACCAATCATAAAATTTTGTGATTACGGCGCGGCGGGCATATTGGATTGCAAAATTATCACGTGATTCGTACTCAGCATACCAAAAAACCCCTTAAACGATACCCATCATGAAATTTTGTGATTATGGCGCGGTGGCCTTTTTGGATTGCAAAATTAGTACGTGATTCGTATTCAGCATACCATAAAACCCTATAAACGATACCCGTCATGAAATTTTGTGATTACAGCGCGGCGGGCATATTGGATTGCAAAATTATCACGTGATTCGTACTCAGCATACCAAAAAAACCCTTAAACGATACACATCATTAAATTTTGTGATTCTGGCACGGCGGCCATATTGGATTGCAAAATTATCATGTGATTCGTACTCAGCATACCAAAAAACCCCTTAAACGATACCCATCATGAAATTTTGTAATTACGGCGCGGCGGACATCTTGTATTGCAAAATTAGTACGCGATTCGTACTCAGCATACCAAAAAACCCCTTAAACGATACCCATCATGAAATTTTGTGATTACGGCACGGCGGCCATCTTGTATTGCAAAATTAGTACGCGATTCGTACTCAGCATACCAAAAAACCCCTTAAACGATACCCATCATGAAATTTTGTGATTATGGCGCGGTGGCCTTTTTGGATTGCAAAATTAGTACGTGATTTGTATTCAGCATACCATAAAACCCTATAAACGATACCCATCATGAAATTTTGTGATTACAGCGCGGCGGGCATATTGGATTGCAAAATTATCACGTGATTCGTACTCAGCATACCAAAAAAACCCTTAAAAACGATACACATCATGAAATTTTGTGATTCTGGCACGGCGGCCATATTGGATTGCAAAATTATCACGTGATTCGTACTCAGCTTACCAAAAAGCCCCTTAAACGATACCCATCTTGAAATTTTGTAATTACGGCGCGGCGGCCATCTTGTATTGCAAAATTAGTACGCGATTCGTACTCAGCATACCAAAAAACCCCTTAAACGATACCCATCATGAAATTTTGTGATTACGGCGCGGCGGCTATATTCCATTGCAAAATTATCACGTGATTCGTACTCAGCATACGAACAAACCCCTTAAACGATACCCATCATGAAATTTTGTGATTACGGCGCGGCGGCCATATTGGATTGCAAAATTATCACGTACTTCGTACTCAGCATACCAAAAAACCCCTTAAACGATACCCATCATGAAATTTTGTGATTACGGCGTGGCCGCCATGTTGGATTGCGAAATTATCATGTAATTCGTAGACATTTTAATGCATTAGGTAGATGGTTACCATGTCGTGAAAACACTTAAAAAGTAAAAGATCACCACATTTTTACCATGAGTCGCGTATGTATTTGTAACGGTTAATCTAATTACATTTTGCCCATTACTGATATTTTTATACTGTGGCGCGATTTCAACGTAATTTGGCATAATAATTACGAAATAGTTGCGAAAAAAACTGACACAGGTCCTGCCTCCACAAGCGCCAGGGCGAGACTGATCGGCCGTCAGCGGCGCAATTCTATTGCGTTTGGTAGATATTCGTACATGATAATTATGTAAATAGTTGTTTATAGAAAAACGCTCGGAAAATGTGTATAAAAACTTAATACCTTTAATTGAGTGCAAAAAAAATTAATAAAATGTTAATAGTTTAGCCACAGTTTTGAAAAAACTATTCTGAGAGAGTCAACTTTGGGATTTTTTTCTATCTAGTGAAATTTATTGGATCGTGTAACGGGCTCGGAATATGTTTAGCTTATATCCTTAACTATTATATATATATTTTTCAGATTTCAAAACCCTTTACTTTTTGACTAGGATTGTTTCAAAAAACTCAAAATCTGACCCACGCGGCCTTAATTAGACGAAGTAAATTGACAGTAGCTAATGTCACTTCGTCATAGAAAATACGCAACATTGTATGAAGAAGTGACATTAGTTGCTGTCAATTTACTTCGTCTAATTAAAAATTCGACTTTAGTATGGAGCCGAGCGGCAAAGTTAGAGCGAACGGGCAGTACAAGACTTTATCTACACCCATGATAAAACAATTTGCAAAAATAATATCGAAGAAAAATAGCGGGAATTCGAATTCGCTTTAATCTTTTTTTTTTTCGGCGATCTTTTGAATCGTTCAGTTGTAGCGAAGTAAGAGTGGCACCTCTGTCCAGCAGGCGTTGTTCGGGAAGGAGTGGGCGGGATTAGGTTGAAGAGTTCAGAACACTCACCGTGAAAGATACGGTAGAATGCAGCGAAAGACGCAATAGTTCTTCGCTGCGCTAACGGCCTTACCTTACCTTACCCATTATATAACAATATGTACCTATATTGTGATCATCACCATTTACTGAAATATAAATCAATCGATGAGTGTTTTTTTTCTTATCTTCTTATCTTTGACTGCCTCTGTGGCACAGTCGGTAGAGATACCGCCTGCGGCGCTGGAGGTCGTGGGTTCGATTCCCACCGGAGACAAATATTTGTGTGACCCATAAATGTTTGTCTCAAGAGTCTGGGTGTATCTATGTATAATATGTATGTATTTAAAAGTATATAAGTATTAATATCCGTGGTGGATCGTGGATACCCATAACACAAGCAGGTTATTCCTAGCTTACTTTGAGATCAGATAGCGTTGTGTGAGATGTCCGTGAATATTTATTTATTTATATCCTAGAAGTAAACTTCTCTATTCAAATTCAAACCAAGGGACTACAACTATTTGCTTTTTACGATTAAAAGTATAGCAATATACGTGACATTAAAAAGTCTTATTAACCGACTTCAAAAAAGAGGAGGTTCTCAATTCGTACGCTATGTTTTTTTATGTATAAGTATTACGCGATAGCGGCGCCGATTTTGATTTTTTTTGTTTGAATGAGGTTACTTCTGAGGTGGTCCCATATCCAGGGTATCAAGATCTGATGCTGGGATCCAGGAGAAATCGAGGGCAACCACCGAAAATTGTTGGGACAACTAGTGCGTTTGCTAACTTTTTGATTAAGTGCTTTAATAAGTAAGTAGGTATACCTACTACAATTTAATAAAGGTCTGGAGTCGATATGATGATGGAACCGAAAGACAGTCGAGGGAATTTCTTAACGATTTACAGCAGTTACCTTGTGTTTCGGCTTGATTGATTTGTGTTGATGAGAACTTTACACCTAGATAGATATACTTATCGGTCTACCCGTCACTTAAAATAATAATACAAAAATAAATTAAACAATAGAACCGACTTCATACAAATCCTTAAAAATAAAATATACCTAGCACATAGTGATATGTATTTTGATTTATCAGATTTTATTCAATTTAATATGGAAGTTGTTGCCATTAATAATACCTACCTACCTATACCTATGGGTTTACTTGGCGCCGACTTCAATATGATATTGAATAAAATCTGGTAAATCAAAATAATAACTTTGTGCTAGGTAAATATTTTAAAGGATTTGTATGAATTCGGTTCAATTTTTTTTTGGGAATATCTCGTCGACGCAACGTAAATCATGGTCACCCTTCTTTTAACTCGAGTTACAGGGTTTAAGTTCTGTAACTCGTGATTTTCAAGCATTAGAACTTCATTCATGATATCTACATATTCTTCGAAATCGTATCAATGATTAGCAAAAATAATGAGACCTCTACCAAATTCTGTTTAAGCTCCACTTTAAGAAACACGTGGCCGCGCGGTTCGCCCTTACGTAAGTGCTGTAGAACGAGAAGTTCAAACTTTAGGGCTATATTTTTCAAATCTACTTTTTCTTCGAAATCGTATCAGTGATTAGCAAAAAGAATTAGACTTCTACAATGCTCCGTTAATGAGAACTGGTGGCCGCGCGGTTCGCTTTATGCGGACTGCGCGGCCATAACTTTGGAGTGCCGTATGTCGTGAAGTTCAAATAGTAGGGCTTTATTTTTATAATCTACATTTTCTTCGAAATCGTGTCAGTGATTAGCAAAAAGAATTAGACTTGTACGTAGCTCCGTTCAAGAGAACTGGTGGCCGCGCAGTTGAATTCATGCGGACTGCGCGGCCACGGTTAAACCCTTATAACTTTCTAAATATTGACTCTTCGAATTTGCGGTTTTCACTGTTCGTTTTCTACGAATTCCTTCGAAATGCTGACATAAGTTTCTTTTTTCTACGACATATTGGCCGAGCAATCGAAATGGACACGAACATCCTGTAGGTATGTGGCGAGAGGTGTGGTGATTGAACGAAGCCTCAGGCATCATATCAAACTCCTCAGAGCACAAACGTAGGTATAAGTGGTAAAACACGTAAAAGGAGGCGAAGTCCCCTTTGTCACGAAGGTACCTGCTCCCTCCACACCGCCTTCTAGGATCATTGACGACTCTCGTAGCTCGCCTTTGCACCAAGTCGAATGAATTAGGTACCTGTTATTCAAGTGCCCCAGCCCAAAGGCGACAGCTGTAGGTACCTACTTACTCCATGTTTTAAAAATGATTTAACCCCTGCTATCTAATAAGGATACACCTATAAGCTGCAATTTTGAGTTGGTTATCCCGCAGACTATTTGCTGCAGTACCTAAGCATAAAGGTCCAGACTACCATGTTATCAAAGTAAAAGTGGGTAGGTATTCTACCTGTGCAAAATTTCATATCAATCCGAACTGTGCATTTTAGTAAGATCCATTTAACCCCTAGTTAGTGACTGATAAACAAACGAGGACCATCTCGATCACATCGGCTGTCGAACAAAAATCTAGGTAGGTACACATTACGTTTGTTGTATGGGAGCCCCCTTAATCCCTCTTTTTTACTGATTTTAGTATTTGTTAATATAGCGGCAACAGAAATACATCATCTGTGAAAATTTCAGCTCTCTAGCTATCACAGTTCCTGAGATACAGCCTTGTCACAGAAAGCCCTTTGGATGGGGAACCCTAATAAAATTAGCTTAAAATAGTCACTCACTTACTCAATTCAAAACATGCGCTATACAACTATTTATCTCCAAAAAACTCTTGCAATGTAAGTAAGTAGCACTCTTGTGATTAGTATTTAAATGGGATATTTTTAAATGCACATCTGTTTAGTTTTTCTGCACACAAGGAAATTCCACTAATTTACTAATTGCAAACCATAAAATTAAATGCCGTTAAAAAAATGTGTAAAATTTAAAAAAAACCAATTGATTAACTAAACATGTCCTACTTAAAAAAACTTAAATATTACTCAGAACTAGATGACCTTTTTAATCGAATTCACACCAAAAATGTGGTTTGACATCGAATAAATGATTTGTAAAACAGAAATGTGAATTATATATCAAAAATACTAGCTTGCATTCTAAATTTGTACAATCTTATAACGGAATAGGTTAGGTTAAACTTTTATTTTTTGATCAATAAAATTTAATTTTGTAGAGGTGACTGATTAAATTGGGGTTTTACTCAGTGCCGGATTAGCCACGTAGCAAGAGTAGCAAATACTACGGGCCCCGCGAATTTGGGGGCCCCGCACTCTACTTTGCATCTCATCGTTCATATGATAGTAGTGCTATTTCCATTTTTGATGAAGCTACATTTTCTATAAGTGATTCTATAGGTGAAGAGACAGCAATTTCTCCTAATTTAGCTATACTGGCACTGCACTGGCACTGCCAGTCCTCTCGATCTAGAGTCGTCGTATTCTAACCAAAAAGTAGTCGATGACATTTTATTACTTGATTCCTATGTCACTACACATTCAAATCAAAAACAAAATGAAAGTAAAATATACTCCAACGATATTGGTGAATGGCCGAGCAACTTTGATAGTGATTATTGGATTGAAAAAGGAAGCAGCGAACTGCAACATAATTGAATAGTGATTATTTGTCTTCAAATAAAATTTACAGAAACGAAAATAAGCCACGATTGTGCCATAAGTAATTATTCACCTATAAACATAAACTAACGAATAAAACTCACGTCAGAGACTGGTTGTGTTATTCGGAAACCAAAAGACGACTATTCTGTTTTGTTTGCAAAGTTACGAATTAAGATAATTCGTCACCACGGTTTACAAAAGACGGATTAGATGACTGGAAGAATGCGCACAATTTGTTGACAAGACACGAAGAAAGCACTCCGCATAGACAAGCCATAATTTCGCTGTTAAACCTCAAAAACAAGAATACGCGTGATGATTCTCAACTTGTGAGCCAAATTGAGACTGAGCATAAGTATTGGAGGCTACTCTTAAAACGAATCATTGCAGTAATAAAGTTTTTAGCAGAACGAGGTCTTGCGTTTCGGGGTAGGGACGAAATTGTTGGTTTGGTTCACCTCACATTGGAAATTATTTAGGCTTGTTAGAATTAATAGCCCAATTTGACGCTTTTATGGCTCAACATATACAAAATCATGCTAATAAAGAAAAGGGACATACCTCATATTTCTCAAAAACAACTTGTGAGGAATTTATTCATCTACTTGCATCAAGTATACTGGATCAAATTATTTGTGAAATTAAGAGATGCAAATACTACTCAATTTCATTGGATTCTACTCCAGATATATCGCATGAAGACCAACTGACTGATAGTGCGCTATGTTCTGCCATCTGCACCAGTGGAAATATTTGTTAAGTTCTTGGACATGGAAGGTCATACTGCAGAAGAACTCGCTCAAAGTTTACTAGGTTTCTTAAGTGAAAGTGGCATTGATATCAAAGGTTGTCGTGGGCAAAGCTACGATAATGCCAGCAACATGAGTGGGAAATACACCGGCATACAAACCCGAATTAAGGGATTAAATAAGTACACATTCCCTGTCTCGCACATTCATTAAATTTGGTTGCTAAGTGCGCTGCAGACTGCTGTACAGAAGCATTACTTTTCTTTGATTTCAATGAAAACATCTATATATTTTTTTTCCACTTCTACCTATCGATGGGGTCATCTTACAAACGCACTTAAAGATTCTACTTCAAAAATTTCGATTTCGAAATGCTTATCGGACACTAGGTGGTCAGCTCGAGCTGATGCTACAAAGGCACTTTTATGTGGTTTTATCACTATTAAGCAAGTTTTAGAAGACATTTTCAATAACGTGGATCAAAAAGCGAAGCGCAGTAATAAAGCTTACGGACTAGTTTCAACGATGAATAATTTAGAACCAAAGATCTGACCAACTGTGAAGAATACCAGCAACAGATATCAAGACCAATAAATCAAACACCTGGACATCGTTTCAAAGTTCAGGTTCTTATTGTCATTATTGATAACGTACTGTCTGCTTTAACTAAACGTATGAAAGCATATCATAAGATTACTAGTGTTTTTGAAGTATTTCGACAGCTAAAATCTGTAACAACAGTAGAGAACTAGAGGGTTTTGAAAAAAATTCTCAAGTATGGTCAGTGCTTACGAAGATGATTTGGAGAACAGTCTAGGTGGCGAATTAGTGCAGTTCGCAGAGCTGCTGAAAAGAGATACTGTTATTGACAGCAAGAAACAGGACCCTCTGGAACAGCAATTTTATCAACTTTTATTAAACATTTCTTTAGAATCGTGTTTCCCAAACTTAGAAATTGCCTTGCGCATTTACTCGTCTTTCATGATCACTAACTGCAGTGGCGAACGTTTTTTTTTTTTCAACATTAGAACGTATTACAAATGAATTCAGGAACACGATGGGCCAAAAACGTCTTAATCATCTCACTTTGTTGAATATGGAGCATGATTTGCTTAGAGAAGTCGATATTGAAAGAGTTATCTCTAAATTTGCCCATATTAAATCAAGAAAAGTGTATTTGTAACAGTTTTGTTTTATTTAATACCCTAAACTTGAACTTGAACCTAAAGCAAACCAAGGGCCCCTTGACAGAATATGCTACAGGCCCCGCGCTGGCTTAATCCGGCACTGGTTTTACTTAGAACTAGCTGACCCGCGCAACTTCGTTTGCGCCACATATGAGAGAGTATTACCTGTTCCCGTCACATGTGCTTCCGTCGCGTAACTTTTCCCCCGTTTTTGAAATATTTACTATTACTGCTCCGCTCCTATTCGTTGTAGCGTGATGCTATATAGCCTATGACACTCCACAATAACTTAGCTTTCTATTGGTGAAAGAATTTTTAAAATCGGATTAGTAGATCCCGAGATTACCCCTTACAATTTAACAAACACACAAACTTTACTTCTTTATAATATTAGTATAGATAAACGATGTTCCTAAAAGTAAATGGCATGTATTTAAATCGATATCTGTTTATTCCCTTTTTCTGAACTAAATATTTCAAAGTTAAACCAAAAATACTGACTTGCACACTAATTATGCACACTAAATAAATCAAATTCACTATACTGTTTATCGGTATTTGCAGAACTGTTTTACTGAACGAATAACTATTATCAAAATAGTATATGTAACAATTCCTTAGTTCAACAAAAATATTAAAACTTTTTTAAGGAAAACCATCGCCTATAATACTTTTAGGAACATCGTTTATTCTAATTAAAACCCCAATTTAATCAGTCACCTCTACAAAATTAAATTTTATTGATCAAAAAAAAAAAGTCTAACCTAACCTAACCCATTTCGTTATATGATTGTACAATTTAGAGTGCAAGTTAGTATTTTTGATATACAATTCGTATTTCTGTTTTACAAATTATATATTCGATGTACAAACCACATTTTTGGTATGAATTCGATTTAAAAGGTCATCTCGTTCTGAGTAATATTAAAGGTTTTTAAGTAGTACATGTTTAGTTAATCAATTGGTTTTGTTGCACAGTATTTAATTTTCAAGTTTGCATTCAGTAAATTAGTGAAGTTACCTAGTGTGCAGAAAAATTAAACAGATGTGCATTTAAAAATATCCCAAAGTAAATTAGGCGATGGCTTTCCTTATAAAAGTTTTAATATTTTTGTTGAACTATGGAATTGTTAGATAAACTATTTTGATAATAGTTATTCGTTCAGTAAAACAGTTATGCAAATACCATTAATCAGTACCTATAATGAATTTAATTTATTTAGTGTGCATAATTAGTGTGCAAGTCAGTATTTTTAGTTTAACTTTAGAATATTTAGTTCAGAAAAAGGGAATATACAGAAATCAATTTAAATACATGCCTATTTAAATTAGTAGGCACTCACCTTGATTGTTATGTACTTCTTACAGGAACTTGTTTTTTAATAATAGATAATGGTAATATAATTAAGACAGCCCCCATTTTTTTTAACGTGAGGGAAAATCCTCATGGGTGTTATTTACACTCCTACCGACTAAAAAACCTCACGTTACGCCAAACAGCCTATGGTTGGGAGCCCCGGGTAAGCCCTCGGAAGGATGTCTCAGGACTCCCAACAGACCCACGGCCGCCGCTGCGGCCTCGCCCAGGGGGTGGTTCGGGTGCTACCCCGTGTCTTTGAGGGGGGGGGGGGTTCAGATGTGATCCCGCTTCTAAGGGGGAGGGGGGCGTGCGTGAATTCCTCACGTCACGCTGCCGTCATAGGCCTGCTAGAGTTAGAGCTCTCTCCCGTTCCCACTTACTCCCGCTGGAGATCATGACTCTCGCCATGGTCTCGAGCGAGAGAGTGTCCACGTCCAGACCCACCACGAGGACCTGGCGCTGTTGCGCCCACGCCGTGCACTCCATCAGCGTATGGAGCGCGGTGTCATCGCTGCGGTCCTCGCAGTGCTGACACTCGGCCGTGGTTTCCCGGTGTCTTCACAGTTACTTAATTACTTACCGAAGCTACCGTGCCCGGCAAGTATCTGTGTCAACCGGTAGGAGAGAGCACCGTGTCTCCTCTCCAGCCACTCGTCCATGAACGGTCTGACCGCCGCGATTGTGGCGACTGCCCCCCTTGGTTGCTCAAGTCGCACCTACCGTGTGTATCCACAGTTTCCTGGTGGAGCTGGGACCGCCGAGCTTCGATGTCTCGAGACGCAGGCCTATGGCCCCGCTCCAGCGTCATCTTGGGCCATGTAAACAATGACGCAAGGGCATCCATACTTACAAACTTTAGCGTTTATCATAGGTACCTACCTATTCCATTCATAATCCAATACAGGTTCCCGTAGGTGAAGGCTGCAGTTGTAACCAAGCTCTGTACGAAATCCTAGAACATCCTTCCAAGGGCTTTCCTGGAGCTCCCGGTCGTAGACAGTGGTAGGGCAAGGGCAACTGTGGTTTTAGTCGATAATTTCCACACGTAAATATAAATAAAATTGGTAAATACGGGCATGTATGGGAGCGAGTGTTCGTGCCGTGCGGTACGTAGTATGTCACAAGCGAAGCCGTGGGCGCAGTTAGTCTTTAATCGTTTTCTTAGACGTAGATAAAGAAATGCGAGCCTGCGAGTCTATCCAATAATAATAAAAGCACAGAGCAACGCGCGCCTTTAGTCAGTTTGCGTTGCACTAGAGTACAAGGGACAGTACTTGTATACATCGATGGCAGCCAGGTTTAAGTTACCAGCCCGATACGAATCTAGTGAAAAAAATGTATGGTAAGTAATTAATTTATTTTTTCTACTATTATGGTGGTAAACAAGCTTCGGCTCCCTTGGGTGTAGCATGATTACAGCCTATAATATTAACTAGATATATCTAATAATAAAAAATATCAATATTAATTCCGATTACTATTAATTTATTGAAAGAAGTGTAAAATAATACTATATACTTAATTAATAACTAATTTATTAATTAAGTAAATATAAGTATAGTGTTATATTGTAATAATAATTACTGTACTGTAATAAAAAATAAGTAATAAAAAAAGGGTAATATTAATATTATTAATAAGGTGCTTACATATGAAATTGGCGTTTTGTATAGGAGGAACAAAAAGTCGAATATTTTTAAATATGATATATTTAATTAATCAAAGTATGAACCATTGTTTTCTATGCATTTTTGCCATCTCATAGGTAGTTCATTGATCCCTTTACTAAAAAAACCAGTCGGACGGGAATCAATAAAATCTGTGAAGGCGATTTGGACTGCCCCATCAGAGTTGAATTTTTTCCCTTGCAAGAAGTTGTCCAAATTTCGAAAAAAATGGTAATCTGTTGGAGCAAGATCCGGGGAGTACGGAGGATGTTTTAGACATTCCAATTGAAGCTCTTCTAATTTGGTAGCCGTCTGTTGTGCAGTGTGTGGTCTAGCGTTGTCGTGAAGCAGCAGTGGCGTGGAGCGATTGACCAGCCTAGGTTGTTTAGCCGCTAGCTTTTCCATCATGGTTTGCAATTGCTGACAATAGACATCAGCCGTAATAGTCTGGCCAGATTTGAGAAAACTGTAATGAACAATACCGGCACTAGTCCACCAAACGCTTACAAGTAACTTTTTTGGGGTTAATTTTCGCTTGGGGCAGGATTTGGCTGGCTGGCCAGGATCCAACCATTGCGCTGAGCGCTTTCGATTATCGTAAAGAATCCATTTTTCGTCACAGGTAATGATTCGGTTTAAAATACCTTCATTATTGTGCCGGTTCAGTAATGTAACGCAGCAGTCGACGCGCTTTTGCCGGTTTGCTTCAGTCAATTCGTGAGGTACCCACCTTTCAAGCTTTTTAATCTTCCCAATTTGCTTCAAGTGAATTAAAACAGTTTTATCACTAACACCGCAGCCTGCAGCTAACTCGGACGTGGTTTGCGATGGATCCGCTTCCACAATAGCCTTCAATACTTCATTATCAACTTGAGTCTCAGGCCGTCCACGGGGCTTGTTCTGCAGGTCGACATTTCCTGAACGAAAACGTTGGAACCAAAAACGAACTGTGTTTTCTTTTGCAACATGACCGCCATACACATCATTCACCCTTCTAGTCGTTTCCGCAGCACTAGTGCCACGGCGGAACTCGTACTCGTAAATAATGCGATATTTTAAGTTTTCCATTTTGTAAAATGAGTGACGCAAACAGAAAAAAACAGAAGAAAAAAACAAATGAATGACGGTCATCGAAGGATAAATACATGAGTAAATAGCTGGGAAAATTTGAATTTGGAATTCCTTACCAAAGAGGAGAAAATCGTAATTAAAGTGGCCAGTACGAAAAACGCCAATTTGATGTGTAAGCACCTAATATTATAAAAAAGGAAAGATTTGATTGTTTATTTGTTTGCATCAAATAGCTCAGAAACTACTGAACCGATTTGAAAAATTCTTTCACTGTTGGGAAGCTAAGTACCTACCTACACTATTCCCGGTTGACCAAGGCTATATTACATTCCCGTATTCCCACGGGAACGGGAGCCACTTGGGTGAAACTGCGTGTTGGCCGTTGTGAATAATTTTGCGGGATCAGCGTGTACGTTACCCCAGCAGGAAAGTAGCTCCTAGACTGATTTGAGTGGAACCTATTACTAGTGCTTAATCTACTATACTGGGTGTAACAAAATTGACTCTCCGAATTTCATGGGATGACTTGGCATCGGAATGAAAATTTATAGGACCTTTAAAAACGGAATTACGGTTCTATTATTAGAGTTAACGGGATATTTACCATGTACTATTGAGTTCCTCCGTGGTCATGGTGCTTGCAACAGCGCCGAAATATCGGAAATACTCAATAGTACCTACTGCCGCTCAGTAGCGATAGAAAGAGTGATAATGAAAATTTATAGGACCTTTAAAAACGGAATTACGGTTCTATTATTAGAGTTAACGGGATGAAGCAGGCCCAAGACGGCAGCGTGACGTGAGCAATTCACGCACGCCCCCCCTTAGAAGCGGGATCACACCCGAAACCCCCCAAAGACGCGGGATAGCACCCGAACCAGCCCCTGGGCGAGGCCGCAGTGGCGGTCGTGGGTCTGTTGGGAGTTCTGGGACATCCTTCCGAGGGCTTCCCCGGGACTCCCAACCACAGGCTGTTGGGCGTGACGTGAGGTTTTTTAGTCGGTAGGAGTCCGGCATAACATTCAGAGTTAACGGGATATTTACTATTGAGTTCATCCGTGATCATGGTGCTTGCAACAGCGCCGAAATATCGGAAATACTCAATAGTACATGGTAAATATCCCGTTAACTCTAATAATAGTGTTACTGACCATGAAGGAATTACGGTTAAAGTAGTTAACTGGAAATCTCACATCGAAGTAGTCTGTAAAAAACTCCATCAATTCTCCTATGCTCTTTATAGGCTCCGACAAGTGGTAAACATAAAAGCCAACCTAATGACAGCGTACCACGGTTGTGTTGCGTCAACAATACGATATGGGATAATATTTTGGGGTAACTCCGTAGAAACGGACAGAGTTTTTATAGCGCAAAAGCGATGCCTCAGAAGTATTTGCAACTTACAACAGACCGATTCCTGTAAACCATATTTTATTGAATTGGGTGTATTGACAATGCCGGCCTTATATATATATGAAACAGCAGTTTTTGTCAAACTCAACCTTAAATTATATGAGTTTCGTACAAGAGAACGCCATAAACATAAATTAAGGCTATCAAAAAGCTCCACCGCATTGCTACACAATAGTATATTTTGCACGGCACAGCGCATATATAATAAAATTCCACTAGATATTAGAAATGACAGTAACATTATATTTCCTATAAAAAAAACCTACTTGAGCTGCTTATAGCTAAATGCTATTACTCGGTTAAAGAATATTTGGATGACCATACACTATCATAGAAAAGCAAACTGAGGCTATTGACATTTGTTATTGTAAGCGGTAATGATTGTATATATTTGACATTGTTAGTTTATAGTATTGGTTCCTAAATGATTTTTCTTTGTTAAATTTAGTTATGGTCTATACCATGTAATGTAATATGCTGAATATTAATAATTTGACATATAGGTAAATTAATATTGTAATGACACAAAATTTTAACTTTTATGACTGGTGTAATGTTTCTCCTATGTACTCAATGTTTCTGTATTTTTTTCTGTTTATGTTTAAATATTGTACGTCGAAACGACAGAACATGGTCGATCCTAAAATGTATCTATTTTTAAACATCATCATTGTACCCATGTTGCACAATAAAGAATAATTGAATTGAATTGAATTGAATTCAATTGAATTGAATTGAATACTCCAGCAGGAATCGTTTTTGTAAAATATTAGATAATTACATGTAAAATATTTCTCTCTAAGATCATTCGTCTAAACGAATGATCTTAGAGAGAAATATTTTACATGTACCGAGGGCTTATACTTGTACAATTTGTGCGTCTTAGGGTTTTCGTTATATTGAGTTTCCTGCTGGAGTAACGTTTTGTGCAATGTTGTATCTCGAAAACCACTACATGTGCGCCTCTAGACTAAACTTACACGAGCCCTTAATTTGTACCGATTTGTGCCGTAATTAGATTCAGGAAAATGTTAATAGTTTTCAAGTAATCACCCTTTGTTGAAAACCTGAAAAAATGTTGCACCACCTAAGCGAGAAGATCTATGAACTCGCTAAAAACTGTATTCGATCCTGCTCGACACTTACAATAACCGTAAAAAGTTTAATAAGTGTACATTCATGCGATATCGAATAATATTACTAAAACTCAAAACAACGGTGTCAAAACTTTGACATCAAAATACAAGGAACTGACTCAACGCAAGATAAGGAAGTATAAATAAAAACCTTGTGCGTCTAATTTAATAATATATGGTGAAAATTCAGCGTGAAATATTTCGTATTTAAGAAGACATAAACAAAAAACAAAACATACTAACATCGGATGGTTATCCGACTAAATTCGAATGACGTGTGTAGCGCCTCTGGTGTTGCAAATGTCTATAGGCTACGGTTACCAACCATCCGGTGGGCCGTAAGCTTGTCTGTCACCTAAGTAGTATAAAAAAAAAGACTACAAAAAAGCGACGGTTTTATACATATCGATGACCTTCTTAATTTTACTCGCGAACAATTTGGAACGTATTGTGTCTGAGTACAATGAAGTAGAAAAGTACTATTAAATAAAATAAACCTGCTATTGGATTATATTCTGTCAGCGGTTTCCGTGAAATTGCACATGATTAAGTACACATATATTATATTTGAATTAAAATTAGTTTATACTACCTACTACTTATAAAAGAATAGGTAGACATAAGCAACAACGTGACATAAATGTGTCTTATGAGCATACAGACACACTATTTCTATTAAGTCTTAAGTTCGATACAATGAATTGCTTTTTTTTTCAGATTCATATTCATCATTATAAAAAAGTCAGTGGCAGGCGGGGCAATAAAACGTGCAATAGAGACAGCGCACATCATGCTCTCCGTCGCACTCTTGCTCTGTTTATGGATGACGTGACACAGACACAGAGATACGCCTTGTTTGTGTAGATGCGTTTATCGATAACAACAGGTCTCGGGAAATGAAACTGTTTATTGGTATTATTAATTTATTCTCATAAAATTATTAGAGGTCATCATCGTCGTCCGTTTCGCTATCACCGATATTTATTATTAGCCGTTAGCATAAAAATGATTTCTTCAAGTCCTGTTCTTGCAGTTTCAGCGTGACGAACACCCAAAAATTCCGAAATATGTTTTTCCGAATTTCAATATTCCGATGTTCAAAATTCCGAAGATTATAATTCCTAAGAAACAAAGCTCCGAATATTCAAAAGGACGATATTCATTTATCCGAAAGTCATAAGTACGAATCTTTATTTTTCCTAATTTCATTAGTACGAATAATCAAAAGACCGGACTGTTATTTTTCCGAAAAACATTATTCAGAATTTCAAATATCCGAAAATTCACTGTTAAAGTTTTTTTAATAAAGTACGGTCTAGTCTAACTACCGGAGATATTATTTCCATTTCCGAGTCGAGGTGTTAACCATAATAAGTAAATGGTTAACACCCCGACTCAGAGTACCCCGACTCGGATAGGTTAGGTTAGAAGGGTAAGGCGGGAGCGAAGCGGAGCGGAGCTCCCGCCTTAGCCTTCGTGGTTATTTTTTTTGTTTTGTCGTTTGCCTTCCACTCACTTGGAAATAATATTTTTGGTAGTTAGACTTGACTATGCTTTATTTAAAAAACGGGTGGAATCGGGAACATAAATAATCGTCTTTAATGATAAGTTTTCGGGTTAAAACAGGAACGGGTGGAAACGACATTCACCCTTCGTATTTATGATATTTCGGATTTTTGATAATCGGAGTTCGTATTTATAATACGGCGGATTTTTAATGATTCGGAATTCAACGGTTCGGTTTCTTGAAATTCGGCAATCTGACAGTCGGAATTGTAAACATTCGGAATTTTAAAATTATGACTTTTAATGAAAAGGATTTATGAAACATCGGATTTTTGACTTTCGGGATTTCGAATCATTCGGACTTATGAAATTCGGAATTATGAAATTCGTGATTGCGACTTTCGGAATTAAGTTTTTCGTATTAATGTAGTGTACCCGACGCACACATTATTGCCAATTTTTATCTATAGTTACGTTTTCGATAGGTTCATTTGTAAACCTTTCCAAACCTTTTCCAATCATTGTTTATCGCCTCAGTTGTGCCGCTGGTTGGCCAGCTTCCTGCGCGGGCGACGTATACGCGTTCTCTGTGATGGTCAGGCTTCCTGCTTTTTGCAGGTAAATGCCGGAGTACCACAGGGATCGGTATTGTCCCTAACTCTCTTTCTTCTGCATATCAATGACATGCTGTCCCTTGGGTGCATTCATTGTTATGCGGATGATAGTACGCTACATGGGAGCTATTCTGGCCGTCCAGCGGAGGGGCGTGGTGACGTGGAGGAGAAGAGACGGCAACTCGTGGTGGATCTCGACCGGGACCTGGGTCACATTGCCCAATGGGGTTCAGACAACCTGGTCGAGTTCAATGCCAAAAAAAACATGCGTGTGCGTTTTACAGCTAAGAAGTCCCCATTCCTTCCTCTACCCTCTCTTCAGAGCATTACGATTCAACTAAAGGACAACCTGGAGATCCTCGGTATAGACGTCCGGCATGAGCTCAATCACTAAAACTACATAGAGAGTTATATTGGGCTGACCTCGCGTAAACTTGGAGTCCTAAATAAGGTGAGACGGTACTTCACGCCACATCAGAGATGTTTTCTCTACAAGACGCAAATTCGTTCCTGCGTCGAGTACTGTTCTCACCTTTGGGATGACTCTGCGAGGTACTTACTAGACGCGCTTGACGCTATGCAGAGACGTGCTATCCGAATAATATTGGTTGTCCTGAGGTGACGGGAGGCCTCGAACCGTTAGCGCAGCGAAGAACCATAGCGTCCTTGGCTGCTTTCTACCGAATGTATCGCGGCGAATGTTCTGAAGAGCTCTTCAACCTGATCCCTCCCTCTCCTTCGATCCCGAACAACGCGTGCCGGGCAGAGATGCCACTCATACACAGTAGAGAGAATTGTCGCCAGAACTGAGCGTTTCAAAAGATCGTTCCTCTGTCGAACTGTAAAAACTTGGAACGACCTGCCCGCACACGTGTTTCCCTCATCTTACTATCCCGGGTTCTTTAAGAGGAGCGTGAAGAGGCACATCACAGGGCCGCCAACTTGAGGACCACTGTCAAAAGTGGCCCCCAATCGCTAGATGCGCCACGGCTTTCCATCAGGCTGGTGGCGACGTCAATTTGGCGTGCTGAATATAAAAAAAAAACGTTTTGTTTTTTTCTGCCACTTCTCCTTTTACCTACGCCCAAATTAGCTTGATCGGATTGTATTGGCAATGAAATGGTGGTAACCGAATAACTTCGTGACCGTATTTGGTTTGTTAATTCTACCGACAGAGTTCTTAAACTAATTTCACAAATCATTGCAGTTAGTTCGCGAGGCTTATCGAAGTTGAGGTCCTTTAACTTGACAGAATCTTGTTTTAACTCCGTTAAAAAACTTAACTTACTATCAAACTTTAATAAGCCCATGTTTTGATGTATTCCATATTATCGGTAGTCCAGTAATTTGCGAGTGCACATCCCTGTTACGAAAGTGATTTATGGCACCGACTGCCACGAGTTTTTGCATTTAGTAGACAGTTGTTTTTATAATACAAGATTCCTTTCTTCGTCTCGCATTTCAGTAGTCACATCACAAGGAGTCGCTCTATATCTAGTTTGGAGGAAGTCAAACCGTTCATATGCGTAATACATTAGTGGGTCAGGGACAGATACATAAAAGACGCCTTATCATGCGAAGTGTTTTTTTACTAGGATGTGCGCGGCAAACAAACAATTGCAGTTTTGATGCCAAGGAAACTGACGCTATCACGGTTGCACTGTTAGTTTTTACCGATGATAATTTTATCCAGTTGTTTTAAAGTAGCGCATCATTTTTGAACTTCATGACATGTATGCCATGTTGGATGATCTGCCTCTTAACATTATCTATACTTATAATAAAACTGTTGAGGGTCGAGAGTCTGTACATGGAAGATATTTTCAAAATTTTAATCGTAGGGCGTTCTATAATCGATACTGAAGCCGAAAATGTAATTAAAAATTTTCATGTCTATCTGTCTGTCTATCTGTCTTTCTGTCTGTCTGTCTGTCTGTCTGTATCCCAAATAAGTATCACGCCAAAACTACTGAATCGATTTGAATGATACTTGGCACAATTTAAGCTTATGATCCGAGGAAGGTTCTAGGATACTTTTAATTGCGATATTTTGCGCGGTTCCTTCAGGAGAGGGGATGAAAGGCAAAATAGTTTTATAGCTATAATTTTTCACTGCGTGGTCCGATTTCACAAATTTTTTTTCTGAGTACTTTAAGCTCTATTCCACACTATTTTCAAAATTGAGGGTTATGTAGTTCAGAAATTAGGGGCATCTCAACTTTCGGTAAACCTAGAATTCTAGGGTTATTTTGAATGTGAGGGTAAATCTAAACGGGCGTGTTGGCTTAATCATAAAAGAGCTTAATGATTAAGGCTATTGTAAAATAATTCAGTACGCGCCGAAGGCGTGGACTGAATTGTTTTAGAATAGACTTAATCTTTAAGCTCTTTTATGATTAAGCAAACAGGGCCACTTCACACGCTGCTTGATGAGTCTCATGAAGAAGTGCCCATCCTTTTTCGTACACCTTATGTGACGTAAACGAAGTTGCGAGGGTCAGCTAGTAATAAATAATAAGGAGTAGGGCAGACCGGGGCTGGTTGACTATAGGGGTAGGTAGACTAACTATCAATAACTCGGCCAAAGCAATGGCTTGGAGCCAACCGATGACACCCGAGAGTCCGCTACCTCTCCCCGCTCAGTCACTGGCAGCGCGGTGTCGCGCACGCGCACCGTTTAAGTGAAGGATACTAAAGTTAAAAATTAACGTAGGTAAGTAATTATTTTCATCGTAAGGTTTTTTGTAATAATGCCTATTTATTCATGATTACTGATTGTCAAAGAATTTATAGTGGATGTTTGATTCATGTTCTTTCTTTTATGTATGATGTTATTTGATTTCTTAGCAGTTTTGTGGGTATGTCATGTGATTGAAAATAAAAATGTGGTTCGGGGCTAGTAGACTAATGTATAACGGGGCTGGATGACCAATAATCGTACATAAAAAAAAGAACATGAATCAAACATCCATTATGACATTTTTGACAATAAGAGTAACCATAAATATATAGGCATTATTCCAAAAACATTACGATGAAAATAATTACTTACATACGTTATTTTTTATCTTTAAATTCCTTCACTCAAATGATGTGCGCGCGCGACGCCGCTCTCTCGGTGATTTATTGTATGTGTGTTTTATTTTCAATAAAAAATAATAAAAATAATAACTGTTTATGTATGTTGCCTTTTATCCTATTTCCTCGTAGATTTTGCCTTTACAAGTCCATAGGTCAACTTACCCCAGGCGAATAGTCAACCTACCCCAAGCATGGGGCAGGTTGACCAGTTTTTCTTATTGTATAAGATCTAGCCTGTACCCTATATTATAATGAATTAGGTGCTTTTTGCTATATTTTTCCAAAACTTAATAGTTAACCTATGAAATAAACCTGTTTTTGAATTAATATTCTATAAAGAAATAAAAATATAAGCCTTTAAGCTGAAACCTAGTCAACCAGCCCCGGTCTACCCTACACAATTCATTCTGTAGTGGAATATGTATGACCCTGCCTTCAAACCCGAGAGTATTGGACATTACAGGGCTCATTGCTACAGAAAAAACAGTAAATCATTTGAATGTTATGATAACCTATATAGTAAAATCCAACGAAGCGGTAAATATAATATCATGCCACATGTATTAATCTTCTTGGTGGAATAGACAAAATTATACAAGGTTAGGCACAGTTTTGAGAGCTGTGTTTGGTGTAAATGTACCTAAAGTCAACCGTACCCTTCTTCTGTCGCAGTCGGGTAAAATAACCCTGTAGACTGACCCTTCAACACACTAAAAAATATATCGAAAATCGGTAATCGCAAGGATCTATCTCCACCACCCTAAAAATGAAAAAAGATTTCCCATTTTCCAAAAAAAAATTTTCATCTCACCTTACCAGACCAAATTTTACGATTCTGCAAACAGCAACCGGACTATTGATAAATTGTTTATTTTACTGTGTATAATAATAAATAATAATGAAAACACATTATTTATAATAAAAAAACAAAACACACACGCACTTGGTACCTTAGATCATCTAACCACAGGATGCGCCTTACTTAAGCATTGTTTTCTGCCATTGCACATGACCATTTGGTCTTTTGGCTTTATGAAAAGCCTGTACATCAGTACATCATTTTATATGATTAAACTAGTACATTACATTGTAGTTGACTGTACAATAACAATTAACACACAACAGCCATTACGCGTTTGTCGATTAATACATTTTTAAATGCAATGAAATTTTATATGTCTTTGTGTTTCCCCCTTCACTTATATGAAAACTGGCAGAATATTTTTGTATGCGGTGGTTCGCAAAGGCTAGTCCCGTGTTATATGGTCTAAGCTTGGTACACACGCACTTAACAAAAAAAACATTGATTACTCTACCACCACACCATATTTTACGATTCTGTAAACACCAAACGGATTATTGATATATTGTTTGTAGGATTGAGTGGTGTCAGGTGGCACGTTGCTACATTCCGATGTAACCATCACTTTGTAGGTAGTTCGGCGAGGAAACCAGGAATCGTGGTATAAAGAAATAATGCGTGGTTTAGTTAACACTCATTTAGTCAATCGTATAACTAACACTAAACACAAAGAACCTCCTAGGACTAACTAAATCTACACTGTTATAACATTCCACCAGAGCACGTGGGCGCGTGCGCACCGGTCGATCGTTGCACCAATAATGACCGAGACTCGACTGACGACGTCCTGATATGTCGTGCGTGGCCGCCCCTCCAGCGCTCGGTGTTATGTCACCTGTCAATGTCACTTGTCATTAGGATCACATTTGAAGTGTGCCGTCACGGCCAACCCTGACTATCGCACGTCCTCGGGCGAAACACCTGTAGAAATTTAAGAATGCGTTAATGATCGCTCGTCCATTCCTGACAGAAATTGTGAACTTAACTTCCTTTCCCAATAAGCCGGGCGTACTAAGCCCTTTAAACCAAATAGTACTTGAAACGGGTTGAGGCATCCGAGGCCTCTTAAACTAGCTAGCGCAACACACAGACATGGCTCAGGCTTACGAGGCCTTCCCAACCAGTCCAACCTTCAACAAAGACGTGGCCCAGGCGTACGTACCTCTTTTAACCAGTCTAAGTAGACGTGGCCTGGGTATACGCAGCCTCTTCAACCAGCCCTACCAACATAGACGTGGCTCGGGCGCACGTACACATTTCAAGCGTACGCGGCCCCTTCATCCAGTCCGACCAACACAGACGTGGCCCGGGCGCACGTACACATTTCAAGCGTACGCGGCCCCTTCAACCAGTCCGACCAACACAGACGTGGCCCGGGCGCACGTACACATTTCAAGAGTACGCGGCCCCTTCAACCAGTCCGACCAACACAGACGTGGCCCGGGCGCACGTACACATTTCAAGCGTACGCGGCCCCTTCAACCAGTCCGACCAACACAGACGTGGCCCGGGCGCACGTACACATTTAAAGCGTACGTGGCCCCTTCAACCAGTCCGACCAACACAGACGTGGCCCGGGCGCACGTACACATTTCAAGCGTACGCGGCCCCTTCAACCAGTCCGACCAACACAGACGTGGCCCGGGCGCACGTACACATTTCAAGCGTACGCGGCCCCTTCAACCAGTCCGACCAACACAGACGTGGCCCGGGCGCACGTACACATTTCAAGCGTACGTGGCCCCTTCAACCAGTCCGACCAACACAGACGTGGCCCGGGCGCACGTACACATTTCAAGCGTACGCGGCCCCTTCAACCAGTCCAACCAACACAGACGTGGTCCAGGCGCACGTAACCTTTTCAACCAGTCCAACCAGACGTGGTCTAGGCTTACGCGGCCTCTCCAACCAGTCTGACCAACAAAGACGTGGCCCAGGCGCACGTACCCTTTTGAACCAGCCTAAACAGACGTGGCTCAGGCATACGTGACCTCTTCAACCAGTCTTCCCCATAACAAAAGCGTGACTTTGTATAGCGGCAGAGGTTCATACATAAATCGACTCACGAATCTGTAGAACGTGAAAGAGGCACACAAAGGTCGCGAATCCTGGCGATTCGCTTCAGAAAGAAAAGGAACAGTCTCACCGGATGACGTCAGCAGTGCACCTCCAGCTGTGATGTTAGTTCTGCGACACGGCCATCACGACGACTCACACGTCCTCGTGTGAAGCATCGCAAACATTTACAGCATCTGAAACAACAGTTTATCCAAAGTACAGAATCTTTTGCTCGACCTTCCTGACCGAAGAGTCGGGCATCAGCTAAATAAACTCGACATATTAAGTCTGCATTATTTTATTCTAAACAGTTCGCAACGCTTATTAAATCTGATCACAATACATACATACAAACACATACACACAGTCACGCTCCCATAGGCAGAGGCACAGTATACGCCCACATTTCACCTTATGGTTTTATGTCCCACGCAATAGGTGGTGAGCCTATTGCTGTGTCTCTGCTATTTTTTTACTCTTGATTATTTTGATCTCTTGAGTATTGCTGATCACAATAGGTACTCAATTAAATCGAAATCGGCGAGTTCAGTATGCAATACTCTTAACTCAATGGAATGGAGGCTTTACTCCATCCGGCCAGGTAGTGGGACTTCCATCCTGTACCCACTTCAGATTATGGTATGAATTGAACCAGAAAATGCCTACCTTCGGCACTTTTTTTTTATACCACTAAGGTGGCAGACAAGGACTGGTGGTCACCGTAGCATATGAACGCTTGCAACACCAGAGGCGCCACCACTCCCGTGCTGCCGACCCTGTAAAAACCTTCAAAGACCCCTTTCAAAGAACCCTATGCTGTAGGCTTTTCCTTACGGCTTGACGAAGTAGGTCACTATAAAGACCCATGGCTAGCATGAATCTGCGCGCGGCCAGAGTAATTCGCATACTACACTCACTCACTCGCGTGAAGGTCTTACTCCTTCATCATCATTTGTCAGGTAAGTCTTTAAAGAATCTACTCACTTGAGGGTCTAACCCCTTCGTCATCTCAACGACCTACTTAATGGAAAAAGAAAAGGACTACGTGACCTGTAATTTGCAAGGTCCATCCTCGTAGCACGTCGATCTTCATAACTACCCAGCAGCTCGATGAGGATACGCCTCCCGTAGCTCCGGCACAACATAATCTGCTAGTGACCGCGCCGCCCGTGCCGCACGCTGTTAGTTTTCACACCAGTGCTCGCGCAAGCCGCTGTCGACCCGCGCTCTGCTTCTCCGCTGCGCTGGCGATGGAGCACCCACAGCGGCCACAGCGCAACAGTTCACGAAGAAGTTACATGAAAATTAACAAAATTTAGAGTTAAAGTACACCGGTAACAAGTTACTGTACATGTCTTCCGCCGAATCGAATCGAATATCCCGTTAACTCTAATAATAGTGTTACTGACCATGAAGGAATTACGGTTAAAGTAGTTAACTGGAAATCTCACATCGAAGTAGTCTGTAAAAAACTCCATCAATTCTCCTATGCTCTTTATAGGCTCCGACAAGTGGTAAACATAAAAGCCAACCTAATGACAGCGTACCACGGTTGTGTTGCGTCAACAATACGATATGGGATAATATTTTGGGGTAACTCCGTAGAAACGGACAGAGTTTTTATAGCGCAAAAGCGATGCCTCAGAAGTATTTGCAACTTACAACAGACCGATTCCTGTAAACCATATTTTATTGAATTGGGTGTATTGACAATGCCGGCCTTATATATATATGAAACAGCAGTTTTTGTCAAACTCAACCTTAAATTATATGAGTTTCGTACAAGAGAACGCCATAAACATAAATTAAGGCTATCAAAAAGCTCCACCGCATTGCTACACAATAGTATATTTTGCACGGCACAGCGCATATATAATAAAATTCCACTAGATATTAGAAATGACAGTAACATTATATTTCCTATAAAAAAAACCTACTTGAGCTGCTTATAGCTAAATGCTATTACTCGGTTAAAGAATATTTGGATGACCATACACTATCATAGAAAAGCAAACTGAGGCTATTGACATTTGTTATTGTAAGCGGTAATGATTGTATATATTTGACATTGTTAGTTTATAGTATTGGTTCCTAAATGATTTTTCTTTGTTAAATTTAGTTATGGTCTATACCATGTAATGTAATATGCTGAATATTAATAATTTGACATATAGGTAAATTAATATTGTAATGACACAAAATTTTAACTTTTATGACTGGTGTAATGTTTCTCCTATGTACTCAATGTTTCTGTATTTTTTTCTGTTTATGTTTAAATATTGTACGTCGAAACGACAGAACATGGTCGATCCTAAAATGTATCTATTTTTAAACATCATCATTGTACCCATGTTGCACAATAAAGAATAATTGAATTGAATTGAATTGAATTCAATTGAATTGAATTGAATACTCCAGCAGGAATCGTTTTTGTAAAATATTAGATAATTACATGTAAAATATTTCTCTCTAAGATCATTCGTCTAAACGAATGATCTTAGAGAGAAATATTTTACATGTACCGAGGGCTTATACTTGTACAATTTGTGCGTCTTAGGGTTTTCGTTATATTGAGTTTCCTGCTGGAGTAACGTTTTGTGCAATGTTGTATCTCGAAAACCACTACATGTGCGCCTCTAGACTAAACTTACACGAGCCCTTAATTTGTACCGATTTGTGCCGTAATTAGATTCAGGAAAATGTTAATAGTTTTCAAGTAATCACCCTTTGTTGAAAACCTGAAAAAATGTTGCACCACCTAAGCGAGAAGATCTATGAACTCGCTAAAAACTGTATTCGATCCTGCTCGACACTTACAATAACCGTAAAAAGTTTAATAAGTGTACATTCATGCGATATCGAATAATATTACTAAAACTCAAAACAACGGTGTCAAAACTTTGACATCAAAATACAAGGAACTGACTCAACGCAAGATAAGGAAGTATAAATAAAAACCTTGTGCGTCTAATTTAATAATATATGGTGAAAATTCAGCGTGAAATATTTCGTATTTAAGAAGACATAAACAAAAAACAAAACATACTAACATCGGATGGTTATCCGACTAAATTCGAATGACGTGTGTAGCGCCTCTGGTGTTGCAAATGTCTATAGGCTACGGTTACCAACCATCCGGTGGGCCGTAAGCTTGTCTGTCACCTAAGTAGTATAAAAAAAAAAGACTACAAAAAAGCGACGGTTTTATACATATCGATGACCTTCTTAATTTTACTCGCGAACAATTTGGAACGTATTGTGTCTGAGTACAATGAAGTAGAAAAGTACTATTAAATAAAATAAACCTGCTATTGGATTATATTCTGTCAGCGGTTTCCGTGAAATTGCACATGATTAAGTACACATATATTATATTTGAATTAAAATTAGTTTATACTACCTACTACTTATAAAAGAATAGGTAGACATAAGCAACAACGTGACATAAATGTGTCTTATGAGCATACAGACACACTATTTCTATTAAGTCTTAAGTTCGATACAATGAATTGCTTTTTTTTTCAGATTCATATTCATCATTATAAAAAAGTCAGTGGCAGGCGGGGCAATAAAACGTGCAAAAGAGACAGCGCACATCATGCTCTCCGTCGCACTCTTGCTCTGTTTATGGATGACGTGACACAGACACAGAGATACGCCTTGTTTGTGTAGATGCGTTTATCGATAACAACAGGTCTCGGGAAATGAAACTGTTTATTGGTATTATTAATTTATTCTCATAAAATTATTAGAGGTCATCATCGTCGTCCGTTTCGCTATCACCGATATTTATTATTAGCCGTTCGCATAAAAATGATTTCTTCAAGTCCTGTTCTTGCAGTTTCAGCGTGACGAACACCCAAAAATTCCGAAATATGTTTTTCCGAATTTCAATATTCCGATGTTCAAAATTCCGAAGATTATAATTCCTAAGAAACAAAGCTCCGAATATTCAAAAGGACGATATTCATTTATCCGAAAGTCATAAGTACGAATCTTTATTTTTCCTAATTTCATTAGTACGAATAATCAAAAGACCGGACTGTTATTTTTCCGAAAAACATTATTCAGAATTTCAAATATCCGAAAATTCACTGTTAAAGTTTTTTTAATAAAGTACGGTCTAGTCTAACTACCGGAGATATTATTTCCATTTCCGAGTCGAGGTGTTAACCATAATAAGTAAATGGTTAACACTCCGACTCAGAGTACCCCGACTCGGATAGGTTAGGTTAGAAGGGTAAGGCGGGAGCGAAGCGGAGCGGAGCTCCCGCCTTAGCCTTCGTGGTTATTTTTTTTGTTTTGTCGTTTGCCTTCCACTCACTTGGAAATAATATTTTCGGTAGTTAGACTTGACTATGCTTTATTTAAAAAACGGGTGGAATCGGGAACATAAATAATCGTCTTTAATGATAAGTTTTCGGGTTAAAACAGGAACGGGTGGAAACGACATTCACCCTTCGTATTTATGATATTTCGGATTTTTGATAATCGGAGTTCGTATTTATAATACGGCGGATTTTTAATGATTCGGAATTCAACGGTTCGGTTTCTTGAAATTCGGCAATCTGACAGTCGGAATTGTAAACATTCGGAATTTTAAAATTATGACTTTTAATGAAAAGGATTTATGAAACATCGGATTTTTGACTTTCGGGATTTCGAATCATTCGGACTTATGAAATTCGGAATTATGAAATTCGTGATTGCGACTTTCGGAATTAAGTTTTTCGTATTAATGTAGTGTACCCGACGCACACATTATTGCCAATTTTTATCTATAGTTACGTTTTCGATAGGTTCATTTGTAAACCTTTCCAAACCTTTTCCAATCATTGTTTATCGCCTCAGTTGTGCCGCTGGTTGGCCAGCTTCCTGCGCGGGCGACGTATACGCGTTCTCTGTGATGGTCAGGCTTCCTGCTTTTTGCAGGTAAATGCCGGAGTACCACAGGGATCGGTATTGTCCCTAACTCTCTTTCTTCTGCATATCAATGACATGCTGTCCCTTGGGTGCATTCATTGTTATGCGGATGATAGTACGCTACATGGGAGCTATTCTGGCCGTCCAGCGGAGGGGCGTGGTGACGTGGAGGAGAAGAGACGGCAACTCGTGGTGGATCTCGACCGGGACCTGGGTCACATTGCCCAATGGGGTTCAGACAACCTGGTCGAGTTCAATGCCAAAAAACACAGGCGTGTGCGTTTTACAGCTAAGAAGTCCCCATTCCTTCCTCTACCCTCTCTTCAGAGCATTACGATTCCACTAAAGGACAACCTGGAGATCCTCGGTATAGACGTCCGGCATGAGCTCAATCACTAAAACTACATAGAGAGTTATATTGGGCTGACCTCGCGTAAACTTGGAGTCCTAAATAAGGTGAGACGGTACTTCACGCCACATCAGAGATGTTTTCTCTACAAGACGCAAATTCGTTCCTGCGTCGAGTACTGTTCTCACCTTTGGGATGACTCTGCGAGGTACTTACTAGACGCGCTTGACGCTATGCAGAGACGTGCTATCCGAATAATATTGGTTGTCCTGAGGTGACGGGAGGCCTCGAACCGTTAGCGCAGCGAAGAACCATAGCGTCCTTGGCTGCTTTCTACCGAATGTATCGCGGCGAATGTTCTGAAGAGCTCTTCAACCTGATCCCTCCCTCTCCTTCGATCCCGAACAACGCGTGCCGGGCAGAGATGCCACTCATACACAGTAGAGAGAATTGTCGCCAGAACTGAGCGTTTCAAAAGATCGTTCCTCTGTCGAACTGTAAAAACTTGGAACGACCTGCCCGCACACGTGTTTCCCTCATCTTACTATCCCGGGTTCTTTAAGAGGAGCGTGAAGAGGCACATCACAGGGCCGCCAACTTGAGGACCACTGTCAAAAGTGGCCCCCAATCGCTAGATGCGCCACGGCTTTCCATCAGGCTGGTGGCGACGTCAATTTGGCGTGCTGAATATAAAAAAAAAACGTTTTGTTTTTTTCTGCCACTTCTCCTTTTACCTACGCCCAAATTAGCTTGATCGGATTGTATTGGCAATGAAATGGTGGTAACCGAATAACTTCGTGACCGTATTTGGTTTGTTAATTCTACCGACAGAGTTCTTAAACTAATTTCACAAATCATTGCAGTTAGTTCGCGAGGCTTATCGAAGTTGAGGTCCTTTAACTTGACAGGATCTTGTTTTAACTCCGTTAAAAAACTTAACTTACTATCAAACTTTAATAAGCCCATGTTTTGATGTATTCCATATTATCGGTAGTCCAGTAATTTGCGAGTGCACATCCCTGTTACGAAAGTGATTTATGGCACCGACTGCCACGAGTTTTTGCATTTAGTAGACAGTTGTTTTTATAATACAAGATTCCTTTCTTCGTCTCGCATTTCAGTAGTCACATCACAAGGAGTCGCTCTATATCTAGTTTGGAGGAAGTCAAACCGTTCATATGCGTAATACATTAGTGGGTCAGGGACAGATACATAAAAGACGCCTTATCATGCGAAGTGTTTTTTTACTAGGATGTGCGCGGCAAACAAACAATTGCAGTTTTGATGCCAAGGAAACTGACGCTATCACGGTTGCACTGTTAGTTTTTACCGATGATAATTTTATCCAGTTGTTTTAAAGTAGCGCATCATTTTTGAACTTCATGACATGTATGCCATGTTGGATGATCTGCCTCTTAACATTATCTATACTTATAATAAAACTGTTGAGGGTCGAGAGTCTGTACATGGAAGATATTTTCAAAATTTTAATCGTAGGGCGTTCTATAATCGATACTGAAGCCGAAAATGTAATTAAAAATTTTCATGTCTATCTGTCTGTCTATCTGTCTTTCTGTCTGTCTGTCTGTCTGTCTGTATCCCAAATAAGTATCACGCCAAAACTACTGAATCGATTTGAATGATACTTGGCACAATTTAAGCTTATGATCCGAGGAAGGTTCTAGGATACTTTTAATTGCGATATTTTGCGCGGTTCCTTCAGGAGAGGGGATGAAAGGCAAAATAGTTTTATAGCTATAATTTTTCACTGCGTGGTCCGATTTCACAAATTTTTTTTCTGAGTACTTTAAGCTCTATTCCACACTATTTTCAAAATTGAGGGTTATGTAGTTCAGAAATTAGGGGCATCTCAACTTTCGGTAAACCTAGAATTCTAGGGTTATTTTGAATGTGAGGGTAAATCTAAACGGGCGTGTTGGCTTAATCATAAAAGTTCTAAATTCAGTCCACGCCTTCGGCGCGTACTGAATTATTTTACAATAGCCTTAATCATTAAGCTCTTTTATGATTAAGCAAACAGGGCCACTTCACACGCTGCTTGATGAGTCTCATGAAGAAGTGCCCATCCTTTTTCGTACACCTTATGTGACGTAAACGAAGTTGCGAGGGTCAGCTAGTAATAAATAATAAGGAGTAGGGCAGACCGGGGCTGGTTGACTATAGGGGTAGGTAGACTAACTATCAATAACTCGGCCAAAGCAATGGCTTGGAGCCAACCGATGACACCCGAGAGTCCGCTACCTCTCCCCGCTCAGTCACTGGCAGCGCGGTGTCGCGCACGCGCACCGTTTAAGTGAAGGATACTAAAGTTAAAAATTAACGTAGGTAAGTAATTATTTTCATCGTAAGGTTTTTTGTAATAATGCCTATTTATTCATGATTACTGATTGTCAAAGAATTTATAGTGGATGTTTGATTCATGTTCTTTCTTTTATGTATGATGTTATTTGATTTCTTAGCAGTTTTGTGGGTATGTCATGTGATTGAAAATAAAAATGTGGTTCGGGGCTAGTAGACTAATGTATAACGGGGCTGGATGACCAATAATCGTACATAAAAAAAAGAACATGAATCAAACATCCATTATGACATTTTTGACAATAAGAGTAACCATAAATATATAGGCATTATTCCAAAAACATTACGATGAAAATAATTACTTACATACGTTATTTTTTATCTTTAAATTCCTTCACTCAAATGATGTGCGCGCGCGACGCCGCTCTCTCGGTGATTTATTGTATGTGTGTTTTATTTTCAATAAAAAATAATAAAAATAATAACTGTTTATGTATGTTGCCTTTTATCCTATTTCCTCGTAGATTTTGCCTTTACAAGTCCATAGGTCAACTTACCCCAGGCGAATAGTCAACCTACCCCAAGCATGGGGCAGGTTGACCAGTTTTTCTTATTGTATAAGATCTAGCCTGTACCCTATATTATAATGAATTAGGTGCTTTTTGCTATATTTTTCCAAAACTTAATAGTTAACCTATGAAATAAACCTGTTTTTGAATTAATATTCTATAAAGAAATAAAAATATAAGCCTTTAAGCTGAAACCTAGTCAACCAGCCCCGGTCTACCCTACACAATTCATTCTGTAGTGGAATATGTATGACCCTGCCTTCAAACCCGAGAGTATTGGACATTACAGGGCTCATTGCTACAGAAAAAACAGTAAATCATTTGAATGTTATGATAACCTATATAGTAAAATCCAACGAAGCGGTAAATATAATATCATGCCACATGTATTAATCTTCTTGGTGGAATAGACAAAATTATACAAGGTTAGGCACAGTTTTGAGAGCTGTGTTTGGTGTAAATGTACCTAAAGTCAACCGTACCCTTCTTCTGTCGCAGTCGGGTAAAATAACCCTGTAGACTGACCCTTCAACACACTAAAAAATATATCGAAAATCGGTAATCGCAAGGATCTATCTCCACCACCCTAAAAATGAAAAAAGATTTCCCATTTTCCAAAAAAAAATTTTCATCTCACCTTACCAGACCAAATTTTACGATTCTGCAAACAGCAACCGGACTATTGATAAATTGTTTATTTTACTGTGTATAATAATAAATAATAATGAAAACACATTATTTATAATAAAAAAACAAAACACACACGCACTTGGTACCTTAGATCATCTAACCACAGGATGCGCCTTACTTAAGCATTGTTTTCTGCCATTGCACATGACCATTTGGTCTTTTGGCTTTATGAAAAGCCTGTACATCAGTACATCATTTTATATGATTAAACTAGTACATTACATTGTAGTTGACTGTACAATAACAATTAACACACAACAGCCATTACGCGTTTGTCGATTAATACATTTTTAAATGCAATGAAATTTTATATGTCTTTGTGTTTCCCCCTTCACTTATATGAAAACTGGCAGAATATTTTTGTATGCGGTGGTTCGCAAAGGCTAGTCCCGTGTTATATGGTCTAAGCTTGGTACACACGCACTTAACAAAAAAAACATTGTTTACTCTACCACCACACCATATTTTACGATTCTGTAAACACCAAACGGATTATTGATATATTGTTTGTAGGATTGAGTGGTGTCAGGTGGCACGTTGCTACATTCCGATGTAACCATCACTTTGTAGGTAGTTCGGCGAGGAAACCAGGAATCGTGGTATAAAGAAATAATGCGTGGTTTAGTTAACACTCATTTAGTCAATCGTATAACTAACACTAAACACAAAGAACCTCCTAGGACTAACTAAATCTACACTGTTATAACATTCCACCAGAGCACGTGGGCGCGTGCGCACCGGTCGATCGTTGCACCAATAATGACCGAGACTCGACTGACGACGTCCTGATATGTCGTGCGTGGCCGCCCCTCCAGCGCTCGGTGTTATGTCACCTGTCAATGTCACTTGTCATTAGGATCACATTTGAAGTGTGCCGTCACGGCCAACCCTGACTATCGCACGTCCTCGGGCGAAACACCTGTAGAAATTTAAGAATGCGTTAATGATCGCTCGTCCATTCCTGACAGAAATTGTGAACTTAACTTCCTTTCCCAATAAGCCGGGCGTACTAAGCCCTTTAAACCAAATAGTACTTGAAACGGGTTGAGGCATCCGAGGCCTCTTAAACTAGCTAGCGCAACACACAGACATGGCTCAGGCTTACGAGGCCTTCCCAACCAGTCCAACCTTCAACAAAGACGTGGCCCAGGCGTACGTACCTCTTTTAACCAGTCTAAGTAGACGTGGCCTGGGTATACGCAGCCTCTTCAACCAGCCCTACCAACATAGACGTGGCTCGGGCGCACGTACACATTTCAAGCGTACGCGGCCCCTTCATCCAGTCCGACCAACACAGACGTGGCCCGGGCGCACGTACACATTTCAAGCGTACGCGGCCCCTTCAACCAGTCCGACCAACACAGACGTGGCCCGGGCGCACGTACACATTTCAAGAGTACGCGGCCCCTTCAACCAGTCCGACCAACACAGACGTGGCCCGGGCGCACGTACACATTTCAAGCGTACGCGGCCCCTTCAACCAGTCCGACCAACACAGACGTGGCCCGGGCGCACGTACACATTTAAAGCGTACGTGGCCCCTTCAACCAGTCCGACCAACACAGACGTGGCCCGGGCGCACGTACACATTTCAAGCGTACGCGGCCCCTTCAACCAGTCCGACCAACACAGACGTGGCCCGGGCGCACGTACACATTTCAAGCGTACGCGGCCCCTTCAACCAGTCCGACCAACACAGACGTGGCCCGGGCGCACGTACACATTTCAAGCGTACGTGGCCCCTTCAACCAGTCCGACCAACACAGACGTGGCCCGGGCGCACGTACACATTTCAAGCGTACGCGGCCCCTTCAACCAGTCCAACCAACACAGACGTGGCCCAGGCGCACGTAACCTTTTCAACCAGTCCAACCAGACGTGGTCTAGGCTTACGCGGCCTCTCCAACCAGTCTGACCAACAAAGACGTGGCCCAGGCGCACGTACCCTTTTGAACCAGCCTAAACAGACGTGGCTCAGGCATACGTGACCTCTTCAACCAGTCTTCCCCATAACAAAAGCGTGACTTTGTATAGCGGCAGAGGTTCATACATAAATCGACTCACGAATCTGTAGAACGTGAAAGAGGCACACAAAGGTCGCGAATCCTGGCGATTCGCTTCAGAAAGAAAAGGAACAGTCTCACCGGATGACGTCAGCAGTGCACCTCCAGCTGTGATGTTAGTTCTGCGACACGGCCATCACGACGACTCACACGTCCTCGTGTGAAGCATCGCAAACATTTACAGCATCTGAAACAACAGTTTATCCAAAGTACAGAATCTTTTGCTCGACCTTCCTGACCGAAGAGTCGGGCATCAGCTAAATAAACTCGACATATTAAGTCTGCATTATTTTATTCTAAACAGTTCGCAACGCTTATTAAATCTGATCACAATACATACATACAAACACATACACACAGTCACGCTCCCATAGGCAGAGGCACAGTATACGCCCACATTTCACCTTATGGTTTTATGTCCCACGCAATAGGTGGTGAGCCTATTGCTGTGTCTCTGCTATTTTTTTACTCTTGATTATTTTGATCTCTTGAGTATTGCTGATCACAATAGGTACTCAATTAAATCGAAATCGGCGAGTTCAGTATGCAATACTCTTAACTCAACCTAAAGCCTCCATCCGGCCAGGTAGTGGGACTTCCATCCTGTACCCACTTCAGATTATGGTATGAATTGAACCAGAAAATGCCTACCTTCGGCACTTTTTTTTTATACCACTAAGGTGGCAGACAAGGACTGGTGGTCACCGTAGCATATGAACGCTTGCAACACCAGAGGCGCCACCACTCCCGTGCTGCCGACCCTGTAAAAACCTTCAAAGACCCCTTTCAAAGAACCCTATGCTGTAGGCTTTTCCTTACGGCTTGACGAAGTAGGTCACTATAAAGACCCATGGCTAGCATGAATCTGCGCGCGGCCAGAGTAATTCGCATACTACACTCACTCACTCGCGTGAAGGTCTTACTCCTTCATCATCATTTGTCAGGTAAGTCTTTAAAGAATCTACTCACATGAGGGTCTAACCCCTTCGTCATCTCAACGACCTACTTAATGGAAAAAGAAAAGGACTACGTGACCTGTAATTTGCAAGGTCCATCCTCGTAGCACGTCGATCTTCATAACTACCCAGCAGCTCGATGAGGATACGCCTCCCGTAGCTCCGGCACAACATAATCTGCTAGTGACCGCGCCGCCCGTGCCGCACGCTGTTAGTTTTCACACCAGTGCTCGCGCAAGCCGCTGTCGACCCGCGCTCTGCTTCTCCGCTGCGCTGGCGATGGAGCACCCACAGCGGCCACAGCGCAACAGTTCACGAAGAAGTTACATGAAAATTAACAAAATTTAGAGTTAAAGTACACCGGTAACAAGTTACTGTACATGTCTTCCGCCGAATCGAATCGAATATCCCGTTAACTCTAATAATAGTGTTACTGACCATGAAGGAATTACGGTTAAAGTAGTTAACTGGAAATCTCACATCGAAGTAGTCTGTAAAAAACTCCATCAATTCTCCTATGCTCTTTATAGGCTCCGACAAGTGGTAAACATAAAAGCCAACCTAATGACAGCGTACCACGGTTGTGTTGCGTCAACAATACGATATGGGATAATATTTTGGGGTAACTCCGTAGAAACAGACAGAGTTTTTATAGCGCAAAAGCGATGCCTCAGAAGTATTTGCAACTTACAACAGACCGATTCCTGTAAACCATATTTTATTGAATTGGGTGTATTGACAATGCCGGCCTTATATATATATGAAACAGCAGTTTTTGTCAAACTCAACCTTAAATTATATGAGTTTCGTACAAGAGAACGCCATAAACATAAATTAAGGCTATCAAAAAGCTCCACCGCATTGCTACACAATAGTATATTTTGCACGGCACAGCGCATATATAATAAAATTCCACTAGATATTAGAAATGACAGTAACATTATATTTCCTATAAAAAAAACCTACTTGAGCTGCTTATAGCTAAATGCTATTACTCGGTTAAAGAATATTTGGATGACCATACACTATCATAGAAAAGCAAACTGAGGCTATTGACATTTGTTATTGTAAGCGGTAATGATTGTATATATTTGACATTGTTAGTTTATAGTATTGGTTCCTAAATGATTTTTCTTTGTTAAATTTAGTTATGGTCTATACCATGTAATGTAATATGCTGAATATTAATAATTTGACATATAGGTAAATTAATATTGTAATGACACAAAATTTTAACTTTTATGACTGGTGTAATGTTTCTCCTATGTACTCAATGTTTCTGTATTTTTTTCTGTTTATGTTTAAATATTGTACGTCGAAACGACAGAACATGGTCGATCCTAAAATGTATCTATTTTTAAACATCATCATTGTACCCATGTTGCACAATAAAGAATAATTGAATTGAATTGAATTGAATTCAATTGAATTGAATTGAATACTCCAGCAGGAATCGTTTTTGTAAAATATTAGATAATTACATGTAAAATATTTCTCTCTAAGATCATTCGTCTAAACGAATGATCTTAGAGAGAAATATTTTACATGTACCGAGGGCTTATACTTGTACAATTTGTGCGTCTTAGGGTTTTCGTTATATTGAGTTTCCTGCTGGAGTAACGTTTTGTGCAATGTTGTATCTCGAAAACCACTACAAGTGCGCCTCTAGACTAAACTTACACGAGCCCTTAATTTGTACCGATTTGTGCCGTAATTAGATTCAGGAAAATGTTAATAGTTTTCAAGTAATCACCCTTTGTTGAAAACCTGAAAAAATGTTGCACCACCTAAGCGAGAAGATCTATGAACTCGCTAAAAACTGTATTCGATCCTGCTCGACACTTACAATAACCGTAAAAAGTTTAATAAGTGTACATTCATGCGATATCGAATAATATTACTAAAACTCAAAACAACGGTGTCAAAACTTTGACATCAAAATACAAGGAACTGACTCAACGCAAGATAAGGAAGTATAAATAAAAACCTTGTGCGTCTAATTTAATAATATATGGTGAAAATTCAGCGTGAAATATTTCGTATTTAAGAAGACATAAACAAAAAACAAAACATACTAACATCGGATGGTTATCCGACTAAATTCGAATGACGTGTGTAGCGCCTCTGGTGTTGCAAATGTCTATAGGCTACGGTTACCAACCATCCGGTGGGCCGTAAGCTTGTCTGTCACCTAAGTAGTATAAAAAAAAAAGACTACAAAAAAGCGACGGTTTTATACATATCGATGACCTTCTTAATTTTACTCGCGAACAATTTGGAACGTATTGTGTCTGAGTACAATGAAGTAGAAAAGTACTATTAAATAAAATAAACCTGCTATTGGATTATATTCTGTCAGCGGTTTCCGTGAAATTGCACATGATTAAGTACACATATATTATATTTGAATTAAAATTAGTTTATACTACCTACTACTTATAAAAGAATAGGTAGACATAAGCAACAACGTGACATAAATGTGTCTTATGAGCATACAGACACACTATTTCTATTAAGTCTTAAGTTCGATACAATGAATTGCTTTTTTTTTCAGATTCATATTCATCATTATAAAAAAGTCAGTGGCAGGCGGGGCAATAAAACGTGCAAAAGAGACAGCGCACATCATGCTCTCCGTCGCACTCTTGCTCTGTTTATGGATGACGTGACACAGACACAGAGATACGCCTTGTTTGTGTAGATGCGTTTATCGATAACAACAGGTCTCGGGAAATGAAACTGTTTATTGGTATTATTAATTTATTCTCATAAAATTATTAGAGGTCATCATCGTCGTCCGTTTCGCTATCACCGATATTTATTATTAGCCGTTCGCATAAAAATGATTTCTTCAAGTCCTGTTCTTGCAGTTTCAGCGTGACGAACACCCAAAAATTCCGAAATATGTTTTTCCGAATTTCAATATTCCGATGTTCAAAATTCCGAAGATTATAATTCCTAAGAAACAAAGCTCCGAATATTCAAAAGGACGATATTCATTTATCCGAAAGTCATAAGTACGAATCTTTATTTTTCCTAATTTCATTAGTACGAATAATCAAAAGACCGGACTGTTATTTTTCCGAAAAACATTATTCAGAATTTCAAATATCCGAAAATTCACTGTTAAAGTTTTTTTAATAAAGTACGGTCTAGTCTAACTACCGGAGATATTATTTCCATTTCCGAGTCGAGGTGTTAACCATAATAAGTAAATGGTTAACACCCCGACTCAGAGTACCCCGACTCGGATAGGTTAGGTTAGAAGGGTAAGGCGGGAGCGAAGCGGAGCGGAGCTCCCGCCTTAGCCTTCGTGGTTATTTTTTTTGTTTTGTCGTTTGCCTTCCACTCACTTGGAAATAATATTTTCGGTAGTTAGACTTGACTATGCTTTATTTAAAAAACGGGTGGAATCGGGAACATAAATAATCGTCTTTAATGATAAGTTTTCGGGTTAAAACAGGAACGGGTGGAAACGACATTCACCCTTCGTATTTATGATATTTCGGATTTTTGATAATCGGAGTTCGTATTTATAATACGGCGGATTTTTAATGATTCGGAATTCAACGGTTCGGTTTCTTGAAATTCGGCAATCTGACAGTCGGAATTGTAAACATTCGGAATTTTAAAATTATGACTTTTAATGAAAAGGATTTATGAAACATCGGATTTTTGACTTTCGGGATTTCGAATCATTCGGACTTATGAAATTCGGAATTATGAAATTCGTGATTGCGACTTTCGGAATTAAGTTTTTCGTATTAATGTAGTGTACCCGACGCACACATTATTGCCAATTTTTATCTATAGTTACGTTTTCGATAGGTTCATTTGTAAACCTTTCCAAACCTTTTCCAATCATTGTTTATCGCCTCAGTTGTGCCGCTGGTTGGCCAGCTTCCTGCGCGGGCGACGTATACGCGTTCTCTGTGATGGTCAGGCTTCCTGCTTTTTGCAGGTAAATGCCGGAGTACCACAGGGATCGGTATTGTCCCTAACTCTCTTTCTTCTGCATATCAATGACATGCTGTCCCTTGGGTGCATTCATTGTTATGCGGATGATAGTACGCTACATGGGAGCTATTCTGGCCGTCCAGCGGAGGGGCGTGGTGACGTGGAGGAGAAGAGACGGCAACTCGTGGTGGATCTCGACCGGGACCTGGGTCACATTGCCCAATGGGGTTCAGACAACCTGGTCGAGTTCAATGCCAAAAAAAACAGGCGTGTGCGTTTTACAGCTAAGAAGTCCCCATTCCTTCCTCTACCCTCTCTTCAGAGCATTACGATTCCACTAAAGGACAACCTGGAGATCCTCGGTATAGACGTCCGGCATGAGCTCAATCACTAAAACTACATAGAGAGTTATATTGGGCTGACCTCGCGTAAACTTGGAGTCCTAAATAAGGTGAGACGGTACTTCACGCCACATCAGAGATGTTTTCTCTACAAGACGCAAATTCGTTCCTGCGTCGAGTACTGTTCTCACCTTTGGGATGACTCTGCGAGGTACTTACTAGACGCGCTTGACGCTATGCAGAGACGTGCTATCCGAATAATATTGGTTGTCCTGAGGTGACGGGAGGCCTCGAACCGTTAGCGCAGCGAAGAACCATAGCGTCCTTGGCTGCTTTCTACCGAATGTATCGCGGCGAATGTTCTGAAGAGCTCTTCAACCTGATCCCTCCCTCTCCTTCGATCCCGAACAACGCGTGCCGGGCAGAAATGCCACTCATACACAGTAGAGAGAACTGTCGCCAGAACTGAGCGTTTCAAAAGATCGTTCCTCTGTCGAACTGTAAAAACTTGGAACGACCTGCCCGCACACGTGTTTCCCTCATCTTACTATCCCGGGTTCTTTAAGAGGAGCGTGAAGAGGCACATCACAGGGCCGCCAACTTGAGGACCACTGTCAAAAGTGGCCCCCAATCGCTAGATGCGCCACGGCTTTCCATCAGGCTGGTGGCGACGTCAATTTGGCGTGCTGAATATAAAAAAAAAACGTTTTGTTTTTTTCTGCCACTTCTCCTTTTACCTACGCCCAAATTAGCTTGATCGGATTGTATTGGCAATGAAATGGTGGTAACCGAATAACTTCGTGACCGTATTTGGTTTGTTAATTCTACCGACAGAGTTCTTAAACTAATTTCACAAATCATTGCAGTTAGTTCGCGAGGCTTATCGAAGTTGAGGTCCTTTAACTTGACAGGATCTTGTTTTAACTCCGTTAAAAAACTTAACTTACTATCAAACTTTAATAAGCCCATGTTTTGATGTATTCCATATTATCGGTAGTCCAGTAATTTGCGAGTGCACATCCCTGTTACGAAAGTGATTTATGGCACCGACTGCCACGAGTTTTTGCATTTAGTAGACAGTTGTTTTTATAATACAAGATTCCTTTCTTCGTCTCGCATTTCAGTAGTCACATCACAAGGAGTCGCTCTATATCTAGTTTGGAGGAAGTCAAACCGTTCATATGCGTAATACATTAGTGGGTCAGGGACAGATACATAAAAGACGCCTTATCATGCGAAGTGTTTTTTTACTAGGATGTGCGCGGCAAACAAACAATTGCAGTTTTGATGCCAAGGAAACTGACGCTATCACGGTTGCACTGTTAGTTTTTACCGATGATAATTTTATCCAGTTGTTTTAAAGTAGCGCATCATTTTTGAACTTCATGACATGTATGCCATGTTGGATGATCTGCCTCTTAACATTATCTATACTTATAATAAAACTGTTGAGGGTCGAGAGTCTGTACATGGAAGATATTTTCAAAATTTTAATCGTAGGGCGTTCTATAATCGATACTGAAGCCGAAAATGTAATTAAAAATTTTCATGTCTATCTGTCTGTCTATCTGTCTTTCTGTCTGTCTGTCTGTCTGTCTGTATCCCAAATAAGTATCACGCCAAAACTACTGAATCGATTTGAATGATACTTGGCACAATTTAAGCTTATGATCCGAGGAAGGTTCTAGGATACTTTTAATTGCGATATTTTGCGCGGTTCCTTCAGGAGAGGGGATGAAAGGCAAAATAGTTTTATAGCTATAATTTTTCACTGCGTGGTCCGATTTCACAAATTTTTTTTCTGAGTACTTTAAGCTCTATTCCACACTATTTTCAAAATTGAGGGTTATGTAGTTCAGAAATTAGGGGCATCTCAACTTTCGGTAAACCTAGAATTCTAGGGTTATTTTGAATGTGAGGGTAAATCTAAACGGGCGTGTTGGCTTAATCATAAAAGAGCTTAATGATTAAGGCTATTGTAAAATAATTCAGTACGCGCCGAAGGCGTGGACTGAATTGTTTTAGAATAGACTTAATCTTTAAGCTCTTTTATGATTAAGCAAACAGGGCCACTTCACACGCTGCTTGATGAGTCTCATGAAGAAGTGCCCATCCTTTTTCGTACACCTTATGTGACGTAAACGAAGTTGCGAGGGTCAGCTAGTAATAAATAATAAGGAGTAGGGCAGACCGGGGCTGGTTGACTATAGGGGTAGGTAGACTAACTATCAATAACTCGGCCAAAGCTTGGAGCCAACCGATGACACCCGAGAGTCCGCTACCTCTCCCCGCTCAGTCACTGGCAGCGCGGTGTCGCGCACGCGCACCGTTTAAGTGAAGGATACTAAAGTTAAAAATTAACGTAGGTAAGTAATTATTTTCATCGTAAGGTTTTTTGTAATAATGCCTATTTATTCATGATTACTGATTGTCAAAGAATTTATAGTGGATGTTTGATTCATGTTCTTTCTTTTATGTATGATGTTATTTGATTTCTTAGCAGTTTTGTGGGTATGTCATGTGATTGAAAATAAAAATGTGGTTCGGGGCTAGTAGACTAATGTATAACGGGGCTGGATGACCAATAATCGTACATAAAAAAAAGAACATGAATCAAACATCCATTATGACATTTTTGACAATAAGAGTAACCATAAATATATAGGCATTATTCCAAAAACATTACGATGAAAATAATTACTTACATACGTTATTTTTTATCTTTAAATTCCTTCACTCAAATGATGTGCGCGCGCGACGCCGCTCTCTCGGTGATTTATTGTATGTGTGTTTTATTTTCAATAAAAAATAATAAAAATAATAACTGTTTATGTATGTTGCCTTTTATCCTATTTCCTCGTAGATTTTGCCTTTACAAGTCCATAGGTCAACTTACCCCAGGCGAATAGTCAACCTACCCCAAGCATGGGGCAGGTTGACCAGTTTTTCTTATTGTATAAGATCTAGCCTGTACCCTATATTATAATGAATTAGGTGCTTTTTGCTATATTTTTCCAAAACTTAATAGTTAACCTATGAAATAAACCTGTTTTTGAATTAATATTCTATAAAGAAATAAAAATATAAGCCTTTAAGCTGAAACCTAGTCAACCAGCCCCGGTCTACCCTACACAATTCATTCTGTAGTGGAATATGTATGACCCTGCCTTCAAACCCGAGAGTATTGGACATTACAGGGCTCATTGCTACAGAAAAAACAGTAAATCATTTGAATGTTATGATAACCTATATAGTAAAATCCAACGAAGCGGTAAATATAATATCATGCCACATGTATTAATCTTCTTGGTGGAATAGACAAAATTATACAAGGTTAGGCACAGTTTTGAGAGCTGTGTTTGGTGTAAATGTACCTAAAGTCAACCGTACCCTTCTTCTGTCGCAGTCGGGTAAAATAACCCTGTAGACTGACCCTTCAACACACTAAAAAATATATCGAAAATCGGTAATCGCAAGGATCTATCTCCACCACCCTAAAAATGAAAAAAGATTTCCCATTTTCCAAAAAAAAATTTTCATCTCACCTTACCAGACCAAATTTTACGATTCTGCAAACAGCAACCGGACTATTGATAAATTGTTTATTTTACTGTGTATAATAATAAATAATAATGAAAACACATTATTTATAATAAAAAAACAAAACACACACGCACTTGGTACCTTAGATCATCTAACCACAGGATGCGCCTTACTTAAGCATTGTTTTCTGCCATTGCACATGACCATTTGGTCTTTTGGCTTTATGAAAAGCCTGTACATCAGTACATCATTTTATATGATTAAACTAGTACATTACATTGTAGTTGACTGTACAATAACAATTAACACACAACAGCCATTACGCGTTTGTCGATTAATACATTTTTAAATGCAATGAAATTTTATATGTCTTTGTGTTTCCCCCTTCACTTATATGAAAACTGGCAGAATATTTTTGTATGCGGTGGTTCGCAAAGGCTAGTCCCGTGTTATATGGTCTAAGCTTGGTACACACGCACTTAACAAAAAAAACATTGATTACTCTACCACCACACCATATTTTACGATTCTGTAAACACCAAACGGATTATTGATATATTGTTTGTAGGATTGAGTGGTGTGAGGTGGCACGTTGCTACATTCCGATGTAACCATCACTTTGTAGGTAGTTCGGCGAGGAAACCAGGAATCGTGGTATAAAGAAATAATGCGTGGTTTAGTTAACACTCATTTAGTCAATCGTATAACTAACACTAAACACAAAGAACCTCCTAGGACTAACTAAATCTACACTGTTATAACATTCCACCAGAGCACGTGGGCGCGTGCGCACCGGTCGATCGTTGCACCAATAATGACCGAGACTCGACTGACGACGTCCTGATATGTCGTGCGTGGCCGCCCCTCCAGCGCTCGGTGTTATGTCACCTGTCAATGTCACTTGTCATTAGGATCACATTTGAAGTGTGCCGTCACGGCCAACCCTGACTATCGCACGTCCTCGGGCGAAACACCTGTAGAAATTTAAGAATGCGTTAATGATCGCTCGTCCATTCCTGACAGAAATTGTGAACTTAACTTCCTTTCCCAATAAGCCGGGCGTACTAAGCCCTTTAAACCAAATAGTACTTGAAACGGGTTGAGGCATCCGAGGCCTCTTAAACTAGCTAGCGCAACACACAGACATGGCTCAGGCTTACGAGGCCTTCCCAACCAGTCCAACCTTCAACAAAGACGTGGCCCAGGCGTACGTACCTCTTTTAACCAGTCTAAGTAGACGTGGCCTGGGTATACGCAGCCTCTTCAACCAGCCCTACCAACATAGACGTGGCTCGGGCGCACGTACACATTTCAAGCGTACGCGGCCCCTTCATCCAGTCCGACCAACACAGACGTGGCCCGGGCGCACGTACACATTTCAAGCGTACGCGGCCCCTTCAACCAGTCCGACCAACACAGACGTGGCCCGGGCGCACGTACACATTTCAAGAGTACGCGGCCCCTTCAACCAGTCCGACCAACACAGACGTGGCCCGGGCGCACGTACACATTTCAAGCGTACGCGGCCCCTTCAACCAGTCCGACCAACACAGACGTGGCCCGGGCGCACGTACACATTTAAAGCGTACGTGGCCCCTTCAACCAGTCCGACCAACACAGACGTGGCCCGGGCGCACGTACACATTTCAAGCGTACGCGGCCCCTTCAACCAGTCCGACCAACACAGACGTGGCCCGGGCGCACGTACACATTTCAAGCGTACGCGGCCCCTTCAACCAGTCCGACCAACACAGACGTGGCCCGGGCGCACGTACACATTTCAAGCGTACGTGGCCCCTTCAACCAGTCCGACCAACACAGACGTGGCCCGGGCGCACGTACACATTTCAAGCGTACGCGGCCCCTTCAACCAGTCCAACCAACACAGACGTGGCCCAGGCGCACGTAACCTTTTCAACCAGTCCAACCAGACGTGGTCTAGGCTTACGCGGCCTCTCCAACCAGTCTGACCAACAAAGACGTGGCCCAGGCGCACGTACCCTTTTGAACCAGCCTAAACAGACGTGGCTCAGGCATACGTGACCTCTTCAACCAGTCTTCCCCATAACAAAAGCGTGACTTTGTATAGCGGCAGAGGTTCATACATAAATCGACTCACGAATCTGTAGAACGTGAAAGAGGCACACAAAGGTCGCGAATCCTGGCGATTCGCTTCAGAAAGAAAAGGAACAGTCTCACCGGATGACGTCAGCAGTGCACCTCCAGCTGTGATGTTAGTTCTGCGACACGGCCATCACGACGACTCACACGTCCTCGTGTGAAGCATCGCAAACATTTACAGCATCTGAAACAACAGTTTATCCAAAGTACAGAATCTTTTGCTCGACCTTCCTGACCGAAGAGTCGGGCATCAGCTAAATAAACTCGACATATTAAGTCTGCATTATTTTATTCTAAACAGTTCGCAACGCTTATTAAATCTGATCACAATACATACATACAAACACATACACACAGTCACGCTCCCATAGGCAGAGGCACAGTATACGCCCACATTTCACCTTATGGTTTTATGTCCCACGCAATAGGTGGTGAGCCTATTGCTGTGTCTCTGCTATTTTTTTACTCTTGATTATTTTGATCTCTTGAGTATTGCTGATCACAATAGGTACTCAATTAAATCGAAATCGGCGAGTTCAGTATGCAATACTCTTAACTCAATGGAATGGAGGCTTTACTCCATCCGGCCAGGTAGTGGGACTTCCATCCTGTACCCACTTCAGATTATGGTATGAATTGAACCAGAAAATGCCTACCTTCGGCACTTTTTTTTTATACCACTAAGGTGGCAGACAAGGACTGGTGGTCACCGTAGCATATGAACGCTTGCAACACCAGAGGCGCCACCACTCCCGTGCTGCCGACCCTGTAAAAACCTTCAAAGACCCCTTTCAAAGAACCCTATGCTGTAGGCTTTTCCTTACGGCTTGACGAAGTAGGTCACTATAAAGACCCATGGCTAGCATGAATCTGCGCGCGGCCAGAGTAATTCGCATACTACACTCACTCACTCGCGTGAAGGTCTTACTCCTTCATCATCATTTGTCAGGTAAGTCTTTAAAGAATCTACTCACATGAGGGTCTAACCCCTTCGTCATCTCAACGACCTACTTAATGGAAAAAGAAAAGGACTACGTGACCTGTAATTTGCAAGGTCCATCCTCGTAGCACGTCGATCTTCATAACTACCCAGCAGCTCGATGAGGATACGCCTCCCGTAGCTCCGGCACAACATAATCTGCTAGTGACCGCGCCGCCCGTGCCGCACGCTGTTAGTTTTCACACCAGTGCTCGCGCAAGCCGCTGTCGACCCGCGCTCTGCTTCTCCGCTGCGCTGGCGATGGAGCACCCACAGCGGCCACAGCGCAACAGTTCACGAAGAAGTTACATGAAAATTAACAAAATTTAGAGTTAAAGTACACCGGTAACAAGTTACTGTACATGTCTTCCGCCGAATCGAATCGAATATCCCGTTAACTCTAATAATAGTGTTACTGACCATGAAGGAATTACGGTTAAAGTAGTTAACTGGAAATCTCACACTGCACGCTCAGAGGGATCTGTAGTTACTATGGGCGTCCCGCAGGGTTCAATACTCGGACCATTTTTATTCCTTATATATTTTAATGACTTACCCTTTTACGTGGGGGACAACAACAGGATTGTTTTGTTTGCAGATGATACTTCTTTGATTTTCAAAGTAAAAAGACAAATAGATAACTATGACGATGTCAACAACGCAATCTTGAAAGTGGTTCATTGGTTTAACACTAACAATCTTAAACTAAATGATAATAAAACTAAATGTATTAAATTTACCTTGCCTAATGTAGCACAGTCAGAAACCAATGTTCAACTTAATGGTCGAGAGTTGGAACTTGTGGAACAAACCACATTCCTAGGGTTAACGGTTGATGCTGGTTTACAATGGGGTCCACATATTGTAAAACTAGCTAGTAGATTAAGTTCAGCAGCATTTGCTGTACAAAAAATAAGGCACTTGACTGATGTAGATACGGCTAGAATAGTTTATTTCAGTTACTTTCACAGTATAATGTCTTATGGTATTCTACTGTGGGGCAATGCTGCAGATATAAATAAAATTTTTATTTTACAAAAGCGGGCCATAAGAGCTATATATAGACTAGGTCCAAGGGTCTCTCTGCGCGAAAAATTCAAAGAGGTTAATATTCTTACTGTAGCATCACAATATATTTTTGAAAACCTTATGTATGTACAAAGAAATCTACATAGTTTCGCTAAGTTAAGTGATAGACACAATGTCAACACTAGAAATAAAAATAACCTTGCTGTTTTTCATAGCAGATTGCACAAAACCAGCAATTCTTTCATGGGTAACTGTATACGCTTTTACAACAGGCTTCCAGACGAAATTAAAAGTATGTCCCTTAATAAGTTTAAAAGATCTGTTAAAAGTAAATTGAACTGCAGGGGCTACTATACAATCAATGATTATTTGTTGGATAAGGAAGCCTGGAAATGACCTGCTCTGCTGGATTCTCAAAAAAATTGTTAAAATGCCTAGTTTTTAGATTCTTTAAAATTGTAATTAGAGCAAAAAAAGAACAACCCGCTGAGTTTCTTGCCAGTTCTTCTCAGGTGGGTCGCGTTGTGAACTGGTGGTAGAGTTTTTGTTTTGTATTCTGGACGTTTTGCAAGCGCATCTGTATAATGCCTATGTGAAATAAATATATTTTTGATTTTGATTTTGATTTTGACATCGAAGTAGTCTGTAAAAAACTCCATCAATTCTCCTATGCTCTTTATAGGCTCCGACAAGTGGTAAACATAAAAGCCAACCTAATGACAGCGTACCACGGTTGTGTTGCGTCAACAATACGATATGGGATAATATTTTGGGGTAACTCCGTAGAAACGGACAGAGTTTTTATAGCGCAAAAGCGATGCCTCAGAAGTATTTGCAACTTACAACAGACCGATTCCTGTAAACCATATTTTATTGAATTGGGTGTATTGACAATGCCGGCCTTATATATATATGAAACAGCAGTTTTTGTCAAACTCAACCTTAAATTATATGAGTTTCGTACAAGAGAACGCCATAAACATAAATTAAGGCTATCAAAAAGCTCCACCGCATTGCTACACAATAGTATATTTTGCACGGCACAGCGCATATATAATAAAATTCCACTAGATATTAGAAATGACAGTAACATTATATTTCCTATAAAAAAAACCTACTTGAGCTGCTTATAGCTAAATGCTATTACTCGGTTAAAGAATATTTGGATGACCATACACTATCATAGAAAAGCAAACTGAGGCTATTGACATTTGTTATTGTAAGCGGTAATGATTGTATATATTTGACATTGTTAGTTTATAGTATTGGTTCCTAAATGATTTTTCTTTGTTAAATTTAGTTATGGTCTATACCATGTAATGTAATATGCTGAATATTAATAATTTGACATATAGGTAAATTAATATTGTAATGACACAAAATTTTAACTTTTATGACTGGTGTAATGTTTCTCCTATGTACTCAATGTTTCTGTATTTTTTTCTGTTTATGTTTAAATATTGTACGTCGAAACGACAGAACATGGTCGATCCTAAAATGTATCTATTTTTAAACATCATCATTGTACCCATGTTGCACAATAAAGAATAATTGAATTGAATTGAATTGAATTCAATTGAATTGAATTGAATACTCCAGCAGGAATCGTTTTTGTAAAATATTAGATAATTACATGTAAAATATTTCTCTCTAAGATCATTCGTCTAAACGAATGATCTTAGAGAGAAATATTTTACATGTACCGAGGGCTTATACTTGTACAATTTGTGCGTCTTAGGGTTTTCGTTATATTGAGTTTCCTGCTGGAGTAACGTTTTGTGCAATGTTGTATCTCGAAAACCACTACATGTGCGCCTCTAGACTAAACTTACACGAGCCCTTAATTTGTACCGATTTGTGCCGTAATTAGATTCAGGAAAATGTTAATAGTTTTCAAGTAATCACCCATTGTTGAAAACCTGAAAAAATGTTGCACCACCTAAGCGAGAAGATCTATGAACTCGCTAAAAACTGTATTCGATCCTGCTCGACACTTACAATAACCGTAAAAAGTTTAATAAGTGTACATTCATGCGATATCGAATAATATTACTAAAACTCAAAACAACGGTGTCAAAACTTTGACATCAAAATACAAGGAACTGACTCAACGCAAGATAAGGAAGTATAAATAAAAACCTTGTGCGTCTAATTTAATAATATATGGTGAAAATTCAGCGTGAAATATTTCGTATTTAAGAAGACATAAACAAAAAACAAAACATACTAACATCGGATGGTTATCCGACTAAATTCGAATGACGTGTGTAGCGCCTCTGGTGTTGCAAATGTCTATAGGCTACGGTTACCAACCATCCGGTGGGCCGTAAGCTTGTCTGTCACCTAAGTAGTATAAAAAAAAAAGACTACAAAAAAGCGACGGTTTTATACATATCGATGACCTTCTTAATTTTACTCGCGAACAATTTGGAACGTATTGTGTCTGAGTACAATGAAGTAGAAAAGTACTATTAAATAAAATAAACCTGCTATTGGATTATATTCTGTCAGCGGTTTCCGTGAAATTGCACATGATTAAGTACACATATATTATATTTGAATTAAAATTAGTTTATACTACCTACTACTTATAAAAGAATAGGTAGACATAAGCAACAACGTGACATAAATGTGTCTTATGAGCATACAGACACACTATTTCTATTAAGTCTTAAGTTCGATACAATGAATTGCTTTTTTTTTCAGATTCATATTCATCATTATAAAAAAGTCAGTGGCAGGCGGGGCAATAAAACGTGCAAAAGAGACAGCGCACATCATGCTCTCCGTCGCACTCTTGCTCTGTTTATGGATGACGTGACACAGACACAGAGATACGCCTTGTTTGTGTAGATGCGTTTATCGATAACAACAGGTCTCGGGAAATGAAACTGTTTATTGGTATTATTAATTTATTCTCATAAAATTATTAGAGGTCATCATCGTCGTCCGTTTCGCTATCACCGATATTTATTATTAGCCGTTCGCATAAAAATGATTTCTTCAAGTCCTGTTCTTGCAGTTTCAGCGTGACGAACACCCAAAAATTCCGAAATATGTTTTTCCGAATTTCAATATTCCGATGTTCAAAATTCCGAAGATTATAATTCCTAAGAAACAAAGCTCCGAATATTCAAAAGGACGATATTCATTTATCCGAAAGTCATAAGTACGAATCTTTATTTTTCCTAATTTCATTAGTACGAATAATCAAAAGACCGGACTGTTATTTTTCCGAAAAACATTATTCAGAATTTCAAATATCCGAAAATTCACTGTTAAAGTTTTTTTAATAAAGTACGGTCTAGTCTAACTACCGGAGATATTATTTCCATTTCCGAGTCGAGGTGTTAACCATAATAAGTAAATGGTTAACACCCCGACTCAGAGTACCCCGACTCGGATAGGTTAGGTTAGAAGGGTAAGGCGGGAGCGAAGCGGAGCGGAGCTCCCGCCTTAGCCTTCGTGGTTATTTTTTTTGTTTTGTCGTTTGCCTTCCACTCACTTGGAAATAATATTTTCGGTAGTTAGACTTGACTATGCTTTATTTAAAAAACGGGTGGAATCGGGAACATAAATAATCGTCTTTAATGATAAGTTTTCGGGTTAAAACAGGAACGGGTGGAAACGACATTCACCCTTCGTATTTATGATATTTCGGATTTTTGATAATCGGAGTTCGTATTTATAATACGGCGGATTTTTAATGATTCGGAATTCAACGGTTCGGTTTCTTGAAATTCGGCAATCTGACAGTCGGAATTGTAAACATTCGGAATTTTAAAATTATGACTTTTAATGAAAAGGATTTATGAAACATCGGATTTTTGACTTTCGGGATTTCGAATCATTCGGACTTATGAAATTCGGAATTATGAAATTCGTGATTGCGACTTTCGGAATTAAGTTTTTCGTATTAATGTAGTGTACCCGACGCACACATTATTGCCAATTTTTATCTATAGTTACGTTTTCGATAGGTTCATTTGTAAACCTTTCCAAACCTTTTCCAATCATTGTTTATCGCCTCAGTTGTGCCGCTGGTTGGCCAGCTTCCTGCGCGGGCGACGTATACGCGTTCTCTGTGATGGTCAGGCTTCCTGCTTTTTGCAGGTAAATGCCGGAGTACCACAGGGATCGGTATTGTCCCTAACTCTCTTTCTTCTGCATATCAATGACATGCTGTCCCTTGGGTGCATTCATTGTTATGCGGATGATAGTACGCTACATGGGAGCTATTCTGGCCGTCCAGCGGAGGGGCGTGGTGACGTGGAGGAGAAGAGACGGCAACTCGTGGTGGATCTCGACCGGGACCTGGGTCACATTGCCCAATGGGGTTCAGACAACCTGGTCGAGTTCAATGCCAAAAAAAACAGGCGTGTGCGTTTTACAGCTAAGAAGTCCCCATTCCTTCCTCTACCCTCTCTTCAGAGCATTACGATTCCACTAAAGGACAACCTGGAGATCCTCGGTATAGACGTCCGGCATGAGCTCAATCACTAAAACTACATAGAGAGTTATATTGGGCTGACCTCGCGTAAACTTGGAGTCCTAAATAAGGTGAGACGGTACTTCACGCCACATCAGAGATGTTTTCTCTACAAGACGCAAATTCGTTCCTGCGTCGAGTACTGTTCTCACCTTTGGGATGACTCTGCGAGGTACTTACTAGACGCGCTTGACGCTATGCAGAGACGTGCTATCCGAATAATATTGGTTGTCCTGAGGTGACGGGAGGCCTCGAACCGTTAGCGCAGCGAAGAACCATAGCGTCCTTGGCTGCTTTCTACCGAATGTATCGCGGCGAATGTTCTGAAGAGCTCTTCAACCTGATCCCTCCCTCTCCTTCGATCCCGAACAACGCGTGCCGGGCAGAGATGCCACTCATACACAGTAGAGAGAATTGTCGCCAGAACTGAGCGTTTCAAAAGATCGTTCCTCTGTCGAACTGTAAAAACTTGGAACGACCTGCCCGCACACGTGTTTCCCTCATCTTACTATCCCGGGTTCTTTAAGAGGAGCGTGAAGAGGCACATCACAGGGCCGCCAACTTGAGGACCACTGTCAAAAGTGGCCCCCAATCGCTAGATGCGCCACGGCTTTCCATCAGGCTGGTGGCGACGTCAATTTGGCGTGCTGAATATAAAAAAAAAACGTTTTGTTTTTTTCTGCCACTTCTCCTTTTACCTACGCCCAAATTAGCTTGATCGGATTGTATTGGCAATGAAATGGTGGTAACCGAATAACTTCGTGACCGTATTTGGTTTGTTAATTCTACCGACAGAGTTCTTAAACTAATTTCACAAATCATTGCAGTTAGTTCGCGAGGCTTATCGAAGTTGAGGTCCTTTAACTTGACAGGATCTTGTTTTAACTCCGTTAAAAAACTTAACTTACTATCAAACTTTAATAAGCCCATGTTTTGATGTATTCCATATTATCGGTAGTCCAGTAATTTGCGAGTGCACATCCCTGTTACGAAAGTGATTTATGGCACCGACTGCCACGAGTTTTTGCATTTAGTAGACAGTTGTTTTTATAATACAAGATTCCTTTCTTCGTCTCGCATTTCAGTAGTCACATCACAAGGAGTCGCTCTATATCTAGTTTGGAGGAAGTCAAACCGTTCATATGCGTAATACATTAGTGGGTCAGGGACAGATACATAAAAGACGCCTTATCATGCGAAGTGTTTTTTTACTAGGATGTGCGCGGCAAACAAACAATTGCAGTTTTGATGCCAAGGAAACTGACGCTATCACGGTTGCACTGTTAGTTTTTACCGATGATAATTTTATCCAGTTGTTTTAAAGTAGCGCATCATTTTTGAACTTCATGACATGTATGCCATGTTGGATGATCTGCCTCTTAACATTATCTATACTTATAATAAAACTGTTGAGGGTCGAGAGTCTGTACATGGAAGATATTTTCAAAATTTTAATCGTAGGGCGTTCTATAATCGATACTGAAGCCGAAAATGTAATTAAAAATTTTCATGTCTATCTGTCTGTCTATCTGTCTTTCTGTCTGTCTGTCTGTCTGTCTGTATCCCAAATAAGTATCACGCCAAAACTACTGAATCGATTTGAATGATACTTGGCACAATTTAAGCTTATGATCCGAGGAAGGTTCTAGGATACTTTTAATTGCGATATTTTGCGCGGTTCCTTCAGGAGAGGGGATGAAAGGCAAAATAGTTTTATAGCTATAATTTTTCACTGCGTGGTCCGATTTCACAAATTTTTTTTCTGAGTACTTTAAGCTCTATTCCACACTATTTTCAAAATTGAGGGTTATGTAGTTCAGAAATTAGGGGCATCTCAACTTTCGGTAAACCTAGAATTCTAGGGTTATTTTGAATGTGAGGGTAAATCTAAACAGGCGTGTTGGCTTAATCATAAAAGAGCTGGGCCACTTCACACGCTGCTTGATGAGTCTCATGAAGAAGTGCCCATCCTTTTTCGTACACCTTATGTGACGTAAACGAAGTTGCGAGGGTCAGCTAGTAATAAATAATAAGGAGTAGGGCAGACCGGGGCTGGTTGACTATAGGGGTAGGTAGACTAACTATCAATAACTCGGCCAAAGCAATGGCTTGGAGCCAACCGATGACACCCGAGAGTCCGCTACCTCTCCCCGCTCAGTCACTGGCAGCGCGGTGTCGCGCACGCGCACCGTTTAAGTGAAGGATACTAAAGTTAAAAATTAACGTAGGTAAGTAATTATTTTCATCGTAAGGTTTTTTGTAATAATGCCTATTTATTCATGATTACTGATTGTCAAAGAATTTATAGTGGATGTTTGATTCATGTTCTTTCTTTTATGTATGATGTTATTTGATTTCTTAGCAGTTTTGTGGGTATGTCATGTGATTGAAAATAAAAATGTGGTTCGGGGCTAGTAGACTAATGTATAACGGGGCTGGATGACCAATAATCGTACATAAAAAAAAGAACATGAATCAAACATCCATTATGACATTTTTGACAATAAGAGTAACCATAAATATATAGGCATTATTCCAAAAACATTACGATGAAAATAATTACTTACATACGTTATTTTTTATCTTTAAATTCCTTCACTCAAATGATGTGCGCGCGCGACGCGCGCCGCTCTCTCGGTGATTTATTGTATGTGTGTTTTATTTTCAATAAAAAATAATAAAAATAATAACTGTTTATGTATGTTGCCTTTTATCCTATTTCCTCGTAGATTTTGCCTTTACAAGTCCATAGGTCAACTTACCCCAGGCGAATAGTCAACCTACCCCAAGCATGGGGCAGGTTGACCAGTTTTTCTTATTGTATAAGATCTAGCCTGTACCCTATATTATAATGAATTGGTGCTTTTTGCTATATTTTTCCAAAACTTAATAGTTAACCTATGAAATAAACCTGTTTTTGAATTAATATTCTATAAAGAAATAAAAATATAAGCCTTTAAGCTGAAACCTAGTCAACCAGCCCCGGTCTACCCTACACAATTCATTCTGTAGTGGAATATGTATGACCCTGCCTTCAAACCCGAGAGTATTGGACATTACAGGGCTCATTGCTACAGAAAAAACAGTAAATCATTTGAATGTTATGATAACCTATATAGTAAAATCCAACGAAGCGGTAAATATAATATCATGCCACATGTATTAATCTTCTTGGTGGAATAGACAAAATTATACAAGGTTAGGCACAGTTTTGAGAGCTGTGTTTGGTGTAAATGTACCTAAAGTCAACCGTACCCTTCTTCTGTCGCAGTCGGGTAAAATAACCCTGTAGACTGACCCTTCAACACACTAAAAAATATATCGAAAATCGGTAATCGCAAGGATCTATCTCCACCACCCTAAAAATGAAAAAAGATTTCCCATTTTCCAAAAAAAAATTTTCATCTCACCTTACCAGACCAAATTTTACGATTCTGCAAACAGCAACCGGACTATTGATAAATTGTTTATTTTACTGTGTATAATAATAAATAATAATGAAAACACATTATTTATAATAAAAAAACAAAACACACACGCACTTGGTACCTTAGATCATCTAACCACAGGATGCGCCTTACTTAAGCATTGTTTTCTGCCATTGCACATGACCATTTGGTCTTTTGGCTTTATGAAAAGCCTGTACATCAGTACATCATTTTATATGATTAAACTAGTACATTACATTGTAGTTGACTGTACAATAACAATTAACACACAACAGCCATTACGCGTTTGTCGATTAATACATTTTTAAATGCAATGAAATTTTATATGTCTTTGTGTTTCCCCCTTCACTTATATGAAAACTGGCAGAATATTTTTGTATGCGGTGGTTCGCAAAGGCTAGTCCCGTGTTATATGGTCTAAGCTTGGTACACACGCACTTAACAAAAAAAACATTGATTACTCTACCACCACACCATATTTTACGATTCTGTAAACACCAAACGGATTATTGATATATTGTTTATTTTACTGTGTATAATAATAAATAATAATGCAAACACATTATTTATAATAAAAACACGAAACACACACATACTACACAAACGCACGCCATCCATGCGCAATCCACTCTCAACTTCAACTGTTCGATTTTTGTAAAAAAGTCTGGCCCATTGACGTCATTTTATAAGATTCCAAAAACAAGAAAATGTTATAAACCACACATGCAATAAACTTGTTCATAGAAAAGTAGGACGAAGAAGGCTAAATTTAAGTTTAAAGTCGTCTGGGTAGGTGCGGCGACCGGTCGCCGCGCGGGGCTATACGGGAAAGCTTAATTATTATGCGCGGCGACCGGTCGCCGCGAGGAGCTCTAAGGGTTTACCAAATTGTGATTTTCTGTGATTATGCGACTTCTCATTTGTATTTTAATACTGAAATGAAAACCTGATCTGTGATTTGAATTAATAAGGACTACACATGGTATTTAAATCTTTTTAATTTTAGATGCCAAAATTGTTGGGAATTATGTATAGAACCTGCCAGCGACATGTGGTTGACGATTTAACAAGTAAATTATAATAAAACAAAACCGAACTGCGTATATCAATTGAGACGAATCTAACGACACCTTAAAATCCGTCCAGACATGTAGGCTGTAGGAAACGCCGAATATATGTACACACACTCGACAAACATTACTCTCCTCCTGACGCAGTCGGGTAAAATTACCCTGTGATTATGTGACTTCGCTATTTGTATATTAATTAATACTAAAATGAAGACCCGATCTGTGATTTAAATTGATAAGGGCCACACATAGTATAAATAAAATTATTTATATTATAAATAATTTCTTTGAATGGACCAAAAAGTGGCGCATCAAGCTCAATGAAACAAAATCGACTCACATTGACTTTACTAACAAATCAGCTGACTACTACCCAGTTTATATCAACAACAAGATCATTCCGTTTGCAAATACAGCAAAATATCTAGGTATGACTGTTGATGCAAAATTGCGGTGGAAGGCACACATTAAGAAAAAACGAGGAGAACTCCACATACGCTATAACGATATGTATTGGCTGCTTGGAAAGAAATCAAGTTTGTCAATACCAAACAAACTTTTACTTTACAAACAAGTCCTGATGCCGGTATGGACATATGGTGTACAGCTGTGGGGCTGCACTAAACAGAGCAACAGAAATATCATACAGCGTTTCCAAAATAAAGTGCTAAGGGGCATAGTTATTGCCCCTTGGTACGTTCGAAATGATGACCTTCACCGGGACCTTCAAGTATAGCCGGTTGACGAAATTATCCAACGTTTCGCAGAAGCTCATGAAAAAAGACTGCCTCACCATGACAATCCGGAGGCAATTCAACTCCTCGATTGGACGGACTTAAAAAGAAGACTCAAAAGAACTAAGCCCTTTTTTTTATACTACTTAGGTGGCAGCAGGGGCGTAGGGTCCATAGAAGCCGATTCCCGCTGGCTTCCCCTTCAGAACTGACAGCAAGGTGAAGTTACATCATTACTAAATCTCGGTCAGTAGATAAGATGATAAAATTTTCTTCTCAACGAAAAACCCCTGCTGCAAAATACATAGCAATGTGCAATATTGTGCATCGCTCAGTTCAGTCAAAGTTCAGTGAACTCCAAAAACACGATCATGGAATATGAGAAATAAGCCGGATTGCTGAATATTTGCGTCCCTTTCGTTAATAATACGCAAATGTCGGTTTCTCTCTCTACGTTCCGAGTGTTTCGAAAGATTATACTTGCGAATCTCCATCGTTCGGCCAGCGATCGGGCCTCGTTCTAAATCCACTCGGAAATAGCTTAATACGAGACGGAGAAAAATCGTCAATAATAAAGTAAAGTCAATAAACGTACTAAAATTTACTGTTGACGAAATAAAATCACTCATAGAGTCTAATTATATGTATTTTCATACAACGTAATTATATAATGATATTTACGACGCAATCATTTGGAATTTTCAATAACTAAATAAAATTAATGAATTAAGTACGCTCGTCGAACATTCTTTATGCACACTAGCGCCGCTTTCGAATATTTTGAACTTTTATTTACTACTTAATATTTTCTCTAAACAATGCAGCAGTGCACTCCCAGAATTATTGAATAATTAGTTTGTTGGTCGTTTTTTTGCTGTTTATTGGTTAATTATAATTAGTTAGTGATAAATAGCATGGTGTATTGTTGAGTGGAATAGTGCGTGCAGTACTGTATAAGTATATAAGCTGTAAATAGATAAGTAATTACGTATAGTTTACATTTTGCTTTGTTTTAATACCTACTAAGAATCTAGGTTGTTCGTATGCGTAATGGCGACGTTAATACATATAGATTGTTGTTTAATAGATTTTTTGTTATCTGAGGAAACATCTTTTACTAAATTAAGTTTTGAGAATAAAAAATATGTAATTCAATTGTGACTATAGATTATAAAAGAAAAGACTGCTCCTATAAACATTTTCATAGTTCGTTTTATGATAAATATACTTGGATGACAGGTTCTTGTAAACTCAATAAACTTTACTGTTTCCAATGTTAATTATTTTCCGATTCTAGTAGCGTTTGGAGTCGTACAGGGTTTACGGACATCAATAATATAGGAAATTCGACGAAAAAACATGTTCTGACTGAAAAACACATTCGTAGTTGTTTAAGCTTTCATGACTTGGCAATAGCAGAATTGAGACATTTTTGAATAATAATTTTGAAGTACACAATAGGAAGGTTGATCGCAATCGTCATCTATTAAGATGTTTCATAGATACTGTAGTTTTGTTAGGTAAACAGGAATTAGCGTTCCGCGGCCACAATGAGAGCTCCGGGTCGAATAACCGCGGTAATTATATTGAAATATTGCAATATTTAAGTGCGTATGATGCTGTATTGGAGTCACATATGGAACAATGTTCTTCAATGCATAACCCCGTGTTTTCTGGACATCTACATGTACCTAGGTAAGATTTTTTTTACTAGCTTCCGGTTCAGGTATACCCGAAGGGGTAGGCAGAGGCATATTATATGCCCACATTTCACCTTTTTATAATATGTCCCACGTAATACGTTGTGAGCCGTATTGCCGTGTTTAAATGGACAGGCGCAGGTTGTGATGCCTGCTGTTGAAATAAAGCCTTCAACTTGGTTTAACGACTGTCATTTTACTGGCAACCGGGACCAACGGCTTAACGTGCCTTCCGAAGCACGGAAACGCTCAAATAAATGTCACAAAGTGATCACATGGATGGTCACCCATCCATGGACCGGCCATAGTGAAAGTTGCTTACTGCAGTGATCGTTTACAGAACACTGAGTCCGCGGGGCCACGAGCGCTACTAGCTTCCCTTTTGAAAATAACCAGCCCTCGCCACTGGGTGGCAGACAAACTTACGGCCCACCGGAAGGTTGGTAACCGTAGCCTATAGACGTTTGCAACACCAGAGGCGCTACACACGCGCTGCCGACCCGGCGCAGGTTGTGACGACCCACAGTTGAAATTTTTCAAGCCGCCCATAAGGCCTTCAACTTGGCTTAACGACTGTCATTTTACTGACAACCGGGACCAACGGCTTATCGTGCCTTCCGAAGCACGGAAACGCTCGTAAATAAATGTCACAAAGTGGTCTTTGAGTTAGTGTAGTGCCTTGTGAGAATAATAAGTGTCTTTAGTGTTTACTGTTTAAGAACACAAGAACAAAGTGTATTAATTTATCAGACTCTAAGATTAATCAATGGATTCTTTTCTTAGAATAAGTATTATAGAAGTTTAAGTCAGCATAAAATTACTTATTAGCCTATAAGCTAGATTGTAATAGTCTAAAGTGTACCTACCTACCTAAGATAGCGTACACTTTATACAAAAAAAAAATATTTATAGGTAGGAAACTTGATCTGTGATTTGATGCGAATTGATTTGATAATTAGTTTAAGAGTCAATAATAAAAATAATAATAACATATCAACAAGGTCTTTCATTTGATATGGTCATAATTAAGCTCAAAAATTACATTACAAACTTTTGAACGCGACTGTTCGGCCAACACTTTAGGTTTAATCCGTTCAGTTAAGAAGGTCCTCGATATGTATAAAACCGTCGCTTTTTTGTGGTCATTCGAATTTAGTCGGATAACCATCCGTTGTTAGTATGTTTTGTTTTTTGTTTATTTCTTCTTGAATACGAAATATTTCCGGCTGAATTTTAACCATATATTATTAAATTAGACGCACAAGTTTTTTATTTATACTCCCTTATCTTGCGTTGAGCCAGTTCCTTGTATTTTGATGTCAAAGTTTTGACACCGGTGTTTTAAGTTTTAGTAATATTATTCGATATCGCATGAATGTATATGAAACTTTTTACGGTTATTGTAAGTGTCGAGCAGGATCGAATACAGTTTTTAGCGTGTTCATAGGTCTTCTCGTTTAGGTGGTGCAACTTTTTTTCAGGTTTTCAACAAAGCGTGATTACTTGTAAACTATTAACATGTTCCTGAATCTAATTACGGCACAAATCGGTACGAATTAAGGGCTCGTGTAAGTTTATTCTAGCGCACATGTAGTGGTTTTCGAGATACAACATTCCACAAAACGTTACTCCAGCAGGAAACTCAATATAACGAAAACCTTAAGACGCACAAATTTTATCTTATGGGCACAAATTTGTACAAGTATGAGCCCTCGGTACATGTAATATATTTCTCTCTAAGATCATTCGTTTAGAATTTTACTTCAGCAGGAATCGTTTTTTTTTTCTTCTTCTTTTTCCACAACGACAACACGCACAATTTTTTGTGCGGCGCACATATATAGTAGATTAAGCACTATTAATAATAGGTTCCACTCAAATCAGTCTAGGAGCTACTTTCCTGCTGGGGCAACGTACACGGGATCAGCTTGTACATACAAGTTAAGCAGGTAGATATGTGTATGTCAAGGACTGAATAAAAAATCTTTCTTTCTTTCTTTCTTCCAGGGCGGAGTACATGCAACTTGATTTAGAACATAAACCTGCCGTGAACCTCGGGCGGGGTTTCCCAGACTTTCACGCACCAGAGCACGTATTAAAAGCACTTTCTAAGGCAGCCCTTAGTAAGGATCCTCTCGCCAACCAATACACTAGAGGATTTGTGAGTATACCTAGGTACCTACCTACACTTCTACACTAGATAATATCACCCTACACTAATATCAAATTCGCCAGAACTGAGCGTTTCAAAAGATCGTTCCTCTGTCGAACTTTAAAAACATGGAACGACCTGCCCGCACACGTGTTTCCCTCATCTTACAATCCCGGGTTCTTCAAGAGGAGCGTGAAGAGGTACATCACAAGGGCCGCCAACTTGAGAACCACTGTCAGAAGAGGCCCCCAATCGCTAGATGCTCCACGGCTTTCCATCAGGCTGGTGGCGACGTCAATATATAAAAAAATCATAAAGAGGAAAAAATTATGTTTTTGTGTGTGTGTGTGTGTTGCTTATGAATAAACTCAAAAACTACTATGACGATTTCAAAAAGTCTTACACCTTTGGAAACGTACATTCACCCTTAGTAAAATAGGATATATTTCATTCCCATATTCTCACGAGAACGGGAGCTACGCGGTGAAACCGCGTGACGGACGTTCGCTAGTCCAATATAATAAAATTCTCATGTCGCTGTGTTTGTTACCAAACTTCTCCAAAACGGCGCGCTCGGCCGATTTTTTATGAAATTTTGTACCTATAATTATATATACGTATATGTTATAGGCAATGTGTATAATGCAGGCATTCTATACAATACCTAGGCACTGTATAGAATGACGGGGTCGTTTAGACAATGTATGAAATGATATTAAATGCTTAAACTATTTTACACTTTGCCTAGGAAATGTATAGAATACCTAGACATTGTATAGAATGCCGGTCGAAGCTTAGGTAATGTGTGTAATCTATTTTTCTTCTCTATGATTTAATACTAATCTTTTGAGAGCTACTCCTAATTTCAACTTCCAACGGCAGACAGTGCTGATAAGACATGTGTTCTATTGGTTGGTATGCCTTAGAATGTTTCTTACATAGCAGTCCTTTCCAAGAAATTGCTGCCGAAAGTCGCCCTGTTCATTTATTACCACTTAGGAAGCAAAAACGGGAACAGAATTTTACACTAACACCCCGACTCGGATTTTTTTTTGTTTTGTCGCCTAGTTCTTATTTGGTTAACGATTCTGTCGTCGAATCTGTCCATTCATTATACACATTGCCTGATGCGCTTCGGGCATTTCATACAATACCTAGTCAATGTATGAAATAAATCGTATTATACACATTGCCTGAACGTTTTAGGCAATGTATATAATGCCTAGGCATTGTATACAATGCCGGATTATACACATTGCCTATAACATATAAGTACATAGAATCCGTCGTAATCTATTTTTATATCCATAAGTGATAAGGATCGTCGGGAACAACATTACACGCGGGCGGAGCCGTGAGCATCAGCTAGTAAGCTTAATTTGATAAAGTTTTTTAAAAGTAAAATTTAACCATTTACTTAGGTACCTACCATGCCTACTTAAATGCAATTCATGTGGTAATGTATATAATATTAAAATTAAGAATTTCGATAAATAATTATCTAGCACAGCGATAGTAGGTCTGTCGACAATACGACAATTGGGCGACAGCGCCACCGCGAAAATTAGTTATTCCTACGGCTATAATCCGTTATTTCACATCAAAATCCGCGCTCGGGGCCCCACGGACTTAGTAATCACATGACCACTTTGTGACATATATTTGCGAGCGTTTCCGTGCTTCAGAAGGCTCGTCAAGCCGTTGGTCCTGGTTGCCAGTAAAATGGCAGTCGTAAAGCCAAGTTGAAGGCCTTCATGGGCGGCTTGAAAAATTTCGACAGCGGGCAGTCACAACCTGCGCCTGTCCATATCAACGGTCACCACCAACGGTCAATACGGCTCACCACCAATTACGTGGGACAAAATCTAAAAGGTGAAATGTGTATAATATGCCTCTGCCTACCCCTTCGGGGGTAAAAGGCGTGGTCGTATATTGAATAATAATATTGTACTGCTCGTTCGCTCTAACTTTGCTGCTCGGCTCCATACTAAAGACGAATTTTTAATTAGACGAAGTAAATTGACAGCAACTAATGTCACTTCTTCATACAATGTTGCGGATTTTCTATGACGAAGTGACATTAGCTACTGTCATTTTACTTCGTCTTATTAATAATTCGGGTATACGACTCTACGCCATCCAGCGGCAAAGTTAGAGAGAACGGGTAGTATGTTAAAATCCGAGAAAGAAAGAAAGGTTTCTTTTAAATACTCATGCCTGTCTTGCCTACTCAAGTATTTCAGAGTTGATAATAGAAAATAAGGAAAATGCCGATAATGTTGGCATCCGTAAACACACACATGGGTACATTCTAACGTTTGCCAATCAATTCGTTATTATGGACAGCATTCAATTTTAGCCCCGCTCTATAAAATAGATTGCAGAATGCAGAGGGGCTTATGGCGAGACTTGAGACTCTGTGACTCTGTTGCATTAAACTACGTCACTAGGTCACGTGGATCATCTGTTCAAAGTTTGAAATAAAACAAAAATGACAATGTCAATCGGATTAAACTTCCACTTTCACAATAAACGTTTTAGAGAGGGGCAGTCGGGTGAGACCGTCTCACAGCTTCTTGTTCTGGTATGCTTTCAGTTAATAAATTGAGTTACCTAGTGTGCTGCAAAATTATACAGATGTGCATTTAAAAATATCCCTTTTGAATTTACGTAAAGGAAGGACCATACCTAATAGCTAAAGGGATTTTATAGAATAGGCGTGGGCGCGTAGCCCAAGTCCTTCAAACGAGTCGTGAACCTTAGGAGGTAATCGATAAACCTTTCCAATCATTTAATTTATGCTTATTTTTAGTACCTATTCATCAATTTATAAATTGCACGTAGGTATAGCTGCTCTTTTCTGGAGACTTACATCTAAAGGACCCCAATGGCTCGTATCTTCCTCGTGGTGCATCCTGGGCAACGGAATAGTAACCACTCCCCTTCCTCTGTTGGGGAGTGGTGCTACTCTGGCTAATTCCGGCCGAGGCGGGAGCAGTCTACCCGTGGGTTGCTCGGTGGTGTGTGCGGATTCTACTCGTTGCGCGTGGGTACAAGTATGTAGTTACTTATGTAATTAAATAGATACTTAATATATTTTTATTTGCAGGGACATCCAAGATTAGTGCAAAACATTTCAAAGTTGTACTCACCGCTGGTAGGAAGGGAGGTCAATCCACAAAATGAGATTCTCATCGGGGTTGGAGCCTATGAAGCTTTATATGTGGCGATTATGGGTAATTTGTTCACAATTTTCAATTGCCTATAAAAATAGGGTAGAATGTTATAAATCTTTAAAAATGAGCGTTTAGGTTCATAATGTCCAAATCCCAAAATGTCCAGAGGGTGCAAAACGTCCATATCCCAGAATGTCCATGTCCCAAAATGTCCAAATCCCATTATGTCCATGTCCCAGAATGACCATATCTCAGTGTGTCCATGTCCCGAAATGTCCAAATCCCAGAATGTCCATATCTATATATACCGGTGTGTCTCCGATTAAAAACTAAAGGGATATTTCGGCAAAATCGTATAATTATAAAATAAAAAAACGACAAATCAAAAAAAAATAACCACGAAGGCTACGGCGGGAGCTCCGCTCCGCTTCGCTCCCGCCTAGCCTTCTAACATAACCTATCCGAGTCGAGGTGTTCGGAGACACACCGGACATTCTGGGATTTGGACATTTCGGGACATGGACACTGTGGGATATGGTCATTCTGGGACATGGACATTATGGGATTTGGACATTTTGGGACATGGACATTCCGGGATATGGACGTCTGGACATTTTGTTTGGACATAATGAACCTAAACCGTTTCAAACAATCAAACAAATCGGTCGATGGCAGTCCACTGCTGGACGTAGGCTTCTCCCAATTTGGGAGTCGTCCTACCCCACGTTTACAAAGGCATTGAAAATGAAGTTAGGCGGAACCAGTCAGGTTCCTTTTACGTTTTCCACATTACATATTTCATTACTCACCATTAAACTATTCAACTGACCACTCACAGCAGCAGGCGCAAAAGTGCCCATAAGTACGTAGCAACTATTTATTAATCTGTGCCATAAGAATGCTGCGCCATGCCCTCTTGCCCACTAGCTGCGGTACCGCGTCAAATCACAAAATTGGCTATTTTCACCAGTGACAAGCCGGAGGGGCTAAAAAGATATTTCACCAATAAACTTTCATCTGCGCTTTCAATTCCATTGAGAACTAGCGCTCAGGGTCTTCTCCCGTACTCCTTGTTTCTGACATTAGAGACAACTTTACGGCCGCCCTATTTATCTTGGTTTTTAATTTTATAAAAAAAAATTCCAGGTCATGTAGATAAAGGTGATGAGGTCATAGTGATAGAGCCTTTCTTCGATTGCTATGGCTCCATGGTCGAATTCGCCGGAGGTGTGCCAAGGTTCATACCCTTGAAGCCAGTAAGTGCACAGAATAATTAAAAGTAGTAAATCGTGTCCGTGACCTTCTTTCTCTATAACTACATGTCAGATACTCCGCTGCCTCTTTCTGTAAGTAGGTCATGCTCGTGAAAGAGACGGCGGCGGCGGGGAGAGAGCGGGAGATAACTCTCCCACCCGAAAACTCCACTTCCGCAGTCGGCGGCGGGGGCGCCCAAGACTATCGGCCTCCATGACCGGGGGCCTGACGACGGTGAGGGGGCTGCTCACCGTCCTTACAGAAGCAGGCTCTAGACGACAGCGTGACAAGAGGGAAACAGGCACGCCCGCCTTAAGAAGCGGGATAGCCCTCGAACAAAAAAGAAGCGGGATATCACCCGAACCCCCTCTAGGTGAGGCCGCAGTGGTAGTCGTAGGTCTGTTGGGAGTCCCTACGAGTGCTTATCCCAAGCGTAGGCGTTACCGTTGGTAGGATACGTGTGGTTTTTAGTCGGTAAGAGTCCGGCATAGCATTACTGTAGGATTTTCCTCACGTTAAAAAAGTACATGTCAGATTCTTCAAATGGGGGTCTTTGGAAGTTTTAACAGAGTCGGCAGCGCGATTAAAGCAGCTCTGCTGTTGTAAACGTTCATCCATAAGTTACTTACTTTAGAATTTAGATCAAGTGGGTGGCACATTCGATGTTTTCCACGTAACTTATTGTCCATGAGTTCCAAAATACTTTAATTTTCAACTCGTCGCCTCTTTTAGAAGGAGGGACTTTGCGCTGGGAGGATCTAATCCTCATCTCTGATACTACTAGACCTAGAAAGTAATTCCACAGGCCCAAAAACCTTGCTCATCTTAGTATGATTGTGTGTCGACAATTTTTATCACTTACAGAGACCTACTACTGGTACGATCACCTCCACGGACTGGGTTCTGGATGAGAAAGAGTTAGCTGGTCTCTTTAACGCTCGAACGAAGATGATCATATTAAACAATCCTCACAATCCTCTTGGCAAAGTGTTCAAAATTGAAGAGCTGCAAGTTATTGCCGACCTGTGCAGGAAACATAACGTGCTGTGTTTGGCTGATGAAGTGTATGAGTGGCTGGTTTTTGATTCCAGGCAGCATATCCGGATGGGTGAGTATATTAAGACCAATCAATATCAATCAATCAATACATATAATAAAATCGTAGCTGTCTGTTTGTCTGTACGTTTGTGCACGCCAATCTCAGCAACCGCTCAACCGATTGCAATGCGGTTTTCATTATTGAGTTGCGGTTTGCTTCACTTAACTTTTAGTGTTTGTTTCATGTCAATCGGTTCATAAATAAAAAAGTTATATCAATCTAAAGAATCTATACTAATATTATAAAGCTGAAGAGTTTGTTTGTTTGTATGTTTGTTTGTTTGTTTGTTTGTTTGTTTGAACGCTAGGATCTCAGGAACTACTGGTTGGATTTCGAATTTTTTTTACAGTTTGATAGTCCATCTATTGAGGATGGCTATAGGCTATATAACATCACGCTAAGGCGAATAGGAGCGGAGCAGCAATCAAGAATGTTTCGAAAACGGGGAATATTTTTTATCGTCTGAGAGCTTCCGAAGCGTACGCTGCATAAATGGTTAAAGTTACGTAAAAATTGAGTACTACAAAATTGTTTCTTTTAAAAAGTTCTAAAAAAAAGTCCGCGACAGCATATGTCTATCTTTTAAGGTTCGCTCACAATAACCTAATTTGTCTATCTCTTAAGGTCCGCTCACAATATTTTAAAACTGAAGAGTTTGTTTGTGCTAGGATCTGAGAAACTACTGGATGCATTTCAAAAATAATTTTACAATTTAATAGTCAATTTATTGAGGATGGTTAATGACAATATACCATCACGCTAAGACAAATAGTGGCGGAGTAGCCATGAATTATGTTTTGAGAAGGGGGAAAATTTCTTTCTTTTCAGAGCTTCCATTGCGTACACTGCTTAAATGGTTAAAGTTACGTAAAAATTGCGTATTACAAAATTGTTCCTCTTAAAAAGTTATAAAAAAAAGTCTTTGACAGCATATGCCTATCTTTTACGGTTCGCTTACAATAACCCTCTTAATAAGTTTTAAAATATGAGCGAGGCGACGACTGCGGTAGTAGCCAGTCAAATGAACGATAAAAACCGGTCAAGTGCGAGTCGGATCGGAAGTAAATGCGACGGGAAACATTATATCACTTTACATAATAATATCAATACCACGCCTCTCTCCTTCTCACTCTCACGTGAGGCAACCGAAGTTGTGCGGGTCAGCTCTAATAAACAAAAGCGACGGAGTAAATGCGACGGGAAACATTCTATCACTAAATAATTATACCACACTTCTCTCTTTCTCACTCCCATGTGACGCAAACGAAGTTGCGCGGGTCAGCTAGTCACATATAAAATGCAGCGTACGAAGTCGCAGGCAACAGCTAGTCCTTAATATTTTACTACTTTCCTACGTCACAGCTCACAGATCTGAATTCAACTAGGATCCGTCATCTAGCATTAGTCAGAAGGACAGTCAGTGACCATGAAGTGGGTTCTCCTGTTTGCCAAGTCCAAGTCCTACAAGTTTGCTAATTTTACAGCGGTTGATACTGATGTACGAAATGTTGCGTACGACTATTTTCGATCTGTCTCATGAAATTTAACTGATACGAGTATGTACGTAATTTCTGTACAAGACCATTCTTCATCAGCGACGCTGCCGGGTATGTGGGAGCGAACGATAACAGTGGGTTCAGCAAGCAAGACTTTCTTAGTGACGGGCTGGAGAATCGGTTGGGCGTACGGCAATGCGGCACTCATGCGAAACTTGCAAGTAGTGCACCAGAACTCCGTGTGTACACCTATACAGGTCAGTTATGCAGTCATTTTTCAATGACCGATTACATTTTCATTTTATGCCATTTTATATTATACTAGCGGACGTCACGCGGTTCCACCCGCGTAGTTCCCGTTACTGTGGGAATACGGGAATAAAATATAGCCTATGTCACCGCAAAGAGTACCTATAGCTTCCCAACTGTGAAAGAATTTTTCAAATCGGTCCAGTAGTTCCGGAGCCTATTCGTTACAAACAAACAAACAAAAAACCAAAAAAACAAACAAACAAATAAACAAATCTTTCCTCTTTATAATATTAGTATAGACTAGCGGACGTCACGCGGTTCCACCCGCGTAGTTCCCGTTACTGTAGGAATACGGGAATAAAATATAGCCTATGTTCACCGCAAAGAGCATAGCTTCCCAACAATGAAAGAATTTTTCAAATCGGTCCAGTAGTTCCGGAGCCTATTCGTTACAAACAAACAAACAAAAAAATAAAAAACTAAAGCAAAAACAAAAAAGCAAAAAAACAAATCTTTCCTCTATTAGTATAGATAATTCTGTGCAAATGAACCCCTTTCTACATGATTTGATTTTAGAATGATTCTTTTATCTGGCTGTTCATCTACAGATAATTATAATTTTTTGCGCAACCAATATATCATATTTGAACATGAAGGCAATTATGTAAGTACCGATAAGGGATTGTAATCGAAGGAAATTAAATGTATTTTAGGAAGCAATAGCCGACGCACTGGAATTCGAACTATCCCGCCGTGACACACCTGAGTTCTTCATGCGGTCCTACGCTCTAGAACTTCAGACGAAAAGAGACTTGTTGTTCAAAATCCTGGCTGAGAATGGTTTCAGCCCCTCGAAATCTGAGTCTGGGTACTTCCTCATTGCTGATTGGACTAAACTAGGTAAAGTGAAAGTTTACGAACTCGTCCTGATCAAGTGAGAAAGACATTTTGTTCCCATTTTTCTATTTGTACAATTTAAAAGATTGCGGATAGGTATTTTGTATTTTTATAACTTTGGCCACCTCGACGCTCGCCGGATCAGCACACTTTAATCAAACAAAGATACTTACTGTTTAATTTATCAAGTCGTACGTAAGACACGGCAATATCACACAATATAGAACCGACATGTCCTACAAAGGGTTACGTTTCAAAAATAATAATTTGACAGAAGACCTGGCAACCATACTTCAAATCAGCCTATAACAGTCCACTGCCCCCTTGGCGAGGCCGCAGTGGCGGCCGAGGGTCTGTTGGGAGTCCTGGGACATCCTTCCGAGGGCTTACCCGGTACTCCCAACCATAGGCTGTTGGGCGTAACGTGAAGTTTTTTAGTCGGTAGGAGTCCGGCATAGCATGCATGAGGAGTTTCCGTCAGGTTTAAAAAAAAAACAGTCCAATGCTGGACGTAGGCCTCTCCCAAATCACGCCTCAACATACGGTCTTGCGCATTCCGCATCCAGTCAGTCCCTGCGATCTTTTTCAGGTCATCGGTCATCCATCAACCATACTTATCATATCTATATCATCATCATAAATCATCGCCATTTATCGTTTATAAAATGAACTACTATTGTCTAGCGGTCGACTTATCCAGTGAAACGGACCAGTACAAAGATTACCGTTTCACCAAGAAGTTAGCTAAAGAGGCTGGTGTGCTCACCATTCCGATGAGTGCATTCTACTCCAGAGAACACAAGCATCTAGGAGAGAACTTTGCACGATTTTGTTACATCAAGGTAAGAGCTAAGTGAATCAGGAGTTTCATGATAGAAATAGGTACATCGGCGAACGTGGAATTATACTTCTGTATTTTTTAAGGCTCCGTATCCAAAGGGTAAAAACGATACCCTATTCATGAGACTTCGCCGTCCGTCTGTCTGTCTGCATGTCTCTCTGTCACGAAGCTGATCTCAGGAACCATGATAGCTCGAGAACTGAAATTTTAACAGACGATGTAATAAATAAATATTCACAGACATTTCACACAACGCTCTGATCCCAAAGTAAGCTAGGAATAACCTGCTTGTGTTATGGGTATCAGACCACGGATATTAATACTTATATACTTTTTAAATACAGATGTGGCGACCGCCACATAACGAACATTAACAGAAGTCCTGCATCGCGATATGAAAGATCTCACAACGAAGAATAGATAAATCCTGAATCGCGATGTCAGAGTTCACATGGCGATGAATGATATAACCAACAGTCCAACATCAACCGTTGGGCTTCGGCCCGCCAGGCGCGATCACCTAGCCTGGTCGGAGGATCCTCCCTTTGTGTGTTGGAGGAACATTCCCAACCTTTCCTCCACATTGGTGACCCCGACGTGATCTGAACACGCAACCTTCTGATCTGGAGCTTATTGGACAAATATCCTAAACTGAAAGCAGAGCTCATAAGGCGTTTGTCCGCTTCACAAGAGAAGCGCGTGAAACAGCTGTTGGTTCACGAGGAACTAGGCGATAGGAAGCCTTCGCAATTTTTACGCCACCTAGAAGGCCTAGCAGGCCCATCAGTGCCCAAGGATTTTTAACCACTATCTGGACAAGCCGTTTGCCTCAAAATATTCAAACTGTTATTGCTTCACAGATGGACCTTCCTTTAGAAAAGCTGGGAGAGTTGGCTGATAAGGTGCACGAGATTGCCCCTGCTACACCTCAAGTCTCCATGGTAAAAACCTCTGCCACGAACTCCTCGACCTTGGATGACCTTACAAGGCAGGTAAGCGAACTTACTAAGCAAGTAGCAGCCCTTAGCGCTGGCTGGGTCTCGAGGTCGCCCTTCACAAATCCGAGGCTCTGTGCTTCCACGGACCTCGGATGGGGCCACCTGCGGGATCCAGCCTACAGGTGGGGGGCGTCAGCATCGGCATCGAGCCCTCGATGAAGTATCTGGGGCTCGTACTCGATGGCCGGTGGAACTTCGGACACCACTTCCGAAGTTTGGTCCCAAAACTGAGGGGAGCATCTTCCGCACTCGCGCGGTTGATGCCCAACATCAGGGGACCCAACGCTCCCTACAGGAGGCTGTACCTTGGGATCGTGCGAAGCATGGCCCTGTACGGGGCGTATGGGCGGAGACCCTGGCGGCCAGCAATGAGGCTAGACTGATGAGCCCGCAGAGAGTGATGGCCGTCAGGGTGATAAGAGGATACCGCACGATCTCCGGTGAGGCGGCATGTCTCCTAGCCGGGACCCCTCCATGGGACCTGGAAGCGAGAGCCCTTGCGTCACTGTTCAGATGGCGCAAGGAGGCGCTGGAGCGGGGCCAAAGGCCTGCGTCTCGAGAAATCGAGGCCCAGCGGACCCTGCTCCACCAGGAAACCCTGGAGACATGGAAGATGCGACTTGAGCAACCAAAGGGGGGATTCGCCACAATCGCGGCCGTCAGACCGGTCATGGACGAGTGGCTGGAGAGAAGACACGGTGCTCTCTCCTACCGGTTGACACAGATGCTTGCCGGGCACGGTAGCTTCGGTAGGTATCTGTGGCGAAAACACCGGGAAACCACGGCCGAATGTCAGCACTGCGAGGACCGCAGCGATGACACAGCGCTCCACACGCTGGTGGAGTGCACGGCGTGGGCACAACAGCGACAGGTCCTCGTAGTGGGTCTGGGCGTGGACACTCTCTCGCTTGAGGCCATGGTGCGAGCCATGCTCTCCAGCGGGAGTAAGTGGGACTGCGCCGCCTCTTTCTGCGAGCAGGTCATGCTCGCGAAGGAGGCGGCGGGCCGGGTGCGGGAGAGAACTCTCCCACCCGAGTTCCGCAGTCGGCGTCCTGGGCGCCGCCGACGTGTCTTCGCTGAGGACTATCGGCATCCATGACCGGGGGTCTGAGGACGGTGAGAGGGCCGCTCACCGTCCTTACAGAAGCAGGCCCATGACGGCAGCGTGACGTGAGCACTCACGCACGCCCCCCCTTAGAAGCGGGGTCACACCCGAAACCCCCCATAGACGCGGGATTGCACCCGAACCACCCCCTGGGCGAGGCCGCATTGGCGGCCGTAGGTCTGTTGGGAGTCACGGGACATCCTTCCTGAGGGCTTACCCGGGGCTCTCAACCATAGGTTGTTGGGCGTTACGTGAGGTTTTTTAGTCGGTAAGAGTCCGGCATAGCATCCTACGAGGATTTTCCCTCACGTTAAAAAAAAAAAAAAAAAAAAAAAAAAAAAAAAAAAAAAAAAAGCCCTTAGCGCTAACATGTACGACAGGGGTCGCTCACGTTCCAAGCCCAGATTTCGAAGGTCTAGCCACTCTCGCAGCCGCTCAAGACCTAGACAGCCACCGCCGGACCACCCGCACTGTTTTTACCACTTCACCTACGGAGTAAAGGCGAACAAGTGTAGACAGCCATGCACTTTTAATTCGGAAAACGCTCAGGGCGGTCGGAAGTAGCGGCCAACGACTGCCCTCCATCTACAGGCCGTCTTTTTGTTACCGACCGTGTCTCGAAAATGCAGTTCCTGGTGGACACTGGTTCTGACTTGTGCGTTTTCCCACGATCAGCAGTTAGGACGCCCTGTACTAAATCAAAGTATGATCTCGTCGCAGCAAATGGCACCATCATACATACCTACGGGCCTACACAGCTGCACCTCAACCTTGGACTTAGGCGTGATTTTTCATGGAACTTCACAATAGCTGACGTGTCTAAACCCATCATAGGTGTGGACCTGCTCAGCCACTATAACTTGTTGGTAGATTGCAGAAACCAACGGTTGGTCGACGGCACTACAACTCTGCATGTGGCAGCTATCGCAGAGCTAGCAGGTACTTCTGACGACATCGCGTCAGTCAAACCAGTGCTCAGATCCTACAAGTTCGGGTAACACGTATCTCGCGCTCTCAGCTAATGTACTTAATTCCGTGCTTTATAATAATCCAGAATATAATTAATAGTGAAGGTTTAGTAAGTGTTAAATTCGTTGTAAATAAACTATAGTAAATTCTTAAATAATAATATCTTCATTTCGTCTTGTGCTTTCACTTCATACTTCACCGCCTTACTTCATCTATACCTATCAGTGCTGCTACCGCTTTCTTCTACTGCTTCCTGCTTCTGCTTCTGGCTGCCGAGGAGGATCGAGGAACGATTGGTAACGTAGGTACCACATATACTCACTTGCCTACACTGGTGACCCCGACGTGATCTGAACACTGACTGGGCTTAGCAGCATTCGATTCTACGCACTGGAATCAGCGGCATACGATTTCGCTTCGAAGAAATCAGCGGCATACAGTTCCGACGCACTGGAACTAGCGGAGTACAGTTCCAACTAAATGGAACTACACGAACTGGCACTGGCGCATCTGACAACAGACTACAAGACACCAGACTCATACTCGCAATCGACCTCCGGTCTCGGAGGGGAGTGATGTGGCGACCGCCACATAACGAACATTAACAGAAGTCCTGCATCGCGATATGAAAGATCTCACAACGAAGAATAGATAAATCCTGAATCGCGATGTCAGAGTTCACATGGCGATGAATGATATAACCAACAGTCCAACATCAACCGTTGGGCTTCGGCCCGCCAGGCGCGATCACCTAGCCTGGTCGGAGGATCCTCCCTTTGTGTGTTGGAGGAACATTCCCAACCTTTCCTCCACACATACATATTATACATAGAAACACCCAGACTCTTTAGACAAACATTTATGGGTATGGGCAAATATTTGTCTCCGGTGGGAATCGAACCCACGACCTCCAGCGCCGCAGGCGGTATCACTACCGACTGCGCCACAGAGGCAGTCAAATACTTATGGATCATGTATATTTTCGTCTCCGCTGGGAATCTAACCCATGACCGGTGATCCACAGTCGCACATTACGATCTACGACCAACGAGGCAGTAGTAACAGATTAAAATTATTAACGGATTTTTCTCTGTTTACAGAAATACGACAACCTAGTTTTAGCTGAGAAACTTATAAAAGAGTGGAGCGCGAAAAAGGGGCTGCTCACTGACCTAACAGAAGTAGGCCGAAGACGACAGCGTGTCGTGAGGGATTTACGCACGCCCCAAGACGCGGAATAACGCCTGAACTACCCCCCAAAGACACGGGATAGCTGCCATGGTACTTACTCGGGATGCAGGATGCAGACAGATTTTTTTTTTATATTTACATGTTCTACTTCAGTAGGTATTGATTATGGAATGCTCTACAAATAAAATTTTCAAAATGTTTTGCATAGTACCTACAGATTTTCTACCCTCTACAGTTTTATTTATAGATTAGTACCTACCTATATGTATAGATTTTTGGCCTCAGTAGGATTATAAAATCCCATTCAATTAAAATTTTCAAAATATCTTTCATGTACAGATTTTGGACGTTCTGCAGTTTTATTATACTACCCGTTCGCTCTAACTTTGCCGCTGGCGTAGAGGCGTATACCCGAATTATTAATTATACGAAGTAAATTGACAGTAGCTAATATCACTTCGTCATAGGAAATACGCAACACTACAAGAAGAAGTGACATTATTTGCTGTCAATTTACTTCGTCTAATCTAAAATTCGACTTTAGTATAGAGCCGAGCGGCAAAGTTAGAGCGAACGAGCAGTACCTGTCTTTTATCTACACCCATGCTTAAAATTGCTCTATAAAAGATTCTGAAACAGTTAGCTTATTGCCAAAATTAATACATCCAATGTCCTAATAACCATAATATCATCCGAACGGGTGTTATATATTATGTTGTATGAAATTTCATAAAACACTCCTTTCGCTTTTTCAATCTCTTCCGCGCAAAGGGTAAAGGGTTACTCATCAGACAGCCAAATTCTTACCGCTCGATGCGTGGAATCTGTATGAGTTTAAAAAAAAGTAACTGTCATTCACGCGCGTTGCATTGCACTACCACAGCGGCGGGAAAAAGGGCGGGAATCTTTGGATTTGGCGGTCGCGGTTTTTTTACTAATTTTAATTTTTTGTGGATTAGCCCTTTTATTTGTAAATATATTAGGTATAAAGTGTTAATATTACATTATTCTGTGTAAATATATTATAGTTCAGTAGTTTTAATTGTTTTATGTACATATAAATATTATCTATCTGTTTTCACCACTGCACTTATATATCTCCGTGTATGGGGTAAGTTTTTCATTTTTGTATGGGTGATCCCGAGGATCCAGGGGGGGACTGCCCCTGATATTGGCTTTACAGTAACAATAGGCAATAATGCCATCAATACTGATGGCAGTATGGACACTGATGGCTCCACCATCAGTAAAGGCTCTATAAAGCGCAAGAAAATATCCATCCGACGAAGTGTTTGTAGACATTGCAACAAACGCAGGAAGAAACATGGTGACAAACAGGTAACCGACCATACGGACTGCCATTGCTCTTTAGAACTTTCAGATATCCAAAAAATTGGCAAAATTAAGGAAAATATAACAACAGTTCCACTTAATACTGTACCTCCAAATCTAGCAAGACCTCTGTTCATACATACTGATATTTCCCCTTTTATTATACATATCCAGAAAAAGACACTGTCTCCTGATGACAACTCTTCACTCCATCCATTAACCTTTGGAAGATTTTTAAAAAAGCACCCTTTTCAAAATATAATTGATGGAAGCCTTAAACGAATTGGTAGGAATAGGCTATCAATCGAGTTCAAGAATTACCAGGATGCAAATTTATTTTTAAATTCACCTATTTTAGATAAAAGTGACTATAAGACATTCATCCCCACATTTACAGTAACCCGTATGGGCTTTGTTAGAGGTATCCCTAGTGAATGGACTGACGATGAGATTGTCAACAACATTTACCTTCCATATGGCTGCGGTAAGATACTTAAAGTCCGAAGAATAAATAGGAAAATAACAGTAGACAGTAAAACAGAAATAAAACCAACTGAATCTGTTGTAGTAACATTTGATGGTCAAGTGTTACCTAAACATGTATACATGTGCTACAATGCACTTCCTGTAAGCTTATATATTTATCCGACTATTCAATGTTTTCACTGTTGTCGCTTTGGACATGTAAAATCCCAGTGCCGGTCTCGTCCTCGGTGTTACAAATGTGGTCAGGAGCATACTGGTGACCATTGTGATGTCGAAGAAGAAAACATTAATTGCATTCTTTGCAGAGGTCTTCATATGGCTACCAGTAGGAAATGCCTGGAATTCCAAAGGCAAAAGTTAATTAAGGAAACAATGGCTAAATGCTGCATATCTTATTCCGAAGCCTCAAAACAACATGCCCCAATATCAAAGATATCATATGCTGATGCTTTAATGTCATCCAAGTCCCAGCCCCAAATACCTTATAACCCTAAAAAAATATTGCAAACTCAGGCACAAACATTATCACATAAAAAAACAGTCTTTCTAAGGCCAAAGCCTAAAGTTAAATCTTCCGGAGGCTATGATGCTGAGGCCCATCAATCTTTAACTGCCCATTATGATATGCCGTCACCTTCCAATGGTTGTGCCATTAAACCTTTAGATAACGAGGAGTTCTCCAACCCCTCCATTAAAGATTTGATTCTAGCGAGTGTCATACTCTAGTTCGAATGACGTTTCCTCGATGGTCGTTACCTCGATGTCTCTAGCTCGATTGTACACTTCACCGATGGGTCGTTTCACCGAAAGGTCAATACCTCGAAGGATCAATTCGTCGATGGGTCTTTTCTTCGATAGTACATTTGATCGAAGGGTCGTTACCTCGAAAAATCATCAATATTATAACGCTGTGCAATTTGGAAAAAGGGACACTGCTCACCCCGACTTTTTTTTTATAACCACTCATACAAGGATTGTCTGCTCCAATCCTGAAGTTCCAAATCCTTTTATGTGTGGTTATAAAAAAAATAACCACACATAAAAGGTCTAACCTAACCTATCCGAGTCGGGGTGGGCAGTGGCCCTTTTTTTAAAAGCGCTGGATGCGGGCTGCTTTAGATCGGTCATTCTGATTTGGTATATCGTCGTTTATTTTGGAATGGAAAGGTCTCATAATTTTGTTGTGTATATTTCGAGGTAACGACCCTTCGATCAAATGTACTATCGAAGAAAAGACCCATCGACGAATTGATCCTTCGAGGTATTGACCTTTCGGTGAAACGACCCATCGGTGAAGTGTACAATCGAGCTAGAGACATCGAGGTAACGACCATCGAGGAAACGTCATTCGAACTAGAGTATGACACTCAAAAAATGGGAACTTATTTACTTAATTAATAAATATAATCCATTTATCCTTACTCTCCAAGAGACATGGCTTAAACCAGATTTTCCTTTTAGGTTATCTGGTTATGTTTGTCTCAGAGAGGATCGTTTTGATGGGTATGGCGGTGTTGCCATACTCATAAAACGTAACTTGTCATTTTCCCATATACCAATAGCTACTCACTCTAACGATTTTTCTATAATTGCTGCTAATATAAATAACATTTGTTTTGTCTCAATATATATCCCTCATCCTTCTTCTATGATACTCGGCGAAATCAGTAATATATTTTCTACTCTTCCTAAACCTTTTGTAATTCTTGGGGATTTTAACTGTCATCACCCGTCTTGGGGTAGTTCTAGAAACCGTTTCGGAAATTTAATATTAGACTTGCTAGATACCCACAATCTTTGTTTACTGAATACAGGCTCTTATACACGCCGGACCAACCCTAATTCAGGAGAAAGTGCTCCTGATTTATCCATATGTTCTTCGAACCTGGCTTCGAGAATTATATGGACTTGTCTTTCCTCTTCCCATGGCAGTGACCATTTTCCAATTAGGCTACTATTTCCAATTTTTAAGGCTATGCATTCCTCTCATTCCATTCCTCGCCTTCAATTTAAACTAAAGGATGCTGATTGGAGCAGCTTTCAAACCCGCTTAATTGAAAAAATTTCACTCCTTCCACAAATAACCCAACACAATACATCTGAATGTGCTGACGTCCTAACTCAAACATTGTTAGAAACAGCAACTGAGACGTTTCCCCTAAAAACTGGAGCTAAAGGTTTTATTCCCTCTCCTCCGTGGTGGGATAAAGAATGCTCACAAATGATAAAAAGACGTAAGAAAGCCGAATTAGAATATTCTCAATTCTCTTCCACCCAAAACTTTGAAACATTAACAAGTATAATTTCTGAAACCCGCAAATTATTCAAAAAGAAAAAGTTTGAAAGTTGGCATTCATTCTGCTCAACTATCTCTCCTGATACCAAACCTCATATGGTATGGCAAAATATCAGGAGATTTAGATCAGCTTTTAGGGAAACAAATCCAACATCAATGCCTACTTTAGTTCAAAATGATTTTTTGTATAAATTAACACCTCCAACTGTCCCTGATAATATTATACTTCCTTATTTTACTAACATTTCTGACAATCTTTCAGACCTTAATTCTCCTTTCTCTTTTTCTGAGCTCAAAGGCGTTCTAACAAATTTAAAAGATTCAGCTCCTGGCATGGATGGTATTCCATATTCCTTCATTACACACGCTCCTGAAGAATACCTTTCCTATTACCTCACTATTATAAATGCTATTATGATTACAGGTGAAATTCCTCCCTTATGGAAATCACAATTAGTGTTACCAATACTTAAACCTGGCAAAAGTTCAGCTTCAGTCTCTTCGTATCGCCCTATTGCTCTTTCTTCAGTTTTGATGAAAATCACTGAACACTTAGTCAAAATTCGTCTGGAATGGTTTATTGAAAGCAATAACTTATTGAGTCATAGTCAATTCGGCTTCAGACGGGGCAAAAGCACATTAGATAGTATCAGTATACTTATAACCGATGTCCGCTTGGCCTTTTCTATAAATGAACATGTAGTCGCCGCTTTTCTAGACATTGCAGCGGCATATGATAATGTTATTCTACCTGTATTATATAAGAAACTGATTTCCCTAAACATACCTATCCTTCTTACGAATTTTATTATGAGGTCGTTAATGGAAAGACATATTCATTTAGAAGGCTCATCGCACGGCCCACGCTTAGCTCAGAGGGGTCTCCCTCAAGGATCTGTACTAAGTCCTATTTTATATAATATTTATGCTTATGATTTAGAAGCTTCTATTGGTTCACACATTAGAGTCCTTCAATATGCAGATGATTTACTTTTATATTTATCGCACCACTCTGTTAGCCAAGCCTGCATTTCCTTATCAACGTCCCTTAAACACCTTAAGTGTTGGATGGATTCTAATGGCTTAGAAATTTCCCCTGATAAAAGTTCAGTGATTCTATTTTCTAGAAATGCCTCCCCCCCTCCTTTTAACGTTTACTATAATAATAAATTAATCAAGGCAAAAGAAAATGTCAAATTCTTAGGTGTTATCTTAGACTCTAAACTTTCCGGCATTGCTCACTGTAATCATATTGTTCAAAGATGTGAAAAATCCCTTAACATTTTAAGATGTCTGTCTGGTGTTTGGTGGGGTGCTCACCCTTACTCCTTAAAATTGCTTTATAATGCCATCATTCGAAGTCAACTTGACTATGGCTCATTCCTACTAGAACCTAGCAATGTTGCAGCTTTAAAGCGCCTTGATAGCGTTCAATCGAAAGCACTAAAAATTATAGCGGGTGCAATGAAATCCTCACCAAACAACGCATTACAAGTTGAATTAGGCGACCCACCTCTACAACTTCGTCGGCAATATTTGTCGGACAAATTTTTAACACGTTGCCTTCAGCTGTCTACCCATCCATTACATTCCAAACTTCGTTCACTTCTCGATCTAGTCGAGTCTTCTAATTATTGGACTCATAAAAATCGTCCTTGTCTTATTAAAAGCTTCCAAAAATATATCTCACTTCAAGCACCATGTCATCATTTATCACTTCACCCTCTTTATTCCGCTCCCTTTGAATCGTTACTCATTCCGCTGGATATTAGACTTGATTTGGGTATCCTGAAATCAGACCCTTTAGCGCCGTACTCATTCACTCAAATCATTAATTCTGAATGGAATAATTGGCATCATATCTACACCGATGCTTCCAAATCCCAATCGTCAGGACGTGTCGGTGTAGGAGTCTACCACCCAAAATTTAATATGTATTATACGAAAAGTTAAATTACCCCCAGAATCATCTGTTTTTACCGGAGAGCTTTATGGTTTGTATAAAGCCATTGAATACATTTTTTTAATGAAACTCCAAAACACCATAATTTTTTCAGATGCGAAAAGTGCTCTTCAAGCTTTAGATAAATTCCCGTTCAGTAGTAAAACTGTTTTTCCACTTATAATAGAAACCAGAAATCTTCTTTATAAATGTTTTACAAATAAATTACATGTTTCTTTTGCCTGGATACCAAGCCACTCTGGCATTCCAGGTAATATTAAAGCCGATAGCCTAGCAAATGATGCTGTGGAGTCTGGTGATATATTTCCCTACAAAAATTATTACCACGACCTGGCAGCTTTGCCAGCAGTATATTTGAAAGATTCATGGGAAAAGTTATGGTCGGTTACTTGCCTGAATAAAGGCAAACTTTATTCATTAGTCCAATCGAACATTCCTAACAAGCCCTGGTTCTTTAAGTTCACGCTCGGGAAACGGTCTACAAGCACTTTGATTCGGATGAGACTTGGACATGTATGTACTCCTTCCCATCTTGCAAAATTGAACATTGTTCAATCTAATAAATGCGAATGCGGGGAAGAGGGTGACATAAACCACATTTTTCTGTCCTGTCCGAAATATGATCATTCTCTACTATATTCATCCTTAATTTCTTCCTCTATTCCACTGCCCACATCTGTCCTTATATTACCTGCTTCAAACAACATTGATATCTATAAATCTCTTTCCTTATTTATATCTTTTAACAATATTAAAATATAAAATATTCATTTAGTACCTATTTATATCATATATATTATTTTACTATTATAAAATACAGTCCTTTCGTGTCTTATCCACAAGAATTTCTTTCCTTACCTACGTTTTCTAAATTCCTTCCTTACGATTACTTACTAATTCCCTAACTTTATGTACCTACCTAATTCAAAACAAATAACATGAATTTGGCAAAACCCTCAAATCGAGAGAGCCCAAGAAAAAGGAAAAAAAAAAAACCACAGCGGCGGCGACTGTGTGAACTGTGTTTAGTTATTTATTACGATTTGAAATTAGAACTATTTTTTATCTATTAAGTTTTTCATGTTATTTTGAGGAAGTGAGTGCTTATATAATTGACTGTGTATAAATTCAAACATGATGTAAATCGTTATTGAATAAATAAACAAACAAACAAACATGTGACGCAAACGAAGTTGCGCGGGTCAGCTAGTATCTACATATAGTCTGTAATTAAACTTTTCATGAATTTTAACTTCTTAGATCGCCTCATGGTTTCAGAATATTTTATAGAGGACACATCATGGGTGTAGATAAAGTCTTGTATGCAACTGTATAATTAGGTAGATATTAAAACACTCATGTGACACTATTATCACACTCAGCTTCGCTTCGTGTGATAAACCTACGTTCATGTTTTAATATCTACCCCTCTATAACCACAGTTGCATAAATAACTAGGTAATATAGATTACAATAAAAAGAACATAGTGTAACGTTGTGGAACAACGGGTGCAGATATTGATTAATATTAGAGTATTAAAATTGAAATTTAATGAAAATAAATGAAAGCGCCATCTGCCGACAACGAGTCTCATCTACACAGCTCTGACGTTACCAAGTGACGTCAGACGTAGGGACCCGAATTGCCGCTAGAGGCGCTGTACAAAGATATAAATACGACCGCGCGCGAATTTCAAAGACCATTATTCGAAAAATTAAAATATACTCGTCGCGAAGGCGTATGTGTGTCAGTAAATATATTTAATCGAAATAAAGATAAGTTATAGGGAGCGAAATACTCCCTGAGTAAACAGTGATTTAGCTGCAAGCGTCAATTACCCCATCATTGGGGTCCACCCTGCGGGTTCCAAGCAGGAACGTCCACCCTACGGTATCCAGAGAACCACCTTCGGGTTCCAAGCAGGAACGTCCGCCCTACGGGTTCCAGAGGTTCACCCTCCGGGCTACGGGAAAGATTTTACTCTCCGGGTTGAAAACACCGTGCCAGACGAAGTTGTGAACGGCACGGCTACATCAACAACTGCAGCATTCTACAGGAAGACCAATACTAAGATAAGTCGAAACCCTGCGAAATCCTTCGGGAATCGCTAAAATCCTTGCTGCCTGAAGTTACCACACCCACGACCCCCAAGTGCTTAATTTAAATAAATTATTGATTTTCATGTTCTAAATTCTATAGTATTATTTCTCTCTTCTCCTCTTCCTCAGTGCGAAGTGATGCGCGTTCGGAAACGGTCACGCCACACTAATGCTGTCTCGTTATTAATTTATTAATATAATTAATTCGCGATACGCGTCGCATACGCGCCGCTGTCATACGCCGTGCGATGGCTACCAATAAGGCTGTCATCGTGAACGAGCTACTGGCGTTCATCCAGAATGCAATCGACACTATGGATGAGATCAGCATCATGCAGATCTGCAAATCGAACTTCAAGGAGCAGGAGATTTGCAGTGGAAAGGCGTTGCTATTCCAAGCTGTAGGCAAAACTGCCCAGATGCCGTCCCGCCGAAGGGATGGAGGGGAACGAAGTGTGCAGGACATGATCACCCTGCTGAAACAAACCGACCCTGACGACGTGCCCGATTTCGTCGCAAAGGAGCTGCACAAGCTGCCACCGCACATAGGGGTATTTTGCATTTTTAGCCGGGCGAAATTATTTGTTTAGCTTTTCTTGCTGCAATGTAGGCGGAGAGCTTGTTAAAATGATCATACGACCTGTGTTGAGTATTGTAGGACATTGGTGGACCAACAAAACAACGGACTATTCGTTGTGGAAGAGTTGGATGAGCTTTTATTATTTTTTTCTACAGTGAGTGTCACTGGCTGATATTTAAAAAAATAAATTAAACCCACATTGTAATTTTATACTTTTTATTTATCACTTACTATTACAATTATTTTATGACGAGGAAGAATTCCACGATTCTTCATAACTTTCGTCGAGTTCATCAGTTTCAGATTCCGAATCTGAATCTTTATCGGATTCCACAGAATGAGGCAAAAACATAGAGACAGCTTCTTTTGAAAAATATTGCAGTTTTTTTTTCGGTCTTGGCCGTAAAGATGTGACCAGTGGATCCGAGGATAATAAAAGGCGATTTAACACATCAGTGTTGCAATCTACCCTTGAAAACTTTCTCGCAAAGCTATTTCTATACGTTCTATAGTGCTTGTTTCGGGCTTCAGCAGCCTCTTCTGATAAAAGTCCAATAGGCAATAGCGCCTTTTCCATGACTGTAGCACCATGCATCAAAATTTTGTGCAAAGTCGGACTCATCGGATGCCAGTCGTAGTTCGAGACGTAGATCTTTGCTGTGTCCCAACAGTAGTCAGCAAATTTTTTCAAGTCAATCTTAAAACCACTTGAAATGACCTCTAAAATAATTTTTAATCGGTAAATAAAGTTGTAGTCGATACCGGTAATTTCAGCTGCCTTCTGTGGGTCATTGAAAAATCGCCTACTAGTGTTCCCATCATTTGTGTTGCCGAATCCCGCTTTCGGCACATCTACGATTAAGCCAGTTTCGGTTTTAAATCGTTTTTGTATTTGCCTTTTTCTTTCTTTGACGATGTCCTTGTCAGAATCGGACCTCACTTGCCACTTTTTTATTGTGATCTTATATGAAAGATGTAGAACGCTCTCAAAAAAACGAATCCTGGCGTGAAGGATAGATAACCCAAAATCTAAGGCTTCTACATCAACAGGCATTTGGATTTTCAAATCGTTGAATTGTTTTGAAGTAGCTCCGCATATGTAACATCTCATTGTAGAGCTTGTTTGCGTTGCAGCATTGCATACTTTTGCATCCACCATTGTAAATAACATGGTGTGCTTTACGTTAGCTGATAATTCATCGTTGACAAATTTTGTGTCTGTAAGGTTTTGAATCTTTGTCTGAATATATTCGATTTCGTCATTTGTTAAGTCAGTGGATTCTTTAGCAAATCTTATCCTTATTGGTCTACAATAGCGTGGCGAGGAGGGAGTCGGATTCTGCCATACTATTTTATTTCTACATTTCAACTGTAGCGGCACCATACAGCTTTGAAATATATTCGAATCAGTGGAGTCTTCGTCCTGAAATTTCTGCTTGAATTGTGACTGTTGCGAACCGTCACAGCCCCACTTGTAAATTAACACTAATGAGCTACATTCTTCCTCCGTTAATTTACTTAAAAACTCTAATAAATACGTCAGCAGCCTAGTAACAGTATGATCCACTAAGTCTTGTAAATTAACTTCTGCGATTGTTTCTGTTACAGTTAATGAAGACTTTGGTGGATAACAGTTGAATTTTTCTTTTTGTATTAAGCTATAACAAGGGAATGATTTTTTATTGCATTTTCGGACGATCTCGTATTGTTTCCTAGACAGATCTGCTTCTACAAACATCGCTAAAGCTTGAAATGGAGATAGTTTTGTGTCACTGGCTTGTAAGCATTTTGAATATGCTTGTTTATACTTTTTGGCTCGTTTCGGTGATTTTATGACCTCTGTCAGTAAACGGGATGCATTTCTAAGGCCAGACATCTCCAGACTAGTTTTAGCTGCATGAACTATAACTTCTTCACTGATATTTGAGCGTAGTTCACTAGTTTTCTTTCGCTTGTTTCTGTCTGAAAGTTCATCAAAAGGTTTTGATGGGCGCCCGGGACGCTTATGTGGTAGCGAAACCTTAGGTATCTCGAACGTTCCTTGAAGCCACGTAGCATTTACAGTTGTAAATCTTTGAAGCATTCTTTTTGCCTTCAACCACCTCTTCTTCAAATCAGTTTTGAAAACTGATATTTTATGTTTCAAATCCTTTAATTGGTCTTCATTAAAGTCGTCAGAAGATAGAAGAAAATTTTCTAAATAATCGACTTTTTGTTCGAAAGTGGGCAATTCTTGTTGTTGCATTTTATTAAATAAATATTCCCTTGTTACAACTTTGTAGTTTGAGCTTCCCTGTGACCCTAAAACAAAAAAGAAACAAAAATATTGTAATTTTCAATAATATTAAATTTAAATTTTTCGATGACACCTTAGGTAAAAAAATTAAGTTTTGTCGAAAGGGGCAAAAAGGGGCACTCAATTTGTGAAATACCTATCAATTAATAGTTTTGGTTATCCCTTAAAATAGAAATCGTTACCCAGAAACACCCAGAACTATAACTTAAGGCATTTTGAAATAAAATAATTGCAATAAAAACAGCTTTAAAATGCAAGACACTAATAAGTTGATTTTGAACCTTAAAAAAACTAATTAAAGTTATTGAATTATAATAAATAAATCTATTATTACCTGTATTATGAGAATCCATGGCCATTTTGGTTAGTTTATTCACTTTAAACATGCACTGAGATTCCAAAAAGTAAGTTTTAATAAGGTAGCCAATAACTGACGGGAACGCTTACGACAACGGTCAAGTTTCGACTGAGTTTGTGCCAGATGGGGCAGGTACACGGTCTCGAAAAGGGTCTCCTATTGTTCAGTATCTACTTGGCTACCTGATAAGCATACATTTTTACCGTTATGTTGTATATTGTAATTTCGACTTTCGCCCGGCTAATAACGTGAAATACCCCTATGTGCACCGGTGGGATTCGATCACGTCGACGTGACAAGACTTCTCAAGGACATCACGTTTCTGAAGTCTAGCCTTGCCGATGTATTGGCTAAATTGGAGGCATCTGATAAAACTATCAGTGGGCTGCAGGCTGAATTATTGTTACTTCGTAGTAATAATTCAATTAGTAGGTCAGCCTCCGATAATGTCAATGTACGGCGAGGCGCGCAAAACGCGTCGTTGTGCAGTTTTGAGTCAGCGCAATTTGATGCGCCCGAGTGTCCAGTGGCCGTAGCGTGTGCCTCTAACGTGAGCGCGCGCCCCGCCGCCCCCGCCGCTACCTCTTCCCCCGCGAAGATGCCGACGACTGTCACGTTGCCACCTCCTCAGCCATGTGACTACGCAGCTGCAACGGCCAGCACCCCCACAGCCGCTCAAACAAAGGGGAGGAAGCAAAGCAGCGTCACTCAACGCAGCACTGCGCCCGTCAAGGCGTCGCAAAAGGAGCCCTGTGATGCGGAGGGTTTCACGTTGGTGGTCAAGAAAAAGAAGACGAAACCCTCCTGCAAGAACCAGTGTGGAACTGCTTCAAGATCTATAGAGCAGCGCTTCCGCGCAGAGGTTCCATCAACGATGGTCTACGTGTCCCGTGTACACTTCAGCGTGAAGGTTCTGGACGTGGTAGACTATCTGCAGAAGAAAACCGGATTGGGTCTGAGGGTGGAGAAGCTGGACTCTCATCGTAACATGAGCTTCAACTCGTTTGTGGTGAGGGTGCCTACAGATCGCATCTCCACGTTCATGGATCCGGAGTTCTGGCCAAGAGGGGTGAAGTACCGGCGCTTCAGAGGACGTCTGCCGACACGGAACCCCACGTCACGCGACACGTCGACGTCATTACGTGTCAATTAGGTTAAGATATTTATATGTATTTTAGTTTTAAGGTATTTATCTATGGGCCGTAGAATAAGTTAATACCAACTGTAACTTTCTAATGTTGCCTGAAAATAAAGATATTATTATTATTATTATAGCTTTTCAGTGGCGCCCATATCGTGGTTTCAGGTAGCGAGAAGGCGATTTCCGACGGGAGTCGGGAGGTCATAGTTATAAGAAATTTTAAGTTGTGCAAAATAGTTTTAAGAGTGCCCGTTAGCGGGGTAGTTTCCCTCCAAATTAACATAACTACCCAGGAATTTGGCTCTCCTGACCTCTGCTGCCAACTTGTTCTTTCCGGCTTATTTTGTGTATTTTTATTAATTTTAGGCATATTTCGGCAAAAACAAGAACAAGGCCAAATTTGAATTTTTCTCAACATAATTGTAATTTTTCCAAATTTTAACGGTCCCCAATTTATTTTCACACCCTCAAGTATTTATTTTATGGTGGAAATTTTTTTAAGTAAATTTTAAGTAAATTTTAAGTAAAAGTTTTTTCTTCAATTTTAAATACTACATTTGTTAAAGTTCTGAAGTAAATCGTCTGATTTGAAACGCTTACATTAATTTTCGTAAGCAAGTTGTATAGCATATATTCATCGTAAAAAGTAGTCACAGTAAATCACCACCACAATTTTTATTTTTCTTACGGCGTCAAACCGCCTCAATTTGTGCATTATTTTGTTGTATTTCCTATATGTGAATTTACAGCGAGACCAACAGCCGATAATCACACTTCTGGGTAACAATCCCTATCGAAATTTCACGTTAGCAAAACGGTAGAACAAATATTTAACGAATTTCACTTCACGTAAATAATAAAAGGTTTATAATTGTTTCACTTGTCGAATTACGTTGAATTCTGACACACTGAAATAAAACTGAAGAAAAAAAACATTCCAAACGTAGATCACGCAATGAAAACATTCTTGCCAAAAACAATTTTAAACTAATAACTTTGATTCGTGTTCTGAATAAACAACGGCAGATTTTGCTTTCATAACGTTTACAAGTAAGTTGATTTACTAGCTCGATAGTAGCGGAATTTTTTTTTCATATAAACTGTGGGTGGAAGTGAATTAAATACACTCCTGACACCAACAATCTGATACAAAATATTTCCAGAATCGTCCAAGTACGAATCGGTTTTTCAAACAATTCGAAATATTCAAGGGTTCCGTAGTGGTAAGGAACAATTTACATAAAAAGTTAGTTACTACTATACAGGGTGAATTTTTCAAAAGGGATTGGATGGCCAAATCCGAAACTATAAGGAATAGCGAAAAATGCTCAAAGGAGTCACGAGCCCGATTTTGATGAAACTTAAAACCTCATCATTAGATTTTTGAAAAGCCCATGATCCTAGCTGGGAATCGAACTTGTTGATTTTGAAAAAAAAAACACAACCTTTATTATTACACCATACGATAGTGTTGCTATTAAGGATCATATTCTGGGAAGTAATGATATACGGCAAACTACAGGAAAAAGCTCATCTTTAACAAAATACATTTTATTTTTCTTACGTTAACTGATTAATTGTTCAAAATCTTTGCAAACATAGCTGGATTCGAAACCTCAAGGAATAATTAAGGAATATTATTGATTCCGTTGAGAATATTCTCTAAAAAATCATTCTGAGCATAATTTAAAACACGGAATAGTTACGATCTATTCTGGGATTTCGAACGAAACAAATTATGATACAAAATTTAGGTACATGAAATATGCATTCTATTAAAATTCCAATTGTTCCTAAAATTTGGCGTATATCATTACTTTGCAAATTTTGATCCTTAACAGCGACTCTATCGTATGGTGTAATAATAAAGGGTGGGTTTTTTTTTTCAAAATCAACAAGTTCGATTCCCAGCTAGGATCGTGGGTTTTTCAAAAATCTAATGATGAGGTTTTAAGTTTCATCAAAATCGGGCTCGTGACTCCTTTCAGCATTTTTCGCTATTCCTTATAGTTTCGGATTTGGCCATCCAATCCCTTTTCAAAAATTCACCCTGTATAGCGGAGAGAATCTTCGCCAGAACTGAGCGTTTCAAAGGATCGTTCCTCTGTCGAACTACGAAAGCCTGGAACGACCTGCCCGCACATGTGTTTCCCTCATTTTACAATCCTGGGTTCTACAAGCGGAGCGTGAAGAAGCACATCATAGGACCGCCAACTTGAGGACTACTGTCACAAGTCTTGTGTGCTGTAAGCATGGCCCCCATTCGCTAGATGCGCCACGGCTTTCCATTAGTTTCCATCAGTGGCGACGTCAATTTGGCGATGTAAATATATTTAAAAAAAATTACGAGTAATATCTTTTTTTGTTACTAGGGTTCAATAATAAATGAGTTTCTAGGTTTAGTATAAGAGTTGTATTTTCAGTAAAATTTCAAATTCAATTGGCAAAATATATATGTACGGCAACAATGCAATGTACGATCCCATAAATTACCTGTTAAAATCGTAAGATCACTACAGAATTTCAAATATTACGAGTTACCCCATATAATCCCAATTTTACTTTTTAATAGTCGATTACATTCAAATTAACAATTTATTCCCCAAAACAAGAAGTTGGAGATGAAACTTCTAAGCACTTTGTGTGCTTAGAAGTTTCATTTCCATTCCATCCATTTATACAGATACTATCGATAACATAGGTGTGACCATTCAACAACACTATGTAACTCACACATAGATCTTTCATTTTTGGTCTCGTCTTCAGTTTGACACTGTTCATCTAACCCCATAAACTTTAAAATGGCGAGTGCATCCCTGTCAAATTATGTTGACTAGAACCTTAAAAACCTTTGTGGTGTTATACCATTTACACGCCAATAGTGGAAAGTATTTTTGAGTTGAAATTTCTTACCCAGAAGTGCAATGAGCAGCAGTTAGGATCCACCTTTTATTCAATATGGTTCCTCCGCAGAAATGCGAATTGAAAATATTCCTAAGCGATGCCTGGTAAGGGATTTTTCCTTCAGGAGCAGCGGTACCTCCGACTATACGGGTATCGAGGTCAAAGGTTTGAAATCTTCCATCTGGTAAGATAAATCCTAAAAAAAACGATAGCTTTTTAAAAAGGAAAAAAATGGTTTAAACATACGTAACTATTAGTAAAAGTAATGGTGGTTTCGTCACGTCGTCGTCGTCTTTGTTCATTCGGTGACTAGTTCTGTCAAAATTACAGCTGTCTAGCACTTAATGCTATAGACTTATAGCATTAAGTGCTAGACAGCTGTAATTTTGACATAATATGAACATCACATCAACTCATTAGACCTATGCAAGTCGAATGAGTTAATATGTCATCATAAGTCATTTGTCATTCCAACTCGCCTAACCCCAATTTAGAGCCGCTACCCTGCGCCTGTCTCTGCTAGGGCGTTATCTAGCCCAGACTCTCGCGCCCAGGCTCACGGTCATGAGTAATGACGATATTTCGGAAATCTAAGCACCCGGGCCTCTTTGGGAGTCCTGGGACATCCTTCCAAGGGCTTACCCGGGGCTCCCAACCATAGGCTGTTGGGCGTTACCTGCGATTTTTTGCCGATAGGAGTTCGGCATAGCATCCATGAGGATTTTCCCTCACGTTAAAAAAAAAGCACCAGGGCCTCTTTTGCGTACATTTTAGTTATATTTACTAACACCAGCAAATAGTCTATGTGGATCAATTTAAGACCTCCCTGTGGTAGTCTCGGGAGAAATTGGACAGAATAAAAGACGATCAACAAAACACTTTAGTAAAATAAGTGATTCTTACCATAAACCTGAGCGACCAAAAATAATAACACAAATTTGTACATTTTAATTGAATATCACTATGTCAAATTTACTACACTAAAGATCCTAACCTACACAATTGATGCCATACCCATTAAAGGGCTGCCTTATATAGGAGATAAAGTAGATTACCGTGCACTTGAAGTGTTGAGAGTACGAACCTATCAAAGATACGCCGCTGTAAACTACCTTAAAACAATTACTGGGTTTAAGAAACTTTGCTTTTCCTATCCACTTAATGAAACTACTCCAAAGATGTTAGTTTTGTGTGTATGCGTTGGGATTTGATAAATCATTTGTTTACTTGTACCTTGAAGGGACTTTACTATTGTTGTACACAGTACAGTCGGAGTCAAAAGTTGATTTTAACATTTCAAAGAAAAATATTGTGATGAAAATTTATAGTTGAGTAGGCACTCGTGCTTGTATGGATTTTTTCAGAACTTTTCCTAAAAAGCATAAGTGGATAGTGTTATTTTAATTAAACTGAAATCCAAACTTTTTGTATAGCAGCTAAGTACTTCTAAATCTTCTGTTTCATTCCGTTGTGATCGTACCCACAGAACTCCGCTAGTTCACTGACCTATGAACGATCAAAGGGTTGAGGCTTTTATACATTGGTCAGTCCTGAGATGAATGACCGCTTGTGTGCATTTATAAACGATTAAATGCTTCGAAAAGCTTCGTACCAAATGCATACTCTTCGTTGCGAACAGACGTGTTTACAGAAATTAAAATAACAAATATACTTAGCTGAATTGTGACCTTGTTTTTACCAGAAATCAGTAAAGTGTGTCAATGCAAAGTGCAATAAGTGTGCAAAGTGGTTTATTGTGAACGTGATGATGTATTGCAATTAGAGTAGGCATTATCCCAACAAAATGGAAGGCAGTCCCTTTCAAAGGGGTAACAGGACAGCCCGCACGCCGCCTCCAACGCCCGCACGCGCTCCTTGCTGCCCAAATGCCTCATGCCAAGGTGAAACCCAAATGGAGGTCATCTCAACCTCAGAGATCCAGAACTGGATGGTAGGAATTGAGCAGTGCCTGAATGAGGTATGTAATGTCGCGTCAGAGGGCAAGCTAAATTCTGATCAAAAACTGCGTATCAATACATTGTGCCGAAAAGTTTTAAATGGTACTTCCCAACTGGCAGTACAGTACCAGTCCTTGAAAAGTAAGGCTGTACAAGCTAGTACAGCTGTCAAAGCCCTCCAAGAACAATGTGACCTCTCTCAAAAGCTTCATGACCTAAAAATTACGATTGACGAATCATCCATGCGCAATACCGGAACATCTTTCAGTGATATGTTAAAGAAGAGTACCAATGAATACATCCCTAAAACTAACATGAGCTCTGTAGCCATTTATCCCAGCGAGAAAGGGAAAACTAGCGAAGATACCAAGTCACTAGTGCAAAAGATTATCTGCCCTGAACAAATGAAGCTGCAAGTTAGAGGACTGCGCAAAACTAAAAATGGTGGAGTAATTATCAGCACTGAAGCTAAAAGTGATATTGAGAAACTGAAACAGTCAGCCCAACTAACAAGCTCAGGCCTTACCATAGATGACCAGCATAAAAGAAAGCCGAGGGTCATAGTTTTAGGAGTACCAACTACTATGCAGGAAAAGGAAGTTTTTACCTGCTTGTACCATCAGAACCTGGTAGATAAAGTGCAGAATTACAGTCTAGAAACTTTTCTGACCTCAACCAGGCTTAGCCATAAGTCGGGTAGGAAGGACGCAGAGACCTGTAATTATATAATTGAAGTGCCCGCTAACATTCGAACGGTTCTGATTACACAACAAAGAGTTTTCTTGAACTGGTCATCTTGCCCTGTTAGGGACTTTACACTGGTCACAAGATGCTACAAGTGCCAGCAGTATGGTCATGCGGCGAAGACTTGTAGGGAAACGGCATATACTTGTGGACAGTGCGGAGAGCAAGGGCACTCGGCGAAGGACTGCACCAAAACAGAAGGAACCAAATGCGCCACTTGCTTGCGCTTTAAAAAGCCGAGTAATCATGCGACAGGAGCGCCGGAATGCCCAGCAAAACTAATGGCTGAAAAAAGGTACATAAGCTCCATTGACTATGAAGGCGCCTAAGAGCGTCGTTAATCAAAGTATAGACGGACCTTTCTTAGTTTTTAGTTGATTTAGTTAATTCCTAATTGATTAAGTTATTCTATATTGATTTGGTTGATTGATTTTAGAAAGTAATGATACATAATATATTCAATGACCTAGATAACTTCTCTGTATCGGAGTCTGCAACGTGTGAGGCTGAAGAGTGCGGGCAATATCTGGCCTCGTACAGTAACCCATTAACCATAATAACCCAAAACATACGTAGCATATTTAGGAACTTCGATAGTTTTCTAACTTTACAACACAGAATAAATATGAACACTGACGTCATTGTTATGACGGAGTGTAGGCTTGCTTTGCCACATGACATACCACTGATACCGGGATATAATATGTACAAAAGTAGCGAAATATTTAATCAAAATGATGGGGTGGTGGTTTACATAAGAAATAGTATTAATGCATCTGTAGAGGAACCACATATGCAAGATTGCAATAGATTATTAGTTAAAATAGGGTCAGAACTAGCGATATTAGCAATATACAGGCCTCCCTGCTTTAGTGATAGGTCTAAATTTATTGAGTCATTAAATGAAACGTTGCAAAGCCTATCGTCCTGCAAAAACATAATTCTTATTGGGGATATTAATATAAATATCCTAGAGGGAAAGCAACACGTAAAGGAGGATGCCCTACATTATCTCAACCTCTGTTCATTTCATGGCTTATTCCCAACGCATTCTTTTATTACACGTCCAGAAACTGGATCTTGTCTTGATCACATCATGCTTAAATCGCACTATCGGTCACATGCACTTGTCATTAATTCTACTATAACCGATCATAATGCTGCCCTACTAACACTAAGTTGTAAATTCCCTAAGTTAGGAAACACGCGCATAGTCACTAAATTAAATATGAATGGACTTGAAGACGATTTACGCAACATCGATTTTGACCCAGTTTACTTTTCTGACGATCCGCAGTTTTGTATGCAATACATGATCGATAATGTTAAAAATGCCTTACAGAAAAACACTAGTATAGCACGGTTGCGTAATAAAAATTATAGTTTGAAACCTTGGATAACGCCAGGTCTCATTCGTTGTATGAAACACAGGGATCAACTGCACTTGAAATGTAAACGTGACCCTAATAATTTAATACTACAGGTTTCGTACAAAAGATATCGAAATTATTGCAATGATCTGCTAAGAAAAGTCAAAATAAACTATGATAAATTAACACTGGAAAAGGCTGGATCTAATAGTAAAATGATCTGGCAACATATTAGGAAGATGACCTATACCGCGAAACAAAACGAATCGGCTTCAAGTTTATTACACGCCCACTTATCACCGGTGACATCTGCTAACATGGTCAATCACTTCTTTATAAACGTTGGTAAACGACTTACAAAGGAAATGCAGGGACGCTCGCAGTTCCCCACAAGCCCTCCCTACCCATGTAGAACCACCTTGTCATCTTTTGTGCTACTGGACACCGATGAAGAAGAGGTTGAGAGAATAATATTAAATTTAAAAGATGACTGTGCAGTTGGTTGGGACAACATATCAAATAAGATTATTAAAAAATACAGGCATCTACTGGTGCCACCATTAACTAACATATTCCGAAAATGTTTATCGTTTGGGGTATTCCCTAAGTGCTTAAAAAAAGCAGTAGTTGTCCCTGTTTATAAGTCTGGACCAAAAGAGCAAGTAACAAATTACAGGCCTATTTCCCTACTCCCTGCAATGTCAAAAATACTTGAGAAGATTATAAATAATAGGTTAATGAAGTATTTGGAAGACAATTCCCTCTTGTCAAATAAACAGTTTGGGTTTAGAGCTAATAGGTCAACAGCCGACGCTGTACATAATTTGACCGATTATATAGCACAAGAACTTGATAAGGGTAATCACACAGTGGGAATCTTCCTGGACCTTGCAAAAGCTTATGACACCGTTTTTATTCCTAAACTGTTGCGCAAGTTGGAAAATATAGGGGTAAGAGGAGTACAACTGGAACTCCTCAAAAGCTATTTAGAAGAGCGTACTCAGTGCGTGAAAATTGGCAGTGTTCTCAGTGATGATCTTGAAAACACTTCCTTTGGTATTCCACAAGGAAGTGTGCTAGGATGCACATTGTTTCTCATTTACATAAATGAACTTTGTAACCTTACACTAGAACACGGCTTGATTATATCATACGCGGACGACACTGCCCTCCTTTTTTCTGCAGAATCAGAGATAGAAGCGCACGAACATGCGCAACGCGGATTCAACGTTGTGAATAGGTGGCTTCAATATAACTTGTTATCATTAAATGCAGAAAAATCCAAATATGTTATTTTCTCGATGCGAAAACCTACTGCGATCCGGACTATCCCGTTGCTTTATGCCCATTTTTGTAGAGACCCTAATGATAAAGACAACAATTGTACCTGTCCAGATATTTCAACAACAGACAAAATAAAATACCTGGGTATTATCATCGATGAAACCCTATCGTTTAAACAACATAGTGAAGCCCTAATTAAGCGACTACGTAAATTAATATTTGTGTTCAAAAAAATTAGATACATTGCTGATACAAATCTAATCAAACAGGTTTACTATGCACTTTGCCAGTCAATATTAACATACTGCATAACGTCATGGGGGGGAGGGAATAAGACATTGCTATTGCCCATCGAGAGAGCTCAACGAGCCATCCTCAAGGTAGCGACGTTCCGCCCTTTCCTATTTCCCACTAACCTCTTATACAAATCCTGTGAAGTACTAACAGTCCGCCAGCTATTTATATTAAGCACAGTACTAAAACAACATGCAGCACTTCCATATAGTAATGAAATTGAAAACAAAAGAAGGAAAGATATTGTATGCACCCGGCGAATCGCGATAAAGCACGCATATACATGTAAGTTCTTATTGTTTTTGGGACCACTTCTATATAATAGGTTAAACGCTATGGCCAACATCTATTCTATGAATTATAGTAAATGTAAACAAAGTTTAAAGAATACTCTTCAAATAATGTCATACGAAGAAACAGAGGAGTTATTAACTGTGTTAAAATAGTAATAGTTTTAAGTACTTATATTTAAGATAATGGGTTAACAATTTAATTGGATATTGATTACCTTTGCATTGCTTTATACCTACTTAAAAAAATAAATAAAAAGAGTTATACCTAATATATATTTGATTATTTAAAATACAGTATAAAACTGCAGTTGAAGCCTGAAAAACAGGACTACCTAGTTCAGGCATAAACTAAGTACATATTTAAATACCTATGTAAAATCATAACTTTATAACCGTATGTACTCAAATGTAAAAATGCTAATTATATGTATAAATATAACAATAGATAGTATAAGAAACCATGTAACTGTCATGTACTATGATTATTATTAAATAAATATTATTAAATAAATATTAAAATCGATAGAGCTCGAAATTCTGAATCCAATGATATATATAACTCATTTTCGCCAAAATGTCCCTTACGTTAATTGATACTTCTGGTGTCGATATGTATATGCATTTGCATGTATTTTAATTTAGTTGCTGACTGCTTACTGTTATTTTAGTGAAAACATCAATAAGACCAACTTATCTCCACCAATAGTTTAACGTGCTTTTCGAAGCATTTAATCGTTTATAAATGCACACAAGCGGTCATTCATCTCAGGACTGACCAATGTATAAAAGCCTCAACCCTTTGATCGTTCATAGGTCAGTGAACTAGCGGAGTTCTGTGGGTACGATCACAACGGAATGAAACAGAAGATTTAGAAGTACTTAGCTGCTATACAAAAAGTTTTGATTTCAGTTTAATTAAAATAACACTATCCACTTATGCTTTTTAGGAAAAGTTCTGAAAAAATCCATACAAGCACGAGTGCCTACTCAACTATAAATTTTCATCACAATATTTTTCTTTGAAATGTTAAAATCAACTTTTGACTCCGACTGTACTGTGTACAACAATAGTAAAGTCCCTTCAAGGTACAAGTAAACAAATGATTTATCAAATCCCAACGCATACACACAAAACTAACATCTTTGGAGTAGTTTCATTAAGTGGATAGGAAAAGCAAAGTTTCTTAAACCCAGTAATTGTTTTAAGGTAGTTTACAGCGGCGTATCTTTGATAGGTTCGTACTCTCAACACTTCAAGTGCACGGTAATCTACTTTATCTCCTATATAAGGCAGCCCTTTAATGGGTATGGCATCAATTGTGTAGGTTAGGATCTTTAGTGTAGTAAATTTGACATAGTGATATTCAATTAAAATGTACAAATTTGTGTTATTATTTTTGGTCGCTCAGGTTTATGGTAAGAATCACTTATTTTACTAAAGTGTTTTGTTGATCGTCTTTTATTCTGTCCAATTTCTCCCGAGACTACCACAGGGAGGTCTTAAATTGATCCACATAGACTATTTGCTGGTGTTAGTAAATATAACTAAAATGTACGCAAAAGAGGCCCTGGTGCTTTTTTTTTAACGTGAGGGAAAATCCTCGTGGATGCTATGCCGAACTCCTATCGGCAAAAAATCGCAGGTAACGCCCAACAGCCTATGGTTGGGAGCCCCGGGTAAGCCCTTGGAAGGATGTCCCAGGACTCCCAAAGAGGCCCGGGTGCTTAGATTTCCGAAATATCGTCATTACTCATGACCGTGAGCCTGGGCGCGAGAGTCTGGGCTAGATAACGCCCTAGCAGAGACAGGCGCAGGGTAGCGGCTCTAAATTGGGGTTAGGCGAGTTGGAATGACAAATGACTTATGATGACATATTATCTCATTCGACTTGCATAGGTCTAATGAGTTGATGTGATGTTCATATTATGTCAAAATTACAGCTGTCTAGCACTTAATGCTATAAGTCTATAGCATTAAGTGCTAGACAGCTGTAATTTTGACAGAACTAGTCACCGAATGAACAAAGACGACGACGACGTGACGAAACCACCATTACTTTTACTAATAGTTACGTATGTTTAAACCATTTTTTTCCTTTTTAAAAAGCTATCGTTTTTTTTAGGATTTATCTTACCAGATGGAAGATTTCAAACCTTTGACCTCGATACCCGTATAGTCGGAGGTACCGCTGCTCCTGAAGGAAAAATCCCTTACCAGGCATCGCTTAGGAATATTTTCAATTCGCATTTCTGCGGAGGAACCATATTGAATAAAAGGTGGATCCTAACTGCTGCTCATTGCACTTCTGGGTAAGAAATTTCAACTCAAAAATACTTTCCACTATTGGCGTGTAAATGGTATAACACCACAAAGGTTTTTAAGGTTCTAGTCAACATAATTTGACAGGGATGCACTCGCTGACCAATCAAGGCGAGGCCATTTTAAAGTTTATGGGGTTAGATGAACAGTGTCAAACTGAAGACGAGACCAAAAATGAAAGATCTATGTGTGAGTTACATAGTGTTGTTGAATGGTCACACCTATGTTATCGATAGTATCTGTATAAATGGATGGAATGGAAATGAAACTTCTAAGCACACAAAGTGCTTAGAAGTTTCATCTCCAACTTCTTGTTTTGGGGAATAAATTGTTAATTTGAATGTAATCGACTATTAAAAAGTAAAATTGGGATTATATGGGGTAACTCGTAATATTTGAAATTCTGTAGTGATCTTACGATTTTAACAGGTAATTTATGGGATCGTACATTGCATTGTTGCCGTACATATATATTTTGCCAATTGAATTTGAAATTTTACTGAAAATACAACTCTTATACTAAACCTAGAAACTCATTTATTATTGAACCCTAGTAACAATAAAAGATATTACTCGTAAATTTTTTTAAATATATTTACATCGCCAAATTGACGTCGCCACTGATGGAAACTAATGGAAAGCCGTGGCGCATCTAGCGAATGGGGGCCATGCTTACAGCACACAAGACTTGTGACAGTAGTCCTCAAGTTGGCGGTCCTATGATGTGCTTCTTCACGCTCCGCTTGTAGAACCCAGGATTGTAAAATGAGGGAAACACATGTGCGGGCAGGTCGTTCCAGGCTTTCGTAGTTCGACAGAGGAACGATCCTTTGAAACGCTCAGTTCTGGCGAAGATTCTCTCCGCTATACAGGGTGAATTTTTGAAAAGGGATTGGATGGCCAAATCCGAAACTATAAGGAATAGCGAAAAATGCTGAAAGGAGTCACGAGCCCGATTTTGATGAAACTTAAAACCTCATCATTAGATTTTTGAAAAACCCACGATCCTAGCTGGGAATCGAACTTGTTGATTTTGAAAAAAAAAACACACCCTTTATTATTACACCATACGATAGAGTCGCTGTTAAGGATCAAAATTTGCAAAGTAATGATATACGCCAAATTTTAGGAACAATTGGAATTTTAATAGAATGCATATTTCATGTACCTAAATTTTGTATCATAATTTGTTTCGTTCGAAATCCCAGAATAGATCGTAACTATTCCGTGTTTTAAATTATGCTCAGAATGATTTTTTAGAGAATATTCTCAACGGAATCAATAATATGCCTTAATTATTCCTTGAGGTTTCGAATCCAGCTATGTTTGCAAAGATTTTGAACAATTAATCAGTTAACGTAAGAAAAATAAAATGTATTTTGTTAAAGATGAGCTTTTTCCTGTAGTTTGCCGTATATCATTACTTCCCAGAATATGATCCTTAATAGCAACACTATCGTATGGTGTAATAATAAAGGTTGTGTTTTTTTTTTCAAAATCAACAAGTTCGATTCCCAGCTAGGATCATGGGCTTTTCAAAAATCTAATGATGAGGTTTTAAGTTTCATCAAAATCGGGCTCGTGACTCCTTTGAGCATTTTTCGCTATTCCTTATAGTTTCGGATTTGGCCATCCAATCCCTTTTGAAAAATTCACCCTGTATAGTTTATTTCAAGAACCGTCCAAGTGCGAATCGTCTTTGACACGGTTCGTAATAATTAAGGGTTCCGTAGTAGTAAGGAACTATTTTAAAAGAAAAATTAGTTGGAACGAGTCCATATACGATTAACTCTGGGCACGTTCGTGGGAATTGTTACATTTAAATAAAAACAAGATTAAGGTCAAAACTTGCATCAATCCATTAAAACTGTCAAACATTTAGCTAACTTCATCAACCCATCATCATACACCTCACTTTCACTACTTACTGCTTCGGATTAGATTACATTTAAACACAGACAGACAGACAGACAAGTAATATCTAGAAGGGTCCAATTTAACAATTGAGTGAAGGAACCCTAAAAGATAATATTTCCAAACTTAAGTATTTACTAAAGCAAATACTAAGTTGTATAAAGGTTCAATTTATAATTCGGTTCAACGAACCCTAAAAAGAACAAATTTATTTATCGTTATTCTGCGGGTGGGTCGAGAAATAGACACATTCCTCAAGATTACAAAGACGAATGCAGATAACGGTAAAGGCCGTAACACACTGCATTAAGATGCGTTTGCGAATAACGTATCTAGTACATCAGTACAGTTACACAATAGTGTTTTTGATAATTATTTTTGGAAAATATAAGGGTGTTAGCACACCGTCATATAATTTTAGTACTTAGGTGGCACATATAGGTACCACATTTCGTGTCATGTTACACGCATACATGTTATCATACGGAAGTTTCACAATTACACTTACATAATAATTAGGTAATAGATGATCATCACATATTCATCACAATTATCTTCACACACAATTCCAAACACTTAATAAGCAGTTTTTTTTTTGTTCGTTTACACAGTGACACTTGCATTTCATGTTGTGTGACTCCCAAAGGCGGAAGGAAGGGGCAAACTAGCTACAGGCGAGTCACATTCGTTGATAATAGAAGGTGACTCAAATGTCCTAAGTTTTGTTCCCGACCAAAGCTGACGGGTTAATATAGCATGGAATGTAGTGTGACACTGGCCTTAGATGCAACGATAAACAACACGTTTACATCAACATTATTACGTCAACATCTTACGCGCAAACAAAACAGAACTTACACAAGGGAAATTTCATACGTACATACATACATATTATTCATTTAAGCACGCACATACATTTTATACTACTATGGTGACACACAACGGTCCCATTTTTTGTTTTATATAATTGACGTTATAGCCAAATATTATTTACGGTCGTCATTTTTAGGGTTGACATAATAGTCATAGTCAACATTCTACTGCTAAGATTGCGAATAAGCACTTAGTTTTTTTTATTTTATTTTGTTAAAGGGCTAAATAGCCTAGTAATTAGTTAGGGACACTACACACTACACACGACTTACAAATAACTACATATAACAACGTGACAAACACATGCCGTGTTCGTCATGGGGACATAGGGGTTAATTAGCATCACGAAGGATTCTGCAAGTAAATTATTTTCTATCACTTTTCTGTTTCTTGGTTTAGTTGGGAGTTTCTGTTAGTTGGAAGCATGAGTCTATCCCTAACAGAGTTCGTCGTTAACTGTTAGTTGGCAGCATGGTCTTGCCCTAACAGATTTATGTTGTGAGTTGTTACTGTTACGAGGAAGCATGAGGCTTACCCGAACAGAGTTATGGTGGACTGTTATTTGGCAGCATTTGTCTTGCCCTAACAGTCTTAGGTGTAAGTCACCTTTAGGTTTATTTTCGTCATATGGCTACGCCTACCAATCGGAAGCTAGAGGCTTGCCCTGGGGGATAGTCCATCCTATGAGTCGGAAGTGTTACACTAGCCCTAGTAGGATGTTCTTCTCTGGGACGGTTGTATAAATCCCAGCCTTCAGCAAAAAGCCTTATTATACACACCCCACTTTCAGGCGGTGCGTATTACCTGAACCTTCAACCCAAAGCCTCAAATACGTCTTTTCTCTTTCTGTCCCATAAAGTTCTTCAGAATCACCTACATACATCCTGCCAGTTGGTTTCAATAAAGTTAAGGCCGACTCTTCGCCATACCCAGCATCACCTCATTCACACAGCACACTAACATACATACACACATAGACGAGTAGTAGGTCTTAGGTTAGGGGCGTTCGAGGACGAACGCAGCATTTGACGTGTTAGGGTACGTCAAACGCTCACCGGAGCGGGGGAGTATGTAACGTTGTAGAACAACGGGTGCAGATATTGATTAATATTAGAGTATTAAAATTGAAATTTAATGAAAATAAATGAAAGCGCCATCTGCCGACAACGAGTCTCATCTACACAGCTCTGACGTTACCAAGTGACGTCAGACGTAGGGACCCGAATTGCCGCTAGAGGCGCTGTACAAAGACATAAATACGACCGCGCGCGAATTTCAAAGACCATTATTCGAAAAATTAAAATATACTCGTCGCGAAGGCGTATGTGTGTCAGTAAATATATTTAATCGAAATAAAGATAAGTTATAGGGAGCGAAATACTCCCTGAGTAAACAGTGATTTAGCTGCAAGCGTCAATTACCCCATCATTGGGGTCCACCCTGCGGGTTCCAAGCAGGAACGTCCACCCTACGGTATCCAGAGAACCACCTTCGGGTTCCAAGCAGGAACGTCCGCCCTACGGGTTCCAGAGGTTCACCCTCCGGGCTACGGGAAAGATTTTACTCTCCGGGTTGAAAACACCGTGCCAGACGAAGTTGTGAACGGCACGGCTACATCAACAACTGCAGCATTCTACAGGAAGACCAATACTAAGATAAGTCGAAACCCTGCGAAATCCTTCGGGAATCGCTAAAATTCTTGCTGCCTGAAGTTACCACACCCACGACCCCCAAGTGCTTAATTTAAATAAATTATTGATTTTCATGTTCTAAATTCTATAGTATTATTTCTCTCTTCTCCTCTTCCTGAAAGCCCAGGTAGGTCTGTAGGTATAGCTAGGTACATATTTTAAAATTTGTTTTTATTTTTTCTGCTAAATGCTCTGTATTGCAAGTGCAACATTGTATTGAAAGTTTTTTAGTTTACAAAAGGTTATTTTAATGAAGTGTTTTTTAAAGTTTATTTTTTTAGGGTTCCGTATCCAAAGTATAAAAAGCGGGACTCTATTCATGAGACTTTGCTGTCCGTCAGTCTCTCTGTTTTTCTGTCTGTCCTCTCTCTGTCCGTCACGAGGCTGGGATTATTCGCTGGGGCCTGTGTCGCACGCACCATTTTTTTGCAGTCGACCCTAGGTATACTACTTACAGTGTGTTCGTAATTTTATTTATCTACTCTGATACTATAATACAAAGATTATAAAATTGAAATCAATACTATTATGACAAACATTACTCACAGGCCAAAAAAAAGTTTTATTACGATACAGGTCTTGTATGGACACATAGATCATAATAAAACTTTTTAATCATTACGATACACCATAAACAATCTCCAGCTGAAAAAGAAGTTTGAACCTCTACTTTAAAAAAAAATTGTGTCTCCAGAGTAACGAAAAATCCTAAATCTATGGTCTCCGTAGCCTAAAAAAAAAAAGAAACACGCATGCGCAATCGATGTTTGCGCCTTGGCGCCAACATTTTACATTTAAATTAAACAAAGTTTGGTTTTGTTTGTAAAATAAATTAGTTTTTGTGTAAAAACATGTCTTAAAGCGAGGATGGTGGTAATTGTACACCACCAGACATTCTGGAAACTGCGTCAAACATGACCATGAACCTGTTACCGGCGAAATCAAGGAGCAACTATATATCACAACAAAATGAAATCAGGTATTATAGTATGAGAGTAGATAAAGTAGTGTATGACACTGTACATAACTTGGTCTTATAACACTCGTGTGATACTATAAAAAAAGGGTAGGACTTCGGATTACTATCCCACGATTTAAGTGGTGGGAGGGGGGCTGGAGGGGGGAGGGGGGTGTGTAGAACCCCCCTTGACGGAAAAGTTGCGGACGCCCCCCCTTTTTGAGTTATGATTTTTTTTATATTCTAACCTAACTTTCGCATTTTCTTGGTTTGAAATCGATTTCAAGGTCGAAATTGGAAGATGGAAAATGGAGGGGGAGGGGGGAATCCCCCTGACCCCTCCCCAAAGTTAGGAAATCAATAGTTACCTTAAATTTAGATTTTTATTTTTTGAGGTTATGTTCAATAAAATCGACGACATAAGTAATCGTTCTCCAACTATGAACTCGTCGACAAGCCAAAAAAAAAAAAACCACGAAAGCTAAGGCGGGAGCTCCGCTCCGCTTCGCTCCCGCCTTAGCCTTCTAACCTAACCTATCCGAGTCGGGGTGTTAACCATTAAGTACTAATTATGGTTGAATTATGGCCGGTATACAAGGCAACGATAAAACTGCGCAAACGAACTATGCAGTTCATTTGTGCAGTTTATCGAACGTAGGTAGTGCGTCCACATATCTACGATATCTGCGTCGATCGTCAGTTCCCAGCAGAAACTGAGACGAAATACACGTCATTTGCGATGGAAGACGATGAAGTGCTTGCGCTAGTCTGGCTTATTTTGTGCAAAAAGAGAAGAAAATCACGTAGTGTGTGTGGTGTAAGGATTGGCTTCTTAAAAGAAAATCATACTCTCACATAAATTTATTAAACGAGTTGAAGTTTTCCCCAAAAGACTGGCACAATTATTTGAGGATGAATGAAGATATAACACTGGATAAACTCTTCCAATAACTCACGAATTCCGCTACAATCTTCTTGCGACATGTTTTAACGTGCGCCGACGCGTCCGCCTACACCAACCCTTGCGAAAGAACTGAATGATTGGCCCGACTTCCGTATACACACTACTATAAAACTGTGCAAACGCGATCGACAACGATTTATCGAATAGATTTTGAACCTTGCTCCGATGGCTTGCACCAACCAAAAAATATGCACCGATTTTTGTCCATACGTTCGATAAAACTGCGCAAATGAACTGTGCAGTTCGTTTGTGCAGTTTTATCGTTGCCGTGTATACCGGCCATTAGGGATGCGCGTAATTCAAATGCCGACCTGGGGTTGAAAAAAAACTACGCGTCTCCTATACAAGACACAAATTCACAAATAGGGTGTCATTTGAAAGGGTTGACCTTGACCAACCCATAGAATGCGTACGACGTTTTACGTTTAGTTTCACATATCGGCAACCGTCATTAAATTATTATAATATTTAATAGCATTCATTTATATAAATATACGTAATATAATAAAATATGCATAAAATTTAACTTAATAACTAAATATCATTATTAATTAAATTTTTAAATGAAGTAAAACATTGTTGTGCGTTAATGTTACGTAAAACAAAACGTATTGGACGAGCCGAATGTCAAAAACATTGGGAGTGTTTGTGTTCTGTGGTGAAAAGTGACAAAATATTGGTGTTTTTTTACGATTTTCATTATTTTTTTTCTCGTTAACCATTAATCTCCGCAAGTTAAAACTTCGCGTGGAGGCTTCTAATAATATTACCTTTGTGTATAAAAAATATGAACCTCAAACTCGATGGCAGCTAATCTAAAGTTAAGCCCAGGATTATCCTAATGCAACAGTTAGGTACCTACGCTTAAACTTAAATTAGGATAACACAACATTCTTAATGCAACTGTAACAAAATCAGAAGCAGAACAGTGAAAAATGACTCTCTTCTCGGCAACCAGATTGGTTCAGAAGTAATTGGTTCTTGCTGTTAGAATCGCTAATAACTGCGGTCGCCGTCTACGCCACACATACCAGTATCTACCTGTACCTACCTACCTGGTACCTACCTGTCATGTACCTACCTACTCAGTCCTATCCATTCTAAAATTCTAGGATTAGGTATGAAACCCCGCAGCACCACCGAAATTGCTAGATCTTCATTACTTTTCAATTTGTAGATAAGATAAGATAAGATTTTATTTGCAAGAAAGAATACAGGTATGATACAAGGTCTTGATACAATTGTTTTCTTAGGTCCATAATTATATTCAGCATAGAAAGAAGGCGTGCAAATTTTCAATTGTTGATTTAAAATGTAAATTACTAAACAATAATAAATGAAACATTCAACTCTCACGTAATCATCAATCATGCAGATAAATTTACTGTAACGTCTGTAACAAATAGAGAGAATTTGAATTTGAATTTACTACGGTTTAGCTTCATACGGAGTCCAAATTATCGCATTGCATTCTAACTGAATTCTAATTACAGCATCGTACACATGTAGTGATAATCTATACATACAAATAAATAAAATTGGAGTGTCTGTTTGTAATATTAAAATAACCGCTTTCTACTACATGCATATGAATGTATATACGGTACACATACCAAAATATATATTTTTAAAATTTTTGTCTGTCTGTCTGTTTGTTCCGGCTAATCTCTGGAACGGCTGGACCGATTTGGTGTAACACACGTACAGAATCTTTGTTCATACGCTACGGTGACACTTTCTATCAGTCCCGTAAGCTTGTATGCCACCTTGGTGGTATAAAAACCTATCTCGGTGGAGCAGTGATCAAAATGGAAAAGCACCTATAAGTAGATTTTATTTGTCTACAGAAATAATTAAACTATTTATTTACTCACATGATCTCTTTATTGCTGCCGATAATAATATTGTCTGTTTTTTAGAGTAGTAAAATTTGTTAATTGCAACTCAGTTACACAAGTTAACAATACAAACTATACAACTGTGTATAAAATTGTAAAATTTGCTATAAAATATCCTTCGATTTAAACTATAGTCTCACAAATAAAGGTTTTAAACCATGCTGTTTAAAGCTATAGATTTGTATAAAAATACACAATTTGTACAATAATTCAAGCAAAATTTGGATAGTTGGGGTGTTATGACGCAAAGTCTCCACGCAACCAGCGTTTAGCGTCCCGAGTGTCATTCCCGTACGTCTTGCCAAATCTGAAACAATACATAGTTTAGTTATCAGTTTGTAAAATATAGCTTGATCTCTGGACAGTTGTTTTAAGCTGAGACTGCTTTTCTAGCGTGAGGAAAATCCTACATGAATGCTATGCCGGACTCCTACCGACTAAAAACCACACTCATCCCACCTAACAGCATACGGTTGGGAGCCCCGCCCCGGGTAAGCCCTCGGGAGGATACCCCAGAAAGCTGAGACCGCTGTGCCTCAATTTCCCGCTTAGGCAGGCCTCCGTCACTCGCTACAAGTCGTGTTATTAGCACCTACTCCTAAGTATAACGTAGCAGAACAAACGTGGCCGACCGGCAGAGGGCTGCCACAAGTCAGACCGAGCGAAGTGCGCACAGCCAATGTACATTACTCGCGTAAAATAATATTACGCTTTATTTAGTGTTGCTTTTTTTTTCATCTTACTTCTTACTAATATTCTTAAATTAAATGCGAAAGTGTTTGAGTGCGGATGTGTAGATGTGTTGATGTTTGTTACTCTTTCACGCTCTAACGGCTCAACGGATCTAGCTGAAATTTGATACAGGGATAGCTTGTAGTTTGGAATAACACATAGGTTACTTTCTATCCCGGGAATAAGTTCCCATTGGAAGCGGGAAAAGGAACAAACTTTTACGCGGGCTAAGCTGCGAGCATCAGCTAGTTATAATATAATTCTTATGTAAAGAAGAAGAAGTTATAAAATATAATAAAGTTTTTTTTTTCAGACACTGTGTTTACTGTTTTTTGTAGTTATATGTATTTTTGTTCCGTGCTTACAACCCTAATGTTGACAATAGTTGTCACTCGATGACGCAATCATACGGTGTGCGCACGAAACTCTACTCTCGGAATACGTCGTAGAGAATGTTTTCCACTGTAGCGATTTGTTTTAGCTAATATTTTTGAGGTTAAGTATGGGAGTGATGTATCTGTTACGTAGTAACTATTATTTAGTGTCCGACCGAAACTAGTTTTCCGGCCGAAACCGAAACCGAAACCGAACTTTCGGCCTCATGGTCAGTTTCGGCCGAAACCGAAACCGAAACCGAAACTCACGTGTTCATATTGAAAAAAAAAAACAAAAAACTGCCAAGTGCGAGTCGGATGCCCGCAGATAGGGTTCCGTTACAAAAATTGAGTACAAAAATTTCCGTTTGTTGTGTGGATGCTTTTTTCTGATTTTAGTAGGTATTTTTTGTTATAGCGGCAATATAACAGGGTGAGGTGGTGGTTGCATCTCTCGGTCTCTTGACATCGCCAACGCTTTCAACACCTTGCCCTGGAAATGCGTTTGGGAGGCGCTTATTTACCATGGCATGCCTCCATACCTCCGTCGAATGCAGGGGCCTATCTTTCCGAGAGGTCCTTATCCTACCAGAGCTGGCTAGAGCAGGGTCGTCGAGATGTGTCGTTCGGCGTTCCATAGGGTCTTAGGACCGCTTCTATGGAATATCGGTTAGGATTGGGTGCTGCTTGGTACGTTGCTCTAGAGTTGTCGGCGTAACGTGTTACGATGACATCCTCATTACAGCGCGAGGAGCACCGCACCGAGACGCAGCCCTAAAGGCCACCCGCGGGATCCAGTTTACATAAAAGGGGCGTCAGCATCGGCATCGAGCTCTCGATGACGTATCTGGGGCTCGTACTCGATAGCCGGTGGAACTTCGGCAACCCTTTCCGAAGTTTGGTCGTATAGCTGAGGGTGCCCAATATCAGGAGACCCAACGCTCCCTGCAGGAGACTGTACCTTGGGATCGTGCGGAGCATGGCTCCCGTATGGTCGGAGATCCTGATGGTCAGCAATGCGGCTAGAGTGTTTAGCCCGCAGAAGGTGACGGCGACGGCTGTCAGGGTGATAAGGGGATACCGCACGATCTCAGTTGAGGCGGCATGTCTTCTAGCGAGGACCCTTGCGTCATTGTTTAAATGGCGCAAGGAGGCGCTGGGGCGGGGCGATAGGCCTCTTCCTGTGAGCAGGTCGTGCTCGTGAAAGAGACGGCGGGGAGGAAGCGAGAGAGAACTCTCCCACCCGAATTCCAGTCTGCGGTGGCGCCCCATACACGGTGACAGGGCTGCCAACCGTCCTTACAGAAGCGGGCCTTAGATGATAGCGTGACGTGAGAGATTCATGCACATCATCAAGAAGCGGGATAATAACTGAATAACCCCCCAAAGACGCGGCCGCAGTATGCATCATTCCGAGGGCATACTCGAGGTTCCCAACCGTAGGCTGTTAGGTAGGATACGTGTGGTTTTTAGTCGGTAGGACTACTGTACAGTTAAAATTTTAGGCCTCTATCTGACCCGGTTCCGGACAGCTAGGCCTCATGTCTCGTTTATAGGGTCCCACTTTAACCTCTCCGTGCGAGAGTTCGACTTGCACTTGGCCGGTTATTTTTTCAATAGGTGCAACAAGTTTCACCAAGTGCCATCAATCAACGGTATAAATCTTCTCAAGTGTTCATTTTAGAAATATCTCCACCTAAAGATGAGTTTCTTTCTTCTACGTGTGGAATTACTCATAGATGCTATTGCGAACTCCTATCGACTAAAACCACACGGTGCCCTGCTACTAGCTCTTGGCTGGTTCTAGATACACTCTAGAAGTATATAACTAAAACTGGACAACAGTGAGTCGGACTAACGCTCATAGGGCTCCGTACAAGAAAAGCGGCAAAAATCACGTATGTTGTATAGGAGGCCCCCTTTAATTAATTTGTTGCTATAGCGGCAACAGAAATCTGCAAAATTTTTAACTGTCTAACTATCACGGTTCACGGTGCATGAGTTACAGCCTGCCGATAGACAGACGACCAACAAAGTCAACGAAAACGACAACAAAGGGGTAGGGTTATGTAATGTCCTAGATCACCTTTTTAGGATTCCGTAAAAATTAATAATACAATTTTTACGGACTTATTATTTTTAACTATTGATTGGAAGTCCTTTGTAAATCTTTGATTAGTAACATATTAACTGGTTGGGCTGACTCCAACCACGTCACAAGCAGAGCCAGGCACTCAAAATTCATGAACACGTGAGTTTCGGCCCGGCCGAAAGTTTCGGCCCATTTTGGCCGAAACCGAAACTGCGGCCGAAACTCGATTTTTTGGCCGAAACTGGCCGAAACCGAAACCGAAACCGAAACTTCGGTCGGTCACTACTATTATTTAATCTGTGGCTTAGGTACTTTCAAGCCGTCTCAGATCAAAATTTATTGTTTGCGTTTTTCTTCGGCTGGTTATCGAACGGGATGATTGGTTGCTGCGTGGTCCGTTGCTCAGAGGTGTCTGCGTAAGGTTTTACGCCGACGACACCCTACTTAGGTACGGCGCGAGGAGCATGCAACGCACCGAGACGGAGCTCTGAAAGCTACGGCAGGTGTTGCTCAAGTCGTGGGTCGAACACGAAATCTGGGTTTTGAGGTCGCCCTTCACCAATCCGAGGGACCGTGCTTCCACGGACCTCGGAAAGGGCCACCTGCTGGATCCAGCATACAGGTAAGGGGCGTCAGCATCGGCATCGAGCCCTCGTTGAAGTAGGTATCTGGCGTTCGTACTCGAAAACCGATGTAACTTCGAACACCACTTCCGAAGTTTGGTCCCATAACTGAAGGGGGCAACAGCCGCACTCTCGCGGTTGTTGCCCAACATCAGGGGACCCAACGCTCCCTGCAGGAGACTGTACCTACCTTAGGATCGTTCGGAGCATGGCCCCATACGGGGCCTTCATATGGGCGGGACCCTGATGGCCCGCAATGCAGCTAGAGTACTTAGCCCGCAGAAGGCAATGGCCGTCAGGCTGATAAGGGGATCTACTGCACGATCTCAGTTGAGGCGTCATGTCTCCTGACCGGGACCTCTCCATGGGGCCTGGAAGCGAGGATCCTTGCGTCTTTGTTTAAATGTCGCAAGGATGCGCTGGAGCGGGCCTGCGAATCAAGAAATCCAGGCTCGGCGGTCCCAGCTCCACCAGAAAATCGTGGTGACCTGGAAAGTGCGACTTGAGACCTTTAAAGGTAATTCTACCTCTCTCTCCTTAAAGGTAATCAAGACAATAGCAATAGGTACTTAAATAAAAAAGAAATGGTACCTACCTACATACAACAAAAATAAATAAAATTGCGTACCTGCACTAGTGGTACGAATTTTACAACGTGATTAACCTTATACAGATTATACCTACAAATAAAAAGGTCTACTAAACTGAGATAGAATAAATAGGATAAAATAATTTGTACCTACTTTAAGTGGGCATTAGGGCTTCGGAAAGCAACCAAAATGGCATAATCCAAAATAAACGATATGGATCCAATCCCTATATACCCTCGATTTTTCTCAAGTCTGAGTATAGGTAGGACTCGTGAAGCGTATTTTCTGACGAAGAGCGATCGCAAGCCATATTAATTATGCTGCTGTCTGTGAACTTCCTAAACCCTATGAAACCCAAGTTAGGTAAAAACGATAGCACATAGGTACCTTCGGCGGGTGTTCTGTAACCTTCGTCAAATTCAATTTTAGTTCCTGATTCTAAACCTATCAAGGAATGTTGATAATATTCAATTGAATTGAGTAGGTACCAATTCCCACTATTGTACAATGTATTAATAATATCCAGGATCAGTCATCAGTGTAGTGATTTATAGGCTTTATTCTACTAAGTACTAATACTAAACGAACACCGATCTTGGACCTGTATACTGTACTATAAAGCATGTCCAATAAACGCTGAGCGATTATAACCCTTGTGACTATACAACATAAGTATATAATTTACCTGAACATGCATCCGGGAACGTGTCCCGCGTAGTTAGGCAGCATGCCGACATGCTTGTGATAGATCTCCGTAGGATTGATCGACATCGGCGGATCAGGTCTGCAACGTGGGAGAGGAAAGATTAGAGGTTATTTCTAAATGGTAGGGAAACTAAATGAATGGACACAACGAAGATGCCGTATACGCCATAATCTTCATTTGCAAGTGGTGTACCGCACCAGTTTAATCTAGAGGGGCTGAAATAGGCAGGACTGCTTGGTTGGCGTCTAAGCGCGGCGAGTGCGTGGATGGAATGCACCCGCACCTGAGCGCTTGATGTTTGACAGCAAGTCAGTGCGTTGATATCGTGAGTTTTTTTTATAAAAATCGATATGCGGCCAGACGCTAGTGCGTTAGCGCACTAAATATCTACCTAAGGCTGGTCGCGTCCTTATCTCGTTGGTGGCCATCTTGATATTTAAAGAAGGAAAAGCTTAATTTTTTAACTTTGAATATTGCTACGAAAATGAATAGCATTTAAAGTACGAAAGTGAGGTATTTTCTTGTGGGAGATGCCGGCTATGCCGACCGGGCGATCCGACCGCCTATTTTGCTGCCCATTTTATCCACGGAAATGAGTTAAGGTAAAAATCAATATAAAACCATAAAGAAATACCTGATACATTATCTGTATTTACACTCTTCAGATCCTGTAAATCAAAGTAAAAATAAAACGCTCAAACTATGTCAAATACTTTATTATACAAGCATTTTGACCATATACGGCCCTTCGAGATGATATCCAATCTTGGCGTAATAGTTTCTAGTTCCTACGCCAGATATGACGGCCATTTTGTCTGAGCCGTGCTCTTCCCGCGCAATTCTCTCGGCTTCCTCCATGAGGAGCATACCGAAACCTTGGTGTTGAAACTTTGTTGGGTCTCGTGCGTTTACCTGAAATTGTAATGTGCTTTTAGTAATTTATCAGATAGTTAGTATGGGTTTCTTCAAAAGGGGCTTTAGATGGTTTTTACAGGGCCGCAGGGTGGGCCGAAAATCGGCTCTCATAGACTTAGGGGTTAAAATATTTAAGTGTCGGTTTTTGGGCGGATATTGGTTTCATTAGTTATTACTGTATACAAAAATGATTTCTGGGTCAAATCAGTCCATAAACCAATTAATTAGAATTTTTTTACGAAAACTTTGTATGGAGAAAGTATGAAAAATTCAATTTTCTCTGAAACGGCAAGGAAAACCGTAATATCCTCACAGATGGTTTTAGGGCTAATTATTCATGATTTTTTGGTGTACAATATATACCGGTTGTAATTGCGGTTTTTTTTTTTAAATCATTTTTTTTTAAATTAAATTAAATTTTAAATAAATTAAAAAAAAAATTAAAAATTTAAAATATTATTTTTAAGCATGAAACGGGGTTTTTGGGTTGAAAGGAGAAAAAACAACTGATATAAAAATTATTCATGTACTTATAATCGATAAATAACCAAACAAAGCAGATATTAATATAAATTTGAATAATATGAATACAAAAAACACATTAAAATAAATTGCACATGATCGTCATGAGCAAATGACATGTTATTTATTTTGACATGTATTAAATACACACATAATAAATAGTAAAATAAAATACAAAATTAAAAAAGCCTTATACATACTAGAACAGATAAATCATTACATTATTACTAATTTTCCTTATCACTATCGTTATCCGAGTCCGATTCTGAGTCAGAATCCAGATTAGAAATGTCCAAAACATTCAATTAAATTGAGAGTTTCAGGGAAAAAGTCTGGTTTTTCTTGGTATCTAACTTGGGCCTATGTGCACTTACAAAGGGATCCGAGGAAACAAGAAGCATATTCAGAATATCTTGATTAGAGGCCTGCCTGCTCCTCTTGCGCGAATGATGTTCCCTGAACCTCCTAAAATCTTTGTTACGAGATTCAAGTTTATATTAATATCTGCTTTGTTTAGTTATTTATCGATTATAAGTACATGAATAATTTTTATATCAGTTGTTTTTTCTCCTTTCAACCCAAAAACCCCGTTTCATGCTTAAAAATAATATTTTAAATTTGAATGATTTTTTTTAAAAAAAAGGCAATTACAACCGGTATATATTGTACACCAAAAAATCATGAATAATTATCCCTAAAACCATCTGTGAGGATATTACGGTTTCCTTGCCGTTTCACAGAAAATTGAATTTGTCATACTTTCTCCATACAAAGTTTTCGTAAAAAAATTCTAATTAATTGGTTTATGGACTGATTTGACCCAGAAGTCATTTTTGTATACAGTAATAACTAATGAAACCAATATCAGCCCAAAAACCGACACTGTTTCACAGAAAATTGAATTTGTCATACTTTCTCCATACAAAGTTTTCGTAAAAAAAATTCTAATTAATTGGTTTATGGACTGATTTGACCCAGAAGTCATTTTTGTATACAGTAATAACTAATGAAACCAATATCCGCCCAAAAACCGACACTTAAAAATTTTAATCCCTAAGTCTATTAGAGCCGATTTTCGGCCCACCGTGGGCCGGGTCGGCAGTGGCGCCTCTGATATTGCAAACGTTCATAGGCTGCGGTGACCACGGGTCCTTCTGATGGGCCGTATGCTTGTCTGCCACCTTAGTGGCAGAGAGAAATAAAGTAAGAACATTTTCGGTGCAAACTAATATTATAAAGAAAAGAAATAATGTTTGTTTGTCTATTACCTATTATTATTAAGAGGAAAAAAATATTGTTTGTTTGTTTGCATTTAAAAGCCTGCAAAATTACTGAACAGATTCGGAAAATTAATTTACTATTGTTTAAACAATTACATCGCCCGCCTAATGGAACCAGACTATCCCCATATTCCCACGAGAACGGGAATTACGCGGGTGAAACCGCGTGACGTCTGATAGTTATCGATAAAATCCGAACTGCTTAACCAATATTACAAAAGACGTTCACCATTAGGCCAGGTTATTTTGAGGTAGTTCATGCTATTCACAGGAATGGAGCAGTAGCAATCAAGCCAATCAATGTTTGCATTCAATTGATTGTAAATGCGAGCATGTATCTGAAACTGTGGAACACATCTAGTACTAAATAACACAATGCCTGATGAAAAAAAAAACCACAAAAACTCACCGGCACAACAGACCCATACACATGCAGTTCTCTAACAATACTGCACTGTTTGAACTGAACATTGGGTCCGGGCTTAAGTTCCGGCCTGTAAGTATCAGAGGCACACTTCCTAAGTCTCAGCAGACCGACTAATATGTCCTGGTGTGGGTCTTCATAGGCTAGGAATGTCTCCCAACCACCGTTGGCTGTGTAATCACGGCGGATCAGTTCTACCTGAAAGGGTGACACATTTTTTATATTATTAGTATGACTATGAATGCGACTATAATCTATACTTCTATACTAATGTTATAAAGAGGAAAGATTTGATTGTTTGTTTGTTTGTTTGCATCGAATAGGCTCCGAAACTACTGGACCGGTTTGAATAAATTCTTTCACTGTTGGGAAGCTACGCTCTTCGCGGTGAACATAGGCTATATTTTATTTCCGTATACCCACGGGAACGGGAACTACGCGGGTGAAACCGCGTGACGTCCGCTACACAAGGTACACTTGGAGCTTTATAGTCCGAGGAAGGTTTTAGGATACTTTTGATCCCGATATTTTGCGTGATTCCTGCGGGAGAGGGGATGAAAGATAAAATGGTTTTTCAGTTGTAATTTCTCAACGCGTGATGCGATTCCAAAATTTTTTTCAGTGTTATAAAGAGAATACTTTAAGATTTGTTTCACACAAGTTTCAATGTTGAGGGTTTTGTAGTTCAGGAATTAGAGGCATCTCAACTTTCGCAAAACCTAAAATTAAAGTTTTCCTTTGATTGTAAGGGTAATTCTAAACGGGCGTGTTGGCTTAATCATAAAAGAGCTTAATGATTAAGGCTATTGTAAAATAATTCAGTCCGCGCCGTAGGCGGGGAAGAAGAGAATAGCCTTAATCTTTAAGCTCTTTTATGATTAAGCAAACAAGGCCGTTTCACACGCTGCTTGATGAGTCGGATGAAGAAGTACCTCTCCTTTCGCAAACCTTATGTGACGTAAACGAAGTTGCGAGGGTCAGCTAGTATATAATATAGCATGCAAATATAAGTGTTACACAATAATCTTAGATACTAAAAGTTTTACAAGACCTTTTTAATAATTAACACTACATATACATTAGGTTCCCAGTTTCTTGTTTAAAAATTCGCTAATAGAATAAAATGTATTCGTTAACAACCACTGCCTTAATGCTGGTACAAACTTATTCGTGACGTCAGAGTTTCATGCACGCCTCACGTCTCAAGAAGCGGGATAACACCCGAACAACCACTAAAGACGCGGAAAAGTACCCGAACCCCACAGATGAGACTGCAGTAATAGTAGCCAAGTCCGTCGGGTATCCTAGGACGTCCAGAGTGCTTACACGGGGATCCCAGTCGTAGGCAGTGATACGGAACCGTGGGGTTTTATTTGAGAGGAGTCCGGCATGGCATCATCATTTCCACACGGTAGATATTATCATTCAAGAAATCTTTAGTAAGTAATTAAAAAATCAACAATCCCATACCTCATAAGGCCTGACCCTATTATGTATCTCCTGTATGCCGACCTCCCTCGTCCTCACATCTCGGCAGTCCGTGCCCAAGTCGGTCATGCGAGCTAAAGCTAGCTCCCTCAAGTTGCCGTGCTCTACGCCTGATGTTACTAGAGGCATTGGAATGTCTCGCTGTACTCTGTAAATGTATTATATAAATGATTGAATGACTTGTATTTTGTACATACACAAATATAGTTAAGCTTTTTTCTACCAAGGGTGTAAGTAAAGGCGCACTGCACAAAATGCATTTGGTCCAAGTAGTAGCAGAAATAACCTGTGTGAACTTGGCACCCTACTTGCAAAAATCGATTTTTTTTTTGCCTGTTCTTGAAAAGCTTGGTTTGTAGTTGATTGTAGTAAAAAAATTTTTGTTTGTAGTTGAACCGAATTTTTTTTATGGATCAACCAAAAATAGCCAGCACCCGGATTTATAAAAATTCAATTCTAACGGTTGATTTGTATGAAGAATCGTTAGTAGTTGTTTGTAGTGAACGAATTTTCGTTTGTAGTTGAACCGAAAAAATGTTATGGGTCAACCAAAAATAGCCAACCCCAGATTTATAAAAAATCATTTCTAACGGTTGATTTGTATAAAGAATCGTTAGTAGTTGTTTGTAGTGAACGAATTTTCGTTTGTAGTTGAACAGAATTTTTTTTATGGATCTAGCAAAAATAGCCAGCCCCCGGATTTATAGAAATTCAATTCTAACGGTTGATTTGTATGAAGAATCGTTAGTAGTTGTTTGTAGTGAACGAATTTTCGTTTGTAGTTGAACCGAAAAAAAGTTATGGATCAACCAAAAATAGCCAACCCCAGATTTATAAAAAATCATTTCTAACGGTTGATTTGTATGAAGAATCGTTAGTAGTTGTTTGTAGTGAACGAATTTTCGTTTGTAGTTGAACCGAAAAAATTTTATGAATCAACCAAAAATAGCCAACCCCAGAATTTAAAAAAATCAATTCCAACGGTTGATTTGTATAAAGAATCGTTAGTAGTTGTTTGTAGTGAACGAATTTTCGTTTGTAGTTGAACCGAAAAAATGTTATGGATCAACCAAAAATAGCCAACCCCAGATTTATAAAAAATCATTTCTAACGGTTGATTTGTATGAAGAATCGTTAGTAGTTGTTTGTAGAGAACGAATTTTCGTTTGTAGTTGAACCGAAAAAATGTTATGGATCAACCAAAAATAGCCAACCCCAGATTTAAAAAAAAATCAATTCCAACGGTTGATTTGTATAAAGAATCGTTAGTAGTTGTTTGTAGTGAACGAATTTTCGTTTGTAGTTGAACCGAAAAAATGTTATGGATCAACCAAAAATTGCCAACCCCAGATTTATAAAAATTCAATTCTAACGGTTGATTTGTATGAAGAATCGTTAGTAGTTGTTTGTAGTGAACGAATTTTCGTTTGTAGTTGAACCGAAAAAATGTTATGGATCAACCAAAAATAGCCAACCCCAGATTTATAAAAAATCATTTCTAACGGTTGATTTGTATGAAGAATCGTTAGTAGTTGTTTGTAGTGAACGAATTTTCGTTTGTAGTTGAACCGAAAAAATGTTATGAATCAACCAAAAATAGCCAACCCCAGAATTAAAAAAAATCAATTCCAACGGTTGATTTGTATAAAAAATCGTTAGTAGTTGTTTGTAGTGAACGAATTTTCGTTTGTAGTTGAACCGAAAAAATGTCATGGATCAACCAAAAATAGCCAACCCCAGATTTATAAAAAATCATTTCTAACGGTTGATTTGTATGAAGAATCGTTAGTAGTTGTTTGTAGTGAACGAATTTTCGTTTGTAGTTGAACCGAAAAAATGTTATGGATCAACCAAAAATAGCCAACCCCAGATTTAAAAAAAATCAATTCCAACGGTTGATTTGTATAAAGAATCGTTAGTAGTTGTTTGTAGTGAACGAATTTTCGTTTGTAGTTGAACCGAAAAAATGTTATGGATCAACCAAAAATTGCCAACCCCAGATTTATAAAAATTCAATTCTAACGGTTGATTTGTATGAAGAATCGTTAGTAGTTGTTTGTAGTGAACGAATTTTCGTTTGTAGTTGAACCGAAAAAATGTTATGGATCAACCAAAAATAGCCAACCCCAGATTAATAAAAAATCATTTCTAACGGTTGATTTGTATGAAGAATCGTTAGTAGTTGTTTGTAGTGAACGAATTTTCGTTTGTAGTTAAACCGAAAAAATGTTATGGATCAACCAAAATAAGCTAACCCCAAATTTAAAAAAAAACAATTCCAACGGTTGATTTGTATAAAGAATCGTTAGTAGTTGTTTGTAGTGAACGAATTTTCGTTTGTAGTTGAACCGAAAAATTGTTATGGATCAACCAAAAATAGCCAACCCCAGATTTATAAAAAAACATTTCTAACGGTTGATTTGTATAAAGAATCGTTAGTAGTTGTTTGTAGTGAACGAATTTTTGTTTGTAGTTGAACCGAAATTTTTTTATGGATCAACCAAAAATAGCCAGCCCCCGGATTTATAAAAATTCAATTCTAACGGTTGATTTGTATGAAGAATCGTTAGTAGTTGTTTGTAATGAACGAATTTTCGTTTGTAGTTGAACCGAAAAAATGTTATGGATCAACCAAAAATAGCCAACCCCAGATTTAAAAAAAATCAATTCCAACGGTTGATTTGTATAAAGAATCGTTAGAAGTTGTTTGTAGTGAACGAATTTTCGTTTGTAGTTGAACCGAAAAAATGTTATGGATCAACCAAAAATAGCCAACCCCAGATTTTAAAAAAATCAATTCCAACGGTTGATTTGTATAAAGAATCGTTAGTAGTTGTTTGTAGTGAACGAATTTTCGTTTGTAGTTGAACCGAAAAAATGTTATGGATCAACCAAAAATAGCCAACCCCAGATTTATAAAAAATCATTTCTAACGGTTGATTTGTATGAAGAATCGTTAGTAGTTGTTTGTAGTGAACGAATTTTCGTTTGTAGTTGAACCGAAAAAATGGGACCTCCTCAGAAGTAAACCCTATTCAACAAAAAAAGAAATTTTGAAATCCGTCTATAATTGACGGAAATATCGCTTGACATACATAAAAAAAAATACATACAGACGAATTGAGAACCTCCTCCTTTTTCTGAAGTCGGTTAAAAATGTTATGGATCAACCAAAAATAGCCAACCCCAGATTTAAAAAAAAAATCAATTCCAACGGTTGATTTGTATAAAGAATCGTTAGTAGTTGTTTGTAGTGAACGAATTTTCGTTTGTAGTTGAACCGAAAAAATGTTATGGATCAACCAAAAATTGCCAACCCCAGATTTATAAAAATTCAATTCTAACGGTTGATTTGTATGAAGAATCGTTAGTAGTTGTTTGTAGTGAACGAATTTTCGTTTGTAGTTGAACCGAAAAAATGTTATGGATCAACCAAAAATAGCCAACCCCAGATTTAAAAAAAAATCAATTCCAACGGTTGATTTGTATAAAAAATCGTTAGTAGTTGTTTGTAGTGAACGAATTTTCGTTTGTAGTTGAACCGAAAAAATGTTATGGATCAACCAAAAATTGCGAACCCCAGATTTATAAAAATTCAATTCTAACGGTTGATTTGTATGAAGAATCGTTAGTAGTTGTTTGTAGTGAACGAATTTTGAACCGAAAAAATGTTATGGATCAACCAAAAATAGCCAACCCCAGATTTATAAAAAATAATTTCTAACGGTTGATTTGTATGAAAAATCGTTAGTAGTTGTTTGTAGAGAACGAATTTTCGTTTGTAGTTATTTATTTAAAAAATATATGAAGTTATAATTTCGATTTTTTTTTTACTATAGTTTCTAGTTATTAAACCTTTTGCCTGATTTGAGGTTTGTAGTGGAAGAACTTTTGAGACTGTTAGAAGAGAAATTCATTAGAATCGATGAAGTTGAGTAAAAATCGTTTTAGAAGGATCTCGACTGAACAACTTCGGTTGAGAAGATGAAATGGAAATGGAAAAAGTTGAGTAAAACTCGTTTTCTCGGAATCTGAACTGAATTACTCCGGTTGCGAAGATTGGACGATTACTACAAACGTCAAAAAATACTTGAAAGATGCTCGTAGAGTTTAGTAGTGGAAGAATTTTCGATTGTTGTAGAACGAAAATTGATTGAGATCGATCAAGTTGGGTAAAGGTAAAACTCGTTTTTTAGCGATCCAGACTGCATTACTCCAGTTGCGAAGATTTTGACGACCACTACAAACGTGAAAAATGACTAAAAGATGCTTGTAGAGGTTAGTAGTGGAAGAATTTTCGATTGTAGTAGAACGAAAATTGATTGAGATCGATCCAGTTTAGTAAAACTGACGACTGCCTCTGTTTCGCAGTCGGTAGTGGTACCGCCTGCGGCGCTGGAAGTCGTGGGTTCGATTCCCACCGGAGACAATTATTTGTGTGACCCATTTTTTTTTTTTTTTTAACGTGAGGGAAAATCCTCATGGATGTTATGCCGGACTCCTACCGACTAAAAAACCTCACGCAACGCCCAACAGCCTATGGTTGTGAGCCCCGGGTAAGCCCTCGGAAGGATGTTCCAGGACTCCCAACAGACCTACAGCCGCCTCTGCAGCCTCGCCCAGGGGGTGGTTCGGGTGCTAATCCGCGTCTTTGGGGGTGGATTTCGGGTGTGATCCCGCTTCTAAGGGGGGTCGTGCGTGAGTTCCTCTCGTCACGCTGCCGTCATGGGCCTGCTTCTGTAAGGACGGTGAGCGACTCTCTCACCGTCCTCAGGCCCCGGTCATGGAGGCCGATAGTCCTCGGCGAAGACACGTCGGCGGCGTCCAGGCCGCCGACTGCGGAACTCGGGGGGAAGAGTTCTCTCCCGTACCCGCCCCGCCGCCTCTTTCACGAGCATGACCTGCTCGCAGAAAGAGGCGGCGCAGTCCCACTTACTCCCGCTGGAGAGCATGGCTATTTTTTTTTTATTTGTTTTTTTTTTTTTTTTTTTATTATTTATTATTTTTATTTGTGTGACCCATAAATGTTTGTCTCAAGAGTCTGGGTGTTTTAATGTATTATATGTATGTATTTAAAAGTATTTAAGTATTAATATCCGTGGTCTGATACCCATAACACAAGCAGGTTATTCCTAGCCTAATTTGGGATCAGATAGCGTTGTGTGAAATGTCCGTGAATGTTTATTATTTATTAATTATTTATTTTTAAAAAACTCGTTTTGGAGTGATGTCGACTGAAATACTGCGGTTGTAAAGACTACACTGCTTCTACAAACGTCAAAAATGGCTTAAAGATGCTCGTTGAGGTTTGTAGTGGAGGAATTTCCGATTGTAGAACAACGAAATCTGATTGGAATCGATCAAGTAGAGTAACACTCGTTTTGGAGTGATTTTGAAAGAGTAACTTCTGATGTAGCTACTTGACGACTACTAAAAACGCGAAAATCGACTAATTGAGGTATGTTGTAAAATAAGATTCGATGGTTCTAAAACAACTTGAATATCGGAAGAATTAATTGAGAAAATTCCGATAGGAGCGGGAGAAATTTTTATAGTCGTTAAAAAAAAGTTAAATCTAGGTGGTAAAAACAAGAGGAACTTGTTTTCGCATCATGTTCAATGAATCGTTCTCGTTCAAAAGGATAAACAATTACTACAAAGGGCAGAATCGAGTGAGGAAGATCTGTAGAGGTTAGTGGTAGAAGAATTTCGTTCATATTTTTTCATGGGGAGAGTTCAGATACACCAAGTAGGACTGAGCCCGCGATCATTAGAATCAGCGTCGGGAGCGCTAACCACTGTACTATGGCCACCCATCCCACCCATCTTGCTAGATGTTACTCTAAATGAAATTCAGGACCAACACATTTTACTTTATTAATTTTTTCGTCAATTTTTCTTTACTGTTTTACTTTGCTATCGCTTTTCTTTTTCCATCTATCTATCGATTTCTTTATCCATTTAATCACACACATACACGTGCGTATCCTTCAACACTCCCCCACCCCTACACACACTCACACACGCACATGCTATATTGTAAGTAACTATAGTAAAAAAAAACCGAAATCATAAATATTTTTTATAAATAAATAAGTATAAACGAATTTTCGGTTCAACTACAATTGAAAATTCGTTCACTAAAAACAACTACTAACGATTCTTCATACAAATCAACCGTTAGAAATGTTTTTTTATAAATCTGGGGTTGGCTATTTGTGGTTGATCCATAACATTTTTTCGGTTCAACTACAAACGAAAATTCGTTCACTACAAACAACTACTAACGATTCTTTATACAAATTAACCGTTGGAATAGATTTTTTTTAAATCTGGGGTTGGCTATTTTTGGTTGATCCATGACATTTTTTCGGTTCAACTACAAACGAAAATTCGTTCACTACAAACAACTACTAACGATTCTTTATACAAATCAACCGTTGGAATTGATTTTTTTTAAATCTGGGGTTGGCTGTTTTTGGTTGATCCATAACATTTTTTCGGTTCAACTACAAACGAAAATTCGTTCACTACAAACAACTACTAACGATTCTTTATACAAATCAACCGCTGGAATGATTTTTTTTAAATCTGGGGTTGGCTATTTTTGGTTGATCCATAACATTTTTTCGGTTTAACTACAAACGAAAATTCGTTCACTACAAACAACTACTAACGATTCTTCATACAAATCAACCGTTAGAATTGAATTTTTATAAATCTGGGGTTGGCAATTTTTGGTTGATCCATAACATTTTTTTGGTTCAACTACAAACGAAAATTCGTTCACTACAAACAACTACTAACGATTCTTTATACAAATCAACCGTTGGAATTGATTTTTTTTAAATCTGGGGTTGGCTATTTTTGGTTGATCCATAACATTTTTTCGTTTCAACTACAAACGAAAATTCGTTCACTACAAACAACTACTAACGATTCTTCATACAAATTCGGTTCAACTACAAACGAAAATTCGTTCACTACAAACAACTACTTACGATTCTTCATACAAATCAACCGTTAGAATTGATTTTTTATAAGTCCGGGGTTGGCTATTTTTGGTTGATCCATAACATTTTTTCGGTTCAACTACAAACGAAAATTCGTTCACTACAAACAACTACTAACGATTCTTCATACAAATCAACCGTTAGAATTGAATTTTTATAAATCTGGGGTTGGCTATTTTTGGTTGATCCATAACATTTTTTTGGTTCAACTACAAACGAAAATTCGTTCACTACAAACAACTACTAACGATTCTTTATACAAATCAACCGTTGGAATTGATTTTTTTTAAATCTGGGGTTGGCTATTTTTGGTTGATCCATAACATTTTTTCGTTTCAACTACAAACGAAAATTCGTTCACTACAAACAACTACTAACGATTCTTCATACAAATCAACTGTTAGAATTGAATTTTTATAAATCTGGGGTTGGCTATTTTTGGTTGATCCATAACATTTTGTAGGTTCAACTACAAACGAAAATTCGTTCACTACAAACAACTACTAACGATTCTTTATACAAATCAACGGTTGGAATTGATTTTTTTTAAATCTGGGGTTGGCTATTTTTGGTTGATCCATAACATTTTTTCGGTTCAACTACAAACGAAAATTCGTTCACTACAAACAACTACTAACGATTTTTTATACAAATCAACCGTTAGAAATGATTTTTTATAAATCTGGGGTTGGCTTTTTTGGTTGATCCATAACATTTTTTCGGTTCAACTACAAACGAAAATTCGTTCACTACAAACAACTACTAACGATTCTTCATACAAATCAACCGTTAGAATTGAATTTTTATAAATCCGGGGGCTGGCTATTTTTGGTTGATCCATAACATTTTTTCGGTTCAACTACAAACGAAAATTCGTTCACTACAAACAACTACTAACGATTCTTTATACAAATCAACCGTTAGAAATGATTTTTTATAAATCTGGGGTTGGCTATTTTTGGTTGATCCATAACATTTTTTCGGTTCAACTACAAACGAAAATTCGTTCACTACAAACAACTACTAACGATTCTTCATACAAATCAACCGTTAGAATTGATTTTTTATAAGTCCGGGGTTGGCTATTTTTGGTTGATCCATAACATTTTTTCGGTTCAACTACAAACGAAAATTCGTTCACTACAAACAACTACTAACGATTCTTCATACAAATTCGGTTCAACTACAAACGAAAATTCGTTCACTACAAACAACTACTTACGATTCTTCATACAAATCAACCGTTAGAATTGATTTTTTATAAGTCCGGGGTTGGCTATTTTTGGTTGATCCATAACATTTTTTCGGTTCAACTACAAACGAAAATTCGTTCACTACAAACAACTACTAACGATTCTTCATACAAATCAACCGTTAGAATTGAATTTTTATAAATCTGGGGTTGGCAATTTTTGGTTGATCCATAACATTTTTTCGGTTCAACTACAAACGAAAATTCGTTCACTACAAACAACTACTAACGATTCTTCATACAAATCAACCGTAAGAATTGAATTTTTATAAATCTGGGGTTGGCTATTTTTGGTTGATCCATAACATTTTTTCGGTTCAACTACAAACGAAAATTCGTTCACTACAAACAACTACTAACGATTCTTTATACAAATCAACCGTTGGAATTGATTTTTTTTAATCTGGGGTTGGCTATTTTTGGTTGATCCATAACATTTTTTCGGTTCAACTACAAACGAAAATTCGTTCACTACAAACAACTACTAACGATTCTTCATACAAATCAACCGTTAGAATTGATTTTTAGGGTTTCGTAGCCAAATGGCAAAAACGGAACCCTTATAGATTCGTCATGTCTGTCTGTCTGTCTGTCTGTCTGTCTGTCCGTCCGTGTGTCACAGCCACTTTTCTCCGAAACTGTAAGGCCTATGATATTGAAACTTGGTAACTAGATGTATTTTGTGAACCGCATTAAGATTCTTATATAAAATTAGAAAAAAAGCAGTAAATTTTGGGGGTCCCCATACTCAGAACTGAAACTCAAAATTTTTTTTTTCTTCAAAACCATACGAGTGGGGTATCTATAGATAGGTCTTCAAAAATGATATTGAGGTTTCTAATATCATTTTTTTCTAAACTGAATAGTTTGCGCAAGAGACACTTCCAAAGTGGAAAAATGTGTGTCCCCCCCCTCTAACTTCCAAACTAAGAGAATGATAAATCTAAAAAGAAGATATGATGTACATTGCCATAAAAACTACCAACGAAAATTGGTTTGAACGAGATAGAGCTGGTAGTTTTTTTTTTATACGTCATAAACTGCAATTGAAGCATTGGGAGCAACAAGGGCGTCCGTTTTGATGTTATTACATTAAAATATGCACAGAGCCATATAGTTTCGTATATCAAAAACTCGTTTCAATTACTGTAATCCAGGTGACGTGAGATTCATTAATGTCGGAGGTGGCGCTACGCCCTTGTTGCATAGATAACAAAAGTGCGTTTAAATTGAAACACATAACGAGATGTCTGCAGTTTGAAAAACTTTTTAATGTTAAAATGAATGTAAGAAGATATTCTAGTGACTTTAGATCAGATGCTGGCCAGAGTTAACATGAGTCTCCCTAAAAAGAAAGGTAAAATAGAAGGTAAAGAATAAAAAGGTTAAAGAGAGGTTTTGGCGAAGAATTTACAATATCAGCTCGAGGAAAGAAGGTACCTAAAAAGGTTTTTTGACACATTACTACGCGTTGTTCCAAAAAATGCTGAATGTGTGTTAACTTCCATCAAAATGCACAGCGACATTTTTTTGTGACTTTTGGAATATATGTGACAAAGTGCAGCAAGATACCCTCATGTCGTGTTTAGAAAAAGGTTTTAAAGTTGAGAGAGAATGAGAGAATGAGAACATTGGGCCTGATAAGTTAAAACGAGATAATCAAGCTGATTCAGAAGATTAAGGGAATCTGCTGAATCAGCTTGAAGAAGTCGACTGAATATTTTGATGAATCTGATTAAAAACACGAAAATCAGAAAAAAATAATTGAGAAAAATTGAATATTTGAACGGTGATTGTAATAAATACACATGTTTCACTTACATTATAATTTAAAATATTATATAAGTATTAAAATTGTTATTTATTTTCCTTGAAAATTAATAGTAACATTAATGACCTATGTGTTTTACCAGTTGGGTGCAACAAGGGCGGATAACACAAGTAAAAAAAACTTGATTATACAATATTTCTGATTGCTCTAAAATAGTTTTAATACCTGAATCTTTTTGCTAAATCATGGGGCTAATAAATAATAAAGTAAATTTAAGTGAAATTCAAAGCAATAAAATAATATAAGACAACATAACTTTCATTATCAATTTTCTCGAAACTCAATTTTACAACATACGCCCTTGTTGCACCCAATGCTTCAATTTTCAGTTAGAAAAATCACTACCACTGCGAACGTGTTAAAACATCAATCAAAGTTACAACGAACTATGAGAACTTTTATATTATGTTACTTGCTGCTACGAAACCCTTCATGGGCGAGTCCAACTCGCACTTGGCCGGTTTTTTTATAAATCTGGGGTTGGCTATTTTTGGTTGATCCATAACATTTTTTGGGTTCAACTACAAACGAAAATTCGTTCACTACAAACAACTACTAACGATTCTTTATACAAATCAACCGTTGGAATTGATTTGTTTTAAATCTGGGGTTGGTCATTTTTGGTTGATCCATAACATTTTTTCGGTTCAACTACAAACGAAAATTCGTTCACTACAAACAACTACTAACGATTCTTCATACAAATCAACCGTTGGAATTGATTTTTTTTAATCTGGGGTTGGCTATTTTTGGTTGATCCATAACATTTTTTCGGTTCAACTACAAACGAAAATTCGTTCACTACAAACAACTACTAACGATTCTACATACAAATCAACCGTTAGAATTGAATTTTTATAAATCTGGGGTTGGCTATTTTTGGTTGATCCATAACATTTTTTGGGTTCAACTACAAACGAAAATTCGTTCACTACAAACAACTACTAACGATTCTTCATACAAATCAACCGTAAGAATTGAATTTTTATAAATCTGGGGTTGGCTATTTTTGGTTGATCCATAACATTTTTTCGGTTCAACTACAAACGAAAATTCGTTCACTACAAACAACTACTAACGATTCTTTATACAAATCAACCGTTGGGAATTGTTTTTTTTTAATCTGGGGTTGGCTATTTTTGGTTGATCCATAACATTTTTTCGGTTCAACTACAAACGAAAATTCGTTCACTACAAACAACTACTAACGATTCTTCATACAAATCAACCGTTAGAATTGAATTTTTATAAATCTGTGGTTGGCTATTTTTGGTTGATCCATAACATTTTTTGGGTTCAACTACAAACGAAAATTCGTTCACTACAAACAACTACTAACGATTCTTTATACAAATCAACCGTTGGAATTGATTTGTTTTAAATCTGGGGTCTAACGATTCTTTATACAAATCAACCGTTAGAAATGATTTTTTATAAATCTGGGGTTGGCTTTTTTGGTTGATCCATAACATTTTTTCGGTTCAACTACAAACGAAAATTCGTTCACTACAAACAACTACTAACGATTCTTCATACATATCAACCGTTAGAATTGAATTTTTATAAATCCGGGGGCTGGCTATTTTTGGTTGATCCATAACATTTTTTCGGTTCAACTACAAACGAAAATTCGTTCACTACAAACAACTACTAACGATTCTTTATACAAATCAACCGTTAGAAATGATTTTTTATAAATCTGGGGTTGGCTATTTTTGGTTGATCCATAACATTTTTTCGGTTCAACTACAAACGAAAATTCGTTCACTACAAACAACTACTAACGATTCTTCATACAAATCAACCGTTAGAATTGAATTTTTATAAATCCGGGTGCTGGCTATTTTTGGTTGATCCATAAAAAAATTTCGGTTCAACTACAAACAAATTTTTTTTTACTACAATCAACTACAAACCAAGCTTTTCAAGAACACGCAAAAAAAAATTCGATTTTTGCAAGTAGGGTGCCAAGTTCACACAGGTGCAGAAATAGGTTGTTACTTTCTACGCTATTTTATGCTTTTAAAGTTTCTATAGTGCCTCTAAGTTTGCTTAATGACTGCTTGTTACTTGAAGCCAGGATCCATGGTTTAATGCACTGAGGTACGGAAAGCATGGCAAATGACAACAATCAAATGGCAACCATTTTACGGCAGATTTTAGCCAATGCAGCTTATCACGGGATCGTTTTCCGGCTACTTAGTATGTGTCTGCCAAAGACTTCTATATAAACTGAGGTAGACATGCCCTACGCACCGATTTTTGAAACCTATAAACTGCTTTTGTAAATCATAAGAAAAAGCATAGTATTGAACATGGTGATTATGAATGTGACGTCTGCTATCTTCGCTTCCTAAAATCGATATACTTATGTAAGCACAAGTTATCATGTCACAAAAGGAAATTTACTTGCAAGCTGTGTCCATATGCGTGTTATTGTATGGATCAGGCTAGAACTCATGTGAGGCTTCATCAGGGAAAGAAATATCCTTGTAAGGATTGTGGGGAAGTATTCAGTATGCCAAACAGCTTGCTAATGCACAAACGAATGAAACACTTTGACGAGTCGGTGCCGGAGAATGTGTGCGAGTTAAAAAACCGCATTGCAATCGGTTGAGCGGTTACTGAGATTAGCGTGCACAACCGTACAGACAAACAGATATACAGACATACAGACATACAGACAAACAGACAAACTGACAAAAAATCTAAAAATCATTGTTTTGGGTTCTATTGCGTTCATAAAGCCCCCCTATAATATTTTTTCTTATTTATCTTCCATGTACAGACAGTGACCTGTTACGATTTTATTATATGTATTGATATTGATTTTTAAATACCTCCAAAGCCTGCTCGGTGTAGAGAAAACTGAACAGGGCTAGAAACTACTTCCCTATCACATTTTGAGAGGTTGTATCGTGGGCTCTGTGTAAGGGCCGGCGCCCATTGTCGGCATCGGCAGGGAAAAGGATTTTTTGGTGGCAAATAGCAATATACTATAATATAATGGTAATAAAGTAGAAATTTCCGTGATATGTGGTCGTAATAACAAAAATACCGCTTCGGTATGCTTGAGGCTGCTGTATCGGCAGCCTTGAGAATGCTTCGGGATGCTTCGGCATCCTTCGGTATCCTTTGGTACGCCGCCGGCGCCGAGGCGAGGGGAGGCATCCGCCATTTGCATCATTTGACTCACACAACACAATCGAGGTAATCGCTGTGTGTACCGGTTGTTTGCTGTGCAGCAAGAGTTGCTATGAACACTAGATCCATATTAAATACAATTCAGACAACTAGCTTGTAACAACTCTGACTGTTATGACGAGAAATACGATATTGAGACGCTTCGGCAAGCTACAGGACGGTGCGGCATCCTTAAGGACGCCTCGTCATCCCTAAGAACGTTGCAGCATGCCAAAGCATAATTGCCGATAGTGTGCGGTTGCATGCGCATGGAAGCGCTCGTGGCCCCGCGGACTCAGTGTTCTGTAAACTATCACTGAAGTAAGCAACTTTCACTATGGCCGGTCCATGGATGGGTGACCATTCATGTGATCACTTTGTGACATTTATTTTGAGCGTTTCCGTGCTTCGGAAGGCACGTTAAGCCGTTGGTCCCGGTTGCCAGTAAAATGGCAGTCGTTAAGCTAAGTTGAAGGCTTTTTTTCAACAGCAGGCAGTCACAACCTGCGCCTGTCCATTTAAACACGGCAATACGGCTCACCACCTATTACGTGGGACAAATTATACAAAGGTGAAATGTGGGCATATAATATGCCTCTGCCGGCGTGACCATATGTATGTATAAACTGAGCTAATTAGCGGCGTTGCTCGCACTGTTGTGAGTCAAAACTTCGAAAGTAGGTGCTCGACTTGCAATCGGAGTCCATACGCCTTCTCTTTTACTCTTTTTCTATTCGTTTATTGCTATTGTATGTGGTGACAATTACGTAAAAAATATTTATAAGTGAGTGTAGTCTTATTAATGTGTGTATTTGAGGATTGCTTTTGAAATCTTGTTTGTTAGAGTATGGCGCGTCTACCTCAGTTTATATAGAAGTCTTTGGTGTCTGCAAGCACTTTCCTCTGATAGCATTTTGAACAGATAATGCCAACTAATTTATCATAGGATATAAATTCTGTGCAGATTAGTCTTAGCTAATTGCTTAGGCAGATAAGTTAAAGATAAGAAAATTGCTTACCTATAAACTCTAGTCCATGGTGGCACCAAAGCCAAGATCTTAGCAATAAGATCAACCAACGTGGATGGAGGGTAGCTTCGATACCTGCCCGTCTTCCACAGCTCATATAAACCTGTGCCTCTAATAACCAAAGTGGGATATATCTTAAGACCATCAGCTCTGAATGCTGGGTTCTCAAAGAATTCAATAAACTGTTCAACATCTCGCTCAAAATCTATGTTTGGCAGGTCAGGCATCATATGGGCAACAATCTGAAACAAGATTTAACTTCTTGTTAGTAGGGTTCCATTAACAATGTCTGGTCGACTCAATACAGTGACCAAAAATATTGCATGCAGCAGTTCCACTCACTCATATATTAACATTACCTGATAGATGATTTATGTGCACGCAATTTTAGCCCTTATAATCGACTTCTGTACATTCTAACTGTCTGTTACAGAAGTTGATTATTAGGGCTTTAGCTTGCTCAATAATAGTTCTTAAATAAGCATTATAATCCCACCTATACACCAATGAGTCAGTATTGTAGTCTTGAGGTTTGAATAAGTGGTTTGTTAGCCTCAGTTTTGAGTAACAGTCCTTGTCATGGATATGCGGTTTTCTTGGCATTGTTTCAAGTTACTTCTTTCAAGCTGTGCTTCAATGTGTTAAATATCAAGCTATAAACTTTTATGTTTTGAAAACTAGTACAGGACATTACCTAACAAGGTTTTGTCCAAATACCTAGATATTGACTAAAGTTTCACTATTAAACGGCATTTTTCGTCCAAGATCTATTAACTTATCCATAGGCACCTGCATAAAGCCTCACTAGAAGGTACATAAAGGTAAGGTTGACCCCTTTTTCCACATCAGCTGCAATAGACCAATAATTTTTTTTATACCACTAAAGTGGCAGACAAGTGTACGGCCCCACCAGATGCACCAGTGGTCACCTCAACCTTCTAAGGCCCCTTTTGAAGAACCCCATACTGTAGGTGTTTGGGAAAACCGAAGCAGGAAGATCACTTCACAACCTAAGTGTACGCGGAAAAAAGCCTCTATCTGATCTTACCGTGCTTGAGCGCTCCGGATGCAATGTGTATGAACACCCTGTCTGTGGCGAGCGGTGCGATGATAGAATGTAGCCATAGGCATCATATCAAACAATTCCTCAGAGCACAAACTGTTCTACAGGCGGTAGAACACACACAGAAACACATAAACAAGGCAGTAGGAACAATAAATAATTACCTTGTATCCAGCATCCTTAGCCAAGCTAAAATTCTCACAAACAGCTTTCACTGTGTGTCCTCTGTTTGTATCTCTGGCAATATCTTCATATACAGACTGTACACCAATTTCAAGCCTGAAATATTACAGATTTTGTCTTTTAAATTTTGTTGAGATTAAGCCTTAAAAATGTAAATCCAATAAAAAGATTTACATTTTTGAATGGATTGAGAAGATTGAGAATGAAGTGGAGAGACCAAATCCATCTTAGTAAATCATATTTTACAGGTTATGGGGAAAATTTTAACCTTCTCTTGGACAGAAGAGTTCTACGTGAAAAGTACAAGAGTTCTATAATGTTAAAATAAATATATTCTTTTGCAATTGTATTTGTTACAATTACAATAAGTAATCATCTTAGAGCACAACAATCAATACAATAATATAAAATAAAAATACATAAACTATGCTTTGTCATAGCTTATTCTTTGTATGGCCATGACAGCAATTGAGATATTTACTGATCTCATACATCACTAATACATAAATGTACCTACATGATTTGTTTTTACTTTAATATGATAAAGCAGGTTTAGATCACACTTTCTTCTATTTACGATTCTAACATAAACAATGTAGGGTTATAACAATATTAATATAATTGCCTACTTTTGTTATTATAACCCTACATAGTTTCTGTGAGGATTGAAATACTGATGCAGGTCACGAAATGCTGCTGAAACTTTTGAATGAGATATTTTAGTGCCTTATGCATGAAAGCACTCCAGTTTTGATTTCATTTTGACAGTAGCTCACTAACAACATCAAATGAATGTGGATACTTTTAATATTATGCTTACCTAGTGCATCCATAATTTAGCATGTCACTCATGTGTCTCTGAAGACAATAATCAGGCCTGGTTTCTATAGTAATGCCGATACATTTGGTTTTTGCCTTCTCAGAAAATTTGACGGCTTCTGCGACACACCTTGATGTGTGGCCAGAAAGTGCATCATGAAGATTCCTGAAGTTAAGCATATTTAATATTGTAGCAGTGTATTTATGATAGAGAAAAAAAATTAAGTGACATAACACTATTAGCCAATGTAACATAAACTAACCTTATGAAATAGTCCCTATAATCTTCAGGCAAACTCATAAAAGTACCACCCATCACAATGAACTCAACTTTATCTACACTGTGGCCAAGCTGTTTCAGCTGTTCTACTCTGTGTCGTGTTTGCAAATAAGGATTGTACTTGGCTCTTATAGCTCTCATAGATGTAGGCTCATACCCAGTGTAACTTTGAGTAGAGTACTCAAAGTCGGAGTCTGGACCTCCCGGACAGTATACACAGATATTACCGGTGAAATTAATGTGAGGACATCTGTGTGGCTTGCACATAACCGCAACGACGGCTATCCCTGATGCTGTGCGTATAGGTTTCGCTTTCAGCTTCGGTAATAATACCTTTTTAGCATCGGCAGGTACCGCTGCGATGATGTCCACAAGTCTTGGTGATGTCCCCAGCCCATACTTAGAGGAAATTCTCGTTTTCATCTTATTTAGGTTAACATCTTTTCCCTGACGATGAGCGATCATTAACTCTTGTATTATCTCAGATATCACTATGACCATTTTCTCCTCCTTAGAGAGGTTCGGCAATAGCTTTTTCTTTGCCATTTTTATCAGAATGGCTTACAAATCCAAATAAATAAATTTTTATTACGCAGCTGAGCCGCCACCTCGTTGACAATTTGACATTGACAACACAGTGACAGCTTTGACTTTAAACAGTATTGACATTGACATTATTTGACTTTTTAAAATAAGGCTTAGGACCTTTAACTGTAAATTCTAAGGATTTATTGTTGTTTCCTTTCTTGCCCGTGGTAGGTTCACCGATCTTCATTTATTTTTACCGATCATTATTTGTTTTCACCGATCTTCATTTGTTTTTACCGATCTTCATTTGTTTTTACCGATCTTCATTTGCTTTTACCGATTTTCATTTGTTTCTACCGATCTTCAATTATTTTTTATCCAGTAGTACCACGGGTAAAATTGAACTACCATTGGTACTGCTGGGACCGGTTGGTAGTACCACGGGTAATTTTGTTACTCGTGGTACTACCAGTGCAGTAGTACCACTGGTAGTACCACGGGCAAGAAAGGGTTTGTTTCACATTAATGACTAGTTATGGCGGTAGTTTTGAAATAATAATAATAATCAAAGCTCAGAGCTAGTGACAAGGGATCAATGTTTTACCATTTGCCGTCTCTTCACATAGGTACATACTATTTTTGTTAAATTGTCATATCTACTTTCAACAGATACCATAAGTAGGCAGGTACTTACTTTACTACATTCACTGGTGCCCATTCCGTACTCTGTCTTCTCCTGTAGTTAGACGAGAAGTCGCAAAGAGCGGAGTTGGTGAGCTTCTTAGATGATTCGCCAAACCTTGAGAAACCGTAAGGAACATGGCCCGCAAAACCTGTAGACATAGCACGTAATACTTTAACCATGAGCTTAGGACCAAGGTTACGTGAAATGTGGCTTGTAGGTAGTGGTGGATGTAGTTGTAGCTATCATCAGAGAAACAGCTGAATGCATGCAATACGAGCTGAACGTTAATTTTGGTGATTTTTGTGAAGGGCCAAGTAACGTCAATAGTAAAATAAATCGTGGTGATAATGGACTTGATACAATCACACACTTAATCCAACGGAGCAGTAGAGGTAATAGAATGCACATTTTGGGATATCTCTTTGCGGTGGATTTGAGAATGACTATTTCCCATTGCCATCAATAGCTCAAAAGTGATTAAGCTAACGTCATTATTGATTGAAGCCCTAGTAAACAACCTACATAAATAATAAACTGGCCATCTAGTCTTCATGGAAAGGTAAGTCTGGTTTGGAAAGCGAGACGACTGTTACTGGTGATAATGCCAAAAGTCAATATGAAAGCCAAGTCGTCGAAGTTTTGATACAATCGAGACTTAACGCAACGCTAAGAGGATAGAATCTTATCTAATTAAAAAGAATGAATAAGTGGAACCAGCACTAGACGATACTATAGTACCTAAGTCAGAATTTTAGTCAATTTAAATCTGATAAACCAGCATCTATGTAAGTACCTACATTGAACAAAGCAGGACGCAGGTCATTGTACTAAACATTGTTCGTAACGTAAATGTAAATATTAGGTACACTGAGCAACGATTGGAATTGAAAGGCTAAAGATTAATTCAGTGTGGCTATGAAAATAGAAATCTAATTTAAAACTTACGCACGGATTGCGACGGATTATAACCCCATATTTCCGATCTAACAAAAGAATTATGGACTCTAGCATAAGACATTGAATAAATACAATTTAATTAGATTAAAAACTAAAAATTTATAAACGCATTGTTGACTTCGATGACATTGATGCATTGAAATGACAACTTTGTTTCTTTGGCACAGATTAACAAAACTACACGGAGGTTGAATAGGTTTTCCAATTTTGTTACTATATCGTTTACAGTCTCACCTTTCTTGATAAACTTGTCGGGGTGAGCATTTTCCATGAAGTATGGACTGACTGAATGTGTTGCGGGCGACAGCTTCGGTTCATCCATGGGCACATCTCTAAGTATTCCAGCACATTCTGGACGTACCGATACCAATGGCAACTTGAATTCTGCTGTTGCAGACTGTAAATAAATAAAGCAGTCTTTTGCTTTTCTTCATTCTGTTAGAAATTGTGAGGGATTTCACAAACTTCCATATCCTTTCATTCTTCTTGCTTCATCCATCTTCATTCGTACTTGAGGGTAGGTATCTTCAAAACTACACAATTTAAATAAGCCGCTTGACTTACAAATCTGTCGACCAAGTCCCATGGCTGTCCTTTTCCGGCTTGCAGGTCGACAATTCGTTCCAATTGATTTCTAGCCGCTCTTTGACTCAGCTGCACTTTTTGAAAGTCTGACAAGGCTTCAGTCGCTGCTACTGTGTAACGCTGGCCGAATTGAGCGTTGAGTCGTGGGAGAAAACCTAGATTTATGATGATATTTACGGTAAATCTTTGCACGGATTTCATATTAAATCATATTATTGATAACTGAGTCGATGACCAAACATTACCCAGGGAATTTTCGACCTTATGGACTAGTATAATTATGCTGAAAGCTATGTACCTTAGTGCAATTATATTTACATATTCAAGCCTGTGCTTTGATACTAACAGATCATTGAATCTAATACATACCTACAATGCGCATCGACTCAGGTGGTTGTCTCTATCAGGTATTTAATTAACTTTTTCAAACCTATCTAAGGTATTATCATTTCTGTAAGCAGTTAATGCAGAGCAATTGATGGTAAGGCTACCAAAAATACGGTAGAACAGATAGGTACTCTACATACAACTCTCTATGTCTCTATAATGCAGAATTACATTTTGCGATACGCATTCTCCTGTAAGCGTAGGTGGTAGGTAGATACTATAGTTGCATGTTGCATAACACGTGTTAATCACGCCAAGGTTTTACGGCAATAGGTATTAGAGTAGGTACCTACCTATCTAAATTTAGTTTAGTCACCAGGCAGGATATCCATTCCTGCACGAAAATAACTAAATCACGGCTGCGTGCTGCAAATTATATCTAGGTTCCTTTGGTCCTATAAATAGGTTTATGCAAATGACTGCCTAGATAAAGATTTAAGATTGGTTGCATAGTAAGCAGATTGGTATTGGTGTTGATTTTTTTATTAAATAGGTATTTATTCACTGTTACATTAGAAAATTTGCTACGATGGATTCTTAAAAAAAAGTTTCTTGAGTTTCTTGCCAGTTCTTTTCATACGTCTCAAGTGGGTCGCGTTGTGAACTGGTGGTACTACTTCTGTGGTTTAATTCATGACGTTTTACAAGTAAATCTGTTTAGACCTAAGTACCTAAAATAATTTATTTTTTGTTTGTTTGTTTGGTAGTTTGAACAAATAATAACCCTAGCCCTGTGATGAATGACAGTAAAAAATATTGGGTGAGTATATTCCTGCGCCTAAGTATTTTTCTTTTTCATGTACCTGCCTATGGATTGTGAAAAGCCGTGTCGTTAAAGCTTCTACTGCATGATTGTAATCCAGTGCCCGCCGAGGTAACCCTATTTGTCGACACCCAGTCCATGTCATAATTTCGAAATAATCTGGCCGACCGTCAAATTTCCGAACGCTCATTTCGCCGATGATCAATTCAACGAATGGTTGTATGGTCGAATGTAAAAACTCCGAATTGTCATTTTGCCGATGATCAGTTTTACGAATGATTGTATCGGGGTGCTCTGAGTCGGGGTGTTAACCATTCACTTACTATGGTTAACACCTCGACTCGGATAGGTTAGGTATGAAGGCTAAGGCGGGAGTGAAGCGGAGCGGAGCTCCCGCCTTACCCTTGTGGTTATTTTTTTTATAACCATCCAAAACCAACATCGATATTACCATACAATCATTCGTAAAACTGATCATCGGCGAAATGACCATTCGGAGTTTAAACAGTCGACCATACAACCATTCGTACAATTCATCATCGGCGAAATGAGCATTCGGAATTTTGACGGTCGGCCAGATTATTTCGAAATTATGACGTGGACTCGTTGACACCCATACAATCACAGATGTACAAATTATATCATAACCTTCATTGTAGGTAGGGACTTGGTAGCAACAGTCAAACTTAAAGGTCATCCCTTTAGAGACGCTGGATTAGGTACATTCGTCTAGAGCGCCCTTTTATGTAAAGAAACATTAATTTTCCAAGACAACCCAGTTTCACAGATTATGTGTAGTAGGTACCTTCTTATTAAAATACCACGCCACTGAGAAATCGAATACGTATCTACACATATGTGCACTGTCCTACAAATAATTAATAGAAAACGTATGTACAACGAGACCTTAATCTAGGTAGACTTAGTTCTCAGGAAACAGCGGCATGCCTCAGAGTGCAAATGTCCAGTCTGTGAATCATAAAGTCTGATTCATCGAGACACATTCAGTTAATCCATCAGAGCCTTCAAATTGTTGGTTACAAGTATATTTTTTCCTCTAAGTCTAAAGCGAAGACGACATAAAATTATTCGAATGTACTGAGGAATAATACCTTTATAGGTAAGGTACAGAGTCACTAGCATTATGAGCACATAAAGAGAAAACCTACTATGATCTTTAGGCTATGTTCTATGAGTATTTACAAAATCATAGGTACCTACCTACATGAAACCATTGAATTATAATATAATGTACTACGTAACATGAAACTAAATATTTGCCGTTGAAAATTCAATCCAAAATGTTGAATAGATGGAAAATGATACGTACCCTCATAACCAGGGATCATAGGATGTTTATACACTGGATCTCCATTCCTAAACCTTGCATTCACCACATCGATGTCAGTTTGTGGCGGCCGGAATATCTATCGAATAAAATATGTACTTTTTTACCAGATTATAAGTACTATACCTACACTACATGTAGATTTTATCTTCTTAAACAACAGCTACGTCCTTTGTTATGGTCAGCTGATTTTTAATTACGATTGCATTCAAAGTCCTGGCTTGACCCGCTTCCGTTTAAGCTAGTCAACTGGACTTGAGACTGCCAGGAACTTATTCAGTAGGTAACAAGCGTTGATTTAATTAATCAAAATCAAAAGTAACAAGATATTTATCTATGGAGCGAGTACTTAGAAAGAGGAACAGATACTTAATAGTGGAGGCGAGTCCTAATTCATTGCAAGAATTGTATAGTCCCTTTCAGTCGTTGTGTCTCTATATATCTAGGTAGGCTTAAGGTAGGGCTTGGCATGGTTTCTCTGTTAGTTATAATATTATGAACGTCATGATGGCGGGACCCCGCCGGATTTTGTGAATATCATGCAATAAGGATTTAATATACTTTCTCTACTATTTCATACTTTCATAGTAAAATTCTACACCCATAAAATTACAAAATATCCTACAAAGAAAGTGGTCCCGCTATTTCCCGCTATTTTGACGTCATAATGGCGGGACCACTATTAAATTAAAGAAAAAACATGACGTGACCTTAAACTAACCACACCAAATTTTAATACGATTTAGTACAACTACTTAAGAATCATTGTTATACTTATAAAACTGCAATTTCAATAGAAAACACGTTTATTATGTTTACATTAGAAAAGCGCCTAAAGAAAAAGTTTCAAAGCCAATTAACATAAGTATTATGTTTTGTTCTTGCAATTTGTACAGGCGTTTTGTTTCTTACGGATTTATTTGGGAAGGGTTAGTTTTCTATTGAAATTGCAGTTTTATAAGTATAACAATGATTCTTAAGTAGTTGTACTAAATCGTATTAAAATCTCCACAGAAAATAGTCAAGTGGCGTAAAATCGCACGACTCTGGAGGCCAATCCACGTGTCCGAAACGTGAAACTATGCGGTTACCAAACGTTTCCTTCAATAAATCAATTGTGGCACGAGCAATGTGACATGTTGCGCCGTCTTGTTGAAACCACTACTCCTGCACAACATGGTTGTTCAATTGATGAACGAAAAAGTCAGTAATCTTCGCTCTATAGCAGTCACGATTGACTGTAACATTCTGGTCAGCATCGTTTCTAAAGAAGTACGGACCAATTATTCCACCAGCCTATAAAGCACACCACACAGTCAGTTTTACTGGATGTAACGGTGTCTCAACATACACTTGAGGATCATCATCACCCCAAATATGGCAGTTTTGTTTATTGATGTATCCATTCAACCAAAAGTGAGCTGCACCGCTAAAGAAAATTCGCTTATGAAAATCACGATACGCATTTCGGAAAGAACCATGATTTTCAAAATAAATTTGCACAATTTGGAAGCATTGTTCAGGCTTCAGTCTATTTATGTTAAAATGCCAAACCATACTAAACATAAATCACTGTAAAGTGATTTATGTTTACTGGCGTCGGCGACGAATGAACAAAATGTCGGCGACGCATGTCTGTGTACGAACCTCTTTCAATTTGTATTGCGGTAGTCGCTTAGAGACCAAAATCGTTAGGTATCGAAGATTTGCGTAGCCTAATACAAATTCAAAGAGGTTCGTACACAGACATGCGTCGCCGACATTTTGTTCATTCGTCGCCGACGCCAGTCGCGCGCTACCTGCCGGTCGAGATCGTCGCTACTAATGTCGCTGCGATTTCCAAGATGGCAGAACAATTGACATAAATATTCAATTTGAATTTAGTATTTTTTTATACCACTAAGGTGGCTGACAAGCATACGGCCCACCAGGACCGGTGGTCACCGCAGCCTATGAACGTTTGCAACACGAAAGGAGCGACTCTCGCGCTGCCGACCCTGTAAAAACCTTCTAAGACCCCTTTTGAAGAACCCATACTTTAGGCGTTTGGAAAAACCGAGTCAGGGAGATCATTCCACAACCTAAGCGTGCGTGGAAGAAAGCCCCTATCGGATCTAACCGTGCTCGAACGCTCCGGACGTAGAGTGTGAGGATGAAATCCCTGTCTGTGGCGAGCGGTGCGATGATAGAACGTAACTGTGGGCATCATATCAAATAAGTCCTCAGGACACACACCATTGTACAGGCGGTAGAACACGCATAAGGAGGCAAAGTCTCTCCTGTCGCGAAGAGGTTCCACTTCACCTGTAAGCATAGGATCGTTGACAACTCTCACGGCTCGCCTTTGCACCGAGTCAAATGGACGAGGCTGATATTCTGGTGCCCCCGCCCAGAGGTGACAGCAGTACTCCATGTGCGGCCGCACTTGCGACTTATACAGAAGCAGTGTTTGCGCTGCAGTAAAGTACCGCCGCGCTCTGCTGAGCACACCGAGCTACTTGGACGCCGGCTTAGCCTCGTCCACCAAATGACTCCGGAATTGAACCTCTCTGGAAATGTCAACGCCAAGGATCCCAATGCTTTCAGAGATAGTGAGAGATGTGCCCTGGAATTATGGCGGTACAGTAAATGGGGTTTTCTTAGCAGTGAATATACACGCTTGTGTCTTGGAAGGGTTAAACTGGACAAGTATCTGTTTGCTGTAATTTTTTTGTAGCTACAAACAGTCTACACTTTACATTTTTTTTTTATATGGTTGAACGCAGTATTTCCTATTACGACGATTTCTTTGCTTTTAGTAAAGATAGTAAGCCAAAATCATAGTTTCGTCACTTGTGTCAGACATTTCGTAAATTAAATTAGTCTGAGACGTGTTGTCGCTATGTCTACAGTGGCAGAATAGACAAAATTGCGTCTTGAGATATCTCGTGTGTACGGTTCGTGCGCTACCAAATATTCGCGACATAAGTTGACAACATTAGTATCGAAGATTTGCGTAGCCTAGTGTACGAAGGGCCTAAGTCGTAGCCTCTATGTCCACCATATTAGATCCAAATTAATATCATACCAATTCCAAACGATTTTACCACAAAATCATCCCAACTACGGCCTATAAAACGTTTAGGTCAGCAGAGTTTCACGAAAGAGAATATTTCACTACAGGTGCTGGAGTGGAGTTGATGATGATAGAATTCTATAGTGATAGATCTCTAAAAACGAACTTAAGTTGCGCAGATATCTAATGATAGAGTTATGTGGTGATGGCCAATTCTCATTTAAAGTAGCAGCAGCAGTTCATCACAATAGTGCAACGGTGTGATGTCCAAAATTCAATTTAATTCAACGTTTGATAGCAGACGTAGAAACATGTAGGTAATTGCATTGAATTTATCTCATTATCTGTATTAATATAATATTTTTATTCAGGTATCTCTCAAGGCTTACTTTTTGCCAAATATTGTCTTTTTGGTTAATTTATGATTGCATGCTATCTACTGATAGAAACAGTAGAATAATCCAGTTCCTTATAAAAGACAAAGCCTAGTTCAAATGTTTAGAAGAAACAAAAATCGTACAACAGTGTTTTGGATAAAGTACACGATCATAAAGGTGAAGCCAGATATTAGAAATGTTATGTGGGTGAAGCCAATACTGAAAGATCAATACTTTTTGGGCTGGCAGATTAAGAGATAGAAAAGATATCGGGTGATAGTGCTTGTGAAGTACTTAGGTATTACTGTCTACTCTATCAGGTGCATGCAAGCGTGAACTTATTGGCGGTTGCAATGAACACAAAAATGTTGAATACGCTTAAGATAGGAGGTACCTACTTCAAAGTCTCCTAGTCATAAGATATTGTTTTAGCCGTGAAAGATGTTTACATATTTACTATTCCAAATTGTGATAGTCTACTTATTTAGTCGTACGACGTTATTGTAGTCTAGATTGCAGAAGTCGATTCAAAACAAAACAATAGAAGAATAGTGTTGTGCCTGCCTGCGCGTGCTGCCTTCAGGCCTTTCGATCATCGTTCGTGCTCTTTCGGAATCATTCGGAACATGCGTCTTTCCTATTCGTTCATTTACTTCATCCGCCATATTGAATATGACCGCCGTGGCGGACGGGCGTTTACGGTAACGCTCCGCGCAGTGACAGTCGGATAACGATGAATTCTTAACTTTCAAAACTATGTGCGTCGAAGTGATATTGTTATAATAGTATTTCCAATAAATTGTGAAGTGTATATGTATGGTTAGCACTTTGGTGAGGTTTGTTTTAAGATCACGTCATGTTTTTTCTTTAATTTAATAGTGGTCCCGCCATTATGACGTCAAAATAGCGGGACCACTTTCTTTGTAGGATATTTAGTAATTTTATGGGTGTAGAATTTTACTATGAAAGTATGAAATAGTAGAGAAAGTGTATTAAATCCTTATTGCATGATATTCACAAAATCTGGCGGGGTCCCGCCATCATGACGTTCATATAATATTAGTCTGCAGCTAGACATACCTGGAAGTCATCTGCTGTTCTATCGGATAGTACCAGCCGTTCTGAATGCTGGACAGCAGGGTCCAAGAGTATTTTGTGTGTCGTCGACCCATATGTGTCGCCAATACGATATTTATACTCTGGACAGTGACCAGTGTACCTGCAGATACGGACGTTTTGAGTAAAGTAGGTATTTATCAATAAAATGACCTCCTTACTTTCATAATTGAATTAATTATTATTTAGAGCTAGAATTTGTAAATGGTGTTATAGGTTTGGTCGCGATATCTCGAGGTTCGTCTTTCTCTCGACCAGTTGTGGGCCCTATACTAAGGGCGAGATCCTTAGTAGGCATAGAAAAACGAGAGCTAGGATGTTCACATCTTTTATTTAATTATCTGGTGAATGTTTTCCAGCGCGAACTCGTGTTTTGATTATGTGGTCAAATGACAGAGTGAGTATCTACTATCAAAAGGAATCCTTGTGTAATGTGGTAAGCTCACACGACAAAGACAAACAGCTGCTAAATTTCTTGGTTCATTCCTGCAGCTACCTATATTCAGTACAACGAACTTCAACGAAACGTTTGCGCATAGAATTTGCTCGCGGTCAAGACTTTCGAAGATACACTCTCGGCGAACGTGTACAGCAGGCATAAGAAATAATCAATCATGATGATTTTAATTTAGCATCGTTATAAACGCAATGAAATCTACATTTATTATACCTCGACGTTCGATAACGCAATGCCTCAAAATTCTTTGTTAACATTGTTCAACATTACACAATCATTCTTTAAAAAGTAATCTCAAATACATAAATGAACGCGGGGTTCATCAATAAAATGATATTTATAGCATATTCATGACAAGGTGAAATATGTACCGTTAAATTATATTGTAACTCACAAGACTAAAGTAACATGTTACATCACTGGCGCCTTAATTTTTGCAATAAAGAGTTATCTGTGTCAAAACTTGGTAAGACAGTACCACGAGTGCGCTTTATTTCGTCAGACATATGCGAATTTAATGTCGCATGGAAATATGCAGTCCTTATTTGAAATTTTAATCTCCTACATACAAATATACGAGTGGTCTCTCAAATTAATAATTGTTATGAAATGAAAGAACACAGAGACATAATATAACATCGAAAAACATTGTGAAGTCAAAAGCTATTGTCAGAGCTGCTGAGATTGATGACTGTTCAAGGTATTTCCATTTAAGAGCGTTTCTGTGCTCTAAAAGGCACGCGTAAATGGTGCAAGTAAAACATCAGTCAAGCCAAATTTAAGGCCTGACGTCGCTTGAAAAAAATTAACAGCAGATAGGTAGTCACAGTCACAGTCTGTAACTGTCCGTTTCAACAAGTGCTGAAGAAAAGACATCACCATACTCCATAAGTTACGATGACATCATTTTATAAGAAGAGATCTAAACATAGCTGCATAGATGGCAAAAGCGACGTATTTTATGTGAGAACGGAGTTTCTATAAAAATGACAAAATCTGATTTCTGTGAGAAAAACCAATAGGCACTCAGACATTTTTGACTTAAATAATTTACCACTTTCTCCACTTTTATAAAAACTAGTTAATAAATATGTGAACAAAGAAATTGTTAAAAGAAAGTTGGAAGGAATCGTGTTCGTATGTATTATTATAGACGAACTGTTGGTCAATAAAATGATTGTGATTGTGATAAATAGACACTGAGATATAATTAAAACCCTGTAATTACATATTGGGTATCGATTACGGCGGAGATACGCCATTTTTATTGCTGTTTCGGATCTACATTCGAAACAACGTACGTAAGGTAGCGATTTCAATATCTCTGCCGATCTCCAGGACTCCAACCAGCCTTATATGTTAGCTTCAAGAACCTGTGGGATGATGTTGTGGAGGGAGGACCGATGACAGTCGCTTTTGACAACGATCTTACTCAACTTAGAGTTGTTATACCCGGTTGCTTCCAAACCGTACCTGCAGTTATTGCAAGTGGTTCACTTCCAATTTACTACTAGGAGCATTTGTATTTATGTACACTCTACGTGTTATCTATATTTAAAAATATTAATTAGAGGCGAAATTTACTTATGAATCATAATTATTAGGTTACTAATCTTCTAGGTATATGTACCTACTCTTAGAAAACCTTTCTGAACCAAGCCCAAAAGAAAATTTAAAATTTCTTAAAATGTCAGTGGTCTAGGTGCGCCTGGTTAATAATATTATGATTTTTTTATACCCTTAGGGTGACACGTTATCGAAAGTAATGATCAAGCTTTTGAAAGTTTGTATCGTAAGGCTCCAGCAGTCAACCCTGTAAAACGCTTCTAATGTCCCTCTGAAGAACTCCCATACTTTGAGATCAGATGTTTGAGCAACCCAGGGAGTTCGTTTGACCAGCTAACGTTTCCACTACAGGACTGATTAAGGCACATACTAAGTAACATAAGGGTACTTACCCTGGTATGTAATGAGGTTGTGCTATACTGACTAAGTCTAAAGCCATTTTCTATTGATTTCCAAAAGGTTTCGAAGAATCAACTCATAATTTGTTAAAAATTGTACATTGTACAATTTTCCTCACCGAATACTTATTTGTTATTCAATTTGACGTTTTAATTGATAGGCATTTTTGTTTTTTTATTGTACATTTATTGAAGTGGCCAGTCCTATAGGTTGATACAAAAAGTTTTCATTGCTTAACAAATTTGTTAACTTAAGAACTTCGATCAATTATGTTCATAAACACTAAAAACTTTTGACTACGTAATCTCATTTATAAGTCGTAGCCTGTATGTCCACCATTTTAGATCCAAATTCCAAACGATTTTTGCACGAAAGTCATCCCAACTACGGCCTATAAAACGTTAAGATCAGCAGAGTTTCACAAAAGAGAATATTTCACTACAGGTGCTGGAGTGGAGTTGATGATGATAGAATTCTATAGTGATAGATCTCTAAAAACGAACTTAAGTTGCGCAGATATCTAATGATAGAGTTATGTGGTGATGGCCAATTCTCATTTAAAGTAGCAGCAGCAGTTCATCACAATAGTGCAACGGTGTGATGTCCAAAATTCAATTTAATTCAACGTTTGATAGCAGACGTAGAAACAAGTAGGTAATTGCATTGAATTTATCTCATTATCTGTATTAATATAAAAATTTTATTCAGGTATCTCTCAAGGCTTAATTTTTGCCAAATATTGTCTTTTTGGTTAATTTATGATTGCATGCTATCTACTGATAGAAACAGTAGAATAATCCAGTTCCTTATAAAAGACAAAGCCTAGTTCAAATGTTTACAAGAAACAAAAATCGTACAACAGTGTTTTGGATAAAGTACACGATCATAAAGGTGAAGCCAGATATCAGAAATGTTATGTGGGTGAAGCCAATACTGAAAGATCAATACTTTTTGGGCTGGCAGATTAAGAGATAGAAAAGATATCGGGTGATAGTGCTTGTGAAGTACTTAGGTATTACTGTCTACTCTATCAGGTGCATGCAAGCGTGAACTTATTGGCGGTTGCAATGAATACAAAAATGTTGAATACGCTAAAGATAGGAGGTAGGTACCTACTTCAAAGTCTCCTAGTCATAAGATATTGTTTTAGCCGTGAAAGATGTTTACATATTTACTATTCCAAATTGTGATAGTCTACTTATTTAGTCGTACGACGTTATTGTAGTCTAGATTACAGAAGTCGATTCAAAACAAAACAATAGAAGAATAGTGTTGTGCCTGCCTGCGCGTGCTGCCTTCAGGCCTTTCGATCATCGTTCGTGCTCTTTCGGAATCATTCGGAACATGCGTCTTTCCTATTCGTTCATTTACTTCATCCGCCATATTGAATATGACCGCCGTGGCGGACGGGCGTTTACGGTAACGCTCCGCGCAGTGACAGTCGGATAACGATGAATTCTTAACTTTCAAAACTATGTGCGTCGAAGTGATATTGTTATAATAGTATTTCCAATAAATTGTGAAGTGTATATGTATGGTTAGCACTTTGGTGAGGTTTGTTTTAAGATCACGTCATGTTTTTTCTTTAATTTAATAGTGGTCCCGCCATTATGACGTCAAAATAGCGGGACCACTTTCTTTGTAGGATATTTAGTAATTTTATGGGTGTAGAATTTTACTATGAAAGTATGAAATAGTAGAGAAAGTGTATTAAATCCTTATTGCATGATATTCACAAAATCTGGCGGGGTCCCGCCATCATGACGTTCATATAATATTAGTCTGCAGCTAGACATACCTGGAAGTCATCTGCTGTTCTATCGGATAGTACCAGCCGTTCTGAATGCTGGACAGCAGGGTCCAAGAGTATTTTGTGTGTCGTCGACCCATATGTGTCGCCAATACGATATTTATACTCTGGACAGTGACCAGTGTACCTGCAGATACGGACGTTTTGAGTAAAGTAGGTATTTATCAATAAAATGACCTCCTTACTTTCATAATTGAATTAATTATTATTTAGAGCTAGAATTTGTAAATGGTGTTATAGGTTTGGTCGCGATATCTCGAGGTTCGTCTTTCTCTCGACCAGTTGTGGGCCCTATACTAAGGGCGAGATCCTTAGTAGGCATAGAAAAACGAGAGCTAGGATGTTCACATCTTTTATTTAATTATCTGGTGAATGTTTTCCAGCGCGAACTCGTGTTTTGATTATGTGGTCAAATGACAGAGTGAGTATCTACTATCAAAAGGAATCCTTGTGTAATGTGGTAAGCTCACACGACAAAGACAAACAGCTGCTAAATTTCTTGGTTCATTCCTGCAGCTACCTATATTCAGTACAACGAACTTCAACGAAACGTTTGCGCATAGAATTTGCTCGCGGTCAAGACTTTCGAAGATACACTCTCGGCGAACGTGTACAGCAGGCATAAGAAATAATCAATCATGATGATTTTAATTTAGCATCGTTATAAACGCAATGAAATCTACATTTATTATACCTCGACGTTCGATAACGCAATGCCTCAAAATTCTTTGTTAACATTGTTCAACATTACACAATCATTCTTTAAAAAGTAATCTCAAATACATAAATGAACGCGGGGTTCATCAATAAAATGATATTTATAGCATATTCATGACAAGGTGAAATATGTACCGTTAAATTATATTGTAACTCACAAGACTAAAGTAACATGTTACATCACTGGCGCCTTAATTTTTGCAATAAAGAGTTATCTGTGTCAAAACTTGGTAAGACAGTACCACGAGTGCGCTTTATTTCGTCAGACATATGCGAATTTAATGTCGCATGGAAATATGCAGTCCTTATTTGAAATTTTAATCTCCTACATACAAATATACGAGTGGTCTCTCAAATTAATAATTGTTATGAAATGAAAGAACACAGAGACATAATATAACATCGAAAAACATTGTGAAGTCAAAAGCTATTGTCAGAGCTGCTGAGATTGATGACTGTTCAAGGTATTTCCATTTAAGAGCGTTTCTGTGCTCTAAAAGGCACGCGTAAATGGTGCAAGTAAAACATCAGTCAAGCCAAATTTAAGGCCTGACGTCGCTTGAAAAAAATTAACAGCAGATAGGTAGTCACAGTCACAGTCTGTAACTGTCCGTTTCAACAAGTGCTGAAGAAAAGACATCACCATACTCCATAAGTTACGATGACATCATTTTATAAGAAGAGATCTAAACATAGCTGCATAGATGGCAAAAGCGACGTATTTTATGTGAGAACGGAGTTTCTATAAAAATGACAAAATCTGATTTCTGTGACAAAAACCAATAGGCACTCAGACATTTTTGACTTAAATAATTTACCACTTTCTCCACTTTTATAAAAACTAGTTAATAAATATGTGAACAAAGAAATTGTTAAAAGAAAGTTGGAAGGAATCGTGTTCGTATGTATTATTATAGACGAACTGTTGGTCAATAAAATGATTGTGATTGTGATAAATAGACACTGAGATATAATTAAAACCCTGTAATTACATATTGGGTATCGATTACGGCGGAGATACGCCATTTTTATTGCTGTTTCGGATCTACATTCGAAACAACGTACGTAAGGTAGCGATTTCAATATCTCTGCCGATCTCCAGGACTCCAACCAGCCTTATATGTTAGCTTCAAGAACCTGTGGGATGATGTTGTGGAGGGAGGACCGATGACAGTCGCTTTTGACAACGATCTTACTCAACTTAGAGTTGTTATACCCGGTTGCTTCCAAACCGTACCTGCAGTTATTGCAAGTGGTTCACTTCCAATTTACTACTAGGAGCATTTGTATTTATGTACACTCTACGTGTTATCTATATTTAAAAATATTAATTAGAGGCGAAATTTACTTATGAATCATAATTATTAGGTTACTAATCTTCTAGGTATATGTACCTACTCTTAGAAAACCTTTCTGAACCAAGCCCAAAAGAAAATTTAAAATTTCTTAAAATGTCAGTGGTCTAGGTGCGCCTGGTTAATAATATTATGATTTTTTTATACCCTTAGGGTGACACGTTATCGAAAGTAATGATCAAGCTTTTGAAAGTTTGTATCGTAAGGCTCCAGCAGTCAACCCTGTAAAACGCTTCTAATGTCCCTCTGAAGAACTCCCATACTTTGAGATCAGATGTTTGAGCAACCCAGGGAGTTCGTTTGACCAGCTAACGTTTCCACTACAGGACTGATTAAGGCACATACTAAGTAACATAAGGGTACTTACCCTGGTATGTAATGAGGTTGTGCTATACTGACTAAGTCTAAAGCCATTTTCTATTGATTTCCAAAAGGTTTCGAAGAATCAACTCATAATTTGTTAAAAATTGTACATTGTACAATTTTCCTCACCGAATACTTATTTGTTATTCAATTTGACGTTTTAATTGATAGGCATTTTTGTTTTTTTATTGTACATTTATTGAAGTGGCCAGTCCTATAGGTTGATACAAAAAGTTTTCATTGCTTAACAAATTTGTTAACTTAAGAACTTCGATCAATTATGTTCATAAACACTAAAAACTTTTGACTACGTAATCTCATTTATAAGTCGTAGCCTGTATGTCCACCATTTTAGATCCAAATTCCAAACGATTTTTGCACGAAAGTCATCCCAACTACGGCCTATAAAACGTTAAGATCAGCAGAGTTTCACAAAAGAGAATATTTCACTACAGGTGCTGGAGTGGAGTTGATGATGATAGAATTCTATAGTGATAGATCTCTAAAAACGAACTTAAGTTGCGCAGATATCTAATGATAGAGTTATGTGGTGATGGCCAATTCTCATTTAAAGTAGCAGCAGCAGTTCATCACAATAGTGCAACGGTGTGATGTCCAAAATTCAATTTAATTCAACGTTTGATAGCAGACGTAGAAACATGTAGGTAATTGCATTGAATTTATCTCATTATCTGTATTAATATAAAAATTTTATTCAGGTATCTCTCAAGGCTTAATTTTTGCCAAATATTGTCTTTTTGGTTAATTTATGATTGCATGCTATCTACTGATAGAAACAGTAGAATAATCCAGTTCCTTATAAAAGACAAAGCCTAGTTCAAATGTTTACAAGAAACAAAAATCGTACAACAGTGTTTTGGATAAAGTACACGATCATAAAGGTGAAGCCAGATATCAGAAATGTTATGTGGGTGAAGCCAATACTGAAAGATCAATACTTTTTGGGCTGGCAGATTAAGAGATAGAAAAGATATCGGGTGATAGTGCTTGTGAAGTACTTAGGTATTACTGTCTACTCTATCAGGTGCATGCAAGCGTGAACTTATTGGCGGTTGCAATGAATACAAAAATGTTGAATACGCTAAAGATAGGAGGTAGGTACCTACTTCAAAGTCTCCTAGTCATAAGATATTGTTTTAGCCGTGAAAGATGTTTACATATTTACTATTCCAAATTGTGATAGTCTACTTATTTAGTCGTACGACGTTATTGTAGTCTAGATTACAGAAGTCGATTCAAAACAAAACAATAGAAGAATAGTGTTGTGCCTGCCTGCGCGTGCTGCCTTCAGGCCTTTCGATCATCGTTCGTGCTCTTTCGGAATCATTCGGAACATGCGTCTTTCCTATTCGTTCATTTACTTCATCCGCCATATTGAATATGACCGCCGTGGCGGACGGGCGTTTACGGTAACGCTCCGCGCAGTGACAGTCGGATAACGATGAATTCTTAACTTTCAAAACTATGTGCGTCGAAGTGATATTGTTATAATAGTATTTCCAATAAATTGTGAAGTGTATATGTATTGTTAGCACTCATATTATATAGTTCCCATATTTATAAGTGATCCAGCAACTTTTAAATGCATGCATTCCATGGAGACTGTTGAACCTATTTTTTTTTCGTCCGGTTACATTTTGATTCTTATCAAGTACTCGTATTTTTATACGATATGAACTCTGATTTTATTAATGGAGATTAATAAACATTACTTATTTTATTTATAGTGTTCAGTGTCGTTTAGACTGTGTTGTAGGAGTTAAGAACAATCGCAGGCTTCGCCGTAACATTCACGGTATGTATCAGGTTTTGGTTTACTGAGATTTCTTTCGATTTGTGTTTAGTTTGATTTGAAAATGATTTACCGTTTCGTCGGCCATAAAATACTAGGTATGTAGATGGATATGAAATTTTAATTACTCAAAGGACTCACAAGGTTATAGACATTCTGAACTACAAAATACTGTGATTTTTCTTACTTACCTTGGTTGGTTGTTCTTACCTACATAAATAACAACGAAACCTGGGAAAGGTCTTGATTGTCTTTATTTTCTATGAGGTAAAATAGTTAATAGAATAATAAAGTGATCTATAACGTTATAGCCATTTCTTGCCTTTACCTTCATTACAGAAATGCATTGTATTGCTATGTTAAATTGTTTTAACTGTAAACTTGAGTATTTTACTTCGATTTGGATATTAGATTTAAATAAGGGCGCTAAATGTCCCGTTGTTATTTACAAAGGACACTAAATGAAGATGGAGAAAGTAGAAGAAAACGCTGCAGAAAAGAAAAAAATGTATAAAACAAACGAAAAGATACATGCACCTTCAGACTTCAATTTAATGTGCAAGTTAATCCATTCTAATCTTTAAAGGAACGAAACTGACGTGATGACGAATGCGATAGAAAAATGGAAAAGTAATCGAAAAATAGACGCTTGGTACATCCCTAATGTTCGATTTTATGGTTTCGTAAAATGTTACATACCTACTCTTCGTTCTTGATTTATTCCGATCTGATTACCTTTGTTCTGCATGCCTGTTATTTAGTGAGGACAGTAGTTGTGAATTTTGTAATTGTCCTATCCAGTTCATCTTTATAGTCACCTCCCTTAGTACATCCTATATTAGAATCGGCTGTCGAATTTCTCCAAATTATTTCATGACGTAGAAATTAATTTTGAAACGATTAATAAGTACCTAACATAATTTACCGTCAAATTTGTTGATCTGAACCTTTTAAAAGGGAAGGTGAAGAGCATTACTCAGTTAGGGCTAGAAATAAAAGCTCATAATCTCCAAACTAAAAATATGTTGGCAATAGTAGATACCTACTCGATAAGATATTTCGAAAACGCGTTTCTGCTAACTTTCTCGTGTTCTCTCAAGTTGATGTCTTTATCTTTCACGAATCTTACCCCAGTGACATTCTGACAGATTTTTTATCTCTATTGCTTATGTATTTCGTCCCACCAGCAGCTGATGTAAACTTACCGTGTTTGGTCAAATATTATTTTAGATTAGTCATATCTTACGTCCAGCAGTGGCCCATGTTAAGTAGGCTAACTTGATATCTTAAAATATCTGTAGGTCTACGCAGCTACTAACTGTAAGAAAAAATGCTCTTTTACTAGGTAAAAAAAACATACAGATTTTGAAAGTCAATATTTTCTCCACAACATCTAGATTTCCTTTTAGTAAGTTAGAAAGAAACATACATTTATTACTGCCCGTAAAACATGATACAAAGAAAAGATCGTAGGTAGGTACCCTGAAAACAAAACAATAGGTAAATAGGTAGTAGATCTCTTAAGCTCTCCAGGAAGTGTAAAATACTATCTTGTTAAATCGGCAATCAGCACACAGTAAAATACAACATGTCATCAAGAATGAACCAAGCACCCATTCAATCTCAAATAAAATATATGAAAGGAATCCAGTTTGGTGTGCAGTGAAACAAAACCTCTCCACGACATCATGGTGACGTCGCCATCGTTGAAACATGAGAGAAAATACACGAGCAAACTAAATATAATTAAAAGCCTTTTGCAGCACAGCATAAAGTTTAAAATGCTTCGAAACTGTGAAGAGCATTCCAACATATCCCAATCTAGAAACTAGATGTTTCTTTGTTTTTGTTATTAGACTTCTATACGAAGTAGAATGCCGCCCGAACACTTTCAACATGAAACATTTAAAAAGTCTGCCAGCTCGCCTTTTAATTTAAATAAGATAAAACGGAAAGTGGACGACCGTTTATTTCAAATTGTAACGAATTAATCTCAGGGCAATAAAGTGATTATGTGGGGAATTAATAGACAAAATCATTAGCAAAATGGTGATATCCGCCATACATAGGTCACGATTTTGTACGCATAGAGCACATAATCGCACAGAAACTGTTTTCCGGGTTCCCAAGCAAGTTATGACCCGACCGGTTTAGAGGCTGGGACGATTTGTCGGTTGGCAAGTTTCTAAAGTAAAAAGCGGTTAAGTTTACACACATATAGGCTAGTTAGAGGGAACATGTCCTTGAATATTCAAATACTTAGTTTGACATCAAAGGATACCCATACCAAAACTTCTATCAGATAAAATCACTGCTTAGATATTAAGCGCACAGTCCCCATGTATTGGTGAAGGTGATTTTTATTACTGAATATATTTATGTGATGATAGATAATTTGAATCTATAATTACTTCAATGAAATACGGAACTCAATAAAAAGACGTATCTGCCACGGTGGTGGATATTCGAGGTCGCAACCCAATTGGAGACCAGTCGCAGGTACGCTTTTGTAGTACACTTTCTCCGATGCGTGACGCGCCCAGACAGACATTTCACCGGGCTGAGCCTGCAGGTGCAGCCAAACTCAATGAAGGAAATATACAAATTCGCGATTCACTTTAATGCGCAAAAACTAAAGTTACACTTCCACTGCCAAAGTTACACAAAGTCGACATACGTCGCTGCTAATTACTCGAAATGCAAATATGTATACTGTTTGAAAGTTAAACAAGTCCCAATTTCACATGCCAGCGAATACTAGATGCATGTGATAAATGAGATAGTACATGACGATATTATGTAGGTTTTGGGAACAACATTCTAGATCAAACGACGAGCAAGTATCTGAATACATGACACATTCAAAATATCATTGACCCTCAAACATAAGATGCGGACAGCCGGACACACCTCTCCACAGGAAATCTCTCTAATATAATGCAAAATTATACACATGCTGTCATGTTTAAGATAATATTGTCTTAGATCATTAAACTTTTTAATGATGGGAATATCATAAAAAAAGTAGACCGGAGCGCAAAAACAATTGGCCACGTAACCATTCGTTCGGACTTTCTTAACAAAAAGTGCGCGTTGTCACGAATAGATAAACGCAAAGTTTTCGTGAAGCGTTTTGGTCAATCAATTATAAAGATTCCACAAGAAATCGTTATTCAAATTCGTCATGACTCGTTAATAACAATTATTTTCGGTATGGTGACGAAATGCTGACATCACTTGAGAAATAACAACATCAAAATCATTAGGTAAAATACATATTCACGTTTGAGTAAAAAAACTACAGTTACTTCAACGGTCATTAATTTTGGCGTACCTATTCAATATACATGTGAGGGACTGGTTGACTGGCCAAAGTATCCACGTTCCGTTCCATGACTCATCTATATTATTATGCAGATTTTCTTCAGACACGCTTCATATTTTCAGCTGGTACGTATTTGCGATCAAAAAATGTTTAACACAATATTGATAGCTATATTTATTAAACGCATTCCACAGGTTGACGAAATGAAGAATAAATACAGATGCTAGTAATATATTCAAAATAAGTGACCGTTAAAACAGAATATGTAAAGCAAAATGGGAATTCCGAAAGCGGAGGATTTGAGTCAACACAGATAATATTGTTACATTAAAGGCCATGTAAAGAAGTACCTAATAAAATATAGTAGCAAACGCAACGTAAGAAAAGAGTTCTTAAAACTTCTAAGTTAAGAAGTTTTTATTGAAAAGATATTTAAAGTACAACCCCAATATCCTTGAACAAATCCGGACATATTTGGTCATTTAAAGGGTACGCAAAACCTGTCCAACTAGTAGCCGTCCCCGAATAAGCTTTTATATTGTGCTCCACTGCAAACATCTTTCATTTACAACACAATCAATTCGATGTTCAAAGTAGAAGAACGCAAGAAAGCCGCTAGTGCAACAAAGACGAAGTATTGAGAATGGAGAAAAAAATGGAGACATCGCCAAGGCGTTACCGGTTGGATTTAAATCATCAATACACTATAACATAAACATAACATAAAAATTCTTTATTGTACACCAGAAATACATTTGAATTTACATATAATTAAACATACTGGTATGACAATTGGCGGCCTTATCGCACAAGGCAATCTCTTACAGGCAATCTCTTAATACTCTTACTTGTCATTTCTAATACTAAGTACTATTATTCATTGGGACGGTATGTTATCGAGATTATTGAAATAGTTTCGAGCACGATGCTTCAGATGGGTAGAAAGTTTTTCTACAGTACGAAATTTTTGTCACTTTCAGTACTTTACAAAAAGAAATGTATGAGGAAAGTGGCTATTATTATCCTTGCAAGAATTCATAAATGTCAATGTCCGAAACAGCAAAGATGGTGAGTCCACAAGCATGAAAGAATGTAGACAAGTAGCTGGTCTGACACACATGGCTGTATGCTGTCTTTTCAATGGAAAGTTTTCATTACATTCATTAGACCTTTAAGAACGTCCGATTGTCTTGTTCAAACACGCTGCATCTTGTATCTCAAACATAACAATGAAAGCCTTATCTGTGGTCACGCCTTCTTGGAATTTCACAAAAGAACCATTGCTTGGTGTGATGTTTGACGACTTTTATCTGCAGACGAAATTCGACTATTAATTTACAAATAGGAGGTGTTTCTAATTTGAAATGAGTTTCTTTTATGTTAAGTTTGTCCACTTTATAATTGTATATTATACCGGTTTCCTGTATCAGTTTTTATTTAGCTTGTAATGTAGCGCGTTCTTCATAGCACACTATTTTCTGCTAGACTTTGTACAGAATTGAGAGTCACAATTGGTGAACTAACATAAACTCGGACGATATTGTTGGTTGAGAGTATAAATAGTGATGGTTCTTTCAGGAGTTTCTTGACATGATATCTTTTACTTTTAATGGCTTCAAAGAAAGTACCTACCTATATTATTTATTTGGCTTTTATTGTATTTCAGGACATGAAAGGCTATTATAATTTATTCGTTTCTATAGATACTTACTATATCTTTGTTATCTTAATCTTTTGATCGCTATCCATAGTTAATCGAACCATCAAAAACGATTTTAAATTCTTGAATAATACATGGTTATTTGCACGCATCCGGATATTACGTAGTTAGTGTCTTTGGGCTGGGTTCTCACAGCCCAGGATACGGAAACTTGTAAGCAAACGAAGTGTGTCAGAAATTAGTGATTTGCTGTGTTTATTTATTGAATGAAAGGAAACACACGTAACTGTGAAGTGGCAAGAGGAAGCATTTTACATGTTTGCTATCGGTAATGAGCCCACATTAATGCTAGCTAGCTAAAATACTTACCTAGAAATTTAAGGAGTGAATTTAGTTTTGCGTCCACCGAGCGCTCGTGCGCTCATATACGCTTCCTTCCGTGTTCGCTTAGATTGCGGAGTGAGCTCTCTGCCGCGGTATCCTTTAATGTCTATAACATGAAGTTCTTTCAAGGAGAGCTAGGTTTTTTCTGGGTCAGTAGCCCGATGGAAGCACCTCTGATGTGGTCAAGATGGTAACCACTTTGGATAAAGTGTTATGAAAACAACAAAAATTACCAGCAATATTTGAAGCTTTATGACTCATCTTGTGGAACTTCCATCTAGCTCTTACAGTAAAAAGACTAACATATTAGATCAAATCACCTTACAAGAGATGTCGACACTGGCCGTATCGTATCTAGTATATAGATACTATGTACTCGTATTATACTCGTGTTTTTGTTTACAAACTAAAATTGTAACTAATTTGCTAGTTTGACACAACCATAACATTATATTACAATCGTCTTACCTAATAACCTTTGCCGCCAAATATAGGTGATTCATCTATCGCCCACGTGGGCAAATCATTCAAGCTCAAAATGATAAAAAACCTCTTCATTCACGTATTTGTTACTACTAAAAATAGCCCCGCTGACTCAGTGTTTTGTAAACGATCACTGCAGTAAGCATTTTTCGCTATGACTAGTCCTCGGATGGATGACCACATTGTGACTTTTTTTGCGAGCGTTTTCAGAAGGCACTTGAAGTTGATGGTCCGACAGTTTAAAATTTCACAACCAGCGCCTGATCTTTCTCATTATAGACTCACGAAGTAGGTACCTATGTATTACGTGGGACAATACAAAAACTGACTATTAGTGAAATGTGGGTGTGTATTATGCCTCTGCCTTCCCTTTCGAGGATAAACAATATGTATGTATGTATAATTGCTATGTAATATTCTGTTGCAACTTGTGACCACTGAGTGTTGCGTGTTGCAAGTACTGAACATTATGGCAATTAACATTGGTTTGCTTTTGTTTCGATGTTTCATAATTGTTACCTGATTAGTCTGATTACCCAAATTGTTGTGTATAAATTTACAAGGTGTTACCCTTTTTATCCCTTTAGTAAGTGTGGCGCGTCTTCAATGTTTGTTGTGCAATATTACAACACTCGTGCCTAGAACAATTACTTTCATATTACACTACTAAGTTAAGACTTCTTTGAAACAAAATATGTGTTCTATAATAAGATTTATTTGAACTGCATTCTGACGTGATAAATATCTTCTTTAGCTGTCTTTTTAAAGGTCGTATTACAGAAATTTTCTCTCGATTAGAAATTTTGAGCATAGTTTTATAAGGCGAAAACTCAATTCAAGCATTTCGTAAGTATCATTTTGTATTATGTTCCGTTCTGGCAGAAAATTAAACTTACAGAAAACATAATAAGTATAGACTACCAGGCTACCATTCTTCCGGATAACGTAACCTTCTATTAGTAAAAAATATTTCACTTATGCGTAGACACTTAGAGAATAAATTGGTGCTTACAATTAAATTTTCATAATAACTTGTATAACCTTATAATAAAATTAGTGTAGATTTTTCTACACGTATCGGTGTGGTTCAGTAGCTCAGGTGGCACATTGTCTTTGTTAAGCAAAGATCACGGGTTAAGTTTCGATTCGAACCTAAGTTGACTTTTTTATTAACTATATAAATTTATAAGACAAATTAAGTATACTATAAAACCATAAGTATAGATTTCACAGCCGAACACGTAAACGTAAATCAATCCGTCCTATCTATATCAGATCTAAAGTATTTCTCATTTCACACGAAACGAAAGATAAAGCCACACACTACAGACGAAGCGGCATTCTTCCACACATACTTGAGAGTAAGCATAAAAAGTAACGAGAATTCCATTCTACACGTATTGTGCAATCTATGTGGAGCGATAACAAAAGCAAGGTTATGCTACAATGAATTTTGTGGGCGAAGACCATTTTGTGTCGAGAGAATCTGTTCGTATTCGTATGCAAGTGTAAGGTGTCTTTCGGTATTGTTCTTTTCTGGAGTTATTTCATGCTTCCTCCACATTACTCGCGAAGCTGAACAAAGTTGGACGAGTACGATAATGTAGAGGGGCACCACAGCCTACTTCGTCAAAAATTTACTTTGACTTGGGCAACTTCGCCGACTAACTTCGTTCAACTTCGCGTGTAATGTAGAGCAAGCATTAGGATCATTGTATTCCCTAGAAACTGCTTCTTCCTTATCATTACAGATTACATTAATGGATACATCTTTAGCCTTATTAATATAAGAATGTACCTTTGTCGCTGTCTTATGTTTCTTTTTAGCCTGGTTAAATTTTTGTGCTATGCTTATTTGGTTCAGGTATATATTTAATCGTAGTTTTTGCCTTACATGGGCTGCACAATTATTCTATCAAAACCGCACCGAAACCAGTGAAATTTCAGGTCAGAGCCATCTATCACGCCACTTAGAATCAAGACATTTTCATTGTTTTTCTCATATTCATTTAGAATTTTCTATAGAACTTTAATATGAGCTTTCAGAGTTTAAATATGCGCAAACTAATAATAAAACACACCTGATTGTTATCTTACCACATGTTACATTTGGCATCAAGGTGATTTTGAATTGGGACAGCCCTGCCCTACAATGTCACTTAGGAATGTCATAGGCGCCTGTCCATGAATATCGATCTATAATCGAGTAGTCATGGCTTGATCGATCACGATCCTCGTCTTACGAAACGTTTATTATGAAGCTATTCTTTGTAAGTGTTTTGATATGTTTATGTCTTTATTAATCTGTTATTAATGACTACGAAAATATTTTGGAGGTCGTGGGGATAATCACGATGTTGAACAATAAAATTGTAATTAAGAGTAATAAAATGATCTTTTGATCAATTTGCATGAGTGTATAGGTTGCAATAACGGCTTAATGCCATATTGATCCAAACAATAAACGCCTCTCACACTCATCTGAACATGGTCTGAAGGCTTCTTATACTGTGCTTTTGCGGTTGATTGCATCCTTTCAATAGCTATTATTTATACAAAAGAATCTGCAACAGCAACATATTTATGTGGCCGTGGTTTTGTTGTTTTTTTTATTATAATACATCAACCAATCAATCAAATCAGGCTATATGACAGTCGACTGCTGAACATAGGCTTCTCCCAAGTCACGCTACAACAGATGGACCTGCGTCTTTTCGCATCCAGTCCAGTCATTTTATACCTAGGTCCAAGATATTCCTCTCCTCTTGCTCTTTTATCTTTGCTTTGCTTCTCTAAATAGGAATCTCGACTGCCTCTGTTGCGCAGTCGGTAGTAATACCGCCTGCGGCGCTGGAGGTCGTGGGTTCGATTCTCACCGGAGACAAATATTTGTGTGATCCATAAATATTTTGTTTCAAGAGTCTGGGTGTTTCTATGTATATTATGTATTAAAAAAGTATATAAGTATTAATATCCGTGGTCTGATACCCATAACACAAGCAGGTTATTCCTAGCTTACTTTGGGATCAGATAGCGTTATGTGAAATGTCCGTGAATATTTATGTATTATTATTATCTCTAAAGTCGCAAAGTGGGCAAGTACCTATGTATTAAAGTGGGCATGTACCATTCTTTGATCCCTACTATAATATTATAAATGCGAAAGTAACTCTGTCTGTCTATCTGTCTGTCTGTTTGTCTGTTACGCTTTCATGCCTAAACGACTATTGAGATGTTTGGTATAGGGATAGTTCGAGGCCCTGGGAAGGACATAGGCTACTTTTTAACTGACTCCGCAAAAGGAGGGTTATGATTTTACGCGATAACGACTTCTACGCGGTCGAAGTCGCGGGCAACAGCTAGTTTGAAATATGTGGATGCAAGCTGATTTTAAAACATTGTAAGTGCATCTATAAGGCATCGTACTATGTACGCTAGTCAATATGATGATGAGTCAAATACTTTAATTATTATACTGTATTATTGATTGTTAGATATTGTTATCATTATTTCGTACAGTAGAAATCTAATCAAGAATTTAATAAAGAGATAAGTTGCCGTTGAATTCTGATAACCGTTGCAAATATTTTATTATCAGCACTCGATGTCAAAAATAATTACAAGCCATACCCACACCACTGTATACCCACACCCATCCATAAACAGAGCACACTATTCGAAAATCTAAACAGGGACGTATTACGAACATTAAATATTTTTTAATGCAGCAGGGACGTATTAAATGAATTCGTTTAACCAGTGCAGGGATGAGTTAAATTAATTCCTTTTTAATAAAAATTGGTTCTTTCATTTACTGCTTTGAACTATAGGAGGCGCCCTTACAACAAGGCTTTCAATGCAAACCGATTGTTGTAACTCAGTCTATATATTTCAAGGATAATCTTAAATATATTTGATATGAACATTATTTGTTTCAGCTCTGTTTTTTTTGAGTTTGACTCACAAACAAACATATTACATTAACATTCGTAACTTCTTACAAAATTTTGTTACGTCTCCAAATATAAGAGCAACACTGTCTGTCAATTTATCCATCCATATTGATTTCATGTTTTGTCGCTTCATCACGCATAATTGGTCAGTATTATAACTTCTATACCAACATTCAATGCATTTTAGTTACGCTGACGACTAAAATCATGCTGTAAAGATGTCATACATTGTGACGTGAAAAGAAAATTACATAAGATGACATACAGTAAGTGACATAATATATTTCGTATTCGGAACAATGTCAAAGTGATACATTCGCGAAATTGTACCATGATCTCCGTGAAATCATCAGTTACATTAGTCAAAGATAATGTAACAAGTACTAAGTATTTTTTTAACGTGAGGGAAAATCCATCATGGATGTTATGCCTGACTCCTACCGACTAAAAAACCTCACGTAACGCCGCACAGCCTACGGTCGGGAGCCCCGGGTAAGCCCTCGGAAGGATTTCCCAGGACTCCCAACAGACCTACGGCCACCACTGCGGCATCGCCCAGGGGGGGGTTTCGGGTGTGATCCCGCTTCTTGGGGGGGGGGGGGGGTGAATCTCTCACGTCACGGTGCCGTCATGGGCCTGCTTCTGTAAGAACGGTGAGCAGCCCTCCCACCGTCCTCAGGCCCTCGGTCATGGAGGCCGATAGTCTTCGGCGAAGAAATAAGTTAGTACTTAGTACTAGAACAGTGTAAATGCATTAGTACGAGAATGTTGCCTGTTTTTAAATCTATGAATTTCAAACAACCAAGCAAACATAATCCTCCTTAATCATTTACTAGGTGTTCCCCGCGACTTCGTCCGCGTAGAAATCGTTATCGTAGCCTATGTCTACCCAGGGCCTCGAACTATCTCGATACCAAATTTCACTAAAATCGGTTCAGGGGTTTAGGTGTGAAAACGTAACAGACAGACAGAGTTACTTTTGCATTTATGATAATAATATTAGTAGGGAAGTAGGGATGTCACATATTCGTAGTAACTCTTATTTATAACGTTAATATGAATAACTATATGGTGCCTGCGACTCCGCCCATGTATCCCGTTCCCATGGGAACTTATACCGGGGACAAACTTAACTAGGTATTACTTTGATTATTGCGTATTTTATATTTTAAATGCGTAAGATTTACAAGAAACGTCTAGGTATTCCAAAAACCCAGTAATTTTCCCAGATATTCCCATCAAACTACTGATGTAGGTATGTAATACCGAAAACGGAATATTTTTTGCAGAAAAGAATGACTAGTTTTAACAAGAAAACAAGTGGTTTTAATACAAATTTAACATCAGTATCATTGTGAGTCACCATAAATTATGACAATCCCTTCATGAATTAATGCTAACCATTAATGAACTATTATTCCTTATTATAACTAAATACTTAACCGTTAATGTCCTATTGTGGTACTCATAGACAGAGAGAGATAAAGGAAATCAACAACATCATCCTGCGCTATTCCAGTTTGCTTCTAAGCTTATGGGCCGCTTTCTTGCTGATATTATTATAACCGGATCCCTATCGGTTCCTTACCAAAAAGACGAGTCCCAAGACTTTGGGACTATCTTACACAGGCTATATCTCAAGAACCGTGATAGCTAGACCATTGATTTTTTTACAGATTATTGTATTTCTGTTGTCGCTTTAATATTTAAGGGAGCCCCCCTTAAATGTTAAAGCAAGCCTCATATATCAAACGTCTTTCTTTTGCAGTTTTTTGGTACGGAACTCCGGAATCCGACTCGGACGCACTAGGCTAGTTTATTTTCAACTAGCGAACGTCACGCGGTTTGACCCGCTTATTCCCCGTTCTCTCATACGAGAATAAAATATAGCCTAGCTAGCCTATGTTCACCGGAAAGAGTCTAGCATCCCAGCAGTGAAAGAATTTTTCAAATCGGTTTAGTAGTTTCGGAGCTTATTCGATGCAAACAAACAATCAAATCTATCCTCTTTAAAATATTAGTAAGTATAGATGTAACTTTTGGGACTTCTCACAAGCACTTATTTATTTGGGACGGGAGACGGGACGTTCCTCGCGGCTCGAAAGTTTTTAGACTTTTTAGTAACAAATTGAAAACAAAATTATTACCTTTGTTTGCCTTTGCTACCTTCCATATTTTAAAATTGTATTTCTCACCATTATATACCTTAGGCTGCGTTTTAACATACCTACTAATAAATTTTACTTACTACGCCAAACTCGGGTATAGTTCTACGAACAGGTAATTATTAGAACCGTGAGAAAGCTCGCTATGGGAACCTTTATTGCTACCAAGGTGTACACAAATACCTAAATATTTACTTGGCTATTGTCTACCGAGTATTAGAAAGTGAATTAACATACGTTACTGGCTTAAATCTCTATCTATATACCTACTAATTTTATATAGAGGAAAGATTAGCTTTTTTCTTTGCATTGAATTGACTTCGAAACTGCTGAACCGATTTGAAAAATTCTTTCACTATTGTGAAGCTACATCATCCTCGAATGACAATATGCACGTTCTATTCTCATATTCCCACGGGAATGGAAGCTACGAAGGTGAAATCGCGTCACATACGCTAATTCCTTTTAATACTAAAACTCGAATCTAAATCTGCATTTATATGTAAAATTTTCTTTGGGAATACGGGAATTTATATCTGACGATTCTGATTTCGAGATACTAAAGTGTTCTCGAAATCTAAATAAGGTAACTTCACCTCTAAACAGAGAGTTAAACATCCTAGATAAGCCCTTGTCCTACATTGAACACGCTGCTCGTGATGAAGAGATAGCGATAATGAAATTACTGCAAAGGTTTCTTCTGACGTATAAGAGATGCAACAAAATTTTATAACACCGCTTGTATTATTCCACAACATTTATAATCCCTACTTCCCTACTAGTCCCTACTAATATTATAAATGCGAAAGTAACTCTGTCTGTCTGTCTCTCTGACTGTCTGTTATGTTTTCACGCCTAACCCACTGAATCGATTTTGATCAAATTTGGTATATAGATAGTTTGAGTCCAAGGGAAGGACATAGTCTACTTTTTAATTGACTGTGCAAAAGGAGGGTAATGATCTTACGAGATAACGACTTCTACGCGGACGAAGCCGCGGGGAACAGCAAGTATTCCATAAATGTTGTGTTGTTATTCAATATGTGGAGGTGGACTAGGCACGTTTACTTTTCAAATAGATAATACTAGCTGACCCTCGCAACTTCGTTTAGGTACGTCACATAAGGTATGCGAAAGGAGAGGTACTTCTATATCAGAATCATCAAGCCGCGTGTGAAACGGCCCTGTTTGCTTAATCATAAAAGAGCTTAAAGATTAAGTCTATTCTAAAACAATTCAGTCCCCCAGACTGAATTATTTTACAATAGACTTAATCATTAAGCTCTTGTATGATTAAGCCAACACGCCAGTTTAGAATTACCCTCACATTCAAAGGAACCCTTGAATTCTAGGTTTTGCGAAAGTTGAGATGTCTCTAATTCCTGAACTACAAAACCCTCAACATTGAAACTTGTGTGAAACAATCCTTAGAGTACTTCCTTTATAACACAGAAAAAAATTTTAGAATCGGACCACGCATTCAGAAGTTACAACTAAAACGCCGTTTTGTCTTTCATGCCCTCTCCCAAGAGAACCGCGCAAAATATCGGGATCCAAAGTATCCTTGAACCTTCCTCGGATTATAAGCTCTGATTGTACCAAGTTTCATTTAAATCGATTTAGTAGTTTCGGCGTGATACTTATTCGGGATACAGACAGACAGACATGAAAATTTTAAATTACATTTTCGGCTTCAGTATCGATTAGAGAACGCCCTACACTTAAACATTTCAAAATATCTTCCATGTACAGACTCCCGACCCTCTACAGTTTTATTATAAGTATAGATAAGCACCACAACAAATAATATAATTGGTGGTCCCACAAAACCGCAACAAAACGTTAAAAAGGTACAACAACATCAATTCCATTTAAAAAAGTAGTCTACCAAATTGTTAATGTTTAAAACTTCCGTGTTCGATTTCAATTTCATGTAGGTACACAACATAAAATTGATGTTTTCTATGAAATAGTATACTATCAACACAAAACAAGACAGATAATAAATCCTTTACTTAGGCTAGCCTTCAAACATTTTCTAGACCGTCACTACTTTCCTTGCTTGGCTTCAGCTTACAAAATAAGCGTATTCATAAAGAGACCTTGGTCAACCACTGTAACTAGAACACAAATCTAATTTGCTTACGCCTCGCCACAGAAACCTCGTGAAGCTTCACGAACGCCTCGTCCAATTTCGACATATTTACAGAAATATTTTCAATCGATCCAATTGTTGAGAAACGATCCAAACGGCTGATTTTATCTGAGTGACCTTTGCTTTTTGTCGTTAAAAAAAAGATCGTTATGGTTCGCGTATTAAAACTATTTCGAGTCGTTTGCAGTTGTTCAAATTCAAAATAAGAATGAGACTTATTTACTCGGTTACTTCACTGAATAATTGCTTTGCTACCCGTTCAGTGTAATTGCAATGACTCGATCATTTGCAATTAATACAGCCAATGCAAGATATCATTATAGAAAAGTTGGCACCTTCTAAAAGCAGTAACGTAGGCGTAGTTTACCACAATATGGATCTTCCACATAATATCTAGTTGTATCTTACTATGAGATAATAGAGATTACGAGAGGAACATAAAGGTGAATTGTCATCTTATGTGCGATTACTAACAAAAGAAGCCGATGAACTCATAAAACATAATTAAATAAAATATAACACGAGAATAATAAACCATTGTTTTAGCAAGAAATTTAACAATTATTATTGACACCTTCGTTGTTTTATTACCATTTAGATTTCAGAACTTGACATGATCATGAAAACAAAGAATACTTATTTGTATAATTTATCTGATTAGCTTTGCGTCACCCCTGCTCGATCAAACGTTTTTCAAAATAATAATATACGTTTTAAAACAATCGCAGAATAAAGAACGGTCTATATTTATGACGTCAGCACAGCTGTGCAAACAGGCAATATAGAGCGACAATAATGCATACGGGTATGAAGCGTAGGTGTGAAAGAATTAACATTAATGCCTTTGCTGCCGGCGCTTTCCGAAAAAAAAAACAAATTATTCAGCAAAAACTTCATGAATATTTACTAGGACGCTATTTTGTTAACACACATTTATTTTTAAAAATACTAATTAAAGACAACGCTCATTGTATCCATAATAAAGTGAGTAAAAGAACTATAAAACTAGAAATTTTACTCTCTTTTACATTATGATGATTTTATTTCTGCAAATTAATTTGATTTCATTTTTACTACCCTAAATTCCTGAAAGTGTAATCTGGTTTTTTTGAATGTCATGTTTTGAAAATCATGATTTTTCGCTTCGATTTTCGAATGGGTAAACGGCATTGATCCTAATTCAAAAGCTGAAAATACATAGGTAATTTTTAATAAACTACATATATGAATTGTACGCAATTTTTGATACATGAACTACACGAATTGTTCCTACGCAAAATAAACTTCAGCAGGTATTCGCGAATTTAATGTTATCGTAAAATCTACGAATAATGTATACTATAGAAGCATAATTCGGCTCAAAAAATGGCACTACCAAATGGGGACCGCGGAAGGCGTTGCTTAAAATGGGGACCGCGCGACACATTTAGTCCGCGCTGTCACGCATAGCGTTCGGTTGTGTCACCGGAACCAATCTGTCAGTGATTTTAATGGTTTTTTCGCGTTAATTATATTTCAAATATGCCTTCGTGTGTTCTGAAGTGGTGTAGAAACCATACGGATATGAAAAACGCTGAAATCACCCTCCATAGGTGAGTAAATATTCATTTTAAAAACACGTACTGGTGACGTTAAAAAGTGTTATGCAACATGAACTCAATTCGAATATTAAATTATTTTTATGCAGTGTTTATAGTATGTTAAGCGCTAAGGTAATATTGTTAGTACGATATTATATTAGTAGGATGATATTATGCAAAGAAATTAAATTATAATTTGAATTTCACGGATTCCCAACAAATGAAGTCCAGCCTGAAAAATGGGTAAATGCGATTCGTTTGGAAAGTAATGAACGTAATTGGATGCCTAGTCAGTACAGTAAAATGCGCAGTACAGTAACATACACTTTTAAACTAATGACATGTACACACTAAATAATGGAAAGGTTAAGCGATTAAGAAAAACTGCGGTGCCTATTTGTAGGTACTGTAAGATATTTTATATATGTATTTGCAATTAATAAAAAAGAAGTGTTTAGCCAATATAAAAGAACGAAATGACGTCACGAAACCCCTTAAAGAAAGCCATCATATAGAAAGCAATTACGACGTTAAAAGCATATTCGAACAATTTGTCATAATTCGTTTGCATTAATTTGCTAAAAAGGAGTCTTTACCAAATTCCAACCACAATAAAAATTAAAAAAACTAATTAATTTTTCCGAGGCACATAATTGTAAAAAAAACAGTAACCGTTTTTCATTTGTAGGCGTATGTTGTTCAATGAATAGAAAAATAATAACTTTCTATTGATTGAACTTATTCAATAACAAGCTTTCTTATTATTGTATAACACCGTCCACGTTTGCCGCTTCGGGTGGGGCGCCGAGCCGCCATGACCTTGGCGCGACCAATCGCGGGCAAGTGTTGAACTATGAATGTGTGAGTGTTGTGTTTTATTGCTGTATTTTAGTATGGGTAAGTTGCTCCAAGATTTTGGCGGTAACTTTATAGAAGTTACATTTCTATAGTATACATTATTCGTAGCGTAATATCTACTTCAGATCCAAATCCAAATAATGTCATTAGGTACTAAATAAGTTGGAGAAACTGACAATAATATTGATGTAAATATCACAATAGTGTCGGATACGCATATAAATATTAAAATGCATGTGAATGCTAACATTTCAACGTACAAACATGTGGAGAAACGCAGTTTACTCTTAAAAGTTGAAGTACAGCTAAGGTATTGGAGCGACGGACGGCGATGTTCAATGCTCATAGAATCATAAATGCAGTATGGCTGCCAAGAACTGACTGAATGCCGCCATGCCGTACCATAAACAACAACGACTGACCTCTTTTTACGTGTATGGATATCCGGCTAGCTTATGGTTAAGAATAATAGGTGCATTCTAGTGATAAATGGTAAAGAGCGCATTCCTAAGTAATGAAACAATGGGGGGTATATTGGTAAACGGTGCTTAAATGATAGTGCAATTTGTTGAGAATAACTGTAAAAACCGATCAAGTGTTGGGTCACGTGGAATATAAGGTTCCGTAGCTCACTACTGTGAGTTATAATGCCACATTATGCTCAGAAACAACTATTTGGCTCGTGAGGAAGGACGGCAAGGCTTGGCTTAAATAACTCTTTTGAGCTAAATATTTCACAAAAAAGCCCTTAGTCGGAGGAAAATAAATTCAGCAACCTGCAATTTCTTTAGGTACCTATTGCGTGATAACACGCACCATGAATTCGACGAGCTAATCTGTACGTTTCTCTATCGAACACATTTACCACAAAATCTCAAAAAATACATTGCTAGATCTTGTTGTCAAGTTGCCAATGATTTATTATAGAATACTCCTATTACTAGTCCATGTATTAAGTACCTCGTGCACAGTATTACTACCTTGTCAGTCCATAAACAAGGTAAATAAAGTACTATGATAAAAAGTCGTCGTGGTACCGTTTGGACCCCCTATTGCGCGATAGCGACAATCCATCATCAAACGCTTTCACGTATTTGACATTAACAAGACTTGACACAAACCTGTGCAACCTTCTTCTCTAAATAGCATTCGGCACACTTTTCTCGGGTAATTTCACCCTTTTTTCACGTGATTATTTCATTATTTAGGCTAAAATTCAAGTCTAATTTAATAACATCCTTGAAAATCTGGCCCGCGTTGCTCCATATTATAATTATAAAAGATGGCTGGAATTATGTAAAGAGTAGAAGAGAATTTAAACTTCATGGTCACTTACTTTTTATTAAAGTTAATGATCACAGAGGATCTCGTTCTGCCGTGAGCCCGTGATCATCATGTCTCTTGCATGTGACCGTGATATGATAACACATGGTAAATCTTCCGTTAACTCTAATATTAATACTCGAAAACAAATGCTTACAGATTTAAAGTAGTATGACCATTGACATATATCTACCGAGTACTTATAGATCGATGAGTAATGAGTATGACCAAAAGGTAGTAACATGGAAGTGTGTATGTCACAGAAATCAGAAAAAAGATCTCTTTTCTGATATCTGTGGTGTATGTAATGCAGTAATGTTACGAGTATCTATCTACGTGATTTGTTATTCTTCACGCAAACACGCGGCTTATGATGTCGTGTATGTGGACTCTGATACCAAGAACGCGTTCAGATCTAGCAAAGATAATAATAATAGTGCTACATAGATCTAGATCGTACCTGAACTGCAAAGATTTGATTATTTGCACATAAGTACAGAATTTAAACTCAAATGACAAATGTTTTATCAATGTAGAGAAGGTTAGGCTTGTCGCCGATATTGTTCAAATAAGCTTGAAGTTTCTGTTACAAGTTCATCGCAAGATTCCCATTACGACAATCATCCCTGACACAGGCAAAACCACAAAAATCGGAAAAAGGTCTCTTTCTGTGGGCAAAACTCTTCTATGTAGATAAAAGTACCTTAAGCATTTATAAATTACTAGCTGACCCGCGCAACTTCGTTTGCGTGATAAATGAAGAACCGCTCGACCGATTTTGTGCAAACTTTACATAAACCATCTACTAAATAGTCCGAACAAAGCATAAACATTTCTTTTAGATAGGTGAGCCCGTTCTTGAGTTATAAAATTACAACGAAAAGTGGCATTGATTTTTATATATATAGATTAATCATTCTTCACTTAGTTGCATACTTTTTAGTCACTGCTTAGTAAAAAAAAAAGATAAACGTGCATTTTTGTCAGGAAAGATAAGAACTAAGTAATTTGATTAAAAAATCATGTCTTCATGTCAATAACGAATGGTTATCTTGATGTTATTAGACGACTTTTGCTGAGCGTGACTTATCTTTAAAATATACACATTGTTATATTTTATAGGCGACCATGAAAGGCCATTGGCAGACTATTCAGACAATATTGTTAGTTCAGCCAAAATTTAGTCAGGGTGGGTTGAAAATTTGTGTTGAAAGTGGGTTGAACAAAATTGTCTGGAGACTGTACTAAAGTTATACCTACTATCGCAATTATTAGAAATGCACTTTATTGGAGAAAGGTAGACATATCGCGAAGATGGTTTTGTCAAGCAACATAATGAAGGTTTTTGGTAGAGAGCGTCAAGAAATACGATGAAATTATCGATAATTCAATGTTACTGATATTATTGATATTAGGTTATCGCATATTTAAATTGCCATTTATCGAAAGCTACGTGCAGTAATGCATGTTATAAAATTGTAGTACCTGCTTCTGAGTCGAACGGTTGCAGTAAAGCTAAAGAATTAATGTGTGGGTGAACCTCTCCATTCGTTCCATCTCGGGAACATTGTTGTATCTGTGTCCAACTATGTATGACATTTATTGTAAAGAGTGGGTGAATTTTATTGTGTGCTTTTCCTCACAACTCTGCTTATACAGTAGGTACGAATAGATAATAGTGCTTCAAGATATTCGTGAGTGTCATCTTATGAAATACTTGTTATTATTATAACTATCAAATTAACTTAAAGATTCCTTTTCTAACCGTGAAAACCACCATGAATGCTATGCCGGATCAAAAACCGCTCAGTATTCTCCACACCTATCTGTCTAGTTTAGAGTTAATTGGCTTTACAACTCATAAGGGTAACAAAATGCAATATCTCATAATTTATGACATTTTAGCATAACAGTCAGTTGCAATAAATTATATTTCTGCACAAATCCGATTTTTTTTCTCAATAGATTGACCTTTTTCAATACACTGTACAATTGGTACAAGAAAAGGGACTTCGGAAATATTCTCGGAATGCACAAGTCACGGCACAGGTAGACGGGAACAGCCAACTGGTTTGGTGCTTTTTTTGAGTTCCTAATTTAAAAGTAACAAATTGATGTAGGCATGTAATCGGTGTAAATAATTGTCTGCGTGTTTTGACTGGTCTATCATGATTGTCTTTGAATGATGGTAATGTCAAATACGAGTACATTTCCTAGCCTGTGAGAAATTGAGAGTATTAAACTAGTTTACTTTACACATTTCAAAAATATTCCTATTGTATGAGAACGTTAAACAAAAGATACGAGTAACCCGGTGAGTTCATAATTATTTATGACTTTGCCGAATTCTAAGAAATGATTTTAAATTATTCGATTGTATTCACCACAGTTCCATAGATTTGGTCTACTGAGGAACCACGATACATCACTTTATTTTTTCTCTCGGTAGAACTACTGGTGGGATCACGTTTACCTACTATAGTTGTAAGTTATTTTATTTTAAAAAATGCGCATTTGCGTACCTATGGGTTCGCTATAATGTTCCAGATTTATGATCTGTAAACGTTCCAATAGAATTCAAAAATCCTGGGACATCCTTCCGGGGGCTCCCGAACGTAGGCAGTGGTAGAGCACGAGTGTTTAATCGGTAAGAGTCCGGCATAGCATCCTTATGGGATTTCCATATATTATGTAAACAACAGCATCGTCAACGTAAATTATGACAAACTAGCGGACGTCACGCGGTTTCACCGGCTTAATTCCCGTTCCCGTGGGAATACGGGAATAAAATATAGGCTATGTTCACCGCAAAGAGTGTAGCTTCCCAACAGTGAAAGAATTTTTCGGAGCCTATTCGATGCAAACAAAAAAACAATCAAATTAATCTTTCCTCTATATAATATTAGTATAGATATACTATGTTCTCGCGCTCATATGAATCTTATCTTTACTACCGGAAGTTATTGTTCTAAATAGTGAATTGTTTCAAATGACCTTAATTCACAATACTAGATCTTGATGCATTGTTTAAGTGTTAATGTCGTTTAGAATAATCGCCAAAGTTCATCAAGAAGTCGTGCTGCGTTCAAATAACATTGATTCAATGCACTGAATACTCAATAGTTCTTTTTTTTTTCAAGTTTTTGTTATGATTGCTTTTTAATTTTTTGGAGTTCTTTGTAGGTATTGGTGGCTATTCTTCATTTATTAAATATTGTTTAAAATAGCTCTAATTAGACTTCTCTAACGACAGATCGTTCGTTGTTCTGATTCTCGATTACATAACCAGTTTTGTAACAATTCTCTTGTTAAAAAACAAACGGTTCTAAATTGAATAAGCGCCATTACATCAGAACCCGGATTAAATGTGTAGTATCTTTGTTGCCTCAATAAAATAACAAATCAAATATCAAAGTGGTCTATAAATCTTAATAAGTCTACAGTCGTGACTGGCCTATTTGCTTTCAAGGTGTATGAACGAAATGGACTGGCCGTTTTTTGACAGCCTCCTGGATTTGAACTCAAGGGTAACTGGGTACCATACCACATGTAGTTTCTTTAACACGTGTCAGTCGTGACCTAGGCATTTATTTTTCAATTGCAAGTCCAGAATATTATGTAGCTCAAATGCTTTGAGGTACAGAATTGCATAATATTATTAGACCGATCATCACTGGCGGTCTTTTAACAAAGTTTTACATCTAATACATATTCCATTTCAAATTTTTTGAAGCATTGTGTTTCAAGAGAGTTGTCTGAAGTCTTTAAAAAAAGGAATGGGAAAAACCGCGTTAGGAGACAGGAGTCGCGACATTGCTGATCAAATGAAACAAACGTCTGTCAAGTCCCAACATGTTGAAATTGATATCGTTGCGAATGCCAATGATAATTGATAACTTATAGATATGCCGAAGTTCGTAAGAAGTGGAGTTGTTGAAGCAAACACCTAAACTAAACTTGGTTGCAAAGACGTCGACGTCGCATTACAGGCAAAATATACGGCACCCCCTACCCACAATCTATCCAAACGAGCTCTTTTATCTTTGGAAGTTAATTTTAAATCAAGCCACATGAAACTTCTCACCTGAGCAGCATTTGTTACATAAATAATATAAATAAAAAGAAATAAAAAATCATCAGTGCAAATCTTTCTTTGACGTCAATTTTTTCCGGGATCGTTATCTTGATACGAATGGCTGACCGCACACGATGCACGATGCATTCAATTTTACATTACTATGCGTTATAGAAACTTCTGGCCATAGATAGTATCGGTGTGGTTACGGGCAACGCTAAATACGTTTAGTTTATGCTGTACTGTTTATGTCCTGATAAAAGGTAAGTACAGTAACTAGGGTTGCCAGATGGCCGGGAAATCCGGGATTGTCCCGGAATTACGTGTCTTGTCCAGTGTCCAGGAATCACACTTTCAAGTCCCGGATTTCGAATGCCTACCACGCTCGCGCACGCATCGCTTTCGAGTCATTCAGTCGCTTGATAAAATAAACTTTGGTAGAAAATCAACATCAGATTACAATATTAAACATGAAAACCACTTTAAATACTGCTCTTTTGCCTATTAAATAAACACGAATATTAAAATCACAATTATTTTGGCTCAGTAAATAAATCAAACGATAAACCGACTACTTTTTTAAGTATTTGTCACTGGATTTTGCCATATTTTGCAACCTTTCTCCGTCAGGGCTTTGCAGAATAAGACATTATTTGCGAGCAAGACGCATCAAGGCATCAAAATTGATGCGAGTCTGCAGTTCTGACTTGATCAAGTCCATGGACATTCTGTTTCGTCCATAAATTATTCATCAGGCTGAAAATTCATTCACAAAAGGTGATGCTTGTTGGAATTAAAAGAACAAAACCAACTATTTTCTTTAAATTGACAAAATCGCTAGAGTTGTTAGTTCGAAAAAGTGAGCCCAAAGTTTGTCATTTGGCAAATCTTTTGGAAGGACCTCAAAAACAGTTTTCAGACATGCGAATTTTGAATAAAGGCAGTCAACGTTGACCGCAGCTTCAATTTTCAATATGGAAGGAAATTCTGATGTTGAAGGAATGTCTGAAAACTGTTTTTGAGGGCCTTCCAAAAGACTTGCCAAATGACAAAATTGGGCTCACTTTTTTAGAACTAACAATTCTAACGATTGTTCTTTCAATTCCAACAAGCAACGCCTTTTGTGAACGAATTTTCAGCCTGATGAATAATTTATGGATGAAAGAGCGAAACTGAATGTCCATGGACTTGATCAAGTCAGAACTGCAGACTCGCATCAATTTTGATGCGTCTTGCTCGCAAATAATGTCTTATTCTGCAAAGCCCTGACGGAGAAAGGTTGCAAAATTTGGCAAAATCCAGTGACAAATACTTAAAAAAGTAGTCGGTGTATCGTTTGATTTATATACTGAGCCAAAATAATTGTGATTTTAATATTCGAATTTATTTAGCAAAAGAGAAGTACCTACTTATGTTTTGTTTTAAAAGTGGTTTTTATGTTTAATATTGTAATCTGATGTTGATTTTCTACCAAAGTTTTGAAGCGACTGAATGAGGGAGCAAACGATCTCAATTTTTGTTTCAAGTTTTATTTTTATGTTTGTTTTCATACCAAATGTAAACTAACATAAGTTAATTTTTTCCAAAGTTTTATTTAATGAATAAGTAAAAGCGAGGTGGAGTGCCAATAATGTGTTTTAAGTTTTGTAAAATATTACAAGTGATTTGCAAAAATAATTTCCTTTTTGTATATTTTCCTAAGCGTCCTAGGAAGCGCTCGTGGCCCCGCGGACTTAGTGTTCTGTAAACGATCACTGCAGTAAGCAACATTCACTATGGCCGGTCCATGGATGGGTGACCATCCATGTGATCACTTTGTGACATTTATTTGAGCGTTTCCGTGCTTCGGAAGGCACGTTAAGCCGTTGGTCCCGGTTGCCAGTAAAATGGCAGTCGTTAAGCTAAGTTGAAAGCTTTATTTTCAACACAACCTGCGCCTGTCCATTTAAACACGGCAATACGGCTCACCACCTATTACGTGGGACAAATTATACAAAGGTGAAATGTGGGCATATAATATGCCTCTGCCTACCCCTTCGGGGATAAAGGCGTGACCGTATGTATGTATGTATATTTTCCTACCGACCGAATGCTAACCCTCGAATTGTCCCGGAAATGAAATGCCTATATCTGGCAACCCTAACAGTAACTGTTTTAGGCGTGGTACCGGTGGACCTTGCGTGAATGAATGTAGGTGTAAAATTTTGTTTACATAACTGTGGAATGCAGCCTTTTTAAACATCGACTCCGGGGCAGGGTATTCAAGCGGATCTAAATTCTTGGGTGATATTTTTTGCTTGGAAAGTTGACGGTCGACACACTGAGACGGATCTTACTGCAGTATGTAATAATGCAGTTATGAGGACAGACAAGAATCAGATGTCTCGTGTCAAGTCACACAACACTTCCGAAACGGCTAATCTGATAAAATGCGAATGGTATTAAAATTTAACACATTACTTACATAAGAAACGCTACCTCAAAACCAATTTGAGTTTCACTTTAAAAGTATTCCGAGTATCGTAAAACTGAGGAATTTTTGCCGATTTCATGATCGAATTTTTGATACTGAAGAAACTTTAATTCATTTTTTACCTCCAAAGTCTACCTCTGTGGTCATTGAACTTGGCTTTAGGTTTATCGAAAATAAAACGTAGACAGAATGGCGCTACGTCACGTACCGGCACTTGACCATCAATTGCTTTGAAATCATTGGAGAAAGAAGCTAACCAGAAAATGAGGTCTGATGTTATTGCAATACGTGGTCGATCAATAATTTGACCTCAAGTGCTCCTAAAAAATTCTGGTTGGAAATAACTGGGGATAAACATGAGTTTTACAATGTTTCTTGGGTATTTCCTTCAACGAAGTTCCTTATCGCGCGTTGTGAAAGGGGGCTAGACCAGGGGTCGGCAACCTTTTGAGTAGGAAGAGCCAAAAATGACGATTTTAAATTACAAAATTTTTAAAGAGCCACAAAATCTTTCTTGATCCCACGATCAAGTAAGAAGTGGGATAGACTAGACTGCGAGGAAAGTCTGCTATAGAGTCAAACCAAGTCTGTCGGAAGCTCTGAGAACATTCTTCGAAGGGCGTCTCCAGGACTTACGGCCATAGCCAGATGGTAAGTCACAGGGTGGTTTTGGAGAATTTCCACAATTAAAAAGATATGAGTGATTATGTGGGATTCTCCCACTAAAACCCTGGGATGTTCCTTCTTGTCACTATTGTTGGCTCCCAGGGAAGGCAAGCGTACAACAGCTACCTGCAACAGTCTCGACTCTGGGGGTCTAAATATTACCCACCGAAACTTCACTGCTGCGATGCCTAAACACGAAGGGTGCGTCTTAGTCAGTCTCACGGCTGTCATAAAGCTTCCATCGCCGGCGACGCGTGCGACGTTGGCATACTGGAAGTGTTAGGCCACCCCGCTCTGGCACCCGCAGCGCTTTTCTCATTGCCGTTGACGTCAAAACAACAGCCGAACCAATTTTCTTCGCTATCTAACATAGCGTAAACTATAATAGACAGCGACGCGACCGGGCCAATTTAGGACTCTTAGAGCGGTACGATCGCCACTCAACTCTATACAAAAAGCGAGGGCGTGCAGCGCTTTATCCACGGCGCCGTCCTCGCAGTGGGTACGTTGCCTCATTCTCAATGCCTACCACATCATGCAGGTATTTACTAAAATATCCGTGCCCCGTGAGGAGCTGTGTGAGGTGGTAGGTATGCCAGTGCCGCTTTTCTATCCAGGACCTCAGAATAAATAAGATGGCAGAGACGACCTCAATGCTTACCGCCGAGCTCTAGCCTGGTGCACTATTTATGAATGAGATCATTGCGCGCTCTAACACGCCAGCTTTCAATTTCTTCCGAAGATGGTTGTTTGGCATTTTCGACGCACTTAAGCATTGGGCCGGTAAATTTCTGCCAGAACTGCGGCCACTAGGTTCCGCGACAGACTGTCAAAATTAGACATGCCGTCTCTTATGATATTATATTCTCTGGGCTATGGCCCGCTGCGGACATCGCAGCAGACTCCTATTAGAAAGAAAATGGTGCTCCATATAACGCTTTCAAACGCAGCACACCACCATTAGGCGAGTTTGCTTGTTAAACTACTAGTACCTAAGACTTTTGTGGTATTTTTGAAAATGATAGGGTGATAATGTTCTTGAAAATGAATAATATGATAATTATGTATGCAACTAAAGAGCCGCAGGTCTACACCCAAAGAGCCGCATGCGGCTCGCGAGCCGCGCCTTGCCGACCCCTGGGCTAGACGGAAAAAACTCTTACGAAAAGTTTACACGACACTTTTTGCTACAGGATGGAGGGTAGAGTTACCTCGACCCTCCATATGCTATAGTAATTGTTTTTGTTTTTGTTAAAGTACAATAAAATTTTAAAATTAAAATAAAATTTTATTACAATTCCTGCACTAATTAATTGAAAGGAACTTCGTTCCATTCGGGTGTCCCTTGACACCTCTCAAGTTTTTTTTTATGTATACTTGGTGTATGTTTCTATGCATACAATGATTTCATTTCACTTTTATGTAATCCCAACAGCTGCGTGCGTGCCTTTTAAAGGTAGCAGGCATGCTTAGATCATCTAACCACAGGATGCGCCTTACTTAAGCATTGTTTTCTGCCATTGCACGTGACCATTTGGGCTTTTTGGCTTTTTAAAAAGCCTTTGACTATCTAACTATGAAATTTTATATGTCTTTGTGTTTCCCCCTTCACTTGTATGAAAACTGGCAGAATATTTTTGTATGCGGTGGTTCGCAAAGGCTAGTCCCGTGATATATGGTCTAAGCAGGCATGTCTTATCAAAGCTGACGTGGTTTTATTTTTAGGCGCATCTGATAATATTTGTCGTCAGAAAACAATAAGCTGACGTAACGACATTGCCTTAAGACAGTTCAATTTTCGAATTTGTGACGGCATATTTGTTTAATAGGAGCGATTATCGGTTTTTGAACGGTCTTGGTGGATACACAATGTTACAAACTTTGAGTACAATTTTTAAAAAAAATAACAGTTACAAAAAAATGGATGGATTTCTCGAAGTTAGCGTGTTTGGTGTCAGTAATTTGTCGTTGCGTGCGGTTCCGGTTAATTGGTTGCGCTTAGCTTGACTGCTTCGTGGAGGACCTGCAGCTTCAAAGAACCAAGAACTACCTTCATGCGTATCTGCATATCCAGTTCGTTGATATTTACGGTTAATGCGTTGCTTGGTATTTAGGACCATTGGACTTTCCTTTGTCAGTCTAATTACATACATACTATTGCTTGCTTCAAGGTGTTACCGAAATAATAATTATACAATTGAGGAAATGAAAGTATATTAATGTGTTTCCGATTTGTTTATTGCTATGGTCCGATGTATACATATGTGCTAGATCTTATTTGATAAAGAATTCGTCAATAAATGGACGGAATACTTACAATATGCTTTGAAATATGAGATTGATAGAGTGACATAATATTAGATGCAGATGCTATTCATGTAAGAGTGAGGTAGGTATATTACTAGAACCATCGGGACTTACATCTAGAAACTATAATATAATCATACTACCTGATGCCAGCAGTAACGGCATACGTACGGGACTCTGCGCTTGAGCAACAACTTATAGATAACATTACCATTTTGGTAACTGTTAACTGTAATCAAAGGGACAAAAGCAGGCAGAGCAGAAACGGTGACCAACCTATAGATATAGACCAACCTAACGATACAAACATCTGAAGTAGACAAGGAAAACATAGCATCAGTAGGATGCTATGTATATACATATACATGACTTTTAAAAATGTTTTGAAAAATTGTTTTAGGTACTTTTTGCAAGAGTGACTAATACTAAGGACTTTTGGAGAATACTGCGAACATACGGAATCCTAACAATGCTGAGTAAAGTTTTTGATCGTCTCACAAGCATTCGGCGTAGAATTGGTAGGTACTTTTACATCTAGCAGTACAGTACCAAGTTGATTCAATTCGAACGAAACCTGTTTTCTGTATTTTTGCGTGTCATCATTGGTCCAGGTGTTTTCAAAAACTTTGGCAAGACGAGTAATTATAGATTATAGGTAACCACCAGTCAGTTATTTATTCTTTCCTTATGTTCGTATGAATTTAGCGAACAAAAAATATCGCTTCAATTTCCTATCGCTGCGCTATTTATATTTATGTAGAATAATTCATATTCGCGTGTACATGAGTAAATATAGTTCCTGAAAAGTGGGACATTATCATATTTATATAAAGACTTGGTCGATTTTAGGACAGTTTGGTTTAAAATACTTCCGAAGAGTGTTTACGAAACGGTATGTAATTTTTCCTTGAAATAAGCGTGTCGACTGAGTCATATATCAAACATGGTTTTTTATCAGTTTTTTGTTCGTCTACATCGCAAGAGATCACTCGAGCACAGAATAAGTGTTATAAATTATCCTGCGTCTCAAGTTAAAATGTTAAATGGTCAAATATTTGAGAAATGTGAAATTCGTGCAAATTGTAAAAGTCTTCATCCTACTATGTATCCCAATGTATGCGTGACCTACTGAGCTCACTATCAAATACTCTCTGACCCCAACAGTTGTTTGGTAATTTTTCTGGAATGCAATATTTTTGTATGAATGATAACCCTTCCCTTATGAAGGCGTTATGACCTCTAAAACCTGCTAGCTATTCCTCCTTACGAACCCGAAGATCTTTAGTTTCTATTACCATACTGTCTTCTCTGTATTACCAAAAGATGGGTATAATAGTCCATAGTATTAATTTTATTAGTTCATAATTATTGCTAGGTACTCTTCATCTTTTTGTATTTCTTCATCGTCGACGACCATAATTTTTTTCTTTTTCACTTTTGCACTATTGGAAATTCCCCTTGATGGTTTCAGTCAATCTCAAGATGTTAGGTATTTCCTTGATGAAAACAGGAGGTCAGAAATAAACCCAACCTTTTCTTTGTGTATGTGTAAATCGTGCAACACAAACCCAGATAACAGTATGCAATTTTTGCATAGGTATATAGGTTGTTTAGTTTCTATCGGTTTTCTACGGGCTTCGATTACAGCACGAGTTTTCTAGTCCAACCGGCGGCGGCGCAGTCGTAGGTAGCTGATAACGTATCAAGTTTACTGCTATTATGGCCAACAGGCAACAGGCTGTGCATACAAATAATTTCTGTGAAACACCTCGTTTATTGCCGTTTTTGGAGAGAAATGATCGAGGTCTTTAGGACCTACATGTGTATTCTTGATAATGACGCCGCCTGCCTGATGATAGTCACTGTGACATATATTGGAAGTTGAGGACCACTCTTACAGTACACAAAATTCTGGATTGATTTGATTTTGATTGATTGATTCTTCTCAAGTTCTGGGTTGAAAAAGTAGGGAAAAACGTGCACAGACAGATAGTTTCAAACTTAGAGTATATATTTCAAGTTTCTATGGTTCAGGCAGAGAAACAATAGCTACTTACTTGTATTGTGATAGTCCAGCGCAATATAGATTTACGAAAAGATAAGAACAACTCTTTTTATAAGCAAATAAGTAGGTACCTAACAATGTGGATTGCAAATATATTAATGTTTGCACCACAGAAATCAGAAAAAAGGAGAAATGGCATGCGCGCGTATCGGTGTCCGTCCAATCTGACAAAATGATCAGGTTTGTCGTGAGCGGCGTATCAGAGTGATCAGTGTTGAGTTGACTGCGACAGTGAAATAGTTCAAAATGCCGCCTTGTTCCGTCACTGTATGCAAAAACCGAAGTAACATAAAAAACTTTACTACCCATGGCATCACTTACCATATGTAAATACAAGTAATTCATTGTATTTATTATTAAATTCAATTAAAAACAACAGCCGACACATATTTGTTACTGCTTACTGTGATATAGCAGTATTACCGCAGTAGACGTAGACTCTTATTGTGTTCAAATACATGTCGTGCTGAGTAGTACTAACTAAGTTCGATACCACATCCCACGACGCAATGGATAGAACGCGGGTTACGCGGGAAAGAATCGTACTCGATTCGTGAGTCGATTAATACGCTCGCTGCTTGGAGAAGCGAGTTAGGGATGTACCGGCATGTGGTCATTCAGATCAATTGTCGGGAAGTTATCGATAACATTTTCCTAGGAATATTTTATTTTATAGATGTGAGTGAATGTTAAATATTTTTAAAACATATTTCAATTATATTACAGTGTACAAAAAATGTAAACCAGAACAATTCAGTAAGTTTATTTGAAATAAAGTGAAGGTTAGTGAGTTACCTACATAGTGTGTTAAGTGCTTTACTGTGCTTGTGTTACCTTTTAATAAATATCCCTGAAAGGAATCCCATTCTAATGGCTTGATGGGTATTACTTATATTTTTTTGCACGCTTACACTGCACATGCACATGCAATGCACATTTATGTATGGCATGAATTCAATATTGGTTTTAAAGCTTTCTATGGGATTATTTTGGAAATTTCTTTTTAATTAAAATAAGGGAAGGCGTTTACAACAAATTATCATCCAAATATGTATATATTTAAAAAAAAATCTAGACCCAATAAAGCGACAATGAAATTAACTATTAACTGGTTTTTGTTACTTTTCTTGTAGCAAATCACCCTCTTTTATGCAAGATCAAAGTAATATGTAACCAATTAAGATTTGCTATTAAAAATTTACTATTCTTGGGTTTTCACAGCCTTCGCATGTGAGGTTTAAAAGTAACATTGCAATTAGATGCTTTTATCAAAAATGTGCCTTGCGTTGTCTTTACAGATTTCCAAAAGATCCAACTTTTAAAAAGAAATGGATCGATGCTTCAGGCCAGATAATTGGTTCCCCACAAAAAAATAGTACCATATGCTCAGTTCATTTTGAACCTGAAATGTTTCAGCCTCTAAAAATAAAGCGGAGTTTTGTTTTGTCATGTCGCCGTTTCTAAGTAGAAATGAGATTTCACCAGCAAATCTCGGCCTACAAGGGGTAGGCCGAAAAATGGTATTATAGGGTTGATAACTACATTTTTTTTTAAATCATCAAGTTTGTGTGTTTTAAAATGGTAATATGCGTACACTTAAGTACACATGATTGAAATTCAGAGTATAGTTAATAATCCTAATTCAAAATTTTAAGGGACTTAGATTATAAGAAACTATTACATACATACATACATACATATGGCCACGCCTTTATCCCCGAAGGGGTAGGCAGAGGCATATTATATGCCCACATTTCACGTTTGTATAATTTGTCCCACGTAATAGGTAGTTAGCCGTATTGCCGTGTTTAAATAGACAGGCGCAGGTTGTGACTGCCTGCTGTTGAAATAAAACCTTCAACTTAGCTTAACGACTGCCATTTTACTGGCAACCGGGACCAACGGCTTAACGTGCCTTCCGAAGCACGGTAACGCTCAAATAAATGTCACAAAGTGATCACATGGATGGTCACCCATCCATGAACCGGCCGTAGTGAAAGTTGCTTACTGCAGTGATCGTTCACAGAACACTCAGTCCGCGGGGCCACGAGCGCTTCTTTATTACTATTATTCAAAATAAAAGGTCCTATGCGTTGCTATAGTTATGTAGCGGATCATAAAAATGTGACATTATTTATTTCATTTACTTAGTACTAAGATTGTGATTGACTTCATGTTAATTAAATGAGTAAACAGTGTATTATTTGTTTTAATCTAACCACGCATAGATACAATACATAATACAGGTCACTATTATAGTTATAAAACATTTAGGTACTTCCCAATAAGTAGGTATATCACAAATGTTTTTTCACATACATTATTCTCTAAAACTGTATACAACTATCGAAGCACGGTAACGCTCAAATAAATGTCACAAAGTGATCACATGGATGGTCACCCATCCATGAACCGGCCGTAGTGAAAGTTGCTTACTGCAGTGATCGTTCACAGAACACTCAGTCCGCGGGGCCACGAGCGCTTCTTTATTACTATTATTCAAAATAAAAGGTCCTATGCGTTGCTATAGTTATGTAGCGGATCATAAAAATGTGACATTATTTATTTCATTTACTTAGTACTAAGATTGTGATTGACTTCATGTTAATTAAATGAGTAAACAGTGTATTATTTGTTTTAATCTAACCACGCATAGATACAATACATAATACAGGTCACTATCATAGTTATAAAACATTTAGGTACTTCCCAATAAGTATATCACAAATGTTTTTTCACATACATTATTCTCTAAAACTGTATACAACTATCGATACTGTACCATTTCTTAAAATATTGCCCCATCACTAGAGCTATTTCATTGGCAGAGAAACCGAATTTTTTGGCCAATGATTTTGTTTGCAGCAGCGGAGCTGAGGTGTGATTGGTTTTTACTATTCCGATGATTGGTCGGGTTGATTGCGTTGAGCACGGAGTGGGGCTCAGCTAGAGACACCCGGTTTCTATACATTTCCTTACTCTACAGCACATCTCCTTTTTTCTGATATCTGTGGTTTGCACAATATTATTTGAACATAATTATTTTCGGCATTGGATGTAATCTATTTTAAATGCCGTTCATATTATAATACACTCGAGAGCAATGAATCCGGGTCACTTAAAGAATCCTAAAAATCTCGGAAACTAAAAATGCTAGGTTAATGCAATAAATTGTATTTAATAGACAATGTAATACTCCTTAAATGAAGGTATTAAAACTTCTTAGTTATTGTAAAGTTATATCATAAAAAAATCAAATTTGAAAAAGGGCCACTTTCGAAGATGGAACTACGAAATTACAGCATTTGGTGTTGCTTTTGTTTGTAATCTGTCATTTATGTGGGTACATAAACCATGTTGATAGTGCTCTATATTCATTAATCAAGCTGAAATTATGTCGCTTACGCCTGAAGAATGCACCAGAATTAGTGTCCGACCGAAACTGGTTTTCCGGCCGAAACCGAAACCGAAACCGAACTTTCGGCCCCAGGGTCAGTTTCGGCCGAAACCGAAACCGAAACCGAAACCGAAACTCACGTGTTCATATTGAAAAAAAAAAAAATACAGCCAAGTGCGAGTCGCATTCCCGCACAGAGAAATCCGTTACAAAAATTACGTTTGTTGTGTGAATATATTTTTCTGATTTTAGTAGGTATTTTTTTTTAACGGCAACAGCACATGGTGAGGTGGTTGGTGGTGGCAGTGTCTTTTGAAATCTCCAACGCTTTTAACACTTTGCCCTGAAGCTGCGTTTGGGAGGCGCTTATTTACCATAAAATGCCTCAATACCTCCGTCGAATTGTCGGGGCCTATCTTTCCGAGAGGGCCATAGCTTACCCGAGAGAGGGTCGGCGAGATGTGTCGTCGTTCGGTGTTCCACAGGGATCGTTCTTGGACCGCTTCTGTGGAACATCGGTTACGATTGGGTGCTGCGTGGTCCGTTGCTCAGAGGTGTTGGGGTAACCTGTTACGTGCGTAACGTGTTACCCTACTTACTACGACGACACCCTAATTACAGCGCGGCGCGAGGAGCAACGCAACGAGACGCAGCCCTAAAGGACACCTGCGGAATCTAGCTTACATATAGGGGGCGTCAGCATCGGCATCGAACTCTCGATGACGTAATAGGGGCTCGTACTCGATAGCCGGTGTAACTTCGGATACCACTTCCGATGTTTGGTCCCAAAACTAAGGGAGGGAGCATCAGCCGCACTCTCGCGGTTGTTGCCCAATATCAGGGGACCCACCGCTCCCTGCAGGAGACTGTACCTTGAGATCATGCGGAGCAGAGCCCTATATGAGGCCCCCGTATGGGCGGAGATCCTGATGGCCAGCAATGCGGATAGATTGCTTAGCCCGCAGAAGGAGATGGCTGTCAGAGTAAGAATAAGGGGATACCGCATGATCTCAGTTGAGGCGGCATGTCTTCTAGCCGGGACCTCTCTATGGGACCTGGAAGCGAGGACCCTTGCATCATTGTTTAAATGGCGCAAGAAGGCGCTGGAGCGGTACCATAACACTCTTCCTATGAACCTATGAACAGGTCATGCTCGTGACAGAGACGGCGCGGCGCCGGGGAGGAAGCGGGAGAGAACTCTCCCACCCAAGTTGCACAGTCTGCGACGGCGCGCCCTATACTATGAGCCTCTATGACCAAGGGCCTGAGGACGTCTGCTCACCGTCCATATAGAAGCAGGCCCTAGATGATAGCATGAAGTGTGAGATTCATGCATGTCTTCCTCAAGTAGCGGGATAACAACTGAGCAACCCCCCAAAGACGCGGCTGCAGTATGTATCATTCCGAGGGCATACTCGGGGCTCCCAACGCGTGGTTTTTTGTCGGTAGGACTCCGGCATAGCATCTCTGTAGGATTTAAGAGTAAAAAATAGCGGCAACAGAAATATATCATCAGTGAAAATTTTAGGCCTCTATCTGGCGCGATTCCAGCGATACAACCTCGTGACGACAGACGTTCGGCTTGGTCTTATGTCTCGTTAATAGGGTCCCGCTTTAACCCCTCCGTGTGAGATCTTGCGTGTAAGTACGACTCGCACTTAGCCGGTTATTTTTTCAATAGGTGCAGCAAGTTCCACCAAGTGCCATCGATCAACGGTATAAATTTTCTCAAGTGTTTATTTTAGAAATATCTCCACCTAAAGATAAGTTTTTTTCTTTTACGTGTGGAATTACTCATAGATGCTATGGCGAACTTCTACCGACTAAAACCACACGGTGCACTGCTACTAGCTCTTGGCCGGTTTTGGTTACATTCTAGAAGTGTATAACTAAAACTGGGCACGAGTGAGCCGGACTCGCGTACGAAGGGTTCCGTACAAGAAAAACGGCAAAAAAGTCACGGTTGTTGTATGGGAGGCCCCCTTTAATACTATTATTTTGTCTATTTTTATTATTTGTTGCTATAGCATAGCGGCAAAAGAAATACATCATCTGTAAAAAAAATAACTGTCTAACTATCACGGTGGATGAGTTACAGCCTCCTGACAGGCAGACAGACGATGAACACAGTCAACGGAACCGACAACAAAAGGTTATGTAAAGTCCTAGATCTTTAGGATTCAGTAACCTAAAGTAAAAACGGGATCCTAAAAGGAGATCGAAGACATAACACAGGGGTAACTGTCTAATACTTCTCAATGATTGTACTCGTAATTGCTTGTGGCTTAAATAAAGTTGTATTATTAGGTATAACTATTAATTGGAAGTCCTTTGTAAATCTCTAAATCTTCGGTTAGTTATATATTAACTGGTTGGGCTGACCCCAACCACGTCACAAGCAGAGCCAGACACTCAAAATTCATGAACACGTGGGTTTCGGCCCGGCCGAAAGTTTCGGCCCATTTTGGCCGAAACCGAAACTGCGGCCGAAACTCGATTTTTTGGCCGAAACTGGCCGAAACCGAAACCGAAACCGAAACTTCGGTCGGTCACTAACCAGAATACTTACAATGCTGGAAACCGGCCGGAGTCAGCGCGATACAGCCAGGACTGTCGGTGTGTCGCTGTCAACAGTACAAAGAGTTCTCCGACGTTACGAAGAAACTGGTTCTAACCTACGCAGACCAGGAACGGGCAGAACCAGGTGTACCACAGCACGAGAAGACCGATACTTGGTGAACACCATGCTTCGAAATCGCTTTCTCACAGGAACTGAACTCACCAATCAGTTTCGACGCCTCGGAGGAAGTAACCCAAGTGCATGGACAGTAAGACGTCGGCTTGCTGAATCTAACTTAAAACCCCTTAGACCTGCAAACGGCCCTAAACTGGAGCGTGGGCATCGTATTTCGAGACTAAGGTATGCCCAGAGCCACGTAAATTGGAGTATTGAAGATTGGTCAAAAGTTATGTTCTCCGACGAATCAAAATTTATGCTCTACAAGCACGATGGAAGACACAGAGTGTATCGAAGACCAGGGGAAAGATTCAAGCAAGCATGCATCGAAGAAAAAGTAGCCTACGGTGGTGGGTCTGTACTTGTGTGGGCCGGAATTTCTTCTGAAAGTCGCACAGAGCTGGTGATCATAGAAAACGGCTCTTTAACTAGCGTAAGATATGTGGAAGAAATCCTCAATGATCACGTTGGTCCATTTATGGTCAATTTAGGTGAGGATGCTATATTTATGCATGACAATGCCCGACCTCATACAGGTAGGATTGTGAATGACTACCTTCAAGAGATGAACATTACTCGTATGGAGTGGCCAGCGCGCAGCCCGGATATCAACCCGATCGAGCATGCTTGGGACGAGCTAGGCAGATGCGTAAAACAACGAAACCCTCCCCCAATCACGCTTCGTGAGCTCAAAATTGCTCTCACAGAGGAATGGGAGAATATTCCCCAAAATCGTATAAGGAACTTGGTGTACAGCATGCCAAACCGCGTAAACGCAGTAATGGAAGCACGAGGAGGCAATACGAAGTATTAAAATTCAAGAAAATCGTAATAAAGTTCAAAAATTTCATGTTTCCTATTTTTGTTTTAAGGAGAGATCAGCAGTTTTTTCTTTATGTAATTTTGTGTTAATAAAATGTATGGTGACTCATATTTTTTTTACTTTCATTTAAGGAGTATTACATTGTCTATTAAATACAATTTATTGCATTAACCTATCATTTTTAGTTTCCGAGATTTTTAACATTCTTTAAGTGACCCGGATTCATTGCTCTCGAGTGTATTTTAGTTTAGTTTTAGTCTAGTCCCTCTCTAAATAAAATAAACCAGTAATTCTTATTCTTGTGATATGATGAATTAAAAAATTATAATTAAATACTCTACAGTACCGTAATTTATTTTACGGAAATACAAATTGTTAATTCACTAGGATGTTCCGAGTTAAAAAGTCAGTACATGCTTACAAAGAACACAGCCTATTTGTATAAAATTTAGTGACCGACCGAAGTTTCGGTTTCGGTTTCGATTTCGGCCAGTTTCGGCCAAAAAATCGAGGTTCGGCCGCAGTTTCGGTTTCGGCCAAAATGGGCCGAAACTTTCGGCCGGGCCGAAACTCACGTGTTTTTGAATTTTGAGTGCCTGGCTCTGCTTGTGACGTAGTTGGGGTCAGCCCAACCAGGTATTATGTTACTATCCGAAGATTTACAGATTTACAAAGGACTTCCAATCAATAGTTATAAGAATACAATTTTTATAGAATCCTAAAAACGTGATCTAGGAAATTACATAACCTTACCCCTTTGTTGTCGGTTTCATTGACTTCGTTGGTCGTCTGTCAGCAGGCTGTAACCATGCACTGTGATAGTTAGACAGTTATTTTTTTTACAAATGATGTCTTTCTGTTGCCGGCTCAGCAAATAATAATAAAAATAGACAAATTAATAATACTAAAGGGGGCCTCCGATACAACATACGTGATTTTTGCTGCTTTTCTTGTACGGAACCCTACGTGTGCTAGTCCGACTCACTGTTGTCCAGTTTTAGTTATATACTTCTAGAATGTAACCAAAACCAGCCAAGACCTATTAGCAGGGCACCGTGTGGTTTTAGTCAGTAGGAGTTCGCAATAGCATCTACGAGTAATTCCACACGTAAAAGAAAGAAACTCATCTTTAGGTGGAGATATTTCTAAAATGTACACTTGAGAAGATTTATACCATTGATTGATGGCACTTGGTGGAACTTGCTGCACCTATTAAAAAAATAACCGGCCAAGTGCGCGTCGTCCTCAGGCCCCAGGCCTCAGGCTGATGGTATGGGGCGCCGCCGCAGACTGTAGAACTAGGATGGGAGAGTTCTCTCCCGCTTCCTCCCCGCCGTCTCTTTCAAGAGCATGACCTGCTCACAGGAAGAGGCCTATGGCCCCACTCCAGCGCCTCCTTGCGCCATTTAAACAAGGACGCAAGGGATCTCGCTTCCTCGCTTTCCGGTCCCATAGAGGGGTCCCGGCCAGACGACATGCCACCTCAACTGAGATTGTGCGGTATCCCCTTATCACTCTGACAACCGTCGCCTTCTGCGGGCTAAGCAATCTTGCCGCATTGCTGGCCATCAGGATCTCCGCCCACACGGGGGCCCAGTATAGGGCCATGCTCCACACGATCCCAAAGTACAGTCTCCTGCAGGGAGCGTTGGGTCTCCTGATATTGGGCAACAACCGCGAGATTCAGATTCAAATTTAGATTCAAATTCTTTATTTCGTGAGATGATGCCCCCCTCCCTCAGCTATGGGACCAATCTTCGGAAGTGATATCCAAAGTTTCACCGGCTATCGAGTACGAGCCCCAGATACGTCATCGAGAGCTCGATGCCGATGCCCCCTATATGTATTGCCCATTCGCTCTAAGTTTGCCGGTCGCCTCCCATACTACGCCTCTACACCATCCTGTACGCCAGCGGCAAACTTAGCGCGAACGGGTAGTAAGCTGGCTCCCGCAGGTGGCCTTTAGGACTGCGTCTCGGTGCGTTGCTCCTCGCGCTGTAATGAGGGTGTCGTCGTAACACGTTACGCCGACACCTCTGAGCAACGGACCACGCTGCACCCAATCGTAACCGAAGTTCCACAGAAGTGGTCCTAAGATCGATCCCTACGGAACACCGAACGACACATCTAGCCGACCCTGCCCTAGCCAGCTCGGGTGAGTTATGGCCCTCTCGGAAAGATAGGCCCTGACAATTCGTTAGAGGTATGGAGGCATTCCATGGTAAATAAGCGCCTCCCAAACGCAGCTCCAGGGCAAGGTGTTGAAAGCGTCGGCGATGTCAAGAGACACTGTCACCACCACCTCACCTTGTTCTGTAGCCGCTATAACAAAATATACCTACTAAAATCAGAAAAAAAGCATCCACACAACAAACGTAATTTTTGTTGCGAGCCATGCTCTCCAGCGGGAGTAAGTGGGACTGCGCCGCCTCTTTCTGCGAGCAGGTCATGCCCGTGAAGGAGGCGGTGGGGCGGGTGCGGGAGAGAGCTCTCCCACCCGAGTTCTGCAGTCGGCGGCCTGGGCGCCGCCGACGTGTCTTCGCCGAGGACTATCGGCCTCCATGACCGGGGGTCTGAGGACGGTGAGAGGGTCGCTCACCGTCCTTACAGAAGCAGGACCATGACGGCAGCGTGACGTGAGCAACTCACGCACGCCCCCCCTTAGAAGCGGGATCACACCCGAAACCCTCCAAAGACGCGGGATAGCACCCGAACCACCGCCTGGGCGAGGCCGCAGTGGCGGCTGTACGTCTGTTGGGAGTCCCGGGACATCCTTCCGAGGGCTTACCCGGGCTACCAACCACAGGCTGTTGGGCGTTACGTGAGGTTTTTTAGTCGGTAAGAGTCCTGCATAACATCCTTTGAGGATATTCCCTCACGTAAAAAAAAAACGTTAAACGTTGTAGTTTTTTTTTTCAATATGAACACGTGAGTTTCGGTTTCGGTTTCGGCCGAAACTGACCCAGCGGCCGAAAGTTCGGTTTCGGTTTCGGTTTCGGCTGGAAAACCAGTTTCGGTCGGACACTAATAAAATTAAAGCCATTTCTAACGGGCAATGTTTGGATGAAAAAAAAACGCGTTGTTAGGAGGAACCGGTAGTCGATGGCTTAATCTATTATTATATTTAATAATAAATACATAATTGCCACCACAGATATCAGAAAAAAGGAGATGTGCTGTAGAGTAAGGAAATGTATAGAAACCGGGTGTCTCTAGCTGAGCCCCACTCCGTGCTCAACGCAATCAACCCGACCAATCATCGGAATAGTAAAAACCAATCACACCTCAGCTCCGCTGCTGCAAACAAAATCATTGGCCAAAAAATTCGGTTTCTCTGCCAATGAAATAGCTCTAGTGATGGGGCAATATTTTAAGAAATGGTACAGTATCGATAGTTGTATACAGTTTTAGAGAATAATGTATGTGAAAAAACATTTGTGATATACTTATTGGGAAGTACCTAAATGTTTTATAACTATGATAGTGACCTGTATTATGTATTGTATCTATGCGTGGTTAGATTAAAACAAATAATACACTGTTTACTCATTTAATTAACATGAAGTCAATCACAATCTTAGTACTAAGTAAATGAAATAAATAATGTCACATTTTTATGATCCGCTACATAACTATAGCAACGCATAGGACCTTTTATTTTGAATAATAGTAATAAAGAAGCGCTCGTGGCCCCGCGGACTGAGTGTTCTGTGAACGATCACTGCAGTAAGCAACTTTCACTACGGCCGGTTCATGGATGGGTGACCATCCATGTGATCACTTTGTGACATTTATTTGAGCGTTACCGTGCTTCGATAGTTGTATACAGTTTTAGAGAATAATGTATGTGAAAAAACATTTGTGATATACCTACTTATTGGGAAGTACCTAAATGTTTTATAACTATAATAGTGACCTGTATTATGTATTGTATCTATGCGTGGTTAGATTAAAACAAATAATACACTGTTTACTCATTTAATTAACATGAAGTCAATCACAATCTTAGTACTAAGTAAATGAAATAAATAATGTCACATTTTTATGATCCGCTACATAACTATAGCAACGCATAGGACCTTTTATTTTGAATAATAGTAATAAAGAAGCGCTCGTGGCCCCGCGGACTGAGTGTTCTGTGAACGATCACTGCAGTAAGCAACTTTCACTACGGCCGGTTCATGGATGGGTGACCATCCATGTGATCACTTTGTGACATTTATTTGAGCGTTACCGTGCTTCGGAAGGCACGTTAAGCCGTTGGTCCCGGTTGCCAGTAAAATGGCAGTCGTTAAGCTAAGTTGAAGGTTTTATTTCAACAGCAGGCAGTCACAACCTGCGCCTGTCTATTTAAACACGGCAATACGGCTAACTACCTATTACGTGGGACAAATTATACAAACGTGAAATGTGGGCATATAATATGCCTCTGCCTACCCCTTCGGGGATAAAGGCGTGGCCATATGTATGTATGTATGTATGTAATAGTTTCTTATAATCTAAGTCCCTTAAAATTTTGAATTAGGATTATTAACTATACTCTGAATTTCAATCATGTGTACTTAAGTGTACGCATATTACCATTTTAAAACACACAAACTTGATGATTTAAAAAAAAATGTAGTTATCAACCCTATAATACCATTTTTCGGCCTACCCCTTGTAGGCCGAGATTTGCTGGTGAAATCTCATTTCTACTTAGAAACGGCGACATGACAAAACAAAACTCCGCTTTATTTTTAGAGGCTGAAACATTTCAGGTTCAAAATGAACTGAGCATATGGTACTATTTTTTTGTGGGGAACCAATTATCTGGCCTGAAGCATCGATCCATTTCTTTTTAAAAGTTGGATCTTTTGGAAATCTGTAAAGACAACGCAAGGCACATTTTTGATAAAAGCATCTAATTGCAATGTTACTTTTAAACCTCACATGCGAAGGCTGTGAAAACCCAAGAATAGTAAATTTTTAATAGCAAATCTTAATTGGTTACATATTACTTTGATCTTGCATAAAAGAGGGTGATTTGCTACAAGAAAAGTAACAAAAACCAGTTAATAGTTAATTTCATTGTCGCTTTATTGGGTCTAGATTTTTTTTTAAATATATACATATTTGGATGATAATTTGTTGTAAACGCCTTCCCTTATTTTAATTAAAAAGAAATTTCCAAAATAATCCCATAGAAAGCTTTAAAACCAATATTGAATTCATGCCATACATAAATGTGCATTGCATGTGCATGTGCAGTGTAAGCGTGCAAAAAAATATAAGTAATACCCATCAAGCCATTAGAATGGGATTCCTTTCAGGGATATTTATTAAAAGGTAACACAAGCACAGTAAAGCACTTAACACACTATGTAGGTAACTCACTAACCTTCACTTTATTTCAAATAAACTTACTGAATTGTTCTGGTTTACATTTTTTGTACACTGTAATATAATTGAAATATGTTTTAAAAATATTTAACATTCACTCACATCTATAAAATAAAATATTCCTAGGAAAATGTTATCGATAACTTCCCGACAATTGATCTGAATGACCACATGCCGGTACATCCCTAACTCGCTTCTCCAAGCAGCGAGCGTATTAATCGACTCACGAATCGAGTACGATTCTTTCCCGCGTAACCCGCGTTCTATCCATTGCGTCGTGGGATGTGGTATCGAACTTAGTTAGTACTACTCAGCACGACATGTATTTGAACACAATAAGAGTCTACGTCTACTGCGGTAATACTGCTATATCACAGTAAGCAGTAACAAATATGTGTCGGCTGTTGTTTTTAATTGAATTTAATAATAAATACAATGAATTACTTGTATTTACATATGGTAAGTGATGCCATGGGTAGTAAAGTTTTTTATGTTACTTCGGTTTTTGCATACAGTGACGGAACAAGGCGGCATTTTGAACTATTTCACTGTCGCAGTCAACTCAACACTGATCACTCTGATACGCCGCTCACGACAAACCTGATCATTTTGTCAGATTGGACGGACACCGATACGCGCGCATGCCATTTCTCCTTTTTTCTGATTTCTGTGATTGCCACAAATAATTACTTCGTGAAGTAATTTCATAAGTCTGTTGAAAATTATTGTAATACAAGTAGGTGAATGGTCAATTACAACTTCTAATGATATCGTAAATCATGACGGATAATTATTTTGCTACTAAAATCGTAGCTCTGCCCTACTTACTTAGCCGGTTGTTTTTATGAAATTTCAGAATATTTTGTAAAACTATAATATTATGCTACTAGCACAGAAGAAGAAGTCGTGAGACGGTCTCACCCAACGACCCCTCTGTGAAAGTGAAAGTTCATTGTTTTATTTCAAACTTTGAACAGATGATCCACGTGACCTAGTGACGTAGTTTAATGCAACAGAGTCACAGACTACAAAGTCTCGCCATGAGCCCCTCTGCAAACTATTCTATAGAGAGGGGCTAAAACTAGTAGTTCTACATTATTTAGTTAGTTGGTACTAATGTTACGCTATAGCTGTCTACTACAAGGAGTGTTATCCTAGTAATATTATAAATGTGAAAGTTTGTGCAGATGACACACTACCTAGAGTGTCAGATATCTATATGAAAGTTTAGCAAAAGAAGCATGCATCATTTCTTTTTCTGAACTTTCGTCTACAACTAACTGACACTGACTGAACTGAAGACAGTACAAGGCTATCTAGATCATTTCTTTATTCTATAGATGCATTTCAAGTCATATTGGGACTCCGGGATAACGTTTTTAAAATAGTTTGGTTATTTCAATCGAAGACCTGAGGGATACCTACAAAATACTGAGAGACTACCCTCAAACGTCCTTCACGTCCTCTTTAATATGTCAACCGGTAGATAGGGAGCTGCGAATACCTTGGTGAGATTGGTAAGATCATCCTTAAACCTTAAAACTGTAAAACTATGCGGTTTAAATCATAATATAACAATGCTGTAGGCACTGTAGGCTCTAGTGAACACTTGCGCTCGGCTGACATTGTAATATCTTTCGCCAGCCACAAATCCAACAGAGTGTAACGAACTAATAGAATGTCACACTTCTGTAACTAAAATACGTACAAAAATATACTAAAAATTGTGTGTAATTTGTATTAGTACAAGTTTTAGCTATTATATACATCGTCTTACAACGATATTGACATAGGAAAGTAGGTTCCATTTGCAATTGAAATTGTGACCCTGGTTGTTTTCGAGAGGATTATTTTTAATAATGTCCTAGCTTGTGGTATCCAGTTTGTGCATTTTCAGGCCTGCAAATGTTAAGAAAATAGAAAGTGCTCTGGTAAACATTCCCGCCTTAGCGGTACAGACACTGTCCACAGTAATGAAGGACAAGATTCAAAATCCATCATTGATTTTGACAGTAGTTGAAATAATTTCATTACAGATGGGAAGTATCTGCTCTGAACAGTGGCGGGTTTCCTCGTATGTACCTACATACACAATAAAGAGTTTTTACAATTTATTTATGTAATAAGTTTCTTTGTTTCAATTTTAAATGCTTTTTATTTTATTTCTTTAGACAGAAAGCAGGTATAATTTACACTCAAAGTAAAGGTTTTTAGGTTAAAGTTACAAAATCATAGAAATATTTTGATACATTCCTGGTTCTTCTTTTTACATAATGTAGGTAACTCTACGCTTCAGAAAGATATTCAGAAATACCGACAAGTTTTCATATAAAATTGGATTTATGTCATAAAAAGTTTACATTCTAGTGCATGAAACATAATCCTGATTCCCGACATTCGTGCTGAGGCAATCCAAACTCCATAAAACTATTTATTATCGAAATTGGATCCAAAGAACTACTTACATAACATGTAGATCTACATCGTTAATTTACTTCGTTCTCCGTTATTCGAAAAAAAAAATGTTATTCGGAATAAAGAAATGTGAAACTTTATGGTGACCATAAAATACAATACACTTTCATTCAAAGATCCGGTTGACTGTCTCCACACAAAAGATCAAATATGTCACAAAATAGTATCAATAACTATTTTATCGGAACGATGGAAATTGTATATTTTAAATTGGTTGTGGGATGGATATTTTTAAACCGATACGGTTATATCATAAAGAGGTAGTCAGGTTACGAGAAACGAATTAATGAAGGACTCTCTTTCTCTGCCTCGGTTTTCCCGAACTTTTTCAGTATGTGGTTCTTCAATAGGAGCTGAACTGTTTTCTCAAGGTTGGCAGCACCACCTGCAGATGGAATGGTTTTCCCTTATAAGTGTTTCCCTCCTACAACCTTCTTTTTTCTACGGAAATATCATAACGTACCTATATTAATTATCTTTAGGCTGTCAACTTAACGTATACTATCAAATCTTTCCCACTCAGCGGCGTCAATTTGTTAAAAAACCAAAAGGCAACAATACCACGTAACAAAAACAGAAAATCCATTAGTCTGTCTCTATTACAACTGCTGACTTGGGAATATTAGCAGCTGACTGCCATATTTCTCTTCAGAATTAAAATCTAACCTATAGTTTTCTTTATAACTTGATCTTTACGACTTTAACAGTATAAATTATCCGTACATTACCGAAATAGTAGACACAGTATATTGCACAAACATTGCACAGATGTTTTTTTTAAACCCACACTTCCACGTCACAGCTGGTGACCTTATTTAGTAGTGCATACAAATTTTCATACTACGTAAATTGCGTAGAATAATAACGGTTGAATATAAGGTGGGTAGAACTAGAACCTTGAGGAGTTTCAAAAGTTAAGGAGCAATCTCCGGTAGCGGAGAGGTACTAAAAGAAGTAAAAGAAGAATGAGGACCAAGCACGAAACACATTATACACGTATAATATAATGTGTTTCGTGCTTGCACAGCGCGATCTAGATCAATTGAGTGGCCAATCAGTTATACCTAGTACCTTTATTTTAAACCAGAAACATACTCATATAGAATTTTCCTAAGAGGCATGCACATATTGCATTGCTTTGCCACTCCTGGTTCTTTATTAATACTTGTTTATTTCACAAAACAGTTACATACTTACCTGTCTTTTAAACTATCGCGTTCCATATTAAAAGCCTTTTGTTCATGAATAAACTGTATGTTTCATACCTTTTTTTTATTACCTACCTAACTTACGTTTCGACCAGGTTGGTCTGCATTCAGAAAAAAGTTCTTACTCTATAATACCTATTTAAATATTTTCGTTCCCTTCTATGTGACCTAAACTATGCCTTAACTATTTGGGTCTGTCTCTATTGCTTTCGGTGTTTCGATGTACCTACACCATGTTAATATGTATTTAGAAATAGAAATATAATACCACTATATTTATATTTGCACATATGGCATAAATAAAACGTGTAGCCTTCTTATCTTCAAAATCCCACGGAGAACAATTGGGCCTGTACAACAAGCAACACCACCAATATGGTTCGTGATTCGTGTTGCAATGTTCACATACCTATGTTAGCGTCACGCATTGTTGAGCTGAGCTGAAGGACAAGTGTTATCGACTTGGAAAAAAGGATCTTATAAAATACTGTAATAGGTACTATACATACTTAAAAACATGAAATGATTATTGTCAGAGTCTTAAATCAGACAATTCAGAAATCTTCCAAAAGTCTTAGAAAGATCAGTGTGATTAGGATTACTGATAGCTTTTCTCAATAAAAGGACACTTTAGATTATTATCTATTCCCAAATTTTAAAGTTATACTTGGGCATAGTGTGAACCAGTGTACCCACATAGGAATTTTCAAACCGACGACGACGGGAGATATAAAATATAAAATGCAATGCAAGGGCAAAATTATAAGTCTATATGCAAGGCAATATTAGAAGCATAATTGCGTGAATGGAGGCAAAAGTGCAGCAACTGAAGATCTCTGTTAAAGGTCTAGGTCTAGGCTAAAGGACCCCTTTTCTCTTGCACTTTCTTAGCTGTGACTTCTGTAAATAAATCAGGATCTACAGCAATGATGAAGACTAAAAAAGTTACACCGAGCTCGAAGACGGTCAAGTCCCATCTAGAAGAAGTCCGAGTGTCTTGAAATCCGCATAGAAATTGATCAAAAGATTAATAAAGGCATTTGAAAAGAAAGTAACTCTGCTGCCAACGCTCGTCTAGTGGCCCCGAAGTAAATAGCCTAAAGAAATTCGATTCTATTTTGATATCGCAATAAAAAACTAGTTTACAAAAAAAAACAATAACGTAGTGTGTGTACAAAAACTAGTCCTTTATGTTCAGTTTCTACCATAACTAGTAGTTACGTTACATAGCATATCAATTCGATGCTAGGAATATCTGCGTATTAATATATAATTAATAGCAATTTGATTTAATTATGAAGCGTTGTGCTGATACTTACTATGCATATTATTAATGGTAGTCTCCAAAAAAAGGTCATTAACATTGGTCACTTACTACGGAACCATTTCTGTGAATCCAACTAGCCGCTTTTTGTATGGCATCCATTAGGTAACTATGGTCATCGTCCGGTGGCTGACTTTGATTCATCAAGCTCGATTTAAAGCCTATTGCATAACTGTTTTTCTTCGTCTCAACCAGAGTAATTACTGCCTCTCAAGTATTAATCTTTCTATTTCCAAGGCTTAAAATCGAATTAATTTTACAGTTGATCGGAAAAACGTGAATCATATTCGTACCACGCAGCTGTGAGCACTATTTAAAATTCCTTAAACCGTTTTGAATTCGAAACTGGTGTATTTACGGTAAAGACTGTTTTATATGGTGCCTGTGCAATGGCGCATTCTCGTTTGCATTCAATACCATAACTATCGGCAGTATATTAGTACAAAATGTGGTTAGAGTGAATATAGAATCCAGCACTTTGTACTAAATCAGTTTTTATTACTCACGTTTGTGTACAGAACACGACTGGTCTTTGAATAAATTTTGGCTATGCGTGGTCTTGTCTAATGTTTTCAAGTAAAAACTGTATTTCTTTCTATGAATAAGTTCAATCTATTTTGACGATGTTTAATGACGACTTTCGAGATGAACTACAGGAGTTATGGTATTTTTTTGCAATCTCATACTAGGAATACGAATTATAAATGATTTTTGCCAACTTGTACATCAACAAACTCCTTCTGTTGAATAACAAGTTTGCGATAAGGATGTTCTAAGAAAGTGACATAAGTGAAAACTCTGAAGATGCCCTGACCCTTAGCCAGTTTGACAGACATCTGGAAATAGATAGAGAGCTGCAATGGATGGATGTCGAAGGTGAAGGTCGTGGCACTATGACGCAAATTACCGAGATGCCAAATTCAGCAACCAAATGCAATAGATTGATTGATGGATGGAAATTATAGAGATCGGATTGTGATGAGATAAATTCGTTTTATTTATTTTACATGAAATATTTTTTGTTGGAATGCCAAATAAAAGGTAATACCACAGCCTACAGATAATTTTCTCTTTATAGTGTGGTAATACTGCTCAAGCGTACCTATGTATTTGCTGGAGTAGTCTTAGTACTATTTTATTATCTTTGGTAGTCACAATGCTCATATGTTTTTTTCGTAGTTCTTTTTTTTCCTCGTATTTCGTTTTTTCTTACGATAATAATTAGATAGATAGACGTTTAATGTAGGAAATGTCTAGCAGTAGATGTTTTATTTGTTGTGGGCAACCCCTAGAAGAAAAACGTTAACAGAATGGGATCAGTTGCATCAAACCAATCCCATTCTAAAGCACCGATGATACATTTATTGAATCCATTTATCAAATTGTAGTACTCGTAGGTATTGCATCAAGAAATATCTTACAATTGATAAATACCTGATGCTGTTATCATTTGTAGTTTATCAGTATCATTATCATTGTAGATCATCTATAGCACGACAGTGTGAAATTTTTATAAGTACACGCTTTTTATTTCCCAACACAGACGCAAGGAACCTTTTAGTTTTATAATAACTAGCATTTAGCGTCGCTTGCAATTGTAAAGAGTACTAAGTTAACGACCTTTCTATCCGGTTAGTATAAGATGGGTGACAATTGAGGAGTGACTTTTCAAAAGGGCTTATTTCAGTATAAACAGTTTTTTTCAGAAACTGGAAAAAACTGATAACTTATCATATATTAATATTTTAACTATGTTAAATTTATGTACCTATTCTAGCTATTGTGGTTAATAGTTTCTCAGTTTTTAAAAAAAAAAACATAATTTTGCTACCTATTACTATAACATTAAAATAAAATAAGCCATTATGCACAGAAAAAAAGAAATAAGCCGTTTTGTTTCAGCCCTCATTACAAATAAGCCTGACATTAGGTTACCGGTAACTTTTTTTTTAATTTACCATAGGCAAGTGTGTAGTGTTACCAATGTAAAAAACACAAGTTTAGATTCGCTTTCAGAAAATAAAGCAAATCTATTCACCTTCCAAAAAACCTATTTTTTTGTTTTTGTAATTCTAACTTAGAAATAAGCCTCTTTGATACAGATTGTCAACTTGGTATTTAAAATGTTTAAGAAATAAGCCATTTCCGGCAATAGGTTCACGCTTCGGGGAACAAAACATGGAGAAAATATGAGTTTATAGTATTGGATCTGCTTACCTCTTCATAACAACACGTGTGACTATACATTCTGACTTGACTATCTTATCTTATCTATCTGAAACCCCTGTTTTTCTTTCAACCTTTGATTACTACATTCTTGACTCCGTTTGCAGACCGGTGTGATGTTTTGAACACTTTTGTTCCTAGCCAAGCCAAGCCAAGCCTTTCCAAGCTCCTATTACATAGTTGTTCAAGGAGGTTCATAAAGAAGAAGAAGAAGAAGAGAAGGGCTTTAATATATAAACTTATCTTTAGATTCCAATCGAACTATATTAAAACCAAACACAATGAATCCATCTGTACATACCTCACCTTTACGATACTCCGTCGTTGCACATAGCGTTGGCGTATCGATAGATCGATCTACACTTAATTGATTCGATTCGTTGATCGATGTATCGATGTGGTTTATCTAAATTACTGAATCCTTGTATAATTTCATCAGATCCAGAGGCTTAGAACTGGAGCACAGTCAAGATACATTAAACTTGCGTAACAACAAAGTTACTAAATATTTATGCAATAAAATTTTATAGTTCGCGATTCAAATCGATATATCGTGATCTTGCCATCCTCATAGATATTTACAGCCAAATGTAATTGCATCTTTAATGTCTGATAACATCACAATAGGTTGTAAATTTTGATTTGAAACTTACCTTCAAATTTACAATGCTATTAACACGAATCACGAACAATAATATAACATTGTTCAATATGTTCAGGTCAAAGTTTAATAGCTAAAAAGTCATATAAATATTTAAATAGTGATACAATGTAATACCTAACATGATACTAATGAATCATTTTATGCTTGTTGCAGGCTCACAAACAGCTAGTCATCGAAAATCCTGTTCGCAACTTGGAACCTTGGAAAATTTGCAACTGACTTTGAACGCACTCAGCAAGGGCTGTCACTTACGCAAGCAGTTCACCTATGACCCGAAACGAATGTTGAATTCGTTAAAGAACTAAGCGAGGACAGTGGCGACTAGGTGACACGCACCTGTGGGATGTGCCGGCAACATCACATGGATGTGCAAGTAGACGTCACTTGATTCGTCTCAGTTCTGGATGAAGTGGAACCATGAAGTTCTCAACTGGCTCGAGTTCGAGCAGTCTTGCCAGCGATTCGCTGTCGAGGAAATCAACATTGTGTATCTATACTGATGTTGATGTTACTACTTTGCCTCCGCCTTGTGAAAGAGTGAGTATCCTCATACCTCAATATATAACTTTACCTGTTTTTTGTTTTATCTTCTTCCGGCTACGTACAAAGGCTGTGTATAGAGACCGTCCCCTTTCATTAGTCGATTTCGTCCAATGAAATAAAACACATTGTAAGCGTAACTGCCATCTGACCTTCCGACTAAAAAAGCTCAGCTTAGCTCTATAGCCGGTTATTTCGCGATGATATTTGTGTGGAACCCTTTAGATTAGACTTGTGTTAGTAATGATATTAATTTAATATCTCTTAATATTTCTCTCACGTTGCGCTTACCTACTTACTTCATTTAAGAGTTCTATTTGTTTTTAATCTATACTTATCCATATTTTATCTGGGTCGGCAGCAGAAGTATACATACCTACGAGTACTACCACTTAAGTTGCGAACATCCATAGGCAATGGTGGTCACTTTCGATCAGGTGGGCCGTATACTTATCTGCCACTTATACACAATAATTTATCACTTTCAATGTAGATATTATCAGTATAAAGACTGAAAAAACGAAAGTTTACGCCACAAAGTTAACATAACCTTATCAGGGCCCACAATCTGGGCAATTTGCTTTCGATTTTCAACAACAGCGTAATATATTATAGTATATTAAAACTTTCAGTTTCGGTCAACGATAATCATAATATCGCATTAAAAAAAACAATGCCAAAAGCCGCGTGTCCTGGTTGGAGAGTTCGAAACACACGAGAGAAAGTAGCATGTCATCTTTGGCCCAGCCACCTGGCCGCGGACGTAGTTTTGCAACACTACGAATATTTTTCTCATCATTGTCAACCCTACTTGGTGTATCATAATATCTGTTTTTGGGCGTGTGTTCAGCTCTATATTCTTATTTTTAACCTCTTGCTTTGTTAAGGCTTGCCTTCCTTGTGTAATGAAAATTCGTATCAAATCTACATTTTGTGTCTTTGAAAATCTCTTGCCCTTTTTTAACCGACTTCGTCCCAAACACTCTCCATTCTGATTTCTGATACGCTTGTGGCAGAGGTTTCTCCATAGATTTTGGATAAGATTCTTTTTACTCCGCAACTGCAGCTTATCAAATAGGTTGTCTCTTCTTACAATCCCTGTATTCGCGAATAGGCAATGCGACAATGATTGTCTTCTTAAAAACCATTCCAGTATTCTGACAAGACTTCAATAGTCGCCTTCAACATACAGATAACGTGTTTTAAAATATGTAGGTAATCAAAATTATGTTTCTATTGTCTAAACTTGTCAGGGTCATTGAAACCTATAACATTTCCTTCTATGAGTACAATGGCAGGTATTGAATCTTAACAACAAAATTGAGTCATTATGTGTCCACCAACCTTGAACGTGGTTAACTTTACTCAAATAATTATATTCAAAAACTTTTTTTTACTATAACTTTACGTCTCATGTTCTTGGAATTTGACATTTAAGGAGTTCTCACAACTAATGACTATAATTCGTTCACCTTCAAATTATTACCAATTGCTTTGTATCTCAATATTGTTATTATCGAAATATAGGTACCCGCGACTTCGTTCACATGGACATAGATAGGTATATGGGTTAATATTTCATAATATTTTTTCTTAGAATGACTTTCTCATTTAAAGTTTACTTCCCTAACAACGCTTTATTGTTCATTGCACTCTTTGTTTGGGGGTATATCAATAACCTGACTTTTTTGGAATGAATTTAACAAATCTTATGTATTAAGCCTATCCGACAAAAATGTTCCCAATTTAAGATGAGCCATAAATGTTCGTAAGTTCCTATACGGTCCAGAACGAGATAAACAAATTATGCTCGTTAGAAATAAATCTACAATGTACAGGTTTTCAATCCTTTACAGTTTAATTTTAAATAGCAATTTAAAAAATATACTTCTTCTTAATCTTAATTAGAAATGACCTCGAAATTAGTTTACTTCAATCTTCAAGGCGTTTTCATTATTACAATTTGAAATGAGGCTGTATCTTTGAAGAAATAATCCATCGTTGAAGTTATTATTCACCATAATTATTGATTAATCTGAAAACTAGGCCAAGTGAATTGTAAACCACTGCATATTCAGACTATTTTCTGGTAAATGACTTGTCCTGAGAGCAAATAAAGGGCATTGTGACGCATGGTAAAATAATTGCCATAAATCTTAGTATCAATGTGAATACCGTTTGTTTGTTTAACTTTTACGCGTCAATTAGCAATCGTAGTATCAATTTTGGTTAATTTTTGGGGACATCTACAATATTATAACTTTGAAAAACGTTTATGCTACCTTATTTTAAACTACGCAAGCAATGCAAATTATCTTTTTTGTATCTTTAATTTCACTTTTCATTACTTTCATGTTCAAATCAAATAATCTACAACCGCCTACAAACATCAACCACAAAATTCCAAGTCAGATATCATCTCGCAACAAACAAATACTACTGTTGTAACAAACAAATTATCTAACGTAACACAGTGGTCGAATTCAATTATCTCAGACGACAATACTGTGGTATCACTTTCGCCAGCGTGGGTTTTCAATCACGTTATCACATCACTATCACTACTATCATCCATTGTTCTTTAGTCCGGCTAATGAACTTTTACCGTCTCGAATAAGAAAGTAAATAATGACGGGTTTAGTGATCGCTCGATTGTCAGCAGTCAGCAACAGTTTTTGATGTATATTGATGATTTGTTTACAACACTTTGTTGATGTAATAGAAATTCGTTAAGTAAAAGTTGGTTTTTGTTTGGACTTTCATGGCTTTGTAAATACATGTTACCTACTGTTACATCTATCTTAGTAATATTATAAGTGCGAAAGTTTATTTATGTAAATTTTTAGATGTCTGGATTTATTTCACTCTTTCACACTCTAACGACTGAATGGATCTGGCTTAAACTTAGTAGGTACAGGGATAGATTTATAGTCAGTATGGGGTTCTTCAAAAGGGGCCTTAGAAGGTTTTTACAGGGTCGGCAGCGCGAGAGTGGCGCCTCTGGTGATGCGAACGTTCATAGGCTGTGGTGACCACCCGTCCTTCTGGAGGGCCGTGTGCTTGTTTGCCACCTTAGTGGTATAAAAAAAGTCAGAAATTCTACACTTCAATCTTTGAGAATGCTATAATAGCGAAACCGGTCAGGAATTATTAAAATCGAAATAAAAGTTGTGGAATAGTACAATTGAGTGAGTTTTCATAATGTATCAGAAATTCAACTCAGCAATAGACTCACTATCATTTCTATTACATGAGATAAGATGTAACTGGTGCAATTTGAGCGTATTGCATCTGTATCTAGAATCTTGTGTGATTTAGATGACACCTTTTAAATATATAAATATATTCACGGACATATTAATATATTTAAAGTTATTCTATAAGTGTCATCTAAATCCAGATGACACCTATAGAGTTACACTAGGTGTCATCTAAATTCAAATCTGGGTGCACTAAGTGGCGCAAATATCTAAAGAATAGAGTTTTCCTTCAACATTAACTTCATAAGTATGTAGACGTATTATGTCAGTATGAAGTATCATAATTAAAGTAATAAAGTCTGTGACGTCATTATATTAGCTCCTCGAGACGTTACTAAAGGTGATGACATTAACATTATGTATAATATAGTCGTTCACTAGATAACTAGTTAACTGTTTAAAGTAAATATTGTAGTGGACATTATAAAATAGTGGTTTTAAAAGTCCGGTCTGGGTTTCTTGCAAATCATCAAATCGTCTCATTGGTTTCTATCCAAATATTCAAATTTTCATTGAAAACTTCAAGTTTAGTAGTATTTCTACTATTATGTATAGTAGTGTTTCGAATTATTAGTATTTCAGTATTGTGAGCCGAAGCACTGTGTTGTTGAAAACAGTTATTATTTCGTTCCTCTTCCGATAGAAGGTTTAATTCTTTTTTGCTCGCCATTTTCACGCTTCATTCACGATAAGTCAATGTTACGTCCGTATTTTTTCAATTCGTATTTGTAACTGTCAGTTCTATTGTAATTTGGTTTCATATTTCAAAACTTTTTTATTTGAGACTATCTGTAGCCCGCGACTTCGTACACTGCATTATCTTCAGACTAATATAACTTTTTTATTTAAGATCCGATTGACATGAAACAAACACTAAATATTAAGTGGAGCAAACCGTAACGCAATAAAGAAAACCGCATCGCAATCGGTTGAGCGGTTGCTGAGATTAGCGTGCACAAACGTACAGACAAACAGACAAAAATTCTAAAAACCATTGTTTTGGGTTTATATATTATAGCCCCTCTATAAACTTTTTTCTTAAATATCTTTAATGTACAGACAGCGACCTGTTACGATTTTATTATTATGTATGAATGTACTTTCAGTTTGAGGACAGGTCCCATCAAAATTTTAAAACCATTGATTTTAAATTTTGATGGAAACTTTGAGACTTTTACGTTGATTGTAAAGCATTTTATAGCATTTCCAGAATCCGAGTATATTTATTTACATATATTCATTTACGTAAATAAGACAGCTCATTTATTGTCCAGGACCTATAAATATTTATTTATTTTCTTGTCTAGAGGTTACATTATACGTTTCGAATTTACTTCTCGCAAAGCTGACATAATTACAGTACACGACACTTCGCCTCAACCACTTCTTCTTAACGATCTAATAAACCTCAATGCATTGATACTTAGTTGTTAGCTTTCATCTTGTATCCTAGCCGGGACCCCTCCATGGGACCTGGAAGCGAGAGCCCGTGCGTCACTGTTCAGATGGCGCAAGGAGGCGCTGGAGCGGGGCCAAAGGCCTGCGTCTCGAGAAATCGAGGCCCAGCGGACCCTGCTCCACCAGGAAACCCTGGAGACATGGAAGATGCGACTTGAGCAACCAAAGGGGGGATTCGCCACAATCGCGGCCGTCAGACCGGTCATGGACGAGTGGCTGGAGAGAAGACACGGTGCTCTCTCCTACCGGTTGACACAGATGCTTGCCGGGCACGGTAGCTTCGGTAGGTATCTGTGGCGAAAACACCGGGAAACCACGGCCGAGTGTCAGCACTGCGAGGACCGCAGCGATGACACGGCGCTCCACACGCTGGTGGAGTGCACGGCGTGGGCACAACAGCGACAGGTCCTCGTAGTGGGTCTGGGCGTGGACACTCTCTCGCTTGAAGCCATGGTGCGAGCCATGCTCTCCAGCGGGAGTAAGTGGGACTGCGCCGCCTCTTTCTGCGAGCAGGTCATGCTCGCGAAGGAGGCGGCGGGCCGGGTGCGGGAGAGAACTCTTCCACCCGAGTTCCGCAGTCGGCGCCCTGGGCGCCGCCGACGTGTCTTCGCCGAGGACTATCGGCCTCCATGACCGGGGGTCTGAGGACGGTGAGAGGGCCGCTCACCGTCCTTACAGAAGCAGGCCCATGACGGCAGCGTGACGTGAGCACTCACGCACGCCCCCCCTTAGAAGCGGGGTCACACCCGAAATCCCCCATAGACGCGGGATTGCACCCGAACCACCCCCTGGGCGAGGCCGCATTGGCGGCCGTAGGTCTGTTGGGAGCCACGGGACATCCTTCCTGAGGGCTTACCCGGGGCTCTCAACCATAGGCTGTTGGGCGTTACGTGAAGTTTTTTCTTAGACCATATAACACGGGACTAGCCTTTGCGAACCACCGCATACAAAAATATTCTGCCAGTTTTCATACAAGTGAAGGGGGAAACACAAAGACATATAAAATTTCAATGCATTTAAAAATGTATTAATCGACAAACGCGTAATGGCTGTTGTGTGTTAATTGTTATTGTACAGTCAACTACAATGATATGTACTAGTTTAATCATATAAAATGATGTACTGATGTACAGGCTTTTTATAAAGCCAAAAGACCAAATGGTCATGTGCAATGGCAGAAAACAATGCTTAAGTAAGGCGCATCCTGTGGTTAGATGATCTAAGGGTTTTTTAGTCGGTAAGAGTCCGGCATAGCATCCTACGAGGATTTTCCCTCACGTTAAAAAAAAAAAAAAAAAAAAAGCTTTCATCTTGTAACCTTAGTTTCATTCTGTACTCCTTTTTTTTTTATACCACTAGAGTGGCAGACAAGCATACGGCCCCACCAGATGTACCGGTGGTCACCGCAGCATAGGGACGTTTGCAACACCAGAGGCGCCACAATCGCGCTGCCGACTCTTTAAAAACCTTCTAAGTCCCCTTTTGAAGAACCCCATACTGTAGGCGTCATACTCCTTGTACCGTATCCTCCTTGTTTATCGAACTGTGTATTTACGCTCTTTTCATTTTATAGTAACTTGATAATGTTTTGATTCAACTCTTTGTACAAGTCCAATCCTGCCCGATCTGGCAATAATGTAAACATGTCATGTTTTAACAATCGTTGTCTAAGCCAGATGAGTAGAAACAAATAGTATGACAAATCGTTGAATTTTTTACTATCCTGAGTAGGTATTTTACATGGCAATAAACTGCCATAAAGAAGTTATTTGGTGTCGAAATGATTGTAAGAACACTGTATGACTTCCTGGATACTGAAATATAATCAGGGTGAATACTCAATTGCAAGTAACTATTGATGTATAGGATCAAATGTGTTTGTTTACATTTTTGCGCAAAGCTATTGAAATACAGTATATTATTCAATATTGTAGTGGACTATTGTTCGTATGCGGTTAACCGCTTACACTTCACTGAACGATATCAGTATTGATTAATCGATACTGTTATCGCAAGCTTTATCTGCCTTTATGATAATTTTTTCACGGTAAACTTAGCATGCATTAAGTTTATCAATACGTAATGGATTAAAAGGGCTTGATGTTATCAACCTTTTTATAATACTTGCTATTTTAGCCCCTATGACAGTATAAGTTGGTATTTTAACCCATGAAAATTTTAATTTTAACCTCGGCATATTGAGCATCTAGATCTGAAGATCTATCTTCACAATAACATTGTGATTTTTTAAATATTAAAAGACATCCTAAATATAGAGAACATAATATAAATGTTTTAACCAAAATCAACGACACAGAAAATGTCGAGTAACTATGTAATTGAGGAGATAATAAAATAGAAATGATAGATTTACTACCTAATCTAACAAGATTTTTTCTAGAATACTAGAAAATAAAAATATTGCAAAGCAGTAGAAATTTTTCTCTCACACTCAGACGATTTCCTTAAATGATCGACTCCCGGAGACCCGGCTCTTCATTGGAATTCAATGCACCTGGTATGGTCGGCAGGTAACAGAACAGGAATGTCAGCATTCCTCGCTGTAATCTCTAATTCCATACAGGTCATTATTATAATAAGCTTTTCAGTAATAACAGTGGAGTCTCGAGCCTCGCGTGATCGTCCTTGAGCAGAGCGTGCGCAATCGCACGATTCTTTTTCTAAGCAGTTGCTTGTTACATCAATTGGTGAGATCGCTCCATAGTCACAGTGTATTGAAATTTCTAAGAACTATATTTTGCTAAAAGAATTACTAGTTGCCATTGTTTTAGTTTTCCCATCGTTCTGCTAAAAGACGATTCCTTTTACTTTAGATTTACAACACTATTGACATAGGTCAGTTTGTTTAGCTTTTTGTACACCGAAATTAAAAGTCTATTTGTTAGGTCAGTTTGTGTCCCTATGTTACATTTATTCATTTGCTCGTTTGTCAATTTAGATTTCTTTAAAAAAAAGCAGTAAAACTGCAAAGTAAAAGCAACAAAACTGGTATTACTGAATGTATGATCATTCTGATCCCTTGAAGCTGCATAAATGAAGTTTCTGTAGTCAACTCAATTAACAGATACAACCGTATACGATAATATGTGGTGACTAAAAATAAATAAATAAAAAAATAAAATTTATTCCCATTGAAATTAAAAAAAATAGGTTTGTCAATATTTTTGTGAATCTACTGGGGGTTTGGAAATGCTACAGACCGAAAAGAACACCCCTAGAAACTCTTTCGACTTTTAATGTGATCAACACAACCTTGCAATAGAATAATTGCCAGTTATACTCTACGAATTGTATCAATAAACAAAACGTTCAGTTAATCTGCCTACCTACGTATAGTTTCTCCCAATGTTAGTAGTTACTTGCCTATGATCAGTACTTTCATCTCGCGGAACCTCACGAATTTTACTCATGACAATCATGAGTTTTTATCTGCGTGCTTGTATTTTAATATGTCATCTACGCATACATTCATTGATAGGAACTTTCTCTTCAAAACATTTTTGCATTTGAAAAGATAAAAATCATACACTGGGGTCACACGGTCGTAAGGATGTTTTTAAGAATTTTATGAAGTCCTTGTCCTCTTTTACATGCATTTAGAAAAGATGGTAAATATCAACGTTTTATTCGTTTTTTTTTTTTCAAAGCAAAAAGCCAAGAGGACAAACTGCTGCTTCCACGACTTTGTTGATTGTTCCATATGATAGTTCTGAAGACCACCTCTTTAGAAAGGTATATCTATCCCGTATGGAAAGGTAACATGCGGTGTAATTCTATATTTCTTTTCCTTTGACATGCATCGCTAAATAATGAGCCTTTCTGTCTTGCATTGTCTTCGATTCTTTTCCATGCATTAGACTATCTTATTTTAACCCCTCACACGTTTTATGATACACATAAGCACATAAGCAAATTGGCGCGACGCGATTCCGTTCTTCATTTGAACATAACAGCCGTCAACAGAGACTGTCGTCATTGGTCGTTGATATTTATTTTTTGTTTATTTTTTTTTATTTTTTGAAACATGTTAATAGTTATATAAACTTATTCTGAAGCCGAGAAGGTATAATTTATACTATGTTACTGTCATTACATTCTGAAATTCTTCGTTTTTTCGAAAGCCCTCTCAAAAATAAACAGAAATCTCAAAAAGACGCCGACGCGTAGAGCATTTTTGCAAATCGAGGCCTGGCGCGTGAGGAGTTAAAGTTAAAAAAAAAATCGTTTTCGTTGTGATATTCAAGATGTAATGCCGACATTCCAATTTTGAATCATTAAATGTAATTAGGAAGTCGGTTTGAAAATGGATTCTTTTTAGCATCTGTGCACCTTTTCGTAGTAACTCAGTTTCTTCATTGTGCAAGCCCAATTCATTACAAATCGAACACGAAACGTGGGTAACCCTGCACGCGCCACCCGTATATTACTTAACCTGATACAAGTACAATGTAACCCTCATTGTAAGACATTCATTTGCAAATGTGGGTCTTTCCGGTACACTGCACATGTGCCCAGAATAAAATATCTACAGTTAGCTTCGTGTGTAGACAGGAAACTTGGAGGGGACGATAATAATGGCGGCGTACATTATCGCAGACATGTAACGCACACGGTAAGGTCAGTAACCGGTAATATACTTCGTGGGTTCGATTGTAATATTGAAATTTTGGCACTAACTGTTTTAGGAGAAATTGATGAGATACTAATAGTTCTTTACTTACTGAAGAATTATATGCCTTTTTTTATTAACGTGAAGAAAATCCTACTTGGATGCTATGCCGGACTCCAACCGACTAAAAACCACACGTATCCTACCTAACAGTTGGAAACCCCGGCTAACCCCTCGGAAGGATACCCCAGGACGAAGAATTATGCCTTATTAAAGATTATACAGAAGGTATAAAAATTAAAATACTTAAGCTAGATTATGTACGTCCATTAGCCGAGACCTTGGGAAGCTTAAACGAAGTCTGAGAAAAAAAAAAGAAAACATTTTAGACATCGTAAGAATGAAGTGAACTCTATTCATCATATTACAGATTAGGGTGTGTCTGTACCCAGCGGTTGACCATTGCCTGCGTGGTAACGAATTCATTAAATAATTAGATCTATATTAGTTCTATCGAGATATGTATAACACGCAATTTGTTCCGTTTTAGTTTTCACACAAAATTACTTCTTCTATAACAGTTACTCAGCGATGTACTTTTAAATTACGCACTTTAAAAAAACAAAATCTAGACAGGCGATTAGATCTACATTAACTCTAACTACTTATGTACTTTTTACTTATAAAATTCTTTACATTAAGTTAAAAAAGACAATTGAAAAAAGTAAACCTAGCGATGTGGTTAATCAATTTCGTGCGCTTATAATGCGACAGTTTTGTCCCCATTACAATTCAAATTAGGAATTATTAATATTTTTCATTTTATATTTGTATCTAATAAAGATATATCGTTTTGAAAATCATAATCTTCTTTCGAAACGTAGGTAGCTTCTACTTTTATGTGAGTTTTAAATAAGTGTGCTTATAAATAAAATAAGGTCGTAAGAAATAATTTGAGGGTAGTATTGAATATTACCCGTTATAGAAAAAGTAATTTTGTGTAAAAACTAAAACGGAACAAATTGCGTGTTATACATATCTCGATAGAACTAATATAGATCTAATTATTTAATGAATTTGTTACCACGCAGGCAATGGTCAATCGCTGGGTACAGACACACCAGATTTCGCGGTAAATAAAATGTAAGATCCATTACCATTGATTAAAAAGATAGAGAATCTGAACATTTAATACAACATAATATGCAAAACCTATGTCGTTTTTAACTAGTCCAATTCGTAGCTTGACGGAAACGCCATTTAAATGTTACAATATCTCGTCTCGAAGTACTGGAACGTGAAACCTTACAACATTTCTATCTACCCGCATTTCACAACGATGTACGTTACAATGGTCTATGTGGAAACTTATAGATGGTTAGCGATTAGACTCGTAGGACGGTTGAGTGAGAGAAAATGGAAGCTCGTGATACTAAGATGGAACTAGTTAGCAATGTAGGTAGAGTTTCACGCTTAACTTGTCAAAAGTCTTTTATTTCTTTCTACAATAGTATAGTCATAGTTATAAAATATTTAGATGACTTTTCTTATAGGATTGGACTAAAATGTCATGCCATGCTATCTACAAAGTTATAATATGTGAGATATTCAAACAACCAGTCCTTTTGCAAGGGAGCGAGTGGTTTTATTGTTTTGTTTCTCTTGAGATCTTGAGTCTTGTAAAATGTGACAATTCTTCACGTAGTAGCTGCCACGTCATAAACGTGTGAAAGTGCATCTCTCTCACTCACATTTAATTCGAACTTCAGCAGCTAAAGTTGAAGTGGGTGCAGGTCCTCATGATTTATTAAATAATTATCTTCTGACCTCTTTTCACTAGCGAATGGTCAAAGCAGCATTTTCAAAAACCGAGAGCACTGCAGATGTATTTACTTTAAATTAAGGAGTTACTTTATTCTTTAAGTTCAACGGTGTGTAGGTATAACAATATGGTATAAAATATTAATTAACAAAGTAAAATGTATAATTTATTAAAATATTCAGCACCATATGGCTGAGGTCAAGCCGCAGACGCTAATATATTAAGTAAGCGGTTTTTTTAAGTCATATTATATTCATATACCATGACGGTAGACGGTAGGGTCAGTAGGACTTCCAAACATAATTATTACCCCGAAAACTTACGAAAACTAATTATATTTAGACACTATAATAAATGTTATAGGTACTTACCTATCTAGTTGTCTTCGTTCAAATTTTTACTTGCATTTATAGTTGTCATGAAAAACCCTTGTTCCGTACAGATAATTGCTAATGACTTTTTTAGTCGAAATTCGACATTAATTCATTTAAAAGATTGCCGTATTCTTTTCTGTCTTTGCCGTATTCTTTATGTCAAACTCACGTTCAATTCGTTAGCGCCATTTCCATCAAGGGATTAAAAATTTTCTTTTCAAGTATTAATATAATTATGATAGACTAGCTGACCCGGCGAACTTTGTTTCGCCATATCAAGCTGACCCGATATAAAATATTAAGCTTTTTTTATTCTAAATTGAGAATTATCTATATCGGTCCAGCCGTTCTAAAGTCATGCGCGTCCATACATTTCGCAGATTCATCTTTATTATTTAGAAGACTAGCTGATGCCCGCAGCTTCGCCCGCGATAAATTTGTTTCCGTGGAAACCTATTCCCGGGATTAAAAGTAGCCTATGTGTTATTCCAGACTATAATGTATATCCACAGAACAGTTAAAGGAGGTTTCTCCTTTAACTGTTCTGTGTGTATATCTGTACCAAATTTCAGCCAGATCCGTTCAGCGGTTGAGCGTGAAAGAGTAACAAACATCCACACACACAAACTTTCGCATTTATGATATTAGTAAGAAGTAAGATAGCAACACTACTAGGGTCAAGTGTTCAACAATGAAACAGTGGTACACAATAAAACATAGTAATATTTCCAAAACGCGTCGTTGGCAGTTAGTGCAATATATCGCGTAAGGACACTCAATAGATACCACCGGCGTATCCCAGTTTGCGGCGGAACCGCGTGAGAAAAGACGCGTCTGCGGCTCATTTTTACTATTTTCGTCAAAAATTGAAGTATTTCTGGCTATCTTTAAAGATTTTTCATTATTTAATGGTTAGGAATATTATATTTTTTATGATTATCCTGCATTCTACATGTTTTGTAGATTATTTTGGCATTATATCATTTGTTTCAAAGTTACAATTTTGTGAACATAAATTAAATAGTAGTTAGATAAACCCTAGGTAGTCAACAATGAAACAGTTTAACAATGGACACAATGAAACACTGTTTTATTGTGTACCATCATAAGATATCTATATAAATCTAGATTTTTATTGGTTGATATTGTGTAACCTTATCTATTAAAATTTGTTTTTATTTTAAGATGGCGCGTAACAAAGCTGTAAAAAGGACGAGGGGCGTATTGCTTACCAAATGGCAAAAATTAACAATATTCGATATTCTGTTATCTGGGAAAATGGCTGGAATCGAATGTTTACGGTCTTATAAATCAGGGCATGCAAAACTGTCATTAAAAAAGCCTGAAACATGCAGCATGGCACGTCGTGCCACTGCATTTAACGTAGAAACGGACTGCTCTTTCTTTAATAACTACCTACATTAAACAAAATTTGAATTAGGCACAGTTTATTTATGGTGTTTCATTGTTGAATATATGGTGTTTCATTGTGTACGCCTATATGGACACAATGACACAAATCCCATTTCTTAGTTTTTATGTCTTTGTCGATTGAAATCCCTTTATTTAAAAAAATCTATAAATGACATTCGATACCCAATCATATTGACTACATGCCTGTAAAATTATAGACTTCTATCAGCAAAAACATAAGATGTACGAGGTTATGAACTTTTAGTGTTTCATTGTTGAACACTTGACCCTACAGATAAAATTAGCTGGCCAAAGTTCGATCTCACACAAACTAAAACTTATACTATTAATGTAAGTACATCTGGTTGGAAAGCTAACACATCAGAATCTTATTCTAAGAACCGAGAACCATTTCCTAGGTGCAATTTCACGCATATCATGACATGTGGCCTAATAAAATGTATCGTTGCGTTCCTAATGTCCATCTAATTTTCCGCTGGAGAAACTTGCTACATGCAACATGGCTTAAGACTTGGTGTACACCGGCGTGAATAATATTCACATTTTAGACTAATTTACTAATATATGTTTGTTTCGGAGTTTGGGTGTTTTCTATGTATAATATGCATATAATTACAAATATTTAAGTATGTCTATCAGTCGCCTAGATCCCATAGCACAAGTATATATTACCTTAATTTGGGCTAGCTAGATGAAGTTGTATGAAAATCTCCATAAATATTTATTTATTTTATTTAATTTTCAGTAGCTAACGCTCTAGCTAGACTAATATACATAAGAAGTATAAGCGTCGGTCTTCACAAAAGTATTTAGTTTTTCAACGACCACTTCTCACCTAATACAATGATTGAAAGAAAATCTCTACTAGTTTATAGGTATAAACCCTAGTAGCAGTACCTATATAAGTAGAAAGTATCTCTGTCTGTCTGTTATACTTTTTGCCCGAATTCAGATTTCATGTCTTTGATTCAAAAGTAATAGAACTTTATTATCCCAGGAAGCTCGCTTATTAATCGTAAACATACACATTTTATTTATGTGTCATTAATTATAAATAGAAAAGACGTTATAGATCATAAAGATTCCCTTTTATATGTGTATAATAATAAATAATGATCTCACATATAAAATTCTCAACTTCACTGATTTTATGAAATTTTATATGCGTAGGTATTCAGTAGGTCGGAATCGGCTACTATCTATTTTTCATACCCCTAAGTGTTAGTACTCTTTATACTGTGCCTAAGTGGTCGGGAACAACATTTCACGCGGGCGGAGCGATGGGCATATAGTTATGTATGAAATAACCAAATAAGACTATGAAATAGTATTTTGTATATAAATCTGTAATGTGTACCATGTCTTATTTGATATAGTACTGACGACTCCGTGGTACAAGACAGCCATGTTGCGATTTGAAATTCAAATGTGATTTAGCGGCGACTCGCGGTCACACCAGTACAAAACAAAGTTTTTGAATCAGTAATTAAGTATTTATGTAAAACGATGAATAAATTAACGCCCTCATATGCACGGACTTCAATTACAGAAATAAACTTGCCAACGACTTTTGTGAAAGACATAAAACAAGTAAACTGATAGTTTAATGGCGGTTTCATATTGCCCGTTTACTCGGACAGGCACAAAAATGTTGTACATTTAAAGCCTTGGCCTTTCATATAATAGTGTACGTTACCCCAGCAAAAAAGTAGCTCCTAGACTGATTTGAGGGGAACCTATATTTAGAGCGTATTATGCCATATATGTGCGCCGAAAAAAAAATTTGTGCGTATTGACGTTGTGGAAAAAAAAGGAAAAAACGATTTCTGCTGGAGTAACGCTGTTCCAGCAGGAAAATTCTAAACGAATAATCTTAGAGAGAAATATTTTGCATGCACCGAGGGCTCATACTTTTACAAATATGTGCCCTTAAAATAAAATTTGTGCGTCTTAAGGTTTTCGTTATATTGAGTTTTTTGCTGGGGTAACGTTTTGTGAAATGCTGTATCTCGGAAAGCACTACATGCTCGCCTCTAGAATAAACTTACACGAGTAGCTCTTAATTTGTGCGAATTTGTGTCATAATCAGATTCAGGAAAATGTGTATAGTTTTCAAGTAATCACGCTTTGTTGAAAATCTGAAAAAAAGTTGCACCACCTAAACGAGAACACCTACGAACTCGCTAAAAACTGTATTCGATCCTGCTCGACACTTACAGTGATCGTAAAAAGTTTCATACGTGCACATGCATGCGTTAACGAATAATATTACTAAAACTCAAAAAAACGGCGTCAAAACTTTGACATCAAAATACAAAGACTGGCTCAACGCAAGATAAGGAAGTATAAATAAAAATTTTGTGCGTATAATTAAATAATATATGGTGAAAATTCAGCGTGAAATATTTCGTATTTAAGAAGAAATAAACAAAAAACAAAACATACTAACAACGGATGGTTATCCGACTAAATTCGAATGACTACAAAAAAGCGACTGTTTAATACATATCGATGACCTTCTTAACTGAACGGATTATACCTAAAGTGTTGACCGAACAGTCGCGTTCAAAAGTTTGTAACCTAATTTTAGAGTTTAATTATAACCATATCAAATGATAGACCTTGTTGATATGTAATTATTTTTTTATTATTGACTCTTAAACTAATTATTGCATCAAATCACAGATCAAATTTCCTACCTATAAATATCAAAACAAAAATAAAATTATATTATTTATATACCATGTGTAGTCCTTATTAATTTAAATCACAGATCAGGTTTTCATTTAAGTATGAATTTACAAATAGCGAAGTCGCTTAATCACAGAAAATCACAGTTTGGTATTAAATCTATCTACAGGGTAATTTTACCTGACTGCGCCAGAAGTAGGGTAATCTTTGTCGAGTGTGTGTACATATGGTTGGCGTTTTCTACAGCTTACATGGCTTGACGGATTTTAATAATCGAGGTGTCGTTAGATTCGTCTCAATTGAGATAGGTACATACTGCATTAAGATACATAATGTTAAAAAATTACCCCCGCAGTTGAGTTTTTGTTTCATTATAATTTACTTGTTAAATCGTCAACCACCTCTCGCTGGCAGGTTCTATACATAATTCCCATCAATATTGGCATCTAAAATTAAAATGATATAGATATGTACCATGTGTACATATATTAATGATAATATACATAAAATGTACATATATTATTAATTTAAATCACAGATCAGGTTTTCATTTCAGTTTTAAAATACAAATAGCGGAGTCGCATAATCACAGAAAATCACAATTTGGTAATTAAATCTATCTACAGGGCTATTTTACCCGACTGCGACAGAAGAAGGGTAAAGGTTCTGTTGACTTTAGGTACATTTACACCAAGCACAGCTCTCAAAACTGTACCTAACCTATATATGTTTACCATGGATAGAACACTGTTATTATGAATGAATAAATAAATTAAGCAATACTTAAGTGTACAAAGTTTCTATATCATTTTTATATCTCTAATTTCATCTTTACCGTCAATGTATCTAAAAAATCCTTTCACATCGAAGCCTCAGGTCTACAGGAATGACAGCAGATTAGCAGATGTACTAGTTGACAGGTGAGTTTGGGTTGGACAGTTTGGCTTGGACAGGTTGGCTTGTGCTTTTAACACTGTTGGAAATGCATTCTGGACCCATAGGATAACCCGGGGGTGCCATGTTAACTTATGAGAAGGATTGTGCCACATCCAGGAATAATACATTCCGGACTCATGGTACCCTCCAAAAGATATCCCTGGGGGTGTCATATAATCTTTGGAGGAGGGTCCATGGTACCCCTAGGATTCCGAACCCATGCCACAACCCCATGAGGTACCATTGTGGGTGCCATGTAAATATTGGAGAAAGATTTGTGGCTCCCTTAGGATTGGTCAATCCGGAATAATGGCAAATAAGATATCTCTGTCTCGATATGTAGGTCTTCTTTGCTAGCCCAAAAGGGGCTTATAAATCCAACAATTAATGCATTCCGGACCCATAGCACATCCCATAAGCTACCACTGCGGATGCATGTGAACTTAGAAGAACCCGTGGCACTCCCCGAAACATTGTGACACGTAGGTAGCCCAAAAAGGTTATTTATACTGTTGATTGATAACACTTGGTGGAACCTGCTGCTCATATTGAATAACACCACTCATAGTGTTCTACAACATTTATTTACTTTACAACTGACTGGTTTCGCCTTTCAGCATTCTCAAAGGTAAGGTTGTTATAACTTGATGACCACTATATCATGTTAAAAGGCTAAGGTGACATTATAAGTATCTTAGAGTATTTATTAGGTTTAGGTATATAATTATATACCTAATGTCACCTTAGCCTTTTGATTTCACAACTTTTATCATAATTTTAATAATACCTAACCGGTTTCGCTATTATAGCATGCTCAAAGGTCTCAAAGGACCTTTGAGAATGCTATAATAGCGAAACCGGTTAGGTATTATTAAAATTATAATAAAAGTTGTGGAATAGTACAAGTGAGTGAGTTTTCATAATGTATAACAAGTTCCATCAAGTGCCAACAACCAAAATGATAAAGGTTACACTGTTCATTAATGAAAATACGAGTTCATCTGGGACGTGTACGCTTTAAAAAGTTTCTATAGAGTTCCAAGTCTGCAATTTTGTCCAAAAGAACTTAAAAACACACTAATGATAATAAAAATGCTAAATTTAAACGTGAAATCTTAGTCCCCCCCTTACCAATCTAATAATTCACCAATTTGAACATAGAATTTCACATTATTAATAAATAATTATTCATGGATGTGGCCATTTTACGAATTTCCATACAAAACTGTCAATTCAGATGATTTACAATGAGATTCATTATGAGATTCTTCAAGACAATTTAGTGAATGACAATTTAGTGAAGAGAAACACTATAAGATCCATAAAAGAAACATACAATGTGGCCTTTTTAGGCCCACTGTTGTTATCGATAAACGCATCTACATATACAACGCGCATCTCTGTGTATGTGTGACGTCATCCATAAACAGTGCAAGTGTGACAGAGAGCATGATGTGCGCTTTTTCTTTTGCATGTTTTATTACCTCCGCCTGCCACGAGCTGTTCTTTTGACTTTTTTTATAATGATGAATATGAATATGATATATTGATAGTATCGAACCTAGTGTTAATTACCTTTTTATTTATTAACTTACTTTTATTTAGTGTCTGCCTCTGTGGCGCAGTCGGTAGTAATATCGCCTGCGGCGCTGGAGGTCGTGGGTTCAATTCCCATCGGAGACAAATATTTGTGTGGCCCATAAATGTTTGTCTCAAGAGTCTGGGTGTTTCTATGTATATAATATGTATGTATTTAAAAGTATAATTATACCTAAGTATTAATATCCGTGGTCTGATACCCATAACACAAGCAGGTTATTCCTATTACTTTAGGATCAGATAGCGTTGTGTAAAATGTCCGTGAATATTTAAAAAAAAACTGTGTCTGTGACACAAGTATGTCACGTTTTTGCTTTTTTCTACCTACTCTTTTATAAGTAGTAGGTAGTATAAACTAATTTTAATGCAAATATAATATGGATGTACTTAATCATGTGCAATTTCGCGGAAACCGCTGGTAAGAATATAATCCAAGAGCAAGTTTATTTAATTTAATAGTACTTTTCTACTTCACTGTACTCAGACACAATACGTTTCAAATTGTTCGAGAGTAAAATTAAGAAGGTCATCGATATGTATTAAACAGTCGCTTTTTTGTAGTCATTCGAATTTAGTCGGATAACCATCCGTTGTTAGTATGTTTTGTTTTTTGTTTATTTCTTCTTAAATACGAAATATTTTACGCTGAATTTTCACCATATATTATTTAATTATACGCACAAAATTTTTATTTATACTCCCTTATCTTGCGTTGAGCTAGTCTTTGTATTTTGATGTCAAAGTTTTGACGCCGTTTTTTTTGAGTTTTAGTAATATTATTTGTTAACGCATGCATGTGCACTTATGAAACTTTTTACGATCACTGTAAGTGTCGAGCAGGATCGAATACAGTTTTTAGCGAGTTCGTAGGTGTTCTCGTTTAGGTGGTGCAACTTTTTTTCAGATTTTCAACAAAGCGTGATTACTTGAAAACTATACACATTTTCCTGAATCTGATTATGACACAAATTCGCACAAATTAAGAGCTACTCGTGTAAGTTTATTCTAGAGGCGCACATGTAGTGGTTTCCGAGATACAGCATTTCACAAAACGTTACCCCAGCAAAAAACTCAATATAACGAAAACCTTAAGACGCACAAATTTTATTTTAAGGGCACATATTTGTAAAAGTATGAGCCCTCGGTGCATGCAAAATATTTCTCTCTAAGATTATTCGTTTAGAATTTTCCTGCTGGAACGGCGTTACTCCAGCAGAAATCGTTTTTTCCTTTTTTTTCCACAACGTCAATACGCACAAATTTTTTTTTCGGCGCACATATATGGCATAATACGCTCTAAATATAGGTTCCACTCAAATCAGTCTAGGAGCTACTTTTTTGCTGGGGTAACGTACACCATATAATACACTAGCGGACGCAACGCGGTTTCACCCGCAGGGTCGGCAGCGCGAGTGTGGCGCCTCTGGTGTGCAAACGTCCATAGGCTGCGGTGACCACCGGTACATCTGGTGGGCCGTATGCTTGTCTGCCACCTTAGTGGTATAAAAAAAAAAGTAGTTCTCGTTCCCGTGGGAATACGGGAATAAAATATAGTCTATGTTCACCGCAAAGAATGTAGCTTCCCAACAGTGAAAGAATTTTTCAAATCGGTCCAGTAGTTCCGGAGCCTATTCGTTACAAACAAACAAACAAAAAAACAAAAATACAAATCTTTCCTCTTTATAATATTAGTACAAGATATAGTCACGTCTTTTCCTGCAATCGTTGGCAGAGGTATTAGAACAACTGTTGGGAATCCTAGGGATATCCTTCCCAGGGCTTACCCGGGGCTCTAAACCGTAGGCATTAGGTAGGTAATGTGTGGTTTTTAGTCGGTAAGAGTCCGGCATAGCATCCATGACAGATTTTTCTCACGTTAAAACAAAAGAGGTACCTACCTATACAAAAAATGTCCTGATTTTTCACTGGTTATATTTTAGTGATAACATCGGTAAACGAGGTGAAGTGGATAAGGCAAACTTGTGGCTACCTACTTTTGAAATTTCCAAAATGTTCATTAGGTATATCACTGCCATGTTATGTCATTCTTATGTGTGTATGTTGTTATGTGACTATAGATAAGGTTATCTTGAAGGCCAACTTATGAGTAATCAACTCGAACTAATATGTCTCGATCACTTGCACTTACATTTACAAAGTAAAGGTACTTATAGAATATAATTTTGTCACGAAGATTGTTTGTTTAAAGCCATGATTTTATGTATAAAATAAAATATCAATGTAAATACCTAGGTAGGTACGCGGCATCGCGATCTCTCTTGTTTGTAAAATCTCAGTGTAGCATGTAGCTAGAAGGTGCTCCCTCAACCCCGAGCACTAGGAACATTTTGACGAAAAAGAAAGTTCAGAAAACACAATCATTGCTAACTCTCTGAACATGTTGGTACCGTTTGCTACCATTTGTAGATACGAGAGCGGATTTCTCAACTCTGGTAACATTGAAAACAAATCCAGAAACTGTCTGAACGTGGAGCGTGGTAACAGATGCGCATTGAGCGTTCATCGGTTTTCGCACAAAGAAAACCGCGTAAAAAATTGGTCCTTCCGAAATATCCGTCATGGATGCCATGCCGCACTTTTACCGAATAACAACCACCGCTCCTTATTTACTGCCTATGGTGGGGAGCCCCGGGTAAGCCCTCGGAAGGATAACCCCAGGATTCCCAACAGACCTTGGCTACCACTGCTGCCTCGCCTAGGGGGTTCGGGTGCTATCCCACGTTTTTGGGAGGTTGTAAAACTATCACGTTACGCTGTAGTCTTGGGCCTGCTTCTGAAAGGACGGTCATCAGACCCCCACCATCCTCAGTTCCATAGAGATGGAGGCCGATAGTCTTGGGCGAAGACACATCTGCGCCGCCCCCGCCGCAGACTGCGGAACTAGGGTGGGAGAGTTCTCTCCCGCTCCCTCCCCACAGTCTCTTTCAGGAGCATGACATGCTTACTGAAAGAGGCAGCGGAGTCCCACTTACTCCCGCTGGAGATTATGGCTCACACATCTGCGGCGCCCCCGCCGCAGACTGCGGAATTTGGGTGGTAGAGTTCTCTCCTGCTCCCTCCCCGCCGCCTTTTTCAAGAGCATGACCTGCTCGCAGAAAGACGCAGCAGTGTCCCACTTACTCCCACTGGAGATTGTCTCCAGCGAAAATTTTATCACGTCCAGTCCTGCCACGAGGACCTGGCGCTTTGTTTCCACTCTGTGTCCTCCCGCGTTCACTCGCAGTGCTGACACTCAGCCGTGGTTTTCATGTGTCCCCGTGAGATCATGTGGTATCCTTATCACCCTGGCGTCTATTATCTTCTGCGGGCTAAGTAGTCTAGCCGCATTGCAGGCCGTCAAAGTTTCCGCTCAAACGGGGGCCCCGTATAGGGATTAAAGTAAAGTACTCAGCACGAGGTACTGCAAGGAGCGTTGGGTCCTCTTATGTTGGGCAACAACCGTGAAAGTGCGGCTGTTGCCCTCTGGGTTTTGGGACAATACTTCAGAAGTGGTGTCTGAAGTTCCATCGGCCATCGAGTACGAGCCCCAGATACTTCATCGAGGGCTCGATGAAGATGCTGACGCTCCCTTCCTGTATGCTGGATCCCGCAGGGGGCCCTTTCCCAGGTCCGTGAAAGCACAGAACCTTGGAACAGAACCATCATTCAAATCACAGAACCTTTGTGAAGGGCGACCTCAAAAACCATTCGACCCACAGCTTGAGCAACACCTGCCGTTGACTTTAGGGCTGCGTCTCGGTGCGTTGCTCCTCGCGCTTCACTAGCAACGAGCCGCGCAGCATCCAATCATATCTGATGTTCCACATAAGCAGTCCTAGGACCGATCCCTGCGGAACACCGCCAAACGGGTCTTAGCCAAGTCAGGAAATCTATGGCCTTCTGGAAAAGATAAGCCCGACAATTCAACGGAGGTAAGGAGGCACTCCGTGATAAATAAGCGCCTCCTTAACGCAGCTCCAGGCCCTATTGTTGAAGGCGTTGGCGATGTCAAGAGACACCGCCATCACCACGTCGTCCTGCGATATAACTTTCTCCGTCAGGTCTCAAATGCGCATGTTCGCGTCTACGTTGAAGCGCCCCTGACGGAAACCAGACGGGTTATTCCGCCAGATTTGACCCCACGCGTGTAAAGTGCCCGACGAGGCGCTTTGCAATAATACGCTTAAAGCGCTTGCACACCTTATTGACCTACACCATCGGCCGTGTCCACGTTTTCCATACCTAGAAAAACGGACCTGGCGAAGAGGTTCATCCGCTGAGTTGCTAGGGTACCACAGGCAGACACACTTATAACACCCCTCGTTTTTCGTCGGGGGTCAACTAACTTAATGATTGTAACAAAGTGGTATTCTAAATATGCATTTTTTAAGAATAAAGACATTTTTTATTTTCCTGTATTGCTTTCTTAATTTTTTTTTAATTTGGGGGTAAAATCTTTTTCACTAACATGTGATAGGGGTAACAGCTCTGAAAAGGTTAGGAACCAATGGTTTAAAGTCCTGCTGTGTAGTACCTACTATTACATTATCTTTAGTACTACATAGTCTATACTAATCTAATATTATAAAGAAGTAAAGTTTGGGTGTTTGTATATTTGTTAAATTGTAAGGGGTATTCTCGGGATCTACTAAACCGATTTTAAAAATTCTTTCACCAATAGAAAGCTACGTTATTGTGGAGTGTCATAGGCATCACGCTACAATGAATAGGAGCGGAGCAGTATTAGTAAATGTTTCAAAAACGGGGGAAATGTTATTCCTTTTGAGAGCTTCGTTGCGTGTGCTGCGTAAATATTTATAGTTATGTAAAAAATATGTACCTACTACAAAATTGTTTCTCTCAAAAAAGCTCTAAAAAAATTGCGCGATAGCATGTGTCTATCTTTGGGTTGGTGCACAATAACCATTTTAATGGCAATCAATTTTTTTGTACAATAATGCCACGGTATACCTCTTTCATAAACGAAATTGTTCTTAAAAATAATGCGACGGGAATACACGCGACGAGAAACTTTTTTCTCTCTCTCTCTCTCTCTCACTTAGTATTGAATATTAACGACAACACGCTACGGGAGTAAACGCAACGCGACGGGAGTACATGCGAAGGGAACAGGTAATACTCTCTCTTATGTGGGTGGCGCAAACGAAGTTGCGCGGGTCAGCTAGTATAATATAAAATAAAACTGCTGTCTAAGGAATATTTTTTTAAGTGTTGTGTGTCTTTGTAATGTCTTTTTTTTTCAGTAGACGCTCTTGTGCACTATTCCTAACAGTTGTAAGCAATCTTCTTTCGAAAGGCTAGAACTTACCTCTAATAGGAACTATCCCTTCATCTGTCTCTAAGACAACTAGAAAAAGCTTATAGGGTACTTGAATTATTGTTGTGTGCGTGCGTATAGGAAATATAAGACACCTTCCTGGGACATCCTTACACCTTACCCGGGTCGTACGGCCGCAGACAGTGGCAGAGCACGTATGATTTTAGTCGATAAGTCCACACGTAAAAAATACTAGTAACCTATTTGACTTTAATATAAGAGTTACACACTACAGTTAAACTAATTTTTTTTAACGTGAGGGAAAATCCTTCATGGATGCTATGCCGGACTCCTACCGACTAAAAAACCTCACGTAACGCCCAACCGCCTACGGTTGGGAGTCCTGGGTTAGCCCTCGGACGAATGTCCTAGTTCTAGGACTCCCAACCCAACAGACCTACGGCTACCACTGCGGCCTTGCCTATGCATTAGATACAATATTGACCGTTCACTTCCTTATAATTTGAATGCAACTGCAACCTGCAACTATTACACATACCGTACATACAATAAGCAAATCGATAAACTAAACGCATTGACAAAGAAAAGGTCGATATGAAGCCTTACAACGCAACGTTTTAACTTATAACCAGCTTACCTTACTTTGTATTTACTTTGTATTTATATTTGTGCTTACGTTTATTGTTCTATTTTCAATCCACGGACTATGTACTCTATTTATATTTACATGGTGTACAATAAAGTGTATAAGCTATACTAATATTATAAAGAAGTAAAGTTTGTGTGTTTGTTAAATTGTAAGGGGTAATCTCGGGATCTACTGAACCGATTTTAAAAATTCTTTCACCAATAGAAAGCTACGTTATTGTGGAGTGTCATAGGCTATATAACATCACGCTACAACAAATAGGAGCGGAGCAGTAATAGTAAATGTTTAAAAAACGGGGGAAAAGTTATTCTTTTTGAGAGCTTCGTTGCGTGTGCTGCGTAAATATTTATAGTTATGTAAAAAATATGTAGGTAGGACAAAATTGTTTCTCTTAAAAAAGTTCTAAAAAAATTGCGCGATAGCATGTGTCTATCTTTGGGTTGGTGCACAATAACCATTTTAATGGCAATCAATTTTTTTCTACAATAATGCCACGGGATACCTCTTTCATAAACGAAATTGTTCTTAAAAATAATGCGACGGGAATACACGCGACGAGAAACCTTTCTCTCTCTCTCTCTCTCTCTCTCTCACGTAGTATTGAATATTATAACGACGAGATGCTACAGGAGTAAACGCAACGCGACGGGAACAGGTAATACCCTCACTTATGTGGCGCAAACGAAGTTGCGCGGGTCAGCTAGTAAATAATAAAAAAACCGGTACTGTTGGGAATCCTGGGGTCATACTTCCGAGGGCTTACCCGGGGCTCCCAACCATAGGCAATAAGTAACGTGTGGTTTTTAGTCGGTAGGAGGTTAGTAGCGTCCATTTAGAATTTTTATCACGTTAAAAAAGACTTATCTTCTTACATATAATAAAATGATAGAAAAATCAAAACTGTTAAAAAAGACTTATCTTTTATACATATTTATAATAAAATGATAGAAAAACCGGCCAAGTGCGAGTTGGACTCGCCCATGAAGGGTTTCGTAGCAGCAAGCAACATAATAAAAAAGTTCTTATATGTAGTTCGTTGTAACTTTGATTGATGTTTGAACACGTTCGCAGTGGTAGTGATTTTTCTAACCGAAAATTGCGGTTTATGACGAATTAAAAAAAACTACCAGCTCTATCTCGCTCAAAACAATTTTCGTTGGTAGTTTTTATGGCAATGTACATCATACATTCTTTTTAAGCTTATCATTCTCTTAGTTTAGAAGTTAGAGGGGGGGGGGGACACACATTTTTCCACTTTGGAAGTGTCTCTTGCGCAAATTATTCACTTTAGAAAAAAATGATGTAAGAAACCTCAATAGCATTTTGGAAGACCTATCTATAGATACCCCACACGTATGGGTTTGATGAAAAATAAAATTTTGAGTTTCAGTTCTGAGTATGGGGACCCCCAAAATTTACTGCTTTTTTACTAGTTTTACATAAGAATCTTAATGCGGTTCACAGAATACATCTAGTTACCATGTTTCAATATCATAGACCTTATAGTTTCGGAGAAAAGTGGCTGTGACACACGGACGGACAGACAGACGGACAGACAGACAGACATGACGAATCTATAAGGGTTCCGTTTTTGCCATTTGGCTACGAAACCCTAAAAATCAAAGCTGTACATTGGAAATAACGATAAGATACCGAAGCCGAAAATATAGTTAGAAAATTTTTTGTCTGTTTGTTTTGCTTTGTCCGGAGGGATCTCGAAAAGTACTCAATAGATTTGATTCAAATGCACAAATATTAACTAGGGCCTTCAAATAGGCTATATATTATCACGGCACATACAATGATATATAAAAAACTATAGATACGTTATCAACACTTAAAAATGGCAACGAAAAAGTCAGGCAATTGCCTTAATTTTCATACATGCTACCATAGATAATTTCATAGAAATTCTTTTTTTGAATATAAAAAATATTTGCCATTTTTGAAAGCCGTGATGTTCGTACATGACGTGTCTATATTATAATACGTCGTTGGGCACATAGCCTAGGGGCTAAGCAGAGAGCAATGAAATTGGCATTATAACATAATTTTCACGCATAGGAAGTCGCGGGCAACAGCTAGTAGGTACTGGTAATACAACAGTTTCTTTGTAATAAAAAAAAATTACTTTATGTCAGATAAGAAAGTAACTAAGTAAATAAAAAAACTGAAAATGATTATGTAAAAGTACCTACCTATTTCATCGTTCGTATTTAAATCGTGTTGAAATTCTCATGGATGCCATGTCGGACTTCTACTATAGAATATATTATATAATCTGTGCTTCTACGGACTTAAAACTAAATGGTGCCTTACCATTTTATCTACAACCTGGAGTTATTCTAGTGAAATAATTAAACGATATATGTTTGTTCTATTGTGTCAGTGTCACAATTTTTATTTTAAGAGACATCAGGTACCACAGATTAAATAATATATTCTATAACATTACAAATACCATTTAAATTCATCGTAATGTAAATTACTTACTATAAGTAGTAGGTATTGTTTTATTTATCTGTCAGTTCTAATCTTTCAAATTCAAATTCAAATTCAAACTTTATTTGCATCCATCTCATAAAACCCATCACAATAACTCAAAGTGGGTTAATGTTAAGACCTCTTTCCACGTGTCATAAATAACAATTATTAAACGGAACTAATATGACTATAAATTCTTACAAAACTCAGTGTTTGTTTCGTTGTAATATTTGCCATAAAACTTAGATACGGTTTAAGTAATGGATAAATCACAAATAGGAATGTCAATTGACCAAAATAGTGGTGATTTTGCCAACAATAACGATGTAATAACGTTTTTTTTAACTTGCTAATCTCGTTGGTTCGATTGACTTTGAGGTCACTATTTTGATTTCCGTGGTAAACAAGAAAATTTTATAGTTTTGCGTTGTTAGTAAATCTAGCTTTTATTGGTTAAATATCATGGTGTTAAAATACGTCACAGCGTAACAACAAATGGAGGAGATTCCTACGAGTATTATGACGTTGATGAAAAGAAAAAGTAAATCTATACTTGATATTGTAAAGAGGAACGATTTAATTGTTTGTTTGTTTGTTTGTTTGCATCAAATAGGCTCCACTACTGGACCGATTTGAAATATTCTTTCACTGTTAGGAAGCTACACTTTCCCCGGGTAACATAAAGCTATATCTTACTCCCGTATTCACACTGGAACGGGTGCTATGCGATGCGGGTGAAACCGCTTTACGTCCGCTAGTGCTCAATAATTTAAACAAATCCTGTAAGGTACCAAACGGTGTACCATTTCTTCTTTCCTTTAACAAACTTTTACTTATTGTTAATCTAAAAAATACTTTTAAATAAATCACTACAATACACAGCATACAATTCTTGAAAAACTTGTCCACCATTAATAATGAAATTGACATCAAAACGACTTTCCTACTCTTACTTCTATTAAATCTTGTAAATTATATGACATCAGGTCGACTCTATTACTATGCTAAGTATCTTTTCTTTTTGTAGGTTAAGTTTCTGAATAACCATTAAGCTACTGACAATGAGTGATAGAAATGTTTCTGTGTAACACACATGTTCCGTGAAAGTGTGCCTTTATATTAAATAATTAAACACCGACATGGCGACGGACGCGACGCGACGGAAAACGGGACAATGCTGCAATGGAGTTTTCTCCAATAAACTTGATAAATTATGTAGTGAAGTGATAAGATAGGATAAGATACATATATTTGTTTGCAAAACATGTGTAGGTACAATACAATAAGTACATGGTTAAATGCTTATTATAATTGCAGATCAACTACCATTTCATGTATCAACATGTTTAACCAAAACAAAATTGGTATACAAATATGATGGCATATAATTATTACCAACTAGCTGATGCCCGCAGCTTCGCCTGCGTGAAATTTTGTTCCTAGACTATAACATATCTCTGTAGGCACCAAATTTCAGCTAGATAGATCCGTGCAGCCGTTACAGCGTGAAAGAGTAACAAACATCCACACTCACAAACATTCTCATTTATAATAATACCTAGTTAGATAGATTTCTGATTAACAAATTCATAACGCAAAATAATATGAGCTAAGTAAATTTATTTATTAAATACATTTCTTAATTCAATGGCTAAACTATTACTTGACACAACTTCTCTTCTAAGCCATTGACATCGTAACTTAGTTCCTTCTTCAGGTAGTCCCAGCCTACGACGTTTGGACAAACCGAACTACTGTAGGCTTTGTCCTCCTAATACAGGTGGTCCAACCAAGACCTGGTAACGTAATAACAATGTATATTTCGTCAGCTGAGCGTTAATGTTCATTGTAATGGCTCTTTTTAGTCCTCTCGACTGTAGTCTACGTAGAGGCCATTCCCGTATTTTACAAAGACTGAGTCTGTTTCCTGACAGAATGCAGTCGGCACTATGTAGAATAAAGTTCATGCCTTCCATGACCAGTCGCTTAGGGCTGCTGACAAACTTTGTCATAAGGATTGAGCGTAGATGGTAACATGCAGTGGATACTACCTGAAGCGTGGTCTTTCATTTTTCACAAATGTATTTTTGTCACACAAAATTTTAATAAATTAGCAATAATACTTCCATAAAGCATATTTGGTTAATATAATACCAATAAAGCGCTTTTTATTTAACTTTATGGCTTTGTAGTAAAATCATCTGTTTGAAGTTTGAAGTAAAACATAAATGAAAACGACAATAAATTATATTGAACTTTCACAAATTATGTGTCAAAATAAAAAGTAATTTTAGTATAAAATAAGAGTATTTAAGGAGTATTGATGTCAACTCCGGAGAAAATCACTCCCAAAATAATTTACATTCCCTTTTTAGCTCGTTGGATGCGCCAGTACCGACGCATACATATTTTTTAGTTTATGTATTTAATGGTATTTATTATAATTATTATATGTCAACACTCACGCACTAAACGCATCTTACTTTTATGTATTGTCTATGGCAACACTATCCCGCCCGCTTCCTACATTCACATTCCGCCATAGCTATTGGAAGATACGCACGCACCCGTCTCTTAACGCTCCGCTCCGCTATCGGCCGCTGTGATTACCCATCATATCGCGCTACATCGCTTATCATCAGCCACAGTCTCGAGAGTTACGGTTATAACTCCTGTGTGCATATTTCGCGGTCGTGAATCAAGACCCCGAACGCAAAGCTGGGAACAGCGCCTACCTACCAACAAGAGTTCAAGGTAAGTGCATTTCCAAGTGTGGTCCTTCGAGCCGGATATTCCATCTAACGCATTCTTTCTACTAATAATATTAATTACCTCTTTTCCTATTAAATTCACGCATACGCATATATATATTTAGTATATTACTCATAAATACTCAACGCAAATATTATATTTAACGCCACCCGCACGCATTAGAAAAGTTAATTATCTTTTCACACCGCATATTTTATATTACTCATAAGTACTCATATTCTATAACGCATTTACGCTATTTATCATAATCATATTTACCTATATATAATCAACCCGCTGGCAGGTAGCGCCCCCCGAAATTATCGCTACCCAGGACTTGGACCATCCTGGCCATGTTAGTCCGGTTGTCCGATTCTAGGCAATCATTTTGATATTTTTTGGTAATTAGGAGTTTTGGCATAAAGTAAAACGGACAATCCAAAATTAACAATTTTCTCAACCGTCATAAATTTAACGTAGTTTTCCCCAATTTCATTACAATTTCATATTATCTTTCGAATTGTAATCGTAGATAAAACTCATATTTATACGTTAATTTTATACCCACATATATTTATTTTATTGTGACGGTACTGGGCAACGCAGCCGATACATAACGGTATTCAAACGATTAACAGCTGATTGTTACGCAGACTCCATATTGGGTTTGTTCTCTGAATACTTTACCGCAAACAGCTGATTTAAGCTAACAGCTGATCGTTGTTCGAATTTTATACTTTTTCGCTGAATATTTCTATTACCTACCCACTTATATACATACTCGTATCTCGTATCAATTATATTATCATGGCTTCTAAAGACAAATCCCATAGTAAAAGTTCAGACGAAAGTCAGGTCATGATAAATTTTTTAGAATACAAAAAACAAAGTTTGTTTCACATAGTTCAAGAAGTGTACAACTTAAGTCTCAAGGTTACCGATGAAACAGTACGCATGATGTTTCTCGCTCGGGTTCAATCTATCGATAAAACCCGATCGGATTACATCGAAACTATCGATAAATTGTTAATTGAACAATTAAAAGATAATCCGCAGGTACAGCCGAGTTATAGTGTTTTTAATACATTTGATGAATTATACTGTTTCATAAAGCAAACGGAAACTACTCTGAGACAAGAACTCGACGATAAAAAGAAAAGTGATAATTTTAATATCAAATTACCCCCACTTAAACTCACAGGTTTCGATGGTACTTATGGTAAGTGGCCTATATTTTATGAAAATTTCTGTAGTGTGATACATACGAATACTCGTCTCACCAACGCCGAAAAGGTTCAATATTTGATAGGTTGCCTTTCGGGTAAGGCACTTACTGTTTGTTCAGGCATAGCTGCTACCGCACAAAATTACGATGTTATTTGGCAAGCCCTTCTGGCTAAATACCACGATACCAGGGTTCAGGCGTCGTGCTATTTAGAACAAATGTTACACCAGAAGCCAGGGCAATCGGCTGATCAGATCTTGGAGAACTTTTGTTCAGCTGAAGCAGCTCTGCAGCGTCTACCTATCACAAATTTATCAGATTTCATAATAACTCATTTAGCATTAAGCAAGTTTGATAAACCTATGCTTGAATTGTTTGAACAATCTCATAGACATTTGAGTGTACCTACATATAGTGACGTCAAAACATTTTTGACAGAACAAAGCAAACTCCAAACGCTCCGCTCACCATCACATTCCCAAAAAGGTGATTATCGCGCTCAGCGGAGTTCAACCGCCTCTCATTTAAATAAACCTAAGTCATTTTTTACGCAAACCCGCCCTACTAATTTGAAATCAGTCGATACATCTAACATAAAAAATTGTATCGTATGTAACAATAATTCCGCTCACCCTTTGTTCAAATGTCAACATTTTATTCAAGAGACTGTTGAAACGCGAAATGAAATAGTTCGTAAACATTCCTTTTGTGTTAATTGTTTAGGTTTTCATCACGTGAGTGCTTGCAGATCTGTTAATAGGTGTTCGATTTGCAATCGGTCTCATCATAGTTTACTGTGTTATAAAAATAATTTGAACGCATCAAATTCAACAAGAAATCATGCTACCGGCAACGCATCGAGGCAGGCAAACGCGTCTACTGCGCCGTCCGAGCATTCCATGTCGACTCATGCGTCATCGGCAGATGATCCGTCCCGCTCGCACTCGCGGGAGGCGCGGTCACATAGTGGCAATATCGCGTCGTTATCGGCTGTGATCCCTCCGCCGCGTAATTCAAGCAGCGCGACCACGGTTTTGTTGCCGACTGCTTGTGTATATGCAAATTATAAATCGGATCGTATACGTTTGTTTTTGGACTCAGGGTCTATGAGTAACTTTATTACGAAGTCTTGTTGTGAGCGTTTGCACTTAACCATACTTAACGCTCCTTCTGTCATTAAAGGCATAGGTCAACTTGAAAGCCAATCTTATGGAATTACGCATTTCAAAATATATTCGCGATTTGATGCCCGCTGTTCTTATTCGGTTAGTGCACGGGTTATAGACACTATTACAGATTTTTTGCCTAACGTGGAAATTGATACAGCGGAATTAACCCATTTACAAAATTTACCTATGGCTGACGAACGATACTATACTCCGGGTGGTATAGATTGTTTGTTAGGTAATGAACTCTTCCCCATGATTTTAGGGTCGCAAAAAATTACATCCCCAACCTCATCAGTAATCGCGATAGAAACCACGCTCGGATACGTCGCAATGGGAAAGGCGCACGCTTTACCTTATTCGCTAGTGGCAAACAAGCATCCCCGCGATCGCATGTCTCATTCCTCCGTGTCCGACAAGGCCTTCTTATGTCACACTCAAGATGTGTCTCTCGAACAATTAACGCAACGCTTTTGGGAGATAGAACAGGTGCCAGATAAGAAGCACATTAGCACGGACGACGCAGCATGTGAAAAGCTGTTCTCGTCTACGTACTCACGCGACGATACCGGTAGATATACGGTTAGTCTTCCCTTTAAATACCCTCCCAGTGAGCTAGGGCATTCGTACACAATCGCCAAACGCAGGTTTTTAAATTTAGAAAAAAAGTTAGACGCTTCTAACTTACGCAACGATTATAATGCCATTATTCAAACATATATTGATCAAGGTTATCTCACTAAAGTGTCAAATAGCTTTCTAGACTCTCAAGTTTATTATATGCCGCATCGGGCCGTTTATCGCCCTGACAAAGAAACCTCTAAAACGCGTGTGGTCTTAGACGCTGGGTGTAAAACCACGTCAGGTAAATCGCTTAACGATTTGCTTTATACGGGACCAATATTACAGAACAATATCTTTCATTTGCTTCTCAATTTGCGTATGTACCCGGTTGCTGTAACCGCGGACATAGAAAAAATGTATTTTCAAGTGAAACTTACTCAAGATCATCATACATATCAAAGAATATTATTTAGGTTCGATTCCAATTCTCCTATTGAAAGCTATCATTTCAACCGCGTTTGTTTTGGCGTCTCCAGCTCACCCTTCCTGGCAATGCGAGTCGTAAACCAGCTCGCGTCAGACTGTCGCGCTTTATATCCTCTGGCGGCTTACGAAGCTGACAATCACATGTATGTTGACGACTACGTTAGTTCCATAGAGAATGTAGATTTAGCTGAAGACACCTATAGGGAAATGGTCGCTATGTTTAAATCTGGAGGTTTTAACTTAACTAAGTGGATCTCTAATGACAATACCCTATTGTCACGTATCCCGTCAATTCATAAGAGCTGTCTCGCTGTCAAGTTTGATGAGGATCCTCATGTTGACACTAAGATCGTGGGTATGCAATGGCAACCTAACGATGACACCTTTAACTTTAAAATAGTGATCGACATGCCTTTAACATGCACTAAACGCTCGATCCTTTCCGTAACCGCGCGCTTGTTCGATCCGCTTGGAATCATCAGTCCAGTGGTCGCATACATGAAGTTGCTTATACAAGAATGTTGGAAATTACAACTGGACTGGGACGAGACGGTCCCGGGTTGCATTCTGTCTAAATGGAAACACTTTCATAGGGAGTTGTCGCGTTTATCTGAAATAAAAATACCGAGACATATAGGTTTAACATCCGCTCGTCGAATTACTCTAATAGGCTTCTCGGATGCCAGCCAGCAATGTTATGGTGCTGTTATCTATGTACGAATAGAAACGGCTGAGAACGGAAACGCTCTTAACGTGAATCTACTGACCGCTAAATCCAAAGTGTCAGATTCTAATAAAACGCTAGCGCGTTTAGAACTCTGCGCGGCGGTCTTACTCGCAAAATTAATTAATTCTGTGCGCACTGTTTTTAATAAGCGGTGTCAAATAAACAATATATTCGCATTCTCTGATTCTACGGTAACCCTTACCTGGATTCACTCTCCCGCTCATAAGTTTCAAACTTTTGTAGCTAATCGCATCGCTCAGGTAAATGAATATCTGCCTGCTTCCCATTGGTATCACGTTCGTGGGGTTGAAAATCCCGCCGATATAGTCTCGCGCCCTGTGACACCTAAAGGGTTAATAAATAACTATCTTTGGTTTCACGGGCCGAAATGGCTGTCCGCACCTATAAATGCATGGCCTGTGAAGGAATATAAAATCAATCATAACGAGAAGACAGAATTACCGGAAATTAAAATAGCTTCTCTCCATGCACATACCATACCTGTCTCCGATCACGTTCACATGATAGACGAACTTGCCGAGCGTTGCTCGAGTTGGGTAAAATTTATTCGTTCACTGGTTTATGTATTACGTTTCACAAGGATTCTCAAATCCCGCGGTATACTTTCTGTATACGATTTAGAATACGCAGAATATTATGCGGTCCGCTTCGATCAGTCTAAGTATTTTCAGGTAGAATTACAAGCACTTAAGGCTACTAAAATTTGTCCAAATCAGGCTATTTTAAAACTCAACCCTTTTCTTGACGAACAAGGGTTAATTAGAGTAGGTGGTCGACTTACTCATTCTCAACTAAATTACAATACAAAATATCCAATACTGCTATCACCCAAAGGACGTATAGTGTCGCTCTTAGTAGACCACTATCACACCGACAATTTACACACCGGTCCTGGACTAGTGTTAGCATTGACTCGCCAAAAGTATTGGATTCTTTCTGCACGAAATTTGATTCGCCAACGAGTACATAAATGTAATTTATGTTTTAAAGCTAGGCCTCGTTCTACAACTCCACCTATGGGTGATCTTCCATCCATTAGAGTTTCACAAGTAAAGTCGTTTGTGCATACCGCAGTTGATTACGCGGGACCCTTTTACGTAACTCACATAAGGCGTCGTGGAGTAAAAAGTCATAAAGCGTATATTTGCTTGTTCGTCTGTCTCACAACAAAGGCGCTCCATTTAGAGTTAGTAAGTGATCTTAGTACAGATTTATTTCTCGCTGCCTTTAAACGTTTTATCTCACGCAGGGGTCCTGTTTCAGTGTTGTACAGCGATGGAGGCACTAATTTCATAGGTGCGAAACGAAAATTGAACGAAATTTACACGCTTATACAGTCCACTAATTATAAAAATGATCTGAATAAATATCTAACTCAACATAAGATTCAGTTTCAGCACAGCCCACCTTTCGGGCCCAATTTTAATTCGTTGCCTGAAATTAATGTCAAATGTGTTAAGTCTCATTTATTTAAAGCTATCGGGAGTCAAATACTCACCTATGAAGAATTCAGTACAATATTGGTGCAAATTGAAGGCATTTTGAATAGCCGTCCGATTTGCATACTTTCTTCGGATCCATCGGATCCAACCCCCCTAACGCCTAATCATTTTCTTAATGTTACTCCGCTTAAATATTTACCCGCTGAACACATTGAACCCCTATTACCAGATAACAGACTCACCCGCTATCAATTATTAAATAGAATTGTTCAAAGTTACTGGACACGTTGGAGCAAAGAATATCTTACCTCTCTCCAACTTAGACATAAGTGGAATATGCCGTCCAAACCTGTGACGATAGGAACTGTAGTTGTTGTTAAGGATGACAATACGCATCCTTTATCGTGGCCACTCGCGGTTGTATCAGAGGTGTTTCCCGGGAAGGATGGTGTAATTAGAGTCGTCAGAATTAAGACTTCTTCTGGTGAATACATTCGTCCTGTAACTCGGCTTTGCCCGTTACCCACGCAATAACTCCTACGCTTTTGAATTATTTTTAGTTCATAAGTTTTCATTCCTTTTATTTTTTTATTTTGTTTATTCAATGTAGAGGAAGAATCCTCTAAGCCCCCCGAAGTTGGATGCGCCAGTACCGACGCATACATATTTTTTAGTTTATGTATTTAATGGTATTTATTATAATTATTATATGTCAACACTCACGCACTAAACGCATCTTACTTTTATGTATTGTCTATGGCAACACTATCCCGCCCGCTTCCTACATTCACATTCCGCCATAGCTATTGGAAGATACGCACGCACCCGTCTCTTAACGCTCCGCTCCGCTATCGGCCGCTGTGATTACCCATCATATCGCGCTACATCGCTTATCATCAGCCACAGTCTCGAGAGTTACGGTTATAACTCCTGTGTGCATATTTCGCGGTCGTGAATCAAGACCCCGAACGCAAAGCTGGGAACAGCGCCTACCTACCAACAAGAGTTCAAGGTAAGTGCATTTCATTACACTTGGAAATGCACTTACCTTGAACTCTTGTTGGTAGGTAGGCGCTGCTCCCAGCTTTGCGTTCGGGGTCTTGATTCACGACCGCGAAATATGCACACAGGAGTTATAACCGTAACTCTCGAGACTGTGGCTGATGATAAGCGATGTAGCGCGATATGATGGGTAATCACAGCGGCCGATAGCGGAGCGGAGCGTTAAGAGACGGGTGCGTGCGTATCTTCCAATAGCTATGGCGGAATGTGAATGTAGGAAGCGGGCGGGATAGTGTTGCCATAGACAATACATAAAAGTAAGATGCGTTTAGTGCGTGAGTGTTGACATACAATAATTATAATAAATACCATTAAATACATAAACTAAAAAATATGTATGCGTCGGTACTGGCGCATCCAACTTCGGGGGGCTTAGAGGATTCTTCCTCTACATTGAATAAACAAAATAAAAAAATAAAAGGAATGAAAACTTATGAACTAAAAAATAATTCAAAAGCGTAGGAGTTATTGCGTGGGTAACGGGCAAAGCCGAGTTACAGGACGAATGTATTCACCAGAAGAAGTCTTAATTCTGACGACTCTAATTACACCATCCTTCCCGGGAAACACCTCTGATACAACCGCGAGTGGCCACGATAAAGGATGCGTATTGTCATCCTTAACAACAACTACAGTTCCTATCGTCACAGGTTTGGACGGCATATTCCACTTATGTCTAAGTTGGAGAGAGGTAAGATATTCTTTGCTCCAACGTGTCCAGTAACTTTGAACAATTCTATTTAATAATTGATAGCGGGTGAGTCTGTTATCTGGTAATAGGGGTTCAATGTGTTCAGCGGGTAAATATTTAAGCGGAGTAACATTAAGAAAATGATTAGGCGTTAGGGGGGTTGGATCCGATGGATCCGAAGAAAGTATGCAAATCGGACGGCTATTCAAAATGCCTTCAATTTGCACCAATATTGTACTGAATTCTTCATAGGTGAGTATTTGACTCCCGATAGCTTTAAATAAATGAGACTTAACACATTTGACATTAATTTCAGGCAACGAATTAAAATTGGGCCCGAAAGGTGGGCTGTGCTGAAACTGAATCTTATGTTGAGTTAGATATTTATTCAGATCATTTTTATAATTAGTGGACTGTATAAGCGTGTAAATTTCGTTCAATTTTCGTTTCGCACCTATGAAATTAGTGCCTCCATCGCTGTACAACACTGAAACAGGACCCCTGCGTGAGATAAAACGTTTAAAGGCAGCGAGAAATAAATCTGTACTAAGATCACTTACTAACTCTAAATGGAGCGCCTTTGTTGTGAGACAGACGAACAAGCAAATATACGCTTTATGACTTTTTACTCCACGACGCCTTATGTGAGTTACGTAAAAGGGTCCCGCGTAATCAACTGCGGTATGCACAAACGACTTTACTTGTGAAACTCTAATGGATGGAAGATCACCCATAGGTGGAGTTGTAGAACGAGGCCTAGCTTTAAAACATAAATTACATTTATGTACTCGTTGGCGAATCAAATTTCGTGCAGAAAGAATCCAATACTTTTGGCGAGTCAATGCTAACACTAGTCCAGGACCGGTGTGTAAATTGTCGGTGTGATAGTGGTCTACTAAGAGCGACACTATACGTCCTTTAGGTGATAGCAGTATTGGATATTTTGTATTGTAATTTAGTTGAGAATGAGTAAGTCGACCACCTACTCTAATTAACCCTTGTTCGTCAAGAAAAGGGTTGAGTTTTAAAATAGCCTGATTTGGACAAATTTTAGTAGCCTTAAGTGCTTGTAATTCTACCTGAAAATACTTAGACTGATCGAAGCGGACCGCATAATATTCTGCGTATTCTAAATCGTATACAGAAAGTATACCGCGGGATTTGAGAATCCTTGTGAAACGTAATACATAAACCAGTGAACGAATAAATTTTACCCAACTCGAACAACGCTCGGCAAGTTCGTCTATCATGTGAACGTGATCGGAGACAGGTATGGTATGTGCATGGAGAGAAGCTATTTTAATTTCCGGTAATTCTGTCTTCTCGTTATGATTGATTTTATATTCCTTCACAGGCCATGCATTTATAGGTGCGGACAGCCATTTCGGCCCGTGAAACCAAAGATAGTTATTTATTAACCCTTTAGGTGTCACAGGGCGCGAGACTATATCGGCGGGATTTTCAACCCCACGAACGTGATACCAATGGGAAGCAGGCAGATATTCATTTACCTGAGCGATGCGATTAGCTACAAAAGTTTGAAACTTATGAGCGGGAGAGTGAATCCAGGTAAGGGTTACCGTAGAATCAGAGAATGCGAATATATTGTTTATTTGACACCGCTTATTAAAAACAGTGCGCACAGAATTAATTAATTTTGCGAGTAAGACCGCCGCGCAGAGTTCTAAACGCGCTAGCGTTTTATTAGAATCTGACACTTTGGATTTAGCGGTCAGTAGATTCACATTAAGAGCGTTTCCGTTCTCAGCCGTTTCTATTCGTACATAGATAACAGCACCATAACATTGCTGGCTGGCATCCGAGAAGCCTATTAGAGTAATTCGACGAGCGGATGTTAAACCTATATGTCTCGGTATTTTTATTTCAGATAAACGCGACAACTCCCTATGAAAGTGTTTCCATTTAGACAGAATGCAACCCGGGACCGTCTCGTCCCAGTCCAGTTGTAATTTCCAACATTCTTGTATAAGCAACTTCATGTATGCGACCACTGGACTGATGATTCCAAGCGGATCGAACAAGCGCGCGGTTACGGAAAGGATCGAGCGTTTAGTGCATGTTAAAGGCATGTCGATCACTATTTTAAAGTTAAAGGTGTCATCGTTAGGTTGCCATTGCATACCCACGATCTTAGTGTCAACATGAGGATCCTCATCAAACTTGACAGCGAGACAGCTCTTATGAATTGACGGGATACGTGACAATAGGGTATTGTCATTAGAGATCCACTTAGTTAAGTTAAAACCTCCAGATTTAAACATAGCGACCATTTCCCTATAGGTGTCTTCAGCTAAATCTACATTCTCTATGGAACTAACGTAGTCGTCAACATACATGTGATTGTCAGCTTCGTAAGCCGCCAGAGGATATAAAGCGCGACAGTCTGACGCGAGCTGGTTTACGACTCGCATTGCCAGGAAGGGTGAGCTGGAGACGCCAAAACAAACGCGGTTGAAATGATAGCTTTCAATAGGAGAATTGGAATCGAACCTAAATAATATTCTTTGATATGTATGATGATCTTGAGTAAGTTTCACTTGAAAATACATTTTTTCTATGTCCGCGGTTACAGCAACCGGGTACATACGCAAATTGAGAAGCAAATGAAAGATATTGTTCTGTAATATTGGTCCCGTATAAAGCAAATCGTTAAGCGATTTACCTGACGTGGTTTTACACCCAGCGTCTAAGACCACACGCGTTTTAGAGGTTTCTTTGTCAGGGCGATAAACGGCCCGATGCGGCATATAATAAACTTGAGAGTCTAGAAAGCTATTTGACACTTTAGTGAGATAACCTTGATCAATATATGTTTGAATAATGGCATTATAATCGTTGCGTAAGTTAGAAGCGTCTAACTTTTTTTCTAAATTTAAAAACCTGCGTTTGGCGATTGTGTACGAATGCCCTAGCTCACTGGGAGGGTATTTAAAGGGAAGACTAACCGTATATCTACCGGTATCGTCGCGTGAGTACGTAGACGAGAACAGCTTTTCACATGCTGCGTCGTCCGTGCTAATGTGCTTCTTATCTGGCACCTGTTCTATCTCCCAAAAGCGTTGCGTTAATTGTTCGAGAGACACATCTTGAGTGTGACATAAGAAGGCCTTGTCGGACACGGAGGAATGAGACATGCGATCGCGGGGATGCTTGTTTGCCACTAGCGAATAAGGTAAATCATGCGCCTTTCCCATTGCGACGTATCCGAGCGTGGTTTCTATCGCGATTACTGATGAGGTTGGGGATGTAATTTTTTGCGACCCTAAAATCATGGGGAAGAGTTCATTACCTAACAAACAATCTATACCACCCGGAGTATAGTATCGTTCGTCAGCCATAGGTAAATTTTGTAAATGGGTTAATTCCGCTGTATCAATTTCCACGTTAGGCAAAAAATCTGTAATAGTGTCTATAACCCGTGCACTAACCGAATAAGAACAGCGGGCATCAAATCGCGAATATATTTTGAAATGCGTAATTCCATAAGATTGGCTTTCAAGTTGACCTATGCCTTTAATGACAGAAGGAGCGTTAAGTATGGTTAAGTGCAAACGCTCACAACAAGACTTCGTAATAAAGTTACTCATAGACCCTGAGTCCAAAAACAAACGTATACGATCCGATTTATAATTTGCATATACACAAGCAGTCGGCAACAAAACCGTGGTCGCGCTGCTTGAATTACGCGGCGGAGGGATCACAGCCGATAACGACGCGATATTGCCACTATGTGACCGCGCCTCCCGCGAGTGCGAGCGGGACGGATCATCTGCCGATGACGCATGAGTCGACATGGAATGCTCGGACGGCGCAGTAGACGCGTTTGCCTGCCTCGATGCGTTGCCGGTAGCATGATTTCTTGTTGAATTTGATGCGTTCAAATTATTTTTATAACACAGTAAACTATGATGAGACCGATTGCAAATCGAACACCTATTAACAGATCTGCAAGCACTCACGTGATGAAAACCTAAACAATTAACACAAAAGGAATGTTTACGAACTATTTCATTTCGCGTTTCAACAGTCTCTTGAATAAAATGTTGACATTTGAACAAAGGGTGAGCGGAATTATTGTTACATACGATACAATTTTTTATGTTAGAAGTATCGACTGATTTCAAATTAGTAGGGCGGGTTTGCGTAAAAAATGACTTAGGTTTATTTAAATGAGAGGCGGTTGAACTCCGCTGAGCGCGATAATCACCTTTTTGGGAATGTGATGGTGAGCGGAGCGTTTGGAGTTTGCTTTGTTCTGTCAAAAATGTTTTGACGTCACTATATGTAGGTACACTCAAATGTCTATGAGATTGTTCAAACAATTCAAGCATAGGTTTATCAAACTTGCTTAATGCTAAATGAGTTATTATGAAATCTGATAAATTTGTGATAGGTAGACGCTGCAGAGCTGCTTCAGCTGAACAAAAGTTCTCCAAGATCTGATCAGCCGATTGCCCTGGCTTCTGGTGTAACATTTGTTCTAAATAGCACGACGCCTGAACCCTGGTATCGTGGTATTTAGCCAGAAGGGCTTGCCAAATAACATCGTAATTTTGTGCGGTAGCAGCTATGCCTGAACAAACAGTAAGTGCCTTACCCGAAAGGCAACCTATCAAATATTGAACCTTTTCGGCGTTGGTGAGACGAGTATTCGTATGTATCACACTACAGAAATTTTCATAAAATATAGGCCACTTACCATAAGTACCATCGAAACCTGTGAGTTTAAGTGGGGGTAATTTGATATTAAAATTATCACTTTTCTTTTTATCGTCGAGTTCTTGTCTCAGAGTAGTTTCCGTTTGCTTTATGAAACAGTATAATTCATCAAATGTATTAAAAACACTATAACTCGGCTGTACCTGCGGATTATCTTTTAATTGTTCAATTAACAATTTATCGATAGTTTCGATGTAATCCGATCGGGTTTTATCGATAGATTGAACCCGAGCGAGAAACATCATGCGTACTGTTTCATCGGTAACCTTGAGACTTAAGTTGTACACTTCTTGAACTATGTGAAACAAACTTTGTTTTTTGTATTCTAAAAAATTTATCATGACCTGACTTTCGTCTGAACTTTTACTATGGGATTTGTCTTTAGAAGCCATGATAATATAATTGATACGAGATACGAGTATGTATATAAGTGGGTAGGTAATGGAAATATTCAGCGAAAAAGTATAAAATTCGAACAACGATCAGCTGTTAGCTTAAATCAGCTGTTTGCGGTAAAGTATTCAGAGAACAAACCCAATATGGAGTCTGCGTAACAATCAGCTGTTAATCGTTTGAATACCGTTATGTATCGGCTGCGTTGCCCAGTACCGTCACAATAAAATAAATATATGTGGGTATAAAATTAACGTATAAATATGAGTTTTATCTACGATTACAATTCGAAAGATAATATGAAATTGTAATGAAATTGGGGAAAACTACGTTAAATTTATGACGGTTGAGAAAATTGTTAATTTTGGATTGTCCGTTTTACTTTATGCCAAAACTCCTAATTACCAAAAAATATCAAAATGATTGCCTAGAATCGGACAACCGGACTAACATGGCCAGGATGGTCCAAGTCCTGGGTAGCGATAATTTCGGGGGGCGCTACCTGCCAGCGGGTTGATTATATATAGGTAAATATGATTATGATAAATAGCGTAAATGCGTTATAGAATATGAGTACTTATGAGTAATATAAAATATGCGGTGTGAAAAGATAATTAACTTTTCTAATGCGTGCGGGTGGCGTTAAATATAATATTTGCGTTGAGTATTTATGAGTAATATACTAAATATATATATGCGTATGCGTGAATTTAATAGGAAAAGAGGTAATTAATATTATTAGTAGAAAGAATGCGTTAGATGGAATATCCGGACGGAGGACCACACTTGGAAATGCACTTACCTTGAACTCTTGTTGGTAGGTAGGCGCTGCTCCCAGCTTTGCGTTCGGGGTCTTGATTCACGACCGCGAAATATGCACACAGGAGTTATAACCGTAACTCTCGAGACTGTGGCTGATGATAAGCGATGTAGCGCGATATGATGGGTAATCACAGCGGCCGATAGCGGAGCGGAGCGTTAAGAGACGGGTGCGTGCGTATCTTCCAATAGCTATGGCGGAATGTGAATGTAGGAAGCGGGCGGGATAGTGTTGCCATAGACAATACATAAAAGTAAGATGCGTTTAGTGCGTGAGTGTTGACATACAATAATTATAATAAATACCATTAAATACATAAACTAAAAAATATGTATGCGTCGGTACTGGCGCATCCATGACGATAGGAACTGTAGTTGTTGTTAAGGATGACAATACGCATCCTTTATCGTGGCCACTCGCGGTTGTATCAGAGGTGTTTCCCGGGAAGGATGGTGTAATTAGAGTCGTCAGAATTAAGACTTCTTCTGGTGAATACATTCGTCCTGTAACTCGGCTTTGCCCGTTACCCACGCAATAACTCCTACGCTTTTGAATTATTTTTTAGTTCATAAGTTTTCATTCCTTTTATTTTTTTATTTTGTTTATTCAATGTAGAGGAAGAATCCTCTAAGCCCCCCGAAGTTGGATGCGCCAGTACCGACGCATACATATTTTTTAGTTTATGTATTTAATGGTATTTATTATAATTATTATATGTCAACACTCACGCACTAAACGCATCTTACTTTTATGTATTGTCTATGGCAACACTATCCCGCCCGCTTCCTACATTCACATTCCGCCATAGCTATTGGAAGATACGCACGCACCCGTCTCTTAACGCTCCGCTCCGCTATCGGCCGCTGTGATTACCCATCATATCGCGCTACATCGCTTATCATCAGCCACAGTCTCGAGAGTTACGGTTATAACTCCTGTGTGCATATTTCGCGGTCGTGAATCAAGACCCCGAACGCAAAGCTGGGAGCAGCGCCTACCTACCAACAAGAGTTCAAGGTAAGTGCATTTCCAAGTGTAAATTTCAATATAATACGAAACACGTCTTCCATCAATTATGTTGATAATGCTATATGCCAAATTTTAAGTAGATCGGACCAAGGAATCACGTTGTCCCATACAAACTTTACCCTCCTTTTTTGTACCTTTGGAGGTGGAATTTGCAAAAATGTTAAAATTACTTTTTTCAAATTGTTTCAAACAACGCTTATGCTTAGTTTCATCATCGTACCATTAACTGTTTAAGCAATAATTGATAATAACTTTGGGTAAGTTTGGTTTGCATTCTATATACTTTTCCGGGATAAAAAGTACCCAGTGTGGTGCCCAGGCTATTAAAGAATAATTATACCAAGTTTCATCGTAATTGAACCGGTAGTTTTTGCGTGATGCCTGAACAAACAGACAGACAGACAAAAATTTTTTTAATCACATTTTTGGGTTCGGTATCGGTCTAGTAACACCCCCTGCTATTTATTTTTTTGATATTTTGAATGTACAGAATTTTCACTTCTACAGATTTATTATAAGTATAGATAAGAACAATCAAAACATTACAATGATGATTTCGGGTCATATTACTATGAATAACTTGAAACACTTACCTATTAGAAAAAGAAAGTTATATATAACTTACATAATTCTCGTGGGCGATGCAATGTCGCCTATCGAAAACACTGTCCTAAAATGTAACACATAATAAAATAGATCGTACAAAATCAATAGAAAATAAAAAGTGAATTCCTAATGTTGCTAGTTACAGTTATAAAGATATAGTTACTTACTTTGGTGTCATATTTCGATAGAAATAGATGAGATAGGTACTTTATTGTAGTTACTGCTGATTGGATGCAATCTAGCAAACATACCTATTATCAAAATTTGAATAATAAGATAAACAATTTTTAAACATTTTTTTTTTAACGTGAGGGAAAATCCTCGTAGTATGCTATGCCGGACTCTTACCGACTAAAAAACCTCACGTAACGCCCAACAGCCTATGGTTGAGAGCCCCGGGTAAGCCCTCAGGAAGGATGTCCCGTGACTCCCAACAGACCTACGGCCGCCGCTGCGGCCTCGCCCAGGGGATGGTTCGGGTGCAATCCCGCGTCTATGGGGGGTTTCGGGTGTGACCCCGCTTCTAAGGGGGGGGGGGGGGGGCGTGCGTGAGTTGCTCACGTCACGCTGCCATCATGGGCCTGCTTCTGTAAGGACGGTAAGCGGCCCTCTCACCGTCCTCAGACCCCCGGTCATGGAGGCCGATAGTTCTTAGCGAAGACACGTCGGCGCGGCGCCCAGGGCGCCGACTGCGGAACTCGGGTGGGAGAGTTCTCTCCCGCACCCGGCCCGCCTCCGCCGCCTCCTTCGCGAGCATGAACTGCTCGCAGAAAGAGGCGGCGCAGTCCCACTTACTCCCGCTGGAGAACAATTTTTAAACATTGATATTTTGTCAGATTATTATAATATATCCGAGTACATAGGTACTACCGAACCGAGGAGATACCCGGGGCGCTCAGCACACTAGCCGGATAAGAGACCTTGAAGTTTTAGTCGATTTGTGTCCGGCATGATATTTGTGGGAATTTCCACACACGTTAAAATCCAAAGGCGGCTGAGTGAAAACCTGCAGTTGATGAATCATAATCATAAAATATGTTTACCTTAACTTACGTCACTGAAATGATATCTGAAAACAAGTACTTTGGTAATACTTTGGACTAGTCATTCGTACTAATATTATAAATGCGAAAGTAACTCTGTCTGTCTGTCTGTTACGCTTTCACGCATAAACGGCTGGAGCGATTGAGATGAAATTTGGTATAGGGATAGTTCGAGGCCCTGGGAAGGACATAGGCTACTTTTTAACCGACTGCGCAAAAGGAGGGTTATGATTTTACGATATAACGACTTTTACGCGATAACGACTTCTACGCGGTCGAAGCCGCGGGGAACAGCTAGTAATATATATGTATACTAGCGAACGTCACGCGATTTCACCCGCGTAGTTCCCGTTCCCGTGGGAATACGGGAATAAAATATAGCCTTTAAATAAAGTTCACCGCAAAGAGTGTAGCTTTCCAACAGTAAAAGAATTTTTTAAATCGGTCCAGTAGTTCCGGAGCCTATTTGTTTACAAACAAACAAACAAAAAACAAATCTTCCCTCTTTATAATTATCTGTGCTGTATTTCTGTGCTTACCATGAAGTGATGATGGACCTCGTTACCGGTCCAATGTCCAAGTACCGTGTTCTCTTCCATCATCATACCTACTCTGAGTCTTTTCCCAACCCAGCTGGGTCGGCTTTCAATCTATATAGGTTCAATATCTTTCATGAAGTGACTGCCATCTGACCTCCACAACCAATTGGTGATATCGAAGTTCTGTAGTCAGGTAGACTGACGGTTCTTCTCTATACAAGGCTACTTAGGAAGCCCTCGCGCCTTGCACCATCACGTTCTTTTCTAGAGAGTAAAAACTGAAGGCATCTCTCAAGTTCACTACACTTTACTTGAATGACATCTTTTTTTCTAAATCTGTATCACAATACCCCAAAAGAGTGATGAAGAAATGATGATGCAACAGTGATAGCATGGCAGTTAGAAAATCGTATCACAAGAAAGAAATTATTGCAAAAGACGCAAGGTCTTTATAAATGCTAGCAGAAAAAGCTGTTTCCGTGACTCAAAAAAACCATTCAAGAACGTTTTTTGTAACTATTTATAACGTTAATACATAGTTGCGTAGCGTAAAGGAACTAGATGAAATAATCTACGTTATGATTTGAATTGTTTAATTTTTCAAAAGCAATATAATGAGTAAGTTTAATATTTGGGAAAGGCGTTCAGCGTCTGCAACATGATTTTATTATGCCTTCCTTTCTTTCACAGCTCTTATCTATACTTACTTACTAATATTATAAAGAGGAAAGATTTGTTTTTTGTTTGTAACAAATAGGCTCCGGAACTACAGGACCGATTTGAAAAATTCTTTCACTGTTGGGAATCCAATCACTTTGCGGTGAACATAGGCTATATTTTATTCCCGTATTCCCACGGGAACGGGAATTACGCGGGTGAAACCACGTGACGTCCGCTAGTAATATTATAGAATTTCATTTTGCAAAAATTGTCTTGTAGTGTCCAAAACTTTTGCTTGCCTATAACTATCTATCTAGACATTTACTATAACGAAAATCGAAACTAAATGTGGCTACGATTATAATATAAATAACTTGTTTATGTTGGTCGTACCTATAATCCATTTCAGTGAAAGTCCGTAGAATTAAACCTTTAACATTCACAGTATAATGTTAATGGGATTTGTCACACCGTCCAGTCAAAATGCCTCTCTTACTCTAATATTATTCTGTCTTCACGCTGTCTGGAGAAACTGAAGATTAATGAACACTTTGACAGCTTTAGTCGGCTTAAGTCCTAAGCTGTATATCGAAACGTCGCACGTTTTATATATTCCGTTATTGAGTTTCACTCTTCACATCACTAGTATCTACTTTGACAACTATTGTTTCGAGCGAAGTATCTATTAAAATAACGGGTTAAGGAAACCGCATAGTAAAATAATGTTGAGTACTTATTATTTACTACAAAGTCATTTAAAAAATACTAACGGACGTCAAGCGGTTTTACCCGCGTAGCTCCCGTTCCCGTGGGAATACGGGAATAAAACATAGACTATGTTACCTGGGATAGTGTAGCTTCCTAACATTGAAAGAATTTTTCAAATTCGTCCAGTAGTTTTGGAACCTATTCGATGCAAACAAACAATCAAATCTTTCCTCTTTATAATATTAGTACAGTCTTATAGATAACACAGTTACACACCTTTTCTCCGAAGATGTAGGCAGAGACCCACTATATTCCCTCATTTTACCAGTAGCACCTCTTCCCACGTAATAGAAAGTGACCATATATTTCCGTGTTGAAAATTTCCAAACCGCCCATAAGACCTTCACTTTTGTTTAATGAATAGGTACAATTTTGTTACGCTACAAACGGTCTTCTATCTTAGGACTGCTGAGCAAGCAGAGCCAGCCAGCTATAATAAATTTCCATGGGTAGCATCACAATAAGTATAAATAAACAATAGCTATTTATTGTGAATAGTCGTTTTAATAACCTCTTTGTACAAATAGAATTTGTGTTATGTATAAATTAGCCGTAGGTATGTACATCACTACATAGTATAAAACAAAGTCGCTTTTTCTGTCCCTATGTCACTTTGTATGCTTAAATCTTCAAAACTACGCAACAGATTTTGATGCGGTTTTTTTAATAGATAGAGTGATTAAAGAGGAAGGTTTATATGTATAAAAACATCTATTAAATAGTGGAGAAATACTGTTATTTTTCTAATGTGATGTAGTAAATAATTTCATTTTTTCCACTTACATTGCAAACGCAGGCTGAATCTTACGAGATTTATCAATATAATGTACTAAGTATTGTACACATTGTAAAGGTCTACAGAAAACTCCGCGATGGCATATCTCTATCTCTTATGGATATCCCACAATAACATTTTTATGTCATTTACTTTTTACAACAAATAATGGCTTATTTTCGAAGCGGTTTTAACCAATACAGCATTAATCCTTATCCAATTAAATACCTTAAATACATTGTTTATTTAATATAGATCTATATGGCCCTTTACAGCATATGATTTAAATGAATATTTTCTAAGATATTACAGATATAAAATTGCGGGACGTAGCGTTTGCGGCTGTACCGGCCGGCCGCACACTGGTCCGGATTTTAAAATAGGTGGGCATACAATATAAGATATATCAAATTTGTTTTGGATAGGAAATATAGTGCTAATTAACATGTAGTACTACAACTTTTCCATAAAATGACTCATTCATGCCTAAAAAAAATAATGAAAATAAAAAATGTATGGGGAAAAATTTATTTGGTTCAATTCCTCAGTTCAGTATCAAAGTATAAAGGTCTCACCTTATATTTTGATAAGCAACTATGGTCTGAAGACCTTATTTATTATTTTTTTAGATATTATATTTTTATATATATATAATATTATATTTTATATATATATTATTATATATATATAGATTAGATATTATAGATTATTATATAAAGGTATTAAAATACGACAACATGAAAAATTTCTGCGTATCCCTGCGGGTTTGGGATCCACTACGCTTTAAAGTTCACAGTTTTTCTGTACTTAGTGTATTTAGTATAAGCATTGCACCCGTGCGAAGCCGGGGCGGGTCGCTAGTAAATATATATTATGTTTATGTACGAGTGCTTTTCGCATGATATTAGCAATTAATAGTTATAAGCTTGACACGGAGCTTACAGCTTATACTTGTCGAATACGTTTTCCAAACCGACGAGAAATTTCACATCAAAGAAAATTTCACATTTAATAACTACAATCAAGTTTGTTGTGAAATTGATAGTGCAAACAATACATAGGTACCTAGTAGATATGTGTAATTTGGAAGACATCAGAATCGACAGTTTCAAGTTTAGCTATTCAATGGCGTATCATGGTTTTTATCTTTTTGATCTTTATTATGCTACCTTATTGGATCGAGAAAGTGTTAACATTATAAATCCACTTTCTGCAGAAGCCGTATTACTGGAAGTTATGTAAACTATTGTCACGCATTGTTTGTAATAACATAACAAAGAAGTTATCGTTGTAAATAATGTACCTACTACTAAGTTACATTATAAGTACTTTGAATTTGAAGGTTCAACAACTTTTACTTTTTTATTATTTTAGTTGTAAATTTACTTCATATAGTCTAATTTCAAAATTAAAATACTAAGATATGTTGCAAATTCGTGTTGCCTAATGGTGTTGCAGTTTAGTATCAGTATCTTATTTTTTGCCAAATATCTGGGCAAAAATATTACCTACATTATTTTACAATATTTCATGCGCCATCGTAATCATAATACCTATTTCACGTGTAATTTTAAAAACAAGGTTACTTTCTATCATCGCACCACTGCTGTGCTACAAACAAGGTGTTCACCCTTACACTTGGTGACCGGAGGTGCCGTGCTCATATACCACAATGTCCGATAGAGACTTCCTTCCGGGTACGCTTATTTTGTGGGATGAATTCCATTTCTCGGATTTCTTAAACGTCTAGCTAGAGTTCTCTGAAAGGAGTCTAAAAATTATTTGAAGACTTGCAGCGCGAATGTGGCACGTCTGGTGGTCTAATCGTCTTTGACTGCGGTGACCACTTTTGATTAGCGGGTCTAAAAAGGCAACATTGTGTGTTTTATAATATGAAACATATCTTACTTAATATTATAAATGCGACAGTTTGTGAGTGTGGATGTTTGTTACTCTTTCACGCTCTAACGGCTGAACGGATCTGGCTGAAATTTGGTACAGGGATACATTATAGTCTAGAATATGTGTTTTTCTAGGCTACTTTTTATTCCGGGAATAAGTTCTCACGAGAATCGGGAATGGAGACAAATTTTACGCGGGCGAAGCTGCGGGCATCAGCTAGTAATTAATATAAGTAATTTGAAATACAAAACATACAATAGGTACATACTTACAAAAAAAAATTGTTTCATAATATAAAACTTACAATGTTGCCTTTTAGTTTTTAAGCCCACTGGGCTAAACTGTTCACTAAGATATGGTGGCAAATGCTTGTCTGCCACAGCGGTTTAGAAAAATACAGAAAATAATAATAGTGGAAGCGTACAAAACAAACAATCTACAATGACACTACTTGTAATCAAGTTGCGTGACGACTATTTGCTGAGAAGTGGGTCAAAACTATCATCTTGGAATTCGTGGACAATTCGCCGCTTTACTTCAGAATACGTACCTTCTTCAACTTTTACTTAGCAAAACCAGTTGCGTTTTCTTAAGAATAATGCGGTCTATATTTCCACATAGCTCTCGACTCGACCAGAATTGGCGTTGAAAAGTCGAAACCCTTATTGAAATATGTAACTCTACTTATTGCGTAAAATGTGCGTGCGGGTTCCGTGGACTTAGTACAACCAACATTCGCTTATTCACTGTAGTGCAATGGTGCAATAGTTTATTTTAGTCTATTTTCAGACCTGACCTCATAACACGACCGACACTGCTCGTAAAGTCATATACCTAACTAGTCGATGCCCGCAGCTTTGCCCGCGTATTTGTTCCCGTTCCCGCTTCCCGTATTTTATTCCCTTGGGGGTATAATTTATCAAAATCCTTTCATAAGCGGATTCGTACGTCATAACATCTACCTGCATGCCAAATTTCAGCCCGATCCGTCCAGAGGTTTGGGCTGTGCGTTGATAGATCACTATGTCAGTCAGTTAGTCACCTTTGAGTTATACCTATATATTTAGATTACCCAATTATGACTTACAACTCGCTCGGGTTTCCCAAAATCTGTACATAATATTAAAGAGTGGTCTTCTTCTCACAGTAAACTTATATTTAATACCACCTACCTACTATATTTTCTGTTAGTTTTTCGTTGCACAGATATCTTCATGCTTAAATCCAACCTGACCTACAAATTATCTTGTCACAAGTTCCTGCAAACGCTCCATATAAAATGCATGATTTTGCTTCACCCCCCAGATGAGGCGGCAGTAGTAGCCGTAGGTCTGTTAGAAGTCCTGGGGTATCCTACCAAAGGCTTACTCGGGGCTCCCAACCGTAGGCTGTTAGGCAGAATACGTGAGGTTTTTTAGTCGGTAGGAGTCCGGCATAGCATCCATGCAGAATTTTCCCTCACGTTAAATGAAAGATTTTTGCTTGCGATTTTGTTGTGTTCTATTCTGTTAATTAGTAAAGAGAAAAATCTTGCAAATCAGAGATCAATCATAATATAGGCCCATCCTTGAGTTATAAAAGGTGTACTTAACTAATAAGATTTCATTGCTTTAGACCACATGCAATATGTTTTTGTTCATGTTTTAATATTTGCCTTTCTTGTTCAAAGGTGCAATATGGCCATCGACGGAATCCTGAATCGGTAAGATTATTTTTACTATTTTACTACAATTCTATTCTAGACTAGACCAATTACAATATTCACACTCATGATGACACCTTAATCTTAAGTTTGAAATAATCACAAAACTTTTCTAAAATCTCAGTGGTTAATATCATAGTAGAATTATATAATATGCTTATCTGCCTTCTTAGTAGCAAAAAATACCCAAACTTACTATTAACATATTCCTGTGATGACCTACGATACCGATTTTACTGTTGACCTGCGAGTAGGTACCTATACATATAGGTACATACTAGTGTAATATAGTAATATTGGTAGTCCTGACAGCGGTCACACATAATTATGTCATAAAATGATTCATATATCATAATATTTCATGCATATGCATGTGTATAATATTATGTTTACCATGGCAGCTTATCTAATTCAAATTCATATCGCGTGGCGTATAATGTTAGGTTGATAAGAAAATATTGCCGGCCTTAATGCTGTGTTTTAACGCCTGTACATTTCTTAGCTGTTGGTATTTTCTCCTTATTAGCTTGCAAAGAAACCACGGCAATCGGTTAAGTCATTCATTAGACCTGGCTTTCTGCCACCACGAACTTCGTAAAAGCAAGAAGGGAGTTGCTAGCACAAAAAACATCCTGGGACGTCCTTCCGAGGGCTTACCTGGGGCTCCCGAATTTAGGCAGTAGTAGGGCACGTCTAGCGTCTGTAAGAGTCCGGCATGGAATCCGTGATGGATTTCGACTTCAGCTATCAGGTCAGCGTCTAGTAGATTATGAAGCTGACCTGGACCTAGGATGTCTCGGTGGTGTCCCTTTACTAATAATTTTCTTTTAGGAGCCTTGCTTACTAAGCCGCCAAGAAACTTACTATACTATCCTAAGTTCTAGGTTGTAATAATAAGACAAAATATTCCCATTTTTTTACACAAACGTGTGTGGACGTCAACTGTAACGCACATTTAAAAGTAATTATGTCTTTATGAAATCATATACATATTTAAATACTAAAACAATTATAGTCCTATTTAAGTACTTTTTCATTTAAATTAGTCCAAATCCCCCTAACTTTTGGTAGTTCAAAGACGCAATAAATTTTATAAAGTGTTTGATAAAAAAATGTTGCTAGGTAACCAGTTAACAAACAAAACCACGTGAATTCTGTACAAATACACCCAGATTAGCGTTTGCTTGCCTACCAGTGACTAAGGAACGAAACTTTACGAAACCCTAACCAGAATAGCTTCTTGAAGAAGGGCTTGAAGTGAAGCCTGAGTAAGACCGAGATCGTACTCTGAAAGATTGTTATCATTCCCTAATATCAAAGTATAACCACTATGGTAGCTTAATGTCTTAACCACTGAAATGCAAAGTTTATTATTTTTATGGCTAGAAGCCCCTACTTACGCAGACATTATAAAGGACTCGAACCAACTAACGCCACATGCATTCTCGTTACTACCCGTTCGCTCTAACTTTGCCGCTGGCGTAGAGGCGTATACCCGAATTTTTAATTAGGTACACGAAGTAAATTGACATTAGCTAATGTCACTTCGTCATAGAAAATAAGCAACATTGTATGAAGAAGTGACATTAGTTGCTGTCAATCTACTCCGTCTAATTAAAAATTCGACTTTAGTATGGAGCCGAGCGGCAAAGTTAGAGCGAACGAGCAGTACCTACCTAATTGCCAACATTGAATATAATTATTAAATGCTTAAAGACACATACATACACGTCGATGCAAAATGATTAGTTCCATCAACTCTTTGCCGTCACGCCTGAAGTCCGCCAACGAACCCTTGAATAACAAAGACCATAATAATATCAATACCTAGTTTTTCTTTGCGTAGAAAAACATCCAACCATCAACCGTTGGACGGTTGAGCGCGTGCCGTGCGTTTTTTTTTTCCTTCCACGAGTTGGCTATGTTCTTTTTGTACTATGCATTCACTGACTGGATTTAATTAACATTCCAATGGCAACGGGCAACGGATCGTACTCAAACGGTTAGGTAGGCCCTATGTACTGTGTCCGAAGCCTCGTGAAGTGCAAAAAAAGTGACTAACATAATTTTCTTATTAGGGTTGTGAGTTGTGACGAATCGATTTCTTTTCGAACCGAATATAATAATAATTAATATTGACAGAAGTCTCGCTTCACTAAACCGGATATTTTCTAATTTTCCAAATACAGTAGTAGGTACTACGAGAGGTTTATATAATTTGATTCGTTTCAGTTTCTATTTTTAAAATGAAGTTTTTATCAAGATATTTGCATAAACATTTCAACATTAAAATTTGTAATAATGTACTTATGTCCATTGACTGAGTGAGGCCACTTTTACCACTGCAGCACTTACATGCAGTAGAATTATGCACATTGATCCCATTAAGGATCTTTTATTTCTGTAGAAAAACAGATTTTTGAAAAGTACAATAGTTATAAAAAATAAAATTAATCTCCTCTTCGACGTCGGAAGAAATAGTCTTAGATATTTCCAGCTTTCTGTCTGAATAATTTCGACTGGATCGAATTATGTCTTGCTTGACTCAATGTCATACTGCCTATCGACGTCATTACTTAAGCAGTCTACGCTACATAAGCTTAAGTAAGATTATTTACCTATAGTCTATGTCGATAAAATTACTTAAAAGAATTTTCCTACACAATAGCATTTAGATTTCTTCTTTTAGAAATCTGATAAAAAGTAATTATACTTTGCGTCGACGACGTAGCTGTGTAGGAGGTACCTTTGTAACTCAGACAAGAGAGTATTTTTCAATCCAAAAAAGCCCTAGTGGCTTATAGTTTGCATCATAATGTAAACTGCTTATTAAAAATAAAGTAAAAAAATAAAAATACACCTATGCCGTCAGAAACAGACAACCCTATGTCGCTTTTCCGATCGTGTGACCATACAGATACATGTCTTTAATGACTAAATCTGGTTGTGGCTACCTATTTTTTTTTTGTTAGCATTCTACAACTTCTATCTCTATGTTAATTTGTGTCATAGACTTCGGGTTGTGGAATGCGAGAATGTGGAATTAGTTTCTGGTTCAGTTCTATAAGATCACGACGGATATAAAGTTGTTAGATGTAAGTATTAGAAGATTGTATATTTTAGAAGGAAAAGTTGAATAGAGTGGACCATTGAGACGTTATTTAGAGCCTAATGGGTCTTTATCACAACCCCATTAGGCACTAAATATCATCACGTTCTTTCAAAAATATTTCATCATAGTTGCTTCAGTGGAGGCGTTAACAGACAGAAAGAGCTACTTCAATCCCGGGTTCTTGAAGCGGATCGTGAAGAGGCGCATCTGGCCGCCAACTTGAGGACCACTGTCAGAAGTCTTATGGACTGTGAGAATGGCCCCCAATCGCTAGGTGCGCCACGGCTTTCCATCAGGCTGGTGACGTCAATTTGGCGAGTTTAACATAAAAAAAAAATTACATACAAGTACCTACTTAGTAGCAACACTCCTTTGCAATTGTTTGCACAAACACTTTTATAGCACCTATCCCAGTCAAACGTAACCCTAATACTTTAAATTCGATTACATTTCTTTATGTCATAACAACACGAACGAAACATGCCTACTTACTTACATTAATACTTAGATTAAGTAATACACTTACTTCATTCATACAAATAAAATCATGATAAATCTTTGACCCCAAATAAGACTGACTGCTTAAAAAATCTTAAATAAAGGTTTTTTTTTTACAAATCGTTACATAAAAACCTTAAAGCTCATAAATAATGGGGTTATTTTTAACAAAGACTACGAATTGTTACATAAAAATGGCACATCGGCTAAAGTGCCATTTTGAGGTGCACCCTACTGAGCTATTCTATCATACAATGTAAGAAAACTATTATTTATTGCTCGCTGCAGGAAGATTATCGGTTGTGCTCTACGATTAGTAAAAAAAAAAACAATGAATGTAACTTAGTTGAAATATTTTTATTTAATTGGAGTAATGCGTTTATGAATAGGTACATACCTACATAAAAAGAATGAAAATCCTTGATAAATAAATACTATTTAAAATAAATACTAATTTCATAATAACGAATTTAATTTACATAAAATGAAACGCAAAATGTCAAATAATAACGAAATAGATTAGGTATTTCAAAATATACTTTATATTAAAATTTACTATACTTATCTAAATTAATTGGTTGGTATCTATCGTTCTGTAACTGCTTCAGAGTTTTACCACGCATAATGATCCCCAGACTAGACTAAAGTAAGAGAAAGAAAGCTGAATACAGAACACTAATATCATGAGTAGGTAATCATGACGGACGCCCAGTCACGCTGTGAAAATTAAAAGAAATTGCTTTAAGAGACGGCTGTAGCCCTCTTTATGCCTTCCTATACCTACTTACTGGACATGACATGGTAGGGTTTCACCATTTAATTTCGGAGAAATATCGTTGACCAGATAGGGGATCCTTCCGAGAGCTTATCTGGTAACTTGGGTGGTACACTTACGGGGTGTGGAGATTCTCATGAATGCTATGCTGGGATCCTACCGACTTAAACAACAAGGTACCCTACCATCTGCTACGGCCGGTAGTCCCGGGTAAGCCTGCGGAAGATTAACCCCAGGACATATCGACACCATTCCAGATATTCCTAAACTTTTCCGGCGATAGCAGTGATATAACTTTATGTAATCATTTATATTTTGTTTTAAATCTGAGATTCAGGTCATCTTTTATCAGATAATACCGTAATTATTAATTTCCGCAAATATAATGATTATAAATTATAATACTGCACTTTCATAATTGCACATCTCACATTGCATTTACTTTCGGATTTAAACCTATTTTAATTGTGTAGATATTTATTGTTATGGAATCTATGTCTATTAAAAATATAAATATGTACTTACCTAGTACCTACTTATATTTCAATAACAACTATTATCATCATAGATTAGGTAAGTAACCGCTTCATTACTCTATTATGTTTACAACTGTTATGAATAGCAGTAGGTTTCATCGAAATTTTACAATAAACTATTGTTCCACTACAGTGATACGCATATGAAATTTTATTGGAATCTTGTTGTAAGCCATTTCATCGATATTTTACAACATATTTACCGTATTATCACAGGGTGGAAACTCCAGTTTGAATATTATAGGTAGGTACCTCCTGGGGTCATCGTTCCGAGGGCGAACCCGGGGTTGCCAACCGTAGGCATTAGATATGAAACGTGTGGTTTTTCGTCGGTAAGAGTCCGGCATAGCATCTTGTAGGACTTTTCTCACGAGTGCTCACGATAAAAGAAATTAAAGTTAGCTAAAGTAATGGAATGGAGATGTATCATACGTGTGTGGAAATACCTACTATGTCATGCCCAACCGATATGGCTAAAACCGCTAATAAAATATAATTATGGACACATTATGTTAAATATGTATCACCAGAGTGGGGTTAATTGTATCGATGAATGTCGAAATCGAAAGATACAAAGTCTTTGTGCGGCATAAATGTTATAAAAAAAGCAAAATGACAACTAATAAATTATTTCTAATAAAAGAAATGACATCTCCGACTGTCAATTCATACGTCACAGCAAATTTTACACTTCATTACTTCTGAGGCGGAGAAAGGACTTCGGAATTTGATGACTGACTAAATGAATAACGAAAGTATATTATCAAACTTTGTGAATAATATCTATCAACATCGAATTTATGCGACAGCTGTCAATAAAGACAACACTGTCATTATCTTAATTATTATAAATGCAAAAGTTTGTGAGTGTGGATGTTTATTACTCTTTCACGCTCTAACGGCTGAACGGATCTTGCTGAAATATGTTACAGGGATAGATTAGAGTCTGGAATAAAATAACAAATAGATCTTTTCAGCTCGGGAATAAGTTACCATCGGATGCGGCAACGGAAAAAAATACATTTGGCCACATTATTAAGCTATTATGGTTAGGGATCCTGGAATATCCTTGCGAGGGCTGGGCAACATAAATGTGGTTAGGGGTGTCTCAAATTTAATTTAGTTTTGGCTTACAATTTCTTGTCAATAAGAGGTGTTCCGGAGACAGTAGATCAAAAATTCATCGCACAATGGCCTCTACTCCAAACTACCAACGAAGGTGTACTTACTTCTCAAATTTGCCAAATTCTAAATACCTAAGTACTACTAAGTAGTTATGTAAATGAATATGAAAAGTAATTCATAAAAGTGAAAACAAACTTTGGAAGTAAGATTTCAGCAGGTAAGCGATTATATTTTGCAACAATTAAAATTTCAAGTTCAACCCACTTTTGACGATGAATTTTAAATATAATTTTTTGATGTTAAAAAGAACGTTACGTTTCAGAAAGGAACTAGAAAAATGTCTGTGTTGAATTGATACTGGACGGCAGGAAAATGTCTGAACGTCTATTGAATGTCCTAAACTATGAACGAGAAAACCTGAATTTGGGGACATCCTTCCGAGGGCTTACCCGGGGCTCCCAACAGTCCCAACCGTAGGCTGTTAGGTAGGAGACGTGTGGTTTTTAGTCAATAGGAGTACCTACGTCATAGCAGCCGTGTAGGATTTTCATCACGTTAAAAAGGAAGGGTGCCAATTTACAAAAAACTTGCATTTTTAGTATTCCGTATCCCAAGAGTAAAAATGGGACCTTATTACTGAAATTCCGCAGTCTGTCTGTTCTTTATAAATGTCACCAGTCACCAGGCTATATCTTATGAACGGTGAAATCAAGAGAGCCGAAAAGTTCACAGATCATGTATTATTGTTGCCACTATAACAACAAATACTTACTAACGTGATGTTTTTTGTCGTTTTTTGGTACAGATTCGTACTTGGCCGTTTTCTAAAACCTAGAAAAAAGCAGTAAGTTTCCAACCCTATGGTTGAGCAGAAGCAGGTCGAAATCATTAGTCGATTATCGAGCACTTTCCATCATGATCGTGATTGGAGCGTCATTATTAAATTGCTACACATTTTATGGTAATGTGCGCTCGTGATCTGCTGTCGAGAAAGTTGTATCTTTAATTTAAAAAAGTGGGGTTGTGAGTTGTGACGAATCGATTTCTTTTCGAACCGAATATAATAATAATTAATATTGACAGAAGTCTCGCTTCACTAAACCGGATATTTTCTAATTTTCCAAATACAGTAGTAGGTACTACGAGAGGTTTATATAATTTGATTCGTTTCAGTTTCTATTTTTAAAATGAAGTTTTTATCAAGATATTTGCATAAACATTTCAACATTAAAATTTGTAATAATGTACTTATGTCCATTGACTGAGTGAGGCCACTTTTACCACTGCAGCACTTACATGCAGTAGAATTATGCACATTGATCCCATTAAGGATCTTTTATTTCTGTAGAAAAACAGATTTTTGAAAAGTACAATAGTTATAAAAAATAAAATTAATCTCCTCTTCGACGTCGGAAGAAATAGTCTTAGATATTTCCAGCTTTCTGTCTGAATAATTTCGACTGGATCGAATTATGTCTTGCTTGACTCAATGTCATACTGCCTATCGACGTCATTACTTAAGCAGTCTACGCTACATAAGCTTAAGTAAGATTATTTACCTATAGTCTATGTCGATAAAATTACTTAAAAGAATTTTCCTACACAATAGCATTTAGATTTCTTCTTTTAGAAATCTGATAAAAAGTAATTATACTTTGCGTCGACGACGTAGCTGTGTAGGAGGTACCTTTGTAACTCAGACAAGAGAGTATTTTTCAATCCAAAAAAGCCCTAGTGGCTTATAGTTTGCATCATAATGTAAACTGCTTCTTAAAAATAAAGTAAAAAAATAAAAATACACCTATGCCGTCAGAAACAGACAACCCTATGTCGCTTTTCCGATCGTGTGACCATACAGATACATGTCTTTAATGACTAAATCTGGTTGTGGCTACCTATTTTTTTTTTGTTAGCATTCTACAACTTCTATCTCTATGTTAATTTGTGTCATAGACTTCGGGTTGTGGAATGCGAGAATGTGGAATTAGTTTCTGGTTCAGTTCTATAAGATCACGACGGATATAAAGTTGTTAGATGTAAGTATTAGAAGATTGTATATTTTAGAAGGAAAAGTTGAATAGAGTGGACCATTGAGACGTTATTTAGAGCCTAATGGGTCTTTATCACAACCCCATTAGGCACTAAATATCATCACGTTCTTTCAAAAATATTTCATCATAGTTGCTTCAGTGGAGGCGTTAACAGACAGAAAGAGCTACTTCAATCCCGGGTTCTTGAAGCGGATCGTGAAGAGGCGCATCTGGCCGCCAACTTGAGGACCACTGTCAGAAGTCTTATGGACTGTGAGAATGGCCCCCAATCGCTAGGTGCGCCACGGCTTTCCATCAGGCTGGTGACGTCAATTTGGCGAGTTTAACATAAAAAAAAAATTACATACAAGTACCTACTTAGTAGCAACACTCCTTTGCAATTGTTTGCACAAACACTTTTATAGCACCTATCCCAGTCAAACGTAACCCTAATACTTTAAATTCGATTACATTTCTTTATGTCATAACAACACGAACGAAACATGCCTACTTACTTACATTAATACTTAGATTAAGTAATACACTTACTTCATTCATACAAATAAAATCATGATAAATCTTTGACCCCAAATAAGACTGACTGCTTAAAAAATCTTAAATAAAGGTTTTTTTTTTACAAATCGTTACATAAAAACCTTAAAGCTCATAAATAATGGGGTTATTTTTAACAAAGACTACGAATTGTTACATAAAAATGGCACATCGGCTAAAGTGCCATTTTGAGGTGCACCCTACTGAGCTATTCTATCATACAATGTAAGAAAACTATTATTTATTGCTCGCTGCAGGAAGATTATCGGTTGTGCTCTACGATTAGTAAAAAAAAAAACAATGAATGTCACTTAGTTGAAATATTTTTATTTAATTGGAGTAATGCGTTTATGAATAGGTACATACCTACATAAAAAGAATGAAAATCCTTGATAAATAAATACTATTTAAAATAAATACTAATTTCATAATAACGAATTTAATTTACATAAAATGAAACGCAAAATGTCAAATAATAACGAAATAGATTAGGTATTTCAAAATATACTTTATATTAAAATTTACTATACTTATCTAAATTAATTGGTTGGTATCTATCGTTCTGTAACTGCTTCAGAGTTTTACCACGCATAATGATCCCCAGACTAGACTAAAGTAAGAGAAAGAAAGCTGAATACAGAACACTAATATCATGAGTAGGTAATCATGACGGACGCCCAGTCACGCTGTGAAAATTAAAAGAAATTGCTTTAAGAGACGGCTGTAGCCCTCTTTATGCCTTCCTATACCTACTTACTGGACATGACATGGTAGGGTTTCACCATTTAATTTCGGAGAAATATCGTTGACCAGATAGGGGATCCTTCCGAGAGCTTATCTGGTAACTTGGGTGGTACACTTACGGGGTGTGGAGATTCTCATGAATGCTATGCTGGGATCCTACCGACTTAAACAACAAGGTACCCTACCATCTGCTACGGCCGGTAGTCCCGGGTAAGCCTGCGGAAGATTAACCCCAGGACATATCGACACCATTCCAGATATTCCTAAACTTTTCCGGCGATAGCAGTGATATAACTTTATGTAATCATTTATATTTTGTTTTAAATCTGAGATTCAGGTCATCTTTTATCAGATAATACCGTAATTATTAATTTCCGCAAATATAATGATTATAAATTATAATACTGCACTTTCATAATTGCACATCTCACATTGCATTTACTTTCGGATTTAAACCTATTTTAATTGTGTAGATATTTATTGTTATGGAATCTATGTCTATTAAAAATATAAATATGTACTTACCTAGTACCTACTTATATTTCAATAACAACTATTATCATCATAGATTAGGTAAGTAACCGCTTCATTACTCTATTATGTTTACAACTGTTATGAATAGCAGTAGGTTTCATCGAAATTTTACAATAAACTATTGTTCCACTACAGTGATACGCATATGAAATTTTATTGGAATCTTGTTGTAAGCCATTTCATCGATATTTTACAACATATTTACCGTATTATCACAGGGTGGAAACTCCAGTTTGAATATTATAGGTAGGTACCTCCTGGGGTCATCGTTCCGAGGGCGAACCCGGGGTTGCCAACCGTAGGCATTAGATATGAAACGTGTGGTTTTTCGTCGGTAAGAGTCCGGCATAGCATCTTGTAGGACTTTTCTCACGAGTGCTCACGATAAAAGAAATTAAAGTTAGCTAAAGTAATGGAATGGAGATGTATCATACGTGTGTGGAAATACCTACTATGTCATGCCCAACCGATATGGCTAAAACCGCTAATAAAATATAATTATGGACACATTATGTTAAATATGTATCACCAGAGTGGGGTTAATTGTATCGATGAATGTCGAAATCGAAAGATACAAAGTCTTTGTGCGGCATAAATGTTATAAAAAAAGCAAAATGACAACTAATAAATTATTTCTAATAAAAGAAATGACATCTCCGACTGTCAATTCATACGTCACAGCAAATTTTACACTTCATTACTTCTGAGGCGGAGAAAGGACTTCGGAATTTGATGACTGACTAAATGAATAACGAAAGTATATTATCAAACTTTGTGAATAATATCTATCAACATCGAATTTATGCGACAGCTGTCAATAAAGACAACACTGTCATTATCTTAATTATTATAAATGCAAAAGTTTGTGAGTGTGGATGTTTATTACTCTTTCACGCTCTAACGGCTGAACGGATCTTGCTGAAATATGTTACAGGGATAGATTAGAGTCTGGAATAAAATAACAAATAGATCTTTTCAGCTCGGGAATAAGTTACCATCGGATGCGGCAACGGAAAAAAATACATTTGGCCACATTATTAAGCTATTATGGTTAGGGATCCTGGAATATCCTTGCGAGGGCTGGGCAACATAAATGTGGTTAGGGGTGTCTCAAATTTAATTTAGTTTTGGCTTACAATTTCTTGTCAATAAGAGGTGTTCCGGAGACAGTAGATCAAAAATTCATCGCACAATGGCCTCTACTCCAAACTACCAACGAAGGTGTACTTACTTCTCAAATTTGCCAAATTCTAAATACCTAAGTACTACTAAGTAGTTATGTAAATGAATATGAAAAGTAATTCATAAAAGTGAAAACAAACTTTGGAAGTAAGATTTCAGCAGGTAAGCGATTATATTTTGCAACAATTAAAATTTCAAGTTCAACCCACTTTTGACGATGAATTTTAAATATAATTTTTTGATGTTAAAAAGAACGTTACGTTTCAGAAAGGAACTAGAAAAATGTCTGTGTTGAATTGATACTGGACGGCAGGAAAATGTCTGAACGTCTATTGAATGTCCTAAACTATGAACGAGAAAACCTGAATTTGGGGACATCCTTCCGAGGGCTTACCCGGGGCTCCCAACAGTCCCAACCGTAGGCTGTTAGGTAGGAGACGTGTGGTTTTTAGTCAATAGGAGTACCTACGTCATAGCAGCCGTGTAGGATTTTCATCACGTTAAAAAGGAAGGGTGCCAATTTACAAAAAACTTGCATTTTTAGTATTCCGTATCCCAAGAGTAAAAATGGGACCTTATTACTGAAATTCCGCAGTCTGTCTGTTCTTTATAAATGTCACCAGTCACCAGGCTATATCTTATGAACGGTGAAATCAAGAGAGCCGAAAAGTTCACAGATCATGTATTATTGTTGCCACTATAACAACAAATACTTACTAACGTGATGTTTTTTGTCGTTTTTTGGTACAGATTCGTACTTGGCCGTTTTCTAAAACCTAGAAAAAAGCAGTAAGTTTCCAACCCTATGGTTGAGCAGAAGCAGGTCGAAATCATTAGTCGATTATCGAGCACTTTCCATCATGATCGTGATTGGAGCGTCATTATTAAATTGCTACACATTTTATGGTAATGTGCGCTCGTGATCTGCTGTCGAGAAAGTTGTATCTTTAATTTAAAAAAGTGGGTCAATGTTTTTAAATAATTATCCGATGGAATTGGCAGAAATTATTTCTGTTAAAGATTTCCCATGACAAATAACATCAATCACAGTTTTTATCCGTCGATAATGAAAAATTGAAAGTGAAATCATTTGTATAAATAACCTTTTAAATAAAATGTTGACGATCACAGCAATTGTCAGACCAGCTCCACCGACAAGTCAATAAGAATTACATTGGATATGCCGTAAGCTCGTCAGCCACAGTAGTGGTATAAAAAAATTGTGCCTATTGCCGAGATAACCTTTGATCAATATTTAATTGAAGTAGCACTTTATTTGGCATGACTTACCACCAAATGGTAATTATGCGCGAAAGTAGGACTATCACACGTTGCGTCCTGAGCGCTCGAGCACGGTAAGATCCGACAGAGGGTTTCTTCCGCGTACGCTTAGATTGTGAAATGATCTCCCTGCCTCGGTTTTCCCAAACACCTACAGATGGGGTTCTTCAAAAGGGGTTTAGAAGGTTTTTACAGGGTCAGCAGCGCGATTGTGGCGCCTCTGGTGTTGCAAACGTCCATAGGCTGTGGTGACCTCCGGTACATCTGGTGGCGTCGTATGCTTGTCTGCCCCTTTAGTGGTTAAAAAAAAATGGTATTCCTCTGCTTAGCCCTTCGGGGATAAAAACGTGACCCTTTCTACATAATATTGCACATGCACAGGTTTTCTCATCTGTTTATATCAACAAATAGAAATTGCAAAAAGAACCGCCCAACGTGGGGCTCGAACCCACGACCCTGAGATTAAGAGTCTCATGCTCTACCGACTGAGCTAGCCGGGCTTGTATGAGTCACTTTGAAATTTAAGATAAGTTTCTACAACTTTAGTTAAATTTTATTTTATTTATGTATTAGTTTTGGAATGTTGGCAAACAGCCTATTTCAAACAAAGCAGACTTTTTTTTGTTCCTTGTATTCGGTGTCCTCGTGGCAGTTACGAAAAGTCTCAAGTTCAACTTTTTTTTAATAGTTATATTTCTTTATTAGTGTTTTCTATGTTACATTTTTGTGTAAGGTAGGTATGTAATAAAAATATATTTTTAGTATACTTAGGTCCTGTATACCTATACTCATAGTATACCTATAGTCGAATTTTTAATTAGTCGAAGTAAAGTGACAGCAACTAATGTCACTTCTTCATAGAAATTAAGCAACATTGTATGAAGAAGTGACATTAGTACACAAAATACATTTATTGTTAAAAATTACAGAGAAACATAATTATTACATATCTATATTTACATTATTACTATCTAAACTAAACCTAAATAAGGCCCCCGTGGCATTGTGCCCAAAAGACTAGCAGCATTCCCCCTTTGAATAGCAATGCCTATTCGTTGAGCGAGAAAACTGCCAGCCCTTGGGTCACCAGTTGACTCCACAAGGCGCTTTTTCAAATTCTTGAAAAATTTTTGCGCATTGGGACCCCATGGACCTAGGGTCTCGACACCGACTGGACAAAAACGATACGATGAGTCGAGACCCTTATATTTATTAATTTTAATATTTTCAGCCGCTTCCGCTGCTGCACTGGCTTTTAATTTTGTTTTAGAAAGATGGGACGGGGCTAGAGTGTCAACACAAGGTGCATCCCACACCAGGACCCGCCCCATCTCCCACGGTATCAAAGTTATACCATCCGGTATCTTGCCATCGTCCCTGAAAACGCCGTTTGGCTCTAAGAGCGCAGGCACATTGGCGGTGGCAAGAGTACGGCGGATGATGTCATTCAGCGCAGCGTGGCGTGAGAAGCGGCCTGCGCTCTTTAAACATGAAAGACCATGATGCCCCAAAGTGAGATGAGAGAGAAGATGTGGAGCGCAAAGCGTGACATTAGTTGATGTCACTTTACTTCGTCTAATTAAAAATTCGACTTTAAATGACTAGATAAAAGCAGCTTATTTAATTTGTAACTTCACGTAATCGATAATTCCAAGGGAGCTGATCAGTAATTTACTATCACTGATCAGCTCCCTTGTCTCTACATCAATAAAAGTGACAGATTTCCATACATTATTGTTATTACTTACGGACATGCATGTTAAGACGTAATGGGTAGGTAAATTACTCCATGAGTACCTAGGTACCTACTACGGGGTTCGTGCCTAGTCCAAAGACTTCTATATAAAATGAGGTAGACATGCCCTACGCACCGATTTTTGAAACCTATAAACTGCGCTAATTAGCAGCGTTGTTCGCACTGTTGTGAGTCAAAACTTCGAGAGTAGGTACTCGACTTGCAATTGGAGTCCATACGCCTTCTCTTTTACTCTTGTTCTATCCGTATATTGCTATTGTGTGTGGTAACAATTACGTAAATAGTATTTATAAGTGAGTGTAGTCTCAGCAATGTGTGTGTTTGAGGATTGCTTTTGAAATCTCGCTTGTTAGGGTACGGCGCGTCTACCTCAGTTTATATAGAAGTCTTTGGCCTAGTCTGACACAGGCGAAGCTGGGCAACATAGGTAGTTATCAATATAACTCTCGTGCCTTTCGTCTATCCAAAACGAGTTTCATGATAACCTTCGATGAATCAAGTGCAAGACTATCGATATCGATGACATGTCCAGTCTTAACACAATGTGGCCTTGACCGGGTTCCGATGATGATGTATCGATGACTTAGTGTATCGAGTCACATCTCGCGACTCGATTGTCAAAACCGAGACAATAGTGCTAATTTGTTTGTTATCGGCGCTCAATGTCGGTTTCATTGCCAAGTGCGAGGGGGTTCCGTACCAAAAAAGGAAAAAAATCACGTTTGTTGTATGGGAGCCTGTCAGAACTGCAGTTGGCGGTTGCGGTTTCTAACCTCAAAATGTCGAAACCATAGACTCAGATTCATTGGTATTGACATTTTGAGATTAGAATTTGCCATTCTTCAACACAAAAGCGGCCTCAGTCTAAGCGCGGGGCCGCACTTGCGTTTTACCGCGGCAGTTCTTAACCTCAAAATGTCAAACCTTGACTTGATTTCATTGATTTTGACAGTTTGATGACATTTTGAGGTTAGAAACCGCCCCGGTAAAACGCAAGTGCGGCCCCGGTCTAAGTACTTAATTTAAAAAAAAAACTTTGCGTTATTTGCTAAACATTTCCTAATGCTTAAATCACGTGCTCTTTGACATAATTTGAAGTTAAAATTTTGCAATTAGTTTTGTCCAACTTCACTTCTAGTTACATAAGAGCTACTCATCAGAAAGATTATAGTAATCAAGGCAAGATGTCGGTGAAAGTATAAAATGTTTATGTTTTTTGTCGGAGAGTGAAAACAATGGGATCGGTCAAAGGCCACGACATGCGATTGTACAATAATGAGAAATTATTATTTTCGTGAATCACTGGTTACATCAAACTTAGATAATTTTATGTTAATGCTGTGGGTATATTTTGATACTTATGAAACGTTGTAATATTTTTTCATTTCTCAATTTGTGCCTTGTCGAAAGCTAGGTATTTTAATTATGGTCTCTCCTAAACGAACCCTATCTAGACAGGAGTGCAAGGGTCCGTTCACACAGACCGGCTCGGAGAGCATCGGCGCGCACTTTTCTTTTCACACAGACCGGATCGTATACGCTCGGAGCTGGTCGGAGCGGAGCCGCCAACTATTTCACATAGACCGGCTAGAAGCGGATGCGCTCGGAGCCGATCGGATGCCCTCGCAGCCGGTCGGATACTCTCGCAGCCGGTCGGATGCGCTCGCAGCCGGGTGGATTCACTACAAAGGCAGTACCAGTATCCACGCAGTCCAAGTTTTGTTTTCGGTGTTACTGTGTGCTTTTCGGAACATGCTTTTAGATAGCCCCGATGAAGAAATATATTAAGTTTTCATCAGTGATGTTTTCGTATAAGTACACACAACTGTTCTGTTTAAATTGTGCCATCAAAATGGCGGTCGGCGTGGGGCGGCGCGCACGCAATCGGAGCCGATCGGCTGCGCGAGCGGGAAAGAGCACGCAATCGGAGCCGATCGGCTGCGCGAGCGGGAAAGAGCACGCAATCGGAGCCGATCCGCTGCGCGAGCGATAAAGAGCATGCAATTGGAGCCGATCAGCTGCGCGAGCAAGAAAGAGCATGAAATCGGAGCCGAACGGCTGCGCGAACCAGAAAATGTACGCGATCGGAGCCGGTCAGCTCCTCTTATTATTTCACACCAAGCGCGTTCAAGCATTCTTAATGACAAAAGCAGTGCACATGCAAAAATAAACCTTACTTCAAATACTTAAAACTCTGTTTTCAACGTGATAAGAATCTGCTCTGCTCTCCGAGCCGGTCTGTGTGAACGGACCCCAAAAAGGTTTGGTATTATTCGTAGGGTTGGAGTGATTTATCGTCGATTCAGCTGAAGAAATGACAGTAGAATTTAAGTAATCATTAGGTAAGTAATATATCAATATATATTACTTACCTAATGATTACTTACCAATTGACAAAAAATGGTCCACTTAAAAGGTGATAGTAAAAGAAAAGCTATTCCATCTCAAAATCATGAAATACAAAATAGGTACCTAATAATTTGTAAACTTTATTACAGTATTAAAGGATACAGATAAAACTATTAATAGGTAGGTATCTCAATTTTAGTAGTTCTAAAAGTCGATCTTGAGTTACTAAATTAGTTAATAGGATACTACATACTTGCTTACTAGAATAAGTAATAAAAGTTATTAAGTACTTACCTATTAAGTACTGCTACTTTCTAACACGGATTGGTGGCAAATGGCAAACTTGAAATAAGTACCTACCTCTCTAAAAAGGGTCATTTTATTAAATAGTTAATATCTACTTAAGAGCCTACCAGACGCCAAATTGTTAAAAGAAGATATACATTTTAGCGTGCAAGAAAGAGAGAGATGCGATCGGTTTTTGTGCGCTTTTAACGAAATAAATTAATTATAAAAAAAACTATAACCAATATGAAAAAAATGCTCTAGTGCAAATGAAGATTTTACTTTTGTCTTTCTTATTTATTATATCTATTATATAAAAATAAGTCGGGTTTTCCTTCCTGACGCTATAACTCCAGAACCCACGAACCGATTTTCACGGTTTTGCATTCGTTGGAAAGGTCTCGGGCTCCGTGAGGTTCGAAGCAAAGAAAATTCAGGAAAATTTCAACAAGAAAGCGGGAAAATCATTTTACACATACAGCGCCATCGCGGGCGAAGCTGCGGGCATCAGCTAGTTATATTATAAAAACAACTTATGACATACGAGATCTAGCTTAAAATTTCACGAAATCGAGATATTTTCAACACAAAAATCTATCTAGGATTTTATCAGTAATCGTGTTTCGAGCCTAGAGCGTTTTTAGTTCATGACCTGAAGTTGTCTGTGTTAAAATTTTAATTCAGGAGACCTCACGAGTCCCGAGATCTAGATCAAAGTAATGGTCTATTTGACGTCATATGGACTCGTAATACGTAGTTTTATGAGATGAGGTGAGGCGAAATCTCAAGTGTTTCTTCAGTATCGATTACCTATTATGCTGTAATATTCTTAAACATGATAGTAACATTTCATCCGTTTTCTTTACAACTTCTTTACAGTCGAGGCGAAACCCTTAAGCCTGGGGCCGCATTTGCGGTTTACCGCGGCGGTTTCTAACCTCAAAAGTCATATTTCTAACCTCAAAATGTCAAAACCAATGAATCGAGTCTGCGATTTGACATTTTTAGGTTAGAAACCGCCGCGGTAACCGCAAATGCGGGCTCAGCCTAAGACAAGTACGGAAACTGTCAGTAAATACTAACTACTCATGTCGTAAATGCCAAAGGTGAAAGTTTGTGAAGATTTTTGTTACTCAAATACGCTTTAACGGCTGAACTGATGAAGGTTTACCCAAAAGCCTCCGATGTGGGATTATTCAAAAGTGGTCTTAAAAGGTGGCGCTCTGGTGTTGTAACAGTCCACAGGCTATGGTGACCACTTTTCATAAGGTGGACCAATGCTTGACTGCCGCCTCAATAGTATAAAAAGAACATCAATTATAAATTCAACATTTTGTTTCTCAGTCTACATCAATCACAGACACATTAGTTATGTTATAACCGATTGGAAAGTATACTCAGCATATCTAACCTAACACAAATAGCCTGGGATGCGGGGTCCTACTAACATCTTAAGGACCCCAATGGGTCGGATCCTCCTCGTGGTGCATCCTGGTCAACGGAGTAGCGACCACTCCCCTTCCTCTGTGGGGGAGTTGTGCTACTCTGGCTAATTCCGGCCGAGGCGGGAGTAACCCACCTGTGGGTTGCTCGGTGGTGTGTGTTGCTGCCGGCCGTGCCGTTATTCACGGCCGGCAGCAGCAATGATGGGTCGCCGTCGCTTCGCCTCCTTTGCTGGCGAGACGATGGCGGCAAAGTGGGAGAGGCACTGCGTGGGGGGCGGGAGTTTGGGTAGATGCTCCCGCCCTGCCATGCAGTTCGGGCTGCCGGCCGTGAATAACGGCGCGACCGGCGGCAACAGTGCTGGGCCGCTGTCACCTCGCCAGTTGACGAGGTGATGGCGGCAAAGCGGGAGGTGCACTGTGCGGGGGAGCGGGAGTAACCGATAATGCTCCCGCTCTGCCGTGCAGTTCGGGGGCGCCGCGGTGAGGAGTTACTGCGCGCCCCCGATTGTTTCTTGACCGTGGGCGTAAGGTCGGGGGACCCCGCCCACCAACGGTCACATGGCGGTGGGCACCTTTTCCGTGTTCCAGGGGTGCCCATTAGCGCACGCCTGCGCCAGCCGCTCTCTGTCTCCTCTATTACAGAGGGGCGCTCGAGAGCGGTGCAGGCGTGGACTTCAGCTCCTTAGGGAGCTTTGGGGAGCATCTGGCTCCCCCGAGGAGAGCCCCGAATAAACGGGGCGCCCCTAGCCGGGTCGACGTGAATAATCTTTTGATATCCCTCGGCCCGGCTAAAGGGTGAGGAGGAACACCGCGGGGTTTAGTGGGTAGGACGGTCCATTCCGGACCGGGCCGGGAGTCCCACACACCATCCCAGCTGCCCCCGCAGCTGGGATGAAGGCGCGTAAATGCGTTCCCCGCGTCAACAAAAAAAAAAAAACAAAAAAAAACACAAATAGCCTTTTCCGCTTTCGCGTGCCACTTACGTCGTACGTCAAATGTGGGCCCTTATTAATGTGCACAATAGTTTAATGCATATATAATATATGGCTATCTCTGCAGTCGTGTCATTATTGTTGGTCGCTACTCTATTTATATCACTTGTAATGACTAACCCCGAGGCCGCACTTGCGGTTTAGCGCGGCGGTTTCTAACCTCAAAATGTCATCAAACTCTCAAAATTAATGAAATCAAGTCAAGGTTTGACATTTTGAGGTTAGAAACCGCCGTGATAAACCGCAATGGTTTTATAATGAAATTTTATTTACCTCATTAATACAAATGGTACTTGTATGAGTGCCTCATCCTTCACTTACATTCCATAAAAGTCAAACTGCTATACCTATGCAAAATTTCTTCCCAATAGTTTATGTCATTGAGGGAGGGACCTATAGGGGTTTCGCTTCTAGTGTTTGACAAAAATGAAATTGAGGATATTTTGAACGTGTCATCCACAGACATCAGATATCTTCATTATCTTTGGTGACTTTTTTTGACCTCAAAGAATGTACCTATGTGTGCGTGTCGTGTCGTTGCTGCAACATCTTTGTGTGTGAAGTCAGGGCCTGATTAACCCATAAGCTAACTAAGCTGAAGCTTAGGGCGCCAGGATCAAGGGGGCGCCTGGCGTTGGGATCGGCGCTGGGCTGTGACTTACAGTGCTCACAAAAAGGAGCACACAAACCATCTAGCAATTTTTAACAGATTGTAACAACTCCTAACAACATATTTAAAATTGTTATTTAACAGTTTGTAACACCATAGCACATAATAATATTTGGTAATTCAGTGAAAATACAAATACGTGCGTTAAAATTAAATTCCTGCGTCCATCTCCCTGGCAGCGTGGTAGTAAATACGACAGCTCCACCCGTGTCGCGTTCAGGGCACCCAGGAACCAAAGTGAATGGGTGTCCAGCTTTTTGGCCGGTAGAAGCATCAGGGCCGTCATTGACGGCAGCTGTTCTAAATTCACAATTTCAGGGCACAACTCTCTCCATCTCTGACAGTATATGTATGTATCCTTGGTGTTGACATCTCCAGTGACGTTCAGTTCCGAAGTGATTAGGAGAAATAAGGCTAAGCTGGCGTCCAAGCCGCTCGGTGTGCTCAACAGGGCGCAGCGGTACTTTACTGTAGCGCAAACAGTGCTTCTGTTTAAGTCGCAAGTGCGGCCGCACATGGAGTACAGCTGCCACTGCTGGGCGGGGGCACCTGAATATCAGAATGAATTGACTGAAGTCTTTTGTTCGACTCGGTGCAGAGGCGGGCCATGTGAGTGGTCAACGATCCCATGCTTGCAGGTGGTGTGGAACCTCTTCGCGACAGGAGAGACTTTGCCTCCTTGTGCTTGACCACCGGTATATCTGGTGGGCCGTAAGCTTGTCTGCCACTTTGGTTTAAAAAAAGTGTGAAACGGTACTGTTGAGACGGTGAAACCAGTCAAGGAGGAGTGGCTGGAAAGACACCATCGCAGCCTCACCTACCGAATGTCACAGATACTTACTGGACACGGGTGCATCAGTACGAGTAAGTATCTGCGGCGAAAGTTAACATCCGAGTGTCAGCACTACGGTGATTGCAGCGAGGATATGCTCAGCTTATGTACGGCAACCTCGTTGCGGGCCTGGGCGTAGATATGTTCTCACGCTGGAGACCGTGGTGAGAGCCATGGTCTTCAATGGGAGAAAATAGGACGCCACTGAGTCTTTTTGCGAGCAAGTCATATTTGCGATAGAGGCAGCGGGAGAGGAACTGCCTCCCAAGTACGGCGAGTTGTCATCTTGCCATTCTTACAGAAGCAGATCAGGAAAATGGCGTGACTCTTCACTCCTCAAAGAAATAGGATAGCACCTATTTCCCCTACCCGATACACCATTCGATGGCGTTCAAAGTCTACAAAACAGACTTTGTACGCTATCGCAGTTCCTCCCGTGGGTTTGGGTTTTATCTGATTTCTTGGGGAGATTCGGGTTTAGTCCAGTTTAGTTCAAATTGCCGGAAGTGATTAGTAATGTCCCATCATATCGAGGACACCGCAAGGTTGAAGCAGATTCTAGGACTGTTTGTTATTTTTCTTTTATTTCGTGACAGTCAGGAAAGTTTTTTGGAAGAATAAATAGATGTAATTACCGGAAAAACAAAAGATCTCTTGTTTTATGTCGAAATATCCGGATGGTAATCACCCGGACAAATCGAGCCGTTACATTCAGCTTACACCTAGGATTCAGCTTAGCTCTAGTACCTTATTTGGTACCTTTTATATTTCGTCTACCTAATTACTGACGATTTAATTAACCCCGCCGAAAAACGAGAAGTGTTATAAGTTAGACCTGTGTATGTGTGTGTCTGTCGGTGGCATCGTAGCAGCCCAACAGATGAGCCAATTTTTCGGTTTTCTATGCTCGCAAGCCAATGTGCCGGGGCCATCCCCAGCACATCGGCTTTCGAGCCGTTCTTATCTGTAAATTGTGCATATCATCAGCTCACTTCCTGAGTTATGAAGGATTTTACCAAGATTCACTGGTTCGATTTATCGGAAACTGGATGTACCGAGGTACTTTTAGGTAGATACTTTGATGGTATTTTTATCACGCTTTTACTGGCTGATGCATCAAGTAGTCTGCAGAATACCCAAGTCCTCAGTAAACCATGGGTCATAAGTTCATAAGAAGTCTCAGGATCGGGTTATATTTTATTTTCAAATTAACAAATAATAACGATTAGGAACGTAGGATCAGCTTACGTAAAGCGGTTTACCACTGTTGACCGAAATTCATTTGATCATTTGACGTGTGACCGAAAAAACATTAGCCCATTCTATTACTGATCAATTGAACAACTGGCCAAAAGAGTTTTTATCGAACAAACATTCGGTATTTTTACTATTGATCGAATGAACGTTTGGCCGAAAAACAGTTGACTAAAGAATATTTTAACAGGGGCTGAATCAAAATGGCTAGGTTAGGTTAGGTTAGAACTGCGACCACAACGCACGAGCCGAGCGAGCGAAGCGAGCGTGCCGCGGCAGCGGCCGGCGAGTGCCAGAACCGAATTCTACTTATTTCGCTTTTGTTTGTTGAAATATTCTTTAGTCAACTGTTTTTCGGCCAAACGTTCATTCGATCAGTAGTAAAAATACCAAATGTTTATTCGATAAAAACTCTTTTGGTCAATTGTTCATTCGATCAGTAGTAGAATGACCTAATGTTTTTTCGGTCACACGTCAAATGATCAAATGAATTTCGGTCAACAGTGGTAAACCCTACGTAAAGTGTCTTTTGTAGGTAGGACTTGTAATTTAATTAGTTACAGCTGGGGGCGCATATTCATAGCTAGCTTAGGGCGCGCGGAACCCTAAATCAGGCCCTGTGTGAAGTAGTCTCACTTTTTGAGTTCGTAATGTCTATGACGTGGGCCCGTCTATATCTACCATTACTTGGTCAAAGACCTAAATGAATGAAGAAATTTCATTATTTAATTTTCATTTTCATCCAGTTCCGTATCATTTACTGTAAGAGTTGGTACCCCTTTAATCATTAACACTTTAGTAGGTAGGTATGTAGGTACGTGGTAGGTACGGGGTTTAATCACTAACACTTTTGCATACTTTATTGCGGGACTTATGATACTCATAAGCACAGCTCAAGGGTCATAAAACAGTTAAAAAAACTCATTAATGAAATGATAGTGACCCACTGAACCGCACAGATTAGCCAACTTGCAGAGGTCAAGGTCTGGTTGACCATTTTGTTGCGTTTGAGACAAGCATCGGTTTCATAAGTCGCGTAAAAGCTTGCGCAAACGCAGTCGCGAGACTGTGATTATTGTTATTATTTCACGCTAAATTAGTAGAACGATGGCTAAAATTTGCATTTTAATAATTTGTATGGGTGTAAAAATGAATATTAAAACTTTTTGATTTGGGTATTATTAATAATAATAAGAAGGCGTTGGAATGTGGTGAGCCCATCGCCCACGGGTGGAACAACTATTGTGGCAATAGTTGTTCCATCCGCGCAAGTAACCAGCACTAGCCCAAGGAGTGAGGCACCGTGCCGAAGTGGCTGCTTGGCCCAGGGTGCTAAAAAGACTGGGTCTCAAACGGTCCCCTCGGAGTAACAGGCGCACTCCGTTGTATATAGCCTTCTGCAGGTAAGGGGCGCTGCCTGTGGTGACTTTTACACCCCGTATTATAAGGCCCATGATGAGTTCCAATATAACTGTTGCAAGAAGACGCAGACCTGGCCTGACACGAACAACTCGTCGGGCCGCTACCCCACCATCATCGCCACCAGGAGGCTTGACGCCTGCAGAGCCCGCGAGGACTCAGCAAGAGGCTTCCGCACCTGGTGGAGGGCGACGCATGAGATGGACCAGAGAACAGAATGCCAACATCATGCGCGCCCACTTTGGGGCGACTGGGGGAGAAACCGGGGGAATGGGACGTCGAGCAAGACTACTTCGCAGCTTTCAAGCTCTTGAGCCGTCACTGTCCCACATCACCGATTAAAACCTGGCTGATCGGGTTCGTTTCCTACTGCGTTCTAACGCATTTAGTGCAGACGAACTCGAACAACTACGACTCGAGGCTGTTCCTGCCCCTCCTCTTGCACCAGCACAGGGACGGGTGTCGATTGTCTCAGTACAACATGAAGATGCTGATACTGTGACTGATGGCACTACTCAACCTGAAGCTCGTGATGGGGGAGGGGAGGGAACAGTCTCCCAGGATATGGAGCAAATCAGGAGGATTCTTGAGGAGGCGATTCTGGAAGCGCGTGATATGCCTCTGGAAAGGAGGCCCCGGATTCCCAGAATTGCTCTGAGCCACCAAAATCGGAATGTCGTTGAGGCCGTTAACATGTCACTGCTTCCGTATCTGGAGAACAGCAGCGGTCTCACCGATACGAATTCAATCCTATTCGGCGCCGCAATGGCAGTTTGTCGATACATCGGCGCCAAGCTTCACCCAAATCGGCAGGTGGCAGCTGCTGATGCTCGGCGAGTGAGAGACCCCGAGCCTGCTTGGAAGCGCAGGATTGGAGTTCGTATTGCTGAGGCCAGGGTCCTCATCGGCAAACTGATCAGTTTTAGAAACGGTAACAGAAGACCAAGAGTCTTGCGATTCGTCGGAGCAGCATTTGCAGGGTGTGACTTAGGCTCTGCAGATCCTAATGCTCAGCAACTGACGGACCGCATAGACATCCTGAAACAGAAGGTGTCAGCTTGGAGCAAACGAATCCGACGATACTCGGAGAGAGTTAAGAGATATCACCAGAATCGCCTCTTCGTGAGTGATCAGAGGAAGTTTTACAGGTCCATTGAGAAATCCATGGACAACGCTGCAACTGAGCGTCCGGATGGACAGGTGCTGGTTGAGTTTTGGCGCAACTTGTGGTCACGACCTGTGGAGCATGTGGAGGGGCCCTGGATGCAGGTCATCGAGGATTCCTGTGTGGACTTACCACAGATGGACCCGGTAACTGTCAGCCAGGATGATGTTCGGGCAGCAATTACCAAAGCTCCCAACTGGAAAGCTCCAGGAAGCGATGGGTTGCAAAACTATTGGCTGAAAAGTTTCCGGACATCCCATGAAACTCTCGCAAGACAGTTCCAAGAGGCCCTAGACACGAAGATGCTCCCAAACTTCCTCACCACTGGAATCACTCATTTAATTCCTAAATCAGAAAGTGCCGCGAACCCGTCGCAGTATCGACCTATTACGTGTCTTCCTACACTTTACAAGGCACTAACGTCTGTTCTGGAGGTCAAAGTAGCTAGTCACATTGACAACTGTCGGATCCTCGCTGCTGCACAGAACGGATGTAGGCGAGGGAGTCGTGGTGCTAAGGAACTCCTCCTGATAGACGCGGTTGTTAGTCAGCAGGCCAAACGTAACCGACGTAATTTGTCTGCTGCCTGGATAGACTACAAAAAGGCGTTTGACTCGGTCCCCCATACATGGCTGAAGAGGGTCCTCGAGCTGTATAAGATAGATTATACAGTCCGAGACTTCCTTGGAACCTGTATGGAGCAATGGAGCACAATGCTTAGTCTGTCTGGGGTCAGATTGTCGGCTGCTGAAGACCAGATAATGGTTAAACGGGGTATCTTCCAGGGTGATAGCTTGAGTCCACTATGGTTTTGTCTCTCCCTGAATCCTCTAAGCACTTTGCTGGAGAAGTCGGGGATTGGCTTTCAACTTCGGAGAGGGGGTCCGAGGGTGTCTCACCTCTTCTACATGGACGACCTCAAGTTGTTTGCTCCACACGCTGCAGGTCTGGTGCGACTGCTGGATATCACATGTGATTTCAGCAGTGGCATCGGCATGGAGCTTGGAGTAGACAAGTGTGCGGTTCTTCATGTGGAGGGGGGGAGAGTCATCTCATCGGATCGTATACCCGTATCTGATGGGGTGAGCCTTCGATCACTCTCCGAGGGGGAAACCTACCGGTACCTGGGCATGTCGCAGAATTTGGGTGTCGACATGGCGGGCGTCAAACAGGCTGTTTGCGACGTGTTTTGGGAGCGCTTGGCAAGGGTTTGTACTAGCCTGTTGTCGGGCGTGAACAAGACACGGGCGTATAATGGCTGGGTGATGCCGGTCTTGTTGTATACCTTTGGCGTAGTCAGGTGGACTCAAACCGAATTAGACGCCCTGGACAGAAAAGTCCGCGCTACTATGACCCTTCATAGAATGCTCCACCCGAAGTCTTCGGTTATGAGGTTGTACATCCCGCGAAAGTGCGGTGGCCGAGGCCTTCTTAGTGCTAAGGTCATGCATAATCGCGAGGTGTGCAATCTCAGGAACTTTTTCCTGTCGAAGTCGGACAGTGTGCTTCATGGAGAGGTCAAAGAATGCGATAAAGGACTTACACCGTTATCCTTGGCTAAAATCGAGTGGCGAGCTCCGACGGTACTTGGTACCTCTGAGCGTGAGGCCGTATGGAAGGGTAAAGAGCTGCACGGTCGCTTTTACCAAGCTCTACATGAGCCCCACGTAAACCGGGAAGCATCTGTGCACTGGCTGCGTTTCGGTGACCTCTTTGGGGAAACCGAGGGTTTTGTCTGTGCGATACAGGATCAGGTTGTCAAGACGAACAATTACAGGAGGTACATCCTGAGGGATGGGACAGCGGACATCTGTCGCATGTGTCGCCAACCCGGTGAATCCCTCAGACACGTGACCTCCGGTTGCTCAATGCTTGCCAACACTGAGTATCTGCGCAGGCATAACCAAGCAGCCAAGATACTCCATCAGGAGCTTGCCCTTAAGTACGGCCTCATCGATCAGACCCTGCCATACTACAGCTACCTGCCGGAAGCCGTACTCGAAAACGACCGCGCAAAACTCTATTGGGACCGGTCCGTCATTACGGACAGGACTATTCTAGCGAATAAGCCTGATATCGTGCTGATGGACCGGTCAGAGTCTCGGGTGTTTCTTGTGGATATCACCATCCCGTATGACGAGAACCTCATACGAGCCGAAGCAGAAAAGAAGAGGAAGTATCTGGACCTGGCCCATGAGGTTACCGACATGTGGGGGGTGGTGTCCACAGAAATAATCCCAGTTGTTATATCAGTCAATGGTTTGATCCCAAAGAGCCTCTCAGAACACCTTGGGAAGCTCGGGATTAGTGGTAAATCAGTGATGGCCAGGATGCAGAGGGCTGTCTTGCTCGATAATGCCCGAATAGTCCGTCGTTTTCTTTCCCAATCGCCCTGATGCCTCGGCCGACTGTTACTGACCTCGCCGAGGTAGTTTTGCCGTTTCTCTCAATTAGAGAGGAACGTGTTGTAGCGCCATCTACATAATAATAATAATAATATATTCTTTATTGTACACCAAAGCTTATAAATATTAACAAAATATAGGAGGTATTCTACGGTACAATGGGCGGCCTTATTGCTAGAAGCAATTTCTGCCAGGCAACCTTTAGATGGACTGGACTGTGTTATACTTTAATAATGGGGTTTCAGGTTTGGTGTCACATAATACTTATTAGCAAACTAAAATAAAATAAAATCGATCAATATATACCTACATAAATACATACATACCTACACATATACACACATAAATACAAAAATATACATACTTAAATACATATATACATACAGAGATACAACTATACATATGTTATTACACTTCCTACACTTATATTATACGCACAAAAACTCAGTATACCGGTGGTTTAAATTGAAAGATAGTACTCCTTCACCCTTACCTTAAATGCGCCCAACGTTTGTGCACGCCTGATATTATTGCGAGTATTCTCTGTCTTTCGGCTTTGTTAGCGGTGTGAACGTGCCATGTCTATGTAGTCCTTTTTGTTTGGACGTTTAATCATAGTAGAAATATAGTTTAATGTTGTCTTAAACAGGTCGCATTTTTTTTAACGTGAGGGAATATCCTCATGGATGCTATGCCGGACTTCTACCGACTAAAAAACCTCACGTAGTGCCCAACAGCCTATGGTTGGGAGCCCCGGGTAAGCCCTCGGAAGGATGTCCCAGGACTCCCAACAATATAGGTCGCATTGATAAAAAGTCCCCTATAATGCTAAAATGTCTTTGCAAAAGAATACTCTCTTATTAAACTATGTAGGATAAAATACAATAGGCGAAATGGGGTCGTTACCATTTAAGTAAGTGTTTTCCTACTTCTTGTGTGTATGCAAGTCATAGTCTGTGATCAAGTGTGTGACACACAAAACGAACAAAAGAGAAACCAGACAAACCAATCATATGACTTATATTTTAATATTCATTCATACGGTTCAATAATCCTCTATAGAAAATTAGCATAATCTATCGTCAATATGAAATTTCAACAGGCCGGTCTATCTGTGATACCCTACTCTTTATTGCTTATTTAAATTGTGTTTATTGATGTTTTCTCTCTGCATAGTCTTTGATATGAAAGTGTGTCTATTTGTTTGCTTTATCTTATTCATAACTGTTCGCCTCAATTTAGTGCAAAAAGGACTTATCTAGGAATCGACTTTAGAGAAACACGGAATATGGAGTAAGTTTTGTAAAAATGCTACTACCTAATGTACCTAGGTACTTGGACATTTTATTTTTCTTGTTTTGAGTCAAAGTGGCATCTCTACAATCTACAACGCAAGTGTTTATTCGGGATCCAAACGACATAGGGTGCTAGGGCCAGGAGTAGCCAGGGGTTGCAGCTTTTCAAAACTCTCACCGTTATAATTTCGGTAAATGCAGTCAAGGCAGCAATATGTTATACTCTTCGACGGTTCACTATCCTAGAATGTGAACAGCATACCGCTGCAAACTGCTAAGTGTCAAAAGCGTCTATGAAATATCTATCTCATGGAGTTGTTCTTTTTTGGATTATCAAAGAACTTGTTCTCTGTGGGTCTTAGGCCCTTCGTACACTAGGCTACGCAAATCTTCGATACCCAACGATTTTGGTCTCTAAGCGACTACCGCAATACAAATTCAAAGAGGTTCGTACACAGACATGCGTCGCCGACATTTTGTTCATTCGTCGCCGACGCCAGTCGCGCGCTACCTGCCGGTCGAGGTCGTCGCTACTAACGTCGCTGCGATTTCCAAGATGGCAGAGCAATTGTTGAATATTTAATTTGAATTTAGTATCTGTTTGTAGCAATTCTTTTGCAGCTACAAACAGTATACACTTTAAATTTTTTCTATTTATGGATGAATCAAGAATTTCCTATTACGACGATTTCTTCGCTTTTGATAAAGATAGTAAGCCAAAATCATAGTTACATCGTCACTTGTGTCAGACATTTCGTAAATGAAATTAGTCTGAGACGTGTTGTCGCTATGTCTACAGTGGCAGAATGGACAAAATCGCGTCTTGAGATATCTTGTGTGTACGGTTCGTGCGCTACCAAATATTCGCGACATAAGTTGACAACATTAGTATCGAAGATTTGCGTAGCCTAGTGTACGAAGGGCCTTATTTGACATTCTATCGGTTTTTATTCCAGCTACCTTATTGCAACTTGATACAACTCTACGTTGTGTGACGCATAGGTAACACGGTTTCATGTTTTTTCTAAGTAATACAACGCCAATTATGACCTTTGTACGTAGCCTTCAAAACAGAAAACCGCACTACATAAATATTGTGATCTAAACTAAACAAAAATGAATTAAAACCAAATCCGGTTCAGTCTGAAAACGTTTACAGGACTATCTCAAATCACTAGGTAGGTATTTTATCTCACTCATTGTTTTATCTCAAAAAACGTTCTATTTGCAAAACGTCGTAGTTGCATCGCATCTATTTCCTTAATTTCAACGGCCCTAGTTTCATCAGCGCCATGTTCACCAATCCGTACTGTAGGAGCTGAGTTACAATACTTAGTGAAAGGGCGACACATTCGTACAATTGTAGGTACTTACTCAATATAGCGGCCGCTGCTGGTCTGACCCTTGCGTTTTAAAGACTTACACATTTTCCACATAACACTTTATGGACGATTAACAAGTAGAATTAAAGCACGCTACTCCAAATAAGGAATTTTAAAATATACCTTTCTTCCTCGAAATAGAGTCGAATTTTGTAAAAAGCATGGACCTGCCCTACAAGACCGTTACTTTTATATGACACTCTTTTAAACGGTACTCGCGGAACGTGTGATTTTTAAAACAAAACTCGCCTCAATTACTATACGTGATAGGGTTTTATTAATGAATTTTATGCCACGATATTAGATTTGTGAAATTAGTACTTATACATATAGCTGACTTGCTAGTTGCTACCAAACATTGCCAATTTTGTAGAACTGCATTAGCAAAAAATACTTTTTACCAGTAACTGAATACATTTAAGTATCTAGGTATCTATTTAAATAAGTTATTCGCTACGTGTCCGCATAAAGAATGTATTATTGGGTTCCTAAACACAGAAAGGCTGAAAGCTTTTTGCATACATTTTTCTTACATTAAACCTTGCATTTCTATTCCATTTCGTTACATCCTCTATGAGCTGTTATGTCATATCAAGTTATCATCCAATGCCATGTTATTTTATACGTTATGTTTGTTATAGAAACTTCTTCTGCAGGCCTCTGCAAATCTGCAAAGAAGTCTTCCCATTACTATGTACATAGTATCCACCGTAAGCTTCGCAGAGAGTTTTAGTCCAAGCTTCCCACAAACGTTTCCAAAGCAAGTATTTTCAACATACGCCACTTCAGAAGTGGGTAACTAGGCACGTTGGAGCTCTGTACAACCCGTTTTCCATACTAGAACTAATAAATTCTTTGACTACAATGGACACTTGGCGACCACTTTCGATTTCCCCTAGTTTCACATGCGTGGGCGCATTGTAAATTGTATAATTGGCTTTAGAATGTTTGCCGAATTAGTTTGTTTTTGGAAACTTGTTGTTATTTCACGTCGTGCGTGGTTTTTTTTTCTTTTTTTTTTTCAAATCAAATCAAATCAAATAATTTATTTGCATAGAACAGGTACAGTACAGGTGTTATAAGTTTTAAAAGGTTGTGCGCTGTCCTATAACTTCAATGGAGCGTGCAAATGTTATAAAGCATTACAATATTACTTTACAAAAATTACAGCAAAGAGAAAAAAAAATTAATACATACAAAACAGCAGATTTTTGTGCATGCAATCATTGACAAATAATTATTGGCCAGATTGATATTCTATTAATACTCTTAATAATTTATATTTCAATAAGTATTATCATGTCAGTAAATTTATAATGTCAGAATTAAAAGGGAATAAAATATGTATCAGAATGTCAAATGAATCAAATAAGTCCTTTATGTCAGGTAGTTAAGGTCACCAATATTTTGAGTATTATTAAAATCACAAAAAGTCCACATTAAAATACATTATAATAAGTCTGTTAGGTAGTCTTTCACACTGTAGTAACATTTTTTGTCAGTAAATCTTTCAATCTTTGTTTAAAAATTAACATATTTGATTCCTTAATATCGCCCGGCAGCCTGTTATATATTTTAGGAGCCATGGCGAACACACTATTATGCATTAGAGTAGTCTTTGCTCTGTACATGCATAGACGACTCTTGTCTCTTTGAGCTCGGCCAGATACCTCGGAGGCGAGCACAAATAGTTTTGGATTCATCCTAACGAATACAGCAACTTCAAAGATATAGATTGCGGGCAGGGTCATTATATTATATTGTTTAAAGTAGGGCATGCAGCTGTCAGTTACTTTTAACGAGAACATCGCTCTTAAACATCGCTTCTGTACCTTAAAGATCTTTTCCTTATCAACTGAGTTTCCCCAAAAAATTACTCCGTACCTCAGAACCGACGCCACTAAACCATGGTATGCAGTCAAGAGTGCATCCGTACCCAACCTGTGCAAGCTCATGAAGTGCGTATGCCGACTTACTGAGTCGCTTGCATAGCTGCTCAATATGTGGTTTCCATGTTATTTTGTTATCAATTATTAATCCTAGAAACTTGACAGAGGCTACTTCTTGTACAGGCTGTACTAATACACACATATTTTTACATTTTTAAGTGAGGCAGCACGTTGACTAAATTGCATAAACACTGTTTTACCTACATTTATTCTTAGATTATTTACATCCATCCAGTCAATTATTGCGTTTAGTGAAGTATTAATATCAGATTCATACGAGTCCATATGATTACCTTTAACAGTTACTGTACTATCATCCGCGAATAAAGCCATTGGGTTTCCTGTAGCATTTTTGTTTGCTACAAATGGTACTTACGAGTATGTGTGTATAACAATCAAAAACTTATTTGGCTTACTACTGTTTAACAGATCGATAAAATTGTCATGATATAAATTTACGAAATACTAGCGGACGTCACGCGGTTTCACCCGCGTAGTTCCCGTTTCCGTGGGAATACGGGAATAAAATACATGCCTATATTCACCGCAAAGAGTGTAGCTTTCCAACAGTAAAAGAATTTTTCAAATCGGTCCAGTAGTTCCGGAGCCTATTAGTTACAAACATACAAACAAAATAACAAATCTTTCCTCTTTATAATATTAGTATAGTATTCGACCCGCAATTCAATAGTCCGTTTCCTAGTTAGCACATTATAGCTGGTTTAGTTTTCATGCAGACTGTGCTATAGGACCCTTACCTACAGAAGGCGGGCGTGGCTTGACCCGAATCATTTTAGAACTACATTTAAGATCTCGTTTTAGACCAGTCTTGTCAGTCTCTGCGGCATCTTCGCAAGGAAAAGAATCTTGGACATCTTCGTTTTTCAATATTAGGTTTAACTTCAGTAATGACGTAGGTAATTCCCAACCAAACTGTCAATAGTAATGTAAGAATGCTGCGTCATCTTAAAATATTATGTCCGCATTTCCTCAAACATCCACATCTTTATCATATTTTGATGGCGTCATTAGCAAAGTCACTTCGTAGTTTAAGCACGTGTTATCACAAGTCAATGACCGTGACTTCCTATGTTCAAGGCGAGCGCTAAATATCATATTAATATTATTGATAACTAGCAAAGCTCACGCGGTTTCTCCCGCATATTTCCCGTTCCCGTGGGAATACGGGAGTAAAATATAGTCTATGTCATCCGGGGATAGTGTAGCTTTATAACAGTGAAAGAGTTTTTCAAATCAGTTCAGTATTTTCGGAGCTTATTCAATGCAAACAAACGAACAATCAAATCTCTCCTCTTTTCTTTTTTAATCCACATAAGTGGAAGACAAGCGTACGGCCCCACCAGATGTACCGGCGGTTATGGTCACCGCAGACCGCAGCCTATGGACGTTTGCAACACCAGAGGCGCCACACTCACGGTGCCTACCCTGTAAAAACCTTCTGTGACCCCTTTTGAATAACCCCATACTGTATAATCTTTATAATATTAGTAGGCACAGACTAGCCAGCAGCTGTGGCCTGCGACTAGATACTAGGTCTCGAATGGCTGTTTATCAAGGCACTAAATAACGGACGCGCTGATGGAGCACGTCTGATTTATCTTTGGCTTTTGACATTGACTCCAGACACAGAGCAACGCGACCACCTCGATCGAGATAATTGAAATGTTTCTAAATACAAATTTCCTCATAGAAGGCAACCAGACGTGTTAGAAAATCCATCTAGATGTGCCAAACCAGTTTCAGCGATGTTGATAAATCAATTTATCGATTATAACGAGCATCATGATCCTCAAAACGAAACCCATAAGACATCCTTCAAATCCGTTGATTGTCTCTTACTATATACTACTATATATAGATATTATTATAAAGTGGAAAGATTAGTTTGTTCGTAATCGATAAACTCGGGAACTACGGAGTAAATTTTTGAAATTCTTTCTTCAATAGAAAGTCAAATTAGTTTGACGTAACGTAGGTAGGCTATGTATAATAATGGCTCTTTAGCACAGCGGGTAGGCCGGTGGCGTCCGATGCAGTCATATGAATGGACCCCGGTTCGAATCCCGCTGGAAACACGGTTCTCTTTTTTCCTGGGACATCCTTCCAAGGCACAGAAATCAGAAAAAAGATCAGAAAAATCTTTTTTCTGATATCTGTGTTCCAAGGGCTTACCCGGGACTACCGGCCGTAGACAGTTTTAGTCGGTAGGAGTCCGGATTTCCACACGTAAAAACAAAGACGATAGTCGAATTTTTAATTAGACGAAGTAATGTGACAGCAACTAATGTATGAAGAAGTGACATTAGTTGCTGTCACTTTACTTCGTCTAATTAAAAATTCGACTTAATGTAAATATCTTCATGCAATTGGTCAAGGGAGCGAGGCAGGGCACTAATAAAATTAATATTTGACAGATTCCCAAGCTAGTACCTACTATCAATTATATTATCTATGCTACAACGTCACACATTTTCTGCTGTGTATGCCTAAGCTTGCATGCCAATACTTTCTAACATGACCTATGATAAATATGTATTCGTTTGCATATGCCAAAACAACCAAATAATCAATGTACAACTTGTTTACTTTCATGTCAATGCGTAAGCGTTTACCTAAATACCTGAGTAATAACCTTATCATACCGGCATGGTTGTTGTTATCAAATCCACTACTGTGTTGTGTTATCATACTTATCATATCACAGACATGTGCGCAACTACTGAACGAAATGACGAACAAGCCTGCTGTTTACATATTATCAGTGTCAATACATATTATACCTACTGTCAGTAATTTGTTGAATAAACATTACATATTGGTGTGTAGGAAGAACTTTAATGAGACATGAATAAGATTACAAATTACAAATATAATAAGTCTGGCCTTCCCTAAATAAAGATTTACAATTTACAATAATATTCGTCATAGAATCCTATTCGAATTAACTTGTATTCAACAAGCAAGGTTAATAATGTATATTTGGTAATTATAAATAGGTCTAAAGTCAAAGTCTACAAACAGTTCATTCTCCCAGTATAAGACTGGGCTTTTCCAAGGATACTGGCTAGTCCAAGCCATAAATGTTCGTCTCAATAGTCTGGGTGTTTCTATGTATAATATGTATGTATTTAAAAAGTATATAAGTATCAATATCCGTGGTCTGATACCCATTACACAAGCAGGTGCATATGTGAAATGTCCGTGAATATTTATTTATTTAGTACTTAGTACAATGAGCTATGCTTGAAGTTTCTCTGATGGATTAACTCCAAAACAAGGTTATCCGTCAGTAAACCAGACATAATGGTCGACATGTTAAAGTAGCAATGGGCTGGCCGATGACTGGATAGATCAGGCGAGTTCTGAAGTGGAGACCTCGACTCTGCAATCGTAAGATAGGATGCAACGCCATAGGTCTTATTGTCAATGGTGGGGGCCCGTCAGATGAATCGAGGACGGCCAGGAATTTGTTATGGCAAAAATTGGGAGATGTCGTACGTCCAGTGAACTGCACAATAGTATCTAATCAGTGATTTGATGTGCCATAGGACTATTAGATTGATCGATTGCAACAGACGGACGTAGACGCTTCCATTTTTGGGATTGGCCCTTCTATAGGTCAGACGACATTCAGAATAGAAGGCTTTAGATACCCTGAAGGCTTCATTTCATGCGGGATATATAATAATGACGTGAATGATATGATAATAATGACGACACGCATAATACATATTTTCTTACTACATTACATCAAGTGATGTTTTACAAGTGTTGTGCAATTCAAGACAGATTTGTTTACGAAAAGGAAATATTATATTATATTATATCGACAGTAATGATGAATTAGTATCGTTTAGATATCAGCCAGTGATAGACGTTGGAATTTGTTTGTTTGTTAATGTGTTTCGTGTTTATATACTACCATGTTGGATGTGGTGGAAGTGATCAATTCTGTGCCTCCTGCTACTACCAGAAGATGCAGGGTCAGTTATATTTTTTTAGTTACACGGATGCCGATAATAGTACCTGTAGGTATAGTTATAGGTGTAATATGTGTTAGGTCTTACATTCATCCTATGATACAAAATAATAACAAATATGTTATTATCTATTCACTTTTCACGGTCTTCGGCATCCTCGCTAAGAAGACATTTCCAAACTCTCGCATTTATTCAACATTCTATTCATGCTAAAAAAATCTTTGAATAACAGTTTAGTTTTTCAAACAATAGTTTACAAGAAAAGTAGATAGGATAGAAAATACAAGCATTCAAATTCAAGCAAAATTTACCGCTTATTCTCTTTTATATTTGGTATTATTTTATAGAGTTCGATCTGCGGTCGCCACTACCGACGTGAATCCTCTCATAATACAAGTAAATCAGCATGGTTGAGATAAATATAAATACCTTTACCTTTATAAACCCGTAACGCAGTTTAATTGCGTAGATAATATCTATTTTGTAGTTCAATCATGTGAAAGTTTACACATTTGTCTCACTAAAAGCACAGCATATTATAAAATAGCATATTTTCTATGTTATCGTATAATTTACTAGCTGTTGTCGGACTTCGTACGCGTGAAAATTATGTTATAATGCCAATTTGATTGCTCTCTGCTTAGCCCCTAGGATATGTAGCGTGATAATATATAGCCTATTTGAAGACCCTACCCTTAGTTCATATTTGTGCAATTTTAATCAAATCTATCGAGTACTTTCCGAGATCCTTCCGGGCAAAGCGAAGCAAACAGACAAACAGACAAAAAAAATTCTAACAATATTTTCGGCTTCGGTATCTTATGTTGAACACCCAGCGACTATTTTTTTAATATTTCCAATGTACAGTTTTCACTTTTCTATCATTATGTTATATGTATACTGGGTGTAACAAAATTATCTCTCAAAATTTCATGAGATGACTTGGCATCGGAAATCAAATACAAATATGTATTTAATAAAAAAGGGGGGCTAATTTTTTAATATTTTTTTTAAATTTTGTCGCACATTAATAATCCGTTTTTTACCGCGGCAATTCGAGGTAACATGGTCGCCGTGGCAAAACAAACACGGAGCACCGGTCTGGCTGTCGTTGTCGCTTTCTACTGCCGCTCAGTAGCGATAGAAAGGGTGATAATGAAAGTTTATAGGACCTTTAAAATGGATTTACGGTTAAAGTATTCATGTGATTTTTTTTCTTCATTTTTGTAATGTTTCTTGGCGGATGCCACGCCACGTGACGAAATTTGAACAGGTAGTTTGGTTACACCCAATAGATATTGAACATCTTTACACAAAACCTATCTATCTACCTAAGTAGGTACCTACTGCAGAACAAACACTCGAATATTCTAAATTTCGCTGCAGAACTCAGAATTACTGCGATCCTGTTAATTGCACCTAATTACCTACTTCATTAATGTAGATACACAGTTCATTGCTATTGTCACTGATGAATGTAATACGACTCCATGTTTTTCATTTACGTACTACTGCTTAATGAGTACCTAATTAATTTGTAGCCACTGACCTGTACAGGTCAGTGTTTGTAGCGTTCATTGATGATTCAGTGTTCAGAGAACATGGAACGTTGTCAAAGTGAAGTTAGCACTTGTGACGGACTTTATGTTGATAAAATCAGCTAAAGTAAATTTCCTTCCTTATCTATGAACATTATAGTGCACACAAAGTTCTCTTATACGCAGTAATTATAAAGGAGGAAAGGATCTTATTTATAGGACAAAAAGTAGCTTACCTTTTGGTACTACCAACATTCATGACTAGGTACTTTAATCTATACCTTTACCAAACAGCTAGATCCGTTCAGCCGTTCGAACGTAAAAAAGAAGCATCCATAACGTAAAGCCATTTTTACAAATAAAATATAAAATTAGTTCGATCGTCGGAAACACGTAACAGTTTGGGAAAAAATCCAAGCAGTCCGGTCTTCGGCTTCAGACTAAAAGCAGAGTGATTCTACTATCCTAAAAGCAGAGTAGATCTACTATGCTAAAAGTTTGAAAAAAAATGTCCAAGCAGTTCGAACATCGGACTTCTAGTTGAACTCGTCGCAATAAGCCAAACTTTCGCGTTTATAATATTAGCAAGGAAGTACTCCACGTGACTAGCGACAACGTAAATAATTCATCAAAACAAACGCACATGACGACATGACCGCTGACTTGAAATTATAAATGTGCTGATCGCAAATTGTAGTGTTTACACAATTTAATTACCTGCGTTAATAATTGGATCGTCCAAGGGTCAAAGTCGAAATAACATCAAAGTCCAATAGTGTGAAATGACAGGCAGATGCATGCACAGGAGCCTTGCTTAGAGCTGAAAGACAGTGACTTGCTTCAGCTGCATCTATGTACGGAGCGTCGCAGACTCACAATCAATGTGTCCGTAGTACGCAGTGCGTTTGTTCGCTGGACTCAAGTTACTAAGAGATTTGCTTGTCTCTTAGTAACTCGCCAGGAAACTAAAGTGTGGCCTTACCGTTAGTGCCCTTAAGCATATCGCCGAAAAAGAAGCATCGTGTATTACACCATATTTCGCCATGCATTGGTAGATATATTTGGCAGCTCCAATTTGTAACGGTAAGAGAATTACTATAAGCCGGGCGTGATCATATTCATAGTCTATTGATATACGAAGATAATATTGTATTTCTTGAACTGAATATACCACCATCTTTCGAATATTTTTTTTTTCTATAAAATGTCGAAATAAAATGTATTCGCGAATATTTTTTTACATAGCCATCTGATCTCAAAGTAAGCTAGGATTAACCTGCTTATTTTATGGGCTCATAAAGATTCTGTGGAAAGGTAGTTTTAGCTCATATGGCTCTGAAGACTTGCTCTTAATAGCCCAACAAGTCAATACTGTCTGATCTTCTAATAAATACCTCTATGTAGGTACATTACATCTACCCCAAAGGCTCGAACTGTTATCCGTCTGTCATCATGATGTGCCAATTAGGAGCCGAAGTCGGACAACGGACCCCACCAAGATTATCGTGACCTGCATGGGTCACGATGATCTTGGTGGGGTCCTGTAGAGTATATTCATAAGAGATCCTTATGAGTGCAATGCTGTACTCCTTCATGCTAAAACCACACGCTGCCCATTCATTTGCTTACGGACTGCCTATACCAAGCTGATATGTAATGGGTCCTTACCGATCATGAGACGGCTGCACTGGCAAAGTGATGCAGGATAGCTTGAATTTATTTATTTATTTATTTATTTATTATACATATACTTTATTGTACGCCAAGATAGTATTACAATTTACAAACTTGATATAAAATAGCAATACAATGGGCGGCCTTATCGCTAAAAGCAATTTCCGCCAGGCAACCTTTGGATGGAAATATGATGGTAGGACAGAAACTGGTAGTCGTTGGCATCGAACTTATGGTATTATACCCTACAATAGGTATAACAAAAGATAAAAGTACAAAATAGCATCTATAAAATAGCATTAAACCCTGCATTAACCCGTTTGGCAAAAAATGATTGCAATTTGTACGTCATGTACGTCCAGCAGTAGACTGCGAGGATCCGCTGATATGATTGATTGAGATTACTTTCCTGCAAGACCCTGACCACTGACCTCAGATTCGACATATTTACATATAATTTTTAGAACAAAAACATCGTGACAGCTTCAAAATAACATTCGTCATCCTTATCTTGCCGAGCCTTGGATAAAACCAGAAATACTCTGATTTATTCGTTTCTTCGCAGATTTTTATCTTCTCAAGAAATATAAACCTTATTGTCCTCTATTACAACTGGAATTTAAGACATTTTTCTTTAAACGCGGTTAATTTATTTAAAAATTATTCAATAAAATGTGAATTCCGCTTTCGATATTTTTTTTAATCTTGACCTCGATACACTACGAGTTCGTCTACTGCAAGATGGCTGATTTACATAAAGAGATAATAGCAGCCATTTTACAAAACTTTTATTTAGTTTCACCTGTCTCAGTGTTTTGGAATCTTGTTAGTCAAAACAGAAATCAGATTTTAAAATTCTCATCACATTTTAAACTTCTTTTTAAATGAACTTTGTGCGATTTTATAGGGGAAGAACATACATACATTATAGACAGACATCTTTATCGCTGTAAGGGTAGGCATATAATCTGCCCAAATTTACCTTCCATATTTTTCCGACGTAATAGGTGGCGAGCCGTATTGCCGTGTTGAAATGGACAGGCGGTTGTGACTTCCCGCTGTTGAAATTTCACAAGTCGTCCATAAGGCCTTCAGCTTGGATTAATGACTGACATTTACTGGCAACCGGGACCAACGGCTAAGCGCGCCTTCGGAAGCACGGAAACACTAGCAAATAAATGTAACAAAGTGTTTACGTGGTGGTAACCCATCTGGGTTCGTAGTAAGTACTGATCTAAACGCTGAAGGTGGGCCCATTTACTCTAAAAGCGATGCAACTATCAAACCTACAATACTGCTAAATCTAAGACGACACTACGAACCCGAGTAATTCTTATACAGTACAATTAGATATACTTATATTGTGACTTTTTCCTAACTGTTATTAACGATTTCTTCTCTTTATTTTCAGATGGACAGCAGCTCAGAATCGATGGAGCTAAGACGGGAGCTAGACGCAGTAAGGAACGCATTGCAGCAGCAGTCGGAATCAGTCCTTAAACAAAGACACCAGCTCGTAGAGGCCGGGCAGGCCCTTGCTGCGCGTGAAAAGAAATCTACCCAGGAGAGGCGGCTAAGAAAAGACCAGTTAGCATTAGTCCTCCGGTCATTGGTGCTGCTGGAATCTCGATTGACCAGGGAACAGAAACAAATACACGTAGCGTTGCAGCAAAAGGAGAAAATAATCAAAACTCAACAAGAAGAAATCACCAAGCTAAAAGCCCGTAAACCTTACTGTAGCAATTGCCAGCAACTGCTCGGCTTCACCAGCGAACAGACCAACATAGAAACTGATCCAGAGTTCCAGAGCTTAGAAAGCACAGACTCAAGATTTCAAAATACATTTGTAAGAAGTTGTAGTTATCGTGAAAGAAATTCGCCACCGGCATTCCAAAAGAATACTAGGTTAAGTAAAAGTTTCCAATACCAATTACCAAAAAGTGACCTTGCTTATTGCAACACAAGTTCCAGTGAAGAAGGGAACAATGCTAGTGTCAGCAGTAAAGGTACTTTTATTAAAAACAAACAAGCCTTCGTTAGACGCGACGTTTTCAGAAGATCAAGAAAGTACTCTGGGAGAAAAAATAATAATAAATATCATGAAAATGCAACAAAAGTTTATCAAGGACACAATAGCAGCAGTGCTGAGGAATGCATCGGTATGAGTTATCAGGTGAATCATGATGATAATGATATCACTGCAAATCAAATAGCTAATGACATTAGAAGGGCGTCCTTGAAAATAGACCAACTTATTGGAGAATCTGCAAAGGAGTTCGAAAACACAGCCAGTGATTCTAGCAAGACCTATTCCACTAAAATGGAAAAAGTACATGGAATCAAAAGGCAAGCGTCTGATGAAATCAAAGCTAACAGACAGCTTTTCCTAAGTAATGTTCTTAGTGAAGAGAACAGTGAAAAGCCTTGGTATTGTAACGTTAGCGATCCAGAACAGGAAGGTGACTGCTTAGAACAAATGTCATTAACTAATAAGGCAAAATCTACCGATAATCTTTTGACAGAGTTGCTTGACGTGGAATTGGTGTCCACTAAAAACGAAGTATTGTGCAATAACATAATAAATGGCCATGAAAGATTCAGTCCAAGATTTGATGACAAAAATAATAATATTGAAACTAACTTGAGCAAGCAGGCAGCTCAATCTGAAGTTAATGAAAATTGGTATGCTATTACCAGTGATGCTGACGAAACTTCTACCAATGAAATATATAAAAACAATCCAGTCTTGGAATGCGTTAACCAAATTTTACTTCAAAATTCTTTGGATGACAGCAGTAATGACAATTCTAAATCAAGTGAAACTCCCAGTCCGAAGGCGTCAGCAAAGCGTGTGCAGTTCTCGACTTTAAACAGCATTTCTTACGATGAAAATGTCAGAACTAATAACACTTTGCCTAGACCCGAGAAAAGAGCAAATAAAATTGTCAAATTCAGTCTAGAAACCGCTTCTGAGCATAGTTATGAAGTACCGAATACCGCTCAAGGCTTCCAATACGAAGTACAGAGTTTATACAGTAATGAATATGAACCTATCATAACGAAATCGAATGACACCAAGCCTGTGCCGGTGCTGCGACAAATTCAATCAATTGATAAACCAAACATCCCAACAATTAGAGGCTCCATAGTAAAAAATATCGCTGCTAATATAGAGAATCGTAACTTGAACAACACTAATAGTGTCGCGGAAAGGAAGAATGATCATGATCTTGGGTCTATGAAAATATTTAACAAAAGAAAGGTACCCCGAACACCTCCCGCCCTGCCGCCTAAGCCAAAAAACCTCTCGGCTAAATGGAAAGCTGATAACACTGTCAAAATTATGACAGAAGAAATAGACTCTGAAGCCGTTGCGGCTAACCAACGGGTTGCAGATGTTAAGACGAGAAAACTGGGGCAAGTAGCAACTGTAAATAATATTGAGCCTGACTATTGCTCCATTTCAGAGATAAATGTTCCAGTAGTTAGCAATGGAAAGAGGGAGTTGCTACTTACACAGCCAACGGTGGAGATACATAACGAACAGTATCCAGTGCACGCAATAAGTCCACGTAATAGCATCGCTAAGGTGGTATCTTTGCCAAGGATCCAGAATAAGATTAGTGATAAAGACATTCCTAAACTACCTCAAGTCACTGAGATAATCATTCCAGACGAAGATGACAAGCCAAATGAAGAACAGAGCCGATCCTTCCAACAAACTTCAGAAAATTACTTGTCGAACTTTGTAATGCATCCTTTGCAACCAAAATTAGACCCTCGTGCTTCCATTCAAATGGGCAATACAGTGTCCTCTATACTATCTGAGATTAATAAAGGCGGCAAGGGAGGAAATAAACAAATCAATCTGACCGAATTAGACAATCAATTCAATCATGGACCCGAGAAGAATAAAACTAGTAATGCTGAGATGCATAAAGCTGAGTATCTGGATGACATAGACAAATTTGATTTGTCACAAAACTTTGAAGAGTTTAAGATTGACGATGAACTCGGCAGCATAGTTGCAGAGGAATACCGCATCAGCTCCGGCAGCAGTGACGGTTCTATATCCGATGTCGTAGTGGAACAGCTCACGAATGTACCTGATCAAGAGAAGCAGCATAATACCCATAATAATGAAGACAATAGAAAAGCTAATAATTTTCTTGAGAGCAACGACAGCGCTTTAAACAAAGGTTCGTCAAAAAACGCCAAGCTGTCTAATAAGCCTGATCTCCTTTCTAATATAGAGAATTTAGAGACTGAATCTGTAAGGAACTCCGATATAGAGTCTAGTAACTCATCAGGGAGTAACAGTGGTTCCTACAATACCGTAAAGTGTGAACCAAGGATGGTTTTGCATAACAATGTGGAGGTAAACGCACCTAAAACAAGAGGCTCCTTCGATTTCTTCCTAGAGACGTCTGGTCTTAGTTCTAAGTCTATATTTACATCGAATAAGAATTATATTGGGCTAAGGCCGCCTAGTGCTAACCACAAGAGCGTACTGAAGCCTAAAGATATCAAGATGCGTGTGAAGAACCCTATGGCAACGAACAAAGTCAACGAGAAGTCTATGACGACAGCTATTAAATATTTCGAACCGTATGTGTAAACTTAATGTTAGTTAAATGTACCTATATTATTTTTCTAATGAAATTATTAAGCTTATTTATTGTAAAAATGAACTTGCCGGCGTAATACTATGTACTAATGTATGTATAATGTTGTACTTGTAAATATTACAATTATACCTAGTTATATTGCAGTTATAAAATATTGTAACATTTTTTCAATAGTTTCATTTCATGGAGCAAACCTATGTACGCGTGAAACTCTCCACGAACTTATCCACCAAAGACCATGTAAGGAGATGACAACGCGGCGAATTGTGGGAAGGTGTTTTACACAGCGCCACGTAGTCCAAACTAAGCTTATATACCTAAGCAGAGAGCTCAATGGGATCTAGGTAACAAGATTCTAAAAATATTTACTTCGGATATATTTCTAAATACATTACATTATATTTTACCTAGACAACACCCAAACTCCGAAATTAACCCTGGATCACATAAATATTTGTCCGACCCGGGTTTCGAATCCGAGAGCTCATCACGGCAGTCATTTACACTACTCTGCCACTGACTGCGCCACTGAGGTAGTCAAATAATAGCAGTAGATATGAAAAGCGAACCGGGTATGCTCTTGAAAGAGAATCGCCAACCCTTTTTTTTCGAAGTGGAAGTCCTCATGGATGTCATGCCGGACTTCTACCGGTAAACAGCAGGCGCACACTGGGCGACAGTCGCCCAATGTGCGCCTGCATCGGGCGACTTGTCACCGCGACGTATGCTGGCGTCGGCGACATGTCGCGGCGACAGGCGTCGAGCAAAAAGCTGTCACTCGGTAACTGTGTCGCCGTGTGGCCGCGACTCCCCTTGCTTGTCGCCGAGTCGCGACGACATGTCGCCTAGTGTGCGCCTACTGTAAAACGTGTTATTCTACAGTAGCCGCACTTCGGGTAACACAGCAATCAAAATAGGCAACCAAACTGCTAGAGGTAAAATAACTGTGAACTGTGATTATAAAATCCGTCATGAATGCTATGCCGGACTCTCTAACCGACTAAAAACCCTACCTACTGCCTACGGTTGGAAGCGCCGGGGAAGCCCTTGGAAAGATAATCCAACAGACCTTGGCTACCACTGCATCGTACCGTCTTCATGCCCCCAGTCATAGAGCCCGACAATCTTGGGCGAAGACAAGTCTGCGGCGCCCCCGTCAGTCTGCGGAACTCGGGTGGGAGAATTCTCTCTCGCTCCCTTCCCGCCCGCGCCGCCTCAAAACCGCCTAGTCAAGAATCTTCAAACAGGATTATTATTTGAATAGCAATATTTATTTTAACTACTTTTGCTCTTCACTATCAGTAAGGCGTTCAGCTTCAAAAGGGTTCTCGGCCATTTCATCGGCGCTGACTTAATTGAGTCTATGAACATAACAAAATACCTTGAGTCAGTCTGCTGCTAAGGTCCAAGATTGATGTAATTTCGCTTGTGCCACAATGATTCCGAAATTCCGATTACGCTGAAAAGGTGATCTATAAAGCCATTAGTAGACCTGCTTGATTCTGTATGCCTGCGAAAAACGGGTGGTGCTTGGAGGACACAGGTAGGTGGTGCATGTTGTAGAGGTGATTATACTGTGGTGGTCTTGTGACGTCACGCAGAGGAGGTAAGTAGGTAGGTACATAGTAGCACAGGTAATATATTTTAATAGTAGTATTCTAGGTACCTAGGTACTTGGGTAACCTTTATGTCTTTGGTATGAGCATTTTTTAACAAAGATACGTGGGGAATAGCAGCCGAAGAAATAAATCCAAGAGTGTTTTTGGATGCACATGCTGAATAAAGCGCGTGGAGGGAGCGGATTGTGGGCTTCATAGTATATTTAGGGATTTACAATAAAACTATGCCTCCCGCGGCGCCCGTTCCCGCAATCCCATGGTCACTTATTACTGGGATCAAAAGTAGCCTGTGTTATTCCTGACTGTACCGTTTTTCAGCCAGATCCGTTCAGTTTTTAGAGAGTGAATGAGTAACAGAATGTATTGTTGATAGAAATATAGTTGTATCGGTTTTAGTTGGTCGGAGCGGAATGTCAGAAAACTAGGCACGTAACCGCATAAGTATACCTATAGACGAATTCAGGAGGTACAGATTGTGTTTCTCCAAATTATAGGTACCTACCTGTTTTAGTTTAAATCGCTTCTTGAAAACTACAAATAATATCTATCTTCTATCTACATTCTACATAATTATTGAAACCCAGTCTGATTATTATACTATTTTAATCTAATCTAAATAGCTATGATAAAGGCCCTGCATTGATTGGCATAAAGGTATGAGTCCTGTCTCGGCAGCAAGCAGCACCGCTATCATCACCGCAGTGCTGCTGATGAGGTGAGGTGATGCGCGGCAATGCTGCCTGCCGCGTAGATTCCCAGCACACGGCAGCAAAGTCGCACTGCACGTGATGTTATTCTTTAATAGATAATAATTATATTATAACGAAAATTTTTATGACTGCTATCATAAAAGGGTAGATATATTAATTGTTTTTTTGAATCAGATAATTTATTTACGTACCTACCCACATAATATAGTTGCGGCGGTGACGTCTCTACTGGTCTGTCGCGGCGGCAAGGCGACAGTGCCGCGCAGTGCTATCGCTGCGATGCAACCGCGACCCTCTACATTACTGCCGAGTTCGGACTGTATTCTAATATAAACCTATACAGATAGTATGCAGACCAGCGGTGCTGCTTGCAGCCGATTCGGACTCATACCTTTAGTCATTTCATTGAAGCATGCTACAAATACAAAAATATTCAGAATTTAACCTTTATAAATTTATTATAAACTATATGTACACATTCCTTAAAAAAGTCTAGGTTCAAATATTCGTTATTTCTTTTTCTTCTTTGATCCTTTGTCATCTTTTTTCTTCAAATCTTTCTTTTGAACCTGAAATAATATAGACAGTCATTTATTACTTTAGGAAGTTCCTCGAAAAGTTATTTGTTAACAAGAAATGATAGAACATTAATGTAATTTAAAAATTCCATGTGACCATGTTGAAGGCTCTATGAATATTATGTTTTTGAGTCTGAAAAATATTTGCAAATGAAAACACAGCATTCACCAACAAAATATACAGAGCAGGATAATCTACTTTGTGACTTAGTTAATTTGGCAATTTACAGTAAATGCACTGTAAACGTAGAATACCCTTAACTGAAGAGCATGTATGAAGACACTTATGAAAGCGAACGTTGTTTGCCAGGGTCTTAACAAGTGGAAAGTCATAGTCTCTGCCTACCCTGATGGGAGACAGGCATGATGTTATGTATGTATGTTCCACCCAGTTGCCCCCTTGCGCCCTTCCAACCCCAAAATCAACGGTGGTTAAAGGAAATTTGTAGCAAATCATTACCCATGTATAAGCCCCGCAAGTTGGTAATGCGCTGGAACCATGTCATAATGACAGCTAAGTGAGCGCACTGCGTACGGTATTTTTTTAGTTCTTTTTTCAAAATGATAGATACCTTTCCATAGCTGGTTAGTAAATGTCCGACATCATTATTTGCCCTCTTCTTCTTCTTACCACCGGTCTGCAAAATGCTCTTTGATCTCATTAAGTCTCTCTCCTCATTGGCTTTGAGCTTTTCTTCTTTCCTTTTCTGTATTAATTCTTTGTAGTTGATATACTCTTTTTTTGGAGGCTTGGCACCTGTAATAGTTTTATTTTAGCTTTGCATAAATGGCTAGCTTAAGTGTGCGGCTGTGTCAAATTAAGCTAACTTTACTAGCAACTAAAACAATAGTTAACTTGAAATTAATGTTCACTTGTCACAAGAGTGTAAAAAAAGAGGCAGTGTTTTAAAGGAAAGTTATTTTAAATGCTAATACAACCAATATAGCACTTAAAAACCACAAAGACAGAATCCTACTCCATAATCATTTCAATTTGAAAGTTTGTGAAGATGTTTATATGTATATTTGGATGTTTGTGATTCCATCATGCTCTAACATTGGCTGAAATTTGGTATAGGCTTGTGGCATAATGAAGCAGTTAATTCACAAAAAAAAATATAAAGAGTAAGTATGTACACATGTTATCTAATCTAACCTAAACTGCAGTGCGAAATTGTGGATGCTACCCTGATGAATTTTCCAAAATTAGTGTATTTCGAGTGTTTTATGAATAAAAAGAGGTTGATTTTTACATATAAAAGTTTGACAATATGCACAAGTGTCGGCAAGTGATGTAACACAGTGAAACATGACTCTTTCCTTTTTAGACTAACGCCAGCAACACTTCTAGTAAAGACCAACCGCTTAAATAGAGAAGATTGACTTTGACTTGACTTAGGGCTGTAAGTACTTGACTTTGACTTGACTTAGAGGACGAGGACTGAGGAAAATTACATAAACAGCTAAATAATAAAAGAGTTGGCAGTATAGTTTTAAATACCTTCGCCTGTTTTTGGACGAACAAAGCAACAATAACAACAACTAACCTAAACTAACCGCCAGGGCAATTTTCGCTTCTTGTTTCTTTGCTGGGTCAAAACCAGACATTCCAAACTTCAGAACTTCGTGTCGCAGTGTTTTAAGGTCTAACTCTTTGTTGAATTGCTTGCCTTCTGCTATAAAATCACTACTATCGTTGTCATTTTTACTTTCTTTCTTCTTTGGCTTGTGTGCTTCATATTTTACAAACTTGAAATTACTTTCTGCATTTTTTAGAGCGAGTGCAGCTTTTGTCATTATTAGGGACATTTATCTTGTTTTAAACAATACGAATACAAAACTAAAAATAAAAGCTCACGCACGACCTGTGCACATGCAGTGTAAAGTGTAAACTGTCATGTCAGTGTCACTGTCAAGTTGACACACTGTCAACTGCGCAATAATTACTTTTTAATTTATTCGGTCCGCATCAGTTCCACATTCCAAAGTCTAATGCTTCCTCCGGGTTTACCACTGGTGACCGAAATTCATTTGATCATTTTATGTGTGACCGAAAAAACATTAGGCCATTCTACTACTGATCGAATGAACAATTGACCAATAGAGTTTTTATCGAACAAACATTTGGTATTTTTACTACTGATCGATTGAACGTTTGGTCGAAAACAGTTGACTAAAGAATAATTTAACAAATAAAAGCGAAATACGTAGAATTCGGTTCTGGTCGCAGTTCTAACCTAACCTAACCTAGCCATTTTGATTCAGCCCCTGTTAAAGTATTCTTTAGTCAACTGTTTTTCGGCCAAACGTTCATTCGATCAGTAGTAAAAATACCAAATGTTTGTTCGATAAAAACTCTTTGGGTCAATTGTTCATTCGATCACAAGTAGAATGGCCTAATGTATTTTCGGTCACACGTCAAACGATCAAATGAATTGCGGTCAACAGTGGTAAACCGGCTTCCTCCACATTACTCGCGAAGTTGAACGAAGTTGGACGAGTACGATAATGTGGAGGGAGCATAAGGTTACAGGACCATGCTACCACAGATAATATAATATATTCTATACAGATGCACGAACAGGAACAAAAATCGGTCTGTTCCATAGATTTAGAATGTACAAGATGAACAGTGTCAAACTGAAGACGAGACCAAAAATGAAAGATCTATGTGTGGGTTAAATAGTGTTGTTGAATGGTCACACCTATGTTATCGATAAAAGTATCTGTATAAATCCTTGATGATCTAACCACAGGATGCGCCTTACTTAAGCATTGTTTTCTGCCATTGCACATGACCATTTGGTCTTTTGGCTTTATGAAAAGCCTGTACATCAGTACATCATTTTATATGATTAAACTAGTACATTACATTGTAGTTGACTGTACAATAACAATTAACACCCAACAGCCATTACGCGTTTGTCGATTAATACATTTTTAAATGCAATGAAATTTTATATGTCTTTGTGTTTCCCCCTTCACTTGTATGAAAACTGGCAGAATATTTTTGTATGCGGTGGTTCGCAAAGGCTAGTCCCGTGTTATATGGTCTAAGGTATAAATGGATGGAATGGAAATGAAACTTCTAAGCACACAAAGTGCTTAGAAGTTTCATCTCCAACTTCTTGTTTTGGGGAATAAATTGTTAATTTGAATGTAATCGACTATGAAAAAGTAAAAATGGGATTATATGGGGTAACTCGTAATATTAGAAATTCTGTAGTGATTTTACGAATTTTGATTCAGTGTGTGAATGTGAAAATACACTTTTAACATGTAATTTATGGCATCGTACATTGCATTGTTGCCGTACATATATATTTTGCCAATTAAATTTGAAATTTTACTAAAAATCCAACTCTTATCGTAATACGAAACCTAGAAACTCATTTATTATTGAACCCTAGTAACAATAAAAGATATTACCTACTCGTAGATTTTTTTAAATATATTAAACTCGCCAAATTGACGTCGCCACTGATGGAAACTAATGGAAAGCCGTGGCGCATCTAGCGAATGGGGGCCATGCTTACAGCACACAAGACTTCTGACAGTAGTCCTCAAGTTGGCGACCCTATGATGTGCCTCTTCACGCTCCGCTTGTAGAATCCGGGATTGTAAACTGAGGGAAACACATGTGCGGGCAGGTCGTTCCAGGATTTTGTAGTTCGACAGAGGAACGATCTTTTGACACGCTCAGTTCTGGCGAAGATTCTCTCCGCTATATATGAGTGGCACCTCTGCCCGACGTGTTGTTAGGAATCGGAAAGGAGATGGTGGGATCAGGTTGAAGAGCTCTTCAGAACATTCGCCGTGATACATTCAGTAGAAGGCAGCCAAGGACGCTATGGTTCTTTGCTGCGCTAACGGCTCGAGGCTTACCGTCATCTTAGGACAACCTATAATTGAAATCGGATAACACGTCTCTGCATAGCGCCAAGCGCGTCCAGTAAGTACCTCGCACAGTCATCCCAAAGGTGAGAACAGTATTCGACGCAGAGGCTAATCTGCGCTTTGTACAGCAAACATCCCGGTGTGGCGTGGAGTACCTTAAGTGAAGTAAAATTATAAAAATTCAACTCAAAATGGATCACAAATTTTGGAAATATTATATTAAAATAGGCACAAAACCCTAAAAAAAAGGTTAAATAACACAGTTCGAGTAAAAATCAATCATATTTACAGTAAATTAAATCCAGATAAGTTTGTTTGTAGCAATGACACTATAATGAACTATCGACATCCTTATCGATACCTACCCATGACTATTTTACTGTAAACAGCCCTTTCTATTTCTGCCTTATATATCCTCCAAAAATGCATTTACACATTAAATATTGTGTTATGTATGAAGGAAAATGCATAATCTACGTTATGAGTTGAACTTTCAGTGAAATTTTACATCCAATTTGGCAAAATATGTACGTCAAAAATGGAATGAACGAAGTCACAAATGACCTGTTAAAGGAGACTTTCTTCGTATAATTGCGTTTTGTAATATCCTATTCACACACTAAACACGACAATATTGTTGAAAATATAAAATTTTCTATTTTAATCGTAAGATCACTACAGATTATTGGATATTATGAATAACATAGAGCCGCCATAGGATCCCAGCGGGCTCAGCGATTCAAAATACTGACATATGAGTACACAATTTGCTTTCTCTTTTCCTCTCGAGCTAAGTGCTATGGATAATGAGGTCTCGCTCGCACGCTTTGTATATCTATATTGAGAGTAGCGAAAAATTCTAAATCTATGGTCTGTTCCTTGGTAGTGACCATAGATTTAGAATTTTTCGCTACTCTCAATAGATAAACATAGTGTGCGAGCGAGACCTCATTTACCAGTACACATAGCTCGAGAGGAAAAGAGATAGCAACTTGTGTACTTTTATGTCAGTATTTTGAATCACAGAAACCGACGACACCCGCGTGGTGCTATTATGTCATTCAAATTATACAATATTCTGTAGTGATCTAACGAATAAAATAGAAAATATGATATTTTCAACGATGGTGTCGTGATCAGTGTGTGAATAGGATATTGCAAAACGCAATTTTATAAAGAAATACTCGATTATCAGGTAATTTATGACTTCGTTCATTGCATTTTTGCCGTACATATTTTGCCAATTGGATGTGAAATTTTACTGAAAGTCCAACTCATAACGTAGAATATGCATTTTCCTTCATCCTTATCACAATATTTAATGTTTAAATGCATTTTTGGAGGATATATCAGGCAGAAATAATAAGAGTTGTTTTCATTAAAATAGTCATGGGTTGTCGCGACGATTTGCCAATCTTGCGAATACTAAATTCTAGCTTTTCATACTCTTTTTCCTTTGTGGGGAATGTCGCGAAGATCTGATAATCTTGCGAAGTTCTGAAGTTATACTCCATGGAGATTGCTACCTCCATGGTAATTATCGCGTCGGTCTATTTGTTTTTCATCTAAATTTGAATTTATTTTGCTAAAAATAATCAGAAGTGTAATAATGTAATAATTCGAGCAACTGAAGTTCGTGCTTTTACAACCTAATGGTTTTATTGTAATTTTCCTTTGGTCGGAGGGTCGATTTCTTCGCGAAATACGAATGTAAGTAATGCACTATGCACATAGGTACTAAATTCTCTTTTCATTCTTTTTTCCTTTGTGGGGAATGTCGCGACGATTTGCCAATCTTGCGAATACTAAATTCTAGCTTTTCATTCTCTTTTTCCTTTGTGGGGAATGTCGCGAAGATCTGATAATCTTGCGAAGTTCTGAAGTTATACTCCATGGAGATTGCTACCTCCATGGTAATTATCGCGTCGGTCTATTTGTTTTTCATCTAAATTTGAATATGATTCCGTTTCTAATGTCAAATGGATAATTAAAAGTACTTGACCGTAATTCGAAGCTTATATAATGAGATAGGCATATCCGTTACCCGTAGGCTTATATTACTCATGTTTGATGACGTATTTCCGTCGACTCACCAGTAGGGGGCGCCACCTGTGAACTTATAAAGAACATGGCGTCCACTTTGTCCTCATTGGCGTTTTGATTCCCGTAGCAAAAGGTTATAGCAGGAACACCTGCTAGTGCATTTATTTTTTCTAGTTACTAGTTATATACCTAGTAAAGTTATAAAAAGTGACTTGGGATGAAGTAAGTGAATTTACAGAAATAATTATTTAACGGCTTTGCCGTTCGTTTGAATATACAGTGAATCTAAAACAAGTGACTTGTGATTGAAGTAAGTGAACCTACAGACATATTTAACGGTTTGACCGTTCGTTTAAGTCTCAGGTATGTTTTTACTTCATATTTTTACGATCACATATGAGTGTGATACGTCATAACGTGAAATAACCTATTATTTTAAAATAGCACGTAAACCTTTCGAGGTTGCAGTTTCTTTCATTTAATATCTTTAGTTACAGCTAATATCAAACTGATTTTATAGATTGTATTCATAGGTACTAATACTTTTTTTTTAGATATTATTTGCTTCGTGTATGTACAGCGTAAGTACCGCCGAATATAGAAAATATTTTCAAAATATTTTTATACCTACCCACATAAAGGCACATTAATTACTAGATGTTCCTATACATGTAAAATATGGCCTATTATGGGTAAAATCGTAATCATCCCAAGTTTCTGAATACGTACGAGTGTGTCAAAGTAATAACTAAATGTTCACCATGAAAGTAGTACTTAAATTTTAGGTACGTAACATAATACTATTTCTTTTAGTTTGGTTTCTTGATAGAAATGAATCCTCCATCCTTAGAAAGTGAGCTAATTCCAAGTGGAGTATTTCAGAAGCGCGCTCTGAGCTCCAGTTACTGTATTAGGTACGTCAAATAGCTACAGTTCCAGATCATATAGCTCGAACTTCAAATAAGGGCAATCGCGACGCCACGTGCATTGTCGTAAGTGGAGTAAAAGAAGCCGACTTCCACTAAACCAGATAAGGATGATGGAAATAGGTGAGTTATTTCTTATTACCTAACACTGGTCCTGACCAAGTGTAAATTTCTTCACAGATCAGAGGTTAATTTACGAGGATGATAGAAACAATCATCCTTGCTTCGTATTTTATATAGGGACAGCATTAAAAGAGATTTCGGTCAGTATAACCTAAGAGGTTGATAGACACGTTTTGGCGACAAATTGCCTTGATAAGATAATATGCTGATACCCACTATTGTAAAATCATAGTCCTGGGTTCGTCAACCTAAACAAAAACGGGGAGATCCGACAATTCGAATCCCTGCTACATTTTGAAAAAGCTGACAAGGTTCTTTCTGCCAAAAGGCTTTTGCTGCCAAAACCTTTTGTATTTTTAAACAGAATCTTTTGAAAAACTTAAGTTTCTTCGAAAATATTTATGACAAAATTGAAGACCTACTTTAATAATAGGATTTCCATAAATCTTATATCAATTTATTACAAATGGCTTGCGGCCATAGATCTGATTTCATATATTATTCTCAGAATTGTCAAAGACCCAATTCTTAAAAATGAACCCACCCCACCCACAAAACACATACATTTTCGAGGCTGAAGCCTTTTCAACGGCACGCGGGAAGGCATGCATTTTGGTCTTCGATCTCCAAAAAAGGATGACCCCGAAAAAAGTTCATCCAAATCATTACGCCAGCCTTCGAGAGGATCAGGCGTCAAGATCAGATCTCCATCGAATGGAGTCCAGATTCCATTGTACCAAGAGCCTTTTTAGGCCTGTATTACAGTTACCACTCTCGAGGGGTGTGTACAATATCCATAATAATTGGGCATACTACAGTAAATGTCCCTTCAATTAAGAAATTTCTGAGCTTTATGCTCTCAAAGAGACTGAGAAGTTTAACATCCCCTGCCCATACCAGCAAAGGGAACACTAACCAGTTACCACCCTCGAGGGGTATGTACAATATTGTGTATCTATAATAATTGGGTATACGATAGTAACCAGGCGTACGATAACATACTAAGTAACCATGCAAGGATGTCCCTTCAATTATGAAATTTCCGAGCTCGAGGCTCTCAAAGAGACGAGGAGAGGTCTAACATCCTCTGCCCACACCAGCAAAGGAAACACTAAATAATATGACCCTGTCATTCTATGTCGGTCAGTTAACTCTGTACAAAATACGTTGGTAAGGAACGAGAGTACCAAAAAGTTTTAAATTTATAAAAGGGTACCGCATTCCCTTTATCCAGAAACTCCAATCCGTCCTGCACGGTATTCGAGAGGACGCAGGTTCGAATCCTGCTCAAAACTGATAACCTTCCCACATTTAAATTTACACCGAACTCTGTTCAAGTCCCGTCCTGACAAAGTTGTAAATTTTCACTTTATGTTAAAATGCTATGGAAAACTTGACAAGGTGGAATACTAATTGCTTTAAATACTTAAGAATCCATACAACGAAAAGTTTCCTTATTAACTGAAATGACCACATTGTGCAATGGTTCAAAAGATGAATGCTCAAGGCACTCTAAAACTAGTTCCTTTGTCACCAAGTTTGATTTCTCCACTTTTCCTAACTTCAAATAGCGATGGGTCATCCGCCCAGAATTCAGTTTTAGGACATTGTACGCCTTTGTGAAGCCAGAATAATTCTATCTTTCAGCATGTTCCGTTTACCAGATTTCCTCCAACCACGAGATTGGATGTGCAAAATACATCTCAGTCAAGCTTATTTTCATGATAAAGCTGATGTAGTTTACATTATTCTTTCTCAGAGCACATTCTTGTCTTCCGCTCGGGTAAGCCGCACCCAAAACATTTTCGTTTCTCACCATCTGGGTGCCTCGATTTCTATAGAATAAGAGTATTCAAATACTCGTCTACCTACACAAAATCTCATTTTGCGCATCAAAATCCTGTTACTCTTCACAAAAAGGTACAATTAGCCTTGAAAACTCTTCAAACCCAGAGATGGTTAGACAATTGGGAGAAAACAATAATAGGTTCCCAAAGAAACCTCTCATATCGTTATGCGATAGACATAGAACTACCTGAAAGTCCAATACCAAAAGAAAAGATATTAGACATAAAAGGAAGATTTATTTAATTCCAAATCAAAGAAACTTAGTTCTTTTAAAGAAAATTCAAACTTGGTGGGTCTTTTGATTTTTTACCCCTTTCGCAGTGCCTAGAGGTAGCTTTACCTCGGCGTCACATTCGGTCAATCCCCTAACCGACAACCCACTGAAGAAAATAGTAGTGCACGGAGTAGTACAAGTGGAACTCCAATAGTGGGTCCGCAATTACCGGTTCTCGTCAATTTTACAAGCTTTCCATCCGAGATGCTTTCTTACCACGGACGCGTCAGATTTCGCTTGGGAGCCCAGCTAGAAAACATTTCTCTAACAGGCTCGAGGGCCTAGAATAACAAAGATTGCACTGCATCAAAGAGAGATGTTGATAATCTTACACATGATTCGAAATCATATACCGGTACTGTGTTACAGTCTGTACTCATTCAAAGCAGTTGTAGTCCATCCCCCCAGAGGGACGAGACCAAATCAATTGCCTTGACGAACTTAACTCGTCAGCTTGCGTGTAATGGTCCGACATCAAATTGACTTCACCATACACTGCATTCCGAGCCGATAACATATGTATCAGCTCCTCCGGGTATTTTTTGTGAGCATCCTGCTTCAAACACCACTAAGGCAAGATTCCCTACAAACAATATCCCTATTATGAAATGGAGAATACTACATGATAGGCCTGTTTGTAATGTGTGGATATTACTTCCACCACCATTTTTAATACCCAAGATGCTGTCACACCTTAATCGGTCAACAGGAGTGTTTATGGCGCCGCGATGGCACAAGGTAATAATAGAGGGCAGATCTCAAAGCGAGAGCTCTGTAAGCTCCATTCGTTCTGCAGAACCTGCAAAAGAACCTAATAAACATTATTTCTTTCCTTCTAATAAACACCTCGACAGGTCTCCCACCACCTCACATAGAGAATCTGTGGAAATGTGGGGGGGGGGGGGGGGCGAAGAGGTAAATAACAGATATTAAATCAAAAACTTCTACATTTGAGCTCCTTGAGACCTACCTTTTAAGATGTTTTAACCGACTTGCATTTTATTCATGGTTATTATATAATACGATTCTGTTACATAAATCTGTTGTTGCTGTTCTTGATAATATAGAAACCGTTAGTCAACTTTACATAGTTCGCATGTTTTGGTTAAACATATCTTGGTCGATCTCTTTAAAAAATGTAAAGAAAGATAAGTCACATATTCATTGATATTGGGATTGATGACTTAGTTCAATATTACTAAGTATTGATACACAGAGAACATTTTTCAGGTTTCTCGTCATAGTGATTTTATGCTTAGGTCGCCGCAATCACGATCTAACTTTGCTCGATTGTATTAACTCGCGTCATAGGTACTACTTTTAGGCCCGAATTAAGAGTCCGAAACTGATCATTTTCATTTCAGACAATCTGGTTGGAAAACATTGTAAACAAAGATAACACCTACGACTAATCAATTGAATCCTTTATTCTAGATAGAAATTAGGATATCAAAGTAACCGATATGAGACTACACAGTCTAATAGTTTATTTATGACTGTTAGAGGTTCTCCAACTATTCTAGCCCCGGCACTACCCGGTCAACAGCAGCTTCTAAGAATTGGTGGTGGTGGTAAGATCAAATTAATCCTTAACAAGAGGTAATTGACGATGGATTTCAAAAATTTTTATCGTCGAGTAATAATGTCAGCTACTACCACCAATGAAATATAATAATAATTCGCAATTATTTAATCCTGTCAATAGAAGGAATACTTACTACTCCTTAAATAAGATTCCTTATTTAGTCTGTTTAAGATTACATATGAAGTTGTTCAAGATGGTAAAGATTATAAATCTAGATACCATACATACAACATTCTATAATATTATTTTCCTAAAAATAAATTAGAATCACATTGGCGTTTCCGTCACTCACCAGGCGAAAACAAACATTTCTCATTATATAAGCTTCGAATTACGGTCAAGTACTTTTAATAGCGGCGTTTTCCCTGAAAGAAAACGCATATTAAAATACTTACCTAATTCGAAGCTTACTTTTTAAATCTGCCTGGTGAATAAAAGCCAATGAGGACAAAGTGGACGCCATGTTCTTTATAAGTTCACAGGTGGCGCCCCCTACTGGTGAGTCGACGGAAATACGTCATCAAACATGAGTAAGATAAGCCTACGGGTAACGAATATGCCTATCTCATTATATAAGCTTCGAATTAGGTAAGTATTTTAATATGCGTTTTCTTTCAGGGAAAACGCCGCTATTTTCTTTGCACGTCATTTAGTAATTCTATTATCATCAAGACGCAAGGTTTATGTGTACGGTCAAGTTTATCCTGTACCGCGTGTGCGAAGTCTGATAGCACATCTACGAAGGCTTGTATTCCTTTTACATGTTATTTCTCACCCGTGTAATAGATAAAACTATTGTGTTGTCATGAGTGTCACGCATGAGTAAGTGAGCCGACCCTGTATACCTACATTTGATGGTCCTAGAACTGGAGTCAATGATACTTGATATAATGAGTCGATGATATTTGATGTTACTAGAGCTGCGATGCTCTGTGTGGGCCACTGATGTTTGATGATCCTATAGTTGGGAGTCAATGTAGTTATCGTATCACCCGGCGGCCTACCTGTGTGTTATAACGTGTTATATGTCTATAGGCTGTGAACATGAGATTTACGGCATCTAGGTCTTGGATCCAATACTGTTGTACTTTTATGATATGTATAGGAATGCAAGCAATTCTCTTCGTGAGAATAACGTTTATTTCATTGGTTACAGATAAAGCAAGCAAGAACATCTCTGGACGTAAACAGCACAGCATTTAATGAATTTATCGGAATTAATATGAACCCAATAAAAGAACCCACAAATCATCCATTTTTTCTCTTTTTTCTTTTTCCGACATGGGTAGGTATCGATAAGAATGTCGATAGTTCATTACAATGGCATTGCTATACAAACTCATTCGGTTTTATCATAAATATGATTAAATTTCACTCCAACTGTGCACTAGTAATTAACTTTTTTTAGGGTTCCGTACCCAAAGGGTAAAAATCGGCAACCTATTCATGAGACTTCACCGTCCGTCTGTCTGTCTGTTTGACTAGCGAGGCAACGGCGATTACGGCGAGAACGTGACGCCAGAGTACAAAAGTGTAATTTGGCATTGCGCTCGCATAGAAGTAAACCACCCTCGGTTTGGGATAGCACCCGAACCACCCCTGGGCGAGGATGCAGTGGCGGCCGTAGGTCTGTTGGGGGTCCTGGTACATCCTTCCGAGGGCTTACCTGGGGCTCCCAACCATAGGCTGTTGGGCGTTACGTGAGGTTTTGTAGTCGGTAGGAGTCCGGCATTACATCCATGAAGATTTTCCATCACGTAAAAAAAACCACCCTCGGTTTTGGTTTTCGTTTTTTCGAAGTTGCCTACTATCTTGAGCTCTGGCGCCGTGCTTTCGCCATAAACGCCGTCGCCCCACTTGTCGCTGAAATCTAGTTTGAGGCTTATATAGAGAGCATTCTTTCGGTCCATTAGGTCCCATGTATCAAAAGGTCCAGAGTATCTAATTAATACGCAATCTGGTAATCTTAACAGGTTTCCAAGGAATCGTTTGGTACCTGAGAAGCCTTTCAGAGAAATCATGAACAGTCAATCAATTTTAAGCTATTGCATAGCTTTTACCGCGGGTTTTGAGAGCGCGGCGACCGAATCAAGAAATTCCGTAACGAAAATAAAACTTAATACCACTGAAAATTATTTTTAACTCCGATTGAAGCACGAAAGTAAGATTTTGAAATTTAACCGACAGACTTTAAGAACACAGTTAAATAAATAGTATTATTTAGAGGGCAATAGGTAACTAGAAAAATAACGGTCAAGTGCGATTCGGACTTGAGCACAGAGGGTACCGTACCAAAAAACGCAAACATTCACGTTTCGTATAAAATATGGCAGCCCCTCTTAATATCCCCTTCACCTGATTTTAGTATTTTTTGTCACAGCGGCTACGCACATGGTACAGGAGGGTTCCATTCCAAAAAACAGCAAGAAATCACGTTTGTTGTATGGCCAGTCCTTCGATGGGTGAACATTCCTGTGACCACTTGTGATATTTATTTGAGCGTTTCTGTGCTTAGGAAGGCACGTTAATCCGCTGGTCTCGGTTACCAGTAAAATGGCAGTCGTTAAGCCTAGTTAAAGGCCTTTTTAGGTGGCTTGAAAAATTTCAACAGCAGTTAGTCACAACCTCACAACCTGCACCTGTCCATCTCAACACGGCAATACGGCTCACCGCCTATTACTTGGGACGCATTCTAAAAAGGTGAAATGTGAGAATACAATATGCCTCCGCCTACCCCCTCGGGGATAAAGGCGTGACCATTATGTTATGTTACGTATGTTTAGCTATCACGGTTCCTGAGATACAGCCTCGTGAAACCTCGGATTTTTTTGGTCTCGAGCAGGATTCGAACCTGCGTGTTCTGGGTTTGTCACTTTAAATTTGTGATTGAGTCAGCATACTAATTGCAGTTCTAAATTATCCCTAATGTCTTAATATTGAGTTTTTGCTTTTTATTTAGAACTAGCTGTTGCCCGCGACTTCGTACGTGTGAAAATTATGTTATAATGCCAATTTGATTGCTCTCTGCTTAGCGCCTAGGATATGTAGCGTATAATTTATAGCCTATTTGAAAACCCTACCCCTAGTTAATATTTGTGCAAAATTGAATCAAACCTGTTGAGTATTTTTCGAGATCCTTCCGGACAAAGCAAACCGACAAACAGACAAAATTTTTTCTAACTATATTTTCGGCTTCGGTATCTTATGTCGAACACCCAGAGAGTTATTTTTTTTATATTTCCAATGTTTTGACTTTTCTATCATTTTACGTATTTATTCTATAAACATGGTATAGAATTAAAAATTAGGCACGTGAAAATGTTCATGCTAGGAGTTGATTTAGTTTTCATCACATTTTAAAGATGTAGTTGGCTTTATCCTATGTGTAAGTTTGTGAAGATGTATAGATGTTTGATATTCAAACATGGCTGAATGGATTTGGCTGAAATTTGATACATAGACGGTTTATAGCCTGGAATAAGATGTTAGGCACTTTCATCCCTGGTTATAAAATGCTCCTATTGTGGCGGGAACGGGAACAGATTTCCAAATGGATGAAGGGGCCGTCATCGGCTACTAATTAATAAAAACTTATATTAAATACTCTATTAACACAAAACTGGTGTTTGACTTTCATAGGTACCCCTTTTCCTTCTTCAGATAGCAACTACCTATTACTGATTTTTTACATACTTAATTACTATCAAAATACAAATAAACAAGCTATCGAAATGCAGTACCATTTTCTAATTCCTTTCACTTATTTTTTACGTGAGCAAAATCCCACATGGATGCTATGCCGGACTCTTACCGACTAAAAACCACACGTATCCTGCCCAACAGCCTACGGTTGGGAGCCCCGGGTAAGCCTTTGGAAGGATACCCCAGGACTCTCAACAGATCTACACGACTACCATTGCTATCCCGCGTCATTGGGATTTTTTCGGGTGTTATTCCGCTTCTTAGGGGGGGGGCGTGCGTGAATCCCTCACGTCACCGTCCTCAGGCTCCCGGTCATGGAGGCTGATAGTCTTGGGCGAAGAATTTGCTCACTGCAATCATCGTTTACAGAACACTGAGTCCGCCGGGCCACGAAGAAGATTAAGTCTATTATAATAATATGTGTACTAGAGCTTAAAGATAAAGTCTATTCTTTATATTTAAGCTCTTCAAAAAGCTACATTTTATTGACTGCCTCGTTTATCTTAGAGGTCAAAGGGTGCAGAAGGTCGTTGGTTCGTTACCCACCGAAGACAAAGATTTTTTGTCGACTTTTATTATCGATAATATAATAGGTAGGTGAACTTTTAGCAACACTATTTAACTCACACATAGATATTCCTTTTTAACCGACTTCAAAAAAGGAGGAGGTTCTCAATTCGTCTGTATGTATTTTTTTTTATGTATGTTAATCGATATTTCCGTCAATTATAGACGGATTTCAAAATTTCTTTTTTTGTTGAATAGAGTTTACTTCTTTTGGTTTTGTTTTCTATCTGACACTGTTTATCTTGTACATTCTAAATCTATGGTAGTGACGAACTTCGGGGGGCATCATCCACACTGCTCGTGAAGTTAACCGTTCAACTTCGTTCAACTTCGCGAGTAATGTGGAGGGAGCATCAAGATTAGATACTTGAGAAAAGATAAGGGCAAAGACAACTTTAAAAACGCCAATGTCATGTCGTCATGTCATTATGTGTTGTCAAAATTTGTTTGTGTTATGTTTTATGTTTTTGCGAATTTTTGCCTCGAATAGTCGAATACTTTAATGATTTATTTTGTCCCTTCGCCGTAATAACATTTATTCATGTCAGAATAATGATCTAATAATAGTATAGCTTTTTGTTTATTTTTCGATGTGATATCGGCAGTGGGCGCGTCTTTACTAAAAATAATGTAACCGGCATTAGCGTAGTTTAAATTTGGCTTAGCAGGTAGCGAGGCCAAGAGTAATATTTTCGTCATTCGTAAGAACAGCTCATAATTTGTAGTCGAACATTGACATTCCAATTACATTCTGTACAGAAGACGTACGCTAGTGATAAGCTAAAATAAAAAATAATTTTATTTAACAATATGAAAAATAAATACAGGAACACTGACTCCTCTATAAAAGCTGGTGATTTAATTTTAACAGAACAACCCTTCGCTTATGTGTTGTCGTCGAAGGAACAAGGCACTCGGTGCGATAATTGCTTGGAGAAGTGAGTAAAAAATTAAGTTAATATGTGAACTGTGGCCCTGCATTTTACACAATAGGTATCAACATAACTTCAACTGTAATTAAATTATTTCATTAAAGTTTATACATATGTATAATTGGGCCAATAAATAATAACCAAGTAGTTTATTAACTTGTTTAAATAAGCCTAATTTAGACAATTTGTCTTTTTCTACACATAGATACTTTAACCCTCATGATGGAGTAGTAGTTTATTTACAAGTTAAGCCATTTTAACAGCATAAAATATTTGTGTGTTCTGAAAAAGTTTGTTTTGAAGTTTGAATGTTCAATCAATTAAAACAGCCCTATCACTGTCTACTGCTGAAGATAGGCATCTCTCAGTTATTCACCAGAACTTTATGGCGGTCAGATGGTATTACACAGCCCTGTGTCATCAGCATCCAGTACCTGTCTGTCTCTTTCTAGATTGTTGGCCTAATACTTTACATTTGCTGAGGCATGTTCCCCACATAACTCATCTGTTCTATTAGTTGTCGAATTTTGGGCAAGTTAATCCAGCTCATTGCCACTTTAATGTGCTTACTCTACAAGCTATGTCAACCACTTTTGTTCTCTGACTAATTGCCCTTACTAATCTACTCTGACTAATTGACCTTGTTTCAGACTTATCCCTTGAACAGACTCCAGACTTAGCTTGCTCATAGGTTTTGATGTACGGCCTAAACCTCATTGCAGGTCTTCATTTCTCAGTTTTGTAGGTTATAAGTAACTGTTTTGAGGCAATGCAGTATATGCGACGAGAAGACCTGTTACTGAACTCTGCTCAGCTCAAATGCATGTTTTTGGTGATTTCTTCTGAACTTGCCCAATGATTCCTAGATGTGAAGTGTCAATACTTCATAGCAATTCTCATTAAACATGATCTTGTTTTCATCGAAGTTCCTGCCGAAAATGTCTGTATAAATTTATTTTGACTGTGCAGCACAGCATTTACCTCTTTTATCGTTTCAGATAGTATGACAGTGTGTCTGTAAACCAAAGATATGAGATTCACTCATTGTTTACATTCATGCCTGTTCGCCAGTCCATCGTTATAAAGACGTTCTCTTCACTGTTCAATGAGGTTGTTTTTTTTTTGTCCTTCAGCCAGTTAGCAGTGTCGTAGAAACATCCCTGCCACGGCCAAGCATCCAGAACTGTCACATGTTTCGATAGAGTTGACATTTTTGATTGCGTCTTATAGCGCCGGCTGTACATACGAAAACGTGCCACGTTCCGCCTAAGCCAAAGCGCAAGCGATAGAGAGGCACGATCGGCGTAAGCGTTCGGCTTGTGACGCCACTTATTCTCTTCCACTCCAATGGCAGACAATAACCCGTTTCAGTTTTTTCAAAGTCCAGTATAAACCCTACTATACCAGAGGCTGATTTTACACAATTTTTCTGCGTATTCTGAGAGAGACAACAATATGGACTATGGTGCTGAAGTATTTTCGAAACCCGGCTTGCTCCGTCTTTTAGCGAGACGGTTTTGTGACTATTGAGAGGAACAATTTGTAATATGAATCAAAAGTGAAATAGCACAATGAAATCAGAGGTTTGTGAGACGAAGCTGTCGACTCGCATGCCTCGCCATTTCTGTACGCGGCTTAAGAATATAAAAAATTTACCCTAGAGACTAGAGTACAGTACATAGTCCTATTTGATGTAACTGGGACTTGGTTCGTTTAAAAGAAGATCAGATAGTGGGATAGTACCCAACTCTCCCCCCTTCCCCAAGTGGCAGGATAAAACCAGAACCAACCCCCCAGACGCGGGATAGCACTTGAACTCTCTAGGGGAGGCCGCGATCGTAGCCAAAGTCGGCTGTGAACCTTGGGACATCCTTTCGAGGGCTTACCCGGGACTCCTGGCCGTAGACAGTATCACAGTAAGAAGGCATCGAGTGGTTTTAGTCGTTAGTTGGGAGCCCGGCAAAGCCTCTATAGAGGATTTTGCACCTAAAAAAAGATCAGATGATCTTGTGTTTTATCGAGACTATCAAGAGCACATGTTGACAGTGACATTGTTTCAGGGGCAAAGTGTTGAAATGTTCAGGATGCCAGTACGTTCACTATTGCGGCCGGTCGTGCCAGAAAGAAGCGTGGATTGATCATAAGGTATGTCGCTCTATGTACGTTTCGTAGTACCTATATACTTGTTAATGCACTACTCTTACTCTGTTTTTTTTTCGTCGTTTATGTTTACGGGGCGATTATGTAATGATAACTTGGCATGCTTTGCGAGCGCACGAAAGTATTTCTCTCATCTTACAACCCTTTGTGCCCAACATCATTGGGCCGCCAATTTTAGGACCACTGTCATTTCATTAGTCGTGTGGACTGTGAAAATGACCCACAATCGCCTGATGTCGTCATATTTTTCCATGAGGCGGACGCCAATATTTTGCACCTTCTAGGTGCAAAATATTGCACTACAGTGCAAGCATTTAATTCAAGGACTACAAAATAAAATTTCCCGACATAGATGTCCTTCCTCCTTCTTGACTGAGTCAGACAGTACGAAGTCGCTTTCAAGCCCAAAATGTGCAAACCAATCAAAAGCCAAGGACTCCATAGGCCATATTTGGATAGCGATGATGCTGGCTTGGATGAGATAATCGGTTAAATTCATTTCGGTTCACGTGTCATTTAATGGTTTCAAAGCAGCCTGACCTAATTTACAAAGTTTCTTTACTGTCAATTTGGCTATGAATTAAAACTAAGGATTACTGACATACATACTATCACGCCTTTATCCCCGAAGGGGTAGACCGAGGCATATTATTATTTGCCTTTAGCTTTTTAGAATCTATCCCACGAAATCGGTGGTGAGTGGTAACCGAGGCATATTATTATTTGCCCTTAACTTTTTAGAATCTATCCCACGGAATCGGTGGTGAGTGGTAAGGTGAGCCGCATTGCCCACAAGATTACTTAAAGATCCATAACCTTGCTACAGACACTTGGTTCCGCATCTTATTATAGATCAAAACTATTTTTCTTAAAATATTTCAGTATTTTCAAAGCGTTACACAATATTTTCTGAATAATGGACGCTCATGTCATGACAGCTCTCACGTAATACGCGAAAAAGTTGGCACGCATCCGCAACATCTTCAACGTAATATTTTACTCTGAACATTCAATAACTTACGTCAAATTACCTGTTACGTAAATGAAACTGAGTTTAAACCGTTTTCTATTACCTACTAATATTAAGAGAAATGATTTGTTGGTTTATAATCGATCTGAGACTTCTGAACCGCTTTTGAAAAAAATTTCACCATTAGAAAGCCAAATAATTTTAAAGTAACATAGGTTATTTATGTGATAAACTCCAAGGGAAGTACAGCAGTACCTAATAATAAATGTCCAAAAATAAGGCATACTAGATGACACTCGCGGCTTCGCCCGCATTGGATTCGGTACCATTTCCCATGGGAACATAATTCCGGTATGAGTAGCCTATGTGGTAATCTATACCTGTACCATATTTCAGCCTGATCCGTCCAGCCTGCGGCGCTGGAGGTCGTGGGTTCGATTCGTGGGATCAGATAGCGTTGTGTGAAATATCTGTGAATATTTATTTATTATTATTTATTTATTTATCACAGGGGAAGACGCAAGGCATAGCTATATTATCAACGGATGCCAGATCTGTGCTAAAAGCTTTTGCAAGCTGCAGTAAATGTTCTGTTAAACGGTTGTTACGCATGTTATATTGTGCGAATGTAGCAACAAATCACGCCTGAACATAAACACAGGTGTTCTATTTAAACAACGACTTCCATGTTTGCGATTATATCTTATTCTGAACACGTGCCAATCATTGCCAGATCCAGGTAGAATTACTTTTGCAATTCACCTTCTGATCTGTAAGGCAACAGTGTAAGCTTATGCCGTTGGTTTAGTCCTGGGCTTCCGAGGGCTTGCCCGGGGCTCCCAACCATAGGCTGTACGTGACGTTTTTTAGTCGGTAGGAGTCCGGCATAGCATCCATGATGAATTTTCCCTCAGGTTAAAAAAAACGCCGTTGGTTTAGTTATATTGACGACGAGACGCTACGGGAGTAAAAGCAACGCGACGGGAGTAAATGCGAGGGGAACGGGTTATATACTCTCTTATGTGACGCAAACGAAATTGCGCGGGTCAGCTAGTCGAGAATAAAGGGAATAAGTAGCTATTCGATATAAGTAGGTACAATTTTTAATCGGTAGATACGTATCGATTTCATACTCGCGTTGCGCAATATGTAATAGCATCTTATTAACTCCTACTTCCCAACGAAAAATACCTAAATGTAATGTCTGTCTGTTATACTTTTAAGCCTGAATTGTTGAAATTTGGTGTGCTGTAACCAGGGATCTTAAGGTTACACGAACGGAGTGACATTATGACTGGAATCTGTAAGGCCCTTCGTACACTAGGCTACGCAAATCTTCGGTACCCAACGATTTTGGTCTCTAAGCGACTACCGCAATACAAATTCAAAGAGGTTCGTACACAGACATGCGTCCCCGACATTTAGTTCATTCGTCGCCGACGCCAGTCGCGCGCTACCTGCCGGTCGAGATCGTCGCTACTAACGTCGCTGCGATTTCCAAGATGGCAGAACAATTGACATGAATATTCAATTTCAATTAAGTATTTTTTTTATATCACTAAGGTGGCAGACAAGCATACGGCCCACCAGAAGGACCAGTGGTCACCGCAGCCTATGAACGTTTGCAACACCAAAGGAGCGACTCTCGCGCTGCCGACCCCGTAAAAACCCTCTAAGACCCCTTTTGAAGGACCCCATACTTTAGGCGTTTGGGAAAACCGAGGCAGGGAGATCATTCCATAACCTAAGCGTGCGTGGAAGAAAGCCCCTATCGGATCTAACCGTGCTCGAACGCTCCGGACGTAGAGTGTGAGGATGAACTCCCTGTCTGTGGCGAGCGGTGCGATGATAGAACGTAGCTGTGGGCATCATATCAATACTTCCTCAGAGCTCACACCATTGTACAGGCGGTAGAACACGCATAAGGAGGCAAAGTCTCTCCTGTCGCGAAGAGGTTCCACATCACCTGTAAGCATAGGATCGTTGACAACTCTCACGGCTCGCCTTTGCACCGAGTCAAATGGACGAAGCTGATATTCTGGTGCCCCCGCCCAGAGGTGACAGCAGTACTCTATGTGCGGCCGCACTTGCGACTTATACAGAAGCAGTGTTTGCGCTGCAGTAAAGTACCGCCGCGCTCTGCTAAGCACACCGAGCTTCTTGGACGCCAGCTTAGCCTCGTCCACCAAATGACTCCGGAATTAAACCTCTTTGGAGATGTCAACGCCAAGGATCCCAATGCTTTCAGAGATAGTGAGAGATGTGCCCTGGAATTTTGGCGCTACAGTAAATGGGGTTTTCTTAGCAGTGAATATACATGCTTGTGTCTTGGAAGGGTTAAACTGGACAAGATTTACTTCTATAATATTGATGAACCCAGTATTTCCTATTACGACGATTTCTTCGCTTTCGGTAAAGATAGTAAGCCAAAATCAAAGTTTCATCGTCACTTGTGTCAGACATTTCGTAAATTAAATTAGTCTGAGACGTGTTGTCGCTATGTCTACAGTGGCAGAATAGACAAAATCGCGTCTTGAGATATCTCGTGTGTACGGTTCGTGCGCTACCAAATATTCGCGACATAAGTTGACAACATTAGTATCGAAGATTTACGTAGCCTTGTGTACGAAGGGCTTAACTGTGCCACCATTGGTTTCGTAAGAAGTGCACTTGCACGAATTACAAACTCGTGTTAATTTGCCGTCATGCATGACACATCGTGGAAAGTGCCAGGGACACAAAATCTATTTTTTTTTAACTGCATGCGCACACATTTATTAGCTTAGGTTGCCATTTCATGCTTCACCCAGTAAAAGTTGAGGTTACATAGGATCCGTAAGTAACTATTATATAAACCTTCCCAAATAGTTGTTTAGACTGGGGCATAAATTTCTTTCAAATAACAAATTTCCTATCAATAGTCCGTCAGTCAGAATAAAATCGATTCTTTGAGAATAACAAAACGAAGCAAAATGACTTTTTATATAAATAAATAACGTTTTATAGATCGTAACTCAGAAAATAAAACAGGAAATGATACACGTGTCGATACATTCCAAATATATCGTTATAAACAAAACTGTAGATATTATCATTGACCCACACTGTTGACTATAAGCGGCATTTTCCCCAAAAGATGCTAAAATCTTCGGTCTTATGCTGCTAGTATCTAGAATTTCCCCAGCCAAACCTTGAGTAAACCAAAAGAAATTAAATGCATTCTATTTCCAGCTTACCTAACTTCAAAGCAATTGAATATATGTATAACTGACTATTAATTTCATTTCTAAATCATTTTCAGTGGGAATGCTCTAATTTCAAAAGAATATCTCCGAAGGTCCTGCCCGATGGAGCTCGAATGCTGGCGAAGATTATTAACCGTCTGCACAGGGGAGACGGGCATTCCTTCAGATCGTTCTATTCAGGAACTTCGTTTAGAATGTGGAAGGATTTGATGTCGCGTATGTATTAAAATTTATATCAAAACAATTGTACTTAGCTACTTGTTATCATCATTTAAGCGTAAGTCCTTATTATAAAGTGTCGAAGTTCCTATCATTCTAGTAGTGAGTCATTAGCAAGCATGCAATTTTCTGGTATGCGTCGTACCTACTTACGATACTTCTTGGTTCTCGTTCTTCTGTTGCCCCTCCTTAACATAGCTGACTTGTCTACAAAATCACAAACTCTGCCACAGCGGTTTTCAAACTGTGTGACCGAAGACTGCGAAATGAAAACTGAAGCTAAAAAGACGCAAGTTTTAAAGCGATGGCTTCACATATAACCAAGATCCCAATCTGCTATTTGAACTGTATCAGAACTCAGAACATAATCTGATAATGATTCTATAGGATGTAATACTTTCATTTTAAATCATGTACATAGGTTTCCCAACAGCCGCGCAGTTGAAACGGGAACTGCTCCCGGTTTACTCTAATGCTATTTCAGATGCCATTAATCATTCGTACTGTAACGGATGAGTTACGAGATATCTTTGAGCCAACACTCGATTGCAATAGTACACGCGGAGATATTTTTGTGTGTGTACCTATCTGTATTGTTCTATTTTTTATGAGTTACATTGATCTACAGTTATAAAAATTGCTGTGTTTAAGGAAAAAACATACTTGTTGTATATTTTCGAAATGTGTATGCCCTCTACCTGACTCAAAACTTTTCCTTCAAACTCATTCGATTTCTACTGATTCTCTTCTCTCTTTTGTAACTACCTACCCAATCAGACTAGCGACCACCGGCTTTGTGCCAACCCTAAGCAGCTGAGATGTTTTACTTAGTTTGTACTGAGGAGAGATGTGACTGTAGGCTACCTCTCCCTATTACCACAAATTAGAGGTATTACAGATGGAAACCTACATACTAAAGTCGCTGAGGCTACGCACACATAGACACCTCATTCACAGACACGAGGCACACATAGACAACTCATTCGTAGACACAAGGTCAGGCGCTCGTCAACCGACTTTTCGATACTGATTTGTGCGCGAGTGTGTGTAGCAGAGGGTAGGTGTGAAAAAAAAGTACATACATGAGTTTTCCATCTGTGCTATCTCTAATTTGTGCTATTACCTACTACATACACTTACAGCAGTATCACCTATCAATCAACCTATTACTGCCCACTGCTGCATGTGGCGTCTCCCAATTTACACCGCATCAGTCCTGCGCCTTCCGCATCCAGTTCTTGCCTGCAACAATTTCCAGGTCGTCGGTCCATCTGGCGGGGTGTCGTACCAAGCCCCGGTCTCTACTCTACCTATCAACTTCAGGCGTTCACAAGTAGTTCGGGTTTCATTTTGAGTTCTCCTTCTCTATGCAATGGATCAAGTACGATCCATCCGTTCATCCTTGAGAGGGCTTACCCGGGCTCCCAACCGTAGGCTGGGATACGTGTGGTTTGTAGTCGGTAGGAGTCTGACATAGCATCTCTGTAGGATTTTCCTCAGGTAAAAAAAGAAGAAGGCGTTCACAAAGTATTTCATAATAATAACTTGGTGATCATTATATTATTGCAGACTATTCAGATTTAAAAGCTGACATCAAACGGATGGATCACTTCACGACATTATGCGTTGTGCTGTACGACTTTCTAAAAGACATCTCACTGCCAAACACTGTGGAACTTATGGGATTGTATGGACGGGTAAGTTTTTAACACTGGTATAACTAGATTTTCCCATTCCTGTGGGAATACAGTAATAAAATATAGCCTATGTCACCGGGGGTAGTGTAACTTCCCAACAGTGAAATAATTTTTCGCTGCGCACAGAGTGTTCCGCACAAAAAACGAAAATAAATCACGTTTTTTGTATGGGAGCTAGCCTTAATCGCCCCCGTTTTTTTCTAATTTTAGTAGTTGTTGTAGCAGCAACAGAAATACATCATCTGTGAATCTTTCACCCCTTTAACTAGAACGATTCCTGAGATACAGCCTCGTGACAGTCGTCACGCACAGACAGACAGACGGACGGTGAAGTCTCATGAATATTCCCATAATCCCAAATACATAATAATAATTTACTATGTTTCCTCTTTCAGATGGTAATAAACAGCTTCATGATCTTAGACATAGACATGAACTCAATAGGCACAGGCATCTACCTCGCCTCATCAATACTGGACCACAGCTGTGAGCCGAACGCGGTCGCTACGTTCGACGGCAAGACTATCAATATCAGGGCCATTCAAGACATGTCGTGTTTAGATTGGAATCAGGTAAGGTACTAAATAAGTACTAGTGTTAAACGATATGCACAGTCATCTACCTCGCCTCATCTATACTAGACCATAGCTGTGAGCCGAACGCGGTCGCTACGTTCGACGGCAAGACTATGAATATCAGAGCCATTCAAGACATGTCGTGTTTGGATTGGAATCAAGTAAGGTACTAAATAAGTACTCGTGTTAATCGAAATGCACAGGCATCTACCTCGCTTCATCAATACTAGACCACAGCTGTGAGCCGAACGCGGTCGCCATGTTCGACGGCAAGACTATCAATATCAGGGCTATTCAAGACATGTCGTGTTTGGACTGGAATCAGGTAAGGTACTAAATAAGTACTAGTGTTAATCGATATGCATAGGTATCTACCTCGCGTCATCAATACTGGACCACAGCTGTGAGCCGAACGCGGTCGCTACGTTCGACGGCAAGACTATCAATATCAGGGCCATTCAGGACATGTCGTGTTTGGATTGGAATCAGGTAAGGTACTAAATAAGTACTAGTGTTAAACGATATGCACAGGCATCTACCTCGCCTCATCTATACTAGACCATAGCTGTGAGCCGAACGCGGTCGCTACGTTCGACGGCAAGACTATGAATATCAGAGCCATTCAAGACATGTCGTGTTTGGATTGGAATCAAGTAAGGTACTAAATAAGTACTCGTGTTAATCGAAATGCACAGGCATCTACCTCGCTTCATCAATACTAGACCACAGCTGTGAGCCGAACACGGTCGCCATGTTCGACGGCAAGACTATCAATATCAGGGCTATTCAAGACATGTCGTGTTTGGACTGGAATCAGGTAAGGTACTAAATAAGTACTAGTGTTAATCGATATGCATAGGTATCTACCTCGCGTCATCAATACTGGACCATAGCTGTGAGCGGAACGCGGTCGCTACGTTCGACGGCAAGACCATATCAATATCAGGGCCATTCAAGACATGTCGTGTTTGGATTGGAATCAGGTAAGGTACTAAATAAGTACTAGTGTTAATCGATATGCACAGGCATCTACCTCGCGTCATCAATACTGCACCATAGCTGTGAGCGGAACGCGGTCGCTACGTTTGACGGCAAGATTATCAATATCAGGGCCATTCAAGACATGTCGTGTTTGTATTGCAATCAGGTAAGGTACTAAACCGGCCAAATGCGAGTTGAATTCGCACACGAAGGGTTCCATACCAAACCCCCCCTAGGTGACGCTGCAGTGGTAGCCGTAGGTCTGTTGGGAGTCCTGGGTTATCCTTCAGAGGGCTTACCCGGGGCTCCCTACCATAGGCTGTTAGGTAGGATACGTGTGGTTTTTTTTAGTCGGCATAGCATCCCAGTAGGATTTTCCTCACGTTAAAAAATACCAAAACATGTTAAAAATTTATGTTTGTTGTATGGCAGCCCCCTCCAATTTTGTTTGCTCTGTTTATTATTTGCTGTCATAGCGTCAGCAAAAATAAAAAAATATGAAAATTTTCGCTCTCTAACTATCACGGTTCATGAGATACAACAGACTGCGGACTCTCAGTAATAGGATGCCGTTTTTATTCATTGGATGCGGTGGCGGAGGCCTGAAAAAACGAAAAAAAACTAAAAGTTTTGAGAGGATTTTAAGACGGTACAGCATAGAACTAGTAAATAATAAAATGTGTATAGTTTGTCATCCGTCAGTGTAAAAATATATATTTAAATTTCCAGATGCGAATATCATACATCGACCTAATGAAGACACCTTACGACCGTCAGACGGAGCTACTACAGAACTACTACTTCTTGTGCCAGTGTCACAGGTGCATGGGTAAATATATGCTTTCGATGTGCTTACTTAAAGATACCTCCTTCTCAGCATTCCACTGATTCACTATACAGGCAGTCAAAACTGTAAATTGGAAATATTTAAAAAAAAAATTCGCTGGGTGTTCAAAATAAGATACCGAAGCCGAAAATGTAGTTAGAATTTTTTTTGTCTTTTTGCTTTGCTTTGTCCGAAAGGATCTCGAAAAGTACTGAATAGATTTGATTCAAATTTTGCACAAATATCAACTAGGGGTAGGGTCTTCAAATAGGCTGTATATTATCACGCTACATATCCTAGGGACTAAGCAGAGAGCAATCAAATTGACATTGTTACATGATTTTCACGCGTACAAAGTCGCGGGCAACAGCTAGTATCATATAAACTCCCGATTGTCGGTACTTGATGGAACTTTTTGTCATACACATGATGGAAACACACTTGTGCTTGTATTCCGCAATTTAATTTTAGTTCAACACAATCTGTCCGGTTTCGCTTTAAAGCATTATCAAAGGTTGTTCCTACACTGCTACCAAAAACACTCTATTAGTATTACATACAGATAGGCAATTCCCTGACACCCAACTGAGCAAGTTTCCCCACCCCCGCTACAGCTGTCATTTTTGGAGAGTATTTTGAGGGAATGTTTGCTTAACCTTAGTGGTCACACATTCAAGCTCTGGACAAAGATACCGATCGGTGTCCAAATATTGCTTACATTGCAACGCTATCTTTCAACGTTTTTTTTTTCTATGTTATTTCAGCAGAGTATGTCAGTGCGCTTTGCAATCACATATTTATGTAGTTGAATATTGTAGTACATAAACAATTTCTTTGACATAAGTTCTTTAAACATTTCCAGATGAAAAGCAAATAAAGTACGCTCACTCAGCAATATGTCTTAACAAGCAATGCGACCATCCCGTCAATATACCTTGGAGTGATACTTGCCAACTCGTCAGAAAACCTGAAAACCTTTCAGAAAACCAAAACGGCGATCCTAATAATCAAACTCTAGAAGAAAATAACCAAGATTTTAATCATAATAGTGATGGAAAATGTGATGGTAAAGAAAATACAGATGCAATACATTGTAGTGAATGTGGAACGAAATATGATGAGAAACAAATAGATGTATTTGTCAAGACTATGGAGTTCACGCATGTGCATTTGCAGAATATGGAGAGGGCTTCTGTGGCGTGTATCCTTTTTTTACAAGCTTTTATTTGTTTTTACTGCCGTTGTCTGTAATCAAATCTTACATGTTATATTTTACACTTCTTAGTTTCTCGTTAAATTGATTTGCACCCTGTCTCTGCCTAACCCGATGGGAGTATTGGATCATTGAGTAAATAACACAAGGGTTTCAAAATTTTACATATACCATTTTTATTTTCTACTTAATCAACCATTAGCAAACCACAGACTTGCAAGAAGTTTTTATAAGCAAAAGTTGCCACCCTATAAAATAGAGATTACCCGTTTCTCACAGGACCTTATTCCTGGGATAAAAAGTAGGTTTTTCCCAAGTTTTATTCTGTCTCTGTGCCAAATTTCATCAGAAACGTTTTAGTAGTTCAGGTTTGAAAGCATAACAAACAGAGATACTTTCACATTTATAAGAACTTGATCCTTAACCCAACATCAGACGTGGACGTATGCCAGTACTGTTTAGACAGACAAGACGGAGTGCTACATCCCTTCAACGTGATGCACGCTCAAACGTTAGACCACGCGTTCGACGCTCTCATACAAATACAGCTGTGGGAGAAGGCTTGCGGGTATGCGGAGAAACTTATACCTTGCTTTAGGTAAGTGATTTTCATACTTTACTCATTTTTATGTAGTAGCCAATGTGTTATTTCAGACTACAATAATCTACACAATATATTGATTGCGGGTCTTTTTTGCGTAAATATTTCAAACTTCGGCTATGTTACGGCACTGTATACTGTAGTTTGACTCGGCCGGGTTTTAGAAATAAATGCCTACAGCCGCGCGGTACGTAAGCATGCGATAGGGCTGCCCACCTACAGCATTTTAATAATATGTGCCTACTTTGATTTTCTATTAAGTATTGCGATTATAAATATGTGCATACATACATTCATATAGTCATGCCTTTATCCCTGAAGGTGTAGGCAGAGGCATAGTATACGCCCACATTTTACCTTATAGTTTTACGTACGCGTATATATAGTGGGCATAATGCAGTTCAATTTTTTCAATCCGCCCACAAGGCCTTCAATCTGTTTTAAGGATTGTCGTTTTACTGACAACCGGCTTCAATTTCGAGTAAATATGTACCTTTTTTATTTAAACAAAAAAATACTTTGTGAGTAATAATATAATAACCCCGCAACGGCTGGCGGCGCGGGGCGGCGGCGCACAGTGGATCGATTCATACAAATCGGCGGACATAGGAATCTTGGAAATCTTTTTACTGATTTTACAAAAACTAATGATGCCATTGTGTTTATCTTAGTAATTGTAGTCGAAAACAATATTACACAATTTTGATTAGACTTCAATTTTAAAAAATATTCGACAAAAACTGATATCAATGTATGGAAAAGCACATTCAAAAAGGGATAGCTTGCGATTTTCTCGTGTTTTCTGATTTTAACGCTTATAATGACTTTAAATGGGTTGTTAGCAAAATATTTGCCAAACATTTTAGGTACCCCTAGGCACCCCTCTGGGAGCTATGTGACAAAATATCATTTTTCTCATTTTCTTTAAGAAAATATGTCTAGTTCGTTTTTTTACAGTTATAATTGTTGATAAACTACATTTTAGCTTAGTACTGACCTACCCACATCAAAATAATATGACATAGCATACGGGATCTCGAGTTTTTGAGAGATACTTGTAAGCAGGCGATTATAAGTTTATCCTACTTTTTTAGCAACATTTATGTATTGTATAGTGATTTACTATTAAGATTTGAAGAAAATAATGTATAAATAAAAAAAACAATAACGCGTCATATAAAACATATATCATAGTTATAAAAATACAAAAACTTACTTATAAAATAAAAAGTGGTAAAATAATGGCTTAAAATAAATAAAAATATATAACAAAGACAATTAATGATTTGGAGGAATTTTACGACGCATGTATGTAATTATGCATGTATGTATTATATATTATGATTAGTTTTTTTTGCTTTTATTTTTAATTTATGGTAAGATAAGTTTAATTTTTATTTATGATTGTACATTATTGTAAGTATTTTTTGCCAAGCCATTAAAGTTCTATTAAATTAAAACTATGTATCTACATTAAATGATCAAACAAAATTTGAAATATGTAGACAAAAAACAACACTATCCGAAGCTTCCGTTTCTGAATCTTCTTCTGCTTGCGCAGAGACTAACAATTCAACAGTATCTATAAATTCAATTTCAGAAACTTCTAGAATTAGTAGATTTAAAGTTTCTTTAAACAATGCCTTCTTTTGCTTTTTATATATCCGTGGCCGTGTTTGTGCTAAAATTGGGTTGGATGAAATCAGAAAATTATTTAGAACATCTTCATTGCAAGCAATGCTATTTATTTTACGTGAATGGTGTTCTCTGTATTTTCTGAAATCCTTATTACTTGACTCAGATAACTCTTACGAAAGAATTCCTATCGGAACTATAGATAAATGGTGAATAATTTACGGCCCGTGAACTAATAACTTATGAATACTTGATGGCATGTAGTACCAGGGTGGCAGAGCTTTACATAGAATTTACCCTTGGTACTTCATGCTACAAGTATTCATCAGTTATTTTATTAGTTATTAATTCTAGAAGTTTCTGAAATTGAATACATAGATACTGATGAATAATTAGGCTCTGCACAAGCAGAAGAAGATTCAGAAACGGAAGGTTCTGATTATGATATTTTTGTCTACATTTTTCTAATTTTGTTTGATTATTTAATGTACATACATGTTAATTAAATCGTTGCTGTTCCAGATGTTTATTTATTTTAAGCTAATATTTTACCACTTTTTATTTTATAAGTAAGTTTTTGTATTTTTATGACTATGATATATGTTTTATATAACGTGTTATAGTTTTATTTGATTAATACATTATTTTCTTCAAATCATAATGGAAAATCACTATACAATACATAAATGTTGCTAAAAACGTAGGATAACCTTATAGTCGCCTGCTTATAAGTATATCTTAAAACTCCCGATCCCGTATGCTAGTCATATTATTTTTGATGTGGGTAGGACAGTACTAAGCTGAAATATAGTTTATCAATAATTACAACTGTAAAAAAACGAACTAGACATATTTTCTTAAAGAAAATGAGAAAATTGATATTTTGTCATATAGCTCCCAGAGGGGTGCCTAGGGGTACCTAAAATGTTTGGCAGATATTTTGCTAACAACCCATTAAAAGTCACTATAAGCATTAAAATCAGAAAACACAAGAAAATCGCATGCTATCTCTTTTTTAATGAGCTTTTCCATACATTGAAATCAGTTTTTGTCGAATATTTTTTTAAATTGAAGTCTAATCAAAATTGTGTAATATTGTTTTCGACTACAATTATTAAGGTAAACACATTGGCATCATTCGTTTTTTTAAAATCGGGAAAAAGTGTTTCAAGATTCCTATGTCCGCCGATTTGTATGAATCGATCCACTGTGCGGCGTGGCGGCGCAGCGCCCGTTATCTACTAACGATGGAGTGAGACGGGTATAGAAATTTGAAAACGAGTAAGCGGCGTAGACAATAATAATCGGCTCATCACATGTTTCGTCAGTGCAAGAATCACGGAATACTAGTCTTTATAATCATTGCGTTAAATTTTTGATTTACAAAATTAAAACTATTTTTCGATTTAAAAGTACTAGTCAGTCTCTAGTACACTAGTACTTTTCGTACATTGTCAAGTTGTGTTAAACTTTGGAAGTTCATATTTGTCTCATTTTTATTACAGGCATAGGCCTGTAATAAAAATCAAAGGTAAAAAAAATGCTGTCAATCAAAGTCATACGGTTTGTTTCTTTGTGGATGACCGATGTTACAGTACACTTAGCGTGTACTGTAACATCGGTCATCCACGAAGAAATGAATACTCTTGAAACATACCTAAATCATTGCTCTCAATTAAATAACTACGAACTGACAACGGAACTAAATGTACTACCTACACGTACTAGAGTTCTGAACTAGTTTTTTTTGGATATTGTACTATATTGGATCGCACCGTTCACTGACTGAGCAAGCACAAGTCTAGTTTTAAACACAAACATACCTACTTCATGTAACTACCCAGTTCACTCGTGTCAATCACTTTGTTTAACTTTAGTCAACTAGTAGTATAGTACCAATTAGTACTTAAGTAAAATCAATTTATAGTCTTACCTTTCGGAGTTTCCAGGTAATCTAGAAAACGTTATCTCTGGGTATTGACGAATTCATGCAACCAAAACAAGCACAATAGACTCTAGTTGTCATATTAAATATTTTTAGTAAATAAAACACGCGCGGTTACTATCTAAAAAACGACACACCGTCCATTCGTCTACTCGGCACAATCGCCTGCTAGCGTGCTGAAAGGCCTGCCGAAAATGAGAATCTTAGGTATAGCTTGCGCTTCGTCCGTTTGTAGGGAGCTACAATACTGGTTAGTACTCTTTATACTGTGGTTACGGTCACGAGTAGTCTACCACGGCTATTGTAACATAGCCGAAACGTCGAGAGGTGAGCGAAGTTTGAAATGTTTACGCGAAAAAGACCCGCAATCAATATAATGTGTAGTGCAAGTCGTGTGAGTTTAAAAACAATATAGTAAGTTCAACTCATCTGTGCGCGCGGCACTATGTGTGGGTAAGCCTCGTCTAAACACAGTGACTTCGTGTGCGTGACATGAGGTACAGTGAAGTACAAAATACAAAAACACTTGTTTAACTAAAATAAAAACTCAATGGGTGAAATGTATGTTATACATATACACATTAATATGTATCGCTGTTTGAAGAATAAAATTGAGGAATTTTAGGATTCGCTGCTCTCTTCAAGGTTAATTATAAATTCAATAAAAATGTCGATAGTATTCTTCTTCTTTGGCGTGTCGACAAGTATAACGCCACATCTCTTCATCAATTTGATTTAAACGTTCGTTTATTAATTTCATCATTTCCATCACATTTTGTTCGATTTTATGCGATTTTATGCGAAGCATTATAATTTGTTTAAATTCCCCATACATTTTCTATTGGGTTTAGTTCAGGATGATACGGTGGTAGCCGAAGAACTTTTAAGCCATGTGGCTGAAGTATGTCATTCATCTTATAACAAACTAGCTGACACAAGGTGTGCGAAAAGCGTGTGAAACTGCCCTGCCCTTTCCCAAAGGAATCGAGCAATATATCAGGAACAAAAGTATCCTAGAACCTTCCTCGGATCATAAGCTCAGATTGTACCAAGTTTCATTTAAAACAATTCGTAATCAGGATACAGACAGACAGACATGAAAATTTCTAATTACATTTTCAGCTTCAGTATCGATTAGAGAACGCCCTACAATTAAAATTTTCAAATTATCTTCCATGTACAGACTCTCGACCCTCAACAGTTTTTTTAGATGTATAGATATGTGTTTTTTCATTTTTTAAATCAAGTCATACCTACAGTTCAATTTTTGTCATATTTGCAGTATAAGCAATGTTTTTTTCCGTCGACCATCTCTGCATTTCTATTTTTTTTTGCATTAGAATTTGGAGCTCTATCATTTATGACTTTTCTGTAGGCCTTTATAAGTTACACAATTCTACCATACATTATCTTGTTATGCCTCGAAGGGTTTAGGCAGCGTGTTCGTTAAAGGCTCCCAGACACCTTATTTTTTTCCGACATCTCCAACTAATATCATTACATTTTAGTTAATGTATACAAAAGCTCAACAAATTATATACGTTAACCTTTCTCAAGAATCATTGGTGATCTCAGCATGAAAATCCATGCAGTAGTTTTTAAGTTTATCGTGAACAGATAGACGCGGCGGGGACTTTGTTTTATTATATGTCGTGATAACAAATATTAATTCCATTGAATTAACACATAAAAAATATTTACCTGACTTCTTAAACATTTTCTCCGTGAAGAATTAGACATTTTCCTTAACGACTGTACCCATGGTATTATCACTAAGAACACTGTGTACTAAATTATAAGGTGACCAAGTTACACAGGATCTCAACGTTGCAGTTACATTGAGACTTGTCATGATATTTGATTTCGTTTCATTATAACGTAAGAGTTGCCTGCAAACGTGGTAGATGGCGCTGTATGCTTTTTGTATAAATATGATGTTTATTTCGCGGTCACGCAGAGCGTTTTCTGCAGACTGCTTGGCACCGCTGGTGTCGTCAATAAGTAGAGTTACGTCTCTACCTCATAATATAAAAATGTACTCTGTGAAGACGGCCGCATCACTGCCACACAAATTAAAGCTGTATAATTACTAGCGCACGCACACATAGCGCCGCGCGCACTGATGAGTTGAATTATCTATACAATAATCTATACCTGTGTCAACTTGTTGACAGCGCCATCTAACGGCCTTTATCCGAACTACGTAGCACACTAAACCATGGAGCCTAGGACCTACCTAGTACTCCCATGCGCCGTTAGATGGCGCTAATCAAAGTGTATAAAAATATCGATTCGCTCCATTTGACAACACTCAATTTAATAAATATTCATTCGAACAACAAGCCTAATCAGTTGAACCGACTCAAATTCCCGTCACCAGTCCAGCCGAGGTACCAGATCCCACAACCTGTACCATATATTAACCAGATCCGTACAACTATTAGGGCGTGAAAGAGTAATAAAAAACAATGTGAGAAGGCGGGTATGCTGAGAAACGTATACCTTGCTTAAGGTGAGTTTTATTCATATACACCGAGGCATTCTTGGACGGCTCGAATTGTAATTGTGACTACTACAATCCCGGGTTCTTTAAGCGGAGCGTCAAGAAGCATACTTACTGGACAAAAGGAGGGCCGCCAACTTGAGGACCACTGCACTGTTACCCCCAAGCGCTAGATGTCGTCATTGGCTTTCTAACAGGCGGGCGGCATCCTTTTGGCGAGCTAAATGTAAAGCTCTAGTCATTTTGCAACACCAGCAGTGCCGATTCTGCTAAAAGAAAAGGCGTGTGGGTTTCATTGACTACCAAAAACCGTTTTGTATGACGTTTTAAATATTATACATTTTCCAGATTTTACTATGGCGATAGAAACCCTCTGCTCGGCATTCTCCACCTAAAATACGGGAAAATTCTTCTCTACAAAACGGAAATTGCAAAAGCCTTGGCACAACTGAAGTATGCTGAAAAAATTATCAAAATGACTCATGGAGTCAGACATCCGCTGTACAAAGAACAATTACTGCCTTTAATACAACAAGCAATAATGGAATCGTGAATAATTCAGTGCCTATAAATATAAGATAGCTTTTAAGTATTTCATGTCTATAATTCTTATGAATTTTCTCAAAAACACATTTTCTCAAACATGTAGGCGTAGAATCAGCCTACGCGGGCGTAGGCATATTATTACTAAGTAAATGCTAATCTAAATTTGTTTTAATAAAACACATGCTACCTTAGATGGTCATTATATCCTCTGACAAGTTCCTAGCAATGTATTCTATCAACAATATTAAAATATTGTTCATACATAATGATTTAAAAATTGACGGTAGGAGTGAAAATACTTAACGTCCGTTTATACCTTCAAATTGGGCGTCAGATCGGCTAAGATGATGATAATTATTGTCACTTACTAATACCAGAATTTTTATGATAATTCATTTTCAGTAGAAATAATACCATAACATATTCACAAGCAATAAAATTTATAGATAAGTATAGTGATCTTAAAGAGTGCTAGTCTAATATTGAGCAATACATGTAATTGTTTAAACAGTTATTGGAAATATAACTGGATTTGTTTGGATAATCTAGAATTCTAGATTACTGAAACAGGGGGCATATCAATTTTATAATCTAAGTTGAACATTTCTCAAAACTTTCACAACTGTGGGTAGTTTTGAAAGGAGAATCTTAAAGTGTTTCTTGAGTATCGTTAGGATTCTGTGCCTAAAGGGTCAAAACGGGATCCTATTCATGAAACTTCGCCATCTGTCTGTCTGTCTGTCCGTCATGAGGCTGTATCTCAGGAACCGTGATAGCTAAAATTTTCACAGATGTATTTCTGTTGCGGCTATAACAAATACTAAAACCAGAAAAAAAGGGGTCCTCCCATACAACAAACGTGATTTTTTGCCGTTTTTTTTTCAAAATTTATTTTTCAAAATCAAAATCAAAATTTATTTTATTTTGCGAAATACAGGTTTACAGGATGTTGTCTTAAATATTATTGTATCACTATACTCGACCGCCAAGGCAGCATGCAAAATTTATTTATTATTATTATATGCTTGACAGGAATAAATCTTGTCATGTCATTAATACAATTTCAAAATTCAATTATATATAGTTACAAATTTAGATGTCTGTTTCATATAGATTTAGATGTCTGTTTCATTTTGGTACGGGACCCTCTGTGCGCTAGTCTGACTCGCACTTGGCCGGTTTTGTTTAATAATGCTGGTCTAAGATTTATTGATAACTAGCGGTACCCTGCCACGCTTCGCTGTGACTTTTTATGGTGGTTTTATGTACCTATGAGAAATGAGTAACAAACTAAATGATGGGTACATTAAAAAAAATGTGTGTGTGCGTGTACTATTGTACACACGTAAGAAGTGAAACTTCTTCATGACCTTATTTTTCGAAAGAAATATCATGAAATATTATATAGGAGTTAGTAGTCCAAAAGTCCAAAAGTTCAAAAGTTCAAAAGTCCAAAGTTAAAAAGTCAAAAAGTCCAATAGTCCAAAGGTCCAATAGTCCAAAAGTCCAAAGTCCAAAAGTTCAAAACTACATTGTCTAAAAGTCTAAAATTCTAAAATTCTAAAATTCTAAAACTCCAAAACTCTAAAACTCCAAAATTTCAAAAGTCCAAAAGTCTAAAGTCCAAAACTTTAAAATTCCAAAAGTCCAAAACTCCAAAAGACCAAAGTCCAAAAGTTCAAAACTACAAAGTCCAAAGTCCAAAACTCGAAAACTCCACAACTCCAAAACTCCAAAACGCCAAAACTCCAAAACGCCAAAACGCCAAAACTCCAAAACTCCAAAAGTCCAAAAGTCCAAAAGTCCAAAAGTACAAAAGTCCAAAAGTCCAAAAGTCCAGAAGTCCAAAAGTCCAAAACTCCATAACTCCAAAATTCCAAAATTTCAAAACTCCAAAACTCCAAAATTCCAAAAGTCCAAAACTACGTAAGTATAAAAGTCCAAAAGTACAAAGTCCAAAAGTTCAAAGCTCCAAGAGTCCAAAGTCCAAAACTCTACAACTCCAAAACTCCAACTCCTAAAGTCCAAAAGGTCAAAAGCCCAACACTCCAAAAGTCCAAAACTCCAAAAGTCCAAAAGTCCAAAAGTCCAAAAGTCCAAAAGTACAAAAGTCCAATAGTCCAAAAGTCCAAAGTCCAAAACTCCAAAGTCTAAAAGTCTAAAATTCTGGAAGTCCAAAACTCCAAAACTCCATAACTCTCAAACTCCAAAATTCCAAAAGTCTAAAGTCCAAAACTCCAAAATTCCGAATGTCCAAAAAGTTCAAAAATAACATACAAAACATATATTATCTGACCTCTTTATTAGGTAAGTACCCTCTTTAATTATTCTGAATGCAAGGAGGCCGCAATCAAACTTCTCTTAAAAAACATCAATCTGGTAGGTACCTTCTAAATAGGTTGTTTATAATATTTTGTTCTGAAGCTGGCAGAAAATAATTAAAAAAAAAATTACCAGCGCCATCCATTGGTAAAATCACTTTTTAAAGCTATTTTATTGTTATTGCTGTTATGATAAAATTGTATAAAGTAGCATAAAACCATCTCTGAATCCTATTGTATATCGTGTCCAATTTTGAGCTCAGTCGATTCAGTAAATTTAGAGTTTTTAATAGATACTTAAACGCACACAACATTTTTATATATCGCACGTCCTCAAAAAAACTGTCATAACCCAAAAATAGTAGTTTTGAGATATAAGCATTTAAAGTTTTTTTTAGACTTATAAATGCTATAGTGATTAAAAGGCTTATTGTTGATATCAAATTACTGTTTAATTTGCTATATTTAGAAGCCAAGGGGAGAGCATTGTAAAAAGCACAATTTTGTAAATATTATTATGACTATTTCAACAAAAATTAAAAAAAGGGTATGATATGACACTTTTTTACATTCAATTAGGTTCAATAAAACAAAATTGCAATCTAATCACTGCTGTATTTGTATAATATACATCATAATTTTAATAGCTAAACAACATTTCTTAAACTCAATGGGCATAACACAATTTAAGCATTAAACTAAAAATTATATTAATCAGCCTTTTAGCATTGCGGTGCTACGGTAACTTGACACGCGGAAAGCCAGTGGTCCTGATGGCATTCCGGCGGTGGTGCTGAGGAAATGTGCAGCCGAATTATCTCCAACGCTGACACGCCTGTATCGCCTTTCATACTAGTCGGGGAAAGTGCCGGAGGCTTGGAAAGAGGCGAACGTCCAACCGATCCCCAAAAAAGGGGATCGGTCGGATCCGGCCAACTATCGCCCCATAGCCGTAACCACCGTCATCTGCAAGGTGTTCGAGCTGATTATCAACAAGCAGCTCATGCGCTATCTGGAGGATCACTCGCTAATTAGCGATCGTCAATACGGTTTTAGGTCGAAACAATCAACGGGTGACCTCCTAGCGTATATAACACACACCAGTGGTGAGGCTATGGAGAGGCACGGCGAATCTCTGCCTATTGACCTAGACATCGCTAAAGCCTTTGATAGGGTATGGCATGAGTCGCTTCTTTTCAAGCTGCCGGCTTATGGTCTGTCGCCTCAGTTGTGCCGCTTGTTGGCCAGCTTTAGCTTTAGATGGCTTCCGGTGTTTTGAAGATAAATGCCAGAGTACCACAAGAATGGGTATTGTCCCCAACTCTCTTCCTTCTGCATATCAATGACATGCTGTCCCCTGGGTGCATTCATTGTTATGCGGATGATAGTACTGTGTATGCGAGCTATTCTGGCCGTCCAGTGGATGGGCGACATGACGTGAAGGAGAAGAGATGACAACTCGTGGCGGATCTCGACCGGGACCTGGGACGCATTGCCAAATGGGGTTCAGACAATCTGGTTCATTGTCGGAAAAACACAGGCGTGTGCGTTTACAGCTAAGAAGTCCCCGTTCCTACCCCTACCCTCTCTTCAGAGCATTACGGTTCCACTAAAGGACAACCTGGAGATCCTCGGTATAGACGTCTGCCGTGAGCTCAATCACAAAAACTACATAGAGAGTTGTATTGGGCTGGCTTCGTGGAAACTAGGAGTCCTAAATAAGGTGAGACGGTAGTTCTGTACTTCACGCCACATCAGAGATGTTTACTGTACAAGACGCAGATTCGTCCCTGCGTCGAATACTGTTCTCACCTTTGGGATTACTCCGCGAGGTACAGTCAAAGGCAAAAATAAGTATACACTCCACTGCCTCATAAAAGGTCACCCTCATTAGGAGTATAAATATGGATTCATATAAGAGTTCATAAATATGTACACAATGTTTGGTAGTAAATATGTATACAATAGTAAAATAATAGGTATCCAACAATCAAAACACAAATTTGGCAACATCCTAATGTTAATATTTTTGTATCCATGGTTATAATCAATAATAAGTAAACACTTGACAAATCAGATTTTGGAGAGCATGATGTATGTTTCCGTCACTCAATACTAAAAAGTACTTACATACTTAAACAATGATGTATCATTTTAATAATGTGAGTGACTGGCTGTTTTATTTCCATTTTCTTCATATTCATTTGTTGGACTAGACGTAAGTTGTCAATTTTTCATTTAAGTAAAATTTGCGTTTATAACATCAAATTTTCAGCCCGGCAGAAAGCCACAATAAAAAATATATTAGAATAGAACATCAAATTGCAATTCAATTGCATAAAATGTACCGCATAAGCGATCAAGTTAAGCACAGAATTGTTGGGTAAGCCCTCGGAAGGATGTCACGGGACTCACAACAGACCTACGGCCGCCATTGCGGCCTCGCCCAGGGGGTGGTTCGGGTGCTATCCCGCGTCTTTGAGGGGTTTCGGGTGTGATCCCGCTTCTAAGGGAGGGGGGGGGGGGGGCGTGCGTTAATTGCTCACGTCACGCTGCCGTCATGGGCCTGCTTCTTTAAGGACGGTGAGCCGCCCTCTCACCGTCCTCCGGCCCCCGGTCATGGTGGCCGATCGGCAAAGACACGTCGCCGCCGCCGCCGACTGCGGAACTCGGGTGGGAGAGTTCTCTCCCGTACCCGTCCCACCGCCTCCTTCACGAGCATGACCTGCTCGCAGAAGGCGGCGGCGCAGTCCCACTTACTCCCGCTGGAGAGCATGGCTCACACCATGGTCTCGAGCGAGAGAGTGTCCACGTCCAGACCCAGGCCGTGTCATCGCCGCGGTCCTCGCAGTGCTGACACTCGGCCGTGGTTTCCCGGTGTTTTCGCCACAGATACCTACCGAAGCTACCGTGCCCGGCAAGCATCTGTGTCAACCGGTAGGAGAGAGCACCGTGTCTCCTCTCCAGCCACTCGTCCATGACCGGTCAGACGGCCGCGATTGTGGCAAATCCCCCCTTTGGTTGCTCAAGTCGCACCTTCCATGTCTCCACGGTTTCCTGGTGGAGTAGGGACCGCTGGGCCTTGACTTCTCGATAAGCGGGCCTTTGGCCCCGCTCCAGCGCCTCCTTGCGCCATCTGAACAGTGACGCAAGGGCTCTCGCTTCCAGGTCCCATGGAGGGGTCCCGGCTAGTAGACATGCCGCCTCACCGGAGATCGTGCGGTATCCCCTTATCACCCTGATGGCCATCGCTCTCTGCGGGCTCAGCAATCTAGCCACATTGCTGGCCGTCAGGGTTTCCGCCCATACAGGAGCTCCGTATAGAGCCATGCTTCGCACGATCCCCAGGTACAGTCTCCTGTAGGGAGCGTTGGGTCCCCTGATGTTGGGCATCAGCCGCGCCAGTGCGGCCGATGCTCCCCTCAGTTTTGGGACCAAACTTCGGAAGTGATGTCCGAAGTTCCACCGGCCATCGAGTACGAGCCCCAGATACTTCATCGTGGGCTCGATGCCGATGCTGACGCCCCCTACCTGTAGTTTGGATCCCGCAGGTGGCCCTATCCGAGGTTCGTGGAAGCATAGAGCCTCGGAATTGTGAAGGGCGAACTCGAGACCCAGCCGCCGTAAGCGAGACCCAGCCGCCGCGCCGTATCGAGACCCAGCCGCCGTATCGAGACCCAGCCGCCGTATTGTACTGCCTCCTGGGAAGAAAACTTCTTGTCACGTAGATAATTGTCCAAATCACGAAAAAAATCGTAGTCCGTTGGAGCAAGGTCTGACGAATACGGAGGATGACGAATGGTTTCTAAGCGCAGTTCCTGTAGGGTTAAAATGGTCTCTCGTGCTGTGTAAGGTCTCGCGTTGTCATGGAGCAATAATGGTGAAGATCGATTCATGAGTCGGGGCTGTTTTACTGCTAGTTTTACCAACATTGTACGGAGTTCGGCACAATAGACATCTGCCGTTATTGCTTGACCAGATCGGAGAAAACTAAAGTGAATAATACAATGCTGAGACCACCAAACAGTTACCATTACCTTTTTATTGGTAAGTTTCTCTTTAGGACACAGAGGGGCAAGTGCGGGTTTTTGCGTGAGCTTGTCGACATTCACGGCTCACCAATTCGTTTGAAATCGAGACCCCGCCACCTAGCTGTAAACGCGGAAACTTGTCTCGATCCCATACAAATCGGTGATAACGCGCTCGTTCGTGAATGTCGACAGGCGCTCACCGAAACTCGCACTTGCCCCTCTGTTGTGGCGTTTGACCTGGGGTCAGCCATTGCATTTTTCTTTTACGGTTATCATAAAGAATCCACTTTTCATTACTTGTCACAATTTGATCCAATATTCCTTCATTTCTGTACCGATTCAACAAGGCAACACAAGTTTCAACACGCGTTTCTTTCTGCAGATCGGTCAAATCGTGAGGCACCCATTTTTCGTATTTTTTTATTTTTATTGATTTGATGCAAATGAGTCAATATTGTGGGTAAGGTAATGTTAAACCATGCCGCTAATTCCTGGGTAGTTTGACTAGGATCGGCTTCCACCATCTCTCTTAATTCATTATTATTCACCTGTGTGGGCGGTCTTCCTCGTGGTTCGTTCTTCAAGTCGAAGTTTCCTTCACGAAAGCGTTTAAACCAAAATCCCACAGTGCGTTCATTAGCAGACCCCTCTCCAACCGCAACATTGATATTGCGGGCTGTTTCTGCCGCGTTACTTCCGCGTCGGAACTCGTATTCAAAAATTACTCGAATTTTCGCAGTAATATAGAAGCGCTCGTGGCCCCGTGGACTCAGTGTTCTGTAAACGATCACTGCAGTAAGCAACATTTACTACGGCCGGATATGGATGGGTGACCACCACGTGGACCACTTTGTGACATTTATTTACGAGCGTTTCCGTGCTTCGGAAGGCACGATAAGCCGTTGGTCCCGGTTGTCAGTAAAATGACAGTCGTTAAGCCAAGTTGAAGGCCTTACGGGCAGCTTGAAAAATTCAACTGTGGGTCGTCACAACCTGCGCCCGGGTCGGCAACGCGTGTGTGGCGCCTCTGGTGTTGCAAACGTCTATAGGCTACGGTTACCAACCTTCCGGTGGGCCGTAAGCTTGTCTGCCACCTAAGTAGTATAAAAAAAATCCATCTTTCTTGTCTAAGTTTAATATCAAAAACAATTGAAAGTCGATATTCAAATGTTTCACATTTTTTAAAAGAGAGAAAGAAGAAGAACATCATAGAAAGTATGTTAAAAAAGTTTCATTCAAAAACCTCAAACGACGAAGATTCCATGTCAATTCAAAGAACCTATTGCAATAAAACGGCAATTTCATACTTTAACCCCTATTACATAAAGTGTACAATGGAGCTATATTAACTTTCGAACCGTCGTCGGCGTCGGTGATATCAATGTGAAACTTTGCCACAGTACAGAGTATCACAAAATTTGTAGATTTCTTACAAAAACTCGATTTCCCAAAAATTGCAGATTCGCAAGTTTGCAATAGAGGTGACGACATGTTTGTCTACTGGAAGCGATTAAAGCCGAATTTTCTGTTGGATTGGCTCGTTCTTTCTGTTCGCTTAAATTCATTTTGAGAAATATTTGCATGCATTGAACTGTAGTCCCATCGTTGACTATTATCTTCTTGACTATCGCATTGCGCCAAGTCGTCATCTTTTGCTTCGTTCTTGCCTAAGAAAATTACTTTCGTTTTAAAGCCATTTATATAATTACGTGAACCAAATAATAGTCTACCCTACCTGGAATGACTATTCAAAACGGAAAGATACATGACATGGCAAATGGCAATAAACTATGATTTCGTAGTTTTAATCTTTGTATGTACAAAAAGTACCGTCTATTCTTGTATACATATTTATGTGTTCAATAGTGTGTATATAGTTTACAGCGTAATGTCGTGTACAAGTTAGTGATGCTTTGGAAGGATATATATTTTTATTAGCATTACATGTATACATGTTTTTGCATTTGGTTGAGACATGTTTTTGCCCATGATAAAGTAGACATATTTAAAAATGTTTGGATGTATCTAAATTATTGCCTGTGTAGATGAATACCAAATTATGTAAACTGTACGTGTATCCATGTTTTTGCCCTTGACTGTACTTACTTACTAGACGCACTTGACGCTATGCAGAGAAGTGCTATCCAAATAATTGGTTGTCCTGAGGTGACGGGAGGCCTCGAATCGTGAGCGCAGCGAAGAACCATAGCGTTCTTAGCTGCCTTCTACCGAATGTATCACGGTGAGTGTTTTGAGGAGCTATTCAACCTGATCCCACCCTCTTCATTACAATCCCGAACAACGCGTGCCCGGCAATATTGCCACTCATACACAGTAGAGAGAATTTTCGCCAGAACTGAGTGTTTCAAAAAATCGTTGAAACATTACTATTTGAATCTTACCATTTTGTTCGCTGCGTAGCCTTTTTTAGTAGGTATAGCTTTCTTAATACAAGTTTGCAATAGTTGTAGGTAACCTAAAAATATAACATTAGAATTATAATAATAATAGTTATGTAGTTAACAGTACAATACAATGGTGTAACAGGTAAACAAAATACAATGCGACTGTTATTCATTCATTTGTCAATTTGAATTAGCAAATGAATAATGCGAAAAATAGTCGTATTATAATATGGCATCGTATTTATAACTTAATACAAATAATATTAAAATAATAAATTTAAAAAAAGTGCCATAACTCATATTACAACTGTTTTCTATTCATCAAAATTGTGACCTTGGAAATAATTTGACGATGATATTGCCATAACTTGTGATATGACACTTTTTCACATTGCATAAAAACGTAACGTCAATTGTGTTTCTAGTAAAAGACAGAATTATTTTATCTTACGACAGTTTTTTTTCCCTTTGAAACAAAATAATTGCCAAAAGTCTTACCTTCAATATAGTTGTATCACAGCTTAAGACGTTTTTCAGCAGTTTAAATACTCGTTCACCTGTTACAAGCCTTGATGCGGCACTGTTGCGGATTGGCTCAAGTCGATTATTGTTCCCTAAAAAACTGTCAGTTGTGCCATCTAGCGACTTTTTTTAACGTTATCGTTGTGGCGGTTTTATTAAATGATTTAGTATGAAAAACTGAACTTAAGTATAGCAATATCTAAAAATGCAATATTTCTGTGTTATGACAGTTTTTCAGAGGACGTGCGATATATAGATGATAAGTGAAGTCATTTTATTTAACAAGATTAGTGCCTTAAAACATTCCTTATCACAATGAAGAAAATGACCTCTAACGAAATAATGCTAAGGTTCGATATATTTTTAAAAGATTCATTAATTTGGAAGTCTTTTTATGAAATAATATAAATCTTTATTAATATTCTAGGGAAGAAATACTTTTTCATCAAATACTTTAGAAATAGCTCGTCGAAAGTTTTTGTCAATTAGTTTTTATGGCTATCGGCTACAATAAGCAATAAATTTTATTCCGTTGTTTAGATGCTTAGAATAAAAATATAAAGCTAGAATGTTGTTTTGAGTTTACCTATGTATTGTGTAAGCTTGTATAATACGAAATATGCGCGTGGCGGCCATATTGGTGACGTCATAAAGCCGTGGTAACGTTTGCGCGTTGGTTTGACTGGCTCGGCCCTCTCGGAATTTACTACGACTTCGGAGTATAGCAATCTACTGTACTCATCACCAGAAACATATGTACCGCTTTCTTTTTCAATGTACCTCTGTATTTTTGGAGAAAAACTCATGAAAAGGGGTCCGAGCCAACCAAACGCTTTCAGCACGGCCCCCCCTTTTTTTTTTTAACGTGAGGGAAAATCCTCAGAGGATGTTATGCCGGACTCTTACCGACTAAAAAACCTCACGTAACGTCCAACAGCCTGTGGTTGGGAGCCCCGGGTAAGCCCTCGGAAGGATGTCCCGGGACTCCCAACAGACCTACGGCCGCTACTGCAGCCTCGCCCAGGGGGTGTTTCGGGTGCTATCCCGCGTCTTTGGGGGGTTTCGGGTGTGATCCCGCTTCTAATGGGGGGCGTGCGTGGGTTGCTCACGTCACGCTGCCGTCACGGGCCTGCTTCTGTAAGGACGGTGAGCGACCCTCTCCCCGTCCACAGACCCCCGGTCATGGAGGCCGATAGTCCTCGGCGAAGACACGTCGGCGGCGCCCAGGCCGCCGACTGCGGAACTCGGGTGGGAGAGCTCTCTCCCGCACCCGCCCCGCCGCCTCCTTCACGAGCATGACCTGCTCGCAGAAAGAGGCGGCGCACATTGGTGCAGGGGCGGAAAAAAGTCTTTTTTTGTAACTTTGTTTAAAACGTCTACAATTTGGTATACATGTACTAGAATCTTGTTAGAAACAAGTTATATAAAACATACGACTACATTATGAGACATTTTAATTTTATGATGTAAAAAAGGTGGGTGATCGACAATTGACAAATTTCATGCAAAAAATTGTGTTGTTTCAAGTATGAATAAAACAGAAATATTAGTATACTCCGCTTTTAGCCTTTGTTAAATCGTAGCTCTATTGTGTGTATTAAATAAAACCTATAAAATATTATAGGATGTAATGAGTATTTACTTGTAATTACGCTTTTAATGAAGAAGGTAATTTGAAACCAATTGTTTTGAATTATGAGACTATAACTAATCTTCGTTACCGACCGTTAGACATTGATGCACCTTACGCCATTTATTAGACCCTATAGATCATATATACATCAACTTTAGCTGCGACTATCTGCGACCTTGGAAATGCCAGGTCATTATCTAATGCCGCTCATTGACGAGGAAAAGTGCAATATATTAGTCATTATAATCACTAATAATCATTTTTTACCTATTGTTATGAAACTGCTGAGCTATATGTTAGCTTGTACAGTTGGTATAATATGCCAAATACAGTGCAGAAAGTCTTAATGCATGGCAAACAAATAATAAGTGCTGCTGTCTTACCCATTGGAATGTTATCTGAGGAAGATCAAAAAGCACATAACAAATACTACCATAAATATAGGTTAGGTCATACAAGAAAATGTTCTAGTATATCCTGGAACGAAGACTTAAACCAACCTCAGATCCCCTTATCAAAAGTTTACGTGCAGTACCTTATAAAAAAAAAATTATCCACTTCATGATGACGCCTAAGTTTTATTAGTGAATGTGCTATTCACTAATAAAACTTAGGCGTCATCATGAAGTGGATAATTTTTTTTTTATAAACGCCTATAAACCTATAAACCTTTCGCCTATAAACCTTTTTATCTGTATTTATTATGTCATTAATTACTTAATATTTATTTATAATTCTGCTTAAATACTGTATCGTGTCTTTCGTAACGCAATTCATTGGAATATATATTTTAATAATATTATATATTATCATGTAAAACCATATTGCACCATGCTAAAATATTTTTACCGCCCTGATTTACTATAATATATTTATGTATATTATTACACTAATACATTAGTTTTATCATTTTAATAAAGTTTTATAGTTATATGAAACGTATTTCCAGTTAGAAATAATATTTTCCGCATTCCCGTACTACCTGCACCACTGTGCGGCGCAGTCCCACTTACTCCCGCTGGAGCATGGCTCGTACCATGGTCTCGAGCGAGAGAGTGTCCACGCCCAGACCCACTACGAGGATTTGGCGCTGTTGCGCCCACGCCGTGCACTCCACCAGCGTGTGGAGCGCCGTGTCATCGCTGCGGTCCTCGCAGTGCTGACACTCGGCCGTGGTTTCCCGGTGTTTTCGCCACAGATACCTACCGAAGCTACCGTGCCCGGCAAGCATCTGTGTCAACCGGTAGGAGAGAGCACCGTGTCTCCTCTCCAGCCACTCGTCCATGACCGGTCTGACGGCCGCGATTGTGGCGAATCCCCCCTTTGGTTGCTCAAGTCGCACCTTCCATGTCTTCACGGTTTCCTGGTGGAGCAGGGTCCGCTGGGCCTCGATTTCCCGAGACGCAGGCCTTTGGCCCCGCTCCAGCGCCTCCTTGCGCCATCTGAACAGTGACGCAAGGGCTCTCGCTTCCAGGTCCCATGGAGGGGTCCCGGCTAGGAGACATGCCGCCTCACCGGAGATCGTGCGGTATCCTCTTATCACCCTGACGGCAATCACTCTCTGCGGGCTCAGCAGTCTAGCCTCATTGCTGGCCGTCAGGGTCTCCGCCCATAGGTACGGGAGCCCCGTACAGGGCCATGCTTCGCACGATCCCCAGGTACAGTCTCCTGAGCGTTGGGTCCCCTGATGTTGGGCATCAGCCGCGCGAGTGCGGCCGATGCTCCCCTCAGTTTTGGGACCAAACTTCGGAAGTGATGTCCGAAGTTCCACCGGCCATCGAGTACGAGCCCCAGATACTTCATCGAGGGCTCGATGCCGATGCTGACGCCCCCTACCTGTAGGCTGGATCCCGCAGGTGGCCCCATCCGAGGTCCGTGGAAGCACAGAGCCTCGGATTTGTGAAGGGCGACCTCGAGACCCAGCCGCCGAATCCGACCCACGACCTGAGCAACCCCTGCCGTGGCCTTAAGTGCCGCGGCACGGTGCGTTGCTCCCCGCCAGCACGCCCCCCCTTGTAACTCAAAAAATATACAGAAAAATTTACAATATCTGTTTCGGAACGTATAACGTAATACCGGGGTACATTTCTCAAGCTCAAGTTTTTTTTAATTCACTGTATATTTTTCGAGTTACAAGTGGGGCCGTGCTGAAAGCGTTTGGTTGACTCGGCCCCCTTTTCATGAGTTTTTCTCCAAAAATACAGAGGTACATTGAAAAAGAAAGCGGTACATATGTTTCTGGTGACGAGTACAGTAGATTGCTATACTCCGAAGTCGTAATTTCCGGGAGGGCCGAGCCACCCAAACGAACGTACCTACGTTTGCAACATCCCTACTTCCCTCCGATACCCTGAATTTCACGCCTGAACCACTGAACCGAATTTGCTAAAATTTGGTACATAAACAGAGCATAACCTAGAAATTCAATGGCTTCCTATTATCCCGGATGCAAGTTTCTGTGGGAAACGGGAAAGCTTACCACGCGGGCATTGGCCGAAACGGTTAAAACGATCCGTATTTGGTATGGCTGTATCTCAGGACCGTGATAGCTAGAGAGTTGAAATATTTACAGATTTTAATATTTCTTGTTATAGTAGCAACAGAAATACATATTCTGTTGCTACTATAACAAGAAATATTAAAATCAGAAAAAAAAATAAGGGGGCTCCTATACAAAAAACATGATTTTATGCCATTATTTGGTACGGAACCCTCCGAGCGTGAGTCCAACTCACACTTGTTACTTTATTGTTGTACCCTACCTACCTACTACGGTGATGTTCGCACATTTGCCTTTAAAAGATAAGTACCAAAAGGATTCCATGGTGACATTTTTGTATTTATTGTTATATCCGATCCAGACTCCAGGAGGCCACACGAGGCAACGCGAGTGCGAGTGTGTGGACGGTCGCCGCACTGGAGCGCTCCGCTTCCTGTCGGTGTTTTGGACGTGAGGGGGGCGAGGTGAGACAAATAACCACACTCTTGGGTGCTATTCTTATCATGAAAGAGTAGGTTTTTTTTTGTTGACGCGGGGAACGCCTTTACGCGCCTTCATCCCAGCTGCGGGGCAGCTGAGATAGTGTGTGGGACTCCCGGCCCGGTCCGGAATGGACCGTCCTACCCACTAAACCCCGCGGTGTTCCTCCTCACCCTTTAGCCGGGCCGCGGGATATCAAAAGATTATTCACGTCGACCCGGCTAGGGGCGCCCCGTTTATTCAGGGCTCTCCTCGGGGGAGCCAGATGGGCGGCTCCCCAAAGCTCCCTAAGGAGCTGAAGACCACGCCTGCACCGCTCTCGAGCGCCCCTCTGTAATAGAGGAGACAGAGAGCGGCTGGCGCAGGCGTGCGCTAATGGGCACTCCCGTAACACGGGAAAGGTGCCCACCGCCATGTGACCGTTGGTGGGCGGGGTCCCCCGACCTTACGCCCACGGTCAAGAAACAATCGGGGGCGCGCAGTGACTCCTCACCGCGGCGCCCCCGAACTGCACGGCAGAGCGGGAGCATTATCCGTTACTCCCGCTCCCCCGCACAGTGCACCTCCCGCTTTGCCGCCATCACCTCGTCAACTGGCGAGGTGACAGCGGCCCAGCACTGTTGCCGCCGGTCGCGCCGTTATTCACGGCCGGCAGCCCGAACTGCATGGCAGTGCGGGAGCATTTACCCAAAATCCCCGCCCCCCACGCAGTGCCTTTCCCACTTTGCCGCCATCGTCTCGCCAGCAAAGGTGGCGAAGCGACGGCGACCCAGCACTGCTGCTGCCGGCCGTGAATAACGGCACGGCCGGCAGCAACACACACCACCGAGCAACCCACAGTTGGGTTACTCCCGCCTCGGTCGGAATTAGCCAGAGTAGCACAACTCCCCCACAGAGGAAGGGGAGTAGTCGCTACTCCGTTGCCCAGGATGCACCACTAGGAGGATCCGACCCATTAGGGTCCTTAAGATGTTAGTAGGACCCCGCATCCCGGTATGATGATGATTTATGCAGAACTACGTAGGTATAGAATTGAACCAACCAAATGCAATCAATCGTTTGGAATCCATAAAATCCTTATCACAAAAAAAAAATAAAACGACGATCGATCGTTCTGTTGCGGTGTATTAATTAACGTTATCCACCACCTTCTCCGTTTTAGTTTTAGCTTTCTTTTCTAGTTAAGTGATATGAAAGCATGTAGGTAGTCTTTATATTTGATAGGCAGGGAAAGTAGCTAAAGACGACTTGATGCTCACGACGGAGCTGGCAACTGTATAAACTTAGATGGCTAGCACTCCTCCTACTGCCTCCACTCGCCAAGACTCGTGCCGGGAGCCTCCAGGAGGTGCCTCGCGAGTCTAGATCGGGCATAGATTAGCTACCTTTCGGACTACAGCAGTAGTGCAAGAACTTACCTACCGCGGAAAGTCATTTAAGTTTTTAGGGTTCCGTACCCAAAGGGTTAAAACGGGACCCTACTACTGAGACTCCACTGTCCGTGTCTGTCACCAGGCTGTGTATCTCATGAACCATGATAGCTAAACACTTCAACATTTTACAGATGCAGTATTTCTGTCGTCGCTATAGCAGTTATGGGCAGCAGTTATAAAATTCATGGTTTTATGGAAACCCATAAAACCATGAATTTTGTAGTTTTTTGTACGGAACCTCCATGCGCGAGTGAATAGCTCATAACACCTGTCGCGATTCGCAAACCTGTCATGATGGAATGTGTCCACCTTCTGCCGACTCACGCAGGTCCTCAATGGATACAAATTATATAAGCTAAGCATTGTTGTTATATCAATCGTGCATTATTCATAACATATAGTAGGTACCTACCGCCTTTTCCAGGGGGCAGACATGCATTTCATACATCCATCCACCTTTATTACAGTTGGTTTTGACGTATGTGGTGGCTTATTGCCATGGTAACGTGCTTGACCAGGAGTCCAGAAGCAAGATCGTCTAACTAGCTCGCTCCTGTCCTCACTTAGCTGCCATCACCTCACTAGCAAACAACTCGATTGGCTGAAGATCATGGCTCGCACATTTGGGATCAGTGTCAAGCGATGCAAGGCCTGCCCCACAAGTCAGCTCCGCAGAGTCCATCCACAGCGCCACTTGGGCAGTGAAGGCACATTTGGGAACAGTGTCAAGCGATGCAAGGCCTGCCCCGCAAGTCAGCTCCGCAGAGTCCATCCACAGCGCCACTTGGGCAGTGAAGGCAATTTCTCAGTCGATTTAGTTCAGTTTCAGCTGAAACGCCTGTGTCCGACTGTCCGAGTCTATGTCTAGCTAGTGAGAGGAGGGGATACATTGTCAGTCTGTAAAGAACAAGGATTAGAGATTTTAAGCTGAAATTTACAGTGACTTGCATCAATGTAATGGTGAACCAAACAATTAATTTTGAAAATCACTATAAACCACAGCCTAAAAATAAGTACTGGGAAATTTTAATGTAGAAATAAAATTTATTGGCCACACTACATGTCAATTAAATATTAATTAATAGTCAGTTTCTGTACTGTCCATGAAGAATAGTGCGGTAGTCTGTAGATGTACTGTCCGAGTGCAGAGTAGTGTGGCTGTCCAAGTGTCCAGTCTGTAATTACGGTCCAAATTTTTTCCTTTTACCATTGTAGTCTCATGTACTGTACTGTACATACAAAGTAGTGCAGTGTCTAGTCCATTATTATGGTCCAAACTTCCTCCGTTTAGCATTGCTCTCATCTTCTGCCTCTAACACTTTAATACGAACACCGCAGACCTCAGCTCCATGCAACACTTTCATAGCCTCATCGGCAGCCTTTGTGGAGGCATATCGAGCATAACCTACTGTCTTATTAGGCAGAGTGTAAACATTGATCAAGTCCCCAAATCTGCAGAAAATGTCACGCAATACGGTTAGTGGTGGAGGTTGTGGCTTACATACCAAAAAGCATCTCTTAGCCACTTCACTATCAATATCTGCCAATGGTTGTGGCGGAGGCAGTTTCACGCTGCAGTAGTTTAAGTCATTACTATCACGGCTTTCTGAGACTCCTGTTGTAGCCGTCTTAATTAACTTAGAGGCTTCAGCTATTGCCTCAGCTAACTGTGCCAAGTCTGGGGTTGCGGAATTAGTTGCAGACTGTACAGCCTGGTTTAAAGCCTGCGCAACCTCGGGTAACTTGGTAAAAGTTTGATCGCGTTGATCAAATTGGGATCTGTAAGGTTTTACATAAATTCTCATGCCTGGTGGATACTCAAACTCATGTAGTTTTTGAACAGCATATCCAGCGCATATGGGATTTGAATATGAAATGTATCCTTTTCCACAATGGTTAACAGGATCTACATAATATTGACAGTCAACCATACCAGGTATAATATCAAACAAACTTTCTACTTGCCCTTTTGATAATCGTGGGCAACACATGAAATTAACTCTAGTGAAGTTAGCTAAACGGTTTGGCATCATAGAAATAAGATCCAAATGAGATCTCTCGTTTGAGGGTGCTGCCATAGCTAAATCATGAATACTAGATTCAAAAGTAGTTCGCATAGGTGATTTCCTATCTTGTTTTGGCAATGCAAATATTGCCCTGTATTCTCTAGGGCACTCTTCAAAAGCAATGGCTGCTTCTGAGAAAAGTCTGTATTTGACATATGCAAAACCTCTAGATTCACCTGTGTTTCTGTCCTTTTGAATGATAACAGAATCAACTTTACCATACGTATCAAAAGCATCATAGATCTCTTCCTCCTTGACCTTTCTGGGTACGGTTATAAAGAGTCGATTAAAACAGCCGTCATTATCGCTCATCTGAATATCACAACGATTTGCTGCCACCTTCACTTTCAAGGGACGACCGTTTTCACCAAGACTCTTCCTGTTCATGGCTTCTAAGGCATTTGCAGCCTCAGATGTTTTCGAGTACTTTATATATGCTACGCCTTTAGGCTCTCCTGTATTCCGGTCAACTGGGATGCGTATATCTTCTATTGTTCCATATTTTGAAAAGACATCTCGGAAATCCTGCTCCTTGTAGCGTTTCTCGCATACAATGAAAAGTCTTGAATACACGGGAGTGTCTTCCGATGTATCCTCATTACGTTTACGTCTGTTATTCATCTTATATCCGATATTACCTGAGATAACGCTTTAAACAATGTATAATTAAATAATTATGCTTGGAATGGAGGGAGAGCGTGTGTTGTGCGGTCCAATCCGCATGCGAAATTGCGAAGATCGCACGCACTTAATCAATAGTGTTGGTGTTGAATTTCTTTATTACTTTGGTCCAAAAATTATGATGTATTGTTTTCGCAATAGTACAAAGGAAAAGCTGTAATGCAAATTACTCCAAATTCTAAACACGAAAAAATTAATCAGGTAGGTACCAAATATACCAAGAACAGAACAACAACGCTGAACTGAACGAACGGAACGCGACTAGGGTTACCATATGCCAGGCTTTCGCCTGATTTGCCAGGCATTTTAGCACTTGATCAGGCGCCCGGCCGGCATTGTTCTATGTCAGGCGAAATGATTAATATTGTAAAGGGTTTTGTAAATATTATATGTATTTAAACTCTAAAAGACTTGTTGAAAATGGCTTCATCAGATAATTATCATTAGAAGTAAGAAAACGTACAGTGGAAATCCTTTCTAAACAACTCATAGAAAGAACAAATCATTTATTTGGGTGATTTTCTTATTACCTACTCTAACGTGTCTGAAAATAGATGTTTTCAAATTAAAAATTCATTCAAGCAATGTGTTTTACTTATTATTTAAATAGGTATTTCTTTTGTTATGCGGCATTTTTCAAGAAAATCAGGCATTTTTTGTGAAAATCAGGCGTTTTTACCATGTAAATCAGGCATACATTTCTTCAGAAATGGTAACCCTAAACGCGACCAAAACCAACCAGTAGTAGTAGTTTTAATTATCCATTTTCGGATAGGCAAAGGCAATTTGAGCCATACAGCCAAGTCTTGAATATTTATTCTCTTCATTTTGCTTTAACAAGTCACAGTCCTTGTCCTCTAAGTCCAGTCAAAGTCAAGTACAGCCCTAACCGGCCCCATACACGGACAATAATATTGATCAATATAAATTATTGTTTAATAGGTTGACCGTTTAGGGCTAATATTGAGGTTTGATCAATCACTAAACAAAAATTTGACAGCTTAAATTTTATTGATCAATATTTTTTTTCGCACGGTGCAGGCTTAATATTGATCAATATTTTTCAGTCGAATATCGGAATTTCGAATTTGGAATTTACTTTCCTTCGTCAGACATATACTCGGACAGAAATAAAAATATTGAAGCAATGTTACTGAGTCAATATTATGGAAGGTGTGTATTCAGAAGATGGTGATTATGAATATTGAACAATAAAAATATTGATCAATATTATTGTCCGTGTATGGGGCCTCTAAGTCATAGTCAGTTTACCTTCAGAAAAGCGGTGGATACATTTCTGAAAGTTCCTTTGGATTTTTTGTCAGAAACTGCAAAGTTGCGATTCACTGCGTTTTATCACTTCCCAACACTAGTGCACGTTGTCGGACGTTTAAGTTTAAGAATCCACCATTGATACACACAAAACACTCGAAATTACACTAATTTTGCAAATTTACAAAACGACGCGATACGATTCCTTCCAGTTCCCGCCAAAGAATCCGACCAAAACCAAAGGCGAAAACCGAACGAAGAAAGACGAACAACGAGGATCAGGGATGCCATTAAATAAAAATGGACTGCCGTGTTTCGGGTGCCGAATTGCCGTGTTTTCAGGTAAAATTTGATAAATTGACGTGTTTATGGGCGAACCCAGGATGTCGGCTAAGGAGTACGGCGCGTTAGCCAGATGCTATTGTTTTACTGCTCAATATGTGTCTTGTACAACACTCACATCTGGTGCGATGTAAAGTATTTAGCTATTTAGTACATATCTTGACTCTTTCTATCTTGACATCCAGTAGGATATCCTTACTAAAAATATTCACAACCTTACAGCAGATTGTCATTAGGTACTAGGTATGACTGACCTGGCTCAATAGTACTGATCAGAAAATATATACTTTTGTCATAGAAGTAACTTCAAAACGGTAGTATTTGAAAGCATTCATCGTCAATTTTATAAAGAGTATCTGCATTACGACCAACAATTTTTATGAATGTAGTACGCTATAGAGTTTACTCTAGAAGCCTAGAGCGTACCTTTAAAGCTGTTAAATGGGATTTTGTTGGCATTTTTTCCGATTGCCGTGTATTGTGTTGTGACTCGGCAATGGATGTTCTACCGAATGCCGTGTTTTTGTTGCAAACCGGCCGCGATTGCCGTGCACTACGGCAATTGCCGTATCAGTGGCAACCCCGGCACGGATCCGGATGCACTCAGGCCACACGCAGGCGCAGCAACGCAACCATAGAGTAATGGGCTTCAGACACGATCATGCCTTGCAATTGTTAATCACGTGCAAGGCATGATCGTATCGGGAGCCCTTAAGACTAAGGCTACTTGCGGGCCACAAGTAGCCTGTTGGGCGGCCCAACAGCCTATGGTTGGGAGCCCCGGGTAAGCCCTCGGAAGGATGTCCCAGGACAAGATTATTTAGATTTAATAATTTTTTAAGTAATTAGTTTTGGTTATGTAAATTTACTTAAACCAATCGAAGCTGAAGGTTTCTTATCAAATCAGCATAAGGCAGTCCGCTCCTGGACGTAGGCCTCTCCAAATTTATGCCACAACACACGGTCCTGTGCTTTTCGCATCCAGTCCCAACCTGCGATCTTTTCCAGATCGTCGGTCCATCTGGCGGGTGGACGTCCCATTCCTACGCTACGTTTGCCAAGTCGCGGTCTCCACTCCAGAACTCGCTTGCTCCATCAACCGTCGGTTGTTCTGCTTTTGTGGCCGGCCCACTGCCACTTTAAAGTGCTTATTCTGCGAGCTATACAGACCACTTCATTGTACTCATTAGTCTTCTGTACAATGTGCCGAACAATATGGATGTAGTCAACGGTACTGAAGCCTTTTCGAAACCCGGCTTGCGTTATTCTCACGAAGAGAATTGCTTGCATTCCTATACATACACAGACTTACAATAAGTAGCAGACAAAGCATTAGAGATTGAAAAGTACGCCAAAACTAACACATATAGAAACCACACACACTAACGCAACTACAGGGAAGGAGTTAGCCGCCAAGTTCAATAAGATTTATTTTAATGAAATAAGACGAGTATCTTAAAATACCTCTTTTAAGGTTCCGTAGCCAAATGGCAAAAAACGGAACCCTTATAGATTCGTCATGTCTGTCTGTCTGTCCGTCCGAATGTCACAACCACTTTTCTCCGAAACTATAAGACCTATGCACTTGAAACTTGGTAAGTAGATGTATTCTGTGAACCGCATTAAGATTTTTAAATATAACTAGAAAAAAGCAGTAAATTTTGGGGGTCCCCATACTCAGAACTGAAACGAAAAGATTTTTTTTCATCAAACCCATACGTGTGGGGTATCCATAGATAAGTCTTCAAAAATGCTATTGAGGCTAAAGCACCTTTAGAAAAAAATGATGTTACAAAACATCATTTTTTTCTAAAGGTGCTCCCTCACCGGGAGCATTCGCGCGTAATGTAATGTTACGAGTCGAGAATTACAGCCAGTGTGGGAGGTGAACCGAGCATTGCAATGCGCACCTTGTAATGATACAAGACGAGGTTACAGCAGTGAGGCAGGTGATCCGAGCATTGCAATGCGCGCCTTGTAATGATACAATGTGTAACGTTTTGATCCAACTCGTAACATCAATGCTTTTTTTTTGTTGCGGTTGGCCGGCCGCACACTGGTCCGGATTATAAATAGGTGGACATACGATCTAAGATGTCAAACGCTTTTGGGAAAAAAATAGTAGTACGAGTACGAATTTCAGGTTAATTTTGCAATCCAATATGGCCGCCGCGCCACCATTGTAAAATTTCATGTTGGATATCGTTTATGGGGTTTTTTGGTATGCTGAGTACGAATTTTGGGTTAATTTTGCAATCCAATATGGCCGCCGCGCCGAAATCACAAAATTTCATGATGGGTATCGTCTAAGGGGTTTTTTGGTATGCTGAGTACGAATCTCATGATAATTTTGCAATCCAATATGGCCGCCGCGCCGAAATCACAAAATTTTCGTGATGGGTATCGTTTAAGGGGTTTTTTGGTATGCTGAGTACGAATCACATGATAATTTTGCAATCCAATATGGCGGCCGCGCCGAAATCACTAAATTTCATAATGGGTATCGTCTAAGGGGTTATTTTGTATGCTGAGTACGAATCACATGATAGTTTTGAAATCCAATATGGCCGCCACGCCAAAATCACAAAATTTCATGATGGATATCGTATAAGGGGTTTTTTGGTATGCCGAGTACGAACTTTGGGTTAATTTAGCAATCCAAGATGGCTGTCGCGCCAGCGTTGCAAAATTTCATGTTGCATATCGTAGAAGGGGTTTTTTGGTATGCTGAATACGAGTTTTAGGTCAATTTTGCAATCCAAGATGGCCGCCGAACCACCGTTGTAAAATTTCATTTTGGATATCGTAAAAGGGGTTTTTTGGTATCTCAGCATACTGACAGAAATCTCGCAACAGTGGCGCGGTGGCCATATTGGATTGCAAAATTATCATGAGATTCGTACTCAGCGTACCAAAATCCCTCTTAAACAATACCCATCATGAAATTTTGTGATTTCGGCGCAGCGGCCATAATTGATTACAAAATTATCACGTGATTCGTACTCAGCATACCAAAAAACCCCTTAGACGATACCCATCATGAAATTTTGTGATTTCGGCGTGGCGGCCATATTGGATAGCAAAATTATCATGTGATTCGATCTCAGCATACAAAAAAACCCCTTAGACGATACCCATCATGAAATTTTGTGATTTCGGCGCGGCCGCCATATTGGATTGCAAAATTATCATGTGATTCGTACTCACCATACCAAAAAACCCCTTAAACGATACCCATCACGAAAATTTTGTGATTTCGGCGCGGCGCCCATATTGGATAGCAAAATTATCACGTGATTCGTAGTCAGCATACCAAGAAACCCCTTAAGCAATACCCATCATGAAATTTTGTGATTTCGGCGTGGCGGCCATATTGGATTGCAAAATTATCATGAGATTCGTACTCAGCGTACCATAATCCCCCTTAAACAATACCCATCATGAAATTCTGTGATTTCGGCGCGGCGGCCATATTTGATTGCAAAATTATCATGTGATTCGTACTCAGCATACCAAAAACCCCCTTTAACGATACCCATCATGAAATTTTGTGATTTCAGCGCGGCGGCCAAATTGGATTGCAAAATTATCATGTGATTCGTACTCAGCGTACCAAAATCCCCCTTAAACGATACCAATCATGAAATTTTGTGATTTCGACGCGGCGGCCATATTGGATTGCAAAATTATCTCTTAGTCTTTCTGTTCCCGGTTTCCATTTCGGAGTTTCCAGTTCTATGATCCGATTCAAAATCGCAATAAAAACCATTTCTGCTAATAGTTTTGCACCATTTTTTTTAAAACCTTCTCCTGACAGAAACAAACACAACAAAAAAGAATTAGCGAAATCGGTCCACCATTTCACGCGTGATGCCGTGACCACGGAAATCGGGCTTAATTTTTATATATTGTATACTCAATATCATCGAAGATTACAGGCATTATATTCAAATGCAATTCTAAACTAATTAAATGCTGAATCACAGTTTGCCACACTTATTTTTATGTTAGCATTAAATTTAATCTTGAAAAGAAGTGCCTGAGTTTGGCCCCTACATTAATGAGAGGTATCTAATACGTCAAACTGCAGCATCGGCAGCTTAAACCTTTCAAAAACCAGGCGGCCCCCCTTAGAGCGAGCGGAATGGAAAGACCAACGCACACAAACATAATTAATGTTTCGTCTGCTACTTATTGTACGTCTGTGTATACATATCATAAAAGTACAACAGTATTGGATCCAACACCTAGATGCTGTAAATCTCATGTTCACAGCCATAGACATATAAGACGCTATAACACACAGGTAGGCCGCCGGGTGATACGATAACTACATTGACTCCCAATATGGGATCATCAAACATCAGTGGCCCACACAGAGCATCGCAGCTCTAGTAACATCAAATATCATTAAATAAATAAATATAATAAATATATTCACGGACATTTCACACAGCGCTATCTGATCCCAAAGTAAGTTAGGAATAACCTGCTTGTGTTATGGGTATCATTGACACGTTACATCAAATATCATTGTCATTGTATCATCAAATTAAAAGATTTAAAAAATTCATACTCTTTAGATGTTATAGGGTCCCAAAACGATCATGCCTTGCAATTGTCAATCATGTAAAATATGAATGGAAGTTGCTTCAGTGTGCGTGATTGCTTTGCATGTGTGTGTGCATCGACGTATACGTGCACTTGAAATTCTACGTCCTTGACAATTGCCAATTGATCATGTCAGGACCCCTTTAGGGCCCGGGCCCACCAATATCCAAAGACTTCTATATAAAGAGGTAGACCTGCCCTACGCACCAATTTTTGAAGCGTATAAACTGAGCTAGTTAGCGCGGTTGCGCGCAATTCGCGCTGACACTATGTCACTGTCGTATCTCCCACGATTTAACAACAAAAGTGTATTTTTAACGTAGAAAAGTACATAATTATCGTCATAAAGTGCTTAAGACTTGGTAGTTTACGAAGGAGTACAAATTTATTTGGTAAGTATGCACAATTTATGCGTAATTAATTATTTTTCATCAATTTTATGATTATTCGTGATCGTATTAACCCACCAAATTGTACAGGCCTAACTAATCTGACGACCCCAATGCTTTTGTTGTACTTCGTTTTTTGACAGCATAATACTTGCTGAATATGCCAACCAAGCGAGCGTCGAGGCACGGGGATTCCCCGAATAGTTATAGTTCTACGCAAGTACGGTTTGCAGGAAAATTCACATCAAATGTTAAAATTCATGGTCTTCCTTTTATTTCTGACACTATGTTAGTTAGCAAAAAATAATCCTTATGATGAAGCCTTTCGATCGGTATGATAAAGCTACGGATTAATTATTTTTTCTCGTGTAGCGTAACCATGTAATAATTTTAAAATCTATGAATGCAGTTTAAGTTATTTTTTTAATTAAAATAATGTCTTCTTTCATTAAAATGTTCCATCTACAATATTTAAGGTACTTTCCCTCCATGTGGCATTGCCGTGGGACATCCTATATAATAGTAGTAATAATTGCATTGATTTTTAAATAAACTAGGATTTGTCATTAATTTATTCCTGAATAATATAATAAGTTCTGTTGTTCAAATGAGAGATCCGCCTTGAAAGTGGTTATAGAATATTACACACATTTAGTGTACATTTCTTTTCATTAGTTCCAGTCTTCTTTGTGGCAGGCAGAGCCTCTCCTTGTGGCCTTAATTAAATTTAATTATATGAAGATGACTGATTACTTATTAAATTGGGATTTTATTTAGCATAATCATAAACGATGTTCATAAAAGTAAATTAGGCGATGGTTTTCCTTAAAAACGTATAGGTATTATGTTTGTTGAACTATGGAATTGTTAGACAAACTATTTTGAAAATAGTTATTCGTTCAGTAAAGTAGTTCTGCAAACACCATTAAACAGTACATTTAATTTGATTTATTTGGTGTACATAATTAGTGTTCAAGTCAGTATTTTTAGTTTGGCTTTGAAATATTTTGCTTGGAAAAGGGGAATATTCAGATATCGATTAAAATACATGCCTTAATTAAATAAGTATATAATCAGTTTTTTAAGTTTATATTTAAATATGAACATCATTGGTAAATTTTGCATTTTATACCTTTATACCTACTTAACATTTTTCTGCAGTCAGTACGTGTGATACAGAATCGTAAAACTTCGAGAGTATTCGGTGGTAGTCGGCTTGTAATTGGAGTCCATATGCCTTCTCTTTTACTCTTGTTCTATTTGTATATTGCTATTGCAGTTACAATTACGTAAATATAGTTTATTAGTGAGTGTAGTTTTAGCAATGTGTGTGTATGAGGATTGCTTTTATGCTTTCGTTTCTTATAGTAGAGCGTATCTACCTCATTTTATATAGAAATCTTTGCCAATATCCCGGTGGTTGTCACTAGAGTATAGTAATATGTATAGGAGATTTCGAGGCTCCGACGCATTGAGGTATGTACCCACGTTGATGATGTTGGGCTTGTGTAGCTGTGAAAAACCCTATATGGAACCCAATACTAGTAGTAAGTAACTGCTACAGAGCCTAGCCCGGGGCGATGATCGCCGCAGAAGATGGGGACTATTAAGCGCCAAGTAGAGTATAGCGTGTGCGACGTAGGTCGATCAGTCAACCAGTGAGACCTGTGCCAGTACTGTGACCGGCGCGGAGTTCTGGCGACCACATCGTAGTCGGATAAGCTGCAGAAAAAATCTATCTTTTGTGTATCAACTTCCGTCCGACCACACAAACACAAACGATATTATAGTACCTGCGTCTCGTCACCCACTGCGTTACCTACGTAACAGCGAATGTCACCCCTTCATCTCATGGCAGTGCGCGTAAAAAAAGGAAGATCTTTGTTACAGAGGCCACTTAAAACCCCGCAAAAACACAATTTCAGGCGAAGTTGTGTTTTTGCGGGGACTGACGATACCTACATCGTTCCTTCCCCCCCCCCCCCCCTTGATGATATAGTTACCCCGACTGTAACACAGTACAAATATATGTTGTTTAACCAGTATTGTAGCTTCCTACAAACGGACGAAGCGCAAGCTATACCTACGATTCTCGTTTTCGGCAGGCCTTTCAGCACGCAAGCAGCGTCCGCAGTCGCGATTGTGCCGAGTAGACGAATGGACGGTGTGCCGTTTTTTAAATAGTAACCGCGCGTGTTTTATTTACTAAAAATATTTAATATGACAACTAGAGTCTATTGTGCTTGTTTTGGTTGCATGAATTCGTCAATAACGCACCCAGAGATAACGTTTTTTAGATTACCTGGAAACTCCGAAAGGTAAGACTATAAATTGATTTTACTTAAGTACTAATTAGTACTATACTACTAGTTGACTAAAGTTAAACAAAGTGATTGACACGAGTGAACTAGGTAGTTACATGAAGTAGGTATGTGTTTAAAACTAGACTTGTGCTTGCTCAGTCAGTGAACGGTGCGATCCAATATAGTACAATATCCAAAAAAAAAACTAGTTCAGAACTCTAGTACGTGTAGGTAGTACATTTAGTTCCGTTGTCATTTCGTAGTTATTTAATTGAGAGCAACGATTTAGGTATGTTTCAAGAGTATTCATTTCTTTGTGGATGACCGATGTTACAGTACACTTAGCACCGTATGACTGCCTCTGTGGAGCGGTCGGTATTGATACCGCCTGCGGCGCTGGAGGTCGTGGGTTCGATTCCCACCCGAGACAAATATTTGTGTGACCCATAAATGTTTGTCTCAAGAGTCTGGTTGTTTCTATGTATAATATGTATGTATTTAAAAAGTATGTTAGTATTAATATCCGTGGTCTGATACCCATAACACAAGCAGGTTATTCCTAGCTTACTTTGGGATTAGATAGCGTTGTGTAAAATGTCCGTGAATAAAAAAAAAATTGACAGCATTTTTGTTACCTTTGATTTTTATTACACGCATAGAGACAAATATGAACTTCCAAAGTTTAACACAACTTGACAATGTACGAAAAGTACTAGTGTACTAGAGACTGACTAGTACTTTCAAACCGAAAAAAAAAAGGTTTAATTTTGTAAATCAAAAATTTAACGCAATGATTATAAAGACTAGAATTCCGTGATTCTATCACTGACGAAACATGTGATGAGCCGATTATTATTGTCTACGCCGCTTACTCGTTTTCAAATTTCTACACCCGTCTCACTCAATCGTTAGTAGATAACGGGCGCTGCGCCGCCACGCCGCTGCCCCGCGCCGCCAACCGTTGCGGGGATATTATATTATTACTCACAAAGTATTTTTTTGTTTAAATAAAAAAGGTACATATTTAATCGAAATGAAAGCCGGTTGTCAGTAAAACAACAATCCTTAATACAAATTGAAGGCCTTGTGGGCGGATTGAAAAAAATCAACTGCATTAGGCTCACTATCTATTACGCGTACGTAAAACTATAAGGTAAAATGTGGGCGTATACTATGCCTCTGCCTACACCTTCAGGGATAAAGGCGTGACTATATGAATGTATGTATGTACATATTTACAATCGCAATACTAAATAGAAAGTCAAAGTAGGCACATATTATTAAAATGCTGTAGGTGGGCAGCCCTATCGCATGCTTACGTACCGCGCGGCTGTAGGCATTTATTCCTAAAATCCGGCCGAGTCAAACTACAGTATACTATACAGTGACTGTAATATGATCAATGAGCAAATCATTAGGGGTCGATTTTTGCTGACGTCGCGGGTTGCGATGCATGGAGAATCCTCATGGCCACAAGGTTACGAACCCAAACAAAAAAAAAGAGAGAGAGATTACAATAATAATTTATTGGTACTGATGTGAAAGCAGCCCTAAACAATAAAAGCCGTTGTATTTTAAAACATTTTTTTAAACTTGTAACATTGTTTGTTTCATCTGTATGACATTCCGCGAAAGGGTTTATTTTCAATACATTTTTTCATATTTAATTACATTATCATAATAATTTGGGATATTTAACCATATCGAAATACAAGAATTAGTATTTGTGCAACATGAAAATGGTAGAGTAGAACTTTGCTTGTGACAACTTGTGTTATCTTCATCAACTGTGGACAATGTTTTCAGTTGCGCTTTGGAGCATGTCGGATGTGGTCAAATGGTGTACAGCAGTCAGTGAGAGCACTACTGCATCTAGTGTTGTTTGTTTTGACTCTGAGTGCTGAAGTAAACAGTGTGGGGGGAACAATTTCATTGACTGACAATGTGCGATTGAACTTACCTGCGAAAAATATTCTAGTCTATTCTCTTCCACATACCCTCCAGTTTGGTGATACTACTGGATATTTAATTTAAGACTAAGACATTTTGTGCGAGTATCCCAACTAGTAACGTGTAAAATGTTCAGTAAACACTATGAGACGAGGCTGGTGCAGCAATGCAGTCCCTTGAGCAAGAAGCAATGTTTAAGATTTCCTGCAACACAAACAAATGGAGACAGATTTACGCCATGTCGTGCTGGAAACAACTGGCAGACAGCCTTTCAAGGTAAGTTTATATTGATCTATGATTGACTGGTGATTTACATGACATCAGTCTGTTTGTTGATACAATCCAACAAGAATTATATTATTGTTATTAAGGTTTTGATTAGGTAATTATGATAAATTCTTTACTAACACAAGAATTATGATGTATAAACACATTAAATTATCATAATTAACCATGTTCCGATCTGGGTCATATTTTTTATGGCATAAAGAAATTAGCAAAGCGATTGCCCATTGACTGTGAACCATACTACCGATGTCATTAGTGTTTCCTCAGATAATGCCCGAGCTGTTATTTTATTACTAAAAAACCAGTTTCTAGAACCTTGCAGACATAAGTGAGTTTTGGGGTGAAAATGATATGAATCGGATCAATGTTTCGTATTACCTTTTATTAGCTCTCACACAAGGGCTAAGACAAACATAAAAGAAGGAGAGTGTGGGATAAGTCAAAAATTTTTGAGAATGATATTTCTCACCAATTATGATAGTGAGAAATGTCATTCTCTAAAACAACTGATGATGATGCTAATGTTTGGGTGCTAACCCTGGTTGTAGGCATTCCCAACAAAAACTTTTTCATCCTTTATGGGTACTTTTGATTGTTGGCACTTTATGGAACTTGTTATAATACATTATGAAAACTCACTCACTAGTACTATTCCACAACTTTTATTAAACTAAATTTAATAATACCTGACCGGTTTCGCTATTATACCTTTGAGAATGCTATTATAGCGAAACTGGTACAAGTACTGGTACTAGTACAAGTGAGTGAGTTTTCATAATGTGAAAACATTTTTCTGTTTATTTTATTCATTTTCATTTTATTCATTTTCAATTCATTTTGCTACTGTGGCTCACATCAGGCTCCTGCATCATGCAGGATGGAATACTGCGCCTCCTGGCTAGTTATTTTTTTAATTCTGTTATTTGAGTAATATTCTCTGTATAATTTGGAATGTTATATGTGCAATGCAAGGCAGACTATCTGTGGCGCGCAATCTCTTTGTGCACCACAGACTTGATTGCACAAAAGTTTGTCATTTGTGTTTACCTTATGAGCTACCTACACATACCTACACTGCAGCTTGATATCGTAATAAAATAAGCTTGACAGAGTACAGACAACAGATATTCATACATTTATAAAAAAAATTGAAAAATATTTCAACAAAAAAATTTAAGACTGACGACAATTTTAATCAGTCATTAATTTTGTAGAATTGTACAAAGAATTGGTCAATTATAGACCCTATGGTCATTGCTATATTATTGATCATAAAACTAAACTGACAATTTTTTGGGTTGAGTCTACATAGCCAGGTAAGCTGGTAAGTACCACAGAATCGACAAACATTTTTTATTATTTATTTTACGGCATTTGGCCTCATTCTTTCAGCAAATTAGACATGCTATGAGTGCCGCCCAGTGACACCTCAGTCTGTCAGTGGCCAGACTTCAAAAATCTTAAAAGAAATACTATGATTTTGTTACCACCAGGTAAAAAAGAGATGCAAATGGTAACGCTGAAAGGTTATTTATATTTATTGTGTCACTGAAAGGGCTAATACATCTTATAATAAAACTGTTCAGGTTCGAGAGTCTGTACATGGAAGATATTTAGAAAATTTTTATTGTAGGGTGTTTTCTTATCGATATTGAAGCCGAAAATGTAATTTTTTGTCTGTCTGTCTGTCTGTATCCCGAATAAGTATCACGCCGAAACTACTGAATCAATTCGAATGATACTTAGCACAATCTGAGCTTATGACCTGAGTAAGGTTCTAGGATACTTTTGATCCCGATATTTTTGATGAAAAATAAAATGGGTTTTCAACTGTAATTTCTAACCGTCTAACCGCATTGTGCAATATCAAATATTTTTTGGTGTCAGAAAGGGAGTACTTTAAGCAAGTTCTAATATTGAGGGGTTTGTACTTCAGAAATTAGGCACATCTTAACTTTCGCTAAACCTAGAATTCAAGGGTTCCTTTGAATTTGAGGGTAAATTAAACTGGCGTGTTGACTTAATCATAAAAGAACTGTTTCACACGCTACTTGATAAGTCTGATGAAGAAATACCTCTCCTTTCATACACCAGAGACGTAAACGAAGTTGCGAGGGTCAGCTGGTTCTAAATATTGTATCTGAAGCAGGGTTCGCCGATCAGCGGATATATATCATGATATATATCACGATATATATCACGATATATATCAATTGATTTTTATCTTGATATATATCAATAGATTTATTCCTGTGTTCTGAACTAAAAAAAATGGAGATTAATGTTTACTCAGGCAACACGTTGCGAAAAAGTACAATTCAGAATTATTTTAGATAGTTTCCCAAATGGCAACCTCATTTTAAGTTGGGGAAAGCCCTTTTGACATACCACTAATTCTTTTTTTGTTGTGTAAGGTATTGTCAGAAGGTTCTTATGGAAGAAAAATTATTGTATTCCCACGGGAACGGGAACTACGCGGGTGAAACCGCGTGACGTCCTCTAGTTTATTATAAAAATCGGATTTTTTCGAACCCTGATCTGAAGTGAACAACTATAACTGGTAGTATCTGCTTAGCCCAATAAGAAAAAGGGAGATATGTTATTGCTGTGGTAATTGATTAGATACACATTTAGAAACTCTCATTTAACAAAACCAAGCATTGTCATCATTTGAAATGGTTAATAGGGATGTGTAAATAGGTATGACATTGTACTTCCTTTAACTAGTGATTCAGGTCAGGGTAAATTAAGAACATCTGGCCACATTAGGATACATTTTTCACAATTACCTATGCCTAGCATTGTCTAGTAAGTGGAGTGGTTCTTAGGTGTTGCAAATGTCATAATCTACTACTACTACTATTATCTTCACGCCAAATCCCTTGCGGGGTAGGCAGAAAGAACCGAGCGCCACACGGCACGGTCCATACACACACACACCTCAATTGCTTCTTCAACTTTCATTTTTCTATTCATGCATGCACATTGGTTTCTTTGGCCTTGACACCACCTTCTGCTAACACACGATTAATTTGGTCAAATAGGTTTACACGGGCTGGTTTCCGCAACTCGACGTCATTGAATGCGCCTATTTTGGGTGAGGGATTTAAATAAATAATAATAATAAATTATCTACAGTGATCAATTTCGATCAGGTAGGCCGTATGCTTATCTGCTGCCACCTTAGTGGTAAAAGAAAAAAAATTGCTGAGCATTGTCTTTTGTGTAAACACAGCATCATGTGATTGCTCCCCTGTGACTTCCGGTTGACCCATAACCAAACGGAAGTCCCGTTGCATCTCTCCTAATTGACCTGAACAATATGCCGTATCAAGTGCCTGAATTGGTTGGTAACAAAACTAAACTACTCACGGAATTCAAGAAGGCAGGGAATAGGAGCCGTTCTAAAAGTAAATATCATCCCCACGTATCAGTCATGTATAGTTTATTTACCGACTAGCGGACGTCACGCGTTTTCACCCGCTTAGTTCTCGTACCCGTGGGAATACGGGAATAAAATATAGCTTGTTACTTAGGAGTTCTGTAGCTTGCCAACAGTGAAAGAATTATTCAAATCGGTTCAGTAGTTTCGGAGCCTATTTGATGCAAACAAACAAACAATCAAATCTTGCCACTTTATAATATTGGTATGCTCGTAGATAATTTATATTATATTCAATTATTTTAAATGCCAATTCTAGATTGATGATGATAGTTGGACCTCATCATCAATCTAGAATTGGCATTTAAAATAATTGAATTATATCATGGTAAATAATAACTTTTTAAAGAGATTTATCTTAAAAAAAGTTCCAACTAGAACAAACTTTCCCTAAATTGTTAAAAATCGACTTTTGCAGCCCCTGATATCTATTCCCAGTGCTTACCCGGGATCTCAACCGTAGGCTGTTAGGCAGGATACGTGAGGTTTTTTAGTCGGTAGGAGTCCGGCATAACATCCATGAGGATTTTCCATCACGTAAAAAAAAAACCCCTGATAACCAAGTATGTTGAAAATCGTCAACACCTCTATCGAAGCCACACTGAAATTGGATACGGTATTGTGAATTAACAAAGATTATTGAATCTTACGACTATAGTCCTTATCGAATTGATACGCAATTCTAAATCTCCCATCAGATCCGGTGGCAGATACACAAAATAACGTAATAATTGTAATTTATTATGCTTGTCTACTTATATTTAGCTACAACAATGACCATTACTTTCGGGCTAAACAAAAAATCTGCTCATAGCTAAATTTGGTCACGCTTCAGGGTTTTGCGATGTGAACAACCTGCTTACAGGTTTCCCAAGGCTAGATTCACGCGTGTAGGCTGTAAGGAAGGATGGTTTTATGACTATGGACGTATTGTGATTGCCTAAGCGCTGATACATTAGGAGTTTGTGGGGATGACACTTGTTTTAACATAATGCATACATACATATAGTCACGCCTTTATCTCCGTAGGGATAGACAGAGGCATAGTATATGCCTACATATTTACTTTAAAGCTTTCAAGTCCCACGTAATAGGTGATGAGCCTACTGCCGTGTTGAAATGGTCACACTCAAGTCGCCGCGACCCGCAGACCCCGCAGTAGAAATTTTTCAAGCCGCCAATAAGGCCTTCAACTTGACTTAAGGTTTGTCACTTCACTGACAACCGGGTTTCATTTCGAGTTTTCCTTCTCTAACTTTTAACATAATGTGGAGGAATATTTGTGACGACGAGGGTATAACATCTACTTTCTAGCATGCACTGACCTTGAATAAATACATAATATACAAACATATCAGTTATCGCCACACCAAGTAAAAAGAGTTTTTTAACTCCCTGACATTGCACAACATCTCCCCCCTTTCAGATTTATTCCTTCACAAACCTGAAATGAAAATGAAAAGAACAAACGAATTATGACAAGCAAAACGAACGTGTACTTACATTACAACCGCGTGGTGCATGTCCATATATCAAAAAATGCACAAATTAGGTTTTTTCGTTCGTCACACATTAATGACGCTCCACGTAGAGAATACAGCCAAAGTGCACAAAGGTATTGTTGTTTTGCTTCATGTTATGACTACAATCCTGATTTTGGTTATGAGCAAGTCAACGATTTGCAAACGTATGGTGCATTTGCAAGTGTAATCGGAGCTATAGTTGATGTGATTTGTAATGCACTAATTGATTGTTTATTTAAAACCAACTTTTCTGTAAACTTTTGTGTTTAACAAACAGTAAACAATGAGGTTTTATTTTAATCGGATGAGGTCTTTAAAAATCTCAGTGACTGAGAGCACAATGAAACACTCTTTACGCACGAATTGCTTCTTATGAAGCTTGGTAGGCGCCAATCTCGCCCGAGGAGAGTCCCTTTCGGCCGTCATTCCTTTGCTGAGTCGCAGTGCTTTTCTTCTGAGCTTTCTTGACTATTCTGCGGTTCAGTTGATCACTTGAACCCTATGGTGGTTTAGCGGGTAGTCTGGTCCTCTCCGTTGTTGGGTCCAATACTGTTATTGCTTTTGCGGAATGGTAGTGAAGTGCCCAAATACGGAATGCATTACCATATCACGTACATAAAGAAATATCATAGCTTAAGCCACAAAATTAATAATTATCTACATCCTGTCCTTTAGCGAACACGATTTACATGTCCTCCAGAACTATTATTTCGTAATAAATTCTTACCCTGTACTTGCAATTTATGAGCGCATTAACGTTCGCAACTAAATAGAACCTGCCTGCACTAGTAACTCTGCCTCTCACAGCGTTCTTCAAGAGGGTAATTTGATTCTGGATTGCGTAACGCAGTTTTTTTTTATCTTTCTGTAATTACATTTAATAATAAATTGTAGTCACAAAAAAACACCTTTTAAGTTCTGCAACAATCAAAGTCAATAATCTTTACTTGGGATGCGGGGTCCTACTAACATCTTAAGGACCCCAATGGGTCGGATCCTCCTCGTGGTGCATCCTGGGCAACGGAGTAGCGACCACTCCCCTTCCTCTGTGGGGGAGTTGTGCTACTCTGGCTAATTCCGGCCGAGGCGGGAGTAACCCACCTGTGGGTTGCTCGGTGGTGTGTGTTGCTGCCGGCCGTGCCGTTATTCACGGCCGGCAGCAGCAATGATGGGTCGCCGTCGCTTCGCCTCCTTTGCTGGCGAGACGATGGCGGCAAAGTGGGAGAGGCACTGCGTGGGGGGCGGGAGTTTGGGTAGATGCTCCCGCCCTGCCAAGCAGTTCGGGCTGTCGGCCGTGAATAACGGCGCGACCGGCGGCAACAGTGCTGGGCCGCTGTCACCTCGCCAGTTGACGAGGTGATGGCGGCAAAGCGGGAGGTGCACTGTGCGGGGTAGCGGGAGTAACCGAAAATGCTCCCGCTCTGCCGTGCAGTTCGGGGGCGCCGCGGTGAGGAGTTACTGCGCGCCCCCGATTGTTTCTTGACCGTGGGCGTAAGGTCGGGGGACCCCGCCCACCAACGGTCACATGGCGGTGGGCACCTTTTCCGTGTTCCAGGGGTGCCCATTAGCGCACGCCTGCGCCAGCCGCTCTCTGTCTCCTCTATTACAGAGGGGCGCTCGAGAGCGATGCAGGCGTGGACTTCAGCTCCTTAGGGAGCTTTGGGGAGCCGCCCATCTGGCTCCCCCGAGGAGAGCCCCGAATAAACGGGGCGCCCCTAGCCGGGTCGACGTGAATAATCTTTTGATATCCCTCGGCCCGGCTAAAGGGTGAGGAGGAACACTGCGGGGTTTAGTGGGTAGGACGGTCCATTCCGGACCGGGCCGGGAGTCCCACACACCATCCCAGCTGCCCCCGCAGCTGGGATGAAGGCGCGTAAATGCGTTCCCCGCGTCAACAAAAAAAAAAAAAAAAAAAAAAAATCTTTACTTATTGTCTTTTTGCTAGCTTCCGCCTACTACGGCGTAATGACAATGATACGTACAAAATTTAATATCTACCCGTAATTATAGGCTTTGGATCTGACACGTAAGATCTTAATTTTACTTATTTTATAAAGAGTGATTGAAACTGGACTGCTATTAGCGGTATTGAAATTGTATTCGGAGCAAATTTCTATTGAACTATAATTGTTTTAAACGCGTTGCTGTCTATTCCGATTGCAGTTGGAAGTATCCTGATGTTTTTGCAATTCAATTAAGCTTGAATACGTGAGATGCGATAAATTCTAACTTCGGGGTCTATACGGTTCTAGACCAGACTATTTTCTAACTTTTTTACTGTAATTTTACCGATTATACCGTGACCGTATTGTCTCAAATTCAAATTGAGCTCTGTCTGGGAATGCAGAAATTTTATTTATATGTATTTCTATCAAAAATGAGGCATCAGCTGTTATGTGTGTTACTCCAGAAACTTGATCGTGTGCTAACAGTTAAACGAATGCGAATGAATTTATTTCACTGTTGTTCTAGAAACTGTATGTTAACTATGACCAAAAATAATACATTAGTAATAATTATCTCACTCTTTTGTCAGATTTCCAACCGACTTTCGTCGCAGCACATCGTATACTTGTAGCAATAAAAGAACCACTTAATAAAATCTATTCAGTAAATGCACTCGTATTATACTAATGCAATAATTTTAGCACTCAAATACTGCAGGGCTTCTAGTAACTCATCCGCCTTTTGCATACGGGAAGTCCTAGTTACTCGCACCCTCGTGCTGTTCTCAGGTCATCGACTTATCTATCTGTGGTCTCTGTGGATGCTCCCGAACTCACATATGCATCAGCCCAGAGAACCCAGCAATTAGTAATTCTATAAAATATCACTACCTAACGTACCATAAAAGTTTATTGCTTACCTAAAGTGTAGCTACCATCAGTACGTACCAATTATCAGTTCTTCCATGAGCTTGTGGTGGCAGCTAATTAGTACCCAAAGGTGAACGGCCCTTGTTTCTTACATAATTAAAAAACTCTTTTTGTCTCTAGCAAGATGAAAACGCGACTAAATCACACCACCATGAACAATGGTGCTTTATTTATAATTCATAAAGCTTCACGCTTCGGTACTTGAATGTGGTATTGTTGGAGAAAGACCACTAATTCAATGTTTAACTTATACTAGACAAATATGGATATATATACGTAAGGTTTATGGTGATGAAATTTTTAATTGGACTATTTATTAAAATATTATATCATAGAGTAATAATTTTTGTGGACTGATGCGTTTATGTAACTGTAAATGATGTGTGAGGAACTTGGTAGCGGTGTAGTAACAGGTTCACTGATTCTTTAAGGAACGTGGGCTTCTCATCGCTGTGCATCCTGCACATGGCGTTTTGAGCACGTGCCGACGCTTATGGATATTTATTTTGATTTATAGATAGTTGTTATTGCTAGGACTGCAGAAGTGCAGGTATTTGTGGATGTGTTCATCTGTCTTGGCAGTTGTAATATTGGTTTAGGTTTTAGAATTCATAGAATATATGATAGAGATAAAGAATATGATTTTGCAACATTTTTACCCAGAGCTATCTAGCCCAAATGAAGTTTAAATGTAAGCTTGTAGGTACTGTGGGATCTCTAGACAACAGAGAAAACCTTCAAACTCCGAAGCAAACATTTGCGGATCATGCATCAAACTTATTTCCGATTTTGCTGAATGCTGAAGTTATGGCTAGACCATTCAGCAACGTAATATGTAAATTATTCGTTATACTATCCCCATACGAGATTTTTTTTTCTACCTGTACTTTATAACAATATTTACATACTCTGATGTAGACTTTGCATTTGAATAATGATATTTATACCATGGATATTAAGCTTCTCCAAACAAATATAATTAAGATTTATTGCAGTTAACAGTAAGTAAGGTACAATATTTCTAAACAACCATTTTAATTCACGCACCGAGTATCACACGGCCGAACAATATTATACTTATTTGAATACATTAATGAACAATTTAAGTAGATAGTATGTTTTCATATATTTTTTTATTTAAATGTGGAAAAGATAACTTGTTTTAGACGGGATCGAACCTGTGCCGTTTGCTAAACAAGAAAGACGCTCTTTCAAGCTGAAATTTTTCATCTTCTCCACTTTTTGTTAACGTGAGGAAAATCCTATAGGAATGCTATGCCGGACTCCTACCGACTACAAACCACACGTATCTTACCTAACAGCCTATGGTTGGGAGCCCCGGGTAAGCCTTCGGAAGAATACCCCAGCAGGACTCATCTTCTTCACTGTACGCCAGTAATGAGTGTTACGATTATCTTACCCGGGACTCCTGGCCGTAGGCAGTTTGTGCAGGACACCGTGTGGTTGTAGTCGGTAGGAGTCCGGTATGACATCCATGAGGATTTACAAAAATAAAACCTTGGATAGACCTGTCCATCTTCGATTTTACCGTCTAGATAACGAAGTTGGACAGTAATTCAATATTATTTTCTCTTTCGGTAGTCGGTATGTTTTCCTTGTAAATCCCATCATCTTATTCATTATCATTATTGTCGTATGTTGCCCCTCCCCCCCCCCCTCTTCCTTTCCTAAATATTGCCACACGGTTCAAGCAATGCAGTGGAAGCTGTAGTTGAATATTTTAATTTTCAACTGGATTTGATAATTTTTTTGTAACGTCAGGAAAATTCTACATGGATTCTATGCCGGTCTCCTACCGACTAAAAACCACACGTTCCCTACCTACTGCCTACAGTTAGGAGCCGAAGGTAGGCCCTCGGAAGGATACCCCAGGATTCCCAACAGGCATATTTTTTTTTATACCACTAAGGTGGCAGACAAGCGTACGGCCCACCAGATGTACCGGTGGTCACCGCAACCTATGGACGTTTGCAACACCAGAGGCGCCACAATCGCGCTGCCGACCCTGTAAAAACCTTCTAAGACCCCTCTTGAAGAACCCCATACTGTAGGCGTTTGGGAAAACCGAGGCAGAGAGATCATTCCACAACCTAAGCGTGCGCGGTAGAAGGCCCCTATCGGATTTAACCGTGCTCGAGCGCTCCGGATGCAACATGTGAGGATGAACACCCTGTCTGTGGCGTGCGGTGCGATGATAGAATGTAGCCGTAGGCATCATGATCATGGCATATGATCATCTTGCGGGATGGAGTCGAGATTAGAAGTAGAGCCAGTGGTCCACGTCGGTTGAGTTACAAAGATAGGCTCATATCAAACTAAGAATAACTTCAGTACATTAAATCTAAGTAACATTGTGGTTAATGGACTCACACGTAGCGCATGACTATACTCGAATAAATAGATATAAAGACCGCCTCGTTATTATTGTTTTATCGCTTTTTTATGTAATTAAGTCGACGGTAGCCGTATGTAATTCTTTTTTTATTACAATGAAGGTATAAAAAGTATCATTCTAGTTATCAAGGTTTACAGAAGCGTGCTCTATGATATTAAGAATAGAGCTTGTGAGATAGTTCAAGGGCTGCGATTCTAAGTTCAATGAACTGATCTTTTTATAATTTAACCCTCTTTGAAGAAAGGTTTTAAATAATGGGCTTATTATTTTTTTTATTCAATTCAGTACGTGTGAATGTAATGTTCTTTAATCTTACTTTGTCTTGATCCGGGCCATCGAATAGAAATGTACTTTGTGCATACAAAAAATCTATGGCAATTGAATAGGCTCAAAATACACATATTAGTGAGGTAATCGACACATTTCAATCGACTTATAATATGTATTAGAAACTCGAGCAAAAACGATTCCTATTTTTGAAGTCGCGGTGCAGAAACCAGCCCGAGCCCTCTTCATTAAGGAAATAGTACCTATCCATATTTTCATATTATACGGTATTTCTTTGTCCTTCTTTCAAGACGTCGTAAACCGACAATGTATATTGTACTTGAAAATAGAGGTAGTAATTAGTCTGAAGAGTGCAAAATCTTTGAGCGGGGCTACAGGGTGCAATTAATTTTAATGAGAACAGTGCCATATGCCCATATTAAAGTAAATTTATATATATGGAACCGCACTTTTTTTTTTTTTTTTTTTATACTACTTAGGTGGCAGACAAGCTTACGGCCCACCGGAAGGTTGGTAACCGTAGCCTATAGACGTTTGCAACACCAGAGGCGCTACACACGCGCTGCCGACCCGGGCGCAGGTTGTGACGACCCACAGTTGAAATTTTTCAAGCCGCCCGTAAGGCCTTCAACTTGGCTTAACGACTGTCATTTTACTGACAACCGGGACCAACGGCTTATCGTGCCTTCCGAAGCACGGAAACGCTCGTAAATAAATGTCACAAAGTGGTCCACGTGGTGGTCACCCATCCATGTCCGGCCATAGTAAATGTTGCTTACTGCAGTGATCGTTTACAGAACACTGAGTCCGCGGGGCCACGAGCGCTTCAGAACTGCACTGTCTGTTCTTGCTGCCAATGCATCCCTCTCTAGACCTTACTGCTTCGTCTTTTAAGAGTCCGTATGACGCTAATCAGTTGAAAGAAGATTGCGGATATACATTTCAGCGTACAAGAAAGAGATAAATGCGCTCGGACTTGTGTTTTTAACAAAATAAATTAATCAATTATAAAAGAACTATAACCATTCGGCAAAAGTGGTTCGAGAAAATTAATATTTTACTTTTGTCTTTCTTTTAAATAAATTATGAGATCCAGCTTAAAATTTAACGAAATCGAGGTATTTTCAACAAAAAAGTCTATAGAGAATTTTATAGTATTGGCTTCGATTTATAATTCGTTTATGAACTGAAGATGCTTTTGATCATTGCGTGATGCATTAGATGTCGCGAGTTCTGAGATCTAGATCAAGATTATAGTCTATTTAGTATCTTACGGACTCTTAAGTTGCCATCGTAAGTTCGGCGCTTTTACGTTGCTGTGCCTTATATTACAAGGCTTTGTTTCACGAGAAATTAATAACAAGCCTTGTACGAGATACCTGTCTGCCGTCCACGTATATAACTTTTAAGCCTTGACTTTTATGCTAGAAATTCAATCAGTACCTAGGTACCAAATAACTACTGCGTCTTTCCTAGACAAAGTTCATGAGAAAAATACTAACATCATAAATGTGTAAAGTTAGTAAAGATGTTTGTTACTCAATTACGCTCTAACATATGAACGGATCGGGCTGCAATTTGGTACAGAGATAGATTATAGTCCGGAATAAAGCATAGGCTTTTCATTGCGGGAATATATTCTCATGGGAAGCGGGACGGCTACCGAATTCCAGCATCATCTAGTAGTTCATATCCCTGCTAATATTGTAAATGCGAAAGTAACTCTGTCTGTTATGTTTTCACGCCAATATATACTGCTAAACCGATTTTGATGAAATTTGGTATAGAGATAGTTTGAGTCCAAGGGAAGGACATAGGCTACTTTTTAACTGACTGCGCAATCGAAGGTTAATGATTTTACGCGATAACGACTTCTACGCGGACGAAGCCGCTGGAAACAGCTTGTAAAAAATAATTATCACAGAATAAATAATACCTAAATCAGTGAAGTGCACAAACGCCATATATACCTAAGTATACTAATATCTTCATAGACAGCGAGCCCTTACATCTAGCGCGTGCCCGCAATCACAGGTTAAGGGCGTTCACTCCGTAGATAGTTCATTAACATGCATTAGGGCATACGAATCACTTGACCGGAACAGTTTGCGCAATTCTTTCTCAGTCGAGATTAATTAGAGAACTTTTTTCACGTGAAGTGTGATGCTATTGCTTTCTTTAGATTTTTACTTTATTCATATTAGTAATTTAAGTAGGCAGTAGGCATTCAATCACTATAAAAATAAGCGAATGAAACTTCGCTGTGTGTCACCAGACTGATACGGATTATTCCCAGTAGTTCCGTGGCGGAACTAGTGAGACTTTTTTTCCCAGTTGTCCCGCGGAACAAAGCATCAATAATTCAGTTCCCCGTGAGGTCGTGAGCCGTGATAGCTGGAAAAGTTTCATTTTCACAGATAATGTATTTCTGTTGCCGCTATAATAACAAATACAAACCACATACAGTAATATATATTTTTTCATATCTATACATAATAATATAATAAAATGATAGAATAGTCAAAACTGTACATTGGAAATATTTAAAAAAAATACTCGCTGGGTGTTCAACATAAGATACCGAAGCCGAAAATATAGTTAGAATTTTTTTTGTCTGTTTGTCTGTTTATCTGTTTGTCTGTTTGTCTGTTTGCTTTGCTTTGTCCGGAAGGATCTCGAAAAGTACTCAATAGATTTGATTCAAATTTTGCACAAATATTACCTAGGGGTAGGGTGTTAAAATAGGCTATATATTATTACGCTTCATATCCTAGGGGCTAAGCAGAGAGCAATCAAATTGGCATTGTAACAATTTTCACGCGTACGAAGTCGCGGGCAACAGCTAGTAAAATTATAAATCCAAAATTTACCTCCAGGGTTAGTCTGGCATGCTCCTTACATTCATTTGTTGTACAGTGATTTACAGAAAGAACAAGATAGTTTCCGTTTGCAGTTTCGCCTCCATGAAAGTCGACTATTACGAACTAAAATAGATTTTAAATGACTTTTGTTCTCTGGGTGCAAACTATTTCCATACAACATTTTCGTTCAACAATAATTTAGCAGGCAAGGTACAGTTAGCTGACCCGTCATTGAAAATATAAAATGCTAGCTGACCCGCGCAACTTCGTTTGCGCCACAAAAGAGAGAGTATTACCTGTTCCCGTCGCATTTACTCCCGTCGCGTTGCGTTTTCTCCCGTAGCGTCTCCTCGTTAATATTCAATACATAACTATAAATATTTACGCAGCACACGTAACGAAGCTCTCAAAAGGAATAACTTTTCCCCCGTTTTTGAAACATTTACCATTACTGCTCCGCTCCTATTCGTTGTAGCGTGATGCTGTATAGCCTATGACACTCCACAATAACGTAGCTTTCTATTGGTGAAAGAATTTTTAAAATCGAATCAGTAGATCCCGAGATTACCCCTTACAATTTAACAAACACACAAACTTTACTTCTTTATAATATTAGTATAGATAATAATAATATAGAAGTATAGATAAAATCGGACTACCTTGGGAGTATCTATTTTCGAATGAAAAAATATTTTTCAAATAGGTCTATAAACGACGGAGTTCTGTGCGAAAAAACATAAATTTTTTTTTTAAAAAACGGTTGAAATGAGTCCTCCTTGTTTGAAGTCGGTAAATAATATTAGTCACGCAGCACACGCAACGAAGTTCTCAAAAGGAATAACTTTTCCCCCGTTTTTGAAACATTTACTATTACTGCTCCGCTCCTATTCTTTATAGCGTGATGCTATATAGCCTATGACACTCCGCAATAACGTAGCTTTCTATTGGTGAAAGAATTTTTAAAATCGGTTCAGTAGATCCCGAGATTACCCCTTACAATTTAACAAATATACAAACACACAAACTTTACCTCTTTATAATATTAGTATAGATAAAATGGGACTACCTTGGGAGTATCTATTTTCGAATAAAAAAATATTTTTCAAATAGGTCTATAAACGACGGAGTTCTGTGCGGAAAAACATAAAAGAAAATTTAAAAAAACGGTTGAATTGAGTCCTCCTTGTTTGAAGTCGGTAAATAATATTAGTCACGCAGCACACGCAACGAAGTTCTCAAAAGGAATAACTTTTCCCCCGTTTTTGAAACATTTACTATTACTGCTCCGCTCCTATTCTTTATAGCGTGATGCTATATAGCCTATGACACTCCGCAATAACGTAGCTCTCTATTGGTGAAAGAATTTTTAAAATCGGTTCAGTAGATCCCGAGATTACCCCTTACAATTTAACAAATATACAAACACACAAACTTTACCTCTTTATAATATTAGTATAGATAAAATGGGACTACCTTGGTAGTATCTATTTTCGAATGAAAAAATATTTTTCAAATAGGTCTATAAACGACGGAGTTCTGTGCGGAAAAACATAAAAGAAAATTAAAAAAAACGGTTGAATTGAGTCCTCCTTGTTTGAAGTCGGTAAATAATATTAGTCACGCAGCACACGCAACGAAGTTCTCAAAAGGAATAACTTTTCCCCCGTTTTTGAAACATTTACTATTACTGCTCCGCTCCTATTCGTTGTAGCGTGATGCTATATAGCCTATGACACTCCGCAATAACGTAGCTTTCTATCGGTGAAAGAATTTTTAAAATCGGTTCAGTAGATCCCGAGATTACTCCTTACAATTTAACAAATATACAAACACACAAACTTTACCTCTTTATAATATTAGTATAGATAGATAAAATGGGACTACCTTGGGAGTATCTATTTTCGAATGAAATAATATTTTTCAAATCGGTCTATAAACGACGGAGTTCTGCGCAAAAAAACATTTAAAAAAAAACGGTTGAATTGAGTCCTCCTTGTTTGAAGTCGGTAAATAATATTAGTCACGCATCACACGCAACGAAGTTCTCAAAAGGAATAACTTTTCCCCCGTTTTTGAAACATTTACTATTACTGCTCCGCTCCTACTCGTTGTAGCGTGATGCTATATAGCCTATGACACTCCGCAATAACGTAGCTTTCTATTGCTGAAAGAATTTTTAAAATCAATTGAGTAGATCCCGAGATTACCCCTTACAATTTAACAAATATACAAACACACAAACTTTACCTCTTTATAATATTAGTATAGATAGTATAGATAAAATGGGACTACCTTGGGAGTATCTATTTTCGAATGAAATAATATTTTTCAAATCGGTCTATAAACGACGGAGTTCAGCGCGAAAAAACATTTAAAAAAATTAAAAAAAAACAGTTGAATTGAGTCCTTGTTTGAAGTCGGTAAATAATATTAGTCACGCATCACACGCAACGAAGTTCTCAAAAATAATAACTTTTCCCCCGTTTTTGAAACATTTACTATTACTGCTCCGCTCCTATTCTTTATAGCGTGGTGCTATATAGCCTATGACACTCCGCAATAACGTAGCTTTCTATTGGTGAAAGAATTTTTAAAATCGGTTCAGTAGATCCCGAGATTACCCCTTACAATTTAACAAATATCCAAACAAACAAACTTTACCTCTTTATATTATTAGTATAGATGACACTCCGCAATAACGTAGCTTTCTATTGGTGAAAGAATTTTTAAAATCGGTTCAGTAGATCCCGAGATTACCCCTTACAATTTAACAAATATACAAACACACAAACTTTACCTCTTTATAATATTAGTATAGATAAAATGGGACTACCTTGGGAGTATCTATTTTCGAATGAAAAAATATTTTTCAAATAGGTCTATAAACGACGGAGTTCTGTGCGAAAAAACATAAAAAAAAATAAAAAAAAACGGTTGAATTGAGTCCTCCTTGTTTGAAGTCGGTAAATAATATTAGTCACGCAGCACACGCAACGAAGTTCTCAAAAGGAATAACTTTTCCCCCGTTTTTGAAACATTTACTATTACTGCTCCGCTCCTATTCGTTGTAGCGTGATGCTATATAACCTATGACACTCCGCAATAACGTAGCTTTCTATTGGTGAAAGAATTTTTAAAATCGCTTTAGTAGATCCCGAGATTACCCCTTACAATTTAACAAATATACAAACACACAAACTTTACCTCTTTATAATATTAGTATAGATAGATAAAATGGGACTACCTTGGGAGTATCTATTTTCGAATGAAATAATATTTTTCAAATCGGTCTATAAACGACGGAGTTCTGCGCAAAACAACATAAAAAAAATAAAAAAAAAACGGTTGAATTGAGTCCTCCTTGTTTGAAGTCGGTAAATAATATTAGTCACGCAGCACACGCAACGAAGTTCTCAAAAGGAATAACTTTTCCCCCGTTTTTGAAACATTTACTATTACTGCTCCGCTCCTATTCGTTGTAGCGTAATGCTATATAGCCTATGACACTCCGCAATAACGTAGCTTTCTATTGGTGAAAGAATTTTTAAAATCGGTTCAGTAGATCCCGAGATTACTCCTTACAATTTTATTTAACAAATATACAAACACACAAACTTTACCTCTTTATAATATTAGTATAGATAGATAAAATGGGACTACCTTGGGAGTATCTTTTTTCGAATGAAATAATATTTTTCAAATCGGTCTATAAACGACGGAGTTCTGCGCGAAAAAACATTTAAAAAAATTAAAAAAAAAACGGTTGAATTGAGTCCTCCTTGTTTGAAGTCGGTAAATAATATTAGTCACGCATCACACGCAACGAAGTTCTCAAAAGGAATAACTTTTCCCCCGTTTTTGAAACATTTACTATTACTGCTCCGCTCCTATTCTTTATAGCGTGATGCTATATAGCCTATGACACTCCGCAATAACGTAGCTTTCTATTGGTGAAAGAATTTTTAAAATCGGTTCAGTAGATCCCGAGATTACCCCTTACAATTTAACAAATATCCAAACAAACAAACTTTACCTCTTTATATTATTAGTATAGATGACACTCCGCAATAACGTAGCTTTCTATTGGTGAAAGAATTTTTAAAATCGGTTCAGTAGATCCCGAGATTACCCCTTACTATTTAACAAATATACAAACACACAAACTTTACCTCTTTATAATATTAGTATAGATAAAATGGGACTACCTTGGGAGTATCTATTTTCGAATGAAAAAATATTTTTTAAATAGGTCTATAAACGACGGAGTTCTGTGCGAAAAAACATAAAAAAAAAATTTAAAAAAACGGTTGAATTGAGTCCTCCTTGTTTGAAGTCGGTAAATAATATTAGTCACGCAGCACACGCAACGAAGTTCTCAAAAGGAATAACTTTTCCCCCGTTTTTGAAACATTTACTATTACTGCTCCGCTCCTATTCGTTGTAGCGTGATGCTATATAGCCTATGACACTCCGCAATAACGTAGCTTTCTATTGGTGAAAGAATTTTTAAAATCGGTTTAGTAGATCCCGAGATTACCCCTTACAATTTAACAAATATACAAACACACAAACTTTACCTCTTTATAATATTAGTATAGATAGATAAAATGGGACTACCTTGGGAGTATCTATTTTCGAATGAAATAATATTTTTCAAATCGGTCTATAAACGACGGAGTTCTGCGCGAAACAACATAAAAATAATAAAAAAAAAACGGTTGAATTGAGTCCTCCTTGTTTGAAGTCGGTAAATAATATTAGTCACGCAGCACACGCAACGAAGTTCTCAAAAGGAATAACTTTTCCCCCGTTTTTGAAACATTTACTATTACTGCTCCGCTCCTATTCGTTGTAGCGTAATGCTATATAGCCTATGACACTCCGCAATAACGTAGCTTTCTATTGGTGAAAGAATTTTTAAAATCGGTTCAGTAGATCCCGAGATTACCCCTTACAATTTAACAAATATACAAACACACAAACTTTACCTCTTTATAATATTAGTATAGATAAAATGGGACTACCTTAGGAGTATCTATTTTCGAATAAAAAAAATATTTTTCAAATAGGTCTATAAACGACGGAGTTCTGTGCGAAAAAACATAAAAAAAAATTAAAAAAAACGGTTGAATTGAGTCCTCCTTGTTTGAAGTCGGTAGATAATATTAGTCACGCAGCACTAGGGCTTGAACTCCGGAATTCCGGAATTGACATAATTCCGGAATTCCGATAAAATCTAATATCGTTCTCAATTCCGGAAGTGGCGAGTTCAATACCGGTATTTCGATATTGAAAAAAAAATATTTTCGCTTCTTTAATTTCATTACAAACAAAAATGTAGATTATACATAAATAAATATAAATATTCACGGACATTTCACACAGCGCTATCTGATCCCAAAGTAAGCTAGGAAAAACCGGCTTGTGTTATGGGTATCAGACCACGAATATTAATACTTATATACTTTTAAATAAGTACATATTATACATAGAAACACCCAGACTCTCGAGACAAACATTTATGGGTCACACAAATATTTGTCTCTGGTGGGAATCGAACCCACAACCTCCAGCGCCGCAGCTTCTTATGAAATTTATTTAACTTTGTCTTTAATTACTAAAATGTTGATAATTTACGATTTCTCTATTAACAAATTAATTCGATTATGTACTTAGGTATTAATCATTTTATTTGATGATATTTCTAAAACCTACTAAGAATGTAAATTCATAAAATTAATGGTATTTGATAGAAAACATACTATTTAAATAATAATAATATTATTGATGACGTTTTTGTATTTTTTTTACATTTAGACTTCAATTTATAGTGCGAACTTAGACTTAGCTCTGACTTATGCTACGAGTTAAATTTAACTTAGATAGAAACGCTGTAATAATTTGACAGAGGTCTCGTTCAGCATAGTTCTAGTAATTCTGACGGAACTCATGGGGCCCGTACCTTATTATTAGGGGCAAACTTTGCCCCAAGGCGCTCCACTGACGCAGAGTGAGGAGGGTCCTGGGTTCCCTGTTCTCATCAAGGCGGAGTAACATAATCCGTCGCACATGGCTCCATCTCAGGCGCCCGACGCTGATTACAGCGAGAACGACGTGCCCAAAGTCACTGAAGGTGAGTACGGGCGACTGTACTGCGGCTTAGATTCCGCACGGACCGTGTCCTTGGACCCTAAAGCATTCCAGGCCGAGCGTGGGTCCTAGCTCTTGAGGATCTCGGGCCTCGAGTGATGGGGCTCTTAGTGCATGCCTCGAAAAAGGCCAGATTCCCAAGGTCTGGAGGACAGGGAAACTGGTTCTGATTAGAAAGGCAAGGTGGTCGGCAGTCTACCCATCCGGGGATCGGCCAATCGTGTTGCTCCGTTGAGCAACTCCGGCCGATCCCCGATCAGTCGATCCCCAACAATTATACGCTCAAGGAGCTTGTATACCTCGTTAGGTATGCAAGCTCCTTGAGCGTATCATTGCACAGCGCATAGTCGGGCACCTCACACGCGTGGGACCATGGAGTTTGGTTTACGTCAAGGGCGCGGATGCGATCATGCGCATTAGAAGACTGACGGAGGAAGTAACATCGCAGGGTGAGGTGGTGTTGAAAGCGATGGCGATGTCAAGAAACACCGGCATCGCCTACAACACCTTGCTCTGGAGCTGCGCTACGGAGGCGCTTGTTTATCAGGAAGTGCCTCCCTACTTCCGTCGAATTGTCGGGGCCTTTTCTTTCAGAGAAGGCCATAACTTACCCAAGCTGGCTAGGGCCCAGCCGGGTCAGCGAGATACGTCGTGCGGTGTTCCGCAGAGATCAGTCTTAAGACCGCTTCTGTGGAACATCGGTTACGATTGGGTGCTGCGTGGTCTGTTGCTCAGAGGCGGCATGTCTCGAGGATCTGGCAGCAAGGCAACTTGCGTCCTTGTTTAAATAAATTAATTATATTTCCAATTTATTCTTTTCTGGTGCAAGGAGGCGCTGGAGCGGGGTCATAGGCCTACGTCCCCAGAAATCTAGGTTAGGCAGTTCTAGCTCCACAAGGAAACCGTGGAGACCTGGACTTGAGCAACAAACCGAATCACCACATCACATCACACAAGGGGGGAATCGCCGAATCGCCACAATCACGGCGGTCAGACCGGTCATGGGCGAGTGACTAGACAGGAGCCACGGTGCGGGTGCTCTGTCCTACCAGTTGTCACAGATGCTTACTGTGCACGGGAGCTTCAGTAAGTATCTGTGACAAATTCACCGGGAAACCACACCTGAGTGCCAGCACTGCGAGGAACGCAGTGAGGACACGGTACTTCACACATTAGTGGAGTGCACAGCGTGGGCTTAACAGCGCCCGGTCCTCGTGGTAGGTCTTCACGTGGACATTCTCTCGCTGAAGCCCATTGCGCGAACTATGATCTGCAGTGGGAGTAAGTGGGATGCCACTGCGTCTTTCTGTGATCAGTTAATGCGGCGAAAAGTGATCGAGAGAGAACGCTCCTACCCGAATTCCGCATGTTTTTGCCCAAGACTATCGGCCTCCATAATCGGAGGCCTGAGGACGGAGGGAGGGCTAATCGCCGTCGTTTCACGCACGCCACACGCCCTGAGATGCGGGATAACACCTGAACAAGCCCCAAATACGCGGAATAGCACCCGATCAAGGTCTGTTGGGAATCCTGGGGTCATTCTTCTGAGGGCTTACCCAGGCCAACCGTAGGCAATAGTTAGGAAACGTGGGGTTTTTAGTTGGGTACGTTAAAATTAGTAATTTTACTGGGAATCAAAGTAGTTTATCAGTAATCACGTAGGACTGTCAGCTCCCGTTTCTTTTTTTTACATATCACTATTTTGTACAAAACGAAACTTAATTGAGTTCCGGAATTCCGGAATTCCGGAATTCAAATACTGAATATCGAAACCCAATTCCGGAACTGAAAAAGCGTCCGATATTCAAGCCCTACGCAGCACACGCAACGAAGTTCTCAAAAGGAATAACTTTTCCCCCGTTTTTGAAACATTTACTATTACTGCTCCGCTCCTATTCGTTGAAGCGTGATGCTATATAGCCTATGACACTCCGCAATAACGTAGCATTCTATTGGTGAAAGAATTTTTAAAATCGGTTCAGTAGATCCCGAGATTACCCCTTACAATTTAACAAATATACAAACACACAAACTTTACCTCTTTATAATATTAGTATAGATAGATAAAATGGGACTACCTTGGGAGTATCTATTTTCGAATGAAATAATGTTTCTCAAATCGGTCTATAAACGACGGAGTTATGCGCGAAAAAACATTTAAAAAAATTAAAAAAAAACGGTTGAATTGAGTCCTCCTTGTTTGAAGTCGGTAAATAATATTAGTCACGCATCACACGCAACGAAGTTCTTAAAAGGAATAACTTTTCCCCCGTTTTTGAAACATTTACTATTACTGCTCCGCTCCTATTCGTTGTAGCGTGATGCTATATAGCCTATGACACTCCGCAATAACGTAGCTTTCCATTGCTGAACGAATTTTTAAAATCGGTTGAGTAGATCCCGAGATTACCCCTTACAATTTAACAAATATACAAACACACGAACTTTACCTCTTTATAATATTAGTATAGATAGATAAAATGGGACTACCTTGGGAGTATCTATTTTCGAATGAAATAATATTTCTCAAATCGGTCTATAAACGACGGAGTTATGCGCGAAAAAACATTTAAAAAAATTAAAAAAAAACTGTTGAATTGAGTCCTCCTTGTTTGAAGTCGGTAAATAATATTAGTCACGCATCACACGCAACGAAGTTCTTAAAAGGAATAACTTTTCCCCCGTTTTTGAAACATTTACTATTACTGCTCCGCTCCTATTCGTTGTAGCGTGATGCTATATAGCCTATGACACTTCGCAATAACGTAGCTTTCTATTGCTGAACGAATTTTTAAAATCGGTTGAGTAGATCCCGAGATTACCCCTTACAATTTAACAAATATACAAACACACAAACTTTACCTCTTTATAATATTAGTATAGATAAAATGGGACTACCTTGGGAGTATCTATTTTCGAATGAAATAATGTTTCTCAAATCGGTCTATAAACGACGGAGTTATGCGCGAAAAAACATTTAAAAAAATAAAAAAAAAACGGTTGAATTGAGTCCTCCTTGTTTGAAGTCGGTAAATAATATTAGTCACGCATCACACGCAACGAAGTTCTTAAAAGGAATAACTTTTCCCCCGTTTTTGAAACATTTACTATTACTGCTCCGCTCCTATTCGTTGTAGCGTGATGCTATATAGCCTATGACACTCCGCAATAACGTAGCTTTCCATTGCTGAACGAATTTTTAAAATCGGTTGAGTAGATCCCGAGATTACCCCTTACAATTTAACAAATATACAAACACACGAACTTTACCTCTTTATAATATTAGTATAGACTAGCGGACGTCACGCGGTTTCACCCGCGTAATTCCCGTTCCCGTGGGAATACGGGAATAAAATATAGCCTATGTTCACCGCAAAGAGTGTAGCTTCCCAACAGTGAAAGAATTTTTCGAATCGGTCCAGTAGTTCCGGAGCCTATTCGTTACAAACAAACAAACAAAAAAACATCTTTCCTCTTTATAATGGTAGTATAGAAAATCGGCCAGAGGGTTCCGTACCAAAAAATACGTTCGTTGGGCGCCCCAATCCAGAGATAGTTTATTGGGAAGGTGAAAGCCATGTGGTATATCCAAAATAGAATGTAACTGAAATTTATTTTCGTCCAAGAAGAGCAAAGGGGCTATGTCCTCGTTTCGTTCCGTAATAATATCTTCCACTGGACTATGAGTCGGACTGTATACTAATCAAGTTGGCAGTGTGCTAATTATTGAGCCAATATAGGTACTGAGAATTGTTTTCGAACTTCAGAATCCTACATTGCTCAGAAAGTTGATAATAAAGAGGCTGAATTGAAAACTGAGAAAAAATGTGCCAAAATGTTGAAAATGAAAACCTGAATGAAGGACACGTAAGACAACTTTAATTAGTAAATTTTTCCAAAGAAATTCTTTTTCTCAAGTAGGTAATTTCTTAAAAACCATATTTTTTTTACAATAATGCTATAATACACTTTTTTTTTCCTATAAAGTGACGACTCCGGCTAGTCTTTACGTCCGCTCAAGCGGTTTCGCACAGATTTTTTTCCAATTTACTGCGATTATGAAGCATGACGCGCTTTACCTTAATCTTAAAAGGGCCAATGGACTTGTTCGCAGGCTGTTCCACTCCGTGTCGTTTAAGTAGAGATATATTGTACAGGATATACGTCTAGTTCCTCAAAACCTCTCAACCGAGACGGCGTATGCTCGTTTGTCTGTGCTAAGTTTGCGTGAGGATTAAACTCGTTAGCAATGTCTTGGTTATTTGATAGTTTATAATCACTGCCATCTTCGTTACGGTCAATAACTAGACGTTTTAATCAGATTTGCCATATAAAGCTGAAATTCTTTCTTTTAATACATTTATTACCTTGGAAAAATATTAACACGTGTTTTATATTTATAGCTTTACTTGCATCAATGTGGGTTTGCTGTTTGTAATTGTCAGTGTAGTTTAACTTGTAATTTATATCCCATTACTCTGACAAGGAATTTGTACCATGCATGCAATGTCAATGTTGACTTGACTTTTTTCGGTATATTATCGAAGATGATTCAAGTACGACATCAAAGTTCGCTAAGCTGCTGTGGTGGGATGCTGGTGTCACGTGGTGTGAATCGAGAATTCTGTTTATAAAACCATTAATACTGTCCACGTTTTGAGAATGTCACTCGAATAGGTACATGGGTTACAAATGTCTTGAAATGGTGGATAGTGCAATGCGTGCTACCACAGTATAGAGAGAAATAACCTATGATCTGTCGGCTGTGGTACTACGAAGGATAGTAAATACTGCGGGAAATTGATAAAGAAGGGAAAGTGGTTACCTAATCCGAAACAAGGACTTGGGATATTACCGGAATTTTTATATTTTTTCGACAAAATGACGCCGCCTATGAAAGGCCATGGCGGTGTGTAGTGAATTGGGGGACACTCTCACTGTTCACAAAGGCATATTGACAGTGGCCCTTAAGTTGGCAGCCCAAAATTAAATGCTCCAGCAAGTCTTCATGCTCAGCTTGAAAACCCTGGTGTTGTAAAATGAGAGATACATGCATACATGTATCTCTCTGGCAGGGCGTTTCAGATTTCTATGATTCGATAAAAAGATGATCTTTTGACTGGATGATGTATGAAATAGTCTTCCTTGCAGGTGACTTGACTTGAACTGTAGAAAAGGTTTTTGCACAAATAAGAGATAGTACAGATGGAAACCTACATACACATAAATTCGCTGAGGCTACGCACACGTAGACAACTCATTCACAGACACGAGTTCAGGCGGTCTCAACCGAATTTTCGATACTGATTTGTGCGCGAGTGTGTGTAGCAGAGGGTAGGTGTGAAAAAAAAAGTACATACACGAGTTTTCCATCTGTAATCTCTAATTTGTGGTTTTTGTGAGCCCCCATTGCACACGTCAGTCACCTCTTTGTTATTACACGTCCATTTCTGATTCTATGTATGTTTTATTCATTTGCTTTATTGCCTGACTTTAGAATGGTAATTAGGTACATTATACCAGTCACAGGAACACCGGATCAAGAGTCATTGGAGTCAATTATAGGTTGTTAATTTTCGTCGCATGCGTTATTCTTATTAGTGACTTGACGTTGGACTTTTGTGTTCTGAATGTATTTAACCTGTTCTCGAGTATTGTATGTAACCGACTGGCTGTATTGTCTATTGAATCTGTGGCTGTCATATTGTTATGAATTATTGTTACCAGTTGCGTGTTTCATTTTACTTAATTGTTCCTTTGTAAAAGTAATTCAATTACAGTTAAGAATACCATAAATTCACGAGATACCTTTAAATGTATTTTTCTTTCTTTAGTTAATATTTATTCGATTTTTAAGAGCTTTGTTCACTTGTAAATAAGTGGCAGTGCGCAGAATGTACACCTACTGTATAATACACTAGCGGACGTCACGCGGTTTCACCCGCGTAGTTCTCGTTCCCGTGGGAATATGGGAATAAAATATAGCTTATGTTACCGCAAAGAGTGTAGCTTCCCAACAGTGAAAGAATTTTTCAAATCGGTCCAGTAGTTCCGGAGCCTATGCGTTACAAACAAACAAACAAACAAACAAAAAAAAAAAGAAGTGTGGCACTCGGGGACTGCCGCGGTAAAGCTATTACATAGCATTTTTTACCAACTATGCTAGTATAATTATTTCTATATAAGAATACTAGCTGATGCCCGCAGCTTCGCCTGCGTAAAATTTGTTACCGCGGGAAGTTATTCCCGGGATAAAAGGTAGCCTATGTGTTATTCCAGACTATAATGTATCTCCGTACCAAATTTCAGCCCGATCCGTTCAGCGGTTTGAGCGTGAAAGAGTAATAAACATCCACACTCACAAACTGTCGCATTTATAATATTAGTAAGAAGTAAGATTTTAAGGCCTATGTTCAACAAAGTAAAGTACCAAGTGCCTACTTGACTGTGGACATTTGGGCTTTTGGAATTTTGTTTTAGAACTTTTTAAGAAGAACAATTATTTTGTAATAAATTATTTTTATGTAACTTCAACCATTTACGCAGAGGCGCAACGGATACTCTTATAACGATTAAATGTTTTCCGTTTTCGAAACATTCCTCATTGCTGCACCACTCCTATTAATCTTCGCATTATGTTATGTAGCCTATAGCCACTATCAAAAAATGTACCTACTTACTATCGAACAGTTTTTGACAGCCTACCAGTAGTTTCAGTAAGGCATCATACCAAGGCAGTAAGGCTTGCCTTGGTATGATGTGATTCATGGTCCCTTTGCAGCGTGTGTCCAATCCAGCGCAGCAGCTACACTTCCGACGTTTGATCTGTTGGGGTCTCACTGCAGCGTTCCAATAGTCTTACGTTCGTGATGTTCTCGGGCCCATATGTACCGAGGATCCATTGGAGGCAGCGTTTGACGAAGACTTATAGCTGGTAGCTGGTGCGAAATGTCTTTACTTTAGTGACCTTCCATGTCTCGCATCCGTATAGCAGTTAGCAGTACAGTTTTAACGTTTACTTTGTTTTGAGTTTCACTCTTCGTGTCTATTTTCGCAACTGCCTACGGGGCGCAGCTGTGTAAAGGTTATTCTGGCCTTGGCGAGACTCGAAATGATGTAGGGTACTCTTCTATTCCATCAGTTTCTGACACGACACTCCCGAGGTACGTGAATTCGTGCCTCCACCACATCTCTTGCGTCTGTCGATTTTAATTTCAGTCCAGCCATTCGCTGCCTCATCCTGCTCGTTGTCCTGCACGTTGTCCTGCAGACATGCATGACGGCGTGTGTGTGCCTCAGCAGGCACAGGACATCGGCATCATTAATATCCTCCAGGATATCAGTATAGGCCCCATTCTATGCCGCGCCGATTGTTCTTTGCGGTATTCAGCATTATACCATCTATTTTCTATGGATGGTTGTTAACTATCCTGTTATCTTCATAACGATCCTCTAAGGTACAGTATGTATTTTCAAAAGAGTTTGTGAACTCTATTTTTAATTTCTTTTTCAGAATATTGATGACATTTGATTGATGTCATTTTATACACGTTACGTCTACTACATTGATACATGTAATAAAATTCTAACACGCCGGTGTTTGTATGTAAATTGTTTATATTGAGGAAAATTCTATACTGAGGAATAGTTTTAACCATTAAGCTCTATTTTGATATAGCATACAGGACAGATTTACACGCTACTTGATGAGTATGATTAATAAATACCTCTAATTTCATAGACCTTGTGTGACGTAAACAAAGTTGCGAGGGTCAGCTAGTTAAAATATAAAACAATAGGTTTCTTCTTTCTACTTAAAAACTATTTTTACAAATTTTATGGTAATAATAGACATTCTTTGAAATATGCATGTATGGTATTGTTGTGACTTTTATGACACGTTTAAAGTACATTGGTATGGGATAGATGGCGCTCGCGGCTACGTCAGCGTGAAATTTTCTTCCCGCTTCCCATGGGAACGTACTCCCGGGTTTGGTTATCTTTATAGCAGTATTATATATAAATTAACAAAACAAAAAATGATACTGCATTGGTGATAATAATAATAAAATGTATGTATATACAGTACTCACTCATTTTCTTTCACTATTTTTCGTGACTTTCTACATTAATAAATGCACTTTGTTTATTTATATTTAAAACACTTTTTACACAAATTATACGAGTACAGTTCACTGTTGTACATAGATGATGAATACCTATACACCTATAGTCGAATTTTTATTTAGACGAAGTAAATTGACAGCAACTAATGTAATTGACAGCATCGAAATTGTCATTTCACATTAAGAACTCTAAATTCGACCAACACTCCTAATTCAACTTTGGTCGAGTGGTTAAGACGCGGATCGGTACGCAGAAGGCGCAAGATCGATTCTGGGTACAAGCATCAATTTTTGGATTATTTGACATAATAATAATAATATATAACGACTGCAGAGTTCATAATTGACGTAAACAAAAAAATTATGAATTGCTAGACTAGATACACGAACGTGGCCGAAGGTAGCTGAGAGTGTGACTCGTTTTCGTGACACAATTTCTGGATTCGGTCTCCACGCAAGGCCCGCGATAGAAGCTATGCAATAGCTTAAAAAACAAATCTTTCCTTTTTATAATATTAGTATAGATGACACAGATATCCTTAAGATCGAAACCTTAATTTTATTATGCTTGAAAGATTGTTTTGTTATAGTTTTCAAGAGGATATCATTAAAACAACATCATATCAAACAACTACTATTCATGCGTAAAACAGCCCTGACCTCAGTCAATATATTTTTATGTGAGTGATATTGTTCTCCAAAAATAACCAGACGATAATGTAAATTCACGACAACCTTTGCAACCTGTACGTTTGTGATAAGTGATAAGTGCAGTTGTGACCGTCCTACTGACTTCGCAAACATCTTACGTGACTCCGTACTGATAATGTTCTTATCTGACAAGTGCTAGGTGCATTTTATGGCGTATTACCACAGTATAAACAGTAATACTATACAGTGGTATTACGTTTTTCTGATTATTGATAAGTGCATTTATTTGCGTTTCTTTTGCATTTAAATGATAGTGTAGCAAGTTTCTCCAAATGCCATGATACTACAGTAGGTATAAATAGTTCGACATGTATGTCATTATCACGTACAAAGGTTAGCATTTACTTAAAATAAATTTTAGGAACTCCTAGCGTCCCAGCTGGAAGTGTGTTGTGAGCAAAACAGCAGTTACGAGCTAGTAGTAAAAAGAAGCAAGACTGCTTGACGATTTTGCTGTTTTCTGTTGACGTAAGAGCATAAATATCAATAAAATAAAAAAACTAGGTATTGACTTTGAGTTTCAAATCTAAAGACCTCCCGGAATAAATTACTGCTAATTAATAAAAAATCTAATCAAACCACGTATATTAAAGGTGTGTAACTTTGCTATTATCGTTTATGTGTCCAAATTCCTAATTTCATCAATAATTTATTCTAGAAATATTGATTTTAGTGTCTCTGTCTGCAGTCGCTATGCAAATCAGCAGAAATAAAAAAATCATGTTCCAACTACTTATTTGTACAATGATGAATCACAAACATTATGGTAAATTTATTTAAATTTCTGATCAAGTCAATACAAAAGGCTGCATCAAACGTTTTATGACATCTAAAAAATGTACCTACCCGTCGTATCAAATCAATTCAAATCTTGATGCAAATATTTTGGAAATCAAGATACCTACTTAACATACGTCGAAATTATTTTAAAGAATCTTCGGCAACTTTAATCAAAGCGCCACCTCCATTTACGTTTATAGCAAATAATTGCATTTGACACGACGGAGATAATTCCTGCACCTGTGTAAACTTTTACACGATTCTGCTAATTTTGGGTGGGCGACTGCATATTTGCACCATCAAATTTTGTAACTGACAAATTAGCACTTTTGGACACATCAAGTAAGATAAACTCCATTTTTTTTTCATTGCATTTGATTGAATACATAAATTTCGATTCATCATTACTTGTTTTGATGTTCGCATGCTTTTAGCTTATCTTTAATGTTTAGTAATGATTTACGAGGACTTCAAACTAATGAAATGTCATTTTTATTGCACTGTCGCAAGATGATAAAAATAGGTTCTTTTTTCTTATTCAGACTAAATGCCCCATAATTCTATACAGTCTTGATGGCTGACATTTTAGACAGGTCCATGACATGCACAGATTCGTGACACCTACGGTCGTTTCTTACATTTGACCAGCCTTCAACTTGATCAGCTGAAGTGATGTCATCTAGTTGAAACTATTATTTAGTAATTGTTTTACGGCAGAGTGGGGCTTGTATGCAACCAGGTCTAAGATGAGGAGACACACGTCATTTGCATCAGCTGACTATGATTGGCTGTACTTAAAGGACTTGAAAGGTATCAAAGTTTGGGTTCTTAGAAGTTCATTGCACGCATCAGCTGAGTCAACTTTTGCTTTTCCTCTTTCATGATAAGGACAATAATGTCGCCCCCACAACATAGTTGCAAAGGTGTCCAATATTTTAACGTGGAACTTTGTAAGAAACTGTATCGTAAAGTTATTGAATCTTAATATTCGTGTTTTTATGATCGCATACAACTTTTATTTCGTCTGTATCAATAAATTGATTACCATTCGTGCATCTTCTTTATCGATTTTCTAAGCAAATGATATCATCTGTTGGCACCTTCGCAGTTTCGTCTAAAATCATTGTCTGATTTAGTATATTGACGAAAATGTTAAAAATAAACACTTGTATAAAGTCATGTCTAGACACGTTGAGCACCCTCCTGGCTGTCAGAAATCAGCTGTATTGATGAGTTAGGTATCTGCTAAGACGACAAATACACATTGTTCAACATTCATCAGGCACGTCATTAACGTTTTTTTGGAGGAATTTATTTTTATAGACTTGTCTGTCAATGCCTCCATCACGTAATTCGATGCAAGTTTTAGACGATGTTCAATAAATGTTTTTAATATTTTGCTCAATGTATTTTTAATATAAAATACTAATGTTGGTAGATTTTGCACAATGTCTAGTAATCAATGTACACACCTTGAAGCGAGTTGAATGTATTTTATGCATAAACATCCGTGTTAGTAACTGTTTGTTCAAGATTTCTATGGGAACTTCAAGTGCTATTTGAAAGTAGGTTGGAGAAATGACGGCATTTGTGAAAATCGCTGAAGCATTATATTATACTCGAACATATCACAGTTTTGTTAAACCACGTGTAATTTCAACCCGACGAATATAGTAAATAAATAAGTCTCATAAATTAATGTGTAAATAGTACGTTCTTAGTTTACCGTAGCGGTATTTTGATGAAGGCTTGGTTTCTGGCGACATTCTAAATTCCGCGCCCTAACACCCGACTGTGAGGCGTAACAAAAGGAAACAGTGCTTGTTACATTGTTTGTTCACTTATGCCAATAGTTATGGCCTCATTGAGGTGCCAGCTACCAGTTCTACGTTTTGTTCGTTGCTTCGAGAGCTATAAGTACGTCTACAAAAAACTTATTGAACATAGGCCGTAATCATGTAGGTAGCGGTTGAGGTGTTATGACTCGATAATCGCTCATCTGTTTTCAATGTCATTTAGTAACTAATAACAAATGATTCTCTGTACAAACGTTGTCAGCGGTTTTTTTATCATTCTATTCATTGTGCAAATCCATACACGTACATAGTAAAGCTGTCGTGATAGATCTAGTTGACGTCTACGTATTTTCAGATATTGTCACATGGAATTATTTAGAGCTTAGAACCAGATGATTAATGTCCTAGGCATTAGCATGTGTATTGTCGTTTCCCAATGTAATTGCTAAAGCTTTTTTTTTCTATTGTCTCCGCTCTTGACACCTGAGATAAAGCATAAATCAACTGTCAAAGTGTTAAATTTAGTCCGATGTCACACACGGCTTGGTAATAAATTGTCGTCTCCAAGATTTGTCTGTCTTACATCATCATCTTCTGAGCTAAAGTCAGATGATCTTTGACATGCTTAAGCTTGATCACGTCTAGATTATAGCAAGACGTCGATGAATTAAATTTACTAATGTAGTCTTATATTTTTTGTGCAGTTATGAATATTGACTCTTCGAGATCATTATAATCGTTGCTATTAATGAAATAGCAAAAACGTCAACACATTCTATCGGTATTAGGTAAAGATTAAACAAAAAATGTTTTGCATGCAAAAAGCATGGACGCTCACGATCCTTCGTTATGTGGTAAGTAATGGACCATGTTTTAGTTCAATGCACTCACGAATCTGTATTTTACTGAATATTCTAATACCTATTAATTCTACAGACTATCAATTCATTTGTTTCAATGCCATTATTTGCATCGTGTACACGATTTTCTTGCTCCAAATAAAGTACTGGACACGATTGGTTTATAATTCTATGTTATAAATTGAGTGCATTATACGAATGCAGGATCATATTTAACATTGTATCTACTTATTTAAGTTGTCTCGTCGAATTTGAAATGGTGCACGTAGGAGTGGCTTCATATTATCTGATGTCATTGGTTGCGCTAGACAATTGCGTCGGTTCAACGCACCTCATTTAGGTTCACAGCCAATTTTCCGTTTTCCACGTTGCGTCATTTGACGCCACTATTGTGTGTGCGTGGACGCAGCTGTTTCGGAACTTGAATCTGTCTTGCCGTGTCTGCGAGCACGTTGCAACACGTACTTATTAGGTATAAGGAAACTTTTACGTTTTATATGAGATCATTTTCTGACGTAGCAGAATTTATCATTCTTTGAAGATCTTTGCAATTCAAATTATTTAAATTAAACATTAGTAGGTACGCAAATGTTTCCATTTATATTGTACACGTTTTACTATTTTCATTCACAGGGTCATCGTCGTTCTGAATATGTTTTTATGTTAAACCTTGGGAAAACAAGACAGGTCAAAATATTTAAAGTCTACTGATATCTTTCAAATTACTTTCAGCTCATCTTTTCAACTATAAGAAGTTGCAGTAGTACCGCAGTTAAACGATAATTGCTGGCCGGGTCACCCTCGATAAGAATGAGAGCCGATAACCGGTGCATTATGAAAAACATACAAACACCACTGTTACATTTACTCCATCTCAATAGCGCACTTGTATATTGGTCGTCTTTACAGCAGTTATAAAGGTTAAGGAACCTTTTATAGGACGATTTAGTACTAGTTTGAGAGTGCATCGTCGTAGATGCGCTTAGGCAGTAGATAGAATGCACTATGCTAACTGCGTCGTGTAGTCAAGTACCGTTATTGACCTGACTGCACTATTCAAGTACTTATTCGCTATTTGCAAACATGAGCGTAGAGTTTTAATAAGAAATATCCCTACCGGCAATATCAAGGTAAATCGAATTGCATTTCAATGCAATGTAATATCCTTCTGTGAATATGTTATTACAGTTTTATAAATTATTGTTCCGTTAGAAAGTGAACATTTTTTGCTCATATTTGTGAATTTAAACATTACGCAATGATATTATGATTCGCACAATTGAGTGAATTATTATGATTGTCTATTTATGCTACAAATATTTCAGAAATTCATACTATTTTTTTAAGGGCAACCCGCAGTCCATTAATATCATGATAAGTTATTATTTATTAATGACTAGTTAATTTCTTCGTCTTTATCAAGCAACGGAGCGAGGATAGGCCCTTGTGAGAGACCTATCCACGGTCTTTTTTCCGGTTAGCTGTTGCCACTCCAGAACCGTTCGATACCATCGGCTGTCAGTTCTATGAGCAATGCAATATTTGAGGAGCCTATCACCAGGAATAGTCGACTGTCTACTGATATATTACTATTTCCTATATTAAAGAGATGTCATGCATACGCCCTAGCCAAATCATTCCCTATGATACCACTTCAAATTGTGCCGTTCATGTATTCCTGTGCATGTTAATTTTCGTTCATGTGTTTATCATTAGATGCTTTCCTCAAGAACGTGCAATGCATTCTTGAACCGCTTACTAAGTACCAGAAATATTCTAATTCTATGTGAACTTGGATACCTTCCAAAGGAATTTGTATACATTAGAAAATGTAAGTAAGTCTTCACATGTCATTCTCATTAGCTTCCAAAAGGGGTTGTGTCGCTTCGTTGTCTAATGAGGACTTATTGTGCTGCATCGTTTTCAATAATGTCCTATACAATCTTTTTAGTCCAGTCATTATATACATTTGGAAATGCAAATGAACCGAGAAAGCCAAATTTTGGATATTACGTGCGGAGGGGCTAGAAAAGCTTAAGTTCAAATTGTCGACCAAAATAACCTGGTGGGTTTTCCGCCATCTTGAAAAAAGGGTTATATTCAGTTTTTTCATCATAATTCGGTTCCCCGTTGAGATACGAAAATTTTATTAAAAGTTTTTTGTTGCTCTTTGTACGATCTACAATTAAGGTCTACGCATTTTTCACGTATCGATCACCGTTATCGAAATATCGATCCAAAAAGCCGCAATTTGGGGAGAAAAATTTATTTTTAGCTATTTCCTTCTTTCTCGTGAAATATATCGAAAAATGTCCATAAAAAAAATTGTTGAGCGTGTTCAGACCTACAAATTCGTTTCTCTTGGTTTTAATTTCCGGACTTGCACAGGACAAAAAAAAATTTTTTTCGCAAACCAGCTAAAGGCAAAACACCGGCAAAACTATACTCTCCGAATAGTTTCAAGCATGATAAGTCTGTTCTTGAGAACATTCTTTTCATCCATGTTTTCAGCGGTTGTGACACCACGTCGTCTTTTTATAATATTGGAAAGTCGAAATTCATCAGCACCCTCGAGAAGAACCCGAACCTCCGGTCATCGGTAAAACTATTCAAGCAAGAAAAGGTCGATCCGGAGATGCTAGCTTGCGCGGGAAAACTATTCCTTATCGCTCTCTATGGTGGTCGTAAAGAGGATACAACGATGGATAGTTTGCGATTCCACCGCTTTGAAAAATCAATGACGACAAATAAGACAAATATAATCTTTCACTACTCCCACCAACGGAAAGCGCAGTCCGCCAACACGTTTTCCGGACATATCTACAGGTACAAACGTGGCTCGGAGTTTTCAAAGATCCTCAGGAATGGGGTTGGCGACAGACGAATTACGGGCTTGAACCAATTTGCACCACAGCCGCACCCGCTCCACCTGAACTTTTAAAACTCATTTCGTGCAAATGTAAAGGAAAGTGTGGGGCTGCTTGTGGGTGCAGGAAAGCAGGAATTAGTTGCTCCGTTATTTGCCTGCACTGTAGTGGACAGACATGCAACAATGTCGCCAGAGTCGAGATTTTATTCAACGACGATCACGATGATGATGATTATATTTTTTCAACCGTCCCAGCATCATTTACTGCGATTCAAGAGTTTTCACGACTCGAAGAGTCTATCGAGGAAGAACTTCTACAGCCAGGACCATCGAAACGGCGAAAAACATGTGAAAAAAATTACCACCTGTAATTATTGTTTTTTGCTGCATAAAAATTATTTGATCAATAATTTTCATGTGTTTGATTTATGATTTGGCTGGTTTATTAATTTATTTTGTATTGCAATAATTGCTTGAACAACCATTCATCCATTTTGACGTATGGATACAACCGTGCGAGTGGCTAAATCAAAACCGGGCACAGTCTTACTGACTTTGCGCTGCGCTAGAGGTCGTAATTCTTATCGAAAATAAAAAATAAAAAAACGAATTTGTAGGTCTGAACACGCTTACCAATTTTCATTACAGACATTTTTCGATATCTTTCACGAGAAAGAAGGAAATAGCTAAAAACATTTTTTTCTCCCCAAATTTATGGCTTTTTGGATCGATATTTCGATAACGGTGATCGATACGTGAAAAATGTGTAAACCTTAACTGTAGATCGTACAAAGAGCAACAAAAAACTTTTTATAAAATTTTTGTATCTCAACGGGGAACCGAATAATGATGAAAAAACTGAATATAACCCTTTTTTCAAGATGGCGGAAAACCCACCAGGTTATTTTGGTCGACAATTTGAACTTAAGCTTTTCTAGCCCCTCCGCACGTAATATCCAAAATTTGGCTTTCTCGGTTCATTTGCATTTCTAACCCGATTTTTTCGACGTAATGACTGGACTATTTGTTTCGTTTTCAATGCATTTTCAACCTCAATAATGCTTTGGGCATTATAAATAGGAACATCGTTGGAAAGGGCATTTATTAACTTAGCTGTAATTTCTTAGGGAAATTCTATTGGCTTGATGGAAGTTCAGTCGAGGTACATGACCAGTCAGATTTTAAACCTGTTTCTTTCAACACTAAGATCCAAGATACCAGAGACGTTCCTTTATGGTTATACCTACATAATTAAGCTTATTTCAGATGTAAACAAATGCCTTAATACAGTCGTATTTGAGGTTTAGACAGTCCTAAATGATTTCATACGTTTTTGGCACCTCACTAGCTTTCTACTCTACCCATTATCAGAAATACATTTCCGATATACAAACTCGACTTTCTCAGTACTATCGTAGTACGTACAGGCTTTGTACGGTACGATTTAGGTCATGTTATCGCCACCTGCCTCAAGTCGACTGAAGCAGTAGTAACAATAATTAGTTGTTAGCTACGGTTTGTGTATGACCGAGGTGGAACGAATTTCTAGCGCTTGTTAACCAAACTTATTTTTTCCAACCAGCCTATTACCACATTGAGTTCAAGGAGTTAGGAAGTAATATACCTAATGTAGATTTGCTGACACGAAGTTACTCCGTAGTTATTGAGAGAATACTATATCAGTTATTAAGCTAGGTCTGGGAATATTATTTGTAAATTTATGATTATAAGCGACGTAAAGTAAAATAAACTAGATAAGTACGTAATCTGTTTTCTGAATTCAAATTACAACAGGTGCGTAGACGCATTGTATTGTATATCTCAAAGGTACGTGTAGGTCCTGTAGATAGTTCAAATACGGTATTTGAACTACCTACAGTATGTGTGTGCTATTACGTATCTATAGATAAGTGTTTTCCTGGTGCAAGTACGAGTATTAACGTGAGATTTTTTCACCTGCTACCTGTTGCGATAACATACTTTATGGAGTGCGTGACACACTTTTGACGAATTCCGACAGATAACTAGTATCTGGTTCTATTTTTCCTTTTTACTGAAAATACTTCCAAATAAGCAGTTTTATCGTTGGCACCATTTTTTTTGTTCATTCTAATGACTCACCAGTTTAATGACTTCTTATCCTTTATCTTGATGTGTCCCTGTGTATATGAACATAGACATTCCCAACAATTTACGTTATTCACTTGAAGAATTGAGTTGGTAACCGATCAGAAATTGGGGCCAATTTGTGACCATTCTGTACCCAGGAGAATTGGATGTGGGCAGACACCACGTAGGTGGAGGCCTTGTGAGAGACGGTTACACTTAGAAAATTAATTGGACTATCACCTTAGAAAAATAGACTCTATGCTGTTAAGAATTCAGCACGGATTGGCGTATGTCCAGGATGTTTACGGATTTGGCAGTGTTCTGAATTAATTATGACTTCGCCAATGGTCTGTCACGTCGGTGACCAAATATAGTTGCACATAACGTCTCCCTCCATTTATGGTGTGTGCTCAGGAAGGAAGAGGTGTGAGTGAACCCATGCATGCGTTAGGCACATGGGGAACAATCGATGTTTTTATTCATAACACTACGATTGTAATGCAATTTCGGTTACGTGTTTCCGATCCGCCTGCTATTGTGGAAGTGCATCGACCACACTTGGTGGAATGTTCTTTGAAGGATAATGGTGTTAGATTTGGCGTGTTGTTATATAATATACAGAGCAAAAGAGTTATTGAAGGGATAGAGCATTGGGGATAAACAGATATATTTCTCATGACCATGAATCTGCTCTGCAGTTTTCAAACTCCTCTGATGACTAGAAATATCCAATTCCTTATCAATGGCAATATCTATCAAATTCTTTTCATTTAGTAGGAAATAGCATGTCATTCGGTGCACAACCAAAAGAGGGTACGCTCTTTTAGTTACCTTCAGGTTACATCCTAAAGCATTGCATTAGGTACCTACCTATGTATTAGGAAATATAAATCTGCTATCAATAAAAATATTATCGCCGAATTATCTACATCTAACACATTTCTTTTACAAATTACTGTTATCTATATAGATAGTAAAATAAATATTTATGCATTTTCTCACACCGCCAATACCAGATATCGTGTTCAAAAGTTAAATGTTCTATTTATGTGATTTTTTTTCCAGACCAATAAATATTTAACCTTAATCGATCGAGACAGTATTGATCGCGTCATAATAGTAGCAGTATTTATGATAATAGTATCCATCCAGACATCTTAATTCTCCTATTTTAATATGTATAATAGAAAGATAATGTAAATTATACAAGTGATGTTATTCAAAGTGGTCTTAAGCTCAATGAATCATTCTAAGTGCATTTATATTTGTTCTGTGAATCACCTACGAAAAATTCTTAGCAGCGACAGCGCATGGTGAAGACAGGGGTATTTTTGGCGATATCTCCCAGGTTGTTGCTAAATTGTCCATCATGCAGCGCCATGTGTTTCCGATAAATATGACCAAGGTGAAATACACTCGAGAGCAATGAATCCGGGTCACTTAAAGAATGTTAAAAATCTCGGAAACTAAAAATGATAGGTTAATGCAATAAATTGTATTTAATAGACAATGTAATACTCCTTAAATGAAAGTAAAAAAAATATGAGTCACCATACATTTTATTAACACAAAATTACATAAAGAAAAAACTGCTGATCTCTCCTTAAAACAAAAATAGGAAACATGAAATTTTTGAACTTATTACGATTTTCTTGAATTTTAATACTTCGTATTGCCTCCTCGTGCTTCCATTACTGCGTTTACGCGGTTTGGCATGCTGTACACCAAGTTCCTTATACGATTTTGGGGAATATTCTCCCATTCCTCTGTGAGAGCAATTTTGAGCTCACGAAGCGTGATTGGGGGAGGGTTTCGTTGTTTTACGCATCTGCCTAGCTCGTCCCAAGCATGCTCGATCGGGTTGATATCCGGGCTGCGCGCTGGCCACTCCATACGAGTAATGTTCATCTCTTGAAGGTAGTCATTCACAATCCTACCTGTATGAGGTCGGGCATTGTCATGCATAAATATAGCATCCTCACCTAAATTGACCATAAATGGACCAACGTGATCATTGAGGATTTCTTCCACATATCTTACGCTAGTTAAAGAGCCGTTTTCTATGATCACCAGCTCTGTGCGACTTTCAGAAGAAATTCCGGCCCACACAAGTACAGACCCACCACCGTAGGCTACTTTTTCTTCGATGCATGCTTGCTTGAATCTTTCCCCTGGTCTTCGATACACTCTGTGTCTTCCATCGTGCTTGTAGAGCATAAATTTTGATTCGTCGGAGAACATAAGTTTTGACCAATCTTCAATACTCCAATTTACGTGGCTCTGGGCATACCTTAGTCTCGAAATACGATGCCCACGCTCCAGTTTAGGGCCGTTTGCAGGTCTAAGGGGTTTTAAGTTAGATTCAGCAAGCCGACGTCTTACTGTCCATGCACTTGGGTTACTTCCTCCGAGGCGTCGAAACTGATTGGTGAGTTCAGTTCCTGTGAGAAAGCGATTTCGAAGCATGGTGTTCACCAAGTATCGGTCTTCTCGTGCTGTGGTACACCTGGTTCTGCCCGTACCTGGTCTGCGTAGGTTAGAACCAGTTTCTTCGTAACGTCGGAGAACTCTTTGTACTGTTGACAGCGACACACCGACAGTCCTGGCTGTATCGCGCTGACTCCGGCCGGTTTCCAGCATTGTAAGTATTCTGGTGCATTCTTCAGGCGTAAGCGACATAATTTCAGCTTGATTAATGAATATAGAGCACTATCAACATGGTTTATGTACCCACATAAATGACAGATTACAAACAAAAGCAACACCAAATGCTGTAATTTCGTAGTTCCATCTTCGAAAGTGGCCCTTTTCAAATTTGATTTTTTTATGATATAACTTTACAATAACTAAGAAGTTTTAATACCTTCATTTAAGGAGTATTACATTGTCTATTAAATACAATTTATTGCATTAACCTAGCATTTTTAGTTTCCGAGATTTTTAGGATTCTTTAAGTGACCCGGATTCATTGCTCTCGAGTGTATTTACACTAAGAAATACAACAGGAAGACAAGTTTATTTAAAGCTTCAAAGTGACTTCATATGGTCTGAAATCTTATTTCGAATTAAGGTTAGGGATTTATACTATCACATTCGGGCGAATCACTGTAGCTTTGGTACCATAGCACCTATGCTCAAATAATAGTGATTCGTCTCAGTAGACGTTACGAGAAGTAGGTGTTAGAAGTACAATAAATTGATACAGCTCAGTACTTCGTGCAATCTTATCTCTTATTCATCTCCTTGGAGCATCGTGTCAGCTTTTAAATGCTGCTAAGACCAGCTGTCGTTCGGTTTTTAATTTTTGGCGTTGTTTGGAGCCAGTGTCATTGAGGGACGACCTCCTAACCCTTTTAGGACGCCTGGTCATTGCCTCGTCAGCCAGCAGATGCGCTATTAGCAGGTGAGGTCGCTTGGGCCCCGGACATCCTGGCAGCGCTCCTTCCTTACACACAATATTGCCAAAACTTATGCAAAACCTTGCAATATGAGCAATGATCCCAGATTAAAGGTACATTGACAGCAGAATATGAAAATGCGCATCAAACAACATTTATTGATCTGATTTATTGACTTCAAGAAATAATATTTCTAAAATAATTCCTCGTGCTTTTGTATTCACCTTTGACATATTAAGTGGCTTTTTCAATAAAATGTGCATGTTCAAAATCATTGAGCAAATACAAGATATTAATTTAAATATAAATAGTAAGTAGCGAATAAGCATTATAAAATTTACCCGGGGCTCTCAACCATAGGCTGTTGGGCGTTACGTGAGGTTTTTTAGTCGGTAGGAGTCCGGCATAACATCCATGAGGATTTTCCCTCACGTAAAAAAAAAAAAAAAAAAAAAAAAAGCATTATAAAATGCTGTTTCGGTATCTATGTAAATAAATCAGAAAGAACAAGCTCCGTCGTCGGAGCAATTAATCGGGCGTGATGTTCTATGTGAAATATTGTCAAATGATAAGGTTGTTTTTTTTTTCTATGCGCGTGAGTCACGTGGCACGTGCGACTTGCTCCTGCCCACATGGCTTGGCTCCAAACTGACAGGACGCACGCGTGAGGACGGATTAAAAATAAACGATTGATTTTATGATTACGATGGTTTATTGTGACAGCGCATCTAAAACTTTTGATTTATTTGTTTGTAAAACTTGCACGAGCTTTTTAGTGTTAGTTGGTTTTTGTAGTTTTAATAACTGTTATTTAAAGAATTTGGACTTCAAGATATGTCTTCTATTGAAATAATTGGTCATGCGCATGATAACTTTGTTTTAGTAGTTGATATTATCTGGTTTTATAACGATGTACACTATTTAGTACCCGATGTACCTTACTGTACCAATCCGACTGGCCAGCGTGGTATAGTAAGGCCCTCTAAAATTATAATAAAAAGTCTGAAAGAAGACTCGATTCGTCCGTGATAGACTGATTAGATTATACTCTAATTTTTTTTCTTTCTTTTCAGCTATACACAGAGGCACAGAAAACCAACCCACCAAAAAAGCAAGAGGCGACGGTGGCGGTGACAATGGCAATGGAGGTCGGGACCAACACGCATACAACTGCCTTCTACAAAATGAGCTTCTTGGAGCTAGAATCGAAGAAGTTCGAGGTCCTTCAGCTTCTTGCGCAGATGGGAGCAAAGCCAGCTTAGGTGCTGCACAATCTCCTAAGTGTTCACCAGCGTATCTGCCGGTCTACAGATTTAACGCACAAAGTCAAAATGCTGTGGTAAGTAGTAATTTTTATGCATATAGCGTTATTTGAATTTGATCATATTAAATTCTATCTACCCATAAGGTCAGCCAATATTTGACTTAGTAAATGGTTTCTGAATGGCGCAGCCAGACTTGATCTTGGATCGTTGAAACTCAGACGACAGTTATTGATGCTCGCAAATAAGCCTAAGCCTAGTTCAGCTAAATCTGATCTAGCAGGCTTGATCTAGGATCAGTATCTGGAGATTCGACGACAATTGCTCACATAAATACAGGGACCGGACAACCCCGCTTACGAGTTAAGCCTTTCAAAGGGTAATCTGAACGATAGGATAACTCATATCGCAGTGTTACCTCTTCATCGAGTATCCCTTCTAAACCCAGCGAAATGGCTAACCCGTTTATTACGGTATCTACGTGAAGGGGTAACCCCTTCAATTGAGTTAAGCCTTTGAAGGAGTTACCTCTACGAAAGGGTTTTTTCGGGTAACCTAGGCTTACCCAATCATTGCATGAAGGTGGGGGCATTCATACTTGTACAGTCAGCGACAGAAGTAGCTTAACACATTTTACACTTACGCAATCGATTCATTAATGAAAACTTACACGTAATACTTATTTGTAATAATCTTTTTATAAATATATACTCTAATTAGAAGTTCAACAACATTAAGAAGTCCTACGTTTAAGTTTTCATTCATGAATCTATGTCGTAAATTTGACATGTGTACTTTTGATGTTGACCGTACTTGTACCGAAGCGGGGTCTCTTTTGTTAGTTGTCGCAAATTTGGCAAATTGGTAAGTTTGGTAACAAGTGAAGTGACGACACCGACGATAGCGAGCCAGCAAGAGCGCCTTCAACAGAGCGGATGCCCAGCGCGTCGCACGGCTGGGTCGGGAGCTAGCCTCGCACCCCACGGGTAGCTGTGGCTACTGGCAGCTGGCCAAAGCTGTGCATGCTAACTGCTGCCAACCCTCGCTGCCACCGCTGCGTTACCCCGATGGATCACTGGCTCACAAGGCCCAAGAGGAAGGCGACCTGCTAATTAACCTCTTTGCGGCCAATTCCCGGGTCAACGACTGTGGCATGCAGCCCCCCACCATCGCCGATTGTGGGTACACAATGCCAGAAATTGTCATCCGGCAGTGTGATGTGCAGGCGGTGCTGCGGTCACTCGACACGCGGAAAGCCAGTGGTCCTGACGGCATCCGGCGGTGGTGCTGAAAAAATGTGCTGCTGAATTGGCTCCAGCCAGCAATGACGCGCTCTTTAGGGGAAGTGCCGGAGGCTTGGAGGGTGGCGAACGTACAACCGATCCCAAGAAAGGGGTTCGGTCGGACCCTGCCAACTATCGCCCTATAGCCGTCACCTCGATCATTTGTAAAATATTTGAGCTGATCATCAACAAACGGCTCATGCGCTACCTCGAGGATCACACGCTACTCAATGATCGACAATATGGCTTTAGGCCAAAACGATCTACGGGTGACCTCCTGGCATACGTGACGCATGTTTGGGGTGTGGCTATGGAGAGGCACGGTGAGTCGTTGGCTATAAGCCTCGATATCGCTAAAGCCTTCGTTTGAGTATGGCATGCGCCCTGGACCGCATTTCACAATGTGGATCCTCGAACCTGGTTGAGTTCAATGCCCGTAAAACACAGGCGTGTGCGTTTACAGCTAAAAACCCCTTTCCTACCCTTACCCTCTCTTCAGAATACAACGATTCCACTTGCAGATAATCTGGACATCCTTGGCATAGACGTCCGGCCCGAGCTCAATCACAAATACTATATTGAGCGATGTATTGGGCTAGCCTCGAGAAAACTAGGAGTCCTAAACAAGGTGGAGCGGTTCTTTACGCCAAACCAGAGGTGTCTGCTGTACAAGACGCAGATACGTCCTTGCATCGAATATTGCTCTCACCTTTGGGACGACTCCGCGAGGTACTTGCTTGACGCGCTGGACTCTATGCAGCGGCGAGCTATTCGCATTATCAACTGCCCTGAGGTAACGGAAAGTCTGGAGTCATTGGCGCAGCGAAGAACTATTGCATCTTTGGCTGCTTTCTACCGTTTTTTTTTTACGTGGTGGAAAATCATCATAGGATGCTATGCCGGACTCTTGCCGACTAAAAAACCTCACGTAACGCCCAACAGCCTGTGGTTGGGAGCCCCGGGTAAGCCCTCGGAAGGATGTCCCGGGACTCACAACAGACCTACGGCCGCCACTGCGGCCTTGCCCAGGGGGTGGTTCGGGTGCTATCCGGCGTCTTTGGGGAGTTTCGGGTGTGATCCCGCTTCTAAGGGGGGGGGGCGTGCGTGAATTGCTCACGTCACGCTGCCGTCATGGGCCTGCTTCTGTAAGGACGGTGAGCCGCCCTCTCACTGTCCTCAGGCCCCCGGTCATGGTGGCCGATAGTCCTCGGCGAAGACACGTCGGCGGCGCCCAGGCCGCCGACTGCGGAACTCGGATGGGAGAGTTCTCTCCCGTACTCGTCCCGCCGCCTCCTTCACGAGCATGACCTGCTCGCAGAAGGCGGCGGCGCAGTCCCACTTACTCCCGCTGGAGAGCATGGCTCGCACCATGGTCTCCAGCGAGAGAGTGTCCACGTCCAGACCCACTACGAGGACCTGGCGCTGTTGCGCCCACGCCGTGCACTCCACCAGCGTGTGGAGCGCCGTGTCATCGCTGCGGTCCTCGCAGTGCTGACACTCGGCCGTGGTTTCCCGGTGTTTTCGCCACAGATACCTACCGAAGCTACCGTGCCCGGCAAGCATCTGTGTCAACCGGTAGGAGAGAGCACCGTGTCTTCTATGGCCGCGATTGTGGCGAATCCCCCCTTTGGTTGTTCAAGTCGCACCTTCCATGTCTCCACGGTTTCCTGGTGGAGTAGGGACCGCTGGGCCTCGATTTCTCGATAAGCGGGCCTTTGGCCCCGCTCCAGCGCCTCCTTGCGCCATCTGAACAGTGACGCAAGGGCTCTCGCTTCCAGGTCCCAGGGAGGGGTTCCGGCTAGTAGAAATGCCGCCTCACCGGAGATCGTGCGGTATCCCCTAATCACCTTGATGGCCATCGCTCTCTGCGGGCTCAGCAATCTAGCCACATTGCTGGCCGTCAGGGTTTCCGTCCATACAGGAGCTCCGTATAGAGCCATGCTTCGCACGATCCCCAGGTACTGCTTTCTACCGTATATATCACGGTGAGTGTTCTGAAGAACTCTTCAACCTACTCCCACCCTCTTCATTCCGATCCCGAACAACGCGTGCTGGAAAGAGGTGCCACTCTCACGCAGTGGAGTGAATCTTTGCTAGAACTGAACGATTCAAAAGATCGTTTCTCTGTCGAACTATAAAAATCTGGAACGACCTGCCAACGCACGTGTGTTTCCCTCCTCTTACAATCCTGGGTTCTTCAAGCGGAGCGTGAAGAGGCACATCATAGGGCTGCCAAGTTGAGGGCCGCTTTCTATAGTCTTACAGACTGGGACGGTGGCCCCCAATCGCTAGATGTCGCTGTGGCTTTCCATCAGGCGGCGGCTGCATCATTTTGGCAAGCTAAATATATTTAAAAAATCTATATTAGGTAAGTACATATAATGTGTCATTAAATAAAAAAATCATAGGTTAAAAGGTATTTTCATTGTAAACTAATTTTGGTGACTAAATCAATTTTGGTGTTCCTATATCTAATTTTGGTGTATTGACAGTATAATTTAGGTGTCGATAATATTTATGTCATTTTCGGGTTTAATTAGACTTTTCTAGCTTTCATGCAACTATTATACGTATTTCTTTCTAATTATAGAATAATATTATCTACATATAGAGTAACAAAAGAAACCATCAAAATTAGGTAAAAATTCATAGATGTTGAAACTCACCCAGGTATTGAAAATACAAACCAAATGAAATCAGCCGAACGAAGCAATGAGAATGACATTAACAAGTATAGACACGAAAAATAATGTGCATTATGTAAAATTGAACTCTACTCTCATTCGTGCAAGAAATATTATTCCATGTTTACAATTTAGCGGCAACTTCGCTACTGTAGTGAGTAGATGTTACAATGTTGCGCCGAGCCGGCCGAGCGTCTTGTGCAATCGTAGTTATGCAATTTTCAAACTTAACTCTATTACCATAAAACCTATATTTCAATGTCTCAGGTGGGAATGGTTTACCCAAGTTACAGTGTTACTGGGTTTTGAAAGAGTAACCCTTTCGGAATGGGTTTTTGACACCCGTTCGAAAGGGTAACCCGTTTCATAGGGTTTCTGGATTAAGCGCTTAAAAAAACCCCTTCAAAAACCCTTTCATCCGTCCGGTCCCTGCATAAATATCAAGGTTAGCTGAATCTATTCTAGGTGCAATCAGGAGATCCCCGAACGATGTTATTGGTGGTATTTTAGTGTTTTTGTGTTGATCTAGTCAGTTTTGACAAGTATGTTTCACACTTTGGAGTACGACCAGCTTGACCTTAATTATACATACTATTTTCACACATTAGTTGTGTTATTATGTTTATCTCTCACATTACTCTTACCTCGTGTTCCGTGACATGATTTTTGGCGTTGTGATTTTAATCAAATTTTTTTGTCATGAAAGATAATTTGATGATACTTAATAGTATTTGTTAGACTTTTTTTTTAAAGTTTAAATGCATCGGCTTTGAAATTGAAATTCCATTTCAGTCTTGTATTTAATTTTTATTTTTATTAAAAATGTTTGCTCAATTTGTTTACATACGGCAGATTGCAAAGGCTCTATTTATTATTTACTTCCAGTCAGCCAAAGTTTAATACACGTAGCGATATATCGAAATTGGTGCTCAAAATGTGTACTTCAAAAAAATGTTAGCATATAAGAATGCTATCCTGTTCGTGTGTAAATAGGTACCACAGCGTATATTAAATAAATTGTGACGGTTTTATGGACTGTCACTGAACATTAAAAAGTTATAACTTCAAACCATGAAAGGGTATTTACTACTATCTTTTTTGGAAGTTAATCTATCCCACAATCCATATCCATACTAATATTATAAAGCTGAAGAGTTTGTTTGTTTGTTTGTTTGTTTGTTTGAACGCTAGGATCTCAGGAACTACTGGTTGGATTTCAAAAATTCTTTTACAGTTTGATAGTCCATTTATCGAGGATGGCTATAGGCTATATAACATCACGCCAAGACGAACAGGAGCGGAGCAGCAATCAAGAATGTTTTGAAAACGGGGAATATTTTTTACTGTCTGAGAGCTTCCGAGGCGTACGCTGCGTAAATGGTAACAGTTAAGTAAAAATTGTGTATTACAAAATTGTTTCTCTTAAAAAGTTCTACAAAAATGTCCGGGACAGCATATGTCTATCTTTTAAGGTTCGCTTACAATAACCTAATTTGTCTATCTCTTAAGGTTCGCCTACGATATAATGAAACTGAAGAGTTTGTTTGTGCTAGGATCTCAGAAAGTACAGGTTGCATTTCAAAAATTATTTTACAGTTTAATAGTCCATTTATTGAGGCTGGCTAATGGCGATATAACATCACGCTAAGACGAATAGGAGCGGAGCAGCTATGAATAATGTTTCGAGAACGGGGATTATTTCTTTCTTTTGAGAGCTCCCATTGCGGACGCTGCATAAATAGTTACAGTAACGTAAAATTTGACTATTACTAAACGGTTCTTCTTAAAAAGTTATAAAAATAAGTCCTTTACAGTATATGCCTATCTTTTAAGGTTCACTTACAATAACCCTCTTATTAAGTTTTAAAGTATGAGCGACGCGACGGGAGTAAACTTGGTCTGCAGTGGCAGCCAGTCAACTGAACGATATAAACCGGCCAAGTGCGAGTCGGACTCGCACATGATGTTTTCCATACCGAAAAACAGATGGATGGAAGTAAAAGCGACGGGAAACATTATACCACTTTAACACCTCTTTCCTTCTCACTCTCATGTGACGCAAACGAAGATTTGCGGTTCAGCTCTAATGAATTCAAGGGACGCGACGCGACGGGGGTCAATGCAACGGAAAACATTACAATACTCGAAATATTAATACCATACTCTCTTTCTCACTCTCACGTGACGCAAACGAAGTTGCGCGGGTCAGCTAGTATAGTTATATCGCTAACTAGAAATAAGTATTGGAAAACTAGTAAGACATAAAATCGTATCTACTTATGGAAGTACTTGTTTAAGAGAACGGGTATCGCCTTGGGCAAAATACAGGCCTGTTGAAGTATTTTCAACACTGATTCTAGCTAACGCTTAGTTCATTCTAAACTTGTACTGAATAGGCGAATAGCTATGCCATTTCTATACACAGGGTTTATGTTAGACATTTTCTAATTTATTGTCAAAATGTCTCGTCTGGCCGCATGTAGAAGGCTTTTCACAATTTTTTCTAATATAGTCCTTACTTCTTAGATGGCGTGTGCTTATGTATAATTATAGAAATGGCATACCAACGCCTGTTCAGTTCGATAAAATTCTCAATCTTGGACTCAAAAAATTTCCATAGAAATATCGTTTAACGTTTTTCCTGATACTAGTTAGACAATAGTTTGTTCTATTTGCCAATTGTTTGAAAGTTGAGTAGTGACTCAATTTGGTGTACCTAGAATTCCAAAACTATTGAATACTTCTAAAATACCCTTTTTTAAATTACGCTTCGAGTTAGCAATGTGCTCGATATTTTCCGGGTAAAAGTTTAATTCTAATAATGCATCAGTTTCGCCTATAGCAGTCCTCTGCTGGACATAGGCCGCTCCCAAATTTCGCCACAGCACACGGTCGTGCGCTTTGCGCATCCAGTCAATCCCTGCAACCTTCTTTAGGTCATCTGGCACGGGGTCGTCCTACCCCACGTTTCCAATCCAGAACTCGCTTGTTCCAGCGACCATCAGTTCTTCTACAGACGTGGCCCGCCCACTGCCAGTTCAAAACGCATACTCTGCGAGCTATGTCGACTAGTCTTGTTCTGGCATTGAGGTATCGGCGAATAGACAAACCGACGCAATTTGCTAAATGCTGCCCAGCCCAAGCGATACAATATTGTATAGTGTGTGAATTTAATTCCGAAATAAATTATCATGATATCTATTACTAAAAGCTGTATAACTGATATCTTATTACAAAACGTTGAGTATTTTTTTTTTTGCATTGTTTGTTGAGTCACAAGTAACAGACTAAGATCAGAGACCATGCTGCCTGGGTCATTAATGCTTAGTCTTTATCAAGTCTACGTCTGCGGCTCAGTAAAGCGATATAAACTTTTTTTAGCTTTAATGCTTAACGTCAAACTTTCTAAATGCGATAATTGAAAGCTTCAATAAATAGATTAGTTTTCAATTTCCGCCGTTTATTTCAAACACGGAAAACAATAAGCCATTTCCCTTGATCTCCCAACTGGATCTTCAAACCGTTAAAGCGATTGCTCGACGATGCGTAAGTTTATCCAGTGCGTGACGCGTGACCAATCGGTGCTAGAACAAAGAAATGCATTGTCATTATAAATTCAGGATGCGATTGATATTCGTGTGATTTTAACAAGTATGAGAAATCTTTGGGAATATTTGTATCTTCTTTGCCGTTAGCTTTGGACGGTTCGGCTGTGAATGTGTCAATTTATGAGAGCAAAGGTGAGGCCGCAGTGGTGGCTGTAAGTCTGTTGAGAGTCCTGGGGTATCCTTCCGAGGGCTTACCCGGGGTTCCCAACCGTAGGCTGTTAGGCAGGATACGTTAATTTTTTTTAGTCTGTGGGAGTCCGGCATAGCGTCCATGCAGGACCAGGATTTTCCCTCACGTAAAAAAAAGGGTCGACATCGCAAGTGTAATTTTTTTTTGTGTGATGTTACTTTCTTGCACGTACACGTACGTTTATTAGACTACTGTTTCTTCGACCAACGAATATTGCCAAAATGACATTATTTGATTGTTTGAGAGGGGTGGGGGCTATCCAGCGCGAGTAGGTGCTGAGGGCTGTGAAGAACTCCGATATTGCAAACGTTCTGAAATTCTGAATACAACCTTTTCTTCCTGATAGATCGTTTCTTTTGTCACGAACATAATTGGCTCGCAGAAGAAAAAATACAGCTCCTAGTATTAGCAGGAAACTTTTTCATGTTCAAGTGTAACTAACGAGATAAGCTACGGTAATGTTCTTCCGTCGGGTCAGTAACTTTATGTAATATTCATTATTAATGTCTTATATGACCTTGGTAGTTTGTTGTTTATGTACATTTTTAGAGTCCTCATCAGTAGCCTTTTTTTCATGCTGACTACATTGACATAAAGATGCCAACACGTCTGATGAACATATGATGTACGGCATAACAATGAAGTAGAGCATATTCTTTGACATCTGTCAAATAAATACGATAATTTTTAACGGGTTGCCATATGAATAAGCAAGTAGTGCTTTCATTTTGTAGTCCTTTTTCCCAAGTAATGAGCTAATCAGACATAATTCATTATGATTGACTGGAATAGTGACATAACTCAAAATTATTGTTTCATGTGTTACAGTCATGTCTTTTTCGCAGTTGGCAGACTAGCAGGCAGGCAGACAAAAAAAGTTCCAATCGTACCTAACTATTTTTGCTTTCGACGAATTGTGCACCAACTCGTTAAAACAAGTGGAGTGCCAAATGGACAACTTGAAAATTCTCAACTGCAGGTATCCACGACCTGTCATTGTCCTTTTCGAAAAGGCAATAGAGTCACCATCTATTACAAAGGACTAATTTAGAACTGACAAGCTGTAGATAGTCTGCCTACTGCGAAAAAGTATGAGCAGCATAACTGTAACATGTGCAACAATAATTTTGAGTTATGTCATTATTGTAGTAACATATTATATCTACATTATATCTCCATAATACGTAATTAGATTCGTGTGTGGTAATAAGAGTATTTATTTAATACAAAAATGCATGTACTTCACTTAATTAGAGAATTGAGAATTCACCTTAAACATCGTTATTCTAAATACTTCTGTCATTGAATCCGTAATTTTTCAAAAGGTAATGAAATTTTATACGAAGCTCTCACATCAAATAGGTTACAGTATAAAAAAGGTGCATATCTAATGAGCATTTTGACTGGGCACCAATGAATATGCGATAGAGTTGCATGTTTCTACTGTGTCTAATTGCATATACATCCTTTGTTTGGCGTTTTTGTATTAAGCGTAATCGGTAATTCGTGTTTTTTGGGCAGTTTTTGCTTTTTCATCGTTGTTGTGGCTAACAACCCCGATTTGGTCAAGACTTTTGAATTTATGACTGAAGGCAGTACGTACCATTCTTGAATCATGATACGTTAGTACATTGCGTTACAAATTGTATTGGCGTTTTGGATTAGTTAATTTGTTACGTAGACCTGGAAATTGCTCATGAATGCTACGCCGGATTCTTACGGACTAAAACCATACGAGGAACTACTACTGCCTAAATCTGGGAGCTTTGTATTATCTCTCGGAAGGATTTCCCACTCTTAGCATGCCGTTGATTCGATCGACTCTCACTGACATCCATTGAAAGTCCATATTTATTCCCAATCACCGGAGAAGATAACTGAAACATATTTCTTCGTTTGAACCTTGAAGAGCAAACTGCATTGTGCTTTACATAATCGATGAGAATTTTGCTCAGATCATAAGTAATAATTATCAATGTAATGCTAGTTAATGATTGCGAAGATTCATGAAAAGAGTCAAGACATTAACCTTTATAATTTTACAAAATTAGTGTTAAAAAGAACTAAATTAAGCCTTTTATGTTCTGGACAAAATTTATTAGGACGTCACAATGATATATATTACGAGCATAAGTTTGATGCTTCGAGTTATTAAGATGGCAATTGGCGTATTGTCAAAATGCATTTAGTTTATTGCACAATAAAGCGAGCTTTAATTTGATTTTGTATTTGTGAAGCTTTTTACAATCATTTGGGTTCATTAGAACAGGTTGTGGATATCCTGTATAGTTAGTGTTGTTAAGTATCTGTCGCGACCGTACGACAAAACTTTTTTTTTATGAATATTAATTTGATAGGTAGTGACACGTTATGAATTTCCTCCTGTATGCCGAATGCATTGAAAAAATCCAGCAACACTGACTATTAAAAGTTATTTGACTTTGTTGTTCATAAATTAACATTGTTACTAATATACATAGTGTTACAAAAAGGGCAGGTCAAAAGCACTCGAAACCGGCGGGTTTGCGTAAAGGTTTAATGAATGTAGAGGAAGCTAGTGAAGTATGTAAGGAAGGACAGAAGCAAATGGCAGGCTGTTGTCTCTGCCTACCCTGGAGGGAAAAAGGCGTGAGTATATGTATGTATGTTTGTATACATAGTGCTCACGTTTTGGTGCTGAACGTATGTCTGTTATTCTTTCGGATGTCTAGTATTGTTGCCGTGTGGAAATTCCAACGAATGCCATGCAGAACTCGAACCGACTACATCCTCACAACCACACGGTCCCTAATGCCGGGTGACCCGGGTAACTCATCGGAAGGGTGTCCCAGGATTTACGCCACGAAGGTGACAAACACCACAAAACCAGACATTCAAAAGTTGTCCTTCATTGAACTTTTGAAAACATTTTAAATGATTATAACCACCCGCTTCGCTTGATAAGTATAATTGTATCGATCCCAACATTAAGCTCTGTTAGTGCTATATTGAATTAACCACTATCGGTCCGTAATGTCACCTAAAATACTCTGATAATGGCAGCCAACCAGTGTTTTGACAGTATCCTCGTCGTTATGTGCATATTTTATTCATTTCCAATATAAAATTTGCTCAAAATGTTGCCAAAGTCGATTTTTATTATACATCCGTTTGAATACAAAGTCCGAAAATCCGTATCGTATTACCTAAATATATTTTTATAACTACCTACGGATGTTCTCTTAAAGTGTTGCACTTTTTACATCGCATGATTTTTTTTTCTTCCGTATAATTACCATAATGTTTTAATGGCAGATACAGACACATTAGCGAATTTTGTATTACTTCTGAAGAATTTTTTCCAATTTTTCGACATTATTTATTGGACGTTTAGCCGGCTATTAAGATCAGAAGCGACTGTCATCTTACCTCTTTAACCTTTGAAAGAGGCGCCTGTGTTAAAGTCAGCAGAGGACCTAAAAACATATAATGAAACATACAATGTTGTCTTTTTAGGCCCAGCAGGTCTAATTACCGGTGCAGCCAATTCGTCAAAATGATGCTGCCCTGCTGAAATATTTAGAAAAAAGATATTTCAAGAGACGTCTAGAGATTGATTTGATTTTATACACAAGTTTTCAAAAAAATACCACCATTTGGTGTTAATATTTATGTTACCTAGCCATTTTTTCAGAAAGATCTGAAGTGCTTTCCATCGCATCGTTTGCTAACACTACAGAACTCCAAAAAGCTTTTTAATTATTTTATTATCGAAATAATGACACTTCCCCGTATCGAAGCTAATAAGCAAGTACCTGCAAGTAAGCTTTCAAAAAGGATGACTAGTACAAAATCATCAATTTGTGTATTTATTGGTAATCTGTTTGTTTGACTTGGCTGGAGTATACATAAAATTGAATTTCAATTTGCACTCTCATCGTACACCGTCATAAGAGGCTATGAGTGATTGACATAGACATTTGAAACGTCTGTCCAGTCAAGGTAATGATGTCAGTAACCTATGCACTTTATATTTTACATACACTTCTTTACACAAACACTATTAGTTTTTTCAGAGATGTGCCCGCGAATGGCTCAAGTGTAAGCCTGATACGTTTTGATAGGAATCTTTCATTAAAACAGAACGTATTGATATTATAGGTATGCTAACTTTTTGCTACTTATTACGATGCTAGGTACTCTACAAGAGTTTGTTTCTACACGTCATCTGTACAAATTAATCTACATTGTTTAATTTTTTACATTAATGCTACTCAGAATTTATTACATGTTATAATTTTAATGATCGTTGTCTGAAAATACATTCTTATTATTTGCTACAAGTGGAAAATCAATTAGCTCATACGATTGTATTAAGAGTGTTAGTTTTGGCTTCTTTAAAAGTGGCAGTACAGCCCATTTATTGTAATTTTCAATTATTCATTTCTATTCAAAAGGGACACATTATCAGTTATGAAAATGGATAAAAGTCATGTAACCAAAAGAACAATGAATTTAATTGTGGAGGGATGGAGAGCCAAGGAAGGATGCAGTAAGTTGAGAATGATAAGAATGTGAAAGGAATGAATGATGAGACGACGAGTAAGAAAGAAGGGAAGTAAAAGACATTTTGTGGCAACTCCAAAAAAATTGAACGAGAGCAGGAAAATTATGATGATGATTTAAATAAACAACAAAAGAAAAATAATCGCATTGAACTGCTTCTGTAGCAGCAGTGTCAGCATTATGTATTCTACTGAATACTTTAAATTACCGATGTATGACAACAAAGTCATTTGGACTCGCTTCGTCGACAAAGCGCGGCGGTATTACTGTAATTGAATGCCTGGATCCAATGTCACGCTATTCTTGTAAAATATTGTATCAAATGTGTCGGCAACGATATGTCGATCCAGGATATTAGTTTCAACGATTCTTGAATATTGTTATTGCATTTTTATGTCAAAACATGTTTAATAATTCATATTAGTTCCGTTTGCTTCTGAAGCCTCCGCGTCCAAACCAGTCAATAAGCAGTCCAGTGTTACATTGAAACTTCTCAAAAAATTCCCAAATAAACGGTTCTACACCTTCCTTATCGAGTCTCTCTTTGCGACTTTCTAGATCTTTGATCTGGGAGGCCTTGTAGTGTTTCCAAAATTTTCTTTCCGCTTATCACATTTAGTATACCTACAACTTACGTGTAAGTACTCCAACTCACGTGTTTTTCACTTTGCCAATCAAGTGAAAAAGTACCTAACATTTTGCACTTTAATCTTTGACTGGATAGATTTTATGAATATGGATTTTTTTTTGCTACGAGTCGCTATGTACATTTATGTATGTAGGACTAGGTAGTTTATTATTGTGAGTGTGTTGAATAACAACTTCGCTCACGAATGAAAAACGAAGTTTATCTATTGGGGGGGAATAGGGAGAAATCTAGCTGGTCCCTTTTTGATTGGTTTTTACCGGTTTTAGTAGGCCTAAAACTTAAAAGCTGGAGTCTTTAGGGGTCGTCTCATTACCAGCTGTCTCAAAACTTACCAATATTCATCAAAATCAATTTTAAATTAAAGTGTTAACACAATTTCACCGTATAATTTTAGTAGGATGAAATATGGTGAAAGTACGTATTAGTACATACAAACAGCAAACTGTTCATTGAATGTGCAAGAGCATTGCCTGGACTTTGTGTGTCAATTATCGCAACGCCAACATTTAGCGTGTGAGTGACAACGAGGATATGCTAATTACCACAACACCCATATTTTTCCACTTTTTTTTTGTTTTTCTACACAATGCAAATGCTTTGGTGGCTATTTGTCCGATTCGCTCGGTTTATGTGCCTATCTGTAATAGGAATCGTTGTCACCCAAGAAGTTTTTATGTAATACACACTGCTGCTGCGTCACCAGATCCTTTTTATTGAACTTGGCTGAACACGCTACCGCTTGAAAATTTTACTTCTTACTTCTTACTAATATTATAAATGCGAAAGTTTGTGAGTGTGGATGTTTGTTACTCTTTCACGCTCAAACGGCTAAACGGATCGGGATGAAATTTGGTACAGATATACATTATAGTGTGGAATAACACATAGGCTACTTTTTATCCCGGGAATAGGTCCCCACAGGAAGCGGGAATTTTTACGCAGACGAAGCTGCGGGCATCAGCTAGTATCTAGATATTTTTAAGTAACCTCTATAATCTAGGTAATCTAAACATTTTAGGAAAGAGTTGTAGTGTAACACCCAGAGATAGGAAAACATCCTTTCTGATTGTTTGTCTTAAAGCTGCTTATCATCATCAATGTACTGCAAAGTACCGAAATTTCAACAGTTCTTCTTACGTAGTTAATAGACTTCGTAGCTGACATCGAATTCGAAGGGGTTATCATGGTGTCGTCGTTGTCTAAACGTTGCGACATAAAAACATCACTAGCGAGCGCATCGTGGCCATCGAAAATACACAAACATATTTTTTTATAACCTATCTCACATCTATTAATATCAAAAGAAACTATTCATGTTAAAAATTAGTTTTATTTGTTTATGATTTTTTTTTTTCATGCATTAGCATCTTGTCAGTCTGCATGAAGCGATGATGGTTTTGCACGACCCAGCGTGCTCTCGCGCACAGCCGCTGTCATCGAATTTAAAAAAAAAAAGAAGTGTGGCACTCGGGGACTGCCGCGGTAAAGCTATTACATAGCATTTTTTACCAACTATGCTAGTATAATTATTTCTATATAAGAGTACTAGCTGATGCCCGCAGCTTCGCCTGCGTAAAATTTGTTACCGCGGGAAGTTATTCCCGGGATAAAAGGTAGCCTATGTGTTATTCCAGACTATAATGTATCTCCGTACCAAATTTCAGCCCGATCCGTTCAGCGGTTTGAGCGTGAAAGAGTAATAAACATCCACACTCACAAACTGTCGCATTTATAATATTAGTAAGAAGTAAGATTTTAAGGCCTATGTTCAACAAAGTAAAGTACCAAGTGCCTACTTGACTGTGGACATTTGGGCTTTTGGAATTTTGTTTTAGAACTTTTTAAGAAGAACAATTATTTTGTAATAAATTATTTTTATGTAACTTCAACCATTTACGCAGAGGCGCAACGGATACTCTTATAACGATTAAATGTTTTCCGTTTTCGAAACATTCCTCATTGCTGCACCACTCCTATTAATCTTCGCATTATGTTATGTAGCCTATAGCCACTATCAAAAAATGTACCTACTTACTATCGAACAGTTTTTGACAGCCTACCAGTAGTTTCAGTAAGGCTTGCCTTGGTATGATGTGATTCATGGTCCCTTTGCAGCGTGTGTCCAATCCAGCGCAGCAGCTACACTTCCGACGTTTGATCTGTTGGGGTCTCACTGCAGCGTTCCAATAGTCTTACGTTCGTGATGTTCTCGGGCCCATATGTACCGAGGATCCATTGGAGGCAGCGTTTGACGAAGACTTATAGCTGGTAGCTGGTGCGAAATGTCTTTACTTTAGTGACCTTCCATGTCTCGCATCCGTATAGCAGTTAGCAGTACAGTTTTAACGTTTACTTTGTTTTGAGTTTCACTCTTCGTGTCTATTTTCGCAACTGCCTACGGGGCGCAGCTGTGTAAAGGTTATTCTGGCCTTGGCGAGACTCGAAATGATGTAGGGTACTCTTCTATTCCATCAGTTTCTGACACGACACTCCCGAGGTACGTGAATTCGTGCCTCCACCACATCTCTTGCGTCTGTCGATTTTAATTTCAGTCCAGCCATTCGCTGCCTCATCCTGCTCGTTGTCCTGCACGTTGTCCTGCAGACATGCATGACGGCGTGTGTGTGCCTCAGCAGGCACAGGACATCGGCATCATTAATATCCTCCAGGATATCAGTATAGGCCCCATTCTATGCCGCGCCGATTGTTCTTTGCGGTATTCAGCATTATACCATCTATTTTCTATGGATGGTTGTTAACTATCCTGTTATCTTCATAACGATCCTCTAAGGTACAGTATGTATTTTCAAAAGAGTTTGTGAACTCTATTTTTAATTTCTTTTTCAGAATATTGATGACATTTGATTGATGTCATTTTATACACGTTACGTCTACTACATTGATACATGTAATAAAATTCTAACACGTGTTTGTATGTAAATTGTTTATATTGAGGAAAATTCTATACTGAGGAATAGTTTTAACCATTAAGCTCTATTTTGATATAGCATACAGGACAGATTTACACGCTACTTGATGAGTATGATTAATAAATACCTCTAATTTCATAGAACTTGTGTGACGTAAACAAAGTTGCGAGGGTCAGCTAGTTAAAATATAAAACAATAGGTTTCTTCTTTCTACTTAAAAACTATTTTTACAAATTTTATGGTAATAATAGACATTCTTTGAAATATGCATGTATGGTATTGTTGTGACTTTTATGACACGTTTAAAGTACATAGGTATGGGATAGATGGCGCTCGCGGCTACGTCAGCGTGAAATTTTCTTCCCGCTTCCCATGGGAACGTACTCCCGGGTTTGGTTATCTTTATAGCAGTATTATATATAAATTAACAAAACAAAAAATGATACTGCATTGGTGATAATAATAATAAAATGTATGTATATAGAGTACTCACTCATTTTCTTTCACTATTTTTCGTGACTTTCTACATTAATAAATGCACTTTGTTTATTTATATTTAAAACACTTTTTACACAAATTATACGAGTACAGTTCACTGTTGTACATAGATGATGAATACCTATACACCTATAGTCGAATTTTTATTTAGACGAAGTAAATTGACAGCAACTAATGTAATTGACAGCATCGAAATTGTCATTTCACATTAAGAACTCTAAATTCGACCAACACTCCTAATTCAACTTTGGTCGAGTGGTTAAGACGCGGATCGGTACGCAGAAGGCGCAAGATCGATTCTGGGTACAAGCATCAATTTTTGGATTATTTGACATAATAATAATAATATATAACGACTGCAGAGTTCATAATTGACGTAAACAAAAAAATTATGAATTGCTAGACTAGATACACGAACGTGGCCGAAGGTAGCTGAGAGTGTGACTCGTTTTCGTGACACAATTTCTGGATTCGGTCTCCACGCAAGGCCCGCGATAGAAGCTATGCAATAGCTTAAAAACATATTTCTTGTCTTAACTAGGTAATCATTTATTCACTATGACGGATGCTGTTATTAGTTTTGTGGAAGTCAATGTACAGTTTTTTATAATACTAAATACCTACTCAGATGTATAAAATGTTAGGTCTATTACCTAGAGCAAATCTTAGTCGTCTAAGCATTGACTGTATAATGATATTGATTTCTTTTTTTAAAAGTAGTACAAGATAAATTAATACATTTCGTCAAATTACAGCGGTATATCGTCGATTTAATAAGTCTATATCGCAAATAGCTCGCGCCATCAATTACTATACATTTAAGTTAAATATTGGTTATTAACACAAAATACGTCGATTTGCACGTGTCTGAAGTCGAAAAAACAATATAATTGTACATTCACGATTTTAAAAACAAAAATGTTAGGTGCAAACCATAGATCACAGAAAAAAAAATACCTTGAAATGAAATTCTAAGTCTGTAGGCGGTCCCACCCACTGGATTATTTTACATTATGCATGGCATACTAATTTTTAGCATAAAAAATGCATTGTTATTTGATTCGCTCCTCAATGCGGTACCTTCCCATATAAATTTTTGACTCCTCTGCACATGTTGAATTTAAGTAGCCGAATTCAATTTAAAGAAATGTATTCGAGCTAAAATATAGTAGCACTGTATTTTTTTAAATTTACCAACATGGCTTGCAACCTGTCGTCGGGTTAAGCTTTCGAGGGCTTACCCGGGGCTCCCAACCGTAGGCGGTTAGGATACTTTTTTGAGGTTTTCAGCACTGGTCAGTGTTCGTGACTAAGGCTAATCGTGGCCGAAATATTTTCTTTCGAAAGTTTCCTCAAAACACCAAGTGGTTCTGATCGGTTTGATTTGGTTCACAGTTGACTCTTGGGGGTGCCACGGCTGGAACAAAAGTACCAAGGCTGGTTACCAAAATTTATACACTACATAGCGTCACACATCGCGTGCGAATGACGGCATCGATGAAACTCGCCCAAATCTATATCTGATCTGAAATAGTTCATCTAAATCAAAATTTCACAGCTTTTATATACGCACATATGCTAGAACTATACGTTTTATTTTACGCCTTTTAGGATACCTGCGACTAGAAATTTGCCATTCGAACAATGCTCGAGGTCTCGAACCACATTTCGTGTCGTTATTGCGTTGCGGTCTGTAATTTTATTGCGCATACATGAATATCTGAAATTCCCAGGTGTAAATGATTTTTAGGATAGACAATAAAAGCTCCTAAAATGCCAATTTCTGTACCGTTCATAATTCGATTTGTTTCATATGTGCATAACATTGTTGTCTAAACTAGCCGAAAACCTGGGAATAGGCGATATTAATTCATTTTTATGGTCACGATGATGTACTTATAAACTTCGTTGATGCATTGAGACTTCTCGTTTACTTTTCTAAACTATGTATGAAGGTGTGAAACCGACAAGACAAATTTTCATCATACTAGTTTGATCCGTTTTCTAATTGACTGCCGACCGTCCGTGGTCGATATTACTAGCGTTTCATATTTTTGTAGCATGAACCTATGATTTTCAAGTTTAACTTAAAAAGCTTTTGAAAGGTTATTTCCAAAAAGCTCTACAAAACCCGAAATTCAAATGTTTGCGCGCCTGCTCCATATCAAAAGCAATGAAATTAATGCTATTGATGTGTCTGATAAGATAACAGGCGCAACAAATCGCATCTTGTTACCATTAAAGTTGACACAAAATCTTTTATAAGATTGGTTTTTGGATGCGTTTGAATTTCAACAGCGAGCACGAATACGACAGTCGTCCAATATTTTTATGTGACCAGCTGCTTTTTTTTGTTAGAAAAATGATTTACAAAGAGTTTTAAACTGAAATTATCGATGTTATAGACGTGGCTTTCATCGTCACGCGTTTTACGAAGATGTAAGTTGTAGCTATGGTCCAAATTGTCTGGTTTTTAAACGCTTAAAATTTAGCATCATATTTTTTTTTCAAATATCCCAGTACACGTTGAATATAATCGATTCACACAATTGTATGTAGAAAATATTCTAGAAAAAACAAGTGCTCAATTAATTACGGTCTCGGAAGTTGCCAGTGAGTATCGTGTCAAATGAAGTTTCTGTGTATTGTTATTCATTAAAATCTAATGTGAAATCAATTATCTCAGAGCTGCACGCAATTTATTCAAAAACGCTGACCATATTAGTGCTCACACACATATAAAGTAATAGTTCTATAACTGCTGTCGATAAAAAAAGACGTGTGGCACTCGGGGACTGCCGCGGTAAAGCTATTACATAGCATTTTTTACCGACTATGCTAGTATAATTATTTCTATATAAGAATACTAGCTGATGCCCGCAGCTTCGCCCGCGTAAAATTTGTTACCGCGGGAAGTTATTCCCGGGATAAAAGGTAGCCTATGTGTTATTCCAGACTATAATGTATCTCTGTTACCAAATTTCAGCCCGATCCGTTCAGCGGTTTGAGCGTGAAAGAGTAACAAACATCCACACTCACAAACATTCGCATTTATAATATTAGTAAGATTTTAAGGCCTATGTTCAACAAAGTAAAGTACCAAGTACCTACTTGACTGTGGACATTTGGGCTTTTGGACTTTTGGCCTATTGGCCTTTTGGACTTTTGGACTTTTGGACTTTTGGCCTTTTGGACTTTTGTACTATTGGACTTTTGTACTATTGGACTTTTGGACTTTTGGACTTTTGGACTTTTGGAGTTTTGGACTTTTGGACTTTTGGACTTTTGGACTTTTGGACTTTTGGACTTTTGGACTTTTGGACTTTTGGACTTTTGGACTTTTGGACTTTTGGACTTTTGGACTTTTGGACTTTTGGACTTTTGGACTTTTGGACTAAAGTCCAAAAGGCCAAAAGGCAGGAATCTTAGCATTATGTTATGTAGCCTATAGCCACTATCAATTAATGTACCTACTTACTATCGAACAGTTTTTGAAACCCTACCAGTAGTTTCAGTAAGACTTGCCTTGGTATGATGTGATCGTGGTCCCTTTGCAGCGTGTGTCCAATCTAGCGCAGCAGCTACACTTCCGACGTTTGATCTGTTGGTCTCACTGCAGCGTTCCAATAGTCTTACGTTCGTGATGTTCTCGGGCCCGTATGTACCGAGGATTCATTGGAGGCAGCGTTTGACGAAGACTTATAGCTGGTAGCTGGTGCGAAATGTCTTTAGTGACCTTCCATGTCTCGCATCCGTATAGCAGTTAGCAGTACAGTTTTAACGTTTACTTTGTTTTGAGTTTCACTCTTCGTGTCCATTTTCGCAACTGCCCACGGGGCGCGGCTGTGTAAAGGTTGTTCTGGCCTTGGCGAGACTCGAAATGATGTAAGGTACTCTTCTATCCCATCAGTTTCTGACACGACACTCCCGAGGTACGTGAATTAGTGCCTCCACCACATCTCTTGCGTCTGTCGATTTTAATTTCAGTCCAGCCATTCGCTGCCTCATCCTGCTCGTTGTCCTGCACGTTGTCCTGCAGACATGCATGACGGCGTGTGTGTGCCTCAGCAGGCACAGGACATCGGCATCATTTAAATCCTCCAGGATATCAGTATAGGCCCCATTCTATGCCGCGCCGATTGTTCTTTGCGGTATTCAGCATTATACCATCTATTTTCTATGGATGGTTGTTAACTATCCTGTTATCTTCCTATCGATCCTCTAAGGTAGGTACAGTACGTATTTTCAAAAGAGTTTGTGAACTCTATTTTTAATTTCTTTTTCAGAATATTGATGACATTTGATTGATGTCATTTTATACACGTTACGTCTACTACATTGATACATGTAATAAAATTCTAACACGCCGGTGTTTGTATGTAAATTGTTTATACTGAGGAAAATTCTATACTGAGGAATAGCTTTAACCATTAAGCTCTATTTTGATTAAGAAAACAGGGCAGATTCACTCGCTACTTGATGAGTATGATTAATAAATACCTCTAATTTCATAGACCTTGTGTGACGTAAACAAAGTTGCGAGGGTCAGCTAGTTAAAAGATAAAACAATAGGTTTCTTCTTAAAAACTATTTTTACAAATTTTATGGTAATAATAGACATTCTTTGAAATATGCATGTATGGTATTGTTGTGACTTTTATGACACGTTTAAAGTACATAGGTATGAGATAGATGGCGCTCGCGGCTACGTCAGCGTGAAATTTTCTTCCCGCTTCCCATGGGAACGTACTCCCGGGTTTGGTTATCTTTATAGCAGTATCATATATAAATTAACAAAACAAAAAATAATACTGCATTGGTGATAATAATAATAAAATGTATGTATATAGAGTACTCACCTCTTATATTTGCTCCATGGTACTCACTCATTTTCTTTCACTATTTTTCGTGACTTTCTTCATTAATAACTGCACTTTGTTTATTCATATTTAAAACACTTTTTACACAAATTATACGAGTACAGTTCACTGTTGTACATAGATGATGAATACCTATACACCTATAGTCGAATTTTTATTTAGACGAAGTAAATTGACAGCAACTAATGTAATTGACAGCATTGAAATTGTCATTTCACATTATGAACTCTAAATTCGACCAGCACTCTTAATTCAACTTTGGTCGAGTGGTTAAGACGCGGATCGGTACGCAGAAGGCGCAAGATCGATTCTGGGTACAAGCATCAATTTTTGGATTATTTGACACAATATAATAATATATAACGACTGCAGAGTTCATAATTGACGTAAACAAAAAATTTATGAAGTGTGAGACGAGATACACGAACGTGGCCGAAGGTAGCTGAGAGTGTGACTCGTTTTCGTGACACAATTTCTGGATTCGGTCTCCACGCAAGGCCCGCGATAGAAGCTATGCAATAGCTTAAAAAACATTTATAAGTAATTCACCACGAGGATTGAATATTTGCTCATCAAATAGTTATTATAAAGTTTTTTTAGCAGAGACAAGTTTTAGCATAGACATAAATTTTTGTCTAGACTTTAAGAGTTCAATGACGGGATGATTCGTAAAATTTTTGCAATGCCAATTTGTTTGAATGCATTTTTTCTTATGTTTTTTATGTAACTGCATGAAATAGATTTCTTTGTGGTTGTTTTTGACTATACGTCTACCGGTTACGGCGGCGTTGTTACAATCTAGATCATGTTTTAGATTGTCCTCCCGAGTTGCTGCACAGTCACGTTTCTGGATCATTGTCTGGGTGCTCTTTTAATTTTAGAGACATCTCGTTGTTAATTTCTCAGTAATTATTATATGAATTATTTTTATCATAACATCGATAGACACTTGCAACCTTGAATCTAAGTTTATTACCAGCAGCGCCTACGTGCCGATGTTTTTCATCGCGCATTGATACGAAAGCACCGGCTGACATTAACAACATGCTAATCACAATGCAGATGTCTGAATAGTTATCTGATATGGAACTTGCCTCGTGCCCATATGCGACAACATCGGTGACTGACACATCACACGATTCGTACGATACATGTATCATTACAATAGAATGTGACGCGGCTAGTATTGGATGACTAGGTATTGTGTTTTCTGTACGGTCTATACCTAACTTTGGTACGTAGATACTAAGCAACAACGTTCGTTTACTGCCATTATACACGTGCCGTTCATGCAGCATAAAAACACGGATCTCTCTAGATTCAAGATTAAAATTGCAGCAGAAAATAAAATTTAATAACTGCTTCAATTTAAGAGTGATGAAACTGCAAAAACAGTCACGTGGTTTATGTTTTTAAACTCGTTTTGCATTATTTTAAAGGCACGAGTTTATCTTGTATGAATAATAATATGTGCAAAGCGGCTTCTGTGCCCACCATCAGCCATTGAACCGGCCACCAGAAGTGCTCATCCATGTTCTCTCAGTGGTTTGTTGACAGAAAAAACAAAATCTACTGTAAGCACCTACGCGGGGGAATTTCGCGTGAGGCCTCTGTTTGGTCTTAATTTTTTCTAAAGTACATATTTAAACATAGACTTGTGCAAACAGAGGCTTTTTGCGATCCGAGGCTCTATAGGGTTTCTGATGTTGACAGTGTTATATCAGTCGATTCTGTGATGACTTCATGAGATGTACGGTACGGGACATCAACATTGTGGCGTGTAAGAGAATTCGTTGTTTTATAATCGGCATCATCGATACTTGCTAAGTATCGATGATGCGGAAATCGTTGATTACTTGTATTATACAACCTATTACATTGCAATAGGTAAGCCGCGCAATAAAACGTATGCCATTATTATCGACATGACATAAAACCTAGGTGATAAAAACGGAGTAGCTGCAACTGCGTAACTAAAAACAGGAAAACTAGGAATAGGGAATTAAAATAAATATAAAGAAATCCATTCTATAGGATGTGAATCACTTAAATATAAAATAAAAAACTATGGATGATCGACATCATCCTCGCAACCGCAGCTACTGGATTTAACGAACTGAGTTGCAATTTACGAAAATTAGAAGATATCATTTTGTATAGCGCAGAATTATCAAAGATTTATGTTTATAGCATTGATAAAATTCGGTTCTCTTTGTGATACCTATTCTGTCAACTGCGTTCCTTGTTTTTTAATTAGTATTCTTTGTATTTTCTCGTTGTGCAATGGCTTATTTTGTTTTATTGCATTAGCTTTTACGTGATTTGCCTATCAAACTAATACAGGTCACAACTCATGCACAGCACCAATCAATCTTCTATCTGAGATCTCGTCACTGCTAATTTTTTTAGGTTTTTATGCGTCTGCTCTTAGAGGTTAATAAACTTTTTATTCTGATTGCTCATTCATCTTACATCATTGTGGTTTGCGTCAGATTGAAATTTTTCATTTATCCTACTCGGCTCCTGTATCATTAGTATCTGTAATTTAGTCTCGCTCACCTAGGTTTAGTATTCATTTATTTGTACCTTTTTTGCTACGTTCATTTCATGAATATTAAAGCGTCGAGCTAGACCAGGCCAAGTCCTATTGTGGACAATTGTAAGATCCATTGTTGTGTACTTTTTGTCTGTTTCGTTTGAATAAGCCAATTGCGGATCGAGGAAGTGAACAATTTCTGATCCAACTTGCTCGCTAACACACGCTATCTAAAAATTTTACGTAAATAATGACTTGTCGTACATTAGGTACTTACAGCTACACGTACTATGGTGCGTGAAGGATGTAGGTACACTTAATTTTTTACATCAATTTAGGCAACCTCTCGAGGTGTTGTTGACTTACAAAATGTGTAGCTTAAGTAGTTAGGTAAACGTCTAATTCTTATTGTATGACGTGACCATCGCTGTTACCGACAATTGGATTGCGTAAAGAAAATGTTCGTAATTCGAGTAATCAAAACGGCATTAGCAAAGCCAAAGTGGTTAAAAAGCGGTTCATCTTTATTGTAATTACCTGAAAGGTTTTTTCGTCACGCACTATATCAAAATAGCATGAATGTTACATTCACCCATGATGCGTCTTCTTATATGTATAAAACTACGTCACTAAAGTAAGTCTGTCGAGTGAATGCGTTTCTGATTATCTTAGGAGTATCGTTGCAGGTGCGACTAACAGCTCCTCCTCGAAATTAACGAAAAGGAGACATTGAGAATTCACATTGCAGTGGATTGATAAACATATACTATGGAATATAGCCAAGTCTTTAACTGCGCCGCCTTTTACTGCGAGCAGGTCATGCTCGGCGGCGGGGCGGGTACGGGAGAGAACTCTCCCACCCGAGTTCCGCAGTCGGCAGCCTGGGCGCCGCCGACGTGTTTTCGCCGAGGACTATCGGCCTCCATGACCGGGGGTCTGAGGACGGTGAGAGTGTCGCTCACCGTCCTTACAGAAGCAGGCCCATGACGGCAGCGTGACGTAAGGAACTCACGCACGCCCCCCCTCCCCCCTTAGAAGCGGGATCACACCCGAAACCCCCCAAAGACGCGGGATAGCACCCGAACCACCCTCTGGACGAGGCCGCAGCGGCGGCCGTAGGCCTATTGGGAGTCCTGGGACATCCTTCCGAGGGCTTACCCGGGGCTCACAACCATAGGCTGTTGGGCGTTACGTGAGGTTTTTTAGTCCGTAGAAGTCAGGCATAACATCCATGGGGATTTTCCCTCACATAAAAAAAAATTGTCAAGTCTTTAAACGCATTTTCTAGATGAAAAAGAAAAATATACTGCAAGTAGACAGGCATGCAAGCCATATCAAAAGTCATGTTCACCCATCTTAGATCAGACTATAGATAGCTAACGCAGGTATCTTTCACAGAACACTAAGCTACGAGCGTTTCAGAAACAATTTTGATTGGTCATTAAAACATTGAAATACGTTACGAGAGTGCATTACATCTGGTAGATGCGTTAGTAGTCTAATCGTCGGTAGCGAGGTCGTTGGTACAGGATATTATCTCATATGCATCCTAGTCTATACCAGACGTGATCTCGAGTTAATCTTCAAACACACGATCTTTCTCATGCGAGACAACTCATTTGCAGTCGCATAGCATGCTAATGTTATCGAGGTAAATCTTGGCAATACGTACATTTCTTTATCTTCAATAACCAGTTTAACTTGTAGAATATCCAATATTATCTATAATTTGTATATGATATGCATTCAACGTAGCATATCGTAGTCGGTATATCGATGACTATGTTAGGGCGGGGCTCTTACGTCAATTTATTATATTCACTAAGTGCCACTTGCGAATGAGCGAATTAATCATCACGTCTCGATGCACTTTCAATTTTTACTTGCGATTTAATTCATTCATGAATTTTACAACCGCGAATGTATTTGGGATTTTGTGGAGCTTCTTTCAATTTATGTGTATCATCGATTGAAAAAAATCGGAACGAGGCAACATTGTCGTACGTGTTATCTTGTAGTATTACATGTAAATCTTCTCTTTATCAGCGATTTATTGAACGGTCTTGTCTTTAACCCTTAGCCACCTACCATAACTTTTTGTCACACAACCACCTACCATACGTCTATGAGACCCCTGAGTAAAATGGTTCTTTAAAGTAATATCTTGTTTATTGAAGTATATTTTTTAGTAAAAAATCAACTTAGGAAAGTATTAAACTCTTTAGTAAAGGTACAAGAGAATCATTTTTATAGGCATTTTGTCTTAATTACTATTAATCAACAATATCTGCTTAAAAACTAAGTCATTTGCTAAATGAGATCTATAAAAAATAATCACATGGATATGAACTTCTTTTATAATTTTTTACTGATTCAATAATTAACCATTGCAAAAAAAAAGAAAATGGTGAAAATTAAATAAAATAGAAAAAAATTACAAGCCCTAAACTTATAGTTTTTCACGACAATTATTGCACAGCTTATTAGAAAATTCTCGGCAAATTGGTGATTTGCATTCGAAACTGATGTATTGTGGTTTGCACGGCACTGAGGGACACGGGGAAAAGGTACAGGAACGGACGAGTTCGCAAACGACTCGGTCGCCGATATATTTACGTTTTAAATATCTGCTGCGTCTGTGAGACGTATGGTAGGTGGTTAAGGGTTAAACATTCATGTTTATTGTTTCAGTATGTTTGTAGCACGTTTTTGGCTGACGTAGGCGTCACCACTCTTGTGTTCCAATCTGAATTACTGTAAAATGTGTCCAAAATTGGACGTGACATGTATTTTGTAAAAAAGGCTCTTCCAATTTTTCGCCCACACAACCAAATTCTATGCAACAATAAAAGGATTATTATCAGCCCCGAAAATACACATATGGTAATGGCAACCCACATTATGTCTCACGAAATTTGAGTCTCTTTATGAAGGTGTTATTCATCTAGATTACTTAGGAGTCCGCAATAAAAACGAGTTCACGGACACTGAACCGTCGTGAATTTAACGAAATTCTGCACTTTTTTGCAGTAAAATACTTAGAAGTTCATACTCTTTTGTCGGTGCCAAAATTAACATTAAGAATGTCAACATTGTAGCCATTTCGCACGGTAATAAACGAAATAAATGCATGTTTTATATGTCAGTAAATAATTGTTCTGCGCAAACGCACGAGATCTGACCAAGTGTAAGATACACTACTACGTGATACCAATTAATTAGAAACGATATCGAATGCGGCTTGACTGTAAATGGTAGCTCGATATTCAAGAATATATCAATTGAGGTTTTAATTTTACTCGACAATAAAACTAATCAAAATCAGTTGCCAGAAAATAATTTTAATGATTAATTGAAAACATAACGAAAAAATGGCTGACAAAGCAAAACACTATTAGTAGTAGGTACACGTTAAATTTATTCGCTTTTTTATTCCAATGCGTTTTTATTCAGCTGCTTTGGACAAAAGACCTGGGTGGGTGAACTTTTCCAAGGTCTAGAATCTAGTTTTATTTGCTAGCTTCAGGATATATTTTTGTATTATTTTCTCGTTCTTCATTTTCACTATCTCTTTCAATAGTCTTTTCTATGCATTATGTTTGTTTGCTTAGAATAGACTCCGAAACTACTGGATCGATCTGAAAATTTCTTTTACTGTTAGGAAGCTATAATATCCCCGGTGAAAGCTATGTTTTATAGTTGTTTAGATAGTTAAGAAGGTGTTTTTGATAGTTAAAAGCACATAATTACCAAACGGATGGAAAATATTATTTAGGTTTTGGTCATAAGATTTTTCGTGCGCCTTGCGCAATTCACAGATCTTAAGGATAAATATAAAAGATTGTAACCATGTTTCTAGCAAATATACAATTCTGATTCAGATCTTTTACATCCTTAATAATTTGTGTTTCAATTTGTTTTGTATGCGATTTATTTTCTTCTTTTTTATCTTGAAAAAGATTGATCAAAATAGATTGTAGCACTAAATTGTTGTGTTAATATAACCCGATTCAATTTGTCAATAGTTTTTGTATAATAATCATCTTTGATGTCCGTGATGTTTCTCTGTTTTATTACCGTCATGAAGCTAATGACTGCAGCAACATTTATTATTTTTACACTAAGCAATAAATGCTTTTTTTTTGTGATTTTTAATCACACTTAGTTGCCATATTAGTTTTTCTTTAAATCTCAAATAACTTTTCAAGATGTTGGTATACAACTTCATCTATTGTTGTTACGGCTTGATCAGTAATGAGATTTTTTATATCAGTTGTGATCAGATTGTCAAGATAGACATACTTTTGTAATGGCTGTTTATTGACTACCGTTCGCCGCCAAGCTTTTTGAATCGATACTGTTAAAGAAATCTGTCTCATCACACAGCATAACGAACCTTATTATTCTGATTACTCTGTGGCTCCTATTTTGACCGTGATTGTTATTTATATCGCTCGGTAGGCCATTAAAAAAGCTATTATAAAAAGTTTTATGTCGTAATGTGAGTTTTTAGGAATATGAGATCCTACAGTACCATAATGAACAAGTTTTGGTTCATTTATATGCACATTAAATGTCTGTGTCCATGTATTTTTTGTTTAATTTGACGAATAAATGTCCGCACTTGACGTACCACAGTTTAAATAGTATTTTCTGGGAATTATATTTTCTTTAAATATAATGTGTTTTATGCTTCGTCTTAGTTGTTCTCTGTATCATTACTCTGTAATTTTTAGAGATCCGTACTAAAATAAAGACGGATACCTAAATACCTAATAAAGACGGAACCCTATTACTGAGATTTCGTTGTCAGTCTGTCTGTCACCTGTCACTGTCTGTTGTGTATTTCATGGACGGTGATAGCTAGATAGTTGAAATTTGCACAGATTGTGTATTTCTGTTGCCGGTATAACAACAAATACTTATAAGGGAGGCTTCCATGTAATCAACGTACCTACCAAATTTTTATGAAGTTCTTTGGTGGGAACCCTCCATGCGCGAATCCGACTCATACTTGGCCGGTTTGCAATGCAAATGTCAAATATGCTAACGTCATGGATTAGAATTACTTATATTAGAGTAATTGAAATGGAACCAATTACAGGGATACATAATTTTATTCCGGTAACTAGTTCTTATGCATCATCAATCCGAATTGTAACTAGATTCATCGGTATAGGTTAGTTTTAATATTAAACTGAAAGCACAACGACTGAACACGATATTATTTTTTGCAGGAAAACATCGACCCCTCACCGTACAGCCTGTCCCCAATATCATCAAAATCCGAGAAGTTACTCCGCTCTCCGAGGAAGGCCACACGCAAGATATCCAGGATCCCGTTCAAGGTGCTTGATGCGCCAGAACTGCAGGACGACTTCTACCTGAACTTGGTGGATTGGTCTGCGCAGAATGTCCTCAGTGTGGGGCTGGGCAGCTGCGTGTATTTATGGAGTGCTTGTACTAGTCAGGTGAGTGAAAGATATTGAAAAACTACCCGTGCGCTCGTAAGTTTGCCGGTCGCTTCCCATACTACGCCTCTACACCAGATCTTACGCCAGCGGTTTGTACTTGATATGAATTTGCTGGATGTAGGCGTCTCCAATTCGCGCGACATCATACGGTTCTGCGTCTTCAGCTTCCAGTCACATTCTACGCCTCCAGACTCGGTCGCTCCATTGACCATCTTTTCTCCGACCGGCTTCGTGTTGAGCAATTAGTAATAATCTCAGTAAGTGGAGCGGATTTGCAGAAAAAAACTTCGCCTTGGGTTTAGAATGCCAGCTTAGCTGTTAATGTGTTCTTAACATTTACAATAGTCAAGCAAAATCCCTGCAAGTTGATGAATATCGTCACTGCAGAACTGGTAACGGGATCGGCAGTTGCAGCCAAATAAGCTTTGGATTCAAGCGGGATGACCTTTCAACGCAACAAATAAAAGCTTCTACCATGACTAAGAAGTCGTATCCACAAACTTCTTCAACTATTATTCATTGGCTCTTAATAAAGGATATTCTATTCACTAAACACGATAATTACCATAATTTATGTCTTGAATTGCGTTAAACAGTAGCCGTCGAAACCGGTATTTAAATTTTATATATCGACATGTAAATCTAGCTTAATCTATCATCTTTATCAACAACTGCAGGACGCCCTCCCACCGTTCCGCCTCCGCGGCATAAAGCTCCAGGTCTGAACTTATTTTTTATACTACTAAAGTGGCATACGTTCAACCTGATACAAATTATGCCACTTTATTTTTTACTAGCCAGACTAGCCTTAAGACGATTGGAACACCAAAGGTGTTACACATTACACGCATTGCCGTGATTTACCTCGATTATTGCCGCGTTGAAACGGACAGTGGTGGTTGGTGTGGTTCCTGCAGATATTTTTTGAGCCGCCCCTGATGATGAGGCCTTCAACTTGGAATAACGACTGACCATGTTACTGACAACTAGGAATAACGGCATAATATGCAAGGAATGCTAGTAAATGATCATGCAAACAGTCACCCATTTCGGAGCCAACCGTAGGTTTAGATGCTTCACGTAGTGATCGCTCACAGAACACAGCGCTTCTAAAAAAATGTCGTCTCCGAAAAGCCTTTGCGTGGCATCATGGTGTATCAGAAATTAATACGTTCAAGAAAACTCTTCAATACTTGATTTTGTTTGTAGTATACTTTAATAATAAGTGCACGGCGTGGGCGCAACAGCGCCAGGACCTCGTAGTGGGTCTGGACGTGGACACTCTCTCGCTCGAGACCATGGTGCGAGCCATGCTCTCCAGCGGGAGTAAGTGGGACTGCGCCGCCTCCTTCTGCGAGCAGATCATGCTCGTGAAGGAGGCGGCGGGACGGGTACGCGAGAGAACTCTCCCACCCGAGTTCCGCAGTCGGCGGCCTGGGCGCCGCCGACGTGTCTTCGCCGAAGACTATCGGCCACCATGACCGGGGGCCTGAGGACGGTGAGAGGGCGGCCCACCGTCCTTACAGAAGCAGGCCCAAGACGGCAGCGTGACGTGAGCAATTCACACACGCCCCCCCTTAGAAGCGGGATCACACCCGAAACCCCCCAAAGACGCGGGATAGCACCCGAACCACCCCCTGGGCGAGGCCGCAGCGGCGGCCGTGGGTCTGTTGGGAGTTCTGGGACATCCTTCCGAGGGCTTCCCCGGGGCTCCCAACCACAGGCTGTTGGGCGTGACGTGAGGTTTTTTAGTCGGTAGGAGTCCGGCATAGCATCCATGAGGATTTTCCCTCACGTTAAACAAAAAAAAAAAAAAAGTATACTTTAATAATATTTGCAATTATAATGAAGGCCTTGGTTCCCAGGTGACACGGCTATGCGACCTATCGTCGGAAGGTAATGCCGTCACTTCAGTGGCGTGGAGCGAACGGGGCCATTTGGTTGCCGTCGGCACGCAAAAGGGGCACATCAGTGTTTGGGATGTTGCTGTTAATAAAGAGGTAAGTTAACCTTTTATAAACTGTTTTCAAAAATAGAAGATGGGTTTATATTCGTTAGAATCTTTAAACATGATAGATTTCGACGAATTGAGATCTTCCCCCTTTTTTCCTCCTGTAGGTTCTGTGATATTTTCGTTGTTCATGAAACAATTTTAAGAAATTGTTTTTCATAAAATCGATACGTGAAAACAAATTACTTACCTCCCGACTATAAATCAATCAAAATAGGCCTATTGCAGTCTAATGTTGGACGTAGACTTCTCCCAATTTTCGTGAAGACACTGCCCAGCACATTCCTCATCATAAAGCGGGAATTCGCTCTTAAAATTTAAATAAGTCTGAGAAAACCTCATGTAGGCGTATCGGTGTCGCGTCAAGAAGTAAGCCAATTATAATATTAGCATTTATGGATGTAGAAAAAGTCTATTCCGGAATGACTTAAGCCGATGCAGCTAGATAGGATACTCGTAGGTACATTGCAATAGAAATTATTACATACCGGTTTTGTACCCGGTACAGTCGTAAGCATCAACGTATTACCATAATAGAATATTTTACTAGACGTTTAGTGTGATTGCTTGGCTCATCATGAGTAAAAATAACTATTTTGTTGCATAGAAGACTTGACTTAACTTAATATGGAAGTCGTAAAAGTCGACTGAGGGATATTAAGAGTCTCAATCAATCAAGCCAAGTCGTAAAAGTCGTCTGAGAGATATTTGTAGTCTCAAATCTCGTATTTGATTGATTAGTCTGTCGTAGTCCACTGTCGGACGTGCACCTCTCCTAATCATTTTGGACGGGTGATTGACGGGATCCAACAGGGTTTTGTGTCGACTTCTGTCCTTTCACCGTGACCTTGCTGGTTGGGCAGGTGCACCGCTTGCAGGGGACCCTGACTTGGGGCCAAAGATCTTTTCTAAAACCTGTTCTTGAATGACGTCTGCCTGGAGAATTTGGAGGGGTTCTATTTGTACTGGGTCGCCTTCCTCACTAATCTATCAGAGATCAGGATTTCCGTGGTACTTATGGCAATATGCCTACTCACCCTGACAAAATACAACATGAGAAGAGCGTATATTACACTCCAGCCTACCCCTCTGTTGTGATTGTAGGTATATTGCGATTATTTGTCAATTAATGTCGTTGACTGTACTTTAATATCTAACTATGCGTGTTTAATCAGATATGCCAATACTGGAATCGTAGATATTATAGCAGTTATTTCTGCCGGCGCTGATAGCTATAGTTAGCTTTATGATTATAAAACGCCTACGCATAGACGTCTTCTGTTTAAAGCTTTAAAGCATAGATTTTACTGAAACTTGTCTTGAGCTAAACTGAGTTGCACGCAGTTTTGAATATTTGTTTCTTTTAGGGTGTTGTTACCGGAGAGTTCATTCCTTTTATGAATACTTATGTTAAGAAGTTGTGGTTCATTCTGAAAGACTTCGATATAAAAAGCGTTTTCATTTAATGAATTTATGAATATTTGATGTGAAAAAGATGTTACTGAAGACCTTCGAGAGCAAAATCCCATACGTATTGATGATTTTGGACTGAAAACATACGATTACTTTCAATCAAAACTCATCAAATTAGCCCATGGCAGTCTACTGCTGTACGTAGGCCTCTCCCAACTCAACGTCAGAACTCTCGATCCTGCTCGTTACACAACCAGTCCTTACCTACGATACTTTCCAGGTCTGTGGTCCACCTGGCTTAACGTAGAATTACCATTCAAAAAACCTTTAAAATAATAATTGTTTTTTTCACAACCACGTGTTATTTTAACCGTTTTTGTTGGTATCTAGGTGACGAAACTACAAGGCCATATCGCGCGAGTGGGCGCGCTGGCGTGGAACGGCGACATACTCAGCTCTGGCTCCAGGGACAGGCACATACGGCAGAGAGACACTAGGACACCACGTAAGTTGCTGCACAATGTACTAGCGGATTCCCTTGGGAATACAGGGATAAAATCTACCCGATGGCACCCAGGGAACCCTTTCTTAGTTGGTAAATTTGGAAATTATAAGTGTAAATTTCTAGGTGTAGACACTAGACAACAAGTAAGTTTACTTTATACTACTGCAAATTTTGCTATCCCATTTGACACTATTGGGGGTGTAATTTCGAAACATCCTTTTTAGATGAGAAGCTGCTGGAAACGAAATTCTGGATATGAGATTGAAAATTCAAAACCCATATCATTTATTTTGGGGAAGAAATATCACAAAAACTGTTAATTACCGTCGTTCATTACCACATGAGAGTCTTAAATGAAATAATCGCCGGGCCGGTCCTTGCTAAGGATATTTCGGCAATAAATAAATATGAAAATTTCTAAAAAATGTTGCATCTAGACATAGACACTAGACAGGTTACCCTTTTGAAAACCTCCATAAGCTTTCTTTCGAAATTAACCGTGTAGTGGATATGAAGGAATCGAACTGACTTGAACCTGCCGATGCTCGATCAAAAGTTTGTTCGGTCAGGCAACCAGGAATGTAGTTAGAAAGTCAGAAACAGCGCATAGTAAGCTTTTCAGGTAGAATCTTAGTAGAAGAGCTTTGTTAACATACTTACTACATAGTCTAAATTTTACATTATTCTTTAAATATGATCCTAAGGCCATTGCTCGCAACGAACATCGTTTTCTGCCCACACTGGGGCCCCATAGAGGGCTGTGGAGCGTAAAACTATATGTATCAGAGTATTAAGAATATATTTTAGCGTACATAGCAACAGCTGGGTGTAGTCTAATCCGCCTGATAAAGAAAAAGAGGCGGTTTCTTGAGCTGTGTGTAGTCTAATCAGCCTAATAAAGAAAAAGAGGCGTTTTCTTAAAATTACAAGAATAAAAAAATCAGTTCTATAAAGTTCTTTCAAGACCTATTCCAAACCATTTAGTCCCCGGCTCCTGGATTTTTTCTAGGACAAATCCTATTTCTGAACAATGCCTTTACTACAATACAAACCCAAGCTACAGCCTACACACATTTTGTGACATTTGGTAACGAAGTTCACTTTTTTTTTTAAATTTGTAATTCAGTAATGAATATTATAATCATAAATTTGCTTTGTGAAAAGGTACGTACAGATAAAAGCTATTGACCTCCGCGAATGTAAAGGATGACGATGTACCTTTATTACATTATCCCAAGTGCATGTTATATAATATCAGAGCCTTCCCTGCGCTATTGCAAAACTGGTTTAACTAGAAGCTGCTCTTCGCGTTTAGATATTGCAGCGGTTGTCAAAGTTTCACATCATTTTTATGCATCAGGATAAATTGTATAGAGCAGTTCTTTCATTGCTATTGCTAGGTTAGTAGCAATAAGGTTCACTACACGGCAATCGTCAACCTTCGAATTGACTATTTATATTTAAAAGATGGGTTCGTTTTGATAGGTCTTCAAAATTTTATCAAACGACCATTACAGCTTATTTGTATTAGCCACTGGACCTCACTCAGCTTCTTTGAGTTATTTTTTTTTCTAGGTGTTGCTCACAATATTGCACGTACTTTCTTTTAAACAAATCTCTTTAGTACCCTCTACATATCATAAAATGAACGGATGGCTTTTTTGGGTTGCATATAAAGAGTTAACTATGGTTTTATCCTCACCGAAAAACAAACGTTCAACAAGGATAGTTGCTAAAAAAACTTTGAGAGCCACATTCTAAACACCGTTGCTTTATGGCGCAAAGCGCTGCGCACGAGTGCACGACTCGAGGTTCAACGACAATGCAACTATATGCAGCGCTGTATTTGCGCGACTATATCTATGTAGCGCTTTACGGTGCATCCGTGATTTGTGAGCCACTCAGAGTTCGTTAGTCCTGTGTGTTTACTAGCCACTACCCATCTATTGATAGTGAACTTTGTATAATTTTGTCTTCATATCGTCGTGGAGACACTGAAATCGGAAAGAGAAGAGTTCACTTTAAGTGATAATGCAGCCTATTGTATAGCATACATTGTATTTTTCTTTCTTAGAATGTGTTTTTCTAATTTATGACTTGCTGATTTTTTTTATTACAGTCTTAATTACTTTTAATCTGTGGTAAACGCTGTTGATCTCACAAGCATTCAAACGCTTGTTACTACTATTTAAGTACCTAGTGTGATGTTGTTTGTATGAAACCCGAAAACAAATAAAAAAAACTACCATAGGCTGGGGAGAACTAATCTTTGCCTTCATGTACTTAATTGCTATTGGAAATAATAGCTTTCCTTCTTCTTACATTATTGACTAAGTAGGAACTCTGGTCATCAGATTATAAAAAAATTGATATTTCTACTTACAAAACATTTTTTCTTTTCCACAGCGTCACAAGCATCGCGAGTACTTCAGGGGCATAGACAAGAGGTTTGCGGTCTGAAATGGTCGCCGGACGGCCAGTCATTGGCTTCTGGCGGGAACGATAATAAACTCTTTGTGTGGTCTATGGTGAGTTGACTATTCAATTGAATTATTTCAGTAGCAATTATATCGCTCAGTGGTGTTGTATGTGTGTATGTATTGTGTTTGCACATTTCTATGTCCATACGACCTGATTATACCTATTGCCAGATCTAATTCATACTTAGCAGACTTTTCCGTCTACGGAAAATTCGACTAAAACAATTCGTCTAAATCAATTCGACTAAAGCAATTCGTCTGAAAAACTATTCGACAAAAACAATTCGACTAGTAACAATCCGTCTAAAACAATTCGCCTAAAAAAATTCGACTAAAGCAATTCGTCTGAAAAACAAATCGACTCTTAGCAATTCGACTAAAACAATTCGACTATTAGCAATTCGACTAGTACAGATTAATTTTTTGTTTTTTCACCAAAAATTTCCGCAAATCGACTTTTCAGGGTCGGTCTAGTAACGGTTCTTACTCTTCCGATTTCGGAATTAAAACCAGGAGTGGAAGAAAGTGTATCTAATACGACACTAATACCCTAATGATACATATTTTCCGTATAAGATGTAAAACTGAAATTATCCTCGCCGAATTTACATAAGGTTATCACTTCCGCTTGGAAGTCACAAATCCGACAATTGGAAATGGGTCAAATTATATTCTGGACCCAAACCAGGTGCTAAATGTATTACTGTAAATGACATAGTTGCGCTTTTTTTTCTTTTTAACACGAGGGAAAATCCTCGTGTTGCTATGCTGGACTCCTACCCACTAAAAAACCTTACGTAACGCCCAACAGCCTATGGTTGGGAGCCCCGGGTAAGCCCTCGGAAGGATGTCCAAGGCCTGCGGCCTCGCCTATGACATAGTTTCGCTAATGGGAACATTAGAAACAATTCAGGAGCGGGAACGGATTTTAGCCTTTATTAAACTCAAGTTTATTTATCTAATCATCTAATGAATATGGGGTCGCGGCCGACTAATATTGGGCAATGATTTGATAAAGCACATCAATCTAATGCAATTTCGTTAACAATGTGCTAAGCATGTCAATTATCATCTAAAAATAGTAAGTGTCTATTTGAGGTCATCCATTTATCGAGTATTTAATAAGTTCTAGGAGGAAATGCGGGTGATTTGTGCTCTTTTGTATAGTGTTAAGTTTGGTACCTATGTATTCTATTCACTTCACTATCTTGAAACCCGTATCAATTTGTTTGTCTGGGATAGCTGTTGATATTTTCCCGTATTTTTGAAGCTACTGCTGTCTGTACTTCTCAGTAGTTTTATTGCAGTTTTTTGAGCTTTTTGAGCTTTCAAACAAGCAAAACCATAAGTTTCTGCTAAGTAAAAAGAAATCATTTTAGAAAACGCGTCAATCAGCTGATAAATTTGAAACGAAACCTGGACGCTGCGATTTTAATATTCACTAATAAAGTGCCTTTTTCTATACTAATATTATAAAGAGGAAAGATTTGATTGTTTGTTTGCATCGAATAGGCTACAGAAACTACTGGACCGATTTGAAAAATTCTGTTTTTTGGGAACGGGAACGGGAACGGGAGCTATGCGAGTGAAACCGCGTGACGTCCGCTAGTATTACATAAAAATACAAACTGCCATTTTCCTCGAAGGGCTAGACAGTGACAGGCAAAGAAAAAGAAAGAAAATAATTTTTATTTTAGATCACAGCGCACATAGACCAAACAGTAACCTTTTTAAAAAATAATAATAAAAACAGAGAAAAACAAACATAGATATAAAAATAACATGTACATAAACAACACAACGATCTTAAATAGACATCCCTTTTTGCAGTGGTGAGTGTATTACCGTGTTGAATATAAGTACAGAATTTCCAATTTAAAAAACCTTATATTGTCTGCCACTAAAAGCATTTCATCCAAATAATTACGATATTTATGAGATGTGCAACAAGGATAGCTCGTTTAAAGTTAGGTACTTAAAATTGTTACTACCGTGAGAATTCTATGTTACAATAGCAATGATAAACTGATAATATAACCACCGTACGTTGTGGTAACTCTGATATACGATTCTACCGCAATATTTTAGTGTTCTCCGCTTACTAGGTACTTCAGCCTTCTGCTGTTAATTTTGAACAAAACGAGTGGGGTTTATTTAAGTTTTTAATCGAAATTCGCATAATTTTCTTTAACCGCTTTGAAGCATCAGATCAGTGTTTTTTTGTGTGTGGAAATCCTGATGGATGCCATGCCGGACTTCTACCGACTAAAACCACACTGTGGTTGGCCATCTGTCTAAGGCCAGAATGTAAGAGTTTTTGAAAACGTTGTTAGTCAATCAAGATCTAATCCTTGCCTAATTTTGGATAGGATACCCTAGAATCCAGGGTACCCTATCCAAAATTAATCTAGGGCCTAGATTAACATAAAGAAAACATCCCGTGGAAATGGCTGCTAGAAAACTTTAGCTGTTCTAGATCTCGTTCATGTGCGTTCGTTTCAAATTCCTTCAGCTATTTTGGCTAGAAAATTCAATCAAACAGTAAGGCAAGCACTTTTACGGTGAACCCCGTGACACACATTTTCAGAAGCAGGTCGAACTTTCGAATTTGTCGGATTATAGGGTAGACCAAATACCCACTATAATTTGGGTCTTTTTATACCTACCTAGTATTAGTTGTACAGGTTGCGACATGTACGCTGCATACAAGTCGCAACCTGTACGTCGCATACAATTCGCGACCTGTACAATCATACATTACCTACTTATAGACGCGATGACACAGAGCCAGTTTACTAGCTGCTTACGAACTCGCTGGCTTGTAGCTTGTGTATTCCCTCTGCGTCATTGAGTATTGCGGGACATGCTGACCTTTAATAAATATGTAACATCTTAAGATACCATGTTTTAAGCAATAAATGATTTATTTATTATTTATTTGGTGAACATAGACACATTATAGTCACGCGTTTGTCCTCAATGGGTAAGCAGGAGCAGTCTGAGACCGAGTAATGGTTTTACAAGTTGCGACTTGTACGTCGCATACAAGTCGCAACCTGTACGTCGCATACAAGTCGCAACCTGTACAATCATACATTACCTACTTATAGACTTGATGACACAGAGCCAGTTTACTAGCTGCTCACGAACTCGTTGGTTTGTAGCTTGTAAATTGGCTCCGTGTCATCGAGACTTGGGTGAACATACGCACACTATAGTCACGCCTTTATCCCTGAAATGGTAGACAGAGGCATACTATACGCCCACATTTGACCATTAGTTTTTGTTCCACGTAGTAAGTAGGGAGTCACGATTCCCCAGAATAACATTTGTGAACCTACATTCAACAATGATAGACATGTCGAATCACAGGAGGCACTGAATTAGACAGGGTCCAAATTATCGGGGGTCCGTGGTATTAGGGAAGATAACTACTAAATAAGCTAATACGGTACCTAATAAATAATTAGGTGGGCGAACGGCATGAAGGCGTTTAAACTTCTTCATTTCTTCCATTACCGGATGGTTAGCCGTTTATACCCAAATCTAGGTCAACCGAAAGTGCCTAAAAACCGTCTTCAGACATGTCCCAACATTAATCTTCATCGCAAGAATCCAAGCCGTTTGAAAGTTGTGAAATGTATTGGCTAAGTATAAATAAATATATTTAGTAAGTATTTTATCTCGACGTTGTAATAGTAGTAGACATTGAATACATTAGATAAAGGTAAAAACTGGTAAAAACAGAAATGAATGATTTTGACATGGTAACATTATTAATAGAATTGGTAACACATCCTAAATGATCTGTACTGTAGAAAACGTAATGTAATGCATGGAATTGTACCTATATTTGTATTGAACAGGGATTGCAAATTAAATAATTACACAGGCCTGCAAAATGAGGGTCATAACTTCCTCTCTGGAATTTGATAGCTGATTCTAGGGTATTTTGGTGCGCTGATTACGAATATGTACTTAGATTTTCTCCATCACCTCCAGATTTTTCGAAAAAGGCACAGATAGAAAATAGAAAAAAAGACCCACGTTTTTTCATAAAAAATATATATTTAAAAAAGTACATTACCTTTAACTTATAAAACGACTAAAATATAACAATAACTTGTTACTAGTCTAAATTACACGTAAATTTAATTTGTGGAACCCGGTTCTTTTTTCCTGGAACCTTCGGTTGTGCGATTTTCGCTTAAATTTCCAGTTTGGATCGTCGCGCTTCAATAAACAACAATAATCCGCCATCATGTTAGTATTCCATCTTCCACGATATCAGACCTCAAGCTCTTTCAAATCTTGGTAAAATCTTTCGCCTTGTTCTTTGCTAACGGCTGCTAAATTTTCTGGGAAGTAATCAATGTGCGAATTTAGGAAATGATGTTTAGTGCTTGTTTATGTCCCTTTTATTTTAGAATTGTATCCAGTTATGTCACAACAAGAAAAGTAGCCATCATTATCATGGTCTTTAGCCTCTCTTCATAGCATAGGTGAAACGATTTTGAAGCTATTTTTCTGGCCTTTAAAAACCCTTGCGAAATTGTAATAAACAAGTCGAACAAAGTTTATGAGGTGTCGAAGTTTTGTCTTGGTTACTTAATACGTGTCCAAAATAACTTTTGTGCTGCTTTCATTGTTTTATCACCATAAAATTTCGGGAGATATTACAAAAACAATTCGTAGAATTTAAACACCTTCGCAATGACATTTTAAAGTTCATGTTTCGAGATTCAACTGTTAATTTTCTAAATCAGTTTGGGTACTTATACAAAAACCCTTTGGTTTATCTTTATTACACCCTTTTCTAATAATATTTACAAAAAATAGGTATCTAATATTACTACTAGGTAATTTTTTGATTTTATTACAAAATTAAGTCAAAACTACCCGTTTTTAACATGGTTAGGGCGAATTACTTGTACTTTTTATGTAGTAATTACCAAATTACTGATTTGCATGATTTTCTATGTCCCCTTACACTAATTTAATGCAATAAAATTTAAACTGAAGTAAGTTAATGACGTTTTAAAAATTTTAAAACATAGGCGCTCAGACATTTTAAAGTAAAATCTTAAATATTCAATATCAAAAAATCCTGACGTGTAGGATTTTTTTTATTATTTTTCTCGTAATCAGCACATCAGAAACTATAGAAAATGTTACTCAGATTTCAAAGAGGAAAACCATTGCAGACCTGTGTTATTATAATATTGTATGATGATATTTGCATGCCTGATCTGGCGAAATGTGTGGGTGTCAATTTTTTATAACATCTAAAACTGTACCACATTTTACGTGAATAAATGAATTTCAATTTAGTTGGATTTAGAAAAAGTTATACTTCCATCCACGACCAAACGGGCGCATGCCCGCACCACACAAATTTATAGCATTTCATAGAAATGCCATACCTACTTTTTACTACAGGTGGCAGGCAAGCATACGGCCCACCAGACGTAATGGTGTTCAACGTAGCCTTTGGACATTTGCAACACTGGAGGCGCTACCCTCGCGCTGCCCACCTTGTAAAACCCCTTTTAAAGAACCCCATACTGAATATTATTTACTAACAGTATAATAATCGTTTCAGCACTCCACGATCCCAGTCCAAACATACGGCGCACACGTGGCAGCAGTCAAAGCCATCGCATGGTCACCCCATCAGCACGGGTTACTTGCATCTGGCGGGGGTACCGCAGACCGCTGCATACGATTCTGGAACACGCTCACTTCTCAGCCTATGCAGTGTGTTGACACAGGTAATGTTTCAGAATATCATGTACGACTTATTTTTTTTATTTACGTGAGGGAAAATCCTCATGGATGGTTTGCCGGACTCCTAGCAACTAAAAATACTCACGTGTCCTGCTAACAGCCAACGGTTGGGAGCCCCGGGTAAGCCCTCGGAAGGATACCCCAGGACTCCCAACAGACCTACGGCTACCACTGCAGCCTCACCTTCGGGTGCTATCCCGCGTTTTTGGGGGGTTTTTCGGGTGTTAACCCGCTTCTTAAGGTGCGGTGCCACTTAGGCGGAGTGGAGACGAGCTGTGCGGCGATTCACCAATCACATGGCTTAAAATCCACAGCTCCTCCGCTCCGCTTTGAAGCGCTCGTGGCCCCGCGGACTCAGTGTTCTGTAAACGATCATTGCAGTAAGCAACTTTCACTATGGCCGGTCTATGGATGGGTGACCATCCATGTGATCACTTTGTGACATTTATTTAAGCGTTTCCGTGCTTCGGAAGGCACGTTAAGCCGTTGGTCCCGGTTGCCAGTAAAATGGCAGTCGTTAAGCCAAGTTGAAGGCTTTATTTCAACAGCAGGCAGTCACAACCTGCGCCTGTCCATTTAAACACGGCAATACGGCTCACCACCTATTACGTGGGACAAATTATAAAAAGGTGAAATGTGGGTATATAATATGCCTCTGCCTATCCCTTTGGGGATAAAGGCGTGATGATGAACCTGAACCAATCCTCCGCTCCGCCTTAGTGGAACCGCACCTTTAGGGGGTCTTCGTGAGCAGCCCCCTCACCGTCCTCAGGCCCCCGGTCATGGAGGCCGATAGTCTTCGGCGAAGACACGTCGGCGGCGCCCCCGCCGCAGACTGCGGAACTCGGGGGGGAGAGTTCTCTCCCGCACCCGGCCCGCCGCCTCCTTCGCGAGCATGACCTGCTCGCAGAAAGAGGCGGCGCAGTCCCACTTACTCCCGCTGGAGAGCATGGCTCGCACCATTGTCTCCAGCGAGACAATCATGTATGACTTCCTTGGTAGCGTTCTAATCCCGGTTCCCACCAGATATTTGTTTCGGAGTTTGTAGGTTGTTAAATGTGTGATTGATGATACTGAATTTGTGTTATTTGGTTGCAGGATCCCAAGTGTGCAATTTGGCGTGGTCGAAACACTCGAGCGAGCTGGTATCTACGCACGGGTATTCGCAGAACCAAATACTTGTGTGGAAGTATCCTTCGCTCACACAGGTAAGACCGTGACTACATTTTAACTGGGTATGAAAGGCCTTGGTCTTATCCAAAGTCTAGGAAATGTGTTCTTTTTTTTTTTTTTTCAAAGGGCAATATAATTCACAAGGCTTGTGCTCTCAATTTAATAGTATTGTGTTAGAAGTGGGATTAAAATTTCATGGCCTAATATCACTTCAGAAAATAATGATGAGGGCTATAACAACCCGCAAGGCTATCCCCAGTGCCCCTGATTTGATAGTACTGTGTTAGAAGAGGGTTTAACTTTCAGTGGTCTAATCTCACTTCAGGCAATGATTACTAGACTCACTATACCAACCTGCAAGCCTATCACATGTGCCTTCAATTTGATAGTATCATGTTAGATTAGAATTGAGTTTGAAAGATCTCGATTTAATCTCTGGAAAATAAATGGTGTTTTTTAGGTATAGGTATACAGGTTTCACACATTATGCACTTTTGCTTTCTCACTTGTACTTTATTCCACTATTTTCCGAGAATAGTGAAATAAAGTACAAGTGAGAAAGCAAAAGTGCATAATGTGTTATAACAAGTTCCACCAAGTGCCAACAATCAAGAGTATAAATGATATACAGGTTTCAGATACGTATCGTGTTTGATCCGCAAATGTTTGTTCCATAGTCAGTTTTCTGTGTATAATTTGTATGTACCATTTAGAAATATATTGATGAGTTGTCTAGCTCCCACACACAAGCTTATTTATTACTACCCGTTCGCTCTAACTTTGCCGCTGGCGTAGAGGCGTATACCCGAAATGCTAATTAGACGAAGTAAATTGACAGTAGCTAGTGTCACTTCGTCATAGAAAATAAGCAACATTGTATGAAGAAGTGACATTAGTTGCTGTAAATTTGCTTCGTCTAATTAAAAATTCGACTTTAGTATGGAGCCGAGCGGCAAAGTTAGAGCGAACGAGCAGTATGATTGATACTAATACAATTAGAAGTAAATCACTAATAATACGATAAAAGCTACCATTTTAACTGATTTTAAACCGACTTCAAAAAAGGAGTAGGTTTCTCAAATAGAATATATTTTTTATGTTTTTTTTCACCGATTACTTCATCGTCTATCTACCGATTTTGATGATATTTTTTTCTACATTATTTTCAGGTAGCGAAATTAACAGGCCATTCGTACCGTGTACTATACCTAGCGTTATCGCCCGACGGCGAAGCGATAGTAACGGGGGCGGGGGATGAAACGCTACGGTTTTGGAACGTTTTCTCAAAAACACCCTCCCACAAGGAAAATAAGAGCGTTCTAAACTTATATACGGCGCTTAGATAGATAGATATATTAATATTTTTAAATAGAATACAAAACACACACGCTTTTTATATTTGTATGTTTTTTTTGCATTTAATATTGTGTATATTTTCAAATATATATCGGGCTATTTTTCTTTTGCTTTTCATTTTATAGGGAACGATTTTTCTCGTTATTGTTATGAAAATCTTTTCGTTTAGAATTAATTTTATAATCAAAAATTTGCTACTTCTAAACAGCTTATTTGTACTTATGTGGTAGCATTTTTTTTTTGGAATTATAAAGGTGGTTCTAAAATAGATCTTTAATTTATCGAATCTATAAAAAAAGTTGTTCATAATTATTCACGAGTAAAATAGTATAATATTAATGAACAGTGATTGAAGAATTACCCGGTACAGTCGTGTTAAAAAGTACTAAAATAAATCGCAAGTGTTAAAATGCCTGTGTGTTTAGAAGATATATTACAGATTTTTGTAAATATTAGTTATATTTATTATTTATAAATATAGAAAGGGTTTAGAACATTCGTTTGTATTTTTTTGGATGTTTATGATAAGGAATGTGTGTATGTGTAAATAGCTTTTTTTGCTGAGTATTATAGACTAATATTAATAATGCATATTATACAAAAGAATGATAGTAGTGTAGTGCATTTGTGATAGAGCAGGATAGAATATTAGTTTGTCTCTTTCACGCAAGCACAAGCTATGTATGTTCCTTTATAGAAATTGAAGGAAAATTGTGTTACGAACAGTATCAAAACTTTTTATATACAATGTACACTAGTTTTTATATACATTATATATTGTAACATTGTTTGTTTGTTAACTTTGGTTGTCTACTGTCATAGACATAAGATATTGACTTCAAATCTAATATGAAAATAAATTCATAAGATTTCAAATAAATAAATCAATATGGTTATGTTTGTGACTGTACCTTTTCGTAGCTACGTGATTCTTTGATAGAACTGCAAAGTTGTCTTTGTTTCGATATCTTTACTAAAGTTGTCTAAAAATATAAGCCCGTTTTGTCATATGAAAAATGGCCAATCTCATTGGAAGATTCTGGAATTACCCAATGAGATTTCGTTCAGAGCGAGAAGCTTATTGGTAGAATCGGAAATCCGCCAATGACAGTCGTCGCAATGATAAATTAATGTCGTAGGGGGCCTATTATGTTTTTACGAGTATTACTTAAAGTGTAAGACTAAAGGCATACTTAAATATAATAGAAACTACAAATAAATATCAGTTTCATAGGGTTTTCAAGCAGGTAGAGTCTGCTGGCAGTATTATTGAAGTACTTATGAAATTAAAACACGAATGAAGAGTTTTAAAATAAAAGTACATCGCCATCTTAAAATATGTTCCTTAAATTCTTGAACGAACTGTAATCGGCATTATTTATTGAAAAAAGATATTAATGGTCTAAAACCTCTTTGCATTTATGTATAAAAAACATTTTTTTAAATATAAATAAATGAAATGCTTTTTTCAATAGATAAAAAAAACTGCTGAGCAGAAAAGTATGTCTTTAGTTAGACACTTGGGATTGTGAAACTGGATGTCGAAGTGACTAAACATGGTGACCATACAAATATCAGATCAATGCTATTTTCTTAAACAATTTCAATATCTTGATTGCTGTCTTGATATAAATATTCTTAAAGAATAAATAGCATTGCTGTACCAATACGTCATGTCGCTTGTCAAATATTATAATTCGGTGTCCGGCCCGGTAGAACATTAGTGACGTACCGATAGCCTCAATATAGAAACAAAGGGTTACGCTTAACAAGAAAGCGAGGCCAAGAAAGTGAGGCCGAGATAGTGAAGCCAAGAAAGTGAGGTCAAGAAAGTGAGGTCAAGATAGTTAGGCCAAGATAGTGAGGCCACGATAGTGAGGCCAAGATAGTGAGGCCAAGATAGTGAGACTAAGAATGTGAGGCCAAGAAAGCAAATACTAAATCCAAAAGTGAGTACTGTAACGCGACAGTGCTAAACACTGTTCACACGTAACGAGTGATTCACCTCGCCCGCGTGAAATTCGGTACCCGTTCCCGCTTCCCGTGGGAATATTTTCCCGGAATGAAAAGACCAGACTATAAGCTATCTCTGTACCAAATTTCAGCCTAATCCGTTCAGCCGTTAGAGAGTGATTGCGCAACAAACATCTTCACAAACTTTCACATTTATAATATTAGTAGGAAGTAGGATTACTAGGATAGTAAGATAATGCTGTCATATTTATAACGGCATTATTCACGTCATGAGTATTCACTTTTGGATTTAGTATTTGCTTTCTTGGCCTCAGTCGGTCGGTAAGCGTCATTGGTATTCAGTTCTATAATGTGAGCCGACAGCAATGTCACCTTTTGTGTCCGTTAGGATTACTAGGATAGTAAGATAATGCTGTCATATTTATAACGGCATTATTCACGTCATGAGTATTCACTTTTGGATTTAGTATTTGCTTTCTTGGCCTCAGTCGGTCGGTAAGCGTCATTGGTATTCAGTTCTATAATGTGAGCCGACAGCAATGTCACCTTTTGTGTCCGTTAGTATTTTCGAACCATCTATCATTTAAATATACACACAAAATGTTATAAAATGGGTTCAGCCATTTAGGAGTTATGCATAAAGTAGAATTATAATATTTAGATAATAAAATAGTCTCTTCAACATCTATTTTGAAATTTGGAATTGTAATTCTTTTGTTATAACTATATTTCGTTTAAAAAAACGTATTATTTCTTACGAAATTTTGGTTTGTATAACATTTCATTTATAAACTGTTTGTTGTAATAGTTCAAATGTACTTTTTTTGTTTCAGTTTTCAATCGTTTGATAAAAAAATGTCTTTGGATATTATTTTTACAAAATGATTTTTACAGTAGGTTTTTTTTATAGCGGGCGTTTCGGAATCAGGTAAAATTTGTGCAGACGTACACTTGTACAATAATTTTATAAATATTATTCAGCCGAACTATTCATCTTTAAGGCAAGTATGGTATATTATTAAACAGTTGCATTTATTTTTTGTATAGTAGTTTAGAGGTGCCGTGTTTGATCTCATTACACCCGATCTTAGTATGGCAACACTATAGTATATTAAACTTAGTTATTTATCTACATAATTTTTTAACTTTTGGTTTTAACACTTGTAATGTTATTTCATCATGATGATTTTATCATAAAAGAAATTGTACCGCACGACGAAATAGCTGCATCAATTTGCTATTTAAATAGACAGGGCTTTAAAAGTCTGCGCGACATTGATTAGTCACTCGCAAAGTCGTGATACATAACGAGTTAACGACTACTTCGCTCATTTGCACTTTGTCGCTTGAATTCGTTTGCCAAAGGAATTCGGGCAAACTAACAAGTGTAAATAAACGGAGTCGAGTACGCCCGTATTCGAGCGGTTATCGAAAGTGAATGTAAATACAGCTTCGGGGACCCGAATTCGGGTTACGTCTTTCGTGCGCCTGAATTCGGGTTAACGACCAAGTATAATTGCGCTGTGTCAAACGTTGGTCAGAATCGTAACGTTATACACTTCAAAATAAGATCATTATTTTCTCCGCGCGTTTTGTGTTCGTAACGCATCTATCGACGCACACACATCCCCATAAAACAGCGTTTTAGACCATGTGTAATTGTTTTGGATTATTAATATTAAAAAAAACCATAGCTCGCATATAACATTACAATTGTTAAAACCCTAAAGGTAGGTATCCTCTAAATTGTTTAAACATTATATAAAATATCATCCTATTAGTTTATTAGTTAGTTTTAAAATAAAGTCTATTCGATGAGTGCAATGTCCTTAGTTATATAATTTTATTGGATACTTATATAAATTGATTGTGACTTATATAAAAGAAAATGGATTTAGCAATGTCCTATTTAAGCGATATTATATATTCTAGTGTGACTTACTCGACCATAATATAATTTGTTTTATTCTTTCATTCTAAATGTAGAAAATATTTTGCAAAATTGCGAGAAAATCGCAATATTGTGAAATTAATACATAAATTGATAAGTTGGTCTGTGCAATCTTTACCCAAAATTGTAAAAGTACAAAATATACTCGTCTTTCTGACAATATTTTAATGGTTACCACCATTTTCATATTACAATAGTAATGGTGAGTTCATTTATAAGCTAATATTTTTTTAAATAAATAAATATTTCCCTATGGCCACGTAGTTCGATCGCATTGTTACGTTCAGTAAATATAGCAAATTCACCTAATAATTGTTAATTTAAAAATATTATCAATTCAGCCTATAGCAGTCCACTGCTGGACGTAGGCCTCTCCCAATTGACGTCACAATACACGGCCCTGCGCCTTCCGCATCCAGTTCCAGCCTGCGACCTTCTTCAGGTCGTTGGTCCATCTATTAAATATATTGGTGACTAGCTGATGTCACGCGGTTTCACCCGCGTAGTTCCCGTTCCCGTGGAAATACGGGAATAAAATATAGCCTATGTTCAACGCAAAGAGTGTAGCTTCCCAACAGCGAAAGAATTTTTCAAATCGGTCCAGTAGTTCCGGAGCCTATTCGTTACAAACAAACAAACAAAAATACTAATCTTTCCTCTTTATAATATTAGTATAGATAATATTTCAGTCAGACACCGTATTGTCAGTAAGATAAACTAATTTTGTACTCACAATGTGTAATACTACATAAAATATTTCAACTAAAATAATAATAATATCTGTTTGTTTGAAGTTCTAAGTATAATATCCCATTCATGGACATTGCGATTTATGTAGAAGTGAAAGCCAAAAACTGGGCAGAATCCAGCCCCATTGAGTTTTGTGTTGAAGTGTGTTTTAAACACGAAAAATTATGATGTATTAGGTTAAGATTCCGTCTTATGTCTCAGGATATGTATGTATGATCAGTCAGTAAGATATGTATTAAAATATATTACCCTGTAAAATAGAAAATAATTTTTGACCCGTGTTCACCGAAATTTAACAATTTGTGTTAACCTAAAGGTTCGGTAGCGCGAGTGTCTAGTTTCGGACTGACGAGCCTTATGGTGGTCTGCCACCTCATTGGTATAAGAAAAATGTCTGTTTAAACATTACATCACGTATTTAGCTGATTTCTTTTTCTTTTTTTCTGTAATACAGAGTTGTGTGTAAAATCGTAAGGAAATTCAGGCGTGCGAAGTGAGGCATGCAGCTAGTGTTTATGAAACAGACGATTTGTCTTGTAAATTGTCAGTTTCGACACTTAGTTGTTAAAATGTTGGTGAATACGGTACAAAGTTTTATTATTGATTAGCTAAATCCTTAGATCATCTAACCACAGGATGCGCCTTACTTAAGCATTGTTTTCTGCCATTGCACATGACCATTTGGTCTTTTGGCTTTATGAAAAGCCTGTACATCAGTACATCATTTTATATGATTAAACTAGTACATTACATTGTAGTTGACTGTACAATAACAATTAACACACAACAGCCATTACGCGTTTGTCGATTAATACATTTTTAAATGCAATGAAATTTTATATGTCTTTGTGTTTCCCCCTTCACTTGTATGAAAACTGGCAGAATATTTTTGTATGCGGTGGTTCGCAAAGGCTAGTCCCGTGTTATATGGTCTAAGGCTAAATCGCAGTTTTGATTCTATAACTGTTAGAAAATATAGTTCTGATTGCGTTCGAACTAAAACCGAGAAAAATACTGTATGAAGTAAGAATAATGCGCTAATACGTAATACTATTATTTATTATCTTTGCTAATACCACAGAATTATAACGGCGAACGCAGAAGACCCCGATAATCGGGTTGATAAACGACGTTGAGAACCGATTGGGATGCCCGAAAATACGAACGACTCGATTATCGACCCGATTATCGGACTCGTCTGCGTTTGCCGTAAGAAAAAGCAGGCAAAATAAACTTATATACAGGGTGTGGCGTAAATAGTGGTCCAACGTAAAGGGTGTGACATAACAGGTAGTCAACTACAACATACTACAATTTTGTCCGGTTTTGCCCAAGGGTTGCAGAAAAAAAAAAAAAAAAAAAAGAATCGGAAGGACACCGCAGACCCTTAGTGGGACCAAGGTGTTGACCAAAGTCTGTCAGGAATCCTGTAACATCCTTCCGAGTAGTTTTCCGAGGCGCCCGACAATAGACGGATAAGTAGAGACCATGTGGTTATAAACAGTTTGATTCCCTACTATGAAATTAAAATTTCAGTTTGTAATGAAAATGAAATATCCAGCTTTTAAAAAATAATATTTGTTAGTGTGATACCATTTCGAAATCGGTATTAGACGGGCATATTTTTGAAATAATGGGTAGCAACAGTGCAGTACATTTATTTTTTTAAAAATGCATTTGTATTTTAGTGATACTTTAAAACTTGAGGTAAAATTGAGATAAATTTATCTTTTTTTTCCAAGTTTGAAATGGAAATAAACAAACTATATTATTGTTTGTTAGCTAATGTATTAGGCTTTAATAAACAGAAATCAAAATTCAAAACTAACGATTTTTCTTCAAACTACAGCCAAATTTATAAAAAATGGGGTGAATTTCATAAAAAGTTCTTTTTTTCTGCAACCCTTGGGCAAAACCGGACAAAATTGTAGTATGTTGTAGTTGACTACCTGTTATGTCACACCCTTTACGTTGGACCACTATTTACGCCACACCCTGTATATGTTATAATTTTAACTTTTTTAAAATGTTAACTTTTCATAGTCAATTACATTAGTATTAGAGTTAACGCAATCTTGTGTTACTCGTTACAACGATTGCAAAAGAGGGTAGTTCGATATAATACGTGCTTTTAAGACTTTCACTTTTTAAAATATCGTTCCTAAAAGCCTGTAACACAATCATGGTAAATATCTCGTTAACTCGAATACTAATAATTGTGGTTTCTTTAAACACAAAATTTACAGTCACTATTTCAAACCTTGTTTATGTATAAGATATTATCACTACCCACATATTCTATGTTTAGGCTAGGTTATATAAAAAACCATACTTCGTTCTATTATTCTAACTTAACTAAAACCTATCTAGAAGTTTCTTTTTTAAGTACAGTATAGTTTTATTATAAGTATGAGTACTATTTGTATAAAAATATATTTATATGAAATACAGAGTGAATAATATATTAAACTTGTATAGACTGACGATATTCATCTTTATTTTTTAATTTCAATGTACTTTAGAATTAAAAGTTTGATCGTGTGTTCTATGTGGAGTTTTCTTTATCATTATCCTTGCTTTTTAAGTGGTTCCGTACCTCAAAAGGAAAGAAACCATTATAGGATCACACTGTTTTCCGTCCGTCCGTCTGTCTATCTATCTGTCAAGACCGTTTATCTTGTGAACGCCTGAAGGCATAGAGTTCATATTTAGGTGTATAGTCCCTTGTAGCTGTAAAATATCATACTCAGTTCGAAAGCGAGTGTTCTAAGTTATATACGCTTTACCGTGAATCATTGTAAACGCTTGCAAAAAATACACTATTCTAGGCACTCTGAAGAAGTCTTCTTGGACGAACGAATGCATTGCATGTGTCTCATACACTGGAGAAAACGTGAAGAGGCACATTATGGAGTCGCCAAAAGGCTTGAACCTTTCGGTCCATTAGGTCCCATGTATCAAAATGTCCGCAGTGTCAAAATGCCCAGTTTTACAAAATGTCCGGAGTATCAAAATGTCCAGTTTTACAAAATGTCCAGTTTTACAAAATGTCCAGTTTTACAAAATGTCCGCAGTGTCAAAATGCCCAGTTTTACATAATGTCCGCAGTGTTAAAATGTCAAAAGTAAACTTAACTACTTTATTTTGTACTCAAACCATTTTCGTATCTCAAATTTATACCGAGAGAACGTATTTGTAAGTGTTTCAAGTCTTCTTCACAAATTGTACCGGAGAGCGCATTTTTAAGTTTAATTTGTAAGTGTATCAAGCCTTAAATTCACAATTTATACCGGGACAGCGCATTTTGTAGTTTAATTTTTAAGTTTTTAATTCTAATTAAAGCCTTAAGTTATAAACCATACTTTCATTTTGATATCCAGTCATTTTGATACTCCGGTCATTTTGATACTCCCGTTATTTTGATACTCTGGTCATTTTGATACTCCGGTCATTTTGACACTCCGGTCATTTTGATACTCTGGACGTGTCTGTATACCCAGCAGGACCCTTCGTCTGATTCGATTGAGAACCACAGTTTTACTTTCGTAATATTTGCTACCTTCCGAATAGTGTAAGTAAAATTTTAGTACCTTAACAGTTATTCAGAAAAAAATAATTTATTTCCAGCAGGACCCTCCGTGGTTTGATGGTCTTCAGACCTGCAGTGTATGTCTCTGCATAGCGGTGAATTAGTACCTTCAGATTATATTCGTTTATTTTAAAAAAAGTAATTATTTAATGAGAAATATACCTACAAAATGTTTATAACGCCAGCAGGACCCTTTTTTGTTCTGTGTCTTTCAGTCCACACACTCATATTTTCTAGCAGTATTCAATTGGTACCTTTCAAAAAACTTATCACTTAATTCAAATAATTAGTAATAATATGTAAAAAAATCAGAGAAAATATTCTTAAGACGCCTATACACGCTGGCCGAGCGTTGCCGAGCGATGGCCAACGCCAACGTGTGGACAGTCAATTTGTCTTGTCTGGCCATCGCTTGGTGTCGCTTGCCTAGCTGGCCGAGTGAAGGCAAGCGCCAACGTGTGTAGAGCTCATAAAAAATAAAATAACATTACTCCAGAGAAAACTCATCCACTCAGTGTGTGGACTGAAAGACACAGAACAAAAAAGGGTACTGCTGGCGTTATAAACATTTTGTAGGTATATTTCTCATTAACTAATTACTTTTTTTAAAATAAACGAATATAATCTGAAGGTGATGGAGCGTGTGATTAATACACAGCTTCTGAGGTACCTTGAGGAACATGACCTGCTCAGTGACCGGCAGTACGGTTTCCGTCACGGTCGCTCGACGGGCGATCTTCTTGTGTACCTCACACACCGCTGGGCGGCGGCTATCGAGAGTAAGGGTGAGGCTCTAGCAGCGAGCCTCGACATCTCGAAAGCCTTTGACCGGGTCTGGCACCGTGGTCTTCTTACGAAATTGCCCACCTATGGACTGCCCGAGAGTTTATGCGGATGGGTGTCCAGCTTTCTGGCCGGTAGAAGCATCAGGGCCGTCGTTGACGGCAGCTGTTCTGACTGCATGGCCATAAACGCTGGAGTACCACAAGGCTCAGTGTTGTCCCCTACTTTGTTTCTGCTGCATATCAATGACATGTTGTCTATTGACGGCATTCATTGTTATGCGGACGACAGTACGGGCGACACTTATTACACGGGCCGCCCCGGTATCTCTCGGGTTGCAGTGGAAGAAAGTCGTGAACAACTTGTGTCTGAAGTCGAGGCTACTCTCAATAGAGTGTCCGATTGGGGTCGACAAAATCTTGTCCAATTCAACCCTACCAAGACACAAGTTTGTGTTTTCACCGCAAAAAAGACCCCATTCCCTGTGGCGCCACAATTTCAGGGCACATCTCTCACCATCTCTGAAAGTATAGGGATCCTTGGTGTTGACATCTCCAGTGATGTGCAGTTCCGCAGTCACTTGGAGGGCAAGGCCAAGCTGGCGTCCAGGAAGCTCGGAGTGCTCAGAAGGGCGCGGCGGTGCTTTACTGCGGCGCAAGCACTGCTTCTCTATAAGTCGCAAGTGCGTCCGCATATGGAGTACTGCTGTCACCTCTGGGCGGGGGCACCCGAATACCAGCTTCGTCCATTTGACTCGGTGCAAAGGCGAGCTATGAGAGTTGTCAACGATCCCATACTTGCAGGTGGTGTGGAACCTCTTAGTGACAGGAGAGACTTTGCTTCTCTGTGTGTGTTCTACCGCCTGTACAACGGTTTGTGCTCTGAAGAATTGTTTGATATGATGCCTACGGCTACATTCTATCATCGCACCGCTCGCCATAGACAGGCTATTCATCCTCACACGTTGCGTCCTGAGCGCTTGAGCACGGTGAGATCTGGTAGAGGCTTTCTTCCGCGTAACTACGCTTAGGTTGTGGAATGATCTCCCTGCTTCGGTTTTCCCAAACGCCTACAGTATGGGGTTCTTCAAAAGGGGACTTAGAAGGTTTTTAAAGAGTCGGCAGCGCGATTGTGGCGCCTCTGGTGTTGCAAACGTCCATAGGCTGCGGTGACCACCGGTACATCTGGTGGGGCCGTATGCTTGTCTGCCACTCGAGTGGTATAAAAAAAAAAAAAAAAAAACTCCGATATCCGATGACTGACGATGAATGATGCAACCAATGAAATAAAAATCTGTTTCAACTCGTATGTTTTATTAGGTACCTACGTAAATATCAGCGTAAAAAAAATAACAATTATAAAAACAAATAAATGAAATTTACCACAATCTATAATAGGTACCTATAGCAATTAACAATCAAACGTTGTTCAGTGTGGCTTGATAGAGTTCATGTAGCAAATGAGTAACACAAAAACATGAGTATCAACAAAAATCATCGTAAATATAATATATCGTCGGCCTAATTCTATTAGGAGAGTTCATGTAGCAAATGAGTAACACAAAAACATGAGTATCAACAAAAATCATCGTATATATGGGTTAGGCGACATGTCGCCCGCACAAAATCTTGCCTGCGGGCGAGTTGTACTCTTCGTTCAGATGTTGGGGCCACACTCGCCTGGATGTATTTTCCTACTGGGCCAGTTGTACTCCGGAAAAACTACTAGTAGTGAAGTCGCCCACTGATGTAGATTCTTATATACATCTGGTAGTTGTGAAATTTTTCATTGTTTAAAATCATTAGGAGTCAAAATAACTTAGATTATTTTCACAATAACCTAGGAAATATGAGAGGATTATTTACTATGATACGAATTTTTATAATGTAGACTCAAAGTTTCTTCCAAAACTACTTATCACTCTGTAGATAGACACATGAAATTTGAAACAGTAATTATAATATTTTGTGACATAGAGATATACTAAGAGGATAAATACGTGTTGTAGGATTAAGTAATCAAAATTCAAACTTACGGCTGCTTATGTTTTTTTTATTATAATTTTAAATCGATACCTTTTTGGTTTTATCTGCATTAACCTACTAGAAGTTTGATTTATTACAGTTTCAAGGGACCATAGACCTTAATATAATGGTATTAATTTCAACTCGATATCTTCACGCGTTCATGAGATAAAGAGTATTGACAGACAGATGTATGTACGGAACCCTCGATGGGTGAGTCATACTCGCACTTGTCCTAATTTTGTCGAACTTGATTCTGACAATAATCAACACAAAAAATATAATTATCTTATTTGGTGCAGTTAATCGGCAGCTATGCGTGTACATAATTGTTTTGGGAGTTTTATTTTTATTTATTTTGAACTCTTAAAATTAAAATTGTAATTTTATGTTTGAATTTTGATTACTTAATCCTACAACATGTATTCATCCTCTTAGTGCATATCTATGTCACAAAAGGTTAAAATTACTGTTTCAAATTTCATGTGACTATCTATAGAGTGATAAGTAGTTTTGGAAGAAACTTTGAGTCTGGGCTAAGTTAGTCCAACCAATGTATCTGCATTATAAAAATTCATATCATCTATACTAATATTATAAAAACTAGCCAAGTGCGAGTTGGACTCGCCCATGAAGGGTTCCATAGCAGCAAGTAACATAATATAAAAGTTCTTGTAGTTCGTTGTAACTTTCATTGATGTTTTAACACGTTCGTAGTGGTAGTGATTTTTATTGGCGAAAATTGCGGTTTATGACGTATTAAAAAAAACTACGAACTCGATCTCGTTCAAACCAATTTTCGTTGGTAGTTTTTATAGCAATGTACCTCATATTCTTTTTTTATTTATCATTCTCTTAGTTTAGAAGATAGAGGGGGGGGGGGGCACACATTTTTCCACTTTGGAAGTGTCTCTTGCGCAAACTATTCATTAAAAAAAATGATATTAGAAACCCCAATAGCACTTTTAAAGACCTATCTATAGATACCCCACACGTATGGGTTTAATGAAAAAAAATATTTTGAGTTTCAGTTCTGAGAATGGGGACCCCCAAAATTAACTGCTTTTTTTATAGTCTATATATATAAAAATGTTGTGTGCGTTTGTGTATCTATTAAAAACTCAAAATTTACTGAATCGATTGAGCTCAAAATTGGACACGATATACAATAGGATTCAGAGATGGTTTTAGGCTACTTTATACACTTTTATCATAACAGCAATAAGAATAAAATAGCTTTAAAAAGTGATTTTACCAATAGATGGCGTTGGTCGTTTTTTTTTTAAATTATATTCTGCCAGCTTCAGAACAAAATATTATAAACAACCTATTTAGAAGGTACCTACCAGATTGATGTTTTTTAAGAGAAGTTTGATTGCGGCCTCCTTGCATTCAGAATAATAAAAGAGAGTACTTACCTAATAAAGAGGTCAGATCTGTTTTGCATGTTATTTTTGAACTTTTTGGACATTCGGAATTTTGGAGTTTTGGACTTTAGACTTTTGGAATTTTGGAGTTTAGGAGTTTTGGAGTTATGGAGTATTTGGAATTTTGGAGTTTAGGAGTTTTGGAGTTATGGACTTTTGGACTTTGGACTTTTGGCCTTTTGGACTATTGGACTTTTGGACATTTGGACTTTTGGACTTTTGGCCTTTTGGACTATTGGACTTTTGGACTTTTGGACTTTTGGACTTTTGGACTTTTGGACTTTTGTACGTTTGTACTTTTGGGCTTTTGGACTTTTGTACTTTTGGACTTTTCGAGTTTTGGGCGTTTGACATTTTGGACTTTTGGAGTTGGAGTTTTGGAGTTTTAGAGTTTTGGAGTTTTGGAGTTTTGGAGTTTTGGAGTTTGAGATTTTTGGAGTTTGAGATTTTTGGAGTTTTGGAGTTTGAGAGTTTTGGAGTTTAGGAGTTTTAGAGTTTTGGAGTTTAGGAGTTTTAGAGTTTTAGAGTTTTAGAGTTTTAGAGTTTTAGAGTTTTAGAGTTTTAGAGTTTTAGAGTTTCAGAGTTTTAGAGTTTTAGAGTTTCAGAGTTTCAGAGTTTCAGAGTTTCAGAGTTTCAGAGTTTCAGAGTTTCAGAGTTTCAGAGTTTCAGAGTTTTAGAGTTTTAGAGTTTTAGAGTTTTAGAGTTTTAGAGTTTTAGAGTTTTAGAGTTTTAGAGTTTTAGAGTTTTAGAGTTTTAAAGTTTTAGAGTTTTAGAGTTTTAGAGTCTTAGAGTTTTAGAGTCTTAGAGTTTTAGAGTTTTGGAGTTTGGAAGTTTTGGAGTTTGGGAGTTTGGGAGTTTGGGAGTTTTGGAGTTTTGTAATTTTGGAGTTTTGGAGTTTTGGAGTTTTGGAGTTTTGGAGTATTGTAGTTTTAGAGTTTTGGAGTTTTGGAGTTTTGGAGTTTTGGAGTTTTGGAGTTTTGGACTTTTGGAGTTTTGAAGTTTTGGACTTTTGGAATTTTGGAGTTTTGGAGTTTAGGAGTTGTGGAGTTTCGGAGTTTTGGACTTTTAGAATTTTAGACTTTGTAATTTTGGACTTTTGGACTTTGTAGTTTTGGACTTTTGAACTTTTGAACTTTTGGACTACTACTAACTCCTATGTATATTTCATGATATTTCTTTCGAAAAATAAGGTCATGAAGAAGTTTCACTTCTTACGTGTGTACACGTAAGAAGTGAAACTTACTACGTAGTACGCAGTACTTACTACGTAGTACACGCACACATTTTTTTTTAAATGTACCCATCATTTAGTTTGTTACTCATTTCTCATAGGTACATAAAACCACCATAAAAAAGTCACAGCGAAGCGTGGCAGGGTACCGCTAGTTTTATATAAAAATCTTGATGCGGTTCACAGAATACTCACCAAGTTTCAACAGCATAAGCTTTATAGTTTCTGAGAAAAGTGGCTGTGACATACGGACGGACAGACAGACAGACATGACGAATCTATAAGGGTTCCGTTTTTGCCTTTTTGCTACGGAACCCTAAAATGGAAAGATTTGATTGTTTGTTTGTTTGTTTGCTTGCGTCGAATAGGCTCCGGAACTACTGGACCGATTCGAAAAATACTTTCACTGTTGGGAAGCTACACTCTTTGCGGTGAACATAGGCTATATTTTATTCCCGTATTCCCACGGCAACGGGAATAACGCGAGTGAAACCGCGTGACAACCGCTAGTACTAAATAATCCTATCATATTTCCTAGGTTATTGTGAAAATAATCTAAGTTATTTTGACTCCTAATGATTTTAAACAATGAAAAATTTCACAACTACCAAATGTATATAAGAATCTACATCAGTGGGCGACTTCACTACTAGTAGTTTTTTCGGAGTACAACTGGCCCAGTAGGAAAATACATCCAGGCGAGTGTGGCCCCAACATCTGAACGAAGAGTACAACTCGCCCGCAGGCAAGATTTTGTGCGGGCGACATGTCGCCTAACCCGTATACGGGTATAATATATCGTCGGCCTAATTCTATTAGGGCGTAAGTCAAAATTTTGCCCCCTTCAGAGCATAATGACCAAAAAGCAAAATGAGCACTACAATCAAAATGTTCAATATGCAAAATGTTCAGAACGCAAAATGTGCAAAACGCAAAATGTTCAATATGCAAAATGTACAAAACGCAAAATGTGCACCACAAGCAAAATGTGCAGAACGCAAAATGTACAACCGATACTTAGGACATGTTCACAACATTTTTGAATTATTATTTTTTTAATTTGGCCAATAGTCCAATTAATACCTTTCATAATAAAATCTTTGGTCTAATTTTGACTTCAGTACTTAAAGTCTACTTTATCAAAATGTCTACTGCCTAAAATGTCTACAGTACCAAATTTGACCATAATGTACATAATGTCTACTTTATCAATATTCCCACATGTCTATAATGTCTATTAATGGCAAAACAAAATAAATGAAAATTGAAAAACAAATGAAGATCGGCAAAATAAATGAAAATTGAAAAAAAAAAAACAAATGAAGATCGGCAAAATAAATGAAAATTGAAAAAACAAATGAAGATCGGCCAAATAAATGAAAATTTAAAATACAAATGAAGATCGGCAACATAAATGAAAATTGAAAAAACAAATGAAGATCGGCAAAATAAATGAAAATCGAAAAAACAAATGAAGATCAGCAAAACAAATGAAAATCGACAAAACAAATGACGGTCGAATAAACAAATGACGATCGAAAAAACACATGCAGATCAATAAAACAAAAGACTATAAGCAAGTTGAAGAGGTTAAATTACTTGCAGCCATATTTTGTAATCTAGATGCGATTACCATTCAAAAAAAAAGGTGCAAGCAATTCTCGACCTTAATATCACTTTTTCAAAAATGTACTTTTAGGCGTTTATGGACATCACTGCTCGTGGATATGTAAAAAAAATACATATTAAGCATGTTCATAAGGTCGAGAATTGCTTGCACCTATTTTATTGAATGCTTATTGCATCTAGATATCAAAAAAATGCATCCAAGCAAATTTCGACCTTATGCGCATGCTTAATAACTATTTATTTTTTATATATTCGTGATCAGTGATGTCTATAAATGAATAAAAGCACATTTTTAGATAATTGTCATTAAGGTCGAAAACTGCTTGCACCTATTTTTTTGAATGGTAATCGCATCTAGATTACAAAAAATATGCTGCAATAATTATTGACCTTGTCAACTTGCTTAGTCTTTTGTTTTATTGATCTGTATATGTTTTTTTCGGTCGTCATTTGTTTATCCGACAGTCATTTGTTTTGTCGACTTTCATTTGTTTTGCTGATCTTCATTTGTTTCACCGATCTTCATTTGTTTTTTCGATTTTCATTTTTATTTTGCCGATTTTCATTTATTTTGAAAATTATTTAATATATTTCTCTTTTATTTGTTTGTTTATAGTAAGTATATCTTAGGCTTCAGTACTTTAAGTCCACTTTATCGAAATGACCACTTTATTAAAATGACCATATCTTCGTAATGACTACTATTTTTCACACAATGTCCACTTCATCAAAATGACCACTTTTTCATAATGACTACTGCCTTTCTCAAAATGACCACTCTACCAAAATTATAAGACATACTACTAAACAAACAAATAAAATAGAAGAATATTAAATTATTTTCAAAACAAATATAGATCGGTAAAACAAAAGAAGATCGGCAAAACCAATGAAGATCGGCAAAATAAATGAAAATCGAAAATACAAATGAAGATAGGCAAAATAAATGAAAATCGAAAAAACAAATGAAGATCGGCGAAACAAATGAAGATCAGCAAAACAAATGAAAGTCGACAAAACAAATGACGATCGAAAAAATGATGTGCTGATCAATAAAACAAAAGGGTTAGCAAGTTGACAAGGTCAATAATTATTGCAGCATATTTTGTAATCTAGATGCGATTACCATTCAAAAAAATAGGTGCAAGCAATTCTCGACCTTAATGACACTTGTCTAAAAATGTGCTTTTATGCGTTTATAGACATCACTGATCACGAATATATAAAAAATAAATAGATATTATGCATGCTCATAAGGTCGAAATTCGCTTGGACCCATTTTTTGTAATCTAGATGCGATAAGCATTCAATTAATTAAGTGCAAGCAATTCTCGACCTTATGAACATGCATAATGTGTATTTATTTTTTACATAATCCATGATCAGTGATGTCTATAAACGCCTATAAGTATATTTTTGGAGAATTCATATTAAGGTCGAGAATTGCTTGCACCTATTTTTTTGAATGGTAATCGCATCTAGATTACAACATATGGCTGCAAGTAATTTGACCTTTTGAACTTGCTTATAGTCTTTTGTTTTATTAATCTACATGCGTTTTTTCGTCGTTGTTTATCCGACCGTCATTTGTTTATCCGACCTTCATTTGTTTATCCGACCGTCATTTGTTTATCCGACCGTCATTTGTTTATCCGACCGTCATTTGTTTATCCGACCGTCATTTGTTTATCCGACCGTCATTTGTTTATCCGACCGTCATTTGTTTCGTCGATTTTCATCTGTTTTGCTGATCTTCATTTGTTTTTTCGATTTTTTTTTATTTTGCCGATCTTCATTTGTTTTGTCGTTTTTCATTTGTTTTGCTGACCTTCATTTGTTTTTTCGATTTTCATTTATTTTGCTGATCTTCATTTGTTTTGCCATTATAGACATTATAGACATGTGGGTATATTGATAAAGTAGACATTATGGACATTATGGTCAATTTGGTACTGTAGACATTTTAGACAGTAGACATTTTGATAAAGTAGACTTTAAGTACTGAAGTCATATCTTATCATTTTGGTAGAGTGGTCATTTTGAGAAAGGCAGTAGTCATTATGAAAAAGTGGTCATTTTGATGAAGTGGACATTGTGGGAAAAGCAGTAGTCATTACGAAGATGTGGTCATTTTGATAAAGTGGTCATTTCGATAAAGTGGACTTTAAGTACTGAAGCCCTAATTTTCGTATATATTTTTATATTTTATAATATGCAACCTTGATGGCAAACTTTACCAAATATACAATTGATTTCTAGTGGGTAATGATCCGACCATATTACATCAAAAATAACCCGCGCTGACACTACAAAATTACGAGCTGCCTTTGTGACCCCACAATGGTCCAAACAACATGAACCATGTGCCTCTCTCACAAAAGAATAAGTGTCCGAGTTAGTACCTAGCAACTCTGTATCACGCATATCCATTCCAATTCCTGAGCGAAATCTATGAGCTCGTCAAAAATTTTTCATGTTGGGTGAGCATTGAAATCGCCCAAAATATATAAAAACAGTTTTCAATGTTAGAGTTATCTATAGCTAGCTGATGCCCGCAGAAAGCTGCGGGCATCAGCTAGGGGTTTGACGCATTCCGTCCCATTCGCATTTCGTCCCATGGTCCCATTCGCATTCGGTCCCATTCGCATTCAGTCCCATTCGCATTTGGTCCCATTCGCATTCGGTCCCATTCGCATTCGGTCCCATTTGCATTCGGTCCCATTCGCAAATTGGTCACACTCAGATAAAAGTTTATCTGATTATTGTTTCAACTGGTAGGCTTGAAAATAAAAACATATAGCTTTAAATATGTAATTATGTGTATTTTTAAAATCAACATAACAATAAGTAATCCTGTTTATTACCAAAATGATGATGAATATGATGATACATATACATAGGATAAATACCTATTATGTACTATTTTGTCAACACTGTAAAAATGATATTTTTTTCATAAATTCTTTGTATTTTTTATCAAAGTTGATATCCTTATGCTTTTTGTTGAGTCTATAATTTCCAAACAAACTGTTTTTTTATTTGAATATCACAATGTCAAAAAATACCCGAAATCGAAATATCAATATTCAAAAGGCCAAGTATGTATAATATAAATAATTTAAAATGCCGTACGGTCGAATAACCCTTATGTCGACCAAATTGTACACCTTTTGGAAAAAGGCCAGGTCAGGAGTAGGTACCCTTAATCGGAGAGCATGTATGAAAACACTTAGGAAAGTAGAAGAAGCGAAAGTGATATGTCAGGATCGTGGCAAGTGGAAAACCATAGTCTCTGCCTACCCCGTTGGGAAACAGGCGTGATGTTATGTATGTATGTATGTATGTTAATCCTAAAATATTCAAACACAAAATACTTGTTTTCTAACGTGAGGTAAATCCTACATGGATGCTATTCTGAGAATGGTTAACACCCCAACTCAGAGTACCCCGACTCGGATAGGTTTTTTTTATTTTTCGTTAGCCCACTGTAGTACTTTTGGAACTCTGCATCAAAGTGTTCACGTGAGTCATTACCCAGTCGTTCAACCAATCAACATACACCTCGCCTTCGTCGGATTTTGGGCTAATGCATTTTAAGTAAAGGCATTCTGATTTATATATAACCTTTTATTTTCAAGCCTACCAGTTGTCACAATAATCAGATAAATGAAACTTTTATCTGAGTGTGACCAATTTGCGAATGGGACCGAATGCGAATGGGACCGAATGCGAATGGGACCGAATGCGAATGGGACTAAATGCGAATGGGACCGAATGAGAATGGGACCAATTTTAAATTCGTGACGAAATGCGAATGGGACGGAATGCGTCAAACCCTCAGCTAGCTATAGATAACTTTTACGCGGGCAAAGGCTCGCTTAAAAGTTATTCCCGTTCCCGCGGGAACTTATTCCCGAGATAAAAAGTGGCCCATGTGTTATTCCATCCCTGTGCCAAGTTTTAGCTAGATCCGTTTAGCCCTTAGAGCGTGAAAGAGTAACAAACGTTCACAGTCACAAACAAAGTAAGATAGTAAGAAGTAAGATAGCACCACAGACTTACAATAAGTAGCAGACAAAGCATTAGAGATTGAAAAGTACGCCGAAACTAACACATATAAAAACCACACACACTAACGCAACTACAGGGAAGGAGTTAGCCGCCTAGTTCAATAAGATTTATTTTAATGAAATAAGAGTATCCTAAAATACCTCTTTTAAGGTTCCGTAGCCAAATGGCAAAAAACGGAACCCTTATAGATTCGTCATGTCTGTCTGTCCGTCCGAATGTCACAACCACTTTTCTCCGAAACTATAAGACCTATGCACTTGAAACTTGGTAAGTAGATGTATTCTGTGTACCGCATTAATGAAAAAACGCAGTAAATTTTGGGGGTTCCCATACTCAGAACTGAAACGAAAAGATTTTTTTTCATCAAACCCATACGTGTGGGGTATCCATAAATAGGTCTTCAAAAATGCTATTGAGGCTAAAGCACCTTTAGAAAAAAATGATGTTACAAAACATCATTTTTTTCTAAAGGTGCTCCCTCACCGGGAGCATGTGCGCGTAATGTAATGTTACGAGTCGAGAATTACAGCCAGTGTGGGAGGTGAACCGAGCATTGCAATGCGCACCTTGTAATGATACAAGACGAGGTTACAGCAGTGAGGCAGGTGATCCGAGCATTGCAATGCGCGCCTTGTAATGATACAATGTGTAACGTTTTGATCCAACTCGTAACATCAATGCGCTTTTTTTGTTGCGGCTGGCCGGCCGCACACTGGTCCGGATTATAAATAGGTGGACATACGATCTAAGATGTCAAACGCTTTTGGGAAAAAAATAGTAGTATGAGTACGAATTTCAGGTTAATTTTGCAATCCAATATGGCCGCTGCGCCACCATTGTAAAATTTCATGTTGGATATCGTTTAAGGGGTTTTTTGGTATGCTGAGTACGAATTTCAGGTTAATTTTGCAATCCAATATGGCCACCGCGCCACCGTTGTAAAATTTCATGTTGCATATCATATAGGGGGTTTTTTGGTATGCTGAGTACGAATTTTGGGTTAATTTTGCAATCCAATATGGCCGCCACGCCGAATTCACAAAATTTAATGATGGGTATCATTTAAGGAGGATTTTGGTACGCTGAGTACGAATCTCATGATAATTTTGCAATCCAATATGGCCGCCGCGCCGAAATCACAAAATTTCATGATGGGTATCGTCTAAGGGGTTTTTTGGTATGCTGAGTACGAATCTCATGATAATTTTGCAATCCAATATGGCCGCCGCGCCGAAATCACAAAATTTTCGTGATGGGTATCGTTTAAGGGGTTTTTTGGTATGCTGAGTACGAATCACATGATAATTTTGCAATCCAATATGGCGGCCGCGCTGAAATCACAAAATTTCATGATGGGTATCGTCTAAGGGGTTTTTTTGTATGCTGAGTACGAATCACATGATAGTTTTGAAATCCAATATGGCCGCCACGCCGAAATCACAAAATTTCATGATGGATATCGTATAAGGGGTTTTTTGGTATGCCGAGTACGAACTTTGGGTTAATTTAGCAATCCAAGATGGCTGTCGCGCCAGCGTTGCAAAATTTCATGTTGCATATCGTAGAAGGGGTTTTTTGGTATGCTGAATACGAATTTTAGGTCAATTTTGCAATCCAAGATGGCCGCCGAACCACCGTTGTAAAATTTCATTTTGGATATCGTGAAAGGGGTTTTTTGGTATCTCAGCATACTGACAGAAATCTCGCAACAGTGGCGCGGTGGCCATATTGGATTGCAAAATTATCATGAGATTCGTACTCAGCGTACCAAAATCCCCCTTAAACAATACCCATCATGAAATTTTGTGATTTCGGCGCGGCGGCCATATTTGATTGCAAAATTATCATGTGATTCGTACTCAGCATACCAAAAACCCCCTTTAACGATACCCATCATGAAATTTTGTGATTTCAGCGCGGCGGCCAAATTGGATTGCAAAATTATCATGTGATTCGTACTCAGCGTACCAAAATCCCCCTTAAACGATACCCATCATGAAATTTTGTGATTTCGACGCGGCGGCCATATTGGATTGCAAAATTATCTCTTAGTCTTTCTGTTCCCGGTTTCCATTTCGGAGTTTCCAGTTCTATGATCCGATTCAAAATCGCAATAAAACCATTTCTGCTAATAGTTCTGCGCCAATTTTTTTAAAACCTTCTCCTGACAGAAACAAACCAGCAAAAAAGAATTAGCGAAATCGGTCCAGCATTTCACGCGTGATGCCGTGACCACGGAAATCGGGCTTCATTTTTATATATTGTATACTCAATATCATCGAAGATTACAGGCATTATATTAAAATGCAATTCTGAACTAATTAAATGCTGAATCACAGTTTGCCACACTTATTTTTATGTTAGCATTAAATTTAATCTTGAAAAGAAGTGCCTGAGTTTGGCCCCTACATTAATGAGAGGTATCTAATACGTCAAACTGCAGCATCGGCAGCTTAAACCTTTCAAAAACCAGGCGGACGTCATTTTTTTTAACATGTCATGTATAGTGTTGCTATACGTGTAGAAACGAGATAGCAGCATTCACTAACCCCTTAGAGCGAGCGGAATGGAAAGACCAACGCACACAAACATAATTAATGTTTCGTCTGCTACTTATTGTACGTCTGTGGATAGCACACACTCAGGCAATCCGTGATTTTCACTTAATTACTCGCCTCGTCCATTCATCATTAAAGCCTTTGATGCTCTTTTTGCGTTCTGCACATTTTGCTTGTGGTGCACATTTTGCGTTTTGCACATTTTACATATTGAACATTTTGCGTTTTGCACATTTTGCGTTCTGAACATTTTGCATATTGAACATTTTGATTGTAGTGCTCATTTTGCTTTTTGGTCATTATGCTCTGAAGGGAATTTTGCCAAACAGTGTATTTTTTCAGAAATAGGTAGAGTGATTGAAACTACGTCTATCTCGTTTATTACTTTGAATTAGTTGAATCAGAAAGAAAGAGATAAATCGCTTGAAACAATACATAGTACAGTCAGCCTCATATTATGTAAATAAACACTATTGAAATTTACTTTAAATTTTACTTTAAATTTAATTTAAAAAAAACGATTTATTAAAAATCGATTTTTCATGTAGGTACAATGTCACATCCCTGCCTCTTTTCTGTTAAGAGCTTTTTAGCGGGCGGCAATGAGATTTGAATTTGGAACTTAAACATTCATAGGAATCGAACGCAAATTGTATGAATTACTGGCTGGTAGGTGTTGGCTGCACAGAACCGCGGTGACCTATGCTTATTAAAAAAAAACTAAAGAGCGCGATTTATCTCTCTGTGCTTGTAGTAATACTTCACCAAGCGAAGTTGACGATTCAAATATTACGAAAAATATCTATAAATCGATCGAGTTTTGATTTGTCCTGAACTTAATTTACAAAAATGGATACATGAGCGTGGTCTGCACCCTTGCCGACGGTACTAAGGCGCTTCCGGTAAGTACCTGATGTAGGTGGAGGTATCAGGGTATCGGCGGTAAGGGATCATTCGCCGAGTTCGTCAACTTCGCTTGGTGGAGTATTTTATAATATTCTGCAAGTATAGTGACTTCTACGTCGAATTATGAAAGTGACAATGCATTAATTAACTCCTGAATGGATATGGAATGGACCTAACTATTAGAAGCTAACTACGTCGTACAAAGTGGTTTTTCTTATAGAAAGGGAATGAAAAGTAGAGTATATTACTCGAGAGCAAATTATTTTACCCTCGGGCGGTGTACTTTGAATCCCTCACTGCGCTCAGGATTCTACGTTAGAATCCCTCGCTTTGCTCGGGATTCTATTCTAGAATCCTTCGCTTCGCTCATGATTCAAAGTAGCGCCCTCGCCGTAAACTATTTTGCTCCCTTGTTATACAATCTACTATTGTTTTTCGACGATATTAAACTGCGTTCATAATATAAACACACAAACAGATTTTTATTACATTGGTTGTATCACATATATAAAACAATAGATAGTAAGTAAAGTTTCCTTTGGGAATCGGAGTAAATTTCGTATCTTTCCCGCGGCACTACCGTTTGGCACTACCAATAGAGTCACGGGAAATTTTATATTTTTTAGAATATTTTCTCTGATTTTTTTTACATATTATTACTAATTATTTGAATTAAGTGATAAGTTTTTTGAAAGGTACCAATTGAATACTGCTAGAAACTATGAGTGTGTGGACTGAAAGACCCAGAACAAAAAAGGGTCCTGCTGGCATTATAAACATTTTGTAGGTATATTTCTCATAAACTAATTACTTTTTTTAAAATAAACGAAGATAATCTGAAGGTACTAATTCACCGCTATGCAGAGACATACACTACAGGTCTGAAGACCATCAAACCACGGAGGGTCCTGCTGGAAATAAACTCATTTTTTCTGAATAACTGTTAAGGTACTAAAATTTTACTTACACTATTCGGAAGGTAGCAAATATTACGAAAGTAAAACTGTGGTTCTCAATCGAATCAGACGAAGGGTCCTGCTGGGTATACAGACACACTCTGGACGATTCAATATCGGTCATTTTGTAGAACTGAACATTTTGACACTCTGGACGTTTTGATACATGGGACCTAATGGACCGAAAGGAACTTGAAGGCCACTATCAATAGGTCAGATTGACTGCTATCTGTACACCAAATTTTCATTCATAATTTATTACAACGTAGTTTTTTTTGAGCTACGTAGCTGGTAGTCGTTAGCGTCGAAGGGAATTTCTTAATTCCCCTCGGTACCCTGGGGAATTACAGGGATAAACTCGATTTCCCATGACACCACTTGAGGTGCCTATCACTTGGTGATGTCACGACGATTTAACCAATATTCATATCGAGGTAGACACAAAACATTAGGTACTTATTGTTTTTCCAGAGAGGATGACATACTTACTTGGGTTTGAATTCCAGATTTGGTAACAGGAATAAAAACAGTTTATCGAATAAAATAAAATGTATCCTTAATGTATTTTATTTTAACTTTAATTATGAAAATAGGTACAGTGACTATGTTTTTGGATGCACAGGGATCATTTTCTGTAGTCCAATATTAAAATTTGTGATTCCTAAAATTTTAACTACCTAGGTAGTTAGATAAGTAGGTATCTATAGAAGAAATTGTGGTATATTTGTCAAATTAAATCAAAAAGTATTCTTAAAGTAACTAAAACACTAATAAAGTCCAGGTACCTAATACACGTGTAAGACTTGTGAAATTGACCATCATTAGGTACAGCTCGTCAGTTTGTACAGAAACTCGAATTTTTACTTCAATGAGTAGGCGTCTTCATTCTAGTCTCTTTTCTCTTAGCAGGTCTACTATTACCTACTCAAAATTATACTTATACTAGCTGATGCCCGCGGCTCCGCCCGCGTGTAATGTTATTCCCGGTCACTTAGGGGTATGAAAAATAGATAGTAGCCGATTCTCAAACCTAGTGAATATGCATATAAAATTTCATAACAATCGGTCATGCCGTTTCGGAGGGGTATGGTAACTAACATTGTGACACGAGAATATTATAATTATATAAGATATAAAGGTATTTTCTATGATATTTTACTCACTTTCTAATGTATCTAGCAAATAAATTACTTATTCTGATTCTGAAATAAGTAAATTGCATCGTTAAAATTACTCATTCATAGTCACCCTACGGAACGCCAACAGTATGAGGATAATGGTGTAATTATAACTGGCTTATGTTACAATAATAAATTGTTACTCTACAGAAATAACTAGTATCATAAATTATTAGTAAACTTATATTTTAATACTAATGTGATCATAAAGTGATTGACACCCGAATCTAAGATGTGTGCTAAGATGAATTTACTACATTTAGTGTATTTTATGACTGTGTATTGGTTTTCGAATAATAATGCCACTGGTATGTAATAATTATTATTTTTCTCATAAAGCCAGATATTAGATTCAATCAGTTTCATTTCAACAAGTCATATGTCATAGGATGACGTCTTCTTCATCAGATGAAGAGGATCTGCCAGGTCTGATGCATTTAGAGATCTTACGAGTACAAAGAATCAAAAGATATGCGGTACTCCCTGTATGGCAAATCTTACTAATATTGTAAAGTAGCTGTTGCCCGCGACTTCGTACGCGTGAAAATTATGTAATGATGCCAATTTCATTGCTCTCTGCTTAGCCCCTAGGATATGTAGCGTGATAATATATAGCCTATTTTAAGACCCTACCCCTAGCTAATATTTGTACAAAATTTGAATCAAATCCATTGAGTACTTTTCGAGATCCTTCCGGACAAAGCAAAGCAAACAGACAAACTGACAAAAAAAATTCTAATTATATTAGGTGCTTACATATGAAATTGGCGTTTTGTATAGGAGGAACAAAAAGTCGAATATTTTTAAATATAATATATTTAATTAATCAAAGTATGAACCATTGTTTTCTATGCATTTTTGCCATCTCATAGGTAGTTCATTGATCCCTTTACTAAAAAAACCAGTCGGACGGGAATCAATAAAATCTGTGAAGGCGATTTGGACTGCCCCATCAGAGTTGAATTTTTTCCCTTGCAAGAAGTTGTCCAAATTTCGAAAAAAATGGTAATCTGTTGGAGCAAGATCCGGGGAGTACGGAGGATGTTTTAGACATTCCAATTGAAGCTCTTCTAATTTGGTAGCCGTCTGTTGTGCAGTGTGTGGTCTAGCGTTGTCGTGAAGCAGCAGTGGCGTGGAGCGATTGACCAGCCTAGGTTGTTTAGCCGCTAGCTTTTCCATCATGGTTTGCAATTGCTGACAATAGACATCAGCCGTAATAGTCTGGCCAGATTTGAGAAAACTGTAATGAACAATACCGGCACTAGTCCACCAAACGCTTACAAGTAACTTTTTTGGGGTTAATTTTCGCTTGGGGCAGGATTTGGCTGGCTGGCCAGGATCCAACCATTGCGCTGAGCGCTTTCGATTATCGTAAAGAATCCATTTTTCGTCACAGGTAATGATTCGGTTTAAAATACCTTCATTATTGTGCCGGTTCAGTAATGTAACGCAGCAGTCGACGCGCTTTTGCCGGTTTGCTTCAGTCAATTCGTGAGGTACCCACCTTTCAAGCTTTTTAATCTTCCCAATTTGCTTCAAGTGAATTAAAACAGTTTTATCACTAACACCGCAGCCTGCAGCTAACTCGGACGTGGTTTGCGATGGATCCGCTTCCACAATAGCCTTCAATACTTCATTATCAACTTGAGTCTCAGGCCGTCCACGGGGCTTGTTCTGCAGGTCGACATTTCCTGAACGAAAACGTTGGAACCAAAAACGAACTGTGTTTTCTTTTGCAACATGACCGCCATACACATCATTCACCCTTCTAGTCGTTTCCGCAGCACTAGTGCCACGGCGGAACTCGTACTCGTAAATAATGCGATATTTTAAGTTTTCCATTTTGTAAAATGAGTGACGCAAACAGAAAAAAACAGAAGAAAAAAACAAATGAATGACGGTCATCGAAGGATAAATACATGAGTAAATAGCTGGGAAAATTTGAATTTGGAATTCCTTACCAAAGAGGAGAAAATCGTAATTAAAGTGGCCAGTACGAAAAACGCCAATTTGATGTGTAAGCACCTAATATTTTCGACTTCGGTGTCTTAAGTTGAACACCCAGCGAGTATTTTTTTTTAAATATTTCCAATGTACAGTTTTGACTTTTCTATCATTTTATTTATGTAGGTATAGATGCGAAAGTTTGTTACTCTTTCACGCTCAAACCGCTGAACGGACCGGGCTGAAATTTGGTACAGAGATACATTATAGTCTGGAATAACACATAGGCTACCTTTTATCCCGGGAATAACTTCCCGCGGGAACAAATTTTACGCGGGCGAAGCTGCGGGCATCAGCTAGTATTAAAATATTACGAAAAAGTCAGCATAAGTACTAATATACCTTTACATATTTTTTCTATACATAGATTGATTTGAATAGGTACATTAATGGTTGAAATATCGTTAATTGATATCAGAGTTGCTAATTAGCTCCATAGATGACTCTGTACCATACTGCTAAGTGGCGGTTACAATAAGGTGAAGAATTATTTTAGTAGGTAGGTAGGTATTTGTTGTTATAGCGGCAACAGAAATACATAATCTGGGAAATTTTTCAGCTATCTATCACGGTTGGGTATTAGGTACTCGGTAATAGGGTCCCGTTTTTACTAGTGTCCGACCGAAACTGGTTTTCCAGCCGAAACCGAAACCGAAACCGAACTTTCGGCCCCAGGGTCAGTTTCGGCCGAAACCGAAACTCGCGTGTTCATATTGAAAAAAAAAAAAAAAAAACAGCCAAGTGCGAGTCGGATTCCCGCACGTTAGGTATTATAATATAATAATAATAATATAATACGTTGTTGTACGTTTGTTGTGTGGATGTTTTTTTCTGATTTTAGTAGGTATTTTTTGCTATAGCGGCAACAAAACAGGGTGGCAGTGTCTCTTTGACTTCGCCAACGCTTTCAACACCTTGCCCTGGAGCTGCGATTGGGAGGCACTTATTTATCATGGAATGCCTCCATACTACTCCTCCGTCGAATTGTCGGTCCCTATATTTCCGAGAGGGCCATAACTTACTCGACCTGGCTAGGGCAGGGTCGGCGAGATGTGTTGTTCTTTGTCGTTCAATAGGGATCGGTCTTAGGAGCGCTTCTGTGGAACATCGGTTACAATTGGGTGCTGCGTGGTCCGTTGCTCAAAGGTGTCGGCGTAACGTGTTACGACGACACCCTTATTACAGCGTGAGGAGCAACGCACCGAGACGCAGCCCTAAAGCCGCAGACCACCAGCGGGATCAAGCTTACATATAGGGGGCGTCAGTCAGCATCGGCATCGAGCTCTCGATGACGTATCTGGGGCTCGTACTCAATAGCCGGTGGAACTTCGGGTACCATTTCCGAAGTTTGGTCCCGAACGGGGCATTAGCCGCACTCTCACGGTTGTTGCCCAATATCAGGAGACCTAACGCTCTCGCCTTGGGATCGTGCGGACCATGGCCCTATACGGGGCCCCCGTATGGGCGTAGATCCTGATGACCAGCAATGTGGCTAGATTGCTTAGCCCGCAGACGGCGGCGGCTGTCAGGGTGATAAGGGGATACCACACGATCTCAGTTAAGGTAGCATGTTTTCTAGTCGGGACCCCTCTATAGGACCAGGAAGCAAAGGTCCTTGCGTCATTGTTTCAATGGCGCAAGGAGGCGCTGAAGCGGGACCATAGGCCTCTTCCTGTGAGCAGGTCATGCTCGTGATAGAGATGGCGGGGAGGGAGCGGGAGAGAACTCTACCACCCGAGTTCCACAATCTGCGGCGGCGCCACATACTATCAGCCTCCATGACCGAGGGCCTGCTGAGGACGGTTGCTCACCGTCCTTACAGAAGCAGGTCTTAGACAATAGCGTACGTGAGAGATTGATGCACGCCCAGTATGCAACATTCCGAGGGCATACTCGAGGCTTCCAACTGTAGGCTGTTAGGTAGGATACGCGTGGTTTTAGTCGGTAGGACTACTGTACAGTGAAAATTATAGGCCTCTATCTGGCACGGTTCCAGCGATACGAACTCGTGACTAATAGACAGACGGACGGCTAGGCCTCCAGTCTCGTTAATAGGGTCCCGCTTTAACCTCCCGTGCGAGAGTTCAACTCGCACTTGGCCGGTAATTTTTTCAGCAGGTGCAGCAAGTTCCATCAAGTGCCATCAATCAACGGTATAAATCTTCTCAAGTGTTCATTTTAGAAATATTTCCACAAGATGAGTTTCTTTCTTTTACGTGTGGAATTACTGATTGATGCTATTGCGAACTCCTACCGACTAAAACCACACGGTGCCCTGCTTCTAGCTCTTGGCTGGTTTTGGTTACATTCTAGAAGTATATAACTAAAACTGGACACCAGTTAGCTGGACTAGCGCACGTAGAGTTCCGTACAAGAAAAGCAGCAGAAAATCACGCTTGTAGTATGGGAGGCCCCCTTTAATATTTTTATTATTTGTTGCTATAGCGGCAACAGAAATACTTAATCGGTAAGAATTTTAACTGTCTAACTATCACGGTGCATGAGTTACAGTCTGTTGACAGACAGACAGACGACCAACGAAGTCAACGGAACCGACAACAAAGGAGTAGGGTTATGTAATGTCCTAGATCACCTTTTTTGTTAAAATTGTATAATTATAATTGGAAGGTGAGCGCTGACGCGTCTTAAAGTGCCCACCCTAAAGCTACTCAAATGGGTCGCAAGTCCCAGTATTTCCCTCTGTACCACGCTATGGACCCGGCGCCCTCACGGTGAATCCATGAAATGCTGAGGAAACGGTCTCATTGATTGGAAATCCTTTGTAAATCTTCGGTTAGTAACATATTAACTGGTTGGGCCGACCCCAACCACGTCACAAGCAGAGCCAGGCACTCAAAATTCATGAACACGTGAGTTTCGGCCCGGCCGAAAGTTTCGGCCCATTTTGGCCGAAACCGAAACTGCGGCCGAAACTCGATTTTTTGGCCGAAACTGGCCGTAACCGAAACCGAAACCGAAACTTCGGTCGGTCACTAGTTTTTACTCATTGGGTACAGAACCCTAAAAATTGTAGTTAAGTGTAAAGCCCTATCCCTACTTCCCTACTTATATTATAAGTGTGTCTGTTACGCTTTCACGCCTTAAACCTTACGCTTTAAAACAGAATGTGACTTGTCTGGCCCCTCTTCTCGCGCATATTTATAATCTAAAGGTAAGACCGCACTGAGCGGAACTGCACTGCAGCGCAACTGCGCGACACGTCGCGTCATTTTTTGGTATACCGCACTACAACTGCGCTACAACTGCAGGGGAACTACAAAAATGTATTCAGTAGGTAGGGAACCTCTGAGCAAGATAGACGTCGAAATGGATGACGGACGCTATGAAGCTTTGAATAGGGATGCAATATCGTTTATAAAAAATATCGATATTGAAAACATCGATGTTTATATACGATATATGGATAATCACGAACGATATATTGATATATCGATTTGTTTGCCGCTATTATTGTTTTTTTAACAATAATGATCACACGGAAACACAACCTTGATTATTCTACTTTTGTTCATAACTCCGCTTTTTTCAACCGATTGCCATGAAACTAAGCCCAGATTTTAAGCTTAACAAGATCTCTCTAATAAAAAAAAACATATAAACATCAACATTATATCGTTTATAAACATCAATGTTTTGAATATTGATATTTTATTTTGATAAATATCGATATTCCAAAATCGATATTTTTAATAAACGATATTGCATCCCTACTGACTATGAAAACGAAGTTGCCCTAAACCGCACTGAGCGGCAACTGAACTACACTGCAACTACACGGCGCGACAGGTCGCGACACTTTTGGTTAGTTGATCAACTTTGTCGCGCAGTCCCGCTGCAGTCGGCTGAAAGTGTAGCTCAGTTGCCGCTTAGTGCGTGTTGCCTCATACAATTTCATATAAAGAATATTTTGTCGCGTCGTGTCGCGCAGTTCCGCTGCAGTGCAGTTCCGCCCAGTGCGGTCTTACCTTAAGTCTTGAGTCTGGAACATTCCCCACAATATTTAAAAGAGCCATAGTAAGCCCGATATACAAAGCTGGGAATAATGATAATCCTTCTAACTACAGACCTATTTCTCTTCTTCCAGTCCTGCCCAAGATATTGGAAAAAATGGTAAACAGGAGACTATTAGCATATCTAGAGTAGCGATGTGACGAATCGTATTTTTTTCAATTCGAATCAATCGATTATAAATTACTCTTAATTCGAATTGCAATTCGAATTGATTCGGATCGTCACATGTCGCCGCGTCGGTGTCATCAAATCACGCGACGAATTTGCGAAAGCGAGTCAAATTACTCGTATTCGTACTCGCATGTCGAGTCTTCCGCATGACAGGCAGAGTTAGCGAGTACTGAACATACTATCTATGCTCCCAAATGAAATATCAAGGACAAAATTTTAAAAACCCCCAGATCTTCAATGATGTACTGTACTAGTGATGCCAACTCCTATGGAATGGTCACCCTAGAACCGACCTTAAATTCGTTAAAAAAATTTTTTTAAGTATTGATTAAAAATCTAGAAAAATCCCTGAACTCTTTTTTTTATGTATACATTAAAAAAAATCAAACTAGGACTCAAAGGTGTTGGCAGTTCTGCTCATAAATATAAAGTTGTGTTATTTTCTATAAATTTAAACGTACGAAGCATGAATTAATGTTTCATGACAAAAGCGATAAAATTTCCAAAATCGATTTTTTAAATTCATTTATGTGACATTGACATACATGACACCAGGAAAGTAATAATAACAACAGAATAATGAAAAATAGTTACAATTGTATTGTACGTACAGCAAAATCAAAACTTATTTCCTATTTTTCCCTATTTTATGAAAATTTCAAGAGGTGGCACTCCTATTTAGAATATATAACTCCTAAAAATACCCCTAAATAAAGGTTTTAGGGAATTTAGGGAGAAACCCCCTAAGTTGGCATCACTGCTGTACGTAAAACGAATCGAATATCAAATAATGTATCCAACCAATCGTGATTCTTAGATCAATATTAGAATTCGTATTAGAGCCAGAGAGCGAATCAACGAATGTCGAATCAAGCCGAGTCGACACGACAGCGGCAGCGCCGCTCCCCGCCGCCCGCGCTCCTACCGAAAGCACCTACCTGTCTGTACTTCTGTAGTACGGCTGTACCTGCCTACGACTAGCGAGTACGTCACGAGTTAACGAATTGATTCGGTTTCGGGCGAAAGCGATTCGAATCAACGAGTCAACAGTCTTATTCGAATTATCCGAATAAAATTATTCGAATTACCCATCGCTAATCTAGAGTTGAACTCACAAATCCACAGGAATCAATTCGGATTTAGAGAGGGTAAGTCTACGGAAGATGCGGTACTGAGACTCACAACCTCTGTCACTAACCACCTAGATCAGTGGTTCCCAAACTTATTTTGTCTACTGCCCACTTTGAGAATAAATATTTTTTTAGCGCCCCCATTTTTTCACCTATTTAAAAACCACTATAACTTCAAATTAAATTAATTAATTATTGTGACATTGTGACCTATATATGTGATGTTGTGTAAAAAAAAAAAAAAAAAAAATGTATATTATGTACCTATATTAACAGAGAATTCTAAACGAAACTTTTACTATAACCCGCAACTTGAAACCTGAGCGCAGTAGGTAACATACAACGGCGCTTAGGTCTCAAGTTAACTCTTACGGGCTCCACCTGCCAATAAGAATGATTATTGAAACGCAATTTTATAGTATTAAAACAGAGTATCTTTTATTAAAAATATAACTAAAATAATTAATCCTTATATAAAAACTAATGTGAAGGATGAATCTGATGCTGTTTAATAAGTTTGTTGATATCAGGTTCCAATTTACTCAAGAACAGTCGCAAGTCGCCACGTTCGGTAACAAGCAAACGATTTCTCTTTTTAGTAAGCAGTGTTGTCACAGCACTAAATCCACGTTCACACAAATATGACGATGGGAATGCTATCAAGAATCGTTGAACGATTGACCACAATCCAGGGTACAATTGAGGGATCGGTTTTTGAAGCCAAAATTCTTGGTAACCATTTTTGAACTTGATTTTTATTTCCTCGTTTGTTGTCAATTCTATATGTTCTTCTTCCAGCTGAGGTGACATTGCTGTGTTGACATTTGAAAACGGATCCAACACTCAGTCTGGTATTTCCAAGTTCAAAATGTCCTGGTATCGTTCGGTGAAGTCAATGTGGAAGTTTTCCAAATGTTGGCAGTAGCCAAACAATCCGTCGTTACTGCATGATACTGATAAATTTGGAAAATTGTGAAACTCACGTCTGCCCAGATTCTTTTTGTGTAGAAGCAGTTTGGCTGCGAAAGCAGCTACGACGTTTTTTGTTTTAATTAAATTTAGTTTATCGCCTTGCAGTTGGAGATTCATGTCGTTGAACAATTTATACAGGTCTGTCATGTAAGCTATATCATTCTTTGATGTTATGAGCTTGTCGTGCAATTCTGTATCTTTAGTTTCCAAGAACTCTATAACAGAGTCAAACAGGTTGTAAAATCGAGTCAGACAATTGCCTCTTGATAGCCAACGAACTTCAGTATGAAACAACAAACGGTTGAAATCCTCGTCATTAGTAACACAAAGCTGATGAAATAATCTATCATTCAAAGAGCTGTTGCGGATTTTATTGACTGCTTTGATGACATATTGCAGTGATTGAAATAGTTTTTCACTTAAGTTTCTAGCAACTAAATGTTATCTATGAATAACGCAATGTACACCAAGGACATCTAGAATTTTATTTTTTAAGTACGCTATGAAGCCTTTATGGCGCCCTGTCATAGCCGGAGCGCCATCCGTAGCAACTGAAATAATATTTTTCAAAGGAATCTCTTTCTCATCGCAAAACTTTTCCAATGTATTGAATATGGTTTCACCTTTTGTATCGGTCTCTAAATTTCTAGCAAATAATAGTTCTTCACATATTTTCTCATCTTTAATAAACCTCACGTAAGACAACAACAATGCTTCATTAGTTGGTAAAGTGGACTCATCGAGCTGAATTGAGAATTGACTTGTCCTCAGGTGATCGCACAATGATTCTTCAATGTTTTCAGCCATTTCATCAATTCGTCTTTGCACAGAATTATTACTCAAAGGAATTTTTCGGATAATATCTGCGGCCGGTTTATGAAGCACAGTAGTTATTACTTCATTTATTGCTGGCAATATTAACTCTTATCCGATGTTATGTGGTTTGCCTTTTTGAGCAATTAACAAAGAGATATTGTACGAAGCTCGAAGTCCGTCGTCATCTTGCTTAGCAGCCGCCGAAAATAGTTTTACTACACTTGGCTGAGTATTATGCTTCTTCTCTAGGTCTTGAAAATATGCTACATGCTTGTCTTTCTTATCTGGATGCATTTTATTCAAATGATCTGCAAGATCACTCAATCGTTCTCAACAAGTCCGAACAAGCATTCAATGAACCAGCCGACTGATACAGGAATGCACAATTCGGGTTATTTAACAAAAACTTGTTAAAACATGATAGATAGATTCTCCCGAGCTCGGGAAACAATCTCAATATCATACACATGAACATTCGCAGCATTGGGAGAAATTTTGATGAATTTCAATTATTATTAGCTAATACAAAAATTCACTATGATCTCATTATTCTCACCGAATGCTGGCTGAGTGTGGTTGACACTTTACCGACTATGAATGGTTATCAATCCTACTCTACAAACGTCAATTCAAACCAGAACGATGGTATCGTCTTTTACATAAGATCAGAGATGCAGCATAGGGTGTGGGAGCCAGTCTTTAGGGATGGAAATTGCCTTGTGTGCGAGGTGAGCAATCAGATAGCTGTATTAGCTATATATCGCTCCCCCTCATACAAAACTAATGATAATCATACAAATTTCCTGAAAAGCCTGGAACTTACCTATCAACAATTGACGGCGTTCCCTAACATCACACTACTTGGAGACCTGAATATAGACATAACGCAAGAAGAAAGAAACAACCATTCTTTAGACTACCTATTGCTGGGCGCTTCACATGGTCTGCTGCCTACCCATACTTTCCCTACTAGACTTTCCAAATGCTATGATCACGTATTTCTGAAATCGAGTCTAACATCCACTACCTTGGTTCTGGAAGCAAAAATAACTGACCACAAACCTGTCGTGTTGGTGATTGAAAATATTAAAATGAAAAATAAACCTCCGTCCTACACTTATTCAATAAACTTTGAAGCGGTTAGGTCTGACCTGCAAAATATGGATTTTTCGGGTGTCTACTTAATGGAATGCGCCGATACTGCAATGGATGGGTTCATTGAGTTGGTGAGATCCGTTATCGCTAGGCATAAAACTAAAAAACAAACACCTCGCCTATATAGACCAATTAAACCTTGGATTACACCCGGCATATTAAGATGTATCAGAAACCGTGATAGGATGCACAAAAAATCTAAAAAAGCACCGGAAAATTTAATCCTAAAAATTACATATACTCGATACCGAAATTTCTGTAACGACCTTATACGTAAATTAAAAAACAGTTACGAGAGGAACGAACTTGAAAAATCGAAAAATAACCCAAAGGCCCTGTGGAAAACCATCAAACAGATAATTAATATACAAAAGCCACATAATAGTCCGTCGGCGTTACTTGGGATCCGCGATAGTCCCCAGGCTTCGGTAAACGAAATCTGTCACACCTTTACTAATGTTGGAAGAAAATTGGCCGAGAAAATAAGTTCTCAATCCCCCACCGTTCCTTGCTCTTCTGTAACAAGAGACCGTTTTCATCATTCTCCAGCCAATTCCCTAACCATCCTGGAAACCGACGCGGCTGAGGTAGAATCCCTTATCCTACAGCTGCGCCAAGACTGCGCCATTGGTTGGGACGAAATCACGCCTGGTATATTAAAGGATTCTCGTCAAGTATTAGCACCTCCTCTGTCTTACATTTTTAACCTCTGCCTTCGAACTGGTGTGTTTCCGGCTGCCCTAAAGAGGGCTATAATATTTCCTGTTCATAAGGGAGGGAACAGGGACAGTGTAGATAATTATAGGCCAATTTCTGTCCTATCATCTATCTCCAAGCTGCTTGAAAGAATCCTTAATAAAAACCTCAGAGTATTCTTGGACAAATATCATATTATAGCTCAAAATCAATATGGGTTTCGCCCTGGTGTTTCTACTGAAGATGCAGTTTTAGCACTTACCCAACTGGTAGCTAGACACCTGGATGAGCAGAGTAAATGTTTGGGGATATTCTTGGATCTCTCGAAGGCATTCGACACGGTCTCTGTCCCTCTTCTCATCTCAAAGCTGGAACTACTCGGAGTACGCGGATTACCTCTGGACATCTTTAAGGACTACTTAAGAAATCGCACACAAGTCGTTAGAGTAGACTCCTATGTTAGTGACACTGAAGTCGTAACCTTTGGCATCCCTCAGGGCAGTATTCTGGGGCCCACTTTATTCCAAATTTACGTTAACGGTTTATGTTTGATCAACCTGCCGGAAAGTTGCAAAATATTTGCTTATGCTGACGACACGGCCATAGTTGTTCATGGGACTACCTGGGAGAATGTGAAACTCGACGCGGAATTGGCTCTGTTCAGTGTCATCAAATGGCTTAATTCAAACCTATTGACTGTAAATGTAAAAAAAACAGCGTATATACCTTTCTCCATCCGACCTAACTCTGCTCCACCCGATTCCTTTCAAATAAATGCTCACTCTTGTCTCGACCGGCAGCTCTGCGGTGACTGTCCCGTGCTTCTCAAAACGGACTGCGTAAAATATCTGGGAGTTCAAATAGACTGTGGCTTAAGGTGGGATAGACACGCTGATACACTTGTTACTAGGACGATGCGTCTCATACACGTTTTCAAACTCCTCAGGAGATCGGCAGAGTTTGATACGTTGAAACTGGTTTATTACGCACTTTGTCAATCGGTGTTAGGATATTGCATTGGTGTTTGGGGTGGGGCGGCAAAGTCATGCTTGCTGAGAGTGGAGAGAGCACAACGGGCTATTTTAAAGGTGATGACAAGGAAGCATTTTAAGTACCCAACAGCACAATTGTACAATGATTGCAAGGTACTCTCGGTCCGCCAGCTTTACATTTTGCAGTCAACCCTGAATTACCACAGCACTTTGCCTCCATTGATCCACACAAAACGCAGAGTCACTCTTCCTACTGTTCGCCACAGAACCTCCTTCGCAAAGCGCCAGTTCTACGTATTAAGTCCTTTCCTCTATAAAACCCTTAACCAACATTTGAATATTATTAACTTACACAAATATCCGGTTAAACAACGATTGACTGAGTGGTTACTGCTTCAGGACTATTCATCTACAGAATCTCTATTACAGTTTCTAAAATAACACACACACACACACACACACACACACACACACACACACACACACACATCTACAATACTAAATTTTATTTTAAATTGTATATTGTTTTATATTTTTAATTGAATTTTATCATAGATTTAATTTTTATTTTAAATTGTATATTATTTTCAATTTTTATTTATTTAAATTATGTTATTGATTTAATTTTATTTTAAATTGTATTTTATTTTGTTTTCAATTTATTTTATTTTATTTGAAATTTTATTTTTTAAACGGGTACTTAACTGTGTAAACAGACCAAGAGCAGTCTTACATGAGTCTTACATGAGAAGTTAAATACCGCCTCGCTGGCCAATAATGAGAAAGAAGAAAATGTATAATGTATAACAAAACCGCAATCGAAAACTGACCCTTAAGACACAGGCTTCGCCTAGTTTAAGGAGCAGGGTTCACTTACTTTACTAGATAAAATAATTTGCTATGAATTATCTGCGACATGTTCGTAATACTTTTATATGTACCTACCATTGTTACGTATCTGATGATAATCTGTTACCACTATTGTAATATTTCCTTTTTGTTAATAAAAATCTTATCTTATCTTATCTTAGATATCTACGAGTACTAATAACTATTAATTATTTCTATATTAAATAAAATAGGACAGATATATGAACTACGCGAAGAGAAATATAGAACCGAGTTTGAGCAATCTATTAATTCATATTAGTTGATGTTCACAAGTTGTTGTTGAGAGTCGAGAGCTCTTGCAGTTGTTGTTTAAGAGGCCTCTTAGCTAAATAAAGTTACAAATCACCAACCGCCCGCCCGCCTCTACACAACGCCCCCATTTTCTTCTGGGTCTCTTACCGCCCCCCTTGAGACCTGCAGCGCCCACAAGGAGGCGTTATCGCCCACTTTGGGAAAGACTGACCTAGATAAAAAGGAGAGGTGTGTCGGAGTCTTTTTGGACCTTCAGAAGGCTTTCGACACAGTTTCCATAAAAATTCTCCTAACAAGGCTGGAGAACTCGGGTGTGCGAGGCGTGACTCTTGACTGGTTCAAGGACGACTTGACAGGACGAGTAGGTACAGACTGTCCGAGTGGATGGATTACAAAGTGAGGATGACTTCTGCACCTTAGGTATTCCACAAGGCAGTGCGCTCTCGCCAACCTTATTCCTGGTGTATATTAACGACCTGCTGAGCCTGCCACTTGAAAAGGGGGAGATGATAATGTTTGATGACACGGTACTTCTGTTTCACGAAAAAACATGGTCTTGCCAAAGTCACCCAATGGCTAGAAAACAGTTTGCTGTCACTCAGCACCTCCAAAACAGAGGTATTATACTTTCATAAATCTCACTTTACTAACCCGGAAGATAACGTACAACTTAGAATACATACCTATCCCTGTAACCGAGAAACCAGCCGTCCTGATTGTAATTGTGCATTTTTAGCCAGGGCTAAATATATCAAATAGGTACCTGGGCACTATCATAGATGAAGAACTAGTCTGGGACAATCACGCGGAATTAATGGCCGGTAGAATACGGAAATTAATACACTTATTCAAAAATCTTCGAGAAGTAGCTGAATTACGGACATTGAAACACACATACCTTGCTCTGTGCGAGTGCGTGGTTAGGTATTGCATCTGTGCATGGAGTGGGGCTTCCCAAGCACACCTACTTCCAGTAGAAAGAGCACAACGCGCAGTGTTGAAAGTCATGCAGCGCTTACCGTACCGACATCCAACTGAAAACGTTTACGAGAGAGCCCAGGTACTTTCAGTGCGGAAGTTATATCTAATGGAAATGCTGCGAAGATTCCACAGAACAACCGCACTTACCCTGGAAATGACCACAAAACGTATTGTTCGCGTGCCCGTACCGCATGTGACTACTGCATTCGCGCAACGTCACTTTAATTTCCTAGCCCCGTTTACGTACAATAAAATCTTAAAAGTTGAGAAAAACTGCAACCTACTCAGTGATCACGATTTCAAAGGATTAGTAGTAGTGTCCGACCGAAACTGGTTTTCCAGCCGAAACCGAAACCGAAACCGAACTTTCGGCCCCAGGGTCAGTTTCGGCCGAAACCGAAACCGAAACCGAAACTCACGTGTTCAAATTGAAAAAAAAAAAAAAACAAAAACAGTCAAGTGCTAGTCGAATTCCCGCACAGACGGTTCTGTTACAAAAATTGGGTACAAAAATTGCGTTTGTGGTGTGGATGCTTTTTTCTGATTTTAGTAGATATTTTTTGTTACTCTCGACGTTCCGGCCCCCCAGCAACAGACCTGTTCTGTTGCCGCTGTAACAAAAAATACCTATTGTGAGGTGGTGGTGACAGTGTCTCTTGACTTCGCCAACGCTTTCAACACCTTGCCCTGGAGCTGCGTTTGGGAGGCGATTATTTACCATGGAATGCCTCTATACCTCCGTTGAATGGCCGAGACGGCCATAACTTACCCGAGCTGGCTAGGGCAGGGTCGGCGTGATGTGTCGTTCGGTATTCCATAGGAATGGGTCTTACGACCGCTTCTGTGGAACATCGGTTACAATTGGGTGTTGCGTGGTCCGTTGCTCAGAGGTGTCGGCGTAACGTGTTACGACGACACCCTCATTACAGCGCGAGTTGCAACGCACCGAGACGCAGCCATAAAGGCCACCTGCTGGATCCAGCTTACGTATAGGGGGCGTCAGCATCGGCATCGAGCTCTCGATGACGTATCTGGGGCTCTCACTTTCTAGGTTTGATCCCATAGCTGAGGCAGGGGGGCATCAGCTGCACTCTCGCGGTTGTTGCGAAATATCAGGAGACCCAACACACCCTGCGGGAGACTGTACCTTGGGATCGTGCGGAGAATGGCCCTATACGGGATCCTCGAATGGGCGGAGATCTTGATAGCCAGCAATGCGGCTAGATTGCTTAGCCCGCAGAAGGTGACGGCTGTCAGGATGATAAGGGGATACCGCACGATCTCAGTTGAGGCGGCATGTCTTCTAGTCGGGACCCCTCTATGGGACCTGGAAGTGAGAAAGTGAGAGCCCTTGCGTCATTGTTTAAATGCTGCGAGGAGGCCCTGGAGCGGGGCCATAGGCCTCTTCCTGTGAGCAGGTCATGCTCGTGAAAGAGACGTTGGGGAGGAAGCGGGAGAGAACTCTCCCACCCAAGTTCCACAGTCTGCGGCCGCGCCCCATACTGCCTCCATAATCGGGGGTCTGAGAACGGTGACTCGGCTGCTCACCGTCCTTACAGAAGCAGGCCTTAGACGATAGCGTGACGTGAGAGATTCATGCACGCCCCCCTTAAGAAGCGGGATAGCAACTGAACTTGCCCCCAAAGACGCGGTCGCAGTATGCATCATTCCGAGGGCATACTCGGGGCTCCCAACCGTAGGCTGATAGGTAGGATACGCCTGATTTTTAGTCGGTAGGACTACTGTACAGTGAAAATTTTAGGCCTCTATCTGGCACGGTTCCAGCGATACAACCTCGTGACAAATAGACAGACGGATGGCTAGGCCTCATGTCTCGTTTATAGGGTCCCGCTTTAACCCCTCCGTGCGAGAGTTCGACTCGCACTTGGCCGGTTATTTTTTCAATAGGTGCAGCAAGTTTCACCAAGTGCCATCTATAAACGGTATAAATCTTCTCAAGTGTTCATTTTAGAAATATCTCCACATAAAGATGAGTTTCATTCTTTTACGTGTGGAATTACACATAGATGCTATTGCGAACTCCTACCGACTAAAACCACACGGTGCCCTGCTAGTAGCTCTTGGCTGTTTTTGGTTACATTCTAGAAGTATATTACTAAAACTGGACAACAGTGAGGCGGACTAGCGCACGTAGGGTTCCGTACAAGAAAAGCAGCAAAAAATCACGTACCTATGTTGTATGGGACGCCCCCTTGAATATTATTAATTTGTCTATTTTTATTATTTGCTGCTATAGCGGCAACAGAAATACATCATCTGTTAATAAATATAACTGTCAAACTATCACGGTGCATGAGTTACAGCCTGCTGACAGACAGACAGACGACCAACGAAGTTCACGAAATCGACAACAAAAGGTTAGGGTTATTTAATGTCCTGGATCACATTTTTAGGATTCCGTAAAAATTGTATTATTATAACTACCTATTGATTGGAATTCCTTTGTAAATTTGTTAATCTTCGGTTAGTAACATATTAACTGGTTGGGCTGACCCAAACAACGTCACAAGCACAGCCAGTCCCTCAAAATTCACGAACACGTGAGTTTCGGCCCGGCCGAAAGTTTCGGCCCATTCTGGACGAAACCGAAACTGCGGCCGAAACTCGATTTTTTGGCCGAAACTGGACGAAACCGAAACCGAAACCTAAACTTCGGTCGGTCACTAATTAGTAGTAACATGGTTAAAACAATTTGACTACAATAAGGTCGAATCTATGATTGGTGGTTTAAACATATAACATATTAGTTACTACTAACTTATAGTTATATTAGATACATAGGATTTAACATTATACACATAGGAGACAAACAAAACGCACACACTCACACACACACACACACACACACGCACACACACACACACACACACACACACACACACACACACACACACACACACACACACACACACACGCACACACACACACACACACACACACACACTATAATATATTAACATATAATTGTATAAACATGTAACAACTTCATATTTCATTCATGTAGATAGATATATAAATATAGATAGATAGATTAAATACTAAGTTTACTTTTAACAGGTTTATTCCTGGTAAATTTCGCTTGCTATTTATGTTTCTTTTTAAATTCTTACGCAGTTGTTAAATAAACTATTATATTATACATGTTGTAATAAATAGGCGAAGACACTGGTCCCTGAGATACAGTTTACACTAGTTCAGGGGCCAGGGGATTCACATATAATGTAAATTCATCATTTTGTGGAAGTAAAGTATTTATTATTTATTTATTATTATGTAGCTTATGTTTAGAATAAAAGGATGACTCACGGTACACCGTGCCGGGTCCGAGCCGAGTGTCGGCCGCAGTAAGGTCAACTAATCTATATCTATATATAAAAATCAATGCCACTTTTCGTTGTAATTTTATAACTCAAGAACGGGCTCACCTATCCAAACCAAATGTTTAGGCTTTGTTCGGACTATTTAGTAGATGGTTTATGTGAAGTTTACACAAAATCGGTCGAGTAGTTCTTCATTTATCACGCAAATGAAGTTGCGCGGGTCAGCTAGTATTATTTAAATTTTGCATGAACACACTCACGTTGAACCGAGCGGCCACCGTAGTATTGTGGCTATTTCTCCTGGTTGCTTAAATTTGATGGTCACACGCCATATGAGTTAGAAAGAAATGTTTTAAAATAGCGGATAAAACAGCTATTAAGCTATAAAATACATGAAATTTGTTGCAATAGAAGTAAATATTCATACCAAAAATTAACACGAAAGGTCAAAATAGGGGTCATTTTTCGCATTCTACTCGTGTCACACTTCCCGATTCAGTTAAACATTTGGTTACTGCTTCACCAAATTTCCATAGATTTTGAAGTTACATACACTAAATTCACCGTAATAACATACACTACACACACAGTATTACAAAAAAAATCTTCTAACTATTATTTAGAACTTAAAACACAATATACAGCGGTCACACGAATCTAGGTACTCTAAATTTGCGTAGTAAACGGTTTACTGTTGACCAAAACGACCGCCCCAATAACAAAACTCAACTTAACTGAACGTTATTCGTGATCGGGCATCGCGGGAGTGCAACGTGCAACTCCTGGCTCCTTGAGAAAAAAAAAATATCGGTAAGTTTCTACATTTGACACTTAATTCGAGTAGTTTTCGTGGGTGACTTTTTGTACATTGTATAAATAGCTATTGAAGTCAGAGTTTATTCATCGAAACCGCAAATTAATTGAGATATTTATGTAGTATTTGATTTAAAACGTAACGGCTAAACTTTGTGGGAATTTAAAAAAAAAGCTATGTTTTCGTTACCTTCGTGTCACATCCTTCGTGGCGTTTTACCCACGAAGGTGAGTTTATGCCACGAAGGTGATCTCTGACTAGTTTCAGTAAGAGTGGTACTCTTTTAGATTCGTATTGTAGTAGATATGTAGCGGAATAATAGTAGAACAAATAAGTAGGAATCATGGCAAAGGACAGAGCAATACCTATAACATTCCGTGTGAAGCCCTTTTATAGGAGTAGAAATCCCACCGGACGTTATACCAGATCCAAACCGTCTAAAACCCACATCGTAGCTACTTACCCGTCTAGTATTAGGCGCCCCGGGCAACTCCTTAAAATGATGTATCAGGGTACCCGACAGGCTATCACAGTGGCCTCGCCTACGGGTTCGGGTGTATCTTGCGTCTTTTGGGTTAGTTCAGATGCTTTTCCGCTTCTTGAGGCGTGCGGCATGCTAAGAACTTTTGAACAAAGACACAATGACCTTCGCGTCCAAGTCTCAAGAAGAAATCCTGGGAAAGAGTCATGCCACCTAAAGCTTAATCAAGGCACCTACTACCTTATACTTATATCAACTTAAATACATCTAGGTACCTAGTACTCGTCGAGTTTTCCGGCAAGGCGGTTTGTGACTACTCTCGAGAACAACTTGTAAACATGGCTAAGGAGTGAGATGGGTATATAACTCTTCAGCAAGGTCTTGTCACCTTTTTTGAAAAACCGAGCCACCGCACTCCCGCTCCACGCTTTAGGCGTTTGTCCCTGTTGGAGGACAGAATTAAAGAGACTCGTCCGCTCTTTGAGAACTAGAGTCCCGCCAGCTTTAAGAAGCTCAGTCGTTATTCCGTCCTCTCCAGGGATTTATTGGTTTTTAGTTGTTCGAGAGCAGCCCTGACCTCGCCCTGGTCAATATCCAGAATGTCTTCGGTATAGTGGCGCATTAGTGGGGCTCTGTGGTCACGGTCGCTAGGTCCCGTCGGTCTTTTTTTCCGTGATGCATATAGTTCTCTGTAGAAGCTCCTAACTTCTTCGAGAATCTCGAACCTCGAGGTCTCGGTTTTGCCACCCGCTGTCTTCAATTTTGTCAGACGAGGTCTTCCGAGCTGTTGGGCAAAGACTTTAGTACCCCAATTTTGTGTGATCGCTGCCTCTACGATGTTGGTGTTATAACGTCTGAGGTCGCGTCATAGCACCTTTCGGATTTTGATGTTTAAATCTCTCTGATCTGACAAAGACCAAAAGTAAGCAAAAGTAAGTATGCCTAGATTTTTATTTTTTTATTGAGGTTCGCAAACTGGATTCTCGGCAACACTATTCAACATCGCTCATTTAGACTCAGTTCAGAAATGTAGATGGCGTTTCCCGTTTGATTCTCATGAGCTCGAGGGTCTCGGGCGAAGGCTGGGAACACCTATTTTTGCTTTTTTCCAGACTGAAACCTTCGGGACACTTGTTGTAGCGTCCTGACTACAGTGTCGGCCTTATCGTGATCGTTGCCAGTGGTTTCCAGCAGATCGAAACGATTTTGAAGCTCCAATTGAAACTTCTCGGCACACAAAGCTATTTGGAGCGCATTAGGTCGGAGAGTAGGCTTCATCATCCGGGCCCTTTCGACGCGGAAGTCTAAATTCAGAGACGCTCTGACGGGTCGGTGATCATTTCCGGTATTAAACCTGTTGATCACAGAGACATCTTCTCCAAATATACACCTCCTGTCCGACATGATGAATTTTATATCGTTCCTTGTGACCTTGTTGGGGCTTCGCCAAGTCCACCTTCTATGGGGTTTCTTCTTAAAGAATGAGTTCATCAAGAAGAGCCCCTGAGCCTCAAGAAAGTTGATAAGCATACTGCCCCGCGGGCCCCGGTCATTTCTACGCTCAACACCAAAAAGTCCGATTTTCGTTTCACCGCGTTCTTGTACTCCCACTTTGACAGTGAAGTCCCCTATCATAATATTGTAGTGAGTCTTGGCAGTACCGTGTAATGCTTTCACCACGTCCTCGTACACGGTCTCAACTGCCTCGTCAGTGCTTCTCGAAGTTGGGGCATAGGTACACCTGAATCACCTTCAGGGAGTCCTGTTGGTAAGTCTCAGTATTACGTATGCTACCCGAGGCGAAACACTCCTGATCTCCACAATGCTGCTAACGAGTTCCTTTTTCACCGTAAAGCCGACACCGCCCTCGGAAGAATGTCCTCCATCACCTTCCCGAAAGTAGAATAGGTCACTCGACCCAAGGGTTAGCGTGTCCTCCCCCTTTCTTCGGACTTCGCACAACACCAGTATGTGCCAGTTTATGCGACCCAGTTCTACCTCGAGTTCGGTGAGCCGATCGTCCAGCCGCAGAGTGCTTCCATTATAAGTAGCGAGGTTCGGACATTCTCACACAACATCATCTAGCCCAAATTAAGACAATATAAGCTTATGCTATGTGATCTAGACAACTGATAATTTGCCACTTCGTGCCAAAGAGATGTACTGTGTTATTTTTATAATATAATGGTTCCAGAATAACTTTTACGTCAAAAGCATGTGTAGGTAGGTATAGGATCTGGTAATTGTTTTTAGTTAAGTAGCTGTTACCATAATTATAACTATTCGGCAGAACAAATTAACTTATAATTTGTACTTAAATAATGATTAATAATGTCTGTAAAGCTACTGCGTCACCTTCGTGGATCGCCGCGTCACCTACGTGGGATCAAATACTTCAAAACCTTATTCTTCCAAATCTGACTCAAAATTTAACTTGTTGACACGGTTGTTCACACGGACATATATGTTACTTAACTTACCGAACGCTTTGTGTTTGTTTAAAAAAATAGTTGAAATAATCAGTATTTAAAATTTACCATGAAGGTGATCGTAAAAAGTCTTAGACCATATAACACGGGACTAGCCTTTGCGAACCACCGCATACAAAAATATTCTGCCAGTTTTCATACAAATGAAGGGGGAAACACAAAGACATATAAAATTTCATTGCATTTAAAAATGTATTTATCGACAAACGCGTAATGGCTGTTGTGTGTTAATTGTTATTGTACAGTCAACTACAATGTAATGTACTAGTTTAATCATATAAAATGATGTACTGATGTACAGGCTTTTCATAAAGCCAAAAGACCAAATGGTCATGTGCAATGGCAGAAAACAATGCTTAAGTAAGGCGCATCCTGTGGTTAGATGATCTAAGTAAAAAGTCTTAGACCATATAAAAAGTAGAAATAGCCTTGTATTCTCTTTGGGCCACCGAGTGACGGCCGAACTACGGAAAACGCTCGGAAACAACTCGGTCCCGCCTCGGCTCGGCCACGGCCCGTTGCATGAATACAGTGCCGCCGAGCTTCACCCGAGCAGTCGTGAACGCTACCGGCTCGGTGACCGTGCTATGGCCGACACTCTGCTCGGATCCGGCACGGTCTAGCGTGAGTCATCCTTTAGAATGCTTGCTGATCTCTAAACTACTGGACGGATTTGATCCAAATTTTTCACAAATATGAATAAAAATATTTAATGTCAATGTAAACGGCTGGAGTGATTGAGATGAAATTTGGTATATAGATAGTTCGTGGCCCTGGGAAGGACATCGGCTACTTTTTAACCGACTGCACAAAAGGAGGGTTATGATTTTACGCGATAACGACTTCTAGGCGGTCGAAGCCGCGGGGAACAGCTGGTAATACAAAAAAAACAGAGGTTTCTGTTTCGTCGCTCTTCCAATCCTTATCGCAACCATTTGTTACAGATCAAAAAATTGTAATAAGTCCTGGCACAGACAATAACTACTCAGTCTCGGACAAGGAATCACTTTACATAATTTTTCAGAATTTTACTGGTACCGATGTACTGTAAGTAAATTGCAAATTAAAGCTGAAACTTTTCTATCTCCTTTTATAAATCCTAGGAATATCCTTCCGAGGGCTTACCTAGGGCAGTAGTACTCTGAACGTATGGTTTCTGGTCGGCAAGAGTCCGGCATAGCATCCATGACGGAGTTTCCATAAGGCAGACGCCAGCTTCTCCATCCGCGTGTACCTAATTGTTTCCTTTCCCGCATCTCATGGGAACTTATTTCGGGAAAGAAAAGCTTATGTGTTACCTAATACTGATCTTATCCTGGTCCGGTCAGAGTCGAGTCGAGTAACAAACATCCACACATCATACCTTTTTATTTAACGTGAGGGTAATCCTACAGGAATGCCATGCCGGACTACTAGGCTATAGTTGCCGTCACGTAAGAAGAACGCTGGCCGTTGATCGCGCTTTGAGTGATTTATAGGTCTAATTGGTAAAAAAATTATATATTTATTGATTTTATTCTTGCCATGTGATCATGCTGTAAAACTACACTTACATACATTCTAGAAAAAACAGTTAATCTATTAGAACGTGACAATATCTATGACTAAACACATCCCCACTACTGTCGCTCAGCGTTCTTTTTACGTGACGGGAAGTATACCTACCTACTAATTTACTAATACAAGGTATATTGGATCAACTATTTGGAGTACTGAGTATTGACAAAGGGAAAATATTCCGTATGGCGCCCTCCCAATCAAAGTCATAGCCCATGCTTATAGAACTCGGGACTTCACGCGAAATACATTTTCACACGGACGTTTCGAGCACGTTGCACACACTGCACACAGTCATAAATGCGTCGTCAACAGCCGATAGGTTGTGTTGCTCGATGAGCGTTGCACATAACAAGAAATAATATTATTTTTACAGATGTTATACTGGTAGTGAAAGTCGTGATATTACTTTCAAAAAAATAAATAACGGCACTGGCCAGTTAAAAGTAAGTATCATGTTTATTTTTAATATTAACTCATAGAATTTAATTTGTTGTGAATTTTCAATTCGTAGGTCCGTAGGCTAATGAAATTCTTATTTTTTTAGATTTATCACCTAATTAGTTACATGAGTACAAAATGGACTTGCACGGAATTGAATTCGAATACTAACGCTAACAAACCTTATGTATTTCAGCTTAAGGTTATTGGAGTAAGTAAGTATATCCACTTCGTTTTTGGTTTTATGACGTAAATAGGCAAATCTTACTTATATTATAGATGCGAAAGTTCGTGAGTGTGAATGTGTAGATTTGTGGATGTTTGTTACTCTTTCTCAATCTAACGGCAAAATGGATCTTGCTGAAATTTGCTATAGTGATAAACCATAGACTGGAATAACACAACTTTTTAACCGAGGCATAGATTCCCACGGGAAGCGGGATCAGCTTCGGGCATCAGCTAGTATCAAATAAAAATATTAAGAAATTTTACATTTAAATTTGAATGTTATTTGAGCACGATTTATAAATGAAATGAAATTATTTCAGGAAAAGTAAACATGACCATCAACGACAAAAATGTATTTAATCTTACAAAAATAGACTCATTGGAGACGAAATATGACGGGATATACAGTTATACATACGAGATAGGAGACAATATGGACATAAGTTGTAGGAACAGCTATGAAGACGGTCACATCAGATTACAGTACTATGATGCCCATGGTAAGACTTTATTTTATTGTTATACTTATTCAAAATTACCGTTTTTTATACTACTGAGGTGGCAGACAAGCATACGGCCCACCAGAAGAACGGTGGTCACCATAGCTTAAGATCATTTGCAACACCAAAGGCACTACACTCGCGCTGCCAACCCAGCAAGAACCTTCTAAGGTGCGGGATATATACAAAGGGCGGCGGACAGATGGGCGTGGCGCGAGTGGTGGGCGTGCGCGGCGCCGCGCCGTCTGTAAAAGCGCAGAACGGTCGTCGAACGGGTGCAGAAATTAAGAGGTGCGGGCGAACACAGGGACGCATTTTTCATTTTCGTGTTTGATTTCAACGCGAAAACATGACGTTTTTTCGTCAAATGAAGAGAATATGCAAGCCCTGGAGTATTTAGACAACTTACAAAGAATCAGAAGATATGCGATACATTCTGTATGGCAGCAGAACAGGAGCATAGATTTTTCACGCAACTGGAAAATCTCATACAGTATCCAGATCGTCACTCCGGAGTTCTACTCTGGCGTTCTAAATGATTGTTTTTATACGTACTTGTAATAAAAAGAGGACGTCCGAAAAATGGCTCCCATAACACATAGTGCAGAGTAAGTAAACTTACTTAACTCACCATACTTACTCATTTAGTTCTTGGGCAATCACTCACTAAATTTTATATGTAGTCACGCATTTTTGCATTTAAATTCGTTCCTGTGTTGACTATCCGACCTTTACGTGATGCCGCTGCTAACGGCGGCGGTTGCGAGACGGATGAGGAAGCGGCGCCCGAGCCACGTCCGCTCCGCATCCGCGCCACGCCGTCTCTTTTTGGGCGGCGCCACGCTTCTTCTATACATTTCATATGAAATGTGACAGAAGGGGCACCGCGCCCGTGCCGCACCCGCGATTTCACGCCTCTTGTGCATACCGCGCCTAAGACTCCCTTTGAAGAATCCGTTGATATCATGAAGCACTCGTAGCCCCCATCGTCTGTCATCGTCTGCCTGTATCTGTCCGCCACGTATAGCCACGGAACAGAGACGGACTGAGACGTAGGAGTGCATGCAATTTTTTTTATTTAGCGTGAAGTCCCGAGTTCTGAACTACTATTTCTGAGCTGAGTGTTTAGAATTTTGGCGGAACTCTATCGCACCTTTTAGATTAGATTGTACGCGATTAGAGTGGTTAACGTGCCGCCACAAGACGTATCGGATGGATGAATTCGTAAGTATGTCGATAGCTTAAGGCCGCGTGGGTCAGATTTTTAGTGTTTTGAAACAATTCTGGTCAAAAAGTAAAGGGTTTTTAATTCTGATAAATATATATATAATAGTCAAGGATATAAGCTAAACATATTCCAATTCCGTTACACGATCCAATAAATTTCACTAGATAGAAAAAAATCCCAAAGTTGACTCTCTCAGAATAGTTTTTTTAATACTGTGGCTAAACTATTAACATTTTATATATTTTTTTTGCACTCAATTAAAGCTATTGAGTTTTTATACACATTTTCCGAACGTTTTTCTATACACAAGTATTTACATAGTTATCATGTACGAATATCTACCAAACGCAATAGAATTGCGCCGCTCACCGCTGACGGTCGATCAGTCTCGCGCTAGCGCTTGTGGAGGCAGGCAGGACCTGTGTCAGTTTTTTTCGCAACTATTTCGTAATTATTATGCCAAATTACGTCGAAATCGCGCCACAGTATAAAAATATCAGTGATGGGCAAGATGTAATTAGATTAACCGTTACAAATTACAATTACTTTGTAATGCTGAATTCAATGACTCTGTAACAGATTACTTGAGTAATTAATTACAATGAGTACTAGCAGTAACTAATTACTGAGTAATGGAATTACACGTTAATCTAATTACATTGTAACTAGTTACTCATTAATTCAATTAACGAACTCTCATAATTAACAACTCTGTCCTGTGAATTCGTCACGGCCCAACGGGTGGATCGATTTTGATGCGGTTTTTTGATCGTAAGTCAATGTATCCATGATGGTACTTAGGTATACATTTTGAAGACCATCAGCTTAATTCCTGAGTGATGAAAGGATTTCACTAAAATTCCCATACGCGACTCATGGTAAATGTGGTGATCTTTTACTTTTTAAGTGTTTTCACGACATGGTTTCACGACAAGCTACCTAATGCATTAAAATGTTTACGAATTACATGATAATTTTGCAATCAAACATGGCGGCCACGCAGTAATCACAAAATTTCATGATGGGTATCTTTTAAGGGGTTTTTTGGTATGCTGAGTACGAATTACGTGTTAATTTTGCAATCCAATATGGCCGCCGCGCCTTTATCACAAAATTTCATGATGGGTATCGTTTAAGGGGTTTTTTGGTATGCTGAGTACAAATCACGTGATAATTTTGCATTCCAATATGGCCGCCGCGCCGTAATCACAAAATTTGATGATGGGTATCGTTTTAGGGGTTTTTTGATATGCTGAGTACGAAGGGTGCGATGGGGCCCTACCACCAACCCCGGGGTCCAAGCCAGCCTCACCTGCGAGTGGTGCACCTGCTGATAAACGGACGAGGTCATGGCGCACAGAAAAGGAAAATTCGAAAAACCCTGTACCAACCCGTCTGGCCAGCGTGATACAGTAAGGCCAAATGTCCTCCTATGATGCACACAACCAAACAACGGCCCCCAGTTCCCGGCACTCCCGCTGTTCCCGATCACGGCAGCGGTCGGAGTGACGGCGGGAGGGCGGGTGCTAAGAATCTCCGGGTTACGGGAGGCTGCCATACAAAACTGACCCTGGCTACGTTTAATGGAACTACTCTGCGCCTGGACGAGCGGCTCACCGAACTCGAGGTAGAACTAGGTCGTATTAACTGGCACATACTGGGATTGTGCGAGGTCCGAAGAAAGGGGGAGGACACGCTAACCCTTGCATCAGGCGACCTGTTTTACTTTCGGGAAGGTGACGGAAGACATTCTTCCGAGGGCGGGATCGGCTTTATGGTGAAGAAGGACCTCGTTAGCAGCGTTGTGGAGATCAGCAGTGTTTCGGCTCGGGTAGCATACTTAATACTGAGACTCACCAACAAGTTCACCCTGAAGGTGATACAAGTGTATGCCCCGACCTCGAGCAGCACTGTCGAGGCAGCTGAGACCGTGTACGAGGACATAGCAAAAGCACTACATGGTACTGCCAAGACTCACTACAGCGTTGTGATGGGGGACTTCAATGCCAAAGTGGGAGTACAAGAACGCGGCGAAACGAAGATCGGTCCCTTTGGTGTGGGGCGCAGAAATGACCGGGGCCATATGCTTGTCAGTTTTCTTGAGTCTCAGGGGCTCTTCTTGATGAACTCTTTCTTTAAGAAGAAGCCCCACAGAAAATGGACTTGGCGAAGCCCCGACAAGGTCACAAGGAACGAGATAGACTTCATCATGACGGACAGGAAGTGTATATTTAGAGATGTCTCTGTGATTAACAGGTTCAATACCGGTGGTGATCACCGACTTGTGCGAGCATCTCTGAATTTGGACTTCCGAGCTGAAAGGGCCCGTATGATGAAGCCTACTCTCCGTCCTACCGCGCTCCAGTTAGCCTCAGGGGCTGAGAGGTTCCAGTTAGAACTTCAAAATCGTTTCGATCTGCTGGAAACCACTGGCAATATTCACGATAAGGCCGAAAATGTGGTCAGGACGCTACAGCAAGTGTCCCGAAGGTTTTTGTCCGGAAAAAGCAATAACAGGTGCTCTAAGCTCTCGCCCGAGACTCTCGAACTTATGAGAATAAGACGGGAAACGCCATCTACGCACTCGTCTTCGTCAGACCAGCGGGATCTAAATCTCAAAATCCGAAAGCTGATACGACGCGACCTTAGACGGTATAACACCAGTATCGTCGAGGCAGCGATCGAGCAGAACAGGGGTACCAAGGTATTTGCCCAACAGCTTGGAAGACCCCGTCTGACGAAACTGAAGACAGCGGATGGCAGAACCGTGACCTCAAGGTTCGAGATTCTCGAGGAAATTGAGAGCTTTTACAGAGACCTGTATGCATCACGGACAAAAAGGCCGACGGGTCCTACTGATTGTGACCACCGAGCCCCACTATCGCGCCACTATACCGAGGACATTCCGGACATTGACCAGGGCGAGGTGAGGGCGGCTCTCGGGCAACTAAAAAACAACAAGTCCCCTGGGGAGGACGGAATTACAACTGAACTACTGAAGGCGGGGGGGGCTCCGGTCCTCAACGAGCTGACGAGTTTGTTTAATTCCGTCCTCCAACAGGGACAAACACCTGAAGCGTGGAGCGGGAGTGCGGTGGCTCTGTTCTTCAAGAAAGGTGATAAGACCATGCTGAGGAATTACAGAACCATCTCACTCCTGAGCCATGTTTACAAGTTGTTCTCGAGAGTAGTCACAAACCGCCTCGCCCTTAGGCTCGACGAGTTTCAGCCAAAGGAGCAAGCCGGGTTTCGAAAAGGCTTCAGCACCGTGGACCACATCCATACTGTACGGCAGATTGTACAGAAAACAAACGAGTACAATCAGCCGCTGTGTATGGCTTTTGTGGACTACGAGAAGGCCTTTGACTCTGTCGAAACCTGGGCAGTCCTGGACGCTCTGCAGCGATGTCGTGTAGATTGGCGATATATCGAGGTGTTGAGATGTCTCTACGACAACGCTACCATGACCATCCAGCTAGATAATCAAAAAACCAGTCCCATTGAACTGCGTAGAGGTGTAAGACAGGGTGATGTGATATCCCCGAAACTCTTCACCAATGCGCTTGAGGACATCTTTAAGACACTGGACTGGGAAGGGTGGGGCGTGAACATCAACGGCACGCAAATCTCGCACCTTCGGTTTGCCGATGACATCGTAATTGTGGCGGAGACGCTGGAACAGCTAAGCGGAATGCTGCATAGCCTGAACGGAGCGTCTCGACGTGTTGGACTCGGCATGAACTTGGAAAAAACCAAGGTTATGTTTAATAACCACGTTACGCCGGGGCCAATATACGTCGAGGGATCGAGGCTAGAGGTCGTCCAGGAATATACTTACCTTGGGCAGGTTATTACACTGGGGAAAGGGAACCTGGACAAGGAAATCGCCAGAAGGATACGGTTGGGCTGGGCAGCATTTCGCAAACTGCGTCGAGTCTTCAATTCGCCTTTACCGCAATGCCTGAAGACCAAAGTCTACAACCAGTGCGTTCTACCTGTTATGACATACGGTGCCGAGACGTGGACACTTACAGAGAGGTTGGTCAAAGCTCTAAAGGTTGCGCAGCGGGCTATGGAAAGGGCTATGCTTGGGGTGTCTCTGAGGGATAGACTCCAAAATGAGACTATCCGGCAAAGAACTTAAGTGGTCGACATAGCTCGCAGAATAAGTACATTGAAGTGGCAGTGGGCCGGCCATATCTGCAGAAGAACCGACGGCCGATGGAGCAAACGAGTTCTAGAGTGGAGACCGCGTCTCGGCAAACGTGGGGTAGGACGTCCACCCGCTAGATGGACCGACGACCTGGTAAAGGTCGCAGGCTGGGACTGGATGCGTAAGGCGCAGGACCGTGGATTGTGGCGTAAATTAGGAGAGGCCTACGTCCAGCAGTGGACTGCGATAGGCTCATTTGATTGATTGATTGCTTGATTGAGTACGAATCACGTACTAATTTTGCAATATAAGATGGCCGCCGCGCCGTAATCACAATATTTCATGATGGGTATCGTTTAAGGGGTTTTTTGGTATGCTGAGTACGAATCACGTGATAATTTTGCAATCCAATATGGCTGCTGCGCCATAATCACAAAATTTCATGCTGGGTATCGTTTAAGGGTTTTTTTGGTATGCTGAGTACGAATCACGTGATAATTTTGCAATCCAATATGCCCGCCGCGCCGTAATCACAAAATTTCATGATGAGTATTTTTTATGGGGTTTTATGATATGCTGAGTACGAATCACGTACTAATTTTGCAATCCAATATGGCCGCCGTGCCGTTATCACAAAATTTCATGATGGGTATCGTTTAAGGGGTTTTTTGGTATGCTGAGTACGAATCACGTGATAATTTTGCAATCCAATATGCCCGCCGCGCCGTAATCACAAAATTGCATGATGAGTATCGTTTATGGGGTTTCATGATATGCTGAGTACGAATCACGTACTAATTTTGCAATCCAATATGGCCGCCGCGCCGTAATCACAATATTTCATGATGGGTATCGTTTAAGGGGTTTTTTGGTATGCTGAGTACGAATCATGTGATAATTTTGCAATCCAATATGGCCGCCGCGCCGCAATCACAAAGTTTCATGATGGGTATCATTTAAGGGGTTTTTTCGTATGCTGAGTACGAATCACGTACTAATTTTGCAATACAAGATGGCCGCCGCGCCGTAATCACAAAATTTCATGATGGGTATCGTTTAAGGGGTTTTTTGGTATGCTGAGTACGAATCACGTGATAATTTTGCAATCCAATATGCCCGCCGCGCCGTAATCACAAAATTTCATGATGGGTATCGTTTATGGGGTTTTATGATATGCTGAGTACGAATCACGTGATAATTTTGCAATCCAATATGGCTGCTGCGCCATAATCACAAAATTTCATGTTGGGTATCGTTTAAGGGGTTTTTTGGTATGCTGAGTACGAATCACGTGATAATTTTGCAATCCAATATGGCCGCAATAAAAATAATAGAATAATATAATTATAATTAACTCATTTATTTACGAAACTCTAATAAATCACTACACTTATTAAATTAGATGCATTTACTACGTCAAACAAAGTTAGCATGCTGTTTCTTTCTACTATACTGTATACTGTGGCATGAGAGTTCACTGCCGCTGCCGGCGCGCGGTGTGTCTTGCGCCCGGGGCGAGGGGAGCGCCAAATGCCTACTTGTGCGCTATAACCGCCCCTTATTGATGAATCCCGTCCCGGCTAGACAGAAGTTCTGCACAAGACTGATAAAAATTTTAACATTAAATTTATGATTAATGTGATTAAATAATTTCAGATAAAATTATTATAGATACTCTATCCCACGAACCTAATAAAACAGGTCATTATTTGACATTCCGTAAATTTGTGAGAGATGATAGCGATAACGGATCCTATACAGATTGTAGTTATATAACAAAAATAAACTCAGGTGGTGTGGAACAAACTTTTACATACAGAACTATATTTATATTAGCCAATAATTCGCGGGAAGGTGGTAAGTGGATTTGTTTATTTGTAACTGCCATTAGAAAGTCAAATTCATATTATTTATTGTCCATTTCAAATTTTCAGAAAACTTTACAGTGATTGTAAATGACTTGAAATTAACACCCACAAGTCGAAATACATACGTATATAAATTTATTATTTGGCAAACCATAAACCTAAAATGTCAAAAGCCAAGTCCATCACAAGGCATTATTGAGGGAAAACTGGACAATTTAAGTGTTCAGAAGGAAGGTACAGTATGCAGTTTTAGTACTTTACTATACTTGTAGAACTTCAGTAGCCTACGACAGAATGGATCTGTTTACGAACGAGAGAGATGATCTGGTCTCATATTTTAAGAATTAGCTACTCATGTCCGCGGCTTTGCCCGCGTAGAGTTCTGTATTCGTTCCCTATTACCATGGGAACATATTCCCGGGATCAAAAGTCTAACCCTGTACCAAATTTCAGTCAGATCCCGTCAGCAGTTAGAGCTTGATGGAGTAGTAAATAAAAACATCTTCACAAACTATCACATTTATAATATTAGTAGGATAGCCAGTTCTGAATTGCGTCCCACCACCCACCCCACCTTTATAGGGAGCTAAATGAAAGCTCTATAAATGGAGGTGTTTAAATAGATTTTTTTTGAGGTGACGATCAGGCAGGAAACGAAGTGCAAATCAAACTAATTTTAGTATATAGATGCAGTCCTTGCACCCCAATGGAAAAAATCCCAGCGGCCCCCATAGTGACGACAGATTGTCATAACAGTGGAAACGGCTGGCGTGATAGACGTAAAACGATAAAAATTTGTGACGTCAAATCATATTTATGTGACAAAATTGTACCCAAGTACAAAGTAAAGATAGTCTGCCTATATTGCATACTAGCTGTTGCCCGCGACTTCGTACGCGTGAAAATTATGTTATAATACCAATTTGATTGCTGTCTGCTTAGCCCCTAGGATATGTAGCGTGATAATATATAGCCTATTTTAAGACCCTACCCCTAGTGAATATTTGTGCAAAATTTGAATCAAATCTATTGAGTACTTTTCGAGATCCTTCCGGACAAAGCAAATCAAACAGACAAACAGACAAAAATTTTTTTAACTATATTTTCGGCTTTGGTATTATTATGTTGAACACCCAGCGAGTATTTTTTTTTTATATTTCCAATGTACAGTTTTGACTTTTCTATCATTTTATTATATGTATAGATCGTTATAATTTCAGATATCATAAACACGTCAGCAAGCCATTATATTACTGTAATTGACACAACATGTCTGCTAAATGGCGCTATATTTCGATGTAACACGAGTAATTTGCAGGCTCAGATCGTATTTAAAAAGGATCTTAATCGTGGTAAGTTTTTATTACCTTGCGATTATTTGAAACAATATAAGCTGATCGCACATTTGTCAGCTCAGCACCGTACGCGCCGCACGCGCCGACGTACGCGCCGTAAGCAAATCTTTGGTATTGCAAACTAATTTTTGCAGTTTCTTTTACCTCTAGTGTGAAACGGTACAGTGAGTGGTATTGTGACAGTAAGAATATCCTTGAGGAATGTATTCTCAGCAGCTTAAAAGTGATGTTCATTTTCAGTATTTCACATGATTTATCCATACATATTTTCGCTCATAACCCCTATAGCCGCGTAGAAACGCCCGTGGTCTCTTAAGCTTGTTGTTTTGTAATCGATCTCTACATCTTCTTACGCTAAGATCGATCTCTACATCTTCTTACGCTAAGATCGATCTCTACATCTTCTTACGCTAAAGTCGGTCCTGAGATGATAAACCGTTTGTGTCATAATTATGGTGTCATATCTATTAACGAAAGTTTCCGTGTTCAGAGGCTCGTAGGTTCCAGCTGCCCAGTACTATGGTAGGTAGTCGTAAAATATAGTTGGGAGCCTTCTGGGTGAGCGGCTTAATAATTTTAACAGTAGCGCTGCATGAATCTTTTTTGAAGAATCTTTGGACACCTAGACAGGGTTCCGACGGTGTTCTTAATTGTTCCCTCCCCAACTCCTCTCTCCTTTTCGTCGGCAAATCATGATTTTTAAGCAAGTTTTTCTAATTTTGATTGTTATTTATACAAATAAATGTTCCTTTGTAATTGTTTTAGATCCATTTGTACAAGGTTTGTCTGCCAGCAATATTCTTTATCAACATAACACTGGGGAATTAGAATGGAAAATATATTATCTGTATGTGCCTGGTGAAGTTTTAAATCTCACTTGTATGACAGTAAAGTCAAGAACACCTAGTTTTGTGTTTAAAGGTAAGAATGTACGAGTACCTATACCTATGTTTAACTAAAGGAATGCCCGCGTTTCCGCCCGGCCGGCCGAAGCTCGGTGATAGCACAAAGAGTTCCTGACTGTGAGAATTAAATCCTTTTTCTCATATGTACCTACAAAATAAAGGAAAAACAATTTTTAAAAAATCATTTTATAATTTAATTAACTCGAAGTTGTTCGTGTTCTTAATAGAGGTAGCCTGTATCTTGGGAAAGCCTGTTCTTTTCAGAATAAAATAGTTGTCTTTGGAATTTCGGCTCGGATAACTGAGTAATGATTTTTTTTCTGTATGTGAATCCTACGCTGTCAATAGGCTTGCTCTTGTAATGTGGGACCGAAAAACCCCTTCGAAAAATGGGTGTTTTTTAATTTGTCCTACGTAATAGGTGGTGAGCCGTATTGCCTGCTGTTGTTGTGACTGCCTGCTTGTTTTTTAGTCGTAATAATAGACATTGTTAAATTTCAGACAAAACAATCTATGCAACGATTAATACCAATGAGAAATACAATACTCAGTACATAAACCACTCGTTTACTGTAAATTCAGAGTTCTTATACAAACCTATCACTTGTCGATCTTCGTACAATTCCAGCATAGATCAAGAGCTGATAATTTATTTTCAGGAAACTTCAGATGAAATGAACGCATCATCACTGACAGGTAAACTAATCTACACCAAAAGAAGAAAAATTTTAATTTTTTGTGTTTGTGTGTGTGTTTGTAATCAATAAACTCAAAAACTACTGTGCCGATTTCAAAAATTCTTTCACCATTGGAAAGCTACATTATCCCCAGATGACATAGGCTATATTTCATTCCCATATTCCCAGGGCAACGGGCGCTACGCGGGTGAAACTGCGTGACGTCCGCTAGTCTATTATATAAAATTAATGTCTATTTACCTCGGTCACGACATCACGCGTAAACGGCTGGATCGATTCAGCTAATTCCTTTTGTAAGGTTCCTTAGCAGAGCATATTGTTGAAAATTTTCAAGTCGCTTAAAAGGCCTTCAATTTGGCTTAACGACTGTGATAAAAAAAAAAATGAAAATATCTTTATTTATTTGAGTTACAAAGTAACACTTATGACCGTCAAAATTTTTGCTTCTACATTTACATTTTGCATTCAATGTCACATAGTGGCCACCCATCCAAGGACCGTCCATGGTGAATGATTGATTTCAGAACACTGTGTCCGTGGGGCCACGAGCGCTTCATAACAACAGATCTTTCAAATCTTTCAAATCTTTATTGTATCAACAAACATTTTACAGTAAAAAATATTGATTTAATATACAGATTAACAACAATATACGCAGAGTATTGTCGAGGATCCAGTGGATATATGTAATGATACGCAGTGGACTGTAGATTGCTGGTTTATTCGCCAGAACTTATCTCGTACATATATTATACAAGAATAATAAAGTAAATTTAAATATAATTTAGTAGTACATCTTGATGTCATCTTGATGGCAGGAAACCAAGGGAATGGAGCCATTCACACCTTTATGAGCAGTCAGAACGTGTCTAAAAAGGCAAGGATGGCTGTACATAGAGGAGTGCTTGTCCCTACACTTATGCATGGTAGTGAAAGTTGGGTGTGGCAGGAGAAGCATGAAAGTAAAATTAATGCAGTGGAAATGAGAAGTTTGCGAAGTATAGCTGGAGTGACATTGAGGGATAAAGTAAAGAATAGTGTGATAAGGGAACATTGCGGTATGACAGAAGATGTAGTGACTAAGATAGAGAAAGGGATGCTCAGATGGTTTGGACATGTGGAGAGAATGGATGGAAATAGGCTGACGAAACAGATTTATGAAGCGAGAGTGAATGAGCAAACTGGTAGGGGTCGACCTCGGCATACTCATGTCGATCAAATCGATAATCTTCTGAGAAAAGGCCAGGTCAAGAGTACCCTTAACCGAAGAGCATGTATGAAGACACTTATGAAAGTTGAAGAAGCGAAAGTTGTCTGCCAGAATCGTAGCAAGTGGAAAGTCATAGTCTCTGCCTACCCCGTTGGGAGACAGGCGTGATGTTATGTATGTATGTATGTATCTTGATGTCCCAAACCGAGTTCGATGGTAGTGCCCAATGTAGAAGTTGTCGAACATCGAACCGGGCCGATCGGGGCCGATGGGGGCTACGATGCGTTTTGATGCGCCGCAACTATTCTGGCTTACCTACTATAATACACTTCTGGACATATCTATTGGCCCACCTTAGAGTTTAGGTTTCTATGGCCCCTTCTTAAATATGATTGCTAGATTAAACAAAAACTATTAATGCAGTTTTAAACCTGATATTATTTTACCATCTTTTTCGATCCTTTAGTCCTAATATAAATTTTTAGCTAGGACTAAACGGAACTGAAACTGCAAGAGCCAATAGATGTGTCCAGAAGTGTATACTTAAAGATTCTTTTAAATGTTGTTGAATCTAATTCTTTTTTCAGAGTTGTCTGTTACAACATTAGGAATAATAGGTGCTGTTATTGGTACGGTATTATGTGCTGTTATAACGTGTTGTACGTGTTATAAGTGCCGGTCTAAAAGGAACATCACTAAAGCACAGGTACGTCGATTCAATATCAGTCAGTCACACCACTACTGGAAGTACATAGACTCTCGCAATTCCCGCCATATTGGAAGGGTGAAAAGCCTCAGTTTCCATGTGGAAATCCTCATGATGGCTATGCGATACTCCTACTGGCTGAACCAAACCGCACAGTCCCCTTAGAGATAATTTTGAATTAGTAGGTATCCTAACGAAATCGATTTAAAAATGTGAGTGAACGGCTTTCCATCAGGCTGGTGGCAACGTCAATTTGGCGATCTAAATATATAAAAAAAAAGAATGATAAAAAAAGAATGATCAAAAAGAATTATCTCGAGCGGGTTGCCTGGGAGCCTCGGCTGAGCCCTCGTAAAGGACAACCCTAAGGCTCCCGAAACAAGGTGCCACGCTCGTGTTGCTCGTTGGTACAGGATTTTGTTTCGAGTATTATTTCTATATGCTATGACTCAGATAGCTGGTCAGCAGGTGTACCAACTTGCAAGTAGACTAGCTTGGACCCTGAAAATGTCTGCAGGGCGTGAAATAACAATTAACAAACACACAGACTTTTATATACATAACATTAGTATGATGGGCGATGGCAGAGGTTTGGTATATTTAGAATAGCACCGCAACTTTATTAGGCACCTATTTGCATAATTTTGTATGATATATCTTCACAGGCGGTTTATCGGAGAGAGGAAAATCATGAATATACGTATATTCAAAATATACGTAACGATGAAACAAATCAAGACTGTGCTATGAGGATTAATGATTTATATATTAGAACTGATGAAAATCATTATACAGAAACTAACAATAAAGCGAAAACTGATGAAGCTAGCAACACATATGCAGAACCTTATGAAATTGTTAACATTAACAAAAATAAACCACGTGATAGCTTTCAAAAGGGAAAAGTGTCATTACAAAGTGGAAATAAAGATATCATTTATAATAACTTAGAAGGAAAATGTTCAGGTTATAGTAACTTGGAACGTCTAAATAGTCCCAATTATAGTAATTTGAATACTATGAATAAATCATAAATCTTGAGTTATTTCTGAATTAATTTGTTGTTTTTTAATATAAACTAGCTGTTACCCGCGACTTCGTCCGCGTGGAAATTATGTTATAAGCAAAGTTTGAACCGTATTCTATTGAGCCTCTAGGATAAGTCGTAACCAAAATGTGGGAACAAATTCAGGACATCCTCCAACTTACCCGGGGAGTTATGCGCTAGATGGATTTTTTTAACGTGAGGAAAATCCCACATGAATTTACTATGACTCCTACTGACTAAAAACCACACGTATCCTACCTAACAGCCTACGGTTGGGAGCCCCGGGTAAGCCCTCTAAAGGATACCCCAGGACTTCGCTAGATGGATAGGAAGAGACCTCATGGTTTTAGTGGGTCCAAGGCCGGTATGACGTACGTGTTTATTAATTAGCCCCTTTAATAATAAAAAGAGTAAGTAGTATGGTGAAGCGCGAATACGATACGTTTGTTAGATTAGGGCCACAGACTGAAAACTTTAAGCATAACCGGAAAAGTTGAGACGATAACACTAACGCTAACGGTAACCAGTAAATGGCAGTAGTTAAACCAAGTTGAAGACCTTATAGATTTAATAATTTTCAAAAATAGGCAGTACTAACGCCTGTCCATTTCAACACGGCAATGCGGCTCGACACCTATGACGTTACGTGGGACGAATTATAAAAAGGTAAACATATAATATGCCTCGATACCCTTTTGGGGATAAAGGCGTGACCGTATGCATGTAGGTACTTATTATGTTTAAGGTGATTTAATTTATGTACCTAGGTATGTCACTGTAAAAGTAAAGTTGTATTTTTAAGAATGTTCATTATAAGCAACGTTTGTGTGGCGTGTTGTCTTAATCCTCACGCCATCGGCGCGGACTGAATTATTTTACAATAGCCTTAACCATTAAGCTCTTTTATGATTAAGCAAACAGGGCAGTTTCATACGCTCCCATGAGTCTGAAGAAAAAATACCTGTCCTTTCATACACCTTATGTACACATTATACATAACAAAGTTGCGAGGGTCAGCTAGTTTAATTTAAATTTTTATGTATGTCTGTCTGTCTTGTTGTCTGAATTTTTTTTTTCAGTTTCATAAAGGAAGTACGTAAAAAACTGTTTAACACAAGTTTCAATGTTGAGGGTTTTGTAGTTCAGGAAGTAGAAACATCTCAACTTTCGCAAAACCTAGAATTCAAGACTCCCTTTGAATGTAAGGGTAAATATAAACTGGCGTGTAGACTTAATCATAAAAGTGCTTTATGATTAATTCTATCGTAAATTTAGAATAGACTTAATCTTTAAGCTCTCTTTTCATTAAGCAAACAGAGCAGTTTCACACGCTGCTTGATGAGTCTGACTGAATTGCTTTAGAATAGACTTAATCTTTAAGCTCTTTTTTTGATTAAGCAAACAGGGCAGTTTCACACGCTGCTTGATGAGTCTGATGAAGAAATACCTCTCCTTTCATAGATCTTATGTGACGTAAACGAAGTTGCGAGGGTCAGCTAGTCTATACATATACTAAAACTGTTGAGGGTCGAGAGTCTACTGAAGCTGAAAATGAAATTTAAAATTTTCATGTGTGTCTGTCTGTCTGTATTCCGAATAAGTATTACGCCGAAGTTACTGAATCGATTTAAATAAAACTTGGTACAATCAGAGCTTATAATCCGAGGAAGGTTCTAGAATACTTTTGATCTCGATATTTTGCGCGGTTGCTTTGGGAGAAGGGATGAAAGACAAAACGGTTTTTAAGTTGTAACTTCTCAATGCGTTATCCGATTCCAATTTTTTTTAGTGTTATAAAGGGAATACTTTAAGGAATGTTTCACAAAAGTTTCCATGTTAAAGGTTTTCTAGTTCAGGAATTAGAGACATCTCAACTTTCGCAAAACCTAGAATTCAAGGATCCCTTTGAATGTGAGGGTAAATCTCAACTGGCGTGTTGGCTTAATGGCGCCTTCGGCGCGGACTGAATTATTTTACAATAGCCTTAATCATTAAGCTCTTTTATGATAACGGGAGAGAACTCTCCCACCCGAGCTCCGCAGTTGGCGGCTTGGGTACCGGTCTTCGAAGAAGACTATCGGCCTCCATGACCGGGGGCCTGAGGACGGTGAGAGGGCTGCTCACCGTCCTTACAGAAGCAAGATCATGACGGCAGCGTGATGGCAGGAATTCACGCACGCCCCCCCTTAGAAGCGGGATCGCACCCGAAACTCCTCCAAGACGCGGCATAGCACCAGAACCATCTCCTAGGCGAGGACGCAGTGGCGGCTGTGGGTCTGCTGGGAGTCCTGGGACATCGTTCCGAGGGAGGGAGGTTTAATACCCACTTATAATACAGGGAGTCAAAATTTTATGTTCAGTGATGAAATTGGAAAAGATATGGGCTTGAAATTAAACTTATTTACCCAGGGAGAGTCATTTATAAATTACTAGCTGACCCGCGCAACTTCGTTTGCGTCACATGAGAGTGAGAAAGAGTCGTACAGTATTAATAATTTAATTAGGTAATATAATCCCGTCGCATTTACTCCCGTCGCGTGTCTTATATTTATTAGAGAGGTGTGGTAGGTATTAATATTTAAAGTGATATAATTTTTCCCGTTCACGTCGCTTATATTAATTACCATTAGAGTTGAACCGCACAACTTTGTTGAAGCGATATAATGGTTCCCGTCGCATTTATTTTTGTCCGTTTTTTGGTACAGAACTCATCGTGTTCGAGTCCGACTCGCACTTGGCCGGTAATATCTTTCAGTTGACTGGCTACTGCTGCAGAAAACGTTTACTCCCGACGTAAAGGTTAAGAAGTAGGTTATTGTAAGTAAACCCCGTTCTTAAAACATTATTCATGGCTGCTCCGCTCCTATTTGTCTTAGCGTGATGTTATATAGCCATTAGCCATCCTCAATAAATGGACTATAAAACTGTGAAATTATTTTGTAATGCAACCAGTAGTTTCTGAGATCCTAGCACAAACTCTTCAGTTTGATAATATTGTGAGCTAACCTTAAAAGAAAGACAAATAAGGTTATTGTGAGCGAACCTTAAAAGATAGACATATGCTGTCCCGGACTTTTTTATAGAACTTTTTAAGAGAAACAATTTTGTAGTACAAAATTTTTACGTAACATTAACCATTTAGGCAGCGTACGCCTCGGAAGCTCTTAGACGGTAAAAATAATTCCCCGTTTTCGAAACATTCTTCATTGCTGCTCCGCTCCTATTCGTCTTAGCGTGATGTTATATAGCCTATAGCCATCCTCAATAAATGGACTATCAAACTGTAAAAGAAGTTTTGAAATCGAACCAGTAGTTCCTGAGATCCTAGCGTTCAAACAAACAAACAAACTCTTCAGCTTTATAATATTAGTATGGATTGCATGCCTCCAGCATCATATACCCAAATTATGAAGTCTATATGTAGGCATAAGTTTCAAAGTAGGGATAATTTGGTAATTTTTATAGGAAACAGGGGCAATATAACAAAACAGGACCTTGTAAAGTATTGTGATACATTAGATTCATTAACCCTAAATAATATTATAATATATACACTGTCCTACAGTAAATCAATGCCAGTTGCAGAGTATATGCTTAGGGAGCAACTGAACTTGACATTACACACTATTGCATATTATAATAAAAAGTTCAATATTATTGACACTAACTCTATTGTTAGAAATAATTATTATTTGACTAAAGGAAAGCATAAGCTTTCAAATAATTGTAAAAGACAGGTAGCAAAATCGCTACAGTATTATATTGATATTTTAGCCAAAAAAATTGGCTACCCAAACTGCTTCTTTTGAGCAGTCTAATGACATAGTATGTAATAGTAGGACTAAGGATATATGTTTATATCCGAGTAATTTAAATTAGGTTATGAGACAAAAGAGCAAAACTCTTGCACTCAATTTGACATGTACCCACAGCAAAATAATAAACATAAGGCCCCTCCGGCCACTGAATCTATTCAGTACGGAAATACTGGTTTACACCTGGTGCACCAGAATGTAGAAGGTCTGCTCGGCGGGAAGGAGTTGGAGTTGGAGCTGTGCATTGATTTTAATGGAATAGACATTTTTTGTGTAACAGAACATTGGTTAAAGCAGCATGAAGTAATGTTGAACTTTAAAAATCATCAGGTTGCTAGCTCTTTCTGTAGGATAAAATGTAAACGTGGAGGCTCATTAATTCTTATTAACAAGGCTATAAAATTTAAAGAACGTAAAGACATAGTAAGCCTCTCTGTTGAACGAGTCATTGAAATAGCTAGTATTGAGTTCGAGCAGTTCATTGTGTTAAGCGTATACAGTCCCCCGGATGCTCCATACACACAGTTTGAAGAAATACTGGAAGATGCTTTGTTTAAATGCCAAAGCTCTAAAAAAGCAGTAGTCGTTTGTGGAGATTTCAATGTAGATATTTTAGATTCTTCGCTGGAACCTTCAAAGAGACGGAAAATGTTGAACTTATTTAAGTCCTTTGGTTTACATAATGTATTTTTAGAACCTACTCGTATAACTGGCACTAGTGCTACTTGTATTGATAACATTTTCACTAATACACACCCCATTAAGAATTGTATAGTAGACCCTGTAAAATCTGATCATCGAGGACCATCTGTTCTGTATGCTAGAAATGTTTCCAGAAGTAAGAATGTAATCAGTTTTGTACCAGTAAACTCGAAACGCTTAGAAACTTTCAAAGAAAATATAGCCAAAAAGATAACAGAATTGCCCGATTACACTACTGTAGATAAATCTTACGCTGATTTATTTAACTTAATACATGATGAGTTTGGAAATTTTTTTACACCAAAAACAGTATCGTTCGGAAGCAGGTCTGTTTTCAGTGACTGGGCTACACCTGGTATTTATAAAAGTCGTAAGAGGCTTTATGAACTTTATTCGGAAAAAGCATTTAATTTTAACCCTGAGTTTAAGGAATATGTTAAAAAATATTCAAAGACCTTTAGACAAGTTTGTTCCTTGGCAAAGTCAAATTTCATTAGAAATAAAATTACAGCTTCGACAAATGTAATTAAAACTACTTGGAACATTGTAAATTCTGAATGCGGTAGGTCTAAAACGAGTGAACGAAGCTTTCATTTAAAGATAAACGGGCGCCACGTCACAGGGGATCTGGAAGTAGCGACTGAGTTTGAAAAATTTTTCAGTAATATACCTATTCATATAACGAATACTCTTAGGTCGTCTTCCACTTCCGCTGAGCAAATATTGTCAGAATGTGTAGATAGCTGTCAACACGCGTTCGAATTCACGACTGTTGACTGCAACGACATTCTGAAAGCTTACAGGGCTATTAATGTTAAAAAAACCGCAGACCTATGGGGGCTATCGGTAAAATCTGTATCTAGTGTCATTGATGTCATTGCCCCTTACTTGGCAGCTGTGTTTAACGATTGCGTTTCGAGTGGTGTGTTTCCTGGTTTAATGAAACACAGTAAAGTTATACCTTTGTTCAAGGCCGGCAGTGCATCTGATCCAGGTAATTTCAGACCTGTCTCAGTGTTGCCGACTTTGAGCAAGATATTTGAAAAATTAATACTTGAGCAGATGCTGACCTATTTTAACAGTCACAAATTATTTCATAATAAACAATTTGGCTTCACTAAAGGACGTTCGACGACCGATGCTGGTGTAGATTTGTTAAAGAGTATTTATGAGGCCTGGGAAGATAAACATGATGCGCTTGGCGTGTTTTGCGATTTGTCTAAGGCTTTTGATTGCGTCCAACATGAGACATTGATCAGGAAACTACAGCACTACGGGATAAGGAACAAGGCTCTCGATCTTCTGACTTCATATTTGAACAATAGAACTGAGAGGGTCGATGTCGGTGGCACACGTTCGGGGGGATCGGTGGTTACTATGGGCGTCCCGCAGGGTTCGATACTCGGACCATTTTTATTTTTAATTTATATTAATGACCTACCCTATTACGTAGGGGACACTAACGGGATTGTTTTGTTTGCAGATGACACTTCCTTAATTTTCAAAATTAAAAGACAACTAGATGACTATGACGATGTTAACAATGCAATCCTAAAAGTAGTACATTGGTTTAACACTAATAATCTTAACCTGAATGAAAACAAAACTAAATGTATTAAATTTACCTTGCCCAATGTAACACAGGCAGAAACCAATGTGCAACTTAATGGCCAAGAGTTGGAACTTGTGAAATCTACTGCGTTCTTAGGGTTGACGATCGATTCTGGATTGCAGTGGGGCCCACATATTGAAAAACTGGCTGGCAGATTAAGTTCAGCAGCATTTGCTGTCCAAAAGATTAGGCATTTGACTGATGTAGAAACAGCGCGAATAGTGTACTTCAGTTACTTCCACAGTGTGATGTCGTACGGTATGCTACTATGGGGCAATGCCGCAGATATAAATACAATTTTTGTTTTACAAAAACGGGCCATAAGAGCCATATATAGATTAGGTCCAAAGGTCTTTCTGCTAGAAAAATTTAAAGAATTAAATATTCTGACTGTGGCATCACAATATATTTTTGAAAATCTTATGTATGTTCAGAAAAAAATATCTAGTTTTACTAAGTTAAGCGATAGACACAATGTGAACACCAGACATAAAAAAAACCTTGCCGTTTATCAATGTAGACTGAACAAAGTCAGTAATTCTTTCCTGGGTAACTGTATACGTTTTTACAACAGGCTTCCAAGCGAAATTAAAAGCATGCCCCTAATTAAGTTTAAAAAGTGTATAAAAAGTAAATTGTGCTGCAGGGGCTACTATACAATTGACGATTATTTGATTGATAAGGAAGCCTGGAAGTGATCTGCTTGCTCTACTGATAGAGTTTTAGTTTATAGTATCTACTTATTGTAAATATGTAGTGCACAAAAAGAATAGCCCGCCGAGTTTCTTGCCAGTTCTTCTCAAGCGGGCCGCGGTCCGAACTGGTGGTACTATTTGCATTGTATTCATTGACGTGTCGCAAGTGCCTATGTATTAGGATTATGCGAAATAAATGTATTTTGATTTGATTTGATTTGAGGGCTTACCCGGGACTCCCAACCATAGGCTGTTAGGCGATACGTGAGGTTTTTTTAGTCGGTAGGAGTCCGGCATAGCATCCACGATGGATTTTCCTTCACGTTAAAAAAAGTATACTACATATTACATGGCTTGTACAATAGTATAGCGTAGCCTGAAATTTGATTTATATTAGTGTGAGCTATGAGATCCAGAAAACTGATAAACTTACTTATTATGGTATATACTAAATGCATATTTAAAAAAAAACACGTAAGCTAATGAATTTGATTATTGTTCTTTATCAAGCCTATAAATTACTACTACTAATCTTTACAGTTAGGTACTTTTGATTTTTGCCCGTAAATACATACAATAAAAATACAAATATGTTTTGTGTCTGTCAAGCCCTTAGAATAATTAAATGAAAGAATATGATATATAATTTCATTGACTGCCTTTGTGGCGTAGTCGGTGTAGTGATACCGCCTGCCGCGCCGGAGGGCTTGGTTCGATTTCTGGGTTGTTCCAATTATTTGTGTGATCCACAAATTTTTGTTTCAGAGTTTTGGTGTTTTCTATGTATAATATGTATGTATTTAGAAATATATAAGTATGTATATCAGTCGTCTGGATATCGCAGCAAACACAGAATTTATTTTTTTCTCTATCGGGCCTCCAAGATATTAAGCGTGATAATATGTAGCCGGTGTGTAAAACCGATCTCTTACTAATATTCCTGCAACGTTTTAGTTTCATCAATCCACATACTTACATATTTCATTACCCTCTGCCTAGTCCCTAGAATATGTAGCGTGATAATATATAGCCTATTTAAAGATCCTACCTGTGAGAGTGGTCTAGATTGCTATTCAAGTAAAAGATTAATTAAAATTATTCAGTAGTTTCTGTATTTTGCACAAATATACAAACAGATTTTCATTGTTCTCTGCTGAGCTCCTAAAATATTTAGCGTAATAATATGTTGTCTGAGTGTAAAACCTATCTCTAACTAATATTCCTGCTACGTTTTAGTTAAATCAATCCAACGGTTTAAACATTTCATTGCTCTCTGCTTAGCCCCTAGGATATGTAGCGTGATAATATATAGCCTATTTTAAGACCACACCCCTAAGTAATATTTGTGCAAAATTTGAACCAAATCTGTTCAGTACTTTTCGAAATCCTTCCGGACAAAGCAAAGCAAACAGACAAACAGACAAAAACAATTCTAATTATATTTTCGGCTTCGGTATCTTATGTAGAACACTCAGCGAGTATTTTTTTGTTAATATTTCCAATGTACAGTTTTGGCTTTTCTATCATTTTATTATATGTATAGATTAGAAATTAGAATTATTGTAAGTGTAAATACACTCGAGAGCAATGAATCCGGGTCACTTAAAGAATGTTAAAAATCTCGGAAACTAAAAATGATAGGTTAATGCAATAAATTGTATTTAATAGACAATGTAATACTCCTTAAATGAAAGTAAAAAAAATATGAGTCACCATACATTTTATTAACACAAAATTACATAAAGAAAAAACTGCCGATCTCTCCTTAAAACAAAAATAGGAAACATGAAATTTTTGAACTTTATTACGATTTTCTTGAATTTTAATACTTCGTATTGCCTCCTCGTGCTTCCATTACTGCGTTTACGCGGTTTGGCATGCTGTACACCAAGTTCCTTATACGATTTTGGGGAATATTCTCCCATTCCTCTGTGAGAGCAATTTTGAGCTCACGAAGCGTGATTGGGGGAGGGTTTCGTTGTTTTACGCATCTGCCTAGCTCGTCCCAAGCATGCTCGATCGGGTTGATATCCGGGCTGCGCGCTGGCCACTCCATACGAGTAATGTTCATCTCTTGAAGGTAGTCATTCACAATCCTACCTGTATGAGGTCGGGCATTGTCATGCATAAATATAGCATCCTCACCTAAATTGACCATAAATGGACCAACGTGATCATTGAGGATTTCTTCCACATATCTTACGCTAGTTAAAGAGCCGTTTTCTATGATCACCAGCTCTGTGCGACTTTCAGAAGAAATTCCGGCCCACACAAGTACAGACCCACCACCGTAGGCTACTTTTTCTTCGATGCATGCTTGCTTGAATCTTTCCCCTGGTCTTCGATACACTCTGTGTCTTCCATCGTGCTTGTAGAGCATAAATTTTGATTCGTCGGAGAACATAACTTTTGACCAATCTTCAATACTCCAATTTACGTGGCTCTGGGCATACCTTAGTCTCGAAATACGATGCCCACGCTCCAGTTTAGGGCCGTTTGCAGGTCTAAGGGGTTTTAAGTTAGATTCAGCAAGCCGACGTCTTACTGTCCATGCACTTGGGTTACTTCCTCCGAGGCGTCGAAACTGATTGGTGAGTTCAGTTCCTGTGAGAAAGCGATTTCGAAGCATGGTGTTCACCAAGTATCGGTCTTCTCGTGCTGTGGTACACCTGGTTCTGCCCGTTCCTGGTCTGCGTAGGTTAGAACCAGTTTCTTCGTAACGTCGGAGAACTCTTTGTACTGTTGACAGCGACACACCGACAGTCCTGGCTGTATCGCGCTGACTCCGGCCGGTTTCCAGCATTGTAAGTATTCTGGTGCATTCTTCAGGCGTAAGCGACATAATTTCAGCTTGATTAATGAATATAGAGCACTATCAACATGGTTTATGTACCCACATAAATGACAGATTACAAACAAAAGCAACACCAAATGCTGTAATTTCGTAGTTCCATCTTCGAAAGTGGCCCTTTTTCAAATTTGATTTTTTTATGATGTAACTTTACAATAACTAAGAAGTTTTAATACCTTCATATAAGGAGTATTACATTGTCTATTAAATACAATTTATTTCATTAACCTAGCATTTTTAGTTTCCGAGATTTTTAGGATTCTTTAAGTGACCCGGATTCATTGCTCTCGAGTGTATAAATGTTATTCAAGTTTTGAGGTTTTCGTGACTAACAATATCTCTCTCATAGAAAACAATAAGCGCTTTGAGTTCTGTAAATGATTACAGCGTTAAGTGTTTTACACTGTTCTCAGTCCTGAGATGGGTGATCATTTGTGCTATTTCTATATACGAGCGCTTCCGAACTTCTGAATGCTCTTTCTGGTCATGTCACAAGCACAGAGTGCATTTTGAAGTACCGAAACTCACGTAAAAAGAAATCCTGGTTTCATATTTTTCATTTTCTTTTCATATCTTTGGTTTAATATGGTTGAAATTTAATAATCCACTTGACTACAATATTTTTATTTTATTATTTTATGTTTTGTTTTTATTCCGATTGTGACATTTTTTGTAATATTTTATGAATAGTAATGAATATGACTGTGTTGACTGTACTTATGTTATTTTTGTTATTGATTGATTTTAGATTTTTTTTTCATGTAATTTTATTATGAACTAGCTGACCCTCGCAACTTCGTTTACGTCACATAAGGTTTGTGAATGGAGAGGTCCTTCTTCATCAGACTCATCAATCAGCATGTGAAAGGGCCCTGTTTGCTTAATCATAAAAGAGCTTGAAGATTAAGGCTATTCTAAAAAAATTCAGTCCCCGCCTTCGGCGTGTGAATTATTTTACAATAGTCTTAATCATTAAGCTCTTTTATGATTAAGCCAACACGCCCGTTTAGAATTACCCTCACATTCAAAGAAACCCTTGAATTCTAAGTTCAGATGCCTTTAATTCCTGAACTACAAAACCCTCAACATTGAAACTTGTGTGAAACAATCCTTAAAGTACTCCCTTTATAACACTGAAAAAATTTTTGGAATCGCATCACGCGTTGAGAAGTTACAACTGAAAAACCATTTTATCTTTCATCCCCTCTCCCGCAGGAACCGCGCAAAACTTTGGGATCAAAAGTATCCTAGAACCTTCCTCGGACTATAAGCTTCAAGTGTACCAAGTATCATTTAAATCGGTTCAGTACTTAGACCATATAACACGGGACTAGCCTTTGCGAACCACCGCATACAAAAATATTCTGCCAGTTTTCATGCAAGTGAAGGGGGAAACACAAAGACATATAAAATTTCATTGCATTTAAAAATGTATTAATCGACAAACGCGTAATGGCTGTTGTGTGTTAATTGTTATTGTACAGTCAACTACAATGAAATGTACTAGTTTAATCATATAAAATGATGTACTGATGTACAGGCTTTTTATAAAGCCAAAAGACCAAATGGTCATGTGCAATGGCAGAAAACAATGCTTAAGTAAGGCGCATCCTGTGGTTAGATGATCTAAGGTTCAGTAGTTTCGGCGTGATACTTATTCGGGATACAGACAGACAGACAGACAGACATGAATAGTTTCAATTACATTTTCGGCTTCAGTATCGATTAGAGAACGCCCTCCAATTAAAATTTTCAAAATATCTTCCATGTACAGACTCTCGACCCTCAACAGTTTTATTATAAGTATAGATAGTAATGAATATGACTGTGTTGACTGTATTTATGTTATTTATTACGGATTGATTTTGAATCTTTATTTTTTTCATTTTTTAGAATGTTTTTATGTAATTTTGAGTAGGTACTTAATATTAACATATGAGGTAAATCGTTGTTGAATACATAAACAAAACAAAACAATTATCTGTTTTGATACTGCAATGGCGTAGACAGTGCGAGTGTAATAACACAATACCGCTGGCGCATGGCGTTACAAATGTCCATAAGCTACGCCGTAGCTACTTGCTACGGTAACCATTATTGAAAAGTTGTCTGTTACATACTTTCGAAGTTAAAGAAAATACTTCGTACCGCACGCTGACGAGACGATAACAAATTTGTATGCCGTAGCCACTAGCTACGGTGACCACTTTTCATTAGTTTTATGTCACTTTAGTAGTAACACAAAATACTGAAACATGTTAGAATAAGAGATATTTTTACTGTTCATAGTGTTTATTTTTTTATATTTATTGACGATGTTACTAAGTACATACCTAAATTTTTTTAACGTGAGGGAAAATCCATCATGGATGCTATGCTGGACTCCCACTGACTAAAAAACCTCACGTAACGCCCAACAGCCTATGGTTGGGAGCCCCTGGTAAGCCCTCGGAAGAATGTCCCAGGACTCCCAACAGACCTAGGGCCACCACTGCGGCCTCGCCCAGGGGGCGGTTCGGGTGCTATACCGCGTCTTTGGGGGGTTTCGGGTGTGATCCCGCTTCTAAGGCGGTCCCTCACGTCACGCTGCCGTCATGGGCCTGCCTCTGTAAGGACTGTGAGCGACCCTCTCACCGTCCTCAGGCCCCCGGTCATGGAGGCCGATAGTCTTTGGCGAAGACACGTCGACGGCGCCCAGGCCGCCGACAGCGAAACTCGGGTGGGAGAGTTCTCTCCCGTTCCCGCCCGCCGCGGCGTCATGCTCGTGAAAGAGACGGCACGCCGTCTCTTTCACTCACATGACCTGCTCGCAGAAAGAGGCGGCGCAGTCCCACTTACTTCCGCTAGAGATCATGGCTGGCACCATGGTCTCGAGCGAGAGAGTGTTACTACATACATACATTACAACATTGAGCAGTCCTAACATCAAACCATGGGGATCGTCAACCCTTAGAATTTATTTAACATTTCATGGTATATGATGCTTAAACGCTATTGTAGAGTTGATAAATTCTTGTTAGCTTATTTCGAGAAAATTTTAGCTGAACTGTTATTAGGTAATTACAATCATTCCATCCGATCGAATCTTTCATTTCTTGTGGTTTCATAATAATAATAATGATCAGCTTACGAGCTGTCCCGACGAAATTTCCCCTGCCTTTTCGTTTTAGCCCCTCTATAAAATAGGGTGCAGAGGGGATTATGGCGAGACTTTGTCTGTAGTCTGTGACTCTGTTGCATTAAACTACGTCACTAGGTCACGTGGATCTTCTGTTAAAAGTTTGAAATAAAACAAAAATGACAGTGTCAATCGGATTGAACTTTCACTTTCACAATAAACGTGTTAGAGAGGGCAGTCTGGTGAGAACGATCTCACGGCTTACTTGTTAATAATTCCAATATTTTTCTTCACAAGAACCTTCTCCTAACAATAACAAACAAAATAAAAATAGAAGGATAGAGGAAAGGAAGCATATGTGGAATACTGTTGGCAATTTGGAATAGTAAGGTATTATAAAAACCAACAGTGCCATCTTCACTATATTAACGTTAACTCTTAGCTCGCACTGTCACTTATAGTTAGGTTTTGACAGCGAGCCAGCCATTGCTCTTATATGGCGTCCAGACACACGAAACCGAAAGCCGCATTTAAAAAAAAAATTAGGTATGTGATTAAATCTGTTTTTTTTTGTGTAATCCTGTGTTTTATTCTTTTCGACCGTAATTAATCTGTTAGATAACAATTGAATTACATAAATTATATGAGATTTTGTTGTTATCCGCGTTTATTAACCTACAAATTCAGTTTCTGTCGGATCACGCCGTGTTGCTAAATTGGAATATATGAGGTGATGGTTATTCGGAATTCGGTATTCCAATTAATGTTCACCATTGCTATTCCAAATTAATATTTTATATGTTTATTTTATTCTATAATTTGTATGTATGTTTTATTTTATTGGTTAAAGGGTTATTTTTTGTGGGTAAACTTCTGAAAAGCGCATACCGCCGATCAATCTGAAATTTTGACCTCCTAATCACGAATATCATAATGAAAATTGGCAAAAAGGGGGGGGGGGGGGGGTGTGGGTGTGTTAGAGAGAGTGAGTGGGTGTGTGTGTGTGTGTATGGATGTGTGTGTGTGAGAGAGTGAGTGGGTGTGTGTGTGTGTGTTTTCTTGAATTTTCGTTATGATATTCGTGACTAGGAGGTCTAAATACGACATTCCACAAAATTTCAGATTGATTGATTGATTCAGAACTTAATTAATATAATTTTGTATAAGTGAAAAAAAATTGGAATATTCCGTATTTCATAATGGTGAAGGTAAGTTGGAATACCTCAATCGTCTAGTGCAGGTAGATTGGAATACCTAACTCAGAGTAGACACTGATTTGAGTTAGTTTGTTTACATGATAAGACTACTTTTCAAAATACTCACATGTTCTTCTAAGATAGTTTGGTATCATGCGTCACATTTCTTATCTAAGCATGATGAATACAAATTGGAATACCCCTATACCAAAATACCTGCACCAGATCTCCAAACAAGATTTCAGACATTTTGTGTTATATTTGAAATTGTACCCACTCATGATGTTCAATTGTTTTAATACATTCAAGACTGATAAACAACTAGTTTTGCTACCATTTTAAGATTGTCTCACGAATCTAGCTGTCACACAAAAGTTTGAAGAGCCCTTAAACAAAGTGGTATTCCAAATATGCTTCCTTTCCTCTATATATTTGTCCAGCCGTTCACGCGTGATTCCATGACCGAGGGAAATACTGATTATTTTTTAGGGTACCGTACCCAAAAGGTAAAAAGGGGCCCCTGTTACTGATACCTCTCTGTCTGCCTGTCCGTCATGAGGCTGTATTTCAGGAACCGTGATAGCTAAAGCTCTGAAATTTTTAGAGATGATGTACCTGTTTTGGTTGCTTCTATAACAACATATTATACAAAAATCTGAAAAAAAAAAAGAAATTTATTAAGGAGGTATTCCATACAACAAACGTTAATTTTTTGCTGTTTTGGCACAGAAGCCCCTGTGCGCGATTGTGACTCGCTCGCCCTTGGCAGGTTTTTTATACACATAGAAGATTATGTATTCATACATAGGACAAACAGGGAGGTCTTTACGGACTTGACTGGCTGAGCATTCTGTTTGGAAACATAGATGATTGCCCGACTGTATGGAAAGGATATTTTTATTTTTCAACGTGAGGAAAATTCTACATGGATGCTATGCCGGACTCCTACCAACTAAAAACCACACGTATCCTACCTTACAGCCTACGTTGGGATCCCCGGGTAAGCCCTCGGATAGATACCCCAGGACTAGGGTATAAGGGAATGGTATAACTATTTTTTTTAATTCAAGGAGTAGTTTAAGTCTGATGACTAGAATTGTTATTTATTACTATAGCCATAATTTTGCAAGCTCTTATTATATAAAGAGTTGGAGACGCTAGCCCGATCTTCGATGTAATGATATTCGTTTTCAATGTATGTGTATTCGTTACTTTCTCGTGGACCCGGGAACATTGCTGGTATCTGGAAATAGATTGATATATGTATTTATAACAGGCAAGTATTTAACATACTGTAATTATTCAAATGACGTCTGAAATAATTGTACATTATGTAGAGATTACTTTGTTTGTTTTGATAAAGGTTTGACATAGTGTCAAACCTGCGCTATTACCATAATCATTATCAATTTATCCTCCCTTTTTAATTTTTTTTTAACGTAAGGAAAATCCTACATGGATTCTATGCGGGACTCCTACCGACTAAAAACCACACGTTTCCTACCAAATGCCTACGGTTGGGAGCTCCGGGGAGCGTGCGTGAATCCCTCATGTCACGCTGTCGTCTAGGCCTCTAGGGCCTGCTTAAGGACGGTGAGCAGACTCCCCAACGTCTTCAGGCCCCCGGTCATGGATGGCGATAGTATTGAGCGATGATTGCGGAACTCGGGAGGGAGAGTTTCTCCCCCTATACCTACCCTAAGAATAACTCAATTACTACGCTACATCCATGCTATACTTAGATTTACATGATTGAAACACAGACTTGCATTTACATTCCACAATTTAATATGCTTTAACAACACCTGACCGGTTTCGCTTTATAGCATTCTCACAGGTATTATAATGTTCTTCACCTTCGTTCGTAACTTGAATGTACCACAATTTAATATGCTGCTGTCCAAAGCAGTGCCCGCGGGCCGCACGCGGCCCGCGACGTCCATTGTTGCGGCCCGCGGAATCTTTTTATCTTCTTACATAAATGAGTAAATTATTTTTCCCGCGACGTAATTGAAATATTTTGGGTATGTATTCGATCAACCCGACGGTATTCCAGTCCGAGCGTGGGTCCTGGCTCTCAAGGAGCTTGGGCCTCGACTTATAGGGCTCTTTAGCGCATGCCTCGTAAAAGGCTAGTTTCCCAAGGTCTGGAAGACAGGGAAACTGGTCTTGATCTGAAAGGCGGGGCGGCCGGCAAATTCCCCATCAGGGTACCGGCCGATCGTATTGCTCGACGAGGTGTGCAAGCTCTTAGAGTGCATTATTGCACAACGCCTCGTCGGGCACTCACACGCGTGGGGCCTGATCTGGCGGATAGCCAGTTTGGCTTCCGTCAGGGGCGCTCTACCGTGGACGCGATTATGCGCATTAGAGGCCTGACGGAGGAAGCGTCTCTCAGGGTGAGGTGGTGGTGGCGGTGTCTCTTGACATCGTCCTACATGTGTAGGGGGCGTAAGCATCGGAATCGAGCCCTCGATGAAGTATCTGGGGCTCGTACTCGGTGGCCGATGGAACTTCGGACATCATTTCCGAAGTTTGGTCCCAAGTCAAAAAAATTGAGAGTGATATAGCACTCTTCACTTATCTCTTAATGGTCGCAGTTGAGAGTGTGAAGATTGATTATCAACTGGAACTGTGTGGTATGCAATCAGACCCCTTCTACAAGGGCAGAAGAAATCGAATTTTTTAAGCTCCTTATTGAACTTTTCCCGAAACTGACTAATTTCGGACTAAAAATGGGCTCGATGATGGGCAGTACCTAACTTTGAGAAAGTGCATATTTCAACAATAAAGTTTATAAAATCGAAATACAGGTCTTCATTGACAGATACTTCACTTCAACATGCACTGCGTCTAGCTAAGTACTAAGTTTGAGGTTGATGATGACAGAATTGTAAAAGATAAATTAATGAGAAAGTAGATAATAAAATAATGATACCTATTATACATGTATTTTACTTTGTTAAATATGTATTTTGCGGCCCTCCAATGTATTTGGCCATTTTTGTTGGCCCTGGGTCCCATCTAGTTTGGACAGCCCTTAGCATATTAAATTGTGGAATTTAAGTGCAAGTGTGTGTTTCAATAATGTAATTCAACAAGTTCCATCAAGTGCCGACAATCGAGAGTATAAATGATATTGATTGACTGCCTCTGTGGCGTAGTCGGTAGTGATACCGCCTGCGGCGCTGGAGGTCGTGGGTTCGATTCCCACCGGATACAAATATTTGTGTGACCCATAAATGTTTGTCTCAAGAGTCTGGGTGTTTCTATTTATAATATGTATGTATTTAAAAGTATATAAGTATTAATATCCGTGGTCTGATACCCATAACACAAGTAGGTTATTCCTAGCTTACTTTGGGATCAGATAGCGTTGTGTGAAATGTCCGTGAATATTTATTTATAGGTATACTTAGATTTAGACATAGGCGGGCGGCGGCGCTTCCAACATTACACCTATTCCAGCAAAAACTTAGACTAAATTGATAATGAATTCTCGAATTACCTCTCTTTTAGTGATTGCATTTGTGTGTTTGCTACATACGTAGTATACAATATAAATTACACTGACGGTCACCATTAGAACTGCTCCCACACAACCGATGATCAGAAACATTGGAGTTTCTGAACCATCTGCAAAAATAGTAATACGATTCAGTGTTTATATTTTTACAAGCTTTTTTTTTAACTTGCTATCTATGTATTATGTATGTAAGGTAGGTACAAAATTTGCAAGTAAGATTTGACCCACTTCTCATGCTCCGATTGAGCTGAAATTTGGCATACTTATATAACTTCGGAGACAATACAAAATGATGGTATCTTGGACCTGGTCTGAAGGTAAAATTCGAAGGTCACCATACTAACTCTTCAATTAAACAAGATAAACCCATGTATTTGGGCTCTCTAGATCACATAAGTTTGTTTTATAAAGCTTGTTTTCAAAAAAAAATTCTTTGTTTTCAAAAAAAAATTCTTATCTAATAATTTGTTTTAGTGTGATAAATTTATTATATTTATTTATTCTATGACTAGTCTTATGCCTACATCGGTTTTAAATTTTTGCTGTTTCATCGTTGCATTGGTCTCAGTTGCGAGTAACTGACAATCGTTAAATGAAGTTGAAGGCTTTTGGGCGGCTTAAAAATTACAACAAATGCGCGCTGGACGGATAGCTTATTATTGTAACTTGCTAGTTATTGAATTTTTCTATCTTACCTTTACTTACTTGACTACCTCGGTGTCGCATTCGGTCTGATACCACCTGTCGCGCTGGGGTCCCGGGTTTCCAGGTCGGTCCAAATATTTGTGTGATCCACAAATGTTGGTTCGGATTTTGGGTGTTTCTACGTATAATATGTATGTATTTAGAAAAGGTATTTAGAAATATATAAGTAGTGTATCAGTCGTCTAGATCCCATAACACAAACTTATATTAGCTTAATTTGGGCTAGATGATGTGTGAGAATGTCCACAAATATTTATTTATTTTTATTTACTTTTATTTGTCTGATGAAATATTAGCTTCGTTCGTGAGCCTTCCTCATTTGAACATGTGATAATGTTTTGGTTTAAAGTGAATGTTTCGCTGATGTACTTCAGATTTATTATATCTTCGGTGACTTTTGAATTTTGTGAAACAGGCACAAGTTTATCTGAAAGTAGAAATAAAATTTAATAAAAATATGATTTACTAGAGGACGTCACGCGGTTTCACCCGCGTAGTTCTCGTTCACGTGGGAATACGGGAATAAAATATAGCTAATGTTCACCGCAAAGAGTGTAGCTTCCCAACAGCGAAAGAATTTTTTAAATCGGTCCAGTAGTTCTGCAGCCTATTCGTTACAAACAAACAAACAAAAAAACAAATCTTTCCTCTTTATAATATTAGTATAGATTGTACACCAATTAATATTTACATACATGTACTAGCTGACCCGCGCAACTTCGTTTGCGTGATAAATGAAGAACCGCTCGACCGATTTTGTGCAAACTTCACTTAAACCATCTACTAAATAGTCTGAACAAAGCCTAAACATTTGGTTTAGATAGGTAAGCCCATTCTTGAGTTATAAAATTACAACGAAAAGTGGCATTGATTTTTATATATATAGATATGGAATACAGGTTTTGAAATGCACAAGTAACGTCATAGATCGTGTTGCAATATGATGGGCGGCCTTATCGCTAATCGCGATTTCATACTGACAGACTTTTGATTTAGAATTTCTGTACTTACAAGATAAACAAAGAAATGAAAGTAAGAATAGTGAAAGGAAAGAAAGGGAAGACCGTGCCCCAGTAACGAGTACTAGTTTTACTGCAGGGGCTACTATACAATTGGTGATTATTTGTTGGACGGAAAAGCCTGGAAATGACCTGCTCTGCTGATTCTCAAAAAATTGTTAAAATGCATAGATTTTAGATTCATTTTGTAAATAGAGCATTAAAAAAGAATAACCCGCTGAGTTTCTTGCCAGTTCTTCTCAGGTGGGTCGCGTTGTGAACTGGTGGTAGAATTTTTGATTTATATTCTGGACGTTTTACAAGTGCATATGTATATGCTTATGTTTAAAAAAAAATAAAAAGTAGTTTGTTGTGCGGAACTTGTGAAATTTGGCAGCAGAGAATATAACGTGCTTTTAGCAAAGACTTCTATTTAAAATGAGGTAGACGCGCCGTACTCTAACAAACGAGATTTCAAAAGCAACACACACATCGCTAAGACTACACTCACTTATAAATAATATTTACGTAATTGTCACCACAATAGCAATATACGAATAGAACAAGAGTAGGTAAAAGAGAAGGCGTATGGACTCCGATTGCAAGCCAAGTACCTATTCTCGAAGTTTTGACTCATAACAGTGCGATCAACGCTGCTAATTAGCTCAGTTTATAGGTTTCAAAAATCGGTGCGTAGGGCATGTCTACCTCAGTTTATATAGAAGTCTTTGGCTTTTAGATGTTCCTTTTTTGGGGTATCTCAATAGTTACCTATACACATAAGGGAACAAAGAAAACTACAACTTGAAACATATAGACGACCGTAAAACAGTGTCCTGAACGGCGCAGTTGCATAAACGGCGGCGGCTGGCGGCAAAATTATGTTATAATGCCAATATGAATGCTCTCTGCTTAGCCCCTAGGATATGTAGCGTGATAATATACAGCCTATTTGAGGACCCTTGTTAATATTTGTGCAAAATTTGAATTAAATCTATTGAGTACCTACTTTTCGAGATCCTTCCGGACAAAGCAAAGCAAACAGACAAACAGATCAACAGACAAACAGACAAAAAAATTTCTAACTATATTTTCGGGTTCGGCATCGTTGAACACCCAGCGAGTATTTTTTTTTAAATATTTCTAACGTACAGTTTTGACTTTTCTATAATTTTATTCTTTGTATAGATAACTTATTAATTACCTCCGTGAAACCAATATAGTTTTGTATTATTTGAAGTGACACAAGTAAGAGGTAGTGTTGTATTCGGCGTGTACTGATAATGTGCCACCCATGTTTTATAATTCATATTGTATTGATAAAGTACATCGCTGGTCGAAAGACCTTGAATACCTGGATCTGCAGAAGAAATTGGTAATTATAAATATAAATAAATATTTACAGACATTTCACACAACGCTATCTGATCCCAAAGTACCTAAGCTAGGAATAATCTGCTTGTGTTATGGGTATCAGACCACGGATATCAATACTTATATACTTTTTAAATACATACATATTATACATAGAAACACCCAGAGTCTTGAGACATTTATGGACCACACAAATATTTGTCTCCAGTGGGAATCGAACCCGGCGCTGGAGGTCGTCTCCAGCGCCGCAGGCGGTATTACTACCGACCGCGCCACAGAGGCAGTCAAGAGGTAATTGGTGACAGTGTGAGTATAAATCAATCAAATTAGCGTAATATTTACATTAAGGAAGCGCTCGTGGCACTGCGGACTCAGTGTTCTGTAAAGGGTCACTGCAACTTTATGCTAGCAGACGTCACGCGGTTTTAACCGCGTAGTTCCCGTTCTCGTGGGAATACGGGAATAAAATATAGCTTATGTTCACCGCAAAGAGTGTAGCTTCCCAACAGTAAAAGAATTTTTCAAATCGGTCTAGTAGTACCGGAGCCTATTCGTTACCAACAAACAAACAAAAACAAATCTTTCCTCTTTATAATATTAGTATAGAAAAATAATAAATATTTGTGGACTTTCATATACATCATCACCTAGCCCAAATTAAGCTCACATAAGCTTGTGTTATGGGATCTAAACGACTGATATACATACTTATATATTTATAAATAGGTAATACATATTATACATAGAAAACACCCAAACACCGAAACCAACATTTGTGGATCACTCAAATATTTCGACCGACCCGGGGGAATCGAACCCAGGACCTCTAGCGCCGCAGGCAGTATACTAACGACTACGCTACAGAGGCACTTTCACTATGACGGGTCCTTTGATGAGTGGCCAGTGTGATCACCCACCACTTAATCATTTTCTGACATTTCCTTGCGAGCGTTCTTGGGAAGGCATGTTAAGCCATTGGTCCCGTTTGCCAGCAAAACAGCAGAGTGTCAAAACCTGCGTATGTCCATTTCTACACGGCAATACTACTCACCACCTATTACTTGGAACCAATTCTATTAAAAAAGGTGAAATGTATAAATGTATACGTATAACCTTCTGCCTACCCCTACGAAGGTAAAGGCGTGGCCATTATGTATGTTTGGAAGTATATATGTATGTATGTATAGTTTAATTTGGGCTAGATGATGTCGTGTGAGATTGTCCTCAAATATTTATATTTATTTATTTACATAAGGTTCTTACCACCATAACGATTAATTTCGAAATAAATGTTAGCCGTCCAGTAGTTAGTCCCATCAGGTTCCTTCATGAAACATTCTATAGAAGAGTTATGTAAATATTTGCTTTCGACTTGGAATTGAAATAATGACTGCGTGAACTCGATAACTGAAAACAGAATAATCGATCTATTAGTATGAAAAAGTTGTGGATTTGCATAAAATGTAGGAATTTTGTCTATACTATGATAAGATATTAATTTCAGTCAGTAAAATTTCTTAAATGAAAAATCTAAACTAAATAAGATTTTTTTTTAAGTGTACCTAACTATAAAAAAATCTAAGTCTATTGATTGCCGAACATCACTGTTGTAGCGGGTCACTCTTTTTAGGGTTCCGTAGCTTAATGGCAAAAACGGAACCCTTATAGATTCGTCATGTCTGTCTGTCTATCTGTCCGTCCGTGTGTCACAGCCACTTTTTTCCGAAACTATAAGGCCTATGCTTTTGAAACTTGGTAGCTAGATGTATTCTGTATACCGCATTAAGATTCTTATATAAAACTAGAAAAATAGCAGTAAATTTTGGCTCAGAACTAAATCTCAATTTTTTTTTTCTCATCAAACCCATACGTGTGGGATATCTATAGATAGGTCTTCAAAAATGCTATTGAGGTTTCTAACATCATTTTTTTCTTATATGAATAGTTTGAGCAAGAGACACTTCCAAAGTGGAAAAATGTGTGTCCCACCTCTAACTTCTAAACTAAGAGAATGATAAATCTAAAAAGAATACATGATGTAGGTACATTGCCATAAAAACTACCAACGAAAATTGGTTTGAACGAGATAGAGCTGGTAGTTTTTTTTTTTACGTCATAAACCGCAATTTTTGGTTAGAAAAATCACTACCACGAACTATAAGAACTTTTATATTATGTTACTTGCTGCTACGAAACCCTTCATGGGCGAGTTCAACTCGCACTTGGCCGGTTTATTTGTATCAGTGACAGTTGCACTTGTCATTTTACTGACTGAGATTAGTATTCGTACTTAAGTTTAATTCTGAAGTACATGTTTTTAACGAATGAATCTGAAATGAAATATCGTAAAAGACTTCCCAAGACTATATATCCCGGGGTCCCGATTTATCTTTTAGGTACGAAACCTTTAAAGTTTTGGAGCCCAAATCAGCCATTGCACTTGGTGATTTACAAATGAGGTCATGTCGAAGAGAAGGAAATCTGTAAACAGAAGCCTGTTCTTGTCTAGCCACCGATAAAGTAAAAAAAATAATCATTTAATCCTACACTTACAATTAAACAGTAGCCACAAAGAACAACAAAATATTTTACAGCATAATAACTGTATGCAAAATATGCAAAATTTTCTATCGATCTAACTAAAAAGTTGTACAGTTGAGAAAGAAAATTAGTTGACCCGTTTATGCCTTAACTGAAAAGTTGTACGGTTGGAAAATAAAATAGTTGATCTGTTTGAGTTTTCCTTTGCCTATGATAGGCTGAATTTATTGATTGATTGATAAGACCCAATGAGATTTTTTGGATAAGTAGCTTACTTTGTGTCACAATGCGTAGCTCACGATCAGAGCTTTTAGCAAGTTGATGTATCGGAAATTTTATACTCTGGTTCCTTTTCTCACAGGTAACTATTACTGGCTCACCATAAATGAACTTATAATTGTAATTGTCCAAAGCATTTTTTATAGACTTTGGTATTAGTTTTACACCATTGACTGTTATAATAAAAGGATCTGAAAAAGAAAGACAGGTATAATAAGTAAATTCGTGTGCTTCATAATGGCTCAGCCTTCGATCAACAATAAGTCCAAATCTGGTTGGGCAGGGGAGGAACATTGCTGTCGGTGGAAGGTGAGCGTTTATGCGCACAGAAAGGTGGCCACCTTAAACCTAATCAAATGGGTCGCAGTCCCAGACGCGGTCGGATTAAACTCATGGAATATATATTGTTGATTGAAGGGCTCAGCGTCTGTTGTGGCGAAGTAGGAAATAGTGTGTATTACGTGGTTGTGATCGTGCACTAGGGTGACCTTACTTCCTGGTCCTGGGACCTCTTTCCGATGGCTTACATGGGGCTCCCGACCTTAAGCAGTGGTAGAATTTGTGTGGTTTTAGTCGGTAAGCATGCATCCATGACGGATTCCCACACTTAAAAAAAAGGTGAGTTACTTGTTGCCATTCATGTACCTAGACGGCAGATGTAATCCAAGTTATATTATGACCTTCATTCTCCTTGGTGGACTATTCCAAAGGTTGGAGACGTATTATAGAAACGGCCGTCACAATAAACTATAAACTCTGCCTGCGCCACAAGCGGTCAAATATTTTTAGATAGATATACCAAAAAAATTTAAACTCCGAATCAAACATTTTTGGAGCATTCTAATATTTGTTCAGACGAAGGTTTTGAATACATCGCAACTGCAGTAGGATACATTTTCCAACACAGCAAGCAGGATTGTACGGTAAAATAAATACTTACTCTGCCTAAAAGGTTTGTAGGCCACAATGAAAATAATTCTGTACGTATATTCAACTTTATGTCCTTCGGATAAGTGTTCGCAGTCTACATAAGATTGATTACTTTCAGATCTCACTGTTAGATGAAAGTACAATAGATTTATTGACGCCTCATCAGTTTCTACCAATTGTTTACCTAAAATCATAAAATTAAATAAATCAAGTTACAGCTTTTTTAAAATTAGTTCTTTTTTTTTATACTACTTAGGTGGCAGACAAGCTTACGGCCCACCGGAAGGTTGGTAACCGTAGCCTATAGACGTTTGCAACACCAGAGGCGCTACACACGCGCTGCCGACCCGGGCGCAGGTTGTGACGACCCACAGTTGAAATATTTCAAGCCGCCCATAAGGCCTTCAAATTGGCTTAACGACTGTCATTTTACCGACAACCGGGACCAACGGCTTATCGTGCCTTCGGAAGCACGGAAACGCTCGTAAATAAATGTCACAAAATGGTCCACGTGGTGGTCACCCATTCATGTCCGGTCATAGTAAATGTTGCTTACTGCAGTGATCGTTTACAGAACACTGAGTCCGCGGGGCCACGAGCGCTTCCTCTGTTCTGAGTTCTGAGGACCAACTACGATCTTCGGGGCCCAAAATCGCCTATTCTACACTTGATGCAGCTGCTGAGTTTGCTGACCAATGGAAGCGAGAGGTCAGCCCGGCAGACTGGCAGTTGCTAAATATACAAAGCGGAACATAAAAAGTCAAAGATTCAGAGATTCAAAGAAGAGGAGCTATAACTGGATCGCAGAAATAGGCTTAAATGAGCTAGACACCTTCACCAAGAAAGAAATAAATTACGCTTGCCTATCAGAGAGACTCTCGACCGCGACCCGACACGAGCATAAATTGCTCAGCTCATACTTAAGATTGAAGGGATGTCTCTTCCTAAGGAGATCCCCATTTTAAGGCGTCCTGCCATATTTTAAATTTAGCTCGCCAAAATGATGCCGTTCGCCTATTGGACAGCCGTAAGGCTACTATCACCTATCACACCACTAGACGTCCTAATGATGTGTCTCTTGTCTCTACGCTTGACTTGAAGAATCAGGGATTGTAGAAGGAGGGAAATATGTACAGACGAATTTGAGAATGCATGGTCAATCCGAAACGAAATTGCTTTGCACTGAGAATTGACGCCATCTCTCGGATAACATTGGAAGTCAAGTATCTAGCGTTGCCGATTTTTTAATACCTCACACACTTAGACCATATATCACGGGACTAGCCTTTGCGAACCACCGCATACAAAAATATTCTGCCAGTTTTCATACAAGTGAAGGGGGAAACACAAAGACATATAAAATTTCATTGCATTTAAAAATGTATTAATCGACAAACGCGTAATGGCTGTTGTGTGTTAATTTTTATTGTTCAGTCAACTACAATGAAATGTACTAGTTTAACCTTATAAAATGATGTACTGATGTACAGTGCTTTTTATAAAGCCAAAAGACCAAATGGTCATGTGCAATGGCAGAAAACAATGCTTAAGTAAGGCGCATCCTGTGGTTAGATGATCTAAGCTCACACAGTAACGCGATTATTGTCAAAATAGTAACTCATTATTCTTTTGAGTAATGTAAATATGCCATCTCGTACATTTTATGTGATTCTAAGGTGTCTATGCAATATTATATTCAAGTAAAGTTGCGCCATCTAGCGGAGTTTTTGTGAATTTGGACTCAAATGTGCATGGAATTATAGATCGTAAGGGGCCCCATGCAATATTGGCGGTGACTGTACGTTAAAACTGGGCTGTTTTGCCTATTCTGAGACTCGAAGAGTCTGACTCCTCTGAAATGCCGAGTCTGACACTAAACCACACTTAAAAAAATCCCAAATACTTTCCACCGTCGTAAAAAGTACTTACCATATCCATCGTGGTATTTTAACCTCAAACTGCCGTAATTGTAACTGTTGCTGCAAGTCACATCTACAGTTTCACCCTCTTCGCACAGATAATAAGTTGTATTATCATTTTGGTTTATTGACTCGCCCGATATTGAAATTACTAGTGGCGATTCCAGCATGAATCCTGCAACAGTTAATTTATATTTTTGACTAGCGAACGTTAACCGTGCTCGAACGCTCTGGACGCAATGTGTGAGTGTGTCAGTCTGTGGCGAGCGGTGCGTTGATAGAACGTAGCCATGGGCATCATATCAAATCAAACAATTCTTCAGAGCATAAACCATTGTGCAGGCGGTAGAATACGCACAAGGAGGCAAAGTCTCTCCTGTCGCAAAGAGGTTCCACACCACCTGCAAGCATAGGATCGTTGACCACTCTTATGACTCGCCTTTGCACGGAGTCGAACGGAAGAAGCTGATATCCCTTGAGAATACGGGAATAAAACATAGCCCATAAGCCCAGCGATCGATATTTGAAAATTTCTTTCACTGTTGGGAACTGTTCTAAACAATGAAAAAATTTTTCAAAGAAGTTCAGTAGTTTCGAAGCCTATTTGTATAGAAACGTATTTATAATATTAGTACCTAACTCTAAAGACTACGTATGCCTATCGAATATCGATTATAAGGCAAGTAAAGTAAAGGCCCTAGGGTTATTTTTCTGAGGGCGCACTCGGATCTCCCGGTTGCAGGCAAATGGCAAGGCACCATGTGATTGTATCCGCGGTAGGAGTCCGACATGCCCTAAATACTCCATAAAGATTTCCACACGTAACCCACCTAGTAGGTAGACCTACCTAGTAGATAGGTACACTACGTCTTCTGTGGCGAGGTTTAACTGTACGGGTAAAATTAAATGATAAAATACGTAGCATTGAATTTTTACACAATTTCTGACAGTTAAACCTCGCAACAGAAGACGTAGTGTACCTACCTAATAGGTAGGTACATTACGTCTTCTGTTGCTCGGTTTAACTGTCAGAAATAGCAACAGAAGACGTAATGTACCTACCTACTAGGTAGGTACACTACGTCTTCTGTTGCGAGGTTTAACTGTACGAGTAAATGACAAAACAGCATTGGTAGTTCTAGGAAAAGTGATTATGATGAATATTATTAGTTTTATTGACGCAGTTCACTTACGTACTATTCTGACTCACGGTGTTAAGTGCAAAGACTTCTATATAAACAGAGTCTCTGGTTAAGAGTGGTACCTACCACAATTGCAACTTTACAGGTTCTTTTAAACACGCTTTTGTTAGCTTAGCTTGATTATATATGTATGTATGTATTCTGTGAGGACGGTGAGAGGGTCGCTCACCGTCCTTACAGAAGCAGGCCCATGACGGAAGCGTGACGTGAGAAACTCACGCACGCCTACCCTTAGAAGCGGATCACACCCGAAACCCCCCAAAGACGCGGGATAGCACCTGAACCACCCCCTGGGCGAGGCCGCAGTGGCGAGCGTAGGTCTGTTGGCAGTCCTGGGACATCCTTCCGAGGGCTTACCCGATCTCATAGCCATAGGCTGTTGGGCGTTACGTGAGGTTTTTTATTCGGCATAACATCCATGAAGATTTTCCCTCACGTAAAAAAAAAATGTATGTATTCTGTTTCCATTTCTATTTCTATGTACCGTAGGTACTTCAACTGACTAACAGGACACGGTGTCTACCATCCATCTAGCGAAGAGCGCCTCTGGTAACTCCTGAATGGATGTCTGATTACTTCTGTTTTAGTACTTTTTTGTTTTTGCCCACACGATCAAAAATTAGAAACTGGTTCACAATTCTATTGCCGTTTTGAAACGAATAGTGACAGCCTGTGGTTACCTGTCGTTATCGGCTTTCAGTTTGACTTAACGACTACCATGTAATCCCGGTAAAACCAAGACTACCGGGATTGCAACGGCTTTGCGTGACACTGAAATGTTCACAAACGGAAATTGCAAAAACGTGCACTGGTATGGATTATATAATACTGGCTGATGCCTGCAGTTTCGCCAGCGTAATTTTTTTCCCGTTCCCGCTTCCCGTACGAACTTGTTCCCGTTATTCCAGCCAGACCATATACCACAGAGTATGAATGCTACGTATAAAATATATTGCAATCAGTTAATTTGTTTTAAAGTCAGTTAAGTTTACCCGAACTGCCGAAGAAAGGAGGGTAATGTTTTTAGAGACTATGTATGTATGTATGTATGCATGTATGTACCTATGTATGTATGTCCAATTCTTTGTCACGTCCTACAGCCTGAACGGCTTGACGGATTTTGACATGCGAGGTGTCATTTAATTCGTCGTAATTGTGTGAGTGACGCCAAGTATACAAATTTAAAAAAAAATCACAATGGGATACTTTTCGCGCTAAAATGAAATCCTTCAATATTTTTCTTGCACGCTCTACAGCCTGAACGGCTTTACGGATTTTGATATGCGAAATGTCATTTGATTAGTCGTAATTATGTGAGTGACACCAGTAATACTAACTTAAAAAAAAAAATGGCAGATTTTTGGCGCTAAAATGAAAACCTTGAAAATTTTTCTTGCACGCTCTACACTACAGCCTAAACAGCTTTACGGATTTTGACACGCAAGGTGTCATTTGACTCGTCGTGATTGCGTGAGGTCCCTTCACTACACAAAAATTAATAACTCCACTTCTTCTAAGATAACTAAAGTAAAAGTTTTAAATAAACTTAATTATTAAGAATACAAAAAACTCGACTGCAAAGTAATAAAAATACAACTGAAAAGCAAAAAACAAGCTCTACATTTCTTTTGTAATTTTCTTTAGCTACTTTACCACTGTATCTCTTTATACTGTGACTTTACTGTTTTACTTTGTTGGCAATATTTGCAGGCAGGAACAAGTTATGGAGACATTTAGCTATCTTGTAAACCACAACGCACATAGCTTGTTCCTGCTGGCAAATGTTGCCGACAAAATAAAACAGTCAGTTGTATTTTTACTTTGCAGTCGGGTTTTTATTATTCTTAATAATTAAGTTTATTCCGAAATTTTTTGATAGTTGGTTAAGTCGTCATACCAGCATTGTGACTATTTATTCGTAATTGGATAAACGTTTTGGATCATATTCGAGGAATTAGAGAATATTATCTAAGCTATGTGAAAATGACAAAAGCCGCAGAACCGTGTGCTGTGGCATAAATTGGGCGAAGGCCTACCGTCCAGGAGTGGACTGCCATAGGCTAATTAGATTAAATAAAAAAAATAAAAAAATGTTCACGGACATTTCACACAACGCTATCTGATCCCAAAGGAAGCTAGGAATAACCTGCTTGTGTTATGGGTATCAGACTACGGATAATAATACTTATATACTTTTTAAATACATACATATTATACATAGAAACACCCAGACTCTTGAGACAAGCATTCACACAAATATTTATCTCCGGTGGGAATCGAACCCACGACCTCCAGCGCCGCAGGCGGTGTCACTACCGACTGCGCCACAGAGACAGTCAAAATTGATATGTGAAAATTGTGGATAGGTACTCGGGTACTCGTAATCCATGGGATTATTGTTTTTATACAGTTTAGTATTAAAAAATCTACATACCAAGGCTCTCGCAATACACAAATAACTGTACAACCAACAACCAACATATTTTGTTCATTTTTCCTCATTACTCGTATTAAATGAAATTACTGAATTACAATTTAATTTAGAAATCGCTTACAGTAAACATCTCATGTCAAGCGTACGGGTACAATGTCCAATAATATAACATTAATAAGGTTTCCAGACCGCAAAGTGTCGTCCTCTTTCAGAGAATTAGAAGTCGGTAATTATAAACGTTGTGGGCAAAACATAGCTCAAAAAATAATTTCAACCTGCTCTAAATAAATATATATATACATATTTGTGGACCTTCTTACACAACTATGTATATTTATATATAAAAAATTACGCCTTATGCAAGCGTGGGTAATATTAATCAAAATTGATTCCCTTGGAAGAACAATACCTACCTGTAAGTGAACCTCACCAGAAATCCGTTTTATCTATATTGATCGAAAAAGAAAACAGGACTGACTTCTAATATCTTTGGTTTTATCAAATTGGCGATCTCTAGGATCATAAGTATACATCCGAGGCTCGTTCCAGTATTTAGTACATAGTGTCGGAAACCATAGGGTTATCCTTTCAAGGGCCTACCTGGGACTCCTGGCCTTAGACAGATGGCAAGGCACCGTGTGGTTTTAGTCAGTAGAAGTCCAGCATGGCATCCTTGAGAATCCACATGAAAAATATTGTTTTTTGATGCATAACCAATCTTGGTACTTGATCTAACTCAAACGCTGAAACGAGCGCTTCTTAAGAATTGTAGAATTCCATTGACCTAAATTTGATTCCGAGTAAAATAACGATAGGTAGGTATTTCCTTATTTATCGGTCTGCTCATTAAATAACCTGCGTTATCCGCTAGTGCAATTTAAATTTATATTATTTATGCAACATTTTGCAGCAGCTCAACTGTGTACTATTCTTTCTATTAGCAGATAGATATTATGTCATTCCAGACGGTAATCTAGTGCTGTACCTCTCAAAAGTACCTATTACTATTCGTATTAGCGTGATGTTATATTGCCATTAACCATCCTCAATACATGGACTATTAAATTGTAAAATATTTTTTGAAATTCAACCAGTAGTTTCTGAGATCCTAGCACAAACAAACACTTCAGTTTTATAATATTGTGAGCGAACCTTAAAAGACAGACATATGCTGTCCCGGACTTTATTTTAGAACTTTTTAAGAGAAATAATTTTGTAGTACACAATTTTCACGTAACTTTAACCATTTACGCAGCGTACGCCTCGGAAGCTCTCAAACGGTAAAAAATATTACCCGTTTTCGAAACATTCTTGATTGCTGCTCCACTTCTATTTGTCTTAGCGTGATGTTATATAGCCTATAGGTATCCTCAATAAATGGATTATCAAACTGTTAAAGAATTTTTGAAATTCAACCAGTAGTTCCTGAGATCCTAGCGTTGAAACAAATAAACTCTTTAGCTTTATAATATTAGTATGGATTTATTACTGAAAATCACGCTGTAGGTTTACCAAATTTCAGGCAAACTAATTCAGGAGTTACAACTCTTGAATCAGTTTGGCTGAAATTGACAGATTCTGGATTCTCTACTTTTTATCCCGGGGAGAAGTTCCTGTCGAAAACAGGTACGGGATAAAATCAACACGCGGGCGGTTAAAGGTTAGCTAATAAATTGAGGAAATACTGGACAAATAAGGAAAAATTGATATTCTTACGAGATTGTGTCCCTGGTTGCCGAGCGACGTCCTATAGCTAAAAGATGGTAGTTGCAAATATTACTACGTACCTATTAGGTAAATATCCATCAGTCCCGGTAAGATTCAAGTAAATTGGGTAAAGTACATACAATACATACACACAGTCACGCCTTTATCCGTGCCTCTATTTAAAGAATCCTTATGGTTTTATGTCCCACGTAATAGGTGGTGAGCCTATTGCCGTGTTGAAATGGACAAATGGACCTTTCAAGCCGCCCATAAGGTCTCCAACTTGGCTCAACGATTGTCATTTTAATGATAACCGGGTTTCATTTAGAGTTTTCCTTCTCTACGCAATGGATCGTTTTGGGCAATTGTTACCTTAGTCGCCTCTTACGACACCCTCGGGATGAATTGGAGTGGCGACATTTTGTACTCTTTCCCGTTGCAACACGGGGCCCCGTCGCCACACGGTAAATATAGTGTACTAGCTGATGCGCGCGGCTTCGCCCGCGTGAAATTCGGTACCCGTTCCAGCTTCCCGTGGGAACATATTCCCGGAACGTAAAATAGCCTATGTGTTATTCCAGACCATAAGCTATCTATGTACCAAATTTCAGCCCAATCAGTTGAGCCGTTAGAGCGTGATTGAGTAACAAACATCCAAACATCTAAACATCCAAACATCTTCACAAACTTTCACATTTATAATATTAGTAGGATTTTACATTTATACACTGAAAAGAAAAAGAAAGTTGCCATTTTTAGATGGTATTTTTCTGAAACATCAAACGACAATAGTAACGCTTATAATATACTTAAATGAGAAAGTATGTTAGTCTGCTTATCGTAACACAAACGCTCATACTTATAGAATTCGGGACTTCACGCGAAATACTATTTACTTACATTCACCAACGTTTCGAGCACGTTGCAGCGCCCGTGGTCGCGGTTGGACTGAGGCGAGAATCGACAAAAACCACGAAGTTATTTCTTGTCGAACTACCCTCCGCTGCGCGTTGTTACAACGAAGGATAAGGCCGGCGACACACTACACTCACTACGTCAGTTTTAATTGGCACAGTTTTACGTTCAAGTTTATTTATCACTGAATTCCACATCCCGGAGAGCTTATATCCATCATCCCTATTGAAATTTTTGTGTTTTCTGATTTCAATGGCTTCACGCACCATACGTGGATAATAATGGCGATCAGTGGAGAGGACTTTCGGTTGGTGAAGTTCGATCCAGTGATTAATGCCCGAATCGAGGTGTTCTGCTATTGCCGATTTGTTTAACTGACGATTTTTCACAGCTGCAATATGTTCTTTGACCCTTTCCGCGATGGTCCGCTTGGTTTGGCCTATGTTGGAACTACCGCAGCTGCAATCCACTTTGTAGACACCTGGTGTTTGCAGAGGAATGACGTCCTTTGGTGTTCGCACGTACCTAGCCACTTTGGTTAACGGTTTAAAGATCGCCCGTATGGAGAACTGCCGTAGACACGACGCGATCTTGTCCGTTATTCCCTTTATATACGGCAGATAAGCTGGTTGACGTTCCACCTCCGGTCTCACTGTCCTCTTTCTACTACTCGCTGCATACCCATTAATCTTCAGTATCTCCTGAACATAGTCCAACTCCTGCTGTAAATGCTCAGGGTCGCAGAGGTCATTGGCTCGCTTGATGAGCGTCGAGCTGACTGATTTCAAATGAAGTGGGTGATGATGCGAGGAGGCGTGCAGGTATCTGTTTGTGTGAGTGGGTTTGCGATACACAGTGTGGGCCAAGGAACCGTCTGTTCTCACCATTAATTTGACGTCAAGGAAAGACAATGACTTGTTGTTCTCAATTTCATACGTAAACCGTGTTTTTACATGTAATGAGTTGAGATACTCGGTAAAACAAATCACCTGCTCCTGATGTAACACAAACGGTAAGGCACTGAAAAGAATGATTAAAAAAATCAGTTTGAATGAATAAAATACAACATATAATATTATCTTCGCCTAAACTAAAATATGTCATTAAATGAGCCATAAATCATTATGAGGAACTGTACAAAAAGTATAAAATACTTGAAAAGCATAAATTAAAATTACACTATTTGAATATTTCAAGTGCATTTTTCTGTGCAAAAATGTACTTATGTACCCCTCCCAGTGCAAAGGTAAGTGCAAATTTTGCACTTACCTATTTTTGCATTGAGGTACACATTATTTGGGTTATCACATATGTGTACCTATAATACTTGGTATTACAAACAAATCTAGCATTGCAAATAGCAGTACATAGTTTTGAAAAATAAATATTTAAGTATTTTTGAAATCGCTTGAAATAATGAAAATTATCTTAATATTGTTTATCTCCATATATTTATTTAAGTGTCACAATATTATTGGTATGTTTATTTTATTTTCTATGTTAAATGTAAATTATACATTCATTGATTATTTTTTATTAACAAGTGAAACTTTTTCTCAATCTGCGATAATTACGAGTGAGTGTCAAAAAGCATGTAGGCAAGATATTTAAATGATTTTTGAAAAATTTGAAGTACCGCGCTCGCAATATGCAAAGAGAAAATCAAATATCGCGATATTTTTAAAATTTACGTTTCCTTAATTTTCATATTTCTATCCGAATTTTCTTATTTTTTTTATACATATGTATAAATTTTCTACATTGCAGTTAGAGGCGAGAAGTTACAGTACGCGTCGATTACACCAACTCGACAAATACGAGTGATCCGTATTGAAAAGTCGATTCCAACTTCACAATCACAACTTCTGCAGCTGGTCTTTACAGGATTTCAGGCTACAACTGTGAAGTAAGGTTACATGGATTAAGTACTTCTAAGCTCACATTTTTTAATTAAAGGCAGACTGACTGTACTGCCGGGCCTTAATTCAAACTGAATGACGTTTCGATCAGGTGCACCCACAGAAAAGAAAGCCCAGTGCACCCGCCCTTTTATTATAGCCCAGCGGTCATGCATATAATTGGAATATTAGTTCAAGGAGTGCAATAAATCCCAGCAAGATGCTCGGATCCAAGCCTGCTCAAACTGGTGCTGATGCCAGCACGCCTTAGACCATATATCACGGGACTAGCCTTTGTGAACCACCGCATACAAAAATATTCTGCTAGTTTTCATAGCGGGTGAAGGGGGAAACACAAAGACATATAAAATTTCATTATATTTAAAAATGTATTAATCGACAAACGCGTAATGGCTGTTGTGTGTTATTTTTATTGTACAGTCAACTACAATGAAATGTACTAGTTTAATCATATAAAATGATGTACTGATTGATGTACAGTGCTTTTTATAAAGCCAAAAGACCAAATGGTCTATTGGCTTGGCAGAAAACAATGCTTAAGTAAGGCGCATCCTGTGGTTAGATGATCTAAGCAGCACGCTTATGTACTTGGCACTCGCTCCCTACATTAAACAAAAATTAAAAAAGTCACAGCTGCTCCTAGCTGTCAATAAAAGCGGTCGTCAGTCTTTAAATTCAGGTAGGCTTTGGAAGCATGTCTTAAGCCAGAAGGTAAACTGAAACTCGGAATTTGGATTTGGGAATTCGCCTCTAGGCATGGGGACTGGGAACTGAAACGTTGACTAAATAAATATTCACGCACATTTCACACAACGATATCGGATCCTAAAGTAAGCTACCTAAGGGAAATGGGAACGGGAGTAGGGCAAGGAAACAGGAATGAGAATGAGAACGAGAATGGTACTGGGGCTGGGAACTAAGAATAGAACGGGGAACAAAGTTCATGATCTTTAATTTGCTGAGTTTGTCTCTGACTCGAATACCTTTTTTTTTTTTGTTTAACGTGAGGGAAAATCCTCATGGATGTTATGCCGGACTCCTACCCACTAAAAAACCTCACGTCTCGCCCAACAGCCTGTGGTTGGGAGCCCTGGGGAAGCCCTCGGAAGGATGTCCCAGAACTCCCAACAGACCCACGGTCGCCACTGCGGCCTCGCCGCCTGCGGCCTCCCCTGACTCGAATACCTAGCGGAATAAGGAAAAAGATAAGAAAAACATGATTGTACGCATAGATTTAGGATTTTTTGCTACTCTCAAATTGTACGAGTATAGTGATATGAAGTTCGCTGGCTTTTAGTTTAAAATAAAAAAGATAAGTCCTACAAAAATTGGCTACCTACTTTAGTTTTGTCTTTGGATTTCGCCATGACTTTTGGCCAGCATAATATTTTTACAAAGTAAAATGTTATTTTTTCAGATGTCGAGTAGGAGAGTTCTTACTAAATTTTGAACTTGGAAAAAATCACTTCGTTGTCAATGGATCAACAATATTACGGGTAAGAAAGTGTTTTCTAGAAATAAATTAATTCTAGTAGCCTCGCTGACTTAAGAGCCTACCAGACGCCAAATTGTTAAAAGACGATAGAAGATATACATTTTAGCGTGCAAGAAAGAGAGAGATGCGAAATAAATTAATTATAAAAAAACTATAACCAATATGAAAAAAATGCTCTAGTGCAAATGAAGATTTTACTATTGTCTTTCCTATAAATGTTTTGTATTATAAAAAACAACTTATAGCATACGAGATCTGGCTTAAAATTTCTTCAAATCGAGGTATTTTCAACACAAAAATCTATCGAGGATTTTATCAGTGATCTTGTTTCGAGCCTAGAGCGTTTTTAGTTCATGAACTGAAGTTGTCTGTGTTCAAATTTTAATTCAGCAGACCTCACTCACGAGCCCTGAGATCTAGATCAAAGTAATAGTCTATTTGGCGTCATATGGACTCTTAAGTGTTCTGTAAACGTTCATTACAGTAAGCATCTTTCATAACGGGTGGACACTTTGTGACCTTTCTTTATAAGCGTTTCTGTGCTTCGGATTGGTGAGCCAAGAAGGTACCGGATGTTAGTGGTAACATTGCAGTCGATATAGTTGAATTATTTTACCTTAGACTTAATCATTAAGCTCTTTTATGATAAGGTAAAGGCACTAATTTCGCTCGCTCGCTCACCTTTCAGCCTGGTGATAAAATACACCTCTCTCTCTCTCTTTCTCTCCCTCTCTCTCTTTCTCATTTATGACGTAAATGCAGTTGCGCGAGACAGCTAGTTAGTATGTGTTTCGGATTTTCCTTCTCTTCGCCATTACCTCGACTGATAGTCAGCAGGTAAACAAAACCACTCACAGGTGAGGCCGACTTGTACCCCGGGACATAGTAACTTTTCATTACTTTTCAAATCTACATAAGTCAACCCAATTTGTTGATTTTTACCTTTACTACTCCGCTCCTTTGTGTAGCGGTGTGATGATATATTACACCTACAACAGGTGTCTCAAGGGTCTAGACAACTTCACTGAAGCTTTACCTCTTCAAAATAACAAAATAGATCTTATGTTAATTACAGACTTATGCCAAGAAGTACATGAGCACTAAATGGCAGTGTACATTAACAAATCCATTCAACGATCGAACCATGTACATTTTAAATGTCCGAGTCAAAGCTGCAAGTAAGTATTATTATTTAAAACTAGCACTTCAAACGACTAAAACAACACGGTTTATGGGTCTGTCGGGAGTCCTGGGACATCCCTCTGAGGGCTTACCCCGGGCTCCCGGGCAGTGGTAGGGAACGAGGTGTTTTAGTCGGTAAGAGTGCAGCATAGCATGCATGAGGAATTTCCACAAGAAAAATAGTGGAAAAACACCACTGAGTCCCTACCCATTTATCCGAAAGATGTCTTTTCTACGCTGACTTTTCTACGCGAGGATTTGAAAATACGCTATTGCAATCAGTAGGTACGTTCTAATTAAATCGGGCGTAAATTTCGGCCAACAAATCAGTCGCTCGTGTGCGTGTGCACCGCTGTTATTCTATAGCTCGCTGAAATGACATTGCCAGCCTGATGAAAAACCAATGGCGACATCTAGCAAATTGCGGATCTCTTGTAGTCATAGTCATTGAGTTAGCGACCCAATAAAATCTTATGTGTATTTTTGCAGAGGAAGTAAAAGTAACAATAGATGGAAAAGAGTTACAAAATTTTACATTATCGGATAAATCGATCTTGGATTACGATGGTAGTACCGAGTATTTATGCGAGGAGGGTGAAACTCTCGATGTGGCGTGCATTAACGCTTACAAAGTTGGTACTGTAAGATTGTGGTACTATGACGGCATTGGTAAGATTTATTTTTCATATTCTGCTAGCAAGATATGATTTGGTTACTATCACAGTTCACAGGCAGCCCAATAATGTGCTTTTTCATGCTTCGTTTAAAGAACACGAGTTGTTATGCAAAAATAAATACGAATTGAATTACATATTAACGATTTTCTTTCTTAAGTTTTGGAGTATGTACTGAACATTCATAATACACTCAGGGACAAATTTAGAGGAACGCAAAAAAAAAGGTCGACTACATTAATTTTTTTATACTTACACACTGGCCACCTATAACAGCATTTGTATTATTTAAAGAAAGACATTTTATCGTCTTTTGTTTCAGAATATCATTTGTTTTTTTTTCTCTACGTAGTAATGTAATAAATGTGTGTCGTAACTTCGTAAGAGAACAATTTAAGAGTTTATTTTCGTATTTGAAAACTTTAGTAAATCTTTTTTTTACAAAAAATATTCGTCAGAGTGTTACTTAGAGACTTTTTAAAAAGACTGAAGTGATAATGCCGGATCTCAACGTAGCACAGGTGTCCAAAGCTGTAACTTTAATCGAACAAGGTTACACTTACAATCAAGTGGCTCAAATGTTGCGAGTTTCCAAATCAGTTATCTTTCGCAACGTAAAACGATACCGGCAGACAGGCGAGTACACAAGATGCAGAGGACAAGGGAGAAAAAAGAAGACCACAGCTAGGGACGATAGATTTATCGTAAGCAGTGTGCTAAGAAATCGTACCTCGACGTCTTCTGAGGTAAGAGCAAGGCTCCAAGAAGTCCGAAATGTGGCAGTTAGCACTAAAACGATACGAAGAAGACTTAAAGCAGCCGGAATAGAGGCATTTATACCTGCCAAAGGACCTCTTCTTACCACAGGTCATCGTGTAGCTCGGAGTAACTTTGCTCGCATTCACCGTCACTGGAATGACAATGACTGTGGAAGAGTATTATTCACTGATGAGTCCAGATTTTGCCTTAAGCCAGATGATGGAAGGGTGAAAGTGTGGAGACGACCAGGAGAAAGATATGCACAGTGTAACATTGTCGGAAGAGAACCTTACGGTGGAGGGTCAGTGATGGTATGGGGCGGCATTTCCTTAGGAGGACGTACGGAGCTCCACGTCTTCGAAAATGGATCTCTGACAGCAGCACGCTACGTAACCAACATTTTAGAAGAAATTGTGATACCATTTGTTGTCCCATACATAGGTGATAATTTTCTACTGATGCATGATAATGCTCGGCCACACACTGCCGCTGTAGTTTCAAGATACCTTCAAGGGTTCGAAATCGATGTTTTGGAATGACCAGCCCGCTCGCCAGACTTAAACCAGATTGAACATGTCTGGGATAAACTGGGAAGACAAATAAAAAAAAGAATCCCTGCAATAACCAACTTACGACAACTTAAAACGGCGTTGGTAGAAGAATGGGCCCAAATGCCACAAAATTTCATAGACGAATTAATAAAAAGTATGCCCAGACGATTGGAGGCAGTTTTAACAGCAAGAGGAGGTAACATCAAATACTGAATGTACCTACGAGTGGTCATGTTAACTTTTACTAGAGAAGAAACCAGACATTCCATAAATTTCATGATAAGATTAAATTTCATTGTTTCCTTAACATTCTCGTTAATAAGCGATAACTTCAATATTTGTCTATTTTTAACAGTAAATTGTACATTTCTGTATTTTAAAAAGTTAAATTAATTAAGAATACTCAAATGAAACTATTAAACATAAATAAATCGTTTATTTTATTACTACCTGAACATTTCTTTGCGTTCCCCTAATTTTGTCCATGAGTGTATTTATGTTTTAGATACCAAATCAAGGGAATTTAAAAAAATAGGGGCAAAAGACTCAGTAAATTTCTCTCTGGTGGTGACTGCTGACAGAAACAGATCGTATGTAGACTGTTCATTTTTATCCACGGATCACCAACAATTTACCTACAGAGTAATCTTCATGCTGAAAAACAACGTTTCACTGAATAGTAGTTACAGTAAGTACTTATTTTATTTAGTTTCACACATTTTTATATGGAATAGAGCCTATTTTTAACGCCGTGCACGCATGTCGGAAAGCCATGGCAACATCTAGCTAGCCCAATAAAATAAATATTTCTTATGTCCACTTTTGCAGAAGAAGTAAAAGTAACAATAGATGGAAAAGAGTTACAAAATTTTACATTATCGCATAAATCGAATCTGGATTACTATGGCAGTACAGAGTATTTATGTGAGGAGGGTGAAACACTTAATGTGAAGTGCATTAACTTGTACAAAGTTGGAACCGTTAGATTGAGGCACTATGACGGCATTGGTAAGATTTATTTTTCATATTCAGCTAACAAGATATGATGTGAGGGTTACTATCACGGTTCACAAGGCCGTCTACAAGCTGGCAGTCCAATGATTATGATGTTTCATGCTGTTTAAAGAACACACCTCGTGTTCTTTGAAAATAAGTTGTATATCTAATTATATATAAACGATTTTAATTTGAAAATTTTACAGAAAGGACAATTGTTTTATGTTTTAGATACTAAATTGAAGGAAATCAAACAAGTAGAGGCAGAAAACTCAACAAATTTCCGACTGGTGGTGACTTCTAAAGCTAATAGATCTTATGTAGACTGTTCTTATTTATCCGTTGAACAACAAGAATTTACCTACAGAGTAATCTTTTTAATAAATAACACCGCTTCAATGTACAGTAAGTACTTATTTTATTTATTTTTGACACATTTTCATAGCACCTATTTTTAATGCCGGGTCGCCTGCTTGTTGGAAAGTCATGACAACATCTAGTAAATTGAGGGCCATTGTCACAGATCATAAGGCTATTGACGGTGTTACTCAAAATAAATGAATAATAAGTTTTTTTTTTCAGAAAAAGCGAATGTAATCATAGATGGAAAAGAGTTACAAAATTTTACATTATCGGATAAATCGAACATGGATTACAATGGCAGTACCGAGTATTTGTGTGAGGAGGATGAAACTCTCCATGTGGCGTGCATTAACCCTTACAAAGACGGTACTGTAAGATTGTGGTTCTATGACGGCATAGGTAAGATTTTTTTTTAATATTCAGCTAGTAAGACATGATTTGAGGATTTAATAACGATTTTAGTTTATAATGTTTTACAGTACCTACCTATGTTTAAATATTATATTTTAGATACAAAATTAAAGGAAATGTACTTTTTTGTTTTATGTTTTAGATGCTAAAGAAGAGGCAAAAGATTCAGTGAATTTTACGCTGATGGTAACTACTAACAGAAACAGATCTTATGTAGACTGTTCATATTTATCCACGGAACAGCAACAATTCACCTACAGAGTAATCTTTATGCTGAAAAAGAACGCTTCTATGTACAGTATGTCCTTAATTTATTTATATTTGACACATTTCTACATAGCGCTTATTTCTAGCGCCGCCCGCCTGTCTAAAAGCCATTACAACATTTACCCAATAAAATAACATGACTCCAATACTTGTGTTATTATTTGCAGATGAAGTAAAAGTAACAATAGATGGAAAAGAGTTACAAAATTTTACATTATCGGATAACTCGAATGTGGATTACAATGGTAGTACCGAGTATTTATGTGAGGAGGGTGAAACATTAGATGTGGCGTGCATTAACCATTACAAAGTCGGTACTGTAAGATTATGGTACCACGAAGTCATTGGTAAGATTTATAGGGTGTAGTTTTTATAGTGCCGTACTCATAGGGTAAAATCGACCCTATTATTATAGTATACAGAGAAAATGACTTTAGACTGCCTCTGTGGCGTAGTCGGTAGAGATACCGCCTGCGGCGCTGGAGGTCCTGGGTTCGATTCCTGGATCGGTCCAAATATTGTGTGATCCACAAAGTTTGTTTCGGAGTTTGGGTGTTTTCTATGTATAATATTATTTATGTATTTAGAAATATAGAAGGAAGTTCCTATATCAGTCGTCTAGATCCCATAGCACAAGCTTATAGTAGCTTAATTTGTTCGATGATGTTGTGTGAGATTGAACACAAATATTTATTTATATTTAATGATCTTAAGGCTGTGCTATTACACAGAATCTGTAAAAAAATAAACTGATAATAAATTTTGTTGCCGTTATAACAACAAATAGTAGGTAATATAATCAGTGACTATTTTTGTATTTTAGATACTAAACTGAAGGAATTAAAAAAAGTTGAGGCAAAAGACTCAGTGAATTTCTCCTTTGTGGTGACTGCTGACAGAAACAGATCGTATGTAGACTGTTTATATTTATCCATGGATCAGCAACAATTTGTCTACAGAGTAATATTTATACTCAAACACAACATTTCGATGCACAGTAAGTACAATTTTTTACCCGAGCGACGACAAACACGGACGGTTAATTGATATATTTTTTGATAAATATACTTAATTTTTTATATCTTTCTAATATTATTTGTAAACATGAAATAAACAAGAAAGCCGTGAGATCGTTCTCACCAGACTGCCCCTCTCTAACACGTTTATTGTGAAAGTGAAAGTTCTATCCGATTGACGTTGTCATTTTTGTTTTATTTCAAACTTTGAACAGATGATCCACATGACCTAGTGACGTAGTTTAATGCAACAGAGTCACAGACTACAAACAAAGTCTTGCAATAAGCCCCTCTGCACTCTATTTTATAGAGAGGGGCTAAAAGTGGCATAAGTAGTAGACTATACAATCTATTCATTGAATAAGCTTATAGGAGTCCACTGCTGGACGTAGACTTCTCCCAAATTACGTCCCAACGTACAATAAAATTCTGTGTTTTCCGCATCCAGTCACTCCCTAAGACCTTCTAATAAATGATATTAGTACTACCCGTTATACCCGTAGAGGCGTATACCCGAATTGTTAATTACACGAAGTAAATTAACAGTAGCTAGTGTCACTTCGTCATAGAAAATAAGCAACATTGTATGAAGAAGTGACATTGGTTGCTGTCAGTTACTTCGTCTAATTAAAAATTCGACTTTAGTATGAAGCCGAGCGGCAAAGTTAGAGCGAACGAGCAGTAAGAATAAATTACACTCAAACACGTAATAAATCAACGTCAGAGAGAAATTGTCCTCAGTGGAAATTTAATCTACTCACATTGAGCGCTTTTTCAAGTCACGATTGCATTTTCTTTGCAGGTGATTCTGAATCTGGATTCCTCGTAATCTTTGGTTGTGTGACAGGCGTTGTATTTGTCATATTCATAGCATTTGGCGCATGCTACTGGCGTAAGAAGCACTTAAATAAGGGAAAGGTATGTTTTTATCAAGGCATCTGTTCAGTTCATCATCACGCCTTTATCCCTGAAGGGGTAGGCAGAGGCATATTATATACCCACATTTCACCTTTTTATAATTTGTCCCACGTAATACGTTGTGAGCCGTATTGCCGTGTTTAAATGGACAGGCGCAGGTTGTGACTGCCTGCTGTTGAAATAAAGCCTTCAACTTGGCTTAACGACTGCCATTTTACTGGCAACCGGGACCAACGGCTTAACGTGCCTTCCGAAGCACGGAAACGCTCAAATAAATGTCACAAAGTGATCACGTGGATGGTCACCCATCCATGGACTGGCCATAGTGAAAGTTGCTTACTGCAGTGATGGTTTACAGAACACTGAGTCCGCGGGGCCACGAGCGCTTCAACATGTTTTTATCAAGGCATCTCTTAGATTTTTTTCAAATATGGCCAATCAATACATTTACATAGGGTTGTAGGTAAGTAGTATTTATGCCCTTAATATGCTGGCGAGATGGTTAAGGGATTTTTCAAAAAAAAATCTCAAAGCAAATAAAAATACCCCTAAAATCGCCTTTTACGATATCCCGTCACAATACCAGTTGAATGTTTATCAAAATCTATTAATGTAATACTTTACGGGTTCTTTTTAATAGCATTTTTAGCCTCCGGAAAAATACTTTGCCCCCTAAATTAATAAGTCAGCCACAATTAATGAGTGTCAGAATTTATAGATTATAGCCACCAGTTAACCTCTCTATTAGCCACTTAATATAATTCAGCATCGTGATTATTTTTAAGCATCTAATTTTGTAAAATGCATTCAAACAGTAAGCTTCTAAAATACTAAAAAATGGCATCAAAATGGACATTATTTATTAATATCATAGCTTCTAATTTCCTAATTCAGCATGTTTAAAATGTAACTCGTCCAACATTTATGGATCATCAAAGTTAAGAAAAATTGCCACCAAAAAGCAAATTATGGCCACTAATAATGGGTGTCCCAGTAAGAGTGCACTTTTTCATTTTAACATAAAAAACATATTTTTTTGAGAGAGTTGTGATTTTTTTATTGAATTGTCAATAAGACATGTTCCGATTAAGTATGGAACAAAATATCCGTCAAATGGCCTCCACGGCTCTGATGGCAGGCCATTACTCTATTCATGAAAATTTTCATGACTTTTTCACAGAGATGAGGCTATATCGCACCGATGACTCGTTGGATCTCGGATTTGAGCTTAGGCATTGTTTCTGGTTTATTCGCTTAAACCTGCGATTAGAGAAAACCCCAAAGAAAAAAATCGCAGGGCGTTAAAAATCTTGGTGGCCAGTTCACATCAGAATTTATTGAGATATTTTTTCCGGCAATCGTTGCTGCAATGGATTGTTTCATGCGCGGTGTAGCAGGTGGCGCCGCGCCGCGCCGTCTTGCTGAAACCACATGCCGTCCGCACACAACGGAAGCACAGGAGTCTTACTGTCCATTACCGACCCAGTTTCTTCATTTTTTTTGACAACTTTTCGAATGGTTTACACATTAGGTGCACTATCTCGACTGAAAATTGTTCGTAGTTTGCGAGCGGTCTCAGCATAACTTTCCAAATTTTTGCAATAAGTTTTCACAATTATTACGCGTTGTTCTTTCGAAAAGCGCTCCATTTTTATTAATCGGAACAAATAAATGTGTAAGCTGCCAAATCTCAGAGTCGCCACTTGCACAAAAAAAAAATAGCACTAAATTTAAAAAGTGCACTCTTATTGAGACACCCTTTATTACCTAAATAGCTAGGACCACTTGTAGCCACTATCTCAGTCTTTTGTAAACGATCACTGCAGTAAGCAACTACCGCTATTGCTGGTGCTCGGATGGCTGACCACTTCGTAACATTTTGCTTTGCGAGAGTTTCCTTGCTTTGCAAGACACGTCGTTCAGCCAACTGTGTGGGGTGTCACAATCTGGTGGAAACGGACAAGCGAGTCCTGAAACGGACTCGCTTGTCCGTTTCACACGGGAACATGGGACAGATTTTCGGGCATAAATGCCCGAAATTTATTTATTATTATGTGTTACCTGCAGTCTTTATAATCAGATATTCTATACAATACCTGCATTCTAAAGCTGTCTACACACCAAAGCCGCCGCCGGCCTTACCCGGCGGCTTTGGTGTGTAGACAGCTTTATGAATAAATAAATAAATAAATAAATAAATAAATATTCATGAACATTTCACACAACGCTATCTGATCCCAAAGTAAGCTAGGAATAACCTGCTTGTGTTATGGGTATCAGACCACGGATATTAATACTTATATACTTATAAATACATACATATTATACATAGAAACACCCAAACTCTTGAGACAAACATTTATGGGTCACACAAATATTTGTCTCCGGTGGGAATCGAACCCACGACCTCTAGCGCCGCAGGCAGTATCACTACCGACTGCGCCACAGAGGCAGTCAGAATACCTGCCCCAGACTCCAGATGCCCCTTCGAAGCAATTTAAGAAATGTTTTGAATAAGTATATGATTGTTCATACTTTGTCTAGTACTGTACAAATTTCCTAGGGATTTCATAGAATACCTGATGGTCCACCGGTAATGTGTAAAATAAATAGGTCTTGGGTCACCATAAAATTATAAGCAGGTACCGCAAAATTATAAACTATCGAAGAATTATAAATTGTAACATATTGTACAGTATTAAATTTATCTGTAATACATCTGGCGCTCGGCGGCCACTGCAGCGGCATGCTCGCTTCGCTCGCTCGCCTTCACGCGTTAGTGGTAACTGTTCCAATCTAACCTAACCTTCGCAAGCAGCGAACAACCCTTCCATACTCTCGTTATTTTATACATTGCCTTGCCTGCAAGTATCAGGTATTCTCTATAATGCCTAGACATCATACAGGTTTCGGTCGGTGACATTATGTGTGCATGTAATACAGATTATAGAACTAAAGACAGATACCAAACAAAGAAGTGAGACCAAGAATGCAAATACTTAACCCAAATGTAAGTAACGAGTAATTTCTCATTAATCGTAAATTTATGACGACATTCACGATATGCACTTCTAGAGAGTCTATAATGTACTCAATTTTGAGTTTAGTATTTGCTTTCTTAACCTCACTCTCTTGTTTGGTAAGCGTAATCTGTCTTTAGTTACAAAGTGTTATCAAATAGCGGTCTCTGATTGATGCTAATGGCCGGTCGCTGTCGTCCTGTGCACTCGCGTCTAGCCTTACAGTGGCTATTTTCACGAAAAAAGAATATGATATATCTATTTTACACGCTAAGTTGTAAAAACTGATGTTGTCTGTGGAGGCTTAAATTATAATTTTTTGAGGCTTTTGTTTTGAAGCTATAAAATATAAAATGGTGATTACATGTAAAATATGTGGCTGAATTAGTAAATTAGGTGTTAATATATTATTACGGAGGACAAGTTAAAATAATTGTTGATCTTTATTTGATGCTTATAATGGAATGTTTAGGTGACGTTTTCAAGAGGACGAATTAGTATCTTAGAAGCTATATCATTTTTGCGTGGCTTAGTTATTAAATGAGAGGCTAAATGCCGTGGCCGAGAAAAACTTTTGAGGCTCGGTTTATTATATCCCATACTTTACTTCTTTCTAGTCATCGTATGAAACTGTAAGAGAATGCCATACCTCAGTATCATATATGCCATGTCAAACGGCTGACAATGAATTGTACACAACTCGTGAAGAGGATTCTCGTCAGAAAGACTGTAATATGGCAGGAAATTCCAAAAACCATGGAAGTATACCAAATGACGTCGAACAGGAATGTAATATTACCAATGATACAGAAGTAAAAGAATGTCTGGCCAAGAACATTGATACGAATGTAGAAAGAGATTCAGATTTAATAGAAAAGAACCAGTAGATAGTTAGAAGTTAATTAAGTAATGCGGTATTTACGCAGATGCAAAAGATGAGCAAGTTCACAATAACAAACGTTTTATGGGGGAGAAACGCGTTGCTAATCTATACATATAATAAAATGATAGAAAAGCCAAAACTGTACATTGGAAATATTAACAAAAAAATACTCGCTGGGTGTTCTACATAAGATACCGAAGCTGAAAATATAGTTAGAATTTTTTTTGTCTGTTTGTCTGTTTGTCTGTTTGCTTTGCTTTGTCCGGAAGGATCTCGAAAAGTACTGAACAGATTTGGTTCAAATTTTGCACAAATATTACTTAGGGGTGTGGTCTTAAAATAGGCTATATATTATCACGCCACATATCCTAGGGGCTAAGCAGAGAGCAATGAAATGTTTAAACCGTTGGATTGATTTAACTAAAACGTAGCAGGAATATTAGTAGGAGATAGATTTTACACTCAGACAATATATTATTACGCTAAATTTTTTAGGAGCTCGGCAGAGAACAATGAAAATCTGTTTGTATATTTTTGCAAAATACAGAAATTACTGAATAATTTTAATTAATCTTTTATTTGAATAGCAATCTAGAGGTGGGATCTTTAAATAGGCTATATATTATCACGCTACATATCCTAGGGACTAGGCAGAGGGTAATGAAATATGTAAGTATGTGGATTGATTAAACTAAAACGTTGCAGGAATATTAGTAAGAGATCGGTTTTACACACCGGTTACATATTATCACGCTAAATATCTTGGAGGCCCGATAGAGAAAAATTAAATTCTGTGTTTGCTACGATATCCAGACGACTGATATACATACTTATATATTTCTAAATACATACATATTATACATAGAAAACATCCAAACTCCGAAACAAACATTTGTGGATCACACAACTAATTGGAACAACCCAGAAATCGAACCAAGCCCTCTGGCGCGACAGGCGGTATCACTACACCGACTACGCCACAGAGGCAGTCAATGAAATTATATTTCATATTCTTTCATATAATTATTCTAACGGCTTGACAGACACAAAATATATTTGTTTATGTATTTACGGGCAACAATCAAAAGTACCTAACTGTAAAGATTAGTAGTAGTAATTTATAGGCTTGATAAAGAACAATAATCAAATTCATTAGAAAACGTGTTTGTTTTTAAATATGCATTTAGTATATAACATAATAAGTAAGTTTATCAGTTTTCTAGATCTCGTAGCTCACACTAATATAAATCAAATTTCAGGCTACGCTTTACTAGGTATTGTACAAGCCATGTAATATGTAGTATACTTTTATATAACGTGAAGGAAAATCCATCGTGGATGCTATGCCGGACTCCTACCAATTAAAAAACCTCACGTAACGCCTAACAGCCTATGGTTGGGAGCCCCGGGTAAGCCCTCGGAAGGATGTCCCAGGACTCCCAGCAGACCCACGGCCGCCACTGCGTCCTCGCCTAGGAGGTGGTTCGGGTGCTATGCCGCGTCTTTGGGGGTTTCGGGTGCGATCCCGCTTTTAAGGGGGGGGGGGGCGTGAGTGAACGCCTTCGGCGCGGACTGAATTATTTTACAATAGCCTTAATCATTAAGCTCTTTTATCACTAAGCCAACACGCCAGTTTAGATTTACCCTCACATTCAAAGGGATCCTTGAATTCTAGGTTTTGCGAAAGTTGGGATGTCTCTAATTCCTGAACTAGAAAACCTTTAACATGGAAACTTGTGTGAAACATTCCTTACAGTATTCCCTTTATAACACTAAAAAAAATTTTGGAATCCGAAAACGCATTGAGAAGTAACAACTAAAAAACCGCTTTGTCTTTCATCCCTTCTCCCAAAGGAACCGCGCAAAATATCGAGATCAAAAGTATCCTAGAACCTTCCTCGGATTATAAGCTCTGATTGTACTACGTTTCATTCAAATCCATTCAGTAACTTCGGCGTGATACTTATTCGGAATACAGACAGACAGACACACATGAAAAATGTAATTTCATTTTCGGCTTCAGTAGACTCTCGACCCTCAACAGTTTTACTATATGTATAGACTAGCTAACCCTCGCAACTTCGTTTACGTCACATAAGATCTATGAAAGGAGAGGTATTTCTTCATCAGACTCATCAAGCAGCGTGTGAAACTGCCCTGTTTGCTTAATCAAAAAAGAGCTTAAAGATTAAGTCTATTCTAAAGCAATTCAGTCCACGCCTTCGGCGCAGACTGAATTATTTTACAATAGCCATAACCATTAAGCAGCTCTTTTATGATTAAGCCAACACGCCACACAAACGTTGTTTTTAATGAACATTCTTAAAACAACTTTACTGAAAAATGTTGAGCTTTGGCTACAGTGACATGGGTACATAAATTAAATCACCTTAAACATAATAAGTACATGCATACGGTCACGCCTTTATCCCCAAAGGGGTAACGAGGCATATTATATGTTTACCTTTTTTAATTTGTCCCACGTAACGTTATAGGTGGTGAGCCGCATTGCCGTGTTGAAATGGACAGGCGTTAGTACGGCCTACTTTTGAAAATTATTAAATCTATAAGGTCTTCAACTTGGTTTAACGACTGCCATTAACTAGCTACCGTTAGCGTTAGTGTTATCGTCTCAACTCTTCCGATTATGCGTAAAGTTTTCAGTCTGTGGCCCTAATCTAACAAACGTTTCGTATTCGCGCTTCACCATACTACTTACTCTTATAATTATTAAAGGGGCTAATTAATAAACACGTACGTCATACCGGCCTTGGACCCACTAAAACCATGAGGTCTCTTCCTATCCATCTAGCGCAGTCCTAGGGTATCCTTTAGAGGGCTTACCCGGGGCTCCTAATCGTAGGCTGTTAGGTAGGATACGTGTGGTTTTTAGTCAGTGGGAGTCATAGTACATTCATGTGGAATTTTCCTCACGTTAAAAAAATCTATCTAGCGCATAACTCCCCGGGTAAGTTGGAGGATGTCCTAAATGTGTTCCCACATTTTGGTTACGACTTATCCTAGAGGCTCAAATAGAATACGGTTCAAACTTTGCTTATAACATAATTTCCACGCGGACGAAGTCGCGGGTAACAGCTAGTCTTTATCATAAAATGCAGGCGAAATTGTAGGTCTATACTTTATATGATAGTTATTCGAAAGGTTTTTTTTTAGTATTCACCTCGCCAAATTGACGTCGCCACCAGCCTGATGGAAAGCCGTGGCGCATCTATCGATTGGGGGCCACTCTCACAGTCCGTAAGACTTCTGACAGTGGTTCTCAAGTTGGCGGCCCTGTGATGTGCCTCTTCACGCTCCTCTTGAAGAACCCGGGATTGTAAGATGAGGGAAACACGTGCGCGGGCAGGTCGTTCCATATTTTTATAGTTCGACAGAGGAACGATCTTTTAGGGTGAATGTAAACTTTGACGCAGTTATACTTTATTTAGAGAAGTAAATAAAGCTTTATTTTAATGACTTTTTGTATAATTTTGAATGCCAACGGGTCTATAGTACCTACCTAGCTTCTACCTAGTAGGTACGGATTGTAAATAAAATTTGGTTTTTACACATTATCAATGCTTTCCTTTGCTATAGGAATAATCATAATTATGTTGGTACACGTAGCCCCTCAAATGAATTTCTGATTAATAACAATGCAGGTTCCAAGTTACTCTTGCTTCTACTCAATCTATCAATCAAATCGGCCAAGTCACTCTTTACTCAAATCACTCAATCGATCAAACCATTTTCCAGTTCACTGCTGGTCGTAGATCTCTCTCAATTTACGTCTCCAACCGTATTTCCTGTGCCTTCTACCGCACCCAGTTCCTTTTCCAGAGTTTTAGGTTTTTTAGGTCCTTTTTATAGGACGAGGCCCAGAATGACCTTCTCCAAGTTGTCTTTTATTCTGGAACTCGTCCTACACCACTTGCTTGAACTACCGAAGTCAAGCTTAAATGTACTTACCTATTCTTGTCCTAGTCATTGACGTAGGTATTGTAGACCCTGGTTAACAAGCAGTAAATGATTTACATTCACCGCAAATGGAGTAAGGGTGTGAATTTTAAAATTGTTGTGCCTTAAAGTTTTAAGATGAAAGTCAAGCTTAAATGTACTTACCTATTCTTGTCCTAGTCATTGACGTAGATATTGTAGACCCTGGTTTACAGGCAGTAAATGATTTACATTCACAGCAAATGGAGTAAGGGTGTGAATTTTAAAATTGTTGTGCCTTAAGAAAGTTTTAGGATGAAAATGTTGCCAACATTATAATACCTTCGAGCCTAGAACGTTAATCCAAAACTCGTTTGTTCGAATACTCTGTTGAAAGAATCATTTTTGGCAGACATCTCCAAAGAAAGCACGGTTGGCAAAAATCACTACTCGTAGAAAGTACGGTTCGTCAAAGAATCCTTCCATAGAAAGCACGGTTGTGTTTGACCCTGAATAGTTTAATAAGTCAACTATTATACCTTTGAAGATTTTGTCTTTTATTTATATAAAAATGACGTCACCCGCCTTATGGAAAGCCATAAAGATATCTAGCGCATGGATTACCACTCGCAAAATACTAAAGACAGCGTAACTCGTATTGAAAACGACACTTGTACCTACTGTTCCATACTTAAGATCTAGATGAAAGAACAACGTGGTACCACCTTGTCCTTTCATCTAAAATCTAGACCTATGAAAATGCCGTGAGGCGAAACGGGTCAGGTTTATAATAAAAAATATAGTGGAACAGTACAAGTGTTGTTTTCAATATGTGCAGCAAGTTCCACCAAGTGTCATCAATCAACAGTACACTAACTTTATTTATTTTATATTTATTTATTCTCTCTACACAATATTCTACACTGATGATGCTTGCGGCTTAGCCCGCGTGAAATTCGGTATCCGTTCCCGCTTCCCGTGGAAATATATTCCCGGATTTAAAAGATTCCAGACTACAAGCTATCTCTGTACCAAATTTCAGCCCAATCCGTTCAGCGGTTAGAGCGTGATTGAGTAACAATCATCCTTCACAAACTTTCACATTTTTAATCTTACATACATATGGTCATACATACATACATATGGTCACGCCTTTATCCCCGAAGGGGTAGGCAGAGGCATATTATATGCCCACATTTCCCCTTTTTTGTATAATTTGTCCCTCGTAATAGGTGGTGAGCCGTATTGCCGTGTTTAAATGGACAGACGCAGGTGTGTGTTTTTAATTTTAGTAGGATTTTATCCCGGGAACCAATTCTGGGAGAAAAAGTGGGAAATCCGGCCACACGGGCAGAGACGGGCTTATCAGTTAGTTATTTATAAATTAATGCGTAATTATGTAATTCTGTTGTGTAAATACTGGACAAATAAGGAAACATAGCTCAGCTACGAGATCCCGGTTGCTGGCCGATTACTCCGACGTTCTCCGGCTAAAAGTTGGTAAGTGCAAAATTTTACCGTTATAACCACTAGCGGTTTTAACACAATTCAGCCAGATAGCCATATCTCGTGATGCAGGTGTTTTTGCTCTTGAAACCAATGTCGAAAGAATAATTTTTGTCCCCGGCAAGATTCTAAGTGAAATGGGTGAAGTGTAGGTCACTTTTAGCCCCTCTCCATGAAATAGAGTGCAGAGGGACTTATGGCGAGCTTTGTCTATAGCTGTGACTCTGTCGCATTCGCATTAAACTACGTCACTAGGTCACGTGGATCATCTGTTCAAAGTTTTAAATAAAAAAAACGACGACATCAATCGAATTGAACTTTCACTTTCACAATAAACATGTTAGAGAGGGGCAGTCTGGTGAGAACAGTCTCACGGCTTTCTTGTTTAGTTTAGAAATGCTTAAACAGATTAAGAAATAACTAAAAAATCATTTTTAGGGCTCTGTACGCAATGAGTAAAAACGGATCTCTATTACTGAGACTACGCTGTATCTTATGAACCGTGATAGCTAGACGTGTATTTGGGGCCACTATAACAGACAAAAAGAGAGATCACATACAGCAAATGTCATGTTTGCCTTTTTTCTTGCCATTTTTTATTAGTGAACCCTCGATTCCGACCTGCACTTGGCCAATTTGTACATCAAAAAGTTAGTTTATTCTTCCTTCTAACATGTTTGTAGAAGTCATGGGGAAAGCTTTAGGTCTAGAGTTTCTCATAGACCACTTTTAATCGCGGAAAGATCATCTTATTCCCTGCACACTTGTAGCCACGAGGTTTTAACACAATTGACGCAGATTATGCCCAATAATATATCGGGTGACGCAGTTAATTATTGCTCTTGAAGTCAAAGTCTAAAGAATAATTCTTAAATTATTCCAACTAAAATTTCATACATACATACAAACATACAGTAATACATATATTTATTTATTTATTTATTGTACACACATTAATTGGAAATGAGATACGTCTTTATCCCCGAAGGGGTAGGCAGAGGCATAGTATACGCCCACATTTCACCTTATGGTTTTATGTCCCACGTAATAGGTGGTGAGCCTATTGCCGTGTTGAAATGGACAGGCGCAGGGCCCCGCGACCCGCAGTTGAAATTTTTCCATCCGCCAATAAGGCCTTTTACTGGCAATCTGGTTTCATTTCGAGTTTTCATTCTCTACGCTATGGATCTTGTTGCTAAAATTTCAAGATACATACATAATTTAAATCCATAATGTAATTTTTTTCACTTGCATGCTTTTGCACTGTCGTCACACAATAACAATACGTATATCCATTGCAAATGGCTGTAGTTAATTGAAAATTAATTTATTCAGTTCTGTTGCTACTATTTAAAAAAAACTTTTGGAATAATGACAGTATTCTTGACAATGTGTATAGCCTTATATTTATTTCAGTGTCACTATATTAATGGTATGTTGTTTTTATACTTATTAAATCTTAAATGTACAAGGCTTATTTTAACTTTATCTTAACCTGAGGCTCCGCCCGCGTGTAGATTTCACACAGAAGTTGATAATTTTTACCCCCCGACGGAAACCCGAACGGGGTGATATAAGTTTGACGTGTGTGTGGGTGTGTGTGTGTGTGTGTGTGTTTGTAAGTCTGTCTGTGGTATCGTAGCTCCCAAACGGATGAACCGATTTTGATTCTGTTTCTTTTGTTTGAAAGATGGGTTAGGGGAGAGTGTTATTAGCTATGTTTTTATAAAAAATCGGTTAAGCCATTTTAAAGTTATGAGGGGTGAAGGTGGTGATGAAAAATTGAATGTGTTCAAATATACCCGTGTTGGGTATCAAATGAAAGGTCACTTATACATCACGATACCGCAAGTTTAATGAAAATCAGTTTAGCCATTCAAAAGATATGAGGAGTGGAAGGTATTTCTAATTCTGTAACCACACTCCACGCAATTCGCATTAGCTGTGAATAATTATTGATAGACTATACATATGTTGATATTAAAAAAACCCTATAAAGAATAAAATAAAAAAAATAATTAAAAATTTAAAAACCCGCGACTCACAAAAAGAACACTAAAAAACCTGTAAAAAGTAAAAAAGTAACTACCTACTATATTATGACCTATTTACCCTAAGTATTGAACCTTTATTATTATTACAGGTAGCTATATTATTTACGTGTTCATATTTTTAACTAACAGCCAAGTCAAACTACAGTATACAGTGTCATAACCTAATCGTACGTCTGTCTCTGTTTAGGTATAGAGCGGTCCCCCCGACGCTTAGACCATATAACACGGGACTAGCCTTTGCGAACCACCGCATACAAAAATATTCTGCCAGTTTTCATACAAATGAAGGGGGAAACACAAAGACATATAAAATTTCATTGCATTTAAAAATGTATTTATCGACAAACGCGTAATGGCTGTTGTGTGTTAATTGTTATTGTACAGTCAACTACAATGTAATGTACTAGTTTAATCATATAAAATGATGTACTGATGTACAGGCTTTTCATAAAGCCAAAAGACCAAATGGTCATGTGCAATGGCAGAAAACAATGCTTAAGTAATGCGCATCCTGTGGTTAGATGATCTAAGCCCCGACGAGACAAACTGTTAGTTAAAAATATAAATACGTTAATATTATAGCTACCTACAATAATAATAAAGTTTCAATACTTAGGGTAGATAGGTCATAATAATTATAGTAGTAATTTTTTTACTTTGGTGCAGGTTTTTTTATTGTTTTTTTTTTTGTGAGTCGGGGGTTTTTTAAATTTTAAATTTATTGAAATTAATGTTATACCCTCGGATGAGCAACCACGTACTCCTCGAGCACAAGCTACGTATCCCTTATTTAGGTACATTAGTACCTAAATAAGGGAAAAGTTCTTGTAGTTCGTTGTAACTTTCATTGATGTTTTAACACGTTCGCAGTGGTAGTGATTACACTACCACTGCGAACGTGTTAAAACATCAATGAAAGTTACAACGAACTACAAGAACTTTTATATATTATGTTACTTGCTGCTACGGAACCCTACATGGGCGAGTTCAACTCGCACATGGCCGGTTTTTAGTACGGAAATCGTGCACGAGTCTGACTTTTTTCAAACATCTTCAGAGAGTGTGTTTTTTATTTATTTATGTTTTTATTTATTTATTTATCTAAGTACATACATGTTATTCGAATACATTAATTATACCTATGAGTTTTGTACGTTACAGTGAGGGGCGAGAGGGTACGGAACGTGATAATAGCACCAACTCGACATATGCGAGTGATCCGTATTGAAAAGCTGATTTCAACTTCACAATTGGAACTTCTTAGGCTAGTCTTTGCAGAAATTGAAGCCAGAACTGCTAAGTAAGAATATTATGTTACCATAGATACATATGATCACGTCTTTCATCCCCAAAGGGGAAGTCAGAATCCTATTCATATGTCCACGTTTCACCTGTTTGAGTTCAGGTGTGACTGCCCGCTGTTCAAATTTTTCAGGCCGCAGATAAAGGCCTTCAACTTGGCTTAACGACTGCCATTTTACTGGCAACCGGGACCAATAGCTTAACGTGTCTTCTGAAGCATGGAAACGCTCGCAAATAAATGTCACAAAGTAGTCACGTAATGGTCACCCATCCAAAATTCCCTTTGGAATTTAAAAAAAAAAATTAGGTTTGTCAAAATTTTTGTGACTACCGGGGGTTCGGAAATGCTACAGACTGAGAAGAACACTCCCTCTTAATTCATCTTAGTATCTAATGCAGTTTTTTTTTTAAATGTAGAAAGGAGCAATTCGTGTCACTGCCAGGCAGCCTTGTCTTCTAGAAAGTCTTTAATGCTATAATAAGCTTTCTGGCACAATTTAAGTTTTATGAGCTTTTTAAATTTATTAACTGACAAACCTGTTACGGCTGTCGGCAATGTATTGTACATTCGAATACAATTGCCCGCAAAAGCCATAACCGGCTACAGTAAATGGTGCTTACTAAAGTGATAGTTTAAAAAACACGAGTCCGTGGGACCACGAGCGCTTGATTATGTCACCATAGATTAGCAAAAAACGTCAGAACGCACTGCTGCTGCCTTTTTTTTTTTTTGTTTAAAGTGAGGGAAAATACTCATAGGATGTTATGCCGGACTCTTACCGACTAAAAAACCTCACGCCACGCCTAACAGCCTATGGTTGAGAGCCCCGGGTAAGCCCTCAGGAAGGATGTCCCATGACTCCCAACCTCCCAACAGACCTACGGCCGCCAATGCGGCCTCGCCCAGGGGGTGGTTCGGGTGCAATCCCGCGTCTATGGGGGGTTTCGGGTGTGACCCCGCTTCTAAGGGGGGGCGTGCGTGAGTTGCTCACGTCACGCTGCCGTCATGGCCTGCTTCTGTAAGGACGGTGAGCGGCCCTCTCACCGTCCTCATACCTCCGGTCATGGAGGCCGATAGTCCTCGGCGAAGACACGTCGGCGGCGCCCAGGGCGCCGACTGCGGAACTCGGGTGGGAGAGTTCTCTCCCGCACCCGGCCCGCCGCCTCCTTCGCGAGCATGACCTGCTCGCAGAAAGAGGCGGCGCAGTCCCACTTACTCCCGCTGGAGAGCATGGCTCGCACCATGCACTGCTGCTGCCTTGCGAGATTATAAACTGTCAAGATTTGACTAGGTATATAACTGATTATTTTTAGTTAGGTTGTAAGCTAATGGATATAACAACAAATAATACTAACAACAGTCGGTTTCGTGTAGCTCTTCATAGCCAGGTGGATAAGCGTCAGTTCCTGCATGACAGTAGATGCAGATTCGAGTCTTGCGCCGTATCGATACATTTATCACTTTTAAATATTTCTGACTTTCATTAAGAATGTCAAATATCGACTATACTGGGTGTTTCTTTTAGGGTGTCAAGCCGCCACTAGCTGGTAGCAGGGTTCCATACCTATCGATTTAACCCCCATGTATGTTCTACGATTTTTTGTAGTTTTCGAGATATAATGTTCTGCATAATTCCCTATTTTTTTATTATCGATTAAAATTTTTACATCTTGTATCAATGTTAGGAAGGAGATTATTTTGTCCATAATACTGCAATCAATAGGCATTATAATAATAAAAAAATATCCAAGAAAAGTCGAACCAAAAAGAAGAAAGCCACGTGGACACGTAATTATAAAAAATAACAAAAAAAAAATTATATCTCGAAACTACAAAAAATCGTAGAACATACATGGGGGTTAAATCGATAGGTATGGAACCGTGCTACCAGCTAGTGGCGGCTTGACACCCTAAAAGAAACACCCAGTATATACCCATAAGATGTTGAGCCTGGGTTTACCACTGTTGACCGAAATTAATTTGATCATTTGACGTGTGACCGAAAAAACATTAGGTCATTCTACTTTTGATCGAATGAACAATTGACCAAAAGAGTTTTTATTGAACAAACATTTGGTATTTTTACTACTGATCGAATGAACGTTTGGTCGAAAAACAATTGACTCAAGAATATTTTAACAAACAAAAGCGAAATAAGTAGAATTCGGTACTGGCACTCGCCGGCCGCTGCCGCGGCACGCTCGCTTCGCTCGCTCGGCTCGTGCGTGGTGGTCGCAGTTCTAACCTAACCTAACCTAGCCATTTTGATACAGCCTCTGTTAAAATAATTCTTCAGTCAACCGTTTTTCGACCAAACGTTCATTCGATCAATAGTAAAAATGCCAAATGTTGGTTCGATAAAAACTTTTTTGGTCAATTGTTCATTCGATCAGTAGTAGAATGGCATAATGTTTTTTCGGTCACACGTCAAATGATCAAATGAATTTCGGTCAACAGTGGTAAACCGGTTGAGCCTTTACTCAGCCTAATCTGCAAGCGGTGCATCTGCTGATAAGAGAAGAGAAAGAAATCTGGAAACTAAAGTTTTTTTTAAAGTTTAGTCTTACCGAGTACACGTAGCTACCGCTGCTTACGGTCGGAAGCCACGGGTAGCTCTTGGAAGGATGTCCCAATAATATCAACCTGGTACTCCGAAAATGCAATGTGAAACCTGCAATGAGAGAAAAAGCACTCCTGGAACACGGTTGGGATATGTCAACCTCCATTGGTCCACCAGTGGGCTTGTCCCCAATACTCTACTCTAGTCCATGACCTACGTACCTCGACAATATAACACCAAACTTCTTTTTTTTTTCAATTGTTTTGCAGGTGTCGAGTAGGCAACTACTTGCTAACCTTCACACTAGGAAGGAACCATTACATTGTCAATGGGTCAACCGTATTACAGGTAAAAAATTTCGAGAACATATTGTTTCTAAGATGGAGGTGGACTCAAGCTTTTTGAGGTTACCGACTAAAACCACACAGATGCCACTACCTACGGCCCGAGCCTAGGGTAAGCCTACGGAAGGATGTCCTAAGATCTGCTACACTAGCTGGGCTGAAGTCTCACTAAACCCTGTTGGCTTTGTAGGCAGAACGTAGCCAAAATATATTTAGATTTGTAAAGATTAGCGGTGTTTAAAATAATGATATTTCTATGTGAAAGTCGGCCCAATTTTCGACATATTTACGATTACTGCTTCAACCTTTGTCAACAAAAGAGCCGACTTCTAGCGGGATCATCATTATATTAAACAACTTATGTCAACAAAAGAGTCATCTACTATAAGGCTATTTCTAAAATCAGTTTAACAGTATTTTCTGTGATTCTTCTTGAGATCTTCTAAACTCACAAATTTTTACCTCTTGATAATACAGTTCTAATATATTTTATATTAATTTCAGGTTCATGCCATGGACAATATGAGCAGTATATGGAAATGCACATTAACAGATCAACTAAACAGTGAAACCGTGTACATGCTTAATGTGCGGGTTAAAGCTGCAAGTAAGTATACTACCCGTTCTCTTTAAGTTTGCCGGTCGCTACCCATACGCCTATACGCAGAGCGGCGAACTTAGAGAGAACGGACAGTACCATTACCTATCGTGGAAATCCCCACAGATAGCATTAGGGATTGCAATCCGGAAAACCGGATCTGGTAGTCCGGCGGATCCGGCGTCATTTTCGGTCCACCGGGTCCGGCTCCGTTACACCGGATCCGGCGCCCGGATCCGGTGTTTGTATATTTTGGCAAAATAGCCGTGCCGTCGCCAAGGATGGTACAAATGAGAAGAGCGTGAACTGCGCGCGAGTCGTTTGAATACCTCTTTAGTGTATTTGGTTGCGATGACAAAACATACTAAAAGTTCCAACATCTAGGACGTGAGGTGGAGTGAGGGTCGTGACAAAGGTCCCAATTTCAATGCACGCAACCCCCCCCCCCCCTAGAGGCGGGATCACATCCGAAGTCCCCCAAAGACGCGGTATGGCATCCGAACCGCCCCCTGGGCGAGGCCACAGTGGTAGCCGTAGGTCTGCTGGGAGTCCTGAGACATTCTTCCGAGGGCTTATCCGGGGCGTTACGTGAGGTTTTTTAATCGGTAGGAGTCCGGCATATCATCCATGATAGATTTTCCCTCACGTTGAAAAAAAAGTGTGATTTGAGAAATATTGTCTGGGGTTACTCTTTTTGACGTGAGGAAAATCCTACATGGCTACTATGCCGGATTCCTAGCAGCCTACGGTTGGGAGCCCCGGGTAAAGCTTGGGAAGGATACCCCAGGGTTAAAGCCTGGGGTAATGAAGTTTTTGATCGTTTGTCTCACATCAATATTGTTTGCTGAAGGAGCAAAAGTATCACAAAGACTGCAATTATTTATTTCTGAAACCTGTCAGTTACCTAAAACTCCAGAAAGCCCTAGAGCTATCCTATGCTTGCTGCAAAGGTATTGCGGTAAAGGTATAATGCAAGCAGAAGAATTTCTTGCTTACATGGATGAAAGTCCTGATATTAAGTTTTCCCACTACGACATATTCAGGGACGAACGAAAGATCACGAGGAATAGCTTTATTTTCTATATATTTTGGAGCGTGTATTTAATAAACGGTTGGAATTATGGAAAAGTGTTTGGAACCAAAGTTATTGTTAATGTATAAGCTTTCATTTTAAGATAAAATGAAAGCTGATAAAACATAACATATAGCAATAACTTTGGTAGCATAAGTATATTTTTCGCTGCAAGTCACCGATTTTGGGATATTGCCGAAAATCTTAAAAATTGGGATCTTTGCCACACCCGCCACTTTTTTCCGGCACGCCTCAGAGGATGGTACTATTTAGTAGTTTTTAAGAAACAGGTTAGGACCCCGTTCATGCACTCTACAATCTACAACTGCTTTCTTGACTGGACTATTAACTTAAAGATTTTAGTTTTAGTGTCTGAATATGAATATATACGGCTCTTTTTGAAAAAAATCGTTACTTTTCTGTAAAGTTGAATGCGTATAAGCGGTATCGTTTTTAATTTTACACTTCATTTACAACTGATATTGAAATATAAAAAAAGGAAGCAAGTTATCTTGGTTAACTAATCCGGCCGGATCCGGTCGGACCCGGCCGGATTTGTGAAATCCGGTACGGATCCGGCCAGATTCAAAATGACACCGGATTGCAATCCCTAGATAGCATGTTGGACTCCAACCGTAATGTTTAGAGGATAGGTCGGTCCCTCTCCATGCGATATTCCCACACACCGTCTCAGCTGTCCCTGCGGCTGGAATGACGGGGACGGAAAAGCATTCCCCGCGTCATTGAAAAGAAAACTAAGTAGGTATGTATGTTGCTTTCCGGGATTTCTTACATGCCGCTCATAAAGGGCAAGGCTAAACTAGAGGCAGCTTGTCAAAATGCGTATGTTTATACTCTTTTTGACATGCTGCCTCTAACTTATCGACACGTTTGAAAAGACCCCTGTTATTGTAACTCCTGCAAACCAGAATAAATCTACAGCAATGACCACTTTTCAACACGGTAAGTTCCAGGAGAAGTTAGAGTAGATATCTTGGAACACGCATCGAAAATAATCAGAAAAGAATTTGAATGAGATTTAAGAAGACGGATGCGTGGGGATCTGGTTATGTTGCTTCAGTTATTGCGATAGGAAAGTTATTCCCAAAAAGTTTTTTTTAACGTGAGGGTAAATCCATCATGGATGCTATGCCGGACTCCTACCGAATGTGTGGGAGCCCGCGGGTAAGCCCTCGGAAGGATGTCCCAAGACTCCCAACAGACCTACGGCCACCACTGCGACCTCGCCCAGGGGGCGGTTCGGGTGCTATCCCGTGTCTTTGGGTGCTTTCGGGTATGATCTCGCTTCTAAGGGGGGCGTGCGTGAACTCCTCACGTCACGCAACCGTCATTGACATGACATGGTACAGGATGATGATTATGTTAGTCTCAAACACAACGATGGGTCAACAACAAGTACTACCCGTTCGCTCTAAATTTTTAATTAGACGAAGTAAATTGACAGTAGCTAATGTCACTTCGTCATAGAAAATAAGCAACATTGTATGAAGAAGTGACATTAGTTGCTGTCAATTTACTTCGTCTAATTAAAAATTCGACTTTAGTATGGAGCCGAGCGGCAAACTTAGAGCGAACGAGCAGTAAACAACTTTTTTTTGCAGAAGATGTACAACTAATAATAAATGGAAATGAGTTTCAAAATTTTCGATTATCAGCTAAGTCGGTTCTGGATTACGATGGTAGTACCGAGTATTCATGCGAGGAGGGTGCTACACTTGATATAACGTGCATGAACGCTTACGAAAACGGTACTGTAAGATTGTGGTATTATGACGGCATTGGTAAGATAACCAAAGTTCTTTTCTCTTGATGTGATGTAAATTACCTGGTTCTCTGTCTATTTGCATAAAAATAATAACCATAAAATATTTTGGCATAATTATGGTAATTTAGACTAATGATATTTATGCATAATTTTGTTATCCATAACAAATTTAGCATAAATTGTCTTAATCATAAATAAAATTAGCATAATCATATTTAGGCATAAAATTTATAAGCATAGCTTTATAAAGGCATAAAAGTATCAAACTATAATGACAAACTTATGTAAAATAATTAAATTGGCGGTTTAGGGGTGGCCCACGGGTCACCCCGCCGCACCTAAACCTACTTTGACACTATATAATATAGGAAATACTGGTATATACCTACTATTAGGCGACTGTACACTATGCCTAAAAATATTGTGCAAATTATAACTATGCATAAATATATTAGACCTAAATATAATTATTCCACAGCACAATGCTGCTAAAAATCAACTATGACCAAGTATAATTATGCCAAAAAAGTATGCCAAATTCATTGTGCCAAATCATTTTAGGAATAAATATATTAGGTTTACGAAAGGTATCCCAAATTACCTCTTACAAAGTCAATTGAAATGGATTAAGTTCTTTTTTATAAGTAATGCCGTAAGGCGAAACTGTCAGATTGTACTAAATAAAAATTGGGTAGTATAATGCATAAGTGATTTTAGATTTGATAATGTACAAATTACAGTATTAAAAATATCTTATTTTTTAGATACTAAATTGAAAGAAATTAAAAAAGTTGAGGCAAAAACCCCATTAAATTTTCGCCTGGTGATGAATGCTGAAAGAAATAATTCTTTTGTCGATTGTTCATACATTTCCATTGATCAACAAATATTCACCTACAGAGTAACCTTTATGCTGAAAAACAACGCTTCAATGTATAGTAAGTACTTATTATAACTTTGTTGGGTCATAAATTTACAGCGACACCTAACACAAATTAAGCTACTCGTAAATTGGTATTAGCTTGTGCTCTGTAATTTGCATAACTAACTAACAAACTTAGAATATATCTAAAAACAATGAAATAATTCTGTGACTTGGTCTTGTGAACTTTGAATTTTTCAAACTTGCTTAACACGCATTTCTTCTGAGTTGAACGCATGGTTTTGATCCTCTTCTTGCATTTGGTCTTAGTAATAGGTGATGGGCCTATTGCCGCGATGAACATTATGTAGACTCAGAAAGTTGTCTCAGTTAAAATTTGTATTTTTACTACCCATAAGGCCTTTCGACTTGACTTATTACCTATTACAATGCTAATAATATAATATGCATAAAGTGCACGAATTTCTAGATTGCATGATTAAATTGCACCAGTCCTGGTCACAAGCAGGCTCTTGATGCTTGTGACTTTGTCTGTTGGCACCTAGTTACCGTCAATTAACATAGGTATGAGTCCGAACTCGACGGCAAGCAGCACTGCTGTCGCTGCAATGCCGCGACCGCACCACTGATCTCCATACATTCAGTATAGATTTGTATTAGAATACATTCCGAACTCGGCAGCAGCGTCGCGACTGCGCAGTACTGTCGCCTTGCCGCCGCGACAGCAATGCTGCTTGCAGTCGAGTTCAGACTCATACCTTCATCACAAAATCAGTTATGCTGAATACCTAGAGAAGTGTAAACTTCACTGTATCATCTGGGACTTGCAACTCAGGTGTAGGATAAGAAGCACCTTGTAATGCATCAGGGTGCATCTGCAGCGCCAGCAATTTACTCTCCCTCTGCTCAACCAGTTTTGGTAAGATTCTATCAATATCGCTGTGCATACTCATTCTTGTAAAGAACTTACTGAAGCTCTTGACAATCCAAGGCTTTTGAGCAATTTACCGGGGATTTAAACCCGAATTCCACTCTCCTCCATTAAGTTAGGTTGATAATTTTGGAAAGACAAGCTCACAGCCCACCTGTTGGAAAGTTGTCACCGTAGCCTATAGGGACGTTTGCAACACCACAGGCGCTCTACAAGAAGCTTCTAAGACCCCTTTTGAAGAATCCTATACTGATATAGGCGTTTAAAAATTCAAAGGCAGGGAGTTTATTTCACAATGTAGGCATTCGCGAAAGAAAGCCCCAAACAAACCTTGCCGTGATCGAACGCTCAAGACGCAAAGTGTGAGGATGAACCCTCTGCCTGTAGCGATAATCGTGATAACCCACTTAGAGCGAGATGCTTTCAGATCATAATTGTATATTCTTTGCAGGTAATAACGAATCTCAACTATTTGTGATCATTGGTTGTGTGTCAGGCACTGTATTGGCGATATTCATCGTATTCGGCACATGTTATTGGCGTAAGAAACGCACAAAGCCTCTTCACATGGGAAAGGTATGATTTTGATTGGATAAAACATGACGACTCTTAGATTTGAAATGAAAAAATATAAGGTAGCAAATAGCATCCTGTAATTTGTACATACATATACACAGTCGCACTTTTCCACCGAAGTAGTTGGCAATATTATTTACCTACTTTTCATAAGTTGTTATTATTTATTTACAAAGATCTTTTGAAATTCTTTCTTTCTAGAAATCGTATAAAATCGTAAGAGAATGCCATACTCCAGTATCAGCTATACCATGTCAAATGACTGACAATGAATTGTACACAATACAAGAATACTCCCTTCAAGAACACTGTACTATGGAAGATAATTCCTTATACTATGGGAGTATACCAACTGGCAATGTCAAACTGGATTGGAATGACTTCAATGAAAATGAAAATGATTACACGTATGTAGAAGAATGTCTGGCAAAGAAGATTGATATGAATTTATACGGTAATTCTGTGTGTTATAGAAAAGAACCGGAAAATCGGTGTTCAATATACGCAAACGTGGAGATGAGGGATGTTTAAGTTTATAGACTTTATGGTTTGATGAAGGAGAAACTGTGAAACAGGTGGATAATATTTATAATATACGTGAAGAGAAAACTTTGTATGACTTTCTTTTATCACTCGCCCTTATTACCGTTCATACCATAGAGATTTAGGAGTAGCGAAAAATTCTAAATTGGTTCATCTAAGTACGTCAAATTTGACTTAAGATCTGGTCATAATATTATAATGCTACGTTTACACGCTTGCCAAGCCTTGGCAAATGGCAAACAGCCCCAAGCCATCACAAATCTTGTTTGGCGTTTGGAAGGCGTTTACACGCTTGAGAATGCGTCAGTCTGCAACCTACCTCCAAGCACGGCGGACAACGAACTTGTCACAACTATTGTATTTGGTTTAATGTACTTTTATTTGAAATGCAAGCAAAGTGAAACAAAAAAATAGGAAAGCTCGACGACCACTAAGATGGTGGATGAAAAAATTCATCCAAATCGTACCAGGTAACTACTATTTTTGTTTAACCAGGATTCAATCTGTTAATGCTCCAGAAACGAAAGACTCTCCTCATTCGACCAGCGACTCAGTTTTTATTTATTTAGCACGAGCAAGCAAGCGTGTAGTCGCCGCGAGATCACAATGGCTACTAAACACGGACCAATGTGTAAATGCGTCGCAAACTTTTGCCGCAAACACCCTTTGATCTGCGTCAAAAAACCGACACTCGACTGGATCGGCAGCAAGCGCCGACAAACTCACGCAAGCCAAGCCAAACGCCTTCTTTACACGCTTGTGATTGTCGAGGCTTGCCAAGGCTTGACAAGCGTGTAAACGTACCATAAGACACTGCAGGTGTAGTCCAATCCTACCCGATCTGGCAATAATGTAAACATGTCATGTTTTGACAATCGTTGTCTAATACAGATGAGTAGAAAAATATAGTATGACAAATCATTGAATTTTTTACTATCTTGAGTAGGTATTTTAAATGAAAATAAACTGTCCTACAGAAGTTATTTGGTGTCGAAATGATTGTAAGAACACTGTATGACTCCTTTTTTTTTTTTACGTGTGGAAATCCTACATGGATGCTATGCCGGACTCCTACCGACTAAAACCACACGATGCCCTACAACTGTCTACGGCCGGGAGTCCCGGGTAAGCCCTCGGAAGGATGTCCCAGGGCTCTCGGCAGACTTTGGCGAACACTTCAACCTCGCCTATGGGGTTCGGGTGCTATCCCGCGTCTGGGTAGTTGGTTCGGGTGTTAACCCGCTACTAGGGGAAGGGGGGGGGGGATTTGGGTACTGTCCCACCACTATCACCACTATGAGGGGCAAAGAGATATTCGCCATCGTCTTGACCTGCTTCTGTACGAACGGCGAGCAGCCAGCCCACAGGTCGGTAGTCTTGGGCGTATAGCAGCCTGCGACGACCTCGCCGCCGACTGCGGAACTCGGGAGGGAGAACCCTCTCACGGTCCCTCCCCGCCACCTCTTTTTGAAGCATAACTTGCTCGCAAAAAGATGCAGCGGCATCCCACTTGCTTCTGCTAGAGACCATAGCTTTCACCATGGTCTCCAGTGTGAGAACGTCGACGCCCAGGCCCACAACGAGGTCTCGGCGCTGTAGCGCCCATGCTGAGCACTCCACCAGAGTATGCAGCGCCGTGTCCTCGCTGCAGTCACCGCAGTGCATTGTATGACTCCTGGATACTGGAATATAATCAGGCTAAATATTCAATTGCAAGTTACTATGGATATATGGGATCAAATGTGTTTGTTTACATTTTTGCGTAAAGCTATTGAAATACAAATTAGAGGGCTAGCAACAGTTCAGTGATTGAAATCAACCGGACTTCTGCTACTAAAAAGTTGCATTAGTTCGGTCAACTGAACTACCAACCGAACTACTGCAACTAGAGGACATAACCTCTTGTATTTTAAAGGTTTCGTGGGTTTCGTGAAGAAGAGGTGCATTAAACTGTTTCTTATTACTCGTTAAATAGGTTAGTATCTTGATTACAATATTATTACCTTGTACTTGCTCGAAGTTTCGATGGAATTACATGATGGCTGCTTTTGTTTTATTAAATAGTAAAACAATGCATGCGATGACCTATAATTTATTTGGCTATAAGTTTATTGATATTGACAGTATATTCATCAATCAATCAATTATATCAATCAATCAAATCAGCCTGTGGCAGTCCACTGCTGGATGTAGGCCTCTCCAAAATACAGCCAAAATACACGGCGCTGGCGCATCCAGTCACAGCCTGCAATATTTTTCAGGTTGTCGGTGCATTTGGCGGTGGGTCGTTCCTCGTTTACCCAGTCGCGGTCTCCACTCCAGAACTCGTTTGCTCCACCGACCATCGGTTCTTCTTCACATGTGAATATCCTATTTCCACTTCAACAAGCATAGCTATGTCGATCACTCTAGTTCTCTGACGGATAACATCGTTTCGGATATTATCTCTCAGAGACACCCTAATCATAGCTCGTTCCATTCGCTCGGTTGTGCAACTTTAAGGGCATGAACTAGCTTCTCTATAATAAAGAGATTGACAAGAAAAATGGGACAGCTAATGCAGTAGGGTTACGAATTAGGAGGATGATGTTTATTAGTTGTCTCACTTGTTAGAGACTAGAAGGTGCCTGCGACTCCACTTGCGTATTCTTTGGTTCACGATCCCGGATCCCGGGAGTTTATAATATTGCCTGGTATCCCTTTTAGCGATAAGACCCCCGATTGTACTGCTACCCGTATCTATACTTGTAGGGGAAAGATTTGATTGTTTGTTTGTTTGCTTCGAAAAGGCTCCAAAACTTCTAGACCGATTTGAAAAATTCTTTCACTGTTGGGAAGTTACACTCTTCGCGGTGAACATAGGCTATATTTTATTCCCGTATTCCCACGGGAACGGGAGCTACGCGCTTGAAACCGAGATATATGTCATCTTATTTTGTTGATCTGGCGTACAATAAAGTGTATAACATTTGTAGGAATAGATAAGTCATCTTGTTAATGTATTTTTTTAATATAATAGGTACTTATGTATTAACAATACCTATTTGTTTACAGACCACTTAACATTGGTACGGTGGTTCTGTGGCTCGGAGGAGATCTGAAAGTGTATGAACTGGGTCTTTAAGCTTCTCGGGGTTTTCTATAACATATTTGCTGGCTTCAAGCTTATCAGAAACCTTTTCGTATTCTTCATTTTTATCAAGGAATGATTGTGCTGATGTACCAGCTAGTAATAATACTTTTGCCTCATCTTTATATGTCTTTTCATCATTTTTTACGACGGTGTCTACAATTTTATCACACTCTATTTTATTTTCGACGACTTGACAGGTTTCTTTTACCAATTGTTGGATCTGAAAAAAAAACTGTTACTGGCACGAACTGTTTAAAGAAATGGTTTCCATTGCGATTTTGGATCGGTTCTTGGAACTCAAAGCGCCGATATGGGAATAGGGAACAGAAAGACGGACTGTGAAAAGAGCATTAGCATTCATAATGAGCATTCATAGTTATGGCAGGACAAAGTCTGTCGGGTCAGCTAGTTTAAAATTATATTAAACTAAATAGTAAAAATAAATTTCAAAAAGTGAACATTACCTCCTGGTAGGTTTGTACTCAGGCCTCTGGCACAGTATTCTATGCCTCTGGTTTACGAGACCAGTGCTCTACAACTACAGCTAATGTTGAAGAAAATTAAAAATAAATTCCATTAAACCCGGCTGAGTGCGAGTCGGACTCGGACTAAGGGTTCCTTACCAAAAAACAGCCAAAAACACGAATGTGTTTTTTGGCTGTTTTAAAGTTTTGTAAAGGAGGCTCCCACAACATTCGTTGTGGTAGCCCCCTTTACCCTTTTTTCTGGTTTTAGTATTTGTTGTTATAACGGCAACAGAAATACATCGTCTTTTAAAATTTCAGATCTCTAGCTATCAAGGTTCCTGAGATACAGCGTGACATACAGCCAGACAGATGGACAGGGGAATGAATAGGGCCCCGTTTTCACCCTTTGGGTACGGAACCCTAAAAAGCGAATAACTAGCCAGGAAACAATGAAATACACAAACAAAAGGAGAACATTCACTCTCCATACATTTCTGGGCTAATTTTCAAAGTGCCGGCCAACAAAAATAAACTTAATGTTCTAATAGAGTATAACAAAACAAACATTTTTTATTATTAGACCAAAGCCTTAAGTCAACTCTGAGAGATAATATTCAACATCAAAAGTTGGTGAAAAAATCCTAATTATTGCAATATTCTGTCGTAATTGCGAGTCAGAATGTAAGAAAAGGTCTTAGTTACAGTGTACCCTCCAACTACAGGCCAACATACTGCCTTGGGATAGCTGCAATGTATTGCGGCTAAGGAGCGCGAGCTCGAACTCCAGGCGGGAAAGAGCTCGCGCGGGCCGCATTTGAAGTCAAAGAGGAGGAGCGTCGGCGGCGGAAGGAGAGGCGACTCTCCTTCCTCCGCGAATCCCCGACGCTGAACGAGACGTCGACGTCGGTAGCTGCTCCGGTGCTCAGGTCCGAGCAACTGCCGAATGCGGTGTAGGAGGCGGTGGAGGCGATCAAGACGATCGCCTTTAAATCCTCCCGCCTGAACGGCCAGAGCGTCTAGGGCTTGCGGTGTGCCGCCTGATCCATAATGAAGAACATAATGGAGACGACCTCCTTCACGTGTAATAATGAGGTTCTCCACCTGAAGGGCGAACTCACGGCCGTACGGGCCGAAATGGAAGAAATGAGGCGCCGGCTAAGCGCCGCTCCATCGAAGTCGGCGGGGTTGTCACGCGAAGAGGTGCTGTTCCTCATCGACGCGCGCAACGCCGGCATAGAGGTTCGGCAGCTCCCGGCGCCTCGGCTGCGTCCTCCTCTTGTGGCGGACGCGGGAAATGCTGCCCGCGTGGCCGGTGCTCCAGCATCCGGCGATACATCTGTCGGCCCTTCAACGGGCCCTTTTGTCGGCACTTCAGCGCCCACGCGCTCTTAGTGCAAGGCTGCTGGTGCCTCTGGTCCGCCGCCTTTGTCTCCCGTCTCCTCCACGTCTGTGTTGGAGATGATGGAACCTGTCATGGCCGCTCCGTCGGCCTCTTCTTTTTCTCCCCCAACTCAGGGGAAGAAGAAGAACAAAAGGAAGAAGAGGAGCGCTGCGGCGCGTGAGGTCGAGGCACCGCGCAGAGAGCGCCAGGCTGCCTAAACGTCAATACCAGCCCCCACGTCTCAGCCCTTGCCCGAGGCGTGGAACAGTCTCACAAAGCGGCCGAAGACGAAACCAACGCCCGCCAGTGCGCCCTCTAAGGTGCCCGCGAGGCCTGTCCGAAAGAAGGGCGACGAATCTCTGCGCACCGCGAACTGCAGCATTAGTTATCACGCTGAAGTGGAGGGGCGGGGCGTGACTTACGCACAAAACCTTGCAGAGATTGAGAGGTCAATCGACCTCAAAAGCCTCGGTATCGACGGACTGTGTTTCCGCATGGCGGCCAACGGAGGACGTGTTTTGGAGGTGGCGAGTGTAGAGATAGGCGCCAAGGCGGACGCATTGGCGGCCAAGCTTTGAGAATCCCTCAGCGACGACGTCCGTGTCACCACTGTGGAGAAGTGAGCGGAGTTGCGCATTTCCGGTCTCGGCGACGCCGCTGCAACGAAAGAGGTCGTGACGCGGATGGCGGCGGAAGTGTCACCGTTGCCGTTGGCCAGGTGTTCTGCGGGAGTCGACCGCAGCACACTGTGTTTCCGTTGCCGTCAGCCCGGCCACAAAGCGGCCGGCTGCAACGCAAATCCGCACTGTGCGGCGGCGGGTGAGGCCGACCTGCTCACCGCCTGGGCCCCAAAGCCTGCCTGGCGGCATCGTAAAAGCGGCGTAAAGACCGTAAAACCTTATTAGATTACCATAACTGTAGCAATAGTAGTTATTATACACTCGAGAGCAATGAATCCGGGTCACATAAAGAATGTTAAAAATCTCGAAAACTAAAAATGATAGGTTAATGCAATAAATTGTATTTAATAGACAATGTAATACTCCTTAAATGAAAGTAAAAAAAATATGAGTCACCATACATTTTATTAACACAAAATTACATAAAGAAAAAACTGCTGATCTCTCCTTAAAACAAAAATAGGAAACATGAATTTTTTGAACTTTATTACGATTTTCTTGAATTTTAATACTTCGTATTGCCTCCTCGTGCTTCCATTACTGCGTTTACGCGGTTTGGCATGCTGTACACCAAGTTCCTTATACGATTTTGGGGAATATTCTCCCATTCCTCTGTGAGAGAAATTTTGAGCTCACGAAGCGTGATTGGGGGAGGGTTTCGTTGTTTTACGCATCTGCCTAGCTCGTCCCAAGCATGCTCGATCGGGTTGATATCCGGGCTGCGCGCTGGCCACTCCATACGAGTAATGTTCATCTCTTGAAGGTAGTCATTCACAATCCTACCTGTATGAGGTCGGGCATTGTCATGCATAAATATAGCATCCTCACCTAAATTGACCATAAATGGACCAACGTGATCATTGAGGATTTCTTCCACATATCTTACGCTAGTTAAAGAGCCGTTTTCTATGATCACCAGCTCTGTGCGACTTTCAGAAGAAATTCCGGCCCACACAAGTACAGACCCACCACCGTAGGCTACTTTTTCTTCGATGCATGCTTGCTTGAATCTTTCCCCTGGTCTTCGATACACTCTGTGTCTTCCATCGTGCTTGTAGAGCATAAATTTTGATTCGTCGGAGAACATAACTTTTGACCAATCTTCAATACTCCAATTTACGTGGCTCTGGGCATACCTTAGTCTCGAAATACGATGCCCACGCTCCAGTTTAGGGCCGTTTGCAGGTCTAAGGGGTTTTAAGTTAGATTCAGCAAGCCGACGTCTTACTGTCCATGCACTTGGGTTACTTCCTCCGAGGCGTCGAAACTGATTGGTGAGTTCAGTTCCTGTGAGAAAGCGATTTCGAAGCATGGTGTTCACCAAGTATCGGTCTTCTCGTGCTGTGGTACACCTGGTTCTGCCCGTTCCTGGTCTGCGTAGGTTAGAACCAGTTTCTTCGTAACGTCGGAGAACTCTTTGTACTGTTGACAGCGACACACCGACAGTCCTGGCTGTATCGCGCTGACTCCGGCCGGTTTCCAGCATTGTAAGTATTCTGGTGCATTCTTCAGGCGTAAGCGACATAATTTCAGCTTGATTAATGAATATAGAGCACTATCAACATGGTTTATGTACCCAAATAAATGACAGATTACAAACAAAAGCAACACCAAATGCTGTAATTTCGTAGTTCCATCTTCGAAAGTGGCCCTTTTTCAAATTTGATTTTTTTATGATATAACTTTACAATAACTAAGAAGTTTTAATACCTTCATTTAAGGAGTATTACATTGTCTATTAAATACAATTTATTGCATTAACCTAGCATTTTTAGTTTCCGAGATTTTTAGGATTCTTTAAGTGACCCGGATTCATTGCTCTCGAGTGTATAATAGTTTATACAAAAACAAGGCTGTTTTACGTCTACGCAAGTAACACTTACCACTAAATATTTAACCCTAAATAAAATCTCAAGGAATCAATTTAGAACTTTGGTGTAGTAATAAAAAATGCTTACAATGTTGTGTTCTATCACAATCAAGCACTTTTTTCGTGGCCGGCTAAATAAAAATTAGCCCAATCTGAATGATCACCTTTCATACATATCAGTTTCGCCGTTTAGGAGGAGTAAGATGTACGTGCGTAAAATAATTATATTAAGATTTAAATACGTACGTTTTGGGTCTTCTTCTGGACGTTTTCAACAACTTTTTTTGTATTATCAGCCACCTTTTGTGGTTCACTTACAGCCTCTGGTATCGATGAATTAATGTAATATTGATACACTGCGTCATAATTGAATACGCGGCTGCAATAAATAGGTACTTACATATTACATTTTTTTTTCTAACGTGAGGGTATAATCCATCATGGATGCAATGCCGGACTCCTACCGACTAAAAAAAACCTTACGTAACGCCCAACAGCTATGGTCGGGAACCCCGGGTAAGCCCTCGGAAAGATGTCCCAGGACTATCAGGCCGTCAGAGCAAAAGTGGCTTACCCTTCAATTTTACATACTTATTCAGTTTTCAAACGACAAATTCTGTGTTAATTAGGAAAAAGAGGATGAGTCAAGATTTTGCCAAAATGGGATTCATATTTGGGATGAAAATAGCTTTATACTATCCAGGTAATAAAGAAATAAGTCTAAAATGGTTCCGCACTTATTAAAAGTTCAAAACATAATGAAACGAACGTATAATATTAGTTTCTTAAAATATGAAAAACGAGTCAACTCCACTTATCACCTTATTGCAAAACAAATTTTTCATAACACAATGTGCCGTGTCGAGTTAAGTCAAATCATCCACGAGGTTACCAGAAAGGTATAACCAGCAAATGTTGTTGGAGCTCCTGCTGACTAGGCATTCGGAGGGAACCACGGTTTCAGTGGATGTCAGACCACTGTCTCAATCAGGTACAAGTGCATCTGGCGAGGCCTAACCTACTCCGCCCCAAGGAACAATTTTTGGGCTAAGTTTAAGTTCGCCGACAGAATTGGTGAACGACAAATGGAAGAGAACCTTTGAATATCGTGAATTCTGGTCGCTTTTTCAAGCTGCCAATCGTTTTCAATTCATGAACTGTGAGTGTGGCCCCTAATCGCTAGATGCGTCATGACTTTCCATCAGGCTGGAGACGTCAATTTGGCGAGCTTCATATATTTTTTTAACGTGAGGAAAATCCTACAGGAATGCAATGCTGGACTCCTACCCAATAAAAACCACAGATATCGTACCTACCGGATAAGCCCTCGGAAGGACTCCAACATACCCCAGGACTCCCAACAGACCTACAGCTACCATTACGGCCTCACCTAGGTGGGAGCTTAATACATAAAAAAAACTGCGTTTTACCCGACTGCGCGATGTAAAGGAAGGGTAATGTGTTTACTTCGAGGCTTGAAAATACTTACAGACAATTGTGTGATTCCTCCAACGCTAAATTGTATATACTGTGTACGATTTGAATGTAATGGCGATTTGGATTAGTCAGATCGGGTATCTTACCATCCAGATTACTGAGAAAAAATAAATACAAAGAAGGTCATACTTATAGTCCGTTCACAGTTAATTTACCTCTGACAGATCTTTTCCGTAAGTTGGTATTGCAGTAACGTCCCCCTATGATTGCCAGCTTATTCGCATATTAGTGGAGATTTTATAATGTAATCGTTAGCATTTAGAATTTTTTTATTTAAATATCCATTATTCAATATCTCTATTAACTCCGGTAATATTATAAAGAGGAAACTCAACTTTAATCTATACTAATATTATAAAGAGGAAAGATTTGTTTTTTTGTTGGTTTGTTTGTAACAAATAGGCTCCGGAACTACTGGACCGATTTGAAAAATTCTTTCACTGTTGGGAAGCTACAGTCTTTGCGGTGAACATAGGCTATATTTTATTCCTGTATTCCCCCGAAAACGGGAACTACGCGGGTGAAACCGCGTGACGTCATCTTGTCAAAGATAAAGCAATTGACTGTTGTTTAAACACAGTGCATTATTTAATAAACACACAGCATTATGTTAATGGCCCCATACAGCATCCGATTGACCTATTGTCATAACGTCATATAGCCACGCCTTTATCCCCGAGGGGCTAGGCAGAGGCATATAATTAGCCCACATTTCACCTGTTTTCAAAATTTGTCTTACGTAATAGGTGGTGATTGTGTTGAGATGGACAGGCGCGAGTTGTGACTGCCTGCTGTTGAAAATTTTCAAGCCGCCTATAAAGGCCTTCAACTATGTATAACGTCCACCATATTACTGGCAACTAGGACCAACGGCTTAACGTACCTTCCGAAGCACGGAAACGCTCAAATAAATGTCACAACGTGGTCACATGGATGGTCACCCATCCAAGGACCGGCCATAGTGAAAATTGCTTACTGCAATGATCGTTTACAGAACACTGAGTCCGCGGGACCTATGGGGAACCAAAAGTGCCGTTACGGCTCTCTTTTCCTGCATCAGCTAAATGTGTGACTAATAAACATGAATATAAAAAAAAACCACTAAAGAAATAGTAAGAAGTACTCACAAGACATGGTTCGTAAGTAAATCTATTGACGCCTTGAGGCTCTGTTGAGACGCGTAGTAGGGCGGGGGCAGAACAGCATCAGGTTTTGTCCAGGCGCCGATCACGAAAATGGTCAATAGGAGGATAAGCAGGTTCATTTTGTCTGGTAAAGAGTTTTACACATTAAAGCACGTTTATCTTTCTTTCATATTTTAGTGTTATGTCAGAATTTTTTTTTATACCACTAAGGTAGCAGACAAGCATACGGCCCACCAGAAGGACCGGTGGTCACCGCAGCCTATGAACGTTTGCAACACCAGAGGCGCCACACTCGCGCTGCCGACCCTGTAAAAACCTTCTAAGACCCCTTTTGAAGAACCCCATAACAGTATGGGGTTCTTCAAAAGGGGTCTTAGAAGGTTACTTTAGGTAGGGTTAGGTACTTTTTTTACTTTAGGGAAAATCCTACATGGATGCTTTGCCTAACAGCCTACGGTTGGGAGCTCCGGTTAAGCCCTCGGAATGATATCAATATCCCAGGACTCCCAATAGACCTATGGCTACCACTGAGTAGTACCATCACTTAGGGGGCTTAGATATATATGTACTTATATCTTACTAATATTATAAATGCGAAAGTTTGTGAGTGTGCATGTTTGTTACTCTTTCACGCTCAAACCGCTGAACGGATCGGGCTGAAATTTGGTACAGAGATACATTATAGTCTGGAATAACACATAGGCTACCTTTTATCCGCGGGAACAAATTTTACGCGGGCGAAGCTGCGGCCATCAGCTAGTATTAAATAATCTGAAATGTTTCTACAGTGCCATTCAGCCTAAATTAAACGAATATTAGCCAGTACTATCGGATCTAGGCAACTGGTAATTAAACTTAAGTATATATTTGGGTGTTTTATGTACAAAACATACATAGTTAAAACATCTAAACACCGAAATAAAAAATTGCTAATCACAAAAATATTTGATCCGACCGAGCACGTTAGGCGTTAGTCTATAGGTAAGTAGATACTAATATTATAAGTTGGGAGTCCTGGGACATCCTTCCGAGGGCTTCCCCGGGGCTCCCAACCACAGGCTGTTGGGCGTTACGTGAGGTTTTTTAGTCGGTAGGAGTCCGGCTTATCATTCATGTGGATTTTCCCTCACGTTAAACAAAAAAAAGTACTAATATTATAAAGAGGAAAGATTTGATTGCTTGTTAGTTTGCACGAATAGGCTCCGAAACTACTGAACCTATTTGAAACATTCTTTCACTGTTGGCTAGCTACACTATCCCCGGATGACATAAGCTATATTCATTCCAGAATTCCCACGGGAACGAAAGTGACACCGCGTAACGTCCGCTAGTCTATACTAATATTATAAAGAGGAAAGATTTAATTGTTTGTTTGTTTGCATCGAATAGGCTCCGAAACTACTGGACCGATTTGAAAAATTCTTAGACTGTTGGGAAGCTTTACTCTTTGCGGTAAACATAGGTTATATTTTATTCCAGTCTTCCCACGGGAACGGGAGCTACGCGGGCGACACCGCGTAACGTCCACTAGTCGTGTACAAGTTCGAGAAATGGAACCAAAAGAAACCATGATAAATTTGTTCCTCGGACACTCTTCCGACAGTTTACCCGGGGCTCCTGGTAGGCAGTGATAGGGCACCAAGTGGTTTGGTCCCGGCATAGAATCCATAACTGCCTTACAAACCTTAAAAAACGACTACTTACCTGTTTTTTTTTAACGTGGGGTAAAATCCTCATGGATGCTATGCCGGACTCCTACTGACTAAAAAACCTCACGTAACGCCCAACAGCCTATGGTTGGGGGCCTCGGGTAAGCCCTCGAAAGGATGTCCCAGGACAAACTACTTACATGTGTCCGTTTCAACAGTTTAGTCGTAATTGCGAAACTTTTTTTGATAGGACTGAATTTTATATACGCAAAAAACCCGCTTCAACAATTCACCGATCAAGATTAATCTTCAACACATGTATTGTTTGATAAAATTAGTTATAGGTACGCAAATTATAATAATATGGTACATTTTATACTCACATTTCGTTAATTTGCAAGAAAATAACTATAAAATCTGTAAAATATATTTAAAAATAACATTGGGATATCCAACATTGGTCGTTTGCCTGTTCAATGATTTTATGTTGTGGCTATCGGGTTGTCGTTCATTAAATTTTATTTCGATACAAGAGTAGATAGTCCCTATACTAACTAACATTATAATTGGGAAAGTTTGTAAGTATGGCTGTATGAATTATGTATGTGTGTTGTATGTGTTTGTAACTCTTTCACGCTCTAAACGCTGAAAGGATCTGGATGGCAAAAGTTTGAGATTGTAGTCTGGATCTTTTTTACTCTTTCCCGCTTCAGTGAAGTCTTTTTAAACCCCGATTTTCTAACGTCTGGTTGAACGAAACTGGCTTAAATTTTGTACAAGGATTCATTACAGTCTGAAAAAAAAATGGTTACTTTTTATCATCGAAATAAGTTCTCATCAAATGCTGGAATAGTAACAGAATTAAACACGGGCGGAGTCGCGGGTACATTTGATGTACATATTTGATAATATTGCGTTTTACTTATTATGTAGTTTTTTGATACAATTTTTCCTATTATAGGTACATGTAGCAGTGTAGTATTGCGAGTATTAACGATCACAGTAAACGATGACGCAGTGGACTATTGCATGTTTATAATAATATGATTTGTGTATTAATGCTGTTAGAAGTAACAAAAAAGCCGTTAGATCGTTCTCACCAGACTGCCCTCTAACACGTTTATTGTGAAAGTGAATGTTCAATCCGATTGACGTTGTCATTTTTGTTTTATTTCAAACTTTGAACAGATGATCCACGTGACCTAGTTACGTAGTTCCATAAATTCATTTGCACCAATATTGTTTGCCATAATCATCCCCGATCATAATATTTACTTGCACTATTATCATTTATAATAATAACGTTTGCCTTAACAACTCAACAGTGATAACTTTTATTTGTCACTAGCTGATGCGCGCGGCTTCGCCCGCGTGTAATTTGGTTCCCGTTCCCGCTTCCCGTGGGAACATTTTCCCGGAATAAAAAGTAGCCTATGTGTTATTCCAGACTATACTCTATCCCTGTACCAATTTTCAGCCCAATCCGTTTAGCCGTTAGAGCGTGATTGAGTAACAAACATCCAAACATCTAAACATCCAAACATCTTCACAAACTTTCATATTTATAATATTAGTAGGAAGTAGGATAAAATGAAATGCGACAGAGTCACAGCTACAGACAAAGTCTCGCCATAAGTCCCTCTGCACTCTATTTTAAAGAGAGGGGCTAAAAGGAACTTTAAATTTGTTAGAACCTAGCGATTTAAAGAGAGTTTCTCTGGCAAATCTTGACACTTAAGATTATTTCTTCTCATGTGTACCAAGTAGGCTATGACCCGATAAAGCAGCTAATCGGATTAATACGCACCTATTTTAATTATTGTTTAGATTCGTGCAATTACTTACTACCAAAAGAACGTTATGTTTAGATTGTTTAACTTTTAATTGACGAGATCTTTGATCTTCTTTGGTAAACCTGTGTTTTCAAATTTCCTGAGATTTCTTGAGATTCACAAATTCCGGCCGCAACCCTGAGAGAAGTTCAAAAATTCTGTGATTTCAGGACAAATCTTGAGATATGGTATTTTTAAGTGATTTATCTCAACTGGTCAAAAATTTTTATTCTGGTGTCTAATAGAAATAATTGCATGAACGAGCTCTTCATATTCAAGAAACAGGTAAGAATGGTATAGGTACCTAGCTACCATCACGCTATTTGTGAAAAAGGTGAAGTATATTGTTGAAAGTATACGCAAATGGGCGGTAGCATACATTGAATATCGGAAATGGCACTTTTGTGTTACCATTACCATAAATGTTTATTCGATACGTGGAAAGTGCTGCCATCTGGTGTTGGCTGTAATGTGTAAACTTGCTGAACAAATAGGTATTCAATTTCAGTGTATGATAAGTGCACCAAACAGCTAGGCACCTACTAGAAGTAGCAATTTTCTTGAATGTAAATAGTATTCACTAAGGCTCTTTATATCTATGTTGCTGGTCGGGGCACCTGAATACCAGCTTCGTCCATTTGACTTGGTGCAAAGGCGAGCTATGATGGTTGTCAACGATCGCATACTGACAGGTGGTGTGGAACCTCTTAGTGACAGGAAAGACTTTGCCTCTCTCTGTGTGTGTTCTATCGCCTGTACAACGGTTTGTGCTCTGAGGAATTGTTTGATATGATGCCTACGTCTACATTCTATCATTGCACCGCTCGCCACATACAGGGTGTTCATCCTCACACGTTGCGCCCTGAGCGCTCAAGCACGGTAAGATCCGATTGAGGCTTTCATCCGCGAACGCTTAGATTGTGGAATGATGTCCCTGTCTCGGTTTTCCCAAACGCCTACAGTATGGGGTTCTTCAAAAGTGGTCTTAGAAGGTTTTTACAGGGTTGGCAACGCGATTGTGGCGTCTCTGGTGTTGCAAACGTCCATAGGCTGCCACTTTAGTGGTATAAAAAAATGTTATATATTCAAAGCAAAATTCAATATTCTCTAGATACAAATAACTGGCTGAGCTTGTAGGAGAGTGACGACAGTCACTTCTGAAAAAACTACAAAATTATAAACATGAAAATTACTTGCATCTGCACTATTTGCTTACGCCACTATAACTCCCAAACGCCTTTGAGGATCCTTGCAACTAAGATGTATTATTGTTGGAGATGTCTGAAAAGGTCAACCGGAGGATGGAAATTGTTAAACATCTGCTTAAGGCTTTCGTATTCGACCTTGACAAATCCTGAGGCAATTCGAAAGATTGCAGCGTACGCTTTTGCCGGATCCGTAAAATATTGTTCTAAAGACCTATATCTATTTTTTGACAAGTTTTAGTGAGGATTAAACTAATTTATTTAGATAAAAAAAGTACATTACTTGTTAAGATTTTTGCCATATTTTTCATTTTTCGAGAGCGATTTTGATCGAACAAAGTTTTTCTAATCGTGTTTTGAAACGTCAAAGCAAGAGTATCTAATAAATTATTATAATAAAGTTTTATGAAATCAAAGAATATTTCCTAGTATAAATTTCACTCCAAGATGAGTCTCTTTCGAATATACAAGCCTTAAGGCAGAAATGCAGGAATATGAACGGTTTTATGTTCGAGCTTATCAAATTACGTAATAGGTAGGTAGCTACCTTGTGGTTGGAACGAACACGCTGACAGGACCTAATCATGAGGCATATTGTAATACTTTTCCGGGAATTTCAAGAGACACCGGTATGAATTTATGCCTGGTTCAATTACTGATTGATTACTTTGAGGTGATGAACTTTTATTTTTAGACATAAATCCCGCAAACAGATCCATTCTTCCTTCAGATATTTAAAATATCTTAATGTAACCTTGTAACTAATAGTTAATTTCTTTTTTTATAAGGTTATGACGTTTTGTATGGTTACACAATTACAATAATGTAATTTTCTAAAAGTGAAATCGATCCTCACAGAGCATGAAGCATTTTTCCAACGGCGCAATAAATTATTTACTCAATTCCAGCATTTTCTTTATTATTTTCGGTAAACAACTTTCATCTCGTAAATACCCATAGGCGGATGGGCGGAAACAAGCCACATCGAATCTCGACGTAGACGACTCGGCTATTTCCGCTAGACTCGGCTTTCGGCATATTCGATTACAAAATAATATACAATCTTGGTTTAACCGAGTGGTACCTTGAAGTAACTACAGGAAAGCGAGGCTCCTCTTTTAAAGAGAGCTCCGCTTACGATCTACCTATGCCGGCGAGTTATGGGCTCGTTTAAGGGTCGCCCCAGCACCTGATCACGATAGCACTGGGAATACTCTATAAACTCCTTGACATCTGCCCCTATCCGTCATAGGGGCAGATGTCAAGGAGTTTTAATGACTATTCTCATTTGTTTTGGGATCTGTTCAGTTGGCCAAAATGTAACTATAACGTCGGCGTCACCAATGAGGTGGAAGGGGTGAAAATAAACAAAAAAAAACTTTAATACTAAAGGAGGATCCTTCCTCCGACCAGGCAATGTGATCGCGTCTGGTAAGCCGGAGCCCGAACTGATTTTGACGAGGTTTTTCATTAGAACGATCTTGGTCGCGATCGGTGATATAGAAGCAGAGTTATGAAAAAAATTGAATAGGTAATCATGGTTTGATTTCCGTGAGATCAGTATTCTTTTGGTCGCGATGACCGGCACACACGCGGGCGGAACCTTGGACATCTGCTAGCATCCTACTTCCTACTAATATTATAAATGTGAAGATATTTGGATGTTTGTTACTCAATCACACTTTAACGGCTGAACGAATTGGGCAGAAATTTGGTACGGAGATAGCTTGTCTAGAAAAATGTTCCCAAGGGAATCGGGAACGGGTACCAAAATACACGTTTATGTCTGAGGTCGTTTATCGACAAACTTATTTTCTTTTTGTGACTTTCATTTGCCTACTTTTGTACTACAATTAACCTAAAACTTTCTGCTTGAGCAAGGTTTTTTCAAAAGAGTTCCTAGCGTTAAACCACAGAATAACTAATAGTACTATGTAGTTAAACTCCATGAAAACACAGATTCGGATTTGTGAAGGTTGACCAGAAGACCCAGCCGCCGTTTTCGACCTACGACTTATACAACACCTGCCTAAAGCCTGCCGTGGCCTTTAGGATTGAGTCTAGGACTAGGTGCTTTACTCCTCTCACTGCAACGAGGGTGTTATTGGAGTAACACAGGATCCAATAGTAACCGATGTTCCACTGCAGCGGTCCTAGGATCGATCCCTGAGGAACACCGCATGATAACTACCTCTCGCCGACTCGGCCCCAGCCAGCTTGGGTAAGTTATGTCCATCTCGGCAAGATAAGCTCCGACAATTGGGCTGAGGTAGGGAGGCACTTCATGATATAGGAGCGCCTGTCTAACAGCTCTAGGGCAGAGTGTGGAAGGCGTTGGCGATGTCAAGAGACACCGCCATTACCACTTTGCCCCGCGATGTTGCTTCTTACGTCAGGCCCCTGACGCACATGATCGCGTCCACGGTGTACACGGCTAGAAGTCTCTATTATAGACCACGTATAATATAGGTAGGTACCTATATAATTAGCCTTATAATTATAGCCATCAATTATAATCGATTTGCGGCCGATGACAAGACGTGACTATACCAATTCGATAATATAATGTAGTGTGTGAATCAAATTGTAAAACAAAAGTATATTTATATATATCAAATTTAGCAATTAGTAGTTCATTGTTATCCTTTTGTGTAGCACTAGGTTCAGGACGAAAGTGGTAATATTATTTTAATTAATTCTCAAATAAGCTCAAACTTAGATAATATCTCTCAACATAAACCCATTTGGTTTAAATTTAAAACGAAACACAGAATACATGAATTTGAGTACTGAATACAGAGCCGAACAGCAGAGCCCGCGGCTCCACCTGCGTGGAATATTGTTACCCTTCACAATGGGAACTTATTACCGGATAAAAATAGTCAAAGTGTTATTCCCACAGCCATATTCTTATATGTCTGTGGTTATTCCAGATTCTAATCTATCTCAGCCGTTAAAGCGTGAAAGAGTATCAAACATCGATATATACTCACTGACCAAATTTTGCATTATTTTATAATTTTAGTAAAACAATTTTTGCATTTTGTTTTAAATTTAGTGGCTAATGTAATTAATTAAAAAAACATAATTTAATAATTTTCGGGCAATTGTATGTATCTATTATGTCCTAGTTATATATTATATTTTATCCAATCGAGTATTATTTCAATGCGGTAAGTAGAGCATGGATAAGAATTGGTCAGTTGTGAGTCCCGGGACATCCTTCCGAGGGCTTACCCGGGGCTCCCAACCACAGGCTGTTGGGCGTTACGTGAGGTTTTTTAGTCGGTAAGAGTCCGGCATAGCATCCTATGAGGATTTTCCCTCACGTAAAAAAAAAAAAAACCTATACAGTTTAAAAATTAAAGACCATGGTTGGAATGAAAGTACCCTTAATATTGATGACGGCAAATGCTGAAAGGAAACATTCCTTTATTTTATGAAACCAATCGCAAGTCAGAATGAGCATTTTTTAAAATTATCTTAAAATAAAGAAAGGTTGAATAAAATATTTCTGTTTATTGTAAAGCTTACTCACCATCTCTAAAGAAAAAGAAACAGTGAACGGAATCGCGTCGCGCCAATTTGCTTATGTGCTTTTATGTATCAAAAAACGTGGGAATCTCTGCAGACCTATCGTTCCGTGACCATTTGGTGGAAATTTGCGCAAAGGCGTTAAGGAATCAAGGTTTAGTAATAAGGGAGACCAGGTCTTTCAAAAACACTGTGGCCGTGAGGTCCTTGTATAACACACTGTAGGAGTACACTGGAAACGAGTGTTATCATCTGGAATCCCTATGAAGCCAAATATAGCTCCATGGTGGAGAAGATTCAGAACAAATTTACATGGTATTTATATTATAAACAATACGGAGTATTTTTTTTTATACTACTTAGGTGGCAGACAAGCTTACGGCCCACCGGGAGGTTGGTAACCGTAGCCTATAGACGTTTGCAACACCAGAGGCGCTACACACGCGCTGCCGACCCGGCGCAGGTTGTGACGACCCACAGTTGAAATTTTTCAAGCCGCCCGTAAGGCCTTCAACTTGGCTTAACGACTGTCATTTTACTAACAACCGAGACCAACGGCTTATCGTGCCTTCCGAAGCACGGAAACGCTCGTAAATAAATGTCACAAAGTGGTCCACGTGGTGGTCACCCATCCATATTCGGCCATAGTAAATGTTGCTTACTGCAGTGATCGTTTACAGAACACTGAGTCCGCGGGGCCACGAGCGTATACCCATTTTACCCGCTAATGTATCCAACTCTCTTTGTTATAGGAATAGTTGGATACTATAAGCTGGAGGTGAGACGCAATCTGGCTCTGGCTAGATATAAGCCTCGCACGTTGATGATGCGCTTGGCGGCCATCTTGGAGACCACTTGGTGACGTAGTCCGTCGAGCAGTCAGTACTAAAAAAAATACCGTACGCAGCTTCGCGAGGCCAGCGCGCGCTCGCGCTACGTCACAATGACGTCACTAAGCTGTCATTATGACAAGGTTCCAGCGCATTACCAACTTGCGGGGCTTATATGTATTTTTAGTTCTACGTGGAAAGCTTAATAATCCTAAGATATTGGAAGAGTTGAGATTGCTTTTCCTAACACCAGGCTGCGGAGGGCGCCGAGGGGGCACACATTTGAGGTCCCGATAGCTCGGACTAACTTATTACAATTTGCTATGCTTGGACGGGCACTGAGCACTTTGAACAGAGTATCGCAAAGTGTTGACATATTTATATGTTCACTGGGGGAATTTGAAAGGGTGACGCTTCAGTATTTGTCAAAAACATAATTATAAGCTGTATCTACAGTATCTGCTGCATGCATTAGTATTATGATATTATTAAGAGTTATGATGCTACATTGTTGTATTGGATATTTTCTGTAAAGATAATGTATGTTAATAAATAAAAATAAAAGTAAATGAAAATTGTATTTCTACCAGTATACACAAACATATTTTAAAATGGCTCTTTTCTTCAGATATTAGTGATGATGATTCTCAACGTTCTTTTCCTGGGACTCGGCGCGTGTCTTATAGCCCCGCAGTCAACTACAGCCCAGTTGTCAACTACAGCCCAGTCGTTGACCTCTACTGTGCACTCGCCAAATTATCTAGTAATCAGAGAAAACGTTGAGAAGGTTTCAGCATTACTTCGGAAAAAAGTATTGTAAGTATTAATTTTCTACAACTCGCAACCTAACTACTAATTTAAATGCGAAAGTCAAATATGTCGGTCGAGATTTTACGACTAAAACACTAAGCTGATTCCGATATAATTTGGTACAGAGATATTTCGTAATAAAAATACTATTCCGACAATAAAGATACTATTCCGACAGATTCAAATTTTCAAATTAAAAATTCATTTATTTACTTAGGCATTACAGAGGCACTCGTAAACCTCAGGTAACGCCCAACAGCCTATCCCACGTCTTTGGAGGGTTTCGGGTGTGGTCCCGCTTCTAAGAGGGGGGGGGGGGGGAGCGTGCGTGAATCCCTCACGTCACACTGCCGTCATGGGCCTGCTTCTGTATTGACGGTGAGCAGCCCCCTCACCGTCCTCAGACCCGCGGTCATGGAGGCCGATAGTCTTCGGTGAAGACACGTCGGTGGCGCCCAAGCCGCCGACTGCGGAACTCGGGTGGGAGAGATCTCTCCCGTTCCCGCCCCGCCGCGCCGCCTCCTTCAAAGGCATGACCTGCTCGCAGTAAGAGGCGGCGCAGTCACACTTACTCCCGCTGGAGATCATGGCTCGCACCATGGTCTCGTGCGAGAGAGTGTCCACGTCCAGACCCACTACGAGGACCTGGCGCTGTTGCGCCCACGTCGTTTGGCACTCCACCAGCGTGTAGAGCGCTGTGTCATCGCTGCGATCCTCGCAGTGCTGACACTCGGCCGTGGTATCCTGGTGTCTTCGCCACAAATACTTACCGGGCACGGTAGAAGCTACCGTGCCCGGTAAGTATCTGTGACAACCGGTAGGAGAGAGCACCGTGTCCCCTCTCAAGCCACTCGTCCATGACCGGTCTGAAGGCCGGGATTGTGGCGAATCTACCCTTTGGTTGCTCAAGTCGCATCTTCCATGTCTCCACGGTTTCCTGGTGGAGCTGGGACCGCTGCGCCTTGATTTCTCGAGACGCAGGCCCTTGGCCCCGCTCCAGCGCCTCCTTGCGCCATCTAAATAGTGACGCAAGGGCTCTCGCTTCCAGGTCCCACGAGGGGTCCCGACTAGGAGATATGCCGCCTCACGTCACCTGAAATCGTGCGGTATCCCCTTATCAGCCTGACGGACATCACCCTCTGTGGGCTCATCAATCTAGCCACATTGCTGGCCGTCAGGGTCTCCTCCTAGTCCGACTCCCACTTGGTCGAGTATTTTGAAATTTATATTTTGTTTTAGGTCGATGGCAGATCATGTTCCATGGCTGAGCGACAGTCGACGCCATTATGCTGAAATTGTAAACGTCCTGTACTCAGAGGCTGTAGGTCAATCTGGTTGCGTGTATGTACATTTTATTCCGTCATTGACAAATACTTACTAAACGTTCCCACTGTATTGCAGTGAATAAATAAATATTAAAGGTTGATTGAAGGACGCAATCATGGTAACCAACTTATATTTCAGTATTTCAGAACGCTCGTTAAACTGATTCCTGTAGTATAGTACAACTGTTAAGGCTTATTATAATTTTGCCAGTTTTCGTTATAATTTCATTAAACTTTTTTGCATATTACGAGTATATTTTAAAGCGAATCTCTAGTCAGGGTGTACAAGGTTTGCGCCGTACAGAAGTTGTATTAATATTCATATACTTTTTTTTTTAATTTAAAATATACATATTAATATACTTCCACATTAAATATATTTAAGAAATCACGTGATCATTGCAGCCTTACTTAAGCTATTCGCTTTATAGACTGTCGTGAGAACACAATAGCACTTTTAGCACTTTTGACTGTATTCTACCTTACCTATTACGGCTATGGTTTTGCCGAGCTTTTCAACTAAAAAGCTAATAACGCCTACAGTGTGGGGTTCTTCAAGAGGGGTCTTAGAAGGTTTTTACAGGGTCGGCAGCGCGAGTGTAGCGTCTCTGGTGTTGCAAACGTCCATAGGCTGCCGTGACCACCCGTACTTATTTAAATTTTACGTATCTGGTGGGCCGTATGCTTGTCTGCCACCTTAGAGGATAAAAAAAATTCTTGTCATGACACAGAGAATCTGATTAAATAATTATCTTTCAGTTTGGAAGATTACAATAAACATTATCAAGAAATTCTAGACAAATCTGCAGGTGAAGCTCTTTCAAATCCAGAAGCAGTTATTCAAAATACAGCTAAGTTTCTCGAGGAGTTTAATGATAAAACATTTATAGTAAGTCTAATTAAAATAATGAAGTATTCTATACTACAGACAATGAGAACAGATGCTGTTCATCTATAAATATAAAAAACCGGCCAAGTGCGAGTTGGACTCGCCACAAAGGGTATCGTTGCAGCAAGTAACGTAATATAAAAGTTCTTATAGTTCGTAGTAACTTTGATTTATGTTTTAACACGTTCGCAGTGGTAGTGATTTTTCCAAACGAAAATTGCGGTTTATGACGTATTAAAAAAAAACTACCAGCTCTATCTCGTTCAAACCAATTTTCGTTGGTAGTTTTTATAGCAATGTACATCATATATATTTTTTAGATTTATCATTCTCTTAGTTTAGAAGTTAGAGGGGGGGGGGACACATTTTTCCACTTTGGAATTGTCTCTTGCGCAAACTATTCACTTTAGAAAAAAATAATTTTAGGAACCTCAATAGCATTTTTGAAGACCTATCTATAGATACCCCACACGTATGGATTTCATGAAAAAAAAAATTTTGAGTTTCAGTTCTGAGTATGGGGACCCTTAAAATTTACTGCTTTTTGTCTAGTTTTATATAAGAATCTTAATGCGGTTTACAGAATACATCTAGTTACCAAGTTTCAATAGCATAGGCCTTATAGATGCGGAGAAAAGTGGCTGTGACACACGGACGGACAGACAGACGGACAGACAGACAAACAGACAGACAGACGGACGGACAGACAGACAGACAGACAGACAGACATGACGAATCTATAAGGGTTCCGTTTTTGCCATTTGGCTACGAAACCCTGAAAATGGATCTCTGAAATGTATGTACGCGCATAACTTCAGAACGAGTGGACCGATTTTGCTAATTCTTTCTTTTTGTGTTAGTAATGGCCAGGACAAGGTTTATATCCAAAAAAATTGATATTGCGGAACAAAGTTCGCCGAATCAGCTAGTTAATTATATGTATATTTCGGTAATGACAACATTCCAGCTACGAGTGATACTACTATAATTTACTCGTAATTATTACTGGAAGTGAACTCCTAAAAAAATAAAGTGTAAAGTGAAGCTTCCCAACAGTGAACGAATTTTGCAAATCGGTTCAGCAGTTTTGTAGCCTATTTATAATATTACTAGCTGATGCCCGCAGCTTCGCCCGCGTAAAATTTGTTCCCGTTCCCACTTCCCGTGGGAACTTATTCCCGGGATAAAAAGTAGCCTATGTTTTATTTCAGACTATAATGTATATCTGTACCAAATTTCAGCCCGATCCATTCAGTCGTTTGAGCGTGAAAGAGTAACAAACATCCACACTCACAAACTTTCGCATTTATAATATTAGTAAGATTAAAGACAAATTATCCTCATTTTTGAAGTCGTTTGAAAATTGAAAATAGGTTCAATTTGAGAAGATCCGATTCTTAATTTCTGCATTTTTGACTTATTTATTTATCTTTTTCAGCTTCAATTAATCATAAAAGACAGGTGTAGGCCAAAACTACATCCAGTGAATTGCAATACAGCGGTTACCGCATTAGTAGCAGAAAACAAACCACTTTTAGATAATGAGGTAGAAATATATGTGGCTGCTGGTAAAGCCGCTGAAGAATACCTTAAGCTAGCTGATGAATTTGCAGCTGTATCTGAAGCGCATGATGCTCTCAAATACGTCATCGAAGGAGCAGGAAAACTGGAAAAAGTGGCGAAGGCGCTAGGTGATGTTCTACGAAAGAATAGATACGACTCAATTAAATGTTAAATAAATTAAAAATTTCGAAAAAGGGTCGTGATTAGGTGTGTCGTTTCACAAGTTCTAATTAAATGAGGAATATTAAAAATGTTATTGAACTGCCTTTTTATTTGAATACCTTCTTTATTTAACCAGCGGAGCAGCAGAAGCGACCGATAATAAATAATAAAATAAGTTTATACTTAGTGTTTTTATTTATTATAGTTTCATGTGCATAAAACGGCTGCCACGAAAGGTTATAGTAGTTTGACAGATCACTGTTCTTGTCTATATTGTATTTCAATAGCTTTGCGCAAAAATATAAACAAACACATTTGATCCTATATATCCATAGTTACTTGCAATTGAGTATCCACCCTGATTATATTCCAGTATCCAGGAGTCATACAGTGTTCTTACAATCATTTCGACACCAAATAAGGTAAACGCAGCTATTAACGACCCATCGAAAATTCGCAGGTATTACCGATCCATTTCATTAACCAGCAATTTTGACGTTACTGGAACAGTTTATGCTAGAGACATTTGACGAAATACGCACATTTGTTCATTGAGTGTCGCAAATACTTACGTTAGTGTGTGTGGCATTCCGGGAAAGAGACGAAATTCGTTTGTTTCTATGACGATAGTAAACTTGCCGATCGTGTGGTACAAATCCTTAATCTTACAGATAAGCACACCAAAACTTCGTCTAACAGTTTTTAAAGAATTGTATGAAACCTATGATTGTTCTGTATTATTGAATGTGTTCATTTAGATGTGAGGTCTTAATTTCTTACAGTATTTCATAAAGTTTGATTAATTAAATATTATAAAACTTCACATTTAATAAAAGCGGTAATACCTTCAATTATTTTAATAGTAGCAGCTATTGCCGACTCATGGGCCGGTGATTGCGATGCATATTAAATTTTGTTTTACCTCTTTCTCGTCGATATGTGACAATAAAGCAATTATTTTAATATGACATCTTAATCTAATACAGTCAGCCTTTGTAACACACAATTACCGATCTATACTATTTGGTCTAGTTTTCTTATTTAATCGTTTTTTGTTTACTACGAAATACAACTTTAATCATTCATTGTCATTATAAAGGAGCATTATAAAATTAATTTTTATTGCATTACAATGTTTGTATTAATTAATATTATTTGCAACACTATTTATTTAAAATCTCTGCTATGGCTACAAAAATCAAATAAATACATATAATCTACTTTTTATGAGTCGGCCATACAATTTCGTAATTATGTATTATATCGACTATTACCGATCTATATGAGTCGGTGATAGCAAGTACGGGAAGCTATTGCCGATTCTATACAAATCCTGGTCGTTTATGTAACATAATACTAGTTTAATGAAATATTAGCTTATTATCCAAACAATATTTTGAAGATAAAAAAACCATAAAAGCTCTTTTACAACATAATGTCTTAGTCAAATAGCATGGACCAGAGTATCTAAGTGACTTTTCCTATGAAGTATAATATGAAAGTGTATGAAAGGTAGTATGAAAGGACTTAGAGCAAACCTACATGATTTTCTGCAAAAACACCATAATGTGTTTCTTCTTAATTAAACAAAATACCTGCCTATACATTCTTCTTGTTTTTAACAGTCGGTAATAGGTTCATAAAAATCAGTAAATAGCTTCATAGCCTTTCGTATGGCTCGGTAATACAAACAATGGACTTGATCACTTAATTATTTTTTTATTTTATTAGTACTGTGTTTAAGGGCAATTCAGGGCTTTAAACATAAACTAGACAAACTAAAGTTTCATTTAAAATCAAAACATTGGGTGTGAACTCAATCATCATTCTTAATAACTATCATCAATTTTAAAATTGTCTTAACAGGGTCGGTAATACCTGCATTTACCTTAACTTCTTTATGATAGTTTATTTTCATTTAAAATACCTAATCAGGATAGTGAAGAATTCAATGATTTGTCATACTATATTTTTCTACTCATCTGTCTTAGACAACGATTGTCAAAACATGACATGTTTACATTATTGCCAGGTCGGATTGTACTATATACAAGGTGTTAACGTCAGGCATCATCAGGTAGGCATATCAATTTTGATCCCTATCCTGTAATAAAAGGGCTACTTAACATGCCCACACGCTCTGTGTCATCACATTCTTCGTACTTGGCTCTACAGAAGCAGGTCACTAGCTACCTCATCAATCAATTAATCAATATCAATCAATTAATCAATATCATATCATCAACCAATACGTGTAATAAAGTCGTACCTGTCTGTTTGTCTGTACGTTTGTGCACGCTAATCTCAGCAACCGCTCAACCGATTGCAATGCGGATTTCTTTATTGCGTTGCGGTTTGCTTCACTTAACATTTTTGTTTCATGATTGACATGGTTCATAAATAAAAAGTACATAACTTTTTTATTTATGAACTGATTGACATATGACTATGACTATCTAAAGAATCACATATAAAATGCAGCATACGAAGTCGCAGGCAACAGCTAGTCTATACATATAATAAAACTGTTGAGGGTCGAGAGTCTGTACATGGAAGATATTTTGAAAATTTTAATTGTAGGTCATTTTCTAATCGATACTGAAGCCGAAAATGTAATTTAAAATTTTCATGTCTGTCCGTCTGTCTGTCTGTCTGTCTGTATCCCGAATAGTGTATCACGCCGAAACTACTGAATCGATTAGAATAAAACTTGGTATAATCTGAGCCTACGATCCGAGGAAGGTTCTAGGATACTTTTGATCCCGATATTTTGCGCGGTTCCTTTGGGAGAGGGGATGAAAGACAAAATGGTTTTTTAGTTGTAACTTCTCAATGCGCAGTCCGATTCCAAATTTTTTTTCAGTGTTATAACGGGTGTACGTGGTAAGGATGGTGGTGTAAGGATTGTTTCACACAAGTTTCAATGTTAAGGGGGTTTTGTAGTTCAGGAATTAGAGGCATCTCAACTTTCTCAAAACCTATAATTTGAGGGTTCCTTTGAATGTGACGGTAAGTCTAAACTGGCGTGTTGGCTTAATCATAAAAGAGCTTAATGATTAAGGCTATTGTAAAATTTTTTTTTTTAGAATGGACTTAATCTTCAAGATCTTTTATGATTAAGCAAACAGGGCAGTTTCATACGCTCCCATGAGTCTGTCGAAAAAATACCTATCTTTTTATACACCTTATGTGGCGTAAACGAAGTTGCGCGGGTCAGCTATATAAAATAAAATCATGGTTCCTGAGATACAGCCTCATGACGGACAGAAATATATGCTAACTACGAAAATGAACTATAAGAATAGAATAGAATATTTATTAAACAGGTAAATACCCTATTGAATTACTAAAATAATAAAGTGCCATATTAGTGCAGTCAATAAAGTTGCTGTAAAGAGTGACAAGTGCGTGAGCAGGATCTAAGCGATTTTTCAGAATCTTATTCAGGGTGCTTACTAAGAAATAATACTAAAATACCCCAGGTCTAGGCGGCGAGCTGCAGGAAAGGAGGGGTGACAACGGTCTCAATTTGAAGTATTTCGCCAATATCCCTAAAACCGTGCGTTGTAGCAAAAAATGTTTAAGATGAAATGGAAGCTTATAAAATTCTTCAACTTTGAAATTTTACGACAAGGGTAGCTCAAGGGAAGTCGTGGGTCGGATTCGGCGGCTGGGTCTCGAGGTCGCCCTTCACAAATCCGAGGCTCTGTGCTTCCACAGACCTCGGATGGGGCCACCTGCGGGATCCAGCCTACAGGTAGGGGGCGTCAGCATCGGCATCGAGCCCTCGATGAAGTATCTGAGGCTCGTACTCGATGTCCGGTGGAATTTCGGACATCACTTCCGAAGTTTGGTCCCAAAACGGAGGGGAGCATCAGCCGCACTGGCGCGGCTGATGACCAACATCAGGGGACCCAACGCTCCCTACCTGCGAATCGTGCGAAGCATGGCTCTATACGGAGCTCCTATATGGGCGGAAACCCTGATGGCCAGCAATGTGGCTAGATTGATGAGCCCGCAGAGAGGGATGGCCGTCAGGGTGATAAGGGAATAACGCACGATCTCCGGTGAGGCGGCATGTCTCCTAGCCGGGACCCCTCCATGGGACCTGGAAGCGAGAGCCCTTGCGTCACTGTTCAGATGGCGCAAGGAGGCGCTGGAGCGGGGCCGAAGGCCCGCTTATCGAGAAATCGAGGCCCAGCGGTCCCTACTCCACCAGGAAACCGTGGAGACATGGAAGGTACGACTTGAGCAACCAAAGGGGGGATTCGCCACAATCGCGGCCGTCAGACGGGTCATGGACGAGTGGCTGGAGAGGAGACACGGTGCTCTCTCCTACCGGTTGACACAGATGCTTGCCGGGCACGGTAGCTTCGGTAGGTATCTGTGGCGAAAACACCTTGAAACCACGGCCGAGTGTCAGCACTGCGAGTGCACGGCGTGGGTGCAACAGCACCAGGTCCTCGTTGTGGGTCTGGGCGTGGACACTCTCTCGCTCGAGACTATGGTGCGAGCCATGCTCTCCAGCGGGAGTAAGTGGGACTGCGCCGCCTCCTTCTGCGAGCAGGTTATGCTCGTGCAGGAGGCGGTGGGACGGGTACGGGAGAGAACTCTCCCACCCGAGTTCCGCAGTCGGCGGCCTGGGCGCCGCCGACGTGTCTTCGCCGAGGACTATCGGCCACCATGACCGGTGGCCTGAGGACGGTGAGAGGGCGGCTCACCGTCCTTACAGAAGCAGGCCCATGACGGCAGCGTGACGTGAGCAACTCACGCACGCCCCCCTTTGGAAGCGGGATCACACCCGAAACCCCCCATAGACGCGGGCTGGCACCCGAACCACCCCTTTGGCGAGGCCGCAGTGGCGGCCGTAGGTCTGTTGTGAGTCCCGGGACATCCTTCCGAGGGCTTACCCGGGACTCCCAACCACAGGCTGTTAGGCGTTACGTGAGGTTTTTTAGTCGGTAAAGGGCCCCACTCACTAACAGTTTACCGGACGATATCAATCTGTCAGTTAATTGCAATTGCCCACACACTAACAGTTCTGTTGAAGGTTTTGGACTGACGACTAATATGATCTGAGAGTGTGTGGCCGTTCGACGATTCCGTTCAGCGCCGACAGATATCGGCCGGACAGTTTATAGCCTGTCGCGCGATTGACCACACATTAGCAGGTAGCCGGCCGGCGGCCTGTCGACCGACGTCTTGTGTCAGTTCTGCGCCGACAGTTTTAAGTTTTTCGACTTGTTTAATTTTACCGTCAAAATGGACAACAAACCTCAATTTGTATCTACGTTTATTGAGCTAAATAGAAGGTTCCCATGTTTATGGTAGTGAAAGATGATTGTTATCACAATAAACGCTCGAAGGATGATGCTTACAACAAATTGTTAGCATATTATCAATCCACAATACCTTCGGCAACAATTGACAATGTGAAAAAAAAAAAAAATCTTAAAAGTACATTCAGAAAAGAACCAAAAAAGGTAATTTTGGTTTTACTCTTATATGAAAATCGCTAAATACGCTTTTTTGTAGTTCTATCTAGGGGATAAACCTATATATCTTATACTTATCTATATTTTACACAGATTAAAAGTACCTACGGACTTTTAAATTATTATAAAATTTAAATATATATTTATTTATTTATTATTATTATCCAGTTTTTAATAGTATTGTCAAAAATTTTGAATAAAAATATGGTATAATACGTGAATACGTACTATATTTTTATTTTATATTCATTAAATATCCATCTACCTACTTTCAGGTCGACGAATCTACGTAATAACATGTTGAACGTGATCATTTGCTGAATGTAGTGTATGGACCCTCAAACCGATATCAGACCATGGCCGACGGACGATCGTACGGTGGGAAACTGCCGACTCCCGACTGTTAGTGTGTGGTCGCAAAACTGACAGCAGGGTCTTGCCGGCAGGCAAAAATCGCTTTAGTGTGTTGGCGCTATTGGTCTAGGACGGCAGGCCGTCCGATAGGACCAGAGACTGCAGGCAGACTGTTAGTGAGTGGGGCCCTTAAGAGTCCGGCATACCATCCTCTGAGGATTTTCTATATTTCTGCAGCATGGAGTTAAAAAACTATTGTGTTTATAGAAAAGTGGAAATATCAAAGAAAATTTTATATGATTTCATTTCATTTTAGAGCATTTTTAACCGACTTCAAAAAAGGAAGAGGTTCTCAATTCGTATGCTATGTTTTTTTATGTACGTTACGCGATAGCAGCGCCAATTAATTATAGATGGATTTTGAAAATTGTTTTTGTGTTTGAAAGAGGATACTTCTGAGGTGGTTCCATATCCAGGGCATTAGGATCTGATGTTGGGATCCAGGAGATATCGAGGGCAACCACCGAAAATTGTAGCGACAACTAGTGTGTTTGTTAACTTTTTGATTATGTGCTTTAATGTACTACAATTTCACGAAGGTCTGGAGTCGATCTGATGATGGAACCGAATGACAGTCGAGGGAATTCCTTAACGATTTACAGCAGTTACCTTGTGTTTCGGCTTGATTGATTTGTGTTGATGAGAACTTTACACCTAGATAGATATACCTTTCGGTCCACCCGTCACTTAAAATAGAACCGACTTCATACAAATCCTTAAAAATAAAATTCACACGCACTATTTTTTAGAGCAGCAACATCGATTTTAAATATTGTGAATATGAAATGAACAGCAGTAGAAGATTCATTTTTAATGTTATCTCTAAAGCATTTCTTGTGCAATTCTACTAATGAATCTGAATATGAATGAAATGCGCTATGTTGCCTTTTTAGGCCCGCAGGACTGTAATACTGAAGTCGGTGCCAATATTTCTATGAGAGATTAATAATATCTACCTAAACCTATAGTTTTACTTGGCGCCGATTTCAGTATTACAGTAAATAATCTTACACATAAATGCGAAAGTTTGTGAGTGTGGATGTTTGTTACTCTTTCACGCTCAAACCGCTGAACGGATCGGGCTGAAATTTGGTACAGAGATACATTATAGTCTGGAATAACACATAGGCTACCTTTTATCCCAGGAATAACTTCCCGCGGGAACAAATTTTACGCGGGCAAAGCTGCGGGCATCAGCTAGTCTATATACTTATAATAAAACTGTTGAGGGTCGAGAGTCTGTACATGGAAGATATTTTGAAAATTTTAATTGGAGGGCGTTCTCTAATCGATACTGAAGCCGAAAATGTAATTTAAACTTTTCATGTCTGTCTGTCTGTCTGTCTGTATCCCGAATAAGTATCACGCCGAAACTACTGAACCGATTTAAATGATACTTGGTACACTTGAAGCTTATAGTCCGAGGAAGGTTCTAGGATACTTTTGATCCCAAAGTTTTGCGCGGTTCCTGCGGGAGAGGGGATGAAAGGTAAAATGGTTTTTCAGTTGTAATTTCTCAACGCATGATGCGATTCCAAAAATTTATTCAGTGTTATAAAGGGAGTACTTTAAGGATTGTTTCACACAAGTTTCAATGTTAAGGGTTTTGTAGTTCAGAAATTAAAGGCATCTCAACTTTCGCAAAACCTAGAATTCAAGGGTTTCTTTGAATGTGAGGTAATTTTAAACGGGCGTGTTGGCTTAATCATAAAATAGTCCGCGCCGAAGGCGGGGACTGAATTGTTTTATAATAGCCTTAATCTTTAAGCTCTTTTATGATTAAGCAAACAGGGCTGTTTCACACGCTGCTTGATGAGTCTGATGAAGAAGGACCTCTCCATTCACAAACCTTATGTGACGTAAACGAAGTTGCGAGGGTCAGCTAGTATCTGATAAAACTAAATATACTCTTTGTGCTAAGTTAATTTTATTTTTCAATTTCTAGTTTTTGTTTTAAGTCGGTTTTTATTTAATTTTGACGTGACAACGTCTTATAATTCGATGGAGCAGGCTGCACGAACGAAAAAAGATGACGCAATTTGTCGTTACCTCCCTCGCGTTACCTCGCTCTGCCTCGTTCTGAGGCGTTCCATTTATTTTAGTAATGTTTTTAACAGATGGCGCTATAATCAATTAATGTGTTATTCCACAGCAAAGTAGTGTAGAGTAGAGTAAAGTAAAGTAAAATAAAGCAAAGTACTAAGTATTTATTAAATTAAATACAATACAGTACAATACAGTACAATAGAGTATAATAGAGCACAATAGTAGCACAATAGAGCACAATAGAGCACAATGCAGCACAATAGAGCACAATGCAGCACAATGCAGTACAATGCCGCACAATGCAGCACAACGCCGCACAATGCCGCACAATGCCGCACAATGCAGCACAATGCAGAACAATGCAGCACAATGCAGCACAATGCCGCACAATGCAGCACAATGCAGCACAATACATTCCGTGTGAGGAGAAACCATGCCATCAGTATTTTCTGATGACGTTGTCACGTTCAACTATCGTCAGTAAACCGACTTTACAGACAACCGCTTTTTTTTTTGCTGTACCGTACCGTTTTTCTGATGGTCGATATTTCTAGTTGCCTATATCGCAATGCCGACGAAAGTCGTTCCAATTCTACCAGTAACGACCTAGACGCCGAGACGTACAACTTACAGGAAGCTAGTCCATGCCCTTAAAGTTGCTCAGCGAGCAATAGAACGAGCTATACTTGGGATCATAAAATAGTCCGCGCCGAAGGCGGGGACTGAATTGTTTTATAATAGCCTTAATCTTTAAGCTCTTTTATGATTAAGCAAACAGGGCTGTTTCACACGCTGCTTGATGAGTCTGATGAAGAAGGACCTCTCCATTCACAAACCTTATGTGACGTAAACGAAGTTGCGAGGGTCAGCTAGTATCTGATAAAACTAAATATACTCTTTGTGCTAAGTTAATTTTATTTTTCAATTTCTAGTTTTTGTTTTAAGTCGGTTTTTATTTAATTTTGACGTGACAACGTCTTATAATTCGATGGAGCAGGCTGCACGAACGAAAAAAGATGACGCAATTTGTCGTTACCTCCCTCGCGTTACCTCGCTCTGCCTCGTTCTGAGGCGTTCCATTTATTTTAGTAATGTTTTTAACAGATGGCGCTATAATCAATTAATGTGTTATTCCACAGCAAAGTAGTGTAGAGTAGAGTAAAGTAAAGTAAAATAAAGCAAAGTACTAAGTATTTATTAAATTAAATACAATACAGTACAATACAGTACAATAGAGTATAATAGAGCACAATAGTAGCACAATAGAGCACAATAGAGCACAATGCAGCACAATAGAGCACAATGCAGCACAATGCAGTACAATGCCGCACAATGCAGCACAACGCCGCACAATGCCGCACAATGCCGCACAATGCAGCACAATGCAGAACAATGCAGCACAATGCAGCACAATGCCGCACAATGCAGCACAATGCAGCACAATACATTCCGTGTGAGGAGAAACCATGCCATCAGTATTTTCTGATGACGTTGTCACGTTCAACTATCGTCAGTAAACCGACTTTACAGACAACCGCTTTTTTTTTTGCTGTACCGTACCGTTTTTCTGATGGTCGATATTTCTAGTTGCCTATATCGCAATGCCGACGAAAGTCGTTCCAATTCTACCAGTAACGACCTAGACGCCGAGACGTACAACTTACAGGAAGCTAGTCCATGCCCTTAAAGTTGCTCAGCGAGCAATAGAACGAGCTATACTTGGGATGTCTCTGAGGGAACGAAACAATGTTATCATCACAGAATCAGTGTGGTCGCTAACCATATTTGTAAAAGAACTGATGGCCGATGAAGCAAACGGCTACTGAAGTGGAGACAGTGAATTGTTACACGTGGCGTAGGACGACCCCCGCCCGATGGACCGAAGTATCGAACTGAAAAAGTGAGTGACTGGATGCGGAAAAAAAAACTAGTCTAGCTACAAAGGCTATGTTTATACATCCATCCATATTATGTGGACCCACATTTTTCAGCTAAAATAATATTTTAAAGTGAAGACTTGTAATTGGCTATCAGATTTATATAAGATTTGTTTGCATTCATGTTTATGTAGCTGTAATCTAACTTAAAAATACATGTACTTTTAAGTTAGACGGACTTTTTTGAAGTAGGTAATTTAGTTTAATGAAAGAGCACATAAAGCTATTATAAAATCGATTTGTTGCCGATGACAAGACGTGATTAAACCGATTCGATATCATAAAGTAAGTGTGTGAATCAAATTATAATACAAAAGAACTTACTTATATAAATAAAATTAGTCCTAGCATTAGCGATTCATTGTATCCTATTGTTTATAATAACACGAAGTTTGGGACAAAAGTGGTAAATATTTTAAATTAAGTTTATTTATGTTATTTTTAAGAAACGCTCTTGGCCCCGCGGCCTCAGTGTTTTGTCAACGATCACTGCAGTAAGCAACATTCGCTTTCATTGGTCGGTCCTTGATTGGGTGATCAATATGTGACCATTTTGTGACATATTTTTCTCGGAAATAAAAATGTTACAAAGTGGTTATGAGGTGGCGGTGGTGGTCACCCGTTTGTAACGTAACGGGCGTCAAGGGTGTCGGTGTGGACTTCCCAAATCCCGTGTTACAATAGTTTGATTTGTAAAAGAAGATTACCTGGATAACAGCAGCCGGAGATACAGTGGACCTTTTAGGTTAAGGGCCGTGTTGTCTGGCTAGTAAACCCCTGTTGCAGTGAGTTCGTGAAAGAAAAACCAGTGTATATTATTATCACCACGTTTAATGGTCTACAATACAAAAACCACAGGCCTTGTGGTATATCAAACGCACTACTTAGCCTATATATATGGCAGGATGCACCAGTATTACTCCAGTTAGAATACTTATATCTACACACACTTTACTTACTTGCTATAAACTTATATCAAATCTATTGACCTGGCCGGCTCTTGCGCCGATGCGATGAAATTATTTCATTTGACACAATTAACTAAACATCACCTTGTGACGTGGCTAACAAAATATACTTTAATCTAGCGACCTAGAGATGGATCCATTCTGGTTAACATTATTATAATCTATGATTTAAAGGCTAAATAAATCTAGTTACATTCTCGGATCGTTATGCAGCCTCCTGAAGGTGAACTACGTTGTTAAACTGTCGGTGGACTATCGCGTAGGCACCGCTAACCAACGAGATGCAGTAATCAACCTCGCGTATGGATGTATAAGAAGAATCCTGGTGGCCCTCCTTGGTGCCAAGTAGTGAAAAAGAAATGCACGTGGCGTAAAAAAGAGAATAAAAAATGCCGGTGCGAGAACCGGTTACCGCTACAAAGCCGGGCTCGTCAGCGGCGCGCAGTCCCGTCTGTGGATCACGCGTCCCACGCTGATGGGTTCACGGGGAAGAATTCCTCCGTGTTGGGAGTCCGCCAAGGGACGGGCAGGTATTCCCAGCAATAATAGGTAGGTACTCCAAAGACCCGCTACAACAAAAGTTACGCGTCATTAGCAATCAGCACGCACTTCACAGACCGCGATTATTACAAGGTCTATCTAGCTTATAAATACCTTTTTGCGGGTCCTGTGATGGTACGAATTGCTCTTGAAGAGACACCTTACGGGTCTTCTCGCTCGAGAGAAAAAAATGCCGACTGCCTCCATCTTTGCTTTTCGTCTCTTCCCCTTCCCACCAAGCCAAACCCGCTTGGTCAGTTACATCTACGGTCCGTTTCATTTCACTCATCCCTCACGTTCCGTTCGTGACTTTTATTCCTCCACTTCTCATACGCCATACACGATTAGGGCTTTATCGCATTAACGCCATGTCATTAACTGAAGCTAAAACTATCCTGTACATTAACCATCCTATCCTCTTAAGCGAATATTTTATCCACTATTTGACATAATGTTCTACGTTACGCGGAACGTGAATTCTGGTGTGACCACTCCGAAATTGATCCGCTCGTAAACTATATATAAATTATCATTAGTTCCAAATCTGTTTACTAATTTAATATACCTATTATTTATTCTAATCTAGATTTATTGTACACTAAATAAAACTATTTTTTTTATGTTCTTTTTTTTTATTCCTAAACTATTTCGTTGACAAGGATCAGTCATTGTTACTGTCAAAATGACAATGTCAGATTCACGACGTCTAACCTATGTGTATGTGTAGTATTGTGACTGGATGTAAACACGGAATAAAACGACAGAAAGATATCGAGTTTAATATCTTTGTGTTAATGTGCTTAATGTATGAAATCCTCGTTATCACGAGACAAAAAGAGAGTATTATATTAGAACGTATGGATAATGTGTTGGTGAGTATTGCAGAGTGTTACAATACCCCCTTTCTCGGGAAAAGAGGTAAACCGACAGGTTTACCGAAAGAAGCAGCCGGGTCAACCGGGAAAAAGTGGTTACTTAACCGACTCCAAAAAGGATTAAAAAAAATACCGAGAAACAAAAGAATAAAACTTCAGAACGCTGCTAGCAATAGTTATTCTTCTGACTGCCCTTTAGAATGATCACAGCTGGATAGGTATTCCTTTCAAAACGCGTACTTCACTCTTCCATACCTCACACAGTATTTCATATTTATCTATGTACATTCATTCGTCATCCTTTCCATATTAATAATAATTATAATAATACATATAATAATATTTAAAGCTTATTTTCCACCTATCATTCAGTCATGCACTTATCCTTCCCTTTCTTATTTGCTCCTATCATTCCATAATTATTTACATGCTGTCATTCATCAGTCTTATATTCTGTAAGAGTTTTTCATACTTTGGCCAATCGTACTGTCGGTCAATCATTTGACTGTCAAGAAAAACAACTTTTTTGCTCATGCGTTGTTAAGTATCATATCATACAAACATTAACTGTAAGAATAAGAACACAATGTAAAAACACAAACGGCAAAACAATTATTAATTGCATACATTAGTTTCGATAAATGCTTGCCTAGCCCTACGATCAAAAAATAATCTTGGGTTCGGAGTAAATACCACTAGACAAGCAACAATATCGGACAGGGTGTGTAAATAATTTAATCTACACGCAAGATGTCCTTTACATGAAATTTACCAACAGATCCTGACGATAACTCGCGTAGCTCATACACTACATCTGACAACCTCCTTTCAACCGTGCACTTCACAAATTTCGGCGCCAGCTTGGCGGAGAAATACTTCGCTGCGTTAGATTGTACGAAGTTCCTTCGCCAGACCACATCGCCTATTTTCGCTGTGAAGTGTCGTCGTCTTAGGTTATAATGTTGTGAATTTTTCTGGTACGCCTGAGTTAATGCATCTACTACCTTGTCAAAAATTTTTCCCAATTCCAACAACGATGATGCCGCTGCGCTTCTATCGCCTATGGTCAGATCATCAGCTGATGTCGGTAAATCCCTAAGAATTGAATGGAATTGACCGTCAGTGACTATTTCACGACCGGTGGCTAAGAAGTACGGTGTGTATCCCGTTGCTAGGTTCACCGTGCTATTCAGTGATAGCTGAATTTGCTGAAGGTATTTGGACCAATTACGTTGATCTTGTTCAACTAGTATGGATAAACAGACTTCAGCGGTTTTGTTATACCGTTCGACTGTATTCGCTTGCGGTGCGTAATGCGCCGTATAGAAAATTCGAGGGATAGAATATCCATCGCAAAATGATTTAAACGATTTGCTTTTAAATATGGTAGCGTTGTCACAAATAAGAATCGCGGGGGTTCCCCATTTCAAGATCAATTCCTTTTCCAAAAATGAAGTGACCGTTTGAGTGGTTGCAGTACGGAGGGGGTGAAGCCATACAAATTTTGAGAAAACGTCTACAACTGACATAATGTATATATGACCCGAATATGCTTTAGGTAATGGGCCTATAATATCTATTGACAACGTGTGCATCGGAACGTCCACCTCCTTTTGATTTGTCATGAGTCCGTGAGGTGGTGAATTTGAGTGTTTATATGCTTTACACTTGTCACACCGTGTGACAAATTCCTTAACATTTTCAAACATATTTGGCCAATAATAATGTTCCCTAATTTTCAAATACGTTTTTTGAACTCCTGGGTGTACACTACAGAAGGAGTCATGGTTTTCCTTGATGCATTCATCGACCAGCTCTTTAGGAATTACTAACCTCCAATTGTTTTTTGAAGTACAAGAGCCACCTTTGCAAAATCTAAACAAATTGTTGCCTAGGATCTGAAAATTTTTGAAACGAGTAGGCATAGTTTTACAGCCGTTATACATCTTCTTATACCACTCATCAGAAGTTGAAGAAAGTTCTTGGTTGAAAGTAATAGCATCGACCGAAATTCGGGATAGTGCATCTGGTACGACATTAAGCTTACCTGCCTTATGGCAAATGTCAAAATTAAAAGTGGATATCTGCATTGCCCATCTGGCCAACCTGCCTGAGGGGTTATTTAAAGACTTAAGCCACTTTAAACTCATATGGTCAGTGATGACCGTGAACTTAGTACCTTCTATGTAAGCACGAAAATGATTTATGGAATCCACTACCGCGAGCAGTTCACGCTCTGTTGTACTGTAATTTCTCTCAGGTTTTGCCAGTAAACGTGAAAAGAAAGCCACAGGACGCTCGATTCCATCTATGTCCTGCGTCAAAACACTACCAATGCCTACGGATGATGCGTCGCAATGAAGCACGAAAGGTTTCGAAAATTCTGGCGACGCCAAAACTGGAGCTGTTATTAAAGCATTTTTAAGGGTATTGAAAGAATCCTCAGCTGCTTCGGACCATTGGATGCCGTCACTGCCTTTCTTCTTACCTACCAACGCTGTCATAGGTGCTATGATGGTGGAAAAATCCTTAACAAACCTACGATAGTATGAACATAGACCTATAAATCCTCGTAGCTGCTTGGCAGTTTTAGGCTGTGGGAAATTCTGAATGCTGCTCAGCTTCTCTGGGTCAGTGCGCAAACCTTGTGTATTGATGATGTATCCCAAGTATCTAAGCTCTCCTTTGCAAAATTCGCACTTTTTTAAGTTGATAGTGAGACCAGCGTCACTAAGCGACCTCTTTACAGCAGCAAGTATCTCCATATGTTCAGAAAATGACTCTGTGGCAATCAGAAGATCGTCCAGATAACAAAAAACTTTTCCGTCAAATTTATGCAGAAATAGCGAATCAACTAGCCTTTGCATTTCCGCTCCCGCATTGGATAATCCGAATGGCATTCTTTTAAAATGAAAAAGACCTCTATTAGGGACTACGAAAGCTGTTTTCTCACAAGAAGTACCTTTGCCGTCTATTCCATCCTGACTTGACAAACTGACCTGCCAAAAACTCGATGATAAATCAATTGAACTAAGATAATGTGCTCCTCGCAGATTGTCCAAAATCGAATTTATATAAGGAAGTGGGTACGAGTCTTTAACCGTGACATCATTGAGCTTACGCGCGTCGAGGCAGAATCTCCATGATCCATCTTTCTTTGGGATCATGACAACCGGGTTGGACCATGGTGACCTCGACGGTTCGATGACATCGAGCCTCAACATCTCGTCCACCTCCCTATTCAATGCTGTCAACTTAGCAGGCGATAAAGGGTAATATCTTTGTTTAATAGGCTCTCCCTGTGTAATAATTTTATGTGTAACGATATGCGTTTTCCCTAAACCTTTTTTTTCTGATGAAATTGACTCAAAGTCATTCATTACTTTTTGTAGATGTTTGGCTTGTTGAGATGTTAGATCATCTCTGGGTATTAAAGCTTTCACCTCACACAACGCACTGCAAGCACTATAACTTGTGGAGTTGCCTCTCCTCACGACATCTCCAAACTTAAAAATGTCCACTAGACCAAATGCATCAGCGAAATCCATACCGCACAAGATTTCGTGATGTATGTCAGGGCAAACTAAAAAATTAAAGTGGGCAGTTATCCCATTACAAGTTATTGGCAAAGACATTATGCCAATGACTTTAATTTGAGATAAATCCGCTAAAAATACTGCTGGCACGACTGAAGCATCCCTAGCATGTAATGTCCATCCAAGTCTTTGAAAATATCGATGCTTATTCGCACCTAAAACTGATAAATGTGCCCCAGGATCGAGCAATGCTTCGAAATTACGGTCCTTTATTGTGAATTTAACAAACAACCGATTATCCCCTACGAATGACGATATTTCAGGCGAAGAGACTGTTTGTGTGTGTAACGACTTGCTCGGGGGCCCCATCAGTTTTTTTCATTAAGTGTCTGTGTAGTAGACTGCGAGCGCAAGCCTGTGTTACATTGGGTGCAGCTCCTAATCGTCACCCTCTTAGCTCCGCACTTGAAACATATTATGCCTGGTATTGACCTACACACCTTATAACTATGGCCGACTTTTTTACATTTAAGGCAAGTAATAGGTGAGCCGCGCCTGTCAGGTAATTTGCCGACGCTGACTGCATTGAGTTCGCGCTTGCCAACCGGTTTAGATTGACATAAAACACCAGAATAAGCCTCATAATTCTTGGACACGTTGACCAATTGGTCAAAGGTAGTAATATCATTGATGGCTAATAGTTGGGCGTATGTAGGTAGCAAATTGTGTTTTATAATTTCAAGTAGGTTGTCGCTTGTAATAGGATATGTTAGTCTATTGTTTAAATCCTGGATATCTAAAATAAAGAATGATACAGACTGACCTAGCTTCTGCTTTTTTTCACGAATTTGTCTCTCTATGTTGTAGTTGTAATCCTTTGATTGAAAGAATTTTCGAAATTCAACGCAAATATCAAACCAAGAGTTAATTTTATGTTGGATTGTTCTATGAAACTTGAGTGCGGTGTCAGATAACAGTTCTGAAAAACCTCTTACTAATGTTGTATCGTCAATCTGTCGTGCGATACGTGTTTCATTAACCCTAAGGAGGAAGTCGTCAATATCTGACTCTCCGTTATACTTGAGTTTAAGGGAAGCTAAATTCAATGATTTGTAGTACACATGCGCACTGGGGGGCGGTGCAACCACTTGTGTTATACCATTACCTTGGTTCATGTTGTCAAAAATTTCGCTAGTTTTAATGGGGAATGTCTTATGTGCGTGTGCTATCGGTTCTTGTGCCACGTATGTCTCTTGTGTGTTGCTGTGAGAGGCAGCATAATGGGTGGTCGTATTAGAGACTATGGATGTCGTAAACGTTTCGGGAGCCAAAGATGAAGTCCGGTTCACGTTGACTCGGGGACGTGTATTTACGGTATCCATAGGTATGTGTACCTCTAAAGGTCGTGTATACGGGCTAGAAGTTACCTGCATAACGTTCCGACTATGCACCGGTGAAGCAAATTCACTTGCATCAGTATCTGGAGTTTTTGACATTTTTTATAAATAAGTTCTTAATATCTAGTTTGTATTTAGCCTAAAATGCTCCAGTAGTAGTAGTAGTAATGGTATAATCACTGTAGCAATGCCACAGACACAATAACAACAAAGTTATGTTTCAAAATTATGTTCGTAAAAATTACTATGAAAAAATTCAATTTTGTTAATAAAAACAAAACCTGCAACTATTTAGTCCTGATCCTTGTGTATGTAAGCTCTAAAGGGTGTACAAGATCAGATAAAACTATAAAAACAACCAATATGTTGATATTTAAAAAGTTGATTTTTGTCGGGAGAACGATAAGACAAAAAAACTCAAATTTGCTTACAAAATCGAAAATTGACACAAGACTTTATCTGGTCCTAGTGTTTATCAATGCAGAATGGTGCACCGAATCAGATAGAAGTTTAAAAATCACCAATATGTTGATACTTAAAAAGTTGATTTTTGCCGGGATGAGAACGACAACTCATAAAACACAAATTTGTTCACAAAAACAAAATTTGCACATATTTTGGTTTGGTTTCTTACTGTTATTAACTCTAAGCAGTGTAAGCAATTATATTAAACACTTAAACCATCCAGATGTCAATATTTAAAAAATGTTGTTAGTTCTGGATGAAACTTTTGTTAAAGAAAAAAAACTTAAATTTGCATAAAAAAGTCAAAATTTACACATTTTGTGGTCTGGTCTTCACGGATATGAATTCTTAATAGGGTGAGTGACCAGATTCAATATCTATAAACCATCAATATGTCAATATTTAAAATTTTGACATATTCCTGAGGGAACGGTGAAGTATGAACTATTAATTTTCTTAAAGTAAAGCTACTGCTTTCAAGCCTAGATACAACAATAAAAATTGTATCCCTCAAAAGATAAACACAAAGGAAATTCCCCCCCGAAGCTCAACTGCAACAATGGTTACCAACTAATTTCAATTGAATTCAGGCGCTGTACATGCAGCACTTTAATAGGTAATCACAATAAAATAAAGTTCGGGCGCCATGTAACGTAACGGGCGTCAAGGGTGTCGGTGTGGACTTCCCAAATCCCGTGTTACAATAGTTTGATTTGTAAAAGAAGATTACCTGGATAACAGCAGCCGGAGATACAGTGGACCTTTTAGGTTAAGGGCCGTGTTGTCTGGCTAGTAAACCCCTGTTGCAGTGAGTTCGTGAAAGAAAAACCAGTGTATATTATTATCACCACGTTTAATGGTCTACAATACAAAAACCACAGGCCTTGTGGTATATCAAACGCACTACTTAGCCTATATATATGGCAGGATGCACCAGTATTACTCCAGTTAGAATACTTATATCTACACACACTTTACTTACTTGCTATAAACTTATATCAAATCTATTGACCTGGCCGGCTCTTGCGCCGATGCGATGAAATTATTTCATTTGACACAATTAACTAAACATCACCTTGTGACGTGGCTAACAAAATATACTTTAATCTAGCGACCTAGAGATGGATCCATTCTGGTTAACATTATTATAATCTATGATTTAAAGGCTAAATAAATCTAGTTACATTCTCGGATCGTTATGCAGCCTCCTGAAGGTGAACTACGTTGTTAAACTGTCGGTGGACTATCGCGTAGGCACCGCTAACCAACGAGATGCAGTAATCAACCTCGCGTATGGATGTATAAGAAGAATCCTGGTGGCCCTCCTTGGTGCCAAGTAGTGAAAAAGAAATGCACGTGGCGTAAAAAAGAGAATAAAAAATGCCGGTGCGAGAACCGGTTACCGCTACAAAGCCGGGCTCGTCAGCGGCGCGCAGTCCCGTCTGTGGATCACGCGTCCCACGCTGATGGGTTCACGGGGAAGAATTCCTCCGTGTTGGGAGTCCGCCAAGGGACGGGCAGGTATTCCCAGCAATAATAGGTAGGTACTCCAAAGACCCGCTACAACAAAAGTTACGCGTCATTAGCAATCAGCACGCACTTCACAGACCGCGATTATTACAAGGTCTATCTAGCTTATAAATACCTTTTTGCGGGTCCTGTGATGGTACGAATTGCTCTTGAAGAGACACCTTACGGGTCTTCTCGCTCGAGAGAAAAAAATGCCGACTGCCTCCATCTTTGCTTTTCGTCTCTTCCCCTTCCCACCAAGCCAAACCCGCTTGGTCAGTTACATCTACGGTCCGTTTCATTTCACTCATCCCTCACGTTCCGTTCGTGACTTTTATTCCTCCACTTCTCATACGCCATACACGATTAGGGCTTTATCGCATTAACGCCATGTCATTAACTGAAGCTAAAACTATCCTGTACATTAACCATCCTATCCTCTTAAGCGAATATTTTATCCACTATTTGACATAATGTTCTACGTTACGCGGAACGTGAATTCTGGTGTGACCACTCCGAAATTGATCCGCTCGTAAACTATATATAAATTATCATTAGTTCCAAATCTGTTTACTAATTTAATATACCTATTATTTATTCTAATCTAGATTTATTGTACACTAAATAAAACTATTTTTTTTATGTTCTTTTTTTTTATTCCTAAACTATTTCGTTGACAAGGATCAGTCATTGTTACTGTCAAAATGACAATGTCAGATTCACGACGTCTAACCTATGTGTATGTGTAGTATTGTGACTGGATGTAAACACGGAATAAAACGACAGAAAGATATCGAGTTTAATATCTTTGTGTTAATGTGCTTAATGTATGAAATCCTCGTTATCACGAGACAAAAAGAGAGTATTATATTAGAACGTATGGATAATGTGTTGGTGAGTATTGCAGAGTGTTACAATACCCCCTTTCTCGGGAAAAGAGGTAAACCGACAGGTTTACCGAAAGAAGCAGCCGGGTCAACCGGGAAAAAGTGGTTACTTAACCGACTCCAAAAAGGATTAAAAAAAATACCGAGAAACAAAAGAATAAAACTTCAGAACGCTGCTAGCAATAGTTATTCTTCTGACTGCCCTTTAGAATGATCACAGCTGGATAGGTATTCCTTTCAAAACGCGTACTTCACTCTTCCATACCTCACACAGTATTTCATATTTATCTATGTACATTCATTCGTCATCCTTTCCATATTAATAATAATTATAATAATACATATAATAATATTTAAAGCTTATTTTCCACCTATCATTCAGTCATGCACTTATCCTTCCCTTTCTTATTTGCTCCTATCATTCCATAATTATTTACATGCTGTCATTCATCAGTCTTATATTCTGTAAGAGTTTTTCATACTTTGGCCAATCGTACTGTCGGTCAATCATTTGACTGTCAAGAAAAACAACTTTTTTGCTCATGCGTTGTTAAGTATCATATCATACAAACATTAACTGTAAGAATAAGAACACAATGTAAAAACACAAACGGCAAAACAATTATTAATTGCATACATTAGTTTCGATAAATGCTTGCCTAGCCCTACGATCAAAAAATAATCTTGGGTTCGGAGTAAATACCACTAGACAAGCAACAATATCGGACAGGGTGTGTAAATAATTTAATCTACACGCAAGATGTCCTTTACATGAAATTTACCAACAGATCCTGACGATAACTCGCGTAGCTCATACACTACATCTGACAACCTCCTTTCAACCGTGCACTTCACAAATTTCGGCGCCAGCTTGGCGGAGAAATACTTCGCTGCGTTAGATTGTACGAAGTTCCTTCGCCAGACCACATCGCCTATTTTCGCTGTGAAGTGTCGTCGTCTTAGGTTATAATGTTGTGAATTTTTCTGGTACGCCTGAGTTAATGCATCTACTACCTTGTCAAAAATTTTTCCCAATTCCAACAACGATGATGCCGCTGCGCTTCTATCGCCTATGGTCAGATCATCAGCTGATGTCGGTAAATCCCTAAGAATTGAATGGAATTGACCGTCAGTGACTATTTCACGACCGGTGGCTAAGAAGTACGGTGTGTATCCCGTTGCTAGGTTCACCGTGCTATTCAGTGATAGCTGAATTTGCTGAAGGTATTTGGACCAATTACGTTGATCTTGTTCAACTAGTATGGATAAACAGACTTCAGCGGTTTTGTTATACCGTTCGACTGTATTCGCTTGCGGTGCGTAATGCGCCGTATAGAAAATTCGAGGGATAGAATATCCATCGCAAAATGATTTAAACGATTTGCTTTTAAATATGGTAGCGTTGTCACAAATAAGAATCGCGGGGGTTCCCCATTTCAAGATCAATTCCTTTTCCAAAAATGAAGTGACCGTTTGAGTGGTTGCAGTACGGAGGGGGTGAAGCCATACAAATTTTGAGAAAACGTCTACAACTGACATAATGTATATATGACCCGAATATGCTTTAGGTAATGGGCCTATAATATCTATTGACAACGTGTGCATCGGAACGTCCACCTCCTTTTGATTTGTCATGAGTCCGTGAGGTGGTGAATTTGAGTGTTTATATGCTTTACACTTGTCACACCGTGTGACAAATTCCTTAACATTTTCAAACATATTTGGCCAATAATAATGTTCCCTAATTTTCAAATACGTTTTTTGAACTCCTGGGTGTACACTACAGAAGGAGTCATGGTTTTCCTTGATGCATTCATCGACCAGCTCTTTAGGAATTACTAACCTCCAATTGTTTTTTGAAGTACAAGAGCCACCTTTGCAAAATCTAAACAAATTGTTGCCTAGGATCTGAAAATTTTTGAAACGAGTAGGCATAGTTTTACAGCCGTTATACATCTTCTTATACCACTCATCAGAAGTTGAAGAAAGTTCTTGGTTGAAAGTAATAGCATCGACCGAAATTCGGGATAGTGCATCTGGTACGACATTAAGCTTACCTGCCTTATGGCAAATGTCAAAATTAAAAGTGGATATCTGCATTGCCCATCTGGCCAACCTGCCTGAGGGGTTATTTAAAGACTTAAGCCACTTTAAACTCATATGGTCAGTGATGACCGTGAACTTAGTACCTTCTATGTAAGCACGAAAATGATTTATGGAATCCACTACCGCGAGCAGTTCACGCTCTGTTGTACTGTAATTTCTCTCAGGTTTTGCCAGTAAACGTGAAAAGAAAGCCACAGGACGCTCGATTCCATCTATGTCCTGCGTCAAAACACTACCAATGCCTACGGATGATGCGTCGCAATGAAGCACGAAAGGTTTCGAAAATTCTGGCGACGCCAAAACTGGAGCTGTTATTAAAGCATTTTTAAGGGTATTGAAAGAATCCTCAGCTGCTTCGGACCATTGGATGCCGTCACTGCCTTTCTTCTTACCTACCAACGCTGTCATAGGTGCTATGATGGTGGAAAAATCCTTAACAAACCTACGATAGTATGAACATAGACCTATAAATCCTCGTAGCTGCTTGGCAGTTTTAGGCTGTGGGAAATTCTGAATGCTGCTCAGCTTCTCTGGGTCAGTGCGCAAACCTTGTGTATTGATGATGTATCCCAAGTATCTAAGCTCTCCTTTGCAAAATTCGCACTTTTTTAAGTTGATAGTGAGACCAGCGTCACTAAGCGACCTCTTTACAGCAGCAAGTATCTCCATATGTTCAGAAAATGACTCTGTGGCAATCAGAAGATCGTCCAGATAACAAAAAACTTTTCCGTCAAATTTATGCAGAAATAGCGAATCAACTAGCCTTTGCATTTCCGCTCCCGCATTGGATAATCCGAATGGCATTCTTTTAAAATGAAAAAGACCTCTATTAGGGACTACGAAAGCTGTTTTCTCACAAGAAGTACCTTTGCCGTCTATTCCATCCTGACTTGACAAACTGACCTGCCAAAAACTCGATGATAAATCAATTGAACTAAGATAATGTGCTCCTCGCAGATTGTCCAAAATCGAATTTATATAAGGAAGTGGGTACGAGTCTTTAACCGTGACATCATTGAGCTTACGCGCGTCGAGGCAGAATCTCCATGATCCATCTTTCTTTGGGATCATGACAACCGGGTTGGACCATGGTGACCTCGACGGTTCGATGACATCGAGCCTCAACATCTCGTCCACCTCCCTATTCAATGCTGTCAACTTAGCAGGCGATAAAGGGTAATATCTTTGTTTAATAGGCTCTCCCTGTGTAATAATTTTATGTGTAACGATATGCGTTTTCCCTAAACCTTTTTTTTCTGATGAAATTGACTCAAAGTCATTCATTACTTTTTGTAGATGTTTGGCTTGTTGAGATGTTAGATCATCTCTGGGTATTAAAGCTTTCACCTCACACAACGCACTGCAAGCACTATAACTTGTGGAGTTGCCTCTCCTCACGACATCTCCAAACTTAAAAATGTCCACTAGACCAAATGCATCAGCGAAATCCATACCGCACAAGATTTCGTGATGTATGTCAGGGCAAACTAAAAAATTAAAGTGGGCAGTTATCCCATTACAAGTTATTGGCAAAGACATTATGCCAATGACTTTAATTTGAGATAAATCCGCTAAAAATACTGCTGGCACGACTGAAGCATCCCTAGCATGTAATGTCCATCCAAGTCTTTGAAAATATCGATGCTTATTCGCACCTAAAACTGATAAATGTGCCCCAGGATCGAGCAATGCTTCGAAATTACGGTCCTTTATTGTGAATTTAACAAACAACCGATTATCCCCTACGAATGACGATATTTCAGGCGAAGAGACTGTTTGTGTGTGTAACGACTTGCTCGGGGGCCCCATCAGTTTTTTTCATTAAGTGTCTGTGTAGTAGACTGCGAGCGCAAGCCTGTGTTACATTGGGTGCAGCTCCTAATCGTCACCCTCTTAGCTCCGCACTTGAAACATATTATGCCTGGTATTGACCTACACACCTTATAACTATGGCCGACTTTTTTACATTTAAGGCAAGTAATAGGTGAGCCGCGCCTGTCAGGTAATTTGCCGACGCTGACTGCATTGAGTTCGCGCTTGCCAACCGGTTTAGATTGACATAAAACACCAGAATAAGCCTCATAATTCTTGGACACGTTGACCAATTGGTCAAAGGTAGTAATATCATTGATGGCTAATAGTTGGGCGTATGTAGGTAGCAAATTGTGTTTTATAATTTCAAGTAGGTTGTCGCTTGTAATAGGATATGTTAGTCTATTGTTTAAATCCTGGATATCTAAAATAAAGAATGATACAGACTGACCTAGCTTCTGCTTTTTTTCACGAATTTGTCTCTCTATGTTGTAGTTGTAATCCTTTGATTGAAAGAATTTTCGAAATTCAACGCAAATATCAAACCAAGAGTTAATTTTATGTTGGATTGTTCTATGAAACTTGAGTGCGGTGTCAGATAACAGTTCTGAAAAACCTCTTACTAATGTTGTATCGTCAATCTGTCGTGCGATACGTGTTTCATTAACCCTAAGGAGGAAGTCGTCAATATCTGACTCTCCGTTATACTTGAGTTTAAGGGAAGCTAAATTCAATGATTTGTAGTACACATGCGCACTGGGGGGCGGTGCAACCACTTGTGTTATACCATTACCTTGGTTCATGTTGTCAAAAATTTCGCTAGTTTTAATGGGGAATGTCTTATGTGCGTGTGCTATCGGTTCTTGTGCCACGTATGTCTCTTGTGTGTTGCTGTGAGAGGCAGCATAATGGGTGGTCGTATTAGAGACTATGGATGTCGTAAACGTTTCGGGAGCCAAAGATGAAGTCCGGTTCACGTTGACTCGGGGACGTGTATTTACGGTATCCATAGGTATGTGTACCTCTAAAGGTCGTGTATACGGGCTAGAAGTTACCTGCATAACGTTCCGACTATGCACCGGTGAAGCAAATTCACTTGCATCAGTATCTGGAGTTTTTGACATTTTTTATAAATAAGTTCTTAATATCTAGTTTGTATTTAGCCTAAAATGCTCCAGTAGTAGTAGTAGTAATGGTATAATCACTGTAGCAATGCCACAGACACAATAACAACAAAGTTATGTTTCAAAATTATGTTCGTAAAAATTACTATGAAAAAATTCAATTTTGTTAATAAAAACAAAACCTGCAACTATTTAGTCCTGATCCTTGTGTATGTAAGCTCTAAAGGGTGTACAAGATCAGATAAAACTATAAAAACAACCAATATGTTGATATTTAAAAAGTTGATTTTTGTCGGGAGAACGATAAGACAAAAAAACTCAAATTTGCTTACAAAATCGAAAATTGACACAAGACTTTATCTGGTCCTAGTGTTTATCAATGCAGAATGGTGCACCGAATCAGATAGAAGTTTAAAAATCACCAATATGTTGATACTTAAAAAGTTGATTTTTGCCGGGATGAGAACGACAACTCATAAAACACAAATTTGTTCACAAAAACAAAATTTGCACATATTTTGGTTTGGTTTCTTACTGTTATTAACTCTAAGCAGTGTAAGCAATTATATTAAACACTTAAACCATCCAGATGTCAATATTTAAAAAATGTTGTTAGTTCTGGATGAAACTTTTGTTAAAGAAAAAAAACTTAAATTTGCATAAAAAAGTCAAAATTTACACATTTTGTGGTCTGGTCTTCACGGATATGAATTCTTAATAGGGTGAGTGACCAGATTCAATATCTATAAACCATCAATATGTCAATATTTAAAATTTTGACATATTCCTGAGGGAACGGTGAAGTATGAACTATTAATTTTCTTAAAGTAAAGCTACTGCTTTCAAGCCTAGATACAACAATAAAAATTGTATCCCTCAAAAGATAAACACAAAGGAAATTCCCCCCCGAAGCTCAACTGCAACAATGGTTACCAACTAATTTCAATTGAATTCAGGCGCTGTACATGCAGCACTTTAATAGGTAATCACAATAAAATAAAGTTCGGGCGCCATGTAACGTAACGGGCGTCAAGGGTGTCGGTGTGGACTTCCCAAATCCCGTGTTACAATAGTTTGATTTGTAAAAGAAGATTACCTGGATAACAGCAGCCGGAGATACAGTGGACCTTTTAGGTTAAGGGCCGTGTTGTCTGGCTAGTAAACCCCTGTTGCAGTGAGTTCGTGAAAGAAAAACCAGTGTATATTATTATCACCACGTTTAATGGTCTACAATACAAAAACCACAGGCCTTGTGGTATATCAAACGCACTACTTAGCCTATATATATGGCAGGATGCACCAGTATTACTCCAGTTAGAATACTTATATCTACACACACTTTACTTACTTGCTATAAACTTATATCAAATCTATTGACCTGGCCGGCTCTTGCGCCGATGCGATGAAATTATTTCATTTGACACAATTAACTAAACATCACCTTGTGACGTGGCTAACAAAATATACTTTAATCTAGCGACCTAGAGATGGATCCATTCTGGTTAACATTATTATAATCTATGATTTAAAGGCTAAATAAATCTAGTTACATTCTCGGATCGTTATGCAGCCTCCTGAAGGTGAACTACGTTGTTAAACTGTCGGTGGACTATCGCGTAGGCACCGCTAACCAACGAGATGCAGTAATCAACCTCGCGTATGGATGTATAAGAAGAATCCTGGTGGCCCTCCTTGGTGCCAAGTAGTGAAAAAGAAATGCACGTGGCGTAAAAAAGAGAATAAAAAATGCCGGTGCGAGAACCGGTTACCGCTACAAAGCCGGGCTCGTCAGCGGCGCGCAGTCCCGTCTGTGGATCACGCGTCCCACGCTGATGGGTTCACGGGGAAGAATTCCTCCGTGTTGGGAGTCCGCCAAGGGACGGGCAGGTATTCCCAGCAATAATAGGTAGGTACTCCAAAGACCCGCTACAACAAAAGTTACGCGTCATTAGCAATCAGCACGCACTTCACAGACCGCGATTATTACAAGGTCTATCTAGCTTATAAATACCTTTTTGCGGGTCCTGTGATGGTACGAATTGCTCTTGAAGAGACACCTTACGGGTCTTCTCGCTCGAGAGAAAAAAATGCCGACTGCCTCCATCTTTGCTTTTCGTCTCTTCCCCTTCCCACCAAGCCAAACCCGCTTGGTCAGTTACATCTACGGTCCGTTTCATTTCACTCATCCCTCACGTTCCGTTCGTGACTTTTATTCCTCCACTTCTCATACGCCATACACGATTAGGGCTTTATCGCATTAACGCCATGTCATTAACTGAAGCTAAAACTATCCTGTACATTAACCATCCTATCCTCTTAAGCGAATATTTTATCCACTATTTGACATAATGTTCTACGTTACGCGGAACGTGAATTCTGGTGTGACCACTCCGAAATTGATCCGCTCGTAAACTATATATAAATTATCATTAGTTCCAAATCTGTTTACTAATTTAATATACCTATTATTTATTCTAATCTAGATTTATTGTACACTAAATAAAACTATTTTTTTTATGTTCTTTTTTTTTATTCCTAAACTATTTCGTTGACAAGGATCAGTCATTGTTACTGTCAAAATGACAATGTCAGATTCACGACGTCTAACCTATGTGTATGTGTAGTATTGTGACTGGATGTAAACACGGAATAAAACGACAGAAAGATATCGAGTTTAATATCTTTGTGTTAATGTGCTTAATGTATGAAATCCTCGTTATCACGAGACAAAAAGAGAGTATTATATTAGAACGTATGGATAATGTGTTGGTGAGTATTGCAGAGTGTTACACGTTCAAGGACTGACTAACGTGAATATCCACATTAGCTATTCATAATTGTTTATTGATTTAGGCCATATACATTTATATTGTGATTAAAGTAAGTGCACCATGCCATGAGAATTACCTACTGTTAGTCTAACGTAGGGGCAACCGAATTTTTTTCTCTTATTATAAATCTGTGGAGGAAAGAACGTTCCTCCAACACACAAAGGGAGAATCCTCCACCTGGGTAATTTGATCGCGCCTGGAAGACCGAAGCCCAACGGTTGATGTGGGACTGTTGTTTTAGCTACAGATACAATTCTCCGAAATAATTTTGTTGTTAAGAAAACCTCGATTTCTTGAAATTACAAGCTGGATCTCATAAGTTTAAAGTTATTGAAAATAAATGCAAAAAAAACCAAAGAAACAATCAAATCTTTTCTCTAAAGGGAAACTGGGGACACTTGATCCCCCCTTTGTTTTTTATCCCTAATTTTTATATTGAGTATCCGTATAATAAACCGTTGGTACTAAAATACGTGAAATTTATTTGCTTATAATTGCTGTAAGAGCCAAAGATATGAATATCTAAATTTAGTAGTTATATTTGACTAAAATCAATAATAAGGAATCGTACCATGTGTTCCCTATATACGTTAGACTTGATCCCCCCAGTCTGGATGAATTGATCCTGCGGGAACAAGTCTCCCATATTTAGGGTCACATGATACCTTTACTAAGGAGTTAAATAAAAAATGTCTTGTCTGTTTATTCATTTTCGAAATCACATATTTCTTCATATAACTATTTATATCACGGTTTATTGGTAGCGCTCGTGGCCCCGCGGTTTCAGTGTTCTATAAACGATCACTGCAGTAGCGACTTTCACTAAGAGCCAGTCCTTGGATGGGTGACCATCCATGTTATCACTATGTGACATTTATTTGAGCGATTCCGTGCTTCGGAAGGCACGTTAAGCAGTTGATCCAGGTTGCCAGTAAAATGGCAGTCGTTAAGCCAAGTTGAAAGCCTTTTTAAGCGGCTTGAAACATTTTAACAGCACAACTCGTTTGCTCCACCGACCTCGGTTCTCCTACAGAGATGTGGCCAGCCCACTGCCATTTCAAGACGCATGCTTCTGCGAGCTATGTCGACCACTCTGGTTCTCTTACGGAGAACATCGTTCCAGATTTTATCCCTCAGAGACATCCATAGCACAGCTCGTTCAATTGCTCGCTGTGCGACTCTAAGGGCATGGACTAGCTTTACCATTTTTCGGGCACCTTCTCTGGTTTTGTAGGCTCTTGGCATATTGTTCTGCATTGAATTGAAAAAAAAAAAAAAAAAAGGTTGGGGACACTTGAGCCAGGTGGATCAAATCTCCCATAATAAAGTGTACCAAGTATACCCTGAGCTATTTGAGGTTATAAACAAAAATATTTTCAAATTTCTATAATATTACCACTTTATTACGTAAAGAATTGCTAATAATATAGATAATGGCTCGTATTAAATGCATACACACTTAAAAGGCCTATTTTAAATAAATGTTTAGTCACAATAAAAACTAATCAAAATTTTCTTTCTGCCGGAACAATGGAGACAATTACTTACTCACCCGCCATTTGCCAAAGTGTCAAATATGATAGGTTTACCATCTTTAGAAAGTTATCGTGTACCATATACAATCGATATTGCCATTATAAAACTAAATACGGCTTATACAGGTTCTGTAAATCTTGTGTACCTAGTCTCCCGTAAGGATCAAGTATCCCCAGTTTCCCCTATAGATAGATTTATTTCGTTAAAAACTCTTTCTTGTACACTGAATTTCTAAGTTCTTTAAATTCGCGTCATACCGCCTCTTAATACATTGTAGAGTCTGAATGTTCTCGTGAATTATAAGAATGGCATATTGTTCAGCAGTGGTTTCTCAGACTAAAATTCATTATTACTGCTTGAGAATAAACCTACCAGGTATAATAGCAATAGACTTTTCTAACGCTATTAACAGTGTCAATCATGATATTCTTTTTATCTGTACTTGCAAATCTGAAGATTTCATCTGACGTATTGGAATGGTTCTCATCTTATCTTCAGGAGCGTCAGCAGTCGGTTTGCGTTGATGATAATTCATCAACTTGATGCGACTTAGACGCTGGTGTTCCTCAAGGCAGTATTCTCCCTCCTCTTCTGCTTTCTTTGTTTACTAACCGCATAACCCAAGAGCTTCAGGGTAGGTACGTAACGCTACGTGCCTTTTATCGACTCAAGAACTTTCTTCCACCTTAAACCAAGGCAATGCTTGTTCAGGCTCTTTTATTTCCCGTCAAAAACTATGGTGATGTCTGCTATCTCGACCTGAATGCCGATCTATTTAATAAACTCGATCGATCGATCGAAATTGTCTAAGATCAACCTTCCTTTATTTAGTTACTTATCTCTGCATCACCCTAAGGTTGACTGGAAGAAAATGCCATCGCCATTATTTCCACCTCTGTACAATTTTTGTGCACAAAGTTTTTAAGTAAATAAATAAATAAAAATAAAATGGAAAATACCGTACCACGAGTTCTTATTTATTTTTTCTTTTCTTTAGATATCAATGATGATGATTCTCTACCTCTTTTTCTTGGGAGTTTGCGCGTGCCAGACAACCCCGGGACCCATAGGCACCACACAGTACTATACCATCAGCAAAAACTTAAAAGAGGTTGAAAAATTACTTCAAGATAATGTAGGGTAAGTGTTTGTTTTCTACAACTCTCTCAACAAACCTTACTTTTTATGTATGGAAAACCTCATAGTCAGCTGCTCATGACCAGGAGTACCAGATTAGACCTGCGGACGGCTCCCCAAGGTTCCTGGCAGACAATGGCTACCGTCTCGTCTGTTGGTTAGACTTAGAGTGCTGTATTGTGTGTGGGTGTGCCCTTCCGAGGTCTGTGACAACGCAGAGCATCGGATTTTTGAAGGTGACCCTTCAAAAGACCCAGCACGTATTTAACTCACTCCTTCAACGTCTTAATAGAGTGTGTTGCAGTACTTTAACCATTGTTTTATAACGAGGCGTACCACTGTGGATCGAAAATCGGGTTTCGAAGACATAGAAACTTAAAATATCAACGGTCACTTTTTGCATTGAAATGGATTTGGTTGATCAATACTAAGTATGCTACAAAAATAATATGAGACAATGGGGAGTAAAAGTTAACAAGTTATAATTTTTTAAAGAAAATTTTGTATGGAGAAAACATGAAGAATGAGTAATATCACTGGAATCTCACGGTTTGCCGTTATATCCTTAATTTTCGAAAATTACATAATATTTTTTTACGTTAATAACCCATTTGAATACTCAACATTTTCTAATATGTATGAGCCAAATCTCGTTTACAATATTATATACACCAAAGGCCAAAATAATAGTTATTAACGTAAAAAAAACATTATAAAATTTGTGACAATTAAAAAAAATCGCAAGTGGTACCGCAATATGAAGTATGTCTAAAAATTATAATTAAATAGTACTATATTAGTGGGTAAGGATATATCGGCCAACCGTGCGATTCCAGAGATATACTCATTTTGTATGATTTCTTCATACAAAATTTTCTTAAAAAAATTATAACTCGTTAATTTTTACTGCCCATTGTCTCATATTATTTTTGTAGCATAGTATTGATCGACCAAATCCAATTAAAGGCAAAAAATGACCATTGATAATTGAAGTTTCTATGTCTTCGAAACTCATTTTCGATCCACACTTCCACAGTGAGTCGGCATAGTGACACTGACGCCGTTATGGTAGGTGGGTCGAAATACTTCACCAACACTAACTACTTAACCAACCGGCTAGGTAAATATTTTGAAAAGTCACTTGAAACAAATAATTGCTTTGAGTTTTTTCTTTTAGAGAAACGAAGTATTATTTTCATATGCTATAGGGGTCCGACTTTTGCCTTCGAGGGCCAGCTCAACTTGCCTACTAGCTGGTACTGATGATAATTAGACGAGGCTTCTAAACAGGACTGGAATTAGAAAGCCCGACAGTCGCGTCCAATAACACTGAATAACTAAAGAGTACAGATACACGTGTAGCAAAAAAAAGGCCAATAATGGAGCTGTTTCGACAGTACCTACACCATCTCAAACAGTCACTGCGTAAATGTCGACAGTTGCGTTTTTAGGATAGTTTGGATTCCTGGACGTATTAGCCATGAAGGGGAAGGCGAAAGAGAAGATATTGAACAATCATAACGTAAAATGAGTAGCGATTATGCAATTACGGGATGAGTTCGAACTCTACCGCAAGTAGCATTGCTGTCGCAGCGGCAAGGCGACAGTGAGTGCAGTCGCGACGCTGCTGCCGAGTTCGGAATGTATTCTAATACAAACCTATACAGAATGTCTGGGGACCAGTGGTGCTGTCGCGGCATTGCAGCAACCGCAAGCGGCACTGCAGTTGCAGCAGCGTCGCGACTGCACTCACTGTTGCGCGGCTCTGTCGCCTTGCCGCCGCGACAGCAATGCTGCTTGCGGTCGAGTTCGGACTCATACTTTAAAGTTCTATTTTTCAAATTTTTATCTGGTTTCAGGTCGCTGATAAATGTACATAATCTCCCAGCCCTAAACGACAGTCGAAGCCATTATGCTGAAATTGTACACGTGCTTCACTCAGAGGCAAAAGGTCAATCTGGTTGTCTGTATGTACATAATATTCCATAATTTACTATTACAGCCCGTTTGCTCTAAGTCTGCCGCTGGCGTAGAGGTTGCTGTTTGCCGCTGGCGTAGAGGCTGCTGTAGAGGCATCGTATGGGAAGCGAACGGCAAACTTACAAACTTAGAGCGAACGGGTTGTACCTATTTTAAAACTTTCCTGTTATGTTGCAGTAAATCAATTATCGAAGGTTGTTTGAAGGACCAACTTACGTTTCCATGTTTCAGAAGGCACGTTAAGGTGCCTGTAACATGATTCGTATTAATAAGCAAAGTTGAAGGTCTTAATAGGCTTAAAAAAATGAACAGCAGTTTGCCACTAAGTACCTACTTTTCTCACTGACTCTTATACAGCTTGGCAAAAAAAGTAGATTAGTGAAAACCACTGTGCTGTCGATATGCAAACCGTTAAAAAGGATCATATTTTATTGTAGGGTAAAATGTATTTTCCACAACACCATGTGTAGTAGGTAGATACTTTATTTATTAACGGACCGTGACGTTTTGACAATGTCGCAATCATGCAAAATATTATTTCTATTTCTAGACCCTTTTGCCAAGTTGTAAGTACTATCCATTAATATAAGGCGAGCTAAGTGTGAAAAAAGATTAGACTTTCGTAGCAATATAGTTTTAATATTAACTTAGCTGGTTGTTTACCTATAAGTGTCAGTAGCATATCCGCTAAATGACGGTGAGACGGGAGAGTTACACGCACGCCTCACGATCCACGTAGCAGAACACCCGAAGCAACCACTAAAGAAGTGGGATAGCACCCGAAACCTTAGTCGAGGCTGCGTCGGTAGTTGTTCAACGTCTACCGGGAGTCCTGGAATAATTATCATCCCGAGAAATTACCCAGGGAACCCGGCGATAGACGGGACCGCGGCCTTGTGGTTTAAATCTGTTTGAGTTCCTAATGGGAATGGGATCCATGGGGATTATCACACACAAAAAAGGTATTTGCTAATAACTACTTTCATCCACGTTGAAAGTATTCATAGATACTTTTAACGTGGTTACTCATCTAAAAATTGACCGCGCCTAGATTGCTTACCTTCACTGACTGTTTACATTACTGTGATCATTAGAGACTGTAACCGATAACAAAGTGACTGATGCAAAGTAGTGTACCTACTTTCAAAGTGGTATCCCATCCAAAAGTCATCTAGGTGAAGTTAGTCACCCAGATGGCTTAACGTCACTGATCATTATCCATTAGTGACTCCTGTGTTACTCGTTTATGTGCATGGCCGAAAGCAAGAACATGAGAAAGGGGTGTCACAATGAATAACAAATAAACCAAACGATTTTGATCTTTTTTATAACGTGATTCCCTCACGTTATAAAAAAGATCAAAATCCATTATGAATACTATAATATATTCATCATATCCATTATGGACTCCTACCGACCAAAATACTCACGTAACAGCCTATGGTTGGGAGCCCCAGGTACGGCCTCGAAAGGATGACCCAGGACTCCCAACAGACCTACGGCCACCACTGCGGCCTCGCCCAGGGCGCCCCCCGGGTGTGATCCCGCATCTTTGGGGGGTTTCGGGTGTGATCCCGCTTCTAAGCCCCCCCCCCCCCTTAGAAGCAGGATCACATCCGAGGGGCGTGCCTGAATCTCTCACATCACGCTGCCGTCATGGGCCTGCCTCTGTAAGGACGGTGAGCAGCCCTGTCACCGTCCTCAGGCCCCTACCACGACTTTGACCTGTCCAACGTATGGGGCGTCTAGTAAAACATAGTTCAAGCTGCGCTAACATTTCATGTCCAGCGGTCAGATTTTGTTGAAACAAAAAGCGTTATACATATATGTATAAGTTAAATAAATACCCACAAAATAAGAGTAAAATTTGATCAGGCTACTGGGTTTTGCTCTAACTCCAAACAAATAAACAAACAAACATACACGAAGAATAAAAATAGACTCAGAAACCCTAAATTAGTTGATTACTGTTATTGTTTTAAATTTATCTATAATGTACCGTCACAGCTATTTTTACAATTTTCTAATAGTAGAGAAACTTTACTCTTGTGCCCCATTTTATTTTATTTTAGCCGTTTAACTTTAAATGAAAAGCTTATTTTGGCCTTATACCTACTTCATTCTTACTCCTAAGTTGTATAACTGTACTTCAAGATTCATCATCAATTACATAGGTAGCTTAAGAACCTTTATGTTTCAGTCTGTTACCTTACTATGAAAATTATCAAAATATTCTAGACGGTTCTGCCCCTGATGCTATTAAAGATCCAAAATCAGTTGCTGTAGAAACAGAAAAGTTTATTTTTGATTTCAAAGATAAAGTACTTCCGGTAAGTTTAATCTAAATAATGCATTAAATATTGCTAATTGACACCCTCTAAAATGGACCATAAACTATTTTTTTTCCAACGTGAGAAAAATCCTACATGGATGCTATGTCGGACTCCTACCGACTAAAATCACATGTGCTCCCTACCTGCTACCTACGGTTGAGAGCCTCGGATAAGCCCTAGGCAGGATGACCTCAGGATTCCCAATAGACCTTAGCTACCTCTGCGGCCTCACCTAGGGGGTTCGGGCGGTATGGACTATAATACTGTTATTAATAATGACATAAATAACTCAATCAATAATCACACGATACAAATTCGGTAATGACGTAAGTAAAACCATGTAACGTAATCTAATAATAAATTGCTGGTAATAAACTCTTGAAACGAAATAAAGGCTGAAAAGGCTTTGAAGACACTATCGTCGCCCGTAGACGTGCATTCGTCTTCTTGAGCTCCATGACCGGGAGCCTGAATACGGCTCGCGGGTGAGTTTTCGCTGTCCTTACAGAACTAAAGCAAAGCGCCCCATGAACCGGGATACCTAGGTAATAACCGAATTAGTTTACAAAGTGGGTAGTGAAACAACATTTGAACGTTTGGGCAGGGCCGCGGTGCTAGCCCACGTCTGTGACGAATAGGTAGAGCATCCTTTCAATGGTGCAAGCGCCCGGCCGGAATATCTACAGTATTCTACGCGTTAAAAAGACTGTTTCACTTTGATTAGTTTTCTTTTGGATGCCAATAATGAGACCTTTATTAAAGTTGGTGAAAAATTTATTTAGTTTGAGAAGATTCTTCACTTCTGAACTTTTGTGGTTAATTTATCTATCTATATTTTTCAGCTCCAATTAATCGTAGACGACAAATGTAAGCCAGACGTACATCCACAGGTTTGCAATTTAGAGGTTGATACTGAAGTACAAGAAAACAAAAACCTTTTGGATCTTGAAGTACAGTTATTCAAAGCTGGTGGTAAAGTAGCTGAGGAATACCTTGCTTTAGCTAATGAATTTGCAGCTGTATCTAAAGATCTTGGTGCTCACAAATACGTCATCAATGGAGCAGAAAAGCTGGAAAAAGTGGTGAAGGCGCTAGGTAATGTTCTACGAGTCTTAGAGTATAGAGCACAAAAATGTTAAAAATTAATTTCCATTCGTTTTCCAAAAAAGGATTGACCGACCATGCAGTATCTCTTCATTCTTCAAACGTTCAAGATTTAATTGATTTGATATAAATAAAATGTTGATTGGCTTTTTATTTGAATTTCGTAGTGTTGGCAAATAAATAACTTTATTGCATCTCTGCAGAATTTATTTTATTTTTGGGTGTAAGCCCTATTACCACCAAGACTCAGGGGCCCTAGCCACAAATTAGAGATAGTACAGATGAAAACCTACATACTAAATTCGCTGAGGCTACGCACACATAGACAACTCATTCACAGCCACTACGCACACATAGACAACTCATTCAGAGACACTACGCACACATAGACAACTCATTCACAGGCGCTCCTCAACCGACTTTTCGATTCTGATTTGTGCCCGAGTGTGTGTAGCAGAGAGTAGGTGTAAAAAAAGTACATACATGAGTTTTCCATCTGTACTATCTCTAATTTGTGCCCTAGCGACCTCACCTGCACGCGGTGCACCTGCCGAACAACGGACGAGACTCCGCGTATTTAGGTACCCACATGGTGGCCTAGGCTACCATGTGGGTGCCAGGTGGTACAGTGTATGTACGGGGGGAGGGGGGGTACTACCGTGCAGCTGTAAAACGCCCCTCAACGCTAACGCCGGGGTTCAGCAGCTGCACAGCCGGGCCCGGGGCGATGTTTGATTGCAGTAGGGGGGGACCAGTAGGCGCTATATGGAGTCTAGTGTGGCTGACGGGGGTCGACCCGGCGGCCAGGGAGACCCGTAGAAACGGTTTTGCCGCTGGCCGCCCGCGGCAAAGTACAGGGGCCCAACTGGGATTAACCACCCTGGGAGGTTGCCCCACCAGGCCGCGAATAATCCCAAAGTGGGTCGTCGTGCCGGATGGTGACCCTTCCGTCCGACGGGTCGGCTTCCGTCTAACCACACAGTGATGTATAAAGCTAGCCCCTACGCCTTGTCACTCACTGCTGCAGCAAATGTCGCTACGTCTTTACGTCTCCCTTAAAAACCAATCATGGCAGCGCAAAATAGAAATAGAAGTTTTACAGTGGTCGCCTACGCGTTCGCTCTCTCCCATGGTCTGACCCAAGTGGCACACGGGATTACACGCATACCGGACAGGTCAGATCATGCACCCGCTCTGCTGGACTTACTGCTGACGAGTTATCCAGCACAGTACAATGTGTCGGTTACCGCCCCACTGGGTAAATCCGACCACTGTGTTGTGCGCGCCCGCCTGCAGGTGTCATCTCCTGCAAAGACCAGACTGGAACGGACTGCCAGAATACTTTGCAGCCGTCCAGTGGAGTCAGTGCTGCTTTGCAGGGAGGACTTCATCGGAAAGCGCCTCTGCGGTTGCTGGTGAGATCACATTAGGTATGGAATACTACATTTCATACACAGATGTCGCCAGCATCCGCAAAGCCGAATGTGGCCCGCTTCTAGGCAGCATACAACAGACAAACGATCCTCAAGGCAAACGATCAACGGGCGATCCTAGTGTACACCTGGGGTGAGGCTATGGAGAGGCACGGCGAATGTCTGACTATTAGCCTAGACATCGCTAAAGCCTTTGATAGGATATGGCATGCGTCGCTTCTGTCCAAGATGGCGGATACGGTCTATCGCCTCAGTTGGGCTGCCGGTTGGCCAGCTTCCTGCACGGGCGACGTATACGGGTCCTCTGTGATGGTCAGGCTTCCTGCTTTTTGCAGGCAAATGCCGGAGTACCACAGGGATCGGTATTGTCTCCTACTCTCTTTCTTCTGCATATCAATGACATGCTGTCCCTTGGGTGCATTCATTGTTATGCGGATGATAGTACTCTGCATGGGAGCTATTCTGGCCGTCCAAAGGAGGGGCGAGGCGACGTGGAGGGAAAGAGATGACAACTCGTGGCAGATCTCGCCCGGGACCTGGGTCGCATTGCCCAATGGGGTTCGGACAACCTGGTCGAGTTCAATGCCAGAAAAATGCAGGCGTGTGCGTTTACAGCTAAGAAGTCCCCATTCCTACCCCTCCCCTCCCTTCAGAACATTACGATTCCAATAAAGGACAACCTGGAGATCCTCAGTAGGTATAGACGTCCGGCGTGAGCTCAATCACAAAAACTACATAGAGAGCTGTATTGGGCTGCCCTCGCGGAAACTAGGAATCCCGAATAAGGTGAGACGGTATTTCACGCCACATCAGAGGTGTTTACTGTACAAGACGCAGATTCGCCCCTGCGTCGAATACTGTTCTCACCTTTGGGATGACTCCACGAGGTACTTACTAGACGCGCTTGACGCTATGCAGAGACGTGCTATCCGAATAATTGAATGTCCTGAGGTGACGGGAGGCCTCGAACCGTTAGCGCAACGAAGAACCATAGCGTCCTTCGCTGCCTTCTACCGAATAATATATCACGGTGAATGTTCTGAGCAGCTTTTCAACTTGATCCCACCATCTCCTTTCCGATCCCGAACAACGCGTGACGAGAGAATTTTCGCCAGAACCAAAATCGTTCCTCTGTCGAACTATAAAAAAATGGAACGACCTGCCCGCACACGTTTTTCCCTCATCTTACAATCCTGGGTTCTTCAAGAGGAGCGTGAAGAGGCACTTAACAGGGCCGCCAACTTGAGGACCACTGTCGAAAGTCTTAAGGTCTGTGAGACTGGCCCCCAATTGCTAGATGCGCCACGGCTTACCATCAGGCTGGCAGCGACGTCAATTTGGCGAGCTAAATATAAAAAAAATGCATTAAATTTTGTGTGCGTGCGTACCGACATCAGTGCGTTCGTTCGTGCGTCCACATGATTTGATGGCGCCATTGTAACTCCCAAACGGCTTGGAGAATCTTTGCTATGGAGATATTTTATTGTCTGGATATGTCTGAGGAAGGATCTTTGCTCTAGAATTTTGTTTTCATTCTCGCTTTTCATGGAAACTTATTCGCGGGATAAAAAGTAGCCTATGTATTATTCCAAGATGTTCATCACCGTATTGCAACGTAATAATAGCCCTTTATGAATGGACGGCTGTAGTGGAAACATCTGCCTGCCAGGCCTTCCTAGACAATCCATCTAATTATTGTTTTAAAACCTAAGCACTAGACAAATCTGAGACTAATAGGTTTGGAAGACTAGATACGGGGCTTTTATTAAAGCGGTGGATCACTTTTACAGGCCTTTTTGGTGAACTAGGACGCCCTACCCACTAGTAATCGGAGACTACGACAGGTTAAGCCGGATTTACATTACGAAATTAGTGGCATAAAATTAATTTGTGACACTAATTTCATCAATAATTTCACGTGTAAAAATAATTTACGTGTAGAAATAATTTCCTGCCATGCGCATCTATAGTAATATTATAAAGAGGAAAGATTTGTTTTTTTGTTTGTTGGTTTGTTTGTAACGATAGGCTCCAGAACTACTAGACCGATTTGAAAAATTCTTTCACTGTTGGAAAGCTACACTCTTTGCGGTGAACATAAGCTATATTTTATTCCCGTATTCCCACGGGAATGGGAACTACGCGGGTGAAACCGCGTGACGTCCGCTAGTATTTTATAAAACTATTGTCACGCAACTAATTTCGCCTATCGTCTGAACACGCCCTAATGCGACGCGAAAGTAGTGTCGCGGTCGCGACAATAGCTGTATAAACAACATATATTTATACTGTGGCTGTACTCTTTATACTGTGGCTGCACAGTGTGGACGTGTGGTTATTTGTTACGGTGCAGTCAAATACCTACGCGCCACAAATTACCCATTCTTTAATCCACAGACGTCTTTTGTAGCGGGATAATCTTTTTATTTATATTGTATAATTAATTTTATATATAATCATTATGTACGACGACGTTATGCATCAAAATATAAAGCTTAGACGTTGACGGAACCATTGTCTGAGTGATACTGTTAATTTGACGACACTATTATTTTAGCAAAACTAATTACACAAGTACAGCAACTAATTTCATCATGCATGATACTAAATTTGGTAATGTAAATCCGGCTTTAGGGATTCTTTGGTCGGCCCCCATTCAAAAGATCTTCTTGAATACCGTGTGTGATTGTTTGTTTGTTTCACGCGAAGATCCTAAACTGTAACACCGATCCGGGAACTTGATACGGCATATTGTTCAGGTTTATTATGAAAGGTGCAGCGGCCAAGTGGGCACCCGGTAAGCGACATCTGTTTTGTTCTATATTAGCAAAATAAACGCAGTAACATTACCATTGCCCCATGTGGCGACGGGTGTGCGACGGATAAGAGGATAAAATGTTGCCACCCCAATACATCCCGAGGGTGTCGTAAGAGGCGACTAAGGGAACACATACGCAAAAAGATCCATTGCGTAGAGAAGGAAAACTCGAAATGAAACCCAGGCCAAGCTGAAGGCCTAACGGGCGGCTTGAAAAATTTTATCAGCGGGTCACGGCGACCTGCACCTGTTCATTTCAACACGGCAATAGGCTCACCCACTCACCACCTATTACGTGGGACATAAAACTATAAGGTGAAATGTGGTCGTATATTATACTTCTGCCTACCCCTTCGGGGATAAAGGCTTGACTATATGTAGGATGTATGTAATATTACCAGTATATAAAAAGGTTGCGCTAAGATTTTAATGACTTGCTATCATCAAAAACGAAGTTTTATTTACAGTTTATAAATCCTTTATATCATGTCGAAAAGAAATATAATAATATGAACGCTGCAAGCACGTATGGCAATAAAGTTCTAAAGGTCACACGTGTAGTAATTTTCTCTTAAACAGACATCTCGTCACACGTCGAAGCTTTTGGGACGGACGGTAGGTAATAATCATCCAGGCTAAAAACGGATTTACGGAAAATACGGTTGTGTCTGCGTGGAATTCTGTTAAATAAAGCCAACCACCAAAATTCTTTCTAGAAATTTGTTTGACGAATATTATTCATCAAGAACGGAGTGAAGATTGGCTGTAAATATTATAATTTACAGCCAATCTTCACTCCGTTTTCGTTACAGTGAAAATTTAATGATAATTTAATTTAATTTAATTTTGATTTTCAGATAAATTATAATGATTTCCGCATTTTATAAATAAATATCTATTTATAAATATTTGTGGAATAAATAAATAAATATTTGTGGACATTCTCTCACAACATCATCTAGCCCAAATTAAGCTAATATAAGCTTGTGCAATGGAATCAGGACGACTGATAGACATACTTATATATTTCTAAATACACACATATTACCTATACATAGAAAACACCCAAACACCGAAACAAACATTTGTGGATCACACAAATATTTGGACCGACCCAGGAATCGCACCCAGGACCTCCAGCGCCGCAGGCGGTATCACTATCACTCATTTTGTTTTATTTCAAACTTTGAACAGAGGATCCCACGTGACCTAGTGATGTAGTTTAATGCAACAGAGTCACAGACTACAGATACAAGTCTCGCCATAAGCCCCTCTGCAATCTATTTTATAGAGAGGGGCTAAAATGTAACAATGTTTAATTTCGGACTATAATCTATCACTGTACTAACCAAATTTCAGCTTAGGTTTGCTAAGCCGTTAGAGTGCCAAAGAGTAACAAACATCCATATAAGCCCCGCACGTTGATATTGCGCTTGGCGGCCATCTTGGTGACCACTTGGTGACGTATGTCCGTCGAGCAGTCAGTACTAAAAAATACCGAACGCAGCTTCGCGAGGCCAGCGCGCGCTCGCGCTACGTCACGATGAGGTCACTTACCTGTCATTATGACAAGGTTCCAGCGCATTACCAACTTGCGGGGCTTATACATCTAAAAATGATAATACAGTGTGTTTACGGACTGAAACATTTAAAGTCTAACGATAAAATTATTATATTAGATTCTTACCACATAAAACATTTGTTATTTTATTCAGGCAATAGTTAATCCACCACGTATTACCAACTATACGGCTTTTGTAAGAATCGGTTATGCCTATAGGCGAATTTGTTGCGATGCCTCGTTTGAATTTGTGAGGCATAAGTAGTGAACTTAAATTATCCAATGTTTTTGAAGTTAAACTTTAGGCGCGACTATTGAGTAAGTCAGATTTTTTTTCTGACGGAAGTAACTATAACTAAGATATTAATATAACATTTGATGCCGTCAATGGCAAAGAAGTTTTACTTCAATCGCGCGTAAAGGTTGTAACCTTTACGCGCGATTGATGTAAAACTTCTTTCAAGTAAAACTTTGAAGTAAAACTTCAGCACACTTTCCTTTTTAGGACTGCATCAGTAGTTACTCACCTACCAAGCGCGTCCGAAGGCAGTCAAGTTTACAATTTAAATCATACATGGGCAAAGAATTTAGCCTCGACTGACAGCTACAGACTGGAGCGCACGGAATAACAATACTACCAAGCTGCATTATTGTTATGCAATAAGAATAAGTAAATGCAATGCTTGAAAGCATTCGTTCTAAAATGGATATTATTCATTTTTGAACGAATTTGGCCAGCTAGCGTAGCCCAGTACTGGCCAAATACTGGTAGAAATTCTTACACTATTTAGCCAGTAGGTATGGGGTTAGGCTATCTTGATTAAATTCTCACAAAATTGGATGATGTAGCTTAGTAGTATTGTTATTACGCGCACTCTAATCATTATAATTTATAGCGAATCTTCATACCGTTCTTGATGAATAATATGAGTCCACGTCATAATTTCGAAATAATCTGGCCGACCCTCAAAATTTCGAACGCTCATTTCGCCGATGATAAATTCAACGAATGGTTGTATGGTCGACTGTTAAAACTCCGAATGGTCATTTCGCCGATGATCAGTTTTACGAATGATTGTATGAAATTGATGTTGGTTTTGGATGGTTATAAAAAAAAATAACCACGAAGGCTAAGGCGGGAGCTCCGCTCCGCTTCGCCCCCGCCTTAGCCTTCTAACCTAACCTATCGGAGTCGAGGTGTTAACCATAATAAGTGAATGGTTAACACCCCGACTCAGAGTACCCCGATACAATCATTCGTAAAACTGATCATCGGCGAAATGACCATTCGGAATTTTAACAGTCGACCATACAACCATTCCTTGAATTCATCATCGGCGAAATGAGCGTTCGGAATTTTGACGGTCGGCCAGATTATTTCGAAATTATGACGTGGACTGGAATAATATTCGTCAAACAAATTTCTAGAAAGAATTTTGGTGGTTGGCTTAATTAGTTACGTATAGATAGAGAGCTACGAAACTTATTATGTCAACCACATAATACAATACGTTGAAAGTGAGTACAAGGTACGAACCGTTCAAGTATACTTGTACGTTCTAACGAGGCACTGTCGCGTAGCACTGAGGGTGAAAGGTCATCAACCTCATCAGATGCCAGACGAAGGGAAAATATAAATATATATATTGCTGTAGGTAAGCAAAGGCTGTAACTAGAGTTAACTAATAATCGAGTACGTAGTTAGTAGTTATCAAAGAAGCATGAAACAGCAGTTAAAAAGCAAACTTTTTTTTTCTTCTTGTTTGGTCTTTCTAGGCTTGAGAGTACGCCAAAAAATTCAAATCCATATTTATAAAACTCTAGTAAATAGCAGCGTATTCGTGTTTTTATCTATATTAATATTATAAGAGGACAGATTTGATTGTTTGTTTGTTTTTTTTTTTTGCATCGAATTGGCTCCGGAACTACTGGACCGATTTGAAATATTCTTTCACTGTTAGGAAGCTACACTCTTTGCGGTGAACATAGGCTATATTTTATTCCTGTATTCCCACGGAAACGAAAACTACGTGTGTGAAACCGCGTGAAGTCCTTTAATATCCAATAATGGTCAAGTTCTACTCCAGTAAAGCGGTGTGCACTAAACCGATTTTGATAAAATTTTTGATCAAAGGCTACTATTAACTGACTGTGGAAAAGGCGGGTTTTAATTTTTCACGAAAACGACTTCTACGCGGACGAAGCCACGGGAAACAGTTAGTCTATCTTATATGATGAAATCAAGAAAGCCGTGAGATCGTTCTCACACGACTACCCCTCTCTAACACGTTTATTGTGAAAGTGTAACCCGCCCCATACACGTACAATAATATTGATCAATATAGCAATAAATTGACCGTGTATGGGTAATATTGAGGTTTGAATAGACTATGTTCCGACGGAAATAAATATTGATGCAATATTATTGACTCAATAATATTGTACGTGTATGGGGCCGGTAAGTCAATCCGATCGGCGTTGTCATTTTTGTTTTATTTCAACTGTGAACAGAGGACCTAAAAAGGCAACATTGTATGTTTCATATTATGAAACGTAAAATGTTTGGTATGCTGTGTATGGTCTGTATTTCAAATTATATGAATTGTATGTTTCATATAATGAAACATACAATGTTGCCTTTTTAGGCCCGCAGATGATCCACGTGACCTAGTGACGTTGTTTAATGCGACAGAGTCACAGCTACAGACAAAGTCTCGCCATAAGCCACTCTGCACTCTATTTTGTAGAGAGGGGCTTATAATCAGTAAAAAGTTGCGAATATCAATAAAATGTTTCAATTTTTACCTTAAGGACTTTCACTTTTGCAAAAAACGATTCATCCCAAAATGAACATTTTCGAAATTAGCGTAATTTTACACAATAGGTACGTACGGCACAGTTCTCCACGATTACATTTTCATCACTTCCCAACACTTGTGGACGTTGTCGAACTATTATGTTTAAAAATCCTCTACTTTTTACTCGAACTCGAAATACACAAATTTTGGAAAATTGTACAACTAGCAGCCGTTTATCTCCAATTTCGCGCTAAAAAACTTCAGCAAACTAAAATGTACAATATTAGTACCTAGTAGTTTTATTTATCCATTTTCGAATAAGCAAAGGCAATTTGAGCCATAAAGCCAAGTCTTGTATATTTATTATCTCTTCATTTTGCTTTAATAAGTCACAGTCCCCGTCCTCTAAGTCCAGTCAAAGTCAAGTACAGCCCTAAGTCAAAGGCAGTCTTCCTTCAGAAAAGCGGCGGATACATTTCTGAAAGTTCCTTTGGATTTTTTGTCAGAAACTGCAAAGTTGCGATTCATTGCGTTTTATCACTTCCCAACACTAGTGCACGTTGTCGAACTTTTATGTATAAGAATCCACCATTGATACACACAAAACACTCGAAAATACACTAATTTTGAAAATTTTTACAACGAGGTGACATGCGTCCTTCCAGTTCCCGCCAAAAGATCAAATTCACCATAAAACATTGACTTTTTTTGGTATTGTTTGTTTCACACGGAATAGCCTAAGGTCAAAAACCATGCTGCCTAATCATAAAATTGCTTTACTAGTTGTAGGTCTAGCTAGACCTTAGACTAGTCCCAAGTTTTATGTCCAAGATATAGTAAAGAGTTGCAAACTTTACAGGACCGTTTTATGGAATTTTCACAGCCGTTATTCTATGCAACATATCACTTTTCTAAGTTTATACGCGTTTTCCACCTATTTATTATTCCCTATTTATTACCAAGAAGTAGAGTAACCTTGAAACAAAAAGATAGATTCTTCAGGCTATGGAAAAGTCAGTAACTATGACATTTTTATTTATTTTTTTATTTATTAGGTAGTAGGTACATAAAATTGTGAAAAGCTGTTCTGGAACCTTTATTAAATACCCAGTTTCAAACTAAAAAAAGTAAAATATAAATTTCATTTTGCCTGGGGCCGCATTTGCGGTTAATCGCGGCGGTTTCTAACCTCAAAATGTCATCAAACTGTCAAAATCAATGAAATCAAGTCAATGGTTTGACATTTTGAGGTTAGAAACCGCCGCGGTAACCGCAAGTGCGGCCTCAGCCTTATAAGAATACACGATATATGGTGCTACAAGCTACTATATAGGTATAAGGTTTTCTCTTTCTACTATGGTTTAAGTACAACCTACAGATTTGGTTTCTCTATAAAGTAGGTTTTCTTTTTTTACTGGGGTATAAGTAAGAGCTTGTTGTGAGATTTTAAACTAAGTTGTACTTGACATCAATGATATATAAAAACTTTAGATACGTTACCAACACTGTAAAATTTCAACAAAAAAGTCAGGCAATCGCCATACTTTTCATATATGCTACTAAAGATAATTTGATATAAATACTTTTGTTTAACTGTATACAAGTTGTCGATCTGCATTTGTGCAATACTTGCACACGTGACTTGCCTACACTCGTGAATATTTTGTGATAAAAAAAATGTTTTTTTTTCATGTCAAATTTGATTTTATTTGCGAAGGAACTCTGCCTGTACCCACTGGCCAATAATACGTAAACATAAATTTAAGTAAGTACTTAATAATCCTACTAATATTATAAATGTGAAAGTTTGTGAAGATGTTCGGATGTTTGTTACTCAATCACGCTCTAACGGCTGAATGGATCTGGCTGAAATTTGGTACAGGGATAGAGTATAGTCTGGAATAACACATAACGATGCCTTACTTTCTCAACCTCGTATCTTAGAAAATTGAGATTTTACTTTTTTCTAATCAATCGATTGCTCTCATTTTGCTCTATAAGTGCAACCGACACTTAACTCGATATGTTGTGTCTATCCCATGAAAACGAATAAAAATCATTCTGGTAATCTCTTTTACTCCTGTTTTGATAACCGTGTCAAGCTCATATCTTTAATATACGTGGTTGTGAATGTTATTTCGTGGCTAAGTGTCCCGTTTAAGTTACCGTGTCCACGAGATACGAGGTTGCCATACTTGTAGTATCAATCAATTTTAGTAAAAAAATGCATTAGTTCCATAATAGAATCTAATTTAATCCGTAAGGCGCAGGATATTGACCGCAGGGTTATCTGCTTTGAAAAACTTTCTGTGAAAGTCATTGGTCGTTTCTTGCATTGCTGTTGATCAAAGTTGTTTTACTTAGAGAATATAAATTTATTTAATTTGAAAACGATTCTATAGATATAGGTGTGTTAGTCTAGCGTGTGAGCTAATAAATTGCTACAAATAGTTCTTCTTCTTAGTCGTTTACTCTTAGAAGAGAAGTCATAGTCGGATTCGGATTCTATAGATGCAGGTGTCTTAGTCTAGTTTGTGAGCTAATAACTAGCTACAATAGTTCTTCTTTCTAGTCGTGTACTCTTGTAAAAAAAGTTGTATTTTGAATGGTTAATCGGCCCCCATGATCCAGTCATCAGCGTCACATGAACTCTGACCTATGTATATAGGTTTGTGTCATGACTTTCACGAGGTTTGTCCATCGCATAGGTGATCGTTCGCACGATCCTTTACCCTGTACATGTCTCTAGATAACAAGCCGGTTTGTGGAGATTTCGTTTCGAATAACTTGTCCGAAATAGTTGAGAACTCGTATTTACACCTTCGATGATAATCTCTGCTTGAATTTTAGTTCCTACAAGAACAAGATGATAGTTCTAAATGCTGTACAAGGGACTCGCAGCTGTCTCCGCCAGCATGACATTTTGAAAGCATCAATTACTTTGCGTCGGTTTTGAGTCAACCCAACCATCCACTACTAAATCAAATAGTTAAAGTACCGGCTATGTAACTTTACCTATTGTATTACAAGGGTTTTCATTGAAATTTAGTATCACAAGTTTATGAAATAAACGATGCCGTCTTCCACCATCTAAAGATGGCACGGCTAGCTACGATTCTCGACGGTCCTCATCGAGACGCAAGTACGCCGCCTTGATGATATCCTGTACCTGTGTATATCATCGAGGAGCAATTTCGAGATTAAGCTGGGCCCGGGAGTGCGTGTTCATTAGGGAGGATGTTTGCTGTCACCGTTTGCGGTGCCTTGGGGAAACCTTCTTTCTCCGTCTTTTGACTACAAGTAGATTATGATTCTACAAACCAGACTACATACATGTTAGTCTACTGGTACTACAAAGGAAAAGCTGAGACAACCAGGCCGTTTCAAAACTTCAGCGAGAGAGCTGATGAGGTGGAGTGGACCGAACATTGACTTGATGTTTCTGAGGGACTTTAGAGGCCACTACACTAAGTGGCTGGTGTCTCTCAAGACCAATCTAGTGGGACGCGCCGCCCCCGTGTTCGCTCTCCCAGGATCAGACCCAAGTGGTACGCGGCATCATGGATAACGCACAGGTCGGATCATGTGCTCGACCTACCTACGGCTGACGAGTTATTCAGCACAATATAGTGTGTTGGTGGATGACCCATTGGGTGCCTCTGGGTAATATGACGCAGCGAGTATAGCACAACATGTTGGCAGACTGGAATAGACCCTGCGATTACGGTGCGTCTGTCCCATGGAGTCAACATTGCTATGCAGGTAAGGCTTCATGGGATAGCGCCTCAGCCATTGCTAGTGAATCCAGTGTATTATTCATAATACTGATCGCCAACTTCCAAAAACTCTCCCCTTAGGGCGTGATTTTGAAGTTGTTCAACAGAAATAATGCCTGGATCAGGGCCAGGGGCTCGAGCGGTGCAGGGCACAAACGTGATCCTCTTCAAAGCAGCTGACATTAGGGCCACCAAGAGCGCCTTTAAGAGGGATGCTTCTTTTTTAATTAATATTAATTTATATAGAAAAGAGTTTACATTGCATAATTTAGAATGAACGGGGTTACAACAGTCACAACCTACGCCTGTCCATTTTAACACAGTAATTCGGCACACGTGGTATAAAAGCAAAACTTTTTGTCTCTGCCTATCCTTTTGGGGATAAAAGCGTGTTGACTTATTGATAAAGGCATGGTCAAGTCTATGTATGTATGTATGTATGTATGTATGTGTTTGTGTGATTTGGTATGGATATGAATGCGACAAACAAGTAACTTATACACCAAGTTACAAGAATGAAGTTAAATGACAATTCAACAAACTCGTATCTTCTAAAATGCGATTTATGCTAAAACTAAAAAAGATTTTCATGATTATTTCATCTAAACACATAACTGTAATCTCTATCTAAATATCTGCATTTAAATTTTTACAACATTTTCAAAATATAAAAAGATAGACAGTTTTTTTGGTCTCCTGAAAAGTTGCATTTTTTGAGATACGAGGTTGAGAAAGTAAGGCATCGAATAAGCTACTTTTAATCCCGGGAAAATGTACCCACGGGAAGCGGGAACGGGTACCAAATTTCAAGTGGGCGAAGCCGCGCGCATCAGCTAGTTAATAATAAATCTAAAAAGCGAAAGACTGTAAATGATACTCGCATAATGCCTATTTATTACCCAGTGCTATGACCTCTAGCGTCCAGCTGATCGTTTGTAGGTATTAGGCATACAGACTGCGTTGGAGCGTTCACAGCTCACTTTTTCCCGTTTTTTGGTACCGAACTCGCCCTTGACCGATTTTTCTGTTTCATATGTTCACGTATTATTAGTCAGTGGTTGCAGGCAGAATTGAAATAGTTATTTATGATACAAGTGAGAAAGTTCAAAAAATTTATGGCGGTTTCAGCGGCATTGCAACGAGATTTTAATGCTATTGGCTAGGCAGCATGGTCTCTGATCTAAGCCTGTTCTGCGGGAAAAACAACAAATACAAAAAACGAAAGGTCCGTTATATTTTTTTATTAAGTTTTTTTTTTGCGCGCGAAACTTACAGACTAGCGTTTTCCTCAGCTAAAAAGTTTTTCAAAACAAGTGCATTTTTGAGTGTTTATGTATAATTTATGGGGGATTCTTAGGGTGGCTTCTCACGGCGCGTGATATCACAAGTCGCGCCGCGCCGAGCCGATTTGTGGGCGCGAGCATGCGCAAACAGGCGAGCACGCGCTACCCGTTCTCACGGCGCGCGTAGGAGCGCGTCGGCGCGGCGCACTTGGTCCCGCCGCAGCGAGGTCGACACTTCAGTCCGAGACACGCATCTTTTAATTTACTTTGTATTCTAACCCAGGAATCGTGCTGGTCGTTCCTATTTTTGTGTTCAGAACTTTTGGAATTCCATAACGCTGATTCGCTTTCGAATAATATAATGAATTCGGAAATAGTTTCGTTTGTCCACTCCATAATTAAATAATCACAGTACCTAATTACTTACTGACGCTTGCACTTGTCGAAACGAAATGATTTATTGGCCGATGCATCGCTCCCTCACCGACACCCCGCGCCACGCGCCACAACGCGCGCGCACGAGTCACCACGAGTGCGCGCGCGCCGCGCCAGCCCGCGCCTTTGAAGTTACCGACTTCGATCGGATAGGACGCGCCTGCTCGCGCCAGCCCGCGTCCCCTCGAGCCATTCCCTTCACACGGCGCGTAGGCTCGACCAGGCGCGGCGCGACTTGTGATATCACGCGCCGTGAGAAGCCACCATTAAACATAAAGGTTCGACAACGTGCACAAGTGTTGGAAAGTGAAGCGCAGTGACACGCGACTTTTTAGGTTTATCGACAAATTCCACAGCAAGCTCTAGTAAAGTACCACCGCTTTACTAGAGTAGAACTTAGTCCAATGTATTAATTCAAAAAAAAAAAAAAAAAGACGTGGGAAAGCGTGCTTGTGGAAAATTTAATTTAATTACTTATTATTTTAGTAAAATAGTGTGAGAACTGTGAAACAAAATAACACATTTTTTAATAAGCGGTAAATTCAAAATAATTTTATGTAATCCAGGCTCTAAAAGGGTTTTTTTTTGCGAAAAAAGCCGGCGCATCGTTAGCCGGCTGGCTGCGGGCGCAATGAATAATGAGACGTATGTTGTGAGCGATATAGTTGAAGATGGCTTATCTGGTGACGAAATAAATATCGATGCAGTTGTGGAAAATAGTGAGGAATGCAGATCAAGGATGCAAACGGAGGATGAGGTATTTAGCAGGAAAAGACCAATGACACGGGAAGATTCCTCTTCCGAGGAAGGTTGGCAGCGAGTATCTAGAAGACACAAGGTGGCTTGTACTCGTGAATCCGGTAGTGCAGAGCAGGAAAATGTACAAGTATGTGTTTCATGTAATTCCATTTTGCCTAAACAGTTTGCTTTAGCCAAATTATTTAAAGAAAATAGCATCAGTGGGGTAATTCGTGTTAAATTTGTCCATCAATACAAAATTATTGTAACTTTTGATCAAGAATGCAATGCCGATCGATTCATTTCTTGTAAGGCTTTTAGAGATCTTGAGTGGAAGAGTCAGAAGACGTCTGAGGTCGGGATTTCATACGGTGTTATCAAAGATATTGATTTGAATATTGCCGACCAAGATATTATTACCAGTTTATTTTCTGATATTGAGATCATTGCAGCCAAAAGGTTAAACAAGCGAGATTACCACCAGGAATCGTCTTCTGGTTGGGTTAAATGTGAAGCCGTGCGTATTTCATTTAAAGGCCCTTCACTCCCTGCTTACGTATACATCTATAACATGAGAGTAAGCGTGTTGCCTTATATCTTCCCTGTAACGCAATGTTCGCGGTGTTGGAAGTACGGACACACTAGATTACTATGCCCTTCGAAAAAGATTGTCTGCCCTAAGTGTACTAAAAATCATGAAAATTGCGATACTACCTCCTTCCGCTGTATTAATTGTACTGGCAACCATATGGCGTTACAAAAAATATGTCCAGTGTTCAAAAAAGAGAAAAGGATTAGGGAACTTATGTCTGAATTTAACTGCACCTACAGAAAAGCCCTCACTATTTATGTACCACCGTCTCCGCCTCCAGAAAGACATTCATCCCATGTATTGGCTGAAGTTGAAACGCTAAAGTTGGATTCACAGCAATTATTCCCTGATCTTCCATACGAAAAGACCAACCAACCACCAACTAAGCAGAAACTCATGTCTCAATTATTTAACACTCCACAACAATCTAATACCAAAAAGGCGCAAGAACATAAACTGAAAAAGCCACGAAAACAGCTTCCACGTGCTTCTCCATACCCGTCACGTCCTTCTACACCGGCGAGATCGGAGAGAGCAGAGGAGGTCCTATATTCCGAAAGTTCTGGAGGCTACGTGGGAGGTAATAGTGAAGCCAGCAACAAAGCACACAAAGCTAAAGACATTAGTTTTTTAAGTGTATTATATAAGCTTTACAGATTAATAATGGAGAAGGGTTCTTTAGAGGATAAAATACATGAAGTTATCAAAATTTGCACGGAGTGGATTCTATCTAAAGTAATGCAAGGAGTGTCGGTGAGTTCTTTTTTCAATTCTTTCTCTAATGATGGATAGTGGTTTCATCGATATCAATTTAAGGCGAAGTGCAATTGTGTCTCCAGCGATTCGGAGGGGGTGAAGCAGACGCAAGATGTTCGGGACGCTCCGTGCGTCGGAAACGTTATCGCGCGTTAGCCCGTTCACTACGCAATTGAAATCATTGACAGAAGTACAAGTTTACATAACTATTTTTTTCGCCCTGTTTAGATAAACCTCTGAGATTTTCTACTCGTGAGCAACTACGTAATTGATTTTGATGCAGTTTTTATCACTAACATGTAATGAAATTCATTTTCATAATAATAGTCCAGTCAAAATAGACATTCCAGTTTGCATTAATGCCCAACAAGCTGGTTTTTTGTGAAGGCCTTGAATACCTCATTACAAATGATATCAAAAGTATAAGAATAGAACATAATATATTTGAGAAGTATACTTCAATTTATTTTTTTACCTGTGATGATTTTTGCCAGGTTGAATGAAAAAGTAAAAATCTGCTGACCGTCTCCTTCATAGTTTTTATTTTTTGGTACTTTACTGTACTGTTTACTGTACTGTGTAATGGTACGGTACTGTACAAAAAAGAATGAAAAATATACCTGTATGGGAGCCCTCCTTAATTTTTTTTCAGTTTTTAGTATTCGTAAATTTCAAATGCCTAGCGATTGCAGTGGTGCATGAGATGACAGATAGACGGACGGCGTAGTCTCTGTAATAGGGTTGCGTTATTACAGATTATTTATACTGTTGGTTGATGGCACTTGGTGGAACCTGCAGCGCATATTGAATACCCACCACTTCTACCGTTCCACAGCATTTATTTACTCTACACCTGACCGCTTTCGCCTCTTCGCATTTTCAAAAGGAAAAACTAACTTCATGTCATCAAGTTACTCTCTCCTCGTCTCATTTTATCCTTTGGATACGGAACTGTAAAAGACGGCCAAGTTGAAGTTGGACTGGCACACTGATGATGATTTCGCAACAAAAAAAAACGCTAAAAGATTACGTTGTAGGTATGGAAGTGACCTTATTCATTCTTTATCTAGTACTAGCGGACGTCACGCGGTTTTACCCGCGTAGTTCCCGTTCCCGTGGGAATACGGGAATAAAATATCTATGTTCACCGCAAAGAGTGTTGCTTTCCAACAGTGAAAGAATTTTTCAAATCGGTCCAGTAGTTCCGGAGCCTATTCGTTACAATCAAACAAACAAACAAAAAAACAAATCTTTCCTCTTTATAATATTAGTATAGATTTAGATTATTATAGTTGTTACAGCGGTAGCAGAAACACATCTGTGAAATGTATAACTGCCTAGTTCATGAGATACAGATGGACAAACGGACTTCGAAGTCTCAGTAATAGGGTCCCGTTTGGATACGAAACCAAAGAATATTCAAAAACGAATATTCCTATATGCATATATGCAAGGGTGTATAAAGGAATAAATTTCGATACTAGTTATTTAGACTAGACAAGGCTTTAGTCCTGTCCAAACTATTACCATTACCCAAACGTTTCATTTCGCATAGCTCTTGCCCGCAGCTTCAGCTGTGTAGAATTCTGTTTACGTTACACAGACTTCAATTATATCATAATTAAATAATTCGTAAATTATATTAAATCATCAGGCACTTCTGAATATTTTGCTTTTCCGTGCTTCTGAGCCGTTGGTCCCGGTTTTCAGTAACAAATATTCACAAAATCATCTTCTAGCGCTTAACATATAGGTACCATTGAACATTGTATTACTGTTTTACATTATAGCTTAAAAACAAAGTTAGGGTTGCATTGCCTGTATCGGGTTGTAAGCAGTTTATTTTCAGTTCACTGTTGGTTAAAATTTAAACTCATACTTACAACTTTCAAATTCAATACCTATCTACATCAACTACGACGTACTAGTAGTAAAGTAAGACTACCAGAATATCAACAATACGCAATACGTACATTGAAAACTGTAATTTTGGATAGGAGAATACCAATTTTTTGAGTTTTATTTTATTATAGACTCAATTAAGGTTTATACCTACTGTTATATTGTAAATTTAGGAGCATTGGCCCACTGATTTATCAGTCATTAGTATTATACTCGTATTAACATTGATTTTACTTAAATATTAATATAAATAATGTACATGTTATAAGCTCAGTCAGGGCGTCCCATACATGAGCGCATTTATAGGTGAATCTTCTGGACTTATCTATTATGTGGCATCAGGCGGACTTTGTATTGGAAAGTATGAAAACGTTACTATAACTTATATAATACACCAAAGAAATTTACCCAAACAGATGCGATATTTTTACGCTCTTGAGCGTAATTCAGCCTTGAATACTTCCTTTTTTGTTTTTTTTTTATTACCCATTTTCGTTACTACGGCAGCGAATTACGTCAGCGGGCGCGACAACGTTGTATACGGGTGTCCTCAACGAAGCCTGTTGGCTGACTGAGCGGGCGCTGTGAGGTGGCTGATAGCGGCAAAATGCACTCCCGCTCAACAAAACGTATTTTATATTCAAACAATATGAGTTTAATAAATAAGTAACATCATAGGGCCCCGAGGTAACTTATTAGGGACATGGAAATAAAAAAAATAGTGTGGTACATTATATAACTACTGAATAAAATTGGTTATAGTCAAGGCGGTCACAGGTAAATTTACAGATTCGAGGCAACTTTGGGATAAATTTCTATCGAGCCGAATTTACTCAATCGTGTTTTGGAGAGCTGACAACCCTAGTCAATATACTTAATAATAATTATCAATTTAAAAAATTGTGAAATCCTTGGTAACACCATTGCAAAATTGGTTCGAAATATGTCAAAATATGTATTTTGAGTCCCACTTCACCTTAAACATTATACAATGGAACTGTCAAAGCTTGCGACCGAAGTCACTATCTTTAGAGGCCCTTCTTTCACAAAATAACATACATATAGCCGTTCTGAATGAAACTTGGCTTGAACCGGACAGTTATTATAACATTAGGAATTATAATATTTTCAGATCTGATCGTATTGATGGTTATGGTGGCTTAGCCATCCTCATACATAGCTCTGTCAGAAGTACTTTAAGTATGTCACGTAGCCTTAACTCAGGTATAGAGCTTTTACATGTTAAGATACATAATTGTCGGTATATTGAGAACATATTTTCACTCTATTGCGCTTCAACTGTAAACACAGTGCAAAACGACTGGGATCATCTGTTTTCTCTCGCAAATTCCAAATCATTAATTTTAGGTGATTTTAATGGTCACCACTTAAATTGGTCGTACAAAACTGAGCCGAGCGGATTACAAATTTTTGATTCTATGATTGATCACAATTATATTTATTTAAATAATGGTGATCCGACTCGAATACAATTGGTAAATGGTGTATTGAAAAAGTCTTCCCCTGATATATCTTTCGTCACCTCTGATTTGGCTACGTTATTTACGTGGAAAGTATGCAATGAATCTCTCGGCAGCGATCATCTTATTATTCAATTATCGGCCACGATTCATGTCCCCCGTGTCATATTAAAAAGACGTAAATACAAAAACAGTGACTGGCAATCCTACAGCTCTTACATAGAAATTTCATTAAAGGACTATACCGTTCCCTCTGATTCTCAAGAATTTTATGATGACTTTGAACGTACATTACAGACTGCCGGCAATAAGTATATACCCTTCACTAAGGTTCCCCAGTTCCCCTGCAATAAATTCAAACCCAAACCATATTGGAACACAGAAATTTCAAAGGTTGTGGCGGAACGCCGATTGGCACTGTCCAAGTTCAGAAGATGCCCTTCTCCCACTAATTTGGAGATATTGCAAGAGAAGGTACGTACTGCTCAAAGACTTATCAGATCAGCTAAGACTAGGTCTTGGCACGGGTTTTGTGATTCCATAGACTCTACCACTTCCCCCTCTGAAATGTGGAATCAAATGAGATGGGTAAAAGGACATCGAACTAACTCTCGGAATCACTATGTAGACAAAGATAATGCTTTACAATTGTTAAACTCCTTAACTCCCGATTTTACCTGTCCTCCTATCCCCCGCTTTAGTTCAGTTAACACTTCTTTAGAATCTGAAATAAGTATTCAGGAACTAGAAAACTGTATCAAAAAGACAGATACAGCACCCGGCAGGGACGAAATATCATTTTCTATGATAGCACATCTGCCACTGACTGCTAAAATTCTGTTAGTTAGATTGTATAATATTTTTTTAACTTCTAGCTTCGTTCCTGCACAGTGGCGCGAGGTTAAGATAGTCCCCATTCCTAAACCGGACAGAGAACCTAACTCTCTCCACTCACTTCGGCCTATAGCTTTAATTTCATGTTTATGTAAAATTTTTCATAGTATTTTAAACAAAAGATTAGAGTGGCATTTTGAAAAAGGTAAGCTTTTACCTGAGTATATGGTCGGTTTCCGCAAAACTCGTTCGTGCTTAGATAATTTATTTAGTTTAGTCTCTCAAATTCAAATTGGTTTTTCTAGGGATCAGTCAACCGCGGCTTGTTTTATTGACATCGACAATGCTTACAACAATGTTAACGTTACCTGCCTAGTAAATACTTTAGACTCGTTTGGAGTAGGTTCAAAAATATGTTTTTATCTGTGGTCCTTATTAACTAACAGACAGCTATTAGTTGCGGTTGATGGACAAAATTTGGCCAGAACTACCGGACAGGGTTTGGCGCAAGGGGACCCATTATCTCCTCTTCTATTTAATATTGTAACAATCAATATTTGTAAAAATATCACAAATGTACATATTTCTCAATATGCTGACGACTATGTATTATATGCTACACAAGATAATATTGATGCCGCCCTTTCGAATCTTCAATATGGCTGTGAAAAATTGAGCCGTATTATGTTTAATTTAGGCCTTTCTATATCTCCTACAAATGTAAATTATGTATATTTAAAAAAGGTAGTTTAAGACGTTCTATTGATTTTAGAATTAACGAACAACCAATACCTGTTGTAAAGCACGTTAAATATCTGGGCTTGTGGCTAGATAGTTCACTGAGGTGGGGCAAGCATATAAACGAAACCGTTCAAAAAGTAAGCAAACATATTAATCTGTTAAAAGTATTATCAGGTCCTGGATGGGGTATTCATCAAAAACACTTCAGATGCTTATATATTTCTATTATACGTAACAAAATCGACTACGCAAGCTTTCTATATGACAATAGCTCTAAAACCAATTTACTAAAGTTAGACAAAACTCAAAATCAGGCCTTACGCGTAATTGGTGGTTTTATTAGGAGTACCCCGATCCACGCCATGGAAAATGATTTATGCCTTCCCCCCCTTCAGTTTCGCAGAAGATTTTTGGCGGGTAAATATTTGCTAAAATCAAAGTCATTTGCTAATAATTCTAGTGATCTGTTGAATATATTAACATCTGTTTGTAACACTAGCTATTGGAATAATAAGAAAGTCCCTTTGCTGGTCAATATCAATCGTTGTATAGACACAGGGTCAATTCACTGCAGTAATTTGCTAGAAATGTTTTCTTTAGAGACTTGGGTGAGTAATATCCCAGTTCATCGATTCATTGCAAGCTCTATTCCGCTGATTGATAAAGCTAAACAAAATTACTCCTGTCACCAGTTGAACTCAATTTGTACAAATTTCATTGAAGAAAAATATAGTCATTGTTACAAAATTTTTACCGATGGTTCTAAAGATAAAAGTAGCGCGGGGTCAGCTGTTTACGACCCACAGTCAACTTGTTTTGTAAAACTTAGGATTGATTCTAATATATCAATTATGCACATTGAATTAATCGCAATTTCGGAAGCTTTATCTTACATTGATTCAGTGAATTTTGATCAATTTGTCATATTGACGGACTCAAAAAGCGCATTACAACATTTGGCTCGCTGTACCTCTCCCGTGAGAGGCATACCGATTGCCTATAAAATATTAGAATCAGTCTTAAGTCTACAAGCTCGAAAGAAGACGGTCACCCTTCAATGGATTCCATCCCATATCCAATTTGAACCAAACGACATCGTAGACATGCTAGCTAAACAGGCATCAGTGGATGGGATTCCTTATGGAGTTTTACCACTATTTTCAGACAAGGTAAGTCATGTTAAACGGCATTGCCTTGATGTTTGGCAGGAGTATTTTGATGAGCGCTCACAAGAAAAGGGTATATGGTACCGAACTATCCAACCACATGTATTAACGTTCCCATGGATAGCCTCGATTGGAATAAACAGAGAAGATTTAAAAACCATTCTCAGGCTACGTTCCGGACACATTCCATCTAAAAAGTTTGGACATTTAATGAAAAAAAATTCATCACCTAATTGCATCGATTGCGGTGTAATTGAAGACGTATATCACATCCTGATGGAATGTGTCAGGAACGAACCTTTCAGGGCAACTTGTTTTGTTGACGAATCGAGGATGTTTGTGGGGCAGGTGAACAGCGCCTTGTCTGAGCCAGGCTCACAAAAAGCCCAAGAATTGATCCAATTAATTCATTTAGGTTTAAGCGATTCCTAGTTTATTATTTTAGTTGGTCATATTGTATTTTAGTTGGTAATATTGTATTTTAGTTGGTTTAAAATTATTTTGGTTACTTTATGTTTAGTTAATGGTCGTTATTTTGTCGTTTGTCTTTACGGGACGATGTAATCGCTCAGCGATACAGTCCTGTTTCAATAAATTAAAAAAAAAAAAAAAAAAAAAAAAAACTTAGTCCAACCCAAGAAACTTATTTAGAAGTATAAGTTCTTTGGTCCAACCTTGGACATACTCGAATACGCTGTTGATAATATAAGTAATCTAGATTTGGCCAATATGGTTAGGATTGCCAACTTCAAAATGCGAATTTGCGGGAAATGTTGATTTCAAATGCGGGACAAGGATTTAAAAAGCGGGATCTTATAAATTTTGTTTAGAATACTAAAAAACGTGAACTTTACTTTCAAATTAGGATGAGAGGTAAAATTCAACGCCTTGTTAGTTAAATAATAGTCAACATTTACTAAAAAACCGTTTAATCCTATCCTATCCTATCCTACTAATCCTACTTCCTACTAATATTTTAAATGTGAAAGTTTATGAAGATGTTTGGATGTTTTTTACTTAATCACGCTCTCACGGCTGAATGGATTGGGCTGAAAATTGGTACAAAGATATGGCATATAGTCTGGAATAACAGATAGGCTACTTTTCATCCCGGGAACATATTAGTTTAAACTAGATGATGTTTGCGTGAAATTCGGTTCCTGCTTTCCGTGGGAACATATTCCCGGAATGAAAAGTAGCCTATGTGTTATTCCAGACTATAAGCTATCTCTGTACCAAATTTCAGCTCATCCGTTCAGCCTTTAGAACACGACAACGCATTTCTTTTCTCAAAACGCATGATACTGCTCTGATTTTTTTTAAATAGCTGTCAAAAAACCAAGATAACATTCCGTCTTTTTACCCTTATCTTCGTCAAAAAATTTCTTCAAAGCGATTGGGACAGTTTTCTCTAAGAATAGCATTATTAGCGGATTACGCAGATGCGTTTCGCAAATCAAAAGGAGCCTGGTCTGGTTTAAAAAATGACGAAAAAGAGGTGCATATACCTACAAGCATTTTTTGTCTGGATAAGTAGACTGAAAATTATAGCCAAAAAAAATATTTTTAATCTAGTTACCTACATGATGTGTGTGAAAAAAATTGCTTTTGTTGTGAATTGTATATTAATTATACATAACTAGCTGACACGCGCAATTTCGTTTCCGTGATATGAAGAACCTCTCGACCGATTTTGTGCAAACTTCATATAAACCATCTAAGTACTACATAGTCTGAACAAAGCCTAAACATTTGGTTTGGATAGGTGAGCCCGTTCTTGACTTATAAAATTACAACGAAAAGTGGCATTGATTTTTATATATACAGATGTCTAAAACGATCATAAAGGCAGCCCCAAATTTTTAGACGAATGCATTTTATAACTTAAATTTTTATCGACGCGATAGAAAAAAATAAATGCCAAATTAAAAAGAAAATACATCTATAATTTGGTTTTCTTCGATTTTGAATAAGTAAGAGTATTGGCTTATTACAACAAAAATAAGCTCTAAAATACAACATTTCGTAGCTTGAAGGCGCGTGTTTTGTATGGTCAAGGTCGTTAGCCCTATGAACTGCCTTAATGTTATTGTATATATCTATCGCTTTCTCATTGGGGTCTTCATAGAAATCAAGCAAACATGTGCGAATACCTTCCTCTGGACAGTAGAATCTTACAACTACTTATAGGAAATAACTTCACATTTTCGTGATTTGATGCATCGCTAAAATACTGTACTACCCGTTCGCTCTAACTTTGCCGCTGGCGTAGAGGCGTATACCCGAATTGTTAATTAGACGAAGTAAATTGACAGTAGGTAATGTCACTTCGTCATAGAAAATACGCAACATTGTTTGTATGAAGAAGTGACATTAGTTTCTGTCAATTTACTTCGTCTAATTAAAAATTCGACTTTATTATGGAGAATAATGGAGCCGAGCGGCAAAGTTAGAGCGAACGAGCAGTAAGCGTTTGTTGCTAGATCAAGAAAAGCGGGATATTACGCGTCCCGCTCACACCCTGAGCGGGACGTCTTGTTATGGGTCTTAGAAACGCGACGTCCCGCGTATAGCGGGACGGTTGGCAACCCTAATTATGGTCTAAGTAACCGAAGCCAGTATAAATTAATAAAAAAAAAAATTAACTAGTTTTTTATCTGCATTTTCGAAGATCGATAGGGTGGGAAATAAAAGTTAGATTCGACGCAATGCCGCTGTATTTCTTTTTTGGAACTATTGTATTTTGTGTAAAATGGTGGTTTTACTTAGTACCCTACTCGCGCCTAACGAAGTTTTACTTCAAAAATGGGTTTGAAAATGTACCTTTCCAAAGGATGATATCAGGACCCTATTACCGCACAGAATATCTCATGAACCGTGGTAGCTATAGACAATGATATATAAAAAACTATAGATACGTTACCAACACTTAAAAATGGCAACAAAAAAGTCAGGCAATTGCCTTAATTTTCATACATGCTGCCATAGATAATTTCATAGTAATTCTTTTTTTGAATATAAAAAATATTTGCCGTTTTTGAAAGCCGTGATGTTCGTACATGACGTGTCTATATTATAATACGTCGTTGGCTATAGAGTTGAAGTTTTCACAGGTGATATACTGCTGTGCTATTTCAAGAAATACTAAAAACAAAAGACATTATGGAGGCTGCCATACAAAAAACGTAAGTATTTTCCGTTTTTTGGTAGGTACAGCAGAACTCTCCATGCGCGAATGCGCGAAAGCACAAGAAGAGCACCTACGTTATAAGCTGTTTAATCCACCATTCTTTCTAACTCATACGGTTTAGAAAATATAAGCGTGTGACCATCAAATTTAAGCAACGAGTAGAAATAGCCATTTAATACTAATAAACAGTAAAATGTCGTTTACTTGGTCATCTGTAAACTTTCAAATTTGATTGACTATCATCTACCCCTAATTAGTTGACCACCACTGTTTATATTGATCGAAGTAATGACGCGTACACGGAGCAAAAATATCAGTAAATTTGTGTAGCACTTATACCTGTTACTACCTACTACCCATCTAATGGTGAAGATTATCTTACTGAGGTATCAAGGACTTAGAAGGGATTCATTATTCGTTGTATATAGGTATAATTATGTAACTTACCTATCTTGATGAATAATAACGAAGTACCCTAATTTCGTCCCAATTTCTTTGCGAAATCCGCTTACAGTACGACGAAATGGTTATGAATATTCAATTTCTGTTCTCTTTACTCCATTTTCATGACATTAATCGGTGGAAACCGGTGCCATTTTGTATAAATAATTCAAGCTGCTTCTGGGAAAGGACCGGTGTATACGAATCGATATATCCTTAGTTTATTTATAATTGATATTGACAATAGAAGTTGTCTCTTCAATCTTTATTGGTTGTGGAATATAATCTATATTTAAAAGAATGTCGTGTTAGTTACACTATTTATAACTCAAGAACGGCAGTACCGATTTGGCTGAAAATTGGTGGGGAGGTAGGTTAGAACCAGGAGACGGACATAGGATACTTTCTATCCCGTTTCAGCGCGCTTTTTTTTTTTGCGGTTTTTTGGTCAGTCAGAGTAAATGCGATGGGAACGGGTGATTTACTCTCTCTTATGTGACGCAAACGAAGTTGCGCGGGTCAGCTAGTATATGTATAAATTAATGTAAAAAGGTTTTTTTTAACTAAGTCTATAAATTATCATGCAATTTTTCTCGAAACGGTAAGGTAGAACCATACTAACTATAGGCCCACATTTTACTAAATTGTCCAACTTATAAGTGGCGATACCTTAGCACTCTTTCCTGTTTGAATAAATAAATATATTTTTAATTTCATACGCTCAGCAAGTGCAAACAGCCGGTGTAAATGCTGACTGTGTAAACAACTGTTAAACCAATTAAGGCTGCAATGTTCGACCTTGACAATTCCTATGGCAATTCGAACGATAGCAGCGTACGCTTTTGCCGGATTTTTTAATAAAACTACTGTTATAAAATCTGAGGGGTTTTAAAAAAAAATCTATACGTAAAATACTGTTCTAAAGACCTATATCTATTTTAGGACAAGTTTTTTTCAGAATTAAACTCATTTATTTAGATAAAAAAAGTACATCACTTGTTAAGATTTTTGCAATATTTCTCATTTTTCAAGAGCGATTTCGATCGAACAAAGTATTCCTAATCGTGTTTTAATACGTAAAAAAAGCAAGAGTATCTAATAAACTACAATAATATAGTTTTATCAGATCAAATCGAAGAATATTTTCCAGCATAAAGTTCACCCCAAGATGGGTCTCTTTCGAACATACAACCCTTAAATTACTTATTCAAAAGTTTATTCAATAAAATATTAGACAAATGTTACAATAAATCATAATAACTATAAAACAATATGAATAAAACTAAACTAAATCTAAATAAGGCACCCGTGGCACTGTGCCCAAAAGACTGGCAGCATTCCCCCTTTGAACAGCGATGCCTATTCGTTGGGAGCAATAACTGCCAGCCCTTCGGTCACCAGTTGACTCCACAAGACGCTTCTTCAACTTTAAAAAAAAATGCGCATTGGGATTGGGACGCCATGGACCTAGGGTCTCGACACCGACTGGAATAAAAATAAAATGACTTTGATCAAATCAGCCTATGGCCTTCCACTGCTGGACGTAGGCCTCTCCCAAATTACGCCCCAATAAACAGTCGCCTGTGCATGCCTTCCGCATCCAGCCACTCCCTGCGACTGTTTTACATTTCGCGTTTACAGACAGGAACTGTTGATCACATCAATAATTATATTTTTTGCAGTAAATATATATGTTATAGGCAATGTGAATAATGCAGGCATTTTATACAATACCTAGGCATTGTATAGAATGACGGGGTCGCTCAGACAATGTATGAAATGATATAAATGTTTAAACTATTTTACACTTTGCCTAGGAAATGTATAGAATACCTAGACATTGTATAGAATGCCGGTCGAAGCATAGGTAATGTGTGTAATCTATTTTTCTTCTCTATGATTTAGTACTAATCTTTTGAGAGCTACTCATAATTTCAACTTCCAACAGCAGACAGTGCTGATAAGACATGTGTTCTATTGGTTGGTATGCCTTAGAATGTTTCTTACATAGCAGTCCTTTCCAAGAAATTGCTGCCGAAAGTCGCCCTGTTCATTTATTACCACTTAGGAAGCAAAAACGGGAACAAAATTTTACACTAACACCCCGACTCGGATGGGATAGGTTAGAATAGAAGGCTAAGGCGGGAGCTCCACTCCGCTTCGCTCCCGCCTTAGCCTTCGTGGTTATTTTTTTTTGTTTTGTTGACTAGTTCTTATTTGGTTAACAATTCTGTCGTCGAATCTGTCCATTCATTATACACATTGCCTGATGCGCTGCGGGCATTTCATACAATACCTAGTCAATGTATGAAATAAATCGTATTATACACATTGCCTGAACGTTTTAGGCAATGTATACATATAATGCCTAGGCATTGTATACAATGCCGGATTATACACATTGCCTATAACATATATATATATATATACATATATATATATATCGATGTAATCAACAGTTCCTGTCTGTCACATTACTGCGTTAACTGATTTATTGAAAAACTCTTTGGTTGATTTTCATCTTTTAAAGAACTTTACCTACAACTCTTACAATATCACGTGCAATGTTAAAAAGTATTTTAAATAAATACCTACGTAAAACACCATACACCCTAGATTTTTTTAGAAATATATTTGGCTTGGTTACTAGACCTTAAAGCCATAATATACATCCTAGGCAGTGGTTCCCAAACTTATTTTGTCTACTGCCCACTTTGAGAATAAATATTTTTTTAGCGCCGCCATTTTTTCATCTATTTAAAAACCACTATAACTTCAAATTAAATTAATTAATTATTGTGACCTATATATGTGATGTTGTGTAAAAAAAAAGAAAGTGTATTATGTATATTAACAGAGAATTCTAAACGAAACTTTTACTATAACCCGCAACTTGAAACCTGAGCGCAGTAGGTAACATACAACGGCGCTTAGGTCTCAAGTTAACTCTTACGGGCTCCACCTGCCAATAAGAATGATTATTGAAACGCAACTTTATAGTATTAAAACAGAGTAATTATCTTTTATTAAAAATATAACTAAAATAATCAATCCTTATATAAAAACTAATGTGAAGGATAAATCTGATGCTGTTTAATAAGTTTGTTGATATCAGGTTCCAATTTACTCAAGAACAGTCGCAAGTCGCCACGTTCGGTAACAAGCAAACGATTTCTCTTTTTAGTAAGCAGTGTTGTCACAGCACTAAATCCACGTTCACACAAATATGACGATGGGAATGCTATCAAGAATCGTTGAACGATTGACCACAATCCAGGTTACAATTGAGGGATCGGTTTTTGAAGCCAAAATTCTTGGTAAACATTTTTGAACTTGATTTTTATTTCCTCGTTTGTTGTCAATTCTATAAGTTCTTCTTCCAGCTGAGGTGACATTGCTGTGTTGATATTTGAAAACGGATCCAACACCCAGTGTGGTATTTCCAAGTTCTTAACACGTTCACGGACAGAAACCATTCCTAAAAAATTGTGATATGACACACAAATTTTCCATACATAATAGTATCACGCCTGCGGACGGACTGCCACATTATTAGATTTTTCAAGTAAGTGTTGCGGCAGTAACGGCCAAAGACGTAACCGTTCGATCGAATAAGTAGGTAGGATCGCCCGGCCACAGAAGGAGTGTCACGACATGATGTCCTTCAATGTGTGCTTGAGAGACTTAACTTGTGTGCACGCGTCGGAGTGCTTGATGTGACACTAGCTGTCTGTATTACAGCCTAAAACGGCACAGAGTCACGCCGTTCCTATGGGTGTAATGAAAAATCTTCGGCTGTGAACGTAATTCCACTTTTGATACATTTAAAATCACCGGCTACAGCCGTAGTGCCATATTATGAGAGTCAGGATGTACGGTTCTCGACGTACTGTCCGTGAACGTGTTAAAACTGGTAAAAATGTCCTGGTATCGTTCGGTGAAGTCAATGTGGAGGTTTTCCAAATGTTGGCAGTAGGCAAACAATTCGACGTTACTGCATGATACTGATAAATTTGGAAAATTGTGAAACTCACGTCTGCCCAGATTCTTTTTGTGTAAGTCCATATTCTTAACTATGTTTCTTAACTATCTATGAAACAAGAATTTTTATTCGCTTTTTCTTAACTGGTTAAGAAATAAGAATATTTTATCCATTTTCCTAACTGGTTAAGAAAACCAGTTAGGAAAATGGATAAAATATTCTTATTCCTTAACCAGTTAGGAAAGTAGACCAAAAAATCTTATTTCCTAACCAATTATGATAGAGTAAATAAAAAGTCCATATTCATAGATATTAAATTGTAAATTATTTTTTCATGTAAATGTAAACAACAACATTTTCAATGAAAAGAACAAAAAATTGAAAAAAAAAAAAAAGAATTTCCTAAAAACTATAAGGAGCAATAATCTCTAGACAATGCCCAACAGTTATAATATTCGCATTCATGTCCTCAATTGCAGAGTTAATTTCCAAGTCAATTGTCTCATAGTTTTTAGATTTAATCTTATTTCTATAGAAATGAACCTTTGTTTCTTTAACTAAAAGTTCTAACACTTGTGCCAGAGACGGATTTTTACGTCCTAAATATTTATTTATTCTAGCATACCACCCTTCAAGATCATTGGTGGTTCTTATCACTTCTTGATAGCAACACCACTTTTTAATAAATGTAATATCACTTAACCAGTAAGAATTAAAGTACGAGTTAAATTTACGTACTTGTTCGCAGTTAGGTGATCGTCTCATTATATATTTATAACCTGACATTATGAATTTCAAGGGTAAACGTGCCAAGCCAGCACATTTAGCAACATGTCGTCTTCGGACTCTGGATTTCATTCCTAATGCCCTTGCCTTTTTAAATAAACTATTACAAAAGTGATAATAACATTTTTTGATCGCGGTCTTCGGAAAAAAATTATGAATTGCATTCATAGCTGACTTCTCATAGTCCATGGTAATTTTTTTCGGATACCAGGTAGGTAATCGACTTTTAATTAATTGCATTAATATCGCATACGTCTTCTCGTTTTTATTATGCAGAAATGCAAAAAAAATTGGGACCACTTCTTTTGTAATTTCATTGTATCCATGGATGGTATAAATTTGCGAAAATGGTGGTGGGCAGGACTTGGAAGTTCCATCACATAAAAAGTGTTCAAAGTCATCAGATATATTTTTTATATCAGCGTTGTAAAACACGAGAATTCTCGTCCCCACATCCATATCATTATAGTCTGCTAACAGAAATGATTCGAATTTTTGTGGTATTATTACTTCAGTAGGCAATTTAAAATTCAGCTTCGTTACACCTAAGCTAGTGTTCCTCGCGTTGTACAGCCCACTTTTCATGTTATTAAATTTCGGTAGGTCAGTAACTAAATGCACACCATCATCTTGAAGCTGACAAATCATATCTACAAACTGTTTTTGTATGGGATTTGTGTTAGTACAGACTTTTATTTTTAGTTCATTATATTTTATCATGATATTATTTTTTGACGAATTTGGTACACAGCCTGGCATTATGCGAATTTTCCTTAATAAAAATATTTTCACTGTTAGTTGTGATATTGCCTTTACATCCCTTAAAATTATAACACTGCCAATATTTATTTCCGTTACTGAACTTTTTTGAATTGTGGTACTGACGACCTCCGTAAAGTAATAAAACGTGGAGGCGTTTTGTTGGTTCGAAATCAAAATGTTTTTCTTCACTTATTTCCATGTTGGAAATATTGTATCTTCTGCTAATTATAAATTATTGCACAAAATCAACCCAACTTTACTGAAATGAAATGAAGTTGAACACAAATGACTTTAGTATGACATTTAAATATGATAAATGGCCAGTACGTACTTTCTATAATAGTTTTGCAATACAATATAATTACGGACTTTTTGTTTACTCCATCATAATTGGTTAGGAAATAAGATTTTTTGGTCTACTTTCCTAACTGGTTAAGGAATAAGAATATTTTATCCCTTTTCCTAACTGGTTTTCTTAACCAGTTAGGAAAATGGATAAAATATTCTTATTTCTTAACCAGTTAAGAAAAAGCGAATAAAAATTCTTGTTTCATAGATAGTTAAGAAACATAGTTAAGAATATGGACTAAAGGGAAGCAGTTTGGCTGCGAAAGCAGCAACGACGTTTTTTGTTTTAATTAAATTTAGTTTATCGCCTTGCAGTTGGAGATTCATGTCGTTGAACAATTTATACAGGTCTGTCATGTAAGCTATATCATTCTTTGATGTTATGAGCTTGTCGTGCAATTCTGTATCTTTAGTTTCCAAGAACTCTATAACAGAGTCAAACAGGTTGTAAAATCGAGTCAGACAATTGCCTCTTGATAGCCAACGAACTTCAGTATGAAACAACAAACGGTTGAAATCCTCGTCATTAGTAACACAAAGCTGATGAAATAATCTATCATTCAAAGAGCTGTTGCGGATTTTATTGACTGCTTTGATGACATATTGCAGTGATTGAAATAGTTTTTCACTTAAGTTTCTAGCAACTAAATGTTGGTCTATGAATAACGCAATGTACACCAAGGACATCTGGAATTTTATTTTTTAAGTACGCTATGAAGCCTTTATGGCACCCTGTCATAGCCGGAGCGCCATCCGTAGCAACTGAAATAATATTTTTCGAAGGAATCTCTTTCTCATCGCAAAACTTTTCCAATGTATTGAATATGGTTTCACCTTTTGTATCGGTCTCTAAATTTCTAGCAAATAATAGTTCTTCACATATTTTCTCATCTTTAATAAACCTCACGTAAGACAACAACAATGCTTCATTAGTTGGTAAAGTGGACTCATCGAGCTGAATTGAGAATTGACATGTCCTCAGGTGATCGCACAATGATTCTTCAATGTTTTCAGCCATTTCATCAATTCGTCTTTGCACAGAATTATTACTCAAAGGAATTTTTCGGATAATATCTGCGGCCGGTTTATGAAGCACAATAGTTATTACTTCATTTATTGCTGGCAATATTAACTCTTCTCCGATGTTATGTGGTTTGCCTTTTTGAGCAATTATCAAAGAGATATTGTACGAAGCTCGAAGTCCGTCGTCATCTTGCTTAGCAGCCGCCGAAAATAGTTTTACTACACTTGGCTGAGTATTATGCTTCTTCTCTAGGTCTTGAAAATATGCTACATTCTTGTCTTTCTTATCTGGATGCATTTTATTCAAATGATCTTGCAGCCTTGAAGGCTTCATTGCTTCATTCGAAAATTATTTTAGACATAGAAGACACAAAGGCGACGATCGGTTTGTGGGATTTTCAATAAATCCGAATTTAATATATTCCGCAGAGTATTGCCGTCTCTTCTTTTTTTACTTCCGACATTGTTTTGCTTTGAGAAATACGTTCAACTTCGCGAGTAGAGGAGCCGTAAGTACTGCTCATCTATTGCGCGCGAGACCACAAATGAAAATAAAATCGTCTCGAGACATCCACGCGGACCCGTTGGGGTCCCGGGGTAACCAATGTAGGCGCTTGTGCCTTTGCTGGTGGTCGCAACGCCGCCTGCGACTACAGGCGGGTCACGGGGGTGGACGCTAGGTGTCCGTGAAGGTCCGAGGTGGACGGGCGTCGCTGCGGCGCGGCCACGCTTGCACGTAGGGCGGCCGGCGGCCACCGCGACGTCTCCAGTCCGGGGGCTTCAACCCGTCGCACAGCGAGGTCGGGCTCACTGGGGTTTGACGCCAGTAAGCGCCCATCAGCCAGCGACGGGGAGCGGTCAAGTCCGGGTGGGCCTGCCCACAGTCTTAACTACTCGACGTGGAGTAGTAGACGTGGGCAGACCGGGTGGGCGCATGTTGTGCTCATGCAAGCGAGCTGCAGAGCTCCAACATGCACCTGGTGATGAGAGGGATGGGGTCCCTCCCCTCTTCGAGCGCCATCAGCACCTGTTGAAGGGCGCTGATGACGGTGTATAGTTGTCCGGTGGGCTGGGGCTGGGCCACTCGCACCGCCTTCCCCCTTGCGGGGGCGGCGGCCGCAGGTGGCGCAGGTTGTGTGGCGACAGGGGGCGCCTCCTCGGGCGCCTTGGCAGGCTTGCGCCCGCGGCGTCCGCGGCGCTTCCTCCGTCGTTTTGCACCCGGCTGCTGCTGTGGCTGGTTTGTGGCAGCCATGAGCGAGCCGGGGGCGTTGGCCTCGGTGGTTGTAAGGGTGGCGTGGGCGACGGTACGTGCAGTGGTACCGGCGCGCTTGTTCCGCGTCTCCTTGCGGAACACGGGGCAGTTGGCGTTGTTCGCCGTGTGGTCACCCGCGCAGTTTGCGCAGGTGGGCTTCTCCGCAAGGGGACGCAGGCAGTCCCTGGCGGCGTGTCCCTCGCCACAACGCACACAAGCCTGGGGCCTGTGGCAGTTGTGCGAGGAATGGCGGAACTGCTGGCACCGGTGACACTGCGCCGGGCCCTTGCGTCCACGCCAGGCCTCAATCTTGATTCCGGGCATACAGAGGAGCTCCTGCACCTCATATATGCCCGGGATGGTGGATGACGTCCGCTGCAGCTGCGCGAACATCAGGCATCCTGGACGTCCGGGGCGTGCGGGGATGGTGCGCACGTGCTCCGGGATGTACCCGAGCTCGCGCAGCTCCTCCTCCACGTCTTGCGGGTTGGTGTTGGCCGGGAGGCCCCTGATGGCTATCTTCAAATTTCGTTCGGCTGGTAGGGAGTAGCTGAACCACGAGATTCCGCTCTCTCCCTCCAGCCGAGTGAGGTAGCTCTGGATCACCCGATACTCCGTGTCGGATTTAGGTAAGAACCTGACCCCCCTGCCAAAGGGGCGCACGTTGGGTGCGTGGCCGAGCGCTCTCTTCAGTTCCCTGAAGTGCGTCGGCCAGTCAGGCAATACCTCCACGACGAGTGGGGGGTATCGGGCTTTCCGGCTGTTGGTGTCCGGGGCTGCAGCTGATGCCGATGGTGTTGGTGTTGGCGGCGTGGTCGCTCCGGTTGCGACCGTCGCCGGCTTCTTCGCCACGTTCGCCGCCGTAGTCGCGGCGAACGTTTTCCGGGGGCGGGGCGTCGGTGAAATCGAGGAACTGGTGGCGGATGGCGCGAGTTGCTTAGCCGCGTTGAACGCGGCCAGCTCCTCAAACGTCATCCGCAGGTGGCTGACCTCCATTGGAGACTGATGCTGGGCGTCGGGTGTTTTGCGCTCCGTTGTGGCTGGCATCGGGGCGGGGGTTGAGGGCTCCGTCGTTGGGCGGCGTAGTCGTGGGTCCCGGCTGGTAGAGGGCGCGTCCAGTGACGGGGAGGGTGTGCGTGTCACCGAACTGGCGACAAACATCTCCTCCCCGGCACCGGTCGCTGGCCCCGCGACGATGTTGAGTCGCGGCACGGGCACTGGAGTCAAATTTGCAGCTTTTACCGCCGCGTTGAACAGCGCGGGGTTCGCCGACCTCGTGAATACACGAGGCCGGGTGGCGCGTCTCGGCGGTGGGTAAAGCCGCTTACGCTCCATATTAGTAGCGCGGAAATCACGGCGTAGTGTACCGTGGGTGCGGCCTAGATCGTGGCCCCGGCACGCCGATACCACCCAACCCGATCCCCGGGGCTTGCCGCTGGTGGCAGACCGGGAACCAAAGCCAGGCGGCACGTCGTGTTATTCCGGGGTCACTACCGGGCGCAGGTGCGGTAGAAGAGGACGCACTGATGGACCGTACTTAGAGGCCCGAGCACCGGTGCAGAGAGGTCTGCACTCGGCGGTACACTGGCTGCTCTATGAAAATAAAATAAATATTACATTGTTTATATAGGAATGCTTAAGCAGCATGCACCGACAGGAATAAAACAAACATGCATAAACTCGTTTATTTCATTCGACGCTCAATCGTACTCAACAAGTCCGAACAAGCATTCAATGAACCAGCCGACTGATACAGGAATGCACAATTCGGGTTATTTAACAAAAACTTGTTAAAACATGATAGACTTAAGCAGCACGCACCGACAGGAATAAAACAAACATGCATAAACTCGTTTATCTCATTCGACGCTCAATCGTACTCAAAAAGTCCGAACAAGCATTCAATGAACCAGCCGACTGATACAGGAATGCAAAATTCGGGTTATTTAACAAAAACTTGTTAAAACATGATAGATATCTACGAGTACTGATAACTATTATTATTTTCTATATTTAATAAAATAGGACAGATATATGAACTACGCGAAGAGAAATATAGAACCGAGTTTAAGCAATCTTTTAATTCATATTAGTTGATGTTCACAAGTTGTTGTTGAGAGTCGAGAGCTCTTGCAGTTGTTGTTTAAGAGGCCTCTTAGCTAAATAAAGTTACGAATCACCCAAATACACAACGCCCCCATTTTCTTCTGGGTCTCTTACCGCCCCCCTTGAGACCTGCAGCGCCCACAAGGGGGCGTTATCGCCCACTTTGGGAAAGACTGTCCTAGAGGATTTCCGTTAGGGTGACCGCAGCGGCAGCGAGCCAAATCTCAACCCTTTACATTACGGCATCAGTGCAGCCCTTTATTTGGTGCGGCTATTGAAATCATACCTACCTACATCCACTTACTAGATTTTTGAATAATCGTGTATCCTGAGGTGAAATCCGAATGCCTGTAGCTTGCATACGCTTTAAAAATCAATCAAACCAGCCTTCTCTTAGGATTTTCTCCATAATAGGTACTTGAACCAGCTCCTTTCGTATCTATTTTCTTTCTATCCTCGCGTCAGTCGGCGCGTCAAACGCGATAAAACAGTTGCATGTCCGTACTTCCGGGCGGCGGCGTGAGCGACGCGGGCGAGTGTTCTTCAATCGACGATATCTCATAACTTTTGTACAAGTAGTACCTCTAAATGATACTTGTAACACTAGAATCATCCTAGATTTATGCCACCGTCAACTAGCATAATGGGTTTTTAATTAACTGTTTAGGCTATTAGGCTCTATAATAAACGACTCCACGCACCAAGTTTCTTCTCTTATTAACCATTCATACAACAAATAGATCAAGTCTACCCATTTGTCTAGGTTTATTAAAGTGTTAGTTATGATTAGAGAGTAGATTTCTGAATACCAGCCTGACAGATCATTTAATTTTGTATAGACGCTACAACAGAATCATTCAGTAGCTATTTTCACGGCGCCATTCCTGTTAGCTATTGTATGTGTTTGTTTGTGTATTCGTATGTATGTCTCTCCTGACATATCCTTTCCGATACCGAACAACGCGTGCCGGGCAGAGGTGCCACTCATACACAGTGGAGAGAATCTTCACCAGAACTGAGTGTTTCAAAAAATCGTTCCTCTGTTGAACTATAAAAACCTAGAACGACCTGCCCACACACGTGTTTCCATCATCTTACAATATCGGGTTCTTCTTTCTTCTTCACATCACAGGGCCACCAATTTGAGGACCACTGTCAGAAGTCTTACGTACTGAGAGAGTGGCCCCAATCGCTAGATGCGCCGCGGCTTTCCATCAGGCTGGCGACGTCAGCAGACGAATTTGGCGAGCTTTTTTTTTATATTTATGTATGGCGGCATGTGTTTGTCAACCCGTAAACGCGCCAGGATATAATAAAACAAAGAAAGAGTTGTTTATCATTATTATTGGATATTTAAAATGCAATTCGGTACTTAAATGTACGATTTACATGTCTTTATTTAAACATACATTTAGATTTAATAAGTTTAATAGGATTCGACAAATTAAAATGATACCCGTCTTTAAAGTTAAAATAAATAATTTTTACAAGTAAAAAAAACTATAATTTACTATACATAGTGATCGGTGTGGACGAACATACGAAATTGATTTTAGAACACTTTTGAATCTGATTTATTGATTTTAATCTGACAATGCGCAGTATTTATAGCCAGTCCTTTCTGTCGCTCAGCTTTGAAAAAACAAGAAAGCACGCGATAGTGTTGTCAATGCTATAGGTATAGACGTTACTTAATCATCTAAGTAGACAATCTTTATTGAACTTGTCAATAACGTAGGTACAGTCAACTAAAATGAAATGTACTGGTTTAGCCCGGGGTCGCACTTGCGGTTTACCGCGGCGGTTTTTAACCTCAAAATGTCATCAAACTGTCAAAATCAATGAAATCAAGTCAAGGTTTGACATTTTGAGGTTAGAAACCGCTGAGGTAAGCCGCAAGTGCGGCCTCAGCCTTAATCTTACAAAATGGTAGGTATCCCTGCGAGTGCCATAATGAACTAACCAAAGATTGTGACAAACATGGAATCCGCCGAACTGGACAGTAAAATGCAAGTCGTATGTCCATAGCAAAAAATCCTTTGCGCTCGGTAAGACTAATTCGCAGTACGCCTAACTCGCGTTATGACTAGTCAAAGGGAGAAGTAGGCATAACGCGAATTAGACCTACTGCGATGTAGATCAACAGCTAAATAGGTCAAATAATAACTAGACCTACTGAGATTTAGTCTTAAGCCTCTTAAGTTGGGCTAAATATTTACATGTGGCAAAGGGGTCAGCCCACCTGATGGAAGGCGGTCACCGTATTCTAGGGACATTTGCAAAGTCAGAGTGAGGTGATTTTTTACGCTTAAAGTCCGCCGACGTAGTGGTGGGAGTGGGGATGTGAGGATGGGAAGGGTGGGAGTGACGCCCTAGGCACCGAGTTCCCCCCAGCGATGCATCCCATTGCCGGGCGTCAGAGCGTAGGATTCGGGGTAATTTTTATAGAGGTTTGAGGTTTTCTTCCTCGCAACTCCAAAGAGCCACCGTGCCCGTCTGTTGCCAGACGGGATTACGGCTCGGCCGAACGATGGTCCTCATGGGACCGTGTAAGTACTATTGCCACTGATCGCTCAGTGGCGAAGTACTCGTCGCCCTGAGAGTTCTCCGCTAAGTAGGTACGCTCTGCATAACAGAGCGCATGCGGAGAACTACAAACCGGCCATAAAGGCCCCCCCTCCTTGGTGGACTACTGGCCATGGGCGACGACGTGCGCCTCGCGAGAAGCCCACGTCGTCGTCCACGTTACCAGGATGCACCACGTGGAGGTTGTCCTTTCCAGCACCCCTCCTTCCGAGGGCTTACCCAGGGTTCACAACCATAGGCTGTTGGGCGTTACGTGAGGTTTTTTAGTCGGTAGGAGTACAGCATAGCATTCATGATGGATTTTCCCTCACGTTAAAAAAAGTACCTATAGATAACATGAAACTGATATTATTCATTAAAACGTCAAAATATCCTTACAGCTGCATGACAACGATTTCATCTATGTACAAATTAAGAATTCAACTTAATTAATATTTTAGGCATAACGCGATGTAGACCAACTAAGATTTAGGTATATGCCGAAGTAGTCCATAAACGAAATAGACCAACTGCTATATAGGCATACAGCTAATTAGACTGAAAGCGAATTGTAAATGACATTTAGACGTAACGCGAGTTAGGCACACTACGAATTAGTCTTACCGAGCGTAAAGGCAAAAATTACGTATCTACGTAATTACGCCCTAACCGTTGGACCACCGAGATATCTCAGCCAACAAATTCTTTCACTTCATTACGTCTTGGGGGTGCAACGGTTAGGGCATCTGGTTCGGAAAACCAGAAGACGCAGATTCGAGTCATGCTCAAGGCCAAAAAAAATTTCACATTTAGGTAACTTGTGTTTTTTGTTCAAAATTATTTATAATCAAATTAATCTGTCAACAGAAAAGGGGACAAATTATAATTGCTGAAGACCTCAATAAAGAAACACTGCAACCAAAATAAAAAAATTGCGTGTACTTAGTGTACACACGTAAGAAGTGAAACTTCTTCATAAACTTAATTTTCACCTCACCTTAAATTAAGTCAAAAAGTACAAAAGTCCAAAAGTCCAAAAGTCCAAAAGTCCAAAAGTCCAAAAGTCCCAAAGTCCCAAAGTCCCAAAGTCCCAAAGTCCCAAAGTCCCAAAGTCCCAAAGTCCCAAAGTCCCAAAGTCCCAAAGTCCCAAAGTCCCAAAGTCCCAAAGTCCCAAAGTCCCAAAGTCCCAAAGTCCCAAAGTCCCAAAGTCCCAAAGTCCCAAAGTCCCAAAGTCCCAAAGTCCCAAAGTCCCAAAGTCCCTAAGTCCCAAAGTCCCAAAGTCCCAAAGTCCCAAAGTCCCAAAGTCCCAAAGTCCCAAAGTCCCAAAGTCCCAAAGTCCCAAAGTCCCAAAGTCCCAAAGTCCCAAAGTCCCAAAGTCCCAAAGTCCCAAAGTCCCAAAGTCCCAAAGTCCCAAAGTCCCAAAGTCCCAAAGTCCCAAAGTCCCAAAGTCCCAAAGTCCCAAAGTCCCAAAGTCCCAAAGTCCCAAAGTCCCAAAGTCCCAAAGTCCCAAAGTCCCAAAGTCCCAAAGTCCCAAAGTCCCAAAGTCCCAAAGTCCCAAAGTCCCAAAGTCCCAAAGTCTAAAAGTCTAAAAGTCTAAAAGTCCAAAAAGTCCAAAAGTCCAAAAGTCCAAAAGTCCAAAAACCCTTAAATGACATGCTATCCCTGGATAAAGTACTCTTAATTCGAATCCACCGTGGTGGGGAACAGAACAAAGATGGCGCGTAACCAAAAATCGTGACGTGACAAAATTTTTTTCCAACGCCGCCGCGCCGATAAAGAAGTTTCACTTCAAAAACATTTCAAAACTGTTCACAATATTGTAACAATACAAAAACAAAAAATAACAAACAATCAACATAGGTACTGTTAACATGAGAAAAGGAGCGAAGAGAACAATGGCTATTTAGTTTTATTTCAGTTCACAACTGTAAAAGTGAGCGATCATACGGCACGGTTGACTAAAAGTAGATTTCCTCGATTATTAGGTACCACAGAGCAACGCGACCAGAATGGTACAGCTTGGCCAAAAAGTCGAGAATCGGAACTAATATTTTGCAGACTGGCTACATTGTCAAAAAGCTGCCAATAACGTCACATATGTCTGTCAGTCAATGACGATATACAATTTATACAATTTGATTGGTGGGTTTCATTGACGGTTGTTGACAACTGCATACTGATTGGTGGTTATTTTTAACGGGTTGCCATATGAACAGCACAGTGGCTCCTCCATTATTTTCTTCTCTTTTTTGCCAAGCTGTACAAGAGGAGCTGACATAGCATGTTTGCTCTATTCATATCTGTCTGTCATATTAGGTACGTTGTGGGGAAAATCGTATTGATATAGGTACACCATTACCACCATTACTAAGCAATCAGTTGTCACTATAGAACTTAAAACATTACACTCATAATTTCAGACACACACATACATTTTTGTATGTTTAAGCGTACTTCTTTTGGAGACTGCTTTGTCAGAGGGGAAAGCCTCAGGTGCCTCACCCCCTCTAAACAACATAGATCGTGTTGCTCATAAGGTATTGATGAAAGTATGTGTCTACCGGCACTCAAACCATTGCATTGGCGGATTCGACCAAACTCGGAGTAAGATTAAGTATAAGTAAGATAACTTGTACTTATTCTAAAAGTATAGTGATTTTCCATTTTACAAACAACTGACATAAGCATAACGTAACTATGGTAACCATACCAAACTGAATAATTTACACGGACGATTTTGGCGGTGTAACATTTATACCGTGAAATTTCAAAGCATTAGATGCCATTAAAAAAATAAAAGAAAAATTTGGTGTTAGTGGATATCCCACCAAAAACATCCCTGTTGAAAAGGAGGCCAAGTTCCTATGGGCTAATTGTTCGCCTAAAAAAGGGTTGAAATCCAATCCAATGCCAAGTTTAGATGTACTTTAAATAATCTAAAAATATCTAAAATAATGTTACTTCTAAATTTGAACTTGGCAGGGTTTCGTGCAGTACGCAACACTTGATTAATTGTATAATTAAATTTATTATGTATATAATTAAATTAACCTGCCAAGTTCAAATTTAGAAGTAACATTATTTTAGATATTTTTAGATTATTTAAAGTACATCTAAACTTGGCATTGGATTGGATTTCAACCCTTTTTTAGGCGAACAATTAGCCCATAGGAACTTGGCCTCCTTTTCAACAGGGATGTTTTTGGTGGGATTTCAATACTTTTTTTCAAGAAACTGTACCTATTTTGTCTTTAATAAGCTTTAAAGTGTGCATTATGTATACATGACATTATTTTATACTCTCTCCCAACAAGACAAGCTCTCGAAAGGATGTCCCAGTAAAGGTCCATTTTGTTTCAATTATTATTTTTTTATGAAAATACAATGCTCGATATTCTGTGAGTATTTCAAGCGTCTACTGGTTGCCCTCATTACCTATTAACACATAGCAACGCGCGCCTTAGATAGTTCGCGTTGCTCTATAGTGTTATACAACGCGCGTTTTTAGACAGTTCGCGTTGCTCTATAGTGTTATACAACGCGCGTCTTTAGACAGTTAGCGTTGCTCTATAGTGTTATACAACGCGCGTCTTTAGACAGGTCGCGTTGCTCTATAGTGTTAACTATCCTTGTATAGATCCTCTACGGTAGGTACAGTAAATATTTCAAAAAGAGTTTGTGAACTCTATGTTTAATTTCTTTTTCAGAATATTGATGACATTTGAATAATGACATTATAAACACGATATCTACGTCTACAACATAAATTGTGTGTTTGTACGTAAATTGTTTATACTGGAGAAGAATCTAAAATATGGACTATTTGTTTACCATTTCCTATGAAATAGCTATCTTTGAAATACTACACCTACCTAAAGTTATCTGCTGAAAGCGTTGTTCACTTTTTAAAGAACAAATATTTACGATGAAAGTCGAAAAATAAGTCAGTATGTGACCCGTATAATGTTCAATCATGGCGACACGAAATTAATTTCATTGAGCAACATTTGATTGTGCTGTACCTCCTAAAGTATTCATTTAATTTGCATGGTGTAAAGGGAATGAATGATCTTGATGAAATGGTCAAATTAACTAAAGTATTTAAATTGTAAAGGATACCTTATTACCGAATATATAAGACAAAGTCGCTAAAAAACACGTTTGTTGTATGAAAGCCCCCCTTAAATATTATTATGTTTTTGTTTTCAGTATTTGTTGTTATAGCGGCAACAATAACACATAATCTGTGAAAATTTAACTCTCTAGCTATCACCGTTCATGAGATACAGCCTCCTGACGGACAGACAGACAGACAGACAGACGGACAGCGAAGTCTCATGAATTGGGTCCCGTTCTTTACCCTTTTGGTACGGAACCCTAAAAAGGATGACTCACGCTACGCAGTGCCGGGTCCGAGCCGAGTGCCGGCCGCAGCAAGGTCAATATTATATATATTTTGTGTGAACAAACTCACGTTAAACCATAGATTTAGATTTTTTCGCGCTAAATCTACGCGTTAAACCGAGCGGCAACTGAGTGACAGCCGAACTACGGAAAGCGCTCATAAACAACTCGGTCCCGCCTCGGCTCGGCCACGGCCCGTTGCATGAATACAGTGCCACCGAGCTTCGCCCGAGCAGTCGTGAATGCAACCGGCTCGGTGACCGTGCTACGGCCGACACTCGGCTCGGACCCGGCACGGTCTAGCGTGAGTCATCCTTTAGAATGCTTGCTGATCTCTAAACTACTGGACGAATTTGATCCAAATATTTCACAAATATGAATAACAATATTCAATGTGCAGTATTGACTTTTCCATAATTTGTATGTATAGAGAATTTGATTGACATTAATCAAAACATTGACAACATCTTTCTCAAATCTGATTGAGTTTTTAAACATGACATGTGTTAAAATAAAAAGTAAATTAAATCAAAAGAGTCCTCTCATCACTAAGAAGTATTGATACAAAATCGAATCGAAACCCCCCGAAGAAAACAATTGTTACCCCCTTTAAGCCTGTTCTGGAATGAATTTCAATAAAATACGAAACACATCTTCCATCAATTATGTTAGAGATGATTTATGCAAATTTTGAAGAAGATCCGACCAAGGAATCCTGTGGTCCCATACAAACTTTGTAACCCTTTTCCAACTCACGCTTGACCGATTTCTCAAATTTCTCAATTTTTCGGTAATCTACATATAACACCCGATCTGTGTGCCAAATTTCATAACGCTAGGACAATTGGAAGTGGCCTAGAGGTTTTGATGACCGGTCAGTGAGTGAGTGAGTCAGTCAGTGCCAAAATTAGCTATATTCACAGGGTCATATTTCAGGATCTACTAAAGCTACATCTATGAAATTTGGTACACTGCCTTAGTACTAGTATATGATTATGTACGTACAATTTTATTTCTGTACTTGCAATAGGCACTGAGCTACAGGGGGGTCAAAAGTGGGTCGAAGCGGTTCGTGTAAATAGAGTACGGCATGCGCTCGGCCTGTTGCTGGAACTTGGCCTGCGCACTGCCGTGCGCTTAGATTTCACGTAATATCCTATGAAATTCAATTACAATGGCATTTTAAGTCAAGGTCGAAGAAACAGTAGTACCTAATTACATCAGATTTTTTTCTGATTTTACAATTCTTCAGCATTATTTTAACCCAATGAATAGCTATACAAAGTATATAAAACGGAACCCACAAGTAATTTGAAAAAAAAAAAAATGTAAACTTATAACAAGTTTAAAAATTATGCCCGAACTAGAAACACTCGTTTTACTTCGAGTTTGGTCAAATCCTGCGAGTGGTATAAAATAGTCATTGAGGTTAGGAGCAATACATATAAGATTACAGAATAATCACAGCTAATATAATAAGTAGAGACAGAGACCAATTTCGTCACCTACTTTGATATAACACCAATCTCGTAAAAGTTCTCCGCAGACAATATTTATCATTATTTAATTTATAAACTATTCGATTCGAGGTAATTTTAAAGATTTATAAATATCAAAAATATAATACCTATAGCTTTTAGTCAAAAATAAACATACTAGTTAAACCATAACGTAGAAAAATAATGTTCATATTAATTCAGTAAATCGGTAAAGAAATATCGTCCTTTTTGTTGTCTACGAAATAAATCAATTAAACCAGTATACCCCAGTCCATTCGCAGGGATGTGTGTGGCAAAATTCAATATAAAGGATGAAATTTCGCCATATTTTATGGCAACATAATTAATACCCTGTAGTAGGCAAATAAACTATTCAAATACCTCGAATCGTTTCATCTTACAATAAGCACTTTTGGAATTAATTTATTCTAAACTTTACAATACTCATAACGTCGCTGCGCCTGCAAAAGTCGCTATGTGATTTTTTTCGAATTTTGGATTTGATGCCATTTAGATCCTTATTTCAAGGCACACAAGGTGCAAAAACCGAAATTTTAAAAAACCTAATATTAACAGAGTTTCAAAAAATAGCTATGTGAAATTAATACTTTTTTGCGCCCTCAAAATAATTATGTGCTTCAAATCACATAGCTAAAAAGTTCACCTTAACTAAAATATAGTCAATTGCGCGGAATGGCGCCCGCTATGTGTTTACGGGCACATAGCGATATTGGTGTACAATATTTTGACCTGAAACATCGCGCATTGCACAAATCAAGTGTCACATAGCTATCTTTTTCTATGAAATTTGTGTCGTTTTGGATATTTATGCCATCCATCCGTTCCGGAATGTATTGAAATAAAAAGGCAGCTTTGGAGCTACAATATTTCAGTAAGTGTAAAAAGATGACGTGCCTCTTCACGCTTCTCTTGAAGAACCCGAGATGGTAAGATGAGGGAAATACGTGTGCGGGCAGGTCATTCCATGTTTTTTTTTAGTTCGACAGAGGAGCGATCTTTTGAAACGCTCCGTTCTGGCGAAAATTCTTTCCACTATGTATGAGTGGCACCTCTGCCCGGCACGCCTTGTTCGGGGTCGGAAAGGAGATGGTGGGATCAGGTTGAAGAGCTCTTCAGAACATTCACCGTTATACATTCGGTAGAAGGCAGTCAGGGATGTATGGTTCTACGCTGCGCTAACAGTTCGAGGCCTCCCGTCACCCAGGACAACCAATTATTCGGATAGCACGTCTCTGCATAGCGTCAAGTGCGTCTAGTAAGTACCTCGCGGAGTCATCCTAAAGGTGAGAACAGTATTCGACGCAGGGGCGAATCTGCGTCTTGAACAGTAAACATCGCTGATGCCCAGGGCCCGGTCGAGATCCGCCACGAGTTGTCGTCTCTTCCCCTCCACGTCGCATCGCCCCTCCGCTGGACGGCCAGAATAGCTCCCATGCAGAGTACTATCATCCGCATAACAATGAATGCACCCAAGGGACAGCATGTCATTGATATGCAGAAGAGAGTTGGGGACAATACCGATTCCTGTGGTACTCGAGCATTTACCTGCAAAAGCAGGACGCCTGAGCATCACAGAACACGTCGCCCGTGCAGGAAGCTGGCCAACCAGCGGCATAACTGAGACGATAAACCGTATGCCGGCAAATTGGAAAGAGGCGACGCATGCCATACCCTATCAAAGGCATTAGCGATGTCTAGGCCAATAGCCAAAGATTCACCGTGCCTCTCCATTGCCTGTTACCTCCCCGCCGCGTCTTTTACAAGCATGACCTGCTCAAAGAAAGACGCGGCGGCGTCCTAATTAATCCCGCTTGAGATGATTGCTCACACCATAGTCGAGAGAATGTCCACGCCCAGAACTGCAACGAGAACCTGGCACTGCTGCACCCACGCTATGTACTCCCTAATTGTGGGAAGTGCTGTGACCTAGCTGAATTTTATATATTCGCCTAAAACTCAAGTGGCTTCCTTCCGTCTTCGCTGGATCACTTGAATGTCTATTTTATTCATTACCCCATAAAATCCCAATCTCCTTCACAAAAGCCTGTTTTTCTCATAAAGGACCCTTTTACGTTTCATTCTAAAATTTCTTGCTCAAAAATCCGAGCTCTGCAATCATTCCTTTTCAGCCATTATTTTTTTGGATCACATAAATATTTGAGTCTAATCGGGAATCAACCTCCTTACGGGATCTTAGCACAACAGTCGCATACATTTACAGACAAGAATCTAAAACTACTAGTATTAACCCTTAACCACCTACCATACGTCTCACAGACGCAGCAGATATTTAAAACGTAAATATATCGGCGACCGAGTCGTTTGCGAACTCGTCCGTTCCTGTACCTTTTCCCCGTGTCCCTCAGTGCCATGCAAACCACAATACATCAGTTTCGAATGCAAATCACCAATTTGCCGAGAATTTCCTAATAAGCTGTGCAATAATTGTCGTGAAAAACTATAAGTTTAGGGCTTGTAATTTTTTTCTATTTAATTTAATTTTCACCATTTTCTTTTTTTTGCAATGGTTGATTATTGAATCAGTAAAAAATTATAAAAGAAGTTCATATCCATGTGATTATTTTTTATAGATCTCATTTAGCAAATGACTTAGTTTTTAAGCAGATATTGTTGATTAATAGTAATTAAGACAAAATGCCTATAAAAATGATTCTCTTGTACCTTTACTAAAGAGTTTAATACTTTCCTAAGTTGATTTTTTACTAAAAAATATACTTCAATAAACAAGATATTACTTTAAAGAACCATTTTACTCAGGGGTCTCATAGACGTATGGTAGGTGGTTGTGTGACAAAAAGTTATGGTAGGTGGCTAAGGGTTATAATAGGTGGTACGTATTTTTGCATACCTACCAGGGTTCCTTAAAAAATAGTAATTATCTTTGGTTGCTTTAAAGGAGTTGGTAGAGGTAAATAATTGGGACAGCACGCCTTTTCGTAATCTCCTTCCCGGCTGTATGTAGCCAGGGATTTTGGTACACTCTCGAAAGGAAATCCCTGGCACCCTCACCAGCCGTGGTCGCCAAGCTGCGGCGACCTTTCGCCACGGTTGTCGTGGAAACCACGTCTTACTAGGCTGGAAGTATCTCGTGGCTGGTCTCGATGTGGATCTCTCGCTGGAGACCATGGTACGAGCCATGAACCCTAGCAGGAGTAAGTGGGACTGCGCTGCCTGTTTCTGCAAGCAGGTCATGCTCGTGAAAGAGTTTGGAGAGGTTTGGGAATGGGAGAGAACTGTCCCACCAGAGATCCACAATCGGCGGGGTTGCCGCCGACATGTCTTTGCCCAAGACTATTGGCCTCCATGACCGGAGTCCTGACGACGGTAAGGGGGCTGCCCACTGTCCTTACTGAAGCAGGCCGCCGTCCTTATAGATGTCAGCGTGACGTATGGGATTCACGCACGCCCCCCTCTAAGAAGCGGGATAGCACCCAAAAAACCCCCAAAGACGCGTGATAGCAGCTGAAGGTGAGTCCGCAGTGGTAGCCGTAGGTCTGTTGAGAGTCCTGGCATCTTTCCGTGGGCTTACCCGGGGTTCCCAACCGTAGGCTGTACGGCAGGATACTTGAGGTTTTTCAGTCGGTAAAAGTCTGGCATAGCATTTATGAGGATTTTCCCTCACGTTAAAAAAAAGGATAGGGTAGTAGCCAGCCCAGAGTGATGGAGATCGTTCTGGGATCTCCGGCGACCAGTGCTTCTGCTGCAGTACAGGAGAGAACTGTTGCTCTCCCGTTCGTTTCTCAGCGCCTTTATTGCGTACAACACATCCTCACACATCAAGGCAGCAGAGTTTTATGGCAGAGAACACCATGTTTGCCACAGTTTCTGAATAAAATTTGATATTATTTTCAATTGACACCTTTTATTAAATAGCTATGTGTAATTAAATAACGTGAATTATGTTTTATTTGTTTCCGATATTTGCTCAATACCGCATGGCGATATTTGTGACCCAAACAATTTTAGCTATGTGTCAGATTCACAATATTAGTTTTTTGGTATTTTCGTTTTAAACGTTATCTTTCTATAAGTCATTTTCCACAACGTAAATAAAATATTTACATTATAAAAAAAATATGTACTTTCTTTATTACTATTATATTTCGAGTAAATCGGTTTTTACTTCCTCCTGAAAAGTACGTTAAAAATACATGCGACTTTTGCAAGCGCAGCGACGATAATCTCTATTGCTACATACATTTAGAAAATCTACATAATTACAATTATTTTCACTAAGAGTCTAGACTTTTTGAATTTTTAAGAGATCTAGTTTGTTGTACAGGCTTATTCTTTTTACTCTTATTTTCTAAATTAAAGGTATCACTGGTACTAGATGGAGTATTAAACACAGAGTTCTTCGAACTGGGAATACTGTTCCCAGGTGATACGCCACTATCTGTACTGACCGATGCAGGACTAGGGCTGTCACTAACGCTATTGCACACTGTCAACTCTTGACCAGGAATGGACACAATCTGACCTATTGGCTTTTGTCTGACTAGATTTATGCTTTGGCACACATTACTCTTCACTTCACCACCATTAGATTCCTTCTTTTGATATCTCGTTAACGTTCCCGCCGAGCCAGCTGAGTTTGATTGATACAACTGCGTAAAAGGAGACTGTGGATAATATTGGAGATCGGGTGGCACTTGTCCACGAACCCAAGGGCCCATGCTCGATACTACGGGAGGCATATGTGTCCAGATTGGCATCTGCACCATATGTGACCCGTCAGGAATTGGACTGAATCCAGGCCCGACTGCCATTGGCCGTACTACTCCCGCAGGACCAGGAGCGCTATGAGGCCTCAATACTGGAAGATGCGCCCCATACTGAGCTACATATTCTTCTCCTTCGAACATTCTTGGGGGAGGAGGATTTTGAGCGTCATACATATTCGGAAATACCGTATGTGGACTTCTTTGTAGATATGTAAACATTTGTTGCTGAGCTTGTTTCATAGCAACATACTGCTGTAGATGCATTGCAGTCTGTTGTCTCTGTTGAGCTATATCTTGTGCCATTGCAGCTGTAGTGGCATTGCCGTGTATGTAATAGATATGTGGTTGTGTATTCGGTGGTTGAGTAACAGGTGTTACTGGAGTCTGCCTTTGTGCAGGATATTTGCTATTGTCTACAACGTTATTTTGAGGATCTTGGTACTCTTCTGGAGGTGCTATGTACTTCGGTGGTGATGGCGGAGTTACTTGTTGTGAAATTGGGTAGCTTATAATCTGTGCTATGTATGGCTGCTGACATTTTGCTGAATGTGCTGGGCTGTGTGTTTGGAATGTTGGGTTGTAAGTTATCTGCGATACATCTGGACTTTGTATTTCATCTGTTTCTTTATGATTTGATCTAATTTCATTAGCTTCATTCTTTTTAGTTTTTGGATTGTATGGTGCCACTTTGGGATTATTTTTCCAGTTAGCCCCGGCACTCTGTGGCCTTTTGACCGGAGACTTAGAAGGATCATGCCAGTTATCACCATTAATTTGTCTAGAATCTGTCGGGTGATGTGATTGGGCGCTGTGAGCTCTTCGAGGAGGTGGTGACATGCCATCTGGTATGTGTTGTTGTCTGTAGCACCTTCTACCGGATCCAGGGCTATTTTGTCGTTCGGAAGAAGGCGGCATAGGCCTGGAAATTCTTCTCCGAGCTGGCGTGGGTGGACTAGGGTATGACTGTGAGGAATGTGTTGATTGCGATGCTGATCGCCATTGATCTATTAATATTTTTCGCCTTTCTGTTTCTATTCGTATTTCTGTTTCGCTAGATGAGTCATAGTCTTTACCCTGAAAAAAAAAAAGAAATTTACCATTAGATTTTTCGATACAAAAATAGTTAAAAGGGGGTTAAAAATATGGAAGAATAATATTACCCCGTCAATCCTGTCGTCCAACATCTTAAAGAAGTCTTGTTGACTTGCTGATACCTCGCTGTAATGAACAAAGGATTAGATTAGAAGAGTTCGCCATATTATCATCTATATGTAATTTTTTGAAAGAGATCGTAGCCATTTATAATAGTGTAGAACTCATCGCTTATGTCTGTCTTGAAAGAAAATTAATTAGAATTGAGCCATGTACGATTATGATTCAGACCTGTCTATTATTATTCGTATTATTATTTCTGTGGATTGTTCATTATTATTTAGCACTCCATATAATATTCTTAGTTTAACGTGGTACCATTAAATAGTAAGTTGTATGATGGTAGATAATATGACAGATTTTATTTCCCATTGAACCATTCATGGTCCTACGGATTTTGGATTTAGCTATCTAATAGGTGAGCTGAGCTGTGTTTAAAAAGACAATAGATGTCAAAAAATAATAAATTTTCTCTTATATCCTGTGAGACGTGTTTATAATACACTCGAGAGCAATGAATCCGGGTCACTTAAAGAATGTTAAAAATCTCGGAAACTAAAAATGATAGGTTAATGCAATAAATTGTATTTAATAGACAATGTAATACTCCTTAAATGGAAGTAAAAAAAATATGAGTCACCATACATTTTATTAACACAAAATTACATAAAGAAAAAACTGCTGATCTCTCCTTAAAACAAAAATAGGAAACATGAAATTTTTGAACTTTATTACGATTTTCTTGAATTTTAATACTTCGTATTGCCTCCTCGTGCTTCCATTACTGCGTTTACGCGGTTTGGCATGCTGTACACCAAGTTCCTTATACGATTTTGGGGAATATTCTCCCATTCCTCTGTGAGAGCAATTTTGAGCTCACGAAGCGTGATTGGGGGAGGGTTTCGTTGTTTTACGCATCTGCCTAGCTCGTCCCAAGCATGCTCGATCGGGTTGATATCCGGGCTGCGCGCTGGCCACTCCATACGAGTAATGTTCATCTCTTGAAGGTAGTCATTCACAATCCTACCTGTATGAGGTCGGGCATTGTCATGCATAAATATAGCATCCTCACCTAAATTGACCATAAATGGACCAACGTGATCATTGAGGATTTCTTCCACATATCTTACGCTAGTTAAAGAGCCGTTTTCTATGATCACCAGCTCTGTGCGACTTTCAGAAGAAATTCCGGCCCACACAAGTACAGACCCACCACCGTAGGCTACTTTTTCTTCGATGCATGCTTGCTTGAATCTTTCCCCTGGTCTTCGATACACTCTGTGTCTTCCATCGTGCTTGTAGAGCATAAATTTTGATTCGTCGGAGAACATAACTTTTGACCAATCTTCAATACTCCAATTTACGTGGCTCTGGGCATACCTTAGTCTCGAAATACGATGCCCACGCTCCAGTTTAGGGCCGTTTGCAGGTCTAAGGGGTTTTAAGTTAGATTCAGCAAGCCGACGTCTTACTGTCCATGCACTTGGGTTACTTCCTCCGAGGCGTCGAAACTGATTGGTGAGTTCAGTTCCTGTGAGAAAGCGATTTCGAAGCATGGTGTTCACCAAGTATCGGTCTTCTCGTGCTGTGGTACACCTGGTTCTGCCCGTTCCTGGTCTGCGTAGGTTAGAACCAGTTTCTTCGTAACGTCGGAGAACTCTTTGTACTGTTGACAGCGACACACCGACAGTCCTGGCTGTATCGCGCTGACTCCGGCCGGTTTCCAGCATTGTAAGTATTCTGGTGCATTCTTCAGGCGTAAGCGACATAATTTCAGCTTGATTAATGAATATAGAGCACTATCAACATGGTTTATGTACCCACATAAATGACAGATTACAAACAAAAGCAACACCAAATGCTGTAATTTCGTAGTTCCATCTTTGAAAGTGGCCCTTTTTCAAATTTGATTTTTTTATGATATAACTTTACAATAACTAAGAAGTTTTAATACCTTCATTTAAGGAGTATTACATTGTCTATTAAATACAATTTATTGCATTAACCTAGCATTTTTAGTTTCCGAGATTTTTAGGATTCTTTATGTGACCCGGATTCATTGCTCTCGAGTGTATAAGTTAAATTATTACCTATATTATAAACCGGGAAGCGCTCGTGGCCCCGCGGACTCAGTGTTCTGTAAACGATCACTGCAGTAAGCAACTTTCACTATGGCCGGTCCATGGATGGGTGACCATCCATGTGATCACTTTGTGACAGTTATTTGAGCGTTTCCGTGCTTCGGAAGGCACGTTAAGCTGTTGGTCCCGGTTGCCAGTAAAATGGCAGTCGTTAAGCTAAGTTGAAGGCTTTATTTCAACAGCAGGCAGTCACAACCTGCGCCTGTCCATTTATACACGGCAATATGGCTCACCACCTATTACGTGGGACAAATTATACAAAGGTGAAATGTGGGCATATAATATGCCTCTGCCTACCCCTTCATAAAGGCGTGACCATATGTATGTATGTATTATAAACCGTCCTTAAACTTTACTACGAGCCAGTATTGAGTGAAACAGGCACGTTCACTCAATACTGGCTTGTAGTATTACATGTTTGTTATTCCATCATCATCACACTCTGACCCGTGAACCGTTTCGGCTGTAATTTGGTATACGTACTGTTTGGTGACGCTTTATATTATAAACTGCCAGGAACAGTCCAATATCGGTCGAGGTTCACTACTGTGATGCCCGACTATATTTTTCAACACCAATATGCAGTGGATTACGGTTCTATAGAAATTCCCCATGCTCTCAGTAGCGATAAAGCTAGTGGGAGCGGGGGTTGTGGCGCTTGATGCGGCAGTGAGTGATAAAATCAGTACGTACAGGACAGTTTGATGGGAAACAAGTGGTAGGATATGCTTCCCCTGGTCTGGTTCATCCTCTGAATCCTCTGGAGGGCCGGCACCACCCGCTGTGCCTTCTTCTTCATCGGCCTCTTTGTCTGCAGCACCTGGAAATGGAAGAATACTTTTTATACATTGTTTCTTAAAAAAATAAAGATTGTCACCACGCTGCCCGTGAGAGCTACAAGCGTGAATGCCTTTTTTGGGAATAGTGGAATATTGTGATATCTGTTCTTAAATACAATGACCCTTTGTTTAGCAACGATTTCGCCAACATCCAGTAGGAAAATAGATACAAATAAAGTCAGTAAAAAATATCGCGATACGCTAGTCTCAAGTCAATTCAATCTCCATTTTTTTCTTTGTGGAATGAAACATGTTCCGTCAAGTACCAACAAACGTTCAATTCAAGCGGACCAAATTCAAAGTCAAAGAACGTTTCACATAAATCCTTGATAGGTAATTGTAAAACGACCCCGGCTCCAAAGTAGAAGTATGGTAAGCAACCTGCACTTTGCATTCAGATAAAACAGAAGAAGATATCTACTCAAAATAATCATAAAAGTGGAAAATATTTGTTTGTAGCAAATAATAGCATTAATTACAAAGCGAGCAACGTTCATGAGTTCAAATACCTATTTACGCACAGTCCTTGATTGATGGCTTTTAAGGGAAATACAATAAATACAATTTTATATGAAATGCTCATTCATTTTTTGTCATTCATTTAGATTTTGGTCGCGATTTCACGTGACAATTGTGTTGTGACAGACATTAAATTGCTCTGTACTTAGACTCTGGGCAAACTAGCGTGATAATAGTAGATAATGTTTGTGTACACCCAACTGGTAGCCGCCGACATGTCTTCGCCGAAGACTATCGGCCTCCATGACCGGGGGTCTGAGGACGGTGAGAGGGCTGCTCACCGTCCTGACAGAAGCAGGCCCATGAGGGCAGCGTGACGTGAGGGATTCACGCACGCCTCCCTTAGAAGCGGGATCACACCCGAAACCCTCAAAGACGCGGGATTGCACCCGAACCGCCCCCTGGGCGAGGCCGCAGTGGTGGCCGTGGGTCTGTTGGGAGTGCTGGGACATCCTTCCGAGAGCTTACCCGGGACTCTCAACAATAGGCTGTTGGGCGTTACGTGAGGTTTTTTGGTCGGTAGGAGTTCGGCATATCATCCATGACGGATTTTCCCTCACGTTAAAAAAAACACTCAACTGATAAATTTTCGTACGAAAATTTAATTTATAATCTATTCAGTATCTATTTACTTTATGGTTTCATTCTAGGCCTGACAACATCAGGTACCTATTTATAATAATGTAACGAATACTGCATGAAATAGGTATGACATCGTTATGTTTCCCTACAATGTTACAACAAAGTGATAAAAATAATTTTGCTTTCGTACAAAATTTGTGAAAAGTAGTGAAAGGGCGATAGTGGGCGAAAACAAGACGTTTTGTCTTATTTTCGCCCACTTTCGCCTTCCTGTCACGTCTTCAGCTACCTAGCTGAAACATAAGCAGGTATTACGTGGGCGTTTCATCTTTCTCAGCACAATCTGAAAGTATGAAGAACTTACAAACATATATTTTCTCATCCATTCATTTGGCATTAGCCTATGTAACAATGTACCTTTATGACGAAGTCAATTTTGGTGTTTAAAATTTTATGGTCAGTGATATTAGTATTAAAGTTAGCGGGATATTTATCATGTATTGTTGAAAGTTTCCCAGTTTCTCAACAATACATGGTAAATATCCTGCTATCTTTAATACTAAGTCAATTTTGTAGTAGATAGGTATGTAGTAGTACGTTACCTAAAAGCTGTAATTAGCTTCAAAGAGAAAGTTAGAACTTCATAAAGAACTTCCTATTAGTAAAACTCAGTCTTTGTGTCAACATAAAAGCCTTTGATCTGCTCTGTCACAATAATACTGTTGTCATCAAAGATAAAATAATGTTTCAAAGTCAAACGGAATAGCCAGGAAACCTGCACTGCATTATTTGCTAATGATTGATTCGAAGACGACTTTAAATCAATTTTAAACTCGTCTCTGAAAATCAGTGGCAGAAAGTTTTCATAGATAAGTAGTTCCTTTTTACTTGAATGAAGACTAAATTAATAATCACGCAAATAACTGGCAGTGGTTTCTGATTAGAATGTGTCAAATTAATATTTACAAAACTAAAGATATTATAAAGTACAACATAACACAACCTAACTATTTACTGTTTGATATTATGCTAGGCTACGTTCTATCATCGCACCGATCGCCACAGACAGGGAGTTCATCCTCACACTCTACGGCGGAGCGTTCCAGCACGGTTAGATCCGATAGGGGGTTTTCCTCCGCGCACGCTTAGGGTGTGGAATAATCTCCCTGCCTCGGTTTTCCCAAACGCCTTCAGTATGGGGTTCTTCAGAAGGGGTCTTAGAAGGTTTTTATGGGGTCGGCAGCGCGGGTATAGCGCCTCTGGTGTTGCAAACGTTCATTGGCAGCGGTGACCACCGGTCCTTCTGGTGGGCCGTATGCTTGTCTACCACCTTAGAGGTATAAAAAAATAAAAATAGGGTAACGTTGGTGAATAAGTACACGGCAGATTGATAATTTTACAAACTTTAATTCAGACTAGATATTTTAAATTCAGAAAGCAATGATAAATCACCAGTAAGTAAGGATTCAATCCAGCTCTAAATTTTGTATTAGATAAACCAGACTGAAACGCTCCTATCGTTAACTGCCACAGAATATTCAATATTTAAGGTATTCTGAAAGCCGTCTTCGTGTCACCTGAACTCCGTCGTTAATCTCGACTTGAAGGCTCTCAAGGACAAGCGTTGAATTTTATGAACAACGCTCTCAGATTTGTGCCTCGAAATATTGTCTTTAAGTTAAATATTAAGATTGAACTTGTAATGATGTTGACGTTCATAACCTCTCATATTCTATCTCTCTCATAATAATATTAAGTAAACGCAAATGTAGGTATCTATTAATAGGTGTGAGAATATTTTTTTGGGGTTCCGTACCCATAGGTTAAAAACGTATGTCTGTCTGTCTGTCCGCCACGAGGCTGTATCTCAGGAACCGTGATAGCTAGAGAGCTGAAATATTCACAGATGATGAAAGTTATGTTGACGATATAACAACAAATACTAAACGAAAAAGGGGAAAGATTGAGGAGGGCTCTCATACAACAAACGTAATTTTTTGCAGCCTTTTGGCACGGAAACCTCTGTGCGCAAGTCAGTTTCGAACTTGGCCGGTTTTACTCTTTCATAGAAAAATGTCGCAATAGATTTGTGTAAAACTAGATCTAGGTAGGAGGAACCAACCCGTCTGGCCAGCGACGCTACATTAATTGAAAGATGCTTACGACCAGTAGTATAATAGGCTGATATGATAAGTATACTCTACTTCATACCCCTTTCACCTATTCAAGATTTACAAAAAAAAATTTGTTGCTTATGTCAATATTTTTTTGTTATGTTTAAATGTGAAATAAATTTGTTCAGCAGATAAGCCAAGCCAGTGATATAGATTCAGAAATTAGATAAGACATTAGGATCCTTTGCTACTCAGTGATATTGTTTCCTTAAGACAAGTATAGTTGGTTCTGTAAACCTTAGTTATTGCACAGTATATAAAGAGAAAACTTCCGATCTATGTCAGACCTATGATCCTTAGACTGAGGATAAGGTGAGTCGTGGGAGACATAAAAGTACGCACGGAAAATATTCTATCGAATTCTCTGCATGAATACAACATTTTTCTTTGAAAGATAACAGTTTTGCCGTGGCAGAGCAGGTCAAAGGCTTTTGTGCAAACTAAAAGCACAGTATAAAGAGAACTACTATAATCTGTGGGCTGTGCTAAAAGACTGTATTTTAATGCTTATGTAGTACTATAGAATATATTATATAATCTGTGGTAGTACATACCTACCTATCTTTGGGATTTATAATAGAACGCCTGTATGAAAATTACCGATTGATGTCTACAAGTAGTTTACTATTGATTTAAGTTCTTACTTGAATAATATAAAGTACTAGCTGCTCCCCGCGGCTTCGACCGCGTAGAAGTCGTTATCGCGTACAATCATTACCCTCCTTTTGCACAGTCAGTTAAAAAGTAGCCTATAAGTTCCCTTGGACTCAAACTATCTCTATACCAAATTTCAACAAAATCGGTTAAGCGGTTTAGGCGTGAAAGCGTAACAGACAGACAGACAGAATAACTTTCGCATTTATAATATTAGGTGCTTACATATGAAATTGGCGTTTTGTATAGGAGGAACAAAAAGTCGAATATTTTTAAATATAATATATTTAATTAATCAAACTATGAACCATTGTTTTTTATGCATTTTTGCCATCTCATAGGTAGTTCATTGATCCCTTTACTAAAAAAACCAGTCGGACGGGAATCAATAAAATCTGTGAAGGCGATTTGGACTGCCCCATCAGAGTTGAATTTTTTCCCTTGCAAGAAGTTGTCCAAATTTCGAAAAAAATGGTAATCTGTTGGAGCAAGATCCGGGGAGTACGGAGGATGTTTTAGACATTCCAATTGAAGCTCTTCTAATTTGGTAGCCGTCTGTTGTGCAGTGTGTGGTCTAGCGTTGTCGTGAAGCAGCAGTGGCGTGGAGCGATTGACCAGCCTAGGTTGTTTAGCCGCTAGCTTTTCCATCATGGTTTGCAATTGCTGACAATAGACATCAGCCGTAATAGTCTGGCCAGATTTGAGAAAACTGTAATGAACAATACCGGCACTAGTCCACCAAACGCTTACAAGTAACTTTTTTGGGGTTAATTTTCGCTTGGGGCAGGATTTGGCTGGCTGGCCAGGATCCAACCATTGCGCTGAGCGCTTTCGATTATCGTAAAGAATCCATTTTTCGTCACAGGTAATGATTCGGTTTAAAATACCTTCATTATTGTGCCGGTTCAGTAATGTAACGCAGCAGTCGACGCGCTTTTGCCGGTTTGCTTCAGTCAATTCGTGAGGTACCCACCTTTCAAGCTTTTTAATCTTCCCAATTTGCTTCAAGTGAATTAAAACAGTTTTATCACTAACACCGCAGCCTGCAGCTAACTCGGACGTGGTTTGCGATGGATCCGCTTCCACAATAGCCTTCAATACTTCATTACGTGTATGTATTGACAACGCTTTATCAAATTGGTGTAATACTACGGTTGGCGTACCCCAGGGCGGCGTTCTCTCTCCTTTACTTTTCTCAATTTTCATAAATTCCATCTCAACTCATATATCTTCTTCTTACCACCTATATGCAGATGATTTGCAAATATACTGCCAGACACCAATTCTACAGTTGAGTGATGCTGTGGAGTCTATAAATAAGGATTTGAGTCATATAAGCGAGTGGAGTAGATCTCATGGTCTCAAGGTAAACCCTAGCAAAACACAAGTTGCAATCTTGGGCAGTTCCCAGATGAAATCGAAAATTGTGTGGGCAAATATTCCCCCGGTACTATTTGACAATATTATAATTCCAATTAGTGATAAGGTTAAGAACTTGGGAGTATACCTAGACTCTACGTTATCATGGGAGACACAGATGCAAGAATTGAGCCGTAAGATGTTCGCATCGGTGGGCTCATTACGGAAGCTACAAATCCTTCTGCCTATGACCACCAAAATTGCGCTTGCAAACGCGTTACTGTTACCCATACTCGATTATGCAGATGTCAGCTATCCTGATCTTGCCGAAAACCAGTTAGACAAACTAGAGCGTCTTTAAAAATGTTTGCATACGGTTCATTTTTGGTTTACGCAAATATGACCATGTTTCTCAATTCAGAACGCAGCTTGGGTGGTTATCAATACGACTTCGCCGGGATGCTCACATTCTTTCACAACTGTATAGTATCTTATTTAACCCTTCAACTCCTTCCTATTTAAAGGAACGCTTCGAGTTCCTCCACAATACGCATTCGAAATGTCTGAGGTCATCAGAAAACTTAATATTAAAGATGCCGTCTCACTCGTCTACGTTCTATGATAAATCGTTCACGGTTACGGCTATACGCTTATGGAATAAACTTCCAGTAGGGATAAGACGAGCGCAGACGATAGTCAATTTTAGAAAAATGGTGAAGGATCACTACCTTTCTTTGTAGTATTTAGAATATGTGTACATATTTATGTATTTATATATAATATATATGTGTAGGTATGTATATTCGTATGTATGATGTGTTTATATATATACTTATTATGCTGTATTTATTTTAAATATGTATGTGTTATAATATGTAGAAATTTTAGTTTATAAAATTAAAAAGCTTTTTTCGATCTTAGAGTACGCCTAAGAACTACCACTCGTTACCTTCAATCAACTTTCTCCATCCAAAGGTTGCCTGGTAGAAATTGCTTTATAGCGATAAGGCCGCCCATTGTACATCTTCTTGCACTGTATTTATGTACCATTATTTTATTTACTTGGCGTACAATAAAGTGTAAAATAAATAAATAAATTATCAACTTGAGTCTCAGGCCGTCCACGGGGCTTGTTCTGCAGGTCGACATTTCCTGAACGAAAACGTTGGAACCAAAAACGAACTGTGTTTTCTTTTGCAACATGACCGCCATACACATCATTCACCCTTCTAGTCGTTTCCGCAGCACTAGTGCCACGGCGGAACTCGTACTCGTAAATAATGCGATATTTTAAGTTTTCCATTTTGTAAAATGAGTGACGCAAACAGAAAAAAACAGAAGAAAAAAACAAATGAATGACGGTCATCGAAGGATAAATACATGAGTAAATAGCTGGGAAAATTTGAATTTGGAATTCCTTACCAAAGAGGAGAAAATCGTAATTAAAGTGGCCAGTACGAAAAACGCCAATTTGATGTGTAAGCACCTAATATTAGTAAGGAAAGGATAACTACTTCAATTTGTATTTCTGGATAAGTTTTGAATAATCTTAACTCCTGAAAACTTAATGAAGATTCTGCTAATACCTGAAGCCGTTCCGCCGGAGATAAGTATTCAAAACTTAACAACCTAACAATTTCACACAATTTCAACCCAAGAATAAGGAATCCTTTGAGTTACTTTGCAAGAGTAAATAATTTCTATTCAGAGACCGACAAAATGTTTGAAATTGTAATGTTCCGCTTTCAGAGTATTTTTACTTTTGAAGTATAAAGCTTTTACGAAAAAAAAACGTTCTCTATTGTTTTCTTTATAAAAGCAAATTTAATCAAAATCCTTTCTAATTTTTCATTTCGTAGAAAACTTAGGTCTTTTATACATTTTTAAAAAGGCATATTCTAAATATTTGCTAAAACATATAAAAATAATACACGCCTAAGTCCAGCAGTGGACTATCTTATATGCTGATTTGATACAATAAATATTATAAATATGAAAGTATTTTACTCAATTATGTCTTCACGCATTTTTACTCAAAGAGGTGGGCAGAGAAATCCAGTCACTCGTTAGGTAGTAAGTCACTGCCGAGTTTAAACGAAAATGTTAGGTTGTAACAAGACGCTTTTGACAATTTTCAAATCTGTAGCTTCAACCTGACATGACTGAATAAGTCCTACTATATTTATAGGAACTTAAATATTCACAACAACAATTCACACTACTAGATGATGCTCGCGGCTTCGCCCGCGTGAAATTCGGTACCCGTTCCCGCTTCCCGTTGGAACATTTCCCCGTGGTCAAAAGTAGCCTATGTGTTATTCGAGACTATAAGCTATATCTGTACCAAATTTCAGCTCAATCCGTTCAGCAGTTAGAGCGTGATTGAGTAACAAACATCCAAACATCTTCACAAACTTTCACATTTATAATATTAGTAGGATTATGTAGTGGGCGCCATTGTATGCTCATACGACTTGAGGGCGTTGCTGGACAGTTGTTTCAAATTTTGCTCTTTCTCAATATTAGTCAAAAAATGGCGTTTCACCAGTAAATTTCTGTCCACGCATTCACGTCTTATGACCAAGAATCACCGCCCTGGTGATACCTATTACGACACTGCAAATCCCCTGCCTTAGCTTTATGAATAGCCATACACGTGCAACGTAACAACATTCGAGCGCCCATATTAAAAGCTACCGTCACACAAAATAGGGAAGTTTAATACAAACAATAAAGTGAATGAAATGGGTCCTACGAGTCACGGCTATTTTTGTCCCTCGTATTGAATAAAAAATGCACTCGTCATATGGCAAGCAGAAACTTTTTGTGTTCGACTGTAGGCATAATGGCGTCGCAGTTAGAAAGGTTTCAAAGGCGTCTATTGCTGACATTCATTGGAAATTTTTTCCAGTCGATTGAGTTTGGGGTTTTGAGTTTTGCTTCTATTTACCATGTTGACCTCGTCCGCAGCGGCACCACGACCATGTTAGGCTTAATCGAGCCATGAAGATCTTAGTGTAGGTATCTATATAGGGCCTTATAACGCCCTAGTATCTATAATTCATGGTCTAAAATTATATTATCTTTTTTACTTCAATAATACCTAAAACAAACCTCTCTTTTAAGCGTTTAATAAGAGTATAATAGAGAAGAGATTGCAAGATAAATAGCAATTACATTTTATTAAACTTAGCGAGCTTTTAGTATAAGCTCAGTAAAGGAACTTCATTGAAAATTACAAGTAAATAAATCGTCAGTGCTACCGAAGCTTATAAAATTGAACGTATACTATGATTTTTAATTCGAGTCAGCAAAATGACATTTTCAGTGTTGCGGGATTTTTGTCACAAATAAATAGTGATGTGGTTTAATCGAGTTTTACAATTAAAAGTTAGTCGAGATTATATATTTTAATTCAAAATCAAACAGTAATTAAATATTACATAAAACCACCTATACCGTATTTCAACTCATTCAAATAATGCAGTAAACAAACAATTTGGATCTCGATTGCTCCATAATTATTTCCCTACATTTAAATAAAACTAGCTGACCCTCGCAACTTCGTTTACGCCACATAAGGTGTATGAAAGGACAGGTATTTTTTCAACAGACTCAAGTTAGCGTATGAAACTGCCCTGTTTGCTTAATCATAAAAGAGCTTAAAGATTAAGTCCATTCTAAAACAATTCATTGTTTTACAATAGCCTTAATCATTAAGCTCTTTTATGATTAAGTCAACACGCCAGTTTAGATTTACCCTCACATTCAAAGAAAACCTTGAATTCGAAAAGTTGAGATATCTCTAATTTCTGAACTACGAAAATCTCAATAATGAAACTTGTGTGGAACAATGTTAAAAACATTCTCTTTCTGACACTAAAAAAATATTTGAAATCAGACCACGCGGTGCGAACTTACAGCTGAAAAACCTTTTTATCTTTCATCCCCTCTCCCGCAGGAACCGCGCAAAACTTCGGGATCAAAAGTATCCAAGAACCTTCCTCGGACTATAAGCTCGGAATGTACCAAGTATCATTCAAATCGGTTCAGTAGTTTCGGCGTGATACTTATTCGGGATACAGACAGACAGACAGACAGACAGACAGACAGACAGACATGAAAATTTTAAATTACATATTCGGCTTCAGAATCGATTATAGAACGCCCTACAATTGAAATTTTCAAAATATCTTCCATGTACAGACTCTCGACCCTCAACAGTTTTATTATAAGTATAGATAAATAAAATAAATATGCACGGACATTTCACACAACGCTATCTGATCCCAAAGTAAGCTAGGAATAACCTGCTTGTGTTATGGGTATCAGACCATGGATATTAATACTTACCTATATACTTTTAAATACATTACATATTATACATAGAAACACCCAGACTCTTGAGACAAACATTTATGGGTCACACAAATATTTGTCTCAGGTGGGAATCGAACCCACGACCTCCAGCGCCGCAAGCGGTATCACTACCGACTGCGCCACAGAGGCAGTCAAAAAATATAATCACTTTTCTAGGAACCACAGTTTGTTTTATACAAACATACACACCAATTTACCTTGAAAATAATTTCATGAAAAGTACTTTGATGACAAAAATTTTAAACTGTCATTTTTGCTTGTCCTTAAATTATTTTTTCATCCCATCTATTCGAAAAACATCACTTTGCACCACGATAACAGGGCGCAAAATATAAATAATATTTTCTGTTAAGAGCTTTTTAGCGGGCGGCAAAGTGATTTGAATTTGGAACTTGGAACTGAATTTATAACATTCATAGAAATCGAACGCAAATAGTATAGGGGAAACTGGGGATACTTGATCCTATTTGACCATTTCCACACGGGTAAACCGTTCTACAATGACTCTTTTTTTTTTAATGGTTTGGCATCAAAAAATCAACATAATGATCATGCCAAAAAGCGCGCGTATTTGCGTCACGATTAAACATCGCATGTAATTAGGCTGTATGGATGAATTGCCTTTACATTTCACTTGTGGTATTATAACAACAAAAGAACTTGTATGAGACTGTATTTGGGGATCGTGCGAAGTATGGCCCCATACGGGGCCCCCGTATGGGCTGAGTGAGACCCTGAATATGGTCAGCAATGTGGCTAGATAGCTGAGCCCGCAGAGGGCGATGGCCGTTAGGATTATAAGGGGATACCGCACGATCTCAGGTGAGGCGGCATGCCTCCTAGCTGGCACCCCTCCATGGGACCTGGAAGCAAAAGCCAAGGGTCTGCGTCTCGAGAAATCGAGGCCCAGCGGTCCCTGCTCCACCAGAAAAACGTGGACATATGGAAGGTGCGACTTCAGCAACCAAAGGGGGGATTCGCCACAATCGCGGCCGTCAGACCGGTCATGGACGAGTGGCTGGAGAGGAGAGACGGTGCTCTCTCCTACCGGTTGTCACAGATACCGGGCACGGTAGTTTCGGTAAGTATCTGTGGCAATGACACCGGGAATCCACAGCACTGCGAGGACCGCAGCGATGACACAGCGCTGCGGTCCTCGCAGTGCAGTGCACGGCAAGATTAAGTCTATTGTAAAAAAAATCAGTCAAGTAATTCAATTATTAAGTCAATTATTTTAAAATAGCCTTAATCATTAATCTATTTTATGATTAAGCCAACACGCCATTTCAGATTTACCATCACATTCAAAAAAACCCCTTAAATTAAAATTTTCAAAATATCTTCGGTGTAATAAATTCTTAAAAGTGTTTACTTTACTTGTTGTGTGTGTTTACTTTTTTATTTATCAACCGATTAAAATGAAATAAACACTAAATGTTAAGTAAAGCAAACCTCAACACAATAAAGAAACCGCATTGTAATCGGTTAAGCGGGTACTGAGATTAGCGCCCACAAACGTACAGACAAACAGATATACAGACAAACAGACAAAAAATCTAAAAATCATTGTTTTGGGTTCTAATGCGTTCATAAAGAAAGACCTATGATATTATTTCTTATTTAGCTTCCAAGTACAGACAGCGACCTGTTACAATTTTATTATATGTAGGTATAGGTATTGATATTGATAATACGTATTGTAAACTAGCTGAACCCGCAACTTCATTTACGTCACATAAGGTGTATGAAAGGAGAGGTATTTCTTCATCAGACTCATCAAGCAGCGTGTGAAACTGCCCTGTTTGCTTAACCATAAAAGAGCTTAAAGATTAAGTCTATTTTAAAACAATTCAGTACCTTTTATGATTAAGCCAACACTCCAGTTAAGATTTACACTAACATTCAAAGAAACTCCTACAATTAAAATTTTCAAAATATCTGATTCTTAAAAGTGTTATAACTTTTTTCTTTATAAACTGATTGACATGAAATAAACGCAAAGTGTTTAGTGGAGCAAACCTCAACACAATAAAAACCGCGTTGCAATCGGTTAAGCGATTACTGAGATAAGCGTGCACAAACGTACAGACAAACAGATAAACAGACATACAGACAAACAGACAAAAATTCTAAAAATCATTGTTTTGGGTTCTATTGAGTTCATAAAGCCCCCTTATAATATTTTATCTTATTTATCTTTCATGTACAGACAGCGACCTGTTACCATTTTATTATATTGATGATATATTGATTGATGATATGTAATAGATAGATATTATATATTTACAATATAAAATTTAAAATACAATACAAAAACATCTTTACACCTAATAAAATAAAGAATGACTAAAATGTCTAAGTCTATTGATTGTCGAACATCACTATTGTAGCGGGTCACCCTTTTTTGTATCAGTGACAGTTGCACTTGTCATTTTACTGACTGAGATTAATAATCCGACTTTAGTATAATTTCACACCTGCGTCAACGTATAAAACGTAAACCCTATTGAGGAGCCATTAAATAGTCCGGAGTATGTGTTTATCATGGTTCGTCGCATCTTATGGCTTATAAAAACATCCGGGTGCTTTATAGGTATGACTCAATGCCGTTAGGGACCTATGGACGAATATAATGCGATTATGTTTTAAAAGGTGTTGAATTGTAATAGGACTTTTGTATCATGAGGAGTTAACTGCGCGTCTCTAAACATAACTGCGTAATTTGGCTATATTATAATGTAGATTGACAGGATCAATGGGTGATATTCTAGCATAAGTATATAAGTATGATGCATCTTTGGTATGTGGATATAAATATATTTACACGTAAAAACTTGTAATTGGCCTTCTTGTACCTATTTTCTCCTAACGTCGATGCACAATAGCTGTAAGTTTTTGTTTTAAAGAATAAAATAAAAGTGACATCATTCTTTTCACTAGTATCTAGCAATGTTGAGACTTTGGAAGTGGAGAGCATAATTAGAAAAAGTGGTTTCTATCAAGAAAGCTTTCGGAATGAAGTTTTATTTATGTACAGAGGTTTCTGCCAACCGTGCTTTCTATGAACCAAGGCTTCTATGAATAATGATTCTATTAACAATTAATTCGGCGAACCGTGCTATCTATGTACAGAGGTTTCTGCCTACAGTGCTTTCGAACAACCATGACATCTGTGCAACAATGATTCTATCAACCAATACTTCGGCGAATCGTGCTATCTACGAATAGTGATTTCAGCCAGCCGTGCTTTCTATGGAAGGATTCTTCGGCGAACCGTGCTTTCTACGAGTAGTGATTTCTGCCAACCGTGCTTTCTATGAAAGGAGACGTCTGCCAAAAATGATTCTGTCAACAGATTATTCGAACAAACGAGTTTCGGGTTAACGTTTCAGGCTCATGAAAGGAGACGTCTGCCAAAAATGATTCTGTCAACAGATTATTCGAAAAAACGAGTTTCGGATTGATTGAAAGATGTGAGCCTGGAACGTTTTTTACCATTACCTACCCATATCTGATTCTATTTCTGTTTTAATTTTGGCATGGTCATTATCTTGCACCTTCTGGAAACGAAATAAAAAAAAAACAATAAAATAAAATAGTAAAAATAAGCAAGCACACCAAGATTAGGCCTGAACATCGCCAACGTACTTTCAATAGAGTCTGGCATGTGGGTTCAGCGTCTGTCCAGGCTTTTGATATTTGCTCGTTTGCAAACAAAGACCATATTTAGATTCTATAATATGATGGTCACGCTTCTGACTTTCTGGTGTTCCACAAGGGTGCATACTTACTCTTTTCATTGTTTTTATGAACTGTCATACATCAATGTCTTGTTTATCGTCACCATTCATTACTATGCAGATAACAGCGTTATTTATGGGGGATATTTTGGATATTTCTAGACCAGACAGGACTGTCTAGGAAGGAGCCCAAATGATAGATAATAACATTAGTTATTCATATCATGTGCAAACCTTCATTTAATATAACAAACACCTTAGACTTAGGCCCTATAATCCCTTTCGACGCATATGACCAGATCCTGCATCCTAATGTTTGGACACGAACATTGAGACAACGTTCATAGCCATACTAATCTCTGGATTAGTTGAATCATTCTCAATGCTGTATTTCCTTGCATCAAAATCTCTCCGAGGGTCGCGTTGCCCTACTAGCGAAGTGTTCTGTAAATGATTAATGTGTTAGGCATCTTAGAATACGGTCGATTCTGGGTTTTTATATAGATTCAAAATGGAAATTAAGGCACATCTTTTAAAAATGGCATACCATACTATTGATGACTATTTTAATGATACAAAGACATGGACATGAGTTGCTTGCTCCTCACTTAATTAGGCGCGATTGTAAATGTCGCTTATGTAGACAAAATTGGTACCAAGACTATTTGAAAAGAGTGGCCGTGAGTTTTCTTGCCAGGTTCTTCCTTACAGGCTCTACCTATTGCATTGCGAATCTGGCAGTAAATGTAAATGTAGAAGCAAAAATTTTGACGTTCATAAGTGTTACTTTGTAACCTAAATGAATAAAGATATTTTCATTTTCATTTCATGTGATGGGTACCCGTTAGCGGTATTTCACTATACGAGCATTTCTGTGCTTCGGAAGTCACACTAAACCGTTAGGTATGTCAAGTTGAAATCCCTATTATTACCACAAACTTTCTCTCGTCCGATATGGGAACCTGCTCATCTTCCCGTTGGAAAAAATATAACTAATGAGATGTCGGCGTTAAGTACCCACCTTTGTTTACCGTAGTACTATTTTTGGTAGATACTATACACTGTAAAATATAGCTTGATCTCTGTGACAGTTCTACAAACGTAAACAAGAATAGCGTTTATGTCAACGGCATAAAGCTTTTGTGGTTGAAATGCTGATAGTGAGAACACAGAGGTGCAAACTGTAAATAACAACTTTATGCCTTTGGAATAAAAGTCAATTTTGGTTTAGTTAATATAACGGTCACAGAGATCAAGCTATATTTTACAGAGTATAGTGTAATTTTTATCCACCGAGTAGGTGGATAAAAATTACTTCTTCAGTAAATAAGTAATTACTAATGACCTAAGCGAGTGATTTAAAATGTATCAATATTTAATCTGTATTATCAGAACGAATCCTTCTTCTATTAACCCCTTTATAAGTAGAGCGTGAAGGGCATAGCTCTATTTCACTAAAATGAAGGCCACTGTTTTGCCCTTTCTCGCTATGATAGTGAAAATACAAACACATTTCCTCATGTAGTATCATATGCGGTGACCACAGGTCTTTCTGGTGGTCCGTATGCTTGTCTGCCACCTAAGTGGTATAAAAAAAATACGTAATCATACACATTGTTATAGATTTCGGGTCTTTTTCGCGTATACATGTAACTTTGCTCACTTCTCGACGTTTCGGTTATATTGCAACAGCCGTGGACTGGAGAAAGATGACTGATTACTTATTAAATTGGGTTTTTATTTAGCATAAACGATGTTCCTAAAAGTAAATAAGGCGATGGTTTTCCACTGGCGTTGGCGATTGTACAGGTACCCACATAAAGTTTCTTTAAAAGCCTTATACGTAGGATCATAATTTTTGAAACCTCAAAAATAAATACTTAATACTCGTATCTCTACTTAGAATATCTAATTTGAGGACCCAAAATGGTCGCAACTGCTCTGTTTTGGATTATCCTAGCTTTATCACAATTTTCTACTAGTTGCTAGGGAATGGCAGGGCTTAACCCTGACAACTTTGCGGCTCATTTTAGATTTATTCCATGTTGGATATAGGCATCACTGTGTAACTGTTTCAGACAATAAAGAATAACTTATCTAATTATAAAAAAGAAACCTTTATAAAAATATCAATTCATTTTGATATAACGCATGCTCCATCCGTTATTTTTTATAGGACCATCATTGGAGATCGAGAATAATTCATCAAAACCCATTCACGGATTCCGTCCGTCTGTCAAACATTAAAAATAGAAGCTTTTTTCCGTAGCAAATGACAATATCGTTGGTGATCATTCAGTTCGTGAAGCTTTTACACCCATTTGTCAAGCTTTTTACCTAGCCAAGTTTGGCGCAAATGGATTTTGAATGTTGCAGGGTAGGAGTGAGAGTTTTTCAAACAAACTCAACACATTTGTGCATTCGTTTGTAATTTGGTTAAGAACATGTCCATATTGTCCATGTGTTGATAATGTTGCTCTTAATACTGAACTACTACTCGTATTAATTAATCTGATGTCCATTGTTGATAAAAATGTATCAAAAAAAACAAAACAAAATCTCTCCGTACGATTCTAAAAACTTTGAGGGTTCATCGAGCTTCAATTCAATTCAATTTTCAATTTCATTTACTGGCGGAACATGAGTATGCACACATAAGTATACAGGTAAGTAGATTGATAATGTTGCTCTTAATACTGAACTACTACTCGTATTAATTAATCTGATGTCCATTGTTGATAAAAATGTATCAAAAAAAACTAAACAAAATCTCTCCGTACGATTCTAAAAACTTTGAGGGTTCATCGAGCTTCAATTCAATTCAATTTTCAATTTCATTTACTGGCGGAACATGAGTATGCACACATAAGTATACAGGTAAGTAGATTACATACAATCAAATAGACCAGTCATGTTTTGCCTGTGCGGCGTGCAAATACTAGAGACTATGATGAAATACTGTATCATTATTGAAATTCCAACAAACATTATAAATTGGATAAATACATTAATAATGCTTTATCCTTTAAAAGTGTTTTCAGTTTCTTTTTAAAAACAAGGACAGCAAGCTCCTTCCAACATTTAGGCAATTTATTATAAATAATTGGAGCCATACAAAAAAAAATTATAGCCGTGATATGCTTATGAACATATCAAGGCTGAATCCCCGAGGGAGCAGTAAGTAAAGATGAATTACACTCAGTAACTGTCCCCGGACCTTTTTATTAGTGTCCGACCGAAACTGGTTTTCCGGCCGAAATCGAAACCGAACTTTCGGCCCCAGGGTCAGTTTCGGCCGAAACCGAAACCGAAACCGAAACTCACGTGTTCATATTGAAAAAATAAAAAAAACAGCCAAGTGCGAGTCGCATGCCCGCAGAGAGGGTTCCGTTACAAAAATTAGGTACAAAAATTTCCGTTTGTTGTGTGGATGTTTTTTCTGATTTTAGTAGGTATTTTTTCTTATAGCGGCAATATAACAGGGTGAGGGGTGGTTGCATCTCTCGGTCTTTTGACATCGCCAACGCTTTCAATACCTTGCCCTGGAGATGCGTTTGGAAGGCGCTTATTTACCATCGCATGCCTCCATACCTCCGTCGAATTGTCGGGGCCTATCTTTCCGAGAGGGCCTTATCCTACCAGAGCTCGTTCCATAGGGATCGGTATTAGGACCGTTTCTATGGAACATCGGTTACGATTGGGTGCTGCTTGGTCCGTTGCTCTATAGATGTCGGCGTAGCGTGTTACGACGACACCCTCATTACAGCGCGAAGAGCAACGCACCGAGACGCAGCCCTAAAGGCCACCTGCGGGATCCAGCTTACATAAAGGGGGCGTCAGCATCGGCATCGAGCTCTCGATGACGTGTCTGGGGCTCGAACTCGATAGCCGGTGGAACTTCGGATACTACTTCCGAAGTTTGGTCCTATAGCTGAGGGAGCCCAATATCAGGAGACCCAACGCTCCCTGCAGGAGACTGTACCTTGGGATCGTGCGGAGCATGGCCCTATAAGGGGCCTAACGGGGCCCCCGTATGGTCGGAGATCCTGATGGCCAGCAATGCGGCTAGAGTGCTTCGCCCGCAGAAGGCGACGGCTGTCAGGGTGATAAGGGGATACCGCGAGATCTCAGTTGAGGCGGCATGTCTTATAGCCGGGACCCCTCTATGGGACCCGGAAGCGAGGAAGCGAGGGCCCTTGCGTCATTGTTTAAATGGCGCAAGGAGGCGCTGGAGCGGGGCCATAGGCCTCTTCCTGTGAGCAGGTCGTGCTCGTGAAAGAGACGGCGGGGAGGAAGCGGGAGAGAACTCTCCCACCCGAATTCCACAGTCTGCGGTGGCGCCCCATACACGGTGACAGGGCTGCTAACCGTCCTTACAGAAGCGGGCCTTAGATGATAGCGTAACGTGAGAGATTCATGCACATCATCAAGAAGCGGGATAATAACTGAATAGCCCCCCAAAGACGCGGCCGCAGCATGCATCATTCCGAGGGCATACTCGGGGCTCCAAACCGTAGGCTGTTAGGTAGGACACGTGTGGTTTTTAGTCGGTAGGACTACTGTACAGTTAAAATTTTAGGCCTCTATCTGACCCGGTTCCGGACAGCTAGGCCTCATGTCTCGTTTATAGGGTCCCGCTTAAACCCCTCCGTGCGAGAGTTCGACTTGCACTTGGCCGGTTATTTTTTCAATAGGTGCAGCAAGTTTCACCAACTGCCATCACTCAAGTGTTCATTTTTGCAATATCTCCACCTAAAGATGGGTTTCTTTCTTCTACGTGTGGAATTACTCATAGATGTTATTGCGAACTCCTACCGACTCAAACAACACGGTGCCTTGCTACTAGCTCTTGGCTGGTTTTGGATACATTCTAGAAGTATCGCATAAAGCACGTAGGGGTCCGTACAAGAAAAGCGGCAAAAAATCACGTATGTTGTATAGGAGGCCCCCTTTAATATTATTAATTAGTTGCTATAGCGGCAACAGAAATCTGCAAAATTTTTAACTGTCTAACTATCACGGTTCACGGTGCATGAGTTACAGCCTGCCGACAGACAGACAGACGACCAACAAAGTCAACGAAAACGACAACAAAGGGGTAGGGTTATGTAATGTCCTAGATCACCTTTTTAGGATTCCGTAAAAAATTTATTATTATAACTAATGATTGGAAGTCCTTTGTAAATCTGTAAATCTTCGGTTAGTAACATATTAATTGGTTGGGCTGACCCAAACCACGTCACAAGCAGAGCCAGGCACTCAAAATTCATGAACACGTGAGTTTCGGCCCATTTTGGCCGAAACCGAAACTGCGGCCGAAACTCGATTTTTTGGCCGAAACTGGCCGAAACCGAAACCGAAACTTCGGTCGGTCACTACTTTTTATACAGGAAAAAATCTATAACCATTGTAATCTGCACTAAAATATCAACGACCAGGACGGATGACATCGATGTAATACAATCTTTGCAGACTGAATGCAAAATAAACAGGTAATGTATTGATTGCCTGTTAAAGATAGCCTACCGGAGTGTTGAAATAATGAGCTAGTAGTAAAATAAATCACTAGTAATACATATAATAATGTCTTTGACGGACAATAGCGTGATTATACGCGACAGTACTAAGTTATTGTCTGTCTAAGCTATTGTGCTCTATAAAGAGCTTACTAAGTAAATGGCATCGCCGATAACTTCAGACAGACTATCATTGTCTCTATATCTTCAGAATAGCTCTCTTCGGTATTAAATTGAAGATAATCTGTCTAAGGCCGGATTCGACCAAAATCGGAGTAAGCTGTACTAGAAAATAAATTTTACTTATTCTAAAAGGAGATTAAGATTTTCCATTTTAACACCAATATATAAAACAACGTAGGTAAGCAAGAAGTAGTAGTCCCAAGACTTGGTCTACAATATTATTTAACTAGAATTTTCATTATTAATTCTATGAAACTTTAAGCTCATAACGAGCTTTTAGTAACGTTCAACAAAAGTTAAAGCAAGCGAGTGGCGAGTGCCACTATTTATACGTCCAAGTGAATGACTGGCTTTAGCAGCTAAAATATTGTTCAACTTACGGATCTCGGAGAAAATATTGAAAAGCTGTAGCTTTCAGGAAGAGAGAGAGAAATGAAAAGATTGAATTTAGAATATAAAAATTAACAATTTATTTGAATTGAGCACTTGGGGGTCGTGGGTGTGGTAACTTCAGGCAGAAAGTGCGGTTTCCGAAGGATTTCGCAGGGTTCGACTTATCTTGGGTAGGCCTTCTTGGGTTGACGCCGTCCGCGACGTAGCCGTGCCGTCCACAACTTCGGCTGGCACGGTGTTCTCAACCCGTAGGGTGGATTTCCGCAACCCGCAGGGTAGATCTTGGCAACCCGTAGGGTGGAAGGTTCTCGTAGAACTCGAAGGGTGGATTTTCCCAATCCGTAGGGTGGACGATTGCCTGTAGCCCGTAGGGTGAATGATTGCTTGTAGCCCGTAGGGTGAATGATTGCTTGTAGCCCGTAGGGTGAATGATTGCTTGTAGCCCGTAGGGTGAATGATTGCTTGTAGCCCGTAGGGTGAACCCTGGAATGTTCCAGATGACGGGTTAGCTGGAACCCTTTTTCCCGCCTATTGCTAAGACAGCCGACTCCTGTTAACCATTTCAGGAATCGGAGGTCTTACAATGTTTGGATATATTCTAATTTTACAGAGACATTTTTTCACACCCCTGTAATCTACCCTCCCATAACAGGGTTGACCAACAGCCGTTAATTTTCACTGTTTTAAAATCTAGATTACATTATAATTAATTTAACTCACCCAATGATGGGGTTATTGACGCTTGCAGCTAAATCACTGATCACTTTGGGAGTATTTCGCTCCCTATAATATCTCTTTACTTTGATTAGATTTATTTTCTGATACACATACGCCTTCGCGACGAGTATATTTTAATTTTTCGAATAATGGTCTTTGAAATTCGCGCGCGGTTGTATTTATATGTTTGTACAGCGCCTCTAGCGGCACCACTCGAAACTACTCAATCGTCAAGACCGCATCTATAACTACGAATCAAGGCTTCCGTCGTTGCGACACTTACTCGGTAGATGGCGCTTTCATATGTTGACCCAAATTTTAATTCTAATCACCTAATATTAAACAATATCTGCACCCGTTGTTTCACAACGTTACAATATTTCTCCTTTTGCGAAATGACGATTTTATCGCTTTGCTCTTTTAATGTCTATTATAATAGAGTTTCGCTGGCTCTCGAAATTTGATGGCAACTCTTTAGAAGTAGCTCTAGAGCTATATTTCTAAAGAGTAGCCATACAAGCTGTATTATGTGAAATTTCAAGTTCGTGCCTTCGTGATTTTTTTTTAAAGGGGTACAGAGTTTTTATTACACGTCTTAATTATTATAGATTATTTCCACAAATGAGGTTTTTTTTCTAGTTGCACACAAATTCTCTATATTATTCTTAATCAAAGCCAAGGCATCCTTCGGCTATCTTTGACATAGTCTATGAATATAAATATAAAACAAATACTTACTGCCAAGCTGCCATGAATTTTAAGTTAATTTTAAATTTTAAGTTATTTGGATCCTAGTTTAGGGGTATTGAATATATAGGATTTTAAACGGCACTTATGAATATTTGTTTTCTATTCCAAAAATGCACGCTGATGAAACGCAAATCAAAGAAACTACGTAGTTGATAGAAAAGCCATACTTACAGAATTATCTACGCTTTGCTTGCTAAAACCTACATTTCAGAGTCAGATAGAAATACAATATGTCATCAGCACTACCCGTCCGCGCCTAGCTACCAATCAAGTAATTGCATTGCTGTGAACTTTTCCGAGCTAATTTTGCTTTCAACATGTGCCCATTAGGTTCACCATGCATTTCAAACAAAATTTTATTATTGACTAGCGGACGTCACGCGGTTTCACCCGTGTAGTTCCTGTTCTTGTAGGAATACGGGAATAAAATATAGCCTATGTTCACCGCAAAGAGTGTAGCTTTCCAACAATGAAAGAATTTTTCAAATTGGTCCAGTAGTTCCGGAGCCGATTCGTAACAAACAAACAAATCTTTCCTCTTCATAATATTATATTATTAACTAGCTGATACCCACGGCATCGTCCGCGTAGATATTGGTTGTCGTGACCAACAAAATAATGATTCTACGGAAACTAAACCTTGATTGTTCTATTTTCTTCTCTTCTCTTTACAGACAGGGTGTTCATCCTCACATGTTGCATCCGAAGCGGTCGAGCACGGTTAGATCCGATAGGGGCTTTCTACCACGCACGCTTAGGTTGTGGAATGATCTCCCTGCCTCGGTTTTCCCAAACGCCTACAGTATGGGGTTCTTCAAGAGGGGTCTTAGAAGGTTTTTACAGGGTCGGCAGCGCGAGTGTGGCGCCTCTGGTGTTGCAAACGTCCATAGGCTGCGGTGACCACCGGTACATCTGGTGGACAGGTGGTGAAAGTGAAAGTTCAATCCGATTGACGATGTAATTTTTGTTTTATTTCAAACTTTGAACAGATGATCCACGTGACCTAGTGACGCAGTTTAATGCGACAGACTCACAGCTACAGACAAAGTCTCGCCATAAGCCCCTCTGCACTCTATTTTATAGAGGGGCTAAAACTGCATCGAAATCCGTTCAGTCGTATTTGCGTCCATCGCGAACAAACTGATAAGGACAATCAGACAAGAATTTAGAAAAAAACACAATTGCCTTTTATAAATTTCTTTTTTGTCTGAAATAGCTACAACTTCATGGTCGCCCTTAAGGATCGATATTAAATAGATAGGTAGGTACATGACGCAACTAAGTGCAATTCTAATTACTTAAAAGCAATACTAGGTACTACGCCCTCGTTTAGCTTAGCTTTGAAATAAACAAAGACGATGGATAACTTAATACTATTACAATTTTTGGCTTCAGCACTGATATTATGTAAATATGCAATTTGAGTTTAATAATGAACCCCATGATATTCGTGATCTTCGGGGTAAGATCTAGTAAGAGATGAGGATAAGATAAACACAAAACAAAACTTTGTAACTAACCCCCTAGCCCGGGTAGGTGTAATAAGTAAGACCCATTCCCAAAATGATGGAATTAAAACTTAATTAAAACCAACGACCCCCAAGTTGAGGTGGTTCTTCTATGTTAAGGCAAAAATTGGAATAGGGATATCTACGTTACGTCCAGCCACTGTTGTTAACTGCAATAAGTCCATTTGATATCGTACTTCCTACTATCATTATTTCCTACTTTCCCACTTCTTACTAATATTATAAATGCGAAAGTTTTTAAGTGTGGATGTGTGGATGTTTGTTACTCTTTCACACTAAAACCGCTGAAGGGATCGGGTTGAAATTTGGTACCTACACTGATACATTATAGTCTCAGTGGTTCGTACTAGTGGGACCACGGGTAACAGCCCCTGGAATAACACATACCTAGGCTACTTTTTATCCCGGGAATAACATTATAGTCTGGAATAACACATAGGCTACTTTTTATCCCGGGAATTATACGCAGGCGAAGCTGCGGGCATCAGCTAGTCAGCTAGTCCTACTAATATCATAAATGTGAAAGTTTGTGAAGATGTTTGGATGTTTGTTACTCAATCACGCTCTAACGGCTTAATGGATCTGGCTGAAATTTGGTACAGGGATAGAGTATAGTCTGGAATAACACATAGGCTACTTTTTATCCCGGGAAAATGTTCCCACGGGAAGCGGGAACGGGAACTAAAAATACGCGGGCGAAGCCGCGCGCATCAGCTAGTATTTTATAAATGTGAAAGTTTGTGAAGATGTTGGATGTTTAGATGTTTGGATGTTTGTTACTCAATTACGCTCTAACAACTGAACATATCGGGCTGAAATTTGCTAACATACATACATACATATAATCACGCCTTTATCCCCGAAGGGGTAGGCAGAGGCATAGTATACGCCCACATTTCACCTTATAGTTTTATGTCCCACGTAATAGGCGGTGAGCCTATTGCCGTGTTGAAATGGACAGGCGCAGGTCGCCGCGACCCGCAGTTGAAATCTTTCAAGCCGCCCATAAGGCCTTCAACTTGGCTTAACGATTGTCATTTTACTAACAACCGGGTTTCATTTCGAGTTTTCCTTCTCTACGCAATAGATCTTTTTGCGAAAGTGTTCCCTTAGTCGCCTCTTACGACACCCTCGGGATGTATTGGGGTGGCGACATTTTGTACTCTTACCCGTTGCAACACCGGACCCCGTCGCCACACGGGGCTAAATTTGCTAACGGGATAGATTATAGACTAGAATGACACAGGCTACTGTTCATAACGGGAATATATTTCCACAGGAAGCGGGAACGGGTACCGAATTTCACGCGGGCGAAGTCACGAGCATCATCCAGTATGATAATTTTTTGCTGATGGCCCATCACGGCTCCGCCCTCATGGTATTTTGTTTCAGTTGCCGCTTCACATGTTAAAGAGTACCTAACAAACGAAAGCCAAAAATATAGACCGTGAAAGAATAACAAATATTCTGACATCTGCTTATCCACATTCACAAACTTTCACATTTATAATATTATCTAAGATATTTCAAAGTAGTTGGTCATCTACTTCCTTTCAATAAACTACCAAAGACTATTTTAATGATACCTTACTGCAACTATCCTGCCTAACACTATAACGAAAAGGCCATATTATTTGTAACACTTTAAGAAGTGAATATAAGTGCACGCCGGAGAGATATGAAACAAAGTTTATTGCAATGTAGAGGAAATGTTTACAACCAACAGCTTTATAGTACTTTTACTAAGGCCTACATTGTACCAATACATTTCATGGCATAGAGAATGTAATAAAACGAATTGAATTGTAACTACCTACAGGCAGTTTAAAAGTTTAATAAATATCAGTAATGAATACCTATCAGTGCTGAAGGGAATGTTTTTTTCTTTTTTGGCTTCAGCACTGATATTATGTAAATAGGTAGGTAAGTGTACATAATGTTATCTTTAAACAAGTTTGCTTTGATGAAACTCTCTATTATCAAAATCTAAATAATAAAATCTAATTTTCCTTTGTACGCAATCGTTTACAAAGGGAAAAGTTACAAAGTAAGTAGGTACTTTGATAAGCTTATTAAAATCTAAACTAACAAAGAGAAATAATTTGCTTGTTTGTAATCGATAAACCTTGAAACCAGCCAATTGATAAAAAAAATCTTTCATCATTAGTTATTATTTTAAAGTAAGTACCTAACATAGGCTATGAATTCGAGGCGGGGGCCTTCTCAGGACCTCAGAGGGCGTAAAAAGGCAACCGTCTTTTTAGGCTTTCTGTGACCCGAAGTATCTGGAAAAAGTGGTTTCTATCAAAAAAGCTTTCGGAATGAAGTTTTATCTATGAACAAAGGTTTCTGCCAACCGCGCTTTCTATGAACCAAGGCTTCTATGAATAATGATTCTATCAACAATAAATTCGGCGAACCGTGCTATCTATGAACAGGGGTTTCTCTGCCAACCGTGCTTTCTATGGAAGGATTTTTCGGCGAACCGTGCTTTCTGTGAATAGTGATTTCTGCCAACCGTGCTTTCTATGGAAGGATTTTTCGGCGAACCGTACTTTCTACATGTAGTGATTTCTGCCAACCGTGCTTTCTATGGAAGGATTCTTCGGCGAACCGTGTTTTCTACGAATAGTGATTTCTGCCAACCGTGCTTTCTATGAAAGGATTCTTTGGCGAACCGTGCTTTCTACGAATAGTGATTTCTGCCAACCGTGTTTTCTATGGAAGGATTCTTCGGCGAACCGTGCTTTCTACTAGTAGTGATTTCTGCCAACCGTGCTTTCTATGGAAGGAGACGTGTACCAAAAATGATTCTGTCAACAGATTATTCGAACAAACGAGTTTCGGATTAACGTTCCAGGCGCGGGCATAACGACGTCAGTCTTGGTTCTACAACACTGCAAAAAAATACATATTTCAAGTGTAGATACATATGAAAAGTATTTATAACGTTTTTTGCACACTATCTCTACAATACCTATGACTAGACCTAACAAAGAAGTAGTATAAAGTTGTTCACAAAGAATAAAGCCTTATGAATCGTATGATGCAAAAACAGGGCCGAGACAAAAATTATTTTCTTTTCATTGTGCCTCAGTCAGTGTAATTAGACTTTATAATTAATTAATTATGACAACAATTGAACAAAGCATTGTTCAAATTAAGCCGCTGTGCCAACAGAACTACAGCAGAACTTTAGGGTTTCGTAACCAAAGAGTATGAACGGCACCCTATTTCTAAGACTCCACAGTCCGTCTGTCTGTATGTCAGGAACCATGATAGATGATGTATTTCTTTTGCCGTAATAACAACAAATACCTACTAAAATAAAATAAAACAGTTATTCAAGCGGGACTCCCATGCAATAAACCTGTTTTTTTGCCGTTTTGTCTAGCGTTGTATAGAACTATAGATAACTAGCGGATGGCACGCGGTTGCACCCGCGTAGTTCCCGTTGCCGTGAGAATACGGAAATAAAATATAGCCTATGTTCATCGCGAAGAGTGTAGCTCCCCAACAGTGAAAGAATTTTTCAAATTGGTCTAGTAGTTTTGGAGCTTAGTCGATGCAAACAAACAAACAATCAAATCATTCCTCTTTAAAATATTAGTATAGATGATACGGAACTCTTCTTGCGCGAGTCCAACTCACACCTGGCCGGTTTGGTAAATTAATTAGTCACCGAGTTAATATTGTTCTGTACATTATTTTAATTAATTATTAGTTATAAATTTTAACAATATAATTATGTAGTGCTTACTAACTGAATACACAAACAAATCCATTTGTTTGAGGTTAATTTACTCATATTTTACTAAAGTAAGTCACGCGATACGTGTGATTAATGTGCTTCTGAGTATCCACTTTAATGTAATAGATACTGATTAGATGTTTGTGACACAATGGTAGCCTTTTTATACTACTAAGGTGGCAGACAAACTTACTTACCTATAGATAACGCTAATCGTTAGAGATTTTCTTATTACCTCTTTTTTTAACGTGAGGAAAATATTACAGGGATGCTATGCCGGACTCCTAACGACTAAAAACCACACGTATCCTACCTACTACCTAACAGCCTACGGTTGTAGCCTCGGGTAAGCCCTCGGAAGGATGTCCCCAGGACTCGCAACAGACCTACGGCTATGAAGGCCGATAGTTTTGAGTGAAGACACGTCTGCGGCGCCCACTTGTATTCATTATCAAAAAATATTGATCAACTGCAAGGTCATATAATTTGCGAGGTTTGCGAAAGCACTGTATAATAAATTACACTTTTTTCAGCACTTCAGTCGATGATTCTATATTATTATAATGATAAACAGACCACGCAAGGCGCTCACTATCGCCTGTTTCAGTACCAAGGCTTTTCTGGTTCAAAACTCATGAATATTTAGAACACGTCGTGCCTGTACCTTTCGCGTCCCCTCCTGCATGCCATACCACGCTTTATCAAATATAAGTAAGCTTACAAGCCCGCTTTTAGAAGGTAAATATAACCTGTGAAGCTGAAAGATATGTAAGTATGTACATGTGTATTGTATTACGTGGAGGATATTCTTTTTTTAACGTGAGGGAAAATCCTTCACGAATGCTATGCCGGACTCCTACCGACTAAAAAAACCTCACGTATCCCGCCTAACAGCCTACGGTTGGGAGCCACGGATAAGTCCTCGGAAGGATACCCCAAGACTGTATAGGATATAGGCTTTGTGGTAGCTGGAATGAGGAGAATTAGATAATCACCAAATCCATCACTGCTATCAAGTTCTGTAGGTAATTTAATCATCAGATAAAAGTTACCAGTTACCGTAAGAAAGCTATATAATTAAATTATGCATTAATGTAAATAAATTATGCCTCGTCAATTTGGCTGTATTGTGAAAGTGGTTGGTTATTTGTTGTTCTAAATAAAGATATAGAACAACAATGACCAACTACTTTCACAATACAACCAAATTGACGAGGCATAATTTATTTTACAATTTCAGACTGTCTCAGTCGTTTCTTTGTCAAGCATACCTACTCGGTAAGGCGAAAAAAATACAATTAAGTAAATGAAAATAAATACATACTTATTCATTTTTATCCCGGAAACACGTTCCTGAACAGGAAAACCTTTTCACGGTAAGCCAGGCATTAGCCAATAATAAATAATATTGATAATTTCCTCACCTGATTTCTTCGAACTGTTTCCTTTGCCGCCATTTTTGTTTCGCCTCGGATAGAGATTTATTTTACTCTGGCCACACCCCATTACAAAAACCAAACTATTCACTCATTACCAATTCACTTAATCATTTTATCACCATCCGATAATTTTAAAATTAAAATCTCATCACACAAAGTAACTTTGTACTAATTTATTTTGATGGAGATAGGCCGGCAACACTTCCACTTTATTTTTCTTTTTTTTAGTTTATACAGACGCAAGCTTGCCTCCATGATGACTTCTGGCCTGAAAAAAAAGAAAAATACTAATTTTAGAAAGCGTTTTAGCAGTTTCAAATTTTGTGAACGGACCAGCACAGGTATCGTTATAATTTGGGTGTTATTAGGAAATGTGGGTCAAGTGACAAATTTAGGTTTGTATTGTTTTAGACAACGCATTGTGTATTGTATTGTATTTAGGAAATTGTAGAACAAAAAATATTTGGTGAAGAATATTCATGTTCCGTTTTTGAAATAGAATGTGCCCATAAATTGAGCTCAAATGAACGCAGAACTTTTTGAGCACTGAAGCGTATGTACAGAAACGTAATTAAGATTTTTATAAAAGTAGTCATCGATTAACAATACTAATACAGCAGATAATTTGAAATACCTAAACATATTCCAGAAATTGTTTTATTTTCTTGTCTTTTTTTTTACGTGAGATAAAACCTTATCTTATTTAGATGAAGATGGACGTTGGCAGTGGCACTTTGTTGATTCTGAAATTGATTTCTTTTTAATAGACATGTTAGGCCATTATGTAACACGGTCTTGCGCCTTTTGCATGCGTGCACTCCCTGTGACCTTCTTCAAATCGTCTGTCCAGTGCCCATCTGTCGAAATTCGGGAGAGGCCTACGTCCAGCAGTGGGCTGCCATAGGCTGATTTGATGATGAAGACATACTGGACTTTATTTAATTGACACTAACTGAACAGGTGCAAGTGCGAACAGGTGCAAGGGGCAAGTGCGAGTTTTTGCGTGAGCCTGTCGACATTCACGGGTGAGCGCGTTATTGCCGATTTGTATGGAATTGACACAAGTTCCCGCGTTTACAGCTAGGTGGCGGGGTGTCGATTCCATACGAATTAGCGCGCCGTGAATGTCGACAGGCTCACGCAAAAACTCCCACTTGCCCCTCAGGTTACATTGACGTCCTGTGTATTGGTACATAATATCATCACGCCTGTCTCCCATCGGGGTAGGCAGAGACTATGGCTGTCCACTTACTACGATCCTGGTTCGCTTCATCCACTTTCATAACAACTTTTATACAAGCTCGCCGGTTAAGAGTATTCTTGACCAGGCCTTTTTCTAATAGGTCTTTGATTTGGTCATCATGTGCACGCCGGGGTCGACCCCTACCAGTTTGTCCATTGACGTCCTGTGTATTTTAATATGAAATGGTAAATTAAAAGCTGCCTAATCCTTCCAATCATAGTAACATCACGAATAATTTAGTCAACAAGCAACAAGAATAAAGACCGATCAATATTTGTATTAAAATTTACTCCGAAACAAGATTTCTAAAATGATTTTAGTTATATTAAACAGAATTTGGAGCAATTTCGCAAATATTGTTGTGAGCGTATCGGACGAACGCTAAGGGTGGAGAGCACAGCGCAGAGAACTGAGACATAAATTGAGAGAGTTTCTATTTATTATTCCCAAGGGAACTTTTACAGCGATAACCACGTTTGTTAATTTAATTTTATCTTAGTTTGAAATTGTTCTACTGGGTTCCGAATATAATAATGTAGAATGTATCCCACCAAAAACATCCCTGTTGAAAAGGAGGCCAAGTTCCTATGGGCTAATTGTTCGCCTAAAAAAGGGTTGAAATCCAATCCACTGCCAAGTTTAGATGTACTTTAAAATCGATCATAATCTTCTTCATCAACAGCCTGATCCACTGGTAAACATTTGCCATTCCCAAGACTCGCCACCACACTCAGACCTCCACCTTTCGAATCCAGCCATTACCCACCACCGCATTCATGTCAACGGTCCATATGGCCGAAATTCACTTTACCATACACCCAACTTAAAATATGGTGTAGTTGTGAAAATACGTAGGTACCTACTTGGTTAAAAATATCTAAAATAATGATACTTCTAAATTTGAACTTGGCAGGTTAATTTAATTATACTGGTTGAATTTATAGTCGTTCTGGACCCGAGAGGGGGTTACTCGGAATCAATAATGGAACCATTTCGGAGTGTCAAAACAGCTGTGCAGGTTATAATAAAAAAATGACTTCTATGTAATCTTTATCACTCGTTCGAGTTGAAACATTAGTAGCGCTTCGATTATTCATTGAACTTTTCAATGAATGAAACTCCGAAACCCATAGGTACCTACGCCGCGGCGCGTGCTTCCATGTGATCAGTTCATTGGCCGAATGCATCGTTTCGATAATAATAGGTACTCAGATAATAATAAAGGACTCCAATTTCTCCTTCATACTTTACGCGGGCTTAGGACCGTCGGAAATACTTTAATATTGTTCTATTTTACGGTGAATTAATAAGGTTTATGTAATAATAATGAAAATAAACACGACCAAATAGGGAGTATTTCCGGCGTATTTAAAAAATTGGAGCTATTTACAGAATAATCAACTTATATACCTAGACCTACCTATTCACAGTTTATTTACACTTCCCTGTACCTTAGCAACTGCTCAAAATGGAGTCCAGAACGTTCGATACACAAACGGGCACGTTTTAGGCTATTGTCTTTTAGTTTATTCAATGTGTCAATGTCACTTTTCACTATTTCAAAGGCGTCCACTATCGCACTGCGTAATTCATCACGAGATTCGTACTCTCGAGTGTAAACTAATCGTTTTATTTCCGACCACAAATAAAAGTCAATCGCGACGACAATACTGCGCGCGAGTTATAGTCGAACTGCGCGCCGCGGTCGCCGGTCGGCGGCGCGGTCGGCCGAGCGTATTTACCTACCTACAAGACGTAACTAGTCGAGTACCTACCGACGTTACTTGGCAACGAGTCCACGTGGACCGATGCGTTCATGCGTTGTGATTGGCCGAATTTTCCCGGCGCGGTGACTCTTCTTACTGATTGGAACGTTAGACATTGAATGAAAAATTGTAGTAGAAAATCGTAGTAAACGTATTTCGTGAAATTTAAAGGAATAACCAGGTGTTCTCGTTTTGATTTTGGCAAACGATGTAGATTTTGACATTTTCGTAATTTTTTATTGTTGATTTTCAAATTGACAGTGCCGATCGGTTCTGTTATCGAAACTGGGCCTAAACCTTTCCGTTCCAAAACGACTATAAATTCAACCAGTATACATAATAAATTTAATTATACAATTAATCAAGTGTTACGTACTGCACGAAACCCTGCCAAGTTCTAATTTAGAAGTATCATTATTTTAGATATTTTTAACCAAGTAGGTACCTACGTAATTTCACAACCACACCATATTTTAAGTTGGGTGTATGGTAAAGTGAATTTCGGCCATATGGACCGTTGACATGAATGCGGTGGTGGGTAATGGCTGGATTCGAAAGGTGGAGGTCTGAGTGTGGTGGCGAGTCTTGGGAATGGCAAATGTTTACCAGTGGATCAGGCTGTTGATGAAGAAGATTATGATCGATTTTAAAGTACATCTAAACTTGGCAGTGGATTAGATTTCAACCCTTTTTTAGGCGAACAATTAGCCCATAGGAACTTGGCCTCCTTTTCAACAGGGATGTTTTTGGTGAGATTTCAATACTTTTTTTCAAGAAACCGTACCTATTTTTTCTTTATTATGCTTTAAAGTGTGCGTTATGTATACATGACATTATTTTATACCCCCTCCCCCTCTACTCCCCCCCCCCCTCTTCATTGTATTCTCATTTTATCACTGATTCATAAATATTTTTATAAAAATATCGATTTTCGATTAAGCCAACTCAAGCGTTATAATATGAAGTCCACGTTCACAGCTTACATACTTCTTAATAATATTCGTGCAAAATTTTCAGTTTAATCAATTCAATAGGTTAATCCCCAATTTACATAGTTTATTAGCCTTCTGCTTACCCCCAAGTTTATTTAGTGTGATTATATATAAATGTATATTAATGTCATAACATTAAAATATAGCTTATGTTTAGAATATAACCGGCCAAGTGCGAGTCGGACTCCCGCACGGAGGGTTCCGTATCAAAATACAACAAAAAGTCGTACCTATTTGTTGCATGGGAGCCCCCCTTTTTTCTTTTTATTTAACGAGATGGAAAATCCTTAATGGATGATATGCCGGACTCCTCTCTCTCAACAAGACAAGCTCTCGAAAGGATGTCCCAGTAAAGGTCCATTTTGTTTCAATTATTATTTTTTTATGAAAATACAATGCTCGATATTCTGTGAGTATTTCAAGCGTCTACTGGTTGCCCTCATTACCTATTAACACATAGCAACGCGCGTCTTAGACAGTTCGCGTTGCTCTATAGTGTTATACAACTCGCGTCTTTAGACAGTTCGCGTTGCTCTATAGTGTTATACAACGCGCGTCTTTAGACAGTTCGCGTTGCTCTATAGTGTTATACAACGCGCATCTTTAGACAGGTCGCGTTGCTCTATAGTGTTAACTATCCTTGTATAGATCCTCTACGGTAGGTATAGTATATATTTCAAAAAGAGTTTGTGAACCCCATAGATTTAGAATTTTTCGGTGAACCCTATGTTTAATTTCTTTTTCAGAATATTGATGACATTTGAATGATGACATTATAAACACGTTATACGTCTACAACATAAATTGTGTGTTTGTACGTAAATTGTTTATACTGGAGAAAAATCTAAAATATGGACTTTACTATTTCCTATGAAATAGCTATCTTTGAAATATTACATCTACCTAAAGTAATCTGCTGAAAGCGTTGTTCATATTTTAAAGAACAATTATTTACGATGAAAGTCGAAAAATAAGTTAGTATGTGACCCGTATAGTGTTCAATCATGGCGACACGAAATTAATGTCATTAAGCAACATTTGATTGTGCTATACCTCCTAAAGTATTCATTTAATTTGCATGGTGTAAAGGGCATTGATCTTGATGAAATGTTCAAATTAACTAACGTATTTAAATTGTGAAGGATACCTTATTACCGAATATATAAGACAAAGTCGCTAAAAACACCTTTGTTGTATGGTAGCCCCCCTTAAATATTATTATGTTTTTGTTTTCAGTATTTGTTGTTATAGCGGCAACAAAAACACATAATCTGTAAAAATTTCAACTCTCTAGCTATCACCGTTCATGAGATACAGCCTCCTGACGGACAGACAGACAGACGGACAGCGACGTCTCATGAATATGGTCCTGTTCTTTACCCTTTGGGTACGGAACCCTAAAAAGGATGACTCACGCTACGCCCGTGCCGGGTCCGAGCCGAGTGCCCGCCGCAGCAAGGTCAATCTTACAAATATTATAAATGCGAAAGTTTGTGAGTGTGGATGTTTGTTACTCTTTCACGCTCAAACCGCTGAACGGATCGGGCTGAAATTTGGTACAGAGACATTATAGTCTGGAATAACACATAGGTTACCTTTTATCCCGGGAATAACTTCCCGAGGGAACAAATTTTACGCGGGCGAAGCTGCGGGCATCAGCTAGTATTATATATATTTTGTGTGAACAAACTCACGTTAAACCATAGATTTAGAATTTTTCGCGCTAAATCTACGCGTTAAACCGAGCGGCAACTGAGTGACAGCCGAACTACGGAAAGCGCTCGGAAACAACTCGGTCCGCGTTGCATGAATACAGTGCCGCCGTGCTACAGCCGACACTTGGCTCGGACCCGGCACGGTCTAGCGTGAGTCATCCTTTAGAATGCTTGCTGATCTCTAAACTACTGGACGGATTTGATCCAAATATTTCACAAATATGAATAACAATATTCAATGTGCAGTATTGACTTTTCCATAATTTGTATGTATAGATAGAGCATTTGATTGACATTAATCAAAACCTTGACAACATCTTTCTCAAATCTGATTGAGTTTTTAAAGATGACATGTGTGAAAATAAAAAGTAAATTAAATCAAAAGAGTCCTCTCATCACTAAGAAGTATTGATACAAATTCGAATCAAAACCCCCCTAAGAAAATAATTGTTACCCCCTTTTAGCCATGTTCTGGAATGAATTTCAATAAAATACGAAACACATCTTCCATCAATTATGTTAGAGATGATTTATGCAAAATTTGAAGAAGATCCGACCAAGGAATCCTGTGGTCCCATACAAACTTTGTAACCCTTTTCCAACTCACGCTTGACCAATTTCTTAAATTTCTCAATTTTTCGTTAATCTACATATAACACCCGATCTGTGTGCCAAATTTCATAACGCTAGGACAATTGGAAGTGGCCTAGAGGTTTTGATGACCGGTCAGTGAGTGAGTCAGTCAGTGCCAAAATTAGCTATATTCACAGGGTCATATTTCAGGATCTACTAAAGCTACATCTATGAAATTTGGTACACTGCCTTAGTACTAGTATATGATTACGTACGTACAATTTTATTTCTGTACTTGCAATAGGCACTGAGCTACAGGGGGGTCAAAAGTGGGTCGAAGCGGTTCGTGTAAATAGAGTACGGCATGCGCTCGGCCTGTTGCTGGAACTTGGCCTGCGCACTGCCGTGCGCTTAGATATTATATTTTGTAAGCACTCCTTGCCCAGAAGACTCAAGGGTTTGTAAACGATTACTAAGTTAAAAAGCTTTCGAAATGGCTGGTCCTCGGATGGGTAATCTATTAGTGACATTTCGAGCATTTTCAAATTTCTGGAGACAAGTTAAGTCGTTGATTCAGGTGGCCAAGTAACATGGGAACGTTGAAAGTTGAAAGCCTTTATATTGGTCAAAAGCAAATGGCGAAATGTGTAGGTCTAAAATGTCTTTTCTTTTTCCTTACGTGAGGGAAAATCATCATGAATGTTATCCTACCGACTAAAAATGACTCCTACCAACTAAAATCCTCACGTGTCCTGCTAACAGCCTACGGTTGGGAGCCCCGGGTAAGCCCTCGGAAGGATACCCCAGGACTCCTAACAGAGTACAACATGTCTCTATCTACCTCTTCGAGGATAGAGACGTGACTATAATGCAATGTTTGTATTAATTGATAAGCAATGAGTACCTTTATTTTACCGTAAATCCCCACAGCATCAAAGTCTTACCCTTTATAGCTCCGGATGGTGTCACTCAACCGTGTTACGTCCTGATAAATGTAGGCAGATTCATGTTTTAAAGAATAGTTCCATTAACCAACTAGGTACTCTTTTAGTTTCACAAATGACACCAACGACCCAGCTCTTTGACTACGTGACCAAATGCATGCTTTGACGTGTCAATCAATGTCAGCCAGGATCAAAGTGCATTTATAACACTAAATGGTTTATGCAGGTCAAATAGGTACTTTGTTGAGGCTTAAATTAGCTTTACATATCTTCTATGTATATAAAAATCAATGCCACTTTTCGTTGTAATTTTATAACTCGAGAACGGGCTCACCTATCCGAACCAAATGTTTAGGCTTTGTTCGGACTATTTAGTGGATGGTTTATGTGAAGTTTGTACAAAATCGGTTGGGCGGTTCTTCATTTATCACGCAAACGAAGTTGCGCGGGTCAGCAAGTTTTATAATATGATTTCTTAACTTTTAAACTTTCGCGTTGCATGATAACCTGTCAATTTTAAGGTATGATCGCGTTAATACCCGTTTTAAATAATTAATAATATTAATATGATTTTTTGTTTTGATCTAGACGTATTGTTTTGAAAATCTTAAATGAAAAGCCATAGTAGGATTTCCGAAGGCCCTTATAAACTTTGAGAGTCCTGGGACATCCTTCCGAGGGCTTACCCGGGGCTCCCAACCGTAGGCCGTTGGGCATTACGTGAGGTTTTTTAGTCGGTAGAAGTCCGTAAGATTCGGTAGAAGTAAGTATTTGTACACTTCAAGTATACTGCATTGATGTAAAAGAAAATATTATAGAGAATGTAAATTCTAATCACGATGTTCTAATTTCTAATCACGGTATCTGTGGGCGAACGCCTACGAAAGGTCTCGAGAGATATTTATGACTTTTTTTATTGAAGATTGGATAGAATCCTCCCTAATATCACATGTGCAGAGTCCGGAGAGGCTGGTAATCTGTCGCACAGGTTTTCGTAGTACAGATGCCAGTATATAAATTGGTATCGAAGAAAATGTACCTAAGTATTGTTATTAAAAATTGTTATATGAGAGAAAATCAAATAAAGATATTATTGAGTACTCTTACAATCTTAAACCATTTAATCCATAGGCTAGGATAAGACCGGGATTCCTATTTTATTCTTCGCCTACCACATACCTACTTCTTAGTCATATAATAAATGCGAAAGTTTGTGAGTGTGGATATGTGGTTGTTTGTTACTCTTTCACACTCGAACGACAGAGCGGATCTGACTTAAAATTAGATACAGGGATACATTATTGTCTGGAATAACACATAGGCTATTTTTTATTCCGAGAATAAGTTCCTACGGGAAGCGGGAACGGGACCATTTTATAATTTCTATGCAACTCCTGCGAAAAGCAAAAATAATCTCTACGACCTAAGGTAGTATAATGCCAAAGCAACGTTAACTTATTCTTGTAACCAATATAAATGTAAGGACGGTCAGGTTGTACAAATTTATTTATCAAATAAACCCTTTTACTAAGATTAGCTTCGCTTATTCGTTAGAGCAGAGCTTTGTTTCACAAATTCAATGTGTTTCTCGACCTCACAATTTCGACCTTGCTATGATCCCATAATCGCTCAACTGACCTTACTGAAATCAACTCGGGGTGTTTTAATAATACTACGTCATTCATACAACAGTTTTGTAAGCAAAATAAGTGCGAATATTGTATTTTATGGCTGTCTCGATTGCGTAGTCGTTGTGTATAGAAATGCTGTTGTAGAGGTCTTGCGTTAAAATCCCGGGTCGAAGTCGAACCAAGGTTTTATTCCCATAAGGAAAGTAAAAGTAATTTTCGATAAACAAAGCCTGTTTAGGTACGCTCCATAATATTTTTGTTCAAACCATTACTATTTTATCCTCCATGAAACTGTTTCAGGATTAATAAATCAAGGCAAAAAAAAAGTTAGCAAGTAGGTACTAAGCTTACTACCTCTAATATCTAGCTCCGCTAAAAGATCAAAGTTAATCTTCGTGTCCTTTTATCGCAATATTCTAAGTAAATTACTCCTTATTTTACGTATTACGTCTTTGCGAAGAAAAGGCCTTGACCTGAACGAGCACAGAGCACATACCACTCTCTGAGAGAAACGGTATTACGGTCATTTTATGCCACTAATAATAAAGTAAGGTATACTAATAACCTTTACGCCAATGACAATAAGGTTCATAATCATAATGGTAAGTTAAATAAGGTTCATTTTATGGTTTAAGCGCCTCCAATAGTCTTGATTACTCTATTAAGCTGGAGTTGTGATCGAGTTCTCCATTCTTTGTTTATATTGTTGTGATTATTTTTTCAATTTATTAATAATATTTTAATAATGTACTAATTAATCTACTAATAATAATATTATGCTAAGTTGCATGCTCAAGGGCTGAATATGGCGGACTCAACTTATGTATCTAAATGTTTTTATGTAATACCCATATTCGCAACAAATAAATGAATGAATGAATAAAATCTTTCCACATTAATCGAAACTGATTATCGTAGCGTTGCCTATGGACATTTGCAAAGACCGGAGGTATAGCGTGTTGAAACGGATAAGGACTAGAATCTAGAAAAGAAACGGAGGAATACCCCAGGACTCCCAACAGACCTACGGCTACCTAGGGGGTTCGTGTGCTATCCCGCGTCTTGGGAAGGTGTATGTGAGTCCCTCACGTCGTCTAAGGCCTGTAAGGACGGTGAGCAGCCCCCTCACCGTCCTCAGGCTCCCGGTCATGGAGGCCAATAGTCTTGGGGGCAGTTGGTCCTTTTTTTGTAGACGAAAAATTTCATGCCGCCCGCCCCGTGGAACATAAATTCGTCTAGGTATGTACGTGTATTACAATTATTATCCAGTTCACCGAACCGACTTTGATGTATTTTTATTTCATACAAATCCCTTCACTCCTTGAGAAAGCTATTGCCTTGTTTTTTATCAGCATACATTGTTAGAAATTTGCCGTGGGCAGAAGCTAGTATAATATATGATCAAAATCATAGATATAGAATTTTTCGCTACAAAACCGCCCACTCGATGCATACTAACCATTATTGTAAATCATTAAAAGTAATCCAGACTTCAACAACAAACATAAATTATGAACCTATTTAGTTTAAAATATTACCTAAGGAATGTTAAATATTTATAAACGTTTTCGGCCATAAATTTAATAATATGTGAGGCGCAGAGTCTAAACCTAACTAATATTTATTAGGATAGTACCTAACTACATTTTTTCGACTTTACGAATGGTCAACAGAGTGATCTTAGCTGAAATGGTTCTGGTTTTCTTTTAAGGTATGGAACTATGAAATTAATTGTATGTGATTTTAGGGGCTTTCTTCTGGAAACAAACTCCTGGTTCTATGATTGGTTCAACTATAATTACTGTGACTTAGAAATATGTATTACATAAAGAGGATTAAGTACTTCGATAGTTTGTGAGTAGGTATAGCCGTACTAATGTAGGGATGTATGTTACTCTTACACGATCTAACGACCGAACAGATGTGACTGTTTGGTAGAGAGCTGAATTAGTCTGGAATTACACATCCGATATAATGTTTCTATCCTATCACTAAAGAGAACAGAATTCCGCCCGGGCACAGCAGTAAAAATAAAGCATTCCATGAAATGACCCTACAAATTGTTCACTATCACACGTTTAATACGCATTATAATAATAAGATGCCACTTACTTCCTACTTATAGAACAGAACAATACCTACATATACCTACACTATAAAATACAGTTTGTCATAAGCTCAATAGCTCTGAATCGCGAACTCTCAACACTATACAAGGCACCCTCGATACAGGAGAGGGCGGAGAGCCCTCACTCCACTTAGACAGAGGGTGCAAGTAGGTACCTACAGTTTTGTGTTTTTTTTTGAGACGCAGTTAAGAGTGGCATGGTGTGTAATTGTGAATGTGTGTATTGTCGGCGAAGACTTATTTGTATGCATTCAAGAAATAGGGATGTGTGCGTTTCCGCATTAAAGTTGAATAAAAAGGAGGGATACGATTTTTTTGTGAAACGTTATGTTAAATGTCTTATAGAACTTTAAATCGAAAAAAACCGTCGAATTGAGAACAAATTCCTTGTTTTTTTGAAGACGGTCAATAAGGAGCAAAGTATCTATAGAAGATACATGTCTGGCCAGTTTTCTTTCATCAAGTGTGAAATTAGCTTCTTTTTATGAAATACATATAATACAAAGTTCGCCAGGTCAGCTAGACCTGGCGAACTTTGTTCCGCCATTTCAAGCTGACCCGAAATTATATTTTTTTTTTTTAATACAAACCTTGACCGGGCTATAACTAACACAAAAAAAAGTGTTAGCGAAATCTGTCCACTCGTTCTTGAGTTATAAAATTACAACGAAAAGTGGCATTGATTTATATATGTATGTAAATATAGATTTAAAAAAATACAATCTGTGATTAGATAAAGAGAAAAGGGTGAATTTCGGAAGTTCCTTGAATATTCAATGACTTTAGTTCCGCCAGTTCCGCAGAGCACGAAAGCGCGCAGTTTTTTTTTTCAGGTACAGTCAAATGTTCGATGTTATATACTTACTAGGCGATTAGCTGGAATCACAAAATAAATAGTAATCCTCGCCATAGACTGTTGCTAAAAATGATAGTTTGTGAAGATGTTCGGATATTTGGATGTGTGTTACCTACTCAATTACGCTCTAACGAATGAATGAAATGATGTACGAATTTGGCTGAAATTTAGTACAAGGATAGATTATAGTCTGGAATAACTTAAAGGCTTTTTATCTCTATATTTATCTATTCTAATATTATAAAGAGGAAAGCTTTGATTGTTTGTTTATTTGTTTGCACGAATTGGCTCCGGAACTACTGGACCGATTTGAAAAATTCTTTTACTTTTGGGAAGCTACACTCTTTGCGATGAACGTAGGCTATTTTTTATGCCCGTATTTCTACGGGAACGGGAACTACGCTGGTGAAACCGCATGACGTCCGCTAGTCTACTATAAAGATAGATTGATTTCGACTGATTTTTATAAAATGGGATCCAATTTCGGCAGTCTCCATTACTTTTCATTGAACTGTCACACACACTGATTTATTGATTAGTTTAGTTCGCGGTTCGGTAAAAGTTGGATGACAAATTTCTTTCCTATAGGTACCTATCGGAAAAAGCCACTTAATTTCGATGTTCGAATTTTCCCCATGTTAATTTTTTTAAATCAAATACTTATGGGACGTTGCTAGACGTTTTTGTAGAGTTTATCTCAAAACAATCGATTAAAACTTGTAGACAAAATTTTTAGGTAAAAATAATAAGAAAAGTTTCTGGAATAAAAGGCGATTAACCCTCGAACGAGACTGTTCTTATAAGTCCAACAATATAAATATATTATAATAATAGTAATAATATTTTTTTATTTAAATTAAGTCAAAATACAACAAAGCAGTATTACAGAATTGTGAGTTATTACATTTATATTAGACCTAATGTAATTTTAACATGTATCATTTTAATATCATTCTAACTTGTATATATCAGGCTTCCATATTGTCAAAGTATCACCAGAGTAACCAAACTTCCGATGAACCTGTGAATTTTAGTATAATCATCACTCAGGAAGTGAGCAGTATGAAGATCAGAATTTTCATAATTTATAGCTAAGAACCATGTCAGTCACATCGGCTTTTGAATGAAAAAAAAACCGCATCAAAATTGATCCATCCGTTGTGCGCTACGATGCCACGAATAAACACACAGACAGACATCAAACTTATAACGCCCCTCGTTTTTGCCGCGGTTTATAAAATAATAATTAAAATATAATAGATTAAATAAAGTCAACATTGTACTATTTAAGTATGTAAATTAGACTAGTTTTACTAAGCATTGACTATCATTAGTTTACGTGTCGATGTTCAACTAAACTCCACAAGACCCTTCAAACAGATTGCAACACGATTAAGGTTTTAGTACCTACCACTTGTTTGTCTGTACCGCAACTCAAGTGAACGCTCCAAGACGTGCCTTTTTTAGGGTTTCGTAGCCAAATGGCAAAAACGGAACCCTTATGGATTCGTCATGTCTGTCTGTCTGTCCGTCTGTCTGTCCGTCCGTGTGTCACAGCCACTTTTCTCCGAAACCATAAGACCTATGCTATTGAAACTTGGTAACTAGATGTATTCTGTGAACCGCATTAAGATTCTTATACAAAACTAGAAAAAACGCAGTAAATTTTGGGGGTCCCCATACTTAGAACTGAAACTCAAAATTTTTTTTTTCATCAAACCCATACGTGATTGGTATCTATAGATAGGTCTTCAAAAATGCTATTGAGGTTTCTAATATCATTTTTTTCTAAGGTGAATAGTTTGCGCAAGAGACACTTCCAAAGTGGAAAAATGTGTGTCCTCCCCCCTCTAACTTCTAAACTAAGAGAATGATAAATCTAAAAAGAATATATGATGTACATTGCCATAAAAACTACCAAAGAAAATTAGTTTGAACGAGATAGAGCTGGTAGTTTTTTTTTAATGCGTCGTAAACCGCAATTTTCGGTTAGAAAAATCACTACCACTGCGAACGTGTTAAAACATCAATCAAAGTTACAACGAACGACAAGAACTTTTATACTATGTTACTTGCTGCTACGAAACCCTTCAAGGGCGAGTCCAACTCGCACTTGGCCGGTTTTATTTCTAAGACGTCTGTGGACGTCTGCAATTGATGATTGGCACTATATTTTGAAATTTTGTTTTCAATTTCACAAAGCATTTGACCTGTCATACGTTGAGTTATTATATCTAGGTATACTAATATGATAAAGAGGAAAGATTTGTTTGTTTGTTTGCACGAATAGGCTCCGGAACTACTGGACCGATTTGAAAAATTCTTTCACTGTTGGAAAGCTACACTCCTTGCGGTGAACATATGCTATATTTTATTCCCGTAATCCTACGGGAACGGGAACTACGCGGGTGAAACCGCGTGACGTCCGCTAGTTAGATATAATCCGCAAAAAATCAAATTCATTTTTAAGTCTAATATAAGAAATTCATTTATTACCTTTATTTATCTGTATTTGGGTCGCAAAATATGTGTACCGAATTTCAACAATCGGTATTGTAAATTGTGTAGGGATCGTCCAGCCACAAAAGCGGTACAGGGTTTTTTTTGTTAGAGTTTCAAAACCCTAAGGCTGAGCGCAGATTATAGTCACGACAGTTTTAAGACAGACTTGCCTCACATAGACAAGTCAGTTTTAAAATTAAAACGAAACTGTTCTGTCTACGACACGTCGCACACCTTAGACAAAACCGTTTTGTCTACGATACGCATCACACGAACACCGTGGGTAGGTACTGTTCGTACTGCCGGACGTGTTTTAAGGCATAACCGCGTACTGGTTCAGTACCCAGTACGCGACAAAATTTAGCAAGACCCAAGACCATTTTCGGACGCGATATACCGCTCGGGCGCGTACAGTCGACGTTCGGCCGCGTCCGAGTCCGAGATAGAATATATTATACTATCTGTAGTCCGAGCGACCGGGTGACCGGATTGATGCACGCTTGGGAACATTTTGTTCCGTAGTGTATCTCAACTTAAAGCGTACGAGTAGTAAGTAAGGAATACTGTTGAATGTTATATGAATACTTGAGGCACGCCTGCCAGCTTATTGGGCTCAGGAGATGGTCAAGCGACTTGAGTCAATATCAAGTGTACATACACGTCGATGCATACACACGTGCAAAGAAATCATGCACACTGAAGCTACTTTCATTCATATTTTAATCGACTTGTCAAGTGCATATTGACCATATAAGAGCCCATTAGTCAAGGCACGTGTAGTACCTGCCAGATAATAATACATTAAACGAATAATATTTATTATTATGATAAATGAAGAAAAAGTGACATATATTATTTTTTTAATTATCTCGAAAACGGTGCGTGCTATCGTAAAATTAATGGCAATTTTGACCCCCCTTTGAAAGCCCCCATCCGCCAAATATACATTGCGAATAACGATTTTTTATACCACTAAGGTGGCATAATGTTGCCTGTAGGTTTATTTGTTGGTTTGATATCAATCGTCAAAAAGGGTCCATGCTGGCGGTGTTGCAGTCATCCTCATCAGCTAGCAGTTTCATATAAGAGAATGATTACAAGGTAGATTTTATTTCGAATCGCCATCAGAACTACAGTCACTAGTCACACCGATGAAAGATGATTGTCTAATGAGAGGCTTATTTGAAAGAGAAGAGGACAGAACGAATGCCAGAATAACTGTAAATGACGTAGTGCTGGAACAGGTGGATGACTTTGTATATCTTGGATGTGCATTTAGCAGGGATGGACGGTACACCGCTGATGTAGAAAAGAGGGTAACTGCGGGCAATAGTGTGAATGGAGCGTTAGGCAAACTTTTAGGTACCAAGGCCTTAAGTCAAAAGGCCCAGCTCGCAGTACACAATGCGGTGATGATACCTACGCTAACGTATGGAAGCGAGAGTTGGGTATGGCAGGAAACGCATGAAAGTAGAATAAACGCGGTCGAGATGCGCGCGCTACGCAAAATCTGCGGAGTAACGCTCGCAGATCGCGTTCGGAATGAAGATGTAAGAAAGAGAGTTGATCTGAAAGAGAGTGTCGGTGTTAAAGTAAGGAAGGGCATGCTACGATGGTTCGGGCATGTGGAACGAATGGGAGATGAAAGAATGACAAAACAGATATGCAACGCAAAAGTGGATGGACGTAGGAGTCGGGGAAGGCCACGACACACCTACAACGACCAAATTAATCGTGTGTTAGTAGAAGGTGGTGTCAAGAGCCGTAGGAACCGACGTGCATGCATGAAAAGAAAAATGAAAGTTGAAGAAGCAAGTGAGGTGTGTATGGACCGTGCCGTGTGGCGCTCGGTTCTTTCTGCCTACCCCGCAAGGGATTTGGCGTAAAGATAGTTAGTTAGTTAGTTAGATTTTTTTCTAAATCTTGTATATCGAAAACCGTGCGTGATATCCTGATATTGCAAATACAACAAAATTTTCATCACCGTTAAGAAAGCCCCAACCAACTCGGCCCCCCCCCCCTTATTTTTTGCAAAGCGGGAATTTATGAAGGTCAACAAACCTGTCAGAACAATCAGAACGCTGTATGTACTTGTACGAAAGACCGGGTACTGGTCCGGGTACTGTTCGAATGCCATATGGCACGGTTCGGAAAGCTATGCTATATGTCAGGACATCATCGGGTACTGTTTTGCGCAAGACAGTTTTGTCTTTGATGTGCGCGCCCGCATGCATATAAAAGGGAAGCCGACAATCGTTAGTCAGACTTTTTTTTTTTTTTTTTTTTTTATACCACTAAGGTGGCAGACAAGCATACGGCCCACCAGAAGGACCGGTGGTCACCGCAGCCTATGAACGTTTGCAACACCAGAGGTGCCACACTCGCGCTGCCGACCCTGTAAAAACCTTCTAAGACCCCTTTTGAAGAACCCCATACTGTAGGCGTTTGGGAAAACCGAGGCAGGGAGGTCATTCCACAACCTAAGCGTGCGTGGAAGAAAACACCTATCGGATCTAACCGTGCTGAAACGCACCGGACGCAGAGTGTGAGGACTTGTCGCCTTGTAGGTAAAGACAGCTTTGTCTAAGAGACGTTTTGTTCTAAGTGTGCGCCTCTCTATTTATCTCGTAGAGAGATAGTCTGTCTTAAAACTGTTGTGACTATAGTCTGCGCTCAGCCTAAAACTACGAAAATAACGTTTTAAAAACAAACAATCTACAAATTCAACGTCCACGTTCTAAATTTATAAATGCAAAGCAGCAATTTGTTGTTATAACTCAGTGTATCTAAAAATGTACCATTGTTTACAAAAGCGCGGGAAAATGAGGGGCCATTCGATCGGATCGGTTTATCGCCGATGTAATCGAACTTAATGATACGATCATTTCAATATGTAACAAGAGTATAAATAGGTATAGCTGTGCCGAGAATAACGTGCCGATTAGAAAGATGGATGGTTCGAAGGTAAGAGTTATTAAGCTAAGCGAATGGAAGTAATTAATGACATTTATATAGCTCGATAAATAGGAGGAGGGTTAAATGTAGGGAGGGTGGGAGCCATATTGTAATTAGTAATGAAACGTAGGTAAAAATGTGAACGATTAAAGAAAAGCTCTACCTACCTAAGTACCTAATAAAAGGCTTTTCTTGATTTTTTTTACAGGCCAGGGATGCTGGATGATGCGGGATACTGTTTGCGGGTAGCACAAGAGTTTGTTCCGCAGTCGGTGCCAGTCTTTAGGAGAGGCCTACGCCTAACGGTAGACGTCAATTAGCTAAGATGTACCTAAAACGAAACCTCAGCGTGCCAAAATACCCCACAAATTTGGTAATAGAGGCATTCCAGTATAATACAACAATGTTGTAATTTTGACATTTCAAACGCCATGTTGTCCCCTGTAACACGCAACTTACTACAACCGTCACGTACAAGCGACAGCTCGTATTAGGCTGACATATTTGTACGCTAAATCACAATGTTCAAGCTTGGTCACGGATAATTTGAACAAATCCTTACCATGCTTTTTAGGCTGAAAATGACAACATTTATTGCGCGTATATACTGAATTACTTTCATAATTAAGATTGTCTAACGGACATTCGCGTCAAAATATTAATTCCTTTTGGTTTAAGCGCCTTTTCAATTGAATCTCTTTTATAACTTGACCAATCAATCAGCATTTTTTTTTACGTGTGGAAATCCTACATGGATGCTATGCCGGACTCCTACCGACTAAAACCACACGATGCCCTACAACTGTCTACGGCCGGGAGTCCCGGGTAAGCCCTCAGAAGGATGGCCCAGGGCTCTTCAACCTCGCCTATGGGGTTCGGGTGCTATCCCGCGTCTGGGTAGTTGGTTCGGGTGTTAACCCGCTGCTAGGGGAAGGGGGGGGGGGGGATTTGGGTACTGTCCCACCACTATCACCACTATGAGGGGCAAAGAGATATTCGCCATCGTCTTGGCCTACTTCTATAAAATCGCCGAGCAGCCAGCCCACCGTTCTCAGGCCAATCAATCAGCATAGGCTGTGTTCCATAGGGCACTCCACTGCAGAACGTAGGCCTCTTCTAAATTACGCCATGAAGCAAACAAGTTATGGAGGGCAGACCACGACTTGGTAAACGAGAGGTAGGACCTCCCTCCGCCAGATGGACCGCCGCACCAAGGAATGACTGGATGCAAAAGACGTAGGACGGTGTAGTGTGACGAATCAAGTGTAGAATGCATCAACCTACCTACTTCCTTGAGAATCTAAAACGTGAGTAACATGTGTAAATGTATACACGTGTGTAAATTCATCGAGTTCATAGGAAGGGACTTCCCGCATTGCACAAAGGCTGCAATAACATCGCAAATTTCAACGTTATCCTCCTTTGAAACAAACTTTCAGTTTTATGATCCAACCGGAATATCTTCACCGTTGTTTACTTGCCTGGCCTGGGAAATAGCGGGATGTACGACATCTTGTTTACTATGTCTGTCTGTTTGTCTGGCTAGCTTCATGTCTGAGAGTAGCCAGAAATATCCGTTTCCGATTGTTTATAGGTAGAGCCGGTTTTATATTCGATAGTAAAACGATTCATGTAATGATGGACTGAGTATTCAGTATTTAGGAATTAGAGATGTGTATTCTAAATATTCTAATGTAAGTAGATACAGCATAAAGGTGATCAATCAAGTAACTCCTAGGAATAATCAAATCAGTCATTTAGCCGTATTGGGCGAATGATTGGCTGTACTGTTCCACTCTGGCTAAAGCGGCTAGCACAGGGTTTTGTATCGAGATTACTAGTACAAGTACAAGTGCCGTTATTCAATATGTTTTGTATCGAGCTTTCCTCCTCCTTGTCATGACCTTATTCGATAACCAGAAGATGCACCACTTCCAACTTTGTAAAAAAAAACTAACTATCTTCACGCCAAATCCCTTGCGGGGTAGGCAGAAAGAATCGAGGGCCGGCACGGTCCATACACACCTCACTTGCTTCTTCAACTAACGAACTTCTTCAACTAACTTCTTCTCCATCTTTGTAATATTAGTATAGATGTAAGTACAGTCAACTCTAATAGTGAAGACCCAGTGGGCAAAAAATTCGCATGTACGTAGCGCTCGCGGGCACTCACACTGTTGCCACAAATTAGAGATAGTAGAGGATACGTACACAAAGACAACTCATTCACAGGTCAGGCGGTCTTAATCAAATTTTCAATACTGATTTGTTCGCGAGTGTGTGTAGCAAATGACTATTGAAAATTTGAAAATACATACATGAGTTTTCCATCTGTACTATCTCTAATTTGTGCTGCTACTTACCCTGCTAGGAGATAATTATGTGCAAATATTTGTGTGACCCATAAATGTTTGTCTTAAGAGTCTGGGTGTTTCTATGTATAATATGTTTGTATTTAAAAAGTATATGTATAAGTATTAATATCCGTGATCTGATATCCATAACACAAGCAGGTTATTCCTAGCTTACTTTGGGATCAGATAGCGTTGTGTGAAATGTACGTGAATGTTTATTTTATTTTTATGTGCATTTTAGTCCTTACGCTGGAACTGGACCTTTGAAAATGACACCCTATCACGATTGAATTTATCGAATATCGATTGAGTTTTCCATCTGTAGTGTCTGTACTATCTCTAATTTATATCTAGACATACCAAGACTAAGTAGGTACCTACTATCTATTTATTTATTTGTTTATTTATGCGCATACACACAAGTAACATGAAATGGAAATAACAGAGAGAGTGATGTACAATTAAATACAAAGACACTACATTACAATAGCAATCTCTTCCAGGACCTGAGACAGGAGAAGATTAGAAATAATTAAATGATGTGTGTGCAGGTTAATAAACTTACATATACTATGGATAGGTACCTAAATGCTATCTTTACATGGGGCAATCAAAACATGATAATTTCCAAAAATCAACTTTATTGTAAACATAATTCCCGTACCTGTCTAAGCCAGAACTGCGCAGTGAAGAGATAAAATTCATCAAGCCACTCACTAAACCAATCTCGAAGTGACCCTTCCACGCCTTGTCAAACCGAGCAAGTCGGAGGAGGCCATCCTATATTTAGAAAGCAGGACAACCTTGCGAGTGGCCTGGCGTAACTTCAGAACTTAATTATATAGACTGGACCGAATACGGAGCTATTTAATCTTGGGACGTTTGAGACGAACGTCTCATGTAGAATACATTTATTTATTTTACATTTTAAGTAGGTACCTATATAAATCGTGGACACCCCGTGGGGAAGACGAAAAAAACGAAAGATCCACTTTATGTGTAGGGATTTGTCCTAAAAATGTTATCCAGGTAATTGTTTATATATCTTCTATCTATCTATCTATCTACCTTCACGCCAAATCCCTTGCGGGGTAGGAAGAAAGAACCGAGCGCCACACGGCACGGTCCATACACACCTCACTTGCTTCTTCAACTTTCAATTTTTTTTTCATGCATGCACGTCGTCGGCTCTTTCGGCTCTTGACACCACCTTCAACTAACACACCGATGTATCTTCTCAGAAATCATATTCGCATTTTTCAGCAATTCTATCTCTACTTGTAAGTAGGTAGGTTCCTACTAAAAATTGAAAAAAAAAGCTATAGAATTTAAATTACAAATAATGTTTTAGAAAATTCATTAGATTTCTAACTGGTACAATACTCGGGTTGAGATATTTACTCAACTAATCTAAAACGTTTTCAATAGAAAAGGATCATATTGCCTAAAACTACATAAATTGGTAAGTACCCTTATTTTATGAAAGGATTAGGAGTTTCTAATCTAAATTGACCCTTAAAAAGGTTTCAATAATGCTGGATAATCTAACTTTGCAAATATTTATTCGAGCTACGAAAGTGAGTTGTACTAGTTATTTCAAAACAAATTGTTAGAAATTAGTTTCAATGTGAGGACTCCACAGGCTACGCCCACGTTTAACTTAGGTATTCCATATTAATTCTCGTAACTTTTACATGGACGAATTCTAAATACCTAGGTGAAATGTGGGCATATTGTATGCCTCTGTTTACCCCTTCGGGGCGTGACTATATGTACGTTGTAGGCACTATTAAATACTCATTTTATTGACCTGTACGACCCCAAAACGACGCCTACAAATCCCCAGTATGAAAGGCCAGTATGAAAGTGCGAGAAGCATAAAAGCGCGACGAGTATATGGTACTAGAGGAATAAGAATGAAAGATGATAGAATTAAGTTTAGCTAGTTTAGATTAAAGAATGAAAGGTCGGGAAAGCGTGAAAGTGCGAGAGGCATAAAAGCGAGAACTGGAATGATAAAGAGAATATGGGTGAAAGAGGATTAGTTTAGATAGGTTCGAGATGCCGGGGGACTGGGGGCGCTACCCATGATGGACGTAAAAAGGCCGGCGACGCAGTGACTCGGTATGGATGGGAGCATGAGAGTGCGCCCAAAAGTGCCAGCACTGCCGTTTGCCGAGGCAAAGAGTAGTACTCACGAAACGGGATTATGTGCCCCCGCCCCCCGACATCTCTTGAAGTAGGTAACGAAGCCCCGCGGGGCTAGCCTCTATGATTAGTTCGCTAGTATGATAATTGTATCGATAGGCTTTGCCCATGGCAGAGGTGCAGAAAAAAAAAAAAAAAAAAAAAAAATAAGTTTATTAGACATTAAAATTAATTCGCTGGATTTTGCGTAAACCCGACACGACGAAAAGAAATGTTGCAACCCTTTAGTTTCGTATTTTCAATTTTCATGTTTACAGTATTAAAGATTTATAAACATTGATTCAGAGAGTTTCAAAGATTGTCCGGCATGAAGTCAGTGGGCCGCTGTTGCCGCAGTCTTGTTCAATACTTGAGAGCAAATTGCAACATTTTCTGTGAAACTTCTAAACTGCTAAGAAAATTTAATCAATTTCAGTTCCTATGACAGGCCTGTGAAGAAATGAATACCGTTATATTGAAGTGCTTGGCTTTAATTCCTCTTTTTAACCGACTTCAAAAAAAGGAGGAGGTTCTCGGGGTATTTTTTTTTATGTATGTCAAGCGATATTTCCGTCAATTATAGACGGATTTCAAAAATTTTTTTTTGTTGAATAGGGGTTACTTCTGAGGTGGTCCCATTTTCACCAGGTCAGGATCTGATGAAGGGATCCAGGAGCAATCGAGGGCAACCACGGAAAATTGTAGGGACAACTAGTGCGCATGTTAACTTTTTAATTAAGTGCTTTAATGTTCTACATTTTAATGAAGGTCTGGCGTCGATCTGATGATAGAGTCGAAAGACAGTCGAGGGCATTCCTAAACAACTTACAGTAGTTATCTTGTGTTTGGGCTTGATTGATTTGTATTGATGAGAACTTTACACCTAGATTGATAGATCAGACTTAACAAAAAAAAGAAAGTTCTCAATGTTTTATGTATGTTCACCGATATTTCTGTCAATTATAGACGGATTTAATTTTTTTTTTTTGTTGAATAGGGTTTATTTCTGAGGTGGTCCCATTTTAACCAGGTTATGATCTGATTATGGGATCCTGGATAAATCTAGGGCAACCACCGATAATTATAGGGACAACTAGTGCGTTTGTTAACTTTTTAATTCAGTGCTTTAATGTACTACAGTTAATGAAGGTCTGGAGTCAATCCGATGATGGAACCAAAAGACAGTCGAGGGAATTTCTTGACGATTTACTTCTTTTCTTCAATATTATATTGAATAAAATCTGACAAATCAAAATACATATTACTTTGTGCTAAGTAAATTTTATTTTTCAGGATTTGTTCGAAGTCGGTTCTATTTTATATTGAAAATTTTTTTTAGTAAATTATTTATATTGGGAGTAGTCTGATTGATAAGGTTCTAGACATGGAAAAGACAAAATGAAAATTGCAAAAGCAGTCTCTAGCTCTAGCTAAACATAACTGCCTCTAGTCAGGCCTCCGTCACTCACTCAAAATCGCGCGCTATGTACCTACCGCTCGGCATCTCCCTGGGGGTACAACTGGCAGAGGGCTGCCGGACGCCCGACTGAGCGCTCGCATCGCACCGCACCGCACGTTTCCCGCGCTTACGCTTCGAAATACCGAAACCACGTAATTATTGTGCAGTGGATGGGTGTAATAGTACAAAAACAAAAGAAAATTTGTCGTTTTTTAAATTGCCGAGAGACGAAGAAAGCTGAGTAATATTTTAAATCTTATCAATTTGAATGTTTTTACCATTTATTTGTTTGAACATAAGTAGGTAGGTGATAAGTATGTAAATCTTAAATTAAGGAGTTATTTGAGTCAGGTATTATAAAATTGTTGTTTTTATAGGCAATTCAATGTTTTATAGAATTTGTAGGTAAATAGGTTTTATAGGTAGTCGAAGCGCTCGTGGCCCCGGGGACTCAGTGTTCTGTAATCGATCACTGTAGTAAGCAACTTTCACTATGGCCAGTTCTTGGATGGGTGACCATTCATGTGACCACTTTGTGACCTTTATTTGAGCGTTTCCGTGCTTCGGAAGGCACGTTAGGCCGTTGGTCCCGGTTGCCAATAAAATAGCAGTCAGCCAAGTTGAAGGCCTTTACAGGCGGTTTGAAAAATTTAAACAGCTGAGGGTCACAACCTGTACTTGGTACAAACTATAAAAAAATGAAATGTGGGCATCTAATATGCCTCTGCCTTCCCCTTCGGAGATCTACGCGTGACCATATGAATGTGTGTGTAAAATAGTAAGGTAGGATGGCCGGGTGAGATAGGTGAATAGCCGGTACTTACGCTAAAGGTAATGTCAGTTAAATTTAGATTTCTTTGATATTTTATTTATGGGTAGGCATAAGATAAACAATATAAATATAAAGGTATACCTACCTACCTACTGTGATTCATAATTTATTTTTGGTTTTTACGTGTATTTATAAAAGCGTGTTTTTCTAGGGTTTTTTTAAACCATTCATAATTTTTTTCCTTACATTCCATTACATTGTTAGTTACATACACGTCGACCTACTAAAAGCGTATTAAAACATGGTTGATTTGTAACATTTGTTTTATTACAACACTCATTATAGGTTCAACCCTAGCGCATTCTTACGATGACGTCACTCGCACAGCGGGCAACACAGTCTCGACGCTATGAGCGCCTGTTTAAGGTACAATTCTTCTCGTTCTGAGCAGCAGGTATTATTATTAAAATTTTGTAGGCTAATATAGCGTAGGTATTGTCGCTTTTGTATGGGAGTGATGTATCTGTTACGTAGTAACTATTTAGTAATCTGTGCTCTAGTGGCGTTGGTAGTCGGCGTAGTCGGTAGTGATACCGCCTGCGGCCCTGGAGGTCCTGGGTTCGATTCCTGGGTCGGTCCAAATATTTGTGTGATCCACAAATGTTTGTTTCGGAGTTTGGGTGTTTTCTATGTATAATGTGTATGTATTTAGAAATATATGTATAAGTATGTACCTATATCAGTCGTCTAGATCCCATAGCACAAGCTTATTATTAGCTTAATTTGGGCTAGATGATGAATGTCCACAAATATTATTATAAGTACTAAAGTTCCGAGATATCAGAAATTTTAATAAAACGGGTTATTATTAAAAATAATTCTAGCAATTGCGCTCATGGTTAGGTAAACATAATCATAATAAAGTTAAAGTCCATTTTCAGTACCTACTTGGGTACTTAGACATTAAGTACCTACCCAAGCATAAAATGGGCCTGAGGACAGTGAGAGGACTGCTCACCGTCCTTACAGAAGCAGGCCCATGATGGCAGCGTGACGTGAGGAGTTCACGCACGCCCCAGAAGCGGGATCATACCCGAAACCCCCCAAAGACGCGGGATATTACCCGAACCACCCCCTGGACAAGGCCGCAGTGGCGACCGTGGGTCTGTTGGGAGTCCTGGGACATCCTTCCGAGGGCTTGCCCGGGGCTCCCAACCATAGGCTGTTGGGCGTTACGTGAGGTTTTTTAGTTGGTAAGAGAGATTTTCCCACACGTTAAAAAAAAACCAAGCATAACACAATGTTCAAACTATTGTCTTGCAACCCTACGAAATAGTCAGTTATCAGTTACATACGTACCTTACCTAGTTACTTAATGACTTTAAAATTAGTGTACAGAACCAAATGATAACGAAATAACTAATACGATCTGTGTCGTAACTTTTTATGAATCCTAGTAAGATTATAAATGTGAAAGTTTGTGAAGATGTTTGGATGTCTGGATATTTGTTACTCAATCACGCTCTAACGGCTGAACGGATTGAGCTGAAATTTGGTACAGAGATAGCTTATAGGCTGGAATAACACATAGGCTACTTTTCATTCAGGGAAAATGTTCTCACGAGAAGCGGGAACGGGTACGAATTTCACGCGGGCGAAGCCGCGAACGTCATATAATAGACAATGAAAATGGACAGCAGTTTCCTCTCCCCATTTCGGAATTCAACACGTAGACAGACTTTCTAATAGCACCTAGACTAGTCATTACTTATTTATTAAAATTTATATTATGTTCCCTAGCTAATGCCCGAGGCTACATTCGTTTTGTGAACTATTCTCGTACTCGTGCCATACACACAAGAAGTTTCCGGGATAAAAACTTATTTGCAGTGTCAAATAAGATCTGTATACTTCCTAATACATACATTCAATATGACTGGCCTCGTGGTCCAGTAGTTAGAGTACCTGACTACGGGCACCCATGAAAAATCTCTTTGTGTGACATATTGATTTGTTTTGTGTCTGGATGTAATTTATCTAGTCTAGATCCCATAGCACAAGCTTGGTTTGGGCTAGATCATGTTGTGTGAGAATTTCCAACAATATTTATTTACTTTTATTTAAAAATACAAAACGTCATTGATCGCTGATAATTCCAGTTTTGACAGCACCTCTCTTATAAGATTTCCAATCTTAAGAAAACACTTGAGAAAGTACGTAAAAAATAAATGACAATATTAAACTACAGCTTTTCAGCCTATAAATTACTGAAAATATAAAAGCCATTCATCATTAATAGTCGTGATAATGTCCAAAACATCGTTAATAACTCCGAGAAATCCACATTCATCGCAATAGGGTCAGTTTTGATTGATTAAGTTGATAAATTGCCTTCGACAGACGACAGAAGAGCTCCGTTCGATGCCGAGCAGACACCCAGATGGCAAGGATAGCGTCATAGTAAAAAGATAGACGTAGATAAGTTATTTTAAAGGCTGGTATGTTCGAAAGAGACTCGTCTTGGGGTGAACTTTATACTAGGAAATATTCTTCAATTTGATCTGATAAAACAATATTATTGTTCTTTATTAGATACTGTTGCTTTTTTAATGTATCAAAACACGATTAGGAATACTTTGTTCGATCGAAATCGCTCTCGAAAAATGAGAAATATTGCAAAAATCTTAACAAGTAATGTACTTTTTCTATCTAAATAAATGAGTTTAATTCTCATAAAAACTTGTCATAAAATAGAAATAGCTCTTTATAGATCAATTTTTAGGGTTTCGTAGCCAAATGGCAAAAACGGAACCCTTATAGATTCGTCATGTCTGTCTGTCTGTCTGTCTGTCTGTCTGTCTGTCCGTCCGTGTGTCACAGCCACTTTTCTCCGAAACTATACGGCCTATGCTATTGAAACTTGGTAACTAGATGTATTCTGTGAACCGCATTAAGATTCTTATATAACACTAGAAAAAAAGCAGTAAATTTTGGGGGTCCCCATACTCAGAACTGAAACTCTAAAATTTTTTTTTCATCAAACCCATACGTGTGGGGTATCTATAGATAGGTCTTCCAAAATGCTGCTGAGGTTTCTAACATCATTTTTTTCTAAAGTGAATAGTTTGCGCAAGAGGGACTTCCAAAGTCGAAAAATGAGTGTCCCCCCCCCTCTAACTTCTAAACTAAGGAAGTGATAAATCTGAAAAAAATATATGATGTAAATTGCCATAAAAACTACCAACGAAAATTGGTTTGAACGAGATAGAGCTGGTAGTTTTTTTTTAATATGTCATAAACAGCAATTTTCGGTTAGAAAAATCACTACCACCTGCGAAAGTGTTAAAACATCAATCAAAGTTACAACGAACTATAAGAACTTTTATATTATGTTACTAGCTGCTACGAAACCCTTCATGGGCGAGTCCAACTCGCACTTGGCCGGTTTATTTACGGCTAGATTTTTTCTTAAAACCCCTCAGAATTTATAACAGTAATATAATGTATTAGAATCGAATGAAATCCGGCAAAAGCGTACGCTGCAATCGTTCGAATTGCCTAGGATTTGTTAAGGTCGAACATTGCTCCCCGTGTGGCTTGCATAATTGCGAGCGTAGATTGGAACTTTTGAGTGCTTGTTTTTTATTTTTGTGACTGTGCATTTTGAGATTTTTGTAGGTATATCAATTGAAACAAGTTTTGACAACGCTATCATAGTAAAAAGAAAGAAATAAGTTATCTACGCGTAGCCATAGTCACTACGCGTAGTGACTACGAGCATCTACGAGCAAGGCACACATACTTTTTGACCAAAGTGCTGTACTGGAACGGCAAAGTGCTGTACTGGAACGTCAAGTTTGGCCAAATAAGCGTGCCCCACTCGTACCATTACACAGTATCATCGATGAAAATCAAACACCGCCCGGTGCATGTATTAGTATTAGAGGACTAGCTCATAAAATGTCTATGTTCACCTGGGATTATGTAGCTTTCCAACAGTGAAAGAATTTTGCAAATCAGTTCAGTAGTTTTAGAGATTATTCGATGCAAACAAGCAAAACCTTCCTCTTTATAATATTAGTATAGATAACTTACTTCTTTCTTTTTACTATGACGACGCTGACGAAACTTGTCTCGCTCCAATACGCCTCGGGCACCGCGTCGGGGTGGAAGAGGGATGGTGAATCGGAGATAAGTACACAAACATTACACTATAAGTAGGTTGATACTTATATTATGTAGTATCTACATCTGGTTGGAGTTTCATTTCTTTGAGGGATTCGTTTCGTTGGATTAGACGAGTTCTTGCGCCTTATTGACAAACAACCACCGGAAAGTGATTCAGAATCCAATAGATTTGAAAGCGCGATTTAAATATCATAAGTAGATCGTGTTTTGAAATCCGATAGCCAAGAACAAGTTGTTAATGATCATCGGAAACATTATAATTGTCAATACTAATATTATAAAGAGGAAAGATTTGATTGTTTGTTGGTTTGTTAGTTTGCATCAAGTAGGCTCCAAAACTACCGAACCGATTTGAAAAATTCTTTCACTGTAGGCAAGCTAAACTATCTCCGGTGAACATCCCTACTAATATTATAAATGCGAAAGTAGCTCTGTCTGTCTGTCTGTCTGTTACACTTTCACGCCTCAACGGCTGGAGCGATTGAGATGAAATTTGGTATAGGGATAGTTCAAGGCCTTTAGAAGGACATAGGCTACTTTTTAACCGACTGCGCAAAAGGAGGGTTATGATTTTACGCGATAACGACTTCTACGTGGTATTAGCCGCGGGGAACAGCTAATAGGATAATATTTTATTCCCGTGATCTCGTGGGAACGGGAACTACGCGGGTGAAGCCGCGTGACGTCCTCTAGTTTGTTAATAAAGTGACTGAATTAGACAACGTGACTCTATACACTTTATCACAGAATATAGTATTATCATAGTAAAATCACAGAACTAGCGGACGTCACGCGGTTTCACCCGTATAGTTCCCGTTCCCATGAGAATACGGGAATAAAATATAGCCTATGTTCCCCGGGAAGAGTGTAGCTTCCCAACAGTGAAAGAATTTTTCAAATCGGTACAGTAGTTCCGGAGCCTATTCGATTTAAACAAACAAGCAATCAAATCTTTTCTTTTTTTATAATATTAGTATAGATAATTTAATAGTATTATCATAGTAAAATCTAGTATAAGCGTAATTTAAGGTCGGACGCCCTCTAGCCAGATGTACCGATGACCCTGAAAAAGTTGTTTCATAGTAATTAACTCTATCGCTCCTAAAGGACCGAGTATCATCCAAAAATAAAACAAATTACATCGATAAAATCATAAAATCTAATGAACATCGCATCGTTAAAAACAAATAAATATTGTTCTACTATACTTAGACTGTAATTTCAAAATATCGGACAATCTTTACTAATCTAAACTAATCTTATAAAGAGGAAGTATTTGATTATTTGTTTGTTTGTTTGCATAGGCTCCGAAACTACTAAACCGTTCTGAAAAATTCTTTGACTGTTGAAAAGCTACGCTTCTCCGGTGAACATTGGCTATATTTATTGCCATATTCCCACGGGAACGGGTGCTACACGGGTGAAACCGCGTGATGTCCGCTAGTAATTATAAAGCGGAAAGATTTGAGTGTACGTTTGCTTTGAAGAGGCTCCGAAAGTAATGAACCTATTTGAAAAATTCCTTTGCTGTTGGGAAGCTACCTACACTATCTCTATACGCGGATGAAACCGCATGGGAACCGTTAGTATGATATAAATTGGCGATTTTTTTTATATTTAGTTCGCTAAATTGACGTCGCCACCAGCCTGCTGGAAAGCCGTGGCTCATCTAGCGATTGGGGGCCACTTCTGATAGTGGTCCTCAAGATGGCGGCCCTGTGATGTGCCTCTTTACGCTCCTCTTAAATAACCCGGAATTGTAAAATGAGGGAAACACGTGTGCGGGCAGGTCGGTCCATGACAGAGGAACGATCTTTTGAACGCTCAGTTCTGACGAAGATTCTCTCCACTGTGTGTGAGTGGCATCTTTGCCCGGCACGTGTTGTTCGGGATCGGAAAGAAGAGGGTGGGATCAGGTTGAAGAGCTCTTCAGAACATTCGCCGTGATACATTCGATAGAAGGCAGCCAAGGACGCTATGGTTCTTCGCTGCGCCAACGGTTCGAGGCCTACCGTCACCTCAGGACAACCAATTATTCGGACAGCACGTCTCTGCATAGCGTCAAGTGCGTCTAGTAAGTACCTCGCCGAGTTATCCTATCTATCCATCTGCGTCTTGTACAGTAAACATCTCTGATGTAGCGTGAAGTACAGTCTCACCTTATTTAGGACTCCTAGTTTTCGCGAGGCCAGCCCAATACAACGCTCAATGTAGTTTTTGTGATTGAGCTCACGCCGGACGTCATAATTATACCGAGGATCTCCAGGTTGTCCTTTAGTGAAACCGTAATGCTCTGAAGAGAGGGTAGGGGTAGGAATGGGGACTTATTAGCTGTAAACACACATGCTTGTGTTTTTCTGGCATTGAACTCGACCAGGTTGTCTGAACCCCATTTGGCAATATGACCCACAGATCCGACACGAGTTGCCGTCCGATGTATAGGTCGACCTTTCTAACAGCTCAGCCGCACTTGATATGAAACAGGTTAGGACTCTAGACATATAATTTCAGTAAGTAGCAATATGAATACTATTTTCTTTATCGTGTAACATTTCAGCTACTTAGAGCCGGACGGGACCCAGACTAAGCGACCCCAATTTTAGTAGCACCATTTTTGTAGTACCTACTTACTTATTTTTATGAACTGTGGTAGCACTTTGTTGCGTACCTACTTGAAGTTTTAGTCATGGTTATATTTAAAGTTATATTGACCGATAGGCCAAGTTAAAGGCCTTTATAGTCGGCTTGAAAAATTTCAACAGCAGGCAGTCATAACCTGCAACTGTCTATTTTAACGCGGCAATACGCCTCTGCCTACCTCTTCGAGGATAAAGGCGTGACCATATGTATGTAGGATAGATGGATAAAAAAGATTTCAATTAATATTTAATTTTCAGATATGGATCTCTACATAGCGCTTGCTCAGACAGGAATTTGATTTTCTTTAGGGTAGGTATTCTGGGATATCATTCCGAGTGCTTACCCGGGGCTCCTGACCGGTGGCAGTGGCCCACGGGTAAATTGGGTAAACCGGACTTGTGTGATTTTAGTCGGTAGGAGCATCCATGATTTTCACACTTAAAAAAGGGTACTAGCAAAATCTATAAGACAGTTGGTTGCGCTAAATAAATGACTACCCTTCTTTTCTAGCCGAAGTACGCTTAGATATTGAATAAGCTCCCTGCTTCGGTTTACTCCAATAACGTCTGCAGTATAGGTCTTTGTGTCTGATGAGTCTATAACCACAATTTAGAGATAGTACAGATGGAAACCTACATAACACGAGGCACACATAGGCAACTCATTCACAGATACGAGGTCCGGAACCGACTTTTCGATACTGATTTGTGCGCGTGTGTGTGTAGCAGAGGGTAGGTGTGAAAAAAAAGTATATACATGAGTTTTCCATCTGTACTATCTCTAATTTGTGCTAAAACTACTAGTGTTGTAAAGATTTACCCCATCAACTTTCGGAAAGGTGGACTTTGTACCACTATGATGAACTTAGATTTACCCGGGCGGGACTCCTGGGCATAGACATAATGGCAAAGTGGCACCGCGTGGTTTTAGTGGGTAGAAGTCGGCATATCATCAATGAGGCTTTCCACACGAAAAAAAAGTGGTACAAAAAGTTTCCATTGCGGATATAATTATACCGACAAAAAAATCTCACGCAACGCCCAACAGCCTATGCTTGGGAGCCCCGGGTAAGCCCTCAGAAGGATGTCCCAGGACTCCCAACGGATATATTTTGGCTAGAAAACGTTTATGCACATTATTTATGAATGTATGAATCTGAATACAGCTTTATTAGCAAAACCCATGACAGTAACATCGTAAATGTTATCTCATTTATTGTTTATCGCTGTTTTGAGGGTCCCTCAAATCAAATGCCGCCATAAAAATGTAACATTTTTGTGTTGCTGTAAAAAAAGTACTAAACATAACAAACTGGGGTGGAATATGTAATGAAAGAATGATTTTAACATAAACGAGGGAACAATATCGTTACAAAAGTATTTAAATACCTCTCTCTCACGTGAGTGAGAAAAAATGATATGGTGTGCGAACACCATATCATTTTTTTGATGCCACGGCGACAGACAAGCCCGCGGCCCCACACCTGATGGACTGTGGTCACTGTAGCCGATGAACGTTTGCAACACCAGAGGCGCTACATTCACGCTGTCTACCTTGAAGAACCTTCTCAGACCCCTTTGGAAAAACCCATACTGTAGGCGTTTGGGAAAACCAAGGCAGGGAGATCATTCTACGATCTAAGCGTGCGCGGGATAAATGCCTTATCATTATAAGCAAGGGTATGGAGCCCATCACTTGGGAGTCCTGGGGTATCCTACCGAGGGCTTACCCGGGGCTCCCAACCGTAGGCTGTTAGACAGAATACGTGAGGTTTTTTAGTTGGTAGGAAAACGTAAAAAAAAAGGTATGGAGCGCGTTGCTATCCTTAATTCTTTGTTAAAAAGTGACAGCTATTAACTCCCCATCACTGAGGTAGCAGCTAATGGACACTGGTCGCCATAGGCTATAGAAAAGTGGACCATTGTAATACTAGAGATGTAATCCGTATTATACTGGACCTGCCGACTTTATAATGCCATCTTGAATCTCTCACTGGAGACAATGGTGCAAGCCATGATCTCCAGCGGGAGTAAGTGGGACTCCGCAGCCTCCTTCTGTGAGCAGGTCAAGCTCGCGAAGGAGACGACGGGGAGGAAATGGGAGAGAACTTTCCCACCCGAGTTCCTCATTCTCAGACAGAGGTCTTCGCCCAAGATGGTTGGTCCCCGGGAGGACTATGGTGTGAGGATAACTTTCAAAATACAGAAACGCTTGAATTTGGAAATTACATTCTTCTATCTTATCATATCATTACCTACTCTAGCTTATGATGCTGAACGTAATAATCAGATGATAAGTACAACACGTTACCCCCTAAGTGCGGCCACAGCGGTAGCCGTAGGTCTGTTGGGAGTCCTGGGGTATTGTTTTGTGTACCTACCTTTTAAGAAAGTTTTCATTTTCTTAGCAGTCTTCTCTCCCGTCCTAAACAAGATCTTTCTCTTTTATCAAAAACATACTTTAATCCCAAAATAAATTCAACAGTTTACAAGTAATCAAAACAAACGATAACTCCCGACGTACTCGAAATAATTGTCCTTCAACCGTTCGCGATCCACGCAGACACAATCTCCTAACTAATTTATAACATTACTGTTCACCCTATTTCATGATACATTGCTGGGTAAATACGACAAATATTTAGAGCTATTCAAAATGTTTGTAGACAGACGTCGATGTATGTTAAAATATATATATGGAGAGTAAACGCAAGTCTGAAATTCAAGGGGTGTTATCGACCGCACGCCCCCTGTCTTAGGGGAACAAACTAACTTAAACAAATGCCCTCTGTGTAACAAAAGAAGATTTTACTAGAATGTTTGGAACTTACAATTTTATTACCAAAGTATTGTAAATATTTGCGAAGAATATTATCTGTGTAATAGTTTCTTTTAAAGTTATCTAACAGGGAAACTTTTTCATGGATGGAGAAAAATACTTTTATTTTTATTTTGGGACTAAGGTCCTATGGGAAACGGTACCTGAATATTTTATCAAGCGGGATCCACGGGAATTAACTAGAGTTATAAAAATACGGATATACTCTGTTTGTCTGTTACAAACCTCTGATTCGATTCTGATGAAATTTTATAGAGAGAGAATAAATCTTACGAAAGTATACGCTACTTTTTAGGAGAGAAAAAACCGGCCAAGTGCGGGTTGAACTCGCCCATGAAGGGTTTCGTAGCAGCAAGTAACATAATATAAAAGTTCTTGTAGTTCGTTGTAACTTTCATTGATGTTTAACTCGTTCGCAGTGGTAGTGATTTTTCTCGGCGAAAATTGCGGTTTATGACGTATTCAAAAAAAACTACCGACTCGATTTCGTTCAAACCAATTTTCGTTGGTAGATTTTATGTCACACTTTATATATTTTTTTTTAGATTTATCGTTCTCTTAGTTTAGGAGTTAGAGGGGGGGGGGGGACACTCAAATTTCCACTTTGGAAGTGTCTCTTGCGCAAACTATTCATTCTAGAAAAAAATCATGTTAGAAATCTCAATAGCATTTTTGAAGACCTATCTATAGATACACGTATGGGTTTGATGAAAAAAAAATTGAGTTTCAGTTCCGAGTATGGGGACCCCCAATATTAACTGCTTTCGGTTCACAGAATACACATTACCAAGTTTCAACAGCATAGGCCTTATAGTTTCGGAGAAAAGTGGTCGTGACACACGGACCGACAGACAGACAGACATGACGAATCTATAAGGGTTCCGTTTTTGCCATTTGGCTACGGAACCCTAAAAAGGCTTGAAGGGGGAGATGAAAGTTTGTACTCACAAGAAAATCTTCACCACGCTGCCGGAGCAACTGGCATAGCTACTTGCATTACATCAAAATAAACTACATTTCATTAAAAAACCAACTAAATTCTTATTCAACAACTCAACCGACTCAACTCAAATTTGCTATTCAATACAATACATATTCCAATTGTTTTGCGGACCTCGAAATGGTACATCGATGATAGCGGAAACCTAAAAGCCAGGACACGGCAGACCGCATTAAGCCTGCCCAAAGCCCCCGGGGGCGGTTTACCGCACCGCTGCGCCAACCGTTTTACCGCCTCATATCGTATGAAATTATAATTAAAATGACGGCGTTCTGAAATGTATTTCCAAAACACTGTTTATAATTTTTACCTGTATAATATCACAAAGAGAGATATAATTTATCTGTGGTGTGTATGCGTATATGTGTGTGTATCTATGTATTTTAATATGTCAATATGTATGTATATATTATGTAGCATGTACAGATGGACATATTGCCTCCAATTGTCATACCAAGTTTATTATTTATCTGTTTATGTATTTCGTAATAATAAAGAGTTTTTGTATTGAATTGAGATTTGACCTGAGTGGTAACTAGATCAAGAGGCAGGTCGACTTTGTATAGGGGATTTGTCGTTCTTAAACTAAATTTTAGCTGTGATGACGACCTTTTCGGGCACGCACATTATACTCATGCAATTTTTTTGTTGTTGTCTGTTTGTTTTATATATTTGTGCGTGCCGAATAAAGAAATTATTTATTTATTTAATTTAAGTTGTGTTTCATTGTCACATTAGCAAACCAAAATCCAGGTACTGACAAAAGTGAGCGACGAATTTCCTCTAAATTCGTTCTACAATTCCTTTAAGAAAGAGTAGGTAACTTTTCCTTGCTCGTAAAATTTCACATTTAACATGTTATTAGGAAAATGAGACGACGGCCATATTACTCGTGAATATAGCCCGTTTGCTCTAAGTTTGCCTCTGGCGTAGAGGCGTAGTAGAGGAGGCGCCCGGCAAACTTAGAGCGAACTGGTAGTACATTCAGCGAAGTGCCAACGTCGCCGAAGGCTGTTTACGCTGGCTTGTATATTTTGTTTATCTACCCTCACTAAGCGCTGTTCACAGTGAAATCTACCTGCTTTAGCCTTTTCAATGTCTGTTGAATTTCAGCGCAGAATAGGTTTAGCGTTGCAATTTCCTTCACACTTCGACAAAGTAATAGTTTTATTTGGTCAAAGTTTTCACATAATATGTACTTTGAAATACGAAAGACGTTCTTAAAACTTGATATGATATTTAATGTTTATTAATAAAACTCTGCAACGAGTTTTTCAGAAAGGTCGCCCCAAGGCGTACGAGTATTAGGCGTACTTAATGCTGGTTATACAGTATAATTCACAGCTGGTGTGCAGCAGGGCTTGATACCTAGCTTAGCAGTAAAAGCAAAGCACCTACAGGTTCAGGCACAACGACATTATACTAGTTTGGATCCCAGCAAAAAATCAGAGTACCTATATGTTTCTTACGTTAAAATTTTTTGTGAAAATTTATATGTACGTAACGTACCTACATACCTACTGTTCCTTAATTTGTTACTTCTATTTAAAAAGAAATAAGTCACAAAAAGTCAAGTAAAAATGTTGCAAAACAATTAAAGCTATTTTGTTGATTTAATTTACAATTAACGCAGAAAACATTACCGACTTTATAGCCAACGTTACGTTTTCTAAGACATACGATTTTTATCAAACGAATGGCCTACAAAGTTTAAAAATAAACAAACAGTACCTACAAGTGGCCTTGTGGGCACACAATGGCCGTTGTAAAGTTTATAAATGAAAATCAACATTCATGACTTTTAAAATATTAGTAAGTATGTTTTAGTACCTTTTAGCTTTTTAGGGTTCCGTAGCCAAATGGCAAAAAACGGAACCCTTATAGATCCGTCATGTCTGTCTGTCTGTCTGTCCGTCCGTATGTCACAGCCATTTTTCTCCGAAACTATAAGACCTATGCCATTGAAACTTGGTAAGTTAATGTACTCTGTGAACCGCATTAAGATTTTTACTTAAAACTAGAAAAAAAGCAGTACATTTTGTGGGTCCCCATACTCAGACTGAAACTGAAAAAAAATGTTTTCGTCAAACCCATACGTGTGGGGTATTTATAGATAGGTCTTCAAAAATGCTATTGAGGTTTCTAACATCATATTTTTCTAATCTGAATAGTTTGCGTAAGAGACACTTCCAAAGTGGAAAAATGTGTCCCCCCCCCCCCCCCTCTAACTTCTAAACTAAGAGAATGATAAATCTAAAAAAAAAAAATAATGTACATTACCATAAAAACTACCAACGAAAATTAGTTCGAACGAGATCGAGTTGGTAGTTTTTTTTTAATACGTCATAAACCGCAATTTTCGCCTGTAAAAATCACTACCACTGCGAACGTGTTAAAACAACAATGAAAGTTACAATGAACTACAACAACTTTTATATTATGTTACTTGCTGCTACGGAACCCTTCATGGGCGAGTCCAACTCGCTCTTGACCGGTTTTATTTGTTGTTATAAAACTTACTGCATCGCCTGTTAAAATAATAGGTACCTAGGTATCTATTTTGTGTGAAAACTCTTATGGACTCTTACGACCAAACCACGCGATGCCCACCAGTGCTTACGGCGGAGAACCAAGGGGTATGTCTTACCTTGGCTCTCGGCCCGTTTCAGTCATCGTTCTTTCTACGTCTTCGAAATCGGTCGTTAGGTATAATAAATGGTGTGTCACACTATATTATGCCGTGAACAATGATATAAAAACTATAGATACGTTATAGACACTTAAAAATGGCAACGCGTAAAGAAGGTAATTACCTGAAAATGTGTGACGCGGCTGTAGGGTTAGCGAAAGTTGTATTAGCACTGTTTTAAATTCTGTAAGTAAAGAAAACTCGAAAAAAACACGCCTTCATGTATCTTCACATGATACACAAGTTACACAGCAACTGTTCAATATAAAAACGTGTCATTTCATGCGTAAGTACAATAGAAATAATAATAATATTTCATTTTCTCGGATCGATAAAATGGCGGCAAGCATAATATGGAAATTGTACTCTATAGTCTGTGGTTCGGCGCCCGCGACCCGTAAGGGGATGTCGGGGAGATTTTGTACTAATGTTTTATTTTGCTATTTAAATGTTTTTTTTTATTAAGGTAATTTTATTTCTTCAAAAAAATAATGAAACATAATAATAATATATTAAGATTATTAAAATGATTTAAATTACAAATATTTGGATTACTTACTAGGTACTAAATTATTAGATACTTATTAAATAAATGTTACTGTATGTTATTGTTATATTTTTATTTTGTGACTTAAATTACGTTAATAATTACTAATCCGATAAACAACATTGAAATTTTATAAATTTAAATATTACGTAAGTGAAATTCAAGTTTCCCTTCTTCCCCACATTCCTCTGATATTGACTTCATGCATGCTACCACAGATAATTTATAGAATTCTTTTTTTAAATTTATAAAAGTTTAGCTGTTTTTGAAAGCCGCAATGTTCCTGTATAACGTGTCTATATATGATACGTCTTTGGCCGTGAATACTTAACTGTGTCACATTTTCAACCAGATCAGCCTATGGCAGTTCACCGCTGTAAGCAGGCCTCTCCCAATCTACGCCACAAGACTCGGTTCTGCGCCTTCCGCATCGTATCCCAGGCTTCAAACTTTTCTAGATCGTCGGTCCATCTGGCGGGTTGACGTCCTACCCTACATTTGCCAAGTCGCGGTCTCCACTCCAGAACTCGTTTGCTACACACGTTTGTCACATATTTTCATTTACCTTAAACAAGAACTTACTCAGAATAACATAATCGTATCATATCAACTTGCCGCCATTACAAATCGCATGAAAGTTCCAGAGACACGTAACGTTTTTTTTTTAAATTGCACACATCAATTATAGTTTGACCACAACCGCTGTACCGCTCCTTGCGTATGATTTTGTACGCAAGGAGCGGTACAGCGGTTGCGGTCAAACTATAGCCACCATTTTCAGGCTGAGGCCACACTGTAGTTGGCCGTTGTGGTTTCTATCCTCATAATGTCCAATTCTAACCTCAAAATGTTAGAAACCGCAACCGCCACACGCAGTGCGGCCTCAGTCATAGTGTCTGAAAGGTTAAAAAAGAAAATAATACATATCATTGCCTAGGTGTAGAGCTCTCGTATTGGCTGCCTGGCAAAATTAATTGAACGTCACTGGTGGCTTGGCGAGATGGAATCGATTGAGCAAGAAAAATATTTCGCTTATTTCATTTACGAGTCAGGTAATACGATCACGTAATCTTCAAAAGATAATATTGAATGAACGATTTATATTTTTATACTCGTCCGAGGACTATTTATTTGATTTTTATATAACTGCGAAGTGTTGATGAAATAAACATACACTAGGTCCTGCTTATAGTGTACTTGTATTAAAAAAAACATCCCTACTAGTTTCATTACAGGTATTACTTCTACTAAGTAAATATTTTATCAAGATCCAATTAACGGGAACACAGAATAGAGGTTAAATTCTAATTTACTAAGTTTCTAATTTACGTTAAAGAGATAATAAGTAGGTAGGTATACATGTGGGGATACTGCGCTTCTCGCGGGTGAAGCCGCGGGCATCTGCTAGTCTAGAACGCCTTTTGAGTAAGCTGAGGTATAAGCCCCGCACGTTGATATTGCGCTTGGCGGCCATCTTGGTGACCACTTGGTGACGTATGTCCGTCGAGCAGACAGTACTAAAAAAAAAACCGTACGCAGCTTCGCAAGGCCCGCGCCAGCTCGCGCTACGTCACGATGACGTCACTTAGCTGTCATTATGACAAGGTTCCAGCGCATTACCAACTTGCGGGGCTTATAGGTACTAGATATACACCTCCACTTCACCAGAAGTTTTTGGTCACATATAAAAGAAACTTCTTTAAATGGTTCCGTACCTCAAAAGGATAAATCGGAACCTCTATACGATCACTTTGTGATCCGGCTTTGTGTCTGTCTATCAAGAACCTCTTTTATCCCGTGAAAACGTTTTAACGTGATGAAAATCCTACATGGATGCTATGCCGGAATCCTACCGACCAAAAACCACACGTATTGTACCTAACAGCCTACGGTTGGGAGCCCTGGGTAAGCCCTCGGAAGGATACCCCATGAACGTAGGTAGGAACGAAATGAAATCATCACTATTATAATTGAGAGCGATTATAATAGAAGCTGTAAAAAAATCAAACTTCTAGGTTAACGCAGAAACAAGTTACTGCCGTTATGTGTATGTCGCAGAAACGTTTATTTAGACACGCTCAAGGGAATATTCGGTGGGCGAGGCCGACTCGCGCTTGGCCAAATTTTTACGCAGCTTAAATAAAAACGTTTTCAATAATGTCCATTACGTTAAAAAATCTTTTTTGACAAAAATATATTTTTATGGTATCATAAAATTGCTTATCACAACGTATCTCCCCTCCTTTTGAGTATTGTAGGGCAGTTTTATACTTCGTTTGGGAGTGAGGAGGTCCCCGACCTCCGATATTACAGGAATAGGGAATAACTTTGCCCCACTTTGCATAATCATTGATTTGCATGTGAATACCGCCCTGAATATTATTATAGGTATTGCTAACCTACTGTTTGTCTATATCTTCGCTAATATTATAAAGAGGAAATATTTGTTTGTAAGTGTTGGAGAACTCAATCAATTTTCAGCATTAGAATGCCATGTAGGTACCTAATTCAGATGTAAAATGGGCTATGTATCATCATTCTCAAAGGAGCGAAGCAGTAATAAATCAACGATTCGGGTAGATAAGAAAAGCTTAACGACCCTACAGGCCTACAGACTTACAGACCACTTCACTGCAGCTGAACTAGTAGCCTTCTCTCATGCCCGCCTTCCACTGCGAGCGAGTCGGACCCATTACGGACTCCGCTATACTCGTAATTATGATTTTCGATACATGTCATGTCCGCTTTGGTGGAAGGACATGTATGAAAATCGTCGTTACGAGTATAGCGGAGTCCGTAATGGGTCCGACTCGCTCGCAGTGGAAGGCGGGCATCAATTTCATTTCCTAAGGGTTTTTTTTTTACGTTCAGCTCGCCAAATAGACCTCGCCACCAGCCTGATGGAAAGCCGTGGCGCATCTAGCGATTGGGGGCCGCTTCTGACAGTGGTCGCTCCTCTTAAAGAACCCGGGATTGTAAGATGAGGGAAATACGAATGCGGGAAGGTCGTTCCAAGTTTTTATAGTTCGACAGAGGAACGATCTTTTGAAAGCTCGGCTCTGGCGAAGATTCTCTCCACTGTGTATGAGTGGCATCTCTGTCCAGCACGCGTTGTTCGGGATCGGAAAGGAGATGGTGGGATCAGGTTGAAGAGCTCTTCATAACATTCGCCATGATACATGGGTTTGGTCTTGCTGTAGTACAATAGTTTTTTTTTAGACTATTTAGGTGGCAGACAAGCTTACTGCCCACCGGAAACTGGGTTGATACACGGTTTTGTGTGGAGATTTCCCTCTCTTCAACATAACTTCTTCCATTGCGGGTGGCTGGTTTAGTCTCGAATATTTGGCTAAGGTTTCTTCACACTAGTTCGTAACTAAGGCTATCTAAATCAGTGGACCAAAACTGATCTAATTATACTATAGCTGGAATATTGTAACTAACAAACCCTCAAGTTTGTAACGAAATTTGTGTTCGTTAGGATGGCTTTGATTACATACCCTATCTACAAACTTTATCTAGAAACTGCTCTATCTTATATCTATCTACTTATATTTATTTGGGAGCCAAATTTAAGCGTCTACTAAACGGTTGTAATTTAGCGTCCCAATAGAGGTCACCTTTCATTGGTTCCACTATAGGGCGATAAAGGTCATAATACCTATAATTTGGATTACAACTTACTGTTTACCTTTTTGTATTTGTATGGCAACTAATAAGTTAACCCTAGTTGGGACGCTGAATTACAACACTGACAATCGAGTTGAATCGAGTGTTTGCCTTATTAACACAAACGAACTATAATAGAGGGCCCTTTTTAGGGTTTCGTAGCCAAATGGCAAAAACGGAACCCTTATAGATTCGTCATGTCTGTCTGTCTGTCCGTCCGTGTGTCACAGCCACTTTTCTCCGAAACTATAAGACCTATGCTATTGAAACTTCGTAATTAGATGTATTCTGTGAACCGCATTAAGATTCTTATATAAAACTAGAAAAAACGCAGTAAATTTTGGGGGTCCCCATACTCAGAACACAAACTCAAAATTTTTTTTTCATTGAACCCATACGTGTGGGGTATTTCTAGATAGGTCATCAAAAATGCTATGGAGGTTACTAACATCATTTTTTTCTAAAGTGAATAGTTTGAGCAAGAGACACCTCCAAAGTGGAAAAATGTGCTCCCCCCCCCCCTCTAACTTCTAAACTAAGAGAATGATAAATCTAAAAAGAATATATGATATCATTGCCATAAAAACTACCAACGAAAATTGATTTGAACGAGATAGAGCCGGTAGTTTTTTTTTAATACGTTGTAAACCGCAATTTTCAGTAAGAAAAATCACTACCACTGCGAACGTGTTAAAACATCAATCAAAGTTACAACGAACTATAAGAACTTTTATATTATATTACTTGCTGCTACGAAACCCTTCATGGGCGAGTCCACTCGCACTTGGCCAGTTTTTATTTATCGTAGGTGTGGAAAATCCTACAGGGATGCTATGCCGGACTATTACCGACTAAAAACCACACGTTTCTTGCCTAACAGCCTAAGGTTGGGAGCCCCGGGTAAGCCTTCGGAAGGATGTCCTCAGGACTCCCAACACACATACCTACATCTACCACTGCGGCCTCACCTAGGGGGTTCGGGTGCTATTCCGCGTCTTTGGGGGGTTGTTTGGGTGTTATCCGCTTCTTAAGGGGGGGGGGGGGGGCGTGATTCCCTCACGTCACGCTGTCTACTAGAGGGACTACTGGTCGACTATTACTTAAATTTACCTTGCCTAATGTTGCACAGTCAGAAACCAATGTTCAACTTAATGGTCGAGAGTTGGAACTTGTGGAACAAACCACATTCCTAGGGTTAACGGTTGATGCTGGTTTACAATGGGGTCCACATATTGTAAAACTAGCTAGTAGATTAAGTTCAGCAGCATTTGCTGTACAAAAAATAAGGCACTTGACTGATGTAGATACGGCTAGAATAGTTTATTTCAGTTACTTTCACAGTATAATGTCTTATGGTATTCTACTGTGGGGCAATGCTGCAGATATGAATAAAATTTTTATTTTACAAAAGCGGGCCATAAGAGCTATATATAGACTAGGTCCAAGGGTCTCTCTGCGCGAAAAATTCAAAGAGGTTAATATTCTTACTGTAGCATCACAATATATTTTTGAAAACCTTATGTATGTACAAAGAAATCTACATAGTTTCGCTAAGTTAAGTGATAGACACAATGTCAACACTAGAAATAAAAATAACCTTGCTGTTTTTCATAGCAGATTGCACAAAACCAGCAATTCTTTCATGGGTAAGTGTATACGCTTTTACAACAGGCTTCCAGACGAAATTAAAAGTATGTCCCTTAATAAGTTTAAAAGATCTGTTAAAAGTAAATTGAACTGCAGGGGCTACTATACAATCAATGATTATTTGTTGGATAAGGAAGCCTGGAAATGACCTGCTCTGCTGGATTCTCAAAAAAATTGTTAAAATGCCTAGTTTTTAGATTCTTTAAAATTGTAAATAGAGCAAAAAAAAGAACAACCCGCTGTGTTTCTTGCCCTTCTTACCCACCACACTACCAAGCCACACTACCGGTAGTGTCGTGGGGAAATTTCTTTCCCTTCTACACTACCAGCTAGTAGTGTCGCGGGTAATTTCTAGAAGGTCTTACATCTCCGTTCCCATCGACACTACTATAAGATACCGCACTATTTTGGAGACCCTGACGGCCAGTAATGAGGCTAGACTGATGAGCCCGCAGAGAGTGATGGCCGTCAGGGTGATAAGGGGATACCGCACGATCTCCGGTGAGGCGGCATGTCTCCTAGCCGGGACCCCTCCATGGGACCTGGAAGCGAGAGCCCTTGCGTCACTATTCAGATGGCGCAAGGAGGCGCTGGAGCGGGGCCAAAGGCCTGCGTCTCGAGAAATCGAGGCCCAGCGGACCCTGCTCCACCAGGAAACCCTGGAGACATGGAAGATGCGACTTGAGCAACCAAAGGGGGGATTCGCCACAATCGCGGCCGTCAGACCGGTCATGGACGAGTGGCTGGAGAGAAGACACGGTGCTCTCTCCTACCGGTTGACACAGATGCTTGCCGGGCACGGTAGCTTCGGTAGGTATCTGTGGCGAAAACACCGGGAAACCACGGCCGAATGTCAGCACTGCGAGGACCGCAGCGATGACACGGCGCTCCACACGCTGGTGGAGTGCACGGCGTGGGCACAACAGCGACAGGTCCTCGTAGTGGGTCTGGGCGTGGACACTCTCTCGCTTGAGGCCATGGTGCGAGCCATGCTCTCCAGCGGGAGTAAGTGGGACTGCGCCGCCTCTTTCTGCGAGCAGGTCATGCTCGCGAAGGAGGCGGCGGGCCGGGTGCGGGAGAGAACTCTCCCACCCGAGTTCCGCAGTCGGCGCCCTGGGCGCCGCCGACGTGTCTTCGCCGAGGACTATCGGCCTCCATGACCGGGGGTCTGAGGACGGTGAGAGGGCCGCTCACTGTCCTTACAGAAGCAGGCCCATGACGGCAGCGTGACGTGAGCACTTACGCACGCTCCCCCCCTTAGAAGCGGGGTCACACCCGAAATCCCCCATAGACGCGGGATTGCACCCGAACCACCCCCTGGGCGAGGCCGCATTGGCGGCCGTGGGTCTGTTGGGAGTCACGGGACATCCTTCCTGAGGGCTTACCCGGGGCTCTCAACCATAGGCTGTTGGGCGTTACGTGAGGTTTTTTAGTCGGTAAGAGTCCGGCATAGCATCCTACGAGGATTTTCCCTCACGTTAAAAAAAAAAAAAAAAAAAAAAAAAAGATACCGCACTACCAAATACTCTACCGGTAGTGTCGTAGGGAATAATTCTGCACTAGCAGCCCTTTTTACCCACTACACTACCAAGCCACACTACCGGTAGTGTCGTCCCCTCCGGAGCAAAATGTGCAAAACGCAAAATGACTACCACACGCAAAATGTACAAATTGCAACAAATGAAGATCGACAAAACAAATGAAAATCGATGAAACAAATGAAGATCGTTAAAACAAATGAAGATCGGTGAAACAAATGAAGATCGTTAAAACAAATGAAGATCGGTGAAACAAATGAAGATCAACAAAACAAATGAAGATCGGTGAAACAAATGAAGATCAACAAAACAAATGAAAATCGGCGAAACAAATGAAGATCGGTGAAACAAATGAAGATCGGTAAAACAAATGAAGATCGGTAAAACAAATGAAGATCGGTAAAACAAATGAAGATCAACAAAACAAATGAAAATCGATGAAACAAATGAAGATCGTTAAAACAAATGAAGATCGGCGAAACAAAATATGAAGATCAACAAAACAAATGAAGATCAGTGAAACAAATGAAGATCAACAAAACAAATGAAGATCGGTGAAACAAATGAAGATCAACAAAACAAATGAAAATCGGCGAAACAAATGAAGATCAACAAAATAAATGAAGATCGGTGAAACGAATGAAGACCGATAAAACCCCTCCGGAGAAGAATGTACAAAACGCAAAATGAGCACCACACGCAAAATGTACAAATTGCATATGTAGATCCATAAAACGAAAGACTATGCAGATTGATAAAGTCAAAAAATACCTCTAAATATCTCTAAAAATGTGCTTTTAGGCGTTTATAGACATCATTGATCACGAATATAATTTGTTTCACGGACCTTCATTTGTTTTACCAGTCTTCATTTGTTTTTTCAGTCTTCATTCGTTTCACCAATTCATCTTTTTTTTGGAATTTAAATTTGGACATTATTTTACTACTAACCCAAAATTCTGATGCTTTGATTATTATATTCCAAAAAAACTGTTGTGAGCATGTCCTAAGAATAAAATGTACATTTCGCATTTTGTGCATTTTGCGTTTTGCAATAATTCTGCACTAGCAGGCAGCAGTGCAATGGATAATTTATAATGGGCCTTACATCATCGTTCCCATAAAGTCGTCTACTACGCAATATCTTCACTGCCTACTTCCTTAGTAAATAGGTATACGTGAAAGAGAAATAAAAGATATAGGTTATTTAGTTTATTGGGTATACAGCGGCTGCCCCATATCAAAATCTAGCAAGGAACATTTTTTAAGAAAATGTTTTTATTACATAATCTTTATCAACTAGTAAGTCCCTACAAAATAAAAAAATATCAGAGTGAAAATCTAACAAATAACCAGAGATTGGAATACTAATAACCTAGTAAGCGAATAGTCTTGCAACGTCCCGTTCTTAAAACGGCCCGCTGCAAAAATCGTGAGGTTCTCGTAAATCGTCCCGTTCGCGAAATGTCCCGTTCGCTAATTGTCCCTTTCGTAAAATGTCCCGTTCGCAAACTATCCCGTTCTTAAAATGTCCCGCCATATCCCAGTAGTTCCATTGTCTAGTTACATGAAGATTCACAAAACAAATGAAGATTACTTAAACAAATGAAGACCGAGAAAACAAATGAAGATCGAAAAAACGAATGAAGACCGATAAAACATATGCAGATCAATAAAACAAAACCTTTAGGTTCATAACGTCAACTGTGCCAAAACGTCAACTTCCCAAAACGTCAACTTCTGAAATTGACTTCCCAAAACGTCAAGTTCCCAAAACGTCAACTTCCCAAAACGACAACTTCCCAAAACGACAACTTCCCAAAACGTCAACTTCCCAAAACGTCAACTTCTGAAATTGACTTCCCAAAACGTCAAGTTCCCAAAACGTCAACTTCCCAAAACGACAACTTCCCAAAACGACAACTTCCCAAAACGTCAACTTCCCAAAACGACAACTTCCCAAAACGTCTACTTCCCAAAAAGACAACTTCCCAAAACGACTACCTACTTTCAATAAAACCGGCCAAGAGCGAGTCGGACTCCCCCATGACGGGTTCCTTCCGTAGCAGAATAAGGTTTATGTTTATGAAATTAAATTTTTTTTTAGAGTTAATGGAATGAAAGGCAAAAATTGCGGTTTATGACGTACTAGCTGATGCCCGCAGCTTCGCCCGCGTAAAAGTTTGTTCCCGCTTCCCGTAGGAACAATAAATAAATACAAAATATATACATAATATACAAAATATGCAAAATATACAAAATATACAAAATAATAAAGTTTGTATACTTTTCGTTTGTTAGTGTTGCTGCGATATTATTGTTGAATTTAAATTATCACTTTTGTATTATTTAAAAACTGTAAGTAAAAGTTAGTATTGTAGTTGTTAGTGTAATTTCATTATTTTAGTCAATTTTATTTACCTAGATTATTTAGATTTAATACTTTTATCTTCTTAAATAAATACTTTGAATTTAAATTAAATATTCTCCCAAATTACTTCGACAGCTTGAGGAGTAGGAAAAGGGTAGGTACTCACACGTATTTCCAGGCGAAGGGATCTTGTAGGTCCCCGGGGAATACCTATGGTTCTTGAACTTGAATAATAAAGAATATAATAGCCTTAGCACGCACGCACGCTCGTGGCTGAATTCCTTCGAATCTCATTACGAGTCTTTCTTCCAGCGGCAGCACTAGTCTTGTCTGCCATTGGTGTAAGTTATTTTTTTTAATACATGGACGATGAAAAAAGGCGATGGATGCATGTCGAGTACGTATCAGTTAGGTACCTGTTCTATCACACCCTGACCGTTGGACCACTTTTTACGACACATCCTGTATATACATTCCTCTACGTAGAAATAGAGATCCTTAAAATCCTTAGTAAATTGCCGTAAACTATGTCAAGTAGTTGTTGTCACCCTTAGTCGACGTTTTGGGAAGTTCTCGTTTTGGGACAGTCGACGTTTTGGGAAGTCGTCGTTTTGGGACAGTCGACGTTTTGGGAAGTTGTCGTTTTGGGACAGTTGACGTTTTGGGAAGTTGACGTTTTGGGACAGTTGACGTTTTGGGAAGTTGTCGTTTTGGGACAGTTGACGTTTTGGGAAGTTGACGTTTTGGGACAGTTGACGTTTTGGGAAGTTGACGTTTTGGGACAGTTGACGTATTGGGAAGTTGACGTTTTGGCACAGTTGACGTTATGAACCTAAAGGCAACAAAAGACTATGAGCAAGTTGATAAGGTCAAAAGTTAAAACCCATTTTTTGTGATCTAGATACGATAAACAATAAAATTGGTACAAGCAATTCTCGACCTTATGAACATGCATAAATATTTATTTATTTTTTACATATTCATGATCAGTGATGTCTACGCCTAAAAGCACATTTTTAGATAAGTGTCATTAAGGTCGAGAATTGCTTGCACCTATTTTTTTAAATGGCAATCGCATCTAGATTACAAAATATAGCTGCGAGTAGTTTTTGACCTTATCAACTTGCTTATAGTCTTTTGTTTAATTGATCTGCATATGTTTTATCGGTCTTCATTTGTTTTTTCGATATTCATTTGTTTTACCGATCTTTATTTGTTTGAAAATTATTTAATCACTTTATACATTTTGACTTTTAGGATGTTCTTCGTATACCACAAGTGACCACAACCTATAATGAATCCTTTTCCACTCGCATGTCCTAAAAGATCCATTTTTTTCATAAAAAAAAATACTTTAATACTTTGTTTTTTCGATCTTCATTTGTTTCGCCGATCTTCATTTGTTTTACCGATCTTCATTTGTTTTGTTGATCTTCATTTGTTTCACCGATTTTCATTTGTTTTGTTGATCTTCATTTGTTTCACCGATCTTCATTTGTTTTGTTGATCTTCATTTGTTTCACCGATCTTCATTTGTTTTAATGATCTTCATTTGTTTTGTTGATCTTCATTTGTTTTGTTGATCTTCATTTGTTTTGTTGATCTTCATTTGTTTCACCGATCTTCATTTGTTTTACCGATCTTCATTTGTTTAACCGATCTTCATTTGTTTTGTCGATCTTCATTTGTTTTGTCGATCTTCATTTGTTGCAATTTGTACATTTTGCGTGTGGTAGTCATTTTGCGTTTTGCACATTTTGCTCCGGAGGGGACGACACTACCGGTAGTGTGGCTTGGTAGTGTAGTGGGTAAAAAGGGCTGCTAGTGCAGAATTATTCCCTACGACACTACCGGTAGAGTATTTGGTAGTGCGGTATCTTATAGTAGTGTCGATGGGAACGGAGATGTAAGACCTTTTAGAAATTACCCGCGACACTACTAGCTGGTAGTGTAGAAGGGAAAGAAATTTCCCCACGACACTACCGGTAGTGCGGCTTGGTAGTGTGGTGGGTAAGAAGGGGTTTCTTGCCAGTTCTTCTCAGGTGGGTCGCGTTGTGAACAGGTGGTAGAGTTTTTGTTTTGTATTCTGGACGTTTTGCAAGCGCATCTGTATAATGCCTATGTGAAATAAATATATTTTTGATTTTGATTTGATTTTGATTACAGCAGACAATGAACAGACTTAAAATATATTATACCATTACAGACATGATTTCCCAAGAGACTACAGAATGATTTATTACGGCCAGACATAAATGTTTTATGATACTTCAAAACGTGCCTCGAAACCTTTTAACAGGGTCATCTGGGATTACCCAATGTAAGCTAACTGAATGTAAGCACATTATAGGGCCAGCAACTTGAGGACCACTTTCAATAGTCTTGCAGACTATGAGAGTGGCTTCCAATCGCTGGACGTCGTCACGGCTTTCCATCAGACAGGCAGCATGACCCCCTATCGTCATCGTCTTTCCATTAGGCGGGGAAGAATCATATTTTCTTTCTTTTGTTGACTAGGGTTTACTTCTGAGGTGGTCCTATTTTCACCAAGTCAGGATTTGATAATGGGATCCCGAAGAAATCGAGGGCAACCACCGGAAATTGTAGGAACAACTAGTGCGTTTGTTAACGTTTAATTAAATGCTAAAATGTACTACAATATCTGATAAATCAAAATACATATTACTTTGTGCTAAGTACATTTTATTTTTCAGTATTTGTCTGAAGTCGGTTCTATTTTCAGTAAAAGATTTTTGGTTAGCTAAATATAACAAAAATAGAAAAAAAAAACAGATTCGAGGCTTAAAGTTCGGTCTTCAGTGCAAGTTATCTGTCTGTCGACCCATCTGGGTGGAGAAAGGCGACCTGTAGAAGGCTGCAGTGAAGAAATGGATCAGAATGGCAGACAACCGTCTCTGAAATTGGCTAAGCTTTTCCACATTTTGAATGGCAATTATTATTCTAGTAGTTTCTTTTTCAGTTTTTTTATATTCACGGTAATTTTCACACAACGCTATCTGATGCCAAAGTAAGCCAGGTATAGTCAACTACAATGAAATGTACTAATTTAATCTTACGAAATGATGTGTCGATGCAAGTGCCATAATGAACTAACCAAACATGGTATCCATCGAACTTGACCGTAACATGAATGAGTATAAAGAGCAATAATTATATATCCCAATACATTTTTTTAAAGTTCACTTTGATGGTCAACTTTAGAATAAAAAAATAAATAGCATGCATAGCAAATAACACATGTTACTGTCAAATTCGGTGGATATTTGTCACAATCTTTGGTTGTAAGTACATTTCATTGTAGTTGACTGTACAACCTGTCTGTGTTATGACCACCAGACCACGGATATTAATACTCGTACTTACGAGATACATTACCTATTTTCCATACCTACATAGAAACAGAAACACCCAGGCTCCCAAGACAAACATTTATGGATCAAATATTTTTTTGTCTCCGGTGTCAATCGAATCCACGACCTAGTGAACCGCAGTCGCACATTTCGACCTCTAGACAACGAGGCAGTCATTATAAATGTATTTCACATAATATAGATATTGGTGAAAATGTATCCTGCATTATAAAATTACTAAAATGAAACAGAGACTCTATATTCTCAAGAGACACAAGCCTAGATATCATGTAACAGAAGAGTGACGTAAGTACTAGAGTTGAAAGGGATTAAATCATTATTTATTCAGTGGCACTCAGCTATCTATATGTATCATACTGCACTCCGTAATCAAGTAGGCAGAATACCGATTATGTTGCATCTACTCTCTTTGGTTTATGTTCTATGACGAACGTAACAATGGCCGCGTATCACGTGGTCATCAAATTGTGCCAATGCACATGATGTATCCTGCAAAATGAAACAGAGACTCTAGAGTCTAGACTAGACTCTCCAGAGACACGAGCCTAGACATAATGTAACAATAGAGCAACATGATACAAATGAACGGGATTAAAATCATTATTTATTCGGTGGTACTCAGCTATCTAAATATATTTTACTGAAATCCGTACTCAGCCTTATTGAACTAATATTAATATTATACAAAATCAAGTAGGCAGAATTCTGATTATGTTACATCTATTCTCTTTGGTTTATGTTCTATGACGAACGTAACAATGGCCGCGTATCACGTGGTCATCAAATTGTGCAATAATGTTTGTTCGGGACAGCGTCTCTAGTCTATATTATCTTAATGTTATTCTAGAATTTTTTTCATCACTATAATTATAAATGTATTGCACATAATGTCGATATTGGTAAAAATGTATCCTGCATACTAAAATGAAACACAGACTCTAGACTAGACTCTCCGGAGACACGAGCCTAGACATCATGTAACAATAGAGCAACATAATACAACTGAAAGGGATTAAAATCATTATTTATTCGGTGGTACTCAGTTATTCAAATGTATTTTACTGAAATGCTTACTCAGCCTTATTGAACTAATATTATACAAAATCAAATAGGCAGAATACTGATTATGTTGAATCTATTCTCTTTGGTTTATATGTTCTATGACGAACGTAACAATGGCCGCGTGAACCCGAACCACCCCCTGGGCGAGGCCGCAGTGGCGGCCGTAGGTCTGTTGTGAGTCCCGGGACATCCTTCTGAGGGCTTACCCGGGACTCCCAACCACAAGCTGTTGGGCGTTACGTGAGGTTTTTTAGTCGGTAAGAGTCGCATAACATCCTCTGAGGATTTTCCCTCACGTAAAAAAAAATCACGTGGTCATCAAATTGTGCCACACTGTTTGCTTCTAGTCTATATTATATCTCAATGTTATTCTAGTAGTTTTTTCTTCACTATCATTATAATGTATTGCAAATAATGTCGAATTGGTAAAAATGTATCCTACCAACTTAAATGAAACAGAGACTCTGGACTCTCGAGAGACACGAGCGTAGACATCATGTAACAGCAGAGCGACGTAAATACAACTGAAAGGCATTAAAATCATTATTTATTCGGTGGCACTCAGCTATCTAAATATATTTTACTGAAATCCTTACTTAGCCTTATTGAACTAAAATTATACAAAATCAAGTACAGGCAGAACCATAGATTTAGAATTTTTCGCTACTCTCAATAGATATACAAAGCGTGCGAGCGAGACCTCATTATCCATAGCACTTAGCTCGAAAGGAAAAGAGAAAGCAAATTGTGTACTCATATGTCAGTATTTTGAATCGCTGAGCCCGGTGGGGTCCTATGGCGGCTCTATGTTATTCATAATATCCAATAATCTGTAGTGATCTAACGATTAAAATAGAAAATTTTATATTTTCAACAATAGTGTCGTGTTTAGTGTGTGAATAGGATATTACAAAACGCAATTATACGAAGAAAGACTCGTTTAACAGGTCATTTGTGACTTCGTTCATTCCATTTTTGCCGTACATATTTTGCCAAATTGGATGTGAAATTTCACTGAAAGTCCAACTCATAACGTAGATTATGCATTTTCCTTCATACGTAACACAATATTTAATGTGTAAATGCATTTTAGGAGGATATATAAGGCAGAAATAAAAAGGGCTGTTTACAGTAAAATAGTCATGGGTAAGTATCGATAAGGATGTCGATAGTTCATTATAGTGGCATTGCTACAAACAAACTTATCTGGATTTAATTTATTATAAATATGATTGATTTTTACTCGAACTGTGTTATTTAACCTTTTTTTAGGGCTTTGTGCCTATTTTAATATAGGTAATATTTCCAAAATTTGTGAACCATTTTGAGTTGAATTTTTAGGGTTTCGTAGCCAAATGGCAAAAACGGAACCCTTATAGATTCGTCATGTCTGTCTGTCTGTCTGTCTGTCCGTCCGTGTGTCACAGCCACTTTTCTCCGAAACTATAAGGCCTATGATATTGATACTTGGTAAGTAGATGTATTCTGTAAACCGCATTAAGATTCTTATATAACACTAGAAAAAAAACAGTAAATTTTGGGGGTCCCCATACTCAGAACTGAAACTGAATTTTTTTTATCATCAAACCCATACGTGGGGTATCTATAGATAGGTCTTCAAAAATGCTATTGAGGTTTCAAACATCATTTTTTTCTAAAGTGAATAGTTTGCGCAAGAGACACTTCCAAAGTTGAAAATTGTGTCCCCCCCCCTCTAACTTCTAAACTAAGGGAATGATAAAACTAAAAAGAATATATGATGTACATTGCTATAAAAACTACAAACGAAAATTGGTTTGAACGAGATAGAGCTGGTAGTTATTTTTTAATACGTCATAAACCGCAATTTTCGGTGAGAAAAATCACTACCAGTGCGAACGTGTTAAAACATCATTCAAAGTTACAACGAACTATAAGAACTTTTATATTATGTTACTTGCTGCTACGAAACCCTTCATGGGCGAGTCCAACTCGCACTTGACCGGTTTATTATAATTTTACTTCACTTAAGGTACTCCACGCCACACCGGGATGTTCGCTGTGCAAGGTGCAGATTAGCCTCTGCGTCGAATACTGTTCTCACCTTTGGGATGACTGCACGCATGACTGCGAGGTACTTACTGGACGCGCTTGGCGCTATGCAAAGACGTGTTATCCGATTTGAATTATAGGTTGTCCTAAGATGACGGTAAGCCTCGAGCCGTTAGCGCAGCAAAGAACCATAGCGTCCCTGGCTGCCTTCTACCTAATGCATCACGGCGAATGTTCTGAAGAGCTCTTCAACCTGATCCCACCATCTCCTTACAGATTCCTAACAACACGTCGGGCAGAGGTGCCACTCATATATAGCGGAAAGAATCTTCGCCAGAACTGAGCGTTTCAAAAGATCGTTCCTCTGTCGAACTACGAAATCCTGGAACGACCTGCCCGCACATGTGTTTCCCTCATTTTATAATCCCGGGTTCTACAAGCGGAGCGTGAAGAGGCACATCATAGGGCCGCCAACTTGAGGACTACTGTCAGAAGTCTTGTGTGCTGTAAGCATACCCCCATTCGCTAGATGCGCCACGGCTTTCCATTAGTTTCCATCAGTGGAGACGTCAATTTGGCGAGGTTAATATACGTCAATTTGGCGAGGTTAATATAATTTAAAAAAATCTACGAGTAATATCTTTTATTGTTACTAGGGTTCAATAATAAATGAGTTTCTAGGTTTAGATTACGATAAGAGTTGGATTTTCAGTAAAATTTCAAATTCAATTGGCAAAATATATATTACCTGTTAAAATCGTAAGATCACTACAGAATTTCAAATATTACGAGTTTTTCATAGTCGATTACATTCAATTAACAATTTATTCCCCAAAACAAGAAGTTGGAGATGAAACTTCTCAGCACTTTGTGTGCTTAGAAGTTTCATTTCCATTCCATCCATTTATACAGATACTTTTATCGATAACATAGGTGTGACCATTCAACAACACTATTTAACTTGTGTGAGTTAAATAGTGTTGTTGAATGGTCTTTCATTTTTGGTTTTCAGTTTGACACTGTTCATCTTGTACATTCTAAATCTATGGGCAGAACACTGATTATGTTGCATTTACTCTCTTTGGTTTATGTTCTATGACGAACGTAACAATGGCCGCGTATCACGTGGTTATCAAATTGCGCCATACTGTTTGTTCGAGACAGCGTCTCTAGTCTATATTATCTCAATGTTATTCTAAAACTACTTTTTTCTTCACTATAATTGTAAATGTAAGACATAATATCGATATTGGTAAAAATGTATCCTGCATACTAAAATGAAACACAGACTCTAGACTAGACTCTCCAGAGACACGAGCCTAGACATCATGTAACAGCAGAGCGACGTAAATACAACTGAAAGGAATTAAAATCATTATTTATTCAGTAGTAGTTACTCAGTTATCTAAATTTATCTTACTGCACTCCGTAATCCGTAGTTTTGGAGCGAGATATTTTGGATTTGGGATCTATAACAGAATCTAATAACATTTTGAAAAAAAGAAGGTTTGAAAGTAAGTGTTAAGATTGGGGTCGCTTAGAAGTTAAATGAAATAAATTGTCAATAAAATTAAACGGGAAAAGATTCTTTCCTTATCCGTGTACGAACTTCAAAAAGTTATCAAATTAGTGATTCTCGATCGATTCTGTTATTGATGACGGCTCTCTTTTTACTCGACTGTGCGACGTAAAGGAAGGGTAGGTAATGTATTTATATAATACCTTACTAGATAAAACTTTTATGTCCGCTGAAATAACGACTTCAAAAAAGTTGTTGCACTAAAAATTCTTAAGTACCAACGTAATCACACCCCAGTTTCGTAAATGGGATTAAAGTTAACAGGCCATTAAACGATAAGCGACTTAACTAGGGAGAGAATTAGTGCGATTATCCATCAAACGATATTGTTAAGAAAACTTTTTTATGGCCGATGATTAGGGCTGTCTCAGATTTAGTTATATTATAAAGTTTTGGATAGCATTTTTATGATCATACTAGATACTAGATGAAGCTCGTGGCTACACCCACGCGGATATTGGATCCCGTTTCCGCTTCCCATGGGAATGTATTCCCGGGACAAAAATTTGCCTATATGTTATTCCAGACTATAATCTATCACTGAACCAAATTTTAGACAGATCAGTTCACAACAGTAGTTTTAGCGTGATTGAGTTACAAACATCCAAATATCCAAACATAATTCACAAAACTTTCACATCTATAGATATACATATACAAAAATGATAGAAAACTCAAAACTGTAGGTACATTGGAAATATTAAAAAAAGAATACTCGGTGGGTGTTGAACATAAGATACCGAAGCTGAAAATATAGTTGGATTTTATTTTGTCTGTTTGTCGGTTTGTCTGTTTGCTTTGCTTTGTCCGGAAGGATCTCGAAAATTACTCAATACTAGCCTTTTTGAAGACCCTACCGGTCTTCAAAAAGGCTATATATTATCACGCTACATATCCTAGGTGCTAAGCAGAGAGCAATCAAATTGGCATTAAACATAATAATCACGCGTACGAAGTCGCGGGCAACAGCTAGTTTATTATAATAACTAGATGATGCTCGCGGCTTCGCCCTCGTGAAATTCAGTACCCGTTCCCGTTTCCCGTGGGAACATATTCCCGTAATGAAAAGTATCCTATGTGTTATTCCAGACAATGAGCTATCTCTGTACCAAATTTCAGCCCAATCTGTTCAGCGTTAGAGCGTGATTGAGTAAGAAACATCCATACATCCAAACATCCAAACATGTAAACATCCAAACATTTTCACAAACTTTCACATTTATAATATTAATAGGATTCAATGTTAGGATATTTAAAGTACCTACGTTGAAGCGGTATTGCTCAAAGGGAAATGATAAAATTGGCTATCACAATTTATCTAACTTATTAATACTCAGCTACGAGTTTTCAAGACAAGTATTAGTTAAATGAAATCAATCATATCTGACCGCAACTCAAACTAATTAAATCAGAACAGGTCATAAATCATAATACTTATAGAACGTTTCTCAAAATCCAATAAACGCTTGAGCGTCAATCAGCCACAGTCTTCGAGGGTGTAACGATCTAACTACGTTATAAGTGGATGTTGATTTCATGCCATTGCCTTTGGATTTACGGGTACTACTAAGGCGGCAGACAAGCAAACGGATCCATGATGGAAAGCGGTCAGCCTATGGACATTTGCAATACTACACGCGCTGCTGACTTTGTATAAAACTTTTGAAGAACCCTACACTGTAAGTTTTTGGGAAAATCCAGGCAGGAAGATCTTCCCACAATCTTAACTTGCGAGGAGGAAAGCCATCTGTTCTTACCATGCTCGAACGCTACGGATGCAAACCGTACCGTGCCCTGACGGCCATCAATGTGGCCAGATTGCTGATTCCACAGAGGGCGATGGCCGTCAGGGTGATGAGGCGATACCGCACGATCTTAGGTGTGGCGGCATGTCTCCTAGCCGGACCCCTCCATGGGACCTGGAAGCGAGAGCCCTTGCGTCACTGTTTAGATGGCCAAAGGCCTGCGTATCGGCAAATAGAGGCCCAGCGGTCCCTGCTCCACCAGTAAACCGTGGAGACATGGAAGGTGCGACTTGAGCAACCAATGGGGGGATTTGTCACAATCGCGGCCGTCAGACCGGTCATGGACGAGTGGCTGGAGAGGAGACACGGTGCTCTTTCCTACCGGTTGACACAGATACTTACCGGACACGGTATCTTCGGTAGCGCTTAATTTGTTCTAAATGTAACATAAAACTTTTTATTTTATTTATATACACTGTGCTAAGAGGGATTAGTTGAAATTAACCAACCAACAACCTACTTTCCGTGCCTCTGGGATAAAATATGTGCTAGTAAAACCTATTTTTCCGTAATAACGTCGTAATTTGATCGCGTAGTACTCGTGGCCTCATTTCCTTGATAGGGCAGACGCTTATGACAGGCCATGAACAAGGGAAGTGGGTACTACAGGTTTATTTGACATTTTAATACATTACCATCTTTTTATTAGCTTATTCTTTTTACAAAATTTGTTTATTAAGATGTTTGAACATTCATTGTATGATTTTCAATGGCTGTATTACACAGGAATCGTTGAAATGGGAAGATTAGAATTTTATTAGCCCCTCTCTATAAAATAGAGTGCAGATGGGCTTTTGTCGAGACTTTGTCTGTAGTCTGTGACTCTGTTGCATTTAACTACGTCACTAGGTCACGTGGATCATCTGTTCAAAGTTTGAAACAAAACAAAAATGACTACGTCAATCGGATTGAACTTTCAGAATAAACGTGTTAGAGAGGCAGTCGGTTGAACATTCATTGTATTATTTTCCATGGCTGTATAACACAGAAATCTGTTGAAACGGAAAGATTAGGATTTTATTAGGCCCTCTCTATAAAATTGAGTGCAGAGGGGCTAATGTCGAGACTTTGTCTGTAGTCTGTGACTCTGTCGCATTAAACTACGTCACTAGGTCACGTGGATCATCTGTTCAAAGTTTGAAATAAAACAAAAATGACAACGTCAATCGGATTGAACGTTCACTTTCACAATAAACGTGCTAGGGAGGAGCAGTCTGGTGAGAACGATCTCATGTCTTTCTTGTTTATATTCTCTTTGTTTCATCATTTTCCAAAAAATATTTTCGGATGCATTCACAGTTCTCGCATAAAATCTCGAAGTCCGCTATTCATCTAACCACAGTCTCATTTGCTTTCCTTTTTATGGGACAGTACTATCTTCTCTACCCTGGGTGGCACCATCCCTGTGTACAGGCCACCAATTTGGGGTAGTTTTGACCTTACCTTATTCAAATTGGGGTGGTGACATTTATCAGTAACGCATATTCGTATTGTTTCACGATTTTCACGAAAGTCAAGTATAGTCCGTTCATAGTTAATTTACCTCTAGCGCTGATGTTGGCTTGCTTGATTTTCATGTTACCATTCTAAGATTTTGTTTATCCCATGTACTCTAACCTTAAAGTCGAAACTTATTTTCTTTTTTGTTGCCGTTTTTCGGGCGCGAAAATTATTTGAGATGTGGAAGGATTAAATTCGCTCACCTTGGTGATGGTAATGAGTGCCGTTTTTAAATACTCATATCAATAAAAATAAAACTTAAGTACAATCTTATAGTATCAGAATTACGTGTTTAGTAAAGTTATGTTAGTGCTAACGTATACCTACATCTTATAATCTCCCCTATTACGCGGCAAAATGTCTTAAGATGGCACTAGGGGAACTTTACTGCAATACCAACATACAGAAAACGATCTGTCAGAGGTAAATAAACTGTGAACGGACTATACGTACCCTTTGCTTGTTATACCTCTAACCGAATAGAGATCATACTAATGCAAAATCTCTTCGTATCATACTTCCTACTAATATTATAAATGTGAAAGTTTGTGAAAATGTTTGGATGTTTAGATGTTTGGATGTTTGGATGTTTGTTACTCAATCACGCTCTAACAGCTGAACTGATCGGGCTGAAATTTAGTACCGGGGTAGATTATAGTCTGGACTACTTTTCATCTCGGGAATATGTTCCCACGGAAAGCAGGAACGGTAACAAAGTTACACGCGTGCGAAGCCGCGAGCATCAGCTAGTATTCCATAAAAATCTTATATAGCTTTTAGTAGAATTAGAGGTTCAAACTACATTTTTACAAGCGTTGCCATATGTAACGACCCGTGTAATGCAGGATAGTTTAACCCAACTTCTAATAGCCTCTGTACCAGCCATGTGTCAGCATACCTCACGTATACGAGACACTTTAAAGTGTAGAACTCTGTAATAACAAGTCCATTTTCAGGGATGGCGGTAAATGCAGAAAATATGAGGTTGTTTTGCTAAATTACGAGCAGAATTTTATTTAAAATGCTGAAAGGCAGTAAAGTTGTTACGGTTGTAAATTTTTTCTTCATAAATTTAATTTTACTTTGCATTATCGTTTATGGTAGTACAGACCTGCCTATATTTATTTGCCTGTATCGAGTTTTGCATTATTTTAATAATAATTATAAATGAAATAAAAAAAAACATATTATATACGGTCGAATTTAGTAACCTCCTCCTTTTTTGAAGTCGGTTAAAAAAGTTAGAACTAGGCTTATCTTTGCTAAAGCAAAATTACGGACAAGTGCGTGCAATTACAAAATAATAATCCTACCAATATTATAAATGCGAAAGTTCGTGACAATGTTTGAGCGTGTGATACTCAACTACGCTCCAGCGGTTGAACGGGTTGGGCAAAAATTTGGTACAGGGATAGATTATGGTCTGGAATAACATACAGGCTACTTTTTATTCCGGGAACATGTTCTCTCAGAAACGGGAACGGGAACCACATTTCACGTGGGCGAAGTCGCGCGCATCAGCTAGTTTCCTCATACAAAATACAAACAATTTTTTATAAGAATTAGAGTATATTTATAACTAAAAAATAAAAGAAATATAGGTGCCTACATATAAATTCACACTTTAACTAATGCTCAACACTAACAACTAATTAAATATGAACCATTAACCCTAAGACCTTCAACAATGCTGTTATTTCCTAATTATTATTTACAACGTGAAAGAAAATGTGTAAATTACACAATTTAATGTCTAATTTACGACCATTGCTTAAACTAATTACAATTTCAAAAAGCCGTAAATTAGTTGTGTGCTACCTAAAATTTTGTGATGTAAGGGAATACTAAAATTGTAATATTATCAGCCTTAATTAATTCGGACTAAAATTTCTTACATACACGTATAAAGTCACGCCTTTATCCCCGAAGAGGTAGACAGAGGCATAGTATACGCCCACATTTCACCTTATAGTTTTATGTTCCACGTAAAAGGTGGTGAGCATTTTGCCGTGTTGAAATGGATAGGCGCAGGTCGTGACGACCGGCAGGTGAAATTTTTCAAACCACCCATAAAGCCTTCAACTTGGCTTAACGATTGTTATTTTACTGAAAACCGGATTTCATTTCGAGTTTTTCTTCTCTACGCAATGGATCTTCTTGCGAAACAGTTCCCTTAGTCGCCTCTGACGACACCCTCGGGATGGCTTCGGGTGGCGATATTTTGTACTCTTTTTCGTTGCCACATGGGGCCAATATTTCTTACTGAAATGTTATGCCATTGGTCATAGTTGCCAGTAAACGGACAGGGAGAAACTGCTCAAAATTTTTCAAGACTTTTTTTTTTTTTTTTTTACGTGAGGGAAAATCCTCATGGATGTTATGCCGGACTCCTACCGACTAAAAAACCTCACGTAACGCCCAACAGCCTATGGTTGAGAGCCCCGGGTAAGCCCTCGGGAGGATGTCCCAGGACTCCCAACAGACCTACAGCCGCCACTGCGGCCTCGCCCAGGGGGAGGTTCGGGTACTAGCCGCGTCTTTGGGGGATTTCGGGTGTGATCCCGCTTCTAAGGGGGGGGGGGCGTGCGTGAGTTTCTCACGTCACGCTGCCGTCATGGGCCTGCTTCTGTAAGGACGGTGAGCGACCCTCTCACCGTCCCCAGACCCCCGGTCATGGAGGCCGATAGTCCTCGGCGAAGACACGTCGGCGGCGCCCAGGCCGCCGACTGCGGAACTCGGGTGGGAGAGTTCTCTCCCGTACCCGCCCCGCCGCCTCCTTCACGAGCATGATCTGCTCGCAGAAAGAGGCGGCGCAGTCCCACTTACTCCCGCTGGAGAGCATGGCTTGCACCATGGTCTCGAGCGAGAGAGTGTCCACGTCCAGACCCACTACGAGGACCTGGCGCTGTTGCGCCCACGCCGTGCACTCCACTAGCGTATGGAGCGCTGTGTCATCGCTGCGGTCCTCGCAGTGCTGACATTCAGCCGTGGTTTCCCGGTGTCTTCGCCACAGATACCTACCGAAGCTACCGTGCCCGGTAAGTATCTGCGACAACCGGTAGGAGAGAGCACCGTGTCTTCTCTCCAGCCACTCGTCCATGACCGGTCTGACGGCCGCGATTGTGGCGAATCCCCCCTTTGGTTGCTCAAGTCGCACCTTCCATGTCTCCACGGTTTCCTGGTGGAGCAAGGACCGCTGGGCCTCGATTTCTCGAGACGCAGGCCTTTGGCCCCGCTCCAGCGCCTCCTTGCGCCATCTGAACAGTGACGCAAGGGCTCTCGCTTCCAGGTCCCATGGAGGGGTTCCGGCTAGGAGACATGCCGCCTCACCGGAGACCGTGCGGTATCCTCTTATCACCCTGATGGCCATCGCTCTCTGCGGGCTCAGCAATTTAGCCACATTGCTGGCCGTCAGGGTCTCCGCCCATACGGGTGCCCCGTATAGGGCCATGCTTCGCACGATCCCCAGGTACAGTCTCCTGTAGGGAGCGTTGGGTCCCCTTATGTTGGGCATCAGCCGCGCGAGTGCGGCTGATGCTCCCCTAAGTTTTGGGACCAAACTTCGGAAGTGATGTCCGAAGTTCCACCGGCCATCGAGTACGAGCCCTAGATACTTCATTGAGGGCTCGATGCCGATGCTAACGCCCCCTACCTGTAGGCTGGATCCCGCAGGTGGCCCCATCCGAGGTCTGTGGAAGCACAGAGCCTCAGATTTATGAAGTGCGACCTCGAGACCCAGCCGCCGAATCCGACCCACGACTTGAGCAACCCCTGCCGTGGCCTTTAGTGCTGCGTCACGGTGCGTTGCTCCCCGCGCCGTAATGAGGGTGTCGTCGGCGTAACACGTTACGCTGACCCCTCTAAGCAACGGACCCCGCAGCACCCAATCGTAACCGATGTTCCACAGGAGTGGTCCTAATACCGATCCCTGTGGAACACCGCACGACACATCACGCCGACCCGGCCCTAGCCAGCTCGGGTAAGTAATGGCCCTCTCGGAGAGATAGGCCCCGACAATTTGACGGAGGTAGGGAGGCACTCCATGGTAAATAAGCGCCTCCCTAACGCAGCTCCAGGGCAAGGTGTTGAAGGCGTTGGCGATGTCAAGAGACACCGCCATCACCACCTCACCCCGTGAGACTGCTTCCTCCGTCAGGCCTCTAATGCGCATGATCGCGTCCACAGTGGAGCGCCCCTGACGGAAGCCAAACTGGCTATCCGCCAGATCAGGCCCCACATGTGTTAGGTGCCCGACGAGGCGTTGTGCAATAATGCGCTCAAAGAGCTTGCACACCTCGTCGAGCAACACGATCGGCCGGTACCCTGATGGGGAGTTTGCCGGCCGCCCCGCCTTTCGAATCAAGACCAGTTTCCCTGTCTTCCAGGCTTTGGGAAACTGGCCTTTTTCGAGGCATGCGCTGAAAAGACCTATAAGTCGAGGCCCAAGCTCCTCGAGAGCCAGGACCCACGCTCGGCCTGGAATGCCGTCGGGTCCAGGGGCGGTGTTTCTGCGGGATTTAAGCCGCAGGGCAGCCGCCCCTAACTCACCCTCGGTGACTGCGGGCACGTCGTTCTCGCTGCCTTCCGCGTTGGGCGCCTGAGACGGAGCCATGCGCGGAGGAATGTGTTCCTCCGCTCTCGACGGGAACAAGGAGTCCAGGACCCCTTCCAGCCGCTCCGGCTGGAGACTCTGGGTCAGTGGGGGCTCCTTCGGGCGTAATTTTCCCCTTACCATAAGGTACGGGCGCCCCCACGGGTTCCGCTCCAGAGTCTCCATCAGCTCTTCGCGGCCCAACTTTTTGGACCGCTTGATGGCCGTCTGGAGGGCCCTCTTGGCCTCCCAGTACCCATCGTAGAGCTCCGTCTCTCGGGCTGCCGCATCGTCTGGGCGGCGACGCCTCCGGCGGAACCTGGTGTACCGGCGACGTGCGGTAACGCACTCCGCACGCAACTGCGCTATTTCCGGCGTCCACCAGTACACCTGCCTCCTCGCCGGTCTGGGCCTAGCCCTGGGCATCGCCGCATCGCAGATGTGCGACATGGCTCTCCCGAACCACTCAACTTCGGCATCAACATCGGCAAGCCTGTCCGCTGTCGGAATCCAGGCCTGCACGATAGCCGCCTCCAGGAGAGCCTCCCGATCAAGGCGATGGAGTGCCCAACGCGGTTCCGGGGGATTCGCGATTGCTGGTGGCAGGTTTGGTGGAGGGGAGACGTCGAACCGAATATATCGGTGATCTGACGACGTCTCCTCCTCCTCCACCACACGCCATCCCTGGACACGGCGGGCAAGCTCAGGGGTCGCAAACGAAACGTCTATGACCGAGCTGAGCCCCCGCCGCGTCCAGGTTGCGACATTCCCCCGATTCAGGATGACTAGGCCACGTGTAGTGACCCAGTCCTCCAGTATCCTCCCCCTATCTCTGGTTTCCCGGGAGCCCCAAGCCTGCGACCAGGCATTGAAGTCTCCCAGGACCAAGACAGGGCGAGGCCGGCATGCAGCGAGAACGACGTCCAGCTCAGGGAGCCATAGCTCAAACTGATGCTGGTCAAGGCTCGGCGTGATGTAAACGGCCACGACAGCCACACCCTCATAATCCGCCGCGACGCAACCCGGGCCCCTAGCGATAAGCGCTAGGCGCGAGTCGTCCGCGCCGGTACCCCCAAAGACAGTCGCCAGGCCGTCCAGATCCACCGGGCTTCCCGGGTGCACCCAGTACGGCTCGGCGACAACGGCGACATTGATGGACCACTGCCTGATGCTCTGGTACAGAAGGTCCTGAGCACCAGAGCAGTGGTTCAGGTTCACCTGCAGGATGCGGATATGGGTGTCCATTAATGAACATCCATCTCCGCACCCTGCCGCGAACGTGGACCCCCCCGTGCGGACGGACGGGGCTTCGGCCTTGAGGCAGCGCAAGCCTTGCTGCCCGCCCGGTGGTCGGCCTCCTTGCCCTCCGCCACGCATTTAAAACAGCGTGGCGGAGCGTCACAGGCAAGGGCCGTGTGACCGGGCTGGCTACAGCGGAAGCACCGGTTTCCCACGGTGACTTCCGCCGTACACTGCACTCCTACATGCCCCACGACCAGGCACCTAAAGCACCTGGCTTCGCGGGGCTGCAGGAGATGCACCTGCGCCCTCAGGAAGCCCCCAATTAGGAGGCTTCGTCCGTCCGCCACTTTCTGAGCCGCCGCGACGGGGCAGCTCACGACTGCCGACCCGTGACCGGTGGGGCCAAAGCGAATTTCGTTTGACCTCACCTGATCACGAGGGCAGCCGCTTGCCCCCACGACGGCAGAGATTATCTCCTCCGTCGTGGCCGCGTCATCCAGACCCGAAATGCGCAGACTCGCGCATTTGTTGGGTCTGGTGACGCGGACGTCACCCGTGTTCAGCGACTCCCTCAGCTTTGCCGCTAGGGCATCAGCTTTGGGGCCGCTGGTGGCGCCAGAGACCTCTAGGAGGCGTGCTCCGGTGCGCGTCACCTTGCACCGGAGACCTCCCTCAATCTCGAGGGCCTTGAGGTCGACTGAGGCTTTCGCCTGCCTCAGTACCTCGGCGTACCCCATGCCCTTCGCCTTGCCCTCTGTCGTCACCGTGATGACGACGGCAGTGGAGCGAGGAGCGCGGAGCCTCTTTGGCGCCTTTGCCGCGGCGGCCTTTGCCGCTGTTGCGGCGACTTTTGCTGCCTTCTTGGCGACTTTTGCCGCCTTTTTGGCGGCCTTAGCCGCCTTTTTCTTTGCTCCCGCCACCTCCCAAGCCCCCTCTCTGGAGGGAGTCAGGGGTGCAGCGGGAGCGCTGGCTGTGCTGAGGGAGGTGGGGTTGTCACCTCCACCAGGCGCCGTCTTCTTGTGGGCGGAGGGGGCGGAGACCTTCCGCCGAGGACCGGGAGCCCCACTGGGTGCAGCCGTCGTCGCGTACGACGTGACGACGGGTGCCGCCAGCGGCGGGCGGTATGCCCGGTCCTCGAGGACGCCGAGGCGTCGTTCGATGGTCTCCAGCAGCTGGACCATCGTTGGTGTCGCCTTAGGTGGTGCACGTGGAGCGGGGGTTTTCACACCCCGAGCCTCCCCGGCCCCCTGGACCAGCTGCGTTAGCTTGCCGATCTCCTCCCGCATCAGCTCTTGCTGCTTGCGGGAATCGGCAAGCTCCTTCTCCAGGCTCGCAACCCGAGCCCGGAGCTTCCCCTCCTCGTTGGAGACGCTCCTTTCGAGGAGCTCCTCCAACGCTTTAGTGGCACCTGTGACGGCTTCCGTCACTACCTTCTTCTTACCCGCGACGTTCTTGGCGCCTTTCATAGCGTCAAGAATCCGGGCAAGAGCTGCGAGGAGCTCACGTGCTTCAGGGACGTCTTTGTTCCTGCCGCTAGATAGTGGTGGAACACGCCCAGGCGGTTTTGCTGCCCGTCCCACAAGTTCGGGTTCCTTACCTCTCCCTGATGTTGTGGCTTGTATCTTGGCCGGTAGGTCATCCTCGCTAGATGATACCGTTCCCGGCCGTCGGAACAGGCTTTGGCCGGTTCCAGTAGTTCGTGGCCTCTTCCTCCTAGTCTGGATACCAATCTCCTCGTTCTCGGTATCCATGCTCAGGATCGACTCCGCGTCAGTATCGGGGGGTGCAACCTCTACCTCAGTTTGTGGGGTGGTGTTGTGACGCGGTAGCGACACTCGCACCTCCCTCGTAGGTCCAAGCACCGAAGTACTCGACCTTACTTCCCGTTTTGTATGTTCCAAGTCATTGGGCAAGTCTGCGTCCAGATTGAGTAAGCCGTCGTTGTTGTCGTTTTCCGCGCCGATTGTGTGATTAATATTTGTTTCCATATTTGATCCCACGAGTAGAGACGAAAGGGATCACTCCCCGGGTGACGCTCATTCCGGGGAGCGGGATATATACTGTAGGGTGCTCCAGGTGCCCTACAGGCCTTACGACTTTGCTCTCGGGTTTTACAGACTATCCTTGTCGCGGGCCGACCAATTAAGGCAAGCCCTCCGGCCCCTACGGTCACCGCGTACCAACTGGTGCCACCAGTTGGATGGTTGCGATGCCCCTAGGAGTTACGGAACGCGAGGAGGGTGGCTGGTCCTCCTCAACTCCGACGCTGGCACGAATGCCTGTAGGTCCCTGCGTGAGCAGAGGGCCTACACGCCCTGCGGTTACTCCGCTCAGTACGCTCTGCTCAACAGAGCGTAGGCGGAGTAGCCCGAAGTGGCCTTTACGGCCCCCTCCTTGGTGGACTATTGGCCATGGGCGACGACGTGCGCCTCGCATAAAACGCACGTCGTCGTCCACGTTACCAGGGTGTACCACGTGGAGGTTGTCCTACCCCACACCCCAAATTTTTTTTTTTTTTTTTTTTTTTTTTTTTTTTTCAAGACTTATGGACTATAAGACTTTAACTTGACTTTAAGACTAACATGTTACAGCAACCAATGGCTAAACGTGCCAACTGAAGAACGGAAACGCTCCAAACGGTTACCCATCTCAAAACCGAACGTAGTATAAGATTCTTATCACAGTAATCATACGCAAAACACTGAGCACTTCAAACATCTAACCGCGTTTACCACATTCATATATCACAAGATGACCCATCACAATTACCCATTTAGTTCTAACGGCAGCCATTTTCTAACTAATTAAATTAGGTATTGTGACGATTCACTTAATTAATACCAGTTATTTGATATTTCCATAGAGTTAACATGTCGCGAGCATTTAGTAAATTAAACAGCTTGACACGCTAACACGTTTACATAATAAAGTGATTAAACAAATAAATATAACTAGGTTATTACATGAAACATGAACATGGTAACATGGTGTAAGGCCAATCAATTAAATCAGCCTGCCCGCACACGTGTTTCCCTCATCTTACAATCCCGGACGATCTCCACTCCTGGACGTAGGCCTCTCCCAATTTACGCCACAATACACGGTTCTGTGCCTTCCGCATCCAGTCTCAGTCTCCAGGTCCTTTTCCAGGTCGTCGGTCCATCGGTGGACGTCCTACCCTACTTTTGCCAAGTAGCGGTCTTTACTCCAGAACTCGTTTGCTCCATCAGCCGTCGATTGTTCTGCTAATGTGGCCGGCTCACTGTCACTTTAATGTGCTTATTCTGCGAGTTTGCCTTAGTTCTCTGCCGGATCATTTCGAAGTTTATCCCTCAAAGACACACAGCCACAGCCTGATGATAAGGTAAAGTGGTAAATTTTACTTTGACAAGGTGGAAAGCAGTTAACCCTACAATCACACTATGCCACTCTCACTGCGCCTCCTACCAGCCACACACTACTCGCGATTCGCTCGCTCTCGTATTACAATTCCTTTGATTCGCGCTAAAAACTATAAAAAAAAACCGGCCAAGTGCGAGTCGGTCTCGCGCACGGAGGGTTACCGTATCAAAACTGTGAAAATTATGTTTATTGTATAGAAGCCCCCAGTATTTTAGTCTTATGTTGTTAAAGCGGCATCAGAAATACATCATCTGTGAAAATTTCAGCTCTCTAGCTACCACGGTTCCTGAGATAAAATCTCGTAACGGACAAACACACGGAATAATATCCCTTTTTTACCCTTTGGGTTCGAAACTCTAAAAATGGATCAAGCCTATGAATGGAGCAGCAGGACAAGTAAGCAGCCACTCCTCCTTGTCGAATGTGTGAGCCCTCCATTGGGCACATTGCCACCCTGCTGCGCGAACAACAAAGTGACGGTTCCATTTTATCAACCCAAAAAAGCTGTAAATTTTTAGTGGTTTAGAAGGTTTAGTCTCTTCTCTTGGTAGTTCTGTGCCTAGAAAGACAATTTCAAACAAATCTGATAAGTACCTACCTACTAGTGAAATACAAATAATACAGCGAAAGTTAAATAACAATAAACAGATCAAACAAGTATTATTTGCGCGAACTTAATCATTTACAATACAAATAGATGAAGTTTTGTTTGAACGCGCAAGTTATAACGAAGCTTACGTGATATCAATGGCTCCCGTATTTAATTAGAATTCATGTAAATTGTAATAGCTTGTAATGGCAAATAGGTTTCTGTGAAAGGACCACTCCTGTTAAAGGTATTTTAATATAAGTAATTCCTGTTGGATATTGCTTTGTGTATAGGTAGTAATATTATAAAGAGGAACAATTTGTTTCTTTGCAATCGATGCACCTGAAACGTACGAACGTATCTACGTATTTTAAAACGATATACAAAATTAAGCAATTTTGGTAATTTAATATTATGAAAACTAAGCAGAGATTTCGTCGAGTATGGAATTACGAATCCTCAAATATTTCGAACACGTTGTTCGAAACGAACACTCAATGGAGAGACTCGTTGTCCAAGGACAAGTGCTGGGTAAAAGGTCGTGCGGTCATTCACCTATACGCTGGACAGACCTAGTGAGGACTAAGACTCAAACCACTATAACATAGAGTTCACGAGACGCTGAAGACCGGAACAAGTGGTGGCGCATTGCAAAGGCAGCTGTGGCCAAAAATACGGCATCATCAACCACGAGTTCATCAACAACCACTCTGACAAGAGTGAACGACTAGGAGGAGAATATTAATACATTATACATAAACTACTATGAGCAGTAATAATACTTAAATGAAAAAAATCTAGCACATTATTTACACAATTGTATAACATTCTACGAAACTCGTAGCACTTATTTTATAATTCGTAGGTCACCTGGGTGCTACGGGTTTCGGAATTCTTAGATAGATAGCTACCTAATAGGTATTAAAGGTTCTGCTCTTTAGGATCGCTCAAGGTTATTATTTATTACTTAGAATAATTTATTAACCACATATCCAAGATCTATAAGTTACATAATATAGATAGGTATAGATCCTTTGATCCTTTCTCTACAAACTTGTACTCTGCAGCATCGTCAAAGTTTCATGTTTCGGCCAAAACTTTCCTAATACGGACTTTCGCAACCATTACACATAGTTTCGACTTTCACAAACTGGCGTGTGCTTAAGAAGTAACTGTTGCGTAGACAGACATTTTCAGATATTACAAAAATCTAGCTTGTGCTACGACTGTACATTTTGTACAACTATATGAATCTCAATCTCTTACATATAGTGGGTACAGAATCTAAATATATAAAACGCAAAGGTGACTGACTGACTGACATAGTGATCTATCGACGCACAGCCCAAACCACTGGACGGATCGGGCTGAAATTTGGCATGCTGGTAGATGTTATGACGTAGGCATCCGCTAAGAAAGGATTTTGATAAATTCTACCCCCATGGGGATAACATACGGGAATCGGGAATGGTAACCAATATTACGCGGAAGAAGCTGCGGGCATCAGCTAGTAAACAATAAATTTGAACATAGGTGTATTGGTTGGCACAAAAATATATAAAATGGATAATCAAATATGTTAAAAAATTACATATGTAACTGAATTAATGTCCACTCTCGTCAATGTTTTTTTTTTCCCACTCTACAACAAGTTTTACGAAGTAATGCGTGCTGCGGGGCAGATTTTTGTACCTGTTGCCCACAGAAACTTGCTTGCGGGATAAAAAATAAGCAGGTAGGCATGTACAGCTCGCACCAAATATCTTTGCATCTCTGAAATTCATTCGTTCGCGCCGCCATTTTGCAATAATAGGTTTCAGAGGGAGAATTACTGCAGAGGCGAGAGAGGCACCTCTCCTGCCTCAGCTGCGCAGTAGTTTCTCCAGTGAAACCTATTATTACATAATTGCGGCGCGAACGAATGAACTTCAAATACGCAAAGTTATTTGGCGCGTGCTGTATTAATTGAGAGTGTCATTTTTTATAGTAAGTTTGTTAAAATGTTTTCAAACTTACGTTCAACACCGTAGGAGATTATTTCGATAAAGCCGAAATGTCGACAAGTCAGCAAAGTTGGAAAACTAATAAAATACGAGTAGGCTACTCAAAAAGTACAAAACATCTTTGTGCATTATCAAACTTCAATCAAAAGAAATATACAAACACCTTCAAATTTATAATATTAGTAAGATTCTATACACAAACAGAACTATTAATATCTCAAATTTCTCGGTAACACCCTTTGATATCCAAAACGGATTTCTGATATAAATAACTGTATACACATATTAATATTCATGCTCTATTAATTTAAATCTTTTGATGTACATGTACACTGTGTGCAATTTAATTACCCAATACGTTTCAAGGAACTTGGATTGTTAGTTCTATAACACAGGATTACGGCTCAGATATTATATTTGTTATGCTATTATTAGAAAATGTCGGGTTTGCAACAACTGTTTGTTGAATTTGGCTACATTCCGAATAGCATAATAGGTAAAATACCAATTAATCAAGTACAAACAAAAGGTAACTGCTGTAAATCGTTGAGGAGTTCCCTCAACTATCTTTTGGCTTCATCAGATCGAGTTCAGACCTTCAATAAATTGTAAGTGGAGTAGTCAAAAATACTAGTTGCCCCTACAATTTTTAAAACTTTCCCTCTATTTCTTTGTTATGTCGTCATCAGATCCTGGCTTTCTAATCATGGGCGCAGCCTTCTTATTAAAAAAATCATCAAAATTAGTACACTCATCCAAAGTTCGGATGTAACAAATATAAAAAAGAAATCGAATAATAATATCTCCTTTCAGCCCCTCTCTATAAAATAGATTGCAGAGGGGCTTATGGCGAGACTTGTGTCTGTAGTCTGTGACTCTGTTGCATTATATTACGTTCCTAGGTCACGTGATTCATCTGTTCAAAGTTTGAAATAAAACAAAAATGACAACGTCAATCGGATTGAACTTTCACTTTCACAGAGGGGCAGTCTGGTGAGACCGTTTCACGGCTTCTTGTTTCAGTCGGTTAAAAAGTACGTTTACTCAATTCAGTATACAGCAATAGGTTGATTTTGATTGATTGATTGAGATCCCATTTCACTCCATACATTGACAGCTCGTATTTCGATGTTTCGTATTCTATCATCAAACTTACCTACTCTTGGATACGAACCATTGATTGATATGGGTATATTTCCTTTTCCTGTAAGTCCTCCATCCTAGGTTGTAAACAAATTGAAAATTATTACTACTCGATCAACAAAGGCGTAAACAATCTATTATTTTTTGAATCTTGTATCTTATTTCTAAAGTTTGTGAGTGTTGTTTGAGAGTTGATGTGTAGATGTTTGTTACTCTCACACTCTCTAATAGCTGAACGGATCCAGCTGAAATTTGGTACAAGCATAGATTAGGTATAGTCTGGAATTACACGTAGACTTTTTATTCTGGGAATAAGATGCCACGGGAAGCGGGAACGAAAACAAAATTTTACACGCAAGAAGCAGCGGGCATCAGCCCATATAAAAATATTTTTAAGTAGACAATTTACTTGGTATTCCGTCAAGGCACCTATTGAAAGTTGTCATCCGTGAAATAAAGAGCCTACGTTTCAAATACCCTACAATATTTGCAAGAGGTTTCGGGATAGATACTTTGTAGATTCTGTTCAAATGTAGCACGTTTGAACATGACTTTATCATTTCTTCGCTACAGTGGATTTTCAGTTTTATTGCCGAGAGCATAAGGTTTGTTTTGTAGTACTATTTGAATTTAGAAATGGTGTAATTTCAGATGGTATTTGTTCTCTCCTCAATTTCATACGGTCGCTATTTTCTCTGATGCCTCGTTGGTACTTTCAGTCAGCGTTTAGTGAAAATGTGTATTAGATTTGTATAGTTTTGCAAGATCCTTCATCACTCCTGTCGCCATTCAACCGTATTTTTTAACATTTAACTCTCGAAATGTTGTGTGGTGTTTCACAGGGCTTAGTGTTAGGGCCAGTACTGTGAGATATCGTCTAGGAGAGGCGTGGAGGGGTCATCTACTTTTCCTTGGGTTTTGCAAGAGGCCACCAGTAGGATCGAATCTGTCATGGTTATAGCATTGCGGTGGCGACTACTTATTTTTCAATTTGAGAAGGAAGAGCTCTTGCAAGAGAATCTTGCAAGAGGCTCAACGCTGGTATCTTTCAATCTGTGACCTTTTATGTCTTGCCCCATTGTCTGTTTAAAGGTTACATTAGACATTCACAAACTTTTTACTTTGTTTTAGCCAAAATCGATTTCCATTATTCGAGATAACAAAGTTGTGGGCTACTAGAGGACTCTAGTACGTATAAAAACTTAATACCAGCAAAAAAAATACACAAATAATGAAATCCTTAAAAATAAAGAGTAACTTTAGCCCAACTTTACGACGAAAGCACATGGGACACATTTCCTCTGATAATTCATCACTCAAAACTTGAGATTGTGAATAAATTACACTAAACGTCCTGTTCCAGCAGTCCCAGCTACGTTTTGGGTACAAATGGTAATGGTACTTGAATTTAAAGTGACCAAAGTTGTAGAATAGAATAGAATAAACTTTATTGTACACCAATATAAAACATACAGAAGAGAAAAATATTACAATTTTATACATGTACAGAGGGCGGCCTTATCGCTAAAAGCAATCTCTTACAGGCAACCTTTGGATGGAAAAGACTGTTAAGAATCACGAGAAGTACATACACGTGTATATCTATAGCTACTCTCTCTCTCTCAAATGCTTTATGAAGATCAAGTAGGTAGATCAAACGAATCAGAGTTGTGTTTACTTAGAAACTCAACTAAACTGAAATATTTAAATGGGATATTGTCTTTTGAGGTTCAAGAAATTGAAATAGATTGATATAATTTTAAGGCTAAGCTAAGCGTGTAATAATAAATAAATATTTTGTATATTCTCACACATGTGGCCCAAATTAAGCTAATTATAAGTTTGTGCTATGGGATCTAGATGACTGATAGACATACTAATTAATAATTAATTGTTAAGTGTGTAATGATTATTTTCTGTCATTTTAGGAAAGAGAGTGGAATAAAAGTCTTGAACACTTTCATTCCACTCTCTTTCTTGTAATGAACATTTGTAACATCAGAGGTGAACTCGCACCTTAACTATACTTTGTAAAACGAAAAATCCACCTTTATACCTATAAGGTTTTTCTTCTTTTAATATAGCTATTATCTAGTTCGTATATTTCTAAAATATTGAACATGAAAGTGCTTTGGTCAATGGGTCATCTACCTACACCAAAATATCTTTCATTAAAGTGTGTCAAAATGGAAATTTGTAACATCACAATTATACTATAATACAATCATTATACTACTTATGTAAATATAATACATATACATATCATTCACACAAATAACTACATAGATAAATAGATATACACAATTATACATATTGCAAAATACATATTGCAAAAAAAGTGCTTTGGACAACCGTCCAGCACTTTTTTTTGCAATATTTTTCCTACCGGACATCAATACTATTTCATCCATAACCCTGGTACACATAGCAGTTCGCATGTTAGGTAAGCCAAGGCCTCAGAGATCGTATAGGGCCCCAGTTCATCATCAGTTACAAAATAATGGAATCATATGATGAACACATGTTTCGTATCATAAACATACGAAAGATAAATTACTGCCGATGAAATATACACTTTTGAAGCTCGTTAAAAAATAGGTAAACCTTTAAATTAAGGTGGATGTATATTTTGTAAATATTTGTACCATTTTGTTTGAGTACAGACACAACAGATGTGATTTATTGGCTTTTCTTATAATTTTTTTTTGTACAAACGGTAAACTTATGATATTGTTAGGCGCGTCGCTCACTAGTAAGTCGAGGCGCGGTAGCGGCGACGTCGCGGCGCGGCGGCGCGTGAACGTTAAGTAGAGTCGAGGCGCGGGCGGCTATGCTTCCTTTACACATTCCAATTTATTCACCATATCGTCGTCAGAAGCTGAAGACGCGCTTGTATACAGCGTTTATGTGCTTCGGAAGGCACGTTATGCCGTTGGTCCCGGTTGCCAGTAAAATGACAGTCGTTAAGCCAAGTTAAAGGCCTTTCAGATTCATTTTTCATTTCCTTTTTAGGCGGCTTGAAAATTTTCAACAGCAGGCAGTCACAACCTGCGCCGGTCCATCTCAACACGGCAATACGGCTCACCACCTATTACGTGGGACCAATTCTGAAAACGTGAAATGTGGGCATATAATAATATGCCTCTGCCTTCCCCTTTGGGGATAAAAAATACACGGATTCATTCGTACAATTTCAATAAAGTTTACGTTAGTTTCAAAATCGTCACGCATTTTTGAAGAGTGTAATCACGTCTAGGCACGAAACAAAATGACAAAATGGTGACGGAGTCGCGGCGCAGTCGACCTCATCAGCCCCACCCCGCCTCCGCCTCGACTCCACATCGCCCGCGACGTGACGCGACTCTAGTATGTGAGCGCTCTGCCATGTATTGCTGAAGGAAACGTAGAAGCGGCGCGCCGCTTATGCGCCCGTGCTTCGACGCCGCCTCGACTCCAGCTCGTGTGGGCGATCCGCCTTAGGGTTCCGTACCCAAAGGGTAAAAACAGGACTCTAATAGTAGGCAGCGAAGCGACCTGGGCCCCGCGGATTCAGTGTTCTGTAAACGATCACTGCAGTAAGCAACTTTCACTATGGCCGGTCCATGGATGGGTGACCATCCATGTGATCACTTTGTGACATTTATTTGAGCGTTTCCGTGCTTCGGAAGGCACGTTAACCTTTCCACTGTTGACATATCGCATATGATAATTCTTGCTATGGCCGTTGGTCCCGGTTGCCAGTAAAATGGCAGTCGTTAACCTAAGTTGAAGGCTTTATTTCCACAGCAGGCAGTCACAACCTGCACATGTCCATTTAAACACGGCAATACGGCTCACCACCTATTACGTGGGACAAATTTTACAAAGGTGAAATGTGGGCATATAATATGCCTCTGCCTACCCCTTCGGGGATAAAGGCGTGACCATATGTATGTAATAGTAGGCAGGCACTTACTGAAACTCCACTGTCCGTCTGTCTGTTGTTAATCTATATCTTATGAACCGTGATAATTAAAAAGTTGAAATTTTCACAAGTTATGTAGAATATCTGTCATCTGTGGCCGCCATAACAATAAATGCTAAAAGAAAAAATAAATTGTGGGGAGCTCCCATACAACAAACGTAAAATTTTGCCATTTTTGGTATGGAACCCTCCTTGTCCGGCTCTTCACTTAGTCGAAATTCTTTAAATCCATTATTATACAACCACATAATCTTGTCGTTTTCCAAAATAAACAAAGGCACTCTATACACCCACATTTCACCAGTTCTATTTGTGGTGAGTCCATTGCCGTGTTGAAATGAAACGGACATAAATTGTTAGTGACAATTACCTGCTAACAAAATAACTAATATTTATGTCTACTATGTAACCGGTAACCGGGATCAACGGCTTAGCCGGCCTTGCAAAATATGTAAACGCACTAACGTATACCTACTTACCTACCTACATATGACTTACATTAGTGAATTGAAAACCGTGTGTATGTGTGTGTGAAGTGAGGAAGAGTCACTGAAAGCTTTCTGCGGTTACGTGGATTGTGTAGGTATGTGTGTATGCAAACATTTCACAAAACAATTAGTCTGGCTCTGGGAATTTCAAAAGCACTACAAGCACAGTTGATTTGAAAAGTTGAGTGTGAAAAATGGTTTCTGAGAGAGAAATATTTGTTAATTTTTCACAAAAGTAGAAATTGGATTGTCTTGTTTTGCTACCATTTGTAATTCTAACTTCTTTACATTTACATTACGGGGAACACTGTGATGTAAAGTTAAATTAGCTTCAAGTGCAATTTAATTTCAATCAGTAATCTATTCTATACCTACCTACCCGTTGAATGCCGCATGAAACCCGAGTTGCCAATCTCCCGCACAGTCGATTGCTTTGGCAACCAAGGCGGCCAACTTTTTTCGTTTGGTTCTCCTCGCACATTTTTCGATATCTATGGCTGTATGGTCGCGGGTCTAAGTCTTTCTGTATGAATTAATGTGTAGAATTGGTTATGGTACTGAATGAGATAGCTTGCCGAGTGAATGTAATGAAAAAAAAAGTCGAAATCACGATTTGATCGCTGTCATTATTTATTGTTTGTTTGGCGCCGTTCCTAGAAAGTATTAATACGATTAATTTTGAATATTTTCGTTTATTCTGTTTCAAATATTGTTGTTTTGCATTTAAAAGTATCCTGTCATGTTGTTTAACAGCTGTGATAAATATTTTCAGTGTAATTCGAAGTTAAATTTGTAAAATTTGATAAAATAACACGCGAAGGTCACCATTATTTTTTGTTGTTGTTTTTGTTGTGCAGTGCTCGTATTTAACCGATATTTGTTGAGATTTTCTCAATAGAAACTATAATCTTTTGTCAAAATACCATTTAACATTTAACATATGAATAATTTATGTGAAAATCAATAATAAAAATGGAGGGGTTTTTTTTTTAATAATTTAAGATTACATAGCCTCGATATCCCCAAAATAAACAAAAAAATAAACAATTAAATAGGCAGTAATATTTTATTTTATTTTCGGAGATTTTATATCTACAGATTATTATTTTTTTGGTGAAAGTGAATTGTTGATGTGTATATTTTGTAAATAAAATAATTTATGTTAGAAAACTGCTTTTTATTTTGAATTACATGGTAAAATCTGAGAGTACTCCTTCATTTTCCCCATCCTAATTTTCGGCCAAATATCATAAATCCATTACACATGGGGTGTTCTCGGATTTAGTGTAGTTATTTTCGTCAGTTATCCAGCATGATGAAACAGTAAGTATTTATATAGTACGACTCCTGTAAAAGAAATAAGGATATATTGTGTGACGTCCGGCGTGCAGCCGCCGTTCCCGCCAAGGGCGTGGGCACCGCCTATGGATACGACGGCGTGACCACTCCACCGGCGGGATTGAGCGGCTATTTCCGGATTAGAGTAACTTCTCGAACTGCAGAGATTATGCTTATTTGTGGAGTGAAACATTTGTCCTGGCTGTACGACTTTTGGTTCGAATCACAGAATCTATAGGTACTTTACCATACATTTATCCTGTGCTATATAGGTAGGTACTACTATAAAAGAAAAATTTATAGTGATGACAACAATTGACTTGCAGCTTGCAGCCTATTAAATGGGATCTAAGAAATTGGAAAAGATATGTAATTTTGACTGTTTTTCCGATTTCTATGCGTGTTTATTTGATCAAAACGTGGGACGAACAAAACACCACTGGAAATTTTTGGATACCTATGTAATTCGCCCATGCTGATCCCTTGCGAATATAATTAAGCGTGATCATGTAATGATTGAAGTAATAATAATCTATACTAATATTATAAAGAGGAAAGATTTGTTTATTTGTTTTTTTGTTTGTTTGTTTGTAACGAATAAGCTCCGGAACTACTGGACTGATTTGGAAAATTCTTTCACTGTTGGGAAGCTACACTCTTTGCGGTGAACATAGGCTATATTTTATTCCCGTATTCCCACGGGAACGGGAACTACGTGGGTGAAACCGCGTGACGTCCGCTAGTATAATATATTTTTATAGTGAAGAAACCATACTGAAATCACCAAAATCTATCTAACGGATGAGTTATTACCTACTGTTCGCACACTTGTAGTATGAGTACTTACACAATGAACTGTCTGTATCACATTGTGGGATTTTACGATGTAAACATATTTTGAAATGTAGATAATCAGTAACCACTGACGTAATATGTAAGTAACTACATTTTACCAACAATTAGTTTGGCCAAAAAAATATTAAAATTGAACTATTTTGCATGTTGGCAGTAACTATTTATTAATCTGTGATGTTGGCCACATTGTCAAAATGCTGTCAAAAACGTCACATATGTCAGTTCATAAATGAAGTATTGCAATTCGCGTAATACATTTTACCGTAAAATAAATATAATGATTTCTAACGATTCTTTGGTTTATGCCAGCCTTACATGCAAAAGGCGCATCTGCTTAGTTACTGATGAGATCATGACTAAGAGAAGGAAACTCTATAGTCCGTTCATAGTTAATTGACCTCTAGCGCTAATGTTGGCTTGCTTTATTTCCGTATTACCATACTAAGATTTTGTTTATCCCAAGTACTCTAACCTTAAAGTCGAAACTTATTTTCTTATTTGTTGCCGTTTTTCGGGCGCGGAAATTATTTGAGATGTGGAAAGAGTAACTTCGCCCTCCTTGGTGATGGTAATGAGTGTCTTTTTTAAATATAAATATCAATAAAAATAAAACTTAAGTACAATCATAAAGTATCAGAATCACATGTTTAGTAAAGTTATGTATATTGACAATTAGATATTTACATTAAAAAAAATTGTTTGTGATAACGTTTACATCTTATAATCTCCCCAATTACGCTTACGCGGCAAAATGTCTTAAGCTGGCACTCATAGGGGGACTTTACTGCAATACCAATTATACCAACATACAGAAAACGAGCTGTCAGAGGTAAATAAACTGTGAACGGACTATACAAAGCCCCACACATTTGACAAACCAACATTTCCTTTTCTTTTTTTTTAATTCCAAAGAGAATAAATTTTATTTTCACTTCTTATGCTCGTAAAGTTCTTGTTTATGCTGGGTGTATGCGGACTAAAACAACATTTTATGCTCTAGTGCATAAAGTTCTTTTTCTTCTTCTAAAACAATATGGCCATACTAGACCGTAGAGACGGTACCATGAAGATCGTGTTACTCTATGAACCAAACATAATAAAACGCTATTAAATAACTTGTTTTTTTTTATTACATTTAATTTGTACTTTCTGTGTTCTATATAAATTAAGAAACATTAAAAATCAGATAGTATTATGAGTGAAAAAATATTATAAAATGAACTTATGATTAGGCAGTTTAGGTCTCGTTACCCATGCCTAATGCTATTACATTGAAAAACTATTACAAAACTATTACATTGAATGTACAAAATAGTTCAAATGTTACTTTTAATTTTAATTAAAGACTTTTATTTACAATATCACTGTTTCATTTCCTTGCAATCGAAGTGAAAAGCAGAGCGTATAACTCGATCATAAAACCCATTTTATCCTCGACTTAATATCCACCCTCGCCTTTGGCTAGGGCAGATAAACGTCTCGTATAAAATGGCTTCTTTTATGCACTTGTAGTACAATCTACTATTTGCGCTGTATCGCCCCATCTGACCAGTCTAGTACAGTAGACTCGTACCCAAGTCTTTTATTATATTGTACTGTGCTGGGCTGATTTCATCGATGAGATGTTAGTAAACTTTACAAGAAGTCAGTAGTAACCAAACCCTATTTAATAGTTATTATATCTGACCAAACTGCCAAAGGATCCTTCGTCATATTATACCTATCTACCTAGCTACATACTTGTGTACTGAAGCCTCATTAATGTGCCCTTTGAAACATTACAACTTTAAATTTTCGTAATTTTCGAGCATAAAAATTACCTACTTGAAGTAAAAAAGAAATAGAGTGGCCGTGAGTTTTATTGCCAAGTTCTTTTCTCTTTGGCTCTATTGCGTTGCGAATCTGGCAGTAAATGTAAATGTAGAAGCAATCATTTTGACGTTCATAAATGTTACTTTAAGACCTATGTGAATAAAGATTTTTTTATTTTCAATGGAATAGGTACTGAAATCAAATCAAATCAAAAATATAGTTATTTTACGTAGGCATAATACCTACATATGCAACTCTACCACCAGTTCACAACGCGACCCACCTGAGAAGAACTGGCAAGAAACTCAGCGGGTTATTCTTTTTAGTGCTCTATTTACATTTATAAAGAGTCTAAAGCTATGCATTATAACATTTTTTTTTCGAAAATCCAGCAGAGCAGGTCATTTCTAGGTTTCCTTTTCCAACAAATAATCATTAATTGTATAGTAGCCCTTGCAGTATAATTTACTTTATAAACTTCTTGAACTGAATAAATATAAGTCAGGACCTACAATACTGCCATCGATGTATAATGATCATGGATATGAAAGGCCTTGGTCCCGATGAAACTAGATGCGCCTTGAAATAGGACCGATACTAATAGGGTTATCCCAAAATGGACACACGAGTACAACCATTAAGTGAATTATAAATTAGTGTGTAACCCAAATAGGTATCTTATTAATCTTAGTAATATTATAAATGCGAAAATTTGTGAGCGTAGATGTGTAGTCAGGATATTTGTTACTCTTTTACAGCTGAAAAGATCTGGCTGGAATTTGGTACATTCATACATACATATGGTCACGCCTTTATCCCCGAAGGGGTAGGCAGAGGCAAATTATATGCCCACATTTAACCTTTGTATAATTTGTCCCACGTAAAAGGTGGTGAGCCGTATTGCCGTGTTAAAATGGACAAGCGCAGGTTGTGACTGCCTGCTGTTGAAAATTAAGCCTTCAACTTTAGCTTAACGACTGCCATTTTACTGGCAACCGGGACCAACGGCTTAACGTGCCTTCCGAAGCACGGAAACGCTTAAATAAATGTCACAAAGTGATCACATGGATGGTCACCCATCCATGGACCGGACATAGTGAAAGTTGCTTACTGCAGTGATCGTTTACAGAACACTGAGTCCGCGGGGCCACGAGCGATTCAATTTGGACAGACAATGGAATTTGGTACAGGGATATATCACTTTTGATTTGACTACTTTTTATACCTAGACCTTCTAAGTTTTCTATACTAGTAGTATCAAAAAGAGGAAAAAATTGATTGTTTGTTTGTTTGCATGGAATAGGCTCCGGAACTACTGGACCGGTTTGAAAAATACTTTCACTGTTTGGAAGCTACACTCTTCAAGGTGAACATAGGCTATATTTTATTCCCGTATTGCCTCTGTAACGGGAGCTATGCGGGTGAAACCTCGCGACGTCCGCTAGTCTATGCTAATATTATAAAGAGGAAACATTTGATTGATTTATGATTTAAAGAGGAAACATTGTTTGTTTGCATGGAATAGGCTCCGAAACTACTGAGCCGATTTCAAAAATTCATTCCCTGTTGGGAAGCTTCACTCTTCACGGTGAACATAGGCTATATTTTATTCCCGTATTCCCACGGGAACGGGAGCTACGCGGGTGAAACTGCGTGACGTCCGCTAGTGTATTATAAAACAACTGTATCTAGACTATTTGAAAAGAGTGGCCGTGAGTTTTCTTGCCAGGTTCTTTCTCACAGGTTCAATCTATTGCCTTGATAATCTGGCATTAAATGTGGAATCAGAATACTTGACGTTTATATGTGTTGCTTTGTGACCTTTAAGAATAAACATATTTTCATTTTCGTTCTCATGGGATGTGAAATTACCGTGGGAAGTGAGAACGGAAATATAATTAGGTACACGTAAGCGCAGTCGCGGTAATAATGTAGCAGATAATCCCTACTTCCCTACTAGTATTTCCTACGCTTTCACGCCTAAACGGCTGGAGCGATTGAGATGAAATTCGGTATAGGGATAGTTTGAGGCCCTGGGAAGGACATAGGCTACTTTTTAACCGCGCAAAGGGAGGATTATGATTTTACGCGATTACGACTTCTACGCGGTCGAAGACGCGGGGAAAGGGAAGTTATTTATGAATCCTAAAAATGTATAAAACATTAAAATTATACTGGTTGAATTTATAGTCATGTTTTTAAACTCACACGACTTGCACTACACATTATATTAGTTGCGGGTCTTTTTCGCGTAAACAATTTAAACTTCGCTCACCTCTCGACGTTTCGGCTATGTTACAATAGCCGTGGTCACGAGTAGACTGGGGAATGCAGCGGGCGTCATCCTCTTGTACCGTTGATCTTACAGGTACCCACATATTAGTTTATTAATAACAGTCATTAGGGTCGCGACACACTACACTCACGATATCCGAACGAACGTTAGGCGGTTTTTCGCGACACTTACACATCTTCACTACAGGGTTCCATGTGGACGAAAGTTTATATCCCCCCTTACGGTTGAAATTGTTGTGATGCTTCTTGATTTCAACCGCTTCACGAACAATCCTCGGGTAATATCGGCGTTCAGTGGACAAAGCTCCCGGTGCATGCAACTCCATCCAGTGATTTGACCCCGATAGTAAGAGATGCTCCGCGATCGCTGATTTTTCGGTTTGGTGGTTCTTGACCGCTGCTATGTGCTCTCTCACTCGTTCTGCGATGGTTCGCTTCGTTTGACCGATATACGAGCCTCCACAGCTACAGTCCACCTTGTAAACACCTGGCGTCTGATAAGGAACGGTGTCCTTTGGTGTTCTCATTTGCTGCGAAACCTTTGCCATTGGGGTAAATATGGTGTTTATTGAAAAATTCTTCAATATGGTACCAATTTTGTCCGTTACCCCCATGACATACGGTAAGAACGCCGGCAGCCTGGCAACATCCAGTTGTTTTTCCCTACGCCCTCGGATAGGAGCGGCCCTCCTCACGCTGTACCCGTTTTCATGTAGCACCTTCCATATGTGGGACATTTCATCTTCTAAAAACTCGTGGTCACACAAAGCATGAGCCCTGTTAATTAGGGATGTCTCCACCGAACGTAGGTGACGGGGATGATGGTGTGACGCAGCGTGAAGGTACCTGTCTGTGTGCGTTGGTTTTCTGTACACCGTGTGCTTCAGGAGTCCATCCTCCCCCACCATGACCTTTACATCCAGAAACGGCAATGTCCTATCACTCTCCAACTCATAGGTGAACGTGAGATTAGGGTGCAATGCATTAAGGTGCTCAAGGAAACGTCCTACCCCCAGACCTTCGCCTTTCTTCGTTCTGCGTAATGAAAGGCGAAGGTCTGGGGGTAGGACGTTTCCGGACGTAGACGTTTTATAGAGTTCTTTTTTCAAATTTATAAAAGTTTAGCTGTTTTTGAAAGCCGCAATGTTCGTGTATAACGTGTCTATATCAAAGACGTATCATATGACACAGACTATAGAGTATATTTTGATTCTGCATTCATTATGCTTGCCGCCATTTTATCGATCCGAGAAAATGAAATAATATTATTATTTCTATTGTACTTACGCATGAAATGACACGTTTTTATATTGAACAGTTGCTGTGTAGCTTGTGCATCATCTGAAGATACATGAAGGCATGTTTTTTCGAGTTTTCTTTACTAACAGAATTTAAAACAGTGCTAATAGAACTTTCGCTAACCCTACAGCCGCGTCACAGATTTTCAGGTAATTACCTTCTTTACGTGTTGCCATTTTCAAGTGTCTAGAACATATCTATAGTTTTTATATCATTGGTTCCACTAGAAAATAAAAATAAACCAAAACAAAATTAAAGTAATTTTAAATCAGGTGGTAACATTTATGATTGTCAGAATTTACATTAAAACCTCATTTCTAAGCAACATGCAAATCTGTAACTAGAAACAACAAGTTGGTACTTATAAAAAAAATATTCAGGTTGAAAAAAATACTGGTTGGACGAAAAGTACCATTAATATTGATGATGGCAAGTTTTGCTGAAAGGAAACATTCCTATATTTTCAAAACTAAATAAACCTGCATTTAAAGATTTTGATAAATCTTCTGCTTGAGTCGTGAAATCGAATCGGTGGGATGATTGGTAGGTAAGTAATAAAATGATATTTGCAGAAACTTAACTACTTACTTAAAACCAACATTGGTAACAAGCACCAACATTGGCACAGCAAATTGGTTAACTCTACATCAAATATTTGATAGAGAACAAATTCAAATACAGGGACTCACACATCCCTACAGCTCCAAATTTTTACCTTTGTTGCCCGTGGCACTACCGCTTGGCACTACCAGTAGTGTCACGGGAAATTTTACTTTCCCGTGGTACTACTGGTAGTGCTACGGGTAATTGTACATTGACGTTGACACTACCATTTGCCAGTAGTGCCACGGGAAATAATATTTCCCGTGGCACCACTAGCAAATGGATTACTAAAACAATTGAAGATCGCCAAAACAAATGAGGATCGCCAAGACAAATGAAGATCGCTTAAACAAATAAACATCGTAAAAACAAATGAACATCGCTAAAACAAATGAATATCGGTTAAAACAAATGAAGGTCGCTAAAACAAATGAACATCGTAAAAACAAATGAATATTGGTAAAATCAAATGAAGGTCGCTAAAACAAATGAACATCGTAAAAACAAATGAAGGTCGCTAAAACAAAGGAACATCGAAAAAACAAAAACAAATGAATATCTATTGGTAAAAACAAATGAAGGTCGCTTATACAAATGAAGATCAGTTCTAGATGAGGCCGCAATGATAGCCATAAGGTCTGTTGGGAGTCCTGGGGTATTCTTCCGAGGGCTTACCCGGGACTCCCAACCGTAAGCTGTTAGGCAGGGCACATGAGGTTTTTTAGTCGACAGGAGTCCGGCATAGCATCCATGACGATTTTCCTTCACGTAAAACAAAAAAAAAATCAGTTAAACAGATCAAAATCAGAAAAAAAGAAATAATATAGTTAGTTATATTAAAAATGCAAAAAGAAATAAATAACAAATATTGAAAATATTTTTTTTTGCTCAAAAAAGAAATTAAACAAAAGTTAGTATGTCTTATAATAAAATCAAGTTTTCATGTTTCCATGCAAATTTTAATGATTTGCTTATTAAGTTTAGGCTTTCTAAACTAGCGATGCGAAAATACTATGGCAAAAGGTCTTTATTGTAAAATTAAGGCCTATTACATTAAAATGGTACTCAGCCTACGATAAAAGCCTTTAACTCTCATGAAATTTTGTGATTTCGGCGCGGCGGGCATATTGGATTGCAATATTAACCTGAAATTCGTACTCGTACTACTATTTTTTCCCAAAAGCATTTGACATCTTAGATCGTATGTCCACCCATTTTAAAATCCAGACCAGTGTGCGGCCGGCCAGCCGCAACAAAAAAGAGCATTGATGTTACAAGTTGTATCAAAACATTACACATTGTATCATTACAAGGTGCGCAAAGCGCATTGATGTTACGAGTTGTATCAAAACGTTACACATTGTATCATTACAAGACGCGCATTGTAATGCTCGGTTCTCCTCCCTCACTGATGTAACCTCGTCTTGTATCATTACAAGGTGCGCATTGCAATGCTCGGTTCACCTCCCTCACTGCTGTAATTCTCGACTCGTAACGTTACATTACGCGCGAATGCTCCCGGTGAGGGAGCGCATTAACTGGAATATATTTATCAATACATATAATAAAATCGTAACAGGTCGCTGTCTGTACATGGAAGATAAATAAGAAAAAATATTATAGGGGGGCTTTATGAACGCAATAGAACCCAAAACAATGATTTTTACAATTTTTGTCTGTTTGTCTGTATGTCTGTATGTCTGTATATCTGTTTGTCTGTACGGTTGTGCACGCTAATCTCAGTAACCGCTCAACCGATTGCAATGCGGTTTTTTTTATTGTGTTGAGGTTTGCTCCAGTTAACATTTAGCGTTTGTTTTATGTAAATCGGTTTAGTAATAAAAGAGTTATAACACTTTTAAGAATCAGATATTTTGAAAATTTTAATTGTAGGGGTTTCTTTGAATGTGAGTGAACCTAAACTGGCGTGTTGGCTTAATCATAAAAGAGCTTAATGATTAAGACTATTTTTAAACAATTCAGTCCGCGCCGAAGGCGTGGACTGAATTGTTTTAATAATTAAAAATAATTTTCAGACGCTGCTTGATGACTCTGATGAAGAAATACCTTTCCTTTCATACACCTTATGTGACGTAAACGAAGTTGCGGGCTCAGCTAGTTTATAATATACCTAATATTCACGGACATTACCGATCTTCATTTGTTTCACTGATCTTCATTTGTTTTATCGATCTTCATTTGTTTTATCGACCTTCATTTGTTTTGCCGATCTTCATTTGTTTCACTGATCTTCATTTGTTTTGCCGATCTTCATTTGTTTTACCGATTGTCATCATGGGACCATGTGAGAACATGTTCGCTCTTGATTTGATATGTTTGGTATTTAGTAGTGCCATTGGTAATTGGTAGTGCCATGGGAAATTATACTACACTCGAGAGCAATGAATCCGGGTCACTTAAAGAATGTTAAAAATCTCGGAAACTAAAAATGATAGGTTAATGCAATAAATTGTATTTAATAGACAATGTAATACTCCTTAAATGAAAGTAAAAAAAATATGAGTCACCATACATTTTATTAACACAAAATTACATAAAGAAAAAACTGCTGATCTCTCCTTAAAACAAAAATAGGAAACATGAAATTTTTGAACTTTATTACGATTTTCTTGAATTTTAATACTTCGTATTGCCTCCTCGTGCTTCCATTACTGCGTTTACGCGGTTTGGCATGCTGTACACCAAGTTCCTTATACGATTTTGGGGAATATTCTCCCATTCCTCTGTGAGAGCAATTTTAAGCTCACGAAGCGTGATTGGGGGAGGGTTTCGTTGTTTTACGCATCTGCCTAGCTCGTCCCAAGCATGCTCGATCGGGTTGATATCCGGGCTGCGCGCTGGCCACTCCATACGAGTAATGTTCATCTCTTGAAGGTAGTCATTCACAATCCTACCTGTATGAGGTCGGGCATTGTCATGCATAAATATAGCATCCTCACCTAAATTGACCATAAATGGACCAACGTGATCATTGCGGATTTCTTCCACATATCTTACGCTAGTTAAAGAGCCGTTTTCTATGATCACCAGCTCTGTGCGACTTTCAGAAGAAATTCCGGCCCACACAAGTACAGACCCACCACCGTAGGCTACTTTTTCTTCGATGCATGCTTGCTTGAATCTTTCCCCTGGTCTTCGATACACTCTGTGTCTTCCATCGTGCTTGTAGAGCATAAATTTTGATTCGTCGGAGAACATAACTTTTGACCAATCTTCAATACTCCAATTTACGTGGCTCTGGGCATACCTTAGTCTCGAAATACGATGCCCACGCTCCAGTTTAGGGCCGTTTGCAGGTCTAAGGGGTTTTAAGTTAGATTCAGCAAGCCGACGTCTTACTGTCCATGCACTTGGGTTACTTCCTCCGAGGCGTCGAAACTGATTGGTGAGTTCAGTTCCTGTGAGAAAGCGATTTCGAAGCATGGTGTTCACCAAGTATCGGTCTTCTCGTGCTGTGGTACACCTGGTTCTGCCTGTTCCTGGTCTGCGTAGGTTAGAACCAGTTTCTTCGTAACGTCGGAGAACTCTTTGTACTGTTGACAGCGACACACCGACAGTCCTGGCTGTATCGCGCTGACTCCGGCCGGTTTCCAGCATTGTAAGTATTCTGGTGCATTCTTCAGGCGTAAGCGACATAATTTCAGCTTGATTAATGAATATAGAGCACTATCAACATGGTTTATGTACCCACATAAATGACAGATTACAAACAAAAGCAACACCAAATGCTGTAATTTCGTAGTTCGATCTTCGAAAGTGGCCCTTTTTCAAATTTGATTTTTTTATGATATAACTTTACAATAACTAAGAAGTTTTGATACCTTCATTTAAGGAGTATTACATTGTCTATTAAATACAATTTATTGCATTAACCTAGCATTTTTAGTTCTGAGATTTTTAGGATTCTTTAAGTGACCCGGATTCATTGCTCTCGAGTGTATATGGATTTAATCAGCCAATAGGAACGGTAGTGCCACGGGAAAGTAAAATTTCCCGTGACACTACTGGTAGTGCCAAGCGGTAGTGCCACGGGCAACAAAGGAATTTTTACATGACCAAATAGATATACAGATACATTATGATAGTACTAGATGGTGTTAACGGCTCCGCCTGCGTAAAACTCTGTTCCCGTTGCCATGTCCCATGAGAATGTAGTCCAGAGATAAAAGCCTTTTTTACGTATATTTTTTTTTGAATATTTAGCTCGCCAAATTGACGTCGCCACCAGCCTGATGGAAAGCCGTGGCGCTTCTAGTGATTGGGGGCCACCTCTGACAGCGGTCCTCAAGTAGGCGGCCTTGTGATGTGCCTCTTCACGCTCCGCTTGGAGAACCCAGGATTGTAAGAGGAGGGAAACACATGCGCTGGCAGGTCGTTCCAGGTTTTTACAGTTCGACAGAGAAACGATCTTTTGAATCGTTTAGTTCTAGCGAAGATTCCCTCCACTGTGCTCCACGTGTAAGGCCTTTGAGAGATAAAAACCTTTTTTTTAAGTGTTAAAATCCTTCATGGATGCTATGCCGGAATCTTACGCACTAGCCTCCACTGTACCCTACCATTGCTGACACCTGAGAGCACCGTGTAAGCCCGCGGAAGGATGTCTCAGAATTCCCGACAGCTTTTGGCTACCACTGCGGCCTCACCTATCGTATCGCTTCTTCCCTTCTTAATATTATCTGTCTGTTACATTTTCATGCCTAAACCGCTGAACCGATTTTGATGAAATTAAGTATAGAGATAGTTTGAGTTCAACGGAAGAACATAGGCTACTTTTTAAGTGACTGCACAAAAGGAGGGCAATGATTTTACGCGATAACGACTTTTACTTGGGAGGAGCGGCGGGGAACAGTTAGTATTGTATATGTTTTAAACCTTAATCAAGGTTATTTTGCCTCTTTTGGCTTTACAATATTAGTAAGATGAACAAGAAACAATTACAACCTAAATACATAGCTGTGGTCATTGCACATGTCCATTACAATTCTTGAGGGAATACGTGATCGATCTGCACCACCTGGACGATTCCACGGCAATATTTACAAATGCTTTTATATCTCAAGATACGATTTATTGTACTCGTAAATGTCTCTAGTGGCATATGGCCGCCGTACGATGCCGTTGCAATAGGTATTCCATTGTTGATTGTGGTTTGCTGGTATTTGTAACTACAAACTTGTAAACATTCAAAACTTACTTGCAAATTATCTTTTTTTAATTTAATTTACTTTAAGTTGTAAATTGATTGTAATGGACATGTGAAATGCCTGAAGACAAGAGTTACGACCAGTACGTTCAACCAGTTATGACCTACGGTGCCGAGGCATGGACACTCACAGAGAAGCTAGTCCGAGCCCTTAAAGTTGCTTGCCTTAAAGATGCTTGGGGTGTCTCTGATGGATAAAATCTGGAACGATGTTATCCGTCAGAGAACTAGAGTGGTCGACATAGCTCGCAGTTTGAAGTGGCAGTGGGCTGGTCATATAGAGAATCGATGGTAGGTGGAGCAAACGAGGAGACCGTGACTTGGTACGCGTGGGGTAGGACGACCCCCCGCCAGATGGACCGATGACCTGAAAAGGTCGTAGAGACTGACTGGATGCGGAAGGCGCAGGACCGTGTGTTGTGGCGTGATTTGGGAGAGGCCTACGTCCACCAGTGGACTGATATGGGCTGATTTGATGAAGTTGTAAAAAAAGTCAACGGTCACTTTGATAGGAAGAACAGCGACACAAGAGTCAACCTACCTACTCATTCTTTTTTACCTTAGAACCATAAAAACTTGGACCGACCTATCAGCACACGTGTTTCCCTCCTCGTACAACCTCAGGTTATTCAAGCGCAGCGTGAAGAGGTACATCATAGGGTCGCCAACTAGACAACCACTGTCAGAAATTTTGACACTGCGAAAGTGGCCCCAAAGGGCTATGTCAATTTGAAGGGGAAAAAGTCAAATCTAAAGAATATGTACCTTTTTTTACGCGAGGTATCTCTATCTATCCGTAATGGATGCTATGCCGTACTCTTACCGACTAAAAAGAACACGTTCTCTACCTAGTGCCTATGGTTGAGAGCCCCGGTTAAGCCCTCTTAAGAATATCCCCAGGAGACCCAACAAACCTTGGTTACCACTGCGGCCTCACCTAGGGGTTCGGGTTCTATCCTGCGGTCTTTTGGGGTTGTTCGCGTGTTATCCCGCTTCTTGGGGCGTATAGCGTGCGTGAAACTATCACGTCACGCTGTCGTCTTCGGCCTGCTTCTGCAAGGACGGTAAGCCGCCCCTCACCGTCCTCAGGCCCACCTAACAATAACTAGGTACCTACCGCATCTGTGCAAACGCATTTATTTAGAAACTAGTAGACGTCACGCGGTTTCACCCGCGTATCTCCCGTTCCCGTGGGATAAAGGGAATGAAATATAGCCTATGTTCACTGGGAAGAGTGTAGCTTACCAACAGTGAAAGAATTTTTCAAATCGGTCCAGTAGTTTCGGATCCTATTCGATGCAAACAAACAAACAATTAAATCTTTCCTCTTTATAATATTAGCATAGATATTTATTAGATAAATTAAAATAAATATCCAAAAGAATTGAATACATATTTTAGCAAATATTTAACAGAATGGTGTTACAAGCCACAAATCAGTTGTTTTCTTCGAAGTTATAAAAAGCTCAAGCACGTCAATTTCATCGGCTGAGTGGGTTTTGCTTATAAATTGAAACTTCAGCGATACCGTCCATTACCGTGAGTGCCGACTGACGAGACTTAAGTAACTAAATACCTATCAAAACTTCGCCCTTGTTGACTCACTTGTTGGGAATAAATTTATAATGTCTTTACAGAATGCGTAAACTTATATTTGAAACAGTTCAGAACAGCAGTTTTGGTTCTCTTTTAGGGATCTCAATCCAACTTACTACTGTGCCTGGAGTCTAAAGGTATGGTTCCGAACACGGCAGCAGGCAGCAGCAGTGCTGCCACTGAGGTGTTGCGCAACAATGCTGCCTGCCGCGTTGATTACGAGCATGTCAGCAGGCACGTGGTGTTTTCTTCCACATTACTAAGTTTAATTAAATTATAACGATAATTTTAATGACCACTATCATAAAGGGGTGGATATAAATTCATCAAATTAAATAATTGTTCCTCTTTTGAATCAGATAAATTATTTGCCTACCCACCCACATCATAATTAGATATAGTTGCGGTGCTGACGTCACAATAAAATAAAATAAAATAAATAAAATAAAATAAAATAAAATTTATTCCCTTTGAAATTTTTAAAAAATTATTTAGGTTTGTCAAAATTTTTGTGACTCTACCGGGGGTTCGGAAATGCTACAGACTGAGAAGAACACCCCAAGAAACTCAGTCCGGTCCCTCTTATTCATCTTAGTATCTAATACAGTTTTGTTTTTTAAATGTAGAAAGGAGCAATTCGTGTCACTGCCAGGCAGTCTTGTCTTCTAGAAAGTCTTTAATGCTATAATAAGCTTTCTGGTACAATTTAAGTTTTACTAGTTTTTTAAATTTATTAACTGACAAACCTGTTATGGCTGTCGGCAATGTATTGTACATTCGAATACAATTGCCCGCAAAAGAATTGCTTATTTTATTAAGCCTAAATCTAGGTACAGCCAATTTATTCTTATTTCTTAAGTTTAGGTTATGGATATCACTATTTTTAATAAATTTACTGTTATTTTTATGAGTATATAATAAGTTTTCATATATGTACTGTGAATACACAGTAAGGATGTTGATATCCTTAAACTTTTCTCTTAATGACTGACACTACTGGTCTATCACGGCGGCAAAGCGTCAGTGCCGCGCAGCAGTACTGCCGCTGCATGGCAGTCGCGATACTGCAGCCGAGTTCAGAATGTATTCTAATATAAATTTATACAGAATGTATGGGGACCAATGGTGCTTTCGCAGCACTGCAGCAGCAGCAGTGCTGCTTGCTGCCGAGTTCGGAATCATACCTTAAGTCTGCTATTTCAATTGTCTTAGAACACTCAGAACAATTGAACATTTCAATTGTGTCAGAACAGACAAAACAATTAATCATTTCAATTGTGCCTGAATCGTAATCGCAGTTCAATAGCTACGAAAATTGTCAAATTAGTAGCCGACGATGGGCATTTAGAATCTCTGATTCTGAATATTTTCTGTGATAACGAATCTTTTCTGTCCCACGTGAAATAGCGGTCTGGGGCAGCAGCTGCATCGGTGAGGCTACGGCCTGCCTACTTACATGGGGATTATGAAAACTTTTAAGGGTTTGCCACTCAGTGTGCGGGCAGTGGGCACTGGTCTGGTGAAATAAAACGTAGACGGCATAATGTATGAACAACATTGATTCGAGGAAATACGGGAATAAAGTATCGCCTATGTTACCCGGACAGTGTAGCTTCCCAACAGTGAAAGAATTTTTCAAACCGGTTCACTAGTTTTTGAGTTTATTCATTACAAACATACACACAGAAATATAGAAAGGAAAGAGCCGCGGGCAGTAGACTTTAAAAGTGAAAATTTATGACATCTGATATATGAAATGAAGAAAATTTAGCATATTTTTAACTTAAAAAAGTACCTAAAGTTTGACTGGAAAGGTAAACATTTCCCTCGAACAAGGTAAGTTTCAAATATTACTTTTAATTCAACCTTTTCTTAAGAATTAAATGAAACTTGACTCAGTTGAAGAAAGCCTACCTTCTTCACGCTGAGTGACTAAATCAAAAGGATCTTTGGTGACGTCTGAAGAGGGTCGGCTCTGACGATTTTTAATTAAGATTAGCATTGATGTCTTTTCCGTATATTAAAGCTAAGCAGGCTCTCTAACTTAGTATTCTCTATACAGATAATAATATGTATATACAAACCTATACCGTCAAAACCCGTTTTTTGTCACTTATACAGATAAAAAAACCAAGATTTTAATCGATTTTACAAAATTTTAAAAGTATCAACACAACGTCACAGTTTGATCTGTGTAATATGACGTTGCTTTCCTTGCTACTATTAAAATTTTGTAAAAATCGGTTAAAGTCTTGTTTTTTTTTTCATTACTTTGATGTCAACGTTTTTTTTTACTTTATCATTAGAGGCATTGGCCGTTAGGCCTGTCTTTGCTCCTAACCTATTTGAAATCGTCGGGTCGCAGCTTCGGTCGTTCCTGACATCTAGTAGAAGCGAGGCAGTCCCACTCGAAACCGATTTGTTGGTTGAAAAATTGTCTAAATGCATTCCACCAAAAAAACAATTCTATTTTAAGGTGCGTTCAGTATTTATTCGACTATCAGCGAATTATTTCCTGAGCATTAATAGCTATTGGCTAGCTACAAATCCGGGATCGATTGAACGATATGAACAACAGAGTACAGGGAGGAATAACTTGTTTGTTCCATTTTATGCACGACCCTGTCTCAGAGGTGTACTTTGAATAATAATATATGTAACAGAGTTCCTAAACTTTGTTCAGTGACGCATTATAACTCCAGTTAGTTGTAAATTTCTTAAGCTTAGGTAAGACTTGTCTATCTTGTAAGACAATCAAGATCGTTAAAGTCAAAAAATGCTAAGGAATATTAGGTCTGTGACTTTGAATTTAACCACAGGGCGGAAACTCCAGCTTGAATGTGTGCGTGTGATCAATAAAATGTAAGCAAATTGTCCGTCAACGCGCACGTCAACTCTACTGACAGCTGTGGCGCGACAGGGAGTTGCCGATCTGTATGTAATACTATTATATTATCTTTGATTTAACTCTAAGATTTTATCAGATTAGCCAGACCATAGTTTGATATTATCTTGATAAGAGGTACAAGTATTTAGGTTTACATAATAAACTTATTACATTATCGAAAGATTAGAATGCGACAGTCTTTCGTCGTTTTCACGTTTAAACGACTGAAGCGATTTAGACGAAATTTAGTATAGAGATAGTTTAAGTCCCTAGGGAGTCAAAGGCTACTTTTTAACCGACTGCGCAAAAGGAGGGTAAGGATTTTACGCGATAACGACTTCCACGCGGACGAAGCCGAGGGAACAGCTAGTCATTATATTGTTTGTAAAATGTGCGTGAGTCCTTAATCTTATTTACCTCACTTTAAAAAAGCTAGTAATTACTTTTGTGTATCGATGGTCCATTAAATATTGCCTTCATTTTAGGTCTAAAGTGGAGGCAATAACGACGGTGTTATCTCAGCTAGTTACTTATTAAACTACCCACAATTTTCTCGAGAGGGCCATAAGGGACATCAAATATTCTTTAATACTGATACTAAAAAAAAATTCTTTAATACTGATGCTAAAATATCCCTAATAAAAGTAATTTGGAATCACTGAACGGATTCTAATGAAATTTGGTACAGTGATCTATAAAATGAGCTTGGTAAAGCTACTTTTTACTATGGGAATATATCCTGTGGGAAAAGAAAAAGGGAAAACCGCTCTGTACATAAAAAACTAGCTGATCTGCCTCTGTGGCGCGGTCGGTAGTGATACCGCCTGCGGCGCTGGAGGTCGTGGGTTCGATTCCCACCGGAGACAAATATTTGTGTGACCCCATAAATGTTTGTCTCAAGAGTCTGGGTGTTTCTATGTATAAAATGTATGTACTTAAAAGTATATAAGTATTAATATCCGTGCTCTGATACCCATAACACAAGCAGGTTATTCCTAGCTTACTTTGGGATCAGATAGCGTTGTGTGAAATGTCCGTGATATGCGCAATTTCGTTTACATTGCCATGTTTCCTTTTAAAATGTAATTATTTATGGTGTACTTACAATAATGAATATTTATTATTATTATTTCCCGTCGCATGTACATATTATGTCTCAAAAGGAAAACATTTTCCACGTTTTCGAAACATTTTACCTCCTCCTATTTGTTCTAGCGTGATATTATATTAATAGTCTTCCTCAATAAGGTACTATCCTAAAGTAATAGTAGTTTTCGATATAAGTGTGGGATTTATGTTAATACGACGAGTTCGACAGATGTTGACCCGAGCCGAAGGCGAGGGTGGACAGTCGGAACGAGTTGAAATAACAATCCCACACGTTGTATTGAACAACTATTTTTAATACAGTTGCGAAAAAATTAAGCAATTTAATAAAATAATAAAAACACAATAAACCTGAATTGTCCAAAATGGCGGCAACCGTAAAAGAATATATACCTACCTAAGCAGAGACTATGGCAGTGCACTTCATACAGCCAACTTTTTTTATATTTATAAATTTAATTTGGCCGATACTTATATTAATTTATGTTTAAATTTTAATTAAAATTACTTTTAATCTGATATTGAAACAAGTTAGTATCTTTATTTGAAATATTTGCATGAATCACACATTATTTTGACAGTTGGGAAAGGAAACGCGCACTAGTGCCGGAAAGGTAAAGAAAAAAGCACGAGTGTGTAATAGCCCACATCCCGAACGCTAAACGTCCCTGTAATACGCCACTTTTTGAGCAACTGTATTAAAAAATATTTTTTATCTACTCTGATACTATAATACAAAGATTATAAAATTGAAATCAATACTATTATGACAAACATTACGCACAGGCCAAAAAAAAGTTTTATTACGATACAGGTCTTGTATGGACACCTATATCATAATAAAACTTTTTAATCATTACGATACACCATAAACAATCTCCAGCTGAAAAAGAAGTTTGAACCTCTACTTTAAAAAAAAACTGTGTCTCCAGAGTAGCGAAAAATCCTAAATCTATGGTCTCCGCAGCCTAAAAAAAAAAGAAACACGCATGCGCAATCGTAGTTCGCGCCTTGGCGCCAACATTTTACATTTAAATTAAACAAAGTTTGGTTTTGTTTGTAAAATAAATTAATTTTTGTGTAAAAACATGTCTTAAAGCGGGGATGGTGGTAATTGTACACCACCAGACATTCTGGAAACTGCGTCAAACATGACTATGAACCTGTTACCGGCGAAATCAAGGAGCAACTATGTAGCACAACAAAATGAAATCAGGTAAGTATGGGAGTAGATAAAGTAGTGTATGACACTGTACTTAACTTGGTCTTATAACACTCGTGTGATACTATAAAAAAACTCGCCTGCGGCTCGTTTTTTTAAAACACACTCGTGTTATAAGATACCTTATTATGCAACAGTGTCATAAACTACTATTAAAGCCTGATCAGCAGTTTCTGCAATCCTAGCGTTACACGAACCTGCAAGTAAACTGCTCAGTATAAATGATAATTCCAAAGAGCTTCTAAATTGATCACAGGGAGCCTTAAATGATCACCAGGTGGCTTTAATATGTTCGATTCCCACAAACGTATATTCGGTGAGGCTTCACATGAGTACCTACCTACCTACGCAAAAAGTACTTAATTAGATTATTGTACCTACGAGGTGCGAAATGATCCAACATAACGAGGCTGCTAAGTAATTCTGTACCTTGTGTAATTACTAGTTTCTTCTCCTAAGCTTCAGCCTGGAAATACACTACCTAAATAAAATCCAAGTTAGATTAAATGTGTTTTAGCACATCACTGCGACTACAAAAAAATAAAATTATTAAACAATAGAACGCGATGGTCGCATTTCAACGAAGAGATGGCTGCTTTTAGTTCCATTTTCAAATTTAATTTTTCTTTTTTATGGGTCAGTAAGTATGTAAAGGCTTTGTTCATGATTATTCTACCTATGAGTAGAGACCTCTTTGTTTACGTAGACTCGTCAAAACACAAAAATTTAAATATTTTCATTTTCCTTGGAAGTTAAAAATCTAACTTTAACCTCGCTTACTCTATAATTATGGATTCATGGAAAATTTGTAATGAAAATATTTACTTAAACTACTATAATCGTCACCTTGCGTATTGTGTGTGTATAACTTTCAATAGGTACCTATCTGTTACAATGACAACACCTCTACCCAACTGAATAAATATCGAAAGACTATAGGTTCCATTCCATAGTTTCACACAATGAAATATTTATTTTTATTGTGGCTATTGTCGTATTCAACCTCGTCCTTTCCGAAAAGGTTATTTTCATTGTAGTAGGTACCTACCTAGTACCTAACAGATACATTGAAATTGTAGTGGAATTCGAGGTCGATTTTGATTGGTAGCTCGGGGAAGCTGTAATTTGAATTCTTTTACAGATAGTGGATAGATTCATTGATTTAGATTCTTTTTTTTAACTACACGTCTGATTGCGCTAAAGCTTTGTCCGTATCCGTATATACTAGAGATCTATATATCAAAGGTTAAAATGAATTGAATTTGTTTCAGTAGTGAGATAATTTAGATCAAATACGTTCATGATTCATTTGTCTATTTTGTGGTACAGTTTTTATGTTTTTACCATAGGTAGGTACCTACCACATTTAGTTGACAAATCTTTAGTGATAGATGATGGTATCGTAGCGTTAAGTTCTAGTTCTAGATTGCCAGACATAGTGACAGGTTTGATTCAACTTTTTCTGTCATTAATGTAACGCCTGCTACAGAGCTCCCAAATCCTCTACGAACGTATACGCCACAGAGCAGTATATATATATTTTTAACGCCAAAGCGTCATCAAAAGTTTCACTGGTTGCCTAATAGGTACCTACAACCAGTGAAACTTTTAGCTGATATACCAAATTTTTTTTTAATAAATAAAGGAGCTTGCTATTTTTCAAAATTTAATCTAACTTTGAATGAAAAAATAATTGCCGTGATCTATAAAACAATACTCTCCCTTTAGTTTATAAAACTAAAGGGAGGGTATTGTACGTACGTACGCTTACCGAACAAGAAAGTGAGGTCACGAAAACAAAATTAATACTAAAACCAAACGTGAGCACTGCGTGGACACTCTATTAGTAAATACGTGAATTATACCGTATTTATTAGGTTTAGAAGGTTTTTACAGGATCGGCAGCGTGAGTGTGGCGCCTGTGGTGAACGTTCATAGGCTGCGGTGACCACCGGTCCTTATGGTAGGCCGTATGGTTGTCTGCCATCTTAGTGGTATAAAAACAAATTATATGACGGCATTATTAATGAACGAACGTGTGAACAGTCTTGAGCACTGCAGCTTCACAGTACTCACTTTCGAATTTAGTATTTGCTTTTCTAGTCTCACTTTTTGTTCGATTAGCGTATCTGCCTTTAGCTCTATAATCTATGACAATACCAATCAATAGTTCCTAAAGAACTTATCAAAACATGTCTAGCCAATTTAAAACAATCTATCAAATTTTCCGTCAAATAGGATCAAAAAGTTAGGATCATAAACACACCTGGCTACGTTTGATTAAAAACTTTAGTCAAACTCCGCCGATACTAAATGTCAAGATTTACTGTAAAGTTTTAAAATAACAATGTAGGTAATTTAATTTTCCATAGGCTAAATTGTTTTATGTTTTAATTAACATTCGCGTGGCAAACAATAAATATTGGATAAGGGTCGCTTTTGTTGTGAACTGTTCTATTAAGCCTGGTTTCCGCCACCACAAAAATATTTTTAAAAATGTAAAAACGGCTCACTTTACTCATAATTAGACCCTACGAGGTCTTTGTAGTTTAAGATAAATTAACAATAATGTTTAGCATGTTATGTCTTGAACAATAAATAAAAAAAAATAAAAAAATTAAGGGGGCTCCCATACAACATACGTGATGTTGTTTGGTACGGAACCCTGTGTGAGCGAGTCCGACTCGCACTTGGCCGAATTTTTTTGTTGCTTTGTCGAAGTATTTGGTCATATTTTGCCAGATTAACCAGACATGTTGGTTGAAATTCAGTTTTGTTTCCAGTTTTCCTGCTCTTAGCCATGACTTCGTCTGTTAAAATATCTTCGAATCACTTAATTGTTGTTTCGGCAAAATGCATCGACGGTGTCCACGCGTGTATCCCGCACCCTTTTGTTTATAAGATTGGTTGCTATAGCTGTCAAAACAGCGAAAGTAACTTCAAACCACTGAACTGATCCCGATCCGATATTATTAGAAATATTTTAGCAGCAGTTATTTTTATATAACTAAGGTGGCAGACAAGCATACGACCCACCAGAAGGACTGGTGGTCACCGCAGCCTATGAACGTTTGGTTTGTAACACCAGAGGCACCACAGTTGCGCTGCCGACCCTGTAAAAACCTTCTAAGACCACTTTTGAAGAACCCCCATACTGTATGTGTTTGGGAAAACCGATCAGTATTAAAGAACTTTTTATTTCCCTTATGGCCATCAAGAAGACAGTGCATTGTGCTGTTATAGGAGATCTGATCATCCTAGCTTCTTTAATGATCCATAAATACTAGTTACCATAGTCGAAAATGGCTGGGATTACACCAATTGCAGCCAAGGTAACAATGGTTTCACGCAAAACTACCTTGGTAGCTGGGCATTATTAATTCATTCAGTAGGTATGTGCCAGTTTTTAGAAGATTTAGTACCTACCTAATATGATTAGGAATTGAGGCTTCATTAAAATAAATCAAGTCTAAATCGAAGTGAAATTGGATTATTCTAAGATAATTAGTGAAGTAAGGGATTTTGTAGTCATGATATCATAACCTCAGAGAGAGGAGTTCAGACAGCAGTTGCTCTCAACAATACTTGAAAATGATATTAAAAAACCTGGCAGCCAATTTAATGGCTACAAATTATTGACTCAAAATTCTCTCAAAAGATGAAGAAGAATTTGTGAAAAATGTGGTGAAGGAGACAGGTTCAATAAATGAAGTGTAAAGCGTCAAATATCCACAGAAATCATTATTAATGTATTCACGTAAGTCATTCATGTAAGTCCTTTGTATGGCATTAGAGAATTTAATAAAATGCATTCACAGTTTGTGACTGCACTCGTAAATCCTATCACTTTATTTTCAAGGTGTCAAGTTAACAAACAGTTTTCAACGTAGGAGCGTATAAAATCTGGAATATTCTTTTTATAAGGTGAGATTTAACGTACGTATAAGCTGATATATTATTTACTAGCTGTTGCCTGCGACTACGTACGCTGTATTTTATATATGATTCTTTAGATTAATATACCTTTTTAATTTATGAACCTATTCACATGAAACCAACACGCACTGTTAAGTGGAGCAAACCGCAACGCAATAAAGAATTGCAATCAGTTGAGCGGTTGCTGAGATTAGCGTGCACAAACGTACAAGTTATATACGCAACAAACAGACAGTTACGATTTTAATATATGTATTGATGATATTGATTGATTGATATTAATTGATGATATTGATATCAGGAGAGAAGAGGAGCGCATGAAATACTGCTGAAAAATACAATACCTACAACACTGACGAATAAGTATCAAATGATTTTATACTATCTGCTACTGACAAGGTTCGTGCCACCACTATCCTATTTAAATTCATCATCCGACCATAACTACTCACTACCTATACATTGAAGCATCTGTTATGCACAAAATCGATAGGATTCCTACGAGTGATGACAGTTAAATTACTCTGCATGTATACTATACAATCGTAACTACGTATAGCTTCATTACAAGATAACTTTGAAAATACGAGTATTATTATAATCTGCGCGTTCAAAAGAGTAGACAAAAAATCAGCGAAATTATATTTGGTGTCATGTGTTCCAGTTTCGGAGTGCCCCAGGGAAGTGTATTAGGTCCGGTCTTGTACCTATTATCCACCTACGATATCCCGGTATTAGAAAACCATACCATTGCAACATTTGCAGATGACACAGCCATTATGGCCACAGGTGTTACTCATGCAGATGCCGTGGAAAAGGTTCAAAATGCAGTCAACATCGTATACGACGACGAAGCTAAATCAGTTCACATAGACTTCACAAATAAAAGATCCAACTATCATGCAGTATATTTAAATAATACGATTATTCCCTACGAGAATACAGCCAAGTATCTAGGCATGACTCTAGATGCTAAGCTCCGTTGGAAGGCTCACGTAAAAAAGAAACGCAGCGAGCTACAGCTTCGCTACAAAAATATTTACTGGCTTCTAGGCAAACATTCTTCGCTGTCAGTGCAAAACAAACTACTATTGTATAAACAAGTCCTTATACCAGTGTGGACTTATGGAATACAGCTATGAGGCTGTACCAAATCAAGCAATATCCAGATTATACAAAAATTTCAAAATAAAGTACTGAGGGGTATCGTAAATGCGCCTTGGTACATTAGAAATGACGACCTCCATAGGGACCTTAAAGTGGACCTCGTAGCTAATGTAGTGCAAAAGTACGCCGAAGCTCATCAAAAAAGACTTCATCATCATGTGAATGTTGAGGCTATACAACTCCTTGACCACACAGATTTAGTGAGAAGGCTAAAAAGGACAAAACCCTTTGAATTAGTTTAGTGAAGTGTCAGTGTGACAGTGTAATAAGTGCAACTTGTAATAAAGAAAGTGACTTCCCCTTAATAGAGACATTAAGAAAAGTGTTAAGGGACACATTCTTACAATTTACTCTATATTAGCAGTTTATGTTAAAGGTTAATTACTTATTAGTCTTATGGCTAGATTGTAATCTATATGATATGCTATTATTGCAGCACATCATTACATAATAAAAAAAAAATAAAAAAATGTGTAAGTTTCGAAAAGTGTTGTTAAATGATTTTTTCATTCCTTCTATTCGAAAAGTATCACTTTGCATCACGATAACGGGGCGCAAAATGGCTCTTTTCTATTAAGAGCTTTTTAGCGGGCGGCAAAGTGATTTGAATTTGGAACTTGAAAATTTCATAGAAATCGAACGCAAATTGTATGAATTACTGGCTGGTAAGTGTTGGCTGCACAGCGCGGTGTCCTGAGGTAAATAAAAAAAAAACTAAAGAGCGCCATTTATCTGTTCGTGTTCGTCATTATTAATGTTTTTGTAATCAGTAAACATATTTAATTGTATTCTGCAAATATAATAAGTTCTACGTCAAGTTATGAAAGTGACAATCCATGAACTCCTGGAACAATAACTATAGAAGGTAACTACGTCGTGTAAAACTTATTTTTTCTCATAGAAAGGGAATGAAAAGTAGAGTATATAACTCGAGGGCAAATTATTTTTCCCTCGGACGGTGTACTTTGAATCCCTCACTGCGCTTAGGATTCTACGTTAGAATCCCTCTATTCGGGATTCTATCAATCGTGATTCAAAGTAGCGCCCTCGCCGTAAAAATACAATTTTGCCCCCTTGTTATACAATCTACTATTCCCTGGTAAATTTTCATGTTTTCGAGTAGTATGGTTGAAAATTGTGACCCGGGCGGTACTGGCCAGCGCGGCGTGATCGCGACATTATTTTAGCCCTCTCTATAAAATAGAGTGCAGAGGGGCTTATGGCAAGACTTTGTCTGTAGTCTGTGACTCTGTCGCATTAAACTACGTCACTAGGTCACGTGGATCATCTGTTCAAAGTTTGAAATAAGGACGCCAATGCGCTACGCTTCGAATCCACGGCAACGACGTCAATGTCAGTGAAGTGTAATATCGGATTGAACTTTTATAATCAAAGTTTTGAGAGGGGCAGTCGGGTGAGACCGTCTCACGGCTTCTTGGTTTATCCTTCCGAGGGCTTACCTATGTTTCCCGGTCATGTGCAAATTTTAGGGACACTGTGCAGTATTTGCCGTCCGACTGTAGTGAAAGTACAGAAGTAGAGTAGATTTACTATAGGAACTTACTATAAATCGAACTTCCTATAATATAATACTTCTAAAAAGCTTTCTCAGGGGAGTACCATTTAGAGATTGAAAGCCATTTTCACACCTGGCCCAGTTACTTACCTTGTGATCTCAGTGGCATAAAGCCATAAAGGGGAGGTTTCTACGCGTATATGAAAACTTTTATTACTTAATAACAAATAATGTAGCGCGTTAGCTCACATACAGTTATGCGAGTATTGCATCGAGTCGAAATTCATGCAAGCATTACTGTGGTAGGTACGTAGGTATGTTTATTCCTATACAAAAGCGAAAATGTTTACTTTATACATTCTTCGTGAGCTTGGAGAGAATTTTATGGTCGGTAAACAATAAATTTCACAGTTTGTACGATATGGTTTAGAATATAAACACGTTTGTTTAAGTCTCCAACGAGGTTATTCATAAACACGAACACAAATCATTAGACTTTTGTGTGGACTGCTAATTCTCACGGCCTCTTTTTTCAGGCAGATTTAGACATACAGTTCGTTTTCAGGCCTTTCATATTACAGATTTACTGGAGTATAAAATGCGGGAAAGTTTCCTTCAAGACTGCTAAACAGCAGCGTACGGAACTCGCCTCGACTACAAACTTGCAGGAACTATTTCCAGCACTAGCTCCAGAAATGCAGTTTTCAAAGTATTCTTTGAATTTTATTTTGCAATTTGAGATGTAAAATATTCTTATCAAGTAGTATTACAGGTCTAGTTAAGAGTCTAAATCTAAACAAACAGACTACATTTGAACTTCACTCTACTACATAACTACAATTGTACAACTTTCATTATGACTTTGATGTTTCTTTCGCGTATGAACATTTTGAAAACAAAAATGAACATAATATTGATCCTGTGAACTCTAATGCACAACTCGTGGAACATTCTGTTTCTCTACCTTAGAGTCTTTCCAGCTGCTGTAGACCCTGGATCTGGAGATATTTTTGAACAAGAGGTAGGTCTCTGACGTAACCAACGTCTACAAAAGCACTATCGCGATTGCTATGCCTATCTGGTGATCTAGGGACCTTTTCAGGACTTACCCTGTACACAAGGATGGCAGGAGTTCGGCATAGCATTAAAAAAAAGTTTAACAACAAGTTCAACAAGTCATGTTTTTTTTTCTAGTTCTTTTTTAAATCTTTATTTTAATTAAGGGTTTTTATCCAAGAAGGATACAAACATAAGCGAAACATTGTAACTGAAAAGTTGGCATAAATTGATCATAGATTTTTCTACCGATATTCAATGTTGCAAATACTAAAATGTTTTATTTTCAAATTGGCAATAAACTAGTGCACGTTGAAGAACGTTCTTGTTTCAAATGTAAATGTAACGAATTAATGTCTTCTGGAATTGGATCAAGCATTACATTTATTTATTAATAACACTTTGCTGAATGCTTTAATGTTTATTATATACAATGTAACAGCAAATGGTGCTTATAGCCGGTAGTTCTATAGGCGTGTTTATGGTATTCGTATGCGTAGAATTTTAAATGCTAATACTCGTAGGTACATTTTTTTTCTTCGTCTTGTTCTTGGACTTTCTCGGCTTGAGAGAATGCCAAAGTCAAGTAAATTTCATTGTGAAAATATAAATCATTCTCATGTTAAGATTCTTCTTAACAGCAGCGTATTCATGTATGTCCAAGTTTGGACTAAGTTCTACTCTAGTAAGGCGGTGGTACCTTACCACGGCTTGCTGAGGAATTTGGCGACCAACCTAATAACTCGGGTTTCACAGCGCTTTATCACTTTCCAACACTTTTGCACCTTGTCGAACCTTTATGTTTAATAATCCACCATGCATTACATATAAACACTCAAAAATACACTAGTTTTGTAAAATTATTATAACGAATGCAACGCTTGTCTGAAAGTTTCCCGCCATATTCCGGTAGTACCTACTGTAGGTACTTTTTTTCTGATTGTTTTTGGACTTTCTCGGTTTGAGAGTACGCCAAAGTCAAGTAAATTTCATTGTGGAAATATAAATCATTTTCATGTTATGATTCTTCTTATGAGCAGCGTATTCATGTATGTCCAAGTTTGGACTAAGTTCTACTCTAGTAAGGCGGTGGTACCTTACTAGGGCTTGCTGTGGAATTCGTCGACAAACCTAAAAACTCGCGTTTCACTGCGCTTTATCACTTTCCAACACTTGTGCACGTTGTCGAACCTTTATGTTTAATAATCCACCATAAATTACACATAAACACTCTAAATTACACTAGTTTTGAAAAATTATTAAAACACAATATAACGCTTGTCTGAAAGTTTCCCGCCGAATCCCTGTAGGTACTTACGAATGCATAATGCTGACAGGTTTCTTTTTTAAACTGCAAAGGTGACAGGCAAAGGTGTGCCCAACTGGTGCCCAAGTCTAAGAAGGCTTATGTAGTATGCAACTTTGTAGTTGTGGCACCTCTAGTGTTGCAAACTTCCATAAGCTACGGTGTCCGCTATTGATCAGGCGCCCAAGTCTGAGCCTGGAACGTTAATCCGAAACACGTTTGTTCGAACTATCTGTTGACAGAATCATTTTTGGCAGACGTCTCCTTTCATAGAAAGCACGGTTGGCAGAAATCACTACTCGTGGAAAGCACGGTTCGCCGAACAATCCTTCCATAGAAAGCACGGTTTGCAGAAATCACTATTCGTAGAAAGCACGGTTCGCCGAAGTATTGGTTGATAGAATCATTGTTGCACAGATGTCATGGTTGTTCGAAAGCACTGTAGGCAGAAACCTCTGTACATAGATAGCACGGTTCGCCGAATTAATTGTTGATAGAATCATTATTCATAGAAGCCTTGGTCCATAGAAAGCGCGGTTGGCAGAAACCTTTGTTCATAGATAAAACTTCATTCCGAAAGCTTTTTTGATAGAAACCACTTTTTCCAGATACATCGGATCACAGAGAGCAAAGGGTTCGTAAAGTACTGCTGGATAGCTTGATAGTCCCTCGGATACTTTTTTTCCTGTGGTTCTACCCCAACGATAGTATCGAGGGCAAGAAAGGGACTTTAGATTGAGGAAAGCTTAAAACGACCAAAGTTATTAGATTATTCTTTGTAACGAGCTTTCTGTGACTCCGTGCTATCTATGAAATAAAATAAAATACATAAATAAATAAAATAAAATAAAATAAAATTTATTCCCTTTGAAATTTTTAAAAAATTATTTAGGTTTGTCAAAATTTTTGTGACTCTACCGGGGGTTCGGAAATGCTACAGACTGAGAAGAGCACCCCAAGAAACTCAGTCCGGTCCCTCTTATTCATCTTAATATCTAATACAGTTTTTTTTTTAATGTAGAAAGGAGTAATTCGTGTCACTGCCAGGCAGTCTTGTCTTCTAGAAAGTCTTTAATGCTATAATAAGCTTTCTGGCACAATTTAAGTTTTACTAGTTTTTTAAATTTATTAACTGACAAACCTGTTATGGCTGTCGGCAATGTATTGTACATTCGAATACAATTGCCCGCAAAAGAATTGCTTATTTTATTAAGCCTAAATCTAGGTACAGCCAATTTATTCTTATTTCTTAAGTTTAGGTTATGGATATCACTATTTTTAATAAATTTACTGTTATTTTTATGAGTATATAATAAGTTTTCATATATGTACTGTGAATACACAGTAAGGATGTTGATATCCTTAAACTTTTCTCTTAATGACTCCCGAAACCCCATACCATAGATAGCCCGGACAGCCCTTTTCTGCAACACAAAGATACATTCGATGTCGGCAGCGTTACCCCATAATAGTATGCCATAGGTCATGACACTGTGGAAATAGCTAAAGTAGACAAGACGCGCTGTTCTAATGTCTGTCAGTTGTCGGATCTTTTTAACGGCATAGGCTGCAGAGCTCAGTCTGCCCGAGACTTTCCCGATATGAGGCCCCCACTGCAAGTTGGAGTCTAACTTTATGCCCAGAAAGACAGTTTCATCGACCAATTCTACTTGATCATCCCTAATCCTAATACTGGTGTTAACGAGCCTAACATTTGGCAAGGTGAATCTAATACATTTTGTTTTAGTTTAGTTAAACCAGTGGACTACCCTAGAGAGGGCATTGTTTACTTCGTCAAGATCGCGTTGTCCACGTTCAACTTTAAATATTAAAGATGTGTCATTAGCAAACAAAACTACCTCATGATCGTCTCTTATAAGGTGAGGGAGATCATTTATGTACACTAAAAATAGAAAAGGTCCCAGAATTGAACCCTGAGGCACCCCCATTGTTACAGCAGAACCATTTGACTGTTTACCATTTATAACTACTCTCTATACACTATCTCTAAGGTAAGAACTAATTAAATCCAAGGCCGTCCCCCGGATTCCATAATGATCAAGTTTTTTAATTAAAGTCTGATGCTGGACGCAATCGAAGGCCTTAGATAAGTCGCAGAATACACCATAAGCATCATACGACTCCTCCCAGGCCTCATATATACACTCTAACAATTTGATTCCAGCATCCGTGGTAGACCGACCGCGCGTGAAACCGAATTGTTTAGTATGGAATAGTTTATTTGTATTAAAATGATTTTGCATTTGATTAAGCATTACCTTTTCAAAGATTTTACTAAACGTGGGTAGTACAGAAATAGGACGAAAATTGGACGGATCTGAGGTGCTACCCGATTTAAACAGAAGAGTTATTTTGCTAAACTTCATTAAGTCAGGAAACACACCACTATCAACACAATTATTAAATATTATTGATAATTCAGGGGCAACCATTTCAATTAACGAATTAACTAAATGTACAGAAATTCCCCAGAGGTCAGCAGTTTTCTTAATATTTAAAGATTTAAAAGTTTTTATGACAGTGTGTATACTAATTTTACTGAATTTGAATATTTCATTACAGCAAGGAACATTTGCTTTTAACAAGGATTCTGCTATTGGGGTAGAAGAACCTAGGGCTCTGGTCAAATCTACTGGAATTCGAGAAAAAAATTGTTCAAATTCGTTAGCGACTTCGGCATCTGTTGTAATTATGTTACCATTTACTTTAAGTTTAAAATTATTATCATTCGATTTTGCTTGGCCTCTTTCTGCGTTAATTATTTTCCAAGTAGATTTAACTTTGTCTACACTATTGAGAATTTTTTTCATTGTAAAAGGAATCAAAAAATAACTTATACATTACATTTGGATCTAAGCCAGTGTCTAAAAATGGAAGTTTATTGCAAAGTCCAACTCGCATACGTTCCAAGCGGTCACTAGTTACTGGTCTACATAATATTTTACGTCTTTTAACTTTTTCTCTTGTGATCTTGAAAGATGCTATTTGCCCAGTATGATCTGATTTTATCTTATTTATAATACTCTTACTTTCTGGCAACATATCACTGTATATATTGTCCAGACAAGTAGCTGTTGTATCACAATATCTAGTAGGCTCTAAAAATAAATTAGTGAGATTGTGTGATTTAAATAAATTTAAGATATCATTGGTCTGACGCGTATTTATATGTATATTAACATTAAAATCACCGCACACTGTTAGGTGTTTATTAGTTTTTCCAAGTTTAAATAGCACTTTATCCATTACTTCCTCAAACTCACAAAAGGGTGAGACTCCAGGTTTATATACGCATACTACTATGAATTGCTCCAATTCTACGCACGATATTTCAACTGTACACTCTACAGAGAGGGACACAACATCTTTCCGTTCCTTATATTTTAATTTCTTATTTAATAAAATCAACGAACCCCCCCGTGTTGTGTTGACCCTGCAGAACGCACTACCAACCCGGTGACTACTGAAACTGAACATGAGCTCATACTCCTTACGCATATGTTCTGTAAAACAAACAATTTCAATATTTTCTGAGCTCATGAACAGCTCCAATTCAAACTCTTTGACCTGTGTTAATGTTGCAATATTATAATGCACCAGGCTGATGTAATTTACATTTTTTAATTTAGTTTTGTTCGGAGGACAGTTTCCGATAAAATTACGGTTTGCAATTAAATTTAACTCTATTAATTTACAATTTTGGCTAGAGGGTAATTCCTCTGTAGTCCCAGCAGTTAATTTAAATTACTTGGAACAGATTCCAAAGTCCTAAATCTACTCTGCTCAAATAAAGCAGTTTTGTCAGCCAAGTTTTTGGCTACAGAATAAAAATAATTAAATAGCAAACTTGCTATTTGTCTTTTATAATATTTGGGTAGACAGTACCTACCCTTGTGATTATTATAGACTATAAACTGGCTATGGGACAAATTTGTGTTAAATACAGAATTAAAGTCAATTATATTAAATTTATTATAATACTGACTTATTAAATTTAAACGTAAATTCATCTTATATCTAAATGAATTTTCCGAATCTGGCACACCTTTTATAAATGGAAGTGTGAACATTACAACTTGTATGACATTATTCATGTATAGGGACAAATCATCATTGCTAATTTTCCCCCTGTTTGCACAGAAAATTATTATTTTACTGTTAGCTTCAAATTTATATTCTAATATCTTTTGCATAATACCACTTAATGAAGCACCCGGATAGCAATTATTAATAACCGAGTAATAACTTGAATTTGAGTTTTGTTTTAAAAATGAACTTAGATTGGTACCAATATCATCACTAAATACAATTAATTTAGTACGACTATTACTATTATTTACACTGTCACACAATATATCCACTGATGTACTGGGCGAGCATGTGGTAATGGGAGCTAGGGGCTCAGCGGTAACCGGTTCGCCCTGGGCCTCCACCGGCTCAATTGCTTTAGGGCAGTTAATATTGCATAAGTGGTCATTTAGGAAACAATTAAGGCGCTCAGTGTTATCATTTGATGTTTTGAGTACCTTGTCTATTGTTAAAGAACATTTAGTAAAGTCCTAAAGGGACCATTCATATTTTTTAGTCATATATTGTAGCTCAAATTGCAAACTTTGTATTTTTGACTCTAATTTTTGTGTGTCAGTGCAATATTTTAAATGGCTTTTTTCTAGTTCTAACATTGACAATTTAGCTTGTTCTCTAAATTTTAAACAAGAACCTATATTTTTACACTTCTTGATTAACATTTTATGGAATTTTAATTGCTTTTTTGATTTTTGTATGAACTTTTTAATTTTTAGATATTTTTTTAGTTTATTTCTGCTGCAAAACAAAACCGACTTGTCCTGTTGATATGGACTGTCACCTGTAAGATCTATAGTAGTCAAGTCCAGGTTTTGAGAATTTGCAGAAGGAATAAACTGCGGGATACCACTCATTAACTCACTAAAAAGATTATCGGTTTGTTGGGCAGTAACTTTCTCAGCAGCTTCTTCCAGGTGTGAGATCTGTCCCTGGGCATCCCTTAGCTCCTGTTCCAGAAAGGTAGTCCTCCTCAAGGTTTTCTCATACTCGTCACTGCACTCTTGGAACCTATCTACAATTGACTAAAGGTGGTCCCGCTCCGCAACAATGTCATCATAACTAACATGAAGTCTTGATAATTCGCATTTTAATTTTTTTGTGTCATTCAGAGCGTTTATCAATAGATTTTCATTTTCCTCTCTTTCCTTTTCCAACTGTACACAGAGCTCCGTTTTAGATTTAAGCTCCAGCAAGACCAACTGAAGTTTGGGCTCTTCCTGCTGGCGGCCGAGAGCTCTGCGACTACGGGTATTCATATATTAATAAGTAAGTGCAATTAAACGCGAATTATATGATGGAGCTCCTTGTACAGTTTATGGTAAGAAGTAACAAGGTTATGTACCGGCAATAAATTATACTTAATATTTTTATGTACTTACGCAAATACACCAACCGTCGTCAACGTCGAGTAAACGCTTATACAAGTATAATAATTCTACTCACGAGAAACAGTCGATTTATTATGTATTTACGTGAAAAAGAAAACATTTAACATTCGAAAAAAACGGGTACCTGACTCGTCACCTCCCACACCAAAATAAACGGACAGAACACTTTTATTATATTAATCTGACTATTTTAGGACGGAATAGAATCTGATTATGTACGGTGCTATCTATGTACAGAGGTTTCTGCCTACAGTGCTTTCGAACAACCATGACATCTGTGCAACAATGATTCTATCAACGTCGTCGGCAGAATTGGTGAGCGGCTAGCGGGGTACCCTTCAGGGAGTCGTGAATTCTGGTCGCTTGCCAAAGCTGCCGAGGGAAACTTCTGTAAGTCTGGTTTACCACCTTTGCTTAAACCCGACGGTAGTCTCGCCCAGAGTGCCAGGGAGAAGGCCGACCTTCTGGGTTTTCTATTTGCCTCTAACTCGACCATGAGCGACGGGGGTGCTGTGCCGCCGGACGTTCCGTGGTGTGGAACTTCCATGCCGGAAGTTAAATTTACGCAGCGGGACGTCCGACGGGAGCTTCGTTCTCTGGACGTTCATAAGTCGAGTGGGCCGGACGGTATACCCGCGGTGGTACTTAAGCAGTGTGGTCCAGAGTTGTGTCCGGTACTTACACGTCTTTTCACGCTTTCATATTCCATGCGACAAGTCCCAGCATCGTGGAAGATCGCGTATGTGCATCCTGTGCCCAAGAAGGGTGATAGGACCGACCCGGCCAATTACAGGCCTATAGCCGTCACCTCCCTATTGTCTAAGGTGATGGAGCGTGTAATTAATACACAGCTCCTGAGGTACCTTGAGGAAAACGACCTGCTCAGTGACCGGCAGTACGGTTTCCGTCACGGTCGCTCGACGGGCGATCTTCTCGTGTGCCTCACACACCGATGGGCGACGGCTATCGAGAGTAAGGGCGAGGCTCTAGCAGTGAGCCTCGACATTTCTAAAGCCTTCGACCGGGTCTGGCACCGTGGTCTTCTTAAAAAATTGCCCTCCTACGGACTGACCGAGAGATTATGCGGATGGGTGTCCAGCTTTTTGGCCGGTAGAAGCATCAGGGCTGTTGTCGACGGCAGCTGTTCTGACTGCATGGCCATTAACGCTGGAGTACCGCAAGGGTCAGTGTTGTCCCCTACTCTGTTTCTGCTGCATATCAATGACATGTTGTCTATTGACGGCATTCATTGTTATGCGGATGACAGTACGAGGGACACTTGTTACACAGGCCGCCCCGGTATCTCTCGGGACGCAGTGGAAGAGAGTCGTGAACAGCTTGTGTCTGAAATCGAGGCTACTCTTACTAGAGTGTCTGATTGGGGTAGACAAAACCTTGTCCAGTTCAACCCTTCGAAGACACAGGCGTGTTTCTTCACCGCTAAGAAAGCCCCAATTACTGTAGCGCCACAATTCCAGGGCACATCTCTTTCCATCTCTAAAAGTATAGGGATCCTTGGTGTTGACATCTCCAGTGACGTTCAGTTCCGCAGTCATTTGGAGGACAAGGCCAAGCTGGCGTCCAAGAAGCTCGGTGTGCTCAACAGGGCGCGGCGGTACTTTACTGCGGCGCAAACACTGCTTCTCTATAAGTCGCAAGTGCGGCCACACATGGAGTACTGCTGTCACCTTTGGGCGGGGGCACCCGAATATCAGCTTCGTCCATTTGACTCGGTGCAGAGGCGAGCTGTGAGAGTTGTCAACGATCCTATACTGACAGGTGGTGTTGAACCTCTTCGCGACAGGAGAGACTTTGCCTCCTTATGCGTGTTCTACCGCCTGTACAATGGTATGTGCTCTGAGGAATTGTTTGACATGATGCCCACGGCTACGTTCTATCATCGCACCGCTCGCCATAGACAGGGATTTCATCCTCACACCCTACGTCCGGAGCGTTCGAGCACGGTTAGATCCGATAGGGGTTTTCTTCCGCGAACGCTTAGGTTGTGGAATGATCTTCCTGCCTCGGTTTTCCCAAACGCCTACAGTATGGGGTTCTTCAAAAGGGGTCTAAGAAGGTTTTTACAGGGTCGGCAGCGCGAGTGTGGCGCCTCTGGTGTTGCAAACGTTCATAGGCTGCGGTGACCACCAGTCCTTCTGGTGGGCCGTATGCTTGTCTGCCACCTTAGTGGTATAAAAAAAAAAAATCAACAGATTATTCGCACAAACGAGTTTCGGATTAACGTTCCAGGCTCCCCCAAGGTCTATGAGTACTATTTCAATTTCGCCAAAACCGAATCGTCGAAAACTGTGAATTAACTGTTGGCTACGACAGTATTTTAAATTGAGCGTCGATTATGATTCTGTCTGGATCTTTCTGATCGAAAGTAATCATAGTAGTTTAACTATTAATAGAAAGGGACTAGCTAGCAGGCAGCTAGCTAGCAGGCAGGTTTGCCTCATCAGAGGCGCTACAATAACACCCTTTAACCATGAACAAACCGTCTAATACCTTTTAATACTCATTCCAACAATTAGGGTGCACATAATTTAATTACGGTAGCTATACACTTATCGCGATAGTGCTACACAATGTTCTACAAAAAGTGGGTCAAAAGAATTTATTTTTTTATTACGTACTTTAAAGATCTTTTTTATGATTTTACTATACAGATATAATAGTACCTACGAGTACTTATTTAGATTTTCTTCTATACTTATTTGTAACATAAGAGGATAGTATCTACTTGCCAAATTTCATAGTTCTTGGTCAACGGGTATTTTTAGGGTTTCGTAGCCAAATGGCAAAAACGGAACCCTTATAGATTCGTCATGTCTGTCTGTCTGTCCGTCCGTGTGTCACAGCCATTTTTCGCCGAAACTGTAAGGCCTATGCTATTGAAACTTGGTAACTAGATGTATTCTGTAAACCGCATTAAGATTTTTATATGAAACTAGAAAAAAAGTAGTAAATTTTGGGGGTCCCCATACTCAGAACTGAAACTCAAAATTATTTTTTTCATCAAACCCGTAAGTGTGGGGTATCTATAGATAGGTCTTCAAAAATGCTATTGTAGTTTCTAACATCATTATTTTCTAAAATGAATAGTCTGCGCAAGAGACACTTCCAAAGTGGAAAAATGTGTGCCCCCCCCCCCCCCCTCTAACTTCTAAACTAAGAGAATGAACAATCTAAAAAAAATAATTATAATGTACATTGCCATAAAAACTACTAACGAAAATTGGTTTAAACGAGATAGAAGTGGTAGTTTTTTTTAATACGTCATAAACCGCAATTTTCGGTTAGAAAAATCACTACCACTGCTAAACGTGGTAAAACATCAATCAAAGTTACAACGAACTATAAGAACTTTTATATTATGTTACTTGCTGCTACGAAACCCTTCATGGGCGAGTCCAACTCGCACTTGGCCGGTTTTATTAATATATTTTGATTACCTTGGGAGTATGGAAATATACGTTTTTCTGCGACATAAACAGCCGTAACTTTATTCGGCTTTATTTACAGCTGTTAATTTCAAGTCACGAGATAACGGGTCTTGACAGACAGACAGACGCATGTTCCGAACCCTCTATGGCGAGTTCAACTCGCACTAGTCCGGCTTTTTATATACAAACTAGCGGATGTCACGCGGTTTCACCCGCGTAATTCCCGTTCCCGTGGGAATACGGGAATAAAATATAGCCTATGTTCACCGCAAAGAGTGTAGCTTCCCAACAGTGAAAGAATTTTTCAAATCGGTCGAGTAGTTTTGGAGCCTATTCGATGCAAACAAACAATGAAATCCTTCCCCTTTATAATATTAGTATTCATCAAGAGAAAGTTTCTCACTTTATCAACAATCATTAGTCTAAACACCAAAAGGTACACAAAAGGTCGCTATACACTATTGATTCCTTACTAATTACTGTTCATCCCTCCGAACCCACGAGACCGACAATAAACAGGTTAGTTGTAAAATACCTACAATGTGCCCAAAATTATAAGGTTTCACCGGACTCTGCAATTATATGGGCGAGGGCTGGCGGAAAATAGGTCGCGCTATTTATAATTTGTCGTAATGTCTGAAATTCATATTTCAACCAACTACGAGTCTTGAGAAATTCTCGTACGTTTTAAGCCGATGGTAATTACACAATTTTCTACTGTTTGTTACAAAATTCTACTGTGTGCTACATAAGCTACCGCATTCCCATTTTTTTATGAGTGGAAAGCTCTCACGGATTCCATGCTGGACTCTTTTCGATGAAAACCACAGGATGCCCATCACTGCCTACGGTAAAGAGCCCTGGTTAAGCCCTCGGATGTCCAGAATTCTCAACTGACAGTCCTGACTACCACCAGCCTTACCGGGAGGGGAGATATCCCGTTTCTTGGGGGGTAGGCGTGCGTGAAACTTTCGCACATTGGGACTGCTTCTGTAAGGATGATGAGCAGACCTCCTTCCGCCCTCAGGACTCCGGTCATGGAGGCCGATAGTCTTGGGCTCCATCACACCTTACTAAGCACACAGACACCTATTTTGCCAAACCCGTAGGTAACTATTTGCGTATGAACAAAAGTCAGATATTTATTTAGTTATGTAATACCGAAGGTAATATCGCTTTACGAATTATTTACGATCTTCAGGATCCGACATTTTTGTTGAAAGGTCATGAAACTCGTATTTATTGTTATTGGCATGTAATCTAACGCAAGAGTGTGACTTAGCCTAGAGGGCCTTAGATCTTGGATATAAAGTGCAGTATCCCACTTTATTATACGGCTATAAAAGTTAATGTTGGTATAACAAGGGTCCCTTTTTCTCATAAAGTGTAGTAGACAATATAGTTTTATATCTGAGTTCAACGAACGCCGTATTTCTCTAGACCTCAATCTCTATTTTATGTTCACGTAAACCACTGTAATTATACAGTCACTCAAAAGGAATAGAATTCGATGGTTCCTTTTTTTTAACGTGGGGAAAGTCCAACAGGGATGCTATGCCGGACTCCTACCGACTAAAAACCACACGTATCCTACCTAACAGCCTACGGTTGGGAGCCCCGGCTATGCTCTCTATTTTAGCCTTAGCTTAGCTCATTATTTTAGCCACTTTGGGTTGGCTTCAGCCGTGAGATCTTAGTGCGACTCCTTACAACAGAAACATGCCATTCCCAGGTTCTTTTCGCCAAGCGTAATAAACTGCCCAAAGGTTTGACGTTAATTTGATATGGCGTTACGTCCTTATTGACCATGACCAGACATTTCATCCACGTTCATGCGGAGACCAGCACGCTCCTTTAAGATTGTGCAGACTCGCGAATATCTAACTTTCTAAATTTTCCTTAACACGACGCTGTCGCCGGTCAACCAAAGATGTAAAACATTACGCTTCTTTCTTCAGCAGTCGGATAAATATGTATAGAAACATCGCCAATCAACACAACATCATAAGATCTTCTGTACTCAAGTTAATCTCATAAACCTGCTTGCTAGTCCCTCTTTACTGATAGATAAGATGAGAATCCCCTTCAACAAAGTCAAAAAATTCAAATCAAATTTAATAAAAGCGGACTTTCATCTCATTGAATTCATCGCAAAGCCGAGATTATTAAAATCTACTTCAGAAAGTAACTGAATAATCTTAAGCTACAGGAATCTCTTCTAACAGATAGGTAGTCTATTTATAACAGGAATAAAAGATAAAATATAAATTAATCTGTATTACCTAATTATTAATCTTATCTAGTGATTCACTCATCTATCAACTTCCACCTGAAACCCTTATACTCAGAACCCACCCATCTACTAAGAAAGTATTTCTTAAAGTTCAACCCCTAAGGGGGTTGAAACTTAACCCCTATAGTTAAGTTTATTGAAGCAGATGTCACAAACGAGTTGGAAGTCCTGGGACATCCTTCCGAGGGCTTACCCGGGGCTCCCAACCATAGGCTGTCGGGCGTCACGTCAGATTTTTTTGTCGGTAGGAGTTCCAACATAGCATCCATGATGGATTTTGCCTCACGTTAAAACAAAATGACACAAACGAACCTAGGGACAAAGCTAATAATTATTATATTTCTAGGTACCTTATTTCATATTTTTAATTAGAAAATCGTATGAATGAAAATTAAATGGATATAATTTTCTTTCACTACCTGGCTCGAGAGTAATCTGAAACGTATCAACACCCACTGCCGGTATAAAACAGAAACCTTATTATGGCTGCCCACACGAAAATCGAAAAGTCGAACTTTAAATAGAAAATCACCGCTTGTGAGTTCGAAAATCTAATAATATCTTTTTCGAGTTCCGCACTTAGTTTACTTTTCAGAACCCTTATAGTTTGGTCCTGTTTTTAGATTTATTTCTAACTAGCGGTACCCTGCCACGCTTCGCTGTGACTTTTTTATGGTGGTTTTATGTACCTATGAGAAATGAGTAACAAACTAAATGATGGGTACATTTAAAAAAAATGTGTGCGTGTACTATTGTACACACGTAAGAAGTAAAACTTCTTCATGACCCTATTTTTCGAAAGAAATATCATGAAATATACATAGGATTTAGTAGTCCAAAAGTTCAAAAGTCCAAAGTCAAAAAGTCCAAAAGTCCAATAGTCCAATAGTCCAAAAGTTCAAAAGTCCAAAAGTCTAAATTCCAGAAGTCCTAAAGTCTAAATTCCAAAAGTCCAAAACTACAAAGTCTAAAAGTCTAAAATTCTAAAAGTCTAAAGCTCCAAAACTCCAAAACTCCAAAACTCCAAAACTTCAAAACTCCAAAACTCCAAAACTCCAAAACTCCAAAACTCCAAAACTCCAAAATTCCAAAAGTCCAAAACTCCAAAACTCCAAAACTCCAAAATTCCAAAAGTATAAAAGTTCAAAAGTCTAAAGTACAAAAGTTCAACATTCCAAAGTTCAAAATTCCAAAGTCCAAAGTCCAAAACTCCAAAACTCCAAAACTCTAAAACTCCAAAACTCCAAAACTCCAAAACTCCAAAACTCCAAAACTCCAAAACTCCAAAACTCCAAAACCCTGAAATCTCCAAAACTCCAAAACTCCAAAACTCCAAAACTCTAAAACTCCAAAACTCCAAAACTCCAAAACTCCAAAACTCCAAAACTCCAAAACTCCAAAACTCCAAAACTCCAAAACTCCAAAACTCCAAAACTCCAAAACTCCAAAACTCCAAATCTCCAAAACTCCAAAACTCCAAAACTCCAAAAATCCAAAACTCCAAAACTCCAAAACTCCAAAACTCCAAAACTCCAAAACTCCAAAACTCCAAAACTCCAAAACTCCAAAACTCCAAAACTCCAAAACTCCAAAACTCCAAAACTCCAAAACTCTAAATCTCTAAAACTCTAAAACTCTAAATCTCCAAAACTCCAAAACTCCAAAACTCCAAAACTCTAAAACTACAAAACTCCAAAACTTCTTCATGACCCTATTTTTCGAATGAAATATCATGAAATATACATAGGATTTAGTAGTCCAAAAGTCCAACGTCAAAAAGTCAAAAACTCAAAAAGTCCAAAAGTGCAATAGTCCAAAAGTCCAAAAGTCCAAAAGTCTAAATTCCAAAAGTCCAAAACTACAAAGTCTAAAAGTCTAAAATCCTAAAAGTCCAAAAGTCCAAAAGCCCAAAACTCCAAAACTCCAAAACTCCAAAATTCCAAAAGTCCATAAGTCCAAAACTACAAAAGTCCAAAACTCCAAAATTCCAAAACTCCAAAAGTATAAACGTTCAAAAGTCCAAAGTACAAAAGTTCAAAATTCCAAAGTCCAAAACTCCAAAACTCCATAACTCCAAAACTCCAAAACTCCAAAACTCCAAAACTACAAAACTCCAAAACTCCAAAACTCCAAAACTCCAAAACTCCAAAACTCCAAAACTCCAAAACTCCGAAACTCCAAAACTCCAAAACTCCAAAACTCCAAAACTCCAAAACTCTAAAACTCCAAAACTCCAAAACTCCAAAACTCCAAAACTCCAAAACTCTAACACTCTAAAACTCTAAAACTCTAAAACTCTAAAACTCTAAAACTCTTAAACTCTAAAAATCTAAAACTCTAAATGTCTAAAACTCTAAAACTCCAACTCCAAAAGTCCAAAATGTCAAACGCCCAAAACTCGAAAAGTCCAAAAGTACAAAAGTCCTAAAGTCCAATAGTCCAAAAGTCCAAAAGTCCAAAGTCCAAAAGTCCATAACTCCAAAGTCTAAAAGTCTAAAATTCTAAAAGTCCAAAAGTCCAAAACTCCATAACTCCAACACTCCATAACTCCAACACTCTAAAACTCCAAAACGCCAAAACTCCAAAACTCCAAAACTCCAAAACTCCAAAACTCCAAAACTCTAAAACTCCAAAACTCCAAAACTCCAAAACTCCAAAACTCCAAAACTCCATAACTCCAAAACTCCAAAACTCCGAAACTCCAAAACTCCAAAACTCCGAAACTCCAACACTTCAAAACTCCAAAGCTCCAAAACTCCAAAACTCCAAAACTCCAAAACTCCAAAACTCTAACACTCTAAAACTCTAAAACTCTAAAACTCTAAAAATCTAAAACTCTAAAACTCCAACTCCAAAAGTCCAACTCCAAAAGTCCAAAATGTCAAAAGCCCAAAACTCGAAAAGTCCAAAAGTACAAAAGGCCAAAGTCCAAAAGTCCATAACTCCAAAGTCTAAAAGTCTAAAATTCTAAAAGTCCAAAAGTCCAAAACTCCATAACTCCAACACTCCATAACTCCAACACCCCAAAACTCATCACACTCAAACATTTGTGGATCACACAAACATTTGGACCGACCCAGGAATCGAACCCAGGACCTACAGTCAAGGATAACCTTAATTAATTGGTAACTGAGGAATGACGAATTTATTTTACGCACCCTTTATTTGACGACTCAAGGAAAGGGGGAACGTATTCAACGACGTATTATAAATTAGGCAAGTCATGCGCGAACATCACGGCTTTCAAAAACAGCAACTTTTATATATTAAAAAAAAAAGCATGCATGACGATAGTGAGGCAATTGCCTTACTTTCATCTTGCCATTTCGCAGTATTGGTAACGTATCCAAAGAAAATAAAAAATCAAAAGAAAGAAAGAAAGAAAAATCAATTTGTTTCTATCTTCATCAATTTATCCATAGTTTTTAAATATCTTTGACCGTATTAGGTACTTTTACCCGTGTCAAGTCCACCATGTTTCTTGTAATAAATTATCATTCATTCATTCCAGAGTTATTAAAATGTGCAAATCCTCCTCTTTACAACAACATGACAATTTAATTAGATACCTAGCATATGAAAAGTCGAACCATATCCTTTATTCAAAGTAATAGACTTATTACCATGCGTATTTTCTTCTTCATATACATAATTGATTATAATTTCACAAATTTGATGACCGCTACTTTGAATAACAGCAACAATGCAATCCTTTAGCAACTGACAGTCAAGTATTTTCATTTTGACATTTAACCTACTCTGTCACTGTCAACGTCCACCCTGAAACAGCGTCCCTTTTAATGGGACATGTGAAAAAAAGTTATGCTAGAACAACCCTGTTTACCCCTGTTAGTAAGTGGTAGTGAAAGTGGTAATACCGTAAGTAATTTAAAAAAATATCATGTATTCTCTATAGGTAATATATGTTCTTTGTATTCTTCAGAAAGTTTCTCTCCAAACAATGAAAAATTTTTGTTTCTATCAAAAAATACATGAAACTATGTACTGAAATTGAACAGATTTTTCAAAGATCCTTTGCTTAAAGGTACACTCTTTTATACTTACCTACCCACGAGGCCCCTGGGATTACATAGGTGGTTAATTTTTTTTTTAGGCAATAAAAGGCAACTGCTACGCGTAATTCCTTTAATTAGATCATTTTACTGAAAGAAAATAATCTTTTATTTTTAAAAAGAAACAAAACTGCAAATAGTTTTTTTTTTTAAATTTAGCTTGTTGCAACAGCTTGGTTCCATTCACGGGTGAGACAAGATAATTTTTGAAAATCTTTAGATGTATTTTGTTTTTGTTTTTTTAATACAAGAGTGTTTCCTTTCAGTAAAATGAGCTAACTAAATAAGTTATGGTAGTTGTCCTTCAGCGCCCAAAGATCTTTCCACACCCTGTATGTATATCATATGTAAAAAGTATTCAATATCTATGGTTAATCCTTATAATTATGAACTTACCATAAAGTCCGACGCATTGAGCAATCCAATCCCAAATACAGTTATCATTATCACACCCATATCCACTTGGCATAGCTATCACATTTATCACTAAACAAAACACGAAAAGTCAATAACACGCTGCACTAACGACACATTCACATAACCAAGCCATTTTTGTAATTCAATGAAACATAATATCGAATTCCATATTCAAAATTAACAAATAATTGTCAGTTTTATTTGACGTTTTTGTTTTTTTATTTCTTCAAGGGTAATTAGATTAGTAGGTGAGGCACAGGCAACACGCCTGCGCGACTCTACCGACATTTCGCGACTGAGCAAAGGCGTTCTTAGAGTCCATAGTACCTGTTACATTTCGGATGATTTGGCGCGTGCGTACCCCAAAGCTTTCCCAGTACTACGGAACCATTAAAAGCTGAAGCTTTTATTATTAACTTAGCATAATAGTCGTTGACAATCACTTGATTATGATTAGTTGGAATGCAATTAGACTCGGAGCTCTGAACACAGAGTTCTGTGTGTCTTATTTTATATTATTTTGTCGCTTTTCCTCTATTTGCTAACCAGATTTGTCAATCAATGGAGCTTAATGGAAAGCTTGTCTAACAATTTGGAAACAAATAAAACGTTAGCTGTTTCTCATCGTTCGATGATTAAGCTGTTTGTTTCAGGAGTGAAAGATGGCTGAAAGCTTTCATTTAAACGCTAATGGAAGGTTCAGGCTAATTTACACGTATTTGATTCAGTATTTTAAGCTATAAACAATAGTAAATACTTATACGATTTATAGAACGTTCGATGTTTTAACACGGATTTATGATAAACTATGATTATTTTGTATTATAAATGTGCCTAAGATACGATAAATTAATTCTCAGAGATCTCTTCCGTACCTACCTACATTATATTGGAGAATGTTTGTTCTAAAATACTTATTTTCATTTGTTTTAATAATTTACCTCATTCAAAAATACAAACAAAGTCGTTGTTAGTTCTAAATCTTAATGCTGCCACGTGAGCCTAAAGTAAAAACTACATAAAACTTATATTTTTACGTAAACAAAATAATGTAGTTTGATTCATGAATGCTATCATAACGTGGAATCAAGAATAGAGATTTCAAATACCTACAGTTTTTGTAAGTCAATAGAGAAATAAAATTAAGCTAGAAATTAACAAAGTTGTGGAGCAAAATTTCTTATTTTTATTGTAGTGATGTGACTTATTTTTACGCGTAGGTATTCACCGCCGCCTACCTAACCAGAGTCCTACCGGTAACAACCACCACAAACCATCAGCCTTCGACCGGGAGTCATACCCCGGAGTTTCCAAAACGGACTTAGGGCGCCATCGCGGCCTATCCTCGTGGGTATTGATTTTAAGATTATTTTTGAAAAGCAATTAGTATGCTAACTGATCATAAATACGTCGCCCCAAGACGTACCTAGGTATATAAGGTGGAAATTTGGTTGGTTCCGAGTAAGTTGCGGTGGCTAAGTGGTTAAGCGTCTTGCACGGTATGCGAGAAGACTTACAGGTTCGAACCCTGCTCGAAACCAATTCTTTTTCTGTATTTAAAAAAATGTATGGATTTTATCCCACTTTACTGCATAAAATGTATGGTTTTAAGTGTAGGAAGTGTCTGATCAGAAAACTTTGATCCTGTAAGGCGCACGGGTGAGATATTCTACTTTCTACTAATGTTATAATTTGAAAGTTTGTGAGATGTTTGGGTGTTTATTACTCTTTTACGCTTTAACGGCAAAACGAATCGGGCCAAAATTTTTGTCCCCTATTTGCTTCTTTTTCGACCTTAAATAATGTTGGAAAGCAGAAACGGGAAAAGAAATCCACGCAACCGGAGTCGCGAGAAAGCTATCTAGTTATAAAATAAAATAGATCCATAAAGAGGTTATTACAATAATAACGCTGTGTATCCAATGGTAACTCACTTTGGTTCCCGATATTGACAAAACAAATATAAAACTTGCCATGGGATACCGTTGTCGTCGTTAGGGATTTGACAGAGAGGTGGAGCCAATTAATTTACATAATTTGAAGACAGTTTAAAAGATATCAGGGTAGGTAGAATAGAATGCATGCCCGTAGGCGTACGTACGTACGTACGTACGTGGTGGCCTATCATTCCGAGGGCTTACCCGGGGCTCCCAACCATAGGCTGTTTCTCGGGGCGGCGATTCAACCTGGAGCAGGAAATAGGAATTAACATCACAGTTGACACCTTTAAGGACATAATGAATAGTAGAAACAGAGTAAAGTTCTCTATACAGAAATTTGTAAATTAGTTAACAATAGGAATAAAACAGTGTAAGACTAAACATTACAGCAACATAATGCCGATTATGTTGCCAGTAAAAGTATATAGAAAGTAAGAATAATTGGTTAAATAGTATGGTAATATTAGAAAACTGTAAATGGATATACTACTAACAGAAATATAGAGAAAAGATTAAGTGTAAATGGCACAAACCCACAACCCACTCTGGGAAGCATAGAACAAATAATAGTAAATTAGGATTAAGAAATATGTAATAGAAAATAAGCGTTTAATTAGTTAAATAAGATTGTAAAACAAAAAATATGTAAAACATGTAAGACGTAAAAGAAGAGAAAGGAGAGGTGCAGCACAATTTATTTACTCTGTTTACCCATAGTTATAAGGAATTTGAAAATAAATAAAGTAGAAGAGAGAATAGCAGGCATCCCACCTGTAAAGAGTGAAAGGTTGTATGCTAGAAAGACCAGGTATGCGGAATGCAAGTTTGAAAATAGCGAGAACTGGTATGAAAAGATTAGAGTAGGAAGGACTCCGAAATATAGATATCAGGGGTATATTTAGGAACAAAAAAAAAACCATAGGCTGTTGGGCGTTACGTGAGATTTTTTAGTCGGTAGGAGTCCGGCATGGCATCCATGTAGGATTTTCTCTCAAGTTAAAAAAACGTTAAAAAAAACCTAATATTATTCACTAAGCCGAAAAACAATTATACCTACTTTCCTGAAAGTTTAACATTTCCCAAGTGTACAAGACAATTTATTTTGCCAAGATGGCCACCCGAAAGGTTTTCTCCTCTTTAACTTTACCAAGTTTACAATAACAACTTTATAAACATTGTGGCACTCGATAATAAATCTTTTCATATTCCTGGACAGCTATTTATTGTGCCTTGCTGTACCTATATTTATTAATCCTACTTCCTACAAATTATAAATGTGAAAGTTTGTGAAGATGTTTGGATGTTTGTTACTTCATCACACTCTGGCGGGCGGCTTAACGGATTGGGCTGGAAATTGGTACACAGTTAGCTTATAGTCTGGAATAACACAGGCTACTTTTCATCCCGGGAAAATGTTCCCACGGGAAGCGTCAACGGGCACTGAATTTCACGCATCAACTAGTACTTTATACTCTCGATTGTTGGCACTTGGTGAATCTTGTTGTAATTACTAGTTCCCCGCTAATATATAAAGACGAAAGTGCAAAGCTTGTATCCGCGAACATTGTGTTGACAGTTCCTGTGTCGAGAGAGAGAGAGAGAGGTTGTGGTTGACAGCGATGTGGAAGAGTTTTTCGAAGCCTACATCAGAGATTTTTTATTTTAAATTTACATACCTACCCCTAGTTCCTTTTCTTTTGTCAGGGTGTATCTATAGATTCTATAGTACCTAACCTACAAGTTGTGCGGCGTAAGTACCCAACCTATGTATAACATACTTCACAAACTCTGAGGTAAGACTGTACTTGACCACGATTTATTAAACAAGAACTTCAAATCGGAATAAGGGCACTTGGAAAATAAAAATTATATAAATACTTATATGTATCAACTGCATTCTGAAAGGCAGTCAAATAGCTTCAATTTTTTTGTAACAAGACAAACTTATGTATAAGCCCCGCACGTTGATATTGCGCTTGGCGGCCATCTTGGTGACCACTTGGTGACGTTGTCCGTCGAGCAGTCAGTACTGAAAAAAAATCCGTACGCAGCTTCGCGAGGCCAGCGCGCGCTCGCGCTACGTCGCGATGACGTCACTTAGCTGTCATTATGACAAGGTTCCAGCGCATTACCAACTTGCGGGGCTTATATGTATGTTTGATTTATACATAGGTTAATGAGGTGTGAAGCTTACAGTGAATGGAACTACGCAATGGAACTACTGGGATACGGTGGAAGCTACAAGCCCCGCTGAGGTAGTGTTCTGTAAAAGATCACTGCAGAGCAACTTTTGATAATTTATGACTGGTCCTTGAATGAGTGACCAACACATGTCCATTTTGTTACATTTCATTTGCGCGCGTTTCCGCGCTTCTGTAGGCACGTAAAGCCGTTGGTCACGGTTGTCAGAAACATTGCAGTCTTTAAGCCAACTTGAAGGCCTTATAGGCGACTTGAAAAATGTGAACAGTAGGCGTCGAAACCTGCACCTGTCCATTTCAACACGGCAATAGTCTCACCACGCTATTACTTAAAATGTGTTAATATACAGTACCTCTGCCTACGGGAATAAATGCGTGATTTTATGTATGTTACACAGATTAAACAAATATTGTTAATCATTTTGACTGCCTCTGTGGCGCAGTCGGTAGTGATACCGCCTACGGCGCTGGAGGTCGTGGGTTCGATTCTCACCGGAGACAAATCTTTGTGTGACCCATAAATGTTTGTCTCAAGAGTCTGGGTGTTTCTATGTATAATATGTATGTATTTAAAAAAAAAAGTATGTAAGTATTAATATCCGTGGTCTGATACCCATAACACAAGCAGGTTATTCCTAGCTTACTTTGGGATCAGATAGCGTTGTGTGTAATGTCCGTGAATATTTATTTATTTATTTATCTATACTAATATTATAAAGAGGTAAAGTTTGTGTGTTTGTTAAATTGTAAGGGGTAATCTCGGGATCTACTGAACCGATTTTAAAAATTCTTTCACCAATAGAAAGCTACGTTATTGTGGAGTGTCATAGGCTATAAAGCATCACGCTACAACTGATAGGAGCGGAGCAGTAATAGTAAATGTTTAAAAAACGGGGGACGACGTAAACAGGTAAGCGCAAACGAAGTTGCGCGGGTCAGCTAGTTATTTAATATGAATGCCGCGTGTGACGACGCCGCCGGGCCACGTGTTGCGACGGGTAAGAGTACAAAATGTCGCCACCCCAATACATCCCGAGGGTGTCGTAAGAGGCGCCTGGGAACACATAAAGATTCATTGCGTAGAGAAGGAAAACTAGAAATGAATCCCGGTTGTCAGTAAAATCAAAATCATTAATTCAAGTTGAAGGCCTTTCAACTGCGGGTCGCGATGACCAGTGCCTGTCCATTTCAACACGGCAATGGGCTCACCACCTGTTACGTGGGACATAAAACTATAAGGTGAAATGTGGGCGTATACTATTCCTCTCCCTACTCCTTCGGGGATAAAAGCGTGATTATATGTATGTATGTATGTATGTACGTTAATATGAATTGAACCCACATATATGTAGAAAACTCTCAACACATTAATCATCCAACCAAGTTATTGCAAACCCACCTGCTCTGGAAGGGATCCAACTCTTTATATTAGAATACGCTTAAGTTGAACACGAGTCGAGGGCGGGACGAATATATGATCGGAATTGTAAATAAGCACCTGTTGTTTTCAGATATTGAGATATCTTCTACTAGACTAGACGGTGCCAGCGACTTTGCCTGTGTGGAATTTTGTTCACATTCCACATTCGATGGGAATTTATCCCAGGAATTAAGTAGCCTATGTTTTATGTCCTGGGGTATCCTTCCGAGGGCTTACCCGGGGCTCTCAACCGTAGGCTGTTAGGCAGGATACGTGAGGATTTTTAGGCGGTAGGAGTCCGGCATAGCATCCATGTAGGATTTTCTCTCACGTAAAAAAAGCTTATGTGTTATTCCGAATAATATTATGTGCCTTTTCTTTCTTTGTACGTATCGAAATCCTAATGGATGCTATGCCGGACTCCTACTAAAACCACACAGTGCCCATGCATCTGCATACGGCTCACCAGCACGCCCTCGGAAGGATAACGCCAGGATTACATAATATACTGTACCAAATATTCAGCTAGATACGTTCACAAACACACAAAATACTAACCATACATAATCAAACCTACAGGAACTGTAAGATTTGAGTTACAGATTATTTACAGAACCTTGATTACGGGACAGACTGCTGGAAATTTTAAAATGTGATGTTCGTAGCTTAATAGGTACAAATAGTTGTTAATTGTAGGCATGTATTTATACCTATTATTATTATTATATGCTTGTATTCTGGAACCTATTAATACACGTCACACATCATATTTATAACTTTGATACTCGAATTGTAAAAAACCGGCCAAGTGCGAGTTGGACTCGCCCATGAAGGGTTTCGTAGCAGCAAGTAACATAATATAAAAGTTCTTAGGAGTCGTCCCTTAATCACGTGAGGCTCGAAAGGGGGGGGGGGAGGGGGTCTGACAAAAATCACGAAACATCACCAGGGGGGATGGGGGGTGTAGTGAGATATCACGTGTATTTATTTTGAACAGCAACTTTACACCCTAATTTGAGATCACTGTAATTTCTGAACAACAAAACCTACAATATTAAAACTTGTATGGAGTAATTCATAAAGCACTTAAATTCCTTTCTTACATCAGAAATTAATTGAAAGCAAAATACCTATGCGTTGATCGCTAAATTGAATTGAACACAAAAATCATTTTGTTTTTCATCGTGTCTCCCAAAGGAACCGCGCAGAATATCGGCATCAATCCGATCAATAATAATCACAAACTATGTCAGTATTATTTAAAATGGTACTATCCATAGTTTTGGCGTGATACAGAAAGACATAAAAAAACTATTTTAGCTTCAGTATCGGATGTAATGGAAGTTACGTAGATACCTAGAATGTCTAGTAAAAAAAAATATCTTGGAAAATAATTACCAAATATATTCGACGTACATATTTTCGACTCCCTATAGCTTTATTATAAGTTATATATATTAGACTAGCCGATGCACGCAGCTATGACCCCGTCCACCGATGATCATTTCGGGAAGGCCCCTCTCGTTGTTCCTGAGATGCCTTCAGAGCTCACCCGCTCACCGCTCTCTACCCTCTCTGCTTCCAGAGAAGCGCTCGAGAGCGGTGCGATGCGGGCGAGAACCCCGGAAGTATTGGGAGCCCCCGGCCAGGCCGGGCCGACGCGGCGACGTGAGTAATCTTTGGATATCCATGCCGGCTGTAGGATGAGGAGGGACACCGCGGGGTTTAGTGGGTAGGATGGTCCCTTTTCGGGACCCCCACACACCGTCACGGCTGCCCCCGCAGCTAGGACTTAGATCATCTAACCACAGGATGCGCCTTACTTAAGCATTGTTATCAGCCAAGCCAATAGACCATTTGGTCTTTTGGCTTTATAAAAATCACTGTACATCAGTACATCATTTTATATGATTAAACTAGTACATTTCATTGTAGTTGACTGTACAATAAAAATTAACACACAACAGCCATTACGCGTTTGTCGATTAATACATTTTTAAATATAATGAAATTTTATATGTCTTTGTGTTTCCCCCTTCACCCGCTATGAAAACTAGCAGAATATTTTTGTATGCGGTGGTTCGCAAAGGCTAGTCCCGTGTTATATGGTCTAAGAGCTAGGATGACGGTGCCCAACCGCATGCCCCCCGTGACCAAAAATAACCTCAGCGTTTTCCACGTGGATATCGATATTCGTGACCAAAAGCATAATCATCGCATGGAAATTCAACCTTGATTATTGTAATTTTGTTCGTAGTTCGCTTCTATTTAGCCAACTGCAATCAAACCAACGTAAGATTTCAAGTTTGACAAACTGACACCTTCTTTATTAGCTTCAAAATAATGAATATTATATAGAAACACGACGGGAGTAAATGCAACGAAATATATTAAAATATTAATACCATACCGATCTCTATTATGTGACGCAAACGAAGTTGCACGGATTCGCTATATAGAAGTATGGATAGATTATAACAACAGAGACTTCTATGTATACAATTAAAAAAACTTTGTAGTTATTAAAAATACACGTGATTCGGCCTAGGGGGGGAGGGGTAATCTGAAACCTCACCAAATATCACCAAGGGGGAGAGGGGGTCCAAAAAATGGCCAAAAAAACCTCACGCGATTAATGGACGACCCCTTAGGCGCTAGACAGACGACGGGGCGGGCCGGGCTTTTTGCCCGCGACGTAATAAAGACCGCGTCTGTCCGCCGATGCCCGCGACTGCCCGCCCCGCGAACGCAACGCACACGACGGCGACGGGCGGGCAGTTAGTTCACTACGTTCGTTCTAGTGAAGAGCGCGTCAGTGAAAATGGATACCCAGAGAATTCGAGTAGTTGCTTATTTAATGTACAAAAAAAGAAAGAGACGCAATCGTAATATAGTCCATTGAAATGTTACATGAGCTTTGCATTTATTAGAGGACGCAATTTTATTTTCGGGACATATGTGGGGGGTCAATAGAAGCTTAACCTCAAGTTTGTGGGATCGCCACCCTTGTCCCCCGGCCGCCATCTTGAAAAGAGTGGGGAAAAAAATACTTTTTTCGCAACATTTCGGAAACTATGAGTCTTACAAAAAAATTGTAGAAGCATAATTTGTAGCATATTGTTGCCTACAAATGTGTATATAACTTAACAAAAAATTTGGAAATTTTTTATAAAAAAAATCTTTTTTGGTCTTTAACTTTTTTTATACATTTTACAAAAATAATACCTCAGACTAATCTTGTAGATGATCTTTAAAGAGAAATTTTTAAAAAAATGCCACAGAGCAAAAAAGAAAATTTTTATAATTTTATTTTCAATTTTTTGTTTATAATTTTTAATTTAGGACAAAAATTTGTTTGACATATTTGTAGGCAAAACAATTTGCTACAAATTAAGTTTTCACAATTTTTTTGTAAGACTCATAGTTTCCGAGATATTGAGGAAAAAGTGTTTTCACCCCTTTTTAAGATTGCGGCCGGGGGACAAGGGTGGCAACCCCACAAACTTGAGGTTAAGCTTCTATTGACCCCCCACACATGTCCCAAAAATAAAATTGCGTCCTCTAACAAATGCAATATTCGGTCCTTAAATTGTAACATTTCAATGGACTAATAGGGAGTACTGGGTACTCGATGACAACTCATCCCATACTGCAGGCGTATATATTGCCTGGCATATTTGGTTCCATAGCTTCCTCTTTTCATTTACATCGTGATATTCTTTTAATGCCGTATTATAAATCGGCGATCTTTTTTCGACTTGAGAAATTAAATTTTCGACGTCGAAGGCGTCCATCACTAGAAAACGTGCGGCGAGGACTGAGCCTGGCCGGCCCGCGCCGCCCCGCGCCGCCCCGTCTGCGTTACTGCATAAAAACTGGTTTGTGTGATTCATGGCGGCGAGCCACGGACATGCCGCGCCGCCAGTGCCCGGCGGACAGCGGCGGCGCGGTCTTTTTGCCCTTCGTGTGCGTTGGTAGTATAGGATTCCTTTAGCGCTATCGTTCGCGGCGAAATTGACCGGCCCGGCCCGCCCCGTCGTCTGTTTTACGCTATAGTGCGTTGTAACTTTGATTGATGTTAACCGAAAATTGCGGTTTATGACGTATTAAAAAAAAAACTACCAGCTCTATCTCGTTCAAACTAATTTTCGTTGGCAGTTTTTATGGCAATGTACATCATATATTCTTTCTAGATTTATCATTCTCTTAGTTTAGAAGTTAGAGGGGGGTGACACATTTTTCCACTTTGGAAGTGTCTCTTGCTCAAACAATTCACTTTAGAAAAAAAATATGTCAGAAACCTCAATAGCATTTTTGAAGACCTATCTATTAATACCCCACACGTATGGGTTTGGTGAAAAAAAAAATTTTGAGTTTCAGTTCTGAGTATGGGGACCCCCAAAATTTACTGCTTTTTTTCTAGTTTAATATAAGAATCTTAATGCGGTTCACAGAATACATCTAGTTACCAAGTTTCAATAGCATAGGCCTTATAGTTTCGGAGAAAAGTGGCTGTGACACACGGACGGACAGACAGACAGACAGACTTGACGAATCTATAAGGGTTCCGTTTTTGCCATTTGGCTACGAAACCCTAAAAAGTAAATCGGCTGTAGTCTGAAACACAGTTTCTTTTTATATGAAGTTTTTTACCCGACTGCCGAAGAAAGGAGGGTAATGTTTTTCGAGACTATGTATGTATGTATGCATGGTATGTCCAATTCTTTGTCACGCCCTACAGCTTGAACGGCTGGACGGATTTTAACATGCGAGGTGTCATTTGATTCGTAGTGATTGTGTGAGTGACACTAGGCATAACAAAATTTCTATAAAATCAAAATGGCGGATTTTTGACGATTAAACATATTTACCTTTTCAGTTGTATTTTTACTTTGCAGTCGAATTTATATGTTTTCTTAATAATTAATTTCTTGTTTTAATTAATAGATAAAGCGCTAAATTATACAATCGAAACAAATATTTACTGACTGACCATCTTCAAATTTTGCAAACACTTATAAATTAATGCACTCTAGAGATAAATAAATACTTTAAGACTTTTTTTAAATATAAATATAAATATAAATATAAATATTAATATAATTATAATTATAAATATAAATATAAATATAAATATAACTATAAATATAAATATAAATATAAATATAAATATAAATATAAATATAAATATAAATATAAATATAAATATAAATATAAATATAAATATAAATATAAATATAAATATAAATATAAATATAAATATAAATATAAATATAAATATAAATATAAATATAAATATAAATATAAATATTAATATTAATATTAATATTAATATTCTCGGACATTTCACACAACGCTATCTGATCCCAAAGTAAGCTAGGAATAACCTGCTTGTGTTATGGGTATCAGACCACGGATATTAATACTTATATACTTTTAAATACATACACATTATACATAGAAACACCCAGACTCTTGAGACAAATATTTATGGGTCCCACAAATATTTGTCTCCGGTGGGAATCGAACCCACGACCTCCAGCGCCGCAGGCGGTATCACTACCGACTGCGCCACAGAGGCGCAATAAACCTACACTGTAAACACTTTTTCAAACAAACAATTATTATTATTATACATTACTTGCTAGAGCGTAAAATAGTATCAAACATTTATCTATACATCCAACTTGCTCACTAGATCCATTTATCCGTTAGAGCGTAAAAGAATAACTAACGCCCATACATCCATATTTGCAAACTAAGAATATTAGCAAGAATTATTTCTATTTTCTGGTTTCAGCCGAGCGATATGACAGTAATTATTGTCACCTTATCTGTATTCTGTGGGTATAAGGTGGATACGTGGATATTATTGCTCGTTTATGCGACAGAGGTACAGAGGTACCTGTGTGTTATATTATTTTTCTCACGCACAAGAATATTTAGTAGCATTGAGGCATGCGACCCACCTGACATGAAGAGGGTTACTTTTCCATCTCGGGATTTTCAGCTTGAGAATTTTGTCAATGTCGAGTAATTTGAATATTCCTTGTATGCCATTCCTTGCTTGCCAGTGCATGAGTACCCTTGACCGGAGCATGTATGAAAACACTTATGAAAGTAGAAGAAGCGAACGTGATGAGCCAGAATCGTAGCAAATGAAAAATCATAGTATCTGCCTACCCCGTAGAGAGCCACGCGTGACATTATGTGTACTATGTAACTTTGTATTCATATTCTCGCAGGTACACGTTTGATCAATTTCCATACACCACCTAATATTATAAAGTGAAAAAAATATATTTATGTATGTTTGTAATGATTTTGACTGCCTCTGTGGCGCAGTCGGTCACTACCGACTGTCTCTGGTGGGAATCGAACCCACGACCTCCAGCGCCGCAGGCGGTATCACTATACCGCCTGCGGCGCTGGAGGTCGTGGGTTCGATTCCCACCAGAGACAAATATTTGTGTGACCCATAAATGTTTGTCTCAAGAGTTTTCTATGTATAATATGTATGTATTTAAAAGTATATAAGTATTAATATGCGTGGTCTGATACCCATAACACAAGCAGGTTATTCCTAGCTTACTTTGGGATCAGATAGCGTTTTGTGAGATGTCCGTGAATATTTATTTATATGTAATGAATAAACTCTAAAACTACTGTGCCAATTTCATAAATTCTTTCACCATTGAAAAGCTTCATTTACACTGAGTAACAAACGCTATATTTTATTCCCATATTCCCACGGGAACGGAAGCTATGTTGATGAAACCGCGTGACGGCCGCTAGGTTAACAATAAAAGCAGCGCTCCAAGGCGTTATACCACTTCTTAGCACTTCTTGTGCACACAGTCAAACCATAGAGTCAACCATTTTTAACTTATGAAAAAAGCCCTCTAAAATTACAGAACTTTTCAAAAGTATAATAATATATTATTCATACTATAATATTGCTGAAAAAATGTACTTACTTATCCCGGGTTCATTAAGAGGAGCGTGAAGAGGCACATCACAGGTCCGCCAACTTGAGGACCACTGTCAGAAGTGGCCCCCAATCGCTAGATGCGCCACGGCTTTCCATCAGGCTGGTGGCGACGTCAATTTGGCGAGCTGAATATAAAAAAAACACGAATAGTTATGCAAGTCCACAAGACATTTATGTATATTCCATTCCATTAAATGATCTTACGTAGTATTGTATTCTCTTTGTTAAATAAAGGTGATGGTTTGCTACGAAGATTCCGTAGAGGTATTATGAGCTACGCGCTCAGCTACAATCTCCTGTGCTAGCTATACAGAAAAGGCTTGTCAGCTACGTACGGTTACTGTCAATGATATAAAAACTATAGATACGTTGTAGACACTTGAAAATGGCAACACGTAAAGTAGGTAATTACCTGAAAATCTGTGACGCGGCTGTAGGGTTCGCGAAAGTTCTATTAAGCACTGTTTTAAATTCTGTTAGTAAGGAAAACTCGAAAAAACATGCCTTCATGTATCTTCAGATGATGCACAAGCTACACAGCAACTGTTCAATATAATAAAAAATTAAATTAAAAATTTAAAAAACCCCCGACTCACAAAAAAAGAACAATAAAAAAACCTGTAAAAAGTAAAAAAATAACTATTATATTATGAACTATCTACCCTAAGTATTGAACCTTTATTATTATTATAGGTAGCTATATTATTTACGTATTCATATTGTTAACTAACAGTTGGTCTCGTCGGGGGGACCGCTCTATACCTAAATAGAGACAGGCGCACGATTAGGTTATGATTAGGTGAGCGGTCCCCGACGAGACAAACTGTTAGTTAACAATATGAATACGTAAATAATATAGCTACCTATAATAATAATAAAGGTTTAATACTTAGGGTAGATAGTTCATAATATAATAGTTATTTTTTTACTTTTTACAGGTTTTTTTATTGTTCTTTTTTTGTGAGTCGGGGGTTTTTTAAATTTTTAATTTAATTTTTTATTTCATGCTTTTTATAGGGGATTTTTTAATATCAACATACGTATAGTCTATCAACAATTATTCAGAACTAATGCGAATTGCGCTGAGTGTGGTTACAAAATTAGAAATACATTCCACTCCTCATATCTTTCGAACGGCTAAACCAATTTTCATAAAACTTGCGGTATCGTGATGTATAAGTTATGACCTTTCATTTGATACCCAACACGGGTATATTTGAACAAATTTAATTTTTCATCCCCACTTTCACCCCTCATATCTTTGAAATGGCTTAACCGATTTTTATAAAACATAGCTAAGAACACTCTCCCCTAACCCATCTTTCAAACAAAAGAAACAGAATCAAAATCGGTTCATCCGTTTGGGAGCTACGATGCCACAGACAGACTTACACACACACACACACACACACACACACACCCACACACACGTCAAACTTATAACACCCCTTCCGGGTTTCCGTCGGGGGTTAAAAACGTGTCATTTCATGCGTAAGTATAATAGAAATAATAATATTATTTCATTTTCTCGGATCGAGAAAATGGCGGCAAGCTTATTGAATGCACAAAGAAAATGTACTCAATAGTCTGTGGTTTGGCGCCCGCGACCCGTAAGGGGATGTCGGGGAGATTTTGTACTAATGTTTTATTTTGGTATTTGAATATTTTTTTATTTAGGTAATTATATTTCTTTAAAAAAATAATGAAACATAATATATAAAGATTATTAAAATGATTTAAATTACAAATGTTTGGATTACTTACTAGGTACTAAATAATTACTTATTAAATATTTTTTTCTGTATGATATTGTTATTTTATGACTTAAATTACCTACGTTAATAATTACTAATCCGATAAAGTACATTAACATTTCATAAATTTAAATATTACGTATTTTACCCGTCAATACATTAACCATATTATGTCTCAGTAAGTGAAATTCAAGTTTCCCTTTTTCCCCACATTCCTCTGATACTGACTTCATGCATGCTACCACAGATAATTTATAGAATTCTTTTTTTAAATTTATAAAAGTTTAGCTGTTTTTGAAAGCCGCAATGTTCGTGTATAACGTGTCTATATATGATACGTCTTTGGTTACTGTACACATAGACACTGTTAAACAACATATATATACTGTGACATAGACATACCTGAATTTTGTAACATCCTATACCTATGACCCCTGTTTGCATAAATAAAGAATTGAATTGATAGTATAGGAGTAATGACCGGGAATGCAACTCCGTTCGCTAAAATGCAAGTCCAACACCTTTTAACTAGGTACTAGCAAAGATAGGATAAATATATAATTGGTAGTACCTGGTAGTACCTACTTTTGGGGCCCAGATGATATTTCCGTAAAATTCTGCATGTTTCTAACTATTCCTTCTCGAACAAAAACACGAAGAAAATAGGTAGTGATTAGGTTTATTTGCAGCTGATAAATTTCCTCTAAAATGTCGAAATTTATACAGCGTTATACGCAAAATACTCCACAGGGACTGCTTCAATAGATAAGGGATGAGACGATCTGTAAGGCCTCAAACTGAACTTAGAGACGAGCGGGGCGACGCGCGACGGCAATAGCGCCAGAGTACAAGAGAGTAGGCAACTTCCAACAAACGATAATAAAAGTACGTGGATTGCTTGTATGATAGAGTCTGTCAAGCGAGTCTTGTCCCTTGAAAAAGCCGGCAAATTCAAAAATCTTTTAGGTGTCAACACTGATATAGCACGCTGAAAACTTATTTACTTACTTGAAATTTTGATAAAAATAATTATTTGGGATAAATTAAAAATAAATCATTTCAATATAGGTAGGTATTTATTTGTCATAATCTGAACTAAAATCAGAATCAAGAAATTCAATGCCTTCATGAGAGAAATCACTGTCAGTATCAAACTCGTTGTCAGATTCAATCGTTTTGTAGGTACTTGATTATATTTATTTATTATTTGTAAATAACAGGCTCCTGACACAACTTTTGATAGGTTTCGGCATGATTAAATTAAAAACAGACAGAATTTGTGACAATTTGTTTGACAGATAATAATATTGCCACTATAAGAAATCAGCAAAATGGCTGTGGACTATACTCGCTTGACCGACTCTAGCGCAGTGCCGCAAGGTGGTATGAGTCCGAACTCGACCGCAAGCAGCACTGCTACGGTCGCTGCAGTGCCGCGACAGCACCACTGGTCCCCATACAATCTGTATTGATTTATTATTAGAATACATTCCGAACCCGGCAGCAGCGTGGCGACGGCACTACAACGACAGCATTGCTGCGCGGCACCATCGCCTTGCCGCCGCGACAGACCACTGGTGACGTCTCCGTCGCAACTTTAATAGGTGGGTATGTACGAAAATAATTTATCTGATTCGAAAGAAGAACAATAATATTAATTGACTTTAATGTATTCATATCCACCCCTGTATGTAACATGTTGTGAAAGTAAGTTAAATTGAGCAGATGAGTTAGATAAGTGGAAGAATAACACCACGTGCAGCGCGACACTGCTGCCGTGCTCGGAATCAACGCGGCAGGCAGCATTGCCGCGCAGCACCTCATTGCAGCGACAGCAATGCTGCTTGCGGTCGAGTTCGGACTCATACCTAAGGTGCTTTTCCACCAGATATGTGCTATAAGGATGCGTTTGAAATCCACCAATCACAAATTCACAATCATTGTGATTTTCAAAGCATCAAACATCATTGTCCCATAACTATTGAAGCAGACCTTGTGGAGTATTTCGCGTATAACCAGATAGGCAACTCCCTGCCTCTCACTGAGCAAGCTTCCCCACCCCCGCCACAGCTGTCATTATAGTTGGAGGGTATTTTGACGGAACGTTTGCTTAGCCTTAGCCACACACACGTTCAAGCTCTGTACAAACATAACGTGTTTTTAGTGTAGGGCAGAATTGAAAACTAATCATTTGTTTGTATGAAGTTTCCGCCCTGGTATACCTACCAGGGCGGAAACTTCATACAAAGAGTAAATTTATACAGGGTTAGGTATAACCCTGTATAAATTTACTCTTTCTTGTAGGCAATTTGGCGCCGCCGCCGTCGCCGTCACGCTCGACGCTGACACCCAGTTTGAGGTCAGTGAATGAGGCTCTATTCACGTCTGAAAGCACCATTGTTCGGTTCTATAAAAGAATGTCGCGCTGAAGAGGACAGCGTTTTAAAAAGATTTTGATAATATTTTGTTAAGTGGATCTGAAGAAGGTAATTTTAAGGATTGGTTTTTTGATGGTTAGCCCGAATTCAATGACCATTTACCTGCTGTTATGTATTCAAGGGAATACATAACAGCGGGTAAACGGTAAGATGACCGTTATAAGGATAACGGTCATAAATTAAAATACAAGTGTTGATTTTAAATAGAATGGGGGAGAAAACTGGTGACTCTCGGTCCGGCTTGTACCTGGTGCAAAGGTTGGCTATTGCCATTCAGCGTGGAAATGCGGCGAGTGTTTTGGGCACCTTTGCACCGGATACAATCCGGGGCGGGTTATTTAGTTAAAAAATTTTGACGTTTGTATTGTACAATGACGATATTAGTAGAATACATATTATGTTTTTAATTTTTTATTATTAAAGTATTACCTATTACATAGAATATATTATATAATCTGTGCTATTACTTTGTGCTAAGTTAATTTTATTTTCCAATTTTTAGTTTTTGTTTGAAGTCGGTTTTTTTTGTTAATTTTTTTTTTTTTTTCATTATTTTTAGTGACGGGTAGACTGAAATTATATCTATCTAGGGGTAATGTTCAGCAACTGTTCAATATAAAAACGTGTCATTTCATGCGTAAGTATAATAGAAATAATAATATTATTTCATTTTCTCGGATCGAGAAAATGGCGGCAAGCTTATTGAATGCACAAAGAAAATGTACTCAATTGTCTGTGGTTTGGCGCCCGCGACCCGTAAGGGGATGTCGGGGAGATTTTGTACTAATGTTTTATTTTGGTATTTGAATATTTTTTTATTTAGGTAATTATATTTCTTTAAAAAAATAATGAAACATAATATATAAAGATTATTAAAATGATTTAAATTACAAATGTTTGGATTACTTACTAGGTACTAAATAATTACTTATTAAATATTTTTTTCTGTATGATATTGTTATTTTATGACTTAAATTACCTACGTTAATAATTACTAATCCGATAAAGTACATTAACATTTCATAAATTTAAATATTACGTATTTTACCCGTCAATACATTAACCATATTATGTCTCAGTAAGTGAAATTCAAGTTTCCCTTTTTCCCCACATTCCTCTGATACTGACTTCATGCATGCTACCACAGATAATTTATAGAATTCTTTTTTTAAATTTATAAAAGTTTAGCTGTTTTTGAAAGCCGCAATGTTCGTGTATAACGTGTCTATATATGATACGTCTTTGGTTACTGTACACATAGACACTGTTAAACAACATATATATACTGTGACATAGACATACCTGAATTTTGTAACATCCTATACCTATGACCCCTGTTTGCATAAATAAAGAATTGAATTGATAGTATAGGAGTAATGACCGGGAATGCAACTCCGTTCGCTAAAATGCAAGTCCAACACCTTTTAACTAGGTACTAGCAAAGATAGGATAAATATATAATTGGTAGTACCTGGTAGTACCTACTTTTGGGGCCCAGATGATATTTCCGTAAAATTCTGCATGTTTCTAACTATTCCTTCTCGAACAAAAACACGAAGAAAATAGGTAGTGATTAGGTTTATTTGCAGCTGATAAATTTCCTCTAAAATGTCGAAATTTATACAGCGTTATACGCAAAATACTCCACAGGGACTGCTTCAATAGATAAGGGATGAGACGATCTGTAAGGCCTCAAACTGAACTTAGAGACGAGCGGGGCGACGCGCGACGGCAATAGCGCCAGAGTACAAGAGAGTAGGCAACTTCCAACAAACGATAATAAAAGTACGTGGATTGCTTGTGTGATAGAGTCTGTCAAGCGAGTCTTGTCCCTTGAAAAAGCCGGCAAATTCAAAAATCTTTTAGGTGTCAACACTGATATAGCACGCTGAAAACTTATTTACTTACTTGAAATTTTGATAAAAATAATTATTTGGGATAAATTAAAAATAAATCATTTCAATATAGGTAGGTATTTATTTGTCATAATCTGAACTAAAATCAGAATCAAGAAATTCAATGCCTTCATGAGAGAAATCACTGTCAGTATCAAACTCGTTGTCAGATTCAATCGTTTTGTAGGTACTTGATTATATTTATTTATTATTTGTAAATAACAGGCTCCTGACACAACTTTTGATAGGTTTCGGCATGATTAAATTAAAAACAGACAGAATTTGTGACAATTTGTTTGACAGATAATAATATTGCCACTATAAGAAATCAGCAAAATGGCTGTGGACTATACTCGCTTGACCGACTCTAGCGCAGTGCCGCAAGGTGGTATGAGTCCGAACTCGACCGCAAGCAGCACTGCTACGGTCGCTGCAGTGCCGCGACAGCACCACTGGTCCCCATACAATCTGTATTGATTTATTATTAGAATACATTCCGAACCCGGCAGCAGCGTGGCGACGGCACTACAACGACAGCATTGCTGCGCGGCACCATCGCCTTGCCGCCGCGACAGACCACTGGTGACGTCTCCGTCGCAACTTTAATAGGTGGGTATGTACGAAAATAATTTATCTGATTCGAAAGAAGAACAATAATATTAATTGACTTTAATGTATTCATATCCACCCCTGTATGTAACATGTTGTGAAAGTAAGTTAAATTGAGCAGATGAGTTAGATAAGTGGAAGAATAACACCACGTGCAGCGCGACACTGCTGCCGTGCTCGGAATCAACGCGGCAGGCAGCATTGCCGCGCAGCACCTCATTGCAGCGACAGCAATGCTGCTTGCGGTCGAGTTCGGACTCATACCTAAGGTGCTTTTCCACCAGATATGTGCTATAAGGATGCGTTTGAAATCCACCAATCACAAATTCACAATCATTGTGATTTTCAAAGCATCAAACATCATTGTCCCATAACTATTGAAGCAGACCTTGTGGAGTATTTCGCGTATAACCAGATAGGCAACTCCCTGCCTCTCACTGAGCAAGCTTCCCCACCCCCGCCACAGCTGTCATTATAGTTGGAGGGTATTTTGACGGAACGTTTGCTTAGCCTTAGCCACACACACGTTCAAGCTCTGTACAAACATAACGTGTTTTTAGTGTAGGGCAGAATTGAAAACGAATCATTTGTTTGTATGAAGTTTCCGCCCTGGTATACCTACCAGGGCGGAAACTTCATACAAAGAGTAAATTTATACAGGGTTAGGTATAACCCTGTATAAATTTACTCTTTCTTGTAGGCAATTTGGCGCCGCCGCCGTCGCCGTCACGCTCGACGCTGACACCCAGTTTGAGGTCAGTGAATGAGGCTCTATTCACGTCTGAAAGCACCATTGTTCGGTTCTATAAAAGAATGTCGCGCTGAAGAGGACAGCGTTTTAAAAAGATTTTGATAATATTTTGTTAAGTGGATCTGAAGAAGGTAATTTTAAGGATTGGTTTTTTGATGGTTAGCCCGAATTCAATGACCATTTACCTGCTGTTATGTATTCAAGGGAATACATAACAGCGGGTAAACGGTAAGATGACCGTTATAAGGATAACGGTCATAAATTAAAATACAAGTGTTGATTTTAAATAGAATGGGGGAGAAAACTGGTGACTCTCGGTCCGGCTTGTACCTGGTGCAAAGGTTGGCTATTGCCATTCAGCGTGGAAATGCGGCGAGTGTTTTGGGCACCTTTGCACCGGATACAATCCGGGGCGGGTTATTTAGTTAAAAAATTTTGACGTTTGTATTGTACAATGACGATATTAGTAGAATACATATTATGTTTTTAATTTTTTATTATTAAAGTATTACCTATTACATAGAATATATTATATAATCTGTGCTATTACTTTGTGCTAAGTTAATTTTATTTTCCAATTTTTAGTTTTTGTTTGAAGTCGGTTTTTTTTGTTAATTTTTTTTTTTTTTCATTATTTTTAGTGACGGGTAGACTGAAATTATATCTATCTAGGGGTAATGTTCTCCCCAATACAAATTAATCAAGCCCAAACACAAGGTACTGCTCGTTCGCTCTAACTTTGCCGTTTGGCTCCATACTAAAGTCGAATTTTTAATTAGACGAAGTAAATTGACAGCAACTAATGTCACTTCTTCATACAATGTTGCTTATTTTCTATGACGAAGTAACATTAGCTACTGTCAATTTACTTCGTGTAGGTATTTAACAATTCGGGTATACGCCTCTATGCCAGCCGCAAAGTTAGAGCGAACGGGTAGTAACTGCTGTAAATCGTTAAGAAATTCCCTCGATTCGAGGGATTTCTTCGATTTCTCCAGGATTCCCGCATCAGATTCTGACTTCCTGTATATGGGATCACATGGGAAGCACCAGCTTTCAAATTAGAAAAGAATCGTCAAAATCGGTTAACTCCTTCAAGCGATTTGCCGATAACAAACATAAAAAACTAGCTGACCCGCGCAACTTCGTTTGCGTGATAAATGAAGAACCGCTCGGCCGATTTTGTGCAAACTTCACTAAAACCATCTACTAAACAGTCTGAACAAAGCCTTAACATTTGATTATGATAGGTGACCCCGCTCTTGAGTTATAAAATTACAACGAAAAGTGGCATTGATTTTTATATATATAGATAATACAGACGAATTGAGAACCTCATCTCGACCACATTTCGCTTTCGAACCAAAACGAAAAACAGCTTCAAAATAAATTGGTTTGTTGGTTTCATTATTTGAAAACAACGCCATCTGTTGCTTTGCCGCGATGCTATTGTCAGGAACAACCAAGGAACTTATACTTCTAAGTATAAGCACAGATTATATAATATATTCTATACAGATGCACGAACAGGAACAAAAATCGGTTACACTCGTAACTCGCTCCACAGACCTGGCCGCCTACCTGTCATTGTGGGAATCCTCAAATGTAACTAGATGGCGACGATATTTTTAGCAAAATGTTCAACTAGATTTCAAGGTCAAATTTGATTTCGTTTCAACTGTTTTGATAAGCTATTTAGTTATTTCGATCGTGACGCAGTCATTCAATTAGCACAGACGGGTAAGCGGGCGGTATCCGGTGCATGCAAGCCCCAGTTCGAATCCCACTTTTCACACGATTCTTTTTATCTTTTTGAGTTTTACTTTTTGAACGTACCCACATTTTATACTACTCAATATTTTTATTAAGTGAAAAAAGACTACTTACTCACACGGGACTGTCATTTTTTATTATATAAGAAAAATATTATGAAAATGTTGACATACTAATTGCTTTAAATAAGCATGTTATCTTTGTATTGAGTATTTATTTTTTGCAATTGATCTATTTAAAATTTAAATCAATCATCAACTGTTCTCATATATAATGATATGAGAACAGTTGAATTCGTTTCAACTGTTCTGATATGACTAAGTATTTCACTCCAAGCATCAGTCGCACAGTTAGCTCAGCGGGTAGGCGGGTGGCGCCTGATACGAGATGACCCAGTTCAAATCCAGGTCACGGTTCTTTTTGATTTCTTTTTTTACTTAATATTTTTATTATGAAGTGAAAATGACAATAAGCTCACACAGGACTTGTCTTTTTTTTATTTTACAATAAAAATAAATACTCACTATGGAAAAGTTGGCATATGTACTAAAAAATAAATATTTTATAATAATAATAATAATAATAATAAGGGCGGGGGGTTAATCAACAACAATTGTGGTTACTTGATAAGCTTCCTATTCCCAGCATCTCTCCGATGCTGGGTTTAGCAAATGGTTTAGGGAGGAGCGCATGTCGCCTAGATCCCCTAAGCAAGGCCGGTGGACTATCCTTCACGAGGTTGCTGCCCGTTATTGGTCAATTACCTTTTGTAATTGGCAAAACAGAAACCTCCGGCCGTCTCCACCCGCATCAGGGGCTTTCGCCAAGTCTGTTACTTCGGTGGCAGACTTGGTGGAAGCCTCTGACCGCACACACCTCCTAGGTTAAGTTAGGTCATAAATTAGGAATAAATATATATGTGTATCTATATATTTGTAGTAGAAAAATTAGCTAGGCAGCAATAGGAAAGGAATATAGGTTAGTGATTAGGTGCAGAAGGTTTTATAGATTAGTAAAGCGGTAAAGCTAAATAGCCTAGTTAATACTTAACTACTGAACCGAGGGTTTTGGCTTCATCGCCTGGACTACGGGGAGCCAACCTCTATAAAAAACCCCAATTTCTTCAGTTGAGGCGCCTATTAGGGCCTTGCGCGGCTGAAGTTTGCTCTTTTAAGAGCGGCTGGAGGGATTATCAGTCACGAGCGGCCAGCACCAGGGATCACCCGCCCCCCTGCGTCGGTACATAGGGTCATCTGCGGTAAGAGGCCACTGCCCTGATGAATGTTTAAATGCTCTCGTAATCGTGGGAATAAATATGGAGAATTCAAATACAAATAGAAGATATAATCTTAGGTCGCTGCCCGGGGTTCGCCGGAAATCATCAACACTTGCGAGCACAAGTAATAACATAGGCTCGCCAAGAGTAGATCCACCATCTTCACCCGGATCTGTCTCTTCATTATTTCCATCTATTTCATCATCACCATCATATCGTATTACACCAGTTCACAGCATTGCAAAATCATTATCATCCATAACGTCAAGAGAGCTAGTGGATGTTGCTCAGGAGGTGAATTTCACCAGTGATCCTGTGCCCACCATTAGCTCAGTAGGAATCCGCAGGAAATGGTCATTGGAAATGAACGAATTTATCCTACGAACCTATTTACAACTCACTAATTTAGATACAGACACTAATGGTTATCTTCCACTACTACACATTAAGTTTATAGAGAAATTTCCGACAATGCAGGTCCCTAGGCAAAGAGTAGGTGATCAACGCAGAGCAATAGTTAAGAAAAAGTTGCTACCCCAACACACAATAGACAGAATATATGAAGAAGTTAGAGAGGAATTACAAATACTAAAATCAAGAGTCACGGAACATACTATACAAAATAATGCAATACCACAACATACTCGTACTACACAACCGAACACAGTAACAAACATGCAAACTAACCAACGTATAAGATGGACAAACGAACACAATGAAACAATAATGAGAGCATACTATATGATAACAAAACTAGAAACCAACAAAACAGTTTATAGACAATATTTACACCAATCATTCATATCCAAATTTCCTCATTTAGATTACGTAACTGAACAGCGAATAGCTGACCAAAGGAGACTTATAATAAATAGTAAATATATTAGTGACAGTAGACTAGCTGCAATTAGAGAAGAAGTAGCTGAAGAGTTACAAGTAATGACAAATGAAAGAAGAGATAACACTAACATCGAAAACACACATAATTTGGAAGCAGATTTCCCAGATGAAATTAGTTTATTAACTAATGTTGATGCTGAATCACCCACACACACAAACACACAACATGCTAACACTCCTAACACAACTGCAGATTCAGAAAAAAATGACAAAGAAATAGATACAGTATTTACACAGGCACTAAACTGCTTTAAAAATATCCACCCTACAAGCAGACCTTACATACCAAAACAAAGAACATCAAAAAAGTTAGCAGCAACAGTAAACTACATAAACAACAACATTCTACCCGCACACGTTAATAGGGACATAGAATATGTCACTTTACAAACGCTTATTTATTGTGCCGCTTGGACTGCTGCTAAAATCAATGGTACTAAAATACATCTACCAACCAATGAACCGGTTACTGAATTAATTACCAACCAAACTACTGAACCGACTATTGAACCGACTGCTGGAACAAATTCTGAACTCTCTACTCAACTAACTACCAATTTAATAACTACTCAACCGATTTTAGAACGTATTAATGAACAGCTACAAAGACAAGGAAACTATAAGCCTAAATGGCAAATAAGGCTAGAACAAAAAATAAAAAAACTTAGAGTTAAAATTGGTAGACTAACACATTACATGCAAGGAAATAGAAGTAGAAGGCTAAGTAGGGAGGTAAATAACATATTAGAACACCACCTGATACATACATTACACGAAGAACCTAACACACAACTCTCACACTTCTTGGACACTCTTAAACAGAAACTTACTGTAGCAAAAAGTAGACTAAACAGATATGTAAAATGCACGCAACGAATAACACAGAACAATCAATTTAGTCGGAATGAAAAACAATTCTACAGAACATTAAAGCAGGCAACAACAAACCACACCACACCCAATAATATAGAAAATAATAGAGCTAGACTCCCACAACCAGATGAAGTGCAGAGATTTTGGTCAGCTATATGGGAAAATCCCGTTGAACATAATAAAACAGCAAAATGGATAGAGTTAGAAAAAAATTCATTGAATATAGAAGAAATGGAAATTGACTATGTTTCTATTAATATTTTCCAAGATGTTCTAAAAAAACTACATAACTGGAAAGCACCAGGATCTGACCACGTACACAATTATTGGTACAAAAAGTTCACGCACACACATCCGTATTTACACGCACATATTAATAGCTTCATTGAAAACCCAACAATAATGCCAGCATATATTACAGAAGGAATAACTTATACGATACCCAAAGACACCCAAGACACTGCTAACCCTGCTAAGTATAGACCAATAACCTGCCTACAAACAATATATAAAATAATAACATCCTGTATTACGCACATGATTTACAAACACCTTGACACCAATCAAATCCTAACAGAAGAGCAAAAAGGTTGTAGAAAATTTAGCCAAGGCTGTAAGGAACAGTTAACAATAGATGCAGTTATACATAGACAAGTCCAAAAAAAGAAAAATGACCTCTGTACTATGTATATAGACTATAAAAAGGCTTACGACTCAGTGCCACATTCTTGGCTACAGGAAGTACTAGAAATATATAAGATACACCCGCAGTTAATTAGTTTCTTAAAAAATATAATGGCAAAATGGATAACCAGAATACGATTAACTACACCGACAGGAACCATGGATACAGAACCAATTAAGATTCAACGTGGCATATTCCAAGGGGATGCACTTAGCCCACTATGGTTCTGTCTTGCTTTAAATCCTCTTTCAAAACAACTCAACTCTTTGGAACCCGGATATTTGCTAGAATTTACAGATGATACAAATACAACTGACAGACAGACTGACACTCAAAATTGTAAAATCAATCATTTACTTTATATGGACGACATTAAACTTTACGCAACTACACCCGATGAATTAGCCATACTTGCAAACCTAACCGAAAACTTCTCTAAAGATATAGCAATGGACTTTGGGATAGACAAATGCAAAATAAATTCTACTAAAGCAGGCAAACCCTACGATCACTCATACACAATAGATACTGGAGAAATTATAAGACCACTTGGGGAAGGAGAGACATACAAATATTTAGGCTATTTACAATCAAAGCTTATCCATCATAAAGAAATTAAATCTACACTAACTAATCAATTTAAACATAGACTTAATTCCATACTTAACACACAATTACACTCACGAAATATAAGCAAAGCAATTAACACTTACGCTATCCCTATTCTTACTTATTCTTTCGGTATTATTAGCTGGTCAAACACTGAACTTAGAAACTTACAACGAATAATAAACACTAGCATGACAAAACACAGAAAACACCACCCCAGAGCTTGCATTCAAAGACAGACATTACCAAGAGAAGAAGGAGGAAGAGGGATAATAGACATCATGAATTTACATAATAAACAGGTAACAGGCTTAAGAACATACTTTCATACAAAATCAAACACATCTAAATTACATAAGGCAATAACATATAACGACCGTAAACTAACTAGGGTCAAGTGTTCAACAATGAAACACTAAAAGTTCATAACCTCCTACATCTTATGTTTTTGCTGATAGAAGTCTATAATTTTACAGGCATGTAGTCAATATGATTGGGTATCGAATGTCATTTATAGATTTTTTTAAATAAAGAGATTTGAATCGACAAAGAAATAAAAACTAAGAAATGGGATTTGTGTCATTGTGTCCATATAGGCGTACACAATGAAACACCATATATTCAACAACGAAACACCATAAATAAACTGTGCCTTATTCAAATTTTGTTTAATGTAGGTAGTTATTAAAGAAAGAGCAGTCCGTTTCTACGTTAAATGCAGTGGCACGACGTGCCATGCTGCATGTTTCAGGCTTTTTTAATGACAGTTCTGCATGCACTGATTTATAAGACCGTAAACATTCGATTCCAGCCATTTTCCCAGCTAACAGAATATCGAATATTGTTAATTTTTGTCATTTGGTAAGCAATACGCCCCACGTCCTTTTTACAGCTTTTTTACGCCCCATCTTAAAATAAAAACAAATTTTAATAGATAAGGTTACACAATATCAACCAATAAAAATCTAGATTTATATAGATATCTTATGATGGTACACAATAAAACAGTGTTTCATTGTGTCCATTGTTAAACTGTTTCATTGTTGACTACCTAGGGTTTATCTAAGTAACTTTTAATTTATGTTCACAAAATTGTAACTTTGAAACAAATGATATATGCCAAAATAATCTACAAAACATGTAGAATGCAGGATAATCATAAAAAATATAATATTCCTAACCATTAAATAATGAAAAATCTTTAAAGATAGCCAGAAATACTTCATTTTTTGACGAAAATAGTAAAAATGAGCCGCAGACGCGTCTTTTCTCACGCGGTGCCGCCGCAAACTGGGATACGCCGGTGGTATCTATTGAGTGTCCTTACGCGATATATTGCACTAACTGCCAACGACGCGTTTTGGAAATATTACTATGTTTTATTGTGTACCACTGTTTCATTGTTGAACACTTGACCCTACGCTAAACTTGGCTGATAGAATACTACAAAATAATGAGAAGTTAAAAAGCACACAGAGCAAAATAGAAGAATGGGCACAGAAATCGCTGCATGGAAGACATAGGCATGATTTGAGTCAACCCAGCGTCGATAAACAAGCATCGAACGACTGGCTCAAAACTGGAATGCTGTTTCCTGAAACAGAAGGGTTCATGATCGCCATTCAGGACCAAGTTATTGAAACTCGAAACTATCAGAAGTTTATAATACGTGCCCCTGATGTTTCAGACAGATGTAGACGGTGCAACAGCTCTTCAGAAACCATACAACACATTACCGGTGCATGCAAGGCAATAGTGCAGACCGACTACAAACATAGACATGACCAAGTCGCTAATATCATTCACCAAGAACTCGCCATAAAACACAACCTCATTACTACACTACCAACTCCATACTACAAATATACACCTGAAATTATCCTGGAAAACTCTACACATAAATTATACTTCGACCGTGCAATTCTTACTGATAGAACCACACATTACAATAGACCAGATATCACAGTCCTTGATAAAGTTAATAAAACTGCACAACTTATAGACATAGCTGTACCTAACACCCACAACCTACAAAACACAATAGCAGAAAAACTAGCTAAATATGTCGACTTAAAAATAGAAATAACCAGAATGTGGCAGTTAAATAGCGTTACTATCGTCCCTATAGTCATTTCAACTACAGGGGTTATCCCAAAACAGTTGCACCAATCCATTAAAACTTTAAATCTACCACTATATATATACAAAAGTTTACAAAAAGCTGCTATCCTTAACACGTGTAGAATTGTACGTAAGTTCTTACAATCTGACGAACAAACAGATAACACGCACACAACACACACACAGTCACCTCACACACAGCACACACGAGCAGACACACACTTCTTTTCATAAATAATTAACTTTTTAAGACTAGCACTTGGCTTCGGCCCGTGTTAGTCTAATAATCCGGCAAAAGCCGAGAAAAAGAAAAAATACAAAGAAATAATAATAATAATAAATACTTTATTGTACACCATTAATTAACAAATTACAGATATTGCTTATCAACTAATGTACAATGGGCGGCCTTATCGCTAACAGCAATCTCTTACAGGCGACCTTTAGATGGATAGGACTGTATTGAGCTAGAGTGTGGGAAGTTTAATGGTGACAAGTCTTTGTCAAAATAATGTAGACATACATACTCACTGATATACTACACATATACTCAAATAAACATTTACATACACATATCATACATATATACAATATATACTTTCTATATTATAAATATAAATACCTTCCTATATACACATACATAGATACTTAGATTCATATGGATAAATAATATTCTTTTACCTGTGTTTTAAACGAAGTTAAGGATTGAGCTCGCCTTACAGTTACCGGGAGTGCATTCCACAAACGTGCAGCTTGAACTGTGAAGGATTTGTTACAGAATTTTGTAGAATGCACCGGTATGTGTAGCTTCAAGTTCTTTGATGACCTTAGGAACCTGGAATGCGTGTCACTAAGAAACTCAAAACGATATTTAAGGTAAGAAGGAGCTAGAGGGTTAAAGAGTATGCTATAAAGTAAAGAAAGTATATGAGTATTCCGACGAAGGCGAATTGGGAGCCACTTGAGTTCTTTGCGGAAATTCGAGACATGGTCATATTTACGTAAGCCATAAATAAACCTTATACAAAAGTTTTGAAGGCGCTCAAGTTTATTTAATTGCTCCTCTGTAAGATCAAGATAGCTGGCATCTGCATAGTCCAGAATTGGGAGTAAGAGAGACTGCGCCAGCGAGATCTTTGTAGTGGTTGGAAGAAAGTTACGTAGTCTTCGTAAGGAACCAGCTGAAGCATACAGTTTACGACTGACATTCCGCAATTGAGGATCCCAGGATAAGTTATTGTCAATTAAGATACCCAAATCCTTAACACTGTCACTAATAGGTAATGGCATCCCGTTAAAAATTACTTGTGGAAGCTGTGCCCACTGAACACGAGAAGTCATCCAGGAACTACCCACAAGAATGACTTGTGTTTTAGCCGGATTCACCTGTAGGCCATAGTTAATACTCCATTCACAAATTCGCTCTAAGTCGCTATTTATGACAGAAATGGCCTCATGCACAGCACTGAGTGGTGCTTGAGTGTAAATCTGCAAATCATCTGCGTAAAGGTGGTAGGACGAAGTTAATTGTCGAGTTATTGAATTTATAAATATTGTAAACAGAAGAGGAGATAAAACGCCACCCTGCGGTACACCAACTGATACTTCACACCAAGAAGAGACAACATCATTAATGCAAATACGTTGTCGGCGACCAGACAGGTAACTATGAAACCAGTCAATCACTGTAGGAGATATGTTAATAGAGCGCAGTATCCCAAGTAGGATATGGAAATCCACCGTATTAAATGCATTACTAAAGTCGAGCAACGTAAGGAGTGTAAGATTTCCATTCTCCATACCCATTCTGATGTCATCTGTAACATTGACTAGTGCCGTCACGGTACTATGCCCTGGACGGAAGCCGGATTGGAAGGAGTTTAAAAGGAGATTTTTACCTAGGAAAGAATTAAGTTGGTTGTGGACTAAACGTTCTAAAACTTTAGACAAAAATGGTAGGATCGAGATTGGACGGTAATGACTAAAGGATGAAGGATTGGATTGTTTTGGTAAGGGTATAATCTGTGCTTCTTTCCACTTTGTTGGGAATAAACCAGTGGTAATGGAGTGATTCAAAACGTCACAGATGATTGGGAGTATCACATCTAGAATAGGAAGAATCATATTTCGTCCAATGCAGTCAGTTCCGACAGCTTTAGACGATATAGACTCTATGCTTTTCTTAACACCACATTCAGTGAATTGACTAAATACAAAAGGTGGATACTCAGGAGTTGGAAGTTGAGAAAGTCGATTTAGAGTGTTAGTTTTGGTAGAACCATCAAAACTGAAAGTAGAGGAGAAATGCTTGTTTAACGCATTAAGATCAATATTTTTTGGATTCACTTCTTGTTTTTCTTTACCAACTCCAAGTGTTCTAAGAAATTTCCAGATTTTTGCTGGATCTCCATTATCAACAGACGAATGGATATATTGGCGTTGTGCATTCCTACACACCTTATTACAGTGATTGCGAATAGACACATACTTCTCACGGTTGTAGTCATTTGGTTTGAATTTGTATCTAGTTTTAGCCCTCCCCTTTTTAGTTATAAGTTCCTTGATTTCAGCTGTGAGCCACGGAGATGGTGCATGTTTCAACTTGACAGCGCGGATCGGCGCATGGGTGTCATAAAGTCGGATCAAGTTATTAGTCAAAATTGAAACCTTGTCATCAAGGGAATTTGTGCTATATAGCGGTGTCCAGTCAATAATACCTGCATCCTCACAAAGCCGTTCAACGTTCATACCACTAAAGTTCCGCTGCATCAGCACCCTACGTTTTGCCTTAGGAGGGCGAAGTCGGTATGAAAGGAAGATGAGATCGTGATATGAGAAGATATCAGCATTATACTGGCCGTGTTTGGCCACATGCTCAGAAGATGAAACAATGACAAGATCTATGAGGGAAGGTGCACAGTCAGGAAAATGATGAGTAGTATTAAGGGGAAGAATAGTCAAGTTACAAGAGTCTAAAATATTACGTAGAAAGGCAGACCGGCGAAGAGAGTAGGAATCGTTCTTAACAAGACAAGTATTTAAATCACCCATGATAATGGTGTGCTTAAAGGATGGGACTAGGTTTTCAAGAATGCGTTCAAAGGAAGAGAAATAGTCAATTTTTGAAGAGTGACAGTAATACACGCCTAAAAGAGCCTTAGTATGACAAAGTTCTATTTCCATGAAAATATACTCAGCCGAGTTTCTTGGTGGTGGTTGTGCTGATATCTCAATAACTTTGTATGGAATATCAGTGCGTAGATAAATAGCAACACCGCCACCACGCTCACAAACATCGGGTACAGGGACACGGTCATTTCTTACTAGTCTGAAGCCCGGAAGGGTATAGGAGACAGTTGAATGTTTTCCTGGCTTCATCCATGTTTCCGAAACCAGAATGGCGTGTAAGTTTTCAGAGTCAAAATTGGCCAGCATCTCGGGGAAATGGGCGGGAATACTCTGGGCATTGATGTGTACAGCATTAAAGTTCAAGGGTACATCAGAAAATTGTTTTCGAAGCAGGTTTGCCAGTGATGGCAAATCTGCAAAGCTATTGTTTACACTATTTGAAGTGTCTGAATCAACATCTATACATTCTAAAAATGACATAGGTAAATGTATATATTTAAGAATAGTTACTTATATAAAATACAATACAATAAATATAATGATAATAAATATATTATAGATTATTTATAAAAGTATAGTCACTTACGAAGTACCTATACATTCCTATTCACCCACCAGCCGAGTGCAACCACAAAATTAAGCCTGGGAAATATAAATAGGTACTAGATAATTTTTGATGAACAAAATGTATAATAAAACAAAATTTAAACAATTAAAATTCTCACATAACATATCATCCCAGCCCAAACAGTTGCATCAAACCCAAAAACCAAGTTCAATAGTTACTCCAGCGTGAGCCCAACAAACTTTAAAGCATTGACAAAACACGCACTGCGAGAAAAGAAAAGCCAAGAATAGAACCATAAGTATCTGTGCTATGAACACTAAATATAACAAATACATCTACATAATACACTACAACCATGAAGATATAGATAAACATGGAGGCCACACTTCGAATACCTACTTGAAGCGTAGTCTGTATATTACTGTCTTGCTCTATGTGGGCTCTACGTCTCTTTCTAAGTAGGGTAGCCCTATTTTGTTTTTGCCAGGATATTTCATTTTCTATATATTCTTTATTGTACGCAATAAAGACAATATATATTCATAATACAATTAGATGTACAATTCATACATATATACATAAGGTCACGCCTTTATCCCCGAAGGGGTAGGCAGAGGTATATTATCATTTCACCTTTTTAAAATTATTTTTCTTTACACGGAATAGGTGGTGAAAATTTATTATATAAATTAGATGTACAAAGGCTGATAGGTAGTATTCTCTGCAGATTGTAAAGGTACATTGCGAATAACGAAGCTATTCATCCAAGTGGGTTATTTTTCTAGGTTAATCAAGTTTCGCGCGCTGCGGCTGCTCGTGGCAGGCTGTGACGAATGTCGAAAAAAGAAAGTGAAAAGAATTATTTCCTTGGTTATATTGTAATTTTCCTTTGGTCGGAGGGTCGATTCCTCTGCGAAATGCGAATGTAAGTAATGCAGTATGCAAATAGGTACTAAATTCTATCTTTTCATTCTCTTTTTCCTTTGTGGGGAATGTCGCGTATGCATCTGCGGTGCCATGGTGGAGAGCGATAGTCATAATGCTTTGATACATTATGAAAATTCACTTGTACTATTCCACTTTTATTTTAATTTAAAAATACCTGACCGGTTTCGCTTTTAAAGCATTATCAAAGGTTCTTACACTAATTTTGACATAACGTAATGACGTTTTACAAACATTTGTGCATGTGGGTAAACAAAAATAAACATAAAAATTAAGCAGGGTTGTGGCTGTGAAGAATTTTCCCCCAAAATGGGGAAACCTTTGAACATTCAAATTCAAATCTAAATTAGCATTCAAAATAAATAACAATATAATTAAATGTCCAATAAAATTTAAATTACAATAAAATGTCAAATAAAATAAATTAAATTTCTAAATAATGTAATGTCCACGTAAATTCAATTTTCATGAAATGTCAATTGTCTAATAAGTCACATAAATAAAATAAAATTACAAAAATGTCAAATAAATGTTATAAAATCATAAAAATTAAATTAACAATTCGAAATAGCTATTAATGTATAATTTTCAAGCGATCCTGTGGATGACACTACTGAAAATATTTTAATAATGGTGAATTATTTATGTCTAACTGTTGATTTAACAAAATGTCTCGGTTACCCTTTAATAATTTATTAATTTCTAAGACCTCAAGAGCATTCAGTTTTCGACCTTTATCGCAAATGTGTAAGGCCTTAAAGTCTAATTTTGGGTCAAAGGAATGGTTTTCCGTCAGCAGGTGTTCTGCAAAATTAGACTCAGTCTTTTTTAGTCGCCAGCCACTTGCATGTTCCGCGACTCTTGTCTGGAAAGGCCTTCCTGTCTGTCCTATATATTTTTTATTGCACCCTGCACAAGTCAATGCATACACTCCACTCTTTTGTGCTACAGGAGTCTTATCGGCATTATTACAGAGGTGACGTTTTAAACTGTGGATGGTATAAAAAGCCGGTTTGACTCTGTCTAGTGGTCTAGAGCATTTATACGATACCCTGCCTATGTATGGGATACGAGCCCACCTTTTCTTTTCGGTATCCATAGTAGTTGTGTCGGCTTGGTATGCCAAGTTTAAGACCACTTTGGATCTTTTTCTGCTCACCATACTATCAACTAATTTGGACGGATAACCATTATTGTTTGCTATTACCTTTATTGTGTCTAACTCTTTGTTGAACGAGTCCCTTGACATAGGAATGGAAAGCAATCTATGTACCATAGAGTGGAAGGCTGCATGTTTGTGACTCATCGGGTGATTCGAATCAGCTGGAATAATATTGTCTGTGAATGATGGTTTTCTAAAAATTTTAAAATGGTGTTTATTATCTATTAATTCTACTTCAATGTCAAGAAAATTCAACTTATTTTGTCCTACTTCCATTGTGAATTGTATGTTAAACACAATGGAAGTAGGACAAAATAAGTTGAATTTTCTTGACATTGAAGTAGAATTAATAGATAATAAACACCATTTTAAAATTTTTAGAAAACCATCATTCACAGACAATATTATTCCAGCTGATTCGAATCACCCGATGAGTCACAAACATGCAGCCTTCCACTCTATGGTACATAGATTGCTTTCCATTCCTATGTCAAGGGACTCGTTCAACAAAGAGTTAGACACAATAAAGGTAATAGCAAACAATAATGGTTATCCGTCCAAATTAGTTGATAGTATAGTGAGCAGAAAAAGATCCAAAGTGGTCTTAAACTTGGCATACCAAGCCGACACAACTACTATGGATACCGAAAAGAAAAGGTGGGCTCGTATCCCATACATAGGCAGGGTATCGTATAAATGCTCTAGACCACTAGACAGAGTCAAACCGGCTTTTTATACCATCCACAGTTTAAAACGTCACCTCTGTAATAATGCCGATAAGACTCCTGTAGCACAAAAGAGTGGAGTGTATGCATTGACTTGTGCAGGGTGCAATAAAAAATATATAGGACAGACAGGAAGGCCTTTCCAGACAAGAGTCGCGGAACATGCAAGTGGCTGGCGACTAAAAAAGACTGAGTCTAATTTTGCAGAACACCTGCTGACGGAAAACCATTCCTTTGACCCAAAATTAGACTTTAAGGCCTTACACATTTGCGATAAAGGTCGAAAACTGAATGCTCTTGAGGTCTTAGAAATTAATAAATTATTAAAGGGTAACCGAGACATTTTGTTAAATCAACAGTTAGACATAAATAATTCACCATTATTAAAATATTTTCAGTAGTGTCATCCACAGGATCGCTTGAAAATTATACATTAATAGCTATTTCGAATTGTTAATTTAATTTTTATGATTTTATAACATTTATTTGACATTTTTGTAATTTTATTTTATTTATGTGACTTATTATACAATTGACATTTCATGAAAATTGAATTTACGTGGACATTACATTATTTAGAAATTTAATTTATTTTATTTGACATTTTATTGTAATTTAAATTTTATTGGACATTTAATTATATTGTTATTTATTTTGAATGCTAATTTAGATTTGAATTTGAATGTTCAAAGGTTTCCCCATTTTGGGGGAAAATTCTTCACAGCCACAACCCTGCTTAATTTTTATGTTTATTTTTGTTTACCCACATGCACAAATGTTTGTAAAACGTCATTACGTTATGTCAAAATTAGTGTAAGAACCTTTGATAATGCTTTAAAAGCGAAACCGGTCAGGTATTTTTAAATTAAAATAAACAAGTGAATTTTCATAATGTATTATAACAAGTTCCATCAAGTGCCAACAATCGAAAGTATAACGGATAATGCTTTGAGTTGTCGTCGCTGCACCGGTAGGCATCCGCGTTACCACGCTCTCAATGAGTTAATCCGGCGGGCTCTGGTGTCGGCCGAGGTCCCCTGTATCCTTGAACCACCAGGTTTGTCCCGCGCAGACGGCAAGAGACCGGACGGTCTGAACCTTGTGTCATGGAAGAACGGCAAGTGCTTAGTGTGGGACGCAACATGCGGCAGCACTTTCACCGCCAGTCACTTCGCTCGAATAGTCAGTAGCTGTTGAAACGATGGGCTGTTGCGGGAGTGATGCTAAGGCTCTGGTCTCGGAGATCGGCCATAGGCCACAGGACAAGACGCATGACTCCCACGCCTGGTCGTACCTGGTACAAAGGATAGCTATCCAGCGCGGCAACGCTGCTAGTGTATTGGGCGCCTTTGCGCCTGGTATGATCAGGGGTTGAATGTTCAGTAGGCAATAGCTTAGTAGGTTAGTTATTTAATCTATTTATTTTATTTTTATGTATGTGTTTTTAATTTGATTATTGGACAATAAATTAGGAACAGGATTATTGGACAACAAATTAGGAACTGTTGATGGTTTTAAGCGCTTTGCTACTACATCATAATCTGTTTTTTGGAAATCAGTTAGCATACTAATTGTTTTTATAAAAATATCTTAACTTAATTTTTAATGGTACAATGGATAACCATATTTCTCGCTGAATACTATTTTTAGGAAACCTCAAACAATTATTCATCATTAACGTACGATAACAATACTTAACTTATTTTATTTACTCTAATAATGACATTCGTGTTTCTTCTAATAATACACAGGAAGTCCCATATAAATCCTCAATATAGACACACTACTTCACAACGTTTCCTATTGTGTTAAAACAATTAAGTCAACCGCCATTCTATTGTTCGTTGACACTTTGACAGTTGACATGTAGTACCAATGTTGCCACATTACAGAATCCTTAGAAAATGGGAATGTAATTCATTGATTCGACAACTCAATCATGCATATTATGGTATAAAATATTTCAATTTACACATTAAATAATCGGCGTCGAACAATAGAGCTATTTATAAATGATTTTACTTGCATTTTTGGTTAGTATGGTCTATTTCTATTATTTTCTAGGAGATGCTAATAAGAAGATAGCAGCACTGCACAATTCCCTAGAAAGAGAGGTTAGCCCACAGAGAGTGAGATAGAGCTACGTAGGTATTTGACTCAAGCGGTTGTTCGAAGTGTGGCCTCCATGTTTATCTATAGCTTCATGACTACAACACTTTCTATAAACGCAGCCGTCAGGCATGTCAAATTTGGCATTATGGTGTAGTAACCAAAGCCAGTGTATAGTATTAAATATAGGAAAAAAAAAACATGTCACATTGGTTTGACGTTCGTGTCATAGATGACACTTGACAGTTTGACAGCAGCACGCACGCGTTGTTTGTTTGTTATCAAATGAAATTGAATGTTGCACACTTGCACTTTCTAATCTCTACAGGTTTTAATATTTTGTAATGCCGGTGGTGATAAAATAAGTAGAATTAAGTAATAGTTATGAAGTGAAAAAGAGAGTGAAAATAACAGTACAGTACTTATACATAACATTGAAAGGTTGAATATGGTGCTAAAAAGTTAATACTTTTTTGATGCAGCTACACGTCTGGGCTTAATACTGGATGGCTTAGGTAGGACAGATGCTGCCTTTTCCTGATCTGGAATGATCAGGATCTTAATGTCATCCAACTCCTGGCAGGAAGTGATACGGTGGCGCGTTCCATCAGGGCCAAAGATGTGGATTGATCCTTCCCTCGTCCAGCACTTGTTAACACCAAAACGCTCTCTCGCAGCCATGAACGCGTCGTGTCTCATCTTAGTGAGGAACTCTGACAGAGTAATACCCGAGCCCTTGAGCTTTGTCTTGGAAAACCAAATGCTGTCTCGCTGGCCAACCCTTGCAAACTTGATCAATATTGGTCTAGGCTTAGAAGATTGTCTGCCTAGCCTATGGCAACGTAGTATATCTGCAGCCACAAAGGTGTCTATACCAAGTTGCTTGTTTATAACACTTACCACAACCTCTGCCGTGTTTTCTGAGGAATTGTCCTTGACACCATGCAGGAGGAGCATTTTCCTTCGACTGTGATTTTCTACAGCATCCACCTTCTTGACCAAAGTTTCCACCTGACTTTGTAGGAGATTCAAAGCAGTGATAATAAACATTTTGAAAGCTTCAAACTCAGCTGCCAAGTTGACTATATCTGGGGAAGTGCTGTTGTTCTTGTCCAACCTTGCTGCAAAACTGGACATCTGGTCGCGGAACATGGTTCTCAAACTTGTTATTGAGTCTTGGACAGTGTCCATTTTAGTGAAAAATATTTTCCACGATTTGTGCAGAATATCAGGAGGAAATAACACTCTCACTGGTAGGTGATGTTGTCTACTAAATAATCATCAACATTAATATTAAATTGAACTGTTTATTTTATTATTTTAATTAATTTTACTAGTGAGCAATAAAAAAACCATTTTATCTTGGTAGATACTTATTTTTACAGCGGGCGGCAGGCGGAATTATATTAAAAAAACAGGCCAAGTGCGAGTCGGACTTGCACACAGGGATCCGTACCAAAAAACGGCAAAAGTCACGATTTTTGAATGAGATTCCCCTGAATATTTCCTTTTTTTTCTGATTTTAGTATTTGTTATTATAGCGGCAACAGGAATACATCTAGGGTTGCCAACTTTTTTTAGAAGAAATAGAGTATATCTGATTTCAATGGGGTAAAAAAAAGTACAGACTTACAAAGAAGAGTACATTTTATTTACAATTTTAAAATTGTACTTTTTTAGAACCTTGGCAGTACACAAGTGCTTTTTATTATTTTTAAAACTATCGGACGTTACGTGGTTTCTCCCGCGTAATTCCCGTTCCCGTGGGAATTTGGGAATAAAATATAGACTAGGTTCACCGCAAAGAGATTAGCTTCCCAGCAGTAAAAGAGTTTTAGAAATCGGTTCTGTAGTTTCGGAGCCTATTCGATGCGAACAAACAAACAATCAAATCTTTTCTCTTAATAAATAACAAGCGGAAGTCACGCGGTTCCGTTCCCGTGGGAATTCGGGGGCCGTGGGAATTCTGATATCTGTGATCCTAACAGTAAAAGAATTTTTGATATCGGTTCAGTAGTTCCGGAGCCTATTCGATGCAAACAAACAATCAAATCTTTTCTCTTTATAGATAGCTAGCGGACATCACGCGGTTTCACCCGCGTAATTCTCGTTTCCGTGGGAATAGGTACGGGGATAAAATATAGCATATGTTTACCAAAGAGTGTAACTTCCCAACAGTGAAAGAATTTTTCAAATCGGTCCAACAGTTTCGGAGACTATTCGATGCAAAAAACCGTAGTTCCCGTTCCCGTGGGAATACGGGAATGAAATATAGCCTATGTTCACCGCAAAGAGTGTAGCTTCCCAACAGTTAAAGATTTTTTAAATCGGCCCAGTAGTTCCTGAGCCTATTCGATGCAAACAAACAAACAATCAAATCTTTCCTTTATATAATGTTAGTAGATATAGATTGTAAGTCCATACAGGTAAACTCTAAACTTATGTACCTACTTACTTAGATCAGGAGAAAAGATTCATGCCTATTTCCTATAATTACTTAAGTCTGGCTCCACGGCCGGGGATCCTGGCCCATTCCGTTATACGAAAAAATATTCAGAGGAAACTTGTTGAAATCCCAGAAAAATCAAATCATGCGAAATAAAGTATTTTCGCGTACTTTATTGTTCTCATAAAGTATACAGTACAAATACCCGAAATAAAGTACAATACTTTATTATAAAGTACTGTTGGCAACCCTAAATACCTACATCATCTTTGAAAATTTCAGCTCTCTGGCCATAACGGTTCCTGAGATACAGCGTCATGGCGGACAGACAGACAGATGGCGAAGTCTCATCAATAGGGTCCCGTTTTTACCCTTTGGAACCCTATAATAACAGCTGGTACATAATCTCGCTGTAACATATTTCTCTTACAATTATCACATAGATTACAGCTTTCATTTTTTATAACAATAACGTGAAACAATTCTTAAAGAAAAAAAAAAGGATTATAAAGTTCGAGAAATAAGTAGGACTATTTAATATATAATCTATGTTAGATTAAGTGAATAAGTAAAAAAAATAAGAAAAATTAAAAAGTAATGCAGTCAGTGGGGTTCGAACTAGAATTAACTCAAATATACGCCCAAAGCAGCTTCCGTACCCGCTGAGCTAAAGTGCCACTGAGAGGATCGGCCAAATAACGTTTCATATTCCGCTTGCTTGTTTCGGTAACGTAAACTGGCCGTTCGTAAAACTAATGAAATAATAATTTCCTTAACATCGATAAGAGATGGCGCTCATGTTTGATTAACATGAGCGCCATCTTTTATCTTAACCAAACCCTATCGAGAGATATTTTTTTACACAATCTACGTTTATTACTTTATCTATGAGTTTGATGTGCTACTATATCAACCAATAATATGATTTAATGTTTAAAATAATTCGCCATGCAATATATGCATAAATAAGATTATTTAAAATTTCGATTCTAGAATATGAAACTACTAGTGCCATCTCTTGCTACTTTCTGTTTATTAAAGATATTCTCTATGCGTTAATACCCCGTGGTATAAGTTCCTTGGAAACGACAAACTGCTAAGTGCATAAGTTTTTCTTCAACATTAATTACAACAGATGTCGCTGTTCTCAATGTAGCCTTCCATGGGCCCCATGCCAAATTATTTCAATATTTAAGAAACAACCAGACTCCGAGCTTTTAAAATAAAATAAACAATGGAAAAATATTTACCACTTATATATTATTCAATACTGACCATTCTGGTGTCAGAATGGTCAGTCACCTTAAAAACTCGTTCATTTTGTTTAAATCAAAGGTAGCCACTACCGGTAGTGTGGCTTGGTAGTGTGGTGGGTAAGAAGGGGCAATTATTTAATGAACTAGTAGCAACTAGGTAGCAACTTTCTATAACAGTTTCGAAGTGATCTATGTGTAGTGACGGTCCATTCCGACTCTCACAATATTGGGCATAGGAGTTGGTATCCCGCTAACCATTTTAAAACATGGAACGACCTGCCCGCACACGTGTTTCCCTCATCTTACAATCCCGGGTTCTTCAAGAGGAGCGTGAAGAGGCACATCACAGGGCCGCCAACTTGAGGACCACTGTCAGAAGTGGCCCCCAATCGCTAGATCAGGGGTTCCCAACCTTTTCGTGGTCAGGGACCACTTTTATATTTTTCTTGTTAACAGGGACCACTATAAAGGCATAATTTAAACAAACTGTGATAATCAATCTGAAGCTTAAAAAAACGCAGTAGGAAATTGCATAAACATTTATTAATGTGATTTCTGGCTTGCATCTTCTTCACGAGATCTAATAACCTAGGACTTATATTGTTCCTCAAAGCTACATGCAAATCATCACTTACTTTCAAACGATTCCTCGCCTTGATTTTAATTTCCAACTAAGCAGAAAACCTTGTTCGCACAAATAAGCGTTGAGAAAACTATAAAATAGGGAAAGGCGATTTCTCGGAGTTTCGTATAAGAAATTGCTTTTAAACACCAAACTACTCAAGTGAATTTGTTGTGTTCTTCCTGGATTGTTTTATTAACTTCACCAGCGTCCGTGCTGGTACTATTCCACTTCTTCGAGGGGTGAAGAGACACGCCACCGTCTACACCGGCTTCTGTGAAAGAACGGTGAGCAGCCAACTCGCCGCTCTCATGGTCATGGTGGACGACCGCGCCACCGACTACGGAACTCGGAAGGGAGATTTCTCTCCCGCTGCATTCTTCGCGAGCATGACTTGCTCGCAGAAAGACACAGTTACGTCACACTTTCTCCTGTTGGAGACCAGAGCTCTTAACATGGTCTCCAGCGTGAGAATATTCACAACGAGGTCTTGTCGCTGCTATGCCCATGTAGTGCTGTGTCCCCGCTGTAGATACTTACCGAAGCACCCGTGCCCGGTAAACATCTGTGACACTCGGTAGGTAAGGCTGCCATGGCGCTCGTCTCATTAGTGGTGAGTCCTCACTTTGGTAGCTCAAGTCGGACCTTCCATGTCTCCATGAGCTTCTGGCGAAACAGGGATCACTATGCCTCTATTTCTTTGGGCACAGGCCTGTGGTCCCGATCCAGCGCCTTCATGCACCATTGATACAACGACGCAAGAGCCCTGTTTTCCAGGTCCCATGGAGTGGTCTTGGCTAGGAGACATGTCGCCTCAACGGATATCGTGCGCTACCCTCTCCTGACGGCCATCGCCTTTAGCGGGCTATGCAGTCTAGCCACGTTGATGGTCGTCAGGGCCTCCGCCCATACAGGGGTCCCGTATAGTGCCATACTCCGCACGACCCCGATGGTTTCTTGCAGGGAGCGTTGGGTACTCTTATGTTGGGTACCAACCGCGAGAGCGCAGCTGTTGCCACCTCTGTTTTAAGACTTAACTTCTGAAGTGGTGTCGCTCTGTAATGATACGCTCAAAGAGCTTGCAAATCTCGACGAGGAGCAACATCGGTCGGTACCCCGATGGGCGTTATGGTTCTGATCCGAAAGGCCGGTCTGACGGTGGACACCGTCCGCCCGGCCTTTCGGATCAGAACCAGTTTCCCACACTTTAGGCTTTAGGAAACTGGTCTTGAGCAAAGATCCACGCTCGGACTGGAAACACATTCAATCGTGGGCAAATCGCAAACTTTGTGTTGTCTTTGCTCGCCGAGCCGGTGGGCGTACCTACCAACCACCCGCACTACCCGCGCTCTTCTCGCTCATTGCACGGCGACTAACGGCTCACCACCCGATCGCCGTGTCCATTTCGATTGCTCGGCCAATATGTCGTAGAAAAAAGAAACTTATGTCAGCATTTCGAAGGAATTCGTAGAAAACGAACAGTGAAAACCGCAAATTCGAAGAGTCAATATTTAGAAAGTTATAAGGGTTTAACCGTGGCCGCGCAGTCCGCATGAATTCAACTGCGCGGCCACCAGTTCTCTTGAACGGAGCTACGTACAAGTCTAATTCTTTTTGCTAATCACTGATACGATTTCGAAGAAAATGTAGATTATAAAAATAAAGCCCTACTATTTGAACTTCACGACATACGGCACTCCAAAGTTATGGCCGCGCAGTCCGCATAAAGCGAACCGCGCGGCCACCAGTTCTCATTAACGGAGCATTGTAGAAGTCTAATTCTTTTTGCTAATCACTGATACGATTTCGAAGAAAAAGTAGATTTGAAAAATATAGCCCTAAAGTTTGAACTTCTCGTTCTACAGCACTTACGTAAGGGCGAACCGCGCGGCCACGTGTTTCTTAAAGTGGAGCTTAAACAGAATTTGGTAGAGGTCTCATTATTTTTGCTAATCATTGATACGATTTCGAAGAATATGTAGATATCATGAATGAAGTTCTAATGCTTGAAAATCACGAGTTACAGAACTTAAACCCTGTAACTCGAGTTAAAAAAAGGGTGACCATGATTTACGTTGCGACGACGAGATATTCTCAAAAAAAAATTGAACCGAATTCATACAAATCCTTTAAAATATTTACCTAGCACAAAGTTATTATTTTGATTTACCAGATTTTATTCAATATCATATTGAAGTCGGCGCCAAGTAAACCCATAGGTATAGGTAGGTAGGTATTATTAATGGCAACAACTTCCATTTTAAATTGAATAAAATCAGATAAATCAAAATACATATCACTATGTGCTAGGTATATTTTATTTTCAAGGATTTGTATGAAGTCGGTTCTATTGTTTAATTATTTTTTTATTATTATTTTAAGTGACGGGTAGACCGATAAGTATATCTATCTAGGTGTAAAGTTCTCATCAACACAAATCAATCAAGCCGAAACACAAGGTAACCGCTGTAAATTGTTAAGAAATTCCCTCAACTGTCTTTCGGTTCCATCATCATATCGACTCCAGACCTTTATTAAATTGTAGTAGGTATACTTACTTATTAAAGCACTTAATCAAAAAGTTAGCAAACGCACTAGTTGTCCCAACAATTTTCGGTGGTTGCCCTCGATTTCTCCTGGATCCCAGCATCAGATCTTGATACCCTGGATATGGGACCACCAAACTCATTCAAACAAAAAAAATCAAAATCGGCGCCGCTATCGCGTAATACTTATACATAAAAAAAACATAGCGTACGAATTGAGAACCTCCTCTTTTTTGAAGTCGGTTAATAAGACTTTTTAATGTCACGTATATTGCTATACTTTTAATCGTAAAAAGCAAATAGTTGTAGTCCCTTGGTTTGAATTTAAATAGAGAAGTTTACTTCTAGGATATAAATAAATAAATATTCACGGACATCTCACACAACGCTATCTGATCTCAAAGTAAGCTAGGAATAACCTGCTTGTGTTATGGGTATCCACGATCCACCACGGATATTAATACTTATATACTTTTAAATACATACATATTATACATAGATACACCCAGACTCTTGAGACAAACATTTATGAGTCACACAAATATTTGTCTCCGGTGGGAATCGAACCCACGACCTCCAGCGCCGCAGGCGGTATCTCTACCGACTGTGCCACAGAGGCAGTCAAAGATAAGAAGATAAGAAAAAAAACACTCATCGATTGATTTATATTTCAGTAAATGGTGATGATCACAATATAGGTACATATTGTTATATAGGTACATATTGTTATTGTTATTTTATGACTTAAATTACGCCAGTAATTACTAATCCGATAAACAGCACTAACATTTTATAAATTTAATTATTACTTTTTACCCGTAAACACATTAAGTAGGTAATCATATGTCTCAGTAAGTGAAATTCAAGTTTCCTTTTTACTCCACGTTCCTCTGATATTGACTTTTATTCTTTCGCCAGCAAATATGTTTACTTCATGCATGCTACTACAGATAATTTATAGAATTCTTTTTTCAAATTTATAAAAGTTTATTTGTTTTTTAAAGTCGCGATGTCGATGTGTATAGCTATGATACGTCCTTGTTTTCGACCATTTTTAATTGCTGATTTAATTTCAAATGCTTTAGTTTTACGTAAATTGAATCTAAATACCACTATTCAAGTAATATAAACTTTGCGTTTAACCTATAACGTTGGTAGTCTGGACAATAACAATATCAAGTAAGGTATTTCCGCAATACTAATATTTTTTACCCAATATTTAAGTTGGTAGGTAATAAGGTACTGTATGGTGTTTTTACGTATAGTACTTAATTAATGTAATGTAATCGAAAGTCAATACTTTACTTATATGTACCTACTTACTTTACTTTTTTTATAAACGACATTTTAATACCTACATTTATAGAAGAATACTTCTAGTTAGTAAATAACACCTTATATAAATAAGTACGGAAAATGCTCAGAATAGTTGTGGACCGCTTCATCTTAGAAAAAGTTACAAATGCCATCAGGCGAATTATCGTCCCGTCCATTTGTCTTCTTTGGGTTGGGCAGTTCGTTATCGTCGTGGTGATTTGCTAAGGTTTGTTTCCTTTTGGTGGTTGCTGTGGTTGGGATTGTTGAACTGTGGGAGTGAGGAGGTCCTGCACCAAAAACCAATATTAAATGTAGTGGAATATCTATTTCACACAGCGCCATGTAGAATGAATGATTGCCAATCGCCAGCAAATATGTTTTCTTTTTAATAAACCTATTTTACTTAAAAGCTTACAAGCACATTTTCGTAAGACTAATTCGAATCACTAATTCTCAATTGAATTGAATTGTAATTCAATTGAAACAATCAGTAGCTCTTTTTACAAGAAAAGCTACTTGCTATATAAATATATTTACACTATGATATTAAAATAGTATAAATCTTGGTCACCCTATTTTTTCCTTCGATTATAGGTTTTAAGTTCTATACGTTATTTAGTTCTTAATTTGAGGCTGTATTCATACTGTCTACATATTCTTCGAAATGGTATCTGTAATTAGCAAAAAGAATGGGACTTCTACTAAGCTCCGTTTAAGCTCCATTTAAGAAAAACCGTGGCCGCGCGGTTCGCCTTGTGCGGACTGCGCGGCCATAACTTTGGAGTGCCGTATGTCGTGAAGTTCAAATAGTAGGGCTTTATTTTTATAATCTACATTTTCTTCGAAATCGTATCAGTGATTAGCAAAAAGAATTAGACTTGTACGTAGCTCCGTTCAAGAGAACTGGTGGCCGCGCAGTTGAATTCATGCGGACTGCGCGGCCACGGTTAAACCCTTATAACTTTCTAAATATTGACTCTTCGAATTTGCGGTTTTCACTGTTCGTTTTCTACGAATTCCTTCGAAATGCTGACATAAGTTTCTTTTTTCTACGACATATTGGCCGAGCAATCGAAATGGACACGATAAATTTAAAATCCTTCAGGGACCATATTTTCGCTCCTGCGGACCACTGGTTGGGAACCACTGCGCTAGATGCTCCACGGCTTTCCATCAGGCTGGTGGCGACGTCAATTTGGCGAGCTAAATATATAACCACATGATGCAGCAGCAAGTTCCAGTCTTACGTAGTATTGTATTCTCTTTGGTTCCAGGTTACCAGATTGTGGAAATACCCTCCATCAATGTAATCATTATTCCAAATCAATTGTACCTCGTGAAATTTAGCGACATCCCTTTATCACCATTATGATGGATCTTTGTCGACAAAGGGGATTCGTAAATGGTGATAGTTATCAGCAGTCCGACAGATCCATCATGAGTGATCACAACAGAGGCATCATAGTTATCAATTATCATCATGCTGTTAACTATAATGCCACAGATACACAGGTCAAACGACACACCAGTGCTTGCAGAGCTCCTCGTAGCGGTCGTTGAAGTTACTTCCTCTGCCTTTAGGGAGTTGGTACCTACACCTACTACGTAAATTCTGACCGATTCACGCTTATGAAATTACACACGAGGAATCTGTCAGAATTTACTTGATAAAATAGCCCTTCCAAGAAGTTTGAGAATGAAGTCACAGGCCAACCACTTTGAGGATTTGCCCACATCTCTGGGCCACAGCTGTTTCACATGGCTAATAAGAAGCCAAAGTGACAAATTTTGAGAGATGCACGCCTATGAAACGTTGAGCAAGGCGTCTGCCAGAATTTTAACTTCATGAACGAGTAGGTAGGTATACTATATTTAGTAATTAGTTGGATTAACCAACTAAAAACTTCTAAAAGGGTATATAAATAAAAAGAAAACAGCAAGTAAGGTCTTAAATTGTATTTAGTTAGCCCTGTTTCTGCGCCAACTCGCGTGCCTTCGCCTTCTCGAGCTTGGCGATGCGAGCGTTGGACTTGTTGCCGAGCGCGCCGCCGCCCCAGTGCTTGCGGAGCTCCTCGTAGCGCTCGTTGAAGTTTGTCTTGATGGCTTCTACCACCTTCGTGAAGGAGGCTCGGTCACCGGATTCCACCTGATGTGAGAGAATTTTTATGTTTAGATGGTACCAGTATGGGTTAGTTTGTGAAATTGGTTATTACTATTTATTTATATTTATAGTAAAGTCAACAATGTCCCCACAAAACTGAAAAATATGCAGTTGTTCACATTAGCTCACAGATCAAAATTTTACTGCAAGGGCCGGCCAGGCATTATATCATTTAAATACTACATACATACATATGGTCACGCCTTTATTCCCGAAGGGGTAGGCAGAGGCATATTATATGCCCACATTTCACCTTTTTAGAATTTGTCCCACGTAATAGGTGGTGAACCGTATTACCGTGTTGAGATGGACAGGCACAGGTTGTGACTGCCTAATGTTGAAACTTTTCAAGTCGCCTAAAAAGCCTTCAACTTGGCTTAACAACTGCCATTTTACTGGCAACCGGGACCAACGGCTTAACATGCCTTCCGAAGCACGGAAACGCTCAAATAAATGTCACCCATTCACGGACTGGCCATAGTGAAAGTTGCTGCAGTGATTGTTTACAGAACACTGAGTTCGTGGGGCCCACGAGTGCTTCAATACTAAATGCGACTTTAATACTAGCAACTGTGATATCCCATAACCCACTCCAGCCTAGCTAAATAACTTGCATGAAATACAGCATCATGATGAAAAAACACCCGAGTCCAGATAGCCCAATACATTCAATGATGATTACAGGGCTTTTTCCAAAACAAGGACATTTTATAGCTTTACTAGCATTTGCAATCATTGAATTATCATCTGACCTGCCACTTGCCCTAGACCCTAAATTATTTACTGCCTCCATAGAATATAACTCCATAAATTATATTCAGGATGAATTGCTATTCGGTATAAACTGATCAGTATAAAAGTCCGAAGCGCTCGTGGCCCCGCTGACTCAGTGTTCTGTAAACGATCACTGCAGTAAGCAACTTTCACTATGGCCGGTCCATGGATGGGTGACCATCCATGTAATCACTTTGTGACATTTATTTGAACGTTTCCGTGCTTCGGAAGGCACGTTAAGTCGTTGGTCCCGGTTGCCAGTAAAATGGCAGTCGTTAAGCTAAGTTGAAGGCTGATTTCAACAGCAGGCAGTCACAACCTGCGCCTGTCCATTTAAACACGGCAATACGGCTCACCACCTATTACGTGGGACAAATTATACAAAAAGGTGAAATGTGGGCATATGATATGCCTCTGCCTGCCCCTTCGGGGATAGGGGCGTGACCGTATGTATGTATGTATAAAAGTCCCAGACGCCGTCGGGGTGTTCCCCCCTGTGCCACGCTATGGACCCGGCGGCCGCACGGATAATCCATAGAATGCTAAGAATAAAGTCTCTTTTTCGTCCTATAGTAAAAGTAAGATGGCATACTCAGATAAATCTATTGGTGGTAGAAAGGTTGTCAGCATGGCTGTCTTGATAGCAAATATATCATCATTATATGCACATCTTACTTCAGAAATACTACTCTAAACAAAAAATCTCTACACCATACATACACTCCTGACTGCCACTCATGTCCTCACTGGCATTGGTAATTTATATCTGATTGTTCTAGAAAAGTGTTATTCATAGTGCTTTTTCGAGTGTAAAACCTCTGATGTTGTGTCCATAGGCTGCGTGAGTGAACATTTTCAATCCGGTGGACCTCAGGTTTCTCTAAGGTGGCAAGTAAGAAAACATGTGGCTTGGTCAAAAAATGACCAAACTCAATCTCAACAGACATCTCAATCAGTACTACCACATGTTTAGTGCAAGTTTTTGCATGCACCTATAGTGACTCACGGTGAAGCAAAAAACATGAATCAGTACAGAGTCGAGACAAGTTCCCGTGTCAGCTTGGGAGTGGTGTAACGATTCCATACAAAACTACTAACACTCTCACCGTGAATCTTTCAACGCAGGAATAACTCTCAGAATACAGAGCCAATGTCATGAACCAATGAGAGTGAGGACAGGTGTGGGCAGTCAGTATTGGTATCTAGTAGAATCAAAGTATACTTACATGTGTTAATGCCACGCTGGTGCAAGTCTTGCGGTGTACAAGGGCTCCCAAACGGGACTTGCCCTTCACAATGCAGTATGGTACGCCCATCTTACGGCATAGAGCAGGCAGGAAGAGTACAAGCTGGTAAAAAAGGAAAAAAATATGAATATAAAAAATAGTCGATTGGGATAATGTTATTTAGAATTTTGTAGGTTATATTACAAGCTCAGAGTCAACCATCTTCATGCAGCTATAAATATCTTGTATTTGTAGCCTCAGGTGAAGAAATTCTAACATCATTGCAATAATTTTAACATGGAATTGGCATTATTTTATTTTCCATTCCTAACTAAAGGAGAAATATCAAAATGTTAGATCAAACATTTTCTTGAGTAATGTGTGAATCAAATAATGTCAAACGTGTCAGGGTCTGGTAGGTCTTCCTCATACCACAGAAAATGTAACAGAAGGTCTATGTTTATGCCAGGTATTTATGTATTGAGATAAGCACTGTCAGAAGTCTTACGGACTGTGAGAGTGGGCCCCGATCGCTAGATGCGGGCTTTCCATCAGTGGCAACATCGATTTGACAAGCTTATTATAAAACAAAAAGCATTGGCTCTAGCTATAACACCAAAGCCAACTTCAAATCTCTCTCCCATGGGACTTATATCTATGCTGACAGTTCTCTTACCCAAAAAATAAAAGTGGGTTAATGACTCCATTGTAATACAGGTAGCATCTATATAAAGTGCAGACCATGCCTAGTGACTTTATATTCCTGAACTAGACTGCCAAATCTGTGAACGCACAACAGGTTCACAAACTATTGTGATATGAAATGCAACCGGGAAACTTGTGTTCTTATCTACCTATCTTTTACATGGAAATTGGATCAAATTTTCTCTATCAAGGTAGATACATAAGTTGACTGGCCATAGAATGAGTGGCCAGAGTTTCTATTTTTTCCAGCTCTACTGTTGCGAATCTGGCAGTAAATGTAAATGTAGAAGCAATCATTTGAACGTTCTTAAGCATTACATTGTGACCTATATGAAAAAAGATTTTTCATTTTTATTTTGACTCTTCATCACACTCCATCATAACCTCAAAATGAAAATATACAAGCAAAAAAGACATACCTCAATAGGATCTACATCATGTGCAATGACCACCAGCTGTGCCTTTTTCTTCTCAACCAGCTTGGTGACCGTGTTGGTGCCAGCTCGGAGAGTGACGGGCCTCTTTGGTGGGGGCTCGTCTTTCTTGGCAACCTGGAATGTACTATGTATTAGTAGGATGTAAGTGTATAATAAAGTGGTATGAGTAGCAGGATGTTCATCAGAGATCTTGGTGGTTGTGGTCTTCATGGCATTCTGAAGTGTTTGTTATGCATCATTTAGGAAATAATTTTAAACTTAGAGGGTATTGCTGTCTATGTACCTTATTGCTGACTATGAGCAGTCCCATTTACATCTAAGCCTTAGATCTTTGTGATTGGGCCATCAAGTCATTGACAGCCAGGACCACACTTTCCCTCCCTAAAACTTAATCTTCAACAATCTCCTACCTTTTACTCAAAATTAACTAAAGGTGAGAAGAAAACACAAACTGAAATAACAGAAGTTAAGTGAACATGGACATTACATGTTTTATAAATCCAAAAGTCGTAAAATATTTACCTTAGCCTCGGCAGCCTTCTTTAACCGTTCTTTCCTGACTGCCTCGGTCTCTGGCCTGTATTTCTCTAAGATCTTGAACAATCCCTTAGCTGAAACATCAAAAGCATACTATTTAAAAATATATTAATAATACTATGGAATGCTTTTTACGGTAAGATTGACTTCAGAGTTAAAAAGCTCGTGTATATTTTAGATAATCATAGTGATTCATCGTTGCATTTGGTAGATTCATCATGTCAAACCTAATAATTTTCAAAATTTGTATTGTCTTGGATGTAAGCTAATTGAAAACGGGTATCAAAATTTGACTTAATTTGGCTGATCCAAGAACACATAGAAATATACAAAAATAAACTAAAGTGCTGCGAGTAACAATCAGTTTCGAAGATATACTTAGAGCACTGCCCCTGTTAAGTCGGTGACCTTATGGGTAAACTTGAATCGAGTTCCATGTGTTTTAAGTCTTTCAAGATTAATGTAAAGCAAATATCACACAAAGGCTTTGGCTAGCCTCACATTTAGATCACTACATAATATCAGGAATAGAAGTTATACCTAAATATAGCTAGTACCTATACAGAAAATTTTATAATTAATGAATGAAATGCTTCTTAGAAATAGAATTTCAACAAACCTGTGGTCTTGTCAAGTGTCTGTGTAAACTGGTTGATTGGTGGAGGCACCTTTAGACGGCGTTGTAGCACTGCCTTCTGGCGCTGGATGCGAATGTATTTCGGCCATCTCACAAAGCGTGACAGATCCCTAGTAGGCTGGATGTCCTGCCCTAACAATTAAATTCAGTTTAGTACATCTTTTAATAATATTGAGGTAAGAAATGTATGTTACAGTACAGTTATGAAGACCTCATGTTTGACAATGAAATTATCGTTAGAACAATTTAAAAAATTTAAATCTTTACATGGACTAATCAGTGTTAAAAAGCTCGTGTATTTTGTAAACCACATGGTTTTTCAGATAAAAGTTTACATCATTTTAGTCCATGTTACAAACTAAGAAATCGGTAATTGACTTGAGTTTCAGAAAATAAGCTATTGATTAAGCAGATAGTAACTAGTAACTTACCAATAGCGAAATTCTTCGTCCTTTTTTCAAAGAGGGGGTTAACTACCTTTTTTGGTTCAACTTTCTTTACAACCAAAGGTGCGGCAGCAACCTTCTTGCCGACCTTCTTCTTGGGCTGAAATTCAAAAACTATTCGTGAGCTTCGAATATTTCCAGTATCAAGTCTTATTGCCAACAGCTTTCATCAGGTCTTGGTGATAATTAGATGGTAATCATAACTTCAGAACAGAGTTTACATCATGGTTGATTGAGGTTATATTGAATACATACGTTGAAACTAAAAATAATCCACATAAACAGGGATTTGTACTTTAAAACTTGTACCTAAACCACTTAATAACACATTGATATCCAGGGTATTGATAGAGAATAAAATCTAAACGAAAACAATCGGGACCACAAACATGTTTTGATACAAACTTTACTAAGTAACCACATACGGAATAAAAATATTATTACATACTAAACGCACATTGCCTTTACCTTCTTTTGCACCATCTTGAATTACTTTTATTTATTGGATCTACAGGCCACGATTAGATACGTGACCTAACGTTAACACCAAACTTTCGGCGAAAATGGCCGAAACGAAAAGGTTTGACATACAAATGTCACGTCAAATGTAAACTCAACGAAACCTTTTAAAAATTGTCTTTGACCTGAATTTTGGCACACCAAGAGACATGGTATATACAGCCTAATCTTTCGATAGCCAGTCATAATTGTATATTCGATACTAAACTGACGGTGGATGTGCTTGGCCATTATATTAATACTAGCTGACCTTGTGTGGTCCTCTGTGGCCGGACCACAGTTTAGTACTCAGATGCTATAGTTCGAAATAATACCTACCTAAAGTCTACTTTCGTCGGAATATATGTATATTTTTAGTACCTCAAGAGATATCTTTTTAATTAACAATTTATGTGGTCCGGCCGCCAGGCAGTGCTCTCTGGCCGCGCCACCTCAAATTAGATAAGAGTATAATGAACTATTAATAAATCAATATCCCGAAAAAAACTCCTTAAAGAGTACCTTGCATACGACAAATATGGTCCAATAAACCCCTTTAGTTAAGAAGTTATTGGTCGCAGGGTGTGGTCCGGCTGGAAGGTATACTCTGCAGCAAGTCAATTTTGCAATATTTAATCTTAACTATCTTCGTTGATACTGTTTTCTCTCAAGAAACTATTCATTTTGATTAAATTAATCTTTAAAGTATGTGGCGCGGCTAGGGAGGATAACTTTCAGCAAATATAACGAAATATGCTCTATTTCTTTATGCCAACGAAAACTGCATAATAAGTACTTTATAATTATTTTTATTACCAACAATGATTTTGAAAATAGTGCACTTTTTGGTTTTTGTTTACATAGAATAGAAGAATTTGTCAAAGTACTGAAAATTTTTGTTTAAAATAAACAATAAGTATACGAAAACAAATATTTTCATAATAATATCTTACTTCTTACTAATATTATTAATGAGAAAGTTTGTGAGTGTTGATGTTTGTTACTCTTTCACGCTTAAACCGCTGAACGGATCGGGCTGAAATTTGCTACAGAGATACATTATAGTCTGGAACAACACATAGGCTACATTTATCCCGGGAATAAGTTCCCACGTGAACAAATTTTACGCGGGCGAAGCTGCGGGCATCAGCTAGTATTTTCATAATCAAATATAAACAACAAAAAATGTGTGCTTCAAGCTGTAATTCTAATATTTGAAATCTCAATGAAATCGAATTCTGACAACGCCAAACAATTGTCATGAAATAGTCGTATGAAGCGATAATAAATTTGAGTTGATTTAATTTGAAAATAAAAAGTTTTTATTTCCATACATTTCGATGGATGTACAGTCGCGTACAAAATTTGTAACTTCAAATGATACCAGAGGACGTCACGCGGTTTTACCCGCGTAGCTCCCGTTCCCATGGGAATACGGAAATAAAATAATGCCTGTTCACCGGGAAGAATGTAGCTTCCAAACAGTGAACCTTCATATCTCTGGAACCTTTTATGGACTAGTTTTGAGATTTGGCAGGTCGTTTTGACTATTTCATGACTATTTTTTGGCACCTAAACCAATTCGATAGACTTTACCGTTTTCTTGCACCAGAGATGAGGATTACAGCTTGACATTCAAGCCATAATCCTCACTAACCTATAGCTATAACGCTGAAACTATATGGCGACTTTTTTTTACATGTATGACTATTTCATGACTATTTTTAAGCGTGGTCAAAATTCGATTTTATTGAGATTTCAAATATGAGGATTACAGCTTGAAGCACACAAAAAAAATTGTTAATACAATAGATTTTGGTACTAATTTTTTTATTGTTATTTCTTGTTTAAACGGCTAAATGCCAAAATTCAATTGACTTTAGTTTGTTATAGACTACACTTTTCGGTCATATACAATACTAGCTGAGGCCGCAACCTCTCCCGCGTAATATTTGTTCCCGATCCCGCTTCCCGTATTTTATCTCATTGGGGGTGGAATTTATCAAAATCCTTTCTTAGCGGATGCCTCCGTCATAACATCTACCTGCATGCCAAATTTCAGCCTGATCCGTCCAGTGGTTTGGGCTGCGCGTTGATAGATCACTATTTCAGTCAGTCAGTCACCTTTGAGTTATATATATTTATATATATATATAGATATATTTAGATACCGTTTATTAATAATTGCTAATATTTGATTATGAAAATATATTTGTTTTTCATATACTTAATGTTTATTTAAAACCAAAATTTTCACTTACTTCGTCAAATTCTTCTATTCTTAGGTAGATAGGTAAACAAAAACCAAAAATTGCACCTTTTTCAAAATCATTGTTGGTAATAAAAATAAAAGCTTATAGATGAAGTCTAGGTCTTTTTATAAAGTACTTATTATGCAGTTTTCGTTGGCATAAAGAAATAGAGCATATTTCGTTATATTTGCTGAAAGTTATCCTCCCTAGCCGCGCCACATACTTTAAAGATTAATTTAATCAAAATGAATAGTTTCTTGAGAGAAAACAGTATCAACGAAGATAGTTAAGATTAAATATTGCAAAATTGACTTGCTGCAGAGTATACCTTCCAGCCGGACCACACCCTGCGACCAATAACTTCTTAACTAAAGGGGTTTATTGGACCATATTTGTCGTATGCAAGGTACTCTTTAAGTAGTTTTTTTCGGGATATTGATTTATTAATAGTTCATTATACTCTTATCTAATTTGAGGTGGCGCGGCCAGAGAGCACTGCCTGGCGGCCGGACCACATAAATTGTTAATTAAAAAGATATCTCTTGAGGTACTAAAAATATACATATATTCCGACGAAAGTAGACTTTAGGTAGGTATTATTTCGCACTATAGCATCTGAGTACTAAACTGTGGTCCGGCCACAGAGGACCACACCTGACCTTCGCAACTTCGTTTGCGTCACTTAGGGTGTAGATTTATCCTCAAATTCTAAGGAACCCTTTAGGTTTATCCTCAAATTCTAAGGAACCCTTTAGGTATTTCACCAAACCTTGTTGAGATGTCAAAGTTGAGATGTCTCTTATTTTTGAACTGCAAAACCCTTAATTATCAGCGCTGTGACATTATTCAAAATTTGTGTATAAAAAAGTTAAACTTAAAAGTTCGACATAGTGCACAAGTATTGGAAAGTGTGTTAAAACCAAAAGCCCTTTCTTGCACGTGGTACTACCAGTGGTACTACTGGTAGTAGGTACCACGAGTAAAAAAATTACCCGTGGCACTCACTACCAAGTGGTCCCAGTGGTACCACGGATAATTCAATTTTACCCGTGATACTACTGGATCATTAAACCTACTGTGTCATCATTATTTCTACTTCTGGTAGGTAGTATGGGATTTTGAATTTCTTATTTTGTGTTGGTAAATTTATTGTGTAAGTTATTTTATAAATTGTAAGTACCTAGGGTAAACCACCCAATCGTTGGCACTCCTCCAATTATTGGCACTTTAGGTAATTTTGCCCATTTCTAACAGAAAAAGAATGCTATTTTACTTTTTAATGCATACCTACAACTACATAATGGGCAACACCGAGCTGAAATAAACTAGGTTTCCCTTATTTTTCGAAATATACTCTTAACTAAAGTGCCAATAATTCATTCTAAAAGTGCCAATAATTGGGTGGTTTACCCTATACCATCTACAAAAATAAATAGTTGCAGAACCTTATCCTTCTATTTAGCAATGAGGTTAGCTTTTGAAAACTACGACAGTTTCGAAATCAAATCAGCCTATGGCAGTTCACTTCTGCAAATTACGCCGAAAAACATAGTTCTGAACAAACATGACAGATTCGAAGTAAACTGATAATTGCTGACAATGTAATTATTGCCAAGTTAGGTATTTTTATGAAATATATAATATATAAAATATTATGCTATGGGAACATTAAGGGCCCGAGAATTGATCCCTGTGGCACGCTAAAAGTAACGCGGTTGCTCTGCACTTCGTCAAACTAGTATCTAATATGGGACGTATCTAAATATGAATTTAAATAATTATACTCTTTTATAAATATATTTGCATAAGAAGTCGAGAGAATCATCCAGCAGTTTGTTTCGATAGCTAATTTGACTGATTGATATAAAATTTATGGCAAGCAAGACTGATGTGTCAAAGTTCATTATATTCAGCTGGTGAAGCCACAGGACGTTAAGGGTGTTATGGGCCCCACTACCACCAAGACTCAGGGGTCCAAGCGCAAGCAACCTCATCTGAACGCGGTGCACCTGCTGAACAACGGACGAGGCTCCGCGAATGTAGGTACCCACATGGTGGCCTAGGCTCCCATGTGGGTGCCAGGTGGTACAGTGTTGGTCCGGGGGGGGGGTACCACCGTGCAGCTGTAAAAACCGATCTTCATTTGTTTTTACTGATTTTCATTTGTTTTTATAGATGTGCATTTGTTTTTATCGATCTTCACTTGTTTTACTGACGTTCATTTGTCTTACCAATCTTCAATTTGTTTTTACCGATCTTCATTTGTTTTTATCGATCTTCACTTGTTTTCACCAATCTTCATTTGTTTTACCGAGCTTCATTTGTTTTCACCGATCTTCATTTGTTTTTACTGATCTTCATTTTTTTTTATAGATGTGCATTTGTTTTTATCAATCTTTACTTGTTCTCGCCAATCTTCATTTGTTTTTATCGATCTTCGCTTGTTTTACTGACCTTCATTTGTTTTACCGATCTTTATTTGTTTTCACCGATCTTCATTTGTTTTTACCGATCTTCATTTATTTTTATCCAGTGAAGTTAAGCAAGTGGTCCCAGTAGTACCACTGGTAATTCAATTTTACCCCTGGTACTATTGGGACCACTTGGTAGACTAGTACCACGGGTAATTTTTTTACTTGTGGTACTACCAGTAGTACCACTGGTAGTACCACGCGCAAGAAAGGCCAAAAGCGAAAAATTATAAATCTATGGTTAAAACGCAATGAATCGCGACTTTTTAGTTTTCCGACAAAAAGTCAATATAGATAATCTTCAGAAGTCTTTCCAAAAATAAGCGGTTTATTTGGAGAAGACTGACTTTAGGCTGAGGCCGCACTTGCGGTTTCTAACCTCAAAATGCCCTGACCTTGACCTGATTTCATTGATTTTAACCATGAAGCTATAGATAAACTTGGAGGCCACACTTCGAATACCTACTTGAAGCGTAGTCTGTATATTACTGTCTTGCTCTGTGTGAGCTTTACGTCTCTTTCTAAGTAGAGTAGCCCTATTTTTATTTTTGCCAGGATATTTCATTTTCTATACATTCTTTATTGTGCACAATAAAGTCAATTTATATTCATAATTCAATTCAATTAGATGTACAATACATACATACATACATAAGGTCACGCCTTTATCCCGATGGGGTAGGCAGAGGCATATTATCATTTCACCTTTTTAAGAATAGGTCCCACGGAATAGGTGGTGAAAATTTATTATATAAACTAGCTGTAGCCCGCGTCTTCGTACGCTGCATTATCTTTAGATTGATATAACTTTTTCATTTATGAACCGATTGACATGAAACAAACACTAAATGTTAAGTGGAGTTAACCGCAACTCAATAAAGAAAACTGCATTGCAATCGGTTGAGCGGTTGCTGAGATTAGCGTGCACAAACGTACAGACAAACAGACAAAAATTCTAAAAAAACATTGTTTTGGGTTCTATTGCGTCCAAAAAGCCCCCCTATAAACTTTTTTCTTATATATCTTCAAAATACAGACAGCGACCAGGTACGATTTTATTATAACTATGTGTATTGATGATTGATATTGATAATGAGTTGTACAAAGGCGAGATTAACTATTTTCTCTGTTTTTTACGAAGGTAGGTAGTATTCTCTGCAGATTGCATAGGTACATTGCGAATAACGAAGCTATTCATCCAAGTGGGTTATTTTTCTAGGTTAATCAACTGTACGTCTCGCGCGCTGCGGCTTCTCGTGGTAGGCTGTGACGTAAGCTGCCGCTGTAGCTTGTGGTAGGTCGCAGTCTGCCGCGGCAGCTCGTGGTATTTCGCAGTCTGCCGATGTCTCTTCATATCAAAATAAAGAAATGTTAGTGCTAAAGTCATTGGAATAAGATTTTAAATAATTTGATCGTGTGGCTCTCCGTTTAGGCTGCAAGGTGTGTGAACCTCACGTATGCATCTGCGGTGCCATGGTGGAGAGCGATGGTCATCATGCTTTTAGTTGTCGTCGCTGCACTGGTAGGCATCCGCGTAACCACGCTCTTAATTAGTTAATCCGGCGGGCTCTGGTGTCGGCTGACGTCCCCTGTATCCTTGAACTCCCAGGTTTGTCCCGCGCAGACGGCAAGAGACCGGACGGTCTGACCCTTGTGCCATGGAAGAACGGCAAGTGCTTAGTGTGGGACGCAACATGCGTCAGCACTTTCGCCGCCAGTCACTTGGCTCGTACCGTCCATTCACCGGCGGCCGCAGCGTAAGATGCTGCTTACAGGAAACGCCAAAAGTACGCGGAGATGGAGTCACGTTATCTGGTCGTACCAGTAGCTGTAAAAACGATGGGCTTTTGCGGGAGTGATGCCAAGGCTCTGGTCTCGGAGATCGGCCGTAGGCTACAAGACAAGACGCATGACTCCCACGCCACGCCTGGTCGTACCTGGTACAAAGGATAGCTATACAGCGCGGCAACGCTGATAGTGTATTGGGCACCTTTGCGCCTGGTATGATCAGGGGTGGAATGTTTAGTAGGCAATAGTTTAGTAGTTTAGTTATTTAATCTACTTATTTATTTTATTTTTATGTATGTGTTGTTAATACGATTATTGGACAATAAGTTAGTAACTGTTGATGGTTTTAAGCGCTTTGTTACTACATCATAATCGGTTTTTTGAAAATGCAAATTGCAAATTCTGGCTCTTTCATAGAACTTCATTTTTTTTTATATGGAAAAGGAGGCACCATATTCCGGCACTTTTTAGAAAGTTACACGACACGAATGTATAGAATTGCACCTATATCCATTCGATTTATAAGGTACGCGAGAAGACGCAGGTTCCAATCCCGCCCCGAAACCAACTCCTTTTCTATATTTAAAATTTATGATTAGTTAGCAGTTAGCATACTAATTGCGTTTCAAAAAAATATTTTAATGTTCGGGCAGGTTTCATCATAAATCGAATATTGTACTTCGGCTATATTGCGAATCTGCTATTTTGAGAATCCTAATGTGAATAAGGGAATGAAATGACATAATGTTGATAATTCTTTGCGGCACATCTCTAATGCAGTGAGACTACGGGTATTTTTTCCCCATAGTACCACCGCAAGGTAGTGGGACTACGGGGAAAAAATATATCCCCGTGGTCCCACTAGTGGGTCGTACTGGTGGGACCGATGAATGGATAGGTTCAATTCTATACATTCGTGCCGTGTAACTTTCTAAAAAGTGCATACGTCGCCCCAAGACGTATATATAAGGTGGAAAAATTGGTTGGTTCTGACTAAGTTTTGGTGGCCGAGTGCAGTGGTACGCAAGAAGACGCAGGTTCGAAGCCCGCTCCGAAACCAACTTCTTTTCCATATTTAAAATTTATGATCAGTTAGCATACTAACTGCTTTTATAAAAAATATCCTAACTTAATTTTTAATGGTACAATGGATAACCATATTTCTCGCTGAATACTATTTTTAGAAAACCTTAAACAATTATTCATCATTAACATACGATAACAATACTTAACTTTTTTTATTTACTCTAATAATGACATTCGTGTTTCTTCTAATAATACAACGGAAGTCCCAGATAAGTCTTCAATATAGTCACACTACTTCACAACGTTTCCTAGTGTGTGAGAACAATGAAGTCAACCGCCATTCTATTGTTGGTTGACACTTTGACAGTTGACATGTAGTACCAATGTTGCCACATTACAGAATCCTTAGAAAATGGGAATGTTATTCACTGATTCGACAACCCAATCACGCATATTATTGGATAAAGTATTTCAATTTACACATTAAATAATCGTAGTCGAACTATAGAGCTATTTATAAATTATTTTACTTGCATTTTTGGTTGGCATGGTCTATTTCTATTATTTTCTGGGAGATACTAATAAGAAGATAGCAGCACTGCACAATTCCCTAGAAAGAGAAGGTTAGCCCACAGAGAGTGAGATAGAGATACGTAGGTATTTGACTCAAGCGGTTGTTCGAAGTGTGGCCTCCATGTTTAGCTACAGCTTCATGATTTTAACAGTTTGATGACATTTTGAGGTTAGAAACCGCCCCAGTAAACCGCAAGTGCGGCCCCAATAATACAGATCAGTGGGCCCCGGGGATTATCCAAGTAACTTAATTTATTAATCTGTGTTTTATCTTAGAGACCCCAGACACGTATAAACCGGCCCCATACACGTACAATATTATTGACTCAATAATATTGCCACAATATTTTTATTTCCATCCGAATATAGTCTGTTCAAACCTCAATATTACCCGTACATGGTCAATTTATTTCTATATTGATCAATATTATTGTACGTGTATGGGGCCGGTAATAATATTAATCAATATTTAATTGTTCAATATTAATAAAAACTTCCTTTTGAATTCACACGTTCAATAAGATTGACTCAATAACATTGCATCAACCATAGATTTAGAATTTTTCGCTAGCATCAACACTAATATAGTAGAATCTTTAATTAGACGAAGTCAATTGACAGCAGCTAATTATTTGATGAAGTGACATTAGCTGCTGACAATTAGCTTCGTCTAATAAAAAATCAACTTTAAATTCGAAATTCCGACGTCCAACTTCAAATCTAAAAATTTTAATCCAAAATCTTAAATCTAAATTTATATCCAGAGCTCTGAGTCCCGGTACGCCCCACGCCGCGGTCACCAACACAAAAATCATTTTACCCTTTAGCAATAACTATTTCACATCAAAAATGCTGTTTCTGTACCTATCTTTCCGAGTTTTTTTGCGCCCTATTATGCTAAATTTGAATTCATCGCGTCCATAAGCTATCCTCGTGACTGATAGATCGCGAACGCGACCATTCCAAACATTTCTGAAAAATATTGCTCAATAATACGCCTACACGGAGCAAGAAAAAATAATGATCAATATAGATGATTGTTCAATATAATTGTAGGTGTGTATCATATTGATCACAATAATATTGATCGATATTTAATTGTTCTAAAGGGGTCCCGACATGGTCAATTGGCAATTGTCAAGCACGTAAAATTTCATGTGTACGAACTACGTAACTATACGTCAATGCACTCACACATGCACAGCAATCACGCACACTGAAGCAACTTCCATTCATATTTAACGTGATTGACAATTGCAAGGCATGATCGTCTCGGGACCCTATAATTTATCACTAGGTACCTTAGACCATATAACACGGGACTAGCCTTTGCGAACCACCGCATACAAAAATATTCTGCCAGTTTTCATACAAATGAAGGGGGAAACACAAAGACATATAAAATTTCATTGCATTTAAAAATGTATTTATCGACAAACGCGTAATGGCTGTTGTGTGTTAATTGTTATTGTACAGTCAACTACAATGTAATGTACTAGTTTAATCATATAAAATGATGTACTGATGTACAGGCTTTTCATAAAGCCAAAAGACCAAATGGTCATGTGCAATGGCAGAAAACAATGCTTAAGTAAGGCGCATCCTGTGGTTAGATGATCTAAGCTAGGTACCTTTTGAATACAAACCTTCAATAATATTGAGTGAATATCATTGCATCAATATTTTTTGAGTAGGTATAAATGTCTGACGAAGAAGTAAATTAAACCTATATTAAGCCTACACGGTGCAAGAAAAATTTATTGGTCAATAAAATTTAAGCTCGGTCAAACTTTGGTTTAGTCATTCTTCAAACCTGAATATTACCCACACACACAGTCAATTTATTGAAAAATCATCTTTATTGATCAATATTATGGTAATGTACTTTTATGGGAAAATGTTATCATAAAATATCATTGCTCTCATCATTCTATTTTTATATTAAAACTAGCTGACCCGTGCAACTTCGTTTGCATCACATTGAGAGAGTAAAATCACCCGTGCCCGTCGCATTTACTCTGAGTGACCAAAAAAGCGCATTAAAAAAGTGCGCTGAAACTAGTTTTCATATCATTGGCTGAAACGGGATAATAGTAGATTGTATAACAAGGGGGCAAAATAGTATTTTTACGGCGAGGGCGCTACTTTGAATCACGAGCGAAGCGAAGGATTCTAGAATAGAATCCCGAGCATAGCGAGGGATTCTAACATAGAATCCTGAGCGCAGTGAGGGATTCAAAGTACACCGCCCGAGGGAAAAATAATTTGCCCCCGAGTAATATACTCTACTTTTCATTCCCTTTCTATGAGAAAAAATAAGTTTTGTACGACGTAGTTACCTTCTATAGTTATTGTTCCAGGAGTTCATGGATTGTCACTTTCATTACTTAAAGTAGAACTTATTACATTTGCAGAATACAATAAAATATGTTTACCTACTGATTACAAGGACATTAATAATGACGAACACGAACAGATAAATGGCGCTCTTTAGTTTTTTTTTAGTTAGCTCAGGACACCGCGCTGTGCAGCCAACACTTACCAGCCAGTAATTCATACAATTTGCGTTCGATTTCTATGAAATTTTCAAGTTCCAAATTTAAATCACTTTGCCGCCCGCTAAAAAGCTCTTAACAGAAAAGAGCTATTTTGCGCCCCGATATCGTGGTGCAAAGTGATTCTTTTCGAATAGAAGGAATGAAAAAAGAATTTCATTTTCATTTGACTTGTTTTGGCAAACTCACAAGTTGAGAAAATTGCGTCATCATGTGATTGTATTGATGACACAAGTGTGCATGAGTATTTTATGAGCGTGATGTATGAAAGGCACATTATTCAAAGGAATGGGTGAGTCCGGTGAATTATGAAAGTTGAAATAGTCAATAATAACTTTGCATACAAATAAACTGCATCGTTAAAAAAAAAATTTTTTTTTCCCCTATTCTAGAACAAAATTAACTTTTTATTTTTAGATTTTTATCAAGTTAAATTAAAGTAAGTAAGCCAAGAATAGCAATATCAGGTAAATGATTTAAAAATGAGTGTTGATTTTCTTTTGGATGTTGTCGCGGACAGTCAAACATACACGATAAATTTGAGTCAGTGTGTAAGAGACCTTATGAATAATTGTGAAAATTTATGAGGGTACCTCAAAATATTGTTAAGCTTGAGGCTTAGACCATATAACACGGGACTAGCCTTTGCGAACCACCGCATACAAAAATATTCTGCCAGTTTTCATACAAGTGCAGGGGGAAACACAAAGACATATAAAATTTCATTGCATTAAAAAATGTATTAATCGACAAACGCGTAATGGCTGTTGTGTGTTAATTGTTATTGTACAGTCAACTACAATGAAATGTACTAGTTTAATCATATAAAATGATGTACTGATGTACAGGCTTTTTATAAAGCCAAAAGACCAAATGGTCATGTGCAATGGCAGAAAACAATGCTTAAGTAAGGCGCATCCTGTGGTTAGATGATCTAAGGCTTGAGGTCACATTGTGAATTCATTGTCATGATATTATACTTACCAGAGGAAATATTCCAACGACTGGCACAAACCCGCTTTCCTGCAGTCAATCGCAAACTGACGCAAAATTATTGAAGCTTTTCTCAAGGATTTTAGCGTACTTCTTACTTTACACTGTGACCCGCGCATACATTAAAGTCAAAAACATATCTATGCGCATTTAAGTAAAATTTTAGTTCTTTGGGATTCGCCAGATGAAGGTGACATTTTTGTAAGGGGCCAAAAAAGATAAGTTATTATTTTTATATTAATAAATGTTTCTACAGTGTATTTTATTAAAATATGTTTCGAAATTTATTAAAGCATTTGATCATCTTAAAAAAGATCATAATGGCATACAGATTTAAAGTATCTGACCATTTATTTACGAAGGCCTCGGCCTGTACTAATTTCTCGCGGCCCGTGCATCGAGTTTGAGGACTCTTTTTATTACGTTATTATAGATATGTTTAAAGAGGTTTCTAGAATATTACTGATGTATTCAATTGGTGATATCATGATCAGTCTGTAAATGTAAAAAGATCACCATTTTGTAAACTAGAAGTGTACCAAAAATCGTGATGAAGTTCATCAAAGTACGACGTTTTTTGGAAACTTTATTTGTCATGTTTTGGTGATAAGAAATATATTTCAGTATAATTTTCTTAGGCGGCTTTAAAGAAGACAATACGAAGATACTTATAGCAGCTTTAATTTCTGTGTACATCAATTAATTTTATACTACCCGATTGGCAAAGATGCCTTGTTTCGTAGAATTTCTTCAAACGAGGTGTGTAAACACTGTTTTTAATAAAAACCTAGTTATGCCACGTTTATTTTGATTAGAACAATTTTTAGACAAGGAAATATATTACTCTTACACATTAATCATACTTACTAAACATTGGTAGTTTCTTCAGAAACAAACGTTTCAAACGCGTGAAATCATGTATTTGTGCGTTAACCCTCTTAAGTAGATATTTATAGATATTATTTACAATGATTGATTTTACTCTTTTGCTACGAAAAATTAAAAATGGCTGCCGCGCTGCGACTGCAACGCCGCCAAGCGGCAGTTTGTGTCACAGAAAGTTTGTCTTCAGAGCAGCCGGCGTGCTATTCGCATTATCAACTGCCAAGAGGTGACGGAAAGTCGGGAGCCGTTGGCGCAGTCCGTCATTGGCTGCATTCTACCGTATCTATCACGGTGAGTGTTCAACCTAATCCCGCCCTCTACTTTCCGATCCCGAACAACACGTCCAGGACAGAGGTGCCACTCTCAGACAGTGGAGAGAATTTTAACCATAAAAACCTAGAACGACCTGCCAGCGTACGTATTTCCCTCCTCTTACAATCCTGGGTTCTTCAAGCGGAGCGTGTAGAGGCATATCATAGGGCCGCCAACTTGAGGGTCACTGTCTATAGTCTTACAGACTGTGACAGTGCCCCCCAATCGTTGGTTGTCGCTGTGACTTTCCATCAGACGGCGTCATCATTTTGGCGAGCGAAAAAAGAAAAAAAAACTTAATTAACGCTGGGTCTACCCCGGACTCCCAGCTGTTGGCAGATGGAGGGCTTTTAATAGGTAGGTACGAGTCGTTAGTTAAGTACGAAGTTGAACTAAATGAGCATGGATTGTTGTGGTTTGGTTGGTTGGTGTGTTTTGTTCATTCGGGAGCGTGAACGTGTAACAACCAAGAAACTAACCCACTTCCAGCTGACCAATAGGAACCCAAAGTGGCGGAAGTACGTTGGTATTCTGATTCTGAAGTAAGTAAATAAATAATAATAAATAAATATTGTTGGACATTCTCACACAACATCGTCTAGCCCAAACTAAAGCTTGTGTGCTATGGGATCTAGACGACTGATATACATACTTATATATTTCTAAATACATACATATTATACATATAAAACACCCAAACTGTGAAACAAACATTTGTGGATCACACAAATATTTGGACCGACCCAGGAATCGAACCCAGGACCTCCAGCGCCGCAGGCGGTATCACTACCGACCACGCCACAGAGGCAGTCAAAGTCAGTAAGTGTATAGACGTTTATTCCTAATCTTTGTTTTTAACAATTCTGTAAAAATATGCACGCATTATCGACTTGGTAGAGCATTTGACTCACTTTCAAATCCCCGTATAAGGCCATGCTCCGCACGATCCCGAAATAATGTTACCCGGGGATAATGTAGCATCTCAACAGTGAAACAATTTTTCAAATCGGTTCAGAAGTTTCGGAGCCTATTCGATGCAATCAAACAATTAAATCTTTCCTATTTATAACATTAGTATTATGTAGATAAAGCAAGTTATTAATTTTCACTGAAGCATTTTGTACCAATCCCATCAAAAGGTGGTGGCTTCAAAGTCAGAGAACCGTTTACACATTAAAAAAGAAATATAGAGAAAAAAATGCAGAGCTACTCTCTTCTTTTTTACGAGCGGTAAATTGAATCACATCCTTGTACTTGAAAAAAAAAGAGAAAACAGTAAAGTGGTCACCGTTTTTATAGGCCATAAACTAAAATGTAATTTATTTATATAGAAAAACATAAAAAACCCGAATGCACATTGTTTACAACACGATGGATTTTGTGAAGTATTCGTTCACAATTTTTGGTGAGTACATTTTTTTATTTTATGTCGAATAAAGATACCTATTTATTACCAGTACCTACCAAATATTCCCATCCATTTTCATCATGAGGACAGTATGTTTTAGCGTCCCGTTCACCTAAGTGTATAAAAAAAGTTGCAATTTGAGTTAAGGCCGCGTGTCTATTCTGTTATCAACTCGTTGATTTTGAGGCGAAATACAGCTCCCGCCTGGTAAGAGCCACAGTAACAGAAACAGATTTCCAGTTAAGAGTCACTATCTCAGTCCATATGACTATAACGCTCAAGTGGGCGGTCCAATTGCATTAACTAGGTATATATCCTACCGCAAAGATAAAATAATTTTCTCCTATGTTTTTTTTTCTAGTGTTGATATCATGTTGCTGTGGCGTCAAAGTAAACTTACAAGGTTCACTTAGTTTTGGCAAGGACGTGTTAGATACACTAACATATTATATGAGAAGGAGTATGCCATTACGGCGTTCAATGTCTTCAGCCCAGGAAACTGACGTCTTATATCTTATCACCAAGTCTACCTACCTCTGCAGAGATCTTCCCATTTGCGAGGACAAGTTAGAACCACTCATTAACGAGTATATCACGCTGTTGACTAAATCTGTCGAAGCAGTCTTCCAAGTCATATTGAAGAAGGAAAATAACCCGGAATACGAAAATCAAGTCAGCAAACATTTATTTGAAGAAGAACTAAAGAAATTACTTCGTAACGTGAGACAGCTGCTTAAAACAGCTAATAGTGATATGAATGACAAAATGGAAGCATATATTTGGATTGATATATTAAAAAAAATTAGTGCGATGTTCCAAGAAGCTGCGATTATCTTCGCCACAGATAGACTAGAAAGTCAAACTGGTGACACAGTTGCTATACAAAAGAGATTGATGCAGAAATTTGTTCTTGCCACAGTAGTCGTTGAAGGAAAGTTTGAAAATAGATTGTGTACAGATTACAATATATGTACAAAATCTTACGAATGCTCGAAAGCTTTGAACACATTAATGGCATCTCTTGAACAGTTAGAAGATGAGAAACTTAAACTTTTCTTCCGTTACGTATCTGATGGACTGCTAGATACGACATTTTATTCACATATAAGTGAGACAACAGCGAATGAATTTCAAATAATACTTAATGACATGGGTTATTCTGATAATGTACCAACAAAAGATGTATTGCGTACTATACACAAAGCCGTTGAAGAAAGATTGAGCGCTCTTAAATCCAAAAGCTTTTATGTTGGCGGCAAAGATGTAGAATTAGTGCATGCCATACTTTCAGACATGGATCACTACTATGCAAAGCGGAAAACAGATCCTTTCCACGGGTTTCTGAGTGAATTTTTCGAATGGGTTAGAGTGGATACAAAGTTGAAACAACACGTTGTCAGTGTAATCCAGGGTATAGCAGCCCAGCTTCTGCTGGCACCAGAAGAATTGCAAGTGAAGCTCATTCACGAAGTTAGGGCATTTTTGGAATTAACTGTAGATCCTGAGAATTAATTTTAATTGTTATTTTTCTTAAAATTTTTATTGAACACCCCGATATCAGATATTTTATCACAATGGCTTCGATTGAGATATGAAGATTGTGCATTTGTATAGTTTTTAAAATATTATCATCATCTCAGTCAATGGACGCCTTACTGAGTATAGACCTCCGACAAAAATCGCCATGACCTTAGGTCTTGCGCTACTCGCAATATAGATTATATTTTTTCTGCAGACTGTTTATCAGTTTATGTTTGAACTTTTGAAAGAAATCATTGGCATATTTGGGTCCCAGTTATACATCTCAAGGACTCAAGGTCCAAACCTACTAGGTATAAAGTTGCTGAATAACGTAAGGAACTCTGACATCTCACAGTAAGACTGCCTCATACATATGCCACTTAGTCTCTATTCCTCAGTAAAGAATTCCACCACAACGAATTAAGTACCTACCTATGTTGAAGCTATATACCTAAGCCTATTCTTCGAAAAATAGTCAAGGAGGGCCTGGGGTACCCTTTTTTAGTTATTAAACCAATTCTTGCACTTCTTCATGTCTCCGGTGGATAGGCGGAATCGCGCGTACAGCATCTTGATTTATTATGGGGACTATAATCACAAATTAGAGATAGTACAGATGGAAACCTACAAACTAAATTCGCTGAGGCTACGCTACACATAGACAAGTCATTCACAGACACAAGGTCAGGCGGTCTCAACCGAATTTTCGATACTGATTTGTGCGCGAGTGTGTGTAGCAGAGGCTAGGTGTAAAAAAAAGAACATATATGAGTTTTCCATCTGTTCCCATCTCTAATTTGTGGTATACTCCACCTCCTTCTGCCACTATTATAATTATCTTGCCATTGTCTTCCTCTTCCATTGGCTCTGCACTATTACGGTACCTATTATGAAGTCATTCCGACATAGAAAAACAAAAGTACTTTACCATAAGAATAGATATGTAAAGTAACTTACAGAATTAAATAAATGTACCAAAACTTTATATTACAGCAAACTGTAACTTTGCTGTAACGTCGACCTGTTGCCTCAATTTAATCCGCCTAAAGTTAACCTACCCGCAAAGTTAATTTTATTATCCGCAGCTTTTATATAGCCGTAAATGGGGACCTAATGATCGGACCTCTATAATGTTTGAATATTATGTAGATGACTGGACGAAACTGCGAAACGACATTTAAAATGTGTTTAGCATTTGTCGTTTATCGGAATAACGATAATGTGAAAGCAAAGGTTTGGATCAAAAGGGCCATTTTGAAATTGCCGATAAATGTTTGGGAGATGATTGTGATAGGGCTTTTATGAATGTAGTTAATACGCTTTTAGGGTTCTGTGAACATAGGGTAAAAACGGGATCCTATTAATGAGACTACGCTGTCCGTCTGTCTGTCATCGTGCTGTATTCGTACCTATTGCATATATTTTATATAGCAAAATTCAATTACATAAAATAATTTAGGAAGAGATTTATTTAAGAAGAAGATAAAATTATTAAATCTAAATACTTAATGTAGGTAAAGAAAATTGACTAAAATAATGAAATTACACTAACACTATTATTAAAATTAAAACGAAAACTACTAAACTAAAAGGCATCATAAAATTTCTCTTGTGGTAGCGTTCCCAGAAGACTGGCAGCATTGCCACGTTGAATGGCAATGCTTAATCTCTGCCCCAAATAGAAGCCAGCCTTCTGGTCACGAGTAGTGTCGAACAAACGCTTTCCCAACTTTCTAAAGCAAATTTTTGCGCTTGGACCCCATGGCCCCAAGGTTTCGACCCCAAACGGCTCAAACACAATCTCCTGAGAGATTACAATATTTTTGCCGTTAAAGGGGCTCAGCAGAAGCGGTGGCGGCACCGGCACAACCAGCAGTACCTGAAAGATGAGAAGGCGCAAGAGTGTCGACGCACGTGGCAGAGATAAAACGTTTTTAACAGCTGATACGAGTATGGCGCTTTAATATATCGCATGTAATGGCAGGTGCCAGGCAGGCTGCGAATAGCCGCCGAATAGCCGCTGAATAGTCACACGCCGGTCGATGTCTCTAACTTGGTCTAGAAGTTTTCGTCGGCTGAGTGTATCAACGACGAGTATGTATCAACCAAATCAGCCTATCGCAGAATTTTTGGATGTCAGTGTATACATCCAGGTCGAGAAGAGAAGACAGGTTTGTAAAAGAAAGAAAACAGGTTATTTATTTAAAAACCACCTCTAATGAGTATTGAAGCGATTCTGTTTAATGTAGTAACATTACTGTTAAAAATTACATTTATTGTTAAAAATTACTGTGAAACATAATTATTACCTACACATAATTATATTTACATTATTACTATCTAAACTAAACCCAAATAAGACCCCCGTTGCATTGTGCCCCAAAGACTTAGCAGCATTCCCCTCTTGTATAGCAATAGCTATTTGCTGACAGAGAAAACTGCCAGCCCTTGGGTCACCAGTCGACTGATCGACTTATACTTATTAATTTTATTATTTTCAGTCGCTTCCGCTGCTGCGCCAGCTTTTACTTCTATTTTAGGACGATGGCACAGGTCCAGTATTCAAGTATTGTCATTCTAAGTTTAATATGACCATGTCAAATTAAATTTGCTCTGTTTAGATTCACCACAAACTACGGTCTTTTTATCAGCCAATGGTTTGATCGGGTTGTTAATGATTATTAAAATTAATGACTGCCTCTGTGTCGTGGTCGGTAGTGGTACCGCCTGCGGCGCTGGAGGTCCTGGGTTCGATTCCTGGGTCGGTCCAAATATTTGTGTGATCCACAAATGTTTGTTTCGGAGTTTGGGTGTTTTCTATGTATAATATGTATGTATTTAGAAATATATAAGTATGTCTATCAGTCATCTAGATCCCATAGCACAAGCTTTATAGCTTAGTTTGGGCTAGATGATGTTGTGTGAGAATGTCCAACAATATTTATTATTTATTATTATTTATTATTATTATGAACTGTCGGCAGATACCATATCGATGTAAATTGCGCACTTTCAAACAAAGAGTCTGATTAAACTATTTTCCGATAAAGTTTATAGCCTGTAGAGCCCCTTACAGATGCCCTCAATCACTATCATATAAATCTTCTTTTTTCGTTTCACCCATAGCTTCCCAATACGAAGGAGGTGGATCATCATAACTCATAGCTGCAGTCGCACCTTCAAGACTGCTTTGATTCACACTTTCGTTAAAAATGCCAATCTGTATAGGAATATTGAAAACAACATTTCTATATGGTAAAGGTAATTGGGCTATGATCCTTACTAGATGATGTCTGTGGACTATCCAGGCGTTTTCTATATTGTACAAATGATTGGGTATATTTATAATCACAGATGATATTTGAGTGTCGGCACTTTTGATGGGTAACGTTTTTATTTCTGTTCCTGGAACGTCTCCTTCATACGTTATTTTGCGGTGGCCCCTTGCCTTAAAAATGTATGCTTCTATTATTTTGATTGAAATGCTTTTTATCGTAACATGAGTATTATTCTCCACCTCATAATGCAGATTTACTAAACCACTAAATGGTAATACTGAATTAGAAATAGTTGCTTTGATTTTGACAAGACTATCTTTGCTCGAAAATAAAGCCATCAGTTTCTTATTATGTTGGTAACTAACAGGTGCAATTGGTAAGCTTGGTACAACTCCAGAAATAACATTGATCTTTCTTCTAAAGCGTTTGTTGAAAGCAAATAATCCGGGTCTTTCAAATTTTATGCGCACGTAATATTTTATACCGCATTTTACTTTGTAACCACGAAAATATCTGCTGAATCTCATGCTTGAGGGTAAAATTTGCGGCAGATTGAAGCTAAATTTAAATTCATATGTACCAACTGCGAGTGTGACCATTTCGTTTTGAATAAAAGCATCTGTATCTACAAAGACTTGCACAGATTTGTATGTACTTGAATGTTGAGATCCTGGATTAACTGTCAAAACTATAGTACCAATACCTTTCAATGATGTTGTAATCCTCTCAACTTCTGTAGGTTCATCAATTGAATATTTCAAGACACCTGCGACAGTTTGACCTGGCTGATAATATTCATCCGGTGATCTAAATAGATTTAGTTCACAGTATATACCCATGTTGTCACTTCACTATACGTTTTCTTATTAATATGTGTTGTCAGTTACGTGGTTTTCGAGATAATAACGCGAAATCGAAAACAAATACAAGGTATTTAAAGTGATAATAACGTATCATGTCTTATCTGTGTTGAGTCACGATTTACGTATCAGATATTAATTCTGCAAGTACTAATTAAAAGTTACGTCTATCAATCAATAAAATATTCAGGGACATTTTTGAAACAGCATTGTCTACTAAACAAGGAAGACAGAAAGTGCTGACTCACTATAGGTTTCCCCTCGCTTCTAGTCAGTAAGTGTGAACAGTCTGGGAACCATGAGCTCCAAATCGAGGGTTTACCTAGCGCTCGGGTGATGTTGACGGTCGTTTTCCTTTCAAATTTTCTGTTTTAAGATAGCTTACTAATAAATATAAAACCTCTTTACAACATAGAGATATCAAAAAAATGTGAGGTATAGTATAACTAAAAATTGAGTCATTATTCTAAAAATAATTTATTTCATTTGATATAAGCAGAATCGACATTCCGATAGCAGCTGTAATAAGTGAGTCATCTTTCTGTCAGTTTTAAATCAAAAGCTACGTATGCCTATGTAAAAATATACTTTCTCAGTCTTTTTTAGTATCTGACTCATCATAATCATATTCATTTGCCGTTTCGCCCATAGCTTCCCAATACGTTGGAGGTTCGTCATTATGATTTCTATCTTCATTTGAACGTTCACCTTCATTCACTTCTACATATTCATCAAATACTCCAATCTGTAGAGGTATATCAAGCATTACATCTTTATGCGGTCTTGGCAGTTCAGCTATGATTCTAACGATATAACGCCGAAGAATAATCTCGTTGTCCTCTACACAATGTAAGTTTAATGGTGTTTTTATTACTATCGGCATTTTTTGGGTCTCTTTACACTGAATAGAGTCTGCTTTAAACTCAATGCCTGGAACATCTTCTTCGTGGGTTACCATACGATACCCTTGCGCCTTGAATGCGTATGATTCCATTAGTTTAGCTGTAACACTTTTTATTAAAACATGACTTTTATTGTCTATTTCATAGTGCACTTCGATATTACCGCCATATGGTAGTGTAGAGTTCAGAATGGTTGCTTTGATGTTGACAAAACTATCTTTCATTGAAAATAATCGCGTTACTTTCTTTCTTTCTCCATAAATAATAGGTTCCATTGATAATCTTGGGGGTACTTCAGTTCTTACAACTATTTCTTTTCTAAAATGCTTGTGGATTACAAAAAATCCATGTTTCTCAAATTTTATGCGAATATAGTACCGTATAAAACATGTAACTCTGTACATATCGAATCTTTTGCGGAAATTTATACTTGATGGTAATACTTGTGGTAGAATGTAACTAAAATTAACTTGTTGTGCACCAGGTCCTACAATACATCTCCCATTTAGGAGCACATTGTCTATATCAATAAACTCTTGAGTAGTTTGATAAACTTCTTGGTATTTCGATCCTGGAAGTACTTCTAAAAGTATATAACCAATGCCTTTCAGTGAGGTGGTAATGTTAACAAGTTCAATCGGTTCATCAATACTGTACTGTATCATTCCTGATACAACTTCGCCTGGGTGATAAATATGTGTTGGTGGTTGATACAAATTGATCTCACAATAAATACCCATGTTTTTTTATATCACTATTATAATCTTGAATCACAAGAACTTATCACAGTGTTTTTATTGTCTATTTCACCGTGGGTTTATAAATAAACTGATCTAACGTTATATGAATAGGATTGATACATACTCGTATCAGTGAATGATAAGTTTATATCTTATCAGTAAATAGCGATTTAGGTATGACATAAGCTAATTTTGGGACTATCTTTTATACAATACTAGCAGACCAACACAAATTCAGCTATCTAAATTATTAAGTAACTTGAAAATTGTTAATTTAGAGTTAATTCTTTAATAATAAATAATAAATTTACCTTTATTACTGAAATTAATTCATTATTACAAATTCAATAGTATAATTTTATTACATTCAACTACATACCTACCAGTACTACCTACTAATTAAGCAGGTTCGTAGCAATTTCGCTACGCCGCTAATGACTACGTAGCTACTGCTCTACGAATTCAAATAATTTATTTGTGTTTGATTTTCACATCACAGTTCTAGGGGCATATTGCAGTAGAAATTATTAATTGTACCGCTTTCGAGACGGAAATATACCGTAGTTGCGAGAATTTCAGTGTTCAATTATTTGCGGTCTCTGCGATAATATTTTAATTAACTTATAGTCGAATATGAAAATGTTTATGCAGACCTACGGTGCCTGCCAGTCTCTTACTAGATAGGAACCTAATATTATTGATGCGTAAGATTGTGTTGTGTCGGCCTGGGCGCCGTCAACGTGTCTTCGCCGAGGACTATCGGCCTCCATCACCGGGGGCCTGAGGACGGTGAGAGGGTGGCCCACCGTCCTCACAGAAGCAGGCCCATGACGGCAGCGTGACGTGAGGAACTCACGCACGCCCCCCCCTTGGAAGCGGGATCACATCTGAAACCCCCCAAAGACGCGGGATAGCACCCGAACCACCCTGGGCGAGGCCGCAGTGGCGGATATTGCTGAAATTAGGCTACTTTCATCCCGGGAATAAGTTCCCATGGTAAGCGGGAACAGAAACAAAATACAACGCGAGCAGAGCCGCGAACGCTAGTAAATAAATAGGCAATAGGTAAGTATTAACACAACACTAACAAAATTGTGTAAATGTGTATTTATTTATTTATTTATTTATTAAGGTCTTCCCACAGCTTGTGCGTACAATAATTTATAGCTAAACTAGACAATTTGTAATAGGCTTACACACTAGCCAATTACGGGATAACCAACATTTTTTAACATGCGCAACATTAAATTTCTATAAACACAAGGACAAATACATACAGACAGATCCGATACGTAAATCTCAAAGTGTAGGATTATAATTCCCTATCGTTCAACATGGGTACTGCTTAACAAATAAATAGGCATCTCGTTACTACATTGTACTCAAACTAGGTATACTTAAGGATACAAAGTTAAACTTCTTATTAGTCTAGTTACCTAGAGACTGTAGGATTTTGGATCTAAAGGAGCCCTGTGAATCGTGGTGTATGTCGGCGTCCGGTACAGTTCCAAGAAAAGTATTCATGCACCTACTCATTCTTATCAGTGGTGAATTTACTCCGATATTCGTTTTGCTGGACCCTACATGATAAAACTTAGTTATGGGGTGTCTCGGTAATTTGTAAGGCACATCAATATTTAAACGCGCAACAAGTTCATTACAGTCAAGTAGACTATTTGCTAATTTATAGAAGAACATCAGATCTTTGAATCTTCTTCGTTCGCGTAGTGATTTCATTTTAAAACTTTTTATACGTTCCTGGTACGGACATCTTAGGGTTACTCTGTTTGTAGTATATGCAAGGTGTTTGGTGAAAGCTCTCTGTATTCTTTCGATTCTTTGCGAATGGACAGCATAATGTGGATTCCAGGCTGCGCTACAGAATTCGAGGTTACTACGCACCAGGGAGTTGTACAATGTTATTTTAGTTCGCTCCATTTTAAAACCTTTAGTGCTTCTTTTTAAAAATCCTAACATTTGTGCAGATTTGTTCACAATGCTACTAATGTGACTTCTGAAATTTAGTTCGCTATCCATTATTACACCCAGATCTCGCACCTCGCTAACAGTACTCAATTGGATACCATTCATGTTATATGATGCTAATTGAGATTGCTTTTTTCTCGTGAAACGTATATGACTGCATTTTTCAACGTTTAGTTTCATATGGTTCAGCGTGCACCAAGCCTCGATCCTCAAAAGGTCCTGTTGGATTAATTTGGAGTCATTGTCAGAGTTCACGGTTTTGTATATTTTTAGATCATCGGCAAACATCAAGTATTTACAGTTACGTATCTGGCTAGTTATGTCGTTGATAAAAAGTGAGAAGAGAAGTTAAAAAGAAGAAAGAAAGAAGAGAAGGTAAGATAAAAAGTGAGAACGGACTCAGTGTTTGGACCAAGTTGAAGGCATTTTTAGGCGGCTTGAAAAATTTCAACAGCAGGCAGTTACAACCTGCACCTGTCCATCTCAACACGGCAATACGGCTCACCGCCTATTACGTGGGACAAATTCTAAAAAGGTGAAATGAGGGCATATAAATCTACCTACCCCTCCGGGGATAAAGGCGTGACCATATGTATGTATGTAAAAACAGAAAAAAAAATTAAAGGGGCTCCCACAAACGTACCCTATATTTTCGCCGATAATATGAAAGCCTACATTGTGTGACCCCATTCGAATTTGGCTGGTTGTTTTTTAATGCCCGCTGCTCTGCCCGCAACGTTTTATCTCAACTGAAATGATTCCGTCGCATGACGTAACCAAGCTGTCGCCTGTCGCAGCCAGTTGATACAAAATGAACAACCCTTTTCTTTTTATTACCTAATCAAACAATTTTCATTTTCGTTGTCGTGATTACGTAGGCAGCTACTAAGAATTCTGGAGCCGGAATTTGTGTTTTCTTTATTCATTTTTAAAACTTTGAATGGGCAACTGATAATGATGGGTAAAGTTGCTGGATAAAAAGGATGGGACGTCAAAAGATGTCATGGGTGGGGAACATCAGAGAGTACCCCGGAATATCTGTGGAAGTGGCTGAACTGTTCCGACAAAACGAGAGACCGAGAGGACTGTGCTACGATGATCACCGACCTTCGTCAGTTACAGAGGCACTCTATGAAGAAAAAATAATCGCATTATTGTACTTTAGAAACCGACATTTCTACGCTGGATGCCCGCATTGTGACGCCTAGTTACTTTTTGCAGGGCATAGATTTGTGAAAGGAAAAATTCTTACTTTCTAAAATAAATTAATTTGTTATGTTGCTTATCCATAGGTAATCTAAAAATGGAAATAAATAGGTACCTACTTCCAGTCTAGGAAATGAATACTTACAGTCATTTGATGGAAGCGACATTGTCAACTTGTTAATGACTACCTACCTACCATATTACTGATATGGCATGTGACTTACCTACACTCCGGTAATAGAAATGCCACAAACGTTCACCCATCTCAGAACTAGCTGTATCATAAAATGTTTAACATAGTGAACGTTTTCACGCATTCTTATCTACTTAGATTTTTTTTCACGTACATCTACACAGAAATAACATTCCATTAATATCACTCTCATCCAATTGAGGACTACCGGCCAAGAAGATTCGGTATCAAAAGGTTGTTAACGTGAATTTTTCATGATAGCAACACTCTAATACCCCCTTTTAGGAGATGATATTATATAGAAAAACCTTTTTGCGTGAGTTATAAACTGATAAAGCCACAGAGTATATTGAATATATGGAGATAGAGTGTAAGCTCGACGGTTGGCGATTGCAGCGCCTCAAGCGACTAAGGACAAAGTTAAAAATTTCATATACATAACCATACTACCGTATCCGAACTATAGATACTATAGGTATAGCTATTTATCACTATTTTTGATATTTTCGAAATAAATGAGACTACACGTTGAAATAAAACTCATTTTAATGGATTTAATCGTCGTTTATTATTATTAGTTTTGTATAATATAATTGTATATAAAAAATAACACAACACCTTTTCTCAGACATTTCCATTTCCAGTTCAACAATATGCAAATCACGAAACGCAGTCCAAAAGCACAAGCCACAGTCAAACGCTAGACGGCTAAAGTTAAGAAATCCTAATCGAAAAACCAAGCCTAGTAGTTAAAACACAGAAATACAGTCGTTATTATGGAAAACAAAAACTATTTAGAAAACTTTTTGAAAGTTCGCCGGTTTTCTGATTGACTTGACAGTTGACAGGTGCTGTTTTTTTTTATTATTTATTTACGGCTTAAGGGCCTTTCGGCCTCAGCCTTTTAGCCCGGGTTTTAGCAAACGGCTAGGGATACTACGACCTTTCAATCAATTTTTATTTATTGATTACATCGATTTACAGATTAAATATGGATCACTGATTCTATCACGAACGCCAGTACCTAAATGAATCAATGTTTGTATTTTCGATACCAAAACGTATAATTATGATATATTTTAAAAGATTGTAAAAATTAAAAAAATCCACTAAAAACAGAAATTGAATCGATACAAATGAGACGTTAAAAATCTGTTAATCAAGACCCTTATCCCTCTGGTTTCTGTTATGAAATTTGCGTGGTAAACTTACAAACAAGCAGTTCCGCTCCGTTGTATATTTTTTTAAAACTAGCGTATTTTTTATTGTTTATGTGTAATTTATGGTGGATTATTAAACATAAAGGTTTGACAACGTGCACACGTGTTGGAAAGTGATATAGCGCAGTGATACGCGACTTTTTAGGTTTGTCTACTAATTCCACAGAAAGCTCTAGTAAAGTATCACCGCTTTACTAGAGTAGAACTTAGTCTAAATTTCGACATAAACGAATACGCTGCTGATAATCTAAGGAATCTAGATTTGGCATAATTATGTTTTAAGTGACCAAAGCCAGTTTACCTAAATTGATAAAAAAAATGCAACTTCAACTTGCACGCTTAAAAATACAATGTTACCACTTTAAATATAATTATTTTTTAGTAAAGCGCCATCTAGTAGGTGAGGATAAAATAACACTGTAGTACCATTGAGTTTAGAAAATGTTCTAAGCTTAATAACCGTGGATAAAGCACAGTTGGTGATAATGTGGTAAGTAATGTAGGGTAGGGTTTCCATTCATTTTGCCTCCAAAATTTTTTTTGTCCGAGATTTATTAGGCGGTTTCACAGTCCTGGGACATCCTTCCGAGGGCTTACCCGGGGCTCCCGACCGTAGGCTGTTGGGCGTTATGTGAGGTTGTTTTAGTCGGTAGGAGTCCGGCATAGCATCCATGAAGAATTTTCCGTCACGTTAAAAAAAATGGTTTCACATAGGAATTTTAGCCATGCGACTGAATTGATTTTATACAGTTACGCTGGGTCTCTGGTAAAAGTTGACATATATTGACGTTTTTTCTAAATGCTTTTAGACACGTCACGGGTGCATTGGTTCTCGTCATATCCGATGCAGTAAAACACGAGAGCAACCGTGGACAGATTACCTTACTTAAGTACGTCATACTGTTGAACAGGTTACAGAGCTGCTTCTTCAGCCAATCCTTCAAAACGAGTTCAAAACTCATTTGCCTAAGTCCCTCCACTCCAATTTCTCACAAATCCTAAAACTTCTTGGTTCATCTTCAGAACTATGTACCTATATTATCACACGTCGCATTCTTTGCAGCCTATTTATTATCTTGCAGCTTTATAATCTCTGTTACATCCAATGTACTATAAAAATTATAGATACGTTACCAACACTGAAAAATGGCAACAAAATAGTCAGGCAATTACCTTACTTTTCATACATGATACCATAGATAATTTCATAGAAATTATTTTTTAAATGTATAAAAAGTCGGCTGTTTTTGAAAGACGTGATGTTCGTGCATGACGTGTCTAGTTATAATACGTCATTGGTTACATCACATTTAGTGACATAAAACATACAAGTATCAATTACAGAGCTGCATAAAATATAAACATCGTAAAAGGAAGGATGTCATAAATTTTATGAAAGTCATGAAGGCGCTAGGTGGCACAATTTAATTCCGTTACATAGACGTAGAGTAATGTCGTCTTATTCTGTTGTTATTGAAGTAAAACTTCTTTAGCGCGACCTAGGGAGTAACTCAGATTTGTTTTCTGACGGAAGTAACGCTATTTGAATTTTGAATAGCGTAAACTACGTTACCGCTATTCAAAATTCGAATGAATGGTATTAATATAACATATGATGCCGTTAATGGCAAAGAAGTTTTACTTCAATCGCGCGTAAAGGTTACACGCGATTGAAGATCACACTTTTTTTTAAAATTCTAATCGGCAGACTAGATTTTCTTATGTCTTGGAGACTGTCGAGTATTTTGATAGACTGAGAAGGTAGTTCAAGATTTTAGAGGCATGTTTGCAAGCCCAAAATGAATCAGCCGCACATAGTATCCGTAGAAAGTAAATTAAAGTAAATTTTATTGGTAATAAGTATGGTACATTGTTACACAATTATGACTTAATACTAACGCAAAGAAAAGAATCAAACTATCTTTATCTATCACACTAAAGTCTTAATCTAATCTTTAACATAGTGTTCAACCGATTACACAAAAACATGAACCCTGCCTCTTATACTAGGCTATGCCTGTATTACAAGAGACAGTTTCGGCAAAAAAGTGCACAGTGTACCTACGTACATACGTAGGTGGCATTTAAGTGTGTCCGTCCGTAGAAATTCGCGAGATGACTGCTTTATTTGGTGACATATTTAATTAACTGTTTCTTTGCGCTTTTATATAAAGATTTGATTGTTTGTTTGCATCGAATAGGCTCCGGAACTACTGGACCGATTTAAAAAAGTCTTTCACTGTTGGGAAGCTACGCTCTTTGCGGTGAACATAGGATATATTTTAGTCCCGTATTCCCAATGGAACGGGAACTACGCACTAGTTTTTAATAAAATCAAATTCTCACCGAGCCCAATATGTTTAACTTCAATAATGGCAAATTTTATCAATCAATCAAATCATGTTATGGCAGTTTACTGCCATAAGATCATTATGATACCGTCAAGATCATTATCATACCGTAGCTATATCGGGTACACCTGACCCGATATAGCTACGGTTGAAATAGCTACTATATATGGACTCAAACTTTGCCAGTTTTTATCCCAGCAACCTACGTACCGGTGGGAAAATGGTAGGTACGGAACAACACTCCACACGGGCGAATACCTATACCTACACCATAGAGTTTTATCAATGGTTTTAGGGTCTACCTAAGTGCCTACTATGTCTATTGCCGCTATAAAAACAATAAAATATTATCGCTTAAGGGTTTAATTTAGCGTTTTTGGTATGAAAGAAAAGAAGTCTTATTGCTGTAATGTTGTCGATGATTGATATTTTGTTCGTTTCCACAATACAGATTTTTTCATTTCTACCTACAGGAAATTGACTTTTCGTTTCGTTTCCTACTCAAAGGAAGTATGTGATTTATGTATGAAACTTTATTTTGACGAGGAATATTCGAAAGAAAATAGGTAGGTATCTACCTAACTTATAAATGTCACATTGAATGGCTTCTATGAAATCACTAGGTATATCAAATAAGGTTTACCATTTTAAATATAATACATTTAGTGTCTAGAACGCAGCAGGTTTAATAAATTTTCGTTAAAAGTTCTAGTCTTGTTGAAGATAAGATTAAATACAAATAACGGAATATGTTTATACCTGATGAACATGTTAAATGGTCAGTTCTTGAGCATTTTCAAAGTCGGATGTCAGATAGCAATCATAAGGTACCTACCTAATCTAATTCTACTCACTGGCATTTACAACAGGTGACCTGTTCATTATACTTAATTGAAAAAAAAAAAAAATTGTTTGTCTGGAACACGAAATGCAAGTTATCTTTGCATTTTTTTTATGCCTTTTTTTTTTTTTTTTTTAACGTGAGGGAAAATCCTCATAGGATGTTATACCGGACTCTTACCGACTAAAATACCTCACGCCACGCCTAACAGCCTATGGTTGAGAGCCCCGGATAAGCCCTCAGGAAGGATGTCCCGTGACTCCCAACAGACCTACGGCCGCCAATGCGGCCTCGCCCAGGGGGTGGTTCGGGTGCAATCCCGCGTCTATGGGGGGTTTCGGGTGTGACCCCGCTTCTAAGGGGGGGGGGGCGTGCGTGAGTTGCTCACGTCACGCTGCCGTCATGGGCCTGCTTCTGTAAGGACGGTGAGCGGCCCTCTCACCGTCCTCAGACCCCCGGTCATGGAGGCCGATAGTCCTCGGCGAAGACACGTCGGCGGCGCCCAGGGCACCGACTGCGGAACTCGGGTGGGAGAGTTCTCTCCCGCACCCGGCCCGCCGCCTCCTTCGCGAGCATGACCTGCTCGCAGAAAGAGGCGGCGCAGTCCCACTTACTCCCGCTGGAGAGCATGGCTCGCACCATGGCCTCAAGCGAGAGAGTGTCCACGCCCAGACCCACTACGAGGACCTGGCGCTGTTGTGCCCACGCCGTGCACTCCACCAGCGTGTGGAGCGCCGTGTCGTCGTTGCGGTCCTCGCAGTGCTGACACTCGGCCGTGGTTTCCCGGTGTTTTCGCCACAGATACCTACCGAAGCTACCGTGCCCGGCAAGCATCTGTGTCAACCGGTAGGAGAGAGCACCGTGTCTTCTCTCCAGCCACTCGTCCATGACCGGTCTGACGGCCGCGATTGTGGCGAATCCCCCCTTTGGTTGCTCAAGTCGCACCTTCCATGTCTCCACGGTTTCCTGGTGGAGCAGGGTCCGCTGGGCCTCGATTTCTCGAGACGCAGGCCTTTGGCCCCGCTCCAGCGCCTCCTTGCGCCATCTGAACAGTGACGTAAGGGCTCTCGCTTCCAGGTCCCATGGAGGGGTCCCGGCTAGGAGACATGCCGCCTCACCGGAGATCGTGCGGTATCCTCTTATCACCCTGACGGCCATCACTCGCTGCGGGCTCAGCAGTCTAGCCTCATTGCTGGCCGTCAGGGTCTCCGCCCATACGGGAGCCCCGTACAGGGCCATGCTTCGCACGATCCCCAGGTACAGCCTCCTGTAGGGAGCGTTGGGTCCCCTGATGTTGGGCATCAACCGCGCGAGTGCGGCCGATGCTCCCCTCAGTTTTGGGACCGAACTTCGGAAGTGATGTCCGAAGTTCCACCGGCCATCGAGTACGAGCCCCAGATACTTCATCGAGGGCTCGATGCCGATGCTGACGCCCCCTACCTGTAGGCTGGATCCCGCAGGTGGCCCCATCCGAGGTCCGTGGAAGCACAGAGCCTCGGATTTGTGAAGGGCGACCTCGAGACCCAGTCGCCGAATCCGACCGACGACCTGAGCAACCCCTGCCGTGGCCTTAAGTGCTGCGGCACGGTGCGTTGCTCCCCGCGCCGTAACGAGGGTGTCGTCGGCGTAACACGTTACGCCGACCCCTCTGAGCAATGGACCACGCAGCACCCAGTCGTAACCGATGTTCCACAGGAGCGGCCCTAAAACCGATCCCTGTGGAACACCGCACGACACATCTCGCCGACCCGGCCCTAGCCAGCTCGGGTAAGTTATGGCTCTCTCGGAGAGATAAGCCCCGACAATTCGACGAAGGTAGGGAGGCACTCCATGATAGATAAGCGCCTCCCTGACGCAGCTCCAGGGCAAGGTGTTGAATGGGTTGGCGATGTCGAGAGACACCGCCACCACCACCTCACCCTGTGAAACTGCTTCCTCCGTCAGGCCTCTAATGCGCATGATCGCGTCCACGGTGGAGCGTCCCTGACGGAAGCCGAACTGGCTATCCGCCAGATCAGGCCCCACACGTGTGAGGTGCCCGACGAGGCGTTGTGCAATAATGCGCTCAAAGAGCTTGCACACCTCGTCGAGCAACACTATCGGCCGGTACCCTGATGGGGAATTTGTCGGCCACCCCGCCTTTCGAATCAAGACCAGTTTCCCGGTCTTCCAGACCTTGGGAAACTGGCCTTTCTCGAGGCATGCGCTAAAGAGCCCAATTAGTCGAGGCCCAAGCTCTTCGAGAGCCAGGACCCACGCTCGGCCTGGAATGCCGTCGGGTCCAGGGGCGGTGTTTCTGCGGGATTTAAGCCGCAGTACAGCCGCCCCTAACTCACCCTCGGTGACTACGGGCACGTCGTTCTCGCTGCCTTCCGCGTTGGGCGCCTGAGACGGAGCCATGCGCGGAGAAATATGTTCTTCCGCTCTCGACGGGAACAAGGAGTCCAGGACCTCCTCCAGCCGCTCCGGCTGGAGAGTCTGAGTCAGTGGGGGCGCCTTAGGGCGTAATTTGCCCCTTACCGTAAGGTACGGGCGCCCCCACGGGTTCCGCTCCAGAGTCTCCATCAGCTCATCGCGGCCCAGCTTTTTGGACCGCCTGATGGCCGTCTGGAGGGCCCTCTTGGCCTCCTTGTACCCATCGTAGAGCTCCGTCTCTCGGGCTGCCGCATCGTCTGGGCGGCGACGCCTCCGGCGGAACCTGGTGTACCGGCGGCGCGCGGTAACGCACTCCGCGCGCAACTGCGCGATTTCCGGCGTCCACCAGTACACCTGTTTCCTCGCCGGCCTGGGCCTAGCCCTGGGCATCGCCGCATCGCAGATGTGCGACATGGCTCTCCCGAACCACTCCACCTCGGTATCAACATCGGCAGGCCTGTCCGCTGACGGAATCCAGGCCTGCACGATGGCCGCCTCCAGGGGAGCCTCCCGATCAAGGCGATGAATTGCCCAACGCGGTTCCGGGGGATTCGCGATTGCTGGCGGCAGGTTTGGTGGAGGGGAGACGTCGAACCGAATATATCGGTGATCTGACAACGTCTCCTCCTCCTCCACCACGCGCCATCCCTGGACACGGCGGGCGAGCTCAGGGGTCGCAAACGAGACGTCTATGACCGAGCTGAGCCCCCGCCGCGTCCAGGTTGCGACATTCCCCCGGTTCAGGATGACTAGGCCACGTGTTGTGACCCAGTCCTCCAGTTTCCTCCCCCTGTCTCTGGTTTCCCGGGAGCCCCAAGCCTGCGACCAGGCATTGAAGTCTCCCAGGACCAGGACAGGGCGAGGCCGGCATGCAGCGAGGACGACGTCCAGCTCAGGGAGCCATAGCTCGAACTGATGCTGGTCGAGGCTCGGCGAAATGTAAACGGCCACGACAGCCACACCCTCGTATTCCGCCGCGACACAACCCGGACCCCTAGCGATGACCGCCAGGCGCGAGTCGTCCGCGCCGGTCCCCCCAAAAATAGTCGCCATGCCGTCCAGATCCACCGGGCTTCCCGGGTGAACCCAATACGGCTCGGCGACGACTGCGATGTTAATGGACCACTGCCTGATGCTCTGGTACAGAAGGTCCTGAGCACCAGTGCAGTGGTTCAAATTCACCTGCAGGATGCGGATATGGGTGTCCATTAATGGACGTCCATTTCCGCACCCTGCCGCGGGCGTGCCACCTCACTCTCAGCCCCCCGTGCGGACGGACGGGGCCTCGGCCTTGAGGCAGCGCAGGACTTGCTGCCCGCCCGGTGGTCGGCCTCCTTGCCCTCCGCCACGCATTTATAACACCGCGGCGGGGCGTCACAGGCAAGGGCCTTGTGACCGGGCTGACTACAGCGGAAGCACCGGTCGCCTACGGTGACTTCCGCCGCACACTGCACCCCCACATGCCCCACGACCAGGCACCTATAGCACCTGGCTTCGCGGGGCTGCAGGAGATGCACCTGCGCCCTCAAGAAGCCCCCAATAAGGAGGCTTCGTCCGTCCGCCACTTTCTGGGCCGCCGCGACGGTGCAGCTCACGACTGCCGACCCGTGACCGGTGGGGCCAAAGCGGATTTCGCCTGACCTCACCTGATCACGGGGACAGCCGCACGCCTCCACGACGGCGGAGATAAGCTCGTCCGTCGTGGCCGCGTCATCCAGACCCGAAATGCGCAGCGCGGCGCATTTGTTGGGTCTGGACACGCGGACATCGCCTGTATTCAGCGAATCCCGCAGCTTCGCCGCTAAGGCATCCGCTTTGGGGCCGCTGGTGGCGCCGGAGACCTCGAGGAGGCGCGCTCCGGTGCGCGTCACCTTGCACCGGAGCCCTCCCTCAATTTCGAGGGCCTTGAGGTCAACTGAGGCTTTCGCCTGCCTCAGTACCTCGGCGTACCCCACGCCCTTCGCCTTGCCCTCTGTCGTCACCGTAATGACGACGGCAGTGGAGCGTGGAGCGCGGAGCCTCTTCGGCGCCTTCGTCGCGGCGGCCTTTGCCGCCTTTGCCGCTTTAGCGGCGACTTTTGCCGCCTTCTTGGCGGCCTTCGCCGCCTTTTTGGCGGCCTTATTGGCCTTCTTCTTGGCTCCTACCACCTCCCAGACCCCCTCGTTCGAGGTAGTCTGGGGTGCAGCAGGAGCGCTGGCTGTTGGGGAAGCGGGGTTGCCACTTCCCCCAGGTGCCGTCTTCTTGGGGGCGGAGGGGGCGGAGGCCCTCGGCTCGGGACCAGTCCCGTTGGGTGCAGCCGTCGTCGCGTATGACGCGCCGACGGGTGCCGCCAGCGGTGGGCGGTATGCCCGGTCCTCCAGGACGCCGAGGCGTCGCTCGATGGCCTCCAGCAGCTGGACCATCGAAGGTGTCGTCTTGGGTGGTGCACGGGGAGCGGGGGTTTTTACACCCCGAGCTTCCCCGGCCCCCTGGACCAGCTGCGTCAGCTTGTCATCCTCCTCCCGCATCAGCTGCTGCTGCTTACGGGAGTCGGCAAGCTCCGCCTCCATGCCCGCAACCTCAGCCCGGAGCTTCCCCTCCTCCTTGATTTTTTAATTTGCCTAGGTAATTATTCTTATTTTGTTGTCTTAGCTTTCCAACAATGTAATGTATTTGGTACCAACTACATTAAACCTAATATTTTCATGCGTATTTGTTTGGTGATGGGCGGACTGAGGATTGTTATTTTTTTTTGTATATATTGTTTAACAATGTTATCACATAAGTGACAATTGTCTTTCGTGATAATAAAGATCTTTAAACCTAAACCTATAACTTAGTAGGTACTACCTACGGTACCTACTTACTTACCTTTTTTCTTTTCTTCAAGGGCTTTCCCGATTTAAACATTTCCCGCCGAAACTCAACTAACTACTTTTATGGAGATAACTCAACTTAAGGCTTGACGCAGATTGACAGCAGCTGTCAACCTGCGAAGCATTATCATTAGCCATTTCGCGCCTTTGCGGTACTCAACGCCAGCCATCTTGAAATTGATTGACGTTTAGTTGAAATATAGGGATGACTTGCTTGAATATTCATAGGTAGCGTAAGATGGATTATGACATGTAATTAGGGTGAGTTAAGTTATAAACGCCGCGATAAAACGATTTCATGACCTGCCTTATTCAGACCAAGCCATGGTAATTATCGTGTTCAAGCGGATAAATATTTAGCTAATTATCTAAAAAGACTTTAGTCACTAGACACTCGACACAGATCACTGTCTTAGTACTCATGGTTTTATTAATCTGTTCATATTAAGCATTCGACCGACAAAAATTTCTAAACCTTCTAATTTTATTCAATTTTCAATGAAAATAAAAAAATATGTGCGTTTTGAACCTTTACTTGCGATTGAAGTAAAACTTCTTTGCCATTGATGGCATCAAATGTTATATCAATATCATTCATTCGATTTCCGCTATTCAAAATTAAACAAATAGCGTTACTTCCGTCAAAAAAAATCTGTGTTAAAGGTCGCGCCTAAAGAAGTTTTACTTCAAAAACCTTTCAGGTAAGCCCTAATGTCACAGTACATAACCTGTAATACATTTACGTGCCATTCCGAATAGATTGCGCCAGACTGGCAAACCACAAATTCGTATTTGTGCACATACATAAATTATCATGTTGTTAGTTAAACAATGTAATTTAAGAACGAAATCTAAAACAGATTGTAGCACCCTCTGTTATTTAGGGTTAGCACAGTTTAAGCAGGTAAAAACGCGCAGAAATGTACGCTCAGGGCACTTTTTGATCAGTTCACATTAGGTAGGTACATTTTCTATAGTCAAGAAAGTCGTGTAATAACTACGTAATTATGAATTTACTTAATAGAAGAATTAACAGTGTACCTATAATAACCGGCCAAGTGCGAGTTGGACTCGCATGAAGGGTTTCGTAGCAGCAAGTAACATAATATAAAAGTTCTTATAGTTCGTTGTAACTTTGATTGATGTTTTAACACGTTCGCAGTGGTAGTGATTATTCTAACCGAAAATTGCGGTTTATGACGTATTAAAAAAAAACTATCAGCTCTATCTCGTTCAAACCAATTTTCGTTGGTAGTTTTTATAGCAATGTACATCATATATTTTTTTGAGATTTATCACTCTCTTAGTTTAGAAGTTAGAGGGGGGGGGGACACATTTTTCCACTTTGGAAGTGTCTCTTGCGCAAACGATTCAATTTAGAAAAAAATGGTTTTAGGAACCTCAATAGCATTTTTGAAGACCTATCTCCACACGTATGGATTAAATGAAAAAAAAAATTTTGAGTTTCAGTTCTGAGTATGGGGACCCCCAAAATTTACTATTTTTATTCTAGTTTTATATAAGAATCTTAATGCGGTTTACAGAATACTTCTAGTCACCAAGTTTCAATAGCATAGGCCTTATAGTTTCGGAGAAAAATGGCTGTGACTCACGAACGGACAGACAGATAGACAGACATGACGAATCTATAAGGGTTCCGTTTTTGCCATTTGGCTACGAATCCCTAAAAATGAACATACGAATAATCACTATTTTTCTCCGTAGACAGTTAGGTAGAGGCATAATTATTTCCATTCCAATTAGGCCATTGTCGTGTTGAAGTGAACAGGCAATTTACTGGTAGCAGCGCTTGCACAAAACTACCTAATCTGATTTGTCCCTTAAAGGCAGTTTACACAGGTAGAAGGGACTCACCCCCTCCCTCTTCATGTCTCGCAGAACGTCGCAATCCAATTTACGCTCACTTTGACAATTTTTCTCAGATTCGTAGCACTTAACAGCGTTACCTTTTTTTTTAATTTTTGTTAGATGATAAAAAAACAGCGTTACCCACTTCAACTTTCAACAACAAAAAAGAATAACAACTGGCTTTAATGCCAGAGTTTATATTTCAATACTATGATAAAACCGTCCATATAATAGTTCATAGCCAAAATCGAACGGTAATGACGCACTAGGTAGTATAATAGTAGGGGAGCCCAAGAAGGGATTTCGGGATTTACTAAAGCGCGACAGATTAATATACACGGGGATACCTTGTACCCGGTTAAGTACCTCCACAAAACATGAGGCCCATATATAAGGCCGCCCGTGAAGGATACAGGATCAGATTAGTAAAAAAAATTGACCATCAGAAATTCTCGAGCGCGTCAGATTAAGGTAGGGTGAGTTAATTACATCCTAAAAAGTGTATATTCCACTAATCTGACAATTTGAGAGTGACGTAAAAAAAGGGGAGGGCAACAAAGTTGTAAAAAAAAACGTCATCTCGACATTCTCGAGCGTAGCTAATTTTTTTTTTATTTTGAAGGAAATAATTCAAGAATAATAAAAAATATATCTGACTATTTCCGCAAGCCGAAATAACAAAAATTCGTCGATAAAGTTACACTATGCGCCAAATATCTTTGCGTCTACGAACTTCGTTCGTACTACTACTACTACTTACTTTTAATAATAGTATAGAATTAGGATTACTTAGGATTAATTAATATAATATTTATATTAATAATTATATTTATATTGTAGCATTTATTTTCTGTAGATGCAGCATTGGGAGTGTGAAAGCACCCTAATCGATCTATCGTTTTTTTAATCGGTTGTCTGTGGTGACATTTCTGCTGTCAGAATGACAGGATGTCATAAGATCGGTGACGAATCGTTTTTGCATTAAAAGAAAACAGGTTTTAGAAAAAAAGAGCGGGAAACTTTGAACGAAGAGGACGCGTCTTTTTATTAGAATTGAAAAATATTTTATAATTGTTGAGAAAGGATTGTGTAAAATAGTAGTTTTTGTTATTTCTGTAGTTTGTATAGATAGTGTATATTTCAACTAATTTAGGGTAAGTTTTTTCTTTGTATTATATATATGTAGGAGTAATTGTCGTCCTTCTTCCATGGACGAGCCGGCCGACCCCGGTGGGGGGTCTGGCGCCAAATTAATTAGTAGTCCGAGTCCAACAATATTTAATTGTATAGAATCTTCTGACTGCTATGTCAACGGAACTTGAAAACCACACTAAACGCAAACGACTCGCTTCACGAGTAGTTTGCCTAAGTTGTAACAAGAAAAAGCCAAAATGGAAAGAGGGCTCTAAATTGCAAAAAAGTACGGATTGCAAATGTGAACTTAATGCGATTTAGCCAGGGAAACACAAGCATTTCTTAGAAACAAAAAAACTGATGGCTGGAAAAGCTTCTGCTCATCCTTGAGCCCAGATGTCAGTCCATCCACTGTCTGGCAAAATATTAGAAAATATAGATCCTGCTACAATAATGATGCAAATCAAACCATTAGCCCAGACCTAGTTGAGCAGATAATGGATAGACTGGCTCCCCCATCTGTTCCTGACTATCATGTAGGCCTCTCATACACACTAAGCATACCACATAATAGCAACTTTGAAGATTTAAATTCCCCTTTTACCTACATTGAGTTGAAACACGCACTAACAAACCTAAAAGACTCCGCCCCAGGGGAAGATAGCATCCCTTATTCCTTCATCACACACCTCAATAGCGATAGCCTAAATTATTACCTGTCAATCATAAACACTATAATGATCTCAGGTCATATCCCTTTATCATGGAGGACTCAAAATCTTTTATTATTTCCAAAACCAAATAAAGATAGAACAGACCCTACATCGTATCGTCCAATAGCGCTAACCTCTGTACTAGCTAAAATAGCTGAACATCTAGTTAAAAACCGACTGGAATGGTTTTTAGAATATAATAGCTTGCTATCGGATAATCAACACGGCTTTAGAAAAGGCAAATCTACTATTGACAGTTTAGGAACTTTTATCACAGACATTAGGTTAGCGTTTACGAATAATGAATCAGTTTTAGCAGCTTTTCTTGATATAACCGCAGCGTATGATAATGTCAACGTAAGTATTTTAAAATTAAAATTGGCAAAATTAAATGTACCCGTGCTTTTAGCTAATTTTATTATAAATATGTTGTCTGAAAGATTTCTCCAGTATTCACCTGATGTAAATACAAAAACTATTTGTAGAACAGTATGGAAGGGTTTACCCCAAGGCTCTGTTTTGAGCCCATTATTGTATAATATATATTCCTCGGATTTAGATTCATACGTTAGAAAATATAATAGTGTTAATGTATCACAATACGCAGATGATTTACTTCTCTATGTCTCAGGGTGTTCCATAACAGACCTTAATCAGTCTCTGTCCACAGCATTAAATGCTCTGAATATATGGCTTGACGGGAACGGTCTAACTTTATCACCTCAAAAAAGCACAGTAGTTCTGTTCAGTAGAAAACGGATCCTGCCACCCATTATTGTTCTTTATAAAAATATACCGTTACCAGTTAAGGATCAGGTAAAATTTTTAGGGTTAATCTTAGACTCAAAACTCACTGGTCTACCTCACTGTAATTACATCACTGCAAGGTGTGAACGTAACCTCAATATTATAAGATGTCTTTCTGCGGTCCGATGGGGCGCCCACCCCTTTACTATGAGACTTATATATATAATGCCTTGATAAGGAGTGTTCTGGATTATGGAACCTTCTTATTAGAACCATGTAATGTAGGCGCTTTGCAAAAGTTAGACAACATACAATCAAAAGCACTACGAATTATTACAGGTAGTATGAAATCCAGTCCGATCAACTGTTTACAGGTTGAATGTTGTGATCCCCCTCTCAAGTTTCGAAGACAGTACATTTGTGATAGGTTCTTTTTTCGCAACACACAACTCAAAAACCATCCCCTATATAAAAAAGTAGAACAACTTTCGGAGATAAAATAAATAAATAAATATTCACGGACATTTCACACAACGCTATCTGATCCCAAAGTAAGCTAGGAATAACCTGCTTGTGTTATGGGTATCAGACTACGGATATTAATACTTATATACTTTTAAATACATACATATTATACATAGAAACACCCAGACTCATGAGACAAACATTTATGGGTCACACAAATATTTGTCTCCGGTGGGAATCGAACCCACGACCTCCAGCGCCGCAGGCGGTATCACTACCGACTGCGCCACAGAGGCAGTCAAAGATGATAGGCTTTTCTGAGTATTGGACACATAAAGAAACTCCAGGTTTAATAAAGAGCTTTAATAAATTTAAAAATCTCGAAGCAAAAACGCATCAATGGGATCGTTTACCATTGTATAAATTTTCATACACCTGTCTTGTCGTCCAACCGCAGATTCATTTTAATATAGGCATCAAACAAAACAATAATAATCAGAATTCAGACTTTAACGAAATTATTGATAAAGATTGGAAACATTGGCATCAAATATTCACAGACGCATCTAAATACTCCAATAATAGCTGCGTGGGTGTGGGAGTCTACCATTCACAATACAGGATTACACAAAAAATTAAACTGCCACCTGAATCCTCTGTCTACACCGGTGAATGCATGGGCATATTAAAAGCTATAGAATATATTATTCTATTTAAACTACGAGAGACGATTGTGTTCAGCGACTCATTGAGCGCCTTACAAGCTCTATCTCGCTCTCCCTTTAAAGCTAATATCCAGACTACAGTAATTTTTGAAATACGCCAACTGTTAACTAAATGTAACACCCTAGGATATAGTGTAGTTTTCAGCTGGATACCAAGTCATGTTGGTATTTTTGGTAACGAGAAGGCTGACCAACTTGCCAAAGAAGCAACTGTAGATGGAGACATTTTTCCGTATGCAAACTACTGGTATGACTTGTCTTTACCTAGATCCTACCTATTTAACACTTGGCGCAAATCCTGGATAGCTGACGAAAATAAGGGGAAATTCTTTCGTTCCATCCAACCAACTATACCAGCAAAACCATGGTTTGCTAAAATACATTACAACAAATGGACTACTACCGTCATTTGTAGACTAAGACTAGGTCATGTTTGCAGTCCTGCCAATTTGTATAAATTTCGTATTGTTGACAGCCCACTATGCCCTTGTGGAGAATATGGTGATGTAAATCATATTTTCTTCTCCTGTTTGTTATATGATCGTTCCGAATTCTTCCTAAATTTGTCTAAGATCCATGTGCCTTTTCCTACATCTATCCAGTGTTTATTATATTTAAGTAATCGTGATGTATATGTCGGAGTAGACATGCGGCAGCTGTTTTTAAAAAGCGCAGGCCCGCTGACCTGGAGTAGGTCATCGGGTCTGCTTTATGCTTTATTACACTTCTAGATGGATATCTAGTTAAATAACAGTGAAATAAATACTTAGGCGGTATGTATTTCAGAAACACAGTAATAAAAACAAGCAAATGTAACACCAATGAAATAAAATGAAATGAAATGAAAAATCTTTATTCATGTAAGTCACAATCTACTATTTATAAATCCCCGCCACTCAAATTGTTCTCACAAAACACGTGGCTTGATATTTAATGTTTTCTTTTTAAATCAAAGAAATGTGGTTCAATTTATTTTTGAGAAATAAAGTTATTAATTTAATTAGTCAAACAAACTGTTAAATTGAATGAAATCGTTAAAATACAAAGATTAATTCATTCTCAGTAAAATGAACATTGCCAGAACTATAGGAATAACAAAAATCCTGTTTTGATTAAAAACATTTTTAAATGTCGACAATATTCGTAATAATTGTCAATAAGAATTTAACAATAGTTTTTATTGTAGGTTCTTACGAACCTACATAGTCACATAACACTTAGGTAACCTAATTAGTTCACCACTACATCAAGTTATACAAATCAGTGTTAATAAATTCTACAACTATTTCTATTCGAACCTTATATCACAAAATAGTAAGGTATCAGTAAAGTTGCTCATTGTAAAGGTTTTAATCTATTTATAATCAAATAGATTTTAATTAATAATATAAAATAGAAATAGTAATTCTCGGTGTGGCGACATATATAATGTACTAGCTTCCTTCATAGAATTAAATATGATTAAAATGTAGATTTAGTATAATAATATTGTAGCCCATCCTATACAATCCTTTTCCTTCCAAATTATTCCGATTATTAATTTTGATTATTGGTTTCCCTAACTTGTTTGTGGCCAACTGCAAAGCAAGAAGCCATTACAAAAAAAAAAAAAAAAAAAACAGGTTTTAGAAGAGAATTCTGGACAATTCTACGTGAGAGGGGATATAAAAATCCCTACTTGGTTCCAAGTGGTTTTTTGGCTTTTACTTTTACCATCCGCTAAGCAGCAGTGAATTTTGAAACAACTCTGAGTAGCACATCTCAATTTCTCTTTAGAGGTTATAAGTTCTAACCTGAGGACTTGTTAAGGAGAATTTCCTACGTTTCACCTATACTTCTCAGAAAGAAGTAAACTCTGTGACAACCAATACCCAGATTCTGGGTTTTTTAGTACGGGAAAAGTGGGTCAGCCGCTGTTCTGAGCCACACCCGAGAACACGTGGACCACACGAGCGAGGTTATTAAGAGAGAAGCCTGCCAACTTCACCTGGACTTGACAGCGTACGGGGTCGCTCTCAGCCCGACTCGAAGGCCAGTACATGTCACCCACTTATATATGTGTAGTCTAGCCGCTTACTTCCTCACCTATAGTACCTGCTAATAGGGTATTAATAGGTACGAGCTAATAGGGTGAGATTTTTTTGTATCCATTTCCTATAAGAACTTATTCCCAAACTCTATAGGTACCAAATTCTATTCAGTCTCTATATCAGTGGTTCCCAACCAGTGGTCCGCGGACCACCAGTGGTCCGCAGGAGCGAAAATATGGTCCCTGAAGGATTTTAAATTTATCGGGTAGTGAGCCGTTAGTCGCCGTGCAATGAGCGAGAAGAGCGCGGGTAGTGGGGGCGGTTGGTACGCCCACCGGCTCGGCGAGCAAAGACAACACAAAGTTTGCGATTTGCCCACGATTGAATGTGTTTCCAGTCCGAGCGTGGATCTTTGCTCAAGACCAGTTTCCAAAAGCCTAAAGTGTGGGAAACCGACCGATATTGTTCCTCGTCGAGGTTTGCAAGCTCTTTGAGCGTATCATTACAGAGCGACACCACTTCAGAAGTTAAGTCTTAAAACAGAGGGGGCAACAGCTGCGCTCTCGCGGTTGGTACCCAACATAAGAGTACCCAACGCTCCCTGCAAGAGACCTTCGGGGTCGTGCGGAGTATGGCACTATACGGGACCCCAGTATGGGCGGAGGCCCTGACGACCGTCAACGTGGCTAGACTGCATAGCCCGCTAAAGGCGATGGCCGTTAGGAGAGGGTACCGCACGATATCCGTTGAGGCGACATGTCTCCTAGCCAAGACCCCTCCATGGGACCTGGAAAACAGGGCTCTTGCGTCGTTGTATCAATGGTGCATGAAGGCGCTGGATCGGGACCACAGGCCTGTGCCCAAAGAAATAGAGGCATAGTGGTCCCTGTTTCGCCAGAAGCTCATGGAAACATGGAAGGTCCGACTTGAGCTACCAAAGTGAGGACTCACCACTAATGAGACGAGCGCCATTGCAGCCTCACGTACCGAGTGTCACAGATGTTTACCGGGCACGGGTGCTTCGGTAAGTATCTACAGCGGGGACACAGCACTACATGGGCATAGCAGCGACAAGACCTCGTTGCGGGCCTGGGCGTGAATATTCTTACGCTGGAGACTTTGACCCGCCATCTAAACAGTGACGCAAGGGCTCTCGCTTCCAGGTCCCATGGAGGGCTCCCGGCTAGAAGATATGCCGCGTCACCGGAGATCGTGCGGTATCCCGTTATCACCCTGACGGCCATCGCCCCCTGCGGGCTGAGCAGTCAAGCCACATTGCTGGCCGTCAGGGTCTCCGCCCATACGGGGGCCCCGTATAGGGCCATACTTCACACGATCCCCAGGTACGTAACACGTTACGCCGACCCCTCTGAGCAACGGACCACGCTGCACCCAGTCATAACCGATGTTCCACAGGAGCGGCCCTAATACCGATCCCTGTGGAACACCGCACGACACATCCTGCCGACCCTGCCCTAGCCAGCTCGGATCAGTTATGGCCCTCTCGGAAAGATAGGCCCCGACAATTCGACGGAGGTAGGGAGGCACTCCATGGTAAATAAGCGCCTCCCTAACGCAGCTCAAGGGCAACGTGTTAAAGGCGTTGGCGATGTCGAGAGACACCGCCACCACCACCTCACCCTGATTATGTTACTCTAGTAATTAAAAGAACCTTCCGCGGGGCGAAAATTATGGCTTCTGAAAGTCACTTGAGAAGTCTAGTCTATTTCACTTTTCTCCGAAAACAATCATTTTCAATTTTAGTTGCAAAAGACTTAAATTATTTCCAAGAATAGCGCTTAGGTAATAATATCAAACTTTGCGAACGAAAGCTGATTTGTAAATATGAATAATTATTATAACAACTATGCGAAAATAGATATTTGTCAAGCTTTCACGTTTTAAATATAACACAGTTTTGTGCAAAAAACGAATCTTCAAGGATGATAAATAGGAGATGTAAAGCTGCGGGCAGAAATTAGCTTCCAATTGTAAGAAACGTAAAACAACACTGTCGTCCTCCATTTGCGGCTCTTCAAAGCTCGGGCACGCCCAATGCTGAATTTAAAATAATTTTATGTAAAAGTCTTTTCATAAAAAAATACTCTTAAACGGTTCAGATGTCAAAGGTTTAGAGCTTTTACAATCAAGTTGCAGATAATAGATAAAATTCAAGGGTTTCTTCGAATGCAAACGTCATGATAAACTGGTGTTTTAACTAAGTAAAAAATCTATTGACAATAATTCAGTCTACGACCGTTTTTCTTGACTCTGAATTGAATGTTAGACTTCACAGCATACGACTGCGGTATCCTTCCGAGGCCTTACCCGGGGCTATCAACCATAGGCTGTTAGGCAGGATACGTGTGGTTTTTAGTCGGTAGGAGTCTGGCAATGACTTTCCTCACGTTATAAAGACTTCAGCACAATCAGCACGTTACCACTGCTTCAAAGGCAATGTAATCAATCAAGCGACCGTATTATGTACATTATTTACGGTTCATTTTTAAGGTGTGGAAATTCCTAAGGCTAGTCATGTGAGACTGGAAATGACTTAAACCAATCAGTCTCTACCAACCGACGAGTTCCAGGGTAACTCTTTAGAAAAAGTCCTACAAATGCAATACGGACTTTTTTTTGTACTCCTATCTACAAATGTGTAGGTAGTTAGTAGGAGCAGTATATTTCAATCCTCTGACATTTTACCGTGGGCTTACACTGGGTACCCACCCGCGGGCAAAGGAAGAGCACCGTGTGGTTTTAGTCAGTAGGTAAACGTACGGCATAACTTCCATGAGAATTTCCACGCGTAAATAAAAGAAGAATGCATATTTTTATCGTCTAGAAAATCCGACATGGATGCTATGGCGAACTCTTACCGACTTAAAACCACACGTTCTCTTCCTACTGCCTACGGTTGGGAGCCCCGGGTAAGCCCTCGGAAGGATGTCCCCAGGAAAAAAAAGTACATGTAATTTCTGTACAAAGTAGAGAGGAGAGGTAACTGTGAAAACATGAACAAAAGCATCGTTTGCGCCATTGAGAGCTATTCCGCGCTACGTTCGATAGTACATTACAATGAAAATCCAAGGGAGTTCAGCTCATTGTGACGCGCTTTGTGATTTGCAATGCAATGCGATGCAGTCCTCATTCAAAGCTTTCCATATCATTTTGAAATATTCTCTCTACTTGCTGTAAAACCTTATATTTTTCAACGACGCACAGAAAAGGTTTTAGGTGAGTACCTTACTATTGATAAATATTTTGATGATATTCAATGAGTAGATAATATAAACCTTAAACAAAATAACATACCTATATTATAAGTACATCCGTAAAATTAATATTTATTGCGATCTCTGCATAATTAAAGAATTGCTGAATATTTTAGACCGATACATCTTTCGGCAGTGAGTAATCAAATCAAAGTCAAAGTTATATCTATAATCCTTTAGTTCTATACCTTATTTATAATAATTTATAATCTGAGTCCATAATAATATAAATATCTTTTTATGTCGGTGACCAATTCGGTGCCACATCAATCTAAATACATAAATCTATTATGAGTTAAATTCGAACCATAAAATGTAACACAAAATTCTATTACGCTCTTAGTGTTTTCATAAAAGATTCAACACATTTTGACAGCGGTATGGACTGCCTGAGGCTCAATATACCCTGAAAATTTAATAGAGCAAGCCCATCGCGCGTCAAAGGACGTCAAAGTACGGCTTATCAATGTGCCTGGCTGTCGGCTATTGGATTTTATGCAAATATGTCAACAGAACTGAGGCGTGTCTACCTGAAAAGGGTATTAGATGATGGCTTAATAAATCCGTTTGAATATGTTGTGTGAAAATTACTAGGTATTAAAATTTTGTTCTGGAGCTCTGATTTAAATAGGGAATCGGGACACTGAAATAGGAGATAGGTTTTTTTATAACGTGTGCAAAATCCTACAGGGATGGGTATGCCGGACTCATAAGTAGATAGGTATTAGAAACAACGTTTTTGAACATCCTTTAAATTTTTTTAGAAGCGTTGTGAAAATCTTTATGGATGTTATGCCGGACTCCTACCGACTAAGGTCACATGGTGCCCTTCCATCTGCCGGGAGTCTCGGATATGCCCTCGGAAGGATAACCCCCGGGCTCCTTACACAACGTAGCCCCAATTGCTTAGTAATTTAATAGCTTACCAAAACCAACTAACATAGACATACCTACCTATTTTTTTTTCTTTTTTGTTTAACGTGCGGGAAAATCCTCATGTATGTTATGCCGGACTCCTACCGACTAAAAAACCTCACGTCACGCCCAACAGCCTGTGGTTGGGAGCCCCGGGGAAGCCCTCGGAAGGATGTCCCAGAACTACCTACCTACCTATTAATGGAATCTTGGTGAATATTTTTCAGAGTTTGAACTCAAATACTACTCAAGTACCTACTAAGTTACACAATTTACATTTCAGCAATTCGTGTAAAAGCAGATGAATATTTCAACACGTCACCGCAGAATTTTTCAAAGGTAAATTCGCGCCATTTGCGAGTGGCGAATACTTTTTCAAAATGGTAGTCACGTACAATATGGCCGCAACGTTTGACAGCACAGCGTTGACATTCATAATATTATTCGTAAATCTATTTATGAATCTTGTCTATGCCTGTTTTGTTTTTCGAGATTTTGATGTTAGCTGTATAGAATTGTAATAGGGTCGCGTACTCACCAACTGCAGCCTATTTAAGGTGCCAAACCAAAGAATCTAGATGGACAGTTAAAATTGTGATGGGCAAAATATGGATTGGTTACGTGAAGCAGATTAAAGCATGTGGATTTATCTTTGAAAGTAGCTGCTTAAAGATGCTAAAAATCGTACATCATCACTGCATAGTATAAAACAAAGTCGCTTTCTCTGTCCCTATATCGTCTGCTTACTGGTAAAACATAATAAATGCATTTTTTATCTAAAATGACTTATGTATGCATATACATGTAATTTTCGATGCTCTATCTACTGGCAAAACAAAATAACTGCTAGGACCGTTTAATACAAAGATACCTTAGTTAACAATATGATAAACAAGTACAGACGAATTTGAGAATGCATGGTCAATCCGAAACGAAATTGCTTTGCACTGAGAATTGACGCCACCTCTTGGATAACATTGGAAGTCAAGTATCTAGCGTTGCCGATTTTTTTGACGAATTTGAGAATGCATGGTCAATCCGAAACGAAATTGCTTTGCACTGAGAATTGACGCCACCTCTTGGATAACATTGGAAGTCAAGTATCTAGCGTTGCCGATTTTTTTAATACCTTTTTTTTTTTTTTTTTTTTTTTTATACCACTAAGGTGGCAGACAAGCATACGGCCCACCAGAAGGACCGGTGGTCACCGCAGCCTATGAACGTTTGCAACACCAGAGGTGCCACACTCGCGCTGCCGACCCTGTAAAAACCTTCTAAGACCCCTTTTGAAGAACCCCATACTGTAGGCGTTTGGGAAAACCGAGGCAGGGAGGTCATTCCACAACCTAAGCGTGCGCGGAAGAAAACACCTATCGGATCTAACCGTGCTGGAACGCACCGGACGCAGAGTGTGAGGATGAACTCCCTGTCTGTGGCGAGCGGTGCGATGATAGAACGTAGCCGTTGGCATCATATCAAACAATTCCTCAGAGCACAAACCATTGTACAGGCGATAGAACACGCATAAGGAGGCAAAGTCTCTCCTGTCGCGAAGAGGTTCTACACCAGCTGTAAGTACAGGATCGTTGACAATTCTTACAGCTCGCCTTTGCACCGAGTCAAATGGACGAAGCTGATATTCAGGTGCTCCCGCCCAGAGGTGACAGCAGTACTCCATATGCGGCCGCACTTGCGACTTATAGAGAAGCAGTGTTTGCGCCGCAGTGAAGTACCGCCGCGCCCTATTGAGCACACCTAGCTTTTTGGACGCCAGCTTTGCCTTGTCCTCCAAATGACTACGGAACTGAACGTCACTGGAGATGTCAACGCCAAGGATCCCTATACTTTTGGAGATGGAAAGAGATGTGCCCTGAAATTGCGGCGCTACAGTAATTGGGGTTTGCTTAGCGGTGAAAAAACACGCTTGTGTCTTGGAAGGGTTGAACTGGACTAGATTTTGTCCACCCCAATCGGACACTCTAGTAAGAGTAGCCTCGATTTCAGACACAAGCTGTTCACGATTTTCCTCCACTGTGTCCCGAGAGATACCGGGGCGGCCCGTGTAACAAGTGTCCCCCGTACTGTCGTCCGCATAACAATGAATGCCGTCAATAGACAACATGTCATTGATATGCAGCAGAAACAGAGTAGGGGACAACACTGAGCCTTGCGGTACTCCAGCGTTTATAGCCATGCAGTCTGAACAGCTGCCGTCAACGACGGCCCTGATGCTTCTACCGGCCAAGAAGCTGGACACCCATCCGCATAATCTCTCGGGTAGTCCATATGAGGGCAGTTTCGTAAGAAGACCACGGTGCCAGACCCGGTCAAAGGCTTTAGAGATGTCAAGGCTCACAGCTAGAGCCTCACCCTTACTCTCGATAGCCGCCGCCCATCGGTGTGTTAGGTACACGAGAAGATCGCCCGTCGAGCGACCGTGACGGAAACCGTACTGCCGGTCGCTGAGCAGGTCGTGTTCCTCAAGGTACCCCAGGAGCTGTGTATTAATTACACGCTCCATCACCTTGGATAAAAGGGAGGTGACGGCTATAGGCCTGTAATTGGCCGGGTCGGTGCTGTCACCCTTCTTGGGTACAGGATGTACATACGCGATCTTCCACGACGCCGGGACTTGTTGCATAGAATAGGAAAGTGTGAAAAGACGTGTAAGTACCGGACACAACTCTGGACCACAATGCTTAAGTACCACCGCGGGAATGCCGTCTGGCCCACTCGACTTATGAACGTCCAGAGATTGAAGCTCCCGCCGGACATTCCGCTGTGTAAATTTTACTTCCGGCATGGAAGTGCCACAACTCGGAATGCCCGGCGGTAAAGCACCTCCGTCGCTCATGGTCGAGTTAGAGGCAAAGAGATTACCCAAAAGGTCGGCTTTCTCCTTGGCACTCTGGGCCAAACTACCGTCGGGTTTAAGCAAGGGTGGTAATCCTGACCGACAGAAGTTTCCCTCGGCAGCTTTGGCAAGCGACCAAAATTCACGACTTCCTGAAGGGTAGCCTGCCAGCCGTTCGCCAATTCTGCCGACGAAATCGAACTTGGCCTTGACAATTGCTCTTTTACTGGACCTCGAGGCGGCATTTAATTTGCGTTTCACTTCAGAGATGTTTGGATCTGAATTTGCACGAGCCGTGGTCCAAGCTCTGTAGGCAGATTCTTTCTGTATTAGAGCTTCTCTGCAGAGCCGATTGAACCACGGTCGCTTTTTTGCACCTACAGGGATCCATCGGTTGGGAATGTAGCATTCCATACCCTCCAAGATCCCCTCAGCAACTGCTACAGCACAAGAATCCAGATCCTCTGAGGCAAAACAAAGCCGCCGCCACGGGTACGACGCATAGAACTCTCGCAGTCCATCCCAGTCTGCTGACTTGTAGTGCCACACATGTCGCCACTCCTTGGGCCGAGGTGGTTCAGGCCTTGCGAGAGGCACATGCGTCCGAACGACACAGTGGTCCGACGATCCTAGCGGAGCATCCACTGAAACGTTGTATCCGTCCGGACGCGTTGTCAGCAGAAGGTCCAGCAATGCACTATGCTCGTTCTCCTTGTCTGGTATCCTTGTATGGGATTTAACCAGCTGGGAGAACCCATAGGTCAAGGCAAATTCGTGAGCAGCTTTTCCCGCAAAGTCGGTGGTCCGGGAGCCCAACCAGTCAACATGATGACCGTTGAAATCTCCCAAAACCACCATCTCAGCGGAGGGACACTGCTCAATCACCCTGTCAGTCGATTGCTGCAGGTGGTCATAAAGGCGAACTGTGTCCGTATTACCGCTGTGAGACCTATACACGCACGCGTAGATCCGGGTGTGGCCCCCGTGATCCACGCGCGCCCATAACGTAGACAGGTCCCTGTCTTCGAGGCTTGTAAGACGGCGACAGCAGACATCATCCCGGACGTACATACACACCCCGGCTTTCCGCCTGAAGTTGTACTCCAGCTTGTAGCCAGGGTACATCAAGTCAGATGTGTCTTTCGGGCATGAGATCTGCGTCTCCGTCAAGAAAAAAAGGGTCGGCTTCGCAGTTTCAAGGTGGTGGTGGACTACGTTGATGTTCGCGCGCATGCCTCTGATGTTGCAAAAGTCCACTTGAAGTGTGGACGCCGATGCCGCTGTGGATACCTTTTTATTTTTCTTTTTTGCAGCCATGGTTGTTTTTTAAAAAAGGGGAATTAAGAAGGTTGAGGGGGCGCCTGTGTGCCGCTGGCGCAGGAGACTAAGCGAGGCTCCAAATCACCAAAGGCAGACAAAGGTAATGCGGAAGATTGGCACGGCGTACGGAAGGGCCCCCGGTCCCCCCCCAATGCAGTGGCCGCGTCCACTCCGGTATCCTCCTCCGGCACGACCACAGCACCAGGGACTTTACACAGGCTGCTGGTTCAGCCTCCTGGGGCGGAGATTAAGTGATCCCCAGGTTCGGGTCCCGTACAGCCTGCGGGCGGTCAGCGGTCAACCGTTTCACCGGGTCTCCCTGACCGCCGTACCAATACTCCGCGCCTCTATCCGCCAATGGAGCCAGATAAGCCTCTGGTCTCACCGTCACCGGCACAAAGTCGCCCCAATGAGCTCTGGATCCCTGCTAACCGACGGAGAACATAACCCAACCGGAGTCAGGTTACTATTACCGCGGTCTTCTGCAGGGCGGAGGTACTGCCCCAGGCGGGCTGCTCAACGAACGGAGTACCGTTATGCCCTTCCTCCTAATGTGGGCTTTTTCGTTAATCCCTAAGATATTGAATCTTAGGGATCTGATTGAAGAAGCCACTACTGTACCCTCAGGGTGTAACGTTAGCTCCATGAGAAGTAACGCATGTCCCCTAAACCCCGAGGGGGAACAATCATCAATCGTTTCGGATTGACCATGCATTCTCAAATTCGTCTGTACTTGTTTATCATATTGTTAACTAAGGTATCTTTGTATTAAACGGTCCTAGCAGTTATTTTGTTTTGCCAGTAGATAGAGCATCGAAAATTACATGTATATGCATACATAAGTCATTTTAGATAAAAAATGCATTTATTATGTTTTACCAGTAAGCAGACGATATAGGGACAGAGAAAGCGACTTTGTTTTATACTATGCAGTGATGATGTACGATTTTTAGCATCTTTAAGCAGCTACTTTCAAAGATAAATCCACATGCTTTAATCTGCTTCACGTAACCAATCCATATTTTGCCCATCACAATTTTAACTGTCCATCTAGATTCTTTGGTTTGGCACCTTAAATAGGCTGCAGTTGGTGAGTACGCGACCCTATTACAATTCTATACAGCTAACATCAAAATCTCGAAAAACAAAACAGGCATAGACAAGATTCATAAATAGATTTACGAATAATATTATGAATGTCAACGCTGTGCTGTCAAACGTTGCGGCCATATTGTACGTGACTACCATTTTGAAAAAGTATTCGCCACTCGCAAATGGCGCGAATTTACCTTTGAAAAATTCTGCGGTGACGTGTTGAAATATTCATCTGCTTTTACAGCTTTTACACGAATTGCTGAAATGTAAATTGTGTAACTTAGTAGGTACTTGAGTAGTATTTGAGTTCAAACTCTGAAAAATATTCACCAAGATTCCATTAATAGGTAGGTAGGTAGTTCTGGGACATCCTTCCGAGGGCTTCCCCGGGGCTCCCAACCACAGGCTGTTGGGCGTGACGTGAGGTTTTTTAGTCGGTAGGAGTCCGGCATAACATACATGAGGATTTTCCCGCACGTTAAACAAAAAAGAAAAAAAAATAGGTAGGTATGTCTATGTTAGTTGGTTTTGGTAAGCTATTAAATTACTAAGCAATTGGGGCTACGTTGTGTAAGGAGCCCGGGGGTTATCCTTCCGAGGGCATATCCGAGACTCCCGGCAGATGGAAGGGCACCATGTGACCTTAGTCGGTAGGAGTCCGGCATAACATCCATAAAGATTTTCACAACGCTTCTAAAAAAATTTAAAGGATGTTCAAAAACGTTGTTTCTAATACCTATCTACTTATGAGTCCGGCATACCCATCCCTGTAGGATTTTGCACACGTTATAAAAAAACCTATCTCCTATTTCAGTGTCCCGATTCCCTATTTAAATCAGAGCTCCAGAACAAAATTTTAATACCTAGTAATTTTCACACAACATATTCAAACGGATTTATTAAGCCATCATCTAATACCCTTTTCAGGTAGACACGCCTCAGTTCTGTTGACATATTTGCATAAAATCCAATAGCCGACAGCCAGGCACATTGATAAGCCGTACTTTGACGTCCTTTGACGCGCGATGGGCTTGCTCTATTAAATTTTCAGGGTATATTGAGCCTCAGGCAGTCCATACCGCTGTCAAAATGTGTTGAATCTTTTATGAAAACACTAAGAGCGTAATAGAATTTTGTGTTACATTTTATGGTTCGAATTTAACTCATAATAGATTTATGTATTTAGATTGATGTGGCACCGAATTGGTCACCGACATAAAAAGATATTTATATTATTATGGACTCAGATTATAAATTATTATAAATAAGGTATAGAACTAAAGGATTATAGATATAACTTTGACTTTGATTTGATTACTCACTGCCGAAAGATGTATCGGTCTAAAATATTCAGCAATTCTTTAATTATGCAGAGATCGCAATAAATATTAATTTTACGGATGTACTTATAATATAGGTATGTTATTTTGTTTAAGGTTTATATTATCTACTCATTGAATATCATCAAAATATTTATCAATAGTAAGGTACTCACCTAAAACCTTTTCTGTGCGTCGTTGAAAAATATAAGGTTTTACAGCAAGTAGAGAGAATATTTCAAAATGATATGGAAAGCTTTGAATGAGGACTGCATCGCATTGCATTGCAAATCACAAAGCGCGTCACAATGAGCTGAACTCCCTTGGATTTTCATTGTAATGTACTATCGAACGTAGCGCGGAATAGCTCTCAATGGCGCAAACGATGCTTTTGTTCATGTTTTCACAGTTACCTCTCCTCTCTACTTTGTACAGAAATTACATGTACTTTTTTTTCCTGGGGACATCCTTCCGAGGGCTTACCCGGGGCTCCCAACCGTAGGCAGTAGGAAGAGAACGTGTGGTTTTAAGTCGGTAAGAGTTCGCCATAGCATCCATGTCGGATTTTCTAGACGATAAAAATATGCATTCTTCTTTTATTTACGCGTGGAAATTCTCATGGAAGTTATGCCGTACGTTTACCTACTGACTAAAACCACACGGTGCTCTTCCTTTGCCCGCGGGTGGGTACCCAGTGTAAGCCCACGGTAAAATGTCAGAGGATTGAAATATACTGCTCCTACTAACTACCTACACATTTGTAGATAGGAGTACAAAAAAAAGTCCGTATTGCATTTGTAGGACTTTTTTCTAAAGAGTTACCCTGGAACTCGTCGGTTGGTAGAGACTGATTGGTTTAAGTCATTTCCAGTCTCACATGACTAGCCTTAGGAATTTCCACACCTTAAAAATGAACCGTAAATAATGTACATAATACGGTCGCTTGATTGATTACATTGCCTTTGAAGCAGTGGTAACGTGCTGATTGTGCTGAAGTCTTTATAACGTGAGGAAAGTCATTGCCAGACTCCTACCGACTAAAAACCACACGTATCCTGCCTAACAGCCTATGGTTGATAGCCCCGGGTAAGGCCTCGGAAGGATACCGCAGTCGTATGCTGTGAAGTCTAACATTCAATTCAGAGTCAAGAAAAACGGTCGTAGACTGAATTATTGTCAATAGATTTTTTACTTAGTTAAAACACCAGTTTATCATGACGTTTGCATTCGAAGAAACCCTTGAATTTTATCTATTATCTGCAACTTGATTGTAAAAGCTCTAAACCTTTGACATCTGAACCGTTTAAGAGTATTTTTTTATGAAAAGACTTTTACATAAAATTATTTTAAATTCAGCCTTGGGCGTGCCCGAGCTTTGAAGAGCCGCAAATGGAGGACGACAGTGTTGTTTTACGTTTATTACAATTGGAAGCTAATTTCTGCCCGCAGCTTTACATCTCCTATTTATCATCCTTGAAGATTCGTTTTTTGCACAAAACTGTGTTATATTTAAAACGTGAAAGCTTGACAAATATCTATTTTCGCATAGTTGATATAATAATTATTCATATTTACAAATCAGCTTTCGTTCGCAAAGTTTGATATAATTACCTAAGCGCTATTCTTGGAAATAATTTAAGTCTTTTGCAACTAAAATTGAAAATGATTGTTTTCGGAGAAAAGTGAAATAGACTAGACTTCTCAAGTGACTTTCAGAAGCCATAATTTTCGCCCCGCGGAAGGTTCTTTTAATTACTAGAGTAACATAATCAGGGTGAGGTGGTGGTGGCGGTGTCTCTCGACATCGCCAACGCCTTTAACACGTTGCCCTTGAGCTGCGTTAGGGAGGCGCTTATTTACCATGGAGTGCCTCCCTACCTCCGTCGAATTGTCGGGGCCTATCTTTCCGAGAGGGCCATAACTGATCCGAGCTGGCTAGGGCAGGGTCGGCAGGATGTGTCGTGCGGTGTTCCACAGGGATCGGTATTAGGGCCGCTCCTGTGGAACATCGGTTATGACTGGGTGCAGCGTGGTCCGTTGCTCAGAGGGGTCGGCGTAACGTGTTACGTACCTGGGGATCGTGTGAAGTATGGCCCTATACGGGGCCCCCGTATGGGCGGAGACCCTGACGGCCAGCAATGTGGCTAGACTGCTCAGCCCGCAGGGGGCGATGGCCGTCAGGGTGATAAGGGGATACCGCACGATCTCCGGTGACGCGGCATATCTTCTAGCCGGGAGCCCTCCATGGGACCTGGAAGCGAGAGCCCTTGCGTCACTGTTTAGATGGCGGGTCAAAGGCCTGCGTCTTGAGAAGTCGAGGCCCAGGAGTTCCTGCTCCACCAGGAAACCGTGGAGACATGGAAAGTGCGACTTGAGTGACCAAACGGGGGATTCGCCACAATCGCGGCCGTCAGTCATGGACGAGTGGCTGGAGAGAAGACACTGCTCTCTCCCACCGGTGGTCACAGATACTTACCGGGCACCGTAGCTTCGGTAGGTTGTAACACAGTGATGATCAGTGTTACTCACCAACTAGCGCGAGGTAGCTATGCAGAGAACTCTTTCCCAGGGCGCCTTACTACAGAGATTCCAGTGTGCGTGCAAGGGTAGGCCAGGGCTCTGACGAAAACAGTCAGGTAGGGTGTACACACATATATTTATATAACACAGAGATACACAGAGACACACAGAGAGCTTATTCACTGATAGACACAAATATCACAGGTACACAGAAGTATAGTCAGGGCTTAGGTACTAATGCTACTAAATAGACCACTGCCGCGTGAGCAGGTAACACGGGTAAGCAGCTAACTACACTTATAATTGGGTGACAATTACTGGCCTTGAGTTAAGATGAGAACAGCACAGCACGAGAATGCCACGTGGAGGCGGCTGATTCCTTTCAAAGCCCCTCGCTCGTGCAGTCCACGTGTCTTTGGGTGTGGCTCTGCCAACCGTGGACGGGCCGCTTTTCCTCGTAGTAAAAAAAACCCTGTTATGACAAGTAAACGACAAATGAAATAACTGACATCGCGACCGACGAAATTCGAACCGCTTTGCAAACAAGAAATGACACTTACCGGTATCCCGGGTGTAGGTTGAAACAGAAACTTATTCTTTCTGAGGAAAGTAGAACCTAGGCTATATTCCTCAACAAGTCCTCAGGTTTGAACAGTGCCTGCGTCAAACTATAACCTCGCAACACATGAGGTGCGCTAAATCATCAGAGCTCAACGTTAACTAAGATGTGAATCGGAAAACTTATGATGTTAGAAGAGCCCGTGAACTTCATAGCAGGGCTATTTATACCCTCACTATCGAATACTCTGGAAGACTTTAAACCCGTTTGCTACGCACAATTCCTCCGTCCATCACAAAAAACCCATAGACTAACGTCCGTTTCCTTGAGACAGCTGTTACCACAGCAAAAAAACAATGAATCGATCATGGCGCACTGACACGGTCAATTAGTATTGACCAGCCAGAGACCAGACACTGCCACTCATAGAAAATAAATGTTACAAGGTATCTGTGGCTAAGACACCGGGAAACCACGTCCGAGTGTCAGCACTGCGAGAGCCGCAGCGATGACACAGCGCTCCACCCGCTGGTGGAGTGCACGGCGTGGGCGCAACAGCGCCATGTCCTCGTGGTGGGTCTGGACGTGGACACTCTCTTGCTGGAGACCATGGTACCACCCGAGTTCCGCTGTCGGCGGCTTGGGCACCGCCGACGTGTCTTCGCCGAAGCTATCGGCCTCCATGACCGGGGGCCCTGAGGACGGTGAGAGGGTCGCGCACTGTCCTTACAGAAGCAGGCTCATTACGGCAGCGTGACGTGAGGGATTCACGCATGCCCCCCTAAGACGCGGGATAGCACCCGAACCACCCCTAGGCGAGGACGCAGTGGCGGCCGTTGGTCTGTTGGGAGTCCTGGGACATCCTTCCGAGGGCTTACCCGGGGCTGCCAACCATAGGCTGTTGGGCGTTACGTTAGGTTTTTTAGTCGGTAGGAGTCCGGCATAGCATCCATGAGGATTTTCCCTCCAAAACATAAAGAAAATCCAAACAACCTCCCAGAATTCAGCCAATTGAAACGTTGATAACGAAAGTTTTAACGTATGACAGGTTTGAGGAGATGGCTTTTTTACATGTAGAAATAACATGGAGGACTCCTACCGAATACCTAAATCATACGAAACCCATCCATTCCATCTGCCTACGGTCGGGTAAAGCATCGTGGGGTACCAGTGTATTCCACATGTGGTACCGCGAGAGGGTTAATTTATTAACTTTCTACGTACATACATACATATACTCACTCCCTTATCCCGAAGGGGTAGGCCCACATTTTACCTTATAGTTTTATGTCCCACGGGTGGTGACCCTATTGCCGTTTGAAATGGTCAGCCGCAGGTCGTGACGCCCCGTAGTTGAAAATTTTCAAGGCGCCAATGACGCCTTCAACAGGGCATTCAACTGGCGATTATCATTTTACTAAAAAACCGGATTTCTTTTCGAGTTTTCCTTCTCTACTACGCAATGGATCGTTTTGCGGAAGTGTTCTCTTAGTCGCCTCTAGGGAATGCAATCCCGCAACACAATTGTAATCCTGGTATTTGCGGGACTGAGAGATCTCAGTCCCGCGGGATCCCGGTATTTGCGGGATCTCTGAATTTGCGGGATTTCTGAAAGTCATTGAGAAAAGAATAGATTCTATATCATATATGCATCTAGAACTGAAAAATAGTCGCGCCTTAATCTTCGAAGGCGTAGGCAGAGGCATATTATAATATATAACGATAATTGGCGCAAACGCCAATTTGAATAAGATAAACGGAGAAGAACCTCTTTTCGTTCGGTGTGCATGATCGCGCATTCCAAACTGATTTAGACTATTTTTTTTAGCTTTCCCCACAAAGGGATATTTCGGCAAAATCGTATAATTATAAAATAAAAAAACGACAAAACAAAAAAAAATTGCTCCGCTCCAGCTAAAAAAATAGTCTTAATCGGTTAGGAATGCGCACACCAAACGAAAAGAGGTTCTTCTCCGTTTGTCTTATTCAAAATGGCGTTTGCGCCAATTTTCGTTATGATATTCGTGATTATGAGGTCAAAATACGTCATTACACAAAATTTCAGATTGATCGACGGTATGTGCTTTTCGGAAGTTTACTCATAAAATGGGTAGTTTTGGCATTACTTTAAAAGTGCGCAAAAACATAACATGACAAAATTCTTGTCTGCCAAACGACTCCTAACTTTACATGTCAGATAGCCAGCAAGCAATGTACGAGATAATTGAATACTTTTCTAACTGTTTATAGTACAAGAAAAGTCAAATCTCCCTGATTAAATCACTAAAAACAAATAAGTACGTTATTAGGTTATATATTACGTCACAATTACAAAAAACTTACTCAAACCGAATCAGTTTGCGCGCTTCCGCTTAAAGAACAACACATGGCGTTTACCTTTGCACAGTCCCGCTAATCCCGCAGGATCCCGCACGATTTACGTGCGGGACTGGTCCCGCAAAAATAGTGCGGGATCCCGGTATTTCGGGATCCCGGTATCCCGGTATTGCATTCCCTAGTCGCCTCTTACGACACCTTCGGGATGAATTAGGGTGGCAACATTTTGTACTCTTTCCGGTCGCCCACACTTCATCACACACATTAACCATGTGATGATTGATGTCGACGCGATTTTAGCCCTTACGCTGAAACTCGACTTTGCATCTTCTTAATCGAAAGGAGTGCTTGAAAGAAAACTTAGAGTTAATATACTCTCGCAAGATGGACAGTCGACATATGAGCCTACTGGATGCGGGCTGCACAATACCACAAAATAGTAAGGTACAGAACGCCATCTCATGTAGGTAAGTACTTTTTTTTTCAGACCTCCCTATGCTAAGCACACTCACATACAAATCAGTATCGAAAACATTTTGCGACAATACTGATTGTAATGACGATCTTTGTAGGAGGCGTCCATGCGTCACTCAGATGAGGGTGTCAGCTAAGATGATTATAATCTGTACAAAAAAAACTGTGAAAACAATGTAATTATTCCTTTATTGCCTCATTACTTTTAGACTTAGACCATATAACACGGGACTAGCCTTTGCGAACCACCGCATACAAAAATATTCTGCCAGTTTTCATACAAATGAAGGGGGAAACACAAAGACATATAAAATTTCATTGCATTTAAAAATGTATTTTTCGACAAACGCGTAATGGCTGTTGTGTGTTAATTGTTATTGTACAGTCAACTACAATGTAATGTACTAGTTTAATCATATAAAATGATGTACTGATGTACAGGCTTTTCATAAAGCCAAAAGACCAAATGGTCATGTGCAATGGCAGAAAACAATGCTTAAGTAAGGCGCATCCTGTGGTTAGATGATCTAAGCTTTTAGACATCCTCAGCGAAACTGTGACACTGAGACGGGAGAGATTAAAAAAGTTTTGAGCGAAAAAAACGTTGTGCCGCTATATTTTAATTTACAGGACATTGTAATTAGGGGTGGTAGTGTTGTTTTTAGGGTTCCGTACCCAAAGGGTAAAAACCTCTCCTTCTGTCTCTCGTCTGTCTGTCCTTCACGAGGCTGTATCTCAGGAACCGTGATAGCTAAAGAGCTGAAATTTTCACAAATGATGTATTTCTGTTGCCACTTTATTATAACAACAAATACTGAGTAAAAACTCGAAATAAGGGGATTAAGGTGGGCTCCTATACAACAAGCGTGATTTTTTGCCGGTTTTTGGTACCGAACGGAACGGAACCCTCGGTGCGCAAGTCCGCCTCACACTTGGCCGGTTTTTAATTGATTCTGCTTTGTACAGAGTGCTCTATCAATGCCTCTGGTGTGAAAACCAGATGAATGTTTTACAGAAACGAGTTCCAAAAATGCTAATTTTGTGTTCAGAAATGACTTTAAAAAAATAGAAAAATACTCGTTAGGCTTTAAAGGGTTTGCCTTATTTACTGTCCCTCGTAAATCAAAGTTTTAGGCCGGAGTGGTTTCGTGTTATTTACTGTGAACGTATCGTAGGCAAAGACTTCTATATAAACTGAGGTAGACGCGCCGTACTCTAACAAACGAGATTTCAAAAGCAATCCTCAAACACACACATCGCTAAGACTACACTCACTTAAAAATAATATTTACGTTGTCACCACAATAGCAATACACGAATAGAACAAGAGTAGGTAAAAGAGAAGGCGTATGGACTCCGATTGCAAGCCAAGTACCTACTCTCGAAGTTTTGAGTCACAACAGTGCGAGCAACGCTGCTAATTAGCTCAGTTTATAGGTTTCAAAAATCGGTGCGTAGGGCATGTCTACCTCAGTTTATATAGAAGTCTTTGATCGTAGGTAGGTATAAATAAAATGCACGATATGTATGCGAGAAGACGCAGGTTCGAATTCTGCTCGAAGCCGATTCTTTTTAGCGTTCCGTACCCAAAGGTAACTATTATTTAATCTGTGCCCAAAGTGGTAAAACAGGACCCTTTGTCGTCCGTCTGTCTGTCCGGTTTTTGTTGCGGAACTCTTTGTGCGCGAGTCCGACTCGTACTTGGCCGGTCTTATCAATTTATTTAAAAATTATGATTGAGTTAGCATCACTGATCTGTATTATTACCACTTTACCACTGGATTGGCTGTCTCATACAAATGACAGCGAATTATTTGTGCCGATTTGAAACGCCTCTAGAGTTGGTTCAAGGAACTAAATCTGACGTATCATGCAAATGACTTCCCGTATCGCGCCGGGAATTACGAATTATTTTGTAATTTAAGGACTTTTGTGCAGTTTAGTGAGGGTTTGTGTGGTTACAAAAAAGCAATAGACATGGTGAAATGGTGAAATGTGTGTTTTGCAAAATTAGCTTCAAAAAAGGGAGCAACATTAGATTTCACAGGTAAGTTGAATTTTTTTAATTTTATCATTAAATCAACCTGACCTACATGTAAAATGCTTGATTATTTACAAAATATGTCTTAGAATAATATATAGGTGAGATTAAATTATTTTTAAGCACAAAAATAGGATTTTAATTTCGTTTAGTGATGTCCATGTTGTCGTATCGATAAACTTGATCACGGTATGATGTGTTAGAAAACTTTTGTTTATAAGAAATATGTCTAATAATGGTATCATTTTACATTACATATGGTCACGCCTTCATCCCCGAAGGGGTAGGCAGAGGCATACTATATGCCCACATTTCACCATTTTAGAATTTGTCCCACGTAACAATTGGTGAGCCGTATTGCCGTGTTAAGATGGACAGGCGCAGGTTGTGACTGCCCGCTGTTGAAATTTTTCAAGCCGCCCAAAAAGGCCTTGCCATTTTATTGACAACCGGGACCAACTGATTAACGTGCCTTCCGAAGAACGGAAACGCTCAAATAAATGTGACAAAGTGGTCACCAGAATGGTCACCCATCCAAGGACTGGCCATAGTGAAAGTTGCTTACTGCAGTGATTATTTACAGAACACTGAGTCCGCGGGGCCACGAGCGCTTCAATATGGTATCAACCAAACAAAATCTTATTAGTAATATTTATTTAACTTATTTTCTGACATTAACTTGTGTGGGTAATACTTATCTACTACATAATGTTTTTACTCTATTGATGTATGTTTATTTTATTGCAGATTTCCAATTGATCCAAAAATCAGAAGTGCATGGCTTGGCAACATGGGAGCCCATAACTGGACCCCAAATTCAAGCGGTCGTTTGTGTTCTAATCATTTTGATGTTAAATGTTATTATAAGCATTACACAAGAACTTCCCGGTTAATAAATAGTATACCGTCCGCTAGTGTACCATAGTTTTACAATAAAGTGTAGAATAAATAAATGATTAATAAAATCACGTTTATTTTTATTTTTTTATACACATAACTCCCTTTATATTTCTATGGCGCATTATATATATATACGCTCACTTCGTGGTAAAATGGACAATGATAAATGCATCAAATTAACTGAAGTATATGAAAGCCACAGACACTTATGGGATCCACGTTCACCGCACAATGATCTTTGTCTGTCTGCCTTTTATTCTTTTTGTAGGGATTCGTTATTACTAAAGCTGCAGCGAATTGGCATACGTCACCCATGGTAGCTAGTAAGAAACTATAGAAATTCGTTGCTCAGCTTGAGGTACGCTGCCGAGTTGCTGATTAATTTGGCCCAAGTGGAGATGCATGTAATTTCCCCAGCACGCGGCACGCTCAGATTGAGGCAGCTCGCCCCGCGGCTGCTCAAGTGGAGATGCGCCTTAATACCTCTCTCAATCTCTTCAACAAAAGTATTTTCCTGCAATTTTGCGTCACGAGTATGCCAAATTGTAGGTAAATATTATTTCATTTAGGTAGGTATACTAGACACCAACTTAAACCACCCTTATTAAGAGCAATATTCATTAAAGCGTCGATAGCTTAGTGGTTAAGAAGACTGACTGCCTTGCGATCGAGAAGACCCGGGTTCGAATCCTGGCCACTCCTAGCACAAGCAATTTCGCTTAGTTGGAGAAGTTAAAGGGAATATTCGTAATTTCGGTTGGTAATATTCTTATATTAAACAAATTATAAACAAAATTAATTTTAAAATATATATACTAAAAATGTTTTCATTTAAAATTAAATCTATCGATACGCGTCAGTTCAAAAAAGTTTGGCACATCACTAATTTTAGTTCTCTGAACCAGCGCTGCTGATTTCAGCGCCACAATGGCGAGAATTAAGAGGGCATAACTTTAGTTTGACAGCCACCTATCCAGTGTGGTAATAATACAGATCAGTGGTTAGCATACTAATTGCCTTTCAAAATTTATTTCTAAAGTCTCAGATTCCTGGCAGGCTGGTTACCATTGCTGTCTCGTCTTCAGGTTCGAATGCCAATCCGCGTCTTTGGGGGTTGGTTCGGGTGTTTTCTTGCTTCTTGGGGCTTGTGGCGCACGTACTTCTGCCTGAGGATGAAAGCCGTCGTCAGGCCCCCGGTCATGGAGGCCGATAGACTTGGGTGAAGACTAGCCTGCGGCCTTAACTGCAGACTGCGGAATTCGAGTGGGATAGTTCTCTCACGCTCCTTCCCGACAAACCTCCTGATCGAATAAGTAAGAGAAATCCTTTCGGGCCATCATGTTATAGGTATTTGCGAAAAGTTCAAATCTCGAAATGTAGAATTTCCCAAAATCTAAACATATAATAAAATGATAAAATGTTTAAAAAAAATCTCGCTGGGTGAGGGTGTTCAACATAAGATACCGAAGCCGAAAATACAGTTAGAATTTTTTTTGTCTGTTAGTTCGTTTGTCTGTTTGCTAATTTGCTTTGCTTTGTCCGGAAGGATCTCGAAAAGCACTTAATAGATTTGATTCAAATTTTGCGCAAATTCTAACTAAGGATAGGGTCTTCAAATAGGCTATATATTATCACGCTACATATCCTAGGGGCTAAGCAGAGAGCGATCAAATTGGCATTATAACGTAATTTTTACGCGTACGAAGTCGCAGGCAACAGGTAGTGTTGAATAAAGTCCCTTTTTGGAGAAACCTTTGTGGTCGTTGGAGTCGTAATTACGAGCTTACGAGATTAAAGCGTTAGAGTAGGTACCTACCTAAATAATAATTTATTCTACACAATTAGTTATATTGCGTGTACGCACCTCACTCCCAAAATTAAATATGGCGGTTATATTTCCCGCCAAAAAGCAATTAGGCCGGAATAATTACGTAATGACCCTTAGGAATGTATTCGCGGTATGCTTTAATTTCAGGGGTTATTCAAAATTACCTTCGCAACTTGATAATAGACTTTTGGATAAATTACTTTCTTCCTTATTACCAAAAAGTTTGTTCTAAAATACTACCTATACCAAAGACGTATCATATATAGACACGTTATACACGAACATTGCGGCTTTCAAAAACAGCTAAACTTTTATAAATTTGAAAAAAGAATTCTATAAATTATCTGTGGTAGCATGCATAAAGTCAATATCAGAGGAATGTGGGGAAAACGGAAACTTGAATTTCACTGACTGAGACATAATATGGTTAATGTATTTACGAGTAAAGTACGTAGATAATATTTAAATTTATAAAATGTTAATGTAGTTTATCGTATTAGTAATTATTAACGTAATTTAAGTCATAAAATAAAAATATAACAATATCATACAGAAACATTTATTTAATAAGTATCTAATAGTTTAGTACCTAGTAAGTAATCCAAATATTTGTAATTTAAATCATTTTAATAATCTTAATATTATTATCTTATTTTTATGTATCATTATTTTTTTAAAGAAATATTATTTTAAAGAAAAAATACCTAAATAAAAAAAATATTCAAATAGCAAAATAAAACATTAGTACAAAATCTCCCCGATGTCCCCTTACGGGTCGCGGGCGCCAAACCACAGACTATAGAGTACATTTCCCTTCTGCATTCAATAAGATTGCCGCCATTTTATCGATCCGAGAAAATGAAATAATAGTATTATTTCTATTGTACTAACGCATGAAATGACACGTTTTTATATTGAACAGTTGCTGTGTAGCTTGTGCATCATCTGAAGATACATGAAGGCATGTTTTTTTCGAGTTTTCTTGACTTACAGAATTTAAAACAGTGCTAATAGAACTTTCGCTAACCCTACAGCCGCGTTACAGATTTTCAGGTAATTACCTTCTTTACGTGTTGCCATTTTCAAGTGTCTATAACGTATCTATAGTTTTCATATCATTGACCTATACCCAAAGACGTATCATATATAGACACGTTATACACGAACATTGCGGCTTTCAAAAACAGCTAAACTTTTATAAATTTGAAAAAAGAATTCTATAAATTATCTGTGGTAGCATGCATAAAGTCAATATCAGAGGAATGTGGGGAAAAAGGGAAACTTGAATTTCACTAACTGAGACATTGGTTAATGTATTTACGAGTAAAGTACGTAATATTTAAATTTATAAAATGTTAATATAGTTTATCGGATTAGTAATTATTAACGTAATTTAAGTCATAAAATATAAATATAACAATATTATACAGAAACATTTATTTAATAAGTAATAATTAGTACCTAGTAAGTAATTCAAATATTTGTAATTTAAATCATTTTAATAATCTTAATATTATTAGATATATTATTTTTAGGTATCATTATTTTTTTAGGGGTGTAGTGGGGCCTACCAACACCTTCGGGCCCAAGTCAACCTCACGTGCAAGCTCGTGCACCTGCTGAACAACGGACGAGGCTCTGACGGCGGCGGTCCATTTCAACACGGCGATGGGCTCACCACCTGTTACGTGGGACCGAATTGTACACGGTGAAATGTGGGCCGGTATAGGCCTCTGCCTACCCCTTCGGGGATAGAGGCGTGAGTATATGTATGTATGTATGTATGTATTATTTTTTTAAAGAAATATAATTACTAGTGTCCGACCGAAACTGGTTTTCCAGCCGAAACCGAAACCGAAACCGAACTTTCGGCCCCAGGGTCAGTTTCGGCCGAAACCGAAACCGAAACCGAAACTCACGTGTTCATATTGAAAAAAAAAAAAAAACAGCCAAGTGCGAGTCGGATTCCCGCACAGAGAGTTCCGTTACAAAAATTGGGCACAAAAATTACGTTTGTTGTGTGTGGATGCTTTTTTTTCTGATTTTAGTAGGTATTTTTTGTTATGAAGGGCTCGTGGCCCCGCGGACTCAGTGTTCTGTAAACGATCGCTGCAGTAGGTAAGCAACTTTCACTATGGCCGGTCCATGGATGGGTGACCATCCATGTGATCACTTTGTGACAATTATTTGAGCGTTTCCGTGCTTCGGAAGGCACGTTAAGCCGTTGGTCCCGGTTGGCACTAAAATGGCAGTCGTTAAGCTAAGTTGAAGGCTTTATTTCAACAGCAGGCAGTCACAACCTGCGCCTGTCCATTTAAACACGGCAATACGGCTCACCACCTATTACGTGGGACAAATTATACAAAGGTGAAAAGTGGGCATATAATATGCCTCTGCCTACCCCTTCGGGGATAAAGGCGTGACCATATGTATGTATGTATGTATGTATTTTTTGTTATAGCTGCAACAGAACAGGGTGGCTGTGTCTCTTCGACATCGCCAGCGCTTTCAACACCTTGCCCTGGAGCTGCGTTTGGGTGGCGCTTATTTACCATGTAATGCCTCCATACCTCCGTCGAATTGTCACGGCCGATCTTTGCGAGAGGGCCATAACTTACCCGAGCTGGCTAGGGCAGGGTCGGCGAGATGTGTCGTTCGGTGTTCCTAGGGATCGGTCGTAGGACCGCTTCTGTGGAACATCGGTTACGATTGGGTGCTGCGTGGTCCGTAGTTTAGAGGTGTCGGCGTAATGTGTTACGTGCGTAACGTGTTACGACGACACCTTCATTACAGCGAGAGGAGCAACGCACCGAGACGCAGCCCTAAAGTCATCCAGTTTACATAAAGTGGGCGTCAGACAGCATCGGCATCGAGCTCTCGATGACTATCTGGGGCTCGTACTCGATAGCCGGTGGAACTTCGGATACCATTTCCGAAGTTTGGTCCCATAACTGAGGCCCCCCTACCTCAGTTATGGGACCAAACCCGCACTCTCATGGTTGTTGCCCAATATCAGGAGACCTAACGTTCCCTGCAGGAGACTGTACCTTGGCATAGTGCAGAGCGTGGCCCTATACGGGGCCCCCATATGGGCGTAGATCCTGATGACCAGTAATGCGGCTAGATTGCTTAGCCCGCAGAAGGCGACGGCTGTCTGGGTGATAAGGGGATACCGCACGATCTCAGTTAAGGCGGCATGTCTTCTAACCAGGACCCCTCTATAGGACCTGGAAGCGAGGGCCCTTGCGTCATTGTTTCAATGGCGCAAAGAGGCGCTGAAGCCATATGCCTCTTCCTGTGAGCAAGTCATGCTCGTGATAGAGACGGCGGGGAGGAAGCGGGAGAGAATTCTACCACCCGAGTTTCACAATCCGTGGCGGCGCCTTATACTATCAGCCTCCATGACCGAGGGCCCGAGGACTGTGACGGGGTTGCTCACCGTCCTTACAGAAGCAGGCCTTAGATGATAGCGTGACGTGAGAGATTCATGCACGCCCCACTCGAGAAGCGGGATAAGAACTGAACAACCCCCTAAAGACGCGGCCGCAGTATGCATCATTCCGAGGGCATACTCGGGGCTCATAACCGTAAGGTACGATACGCGTGGTTTTTAGACGGTAGGACTACTGTACAGTGAAAATTTTAGGCCTCTATCTCGCACGGTTCCAGCGATACAACCTCGTGACTAATAGACAGACGGACGGAAGGCTAGACCTGAAGTCTCGTTAATAGGGTCCCGCTTTATCCCTCCGTGCGAGAGTTGGACTCGCACTTGGCCGGTTATTTTTTCAATAGGTGCAGCAAGTTCTACCAAGTGCCATCAATCAATGGTATTAATCTTCTCAAGTGTTCATTTTAGAAATATCTCCACCTAAAGATGAGTTTCTTTTACTTGTGGAATTACGACAAAAAATCACGTATGTTGTATGGGAGGCCCCCTTTAATATTATTAATTTGTCTATTTTTATCATTTGTTGCTATAGCGGCAACAGAAATACATCATCTGTAAAATAAATAACTGTCTAACTATCACGGTGCAACAGACAGACAGACGACCAACGAAGTCAACGGAACCGACAACAAAGGGGTAGGGTTATGTAATGCCCTCCTAGATCACCTTTTTAGGTTTCCGTAAAAATTGTATTGTTATAACTATTGATTGAAAGTCCTTTGTAAATCTTCGGTTAGTGACATATTAACTGGTTGGGTTGACCCCAACCACGTCACAAGCAGAGCTAGGCACTCAAAATTCATGAACACGTGAGTTTCGGCCCGGCCGAAAGTTTCGGCCCATTTTGGCCGAAACCGAAACTGCGGCCGAAACTCGATTTTTTGGCCGAAACTGGCCGAAACCGAAACCGAAACCGAAACTTCGGTCGGTCACTAATAATTACCTAAATAAAAAATATTCAAATAGCAAAATAAAACATTAGTACAAAGATTTTTAATATTTAAAGCAATTAGTATGCTAACTTTTTCATAATATTTTAATATAAAGTGAAAAAAGACAACTTGGCCCAGACGGGACTTGAACCCGCAACCTTCGCCTAATCCAGGGCAATGCTCTAACCAATTGAGCTACGGGAGCCGTACTGATACAAGTTGAAATTCTTCACCTTAATGTAACCGCCATTTAAAATCTCCCCGCCTTCCCCTTACGGCTCGCGGGCGCCAAACCACAGACTATAGAGTACATTTGATTCGGCGGGAAACTTTCAGACAAGCATTACATTGTGTTTTAATAATTTTTCAAAACTAGTGTAATTTTGAGTGTTTATGTGTAATTTATGGTGGACTAGCTGTTCCCCGCGGCTTCGACCGCGTAGAAGTTGTTATCGCGTAAGAGTCATTATATCGTAAAATCATAACCCTCCTTTAGCACAGTCGGTTAAAAAGTAGCCTATGTCCTTCCCAGGGCTTCGAACTATCCCTGTACCAAATATCATCTCAATCGCTCCAGCCGTTTAGGCGTGAAAGCGTAACAGACAGACAGACAGACAGACAGATAGACAGACAGACAGACAGACAGAGTTACTTTCGCATTTATAATATTAGTAGGGATTATTAAACATAAAGGTTCGACAACGTGCAAAAGTGTTGGAAGGTGATAAAGCGCAGTGAAACGCGAGTTTTTAGGTTTGTCGACGAATTCCACAGCAAGCCCTAGTAAGGTACCACCGCCTTACTAGAGTAAAAGTTAGTCCAAACTTGGACATACATGAATACGCTGCTCATATGAAGAATCATAATATGAAAATGATTTATATTTTCACAATGAAATTTACTTGACTTTGGCATACTCTCAAACCGAGAAAGTCCAAGCACAAGAAGAAAAAAAGAAAAAAAAAAAAAAAGAGTACATTTTCCTTCTGCATTCAATAAGCTTGCCGCCATTTTATCGATCCGAGAAAATAAAGTATATCTATCTATGTGTTAAGTTCTCATTATAACAAATCAATCAAGCCGAAACACAAGGTAACTGCTGTAAATCGTTAAGGAATTCCCTCGACTGTGAATTGCCCTCGATTTCTCCTGGATCCCAACATCAGATCCTGATACCCTGGATATGGGACCACCTCAGAAGTAGTCTTTTTCAAACAATTTTTTTTTTCAATATCCAATCGCCGACGTACGAATAATACGAATTGAGAACCTCCTCCTTTTTTGAAGTCAGTTAAAAACTAAAGCACTGAAAGTAGGACATGAGGGCATACAACAATGCGACCAATACAAGGGGAGTAGACATGAGTAGATGTTTGATCTCCTATAGTTACATAATCTCTCTGTCATTATTATGCCGTGGGGGGAAATCGTTTTCTTATACACCACTACAAAAGGCTGTCACTATGGAACTTACATTATGAAACAATTAAAACAATAATTTACACTCTTTCATTTAGACATACATTAAATGTACATATTTATTTCATACTAGCTGACCCTCGCAACTTCGTTTACGTCACATAAGGTTTTCGAAAGGAGAGGTACTTTTTCATCAGGCTCATCAAGCAGTGTGTGAAACCGCCCTGTTTGCTTAATCATAAAAGAGCTTAAAGATTAAGTCTATTCTAAAACAATTCAGTCCCCGCCTTCGGCGCGGACTGATTTATTTTACAATAGCCTTAATCATTAAGCTCTTTTATGATTAAGCCAACACGCCCGTTTAGAGTTACCTTCACATTCAAAGGAACCCTTGAGTTCTAGGTTTTGCGAAAGTTGAAATGTCTCTAATTCCTGAACTACAAAATCCTCAACATTAAAACTTGTGTGAAACAATCCTTAAAGTACTCCCTTTATAACACTAAAAAAAAATTTGGAATTGGACCACGCATTCAGAAGTTACAACTAAAAACCGTTTTGCCTTTCATCCTCTCTCCCAAAGGAACCGCGCAAAATATCGGGATCAAAAGTATCCTAGAACCTTCCTCGGATTATAAGCTCTGATTGTACCAAGTTTCAATCAAATCGATTGAGTAGTTTCGGCACGATACTTATTCGGGATACAGACAGACAGACAGACATGAAAATTTTAAATTACATTTTCGGCTTCAGTATCGATTAGAGAACGCCCTCCAATAAAATTTTCCAAATATCTTCCATGTACAGACTCTCGACCCTCAACAGTTTTATTATATGTATAGACTAGCTGACCCTCGCAACTTCGTTTACGTCACATAATGTGCACGAAAGGAGAGTTAATTCTTTATCAGACTCGTTAAGCACCGTGTGAAACGGCCCTGTTTGCTTAATCATAAAAGAGCTTAAAGATTAAGGCTATTCTAAAACAATTCATTTACAACAATTAAAGGAATTATTTTACAACAGCCTTAATAATTGAGCTCTTTTATGATTAAGCCAACACGCCCGTTTAGTTTTACCCTCTCATTTAAAGGAACCCTTGAATTCTAGGTTTGGCGAAAGTTGAGATGCCTCTAATTTCTGAACTACAAACCTCTCAATCTTGAAACTTGGGTCGAAAAATCCTTAAAGTACTCTCTTTCCAATACTAAAAAACATTTGAAATGGCATCACACGTTGAGAAATTACAACTGAAAAACAATTTTATCTTTCATCCCCTCTCCCGCAGGAACCACGCAAAACTTCGGGATCAAAAGTATCCAAGAATCTTCCTCGGACTATAAGCTCGGAATGTTCCAAGTATCATTCAAATCGGTTCAGTAGTTTCGGCGTGATACTTATTCGGGATACAGAACGACAGACAGACAGACAGACATGAAAAGTTTAAATTACATTTTCGGCTTCAGTATCGATTAGAGAACGCCCTCCAATTAAATTTTTCAAAATATCTTCCATGTACAGACTCTCGACCCTCAACAGTTTTATTATAAGTATAGATACCATTTGGAGTACGCTTTAACAGAGAGAAAAGTCTCGGTACGGGTGCCTCCCGATAACAACTGAAAAAGGGCTCGAGCCCAAAAGAGTCGGTTACATACAAACAAACAAGCGAACAAACATACAGGTGAAATTAATAAAAGCGTGTTAAAAACCTTTTTGGTTTTATGCGGTTCTGTATAATGACATTATGAAATAGGAAATTTAATTAATTTTGAAAAGGCTCGTTTATCTTTCAGAGAACCCAAATAGCGCGAAAAAAGGTGCTTCGAAAATGGAGAAGGAACTTGAATAGGCAGTTACATAATTACATGAAAAAACTGTTTTTAATCTTTGATTATATACACTCTAGATTCCGCGTCGCCCCGTAATCACTCCAACAAAAACTGCCGCGCTAACGCATGCTAGTGTGGTGCGTGTGTGTGCATTACACTCGCCTTAATAGTGACACAAATTAGAGATAGTACAGATGGAAAACTCATGTAGGGTAAACCACCCAATCATTGGCACTCCTCCAATTAATGGCACTTTAGAGTATATTGCCCATTTCTAACAGAAAAATAATACTATTTTACTTTTTAATGCATACCTTGAATTGAATTACTTGAATTACCTACAACTACATAATTGGCAACATTGAACTGAAATAAACTTCGTTTCCCTTGTTTTTTCGAAATATACTCTTAACTAAAGTGCCAATAATTCATTCTACGAGTGCCAATAACTGGGTGGTTTACCCTATGTACTTTTCTTTCACACCTACCCTCTGCTACACACACTTGCGCACAAATCAGTATCGAAAATTTGGTTGAGGACCGCCTGACCTCGTGTCTGTGAATGATTTGTTTATGTGTGCGTAGCCTGTGAATGAGCTGAACTGATGTGTGAGCTGATGTGTGCGTAGCCTCAGCGAATTTAGTATGTAGGTTTCCATCTGTAGGTACTATCTCTAATTTGTGCTAGTGACGCGCGCCGGCCAAAGGCACTTCCCATTTTTTTCGGGAACTAAACATGCAAAAATTTCGTTCATAGGTGATCAAAAAATTTAAATAATATATAAAATGGAATTGAAATGTCTATCTGTATGATAAAGTCAGACATTTTTAGATGTATCTAGATACGCGGAAGTCAAGTTAAGTAAAAAAAACTGGTGATATTTACATTTATATCTCTTTATAGCCCTCTAATACTTGAAACGTATTTTAGCAAATGATATATAATAAAAACTATCGATACGTTTACTCACTCTCATACGTGGTGGATGCAACCGAAGTTGCGTGAAGCAGCAGGCATTATGTATACCTAACAAGTAGGCGTGCAAGTTAATACTGCGTACAGAATGTAGCGCCATATTTCTTTTGCGGGCAATTGTATTCGAATGTCGACAGCCATAACAGGTTGGTCAGTAAATAAATTTAAAAAACTTATAAAATGTAAATTGTGCAAGCAAGCATAATACGGAATAATAAGGTATCCTAAATATGTGTTATTCCAGACTATAATCGATCGCAGTACCAAATTTCAGTCAGACCCGTGCAGCCGTTAGAGCGTGATTGTGTAACAAACATCCAAATTCACAATGTATATATTACTAGCTGATGCGCGCTGATTCGCCTGCGGGGTTGGTACCCATTCCCGCTTCCCGTGGGAACATTTTCCCAGGATAAAAAGTAGTATACCTATGTGTTATTCTAGACCAGTGATGGGCAAAGTACGGCCCGCGGGCCAATTCCGGCCCGCGAAAGCATTTAATCCGGCCAGCCTACAGTCTTGCGACATAAATAGTAGGTATATGGCCCGCGATAAATATATTTTGACGGTCCAGAAGTATTATTAAGATTCTACTTGGTAGAACAATAGACGCATAGGTGAAGAAGCCAGCTAGCAGAAAATTATGGCAATGTTTACGTCGTCGTCGTATGTGTGAACAGACTTTTACAACCATGAAATTTCGGAAAACCTCAAAGAGAATCCTATATTCTGGCCCACCTCTGAAATTTATTAATTTTTGTGGCCCCCCATTAAGAAAGTTCTAGACTATACTCTATCTCTGTACCTTTCAGCTAGGGCCATTCAGCCGTTATAGGGTGATTGAGTAACAAACATCCAAACATCTAAACTAAACATCTTGACATATTTTAATTTTTTCACTAAATAATATTAGTGGGATTTGTATAAGTAAGTTATAGATATAGTGTATATATGTGTATATATAGTTATAGATATAGTGTAGATTTGTATAAGTAAGTGTAATTCACAAGATTAATTTATTTTGTGCTTTTTTAGTTAAATAGTCAAAGTTTTTAGTGCTTATTTTTATTTTTTTACTTACTATCTGATTTAATAAAAGCTTGTTTGTTAAAATGATTCTTTTTATAATTTAAGTAATTTATGTATTTCATAAATGATTAGTGTCTATGTAGTAGGTAGGTATATAGTCCAATCCTTTCCGATCTGGCAATATTGTAAACATGTCATGTTTTGACAATCGTTGTCTAAGACAGGTGAGTAGAAAAATATAGTATGACAAATCATTGAATTTTTTACTCACCTGAGTAGGTATTTTAAATGAAAATAAACTATCATAAAGACTTCTTTATGATAGCTTTTTTTTTTTTGTTTACCGTTAGGGAAAATCCTCATGGATGTTATGCCGGACTCCTACCGACTAAAAAACCTCACGTCACGCCCAACAGTCTATGGTTGGGAGCCCCGGGTAAACCCTCGGAAGGATGTCCCAGGACTCCCAACAGACCCACGGCCGCTACTGCGGCCTCGCCCAGGGGTGGTTCGGGTGCTATCCCGCTTCTAAGGGGGGGCGTGCGTGAATTGTCTCACTCACGTCACGCTGCCGTCATGGGCCTGATTCTGTAAGGACGGTGAGCCGCCCTGTCACCGTCCTCAGGCCCCCGGTCATGGTGGCCGATAGTCCTCGGCGAAGACACGTCGACGGCGCCCAGGCCACCGACTGCGGAACTCGGGTGGGAGAGTTCTCTCCCGTACCCGTCCCGCCGCCTCCTTCACGAGCATGACCTGCTCGCAGAAGGAGGCGGCGCATTCTTTATGATAGTTTATTTTCATTCAGTGTTCTTACAAAACAGTGTTCTTACAATCATTTCGAGACCAAATAACTCTATTTGGTCTTGAAATGATTGTAAGAACACTGTCTGACTCGGATACTGGAATATAATCAGGATGAATACTCAATTGCAACTAACTATGGATATACAGGGTGAATTTTTCAAAAGGGATTGGATGGCCAAATCCGAAACTATAAGGAATGGCGAAAAATGCTTAAAGGAGTCTCGAGCCCGATTTTGATGAAACTTAAAATCTCATCATTAGATTTTTGAAAAACCAATAATCCTAGCTGGAAATCGAACCTATTGATTTTGAAAAATAAAACACACCCTATATTATTACACCATGCGATAGTGTTGCTATTAAGGATCTTATTCTGGGAAGTAATAACATGCGGCAAACTAAAGGAAGGTGCTCATCTTTAACATAATACAATTTATTTTTCTAACGTTAACCGATTAATTGGACAAAATGTAGACCATTGCTTTCAATACATAGCTGGATTCGAGACCTCAAGGATCGTACTGCATTCAGTATTATTGATTTCGTTTAGAATATTCTCCAAAAAATCATTCTGAGCATGATTTAAAACACGGAGTAGTTACAATCTATGATGGGATTTCGAACGAGACAAATTATGATACAAAATTTAGGTACATGAAATATGATTTCTATTAAAATTCCAAAGTTTCCTTAAATTTGCCGTATATCATTACTTCGCAAAATTTGATCCCTAACAGTGACACTATCGTATGGTGTTATAATAAAGGGTGTGTTTATTTTTTCAAAATCATTGGGTTCGATTCCCAGCTAGGATTATTGGTATTTCAAAAATCTAATGATGAGGTTATAAGTTTTATCAAAATCGGGCTCGTGACTCCTTTGAGCATTTTTAGCTATTCCTTATAGTTTCGGATTTGGCCATCCAAGCCCTTTTCAAAAATTCACCCTGTATAGGATCAAATGTGTTTGTTTACATTTTTGCGCAAAGCTTTTGAAATACAGTATACCTATGTATAGTCCATTCCTGCTCGATCTGGCAATAATGTAAACATGTCATGTTTTGACAATCGTTGTCTAAGACAGATGAGTAGAAAAATATAATATGACAAAGCATTGATTTTTTTTACTATCCTGAGTAGGTATTTTAAATGAAAATAAACTATCATAAAGAAGTTAATTGGTGTCGAAATGATTGTAAGAACACAGTATGACTCCTGGATACTGGAATATAATCAGGGTGAATACTCAATTGCAAGTAACTATGGATATATACGATCAAATTTGTTTGTTTACATTTTAGCGCAAAGCTATTGAAATACAGTATAGGTACATTTTGACAATCTTTTTGCTATCTAATTTAACTATGTGTCGCTGTGCACCTAAAATGATGAAAATTTGATGTCCTTTTTCAGTAAATTACGCGAACTTATCAACTTGTATATACAGTTAAATTTTATATAGAGAAATGCACAACACTGTTTTTTATGATTTAGTAAAAATATTTAAAAATACACAAAAATATTAAATAATGAGTACCTGCCTTCATTGTTTAGATGTGAAAATCCTCATGTATGCTGTGCCGGACTCGACTAAAACCACACTGTGCCCACAGCCGGGAGCCCCGGGTAAGCCCTCGAAAGGATCTCTCAGGATTCCCGACAGACTTAGGCGACCACCGCGGCCTCACCTAGGCGATCTGGTACTATTCCGCGTCTTCGGGGTTTGGTTCTCTGGTGAAAGTGATGCTGCCTATCGGTTGCAATCCAGCAGCGTACAAGGTGTGGTTTGGTTACACCCAGGAAGATGCAGGTTATGACATCATTTGGATTACATCTGCTGTCTACGGATAGTATCAAGTAAGGTCAGGTCACCTTAGTTGGGGCGTTGGATTACACGGTCTTTAGTCGTTTCGCACCACGAGTTATTCGAACCGCGGTTCGAATCGCCCAAGTACTATTTCTGAATAGGACCATTCACACCGCAGTGGTTATGGCGGGGCGAATAGCCCAAGGTATCATTCGGAATGGGTCGATTCGGAGCACTGAGCGAGGGTACTCAATACTCATATGGTCTCATCTCATAATGTCCTTTTCTCGAAATGTCCTTTCTCATAATGTCCTTTTCTCGAAATGTCCATTCTCATAATGTCCTTTCGCAGATTGTCCTTTTCTCGAAATGTCCTTTTCTCGAAATGTTCTTTTCTCGAAATGTTCTTTTCTCAAAATGTCCTTTTCTCGAAATGTCCTTTTCTCAAAATGTCCTTTTCTCGAAATGTCCTTTTCTCAAAATGTCCCTTTCTCAAAATATGTACTTCTTCTTATCCGGTTCACTCTTGACAGAGCGGTCGTGATCGTTATGCATTAGTATTATTGGCAGGGGCAGATGTAATGCGCTTCACGACGTTTCGCCACCGATGTCTGTTGAGGGTCATCCTGCTGCACTCGTTAACTGAACCTCCAATGGCAGACTTGATCTGGTCAGTCCAACGGGTGGGTGACCTTCCGCGCGGTCTAGTGCCTTCTACCTTTCCCTGGACGACAAGGCGTTCTATGGACTGATTGCCACGCCGGGAAACATGACCGTAGAAAGTAAGGATGCGAGATTGTACTATTGAAAACAGACGCTGCCTGATACCGAGTTCTTGAAGTATCGATACATTCGTGCGAAACTCTGTCCACGAAACCCCAAGCATCCTTCTCCAGCACCACATTTCCAGAGCATCTATTTTCTGCCTTTCCACTTCTCGCAAGGTCCACGTTTCAGCTGCGTATAGAAATATGGGGAATACTAGCTGACCCGCGCAACTTCGTTTGCGTCACATGAGAGTGAGAAAGAGAGAGGTATGGTATTAATATTTCTAGTATTATAATGTTTCCCGTTGCATTTACCCCCGTCGCGTCGCGTCGCTTGTATTTATTAGAGCTGAACCGCATATCTTCGTTTGCGTCTCATGAGAGTGAGAAGGAAAGAGGTGTTAAAGTGATATAATGTTTCCGTCGCTTTTACTTCCACCCATCCGTTTCTCGGTATGGAACTCATCATGTGCGAGTCCGACTCGCACTTGGCCGGTTTACTCCCGTCGCGTCGCTCATACTTTAAAACTTAATAAGAGAGTTATTGTAAGTGAACCTTAAAAGATAGACATTATGCTGTTTAGGACTTATTTTTATAACTTTTTAAGAGGAACAATTTTGTAATACACAATTTTTACGTAACTTTAAATATTTATGCAGCGTCCGCAATGGGAGCTCTCATAAGAAAGAAATAATCCCCGTTCTCGAAACATTATTCATGGCTGCTCCGTCTTAGCGTGATGTTATATCGCCATTAGCCAGCCTCAATAAATTGAATATTAAACTATAAAATAATTTTTAAAATGCAACCAGTAGTTTCTGAGATCCTAGCACAAACAAACTCTTCAGTTTCATTATATCGTGAGCGAACCTTAAGAGACAGACAAATAAGGTTATTGTGAGCGAACCCTAAAAGATAGACATATGCTGTCGCGGACTTTTTTGTAGAACTTTTTAAGAAAAACAATTTTGTAGTACACAATTTTTACCTAACTGTAACCATTTACGCAGCCTACGCCTCGGAAGCTCTAAGACGGTAAAAAATATTCCCCGTTTTCAAAACATTCTTGATTGCTGCTCCGCTCCTATTCGTCTTAGCGTGATGTTATATAGCCTATAGCCATCCTCGATAAATGGACTATCAAACTGTAAAAGAATTTTTGAAATCCAACCAGTAGTTCCTGAGATCCTAGCGTTCAAACAAACAAACAAACAAACAAACAAACAAACAAACAAACAAACTCTTCAGCTTTATAATATTAGTATGGATAAGTGCCCTCACGAGCCTGGTCTTCGTGGCTTTAGTTATGTTTTTATTCCTCCATATTTTCCGCATCTTGTCCATCGCTGTTCTCGTGATGCCCATACGTCGTTTGACCTCGTCGATGCATCCACCGGAGTTTGAAATCAGAGCCCCAAGATAGATATAAGATTGGACTACGTTGCAATTCGCGATTTGAGTCACTTCAGGCGAATTATTCATGGCACGGTTAACAATCATTACCTTGGTCTTGCTGCGATTAATTTTAAGTCCAAACTCATGGCTCACGTTCACGCTCAAAATATGTACACTACAGGATTAATCCCGCTCAATCCGACTTGGATAGGTTAGGTTTGAAGGCTAAGGCGGGAGCGGAGCGCAGCGGAGCTTCCGCATTAGCCTTCGTGGTTATTTTTTTTATAACCACCAAGTTACCACCAGTCACTTGGTAAGTTTGGTGTTATTTTTTTATAACCACTGCGCTCCGCTCCCTCTTTAGCCTTTAATAAAACACACAGAAAAAATAAAAACTAATTATCTTTTCTGTCCGACTTCACCTATCCAAAAAGATAAATATTCCGTATACTGTGGTCCGAATCAACCCATTACCAAAAGTTCTTGGGCGATTCGAACCGCGGTGCGAAACGACTCATTTAAAAAGAGCTCTTGGGCAATTCATACCGCGGTTCGAACCGCTCACGGTGCGAAACGACTAAAGACCCGGATTACAACCGACTGGTTCGTGTTGAAGATTTATTTTTTTCCGGACTACCAAGGAAGGGTCCACAAATCAAATATATATTATTATTAAATATTATTTTAATAGGGAAATCTTTTTTCGTAAGCACTTTCGAGTTCACAGTTCACCAATAGTCGATATTCGAATTCGAATAACTCGAAAGTGCAGAATAGAATAGAATAGAATAATCGTTATTGCACACCAATACAAAAACATTTATGTAACGAGATTATAGGAGTAAAAATGTACAGAGGGCGGCCTTATCGCTAAAAAGCAATCTCTTACAGGCAACCTTTGTGCATAGTCGTCGTATTCACCTTTATCGACATAAATCGATTTCAAATATATTCGACAAATTGTCACGTTTCTGAGTCATTAACCATCAAAGTTAGTCACGTGGTGCGATGATCAACTTGGATCGAACGTACGTGACACTGACTATGCTCAAATTTCTCACCTTATATGGGATAAAAATCTCTGAATCGTGCCTTTGCCTGGTAAGTCAACTTTTTACGCATAGCAGTAGAACATATATGGATGCTATGCCGGACTCCTACCGACTAAATAAACTGTCTACGGCCGGGAGTCCCGGGTAAGGCCTCGGAGGGATATCCCAGGGTTCCCGTTCGATTAACCTACTACTTAGTACCTACAAATATGTGTGTGTCTGTAGGTAGTAAGCAGTAGCACAGCCGACAGTAGTTCTCTATATTCTGTGGCAGTAGGTTGATCGGCCGGGAACGAGTCTGATTTAAACGATCAAGCTAAATTGTTGGCTGTGGATATTAAATTATGTAATTTGAAAGACTATGTACACGTAATGAAAAACCAAGTGCAGCTGTATTCTTATTTTATTTGATAGAAATTATCAACAGTCATCGTATATCTATAGGATATTCCACTTCTGGGAGTATCGAAGTCTTCTGGCGTCCCCACTCACTTAACTGGCACGGTGATGGTTGATAATATTCACAAACGTTTGATTGGTCCACGAACCATTGCCTCTCACAGACAGTATTGACTATTTTAAAGCATGAGCTGGTTATCGCATAAGTTTCACATGGAGAGGCTGGCAGCAATCTTGGGTCTCGGCAGCAGCAGTGAGCATTTGTGAACTGAAACAGATTGATAGTGTATTTGAACTTAGCATGTACTTACATAATACAGAGATACTCACCAAGCGATGTAAAATCTCCGACAACACAGAGGTGACATTCGATTAGTTCTCCAATAAAATGTAAACTGCCTAATAAAGGTGTGTTAAAATATATATAAGTATTGGGTGTAACAAAATTGACGCTCCAAATTTCGTCACGTGACGTGGCATCAGTCAAGAAACATTACAAAAATGAAAAAAAAAAACACATAAATAATTCGTTTTAAAGGTCCTATAAATTTTTATTATCACCCTTTCTATCGCTACTGAGCGGCAGTAGAAAGCGACAACAACAGCCAGACGGGTGTTCCGTGTTTGTTTTGCCACGGCGACCATGTTACCTCGAATTGCCGCGGTAAAAAACGAATTCTTAATGTGCGACAAAAAAAATAATTTGTATTTGTAAGTATCTGATTTCCGATGCCAAGTCATCTCATGAAATTTGGAGAGTCAATTTTGTTACACCCAGTATAACCTCACCTCAAGCAGACAGAGACTGGCCAAAAATATCAGTTTCATTATAATTTGTCAAAAATGTAGAACAAATGTAGAAACGTGATCCAACTGCTCTTGACAAATAAGGTACACTAAAAACTACGTCTGACTACTGTATTTATTTGCATTATTAATTATTATCAATCGCCAAGTCAGAAATTAAATCACGGGTTCTGCACGTATTTTTTGTAATCTGCATTTATTTCAACAGGTAACCTCACTCTGTAAGTTATTTCACTTGTTGATTATGGGAGGGACGAGGGTTAAGTGCAAATAGATAGGTTAAGCTAGCTTTCAATAATGCCGGAATGCCAACTCACGCAGATTGAGTTTCCTATTTAGGTAGGTATATCTACCTACCTGTCGTACAAACCTTTATATGGTCAAAAACGTTTGTATTATCATTTCTACGAACCCTAACCTTGATTAAAGTGTATTATTAGGTACTTTGTGTCAGTTGGTCAAGCGATATCATTTTCAACTAAAGACACGTTCGTTTCATACCTAATCGTACTAATATTGAATTTTTCTTTATTTTATTTGTAACCAGATTGTGTCCGCCCGCGTAGACTCATATGTTCTCTCCCCTCTTCCCTTGGACACTTATTCCCGGAAGAAATGTTTATGGGAGCAAAATGGGGGTTAAATATTTATCGAAATTTTTCGGGCGAGGCCGCGGTTATAAGTGGTTTCCTTTATACGTGTGGCAATCCTACATGGATGCTATGTCGGACTCCTACCGACTGCAGACACACGATGACTTACAACTGTCTACGGCCAGGTGTCCCGGGTAAGCCATCAGAAGGATATCCCAGGGTTCCCGGCAGACTTAGGCTACCCCCGCAGCCTCGTTTAGAGGGTTGGGGTGCTATGCCGCGTCTGGTGTGGTTTTACGGGTATTAACCCGCTACTTATGGAAGAAGGAGAGTTGGATACTATAATAGTAAATAATAATAAATATTTGTGGACATTCTCACACAACATCATCTAGCTCAATTTAAGCTAATATAAGCTTGTGCTATAAGATCTAGACGACTGATAGACAAACTTCCATATTTTTAAATAAATTAGATATATTATACATAGAAAACACCCAAACTCCAAAACACACATTTGTGAATCACACAAATATTTGGACCGACCCGGGAATAGAACCCAGGACCTCCAGCGTGGCAGGCGGTTACACTACCAACCAGTGGCGGCTGGTGGGTCCTCAAACCGGTGGTGCACTTTACTTGTTCTCTTGTTTAAAATTTAATAAGAGCCTTAGTGGTCCCGCCAATTTTATTATTTTGAAACCCGGCATTAGGCTTACCACCTATTACGTGGGACATAAAACTATAAGGAGAAACATGGGCGTATACTATTCCTCTGCCTACCCCTTCGGGTATAAATGCATGCCTATACATGTGTATGATGCAGTATGTTTATTTTGAAAAGTTTTGTATAGGTACTTATATATTGTTTATGCTCATTTTTACACATACTAACCACACACTTTACAAGCAATATTTTCTTTTCTTTAATAAATAAATACTTAAATATTAGCTTATTAAAGAAAAGATAATAGAATATAGAATAGAACTAAGATCAAAATAAATAAAAAAGTAACAATTCAAAAATCAAGCAATCAATTAATACGCGTCACAGAAACAGCGAAACAATACCGGGAGAATTTGAATTTCGTCAAACAAAACATCGAGTGCTCTCGGTAATGTTCGGTTTTCCGGAGCGCGTGCGGCGCACGAAATCAGACTCATCTCTCGGTACATTTTCTATGAACGATGTTTTGTCTCACGCGCCAGGCGTATTAGCTCGTTCCCAGTACAAGTTGTATGGGCCGTCCTCGTGCGCTCGGGAAACCGCACGCCGATTTTTATTACAGGGAATTTAGGCTTTAGAAGTGTAGCAAAGAGCTTGAATTGTTTCGTCACAATTAGATAATGTATTTGTTTTCAGTTTTTGTAAGAATAGGTGTTACTTTACTTACATACCTAATGATAGGTAATTAATTAAATAGGTAATAAAGATGTCGTAAAATTTTGTAATGTCTAAATCTTTTGAACTGGTGGTTCACCGCACGAGCGCACTTAAGGTACAGCCGCCACTGCTACCAACTATCCTACGACTATGAGGAGCGAAGAGATACGCCACTGTCTTGGCCTGAGTATGAACGCGGGCACAAGTAGTAGTAAAATATAATTTCTCACCTATTTCATTCTAGGATCTAATAGATGTAGCGTAAAACTCACGGGCATTATAAAGTAGACTAGCTAGACTATAAATCAAGAGACAGATATAAAATATAGCTTGTGCTCGCTGCACTATAAAACCTACGCGTGACATTTACCATTATGGAGAAGATATATGGCGTTCGCTACAACGTGCACTTGAAGTAGTGCACAATATTAATAAACTACGAGGAACTTGGAATGTTAGTAGAAGCTTGTGAAAATAGCCCTAAATATTATCAAAGATAATTTATTAATATTAGGGTAAACCCCTCAATCATTGGCACTCCTCCAATTGTTGGCACTTTAGAGTATATTGCCCATTTCTAACAGAAAAATAATAATATTTTACTTTTTAATGCATTCCTACAACTACATAATGGGCAACACTGAACTAAAATAAACTTGGTTTCCATTATTTTTTCGAAATATACTCTAACTGAAGTGCCAATAATTCATTCTACGAGTGCCAATAATTGGGTGGTTTACCCTACATACAGATAGGCAACTCTCTGCCCCCCACTGAGCAAGCTTCCCCACAGCTCTCATTATAGTGGGAGGGTATTTTGACAGAACGTTTGCTTTAGTCTTAGTAGTCACACACACATTCAAGCTCTGTACAAACAACGGGTGTGTAGGTCACAGAATTGTAAACGAATCATTTGTATGGAGTTTCTCCTCTGTGGTATTATTCAAAGTCGCCATACCGACATTCAATCAGGAGAGATACCCCAGCAATATCCTGCCGGTCTCGAACTAACTAAAACCACCAACCTACTCACACCTGACCTATAATAATAACCGAGGAGGTAAAATAAAACCCACTAAACATGTTAAAAAAAATCTCATGGCTCACACAATCAAAAGCTGAGATTTTTTTTTATGTCTGTTACCTCATAACAGACATAAAAAAAATCGTCGAATTGAGAACATCCTCCTATTTTGAAGATGCTAAAAAAACAAATGAATGCGCAAATACAAGTCAACATCAAACAGTCCTTGCAATTTCAAATGTCTTAAATAACACAAATAATATTATTTAACAAGTAGGTATCTAAGCAAAACTCATAATGATGAAACTTCGCTTTCTCATTACGATAAAAGTAAATAAAGTTATAAAGTTAAGTAAGAAATATGAAGCAGTTTAACTTCGATAATGGCCATAATTATACTAATGCAAATATGCTTGATAAATAAAGTGAAGTCTTGAAAGCTCTGCAAAGTTCTATGAATAGAGTGTACAGAGATTTTACTTAGTTGAGTTTAGTTTCAATCTGCAGCTACTTTTCGCGACTCCTTGTGATAAGGTCGTGTCTGAAAACCACCAGTTTAAAAAGTTATTTTCAAAGGTTTACTTTGCCGCGCTCGTATCTACCTATTTCGAAACTATTAAGTTCAAAATAAGGAGCTCAGGCATAAAGTATAGAAAATTCCTTTCGGTTTTCCTCTAGATTAATTTTGTAATTGGTACATGTGCCTGTCGTATAACATGAGCATCGTAGAGTGAGCACAAAAGCAGATTTTTTGGAAATACATATTTCCAAAAAACTGCTTTAGGTCGTCATTTTTCTGAAATGGCATCACTAGCGGCAAAGATACGAGGTTGCAAAGTTAAACTTCCTAAATAGCATATCAAAACTCCCGAAAAAGAAAAACTAACTCAGTTCAGTCATTTGGTGCGAGTATTGTATACTCGCACCAAATGACTGAACTTTAGAGACTACCGAAAAAGATCTTTAAAATTTCATACAAAACTTGGCCAGTTTTTAATTAATATTTTTGATCGTAACTTTAAAACTTTTTATGATTTGAGAAGAAGCAAGGGTAATAATTTTTATGGTGTAATTAATATTTTAGTAACTTTTATTAGACTCTTATTAGACTTAGTTTTTTAAACAACTTCAGAAAATGCAAAACTTGGAGAATACTCTAAATTGTTTTTAATATTTATTTTATACTTGCTACGCGACATCGTCTGTGTGAAGTATCTACGTAAAAATTATTATCAAAATAAATCGTGGGTGGCATTTTTACTTTTTTGACGGACACATTCCCGCGGCTCGTAGCCGCGACGATTACACCTGTCTATTTCAACACGGCAAAAAGCTCAAAACCTACATAGGACAAAACACAACCAGTTTAAGCCTTTTGCCTATCCCTCCGCAATAATTAATGAGTGTGCCTATCTATGTATGTAATGTATGTATGTTATTTCTCTTGGTCACAAACAAAGTTATAAAAAGTTACCGCCAAAAAACCTGTCTGCCTCAGAACATCAAAATTTATGACTCCCTTTATACATATAGGTATTTTGTGCAGAATTTACTACCGAACCTGGCTGTATAAAGGAAATAAATTAGATCGTGCTCAACATTGCCGAGATAAAAAGAAGCATGGTAGGTAAAACTTAAGAATATTGGCAAAATTATTTGGGATTAAAGGACTAAGGCCATAAGTACTTTTTTGTTTAATACATACATACATACATATCATCACGCCTGTTTCCCATCGGGGTAGGCAGAGACTATGGCTTTCCACTTGCTACGATCCTGGCATACCACTTTCGCTTCTTCTACTTTCATAAGTACTTTCATACACGCTCGCCGGGTTAAGGGTATATTTTGTTTAATAAATACTTGTAATAATACAAGCTTATTAAAATTTTGCTTTATTCTTTGCTCAAAATGTCAAAAGTACATATACTCTGTAAAATATAGCTTGAACACAGTGACAGTTATATTAACGCAAACAAAATTGACTTTTATTTCAAAGGCATAAAGTTGTTATTGACTGTTTGCACCTCTGTGTTCTCACTCTCTGTATTTCAACCACAAAAGCTTTATGCCGTTGACATAAAGTCTATTCTTGTTTAAGTTTGTAGAACTGTCTCAGAGATCAAGCTATATTTTACAGAGTATAGGTAATTGCGGGAAGGCTCTAGGATAGGTATAAAATAAAAACGCTAAGGCTGTCTGGCCGCTTAGATCTTTTAAACTACCACTCAATAAATTTTACAGCTTTCAGCAACAGATAGAGTGAGTGATTCAAGGCAACGAAGTTAACGAATCATATAGTAGATACCTACTTATAGAAGTCGATTCGTAACGTAATTAAACGAAATCGCTGGAGTCAGCTAATTTAACACAAAAAAAAATTGTAGATCATTTGAAGAGCCTTTTTTATAAAGTATATTTTTACTTTCGTAGGCATTTATTCATCTACTTACTATCTGATAAGTAAAGACAAACCTTTTTAAACAAACCAAAGTTAAATGATTATTTTGCCGTGTAACGACAAAAATGAATAAAACTTGATTGATTATAAAAGGGACATTACATTTTGGCGACCAATTTAGTACCTGAGAAGGTAGGTACTCAAGATTATTAGATCAAATAACTTTGGTGACCCCGAAGCGGCCCTTCGCGAGGCCTTAAGTTATATACTTTCTTGTTTTTGCGTAAAACCAAAGTAAAACTACGCAAAGCACTCAACAAAGTAGTGTAAACGCCAAGTTCGTAAAATTGGTCAAGTTGACGCTGAAGAAATAGAACAGAATACCTACGTAATATCCTAGGATCCCTTTAAGAACGACCTTCACCGAGCTGGTTATTGGATGAAAAGTATTTTATATTGAACTAAATATGTCACTAATTAATTTGCAATAGGGTTGCCTAAAAATTTTCAGTCCAGAAAATGATAAATTAAGAATTAAAAAATAAACATTTTTTTTACTGTTTACTGGTTTGCTTAATAGATACATTATATACCAATTGAAAGTATAACGCCCATAGAATATGCAAATGTTAGGTTGTCGATTTTTTTCTCGTCAGAACTTTTGTTACGCATGTATTAACAGGTAAATCGATACTAGTAATTGCTTAAAAATCTTTTATTTTATTTTATATTTTAATTAACTTAAATTCATTAACCAGGCCGCTGCAAGTTACAAGTATCGATTTACCTGTTTATGCCTGCGTACCCAAGAGTTGTGACTTTGTGACGAGAAAAAAATCGACAACCTAACATTTGCATATTCTATGGACGTTAAACTTCCAATTGGTATGAAATGTATCTATGAAGCAAACCAGTAAATAGTAAAATTTTTTTTTTTTTTAATTTATCATATTCTGGACTGAAATTTTTAGGCAACCCTATTGCATTTTAATTTTTGATATATTTAATTGAATATAAAACACTTTTCATCCAATAACCAGCTCGGTGAAGATCGTTCTTAAAGGGATCTTAGACCATAAGTAATAAGTATTTTTATACCAGTCAATAGACTGTGTGAATCTCTGTTTGACGGAACTCGTCTTTGCGCTACGCTGTGGAATAACCACAGAAAATTACTTCAGTAGAAGAAAATATTGTACTTACATATTTTTCTGCTTCTAGTAATGGTATCTGGATACTTACAAAAAAGGTAAGACCAATTTTGTCAAAAGCCTCAAATAATACATGGTTAAAAAGGTTCATTTTGCAAGTTATTTCCAACTTCAAATTACGACCTCATCAACTTGGCTCACTTTTTTCATTTACGTTGTACGTTGATTCAATTGTACGTATTGTTGGAAAGAGCTTTCGTTCCTAAATGAATGAAGAGGGGAGGCACAGTAGGTACCCCAATTCAGTGTTCTGTAGCAACTGTTACAACAATGTATTTGAAAGCAAATTATTTGTTTTACTTTAGCAACGAGAGAGTTTCGTTTTGTTTATATTATTATGTATCTACCTTTCGCTAGCTTTCCCCGGTTTCATCCCTGTTTTCATACATTTCTCCCCATCAAAAAAGTTTGTTTTGTTTTTTTTTAACGTGAGGAAAAATCCTCATCGAGACTCCTACCGACTAAAAAACCTCACGTAACGCCCAACAGCCTATGGTTGGGAGCCCCGGGTAAGTTCTCGGAAGGATGTCCCAGGACAGTTTGTTTTGTTTGGAGCATGCCTTCACTAAAATACTAATTAATATTGCGTCTTAAATTAGTTACTTTCTTGCTTTAGCGTAAAACCAAAGTAAAACTACGCAAAGCACTCAACAAAGTAGTGTAAACGCCAAGTTAGTTAAATTGGTCAAGTTTCGTTTTGTTTATTATGTACCTTTCGCTAGCTTTTAACCCCGGTTTCATTCCTATTTTCATACATATTTCCCTATCAAAAAAGTTTGTTTTGTTTTTTTTTAACGTTAGGGAAAATCCTCATGGATGCTATGCCGGAGTCCTACCGACTAAAAAACCTCACGTAACGCCCTACGCCTATGGTTGGGAGCCCCGGGTAAGTTCTCGGAAAGATGCCCCAGGACAGTTTGTTTTGTATGGAGCATGCCTTCACTAAAATACTAATTAATATTGCGTCCAAAAACAAATTTAAATACAAACTTACTAGTTCGCTCTAAGTTTGCCGGTCGCGTCCCCTCCTACGCCTGTACACCAGCCTCTACGTCATCGTCGAACTTAGAGAGAACGGGCTTATACACATAAAATCGCTTTGTACATACGTATTTCATAACTTTTAGAAACTTCTCTTGTCTACAATATTCGTAGGTAATCAAATTAAACGAAAGTTTGAAGAACTTTGTCAATATTTTCCTTGAAACAAAAGCTGGTTGCTCTCAGAATGACTCTCAATTTTGTAACTTGAAATTAATTCATTTATAATGTAGGTCCCTAAGGGTTTGTTCTTACTTGGCGTCTACGATAAGTCGTGGTGTCAATATTAGCACTTATGAAGTTTTTTATCTAATATTACAAAAAGGAAAAAATATTTTTTTCGATACGATGAACTCAATTGATTTAAAAAAAAAACACAAAAATTGGAAAGAGACGTAACGTAGCACTACCTATGTATCATCGTGCGACTACGCAAGGGAACGGAGCAGAATAAATGTCAAACAAATCTGACAGATTTCGAAACATTATTGGAGTGAAAACTTCACGCATCCGAAAAAAGTGACAATTTCAGCTTGTTGGCATTCCGCCTTTTTTTTGTAAAAACGATATAAGCCCAGGGCCGCACTTGCGGTTTACCGCGGCGGTTTCTAACCTCAAAATGTCATCAAACTGTCAAAATCAATCAAATCAGGTCAAGGTTTCACATTTTCAGGTTAGAAACAGCCGCGGTTAACAATAAGTGCGGCCTCAGCCTAAACTTGTATGCATGGGTTCAACGAGTGCTACTGTTGCTTCGGGGTTCGTGGTATGTATGTTAAAAGCGAAGTCGTGGGTCACAGCTAGTGTTACATTATGAATTATTCAGAACCTTTCATCTAGTCCGCTAATACAGGGAATGAGATACGCATTTCCTGCCGGGACTGACTGAACCTTAGAAAATGTTCACCATTTCAAAATAAAGAACGATTTTTTCTGTGGATTTGACAGTTCCGGCAGTAGATACGTGACTCATTTTCTGTCGATGTGTAGGCATGCAGTACAGCCGAAGTCTATAATATAAAGACGAAAGTTCTATTCTAAATCATCTTGGCAAATATGAAAATCAACCCGTATGTCATTTCTATAATGATCATACTAGAATGACTGATTTCACAAAGAAACTTGCCATGTCCTTGAGTGTGCAGCTGATGTATTTACCAACATTTGTCATCGATTAATGGAAAACAACTTTAACTTGATCCCGCCCTCTCCTGTCCGAGAGGTGCCACTCATACACAGTGGAGAGAATCTTTTTTATATATATATATATATTTAGCTCGCCAAAATGATGCCGCCGTCTGATGGAAAGTCACAGTGACATCTTGCGATTGGGGTCCACTGTCACAGTCTGTAAGAATAGTGGTCCTCAAGTTGGCGGCCCTATTATGTGCCTCTTCACGCTCCGCTTGAAGAACCCAGGATTGTAAGAGGAGGGAAACACGTGCGCTGGCAGGTCGTTCCAGGCTTTTATGGTTCGACAGAGAAACGATCTTTTGAATCGTTCAGTTCTAGCAAAGATTCTCTCCACTGTGTGAGAGTGGCACCTCTGTCCAGCATGCGTTGTTCGGGATCGGAAAGGAGAGGATCGGGATTAGGTTACAGAGCTCTTCAGAACACTCACCTCTCTTCGCCAGAACTGAGAGCTTTAATAGATCGTTTCTCTGCCAAACTATAAAAACCTCGAACAACCTGCCCGTACGTGTTTACCTCATCTTACAACCCTGGGTTTTCAAGCGGAGCGTGAAGAGGCGCATCACTAGGCCGCCAACTTGAGGATCACTGTCAGAAGTGTTACGGACTGTGAGAGTGACCCCCAATCGCTAGATGCGCCACGACTTTCCATCAGGTTGGAGACGTCAATTTGGCGAGCTTAATATAAAAAAGAAAACATAGGAATTGTGTGGATGCCTATGGCTAAAACCACACCTGTCGACGGCCGGAAGTCCCAGGTAAGCCCTCGAAAACGGCGTGATAAACACTGCTTTATTTTAATAAGGAAGTAACTGAAAAAATCATTTCTCAATTCGTGAATTGCTCAGTACAATTAATCGTATAATGGGCGCCTTAGACGAAGTTAATAAAGATATAAATTATTTAGCGTTGGCCCGCAAAACCTTTAACCTCATTTTATATAGCCAATAAACCTTTATTAACCCTTATTCATAGACTGAATATTCTCTCGATATCATCGATATCAAAATTTATGGATGTATTAAACGTTTAGGTGAAACTGAAGATTTATGTTTCAATAGGGTTTTTTTGCCGCATTGTCTTGTCATACAACGCCATCTAGCCTAAATAAAGCTGATATATAATAAGCGGAACTATATTATAATAGGCTCACATAGAACTAAACAAGAAAGCCGTGAGATCGTTCTCACCAGACTGCCCCTCTCTAACACGTTTATTGTTAAAGTGAAAGTTCAATCTGATTGACGTTGTAATTTTTTTTTATTTCAAACTTTGAACAGATGATACACGTGACCTAGTGACATAGTTTAATGCGACGGAGTCACAGACTACAAAGTCTCGCAATAAGCCCCTCTGCACTCTATTTTATAGAGAGGGGCTAAAAAGGTGAAATATGGGCGTATACTATACTGCCTACTTCTTCGGGGATAAATGCATGACTAAGAACCAACGGCTTAACACACTTTACCCCTATGCCCTAGACCCTACCACGGAAACGCTCGTAAACGATAATGCCAGAAACGGTCACCCATCTCAGGATTAATCGTAGCGCAAGATGCTTAACTGTTTGCACAAGATGCATAATGTCTAAGTACTTAAAATGATTTTTATTATTTTAATTAGGTAATTGTTATTTATTTATTACTATTTTGTATGTTTTAGTTTTTATTACACACACAGTGTGTCGTTGGAACTTATCAATACATATAATAAAATCGTAACAGGTCGCTGTCTGTACATGGAAGATAAATAAGAAAAGATATTATAGGGGGGCTTTATGAACGCAATAGAACCCAAAACAATGATTTTTAGAATTTTTGTCTGTTTGTCTGTATGTCTGTATATCTGTTTGTCTGTACGGTTGTGCACGCTAATCTCAGTAACCGCTCAACCGATTGCAATGCGGTTTTTTTTATTGTGTTGAGGTTTGCTCCAGTTAACATTTAGCGTTGTTTTATGTAAATCGGTTTAGAAATAAAAGAGTTATAACACTTTTAAGAATCAGATATTTTGAAAATTTTAATTGTAGGGGTTTCTTTGAATGTGAGTGAACCTAAACTGGCGTGTTGGCTGGCGCCTTCGGCGCGGACTAAATTGTTTAAAAATAGTCTTAATCATTAAGCTCTTTTATGATTAAGCAAACAGGGCAGTTTCAGACGCTGCTTGATGAGTCTGATGAAGAAATACCTTTCCTTTCATACACCTTATGTGACGTAAACGAAGTTGCGGGCTCAGCTAGTTGTTAAATATGTGTACTATGGATCTAATAGTCTGCAAAAATCCTTTTTTTTTATTTACTTATTTATTTATTCAACTCGATCATCGTTTACAGAACCCTAACCTAGCGGAGATATCGGCGTCTCATCTCAAGTAATAAAATAATACAAAATAAATAATAAAACGCCAAAACAATAAAGGAATTACATTCCCTACAGAGATGTAGAGGCGAGGTCGTATTGTAGACACTAATGTAACTTATGGTTCAATATTGCGTCGTAAAAGCTTGTGTGTGAATAATAAACATTTGTATGTGGGATTTGGTGCTTGCTAGTTACCGTGTACAGCGTGGAAACTGTGTGCTAAGCTAGCTTATGAGTGACTATTTATTGCCTGTTACTACGAATGACCATATTTCTCAGTATTTCTTGGTTAGGTACGTGTTTTCAGAAATTGGTTCAGCGGTTTTATCATGAAAACGTAGACGAAGACGCACTTTACTCTTTTCTGCATCGTTTATTGTACAAGTCGATCGATTTCCACAAGGATTTTCTAATATTAAACTTACTAACTACCTACTAATATTGGCAGTCATAAAATAGCAAAAATAGGTACCTACCTGTGGAAAATTGCACTGTAGGTACCTAAGCGATTTGAGAAAAAAGTGGAGGTCATCTTAGTGTATGACACATCTACAACAAGCAAGGTATTTTTAACCGACTTTAAAAAAGGAGGTTCCTCAATTCTTTTTTCAACGGTCTTTTTTACACATCTTCTTTATTTCACCTATACTTATAATGCCCTTAGAACCTTACCTGTTTGAAACACCTTCCTAAAACATACTGGGAATGACGACTTGATTACAACACGAGTAATTCTCACACAATTTTCATTACAAAACATACTCATTTTTAAGCGCCTTAAGCGGTCTGAAAAAAGTCAAATAAAAAATGAGTTTTAAATGGACTTTTAGTAGCATTCTGTGACTCTGTTGCATTATATTACGTCACTAGGTCACGGACACGGTCAAATCTTCTATAGGATATGAAGTATAATTAATAATCGAATGCTACACAAAAGGTCTGTAACTATAATATTAAAATATAGGACCTACTTGAATGAATTGTTCCATTATTGGATTAATGAAACTGCCTAGGTACTGATGAAGTAAATAAACGAAATAGGAACTAGGTGTATCCCAATGATAGTTCACTTACTGTGGCATTGGTATAGTTACAACACTATGATCACAGACAACTTCCGTCAAAACATGACATGTAATTACATGATTGCTGAGCCGTCTAGAAAAATACTTATATCACGGTTCATGAGATACAGCTTAGTGACAGTCAGACGGTCAGCGGAGTCTCAATCAATTCCTAATAAGCTCTCGTAACCCCTTGGGCGCGGAACCCCAAAAAGAGAAAAATGTTGACTGCCAAGGCGTTCTCCTAATAGGAAATAAAAAAGGGGAGATACGGGAAAATTAAATACATGGTTATAATTATTTTCAATTTAATATCAGTGTTTGACTATTATTAGGAATGTGGTGTACCTACATAGTAACTATGTTAAAACATGTATTTCGAAGCTTTTTTCATTATACAGCGGACAAGTGATATGTAGAAGTATTTACAGACTGGCCTATACATATATGTATAAAAATATATTATTTTTAGTATCATTTAGTATCATTCTGATAGGTCTCCGAACTGAAAGGCATAAAAACCAAATTCTTCAAACAACTTTTCTCTACGTATCAAGGAATACAAATCTATACTAATACTATAAAACTTCTAAATATATTTCTTTAATATGTACTCTTATTTCCCTCAATCAAAAATATTGTATTTTATGATATAGTACTCAACTCAATATTACTTTTATGATGGTAGGTACAACCTTTTTGATACTGTTAATATTTAGGTACAAATAGTAGCATCAAATACGAAGTAACTCGTAAACTGTGATTTCATTAAAGTTATTTCAGAAAACTATAAATCCTAAAGGAGAGTGGGCAAGTTGGTCTACTTACATAATATCTTTTAACAAGATATTTATGTGTTTACTTATTTGCCCAATCACCTTTAGAATTTCTAAGCACAAATTGTGTAAAGATTGTGCATATTTCACCTTAAGTAGCTTTTTTAATACATGCTATTAAAGCATAATTCTTGACAACCCAATTAAAAATGTATAGTAATTACACCCGTAAATTTGTTGGTACACCAACCAACCGAAGTGTTTTTATTATTTAATGATATTTATGACTTAAGAAGTTACATAATTATATTCGGCAAATAGCTATTATTTCTCGAATATATTAAAGGGTTATACTGATATAAAAATAGGTAATGGCGACCAGCCTGTAAACATGAAACATTAATTATAAGAAAAATTATTTTAATAATTGGCACCGAGACAATAAATATCTAAATTATGAAGTATACTTAGATATATATTCAGAATAATCATTCTGATTTATATATTACATTAACTTACACATTAATGAACTGGCGTAACAACAATTAGGACAATCACAAAATCACTTTGAGTGAGTTTTGTCAATTCCTATAAAGCAATTTTATATTAAGTAGATATTAAAAGACTTTTAATCATTCTTCTTTAAAAGAAATAAGTACGCAAAATCAGTCGTGCGAAAAAAAAAACAATCAGTTCGAGTTTTCTATTATTCTGGAATGTTTCAATTATTATCTGTGGTTGTTACAATGTGTTGTTTATTTTCTGAATACCCTATATTTTTGAGATAAAATCTGTCTTTTTAAAAGATGAAGAAAGATTTCAATTTATGACATTTTGTGGACATTAATTCTCTTATATTGGGAAGAGGTAACAATTTCACTTTTTTTTTTATACCACTAAGGTGGCAGACAAGCATACGGCCCACCAGAAGGACCGGTGGTCACCGCAGCCTATGAACGTTTGCAACACCAGAGGTGCCACACTCGCGCTGCCGACCCTAAAATTTGACCTTTGCCCCACCAAGCGTCCCACAAGAGGGGCACAATGCATTATTAAAAATATTCATGTCTTCTTTTTCCCACTAGGGTTTACATAATAAATGCCGATCGAAAAATGAAAAGAAGATTGGTAAAACAAACGGAGTATTCCCGTTCGTCCCCTTGACTTCGTCCCCCTAGGGGGACGAACGGGAATTTAATATTTTATTTTCCCGATGGTCCCCTTAATTTTTTTGGGGGGACGAACGGGAATAATTTTTTCATTCTTCTTTGTTCTATTGCTCCCAACAAATAATATAAGACAGGTGCGTTGGTAAAACATAAAATTGGAAATTCTATTTTTATTTACAAATGAAGATTAACCAAACAAATGAAGATCAACAAAACAAATGAAGATCGACAAAACAAATGAAGATCGACAAAACAAATGTAGATCGACGAAACTAATGACGGTCAGACAAACAAATGACGATCGAAAAAACATAATCAGATCAATAAAACAAAAGACTAAGCAAGTTGATAAGGTCAAAAACTACTTGCAGCCATATTTTGTAATCTAGATCAGTGGCGGCTGGTGGATCCTCGATTTGGTGGTACACTTTACTTGCTTTCTTGTTTTAAATTTAATAAGTGTTAATTTTATATCAACTTTATTTTGAAAAGTTTTTTTATGGGTAAGTGTAAGTACTTAGTTAATGTTTATGCTCATTTTCACACAATCCACAAACTTGACACGCAATATAGAATAGAACTAAGAACAAAACAAAAAGAAATAACTATTTAAAAATCAAACCTATCAATAAATATTTAACGCGTCACAGATACAGCGAAACAATACCGGGAGAATTTGAATTTCGTCAAACAAAACATTGAGTACACTCAGTAACCTTCGGATAGCCCGAACGCGTGCGACGCACGAAAAGCTCATTGCCCGGTACATTTTCTATGAACGATGTTTTGTCTCACGCGCCAAGCGTGTTAGCTCGTATCTAGTACAAGATGTATGGGCAGCCCTCGTGCACTCGGGAAAGCGCACGCCTTTTTTTGTACAGGGAAACTAGGCTTTGGTACTATTTGGTAGTGTAGCAAAGGGCTTAAATTGTTTCGTCATAATTAGGTATGTTATTAGTTTTGAGTTTTTGTATGTTTAAATAATAAGTGTTACATACCTAATGGTAGGATTGGTAAGTAATTTAATAATAAAGAAGGCGTAATTCTTAAATCTTTTGCTGGTGCACCGCACGAGCGCACTTAAGGTACGGCCGCCACTGATCTAGATGCGAGAGTCATTCAAAAAAATAGGTGCAAGCTCGACCTTAATGACATTTATCTAAAAATGTGCTTTTAGGTGTTTATGGACATCATTGATCACGAATATAATTAAAAAATAAATAGATACTATGCATGCTCATAAGGTCGAAATTTGCTTGGACCTTTTTTGTATTCTAGATGCGATAAACATTAAAAAAAATAGGTGCACGCAATTCTTTACCTTATGGACATGCATAATATTTATTTATTTTTTACATATTCATGATCAGTGATGTCTATAAACGCCAAAAAACACATTTTTGGAGAAGTGTTATTAAGGTCGAGATTTGCTTGCACCTATCTTTTCGAATGGCAATCGCATCTAGATTACAAAATATAGCTGCAAGTAATTTTTGACCTTATCAACTTGCTTATAGTCTTTTGTTTTACTGATCTGCATGTTTTTTCGATCGTCATTTGTTTATTCGACCGTCATTTGTTATGCCGATCGTCATTTGTTTTATAGATCTTCATTTGCTTTTTTGATCGTCATTTGTTTATCTGATCGTCATTTGTTTTATAGATCTTCATTTGTTTTTTCGATCGTCATTTGTTTATCCGATCGTCACTTGTTTTTTCGATCATCATTTGTTTATCCGAAGGTCATTTGTTTTTTCGATCTTCATTTGCTTTTTTTTCATCTGTTTATCGCCATTTGATTTTTTTTTCATTTGATTTTGGTCGAGGGGGACGAAAGGGGGACGAATGGCACTTAATCGAAGAACATATTCCCATTCGTCCCCTCTTGAATTAGGAGGGGGACGATCGGGAACTGATTAAATATTATTTTTGTGAATTCCCGTTCGTCCCCCTCAGGGGGACGAAGTCAAGGGGACGAACGGGAATACTCCAAACCGGCTATTTTTTAAATACTTAGGTATCACGTCAACGATCACACACATTGGATTGAAGCAATTTTCGTATTTGAGCATTTCAACTTGCCGATAGTCGTTTTTTTATCGATCTTCAATTGTTTTGTCAAACTGATTTTTTTTTTGTTTTGTCTACCCTAGGGAATTAGCGGGGAAGAGCTGACATGTTTTTTTTTCATATTTCATTATGCCCCTGTTGTGGGGAGGCTTTGTGGGGCAAAGTGAAAATACACGTGGTCTCGAGTCACGTCATGAGGTACCTACCTGAAAATATATAACCTTTCTTCCTTTGCTTGAGGCATACCTACAGTTTAGAATTCCTTTCCGTCGCAATTTAGGGTCCTTGCTATCAAGAATTTAATACCTACTACTAGCTGAAGTCCTCGGCTTCCGTTTCAGTTTGCGCATCTAGTGGGAACATATTCCAGGCAAAAAGTAGCCTATGTGTTATTCCAGAGATCTATCGCTGTACTAAATTTTACCAGATCTGTTCAGCCGTTGGAACCTGATAGAAACAAACATCTAAACATCTTCACAAGCTTTAACATTTATAATGTTAGTAGGATAATTACCTCTCCTCATTTCGAGTCTCAGAAATTTAGGTAGATATTAATTATTGTAAGACGTTATGAAGTCCGCTGTCCGTTTCAAAAGTGACTTTGAGAAATGAATTTGGGACAGGCGAGGGTTATTTGCTAAATGATAATTTCGTGCCGGAGGGTCCCAAAACAATAGAAATCTCGAATAATAAACTTAAACTAGTTGCACAGTGTCTATTAGTAAGAAATATCTATTTACAATAGTTTGAGTATCAAGAATATCATTCTGCTTTCATAAAGCTGACTACTTACAAACTTACAACATTCATTTCAAAAAGGTACTTCAATACAATGTGATATAGGTACTTTGTGATGTTTTTTTTGGGTCCATGCAATTCACAACTTAGAACCTTGGTTATTGAACATGATGTATAACATAGCGTATAGCGAAAAAGTTAGCAAGAAAATTAGTTATCAATTTTGCCAATGGTAACACTGCAAAATAAATATTGGAAAAAAAGCAGTTCACACAATCACAAACGAATATTAAAGTTTTACTACCTATAACAGTACAATATCTACAAGCATTTGTGAACAGCATGAACTATGTCACAGCACAATATAATTTGCCATACACTTTTCACGATTAAAGGAACTTTTCAAGCGTAACTTTGGGCGTGTTCTAGAGGAATGTTTGAAAACTTATTCCCCTTATCCACCCAGTTCTTTAGCCTTCCTCTCAGCTCTTCTAAACTTTTTGATTTAGCTTTATTTATCCTTTTATACTTAACATCCTTCGGTTTGGTAACGTTTCTATGGTTAGACATCACCCTGTTGTATGTAACCACTTGGGTAGAACGAGGTTCAGGATCTTCCTCACTCTCAGCGTTAGAAGTACCTTCATCGTCAGACTCATTAGCTGGAGTCATTCGTTTCGGCACGTAACTATACGACCATACTTCCTTAGTTATTTTCGGCTTAAGCTCCTTATCACTGTCTATACTTTTGACTTCAGCTGTTAGAACGACACTCCTCATACGGAAGTTATCTCGTCGTTGTGCAAGAAGACTCGTCTCTTTGTATTTTTCTTCATCAGTTTTGTTTGCATCTTTTAGATCTTTTTCTGTACTGTTTTGAGCGCTTAATCCCTTAGTCGAATCTCCATCAACTTCTTCTTCTACGCTGTAAACTGTCTCAAGAATCTCAGGACGTCGCAGAAATCCATTTGACCGCCGCACAATATTATACTTCAGATTAGGATCTATAGCATCTGATATTGATCGAACGATTGTAACGCTATCAGGGTTCGTTGATCTGAATCTCGGCACAGGTGTATTACTGCTGTCAAAATCTACGTCTTCCATGATGACAGCTGAATCTGAATCGTTGAGAGAATCAAAATCTCCCGTGGTATGGGAATCTTGGAGCATGTCTCTAAAATCTGGTATGTTTTGAGTGATCTCTATACCATTATCGAGTAATTTCGATTGTAGAGTTTCAATAACTTTTTGCTGCTTCATGATTATGGTTTCTCTTAAAGCAACCATACTGTTTATTTCTTTTTGTTTGCGTACAAGGCGTGACTCAAAGAGAAGCAATTGGCTGGAAAGGGATTTCAGTTGTTCTGCTTTTTCTTTCTGAAGTCGCGTGAGTAGCTCCTCTTGGGTTCTTTGAGCACGACGCCATGTTAGTAGTTGGTGTGCTTGGGCGCGATACTTCAAGCGGAGGTCTCTGTAATGACAAATATCTATGTCAGTTTACTTGAACAAGCTAGCGTTAGTTTAAATATTGACAAAAAAATACATTTCATCTATGATGATTTCAGTTCTCCCTTCTAATACAAGTTTTATAAAGTTACTAAGGCTAAGGATTGACCAATAACCACTTAGGCCCTTTTCACACGTACCGGTTGCCGGGCGGCGAATACAAGCGGTTGCCGGGCAAATCACGCCGGTCATGTGAATGCTATAGTACATGGCCATACACTTCGGCCGCCGGGTACCCGGCACCGGCTACCCTGCAACCGGTACGTGTGAAAAGGCACACCATGTGTTCCCATTCGATGGGCATATATCCAAATATAGTAATGAATGAAGGAGCACAGTGTGGTTTCTAGTCAGTTCAAGTCTGACATGCCTATCTCACCGCTGGCTTGAGTGGGGTGGTCTCCGTCGAGGTTCCACACGAAAGAAAAGAATACACTTGTAAGTTCGATTACTTTAAACTACTGTTATTACTTCAACTCAAGATTCTTGAAGTTGCTGCCCGACAGATTGCTATTAACATTATAGTAGGCGCCGATGTGCAGTGACTTTGAAATTCAATAAGTTGAGGATCTTTCACAAAATACATCTTTTGCATAATTTTGCGGTAGTAACATTAACCATTACAACACATTTTTTTTTTGCGATTTAAGATGTATTGCAAACGATATTCTGTAAAGATATATCTGCAAAAACTACATTTCGTGAAAGAGACATTTTACAAAACGTTCACGATTTAGCGACTGAACCTGTGTTTTTTGAACAGCCCATGTTGTATAGAAATCATCGTAGTTTCTGCCTCCTCTCCTCTCTTATATTATAGTTCTTGCACATGGTCCCGCAACTGAGAGATGTTCTGATAACATGTTTTAATGCAGGTAGTGCACCAGCACCATATTTACCTGATACTCCTCCTGGCTTCATCCAAGGTATGCGCCTCAAGCGGGTCAGTTAACGATGCCGCCAGCGATACGTCGGGCTCCGTTGGGCTGTTCAGAGCCGACTCACTCCGGCTGCGGACAAAGAAAACTATTATCAGGACTTTCTTTAAAAAAAACATAGTAAGAACCAACGACGTATTATAATTAGACACGTCATGCACGAACATCACGGCTTTCAAAAACAGCAGATCTTTTATACATTTAAAAAAAGAATTTCTATGAAATTTTTATGGTAGCATGTATGAAAAGTAAGGCAATTGCCTGACTTTTTTGTTGCCATTTTCCAGTGTTGGTAACGTATTTATAGTTTTTAAATATAATTGGTACGAACGTCTCTTCATATTTCTTCTAAATAGGAGGACATCTGCTGGGTGGGTTGGGTACATATTAAGTCTTTTGAGTGACTAGATAACAGAATGGTCAGTATAACAGAAACATCCCCCATGGAGTCATGGACTTCTCCCCACTCAAGCACATGGCAAGAAATGAATATAAGCTTTTCAGAGTGCGTATGACGCCAAATAGACTTATTACCTTGATATAGATCTCAGGACTCGTGAGGTCTAATGAATAAAAATTTTAACACAAATTTAGTTCATGAACTAAAAACGCTCCAAGCTAAAAACACGATTACTGATAAAATCCTCTATAGATTTTTGTGTTGAAAATACCCCGATATCGTGAAATTTTAGGCTAGATCTCATAAGTTTTAAGTTGTAAAATCTTCATTTGCACTAGACCTATTGGTTATAGTTCTCTTATAATTAATTAATTTCGTTAAAAACGCACAAAAACTGAGCGAATGCCATCTTCTTTCAACTATTTAGGGGTTTTCAGCAAACCGAGCCTGTGCCTGTTTGAAAGTCGATCATTTAACTCCACGTCAGGTCCATCATCACACTAGACCTGCCTTTACAGAGCAACGGCTAGTTCAAATTTCTCAATGAATGCAGAAAGATTCTTATTTTACAATTATAGTCTCCAATGAATTTTTCGTCAGAAATTTTACAAATGGTTTTGAATAACTTGATAACCAATACTGTTTTTAATCCTACTAGCCTTCCTTTAGAACCCTTAGTATTCCCGGCTCGTGCCGTCCACATTTCAAGGCAAATAGTGGATTACTTTTTAATTAAATTGCAATCGCTAGAGCCCATTTTGAATTGCCAGCGACGCCGGGCACGCTTAGCAGCAATTAATGTTGATAGAAATATGTAGAAAAATCCTCTATATTGCAGAAACTTGATTACCATTTTAATTAAAAGGATTTCAGGAATTAATGTACTAAAAATTGCCTGCCCTCATGATGATATTATGTACCTACTCAGGTTCGTAAGTTGTTGTTTTAAAACATGTGAAAATTCTCACTCAAACACAGACGGTTGTAGTCTGTGTTTGAGTGAGAATTTCCCTGTTTCCCGGGAGAATTTCGCTATTTCCCGGTTTCTACTTTTAGGACTACATAATGCAGGATGGCATGGATGAAGATGATTCGTAGACGATTTTCACACGTAACAAAAATTAAACAACGACAAATATTTTTCCCTAAAACTGCAAGCTAGTCACATAATAATTCCGATATTAAATAAATATTTATTTAGAAAATTGGGTCGCACCAACTGACCCGGGCGGACGCCCGGGTCAATTTAAGTGAAACCGTAAATATACTCGCAGTAATCGGACCGGATTTCGATAGACATAGATCGACCTTTGAAAATGTATTTTGTATTTCTATTCGCGAACCCTTTTAGAAGCAAAACGATTTGTTTTGGATTGAATAGTTCATTCGTTTGAATAATGGAGAAAATTACAGTAGCTCAAAGCCACTACTCCGAGCTGATGATGAAAAGTCCTAATCTAGACTCTAGATCAAAACCTTTAAAAAATTCAAGATTCAATAAACATTTATTTCGCATAATCCTAATATAGGAACTTGCGACACGTCGTGAATACAAAACAAAGTTAGTACCACCAGTTCGGAAACGGAACGCGGCCCGCTTGAGAAGAACTGGCAAGAAACTCGGCGGGCTATTCTTTTTGTGCACTATTTACAATCTATTATATAAAAATAAGTCGGTATTTCCTTCCTGACGCTATAACTCCAGAACACACGAACCGATTTCCACGGTTTTGGATTCGTTGGAAAGGTCTTGGGCTCCGTGAGGTTTATAGCAAAGAAAATTCAGCAAAATTTCACATACAGCGCCATCGCGGGCGAAGCTGCGGGCATCAGCTAGTAAGTAATATTAACTAAAACTACATCAGTAGAGCAAGCAGACATTTCCTCCACCTACTAGGTTAATCCTGGGGATATCCTTACGAGGGCTTACCCGGGGCTCCCAACAGGCAGTAGGTAGGGAACGTGTTGGTTTTTAGTCGGTAAGAGTCCGGCATAGCATCCATGATGGATTTTCCACAAGTATAAAAAAAAGACCTAGGTACTAGGTTTTGTTAAATCTATCTACTGTCTACCCATCAATCTGTCCCACCAATACCCAATTACAGCTATGAAAGTTATCAACGATTCTCAACTTGAAGGTGAACCTTCGCAACAGGAGAGGCTTCACCTCCTCATGCGTATTCTGCCACTTGTACAATGATCTGAGAGTCTGGGTGTTTCTATGTATAATATGTAAGTATGTAATTAAACGTATACATATAAGTATTAATATCCGTGGTCTGATACCAATAACACAAGAAGGTTATTCCTAGCTTACTTTGGGATCAGGTAGCGTTGTTTGAAATGTCCGTGAATATTTATTTATTTATTTATTTTTCTGAGGAATTGTTTGATATGATGCCTGTAGCATATTGGAATAAATATTGTATTGCACATGACTATGACGTGCGGGAGTAGGGATACGGCAAAGCTCTGCTAGCCGCTATTCTGTCTCCGACTGTCGTACGCGTTTGACTGTTAGCTAACAAGTGGTTTATTATTTAATACAACAATACCGAACCCTACAAATTACAATGCCCACGGCTACGTTCATCTACGCACCGCTCGCCACAGACAGAGTGTTCATCCTCATCAACATAATTCAACTCTTAATGCGAATCTGTTTTCATAACCTAATTCAGTAATTACGCGTATAAAATAAACATTTTGCATAATAAAAGAGAGATTAATAGGGTCAAAGAGTGTGACCCCACAACACACGGCAGATTTCAACAATTAGTTTCTAACTTTTCAAGTCGAAAATGTAATAAGTAGCGCATTTTATGCGTTTCCTGCTGCTATTTCCCAAAATATAGGTTTTGATTGCTCCTTTAGGTTTTACTTCAAAACCAGGAGACCCAGAACGCTTGACGACTCAAGAAACGGGATAACACCAATGATATAGATAACACCAGAATTGTGGTGGTAGTAATAATTCAGGATAATTTTTCAGGGGCGTTACCCATTGCCCGGCGTAAGACAGACGAGTAAGTATACTGTGTGTTCCTAGTCGGTTCAAATACGACATTACATCCGAGGCCCTATAATCATGTGAGTTTTGGCGGTATACTTGGCAGCAACTGTCACCTGACCTTTTAAAAACATGGGCCAGAGCCTATTCATCATTTGGTGATGTCGGGGCCCAGTTACGTACTGGTTTTACAACATTAGGAAACTATAATACGGCTAGGGTTCTCACACCGTTGATTTCTAAATATTGATAAATGTCTGTGAACACCATGTGTGGGAAAACCTTACATTTTTGTATACAAGTACTTGTACAAAGTAACGATTTACAGCGTGAATTTTTGCAAGTCCAAAACTTTATGGACGGTTTAAAAGATTGTAACATCAGTTGGCCACAACTACTAGCCCTTGCTCAATTCAAAATGGCAATAGGCTTACCAGCTAACGTGGGATAAAATAAAACTAGTGAAACGTGGGTGAACTGTATACCTCTGCCTAACACATCGGGAAATGCAGTGTGTGTTCCATAGGTTTATTCAAAAAGATGCTGGACACTGAACGATCAAGGCAACGCAAGCGAAGTGAAAAATAAGTACACTCAAATACCAGACCAGATTCTAGGTAGGTGCCCGTCTAGATTTTATAGGCTTGTCTATTCGAAAGAGACTCATCTTAGGGTGAACTTTATACTAGGAAATATTCTTTGATTTGATCTGATCTGATAAAACTTTATTATTGTAATTTATTAGATACTCTTGCTCTTTTAACGAAAAAAAACACGATTAGGAAAACTTTGGTCGATCGAAATCGCTCTCGAAAAATGAGAAATATATTTTTTTATCTAAATAAATTAGTTTAATCCTAATAAAACTAATCATAAAATAGATTTAGGTCTTTAAAACAATATTTTACGACTAGTTTTTTTTTTAAACCCCTTAGATTTTCTATCAGTATTATATTGTGTTAGAATCGAATGAAATCCGGCAAAAGCGTACGCTGCAATCCTTCGAATTACCTTAGGATTTGTCAAGGTCGAATACTGAAGCCTTAATATGCAATACAAGTGATGTCATTACTTTAGCAGTTTCATTATAGGCTGATGTCATAATCGAAGAAGAAACTACCGTTACGACATTAGTGCGAAAACTGTACATACAGTAGATTTACAAAAATATTCAATTTGAACTACTTTGATATTTGAACATTAAACTTTTGTCTGTCATGGTTAACTTAAATTGGTTTAACAACGACAAAGTTATAACTAATTTAACAACAAAGCTAACTTGAAAATCTCTTCCTTTTCGGGATGTCGGGATACATTTTGAAATAAATATTTAGAATTAAAACTACTTACATAATTCCTTCCATGTTACATATTCCTTCACTGAATTACAATAAATTCACAACAAAACACTACAACAAAATTAACCACACCAATCGAAACACCATACCTCCCCAACACTAAAGAATAAAATTACAAAAAAGCGACTCTTGCTCAGGGAAGCGAAACAACGGACACCGCACCATTCCAAAGCAACAAGGGGTCAAATTCGATTTGAATAGTGCTGTCCTACTCACTCTAATAAGGTTAATAAGGATGTATGACTTTGTTTTTCAATTACGTAGAGCTGAGTATGCTTTAAAACTAAAGTAACGAGATTCGGCGGGAAACTTTCAGACAAGCGTTGCATTTCGTTATAATATTTTTTCAAAGCTAGTGTATTTTTGAGTGTTCATGTGTAATTTATTGTGGATTATCAAACATAAAGGTTCGACAACGTGCAAAAGTGTTGGAAAGTGATAAAGCGCAGTGAAACGCGAGTTTTTAGGTTTGTCGACAAATTCCACAGCAAGCCCTAGTAAGGTACCACCGCCTTACTAGAGTAGAAGTTAGTCCAAACTTCGACATACATGAATACGCTGCTGTTAAGAATAATCTTAACATGAAAATTATTTATATTTTCACAATGTAATTTACTTGACTTTGGCATACTCTCAAGCCGAGAAAGTCCAAAAACAAGAAGAAAAAAAAACTTAAGTAACGAAGAAAGTTACTGTTGAAGCCTAAGTTTGAATGAATTGTAAAAAAAGTCGCATACGTCCCAAACTCCCAAATCACTTTGATTTCGAATTATGGAAACATTGATCTACGAAAGTTTTTTGTATGTCAATGTAAGGAAATTAAATATTATAAGTTGAATTGGCCAAAGATAGAAGACCAGGCTATACCTGTAAGGAAATCTTTGTCATGATAACCAAACAAATTCTTTAAATCCTGAACGTGCACGCGAGATTTATGTGCCTTTTTCTGACCATAGCCACAGGGCGAAAACTCCATACTTACAAATGATTTGTTTTCAATACTGTCACCTACACTAAAAATGCGCTATGTTCGTACAATGCTTGCATGTGTATGTGTGACTAATAATGCTAAGCAAATGATCCCTCAAAACACTCGCCGAACTGTAATCACACCTGTGGCGGGACTGTCAGAGGTGGGGGGAACCTTGCTCAGAGCAGGAAGTTGCCTATCTGTATGTTATACTACTTTCTTATGTTATCTTTGCCTTATCTACAGTGCGGCATCTTGATGCTGATGTAGCCTTCTTCGGCTCGGCTACACCATAGTCGATGACTGGTGTGTATCACTCTTCAACCCGCAAACTTTCATATCGCGATGCAGGATTTTGTTGGTTCTTTGCCATGTTCTTTCACACAATAGCCATTTTCAAAGGCAACCCTTTTTTTATTTTAGTATGATAGCTAGCACCAACAGAATACATTTTCGAAAGCAATTTTCGTCACGGTCGACCTATTTACAGCGCATTTGCAGCAGGTGGTAAGCGCAGGAGTGTACTGACATATGTTGCGATTATAACGAACTTTTGCATGACAGGAAGGGAATAAAAACGTTGTTTTTCTTCATATAATAATTTCATGGTTTAAATATAGGCTTACAACCGATATTTCGATAAAGAAAGGGTTAAAGAATCGAATTAACTTAAAATAACAAAACTATTATTTTAACCATGGAATTTGACATCCTCTCCATAGGAAACCCCTAGGGCCCTGAGAAGCCTTTAGTTCTGACAGCAGTCCTGAAAAACACAGTCCGTTATTTGGACATCATTCCCTCATATCCATTAGAGAAACATGTGCGAATAATGCCGTTTACAATGCAACAGCTGTATTCATAGTTTCCTACAGGTTTACACTCATGGGGCAAAAAATGGTTCTGGGATATCTGACGCCCAGTGCGTCTTCTGCGGTACGGATACCTTTCCATAAATCAGTCGACCTTCGCAATTATTTTCACTAAAATTAACAAAACTATGCACTTTATTCAAAAATCATAAAGTCCATGATGTAATGTCCGTGAATATCTATCCATGATACAATAAGCACTTGAAAGCAAGCGCTTGTTATCGGCTGTTTAGTTTCCCACAAACAGAGTATTTCCACGAACCAGTGCGGTTATTATTATTCAAAGTCTGATCAATATTATTATCGGGGTGAAATGCAATGTTGACATGTGGCAGGCAACATCGACATATGAAATGACAAGCCGATAATCACCTTGTTATTTCTCGGCGTAATTGTTCCTCGGCCATTATTTTCCCCCTTACCACTGACGCTAAGGTGTCATAAGGGTGGGGTCAACACACATTTATCAAAGGTCGCTCGTATTTTGCCGTATTTCAATCCTTTTCTTAACCTTTGAATTATCAGTAAGCCCTTGGCCCAACTGGTTGGCGAGTTCAAAAGCTAGCGATCAATTTACGAAGGTAGGAGAAAAGCAGTTTGTAAAAAAAGCTCGTTGACACGGGGCGAGTTTACTAGCTACTAGCTGGCTTGTAGCTTGTAAACTCGTTCAGTGTCATCAAGGGCTTACTGATGATTTAAATAGATTAATTAGACTGCAATGTGCGTTTGCCGACGTGGACACGAAAGAGTGCGTTCGAATAAATAAATTTGATCGCCTTCTTTTCCCTAATACCCTGACCCAAACTAAACTTGACTTTATTATAAGGATGTACCAGTCCAAAGTATCATACATGATTCAAAGAAAGATTGATATTAATTCGATATTTTGTTTAAAAATTCCCGTAAATTCGTCCAGGCGTTTGATGATAGTTAAGAAAAGGAATAAGTTAAAATTATTGAGAGATATTTTATACCTTGTGCTAATATTTGATGTGGCATAAGTTTGAGAGTTTCCACCTAACTTGACATATAATTATGATGAAATTAGTCGCATAAAAAGAAAGTAGGTAAGTGCCATTATTCATGTCTCTTGAAATCTTTTCAAGTTGCCACCCAAACTAGCGTTACTTTAAAGTTATTCTAAACGGAGTCCATTTGTTACCTTGTAAAAGGCAAGCCTGTGTCAGTCTGAACCGGACGTCATCCGATACAAACTCGCCACTTCCTTTGCTCTCGATAGCAGTTGCAGAGCTGCAACAACCGGTTATATCCGCGTCGATAGTTGATAATACATAATAATAATAATAATAATAATAATGAAGCTGACATGAAACATTCATTACGAGAGCGTTTCTTTGGTCGCCTGAAAAAGGTACTAAATAGTCTTTTATCAGGTGGCAACAAGGTTCGCGCTTATAATGGATGGGTCATGCCACTTCTGATGTACTCCTTTGGTATACTCAAGTGGACTCAAACCGAATTGGACGCTTTGGATCGGAGAGTACGAACACTGCTAACGGCATACCGTATGCATCATCCACGTTCATATCTGATGAGGCTGTACATCCCACGAAGGTGTGGAGGACGAGGCTTTTTAAATGCTAAAACCCTTCATAACCGCGAGGTGTACAGTCTTAGACAGTATTTTCTAGATGTGAATGTGGATATGCATCGTGATGTTGTTGCAGTGGACGCTGGACTCACCCCGCTTGGTTTGGCTAAAGAGAACTGTAACAGGCATACAGTGCTTAGCCTTGGTGACCGTCAGAGGGTATGGCAGAGTAAAGAGCTTCACGGTAGGTTCTATCAGGCCTTACATGGGCCTGATGTGAACTTTTTAGCTTCCGTGGCCTGGCTACGTTTCGGTGATCTCTTCGGAGAAACCGAAGGGTTTGTCTGTGCAATTGCAGATGAAGTTATCAAGACGAACAATTACCGGAGGTATATTATGAGGGACGGCACGATCGACATTTGTCGAGCGTGTCACCAACCAGGTGAGTCCCTCAGACATATAGTTTCCGGTTGTTCTCGTCTTGCTAACAGCGAGTACTTGCACAGGCACAATCAAGTAGCCAGGATTATTCACCAACAGCTTGCTCTGAAATACCATCTGGTGGACGCTGAGGTTCCGTACTATAAGTATGTTGCTGAGCCAGTTCTTGAAGATGGTCCTATCACATTGTACTGGGACCGGCCTATCATCACAGACAGGACTGTTATTGCTAACAAACCTGATATTGTGGTGATAGACAGGTCTGAGCGCAAGGTAATGATTGTCGATGTCACAATCCCTCATGATGGCAATCTCGTAAAAGCTGAAAAAGATAAAGAAATTAAATATTTGGACTTAGCACGCGAGATTGTTGACATGTGGGAGGTGGACTCGGCAGTCATTGTCCCGATAGTTGTCTCAGTGAACGGACTTATAGCCAAGAGCCTCGACCAACATCTTAAGAGGCTCTCGTTAGGTAGCTGGGTCAAGGGCCAGATGCAGAAAGCAGTACTCCTCGATACGGCACGTATTGTGAGGAGGTTTCTGTCTCTGGAGTCCTAACCACCGGTATCTTGGTCCCTGTATCCGATACCGGTGGGCTGCTATTTTATATATTTTTAAATAGATTTTTTTTTATAATATTTTAAGTGTATTTAAAAATATATTGAATATGTGTTGTAATTAATAAAGGAAATAATAATAATAAATATTATAAAAATGTAATTTATAAGGTCATTAATTAAATAAAGCGAATAATAATAATACTTTTTATTTCGGATAAAAAAATCCATAGCTTGTTAGTACACTTATTCTATGTTAGTAGTAACCTAATAGCTAGATGCGATGAAAATTGAAATGGAAACTAAATTATATAAATTAAATTAAATGAAAAAAATTAAATTAAATAAAAATATCAGATTAAACAAATTAAATTAAATGAAAATAACAAATCAAATTACATAAATTAAATGAAAAATAAGAAATCAAATTATGTAAATTAAATGAAAAATATTAAATTATATAAATTACATCAAATGAAAACTATCAAATTATACAAATTAAATTAAATGAAAATTATCAAATCAAATTACATAAATTAATGAAAAATATTAAATTAGATAAATTATATTAAGTGAAAAATATCAAATTAAACAAATTAAATTAAATAAAATAAATATATCAAATCAAATGCAAAACACACACCTAAATCAAATGAAAAATATCGAAACAAAAAAAATATATAACATTAAAATTACTCATAAAAAAATACTTTTTAAAATTACATTTTCGTGACAAATTTAATTAAAACTGTAAGAATCTTAGGTAGGTAGGTATAGTCAATTTAGTACATTTCAATAAATACACTTACACTTACACCCCAACCATGCCATTCATTTCAAATGATGTAAAACTATCCTATTCAATTTATATACCTCCCACTTTCAGGGACTCCAGGCACAAGCGTATGAACTCTCACCCAGTGTCGCAAAATAGGGCAGTTCGGTTTCTGAGCGATGGCTCTCAAAATGCTGTTGCCGCTCCCCCGCACTCGTTTCAAAATTGACGCGATGCGACTCCGTATCACAGCGTGAAATCCGTCTGTCTGCGCATGCGCAAACATCGCGGATGCACTGCAGTATCGAGGGAGCCCCAACAACATTCTGAAGGCATTATTATATTGTACTCGGAGCGCGTTGAAGGCCCGCTGCGTATAATTGACCCACAGATTACAAGTGTATAATGTTTGGCAGAAGGCTTTAAAAAGTGTTATTTTTACCTCTGTGCTACATCGATAATGTTTGCAGTAAAAGTGGTTTAGCTGCAGGCTGTCTTGTTTTAAATGGGTGCATTTCTAAATTTCGCTTTTAAATTCTTAATATTTATTTTCAACTAGATGATGCCCGCAACTTCGCCCGCGTAAAATTTGTTCCCGTTCCCGCTTCCCGTATTTTATCCTCTTGGGGGTAGAATTTATCAAAATCCTTTCTTAGCGGATGCCTACGTCATAACATCTACCTGCATGCCAAATTTCAGCCCGATCCGTCCAGTGGTTTGGACTGTGGGTTGATAGATCACTATGTCAGTCAGTCAGTTCACCTTTGAGTTTTATATATTTAGACTTTGAAGCCAGCTTGATCTGTAAACAGCTGTCTAATTATTATCTTTGGGCATTTTTGCGGAACAGCTGCATATCATTCTTAAGTGAAAAATTCGAAAAAATTGGTTCTCGCTCCAATAACACCTCCAATCTTATTTGTATCAAATTTATAGAGATACATTAATTTATAGTTACTGGCCTTCACCCCCGAAGGGCTTTAGCCTACATTTCATCCTTGGTTTTTGTTTATAGCCGTGTTGAAAAATTTAAAATAAACAGTTTCAGGGTTCATTACAAAATTGCAATTAATATCATCGGCACCATTAACACGACATTGTTCTTCACTTTTTCTTTAAAGGTGAACGGGATTTTCAATTCGTATAGATATAAGTATCCATGGGGAATCGCAACTACCGCGATAAAGCCTTTGGGTGCCCGTGGGATTTTCCGAACGTAAAAGAAAAATCTTACTTTCCACATACCAATATTGTTACATCTTCAATCTTGTACAGTATTACGACGCAGACGTTTTCTCGACAAGGAAATAATAGTGTGCCTATTAAGGCACCTCGCTAGCGTATTACATTTCCTATGTAGTTACGTTTTGATATCTTGACGTAAGGACTGTAAAGCTTAGTCTCACTATTAACATAGATAACATGATGACAAGTGTGTGTTTTTCAACAAGTCCCATCAAGTGTCGACAATCGAGAGTCTAAATGATATGCTGGACTTTAATTTTTAGTAAGAAAGTAAGTACTTATTTTTCGTAGTGAATTAAAATGCCATAGCTAAATCAATAAAAAAAGAGAGAACTATTATAGTCATGTATATGAGCGACTGAGTTCACAGGTAACATATAAGTAGTGTTTATTTTTCAGTCTTTAAAGTAAAGACACACCAACGCACTCTAAGGCTTATACTACCAAGATAGTCAATGATATATAACTGAAATAACATGCTGTAATTCTACAATATTTCTTCCAAATCCTCACTTAACCCCGACAAGTGAACAGCCCTTCATTGAACGTGAAATAACACGTAACATTCATATTAATCAGGCCTAAACAAATAGAGTGCAATAAAACTCAAACTAGTTGTAGTAAGATGGAAAACCTCGTAACCCGTTTCTTTTGTGGCTTTTTTGTAACAGGGTTGTCACAACTTTATTTCTTTATTTTTTTAACATGTGGAAAATCCTACATGGATGCTATGTCGAACTCTTACCGACTATCGTTCCCTACCTAATGCCTTCGGTTGGGAGCCCCGGGTACGCCCTCGGACGGATGACCCCAGAATTATCACTATGATATTTTTTTTTTACAATCTTTTTTTGCATACCTACCCCGTAAAACCCAGAAAGAAGTTCCCATGTTAATATTAATTTTGTAATTTAGTTGAGAAACTGCATCTTTCAAAGGTTTATAAAAGCAAAAATATCAAAGGGAAGTTGGGTATCAAATGGAGTTAATAGAAATAGGAGTCTCACAATGTAGTTCAACAGCTTTACTCCGCCAAGACAGAGTACAAAAACTACACCTGAATGTGAAGAATTCACAACCATTCGTAATGATTTTTAGGGGTCCAATAAGTCGACGATAAACGACACCCTATTCAAGAGCTTAGGAAAAGTGATTTAAAGATATGCTAAGCACTACCCGTTTTATATCCCTTTCTTTGGGGATTCCTTCCCGTCACAACAAGATGGATAATATGTCATCCCTAGGGTTAACGGAATCGAGGGTGTGGGGACTCTCATCCTCTTCCATTCTATATTATTTTTCTGGAGTAGAACTAACATGTTGTATCATATTAAAAATTTGATGATCTTTATTCTCTGGAGCACCAAAGTAAATTCTTTGTTCGGAATGAAAAACAAAACAAAGCTCAGCAAATATTAGATAGGTACGTAGCTTTAGGTTTTATTATCATAATATGATGTGAAATATATTTGGAAAAGGGACTACGAAGCACCCTGGGGCATCACCCGATACTTTAGGAGAGTCGAAGGATGTGCCGCACGGACACCTTCAAGTTTATTAATGGAAGAAATAATTAATTAAAAATATTTATTTAGGTAGAAAAGATTGAGTTACGCTAACGTATGAATGGTTAAACTAGGTCAATGTGTTCCCGTCCTAAAATAACAGACTTATTAGAAACTCGGCATTATCACTACCCAAGTCTACTCGGTACAGCAGCTATTATTAGGTCATAAAACACCGAAAAGTCAGTGAAATATTCAATAAATAGTTTTTAAAAATATTTTTTTCAAACGTTCCGCTCTGTCTTTGTCCTATCCTCTTTAAATAAGCTATATAACTTCTTTATCAAAAATCTTAACAGAGATAAAAGCTTTGGTCTCAAAATAGAGCTAGATAATAAAAAATAAAATAAACTATTAACGTCTATATACTTCCATAAAAATAATAAAAAAAGTTTATGACGTCTTAAAAATAAAATATGACTTTGCGAAAACAATATTTTGCAGATCACATTTTGTGACAGTTGACAGCCCTGTGTAACGGCGACAGGTGCTAAACCCTGGCGGATTTACGGCGCCGCGGTCAAGGTGAAAAGCCCGAAGGTCATTTAAAATGTAATAATGTTGGAACCCATTGTTCGTTTGTATTGTCCAAATTAGATAATTTCCACTTGAATGAAAACATTTTTTCTTAAACCTTATAAGATTGGACGGAGTTTATAACAATAAAACCTCTTTGCGTTTTCTTTTTTTTAATAATTTGCGACGTACCTACTGTGCGAACTGCATACATTTCCTAATTTTCCCAGCTTATAAAGTTCATGTTTAGCGTACAGAGTACTTGTTCGAATGCCTTAAGGCGCGGTACGTTAAGGCATGCCTCCTCACGCTCCGCTTGACAAGTGGAGCGTGCGGGGGGGACATAATTAGTCGCCAACTTAAGGGTCCAATAGTTTTTGGGTCGGGTCTTGAAGTACCCGTGGTTCTGGTTGTACTAGGAGGAAAACCATATACCTAAATGTTTTTAAAAATGTCTGTGATTCGAAAGAGAAACAGTCATTGGGGTGGGATTAAGTTGAAGATCTCTTTAGAACACCTGCCGTGACAGTTCTAACCAGAATTTGATTGAACAGAATTGAGTGATCGATTTCACGAGACTCGTGAGGTGACATGTTTGTATTCTGTGGCTACAGATTCAATTCACCTTGTCCGTACACAGAGAAAATTACCTATCAGTCTTTATTGTGATTGATTACATGTGCTTCAAGTATGTATGAACATGGTTATTTAATGATAGACTTTTCTATAAGAAGGTAAAAAAGACGTGGCAATACGCAGCAGCCAAGTTCTAAATCAGATTTTGCAGGTAAAAATTAGTTACGCAATTATGTGGAAATGTGAATTGTGGAAATGATAGATCCTTTTTTACTTGGATTGTCATAATGTACAAGTGTGTAAGCACCAAGTGTGGAAGACGAAGGCGCGATTTCAACGGTACCTATGTATGACAGTGAATTGCAATGGAAAGCTGAATTGATTTGAAAGAAAAACACCCTCATTCGTCTTAGGACAGATTCTGGTTTGGACAGATTCTGGTTACGACAGATTCTTGTTACGACAGATTCTTGTTACGGCAAATTCTTGTTACGGCAGATTCTTGTTACGGCAGAACTCACACGTTACATTAAGCCCGTATTACCTACTGTGTTAATTGTAAGTATGCCGTTTCCCTTGACATGTCTTATTACTATTTCGCTCTCTTGAGCAGTAGCGACATGATACCTGTATATCAATAATGAACAAGGCAGTCAAAGGATTTTCTTTCCACAGCCTACATAACCGATTTCGACATCTTGAACTATTTATATTTATTTGACTGAAGATTCGACCAGGTCCCACGTGCCTCCCACAGGCACTCTCTGATGGCTGACATCTGATAAGTACATAACAGTATAAACATTCCAATCCAGATCAAATGCACCTGATAGGTCACCCACACTCAGTAGCTGATATCCGGCATGCAGTACACATGACATTCGATATGTCGTAACACACACACAAGCAATAACAACAATGTGACAGCATGCCTCTGTTTGTAGCACTTTCATGCGCCGGCGCCGACGGATTGCGTCATTGTGGTACGGTGACTATGAGTTTGTTCTTTTTAGAGACATTTTCAATGTTTATTATGATGATCCTGGTGAGAATTTTACTTAAAAGGTTATTTTCTTAAGTTACCTTTGACGGCTAAGCGTTCAACTATACTTTGCCGTAAAAAAAATCAGGTAAAGCTATCTAAATTGTCAAGCTTGCTGGATGGTACTCTCTGAGGCACACCTGGACTTACTAATTTAAGGCATAAGAATAATCTCAATTACCGTAAAGTATGCGATAGATGCGAGAGGGCTGTCAAATCGTCAGCCTCCATTAGCATGAGTGTGAGCCTTTAGCAGTTCAATTACAGAGCTTAGATCTACATGAAATGCAGAAAACGCCAGAAAAATACTTGATATGTTGGTCATATACAAAATTCCTACTTTTATATAAATGCGAGAGTAATTCTGTAGGTCTGTAATGTTTTGACTCCTTGACCACTGAACCTGTTCTGATGGCATTTCGGTCGGACCAGTTGGCATTAGTTCAATAATAGAGTCTAATATAGTCACCCTAATAGTGCGTTAGCCGGTAGCACTCACGCGCACGTCAATAAATACGCCTGCAGCGAAAGTGATTATCATCCGCCATTACCGATTACCGCGGTTGTGTAACACTAGTATTTATCAATACATTGTTCGTTTATTAATTCGATGAGGTTAATTTATTACTTTTTGGCATTCCACTACCTAAATGTTAGAAAGTTCTTTCTAAGTTTTTCGTGTATAATATCGACGGGAGCAAAGAGCAAACGGACATCTGCATTTTTGCGAAAATCGTTTTTTTACATAATTGAATTAAGAATTGTGTCTTCCATTTGGTCATATTTTTTCTATTTTTTTTAAATCAAATATTTAGTGGTATTTTGCAGCGTATAAAAAGACACCTCCACCCTTTTTTTTAGAATGCAACGAAGTACACACGGGCAAATAAACTTGTCCGTGTGTGCATCGGACAATTTGGCGCGTCGCTTCATATAAACAAAGGTATCAGTTACTTGACCGTTTCGTCACGGGAGGTTGACATATTTAAGCTTGCGTACTAAATATAATTATTCTAAAATCTGTGATTTATTCAACTACATTTCATAATACACTGTAATTATAATAACATGTATTGCAGAAGGAATAAATTAATGTTAAATTTGGCACAAAATAGAAAACAAAGTGATGTTTACAATAGCGAAGATCTCACAAATTTGATGGAAAATAGAATCATGGAACAATCCCATGAGGGATCTTTTTTTTTTTTTTTAACGTGAGGGAAAATTCTCAAGGATGTTATGCCGGACTCCTGCCGACTATAAAACCCCACGTAGCGCCCACAAACCTATGGTTGGGAGCCCTGGGTAAGTCCTTGAAAGGATGTCCCAGGACTCCCTACAGACCTACGGCCGCCACTGCGACCTCGCCCAGGGGGTGGATCGGGTGCTATCCCGCGTAGTAAGGGGGTTTCGGGTGTGATCCCGCTTCTAAGGGGGGCGTGCTTGAGATCCTCACGTCACGTTGCCGTCATGGGCCTGCTTCTGTAAGGATGGATGATCTCTCTCACCGCCCTCAGACCCTCGGTCATGGAGGCCGATAGTCCTCGGCGAAGACACGTCGGCGCCGTCAAAGCCGCCGACTGCGGAACTCGGGTGGGAGAGTTCTCTCCCGTTTCTGCCCCACCGCCTCTTTCACGAGCATGACCTGCTCGCAGAAAGAGGCGGCGTAGTCCCACTTACTCCCGCTGGAGATCATAGCTCGCACCATGGTCTCGAGCGAGAGAGTGTCCACGTCCAGACCCACTACGAGGGCCTGGCGCTGTTGCGCCCACGCCGTGCACTCCACTAGCGTGTGGAGCACTGTGTCATCGCTGCGGTTCTCGCAGTGCTGACACTCAGCCGTGGTTTCCCGGTGTCTTCTCCACAGATACCTACCGAAGCTACCGTGCCCGGTAAGTCTGTGACAACCGGTAGGAGAGAGCACCGTGTCTTATCTCCAGCCACTCGTCCATGACCGGTCTGACGTCATGGGCCTGCTTCTGTAAGGACGGTGAGCAGCCCTCTCACCGTCCTCAGACCCTCGGTCATGGAGGCCGATAGTCCTCGGCGAAGACACGTCGGCGCCGTCCAAGCCGCCGACTGCGGAACTCGGGTGGGAGAGTTCTCTCCTGTTTCTGCCCCACCGCTTCTTTCACGAGCATGACCTGCTCGCAGAAAGAGGCGGCATAGTCCCACTTACTCCCGCTGGATAATAGCTCGCACCATGGTCTCGAGCGAGAGAGTGCCCACGTCCAGACCCACTACGAGGGCCTGGCGCTGTTGCGCCCACGCCGTGCACTCCACTAGCGTGTGGAGCGCTGTGTCATCGCTGCGGTCCTCGCAGTGCTGACACTCAGTCGTGGTTTCCCGGTGTCTTCACCACAGATACCTACCGAAGCTACCGTGCCCGGTAAGTCTGTGACAACCGGTTGGAGAGAGCACCGTGTCTTCTCTCTAGCCACTCGGCCATGACCGGTCTGACGGCCGCGTATGTGGCGAATCCCCCCTTTGGTTGCTCAAGTCGCACCTTCCATGTCTCCACGGTTTCCTGGTGGAGCAGAGACCGCTGGGCTTTGATTTCTCGAGACGCAGGCCTTTGGCCCCACTCCAGCGCCTCCTTGCGCCATCTGAACAGTGACGCAAGGGCTCTCGCTTCCGGGTCGCATGGAGGGGTCCCGGCTAGGAGACATGCCGCCTCACCGGAAATCGTGCGGTATCCTCTTATCACCCTGACGGCCATCGCTCTCCGGGGCAATCTAGCCACATCGCTGGTGGTCAGGGTCTCCGTCCATACGGGGGCCCCGTATAGGGCCATGCTTCGCTGGATCCCCAGGTACAGTACAGGAGCATCAGCCGCGCGAGTGCGGCTCATGCTTCCCTCAATTTTGGCACCAAACTTCGGAAGCTTGCACTGGAGTCTTTTATTGTACTGAAAAAGCTCATCATAATTAAAAAGACAACTGCAAAATCAGTAACAGGACCTTTATGATACGCAGTAAATTGAGACAACTACATTATTTTGCTATCAATCATACGTGTCCTTTATTTGTTGTCGTACTTAGTTGGATATAGATTCTAAAAAGGAAAACAATTATTGAATTTTTTTAATGAAAATTCAATTCAATTCAATTCAATTTATTGTCTTTGTAAACATAGGTACATAAATAGGTTTTTAGTTAACAAGTGTAGTCTCTCTATGCTTTGCCAATATCATGGCGTACAAATCTTACAACTATGTTAGTGGTATTAAATTAATTAAGCGCCACAATAGACCCTATAATAGAATGCTTATGCTATACAGTACACACGACATAACGTATATATATAATCTCTAAACATTATCAACCGTATAAGTGTAAGTTATCAAAATCAATCATTAATTATAAATATCAGAGTAAATCAAATTAATATAAACAATTAAAAAGTCAAATTAATATAAACAATTCATTTCAATTCTCAAAATAATTAGGGATAATGATTTAGAAAGTCCGAAGTAGAAGCAAACATATGGCAGTTGACTCATTTAGTAATTTATGTTGTACGAGGTATAAAAAGACATCTGCCGTATTTTTTAAAATATGAATATTACAGTTTACTGACCGCCATCACTTTCCTTGAAATGCTATTTTAATTAAGTATTCCAAATTTCAAGGAGCTAGCTTTGTAATTGTAAAAGTTATAACGTTTTTGCGTTAAAAACGCTCTCCTGAAAACTAGTGATTTTGCAGATGTCCGTTTGCTCTTTGCTGCCGTCGATATGCAGATATGAGTACTTTAAGATTGGCAGGAGAAGTTAAAGACGGCTAAGAGTTACTGAGTTTCAAGGACCTTTCTTAAAAGGTGGAACTGGTTCTTTCTTAGGATTCCGCAGCCAAAGGGTCAAAACGGGACCCTATTCAAGAGATCGCTGTTAGTCTGTCTGTTTGTCACGAGGCTGTATCTCAGGAACGGTGATAGTAAGAGAGCTGAATTTTTCACAGATATTGTACGTATTTCTGTTGCCGCTATAACAGCAATTAATACTAAAATCAGAAAAATAATACCTAATAATTTGGGAGCGCTCCCATGCAACAAACGTATTCAATCAAGAGTCTGGGCACCTGGGTGTTTCAATGTAGGTATGATAAGTATGTATTTAAAAGTAAATATGTACCTATTAATTCCGTGGTCTGATACCCATAACACAAGCAGGTTATTCCTAGCTTACTTTGGGATCAGATAGCGTTGTGTGAAATGTCCGTGAATATTTATTTATTTTTATTTGTATGGAACCCTCCGTGCGCGAGGTTTAGGCCAAGAAGAATAGAATTATCTGTGATGTCATTTTAGCCTATTTAATTATGTAGCAGACAAGCATACATACATGCCAACTGATCGAAAGTGGTTACGACGGTACCCCTTGGACGTTTGCAATCACAGAGCAACGCGACGCGACGCCACTTATACAGGTCTCGGCTCTATGTTTGCAACACCAAAGGCGTTACCGACAGGCTACCGGCTACCCATCTCTCATCCATGTCCTGACTAACTTAGTGTCACAAAAAAATTCGAGCTCTCCAAACTTTGGTTCCCCCTTTTTTTAACGTGAAGAAAATTCTACAGAGATGCTATGCCGGACTCCTACCGACTAAAAACAACACGTTTCCTACCTAATGCCTACGGTTGGGAGCCCCGGGTAAGCCCTTGGAAGGATGACCCCAGGAAACTTTGGCCCCTACATACAGCACTAAGCCCTATCTATACGAAGCATTCAGACTCTTGTGTATACTAGAGCCTGAATGCGACAATACCGTGTAGCTCAAGGCGTTCTAGAAACCTATCTCAGATCAAATCATTTCTAGTTTGCGGTCAATGTTTCCAAAGTTCAAGACTGCGGCCAAGACCCAACCGCAAAACGGAACGTTTCAAATAAATTAATTATCTATTACTGCGCGCTCTTTTTGAAATAAGAATGCTTCGAATTTTTTTTCACTGACTTGCATTTATTGCCTGCGTAATGAGGTGATTAAAAAAAAGAATAAGGTTATTTTATTATATTGTATACAGCACTTGCGTTCGTTACTGTAATTCCGAAGAAAGTGTGTTAAATATTAATAGCGTAGTATAGAAATAATAATTCTAAAATCGATTCAATAAGGCGATTGAAAGAATGAATTTCTTTGCAGAACTAATTGATGATTTAGTTCAACTTACAGTTGGACCTGAATATCTAGAAAATCGATTACATATACCATTCGACGATGAACCTTGTAATAATAGTATGTTTACTATTCGTTCTAGTGGAGCAGAATACAACGTCTCACAATTATGATGCACCGCATAACATAGCGTATGACCCCTCATTTTGCTATTAGCACAGGGCGGAAACTCCATACAAAAACCGGCCAAGTGCGAGTTGGACTCGACCATGAAGGGTTCTGTAGTAACATAGGTAATATAAAATTTCGTTGTAATTTTCCATTGATGTTTTAACACGTTCGCAGTGGTAGTGTTTATTTCTAGGCGAAAATTGAGGTTTATGACGTATTAAAAAAACTACCAACTCGATTTCATTCAAACCAATTTTCGTTGGTAGATTTTATGGCAATGTACATCATATACTTTTTTAGATTTATCATTCTCTTAGTTAAGTAGTTAGAGCCGAGGGGGGGGGGGAGGACACATTTTTCCATTTTGAAAGTGTCTCTTGCGCAAACTATTCACTTTACAAAAAAATGATGTTTAGGAACCTCAATAGCATTTTTGAAGACCTATCTATAGATACCCCACAGGTATGGGAATGATGGAAAAAAAATTTTTGAGTTACCGTTCTTAGGATGGGGACCCCCAAAATTAACTGCTTTTTTCTAGTTTTATATAAAAATCTTGATGCGGTTTACAGAATACATCTACTTATCAAGTTTCAACAGCATAGGCCTTATAGTTTCGGAGAAAAGTGGCTGTGACACACGGGCGGACAGACAGACAGACAGACATGACGAATCTATAATGGTTCCGTTTTTGCCATTCGGCTACGGAACCCTAAAATGTTCGTTTTCACCCACATTCACGTAATGTGAATGCTTGAATCAAGCTTAAATGTGTGTGTGAGTAAACTGAGTATACCTACTAGGGACACTAGCTATGGAAACAAAATAATAAGGAACAGAACGCAATCTCATGTATGTAGGTACTTTTTTTTTCGAATCTACCCTCGGCTAAGCCCAAATTAAACCAAAGCAATAGCACAAAGTACGTAGGTAGTAATATGTAATGCAACGCAGTGGCACTCTCTCAAGTACTGTCACGGCAATAGACACATCAACTTTGGTGGGGGGATGGGGAAGCTTACTCGGTGGGAGGCAGGGAGTTGCCGATCTGTAATACTATTATTTTATCTTTGCTATTAGGTAATAGTAGCTTTCGATACAAGTGTGGGATTTCTGTTATTACAACGAGTTACGACAGGTGTTGACCCGAGCCGAAGGCGAGGGTAGACAGTCGGAACGAGTTAAAATAACAGTCCCACACGTTGTATTGAACAACTATTTTTAATACAGTTGCGAAAAAATTAAGCAATTTTATAAAAAAAAAAATTGCGTGTACTTAGTGTACACACGTAAGAAGTGAAACTTCTTCATAAACTTAATTTTCACCTCACCTTAAATTAAGTCAAAAAGTACAAAAGTACAAAAATCCAAAAGTCCAAAAGTCCAAAAGTCCAAAAGTCCAAAAGTCCAAAAGTCCAAAAGTCCAAAAGTCCAAAAGTCCAAAAGTCCAAAAGTCCAAAGTCCAAAGTCCAAAGTCCAAAAGTCCAAAAGGCCAAAAGTCCAAAAGTCCCAAAGTCCCAAAGTCCCAAGGTCTCAAGGTCCCAAAATCCCAAAGTCCCAAAGTCCCAAAGTCCCAAAGTCCCAAAGTCCCAAAGTCCCAAAGTCCCAAAGTCCCAAAGTCCCAAAGTCCCAAAGTCCCAAAGTCCCAAAGTCCCAAAGTCCCAAAGTCCCAAACTCCCAAAGTCCCAAAGTCCCAAAGTCCCAAAGTCCCAAAGTCCCAAAGTCCCAAAGTCCCAAAGTCCCAAAGTCCCAAAGTCCCAAAGTCCCAAAGTCCCAAAGTCCCAAAGTCCCAAAGTCCCCAAGTCCCCAAGTCCCAAAGTCCCAAAGTCCCAAAGTCCCAAAGTCCCAAAGTCCCAAAGTCCCAAAGTCCCAAAGTCCCAAAGTCCCAAAGTCCCAAAGTCCCAAATTCCCAAAGTCCCAAAGTCCCAAAGTCCCAAAGTCCCAAAGTCCCAAAGTCTCAAAGTCCCAAAGTCCCAAAGTCCCAAAGTCCCAAAGTCCCGAAGTCCCAAAGTCCAAAAGTCCAAAAGTCCCAAAGACCCAAAGTACCAAGGTCTCATCCAAAAGTCCCAAAGACCCAAAGTACCAAGGTCCCATCCAAAAGTCCAAAAGCCTAAAAGTCCAAAGTCCCAAAGTCCCAAAGTCCCAAAGTCCCAAAGTCCCAAAGTCCCAAAGTCCCAAAGTCCCAAAGTCCCAAAGTCCCAAAGTCCCAAAGTCCCAAAGTCCCAAAGTCCCAAAGTCCCAAAGTCCCAAAGTTCCAAAGTCCCAAAGACCCAAAGTACCAAGATCCCATCCAAAAGTCCAAAAGTCCCAAAGTCCCAAAGGCCAAAAGTCCAAAAGTCCAAAAGTCCAAAAGTCCAAAAGTCCAAAAGTCCAAAAGTCCAAAAGTCCAAAAGTCCAAAAGTCCAAAAGTCCAAAAGTCCAAAAGTCCAAAAGTCCAAAAGTCCAAAAGTCCAAAAGTCCAAAAGTCCAAAAGTCCAAAAGTCCAAAAGTCCAAAAGTCCAAAAGTCCAAAAGTCCAAAAGTCCAAAAGTCCAAAAGTCCAAAAGTCCCAAAGTCCCAAAGCCCCAAAGACCCAAAGTACCAAGGTCCCATCCAAAAGTCCCAAAGTCCCAAAGTCCCAAAGTCCCAAAGTCCCAAAGTCCCAAAGTCCCAAAGTCCCAAAGTCCCAAAGTTCCAAAGTCCCAAAGACCCAAAGTACCAAGGTCCCATCCAAAAGTCCAAAAGTCCAAAAGTTCAAAAGTTCAAAAGTTCAAAAGTCCCAAAGTCTCAAAGTTCCAAAGTCCCAAAGACCCAAAGTACCAATGTCCCATCCAAAAGTCCAAAAGTCCAAAAGCCCAGAAGTCAAAAAGTCCAAAAACCCTTAAATGAATTGCTATCCCTGGATAAAGTACTCTTAATTCGAATCCACCGTGGTGAGGAACAGAACAAAGATGGCGCGTAACCAAAAATCGTGACGTGACGTGACGTGACGTGACGCAAATTTTTTTCCAACGCCGATAAAGAAGTTTCACTTCAATAATAAAAACAATAAACCTGAATATCCAAAATGGCGCCAACCGTAAAAGAATATATACCTTCCTAAGCAGAGACTATGGCAATGCACTTCATACAGCCAACTTTTTTTTATATTTATAAATTTAATTTGGCCGATACTTACATTAATTTACGCCTAAATTTTATTTGAAATTACTTTTAATCTGATATTGAAACAAGTTAGTATCTTTTTTTTGAAATATTGGCATGAATCACAGACATTATTTTGACAATGGGGAAAGAAAACGCACGAGTGCGGGAATGGTAAAGAAAAAGCACGAGTGTGTAATAGCCCACATCCCGAACGCTATACGTCCCTGTAATACGCCACTTTTTGAGCAACTGTATTAAAAAGTATTTTTCAACACCCTTGCTCATAAAGTGGTTTTTATCACATGGCTTTTACACTCATAAACCATGGTATTAAACACTTGTGCTTTTTTTTTCTTTATCGCACTAGTGTTTTATTTTATATTCCATCAAATTAAGTTTGTACCTCGCTGAAAGATTATTTATGCATTCTATTTGCTCTTAATTTAACTGGGTTATAGTTTTATTTTTAAATCTCGGAAAAAAGTATTGACTTAGATACGTTTCGTTTCAACATTATGACTAAAAATAACTCAATTTTTGTAAAAAATAAGAAGTGTACCACCTTGAATATGATAAATTTTCAACAACTTATTTACTTTAATTAATAATTCAACGTGAAACTAAATTATAAAGACATAAAAAATAAATTTAGAACATTTAGCGCTTTGGCTGTATAGCTCCAACAGCTAACATCCCGCGTGCAGAAAAAAAATATCAGCGCGGAGCGCGCCTTTTTGACAAACTTTCCGTGCTGTGAGGCGTGTGCGGTGTGCATTGTATATTTGAGTATGAATAATTATAAAATTTGTTTTTTTACTCGTAAGTGTGTTGAAAAACGTCGTATGACACACGTGAGGTTTGGTCATTACACTCTCGGTTTCCTTGCAGCCCTCGCCTTCGGCTCGGGCTGTGCAATATCACCTCGAGTGTAATGACCAACATACCTCACTTGTATCATAAATAACTAGGTATATTACCACAGCGGGTATTAGCCAGTCGCCCCGAAAGTGGTCACAGACTCTTCAGTACAGCGGGAATAAGCTCTTTATCCTCTAACAATCTCCAGTTACGCCACACATTCATATTAAAAAGCCTACTTATTAATGTTGCTCGCCTTATTACACCCAGAATGTCCTGTACTTTCATTAACCAGCCTATGAAAATAGTCCCAATTTATAAATGTCCTCCAGATTGCTTTCATAATGTTTACAGGGCCGTGGCCTTGCTCACAAGTGTTTTTGCCCGGAGTAAAAAATGACCGCGGAATGACAAATCGTTGGAGCCGCTCATAACAGAGGTACGACGAATAGTTATTTACTTTGAACTGCTCTGCCATTTCAAGTTTGCGTAACAGTCGGCAACAAGGTCATTAGGAGAGCAAAATGTGACATTAAAAATAAATAAGTCATTTTAGTCAGATGGACGTAAAATGAGTTTTATACTTATCTGCAAAAAGAAGGTTCTTACTTTTTATACATTTATTGTTTTAGAGACTTTATCACTGAATGAAAAGGTTCTTATTTACAATTTAACTTTTTCGTGCAAAGCTTCTTGGTCTATTAAATGATTTCCTTTTTTTCCATTTTCAATTCGCATTTTTAGTTATTTTTCTGGAATAAGGCACTCGGTTTTCTGTTATAAGTTTCAGATAGGAAATGTGATTTGGATAACGGGTTGCCATCTTTAGTGCTGGAACCGTTAATACCAAGTTACTCTGAACTTTTTCAGGATGGCGGCGTGTTCAGCAAATATACGAGGCGGCATAGTTGAAATTCTAAAACTATTGGATTTTTTTTAGGTAAGAACCCTCATAATTTGGATTAAATTTGAGTAGCGTGAAAAATTTTACTGAAGTGCTGAAGTTTAAAATGAACAACTGAAAATTGCAAAGAACTATGGCTGCCAAGTTAGGGTTTCGGACTCTCGGATGATTGGTTACCTACATAAATTTCACCTTAAACAACAACTAGAAACAATGTAATAAAATAGTAGCAAGTTTGCCAAAGATACGGCTGCGCTAAACATCTAACCACTAGTTTGTGCGCATCTGGGACCTTCTACATGTACATAATTGAGCAACGCAGTGTACAGGGAATGTAACACTACCATTAGCTTCTACTAATATAGGTCAGGGTTAGCAAGAAACTCAGATAGCAGGGATCGAGGGCAATTTGAATGGTTTATACTTTATACGGTTTCATACATCTATTTTGGTCTTTAGAGTGGATTAGGTTCCGAGTGACAACCCTGGCGTGTTGAAAATCTCGAGATATATCGGTTTAAAGCACTGCTACATGTTTGTAAACTAGCACCCCAAACAGGGTAATCTTACTTATTGCTATTCACGTAAACAGCATTAATTTACTCTAAATTTTATACGAGTACCTACTTACCTTTGTCGTTCTTGGTGGGACCAGTAAAAAGTCACCTCTGTGGCGATGCTGAGTTATAGTCCGTTCACAGTTATATTACCTCTGACTGACAGCTTGTCGTTGTCGATCATTTCCTGTGTGTTGGCATAGCAGTAAAGTCCCCTATGAGGCTATGAGTGCCAGCCAACATTTTACCGATTATAGTGGAGATTATATCATCCAACCGTTAGCACGAAGAGTTTTGTTTTTCATGTACTCATGTAATATACCTACTTAATTTTACTAAAACAGTGCTCTTATAACTATGCGATTGGATTTGAGAAGTATTATTTTTTTTATTAATATCTGAAAAGAAACATTACCACCATCACCAACGGAGGTGAAGTTGCTGCTTCCACAACGTTCCACACCTCAATTAATGGTCACACCCGAAAAAAAACTATAGCAAAAGAAGAAAGTAAGTTTCTACTAAAAGTTAGATTAGATACGTGGGAGAAACAAAAACTTATTGGGGTAACACAGCAATCAAGATAGGCAACCTAAGTGCTAGATGTTATCTCTGAACGGACTTTAAATAGTCTGGATTAAGCAAAGATCACATTGCTTAATCCAGATTGAATATTCACATCCAAACTTTTGTCACAAATCGGAAGAGTAAGACTGATTTAAGGAATGAAGGCCTTCATACTTTATGTACTAATATCCGACGTGCTCACGCATATAATTTGGTTTAATTATGCGAAGGTTAGGCATACGTTCTGATCGTAAGTGGTCATCCGTTACAACACAAAAGATGCTACGGTCGCGCTGTTCTCTCTGCAAAATCCTTAGAACTGTAGACATTTAAAAAAAACCCGACTTCGAACAAAAACTAAAAACTCTAAAGTAAAATTGACTTAGCACAAAGTAATAGGTAGTATTATTTAGATTTATATAATACTAGCGGACGTCACGCGGTTTCACCCGCGTAGTTCCCGTTCCCGTGGGAATTCGGGAATAAAATATAGCCTATGTTCACTGCAAAGAGTGTAGCTTCCCAACAGTGAAAGAATTTTTCAAATCGGTTCAGTAGTTCCGGAGCCTATTCGTTACAAACAAACAATCAAACAAACAAACAAACAAAAAAACAAAATCTTTCCTCTTTATAATATTAGTATAGATATACATTTTTTAGTTTTTGTTTAAAGTCGGTTTTTTTTGTTATTTTTTTTTATTATTTTTAGTGACGGGTAGACTGAAAATATATCTGTTTAGAGGTAATGTTCTCCCCTTTACAAATTAATCAAGCCCAAACACAAGGTAACTGTCAATCGTTAAGGAATTCCCTCGATTCGAAGGATTTCTTCGATTTCTCCAGGATCCCAGAATCAGATTCTGACTTCCTGAATATGGGACCACACCAGCTTTCAAATAAAAAAAGAATCATCAAAATCAGTTAACTCGTTCAAGCGATTTGCCGGTATCAAACATAAAAAAATACAGACGAATTAAGAACCTCCTCCTTTTTTGGAAGTCGGTTAAAAAGACCAAGGCAGGTAGCTCAAACCACTATCTAACCGTATGCCTGCCGTATGCAGATGAAAAACATTACCAGACCCTACCGTATACGAGCACTCCGGACGCAAAGTGTTTTCGAGGACAAGTAGCCGTGGGCGTCATTTCAAACAATTCTTTTTTTTTTTTGTATTTTCAGCGGTCCCATTTGGCGCAACTGGGTGGAAATTCCAGTGATCGTTATTAACACGTAACAACTTTCCCTAAATGGGTAAATACGGCCCATTATAAGTGTTCAACATTACCGCCTGCACCCTTTTTTGCCTCACATTAGGTGTGATAAATAAATTGCCTACCTTTTATTTTAGAACAAGCGTGTAATAAATTTTGCGATATTTCGCCACTTTTCACAACGAGAAAAGATACGAATTCTGCCTATAATATTCCCTTAATGGAAATAAACTTCGCTGAAATAGGAGTAACTTGGCTATACCTTTCGTAATTACAAAAAAAAACAAACAACAAAAACCCTCTACCTACCAAAATCTTACAAAATACAGAGCTTTTCATTACACTTTTTTTTCTTATCAATTCTAGATAGATTAAAAATGCTTCTATGTTACAAAGATTGCTTTTTAAATAGACCAGCCCGCCATTTTGAATAGAATATGAATACAGCCTACAAAACTGTATCAGATTGAAACTTCTCTCTGGAAATGGTACCATAGATTACACAATAACCAAGTTTCGTAACATCAAGTTTCGATTAGCAATCCCGTCGCAACCCCCAGGGGAGATCAACTTCCGATCTAATTTGTGTAACATGAACACGTGTAACTTCACAGACTAACCTTCGGATTAAACACAGTACGTAGTACCCAAAGTTATCAACTAGATTTATAGCTAAGACTAGCTGTTGCCTGCTACTTCGTACGCGTGAAAATTATATTATTATGTCAATTTGATTGCTCTCTGCTTAGCCCCTAGGATATGTAGCATGATAATATATAGCCTATTTGAAGACCCTACCCCTAGTTAATATTTGTGCAAAATTTGAATCAAATCTATTAAGTACTTTTCGAGATCTTTCCGGACAAAGCAAATCAAACAGACACAAATTTTTCTAACTATATTTTCGGCATCGGTATCTTATGTTGAACACCCAGCGAGTTTTTTTTAAATATTTCCAATGTACAGTTTTGACTTTTCTATCATTTTAATATAGTCTTAGCTTGCTAGTTTGCATGCAGCTTCGCCCGCGTGAAAGTTTTGGTCCCGTTCCCGCTCTTCATGTAAATTTATTCCCGGGATAAAAAGTTTTTGTTTTATTCCAGACTACCTATGTATATCCCTGTACCAAATTCGTTAAGGCGTTAGAGCGTGAAAAGGTAACACAAACTTTCGCAGTGACAACCGGCGCCTGTCCATTTCAACACGGCTCACCTCCTATTACGTGGGACTAATTCTAAAAAGGAGAAATGTGGGCATATAATATGCCGCTGCCTACCACTTCGGGGATAAAGGCGTGAACATATATGTATGTATGTAAAAAAAACTATTTAAGTCACTGGTAATGATGCTTACCTCTCGGAATCCATACCGCTGATGTTCTCACTCGGGATCCAGTTTTGACGAATTTTGATAGCTCCACGTACAACTGTAACAAAGAAAAAATATTCAGTAACTACATATTTTTGTCACTTTGAATCTGCAAAATGCATGTACGCGCATAACTTTAGAAAGGCTGGACCGATTTCGCTAAATCTTTTTTGTATTAGTTGTAGCAAAGATTATATAATATAATTCTATAGTTGTAGTCAGGGCGAGGTCTGTATAAAAAAAAGTAAAAAATTGTTATATCGGGTCAGCTTGATATGGCGGATCAAAGTTCGTCGGGTCAGCTAGTTAACAATGTAATAAAAATCTTTATAAAAAAATGAACAGTCAATTTGCACCAGTTTTACACTTGGTGTGCAACAGATTGCTCTTAATCTGCACCAGGTTGCACTGAATTTGCACCAGAACAGACGCAATATGCACTCAATTTGCACTAAATGCACTCAGTTCGCACTAGATTGCACCAATTTACAATCGCATTTTTCAACAAGAAAGAAAAATTACTTTATTTTGGTGCAACCTAGGTGCAACAACAATGTCAAAATACTTAATAGGTGGTAAAAAGTTGAAAAAACCGGCCAAGTGTAAGTCGTACTCGCGCACGGACAGTTACGCACTAATAGGGAATGCAATCCCGCAACAAGATTGTAATCCCGGTATTTGCGGGACTGAACAATCTCAGTCCCGCGGGATCCCGGTATTGGCGGGATCCCGCATATTTCTGAAAGTCATTGAGAAAAGAATAGAATTCTGTATCATACATCCATCTAAAACTGAAAAATAGTCACCCCCTTAATCCCCGAAGGGGTAGGCAGGACGAGGCATATGGTCTCATCTCATACCTAATGTCCATTTCTCAAAATGTCCCATTCTCAAAATATGTGCACTACAGGATTAATCCCTTCCGCATTAGCCTTCGTGGATATTTTTTTTATAACCTAACCTATCAATTCGGATTGAGCGGGGTTAATCCTGTAGTTCACATTTGGAGAAAGGGACATGTTGAGAAAAGGACATTCGCGAAAAGGACATTTTGAAAAAAGGATATTTCGCGAAAAGGACATATTGAGAAAAAGACATTTCGAGAAAAGGACATTTTGGGAAAAGGACATTTTGGGAAAACCCATTTTGAGAAAGGACATTTCGAGAAAAGGACGTAATGAGAAAGGACATTTCGAGAAAAGGACATTATGAGATGAGACGAGCCGGGCCTTCAACTTGACTTAGCTGCCATTTTACCGGCAAACGGGACCAACAGCTTAACGTGCCATCCGAAGCACGGCAACGCTCAAATAAATGTCACAAAGTGGTCACCGCACACACATCTAAGGACCGGCCATAGTAAATGTAACTTACTGCAGTGATCTTTTACAGAACACTGAGTCCGCGGGGCACAAGGAAAAATAAATTATTTAATATTACTTTAGTATTGAGATTATTATACGGATATAGGTACATATAAGAATAAGTAATAAATAAAACCGGCCAAGTGCGAGTTGGACTCGCCCATGAAGGGTTCCGTAGCAGCAAGTAACATAATGATGAGAAATGATACTCCAATATCCTTTACATAGCTATTTATTCTTCTGTTCTTCGTATAATGATAGATATGTACTACTCCTACATTCCACTTAATGGTATTACGAAATAACAATCCTATGATTGTAGATTCTTTACATTTTTATTTTCACAATCTAACTAATACTTGCACAACTTAGTACTAACTATTAATTAATACAAATATTCTACTTTAACTAATTAGCACTTTACTGAACTCGATCAGGAAACAGAATGTGTTCTTTTTCCAGAATATTCACTTTTTATCACCTCTCAACAAATCCCACCTCATACTGAACATTTATGTCAAATCAACTACCCACTATTTTCGAATAATCAATAAATGTTTTATGTACAGGCTAATCATTCTACTATGAGGCGGTGTTGACATCACAAAAATAACTTATTACTAGGTACTTAAGACTGAATGGTTTTAGCAAAATCACAACATTCGGCCATCAGACAGCGTGCTATCTCCGGAGCACGCAGTAATCACAACATTCGGACCTGTATATTGAACTAATCACATATTTTTATACATAACGTACATAACAATAATACCTTTATGCGGCTTTTTATAATATGCTAAATCAAAATCTTAAAGTTTAATTAAACCTAAACCTGCTCTATATCTTCTATCTACTCTGTCTATAGTCTATAGGCTTATAATATTAACTCAATCATTATTTATTTTGTAAAACTCTATGTGAGAACTTGAGTCTGGCGAAACGTCAAGAATACAAAACAAAGGCAACAAGTAACCAGTTCACAGAGCAGCCCGCCTGCTGAAACTATTTACAAATGTAAAATCTAAAAAGTGATCTCTTTTTTAAAACCCAGCAGAGTCTGCAGATCACTTCCAGGTTTCATTTTCCAGCAAAAGAAATCATTACATGTGTCAGCAATTAGTGTAAAATATATTTAATAGTGGAATACAACTAGTACAAGAGAGTGATTTTTCATAAAAAAAACATTAGGTATCTAATATTACCATCATAATAATATTACTTAAATAATATTTGTACGTACGTACGTAACGTCTAGTTTCAGGCAATGTGATGAAGCCACAATATACCTATACCTTAACCCTAAGGACACATATAAATATAGTATTTAAGGCAGCTCTTGTGTGTTATATCAACATCTATCCTTACAGGTTTCCCTAATTCGATAGTGTTACAATGTGTTTATTATAGGTGACAACTTTAATCAATGAATTGTAACTTAGGTCATAAATACATCAATAGATTAAATTCCGATACTGTAAACTAACTTTAATAAATTGTCATGCAAATAATAATGACTTTAGATAATCATTTTAAATACTAATAAAAATCTCAGATGATAATAACAAAAATATTGGTGTCTTATAATGTAATAATAGTTTCATTCGTGTAATAATGTCAATAATTAATAATTTCATATCATACTATAATAAATTGTGTCAAACGTTTGCAAACATAAATCTGAAATAGGTACGAATTATGTCAAATAATAATAATAATATAAAGTAATCATGGTATGCGCATAAAATGTGTCAATGCAAAATGTATAAGTATTCTTAAGTCAATCACTGAGATACTCTGAATAATCTAACCATACCAATACCTTCAAATTCGGTTGGTAGCCTGTCGCAAGAGCGTATACCTACCACTGTTTAACTGGGTAACTACCCATAAAGTGTCATTGACCTTATGCAGTCTACTATGATAACAAGAAAGACTTTTTTTTTATGGTTGATGTACATGTTATAAATTCGCAAGATTTATTGGGAACTTTTTGGTAAGTAAAACCTTCCTATTTCACAAATACAGGATAAAAAACTAGACATATAATTATTAGACTACTACTTACTTAGAAATAGTATGGTATTACTTTAGAAATGGTATTTGAATAAAAGAAACTGCAAGGTACGATACCTATATTTCTTGTGAGGTGCAGCCACAAGATTCTGATGAATTTCTTATTCACATAATGTTATGTACCTACTCTTTTTGCAGAGAGACTCTTGGACGTAATCTAAATTATAGAATATCGCTATTATGGACATTTTGTAAGTTACAAGATTAGGTACTCCGCAGGAGGATACAGGTTAAATTTGAATACACTGTTAAAGTAACTCAAATTTACAATTCCATCTACATCTGTTAATGCCTCATCTTTTGCACAGCAAAAGCTGGTGAACTTAACCTTTAGCTAGTTTTAAATTGAATCAAATTATCTAAAATAAACTACTAGGAGCGGCTAACCCCACAAGTTCCAACTCTCGACCATTTAGTTAAGCATTGGTTTCTATGTGTTACAATTAAACACGGTAAATTAAGACTTTAGAAGGTTTTCCTTTTCCATTTTTATCAGAATAAGAATATTAACGATATTTGTTAAAAAATATGAAAAAGAAAACTCCTAGTCGAGTCGACTGGCAGACTGCAGTCATCTATCTAAACCAATGGGTATAACTATTTAAAGGGGAAATGCTGCCAGTCTTTGGGTACAATGTCATTATTTAGATTTAGGTTAGTTTAGATAGTTATAATGTAAATAGATAATGTTACATTGGGATTATTTTGGTAAATAAATATGTAGCAAGTCTCATTCTGTCAGATGCTACAATACTTTCTAGGCAGCAGTCCCACGATCTGATAAAATTCTACAAGAAACTCTGATAACGTAAGCTGTTCAGGGTTCTTTTTTTCATTTTGCGAACCAGTCAACTTTTGTTAGAATATAGGATATACATTTAATTCTAGCCTTTACCTCTAACAAAATGGCCCTAAGTGGTCTAAGTGCATATATACTGTTAAAAGGCAGTTTTACCTTTTCTTCAGTCTTAGCGGAATTATAAATATTGCATTAGTAAACCAGTAAGACTGAATCTGTTCTAGCGTAACCATAATAAGCATCAGAATTATACTTAGTTTACTTGGTTCTAAATTATCCCTATGGGGCATAATGTCTTAGTATACTCATTTGACTGGACACTAGTCCATGTTGAAGCGGGCTTAAAAGAAATCAACAACCTGACGCTATTTGTGGTACTAAATACCTCTTTGTCATAGTGGTACTACAGTATTAGGACTGCTGGTACGAAGTATGTTACAGCCGGTGTACAGCGTAAAATTAAGGCCTAATAGACACCTACGTACCCTTTTTTTTGCTAACAGTTTACAGGGCGTTCTTGTAGTGTAGTTTGTCGACTGAAATACGCAACTAGTATAATCTGATAAACTAAACTAGTCAGAGAATACCACCTAACCCTGGTGAACTGCAACCGTATGCACTTCGGTCAGGCTTCTGAAACTCGCCTACACCTACAGCCATAATTAACGCCCGAACGGAGACTTCTAAACCGCGTATGGCGCACGCAAAATGTTTTGATCTTTACTTAAATTTCTCTGTATATATATATTTTTTTGCGATTTGCAGGTATGTTTAGAAATACCTATAAGATAGCACAAAATAGTTATTACTCTCTAGCACTGACTTTAACCAAGATCAAGGAAGTAAAACTTGTGTACGTACTACTAAAAGTTATTCCGAGAATCAGTGTTTCAATCAGGATTATCTACATTAATATTATAAGAAGGAAAGATTCGATTGCCTGTATGGTTGTTTTTTTGCGTTGAATAGTCTCCAAAACCACTGAATCAATTTGAAAAACTCTTCCACTACTGCGAAGGCACACCCTCCCCGAGTAACGTTCCCGTATCTCCACAGGAATGGGACTACGCAGGGAAAACCATGCGGCAACCGCTAGTATTGTCTTCGACCAGTAGAGGTCGTTCAACTAGGTCTTTTTACAAGGATCCAAGTGTAATATTTTGCTTAACTCATACAGTCCACTGCCGTTGTATAGCTCTTTCAATTTAAAAAAAAACGGTCTTTATAATAGATATTGCTAGCTGTCTCACAAAGTCTTTTCACAAAACGTCGAAATTAGATAAGAAATCCTAAAATTGTCTACCCATGTACATTGCACGGTATCTCCCGGGATATTTTGAACACCTGATATGATATGATATGATATGGTACAATTGGTCAAAAAGGTCAACGTCTATTACAATTAGAAATTATATTATATTCCCCAATAATAGAGTCCATGCCTAAAATGGTCGCCAGGGATTTTTAATGTGCGCGACACACTAAAACACGACGCGACTATGTGTAGATAGAATGTACTGCGTATGGTGGCGCATTGGATATTGATAGTGTGACTCTGGTCATAGAAAACAACACAAATTGATTCTACTCAACACGCGTTGCGTCGCGTTTTAACAATGTGTTTCCGCCTTAAACTTTCGACGTGTATTTGACACGGATAACTCTTGAGGAAACCCACACTATAACACATATAGATTGTTATGAAGCTAAAAAGTTCAACTAATCCTCAGGCATATCACATTTTTAAAACGTGATACATTATATCTATATAATTATAATTCCATAAATAATGCACTAGGAGTTCTTATCAATAAGGTACAACTAAAATAGTTATAAATGACCACAATTCCTTGTCTGGAGGACTCGTGTCGCGGTTGCTCAAGGTCGTTAGCAATTATCCGAATCAAAGTCTTAATTTCACCTGTCGCTCGGCCCGATCCTCACCATTGCCTTCAGTATCGCCGCCACTGGTTAGATTCCGCCTTCTGGCAGTTACACCGCTCCGCCGCACCGCACTGTATTCCGACACGACAGTTCACCTGTCTTTCTGCTTGGGCGTGAATCTTTCACTTCAGTCACCTGGAATTGTCATTTTAAACGCAGTTACTGCTCTTTCAAGCTAACAATTTCCCATCTATCATCTCATCTAAGGCGTTTATTACGTCCAAGGCGCTTATATCTCGCCTGCTTGGCGTCCCCAAAAAAAATCTCTATGCCTTACTATGCATACGGCTAGTTATGAAAAGGGTACAGTTTGTGCCGTAATCTTTCTTGAGCGATTCCGTGATTGGGAAAGCTCACTAAGCCGCTGGTATGGAATCTAAATAACACTATAGGCATAAACAAGGCTGGAGGTGTTAAGTAAATCGAAAAACATCAATACTGTTTCACATACGCTCCATTTACTATTGGGCAACAAAATTTGTTATGCATTCCTGTGTGTGTAATCTAAACGCTCCACACATACCAATCCAAGTAAGCCTAATGTCAGCCAAAATCATTGAAAAAACTTCTATATTGTTATGATCGCCACCATAATAGCAGCACAACAATATGACTGCATAAAGCACAGATGATAATATGAATCATTCTCACTATACTCGCCTGGTTGAAATTGACAGCACACCTATACGGTTGCATACTAGCTGCACACTATCACGGCTCCATGTAGCATCGCTTCATGACTAAACAGATCAATCTCAACATACTTACATGATTGTGCACTGGCAGTCTACTTACATAGCTTATAGAAATCATTTGCCGCACCTACATGATTGCACTTCAACAGCACACCTACATGGCTATGAAACTAACTCTCAACATACTTACATGGTTGCGCTTTTACAGCTCACCTACATGACTGCAGACAGCACTCCCGCACGGCTATGGAAATAACTCACATCATACCTGCATGGTTGCGCTTCTAGAGCGCACCTACATGGCTGTAGACAGCACACCTGCACGGCTATGGCACTAACTCACATCATACCTGCATGGTTGCGCTTCTACAGCACACCTACATGACTGCAGACAGCACACCTGCACGGCTATGGAAATAACTCACATCATACCTGCATGGTTGCGCTTCTGCAGCACACCTACATGACTGCAGACAGCACACCTGCACGGCTATGGCACTAACTCCCATCATACCTGCATGGTTGCGCTTCTACAGCACACCTACATGGCTGTAAACAGCACACCTGCACGGCTATGGAAATAACTCACATCATACCTGCATGGTTGCGCTTCTACAGCACACCTACACGACTGTAGACAGCACACCTGCACGGCTATGGAAAAAACTCACATCATACCTGCATGGTTGCGCTTCTACAGCACACCTACACGACTGTAGACAGCACACCTGCACGGCTATGGAAATAACTCACATCATACCTGCATGGTTGCGCTTCTGCAGCACACCTACATGACTGCAGACAGCACACCTGCACGGCTATGGCACTAACTCACATCATACCTGCATGGTTGCGCTTCTACAGCACACCTTCATGACTGTAGACAGCACACCTGCACGGCTATGGAAATAACTCACATCATACCTGCATGGTTGCGCTTCTACAGCACACCTACACGACTGTAGACAGCACACCTGCACGAATATGGAAATAACTCAAAAAATATCTGCATGGTTGTGCTTCCACAGCGCACCCACATGGCTGCAAACAGCACACCTGCACGGCTAATGGAACTGAGTCTCAACATACCTGCATGGTTTCACCTTACAGCTCACCTGAATGGCTGCAAACAACACACCTTGCACGGCTATGGGACTAACACACATAATACCTGCATGGTTGGATAATCACTTGCAACGCTCAGGGTTGCACAGCAGCATTCATACTTAAATTAATAAAATAATGTCTAAATTTGTCATAGTACGTCTCGTTGATTGGAGATCCACGCACTAAATACAGTCTTTGCCCTTGAGAAGTCGTTAAGTATCTTAACCACATACTTTTAAAAATAAATAGCAAAGACTGCAAGTCTAGTCGGTCTTAACACAAAATATACATATTACACATAATAAAATTGATCTATGTAACTGCAATAAGAACGGTGCGTACCTATCGTATTTGGTCACATTTATTTGTCCTATGTAAAAATAAATTTTACCGTACCGGTAGAGGGTATTCACAAAATAAACCAAAATAACTGTAATTATGTCCAAAATTTCTAATAGGACGTCTTATTAACTGAGGATCCACGAATTAAAATGAAGTCCTAGCCCTTGAGAAGTGGCTATGTAACTTAAATATGTACCTACTTTTGTTTCAAGGTAACTAATAGGTAGGTACATATGGGCATAATGGCGGGTATTACCACAATAAAAATATAGCTCTAAGCAACTACAATAAAACGATAAGGACCTTTTTGTCACATTTCTGTGTTCGATCTAAAACAAATGTATTCACCGTTCCGGTAGAGAATACTTCCTAAAACCCTTACCGGAGTTAAATAAAAACGTAGTTAAATGGACACCGCAGCCAATAGAGTTATGTAACCCCAGTTTGCAGCAATTCGTTAAAGTCAAATACCTTCTTGACTACAGTAGAAGTTGCTACGAATATAATACACGCTAATAGGAATAATCACGAACCATGATTAGAATTCGAATAAACTTATACTTACAGTTTTAACTTGTCACGGCTTGGCTCGCAGGTTACCACTTCTGACTTGATGAGAAATGATACTCCAATATCCTTTACATAGCTATTTATTCTTCTGTTCTTCGTATAATGATAGATATGTACTACTCCTACATTCCACTTAATGGTATTACGAAATAACAATCCTATGATTGTAGATTCTTTACATTTTTATTTTCACAATCTAACTAATACTTGCACAACTTAGTACTAACTATTAATTAATACAAATATTCTACTTTAACTAATTAGCACTTTACTGAACTCGATCAGGAAACAGAATGTGTTCTTTTTCCAGAATATTCACTTTTTATCGCCTCTCAACAAATCCCACCTCATACTGAACATTTATGTCAAATCAACTACCCACTATTTTCGAATAATCAATAAATGTTTTATGTACAGGCTAATCATTCTACTATGAGGCGGTGTTGACATCACAAAAATAACTTATTACTACTTAAGACTGAATGGTTTTAGCAAAATCACAACAATAATATAAAAGTTCTTGTAGTTCATTGTAACTTTCATTGTTGTTTTAACACGTTCGCAGTGGTAGTGATTTTTACAGGTGAAAATTGTGGTTTATGACGTATTAAAAAAAAACTACCAACTCGATCTCGTTCAAACTAATTTTCGTTGGTAGTTTATATGGTAATATACATTATATATTTTTTTTAGATTTATCATTCTCTTAGTTTATAAGTTAGAGGGTAGGGGGGGCGACACACATTTTTCCACTTTTGAAGTGTCTCTTACGCAAACTATTCAGTTTAGAAAAATATGATTTTAGAAACCTCAATAGCATTTTTGAAGACCTATCTATAGATACCCCCACACGTATGGGTTTGAGGATAAAAAAATTTTTCAGTTTCAGTTCTGAGTATGGGGACCCCCACAATTTACTGCTTTTTTTCTAGTTTTATGTAAAAATCTTAATGCGGTTCACAGAGTACATCTACTTACCAAGTTTCAATGGCATAGGTCTTATAGTTTCGGAGAAAAATGGCTGTGACACACGGATGGACAGACAGACAGACAGACAGACAGACAGACATGACGAATCTATAAGGGTTCCGTTTTTTGCCATTTGGCTACGGAACCCTAAAAAGCTACTGCAAATTATTAGAAGTGCAAAAAACATAGCATGTCAAAATTCTTGTCTGCCAAACGACTCCTAACTTTACATGTCAGATAGCCAGCAAGCAATGTAAGAGATAATTGAATACTTTTATAGTACAAGAAAAGTCAAATCTCCCTGATTAAATCACTAAAATCAAATAAGTACGTTATTAGGGATAATTTTGAAAAGCAATTAAGAGTATGCTGACTCAATTACAAATTAAATGTGAAAAAATTTTGATCTCGAGCAGGATTTGAACCCGCGTCTTCTGGTTTGCCGGACCAGACGCCTTAACCAACTAGACCACCGAGACACTGCTCTCGACCGTCAAATTCTTTCACCTCATTACGTCTTGGGGCGACGTAGGCACCATCTACCGGTAACTTAGTTAAGTTGCACGGCTCGAATGTATAGAATTGCACCTATATAATCATTCGACTTGCGATGATACCTGCCCAAACATTAGAGATAATTTTGAAAAGCAATTAAGAGTATGCTGACTCAATTACAAATTAAATGTGAAAAAATTTTGATCTCGAGCAGGATTTGAACCCGCGTCTTCTGGTTTGCCGGACCAGACGCCTTAACCATCCAATCTAATGTTTGACGGTGACGGTGACGGGCAGAGAGACGGACAGAAACGTCTCATGATTAGGGTCCCATTTTTTACCCTTGGGGTATGGAAACCTCAAAAACAGAAGTATTAAAAATTGGATTGCACCATAATAAGAGCCAGTTCAGCATTATGTCTGTCTATTACGGTTTTACGCCTAAACCGCTGAACCTTTTTTGATAAAATTTGGTATAGAGGTAGTTTGAGTTCAAGGCAAGGATGTACTTAATTAATATACTTTTTAACTGACTGTGTAAAAGGAGGGTAATGATTTTACGCGAACGAAGCCGCGGGGAACATCTAGTTTAAAATAATCAATCAATCGATAACACTTGAACGTAAGTCCCGTACCTCGAAACGAAAGGAAAAAAGAAAGTCATGAAGGATCACTTTGTTGCCCATCCATAAGTCTGTCTATTTTCATTCAATAAATCTGAAATATTCCAAGAACGTATAAGAGATATTATTTTTACGACTGTTGGGATATTAATGTTAGAAAAGATCCGAATAGCCAATACGATAAACGTTTAATCGTTAATGTAATAAAGTTAGTAGACTGACCTTTGCTTTTTGGATAAAGGTAAATTGGTTCTCTGTAGGGAACGATATTCAACCGTGTGAGTTACCGAATGTGTCTTTATCGGATAATGTAAAGATTAGTTACTTGTTCTAGGTACTTAATGGTTAAGAATAAGTAATAGTAGCTAATGGGTTTATTATATCGAATATCTCTATTTCATATTTCGTTCGCATAAATCCATTATAAAAATCGAATTTTTAATTAGACGAAGTAAATTGACAGCAACTAATGTCACTTCGTCATAGAAAATAAGCATCATTGTTCTCACTGAGTCTTTGGCGGAAAACAGTATCGCCATAAAAAAGAAAAAAAAACATTGTATTATGAAGAAGTGACATTAGTTGCTGTCAATTCACTTCGTCTAATTAAAAATTCGACTATAGGTTTGTGCCGGGATTCGAGGTCCAACGAATGTCTTTGGTACCCCAATGGGGCGGATTGTCCTTGTGGTGGTGCATCCTCGGCAACGGAATAGCAACCACTCCCCTTCCTCAGTGGGGGAGTTGCGCTACTCTGGTTTATTCCGGCCTCGGCCGGAATGGGTTTAAATTTCATTAAACAAATACCTCTTACAACGCGATTTACATCAAGTAGATTAAATATTTTGCAGCCTACCAGTGACTTACAGGAAAGAGGAACCTCACAAGCTTTAGAAAACAATATACGTCAAATAAATTGGACAAAGACATTTCTCAGCGCTGGCCGTTCATAACACAAATGGTCAAGCAATAAAACTTGGGTACCCACCCATCCTTTCTTTGTCGTAAATCGACAGCATCACATCTTTTCCGGACTAAGGGCAGTAAAATGTACGGCTGCAATTTAAGTAAATGCAATTTTCTAAACGAGTGCCATCGTTTCAGACAAACCGCTCGCTTGTATGGAGAACTAGTTAGTTCTTTAGATTTGGTTTAATTTAAACACTTACAGCGAATTTGGTTACATATTTTTCTTTCTAAAAACTTATTTTCTTCGACTTTTTCCGCATAGAAGTCGTTACCGCCTAAGATCAGTACCCTCCTTTTGCGCAGTCAGTAAACCTATGTCCTTCCCTTGGACTCAAACTATCTCTAAACCAAATTTCATCAAAATCGGTTCAGCGGTTTAGGCGGGAAAAGGTAACAGACACAGAGGACAGAGTTACTTTCGCATTTATAACATTATGTAGTTTTAGTAGTAGGGATTCTAGTCATGTTTGATGACTGTCGTATTGCTGAAGTCGAAGATGGCGTTATGGTCTTGTAGATAAATGGAAAGAAAATGGTTTGGAATTGGTTAATTCTACACTTTCTTCGAGAAAAAGAAGATTAGGAAGATTTTTTTTACGTGAGGAAAAATCCTCATGGATGCTATAGCGGTATCCTGCCTAACAGCCGACGGTTGGAAGCCCCGGGTAAGCCCTCGGAAGGATACCCCAGGACTCCCAACGCTTTGCTGAGGCTACAAATTGCGAAAAGAGTTTTCGATGAATAGGAATCGTGCTATGATGCCAGAGAATCGCTGCATCTCACAACTTGGACCATATTCTCATGGACTGCGCAACAAATCGGAACAACTTAAACGTTCCCGAACCTAACAAGAGAGTCTTGAACCTTTTATTTTCACTCCAACTACTTCAGTTTCCGAGCACTTCAGGTACTAATGCAAGGCCTGAGCATTGGATAGGTAGATTAATAGTTACTTTTACGACAAGAAGCACGGTACGAAATGGAATGGAAAAGGACTATGCGTAGATAATAGGTGATGGATCAATTTGGATTAGATCAAAATTTACATACATACATATAACCACGTCTTTATCCCCGAAAGGGGTAGGCAGAGGCATATTATAAGCCCATATTTCACCTTTTTAGAATTTGTTCAACGTAATAGGTGGTGAGCCGTATCGCCGTGTTGAGATGGACCGGCGCAGGTTGTGACTGCCTGTTGTTGAAATTTTTCAAGCCGCCTAAAAATGCCTTTAACTTAGCTTAACGACTGCCATTTTACTGGCAACCGGGACCAACGGCTTAACGTGCCTTCCGAAACACGGAAACGTTCAAATAAATGTCATAAATAGGGCTTGAACTCCGGAATTCCGGAATTGACATAATTCCAGAATTCCGATAAAATCTAATATCGTTCTCAATTCCGGAATTGGCGAGATCAATAGTTCGATATTGAAAAAATATATATATTTTCGCTTCTTCTTTAATTTCATTACAAACAAAAATGTAGATAGCTTCTTATGCAATTTAATTACCTTTAATTGCTACAATGTTGATAATTAGGATTTCTCTATTAAAAATTAATTCGATTATGTACTTAGGTATTAATCATTTTATTTGAGGATATTTCTAAAATCTACTAAGAAAGTAAATTCATAAAATAAATGGTATTTGATAGAAAACATACTACTTAAATTATAATAAATTAATAATATTATTGATGACGTTTTTGTATTTTTTTACAGTTAGACTTCAATTTATAGTGCGAACTTAGACTTAGCTCTGGCTTATGCTACGAGTTAAATTTAAATTTGATAGAAACGCTGTAAGAATTTGACAGAGGTCTCGCTCAGCATAGTTCTAGTAGTTCTGACGGAACTCATGGGGCCCGTAACTTATTATTAGGGGCAAACTTTGCCCCAAGGCGCTCCACTGACCCAGAGTGAGAAGGGTCCTGGGTTCCCTGTTCTCATCAAGGCGGAGGAACATAGTCCTTCGCACATGGCTCCGTCTCAGGCGCCAGACGCTGATTACAGCGAGAACGACGTGCCCGAAGTCACTGAAGGTGAGTTAGGGGCGACTGTACTGCGGCTTAGATTCCGCAGGGACCGTGCCCCTGGACCCTACAGCAATCCAGGCCGAGCGTGGGTCCTGGCTCTTGAGGATCTTGGGCCTCGAGTGATGGGGCTCTTTAGTGCATGCCCCGAAAAAGGCCAGATTCCCAAGGTCCGGAAGACAGGGAAACTGTTTAGATCTGAAAGGCAAGGTGGTCGGCAGTATACCCATCCGGGGATCGGCCGATCGTGTTGCTCCGTTGAGCAACTCCGGCCGATCCCCGATCCGTCGATCCCCAACAATGATACGCTCAAGGAGCTTGCATACCTCGTTAGCTATGCAAGCTCCTTGAGCGTATCATTGCACAGCGCACAGTCGGGCATCTCATACGCGTGGAGCCAGATCTGGCGGATAACCAGTTTGGTTTCCGTCAAGGGCGCTCCCCCGTGGATGCGATCATCCGCATTAGAAGACTGACGGAGGAAGTAACATCGCAGGGTGAGGTGGTGTTGAAAGCGATGGTGATGTCAAGAGACACCGGCATCGCCTTCAACACCATGCCCTGGAGCTGCGTTAGGGAGGCGCTTATTTATCATGGAGTGCCTCCCTACTTCCGTCGAATTGTCGGGGCCTATCTTTCCGAGAGGGCCATAACTTACCCAAGCTGGCTAGGGCCCAGCCGGGTCAGCGAGATACGTCGTGCGGTGTTCCGCAGAGATCAGTATTAAGACCGCTTCTGTGGAACATCGGTTACGATTGGGTGATGCGTGGTCCGTTGCTCAGAGGCGGCATGTCTCGAGGATCTGGCAGCGAGGCAACTTGCGTCCTTGTTTATATAAATTAATCATAGTTCTAATTAATTATTTTCTGGTGCAAGGAGGCGCTGGAGCGGGGTCATAGGCCTACGTCTCCAGAAATCTAGGTTCGGCAGTTCCAGCTCCACAAGGAAATCGTGGAGACCTGGACTTGAGCAACGAACCGAATCGCCACATCACATCACACAAGGGGGGAATCGCCGAATTGCCACAATCAAGGCGGTCAGACCGGTCATGGGCGAGTGACTAGAAAGGAGCCACGGTGCGGGTGCTCTGTCCTACCAGTTGTCACAGATGCTTACCGGGCACGGGAGCTTCAGTAAGTATCTGTGACGAATACACCGGGAAACCACACCTGAGTGCCAGCACTGCGAGGAACGCAGTGAGGACACAGTACTTCACACATTAGTGGAGTGCATAGCGTGGGCTTAACAGCGCCCGGTCCTCGTGGTAAGTCTGGACGTGGACATTCTCTCGCTGGAGACCATTGCGCGAGCTATGATCTCCAGTGGGAGTAAGTGGGACGCCACTGCGTCTTTCTGTGATCAGTTAATGCGGCGAAAAGTGATCGAGAGAGAACGCTCCCACCCGAATTCCGCATGTCTTTGCCAAAGACTATCGGCCTTTATAATCGGGGGCCTGAGGACGGTGGGAGGGCCAATCGCTGTCCTTACAAAAGCACGCCCAAGACGAAAGCGTGACGTGAATGTTTCACGCACGCCACACGCCTTGAGATGCGGGATAACACCTGATAACAGCAGTGATAGTCAAGGTCTGTGGAGAATCCTGGGGTCATCCTTCTGAGGGCTTACCCGGGCCAACCGTAGGCAATAGTTAGGAAACGTGTGGTTTTTAGTTGGTTACGTTAAAATAAGTAATTTTACTGGGAATCAAAGTAGTTTATCACTAATCACGTAGGACTGCCTGCTCCCGTTTCTTTTTTTACATGTCACATTTCATGCAAAACGAAACTTGATTGAGTTCCGGAATTCCGGAATTCAAATACTGAATATCGAAACCCAATTCCGGAACTGAAAAAGCGTCCGATATTCAAGCCCTAGTCACAAAGTGGTCACATGGATGGTCACCCATCCAAGGACTGGCCATAGTGAAAGTTGCTTAATGCAGTGATCGACTGCAGAACACTGAGTCTGCGAGGCCACGAGCGCTTCATGTTCATCAAAATTTAAGACAGGTTTTATAATGATTACATAATTAGTCTAGAATCTGGTACAATCAGCCTATGACATTCCACTGTCGAACGTTGTTTCCATTTAATAGTAATAAGAAGATAGTATTATGTGGGGATTTTAACGTTGACATCTTAAAGAAGACAACTCATTCAAAACAATTTAATCAAGCACTCAAAGGGTTCAATTTAAAATGTGAAATACGAGTGCCTACTCGCTTAAGCACTGGGACATGTATAGACAACTTTGCACATAATTTACGTGGTTGTAAAAGTGAAGTATTGGAACTGGCAGTATCGGACCATACAGCACAGATACTACAATGCCCTGTCAAAAAAACCTGCAGACTTGACTACTGGTTTTCCGAAAAACGTAACTATTGTAAGAATAACATGGAAAAATTTGTGAATTGCCTTAGAGCTGTTAGTTTTGCTGAGGTATATCAAGAAGCGGATTGTAATCGTGCCTTTGATATGTTTCACGATTTTTTTCTGTATGCATACAATAATGGTTTCCCTAAAATAAAGATAAAAATCTCTGCAAAAATTAAACCCAGGTGGGTAAGTAGCGGCATCAGAGTCTGCAGCAAAAGAAAACGAGAACTTTTGTGGATATACAGGCGATCTCCTACTGAACTCAATAAACAAAATTTTAAAACCTTATCCAGTAGACTTAAGAAAATTATCAACTTAACTCAAAAACATCAAAATAATAAGTATGTTCGCTCTTCTAAAAATAAATGCAGGGCTACGTGGAAAGTAATAAACAAAAACAAGGTTAACTACCCAACTGAAGGAGTTGGGCAAATAAAAATTAACAATAATTTAATTACAAATCCCATGGCAATCGCACAAGCATTTAATAACTTCTATGCGGACCAAGTAGAACCAATTAAATGCACAGCACACACCAAATCTGATATCTCTGGTACATCCTTTTCATTGTTCATGGAACCAACCACACCACAGGATATACACAGAATAATAAAACAGTTGAAAGGTACGGCTAGCACTGGTTATGACGAGATACGTACAAGTATAGTTAAAAAGGTAGCCAAATATATAGCGCCTGTCCTTGGGTATATTGTTAACGGTTGCATTTTGAATGGTGTGTTTCCTGATAAATTAAAAAAAACTGTAATAAAACCACTTTTTAAAAAAGGGAACGCGGAAGATGTATCGTGTTATAGACCAATTGCACTAGTTCCACTCTTTTCCAAGATCTTTGAAAGGGTCATACATGATAGTGTAATGTAATAATTTCTTCGAGACAAATCATCTTTTTGCTGATCAACAAAAAGGATTCAGAAAAGGTAGATGCATTGATGCCGCCATATATGACTTTTTGAACATGGTTATGACTAGAGTTGATAAACGTTTACCTGTGGCAGCCCTTTACATGGATTTGACGAAAGCGTTTGACTATGTCGATCACAAAACTCTTATGAACAAGTTGAACGCATACGGAATTAGGGGAAATGTATCTGATTTAATTGAGTCCTTCCTAACTAACAGACAACAGTTGACTATAATCAACAAAATAAGTTATAACTCTAAAACTGAGCAGTATTACCAGTCGGATGTCAGAAAAGTAGATTATGGTGTCCCGCAGGGAAGTACGTTAGGGCCGTTATTATTTAACATCTACATTAATGACTTTCCGTCAGCTACAGCTTTCCCCATGGTAATGTTTGCTGATGACACAACGGTTGTATTTGATAATCCTAGCTTTGATTTAATTAATTCTAATATTAATAGCAATATTAAATCCTGAACTACCTGGCTTAAAGCGCAAAACCTAAAAATTAACGCTGAAAAAACAACCGTGATGAATTTTGGGAGGAAGAAAAATTATCAATTAGATATAAAATGTAATAATATTGTAATTCGCGAGGCTGCAGTAACGAAATTTCTAGGGTTACAGATAGAAAGTACGTTAGAGTGGAAGGAAAAAATCGCAAAAATATGCGGGAAGTTAAATCAACACGCGTATGCTTTATATATGTTAAATAAATCTGCAAACCAAGATACCGTCCTTACATCATACCATGGATTAACTGCGTCCACCCTAAGATACGGCATTATATTTTGGGGGAATGCAGTGGGCAAGGAGTCAGTATTTAAGGCACAAAAACGGTGCATCCGAGCAATGTGTAACTTGCAATCTACTGATACCTGTAAGCCACATTTCGTAAGATTAAAATTGGTGACGATGCCCTCTATGTACATTTTAGAAATATGTATGTTTGTAAAACGGAACTGGTCGAAATTTTCACAAGTGAGTAGTAGCCGCAGATTAGGTAAATTACATGTAGTAGCATTTAAAACAACTATGTATCAGAAAAGTGTATTTTGCATGGCACCGTTACCCAAGTCAATTATTTCTACTAAAGATGTACAAGAATTTAAAAATAAGCTAGTTAAACTACTGTTAGAGAAAGCATACTATACCATTAATGAGTACTTGAATGACAAATTTTAATGAACTGTTTCTGTTAAGCCTCAATAGCATTATTTTCGTTGACATCTATTATTTTATTATTGATGACATTAGTTTTATTATTTAATTTGACATTAATTTACAGTGACATTATTCTTAACATTGTAGCATTTATTTTCTGTAGATGCAGCATTGGGAGTGTAGAAGCACCCTAATCGATCTATCGTTTTTTAATCGGTTGTCTGTGGTGACATTTCTGCTGTCAGAATGACAGGATGTCATAAGTTCGGTGACGAATCGTTTTTGCATTAAAGGAAAACAGGTTTTAAGAGAATTCTGGACTATTCCACGTGAGAGGGGATATAAAAAGCCCTGCCTTGGTTCCAAGTGGTTTTTAGGACTTTTTACTTTTACCATCCGCTAAGCAGGAGTGAATTTTGAAGCAACTCTGAGTAGCACACCTCAATTTCGATTTAGAGGTTGTAAGTTCTAACCTGAGGACTTGTTAAGGAGAATTTCCTGCGTTTCACCTATTCTTATCAGAAGGAAGTGGACTCTGTGACGACCAATACCCAGATTCTGGTAAGTTTCAATTAACTATTTGCAAAGCGGGTCGATTGTCGTCTGTCGCGCAGCCAAGATCTTAATTTGTCGTTTCTTTCATGACAGGGTTTTTTAGTACGGGGAAAAGTTGTACAGCCACACCCCAATCATACGTGGACTGCGCGAGCAGGTTGCATGTGAGAGAAGCTCGCCGTCTACACCTGGCATTACCACCAGCCACTGCCACTCTACGCTCACACTGCAGGCCAGTACTTTGTCAGCATACTTTTACATGTAAACTAGCCGCCTACGTTACTTCCTCACGCTGATTTAGTGTAGTGCTGTACTAATAATACCTAAACCTGTAATATTCTTATGTATGTCTGTGCTTTCTGTATCTATGTAATCTCATTGTCTCTGTAGTGTACTGTGTACTATATAAATATATGTGTGTACACCCTATTGGCTGTTTTCGTCAGAGCCCTGGCCTCCCTTGCGCACCCACTAGAAACTCTGTAACAAGGCGCCCTGGGAAAGAGTTCTCTGCATAGCTACCTCGCGCTAGTTGGTGAGTAACATCATTGTGTTATAAATTGGCTCCCAACGTAGTGGCAAGACTCTGAGAACTACTCTGCGGTAGTCTCAGTCTAGTGTGTGTGCATAGGTGGTTACCTCTGGCGAAACCATTCTGGAATCGTCCGAGACGCTCCAGGACGTTAATTGGTGGTGCTAGCAGCTAAGCACAAAACCTTCCCTTTCGTCTTCTTCCAGCTCCCTACATCTTTGGCTGGAAAAAACACAAAATTCTAAATTTAAAAATTTAAAATTAGCTGTGATTTTGGAAAGATTATTTTGATTTTATTTGGCATACCCACTTCTTTTTCTTATTGTGTTTTTCTTTTATGTGTTTCTTTTTTTTCTTTTTTTTGTGGTGCACACACATGTATTTATTGTAATATTATATTAGCATAGATTAATATATTACATATATTATTTTATAGCTTCACCTCTGTGTTAACTTAGTGAATTTCACTCTGTGTAATTATAAATTTTTTTTTGAAGGTATCTTGATACCTTGTAATTTTGAATGTTAACCTGAACAGTGTTATCAGAAAATTTAGAAACTTTTCTCTCTTAATCTTTGTTAAATTCTAAAAGTCAATTTGAAACATAATTACCCAACTTAGTACACTTTGTTGTAACTCAATTTACATTTTTACTTTGTAATTGATCCCTATCTGTGCCATTTTATCTTTATAATTGTTGTAAGTAAATTTTTACATAATGGCACAGATGAAAAAATATATTAATTATTTAAGAAAGGATGAACTTGCTAACGAGCTGTCCCACATGGGAATTTCAGTGGAACCGGAAACGACAGTGTCTGGCCTTCGGAGTGAGCTAAGAACGGCACACCGACTCGTCCGTCGAGGTAGCATCAAAGCGAGTGCTCCGGTACCCGCTGATGCATCGGCTGAGCTCTCGATCTGCCTTCCAAAAGTCTCCGAGCTGGAGGAGGCTATTCAGTCAGGTGACATCTTCATTAATAAGGGTAGTCGTCTTAGGGTGTCTATCAGAGCCAACTACTTATTGAGTAGGTTAGCTCGCTGTGGTCTGGATTGCCCCGACCTGGTGGATATTCGTGGTAGGCTAGTGAAGATCATCGCTAGGGCTGAACACAGTAGTGATTCTGAATCCGAAGGTTCGGATGATGATGGTGATGATCCTTCGGGTCGTGACCAGATGGAATATACTTCACCAGTAGTGAGAGAGGACCGCTCGGTGCGAGCTAGTTCAAGTAGGAATAGTTCTACATGTAACATAGTGTATAAAGAACGTCCCCTTAACTTATGTTCATTTAATTTAAAATATGATGGTTCTACTTGTGTACGTGTGTTTTTAGAGAGATTAGAGGAACTTAGATGTGCTCGGGAGGTTACTAAGCCTAGACTCCTTATGGCTTTCTCCGACCTGTTGGATGGACCGGCTTTGTCTTGGTTCCGTACAAACAAAGCTAACTTCATCTCATATGAGGATCTTATTAGTGAGCTTAGAGATACCTTCGATATTCCTGATTATGATTATCGCCTCAGGAACGAGATAAGACAGCGTACACAAGCCCGCTCTGAGTCCTTGGTTAACTATATATGTACAATGCAAGCCATGTTTTCAAGGTTGTCATGTAAGATGCCCAGTGAGGAACAGCTGGACATTCTCATGCACAACATTAGACCTGACTACATGAAGGAACTGGCCTTGCATGATGTCAACTCTGTAGATGACTTGAGACGTTTGGGTAAGCGCTTGGAGCTTGCGCGTACTAGGGCAGACGCTTTCCATGAGCCTGCTCTTGACAAGTTTGAGATTTCATCTGACTTACACCAGCTTAAGAACAAAGGTGTACAAAAGCCCGCTAAGCAGGTGTCTGCAGTGGAGACGCCGGTTACCCCCCACGATCGCAAATGCTTTCGTTGCGGCGGGGGCGGTCACACTGCATACAGCTGCACACAGTCAAGGGAGCTGGTGTGTTTCCGGTGTGGTCTCAAAGGAGTCAAGACCCCAGACTGCTCACACTGTACTAGCAAGTCAAAAAACGCGTAGGCCAGGGCCTTATTAGGAACTCTGTGCATTACTCTGTATCTGAGTCTATTTCTGATAAGGTCCTGTTTCCTAAACGGGATAGTGACATTAGACCGTATCTAGTTGTTAAGGTTTTAAATTTAAATGTCTTAGGCCTTCTAGATTCCGGTGCCTCCTGCTCTATACTAGGTAAGGGAGCGCACCGCATCTTCTTGGAACTGGGTTTTGATCTTGTGAGTATCAATCCTACTTTTCGTATTACAACTGCAGACAGCACTCACTTGCAATGTCTGGGTTGTATCTCTTTGCCAATTGAGTACAATTCGGTTATCCGAGTTGTCAAGTTCTATGTTGTCCCAGGTATAACCACCTCCATGATATTCGGAGTGGATTTCTGGCAACAATTTAAGTTAAGTGATAAGTTAATTTTACAAAATATTAGTCTTGATAGCTTTAGTGATAATAATCCTATAGAGTCTGTGTCCCTTAACGGTGGCCTCGAGGATTACAACAACTTGACTGCTAAACAAAGGTGTGTAATCAACGGGGTCATTGAGAAATTTGACTCATTGAACACTGATAAGGTGGGCTTAGGTCGGACCTCACTTGTACATCATGTCATTGACACTGGTGACAGCAAGCCGATAAAGCAGCGTTATTATCCGCTCTCTCCCCTTAAACAGAAGGCCCTGGAAGCCGAGTTGGACCGAATGCTGGAGATGGGAGTAGTGTCCCCGTCTCAGTCCGCGTGGAACTCTCCAGTGGTCATGGTGGAGAAGGCAAACGGTGACCGCAGATTGTGCTTGGACTCTCGCAAGCTGAACTCTGTGTCAAAGAGTGACGCCTACCCCTTACCCTATATCAATCAAATCTTGGACCACCTTAATAACGCTAAGTATTTAACTTCTGTAGATTTGAGTGCGGCTTACTGGCAGATTCCATTTGACTCACCCCAGTCTGCTGAGAAGACTGCTTTTACGGTTCCCCGGAGAGGATTATTCCAATACAATTCGATGTGCTTCGGTCTTGTCGGGGCCAGTGCCACGATGCAACGCCTCATGGACCGTCTGTTTGGTCCCGAGTTCGACAACAAGGTATTTGCGTTTCAGGACGACATAGTCTGTGTGTCCAGCACCTTTGAGGAGCATGTAGAGCTCTTACATAGAGTCTATCAGCAACTCAAGGATGCTGGCCTAACTATTAACATGAAAAAATCCCACTTTTGTCGGAGTGAACTCAAATACCTGGGGTATTATGTGGACAAACATGGCCTACGGACAGACCCGGGTAAAGTTGAGGTTATCCTCAACTATCCCACCCCTTCTAACCCTAAGGAGGTTAAGAGATTTCTGGGAATGGCCGGCTGGTATCGTCGCTTTGTTAACAACTTCTCTAAAATTAGTAAACCTCTGTGCAAACTGACTTCTACGAACCTTAAGTTCGAATGGACCCCTGAGGCTGAACAGTCCTTTAACCTGCTAAAGTCAGCCTTGGTTTCTGCCCCTATATTAAAAATGCCTAACTTTGAGATGCCCTTCCGCATTCTTAGTGACGCGTCAGCTTACTCAGTTGCTGCTGTACTGACACAAACTCACGATGGTGTTGAGCACCCTATCGCCTACTGTAGCCGTTCTCTTAACAAGAACGAGGTGAACTACAGCACAACTGAGCGAGAACTTTTGGCCGTGATTTTCGCCTTGGAACAATTTCGTCAGTACGTCGAAGGCCAAAAGTGTACGGTCGTCACGGATCATTCATCTCTTCTGTGGTTCCATAAACTGAAAAATCCCACGGGTCGTCTAGCACGTTGGAGTATGAGGCTCAGTCAATTCGACTTTGACATAGAGCATCGAAAAGGTAAAGACCACGTTGTACCTGATGCTCTGTCTCGTATCAAAATTGATTCCCTCGATGCAGTACCCACTAAAGACCCGTGGTATGACCACACCATGAATAGTGTTCGGAAGAACCCTAGGAAGTCACCAAATTATGACATTCGTGACAACCTTCTATATATGTTAACTAAAAATAAATATTCTTTGACTTCAGACTTTGACTGGAAGCTGGTGGTACCTCAGGAGGATCGCTTGCCCCTGCTCTCTAAGTACCACGATGACACACTTAGTGCCCATGGTGGCGTTTGGAAGACACATAAAAGGTTAGCCCTAAATTATTACTGGCCCAAGATGTACGAGGACGTCAAAGAATATGTTGGGAATTGCGAAACATGCAAGCAGTACAAACCCGTAAATACGTCTCGTCCCGGCCTAATGGGTAGCCCGAAGCGGGTTTCGAAGCCATTCGAAGCTATCTCTGTCGATCTGCTTGGTCCCTTTCCCACTTCGAGCAATAGAAACGTACACCTGATCGTGGTCTCCGACTACTTTAGCAAATACGTCATGTTGTGCCCTGTTCGGGTTGCCACAGGCGCTGTAGTCGCGAGGTTCATAGAGAAGAGTGTGTTTCTCGTGCACGGAGTCTGCAAGACTATTTACATGGATAATGGCCCTCAGTTTGTGAGTAAGCCATTTAAAGATATGTTAGCTAAATACAATGTACCTAATATATATTATAACCCTAGGTATCATGCCCAAACTAATCAGGCGGAACGAGCTATTCGTAATGTTGTTCAAGCGATCTCATGCTATGTGAAGTCACAACACAAGTCATGGGATTCGTTCTTGGTTGAGATACAGTGCGCTTTAAACACTGCAGTTAACGAAGCAACTCGTTTCACCCCTTACTTCTTGGTACATGGTAGGGAGTTTATTGGAGATGGAGTGCTGTACAGGCAGACAGATATTGCGTGCCACCCTGCTTCAGTCTCTGTAGACGATCCATCAGCCTTCGGTGTCAAGCTGAGAGAAATACAACGCATATACGACCAGGTGAGGAAACATTTGAATGTTGCCCACCAGCGTAATGAAAAGTATTACAACCTCAGAAAAAGGCATGTAGAGCTGAAAGTGGGACAGATAGTTTACAAACGCACGTTCTACCTGTCAAACAAGGCCAAGAACTTCACTTCTAAGCTAGCCCCTAAGTTCCTTAAATGTGTGGTGACTGCTAAACGATCCCCTTTGGTATATAGGCTGTCGGATCTGGACGGTAGGGATCTTGGGGAGTACCATATCAAGGACATCCTGAAGTATCAGGAGGAGCCATCTCCAATACCCAACGTCAGCAATGCTGTAACTACATAGCACTGTTTCTCTAGTTTATTAAGCCAGTGCTATGTGATCATTATGTAAGACTATTTTAAACTTTTGTTTGTATTTCTATGTGTGTACGTGACTTCAAATTGTCACGTTGTAGTTTCTTCTATGCACCGCACCGAGCGTTTTTCTCTCATTCGCTCCTCAGTACTCTACAATATCTTGAGAGCTTGGGTAGTGTTGGGGTATCGTCAGCGAGTAAAGGGAGCATTCGTTTACTATGAAGGGCATTAGACTCTAGTTACTTAGCCTATCCGGTACACGAGTCAGTGTCTAGTTAGGTGTATGGGAGGATCTCTCTTTGGTAGTGTAATGGTTGTAGTCAGCTGGTGTTTGATTTACCTAGCTGGTTGTCTTAGTTTATTAGTCAGTAATTTTGTTTTCTTTATTGTGTATTTCCAGCGTGTCGAATCCGCAGGAAATACTATTAAGGGGGGGGGGGTGGTTGTAGCATTTATTTTCTGTAGATGCAGCATTGGGAGTGTAGAAGCACCCTAATCGATCTATCGTTTTTTAATCGGTTGTCTGTGGTGACATTTCTGCTGTCAGAATGACAGGATGTCATAAGTTCGGTGACGAATCGTTTTTGCATTAAAGGAAAACAGGTTTTAAGAGAATTCTGGACTATTCCACGTGAGAGGGGATATAAAAAGCCCTGCCTTGGTTCCAAGTGGTTTTTAGGACTTTTTACTTTTACCATCCGCTAAGCAGGAGTGAATTTTGAAGCAACTCTGAGTAGCACACCTCAATTTCGATTTAGAGGTTGTAAGTTCTAACCTGAGGACTTGTTAAGGAGAATTTCCTGCGTTTCACCTATTCTTATCAGAAGGAAGTGGACTCTGTGACGACCAATACCCAGATTCTGGTAAGTTTCAATTAACTATTTGCAAAGCGGGTCGATTGTCGTCTGTCGCGCAGCCAAGATCTTAATTTGTCGTTTCTTTCATGACAGGGTTTTTTAGTACGGGGAAAAGTTGTACAGCCACACCCCAATCATACGTGGACTGCGCGAGCAGGTTGCATGTGAGAGAAGCTCGCCGTCTACACCTGGCATTACCACCAGCCACTGCCACTCTACGCTCACACTGCAGGCCAGTACTTTGTCAGCATACTTTTACATGTAAACTAGCCGCCTACGTTACTTCCTCACGCTGATTTAGTGTAGTGCTGTACTAATAATACCTAAACCTGTAATATTCTTATGTATGTCTGTGCTTTCTGTATCTATGTAATCTCATTGTCTCTGTAGTGTACTGTGTACTATATAAATATATGTGTGTACACCCTATTGGCTGTTTTCGTCAGAGCCCTGGCCTCCCTTGCGCACCCACTAGAAACTCTGTAACAAGGCGCCCTGGGAAAGAGTTCTCTGCATAGCTACCTCGCGCTAGTTGGTGAGTAACATCATTGTGTTATAACATTGACATTCAAATCTCATAATTAATATTGTGGTCTTATATCATTAGACAATTTGAAAATGAATAGATCATTGTAATTTGATTTAAAGAAAGATATTGTTGTGTAAAATTGTAATAAAGATAATTATGAATCTATGAATTGATTATGTAGACCATTGAAATATGAAGGGCATCCATGTAATAATATGAATTTTTAATTTAATTTTATTTAATAATACTTACTAACCATTAATTTTAAGAACTAAACTAACCATATTTTAAATTTAATTTGTACACCATGTTAAATGGTAGGACATAGCGCACTGATTGTATTTTGATATTAAGTTCCTTTGTAACACCTATGTACCACAAAATAATACAATAAACAATAAACAATAAACGTTTCCAATTTTATTTTGAGAGGCCTCACCTAAATCCTGGTGGTTATTTCAGGGTTTGTTTCAAGTTCTCCGTATCTTAGCCATGACCTCATTCGTTAGTCAGCAGAAGCGCCACTGGCAGGTAAGGCTGTTGTTTTGTTTTTATATATTAAGTCAAACTGACGCCACCCGCCTGTTAGAAAGCCATGGGGGCCACTGTCAAAGTCCGTACGACTTCTGACTATCTTACGTAGTATTGTATTCTCTTTGTGACTAGGGACTGGCTTTTCTTTTTAACGTGAGGGAAAATCCTTCTTGAGTGCTAAGCCGGACTCCTATCGAATAAAAACGTCACCGTCCTCAGGCACCCGGTCATGGATGCCGATAGTCTTGGGCGAAGACACGTCAGCGGCGTCCCAGCCGCCGACTGCGGAGTTAGGAACTGGCTTGGGCCTTCCAGTATCGTACCGTAAAGATAGTCCATTTAAATATGCAATACAATGATTTGTTGATGTGACAACGTCTTATAATTCGATGGGAGCCGGCTGCACGCACGAAAAAACATGACGTATGCGGTGTTACCTCGCTCTGAGGCGTTCCTTTTAAGGCTGAGTTGTCACGTTCAACTATCGTCAGTAAACCGACTTTAGACAACCGATATTTTTTAATTGAATTGTTCTTTGTGGTACATTTCAATAAATCATTATCGTGCGACACTACTGTACTCGTAATAATTATAATTATCAATCAGTTCGGATTTCCAGATTCAATATGTTTTTACTGTAAGCTTTATGCATTGTTTGTTTTCAATTTAATAGGTTCTCACATTTATGTCGATGTGAATGAGAGTTAATCAATGATATTGAAGAAAATGGCGGTTCCCATCGGAATCTATTGTCATCTAATAGACATCTGTACTAGTTTACGCTAGGTTTTATAGCCGTGTCATACTTTTAGGGTACCGTAACCATAGGGTAAAACAGCCCCTATTACTGAAACCCCGCTGTGTCCGACTGTCTGTCCGTGGAGGCTGTATATTAGGAACGTGACAGATAGGGAACTCAAATTTGTCCTGGGACATCCTTCCAAGGGCTTACCCGGGGCTCTCGAGTTCGACTGTACGCTGTTGGGCGTTACATGAGGTTTTTCAGTCGGTAGGAGTCCGGCATAGCATCCATGAGGGTTTTCCCTCACGTTAAAAAAAAGGGAACTCTAATTTTCACAGATGATGTATTTCTTTTGGCGCTACAACTACAATGCTTACTACAATCAGAAAACAATATTTAGCGGCAACAAGTACACAGATTATTTAGTTATATACTTTCCTATTTCTATTATAAATAAATAATTTAATTAAAATAAAATTACCGTTTAGGGGGGTAATCACATTTGTTTTACAAACGTGATATTTTTGCAGTTTTATCGTACGGAACCGTAAGTGCACGAGTCCAACTCGCAATTGGCCGGTTTTTTAGATAGATAGTATTGCATTCAATGATTTATGGTCTATTTTACTTGTTATTGCGGCTATATCTGAGATAGACTAAAAAAAAAATTACATAGCAATAACTGTGTTAGATTCTATCGAAACATTCTACTTTAGTGTGGATTTTTAAATAATTGCTAGTAGCATTGGAAAGGAGGAAAATTATATTATTTTGCAAAGCAACGCAATCCATTCTATCCGGTTTTGAGGCCGAGATGATGATACGAATACAAAAAATATGGTGTTACTACTTCATAATTATTTAGAGCTGATGAAATTATATTATCGACTAGCTGACCCCACAACTTCGTTTACGTCACATAAGGTGTATAAAAGGAAAGGTTTTTCTTCATTCAGACTCATCAGGCAGCGTGTAAAACTGCCCTGTTTGCTTAATCATAAAAGAGCTTAAAGATTAAGTCTATTTTAAAAACAGTCGGCGCGGACTGAATTGTTTTAAAATAGTCTTAATCATTAAGCTCTTTTATGATTAAGCCAACACGCCAGTTTAGATTTACACTAGCATTCAAAGAAACCCCTACAATTAAAATTTTCAAAATATCTGATTCATAAAGGTGTTATAACTTTTTTATTTATGAACCGATTGACATGAAATAAACGCTAAATGTTAAGTGGAGCAAACCTCAACACAATTAAATAAACCGCATTGCAATCGGTTAAGCGGTTACTGAGATTAGCGTGCACAAACGTACAGACAAACAGACATACAGACAAAAATTTTAAAAATCATTGTTTTACGTTCTATTGCGTTCATAAAGCCCCTCTACAATATTTTTTCTTATTTATCTTCTATGTACAGACACTGTTACGATTTTATTATATGTATTCTTAGATCATCTAACCACAGGATGCGCCTTACTTAAGCATTGTTTTCTGCCATTGCACATGACCATTTGGTCTTTTGGCTTTATGAAAAGCCTGTACATCAGTACATCATTTTATATGATTAAACTAGTACATTACATTGTAGTTGACTGTACAATAACAATTAACACACAACAGCCATTACGCGTTTGTCGATTAATACATTTTTAATTGCAATGAAATTTTATATGTCTTTGTGTTTCCCCCTTCATTTGTATGAAAACTGGCAGAATATTTTTGTATGCGGTGGTTCGCAAAGGCTAGTCCCGTGTTATATGGTCTAAGTATGTATTGAATTGATGTTGACATAAATACAGGTGCACAATTTCCATGGATATCTCTCGATATATCAACACAAGCATCACCCACTAGAACTACATCTTATTAGAAAACGTCGAAATGACATCTGGTATAGTACCTACCTTATGCCTGAAGCACTTAAACCTATTACAGAGCTGGGTAAATGTAAATAAATACTCAAACATACTGCCCGTTCGCTCTAACTTTGCCGCTCGGCTCCATACTAAAGTCGAATTTTTAATTAGACGAAGTAAATTGACAGCAACTAATGTCACTTCTTCATGCAATGTTTTTTTTTTTTTTTTTAATTTAGAATAAAAAGGACTTTATCGCTGAGCGATTACATCGTCCCGTAAATACAACCGACAAAATTACGATCAATTAGTGAACATATACCAACTAAAATAATTAAAAACCACCTAAAATATAATATTACCAACTAAAATAATAAACTAGGAATCGCTTAAGCCTAAATTAACTAATTCGATCAAATCTTGGGCTTTCCGTGAGCCTGGCTCAGACAAGGCGCTGTTCACCTGACCCACAAACATCCTTGATTCGCCAACAAAACAAGTTGCCCTGAAAGGTTCGTTCCTGACACATTCCATCAGGATGTGATACACGTCTTCAATTACACCGCAATCGACGCAATTAGGTGATGAAATTTTTTTCATTAAATGTCCAAACTTTTTAGATGGAATGTGTCCGGAACGTAGCCTGAGAATGGTTTTTAAATCTTCCCTGTTTATTCCAATCGAGGCTATCACTGGGAACGTTGATATGTGCGGTTGGATAGTTCGGTACCATATACCCTTTTCTTGTGAGCGCTCATCAAAATACTCCTGCCAAACATCCAGGCAATGCCGTTTAACATGACTTACCTTGTCTGAAAATAGTGGTAAAACTCCATAAGGAATCCCATCCACTGATGCCTGTTTAGCTAGCATGTCTACGATGTCGTTTGGTTCAAGTTGGATATGGGATGGAATCCATTGAAGGGTGACCGTCTTTTGTCGAGCTTGTAGATCTAAGACTGATTTTAATATTTTATAGGCAATCGGTATGCCTCTCACGGGAGAGTTACAGCGAGCCAAATGTTGTAATGCGCTTTTTGAGTCCGTCAATATGACAAATTGATCAAAATTCACTGAATCAATGTAAGATAAAGCTTCCGAAATTGCGATTAATTCAATGTGCATAATTGATATATTAGAATCAATCCTAAGTTTTACAAAACAAGCTGACTGTGGGTCGTAAACAGCTGACCCCGCGCTACTTTTATCTTTAGAACCATCGGTAAAAATTTTGTAACAATGACTATATTTTTCTTCAATGAAATTTGTGCAAATTGAGTTCAACTGGTGACAGGAGTAATTTTGTTTAGCTTTATCAATCATCGGAATAGAGCTTGCAATGAATCGATGAACTGGGATATTACTCACCCAAGTCTCTAAAGAAAACATTTCTAGCAAATTACTGCAGTGAATTGACCCTGTGTTTATACAACGATTGATATTGACTAGCAAAGGGACTTTCCTATTAGTCCAATAGCTAGTGTTACAAACAGATGTTAATGTATTCAACAGATCACTAGAATTATTAGCAAATGACTTTGATTTTAGCAAATATTTACCTGCCAAAAATCTTCTGCGAAACGAAAGGGGGGGAAAGGCATAAATCATTTTCCATGGCGTGGATCGGGGTACTCCTAATAAAACCACCAATTACGCGTAAGGCCTGATTTTGAGTTTTGTCTAATTTTAGTAAATTGGTTTTACAGCTATTATCATATAGAAAACTTGCGTAGTCGATTTTGTTACGTATAATAGAAATATATAAGCATCTTAAGTGTTTTTGATGAATACCCCATCCAGGACCTGATAATACTTTTAACAGATTAACATGTTTGTTTACTTTTTGAACGGTTTCGTTTATATGCTTGGCCCACCTCAGTGAACTATCTAGCCACAAGCCCAGATATTTAACGTGCTTTACAACAGGAATTAGTTGTTCGTTAATTCTAAAATCAATAGAACGTCTAAAACTACCTTTTTTAAATATACATAATTTACATTTTGTAGGTGATATAGAAAGGCCTAAATTAAACATTATACGGCTCAATTTTTCACAGCCATATTGAAGATTTGAAAGGGCGGCATCAATATTATCTTGTGTAGCTATAATACATAGTCGTCGGCATATTGAGAAATATGTACATTTGTGATATTTTTTTACAAGTATTGATTGTTACAATATTAAACAGAAGAGGAGATAATGGGTCCCCTTGCGCCAAGCCCTGTCCGGTAGTTCTGGTCAAATTTTGACCATCAACCGCAACTAATAGATGTCTGTTAGTTAATAAGGACCACAGATAAAAACATATTTTTGAACCTACTCCAAACGAGTCTAAAGTATTTACTAGGCAAGTAACGTTAACATTGTTGTAAGCATTGTCGATGTCTATAAAACAAGCCGCGGTTGGCTGATCCCTAGAAAAACCAATTTGAATTTGAGAGACTAAACTAAATAAATTATCTACGCACGAACGAGTTTTGCGGAAACCGACCATATACTCAGGTAAAAGCTTACCTTTTTCAAAATGCCACTCTAATCTTTTGTTCAAAATACTATGGAAAATTTTACATAAACATGAAATTAAAGCTATAGGCCGAAGTGAGTGGAGAGAGTTAGGTTCTCTGCCCGGTTTAGGAATGGGGACTATCTTAACCTCGCGCCACTGTGCAGGAACGAAGCCAGAAGTTAAAAAAATATTATACAATCTAACTAACAGAATTTTAGCAGTCGGTGGCAGATGTGCTATCATAGAAAATGATATTTCGTCCCTGCCGGGAGCTGTATCTGTCTTTTTGATACAGTTTTCTAGTTCCTGAATACTTATTTCAGATTCTAAAGAAGTGTTGACTGAACTAAAGCGGGGGATAGGAGGACAAGTAAAATCGGGAGTTAAGGAGTTCAACAATTGTAAAGCATTATCTTTGTCTACATAGTGATTCTGAGAGTTAGTTCGATGTCCTTTTACCCATCTCATTTGGTTCCACATTTCAGAGGGGGAAGTAGTAGAGTCTATGGAATCACAAAACCCGTGCCAAGACCTAGTCTTAGCTGATCTAATGAGTCTTTGAGCAGTACGTACCTTCTCTTGCAATATCTCTAAATTAGTGGGAGAAGGGCATCTTCTGAACTTGGACAGCGCCAATCGGCGTTCCGCCACAACCTTCGAAATTACTGTGTTCCAATATGGTTTGGGTTTGAATTTATTGCAGGGGTACTGGGGAACCTTAGTGAAGGGTATATACTTATTGCCGGCAGTCTGTAATGTACGTTCAAAGTCATCATAAAATTCTTGAGAATCAGAGGGAACGATATAGTCCTTTAATGAAATTTCTATATATGAGGTGTAGGATTGCCAGTCACTGTTTTTAGGGTTTCGTAGCCAAATGGCAAAAACGGAACCCTTATAGATTCGTCATGTCTGTCTGTCTGTCTGTCTGTCTGTCTGTCTGTCTGTCCGTCCGTGTGTCACAGCCATTTTTCTCCGAAACTATAAGGCCTATGCCATTGAAACTTGGTAACTAGATGTATTCTGTGAACCGCATTAAGATTCTTATATAAAACTAGAAAAAAAGTAGTAAAATTTGGGGGTCCCCATACTCAGAACTGAAACTCAAAATTTTTTTTTTCATCACAACCATACGTGTGGGGTATCTATAGATAGGTCTTCAAAAATGCTATTGAGGTTCCTAACATTATTTTTTTCTAAAATGAATAGTTTGCGCAAGAGACACTTCCAAAGTGGAAAAATGTGTGTCCCCCCCCCCTCTAACTTCTAAACTAAGAGAATGATAAATCTAAAAAAAAAATATGATGTACATTGCCATAAAAACTACCAACGAAAATTGGTTCGAACGAGATAGAGCTAGTAGTTTTTTTTTAATACGTCATAAACCGCAATTTTCGGTTAGAAAAATCACTACCACTGCGAACGTGTTAAAACATCAATCAAAGTTACAACGAACTATAAGAACTTTTATATTATGTTACTTGCTGCTACGAAACCCTTCATGGGCGAGTCCAACTCGCACTTGGCCGGTTTATTGTATTTACGTCTTTTTAGTATGACCCGGGGAACATGAATTGTGGCCGATAATTGTATAATAAGGTGATCGCTGCCTAGCGATTCATTGCACACTTTCCACGTAAATAACGTAGCCAAATCAGAGGTGACGAAAGATATATCAGGGGATGACTTTTTCAGTACACCATTTACCAATTGTATTCGAGTCGGATCACCATTATTTAAATAAATATAATTGTGATCAATCATAGAATCAAATATTTGTAATCCTCTCGGCTCAGTTTTGTAGGACCAATTTAAGTGGTGACCATTAAAATCACCTAAAATTAATGATTTGGAACTTGCGAGAGAAAACAGATGATCCCAGTCGTTTTGCACGGTGTTTACAGTTGAAGCGCAATACAGTGAAAATACGTTTTCAATGTACCGACAATTATGTATCTTAACATGTAAAAGCTCTATACCTGAATTAGGGCTACGTGACATACTTAAACTACTTCTGACAGAGCTATGTATGAGGATGGCTAAGCCACCATAGCCATCAATACGATCAGATCTGAAAATATTATAATTCCTAATGTTATAATAACTGTCCGGTTCAAGCCAAGTTTCATTCAGAACGGCTATATACTGTATGTTATTTTGTGAAAGAAGGGCCTCTAAAGATAGTGACTTCGGTCGCAAGCTTTGACAGTTCCATTGTATAATGTTTAAATTGATATCGATGAAACCACTATCCATCATTAGAGAAAGTATTGAAAAATAAATGGTTTAAAAAACCCTAGAAAAATACGCTTTTATAATGCACGAAAAAACCAAAAATAAATAATGGATCGTTCAAGTTGCCTCTATTTCTGGGCTGAAGTGTAAACTATGTGCTTTTTGTTATAATATTTGATTGCGTGGGGCGCTGGTACAGGAAAGACTTTCCTGGCGTAAGCTGCATGATGTCTTGCCAGATTAAGATAAGGTCACATTTATAAAAGCGTGTCTTTCTCGTGTTTTCAAACTATTAATTTACACTGTCACACTTTTATATATCTATTGTGACTTTTACTATTATTAATATCATTTTATATTTCGGAAATGTATTAACGATGATAGGCTTTAATTAAAATGCATAACATACTTACTTGTAAAGTAAAGTAGTTAATCACGCCTACGCTTTTTCAACACCCACTTTTGCCAGTTTCTCGCGACGCCCGCGTAATGGGAGCAAACATATTACCGTTACGGATCTCTATTAGAATTCATAGGTAGGTCCTTAAAGTTTCGGCATTCCGAGATATTTAGTACAATATGTAGTAATCATGTAATAAGAATACAAACGCATATATCCCCAAGCGGGTTTTTAACGGTAACCAAAGATATCTCGTTCTCGAACAAGAACTCTACATTTTGCCACTGTTAGCGTATTCCCCTCATGTATCTACTTAATTGCCTGAAAGAAGAGGCGTTCCCTTTGGCAGCATAAACGTTATGCTCTTGTGCGACCTCATGCAGCTTTCGCCAGGATTTTTATTATATAAGGATTAGTATTCATAGGAATTTGCTTACAAAAAGTCTTTCTTGTTCTAGCGCCCCACGCTTTTACAATCAAATATTATAACAAAAAGCACATAGTTTACACTTCAGCCCAGAAATAGAGGCAACTTGAACGATCCATTATTTATTTTTGGTTTTTTCGTGCATTATAAAAGCGTATTTTTCTAGGGTTTTTTAAACCATTTATTTATTTTATACTTTTTAGTCACAACATTTATACCTTTACTAGCTGTTCCCTGCGGCTTCATCCGCGTAGAAGTCGTTATCGCATAAAATCATTACCCTCCTTTCGCACAGTCAGTTAAAAAGTAGCCTATGTCCTTCCCTTAAACTCAAACTATTATATAATAACAAATTTCATCAAAATCGGTTCAGTGGTTTATGTGTGAAAACGTAACAAACAGACAGAGTTACTTTCGCGTTTTTAATATTAGTAGGGATTTCTGTATTACATGGTGTTTTGTCTGAGTTCGACTAATGTAAATATATTTCATTATTACTCTAATACATATATACATTTTATGCAGGTACCTATGTCAATATATACACTCAATATTTACACTCAATATTAATTTCAATATATAACAGGTTTGTACTCTTAAACTCTAATCGTGGTCTAAGTTCATTACACGACTTTTGTAACAAATCTAAACACAGCTATGATACGATGTTCAATCATGAAGTTACAGTTCATATCTCACGACTCCATCATCAGATCAGTTTGACAGCACCATATTATTGTATTGTTTCAGAACTACAAACATCTGCCAATTTTCATGACGCTACGCTCCTTGGAAGATGCTTAAATTAGTTACCTGAGATTCCATTGCATAATTTTACAAGCCAATTAAAAAAAGGTTTGTTATAACCTTGAAACCTAAGCCTGGTCAAAGTTCATTACAAGACTTTTCTGACGAATCCAAAAACAGATATAATACGATATTCCATCACGAAGTTCCAGTGCATATCTTCCGGCTCCATCATCAGATCAGTTCGACAGTACCATATTATTGTATTGTCATCAGAACTACATACAGCTGCCAATTTTCATGACCCTACGATCCTTGGAAGCTGGTTAAATGAGCTACCTTAGATTCCACTTGTTTTCTGTGCCTGTCTTCCGGCTCCATCATTATATCAGTTTGACAGTACCATATTATTGTATTGTCATCAGAACTACATACATCTGCTAATATTCATGACGCTACGATCCTTGGAAGCTGGTTAAATTAGCTACCTTAGATTCCACTTTTTTCATCGAAGTTTCAGTGCCTATCTTCCGGCTCCATCATCATATCAGTTTGACAGTACCATATTATTGTATTGTCATCAGAACTACATACAGCTGCCAATTTTCATGACCCTACGAACCTTGAAAGCTGGTTAAATTAGCTACCTTAGATTCCACTGGTTTTCTATGCCTATCTTCCGGCTCCATCATCATATCTGTTTGACAGTACCATATTATTATATTGTCATCAGAACTACATACATCTGCCAATTTTCATGACGCTACGATCCTTGGAAGATGGTTAAATTAGTTTCCTTAGATTCCATTACATTGTTAGTTACATACACGACGACCTAATAAAAGCTTATTAAAAAGAACTCACCGACATTCCTTGCATTACTTTAGATAGAATCCAGTCCGTGCAAATTTTGATAACTTCATGTATTTTATCCTCTAAAGAACCCTTCTCCATTATTAATCTATAAAGCTTATAATCTTTATTACTTTTATTGGAAATACACTTAAAAAACTAATGTCTTTAGCTTTGTGTGCTTTTTTGCTGGCTTCCCTATTAACTCCCACGTAGACTCCAGAACTTTCGGAATATAGAACCTCCTCTGCTCTCTCCGATGTCGCCGGTGAAGAAGGACGTGACGGGTATGGAGAAGCACGAGGAAGCTGTTTTCGTGGCTTTTTCAGTTTATGTTCTTGAGCCTTTTTGGTATTAGGTTGTTGTGGAGTGTTGAATAATTGAGACATGAGTTTCTGCTTAGTTGGTGGTTGGTTGGTCTTTTCGTATGGAAGATCAGGGAATAATTGCTGTGAATCCAACTTTGGTATTTCAACTTCAGTCAAACCATGGGATGAATGTCTTTCTGGAGGCGGAGACGGTGGTACATACATAGTGAGGGCTTTTCTGTAGGTGCAGTTGAATTCAGACATAATTTCCCTAATCCTTTTCTCTTTTTTGAACACTGGACATATCTTTTGTAACGCCATATGGTTGCCAGTACAATTAATATAGCGGAAGGAGGTAGTATCGCAATTTTCATGATTTTTAGTACACTTAGGGCATATAATCTTTTTCGAAGGGCATAGTAATCTAGTGTGTCCGTACTTCCAACACCGCGAACATTGCGTTACAGGGAAGATATAAGGCAACACGCTTACTCTCATGTTATACATGTATACGTACGGGGAGTGAAGGGCCTCTAAATGAAATACGCACGGCTTCACATTTAACCCAACCAGAAGACGATTCTTGGTGATAATCTCGCTTGTTTAACCTTTTCGCTGCAATGATTTCAATATCAGAAAATAAGCTGGTAATAATATCTTTCTCAGCAATATTCAAGTCAATGTCCTTGATAACACCATATGAAACTCCGACCTCAGATGTTTTTTGACTTTTCCATTCAAGATCTCTGAAAGCCTTACATGAAATAAATCGATCGGCATTGCATTCCTGATCAAAAGTGACAATAATTTTGTATTGATGGACAAATTTGACTCGAATTACCCCGCTAATGTTATTTTCTTTAAATAATTTGGCTAAGGCAAACTGTTTAGGCAAAATGGAACTACATGAGACACATACTTGTATGTTTTCCTGCTCCGCACTACCGGATTCACGAGTACAAGCCACCTTGTGCCTTCTAGAAACTCGCTGCCAACCTTCCTCGGAAGAAGAATCTTCCCTAGTCATTGGTCTTTTCCTGCTAAATACCTCATCTTCCGTTTGCATCCTTGATCTGCATTTCTCACTATTTTCCACAACTGCATCAATATTTATTTCGTCACCAGATAAGCCATCTTCAACTATACGCCTCTTGGACAACTCTAGTGGCGCCGCGTTGTGGCCGATTTAGGCAACACGCGGACGTTAGAGTGCGGTCAGCTGTACGGTTTACGTTTGTAATTCTCTCAAAACCCTTCAAAAGTGGTCTCTCAAAAAACGAAAAATGGGTGGTTCGAGATACTGTTGTGTTGTGGGGTGCAAGAATTCCCAATCTCGGAATCGCGAATTGACTTTTTATTCGTTTCCGAGACGAAATTGGAAAATTAAAAAAAGAGATGGTGGATAAAACCCTTTAGAAGAATGTAAGTATAAATAATATATCGATTTGATAATTATAACATATAATATACACCCTTGCACCATCACATGATGTACCTATATTACTAATTTAACATTAATAATGCAAGAAAATGTTAATGTTACGTTATACCGATATGTATAATAATGCAGTTTACTGATAATCTAATTTCAATGACCAATACTTATTCCTTTATCGTGTTATTAGTAATACGATAATCCTACAAATATATACGTAGAAAAAATTACAATGAATTGAAAGAATATCTCATTGTTACGTTGTTACGTGTATTTACTTACCTTTCGACACAGATTTTTCGCGAAAGAATTCTGCATAAATATTCTGGAATCCACACTTGATTATAGTGTTCGGCTCATAATATTACGAAAACAATTTCTTATTACGTTAAACAAAACAAAAATCTCCAATTTGTAGCGACTTTTAAGCGAATCATATGTTCACTGTTATGTGAAGAACGACCTCGAGTTGTCGCCGCTAACCGACAGTTGGCGTTGCCGTAGCTTCGGCACGATATCCAAGAGGCCTATATCGCTCACAACATACGTCTCAATATTCATTGCGCCCGCAGCCGACCGGCTGACGACGCGCCGGCTTTTTTCGCAAAAAATCCCTTTTAGAGCCTGGATTACATTAAAATAAGTTGAATTTACCGCTAATTAAATAAAAGTGTTATTTTATTTCACAGTTCTCACACTATTTCACTAAAATAATAATTAAATTAAATTTTTCACAAGCACGCTTTCCCGCATCTTTTTTTTTTTTTTTTTTTTGCATACAATGTTGCGTATTTTCTATGACGAAGTGACATTAGCTACTGTCAATTTACTTCGTCTAATTAACAATTCGGGTATACGCCTCTACGCCAGCGGCAAAGTTAGAGCGAACGGGTAGGTAGTATAAATCTGAGCGTACTCTAGTTTTCCCAGCACATCAGTCCACGACGGGGATACTTAGTGCCCCCGCCGTTAAAGTACTTCACAAGCGTATGCCCAGCGTTAGCTGAGTGACGCTGCGTCACCCTTCCCTAGAAGGGTGATCGCTTCCGACGAGTCTCCAAGGCCCAAGGGCTAGAGGCTCAAGGTAGAGTTTCGTCAGTAAGAGTCTGACATAATCACACGGCCGGCCGTGTGGTACGCATGTAGCGTTCTCTACCTCCACCCCTCGCTCCCGGGTGGTGCCTTAGGGCTCAAAAAAAAAAAAAAAAAGTTTTCCCAGACAGCGAAGAGAGGGATAGATCTCCACATTTTAGTGGGCGCATTGGATATTCCATTGATAGGACGACGAAAAATAAATTTAACCGTTGTCCTATAAAAAAAATATATTTAGGTACTATAGGTAGGTACGTTAGGTATGTATGGTAGGTATGTATATATATAATACATACGTACATACATACATATAGTCACGCCTTTATGACCGAAGGGGAAGGCAGAGGCATATTATTATGAATGAAAATAGTAGATTGTTAACCGAGGGTGGAAAGAATCAATTCCCGAGGTATTTAGACGCCCGAGCGCAGCGAGGGCGGCTATAGTCCGAGTCGGAATTGATTCTTTTACCCGAGTTAAACACTACTTTTCATTTCAAATACGAGGAAAATAAAACTAATAATAAGATTCAAACCTTACCACAAAAGATTATTACCTACCAGTTGTTTTGAATTCTGTTACAGATAAATAACAACTACATTATGTCAACTTTTTAAATTTTAAATATGGAACTCACCGCGTAATTGTTTCAGAGATTACCGGCCCCATACACGTACATTATTATTGACTCAATAATATTGCCACAATATTTATTTCCATCCGAATATAGTCTGTTCAAACTTCAAACCTCAATATTACCCATACACGGTCAATTTATTGCTATATTGACCAATATTATTGTACGTGTATGGGGCCGGAAGCAATTTTCGCTAAGTTTTCACTGGCTGTTTGGAAAGTCGCACGGCCGCAGCAATTTTTTTTTTTTTTTTTTTACCCAGATCTCTTCACCATCACAGCTGACCTGTCAGCAGTTCTATTTTTAAAGTTCATTCCGGCCCTTGGGTGGGAAGTAATTTGTATGAGTTTTTCCCTCCCTAGGGAGGGAAACAGCATTTTCCACCCAATAGTCAGATCAAGAAAACACTATTTTCCGAGTATGAGAAATGAAATAGAAGATTGTATAACAAGGGGGCAAAATAGTATTTTTACGGCGAGGGCGCTACTTTGAATCACGAGCGAAGCGAAGGATTCTAGTATAGAATCCCGAGCATAGCGAGGGATTCTAACGTAGAATCCTGAGCGCAGTGAGGGATTCAAAGTACACCGCCCGAGGGAAAAATAATTTGCCCTCGAGTAATATACTCTACTTTTCATTCCCTTTCTATGAGAAAAAATAAGTTTTGTACGACGTAGTTACCTTCTATAGTTATTGTTTCAGGAGTTCATGGATTGTCACTTTCATAACTTGACGTAGAACTTATTATATTATGTAGGTACGTAGAATACAATAAAATATGTTTACTGATTACAAGAACATTAATAATGACGAACACGAACAGATAAATGGCGCGCCCTTTAGTTTTTTTTTAGTTAACTCAGGACACCGCGCTATGCAGCCAACACTTGCCAGCCAGTAATCCGTACAATTTGCGTTCGATTTCTATGAAATTTTAAAGTTCCAAATTCAAATCACTTTGCCGCCCGCTAAAAAGCTCTGAACAGAAAAGAGCTATTTTGCGCCCCGTTATCGTGGTGCAAAGTGATTCTTTTCGAATAGAAGGAATGAAAAAGGTATTTTCACCTTTTTAGAATTGGTCCCACAGAATAGGTGGTGAGCCGTATTGCCGTGTTGAGATGGACAGGCGCAGGTTGTGACTGCCTGCTGTTGAAATTTTTCAAGCCGCCTAAAAAGGTCTTTAACTTGGCTTAACGACTGCCATTTTACTGGCAACCGAGACCAACAGCTTAAACGTGCCTTTTCCGAAGCACGGTACTATTTAAATACATATTATAAAGAAAGGCGGTGTAAAAAGTAACTCGAAAATTAAAATTTACTCCCGTTTTACAATCCGATTGAAATTTTGAAAAATGCTGATATACTTGATCATTCATTTGTGAAACTTTGCAAAACTGCGACACACGTTTTCATTGATTTGCCATTAAAGACCGGTGCACATAATTTAATGTTTCCAACATTAAAAAAAAACGTATTTATTTGGTATTTAATCAGTAAACTGTAGTTAATCAGTAAGTAAACTGAAGGCACTATTGAAAAATAAGCATTATGGTTAGATTTCAACAGATTAATTAATTAAATTTGAAGATAAGTACGTACTTATTTGCTTTAGTGATTTGCTACTACAAAGGCCTCGTGTAAAGACCCTATACGGGCGCCCTTTAAAGAGCTTATACGGTTCAATTTCAATAGCATACCTTTAAAGGGAATTAATCTTGAAATTCAGATGGTTGGAAACTAATTAGGCATTAGAGTTCAATATAAATACTGTACAGCTATTGATACCGAGTACCTACTTCAATAATCATATTTTATTATACTAGATGTGCCCCACGATTCGCTTGTACTACGAAGCCTTTATAGCACCTTAGAACTCATACATTTCCATATTTAAATACAAAAAATTACCGAAATCTGACAGATTTGTTGTCATTTTATATCACTGTTTCAAACCTAGTTCCAAATAAACCAAAGACTTCTATATAAACTGAGGTAGACATGCCCTACGCACCGATTTTTGAAACCTATAAACTGAGCTAATTAGCAGAGTTGCTCGCACTGTTGTGAGTCAAAATTTCGAGAGTAGGTGCTCGACTTGCAATCGGAGTCCATACGCCTTCTCTTTTACTCTTTTTCTATTCGTATATTGCTATAGTGTGTGGTGACAATTACGTAAAAAATATTTATAAGTGAGTGTAGTCTTAATAATGTGTGTATTTGAGGATTGCTTTTGAAATCTCGTTTGTTAGAGTACGGCGCGTCTACCTCAGTTTATATAGAAGTCTTTGGGTATTACACTGTACTTGATAAAATACATCATATGTTTACTTTAATAGCTGCGTTTACTTACAAGAACCTTATCAATGACGAACACGAACAGATAAATGGCGCTCTTTAGTTTTTTTTAGTTAGTCAGGACACCGCGCTGTGCAGCCAACACTTACCAGCCAGTAATTCATACAATTTGCGTTCGATTTCTATGAAATTTTAAAGTTCCAAATTCAAATCACTTTGCCGCCCGCTAAAAAGCTCTGAACAGAAAAGAGCTATTTTGCGCCCCGTTATCGTGGTGCAAAGTGATTCTTTTCGAATAGAAGGAATGAAAAAGGTATTTTCACCTTTTTAGAATTGGTCCCACAGAATAGGTGGTGAGCCGTATTGCCGTGTTGAGATGGACAGGCGCAGGTTGTGACTGCCTGCTGTTGAAATTTTTCAAGCCGCCTAAAAAGGTCTTTAACTTGGCTTAACGACTGCCATTTTACTGGCAACCGAGACCAACAGCTTAAACGTGGCTTTTCCGAAGCACGGTACTATTTAAATACATATTATAAAGAAAGGCGGTGTAAAAAGTAACTCGAAAATTAAAATTTACTCCCGTTTTACAATCCGATTGAAATTTTGAAAAATGCTGATATACTTGATCATTCATTTGTGAAACTTTGCAAAACTGCGACACACGTTTTCATTGATTTGCCATTAAAGACCGGTGCACATAATTTAATGTTTCCAACATTAAAAAAAAACGTATTTATTTGGTATTTAATCAGTAAACAGTAGTTAATCAGTAAGTAAACTGAAGGCACTATTGAAAAATAAGCATTATGGTTAGATTTCAACAGATTAATTAATTAAATTTGAAGATAAGTACGTACTTATTTGCTTTAGTGATTTGCTACTACAAAGGCCTCGTGTAAAGACCCTATACGGGCGCCCTTTAAAGAGCTTATACGGTTCAATTTCAATAGCATACCTTTAAAGGGAATTAATCTTGAAATTCAGATGGTTGGAAACTAATTAGGCATTAGAGTTCAATATAAATACTGTACAGCTATTGATACCGAGTACCTACTTCAATAATCATATTTTATTATACTAGATGTGCCCCACGATTCGCTTGTACTACGAAGCCTTTATAGCACCTTAGAACTCATACATTTCCATATTTAAATACAAAAAATTACCGAAATCTGACAGATTTGTTGTCATTTTATATCACTGTTTCAAACCTAGTTCCAAATAAACCAAAGACTTCTATATAAACTGAGGTAGACATGCCCTACGCACCGATTTTTGAAACCTATAAACTGAGCTAATTAGCAGAGTTGCTCGCACTGTTGTGAGTCAAAATTTCGAGAGTAGGTGCTCGACTTGCAATCGGAGTCCATACGCCTTCTCTTTTACTCTTTTTCTATTCGTATATTGCTATAGTGTGTGGTGACAATTACGTAAAAAATATTTATAAGTGAGTGTAGTCTTAATAATGTGTGTATTTGAGGATTGCTTTTGAAATCTCGTTTGTTAGAGTACGGCGCGTCTACCTCAGTTTATATAGAAGTCTTTGGGTATTACACTGTACTTGATAAAATACATCAGTTAATTATTATTTTCGTCAACACTTTCAAGTGGTCGGCAATTGGCTGCTGTCTGTGCTAAACTTTAGTACTTATTTATTTAATATCTTTACTTTTAGGAAGTTTAGATTCGATAGACGCCGACGCGCGTCTACGTAATCTCACTGCACAAACCCACACGATAGGGTGACGGAGCCAATTATCGTTCGTGTTAATCTGATCTTATTACCCTTTGAGCTTTGTCTCGGAATCGGATTAGTAGCTTTCGTTGCAAAATTCTGATCACTATTTCGACATATTATATCTATTTAGCATGTAGAAATCGTTAATTATTTTCTCGTTTGTAAAATGTAGTAAGTAACATTGTTCAGAACGAATAACATAAGGCCATCACGTTAAAAATTTGACTATTTGAGATGGTGGATGGATTTCTACTCGATAACTGGTGCAATGTATTTCGGCGAAATTGGATGAAACTGTAGTTTAGAGTCTAATATTTAAATTTCATTATTATATGAAATATAGGAGTCAATCGAAACAAAGGATTTAAATTGTATTCTTCAGAATCTCCTCTATTCAGAAGATAGCAAATAAAACTCATAATTTATTTAAAAAAAAAGATTTTTTGTAATAATACCTTATCTTCGGATCGTGTCAGATTCCCTAGACAGTTTTTAGGTGTCTCGTTATTGAATAAAGAGAGACTACGCCTAAAACATTGATTTTTATTTTTTGGATATCTTTTTCTTTTATCTGAACATTGCTTTTAATATGACAAAAAGATTCAATCAACATAAAAAAAAATTCTATCGCAAAAAGCCCAGTTCACTGTTCGACCTTAGCCTCTCTTAATTACTTTGATAGGTTTAACGGCCACATGGAACGTACCATGCCAGTCCAGACTATTTGGTAGAGTTTTCCTCCACTTTGACATGATTTTATCACTTTATCACGAGGTCCACGTTTTGCAGATGATGTGCATTGAAAAAAAAAAACTAGAAAATATTAGTATTGATAGATAAACTCATTATTACCTAACTATAAAACCCGGAAGAGGTTAAACATTCAATTGATGGAAGTCTAAACTGTTCCGGGTCTTCACAATAAGACTAACGAGCACGGATAATCTAAGTAGTAGGTAATGGCGTCATTCAGTGTACTTGAAGTTACGTAGTGTTGCACTTAGGTACACTATATTTATAGGATTATTTTATCTGCTCTTTAATAAATTGCGAGACAGCACCCACAAGTGTTTCTATATTGTAAAGTTGAGAGTGCTCAATGACGCAAGGATAAAATATGAACAAGTCTAGATGGCACTCGCGGCTCCATCAACGTAAAATTTTGTTGGAATTTATTACCAGAGTAAAAAATTAAAAAGCCTGTGTTTTATTCCAGACTATAATCTATCCCTGTATCGAATTTCAGACAGGTGCGTCCAGCCTTTAAGGCGTGAAAGTGCAACAAACATTCAGACATCTTTACAAACTTTCGCATGTACGATATTAATAAGATTTTCAAGTGGATGGAGGCAGTCATCATGTTCAAGACACTGAAAAAGTGACATCATGTCTTTCGTTTCGGAAAACAGAGGGAATTCTTGTTTCAGTTTGTTTGATCGAATTTCTATGAATCTTCCTTCGGTAACGACATTATTCCTTCTATTATACTGTCTTTATCACCGATTTTGGTCCGCCAATGGTTTTGTAAATGACGGTACTTCCAAATTTAGACGCTACATCGTGCAGTACCTTATTAAACCCACCAAGTGTGGGTGGACCTAACAATGCTGGTACAGGAGGGACCAGCAGATGACCTATCAAGATATACTGTAGAACACAATGCTAATTACGATATATTTAAATAGAAACAATAGTGACGTATCACTCATCTATAACAATTGCTTTCTAATTAATTTAAATAAATTTTAAGACAACATACAAAACCGGCCAAGTGCAAATCGAACTCACACGCGGCGGGTTCCGTACGATAAATCTGTAAAAAATCACTTACGAATTTGTGGTATGAAAGCAACTTATTCTTTTTTACGTATTTGTTGTTATAGTGGTCTCAGAACTCACTTGTGGAAATGGTAAGTGTCTAGCTATCACGGTTCCTGAGATTCAGCCAAGAGACAAGACAGACAGCGGAATATCAGTATTCCCGGTCCAGTGTTTACCCTTTTGGTACGGAACCCTAAAAACAAAGGTTTTTACGAACTTAAATCAAGTATTAGCTGCAGTCATTTTTAATCCATTCTCTCATGTCCTGACTCTTTACATATGTATAAGAAGAGGTTTGGTCTATCTTGTCTAACATGGGAAGCCACACTCGGTACTTACTACAGCGCCAACATTTCCATAATAATATCTATGCATTGAGAAATTGTTGCCAGTAGAATGGCAGTCGTTAAGCTAAGTTGAAGGCTTTATTTCAACAGCAGGCAGTCACAACCTGCGCCTGTCCAAATAAACACGGCAATACGGCTCACCACCTATTACGTGGGACAAATTATACAAAGGTGAAATGTGGGCATATAATATGCCTATGCCTACCCCTCCGGGGATAAAGGCGTGACCATATGTATGTATGTGAGAAATACTAGAGACCCGTTAGCAGTCGAAATTCGACATTATACCTAATTTCGAATTTCGACTGCTAACGTTTTGTATTTCTTCTCCACATTTTCACGTACATCCGCTCGCGATTCTTTTATAAAAAGGAACAAAGTCTTGACTCCAGATAGCATTATTTTATTAGTTGTATAAATCCCATACATTCTCTATTTTTGTTAATGTAGGATGTGATGTGTAAAAAGATATATCCTACGAGATCTTTATGAAAACAAATAATAAATTACTGCGACCCACTTACTGGCACCCTGACCCCAAGAGCGCCATTAACCTGCCTCTTACAAACCTTCCTTTACGAGATAATCAGCTAATTCATCCCTTTGTGCTCATTGTATATCTTACCTGAATTCAATTATCTTAAATTGATCTAATTAATGTTTAAAGGTACACGTTTAATTAAGTTGTACTCGAAAATAAATTGTGCGAGGATTTAGGCGGAAATGTTTTGATTAAGTTTATGGTTAAAATTAAATTGTTTTGACAGTGTGAAATCTGCTATAAATGAAACTACAAAACCTTGAGATATTTTTATAGTAGTTCATGATACGCATTATTTCTTTTGAAATGGAATACTTACGCATTATTTCTTTTGAAATGGAATACTGAGAGTGATAATATAACGGTTTCTTAAATAAATTTAGGTAAAGAAAGAAGGAAGGAAAGAAAGAAAGAAAGAAAGAAAGAAAGAAAGAATAGGTATTCCAGCCCACTTTTTACGTTCTGTTAAGTTATAGAAAAGTAATGAGGGTCAGAAAAAAATTAACTAGCCAAATCATGTGCCTGCGTGCAATTAAAAAAAAGTGCCCCTGACACTACCAGTACGTGTATGAGGCCCCATATACGGACAATAATATTGATCAATATTTTTATTGTTCAATATTCATAATCACCAGCTTTTGGATACACACCTTCCATAATATTGACTCAATAACATTGCTTCAATATTTTTATTTCTGTTACCGGCCCCATACACCTACAATACTATTGATCAATATTTTTATTGTTCAATATTCATAATCACCATCTTTTGAATACACACCTTCCATAATATTGACTCAATAACATTACATCAATATTTTTATTTCTGTCCGGATATATGTCTGACGAAGAAAAGTAAATTCCAAATTCGAAATTCCGTTATCCGACTGAAAAATATTGATCAATATTAAGCCTACACGGTGCGAAAAAAAAATATTAATCAATAAAATTTAAGCTCCGTCAAACTTTTGTTTAGTGATTGTTCAAACCTCAATATTAGCCCTACACGGTCAACTTATTGAACAATAATTTATATTGATCAATATTATTGTCCGTGTATGGGGCCGGTTAGAGTAAATGTCTGACGAAGAAAATAAAAGTAAATTCCAAATTCGAAATTCCGATATCCGACTGAAAAATATTGATCAATATTAAGCCTACACGGTGCGAAAAAGAAATATTGATCAATAAAATTTAAGCTCCGTGAAACTTTTGTTTAGTGATTGTTCAAACCTCAATATTAGCTACACGGTCAACTTATTGAACAATAATTTATATTGATCAATATTATTGTCCGTGTATGGGGCCGTGGGTGTAACCAACGATCTGTAATGGCGGCAAGTTGAAAAAAAATCTGTGCGAGAGAAATTCTTGGAAGAAAGATGAAACTATATAAATTAAAGAGTAGGCTCCTGTACGTATTGCCTTTGCCTTTCCAAAAATAGATGAATAATACAGCTACTGAAAATTTAAAACAGACAGGAGTTTGCGCGCGAAATCGGAGACATGCGGACTACTCCGTTGAAAATTTTCCAAAATTAGTGTGTTTCGAGTGTTTTATGAGTAAAAGTGGTGGATTTTTAAGCATAAAAGTTCGACAAAGTGCACAAGTGTTGGAAAGTGATAAAACGCAGTGAAACGTGACTCTTCCATTTCTCGACAAACTCCAGAGACACTTTTAGTAAAGTACCACCGCTTTACTAGAGAAGACTGACTTTGACTTAGGGCTGCACTTGACTTTGACTAGACTTAGAGGACGAGGACTGTGACTTGAAAAATGAAGATATAATAAATATTAGACTAGGCTGTATGGCTCAAATTGCCTTTGCCTATCCGAAAATGGATAAATAAAACTACTACTACTACTTAAAACAGACAATAACATTAATATTATTATTCGTCGGATCAAATATTTGTGTGGAATTCGGCAGAAAACTTTCAGACAAGCGTTGCATTTCGTTATAATAATTTTTCAAAACTAGTTTATTTTTGAGTTTTTATGTGTAATTTATGGTGGATTATCAAACATAAAGGTTCGACAACGTGCAAAAGTGTTGGAAAGTGATAAAGGTACCACCGGCACCGCCTTACTAGACTAGAACTAGTCCAAACTTGGACATACATGAATACGCTGCTGCTGTTAAGAAGAATCTTTTTAACATGAAACTAATTTATATTTTCACAATTAAATTTACTTGACTTTGGCATACTCTCAAGCCGAGAAAGTCCAAGAAAAAGAAGAAAAAAAGAATTGTGTGATCCTCAAAAGTTTGCTTCGAAGTTTGGTTGTTTTGTATGTATGTAAGTATTTAGAAATGTACAAATATGTCTATCAGTCATCTAGATCCCATAGCACAAGCTAATAATATTTATTAATTTATGACGTTTACCGGGATGGCCATTCATATAGAAAAGTAGAAGAAATCTTATCATTGCTTGTTCTTATCAAATGCAAAATAAATAATTGACTTCAAGAGAAACGACGGTTTTGAAAGCAACGGAATAGGAGGTATGAAAACATATCAAATTATAAACACCATCATTCACCGGCTAAATAAGTAATCAAGTAAAAGTCGGATGCGCGAAATATATGCCATTAACGTTAAGAGAGACGCCCCATCATCATCAGACACGGTTATTACTCGAACAAATTTGTGTGTTCTTGTAACTGGTTGAGCTGGTTCACTTACGGTACCTCTTTATTTAGGTGTGGTTATCTGACGCCCCATAATTATCTTTTGGCAAAGTAACAGTTTTATGCACTTAACTCTTCTTAGACGCAATGTTCCGTTTGTATCTTAAATGACGAGGTTAGAACCAGTGATCTAAGAGACATTTTTATCAATATTGAGGCGGTTAAATCACATTGGCATAGAAAAACCACAATTCTTATATGCCACACTGGTTAAGCGCGAGTTTAGTAGCTTTGGTACGTCCATATGCAACGTTGACCGCTTTCAATCAGGAGGGTCTGCCTTTTAGTGTGCTTTTTTCAAAAAATACACTTGTGCTATTCAAAAGCTATAATGGTGTATGATCAGTGCAGGACTGCCGGTGCATAATACTGCTCGTTCGCTCTAACTTTGCCGCTCGGCTCCATACTAAAGTCGAATTTTTAATTAGACGAAGTAAATTGACAGCAACTAACGTCACTTCTTCATACAATGTTGCCTATTTTCTATGACGAAGTGACATTAGCTACTGTCAATTTACTTCGTCTAATTAACAATTGGGGTATACGCCTCTACGCCAGCGGCAAAGTTAGAGCGAACGGGTAGTACAGTCTGTGTGATTTTTCCATGTGCGATGAGTGTAAAATAAAATTCTCTCGTTGCATAAATCTTTGTCCTTATTTAATTTCATCATAATGTCTAGGCATTCTATAGAATACCCGAAACTTGCAGGCAAGGCAATGTTGAAATATACGAGAGTATGAAAGGTTCATTCGCTGCTTGCGAAGGTTAGGTTAGGTTAGATTATAACTAAGCATATTCGTTCAAAGGGGATCAAAGGTTTCACTTCACGTATTGTAGAGTTGGAAGTCTTAGTAGAACAAATATAGTTTCTGCAGACTACTTTTTTTTTTTTTTATACTACTTAGGTGGCAGACAAGCTTACGGCCCAGCGGAAGGTTGGTAACCGTAGCCTATAGACGTTTGCAACACCAGAGGCGCTACACACGCGCTGCCGACCCGGGCGCAGGTTGTGACGACCCACAGTTGAAATTTTTCAAGCCGCCCGTAAGGCCTTCAACTTGGCTTAACGACTGTCATTTTACCAACAACCGGGACCAACGGCTTATCGTGCCTTCCGAAGCACGGAAACGCTCGTAAATAAATGTCACAAAGTGGTCCACGTGGTGGTCACCCATCCATATCCGGCCATAGTAAATGTTGCTTACTGCGGTGATCGTTTATAGAACACTGAGTCCGCGGGGCCACGAGCGCTTCAAAACTAACTAACAAAACTACTTAAGGTGAAGTGGGACTCAAAATACATATTTTGACATATTTCGAACCAATTTTGCAATGGTGTTACCAAGGATTTCACAATTTTTTAAATTGATAATTATTATTAAGTACATTGACTAGGGTTGTCAGCTCTCCAAAACACGATTGAGTAAATTCGGCTCGATAGAAATTTATCCCAAAGTTGCCTCGAATCTGTAAATTTACCTGTGACCGCCTTGACTATAACCAATTTTATTCAGTAGTTATATAATGTACCACACTATTTTTTTTATTTCCATGTCCCTAATAAGTTACCTCGGGGCCCTATGATGTTATTTATTTATTAAACTCATATTGTTTGAATATAAAATACGTTTTGTTGAGCGGGAGTGCATTTTGCTGCTATCAGCCACCTCACAGCGCCCGCTCAGTCAGCCAACAGGCTTCGTTGAGGACACCCGTATACAACGTTGTCGCGCCCGCTGACGTAATTCGCTGCCGTAGTAACGAAAATGGGTAATAAAAAAAAAACAAAAAAGGAAGTATTCAAGGCTGAATTACGCTCAAGAGCGTAAAAATATCGCATCTGTTTGGGTAAATTTCTTTGGTGTATTATATAAGTTATAGTAACGTTTTCATACTTTCCAATACAAAGTCCGCCTGATGCCACATAATAGATAAGTCCAGAAGATTCACCTATAAATGCGCTCATGTATGGGACGCCCTGACTGAGCTTATAACATGTACATTATTTATATTAATATTTAAGTAAAATCAATGTTAATACGAGTATAATACTAATGACTGATAAATCAGTGGGCCAATGCTCCTAAATTTACAATATAACAGTAGGTATAAACCTTAATTGAGTCTATAATAAAATAAAACTCAAAAAATTGGTATTCTCCTATCCAAAATTACAGTTTTCAATGTACGTATTGCGTATTGTTCATATTCTGGTAGTCTTACTTTACTACTAGTACGTCGTAGTTGATGTAGATAGGTATTGAATTTGAAAGTTGTAAGTATGAGTTTGAATTTTAACCAACAGTGAACTGAAAATAAACAGCTTACAACCCGATACAGGCAATGCAACCCTAACTTTGTTTTTAAGCTATAATGTAAAACAGTAATACAATGTTCAATGGTACCTATATGTTAAGCGCTAGAAGATGATTTTGTGAATATTTGTTACTGAAAACCGGGACCAACGGCTCAGAAGCACGGAAAAGCAAAATATTCAGAAGTGCCTGATGATTTAATATAATTTACGAATTATTTAATTATGATATAATTGAAGTCTGTGTAACGTGAACAGAATTCTACACAGCTGAAGCTGCGGGCTAGAGCTATGCGAAATGAAACGTTTGGGTAATGGTAATAGTTTGGACAGGACTAAAGCCTTGTCTAGTCTAAATAACTAGTATCGAAATTTATTCCTTTATACACCCTTGCATATATGCATATAGGAATATTCGTTTTTGTATATTCTTTGGTTTCGTATCCAAACGGGACCCTATTACTGAGACTTCGAAGTCCGTTTGTCCATCTGTATCTCATGAACTAGGCAGTTAAACATTTCACAGATGTGTTTCTGCTACCGCTGTAACAACTATAATAATCTAAATCTATACTAATATTATAAAGAGGAAAGATTTGTTTTTTTGTTTGTTTGTTTGATTGTAACGAATAGGCTCCGGAACTACTGGACCGATTTGAAAAATTCTTTCACTGTTGGAAAGCAACACTCTTTGCGGTGAACATAGATATTTTATTCCCGTATTCCCACGGGAACGGGAACTACGCGGGTAAAACCGCGTGACGTCCGCTAGTACTAGATAAAGAATGAATAAGGTCACTTCCATACCTACAACGTAATCTTTTAGCGTTTTTTTTTGTTGCGAAATCCTCATCAGTGTGCCAGTCCAACTTCAACTTGGCCGTCTTTTACAGTTCCGTATCCAAAGGATAAAATGAGACGAGGAGAGAGTAACTTGATGACATGAAGTTAGTTTTTCCTTTTGAAAATGCGAAGAGGCGAAAGCGGTCAGGTGTAGAGTAAATAAATGCTGTGGAACGGTAGAAGTGGTGGGTATTCAATATGCGCTGCAGGTTCCACCAAGTGCCATCAACCAACAGTATAAATAATCTGTAATAACGCAACCCTATTACAGAGACTACGCCGTCCGTCTATCTGTCATCTCATGCACCACTGCAATCGCTAGGCATTTGAAATTTACGAATACTAAAAACTGAAAAAAAATTAAGGAGGGCTCCCATACAGGTATATTTTTCATTCTTTTTTGTACAGTACCGTACCATTACACAGTACAGTAAACAGTACAGTAAAGTACCAAAAAATAAAAACTAAGAAGGAGACGGTCAGCAGATTTTTACTTTTTCATTCAACCTGGCAAAAATCATCACAGGTAAAAAAATAAATTGAAGTATACTTCTCAAATATATTATGTTCTATTCTTATACTTTTGATATCATTTGTAATGAGGTATTCAAGGCCTTCACAAAAAACCAGCTTGTTGGGCATTAATGCAAACTGGAATGTCTATTTTGACTGGACTATTATTATGAAAATGAATTTCATTACATGTTAGTGATAAAAACTGCATCAAAATCAATTACGTAGTTGCTCACGAGTAGAAAATCTCAGAGGTTTATCTAAACAGGGCGAAAAAAATAGTTATGTAAACTTGTACTTCTGTCAATGATTTCAATTGCGTAGTGAACGGGCTAACGCGCGATAACGTTTCCGACGCACGGAGCGTCCCGAACATCTTGCGTCTGCTTCACCCCCTCCGAATCGCTGGAGACACAATTGCACTTCGCCTTAATGCAGCAGCAAGTTCCAGTTTATAATGTTGCTAAAGCAATCAAAGTAACATTATACCACACTTCGGATCAGGCGGACCTGTGATACACTATCCGGTTCAAGTTTTAAGAATATTTTAACGGAACAGTTTCAATACAGTAAGTTACGTATTTCCCAGAAGATATACAGTCTAATAGTAGAAGCACCACATTCACATCGTATCAGCAATTTTTGTGCAATCAAAATCACACATACTAATAAAATTATGAAACTTAGATCCTCTTTTTAAAGTCAGTTAAAATAGGTAATTAAAAAAGAAGCTAAAATAGGATAAACACATACAAAAAAAATCTTATTGAAACAGAACCACAAGAGTCGTCACATCTTGTCTACAACACCGATATTTTAATTTTTAAAACCAACATCTAACCTGTGTTTATTTGAAGAAGTACGTTCCTTCACACAACTAACACAAACACATTTAACATCAATCAACAACGTTAATAGACACAAATTCCATAAATCCATACACACATACATACGTAATACAAACGTTTGTTCAGTGCGAACTACAAACAAAATCCGTGGATGGGAATCGAACTGAAGTACCGACACGACGAAGTCAAACATAGTATAGTGATAGTATTTATACTGATTCAATATTTTGAGTGAAAGTACTAGTAACGACAAAAGTGATAAGAAAAATATCGTATTATCTATACATACATACATACATACAAATAAATAAAATTGGAGTGTCTGTTTGTAATATTAAAATAACCGCTTTCTACTACATGCATATGAATGTATATACCTACGGTACACATACCAAAATATATATTTTCAAAATGTTTGTCTGTCTGTCTGTCTGTTTGTTCCGGCTAATCTCTGTAACGGCTGGACCGATTTGGACGGGACTTTCACTGGCAGATAGCTTATGTAATAAGGAGTAACTTAGGGTACTTTTTTTACATTCCACGCGGACGAAGTCGCGGGCACAGCTAGTTAATTTCTATCATCACACACACGCCCTTCATGCCTATAATAAGCCGCGGGCGTGTCCAGTGCAAGTATAAATGTAACAGGAAAAGAAGGATTTCTGGTAAAAACACGTAAGTACGGACGAAGTTGTCAAACATGTTATTATATCTACACTGTGAATAAAACAGAACTACATAATAGTGACCCGTTACTTGTACTCATTAGTAATTAATGTTATGAATGAAAGTACTTCCGACGACAAAAGTGTTTAGGATGATCTTAACCAACCATAAGTGGGATACTCAGCTTTCTTTTAAAATATTTCAATATTGCAAACAGAGAAATCGGTTAGATACTTAGTCTCCCGTCTCATGTTCTGTGGCTACTGCACAATATGGACATTTTATCAGCAAATGTATCACTGCAAGTTGCCTTGCCACATCAGCTCTATGTAAGTCAATTCAAAATTAAAAACAACTTTTTCGGCTTAAAACAAAGATATATAATTTTTAGGGAACCCTAAAAAAAATGCACAATTATAAATCTTTGTGTTATGTACCCAAAGAGAAAAGATCTAGGGACCCTTTTCATGAGACTTCACCGTCCGTCTGTCTGTCCGTCACGAGATTGTATCTCATGAACGGTAATAGCTAGAAAGCTGTAATTTTCACCTATTATGTGTTCCTGTTGCCACAACAAATACTAAAAACTAAAATAATAATATTTAAGGGGGCTCCCATACAATAAACGTGATTTTTTGTAGTTTTCTTGGTAAGGAACACTACGCGTGCGAGTCCGACTCGCACTTGGCCCGCTTTTAAACGCTTAGCTATTTTCCGTTGAGGAGGATATAATTATCTTATAAGCAAACAGAATATTATAGCTGTGTATCAATTTTCATTTCGTAATACCTTCTCATCAAGGAATGAAAATTTCAACTTTACTGTTATCATTATGGCGATAAGAATAGACATTTCCAAAATTTAGAGACACAATTAAAATTTAATATATTTAGATACATATTTAATTATGCTATAAAACTTCCAACTTTTAGAAACTCATTATGCAGTACTTTGAGTATTAATATTCAAAGGCGTTATGAAATGTTTTTACACAATTCAATAAATATTCAAAACAGTCTCTGAATTCCACATTAATTACCCCTAAAGGCGGATCGTGAAGAACACTGTATTTAAGCAAATGCAACTTCTGTGGATCTAGTTGTATCTTAGAGATTTGATACCATGTCTATGTTATTAACGGGTCATCACATGAATTACTGTCCGAAATAGCTGTCCTCGCTCAATATACCTAGTCGGATGTAAGGTGTAAATTTTGTACAAAAATTTACACTTTACAACCGACTTGGCATACTGATGAACAGGCGTTTGTCAAAAAAATTAATGGGTCCTCGTTAAGTTGGTTAACAACGTGTCCGGTGGTTGACAATAGGTCAAAGAGCTCTCAAATCGCTTAATAATTACAACGTTACCAGTTCTTTCGTGGGTATACAATGTGTATGATCAGTAAATTTAATAATTCCTATCTAAATAATTTCTCAAGATACAATAAACAATATTACATTTCCTTAAAAAATAACTGTACAAATTAGACATAATCAAGACCATACAAAAATTGGAGATAATAAAATACCGTAGCGTAACCCAGTACCACTAATAAAAATCAATTAGATAAACCACCATTGCACATGACTGTACAAAAATCATTCGGCCATAACAGACAGGTGCGTGAATGAACCGAAGACTGCTCTTGCGCATAACAGGTCATCGACCTTACAATCAAGTAATTAGATACCCTACAATAATAAAATATAGTTCTTATTTTGTTGTCAATAAAGTCTATTTTTGTGTAACGATATCAAATATCAAAAATGTATTACGGTATGCTTCCGGAGATCAGGTGCAGTTGAAGGCATGTGTGGGTAGATTTTGCACCACTTAACAAGTCATTTAGAAGGATGACGGGCCATGGTTATACCTAAAGAGTTGAATAAATTATGTGCAACATGACAGGTGGAAGTTGTAAAAGCTGAGTGAGCTAAATATTCATGAATTTGAATAACGTTGTATTGTTGGAGTTTGAGTGAGTGATAATTTGAATGATTAATTCATTCATGGAGAATGGAATGCAGACGTAATGAATAAGTGTGGTGACAAGAAAGCAACTCGATTTACAATAAGTGATTGTAAAGCGAAAAAACTTCGTTTACTTGAGTGTTCTGTAAACGATTACGGCGTTAAGTATCTACGAGTATCTATAGGTATAATATCAGCACAGTAAAAGTATCTATGACTATCGGCACAGTAAATAATTATATTGTGCTACCGGTCCCGTGATGGGTGAGGTCACCGTGGTAGCCGGTCTGACGGGAACCCTGAGACATCCTTCTGAGGGCTTACCCGGAACTCAAGGTCGTAGACAGTTTTGTGGCAATTCCATTTATAAATTTTATTGCTTAAAAAGGCTCGTTAAGTCGTTGGTCCTGGTGGCCAGCAACATCATCATTCGTTATGTCACATTTAAGGCTCTACGACTGGCTTATAATAACTTTCGATAGCAACTACAACCTGCAGCTGTCATTTCAACACGGCATTAAGTTCCCCACGTATCACAAACTGGCTATAGGCGAAATGTGGGCATATAGAACGCCACTGACTGCCCAAAAGGGATAATGACGTATCTAATGTATGTATGTAAACCTATATCAACACAATACCAATATTTAAACATTTGAAACCGCAGAGCTTAAACGAAAACCCGTAAACTAATACTCAAAGCCTTTTGTCCCAATGAAATTAAACGAGTAAATAACTCTGGCAAATTCAAAAAATAACCACAAACAATTCGTGTCAAGGGATTATTATCATTCGTATACAGGATTCTTACCCTCGACACCCGGTTGCCGCCATAAATACCCTTGCTGAGGGAATATGGGAGCGTATGGTAGTACCGATAAAGGGTTTTGTAAATTTCCCGAATAAGGGGTCGCTTACACCAGCGAGAAAATCGCGACGACATGGTCGTCACGTATTTCCATAGAGCAACGACGCGAGCAGTACAAGAGGAGTCGATATAGCATGTTTACTCTAAACATATCTGTCTGTCATTGTTCGGGGGGAAATCGTATTCAAATACACCTCTACAAAAACAATCGACTATGGATCTTAAGGTGAAGTGGGACTCAAAATACATATTTTGACATATTTCGAACCAATTTTGCAATGGTGTTACCAAGGATTTCACAATTTTTTAAATGGATAATTATTATTAAGTATATTGACTAGGGTTGTCAGCTCTCCAAAACACGATTGAGTAAATTCGGCTCCATAGAAATTTATCCCAAAGTTGCCTCGAATCTGTAAATTTACCTGTGACCGCCTTGACTATAATCAATTTTATTCAGTAGTTATATTATGTACCACACTATTTTTTTTTATTTCCATGTTCCTAATGAGTTACCTCGAGGCCCTATGCTGTTATTTATTTATAAAAAAAAAATAGTTTGAATATAAAAAACGTTTTGTTGAGCGGGAGTGCATTTTGCCGCTATCAGCCACCTCACAGCGCCCGCTCAGTCAGCCGACAGGCTTCGTTGAGGACACCCGTATACAACTTTGTCGCGCCCGCTAACGTAATTCGCTGCCGTAGTAACGAAAATGGGTAATAAAAAAAACAAAAAAGGAAGTATTCAAGGCTTACGCTCAAGAGCGTAAAAATATCGCATCTGTTTGGGTAAATTTCTTTGGTGTATTATATAAGTTATAGTAACGTTTTCATACTTTCCAATACAAAGTCCGCCTGATGCCACATAATAGATAAGTCCAGAAGATTCACCTATAAATGCGCTCATGTATGTGACGCCCTGACCGAACTTATAACATGTACATTATTTATATTAATATTTAAGTAAAATCAATGTTATTACGAGTATAATACTAATGACTGATGAATCAGTGGGCCAATTCTCCTAAATTTACAATATAACAGTAGTATTGAGTCTATAATAAATTAAAACTCAAAAAATTGGTACCTATTCTCCTCTCCAAAATTACAGTTTTCAATGCAGGTATTGCGTATTGTTGATATTCTGGTAGTCTTACTTTACTACTAGTACGTCGTAGTTTATGTAGATAGGTATTGAATTTGAAAGTTGTAAGTATGAGTTTGAATTTTAACCATCAGTGAACTGAAAATAAACAGCTTACAACCCGATACAGTCAATACAACCCTAACTTTGTTTTTTAACTACAATGTGAAACAGTAATACATACAATGTTCAATGGATAGTGGTACCTATATGTTAAGCGCTAGAAGATGATTTTGAGAATATATGTTACTGAAAACCGGGACCAACGGCTCAGAAGCACGGAAAAGCAAAATATTCAGAAGTGCCTGATGATTTAATATAATTTACGAATTATTTAATTATGATATAATTATTTTATGCTGCATAAAATAATTATAATAGGCCACCAATTATTTTATGCTGCATAAAATAATTATAATAGGCCACCAATTACAGCCAGATCTGCTCAACCGTTGGAACGTGATTGTCAATGATTTCAATTGCGTAGTGAACGGGTTAACGCGCGAAAACGTTTCCGACGCACGGAGCGTCCCGAACATCTTGCGTCTGCTTCACCCCCTCCGAATCGCTGGAGACACAATTGCACTTCGCCTTAAACAAAACAATTAAAACAAGACACTCATGATTTTAAACCCACATCTATTATATAAAAATAAGTCGGGTTTTCCTTCCTGACGCTATAACTCCAGAACGCACGAACCGATTTTCACGGTTTTGCATTCGTTGGAAAGGTCTCGGGCTCCGTGAGGTTTATAGCAAAGAAAAGCGGGAAAATCATTTTTCACATACAGCGCCATCGCGGGCGAAGCTGCGGGCATCAGCTAGTTTTCTTATAAGTGTGTGTGTATATGCATATCTCTCTTTTACGTACTATTGACAGAGGGGAAACTCTCGATATGGCGCCTCCCCTCTCGGTAAACGACATAGATCGTGTTGCTTTATGATTTTCTCGTCGATATAATATCGCCATGTGTAGACACGTTCATAGAGAGTGTATAAAAAATACATTGTAAGACGATAATATCGCTGCGATTTTTTCTCTCGTGTAGACGACCTCTTACTTCGAGTCCGGGGCTATTCCAATGAAGTTAAGTGACATTTGTAAGGGACGATTTAATGTCGGTGATAAAAGTTTATTCGTAGTTCGAAAAAGGTTATTTTCAATATTTTGTGCTGGAATTAGTCCCTGGGAAGGGATTAGTAAGAGAAGCTTTTCTTTGGGTTGTTGATTGGTGGAATTACGAGTAGAATTATAGATTTTTAAAATCAGATGATCTAAGAGCCTATATTCTTATAGCCATAATATATCCGGTGAAAAGAACATGTTTAAAAATATGCTTACAATCAAATCAGTCTATGGTAGTTCACTGGTCTTCTCATTCGTCTTCCAATTTACGCTACAACACCCTCATACATCCCTCAGTGACTAGTTGAGAGTAATCCCCTCATACTCGATCTAATCGAGAATATTATAACCTATTAGAGAATTGAACAGATTTTCTAAATAGATTTATTAATAGCATCGCCTACAAAAAGTTCAGATCTCAGATAAAAAGAAAGCAACTTTCCTAAGAAATACTTCAAGAACTAAAACTCGATTACAGTACATTAAACGAAACAAGAGAAATTTAGGATAATCGTGATCTTCTAATTAACGTTCTATCAATACCTCATGTTTAGGGTTACGTGGCCAAAGGACTAAAACGAAACCCTATTATTGAGACTTCGCTATCAGTCTGTCTCAGATTAAGTATTTTTGTTGCCGCTATAACAAATACTAAAATCAGAAAAAAAGGGGTCCGATACAATAAACGTGATATTTTACCATTTTTTTGGTACGGAACCTTCCGTGTGCGACTCACACTTGACTTTTTTTGAATACACTAACTAATTAAAAAATATACCCGTTAGCAAACAGACACAGATACATACGGACCAGTATCCTAAGCAACCGTTCTGTTGAATGAAAACTAAGAACCTACTTGACTGCCTCTGTGGCGTAGTCGGTAGAGATACCGCCTGCGGCGCTGGAGGTCCTGGGTTCGATTCCTGGGTCGGTCCAAACATTTGTGTGATTCACAAATGTTTGTTTCGGAGTTTGGGTGTTTCCTGTGTATAATAATATATGTCTGTATTTAGCAATATAAAAGTATGTCTATCAGTCGTCTAGATCCCATAGCACAAGCTTATATTAGCTTAATTTGGGCTAGATGATGTTGTGTGAGATTGTCCACAAATATTTATTTTATTTATTTACTAGCTGATGCCCGCAGCTTCGCCCACGATGGCGCTGTATGTGAAAAATATTTTTTCCGCTTTTCTGTTGAAATTTTTCCTGAATTTTCTTTGCTATAAACCTCACAGAGCCCGAGACCTTTCCAACGAATGCAAAACCGTGGAAATCGGTTCGTGCGTTCTGGAGTTATAGCGTCAGGAAGGAAAACCCGACTTATTTTTATATAATAGATTTTACTCAAGTAAATCTAGTAACCTGGATACCTATGATCTTGAATGCCAAAGTGTCTGACCCCGGCATTATCAAGTAATAGAATGGCCGAACAACAATTTTGAAATAGAAAATCAAAAGATTACGGTATTCGAGATTGGAGGTACGAAATTATAGGCAGAGATAAACGAATTAGAAAAGTCGTTTTGAGAAGGTTTTGATCATAGACAAGCCTTTGACTGTAATGATAGAAGCGAAATTATTCGGACTCAGAACGGCGGAGGTTGAATATCGATAGATAAGTATTGTTATTTTCATAAAAGCTACAATTTACAGCTGAGATTTTTGTTGCTCGATCAAAGTTCTTCAGAAGATAATTGTATCTTAAATCTAAAGCTGTATTAGGGAGTTATAACAAGATATCAAATCAAAGCTATAAACTAGATTAGACTGGAGCTAGATAAATAATCATAAAATAAGATCTGCAAGCAAACCTATCGAATCGAAGTCCGAAACTATTAAAATTTCTTCACTATAAACATAAATCAACTTTCTGAGAGATTAGACATAATATCATGGAACTGTTACATTCTCATTTATGTTGAACAGTCTTGGGAAAATGTTCAATCGTGCTAGTTTGAAAAACACCCGTACTTTCTTCATGATAAAGTGGCTCTTGTGTTTTTTATCATTTCCTAAGAGATAACGTTTTTTAACGTGTGGAAAATTTTACACGGATGCTATGCCGGACTCCTACCAACTAAATACCATACGTTTCGTACCTAATGCCTACGCTTGAGAGCCCCGGGTTAACCCTTATAAGGATGACCCCAGGATTCCCAACAGAAGTATAATAATGAATAATGGGAAATGCCGTCGTATCAATATAATCAATTGATTGAGTTGAGCAGCGCAGCGTAGTACAACAACGACTCTGACTGCTGCGATGAGAGTCCTGAAAAGATCGTCAACTTCATCCCATCCTATCCTTTTCGAATAACGCATTCAGGCAGATATGCCACTGTCATACATGCAGTGGAGGGAATAGTTGCCAGAACCAAGTCATCAAAAGATCGTTTCTTTGTCGAACCATAGAAATTTGATCCGTTCTGTCTGCGCATGTAGTTACCTTCCTCTTACGACCCCAGGCGCATCATAGGGCGGCCAATTTGAAGGTCAATGTAAGCAAATTGTCCGTCAACGCGCACGTCAATTCTATTGACAGATGTGGCGCGACAGGGAGTTGCCGATCTGTATGTAATACTATTATATTATCTTTGCTATTAATAGAACTGTAGACTGTGAGAGACTCAATCGCTAGGTGCCTAAAATAATGCTGCCTGCTTTCCATCAGGCGGCATTATTCTGGCGAGCAAAATATTGTCTACTTTTTGACTAATAACATATAAGTATTCGCTAAAATTTCGGCGAAAATACTCAATAAGTAATCTTCTTTGGATGGATTATATCGCGGATTATTTTTCGTTGGTAAGTATAAGGATTCATTTGATTTTGTTAGCGAGACTTAATAAAACCTTATAATGTTTTTATTTACCTAGTATTTGTGTTTAATTTGTTGTTTAGTAAAGAGTAGCATGAATGTTAGACACTGCCTTTCCCTGAAGATGTGGCTATGCCTTGAGAAATCGAGGCTTAGCGGTTCCAGCTCCGTCAGGAACTCATGAAGTCATGGAAGGTGGGATTTGAGCAACCGAGGTAGAAAAACGACGAAGACTGTGGCTGGAGAGGAGCCATGGCACAGCTGCTTCCGTAAGTATCTGTAGCGAATACTCCAGGAATAATACTGCGAACGCAACGAGGACACAGCGCCAGGTCTTTGTGGCATGTCTGAAAATGGTCATGTTTTCTCTCTTGCTCTTTCTCTCCCCAGCAGTGGTAAGTGGGACGTTGGCGGGTCTTTCTATGAGCAGGTCCTGCTTGTGAAAGAAAGGGCGAGGAGGAAGCGGGAGAAAAGTCTCCCACCCGAGTTTTGCAGGCTTTGGAACTCGGCGGCTGTTCTTTTTTTTTGGACATTGACATAAAACGCCATCTAGCCCCATAACCTTGCGCTTAGGTATTTAGACGACTAAAAAACATACTAAATAGTTCCGTTAATAAAAAAACATTATTTACGGTTTTACGGGTCATTCTTGATTACGTCTAGACGTTTCGGTGAATGCAATAAGTGTAGCCACGAATAGACTGGCTGAAAAACATTACCTATATCGTTATAAGTTAGGCACTAAATCAATCATGTCGGATTTAATTTAAACTGCCAGTGAAAGTAATATTAAATACTATTGAAGTAATCGAATTGGCAGTCACGAACGAGTTTGTAACGCTTCCTTTAATTTTTCTGTCTTAACACGAATATTCACGCAACAAGTAACTGGACATGCATACATAGTTACATAGAGGTTGAAGAGGTATATTATATTACTCGCAAATATTTCGCTGTGTTGACAGGGGCCGGTTGTGGCGATCTGATCTTCAAAATTTTCAAATCCTCATAATAAAGCCGTTACACTGCCGGCTGCCAGTACTAAGGTAGGTAACAGGCAACCGAAACCAACGACTTCACTTGACTTAAATTGATATTTAAAAAAGTCTTTTAAAATTTTGTGTTATTGAAAGAGATTCCACTAAAATCTTTAGAGTGCAAGCAATTCTATCGGAATGGGAAGAGAAAAGTTTAACACCTTACCGATCCAAAGCCTTTTCAAACAAGAAGCCGTGAGATCGGTCGCACCAGACTGCCCCTCTACAACACGACTTTTGATTTTTTTTTTAAATTTTGTATACTCGCTCAAAATGACCAGCTATTACTGTCTGCAAAATTTCAGTATTGTAAGTCATGTGGTTTTGAAGTTATGAGTTTAATGCAACAGAGTCACAGACTACAGACAAGATCTGGACATAAGCCCCTCTGCACTCTATTTTATAGAGAAGGGGTAAAAGTTGTAAAGTGACATATCTCAAGACCTATTTTCATTCGGAGCACATATGGATTACATACTGCTTTTCAGTTTTCATCTGTTAGACCCGATATAGGGGCCGTCCATTAATCGCGTGAGGCTTTTTTAGGCATTTTTGGACCCCCCCTCCCCCCTGGTGACATTTGGTGAGGTTTCAGATTACCCCTCCCCCCCTGGGCCGAATCACGTGTATTTTTAGTAGTACAAAGTTTTTTAAAAAAAATTGTACATAGAAGTCTGTATTGATATTATCTATCCAAACTTCTAGCTAATCCGCGCAACTTCGTTTGCGTCACATAATAGAGACGGATATCGTATTAATATTTTAATATATTTCCCGTTGCATTTACTCCCGTCGTGTTACTATATAATATTCATTATTTTGGAGCTAATAAAAAAGGTGTCACTTTGTCAAGCTTAAAATCTTACGTTGGTTTGATCGCAGTTGGCTAAATAGAAGCGAAGTTATGAGCAAAAGTACAATAATGAAGGTTGAATTTCCATGCGATCATTATGCTTTTGGTCACGACTATCGATATATATCCACGTTGACTGAGCTGCGTTTTTTTTTGTTACGGGGGGAACGCGGTTTGGCACCATCATCCTAGCTGCGGGGCAGCACCTACCCACTAATCCCCGCGATGTTCCTCCTCATCCTACAGCCGGCATTGATATCCAAAGATTATTCACGTCGGCCCAGCCCGGCCGGGGGCCCCCAACACTTCGGGGTTCTCGCCCGCATTGCACCGCTCTCGAGCGCTTCTCTGGAAGCAGAGAGGGTAGAGAGCGGTGAGCAAGTGGGCTATGAAGGCATCTCCGAAACAAGGATAGGGGCCTTTCCCCAAATGATCATCGGTGGACGGGCTCATAGCTGCGTGCATCGGCTAGTCTAATATATTACATATAACTTATAATAATGCTATAGAGCGTTTAAAATCTGTAAGTCAAATATATTTGATAATTATTTTCCAATATATTTTTTTTACTAGACATTCTATCTATGTAACTTCCATTACATACGATACTGAAGCTAAAATAGTTTTTTTTTATGTCTTTCTGTATCACGCCGAAACTATAGATTAAATAATATTTTAAATAATATTGACATAATTTAAGATTATTATTGATCGGATTGATGCCGATATTCTGCGCGGTTCCTTTGGGAGACACGATGTAAAACAAAATTATTTTTGTGTTGTATGATCAACGCATAGGTATTCCGATTTCAATTAATTTCTGATGTAAGAAAGGAATTAAGTGTGCATTATTCCATACAAGTTTTAATATTGTAGGTTTTGTTGTTCAGAAATTACAGAGATCTCAAATTCAGGGTTGTAAAGTTGCTGTTCGAAATAAATACACGTGATATCTCACTACACCCCCCCCCCCCTGGTGATGTTTCGTGATTCTTGTCAGACCCCCTCCCCCCCTTTCGAGCCTCACGTGATTAATGGACGACCCCATAGATATTTTTTTCACTGTTACTAAATAAAATCGCAATGTAATAACCAATTAATGTGATTGATAGTTATAAGGAAGTAATTAGCATTCTGTAGTTTCTATAAATGTTATGTTATATACGGTAATGCACAGTATGCGGAGAAAAAAAAGTGTGTGCGTGTAACCTTTACGCGCGATTGAAGTAAAACTTCTTTGCCATTAACGGCATCAAATGTTATATTTATATCATTCATTTGAATTTTGAATAGCACTATTCAAAATTCAAATAGCGTTACTTCCGTCAGAAAAAAATCAGAGTTACACCCTAGTCGCGCCTAAAGAAGTTTTACTTCAATAATCTGAAGTTCTCTACGCCATAGTCGAAAGAAGCGAGCAAAAACCGCTTAAAATCTAATTCGCGTAATTCAGAGTTCAATTTTCCTTACTTAAAATAAAAGCATAATTAATATCATCCAAATAAATTTGTACGCCAGATAGAAATAAATATAAATAAAATAAATATTCACGGACATTTCACACAACACTATCTGATCCCAAAGAAAGCTAGGAATAACCTGCTTATGTTATGGGTATCAGACCACGGATATTAATACATATATACTTTTAAATACATACATATTATACATAGAAACTACCAGACTCTTGAGACAAACATTTATGGGACACACAAATATTTGTCTCCGGTGGGAATCGAACCCTCCAGCACCGCAGGCGGTATCCCTACCGACTGCGCCACAGAGGCAGTCTAAAGAAGCTAGAAGACGGTCAATAGGCGGCTTTATCACTAAAAGAGATCTCTACTAGGCAACTTTAACAAGAGTAAGAAGTTTGGAACCCGATTCCAATGACAACAATACGTAATAATTTTCGAGAAGAAGAAATAACGACACATAATGAAGAGATTCTAGTGTTATGTATGAATAAAGATAATTTTATTATAATTAAACGTAAGTTGTTTTCTTGTTTACTTCCCGTAATTCGAAGCAAAAAAACAACGCATTTGTGTATTAACGTAAAACGCCGTACCACGCTGTTTCCATTTAGTTTGATATGACCCCGGAGTCATATTATTTTCATGCAAACGAGTCTGTCCGGAGTCTGCTCGCGAGACCGTGACGATTTGAATACGAATATGCAAATAGAAAAGCTTACATTAATAGGAAATTGTCCAGTAAAAATGTTAAAATGTACAGGTACTTTTCTGTGTGTATTTCATCCTAGCGTGAAGTGATGGCATACACAATCACTGTTAAGAAACTTTGTCTTTTTGTAGAGAAGGAAAACTCGAAATGAAACCCAGTAAAATGAAAATCGTTAAGCCAAGTTGAAGGCCTTATAGGGCGGATTGAAAATTTTCGGTCGCGGCGACCTGTGTCTGTCCATTTCAACACGGCGATGGACTCACCCCCTATTACGTGGGACATTAAACTATAAGGTGAAATGTGGGCATTGTGCCTCTGCATGCCCCTTCAGGGAGGGAGGCGTGACTATATGTATGATGTATTTTTGTTACTGGGGAAAATTCTCACGGATGCTATGCCGGACTACTGCCGGCTTTTTGTTTTGTTTAACGTGAGGGAAAATCCTCATGGATGTTATGCCGGACTCCTACCGACTAAAAAACCTCACGTAACGCCCAACAGCCTATGATTGGGAGCCCCGGGCACGTAGTAACTATTATTTAATCTGTGCCCCGGGTAAGCCCTCGGAAGGATGTCCCACGACTCCCAACAGACCTACGGCCGCCACTGCGGCCTCGCCCAGGGGGTGGGCTACTGCCGGCTAAAACCACATGGTGTCCTACAAATGTCCACTGCCGGGAGTCTGGGGTATGCCCTCGGAAGAATGTCCTAGAATGCCCGGCAGACTTTGGTTACCACCTTGGTCTCGCCGACGGGTTCGCTTTGCTTGGTTAAGGTAAGGGTTTGGTTTAGAAAATGACGAAAAAGAGGTGCAGATGAAATCATTTTTTGTCAAGTAGACGAAAAATTATAGCCAAAAGTAGATTTTTAATCTACATTATGTGTGTCAGAGTAATAAATAAAAATTAAAATATTCTTTATTGTACACCAAAAAGGAACACATTCAAAGAAGAAGATCTTAATCTATGTATGTACAATAGGCGGCCTTATCGCTAAAAGCAATCTCTGCCAGGCAACAACAAAAAATTATAACAAAAGCCTACTCTTAAAGGCTTTTGTTATAAATTTTTCATTTGTTCTTATATTATTGTTGTTATAAATCTATATATATAAAAATGTTGTGTGCGTTTGTGTATCTATTAAAAACTCAAAATTTACTGAATCGACTGTGCTTAAAATTGGACACGATATACATTAGGATTCAGAGATGGTTTTAGGCTACTTTATACACTTTTATCATAACAGCAATAAGAATAAAATAGCTTTAAAAAGTGATTTTACCAATAGATGGAGCTGGTCGTTTTTTTTAAATTATATTCGGCCAGCTTCATAACAAAATATTATAAACAACCTATTTAGAAGGTACCTACCAGATTGATGTTTTTTAAGAGAAGTTTGATTGCGGCCTCATTGCATTCAGAATAATAAAAGAGAGTACTTACCTAATAAAGAGGTCAGTTTGTTTTGCATGTTATTTTTGAACTTTTTGGACATTCGGAATTTTGGAGTTTTGGACTTTAGACTTTTGGAATTTTGGAAGTTTGGAGTTTTGGAGTTATGGAGTTTTTGGACTTTTGGAATTTTGGAGTTTAGGAGTTTTGGAATTTTGGAATTTTGGAGTTTTGGAGCTTTGGAGTTTTTGGAGTTTTTGGAGTTTTGGAATTTTGGAATTTTGGAGTTTTGGAGTTTTGGAGTTTTGGAGTTTTAGAGTTTTGGAGTTTTGGAGTTTTGGAGTTTTGGAGTTTTGGAGTTTTGGAGTTTTGGAGTTTTGGAGTTTTGGAGTTTTGGAGTTTTGGAGTTTTGGAGTTTTGGAGTTTTGGAGTTTTGGAGTTTTGGAGTTTTGGAGTTTTGGAGTTTTGGAGTTTTGGAGTTTTGGAGTTTTGGAGTTTTGAAGTTTTGGAGTTTTGGAGTTTTGGAGTTGTGGAGTTTTGGACTTTTGGACTTTTGGACTTTTGGACTTTTGGACTTTTGGACTTTTGGACTTTTGGACTTTTGGACTTTTGGACTTTTGAACTTTTGGACTTTTGGACTTTTGGACTTTTGGACTTTTCGAATTTTAGACTTTGTAGTTTTGAACTTTTGGACTTTGAACTTTTGGAGTTTTGGACTATTGGACTTTTGGAGTTTTGGACTATTGGACTTTTGGACTATTGGACTTTTGGACTTTTTGACTTTTTGACTTTTGACTTTTGACTTTTTGACTTTTTGACTTTGGACTTTTGGACTTTTGGACTTTTCGAATTTTAGACTTTGTAGTTTTGAACTTTTGGACTTTTGGACTTTTGGACTTTTGGACTTTTGGACTTTTGGACTTTTGAACTTTTGGACTTTTGGACTTTTGGACTTTTGGACTTTTCGAATTTTAGACTTTGTAGTTTTGAACTTTTGGACTTTGAACTTTTGGAGTTTTGGACTATTGGACTTTTGGAGTTTTGGACTATTGGACTTTTGGACTATTGGACTCTTGGACTTTTGAACTTTTAGACTTTTGGACTACTTGCTCCTATGTTATTTCATGATATTTCTTTCGAAAAATAAGGTCATGAAGAAGTTTCGCTTCTTACGTGTGTACAATAGTACACGCACACATTTTATTTTAAATGTACCCATCATTTAGTTTGTTACTCATTTCTCATAGGTACATAAAACCACCATAAAAAAGTCACAGCGAAGCGTGGCAGGGTACCACTAGTTGTTTATAAATAACGTGTAAAATGCATTTTTAGATGAATGCATTTTGTGACTTCAATTTCTACCGACCTGAAAGAAAAAAATAAGCCAATAAATATAATGAAGAAAACATAACGATAATAATAATACATAACGTCACATCTTCCAAGCACAGCAGGTTGTGCAGGTGCTGCTGCTGCTTCTGCGGAAAACCTCAAACGGCGCAAATACTGTAATTTAATAGGTAATTATATGTTTGAGCCGTTTGGGGTTGAAACGTTGGGGCCTTGGGGTCCAAGTGCCCGCTTTTTGTATAAAGATTTGGCAAAGCGGTTAGTCGACGCTTCACGGGACCAGAAGGCTGGCTATTTCCTTGCACAAAGGATAAGCATTGTCATTCAACGTGGCAATGCTGCCAGTCTTCTGGGAACGTTTCCAGTGAACGATGATGTGGAGGAATACTACGACGCATGTATGTAGGTATGTATAATAAAATTCTTAGTTCCTTTTTTAAATTGTTTGTTTTAGCCTTTTGTAGATATTTTATTATAATAATTGTAAATAAATTATAATATAAGTTGTAAATAATATAAAAAAAAAAAAAAAAAAAATAAATAATGTAAATATAGATATGTAATAATTATGTTTCTCTGTAATTTTTAACAATAAATGTATTATAAATAAAAAGAAAACATACACCTACAATGTGTTTTTTAATAGGTATGAGTATTAACTTATTGCAACTAAAATAAGCTATAAATACTACATTTTCTACCCAAAAGCCCCGCGTTTTGTATGGTCAAAGTCGTTAGCCCTATGAATGGCCATAGTTAATCAAACTTCTATGATTTATGCTGTAAGGTCTTGTAGTCAGGACTGCCATATTCTACCTACACAAATGACGACAACATTTTGATTAATAATTAAATATATTTTACAACACGCCTTCATAATAATGTCCGCATTATCATAAGTCTCCAACATAATATCAATTAACAACATTGTATTGTAAGAAAATCCTCCAGTCATCGCCTCTAAGTACTAGGCATGTGTAAGTAACGTACGTAATGCATTACTTGTCATGTGACTCGCTCGAGTACCATGACAGTGTACGTTACTCGACGAAATGTATCATGACAAAATATAGTACAATCGGGACAAACGTGCCGTCTGCGGTGTTGAATGTCGATATTTACTTCGCGCGCTTTCCATGCAATCGTCACTCGTCACACGTTGCCGTTCCGCACGTGTGTGAGCGAAAAAGCGTCATTTGTTTAGTACTAGCCGCCACGCGTTACTCGATTCCGGGCGGCACGACCCGGCGACAAGTTACGGGTTACGGGTTACGTCTGTCCATCACCAAGCGTGATGGACAGACGGCGAGACAGTCTGTTGGGAGTCAGAAAATATCCTTCCGAGGGTTTACCCGGGGCTTGCAACCGTAGGCTGTTAGGTAGGATCCGTGTGATTTTTAGTCGGTAGGAGTCTGGCACAGTATCCATGTAGGATTTTCCTCACGTTAAAAAATAAAAAAGACGGTCAGACAGTCGGTCGGACAACGAAGTCCCGGTAATCGGAATTAGAAACCTTAAAATTTAAAACACAGATAGAACTCAGCTTTGCATTTTACGGTAGTGTTACTTATAAATGTGTGCTTTCGTTGTATATTGTCAAGGTTGAACTAGTGGTTCATTACGTAAGTTACTTTCAGTTTACAATGGAAATACGAGTGAAAAGGTTTGTTTAATGAAACAATTAGTTAAAACAGACCGATTCTTACATTGAGCTTTGTTTAGAAAAGAGTAAAACAAGATTTAAAATAGTTTCTAACTAAATGCAGTGGTTGAATTTGTCCTGCCAGAATCACTCATCACAGCTGCATCGTTTAAGCAAATTTTAGACAAGTTCCTCTATCGTCTGCAGATAGTATTGCCTTGAAATTGCATATTTTAGTTACGTTTTACGACTTAGAGACACTCACACTATCATTTTCTTAAGATTTAAGCTTCAATATAATCAGAGAGAGAGAACACTTATCACTTTCTTCAAATCAATATCGTTTTATGGCCTTCTGTGCTTAGCGTCAAAACGCTCGTGTCCCGGTTTCAATCACTTTCTTCAGGATTACGTAACAAAAACGTGACATTTAAAATTAAATGACGTACAATGCTGGCAAGCACAATTGGGTTCATTTCTTTTATAAACGATCTTTCCCGGAGGTGACATTTTAGCTTCATATATCTACACACATTCATCATAATTTTATTATAATTTTACTTTACTACAGTGCGTTATTATGAGTTGTCAGACTTGTCAGTGACTTGAGCATTTTTATTATTTTTAGTATGCGCTGTCACGTGAGTTAATAATTTATTCTAGCTACTAGCATGTGTGTATACTCCCACCTTTATTTATGACATTTCACTGATTCATATAAACAAGACTGTTAACTAAGAAATGAAGTTTGATTATTGTATTGTTTTGATTTACAAAGCGTCGGTGAACGAACTCGGTATTAAAATTTACATGTTCTTTTTCTAATTAAATATCGTACATAACAGTTCTTGTTCCAGTGTTTCGTGGTGGTTATGTTAAATGGTTGGACAATTATATTTTGGAAAAATTGCTATCAAAGAGAAATCAAAAAATAATAATATTAAAAAGGTCCAAGCGAGTTGAGTTGAATATTGACGATACGCGTAGTCCATGTAATAGAGATAATAGTAAACTACTTTCAAGCAACAGATCAAGTTGAAGTTAAAAGTAGTACGAGGTTTTTATCCTTACCAAATAAAATAGTGAGAATATTGTATTCACTCCGCAGAATATTACCTGGAATAAATAAATGAATTACATTAGTAAAGGCTTTGTAGGATTATAACTCACGGACATCACGCGGTTTCACCCCAATAACTTCCGTTACCGTGGGAAATTGGGAATAAAATATAGCCTACTAGCTGTTCCTCGCGGCTTCGACCGCGTAGAAGTCGTTATCGCGTAAACGTCGATATTTCGTAAAATCATAACCCTAGGTACTTTGGCACAGTCGGTTAAAAAGTAGCCTATGTCCTTTCCAGGGCCTCGGTACTATCCCTATACCAAATTTCATCTCTATCGCTCCAGCCATATGTCTTTGTATGCTTCAACTTAGAACCTGTGTAACCAGAATAGTCTGCATGAAGATACTGAGAAATATATAAGTTTCTGATGAAAATAAAAATACCAAGGCATAGATAAATATTCGCGGAATGGCCCTCGCAAGAGTCGCAAGGAATAGAAGTGTACCTACATGTTATTTTCAAACTTATGCAATAACATTAAGGTTTACAATAAATTTTATCTTCAACACGCATTGCCTGGTTTGCACTTACGACGAACCAATACGTTCACGCTCAAGTCGAAAGATAACCCTACTTCAAGTCAAAAAAGATACTTTCATCAAGTACCCGAACATTTTTCTTCGTTCTACAAATGAACTCGGCAAAGTTTCAAGTGGGAAACTTTTCTCCCGCGGCGGCAATTTGTTAACGGGAAGGTTAAAGAGCACTGCCTTAAGAGTCCATATGACGCCAAATAGACTATTACTTCGATCTAGATCTCAGGACTCGTGAGGTCTGCTGAATTAAAATTTAAACACAGACAACTTCAGTTCATGAACTAAAAACGCTGTAGGCTCGAAACACGATTACTGATAAAATTCTCGATAGATTTTTGTGTTGAAAATACCTCGATTTCGTGAAATTTTAAGCTAGATCTCGTATGCTATAAGTTGTTTTTATAATATAAAATATTTATAAGAAAGACAATAGTAAAATCTTCATTTGCACTAGAGCATTTTTTTCATATTGATTATAGTTTTTGTTATAATTAATTTATTTCGTTAAAAGCGCACAAAAACCGATCGCATCTCTCTCTTTCCTGCACGCTAAAATGTATTTCTTCTATCTTCTTTTAACAATTTGGCGTCTGGTGGGCTCTTAAGATATTTTGTTCTTAGTTTGGTGAAAACGACCTATTTATTGTTGAACTGGCTTAATGAAAGATTCCGAGTTTCAAAGATACTTATTGTAAACTTGGCAAGGATTTGTATTTGAAATTTTGTTAAGTTGTTTAGGATAAAATTATGTTTTATGAGTAAAGTTTAATTACAATCAGCATTTGATTTTTAATCCCGGTTGAAAAACTAAAAGCGGGTTCGGATTTGGAATGCATTGGGTACCTACGGATTTGAATGCATTTGTGAACTTCAACATACTGTGGGGACAGCGGGGTAAATTTCTGGGTATTTTAGCTCTGGATAGGGACTGAAATACCCACACTACTACTGCCTTTCCCTACCAAGTCATGAAATTGACGAAAGATAAATTTTCTCTGAAACTCGGCAAAGGGACACCCCCACCCCGAACAAAGGCTCTCTTTATATGCTGTATCCGCCTGGTACGATACGTCAGTTAAGTTTATGAATGTTCTGCTTTTGTATGCTTAACATAAAAAACCGGCTAAGTGCGAGTCTGATCGACGCAAGGAGGGTTCCGTACAAAAACGGCAAATAAAATTATGTTTGTTGTATGAATACGTGTTTTTAGTATCTGTTGTTTTAGCGACAACAGAAATACATCTGTGAAATTTTCAACAATCGCGGTTCACAAATCCTGATGACAGAATAGACGGCGACACAGCGGAGTTTCAGTATTAGGGTCCCGTTTTTAATCCTCGTATACGAAACCCTAAAAAGTAACAACAGCAGTAAACACATGCACTTTAATATTCTCAAATAAAACCAGCTACGTTCTTATTTGCCTAGCTCGTAACAATTTTCATATACGAACGCTTTGCTCTCAACGTACGCAAATCCGACGTCCATTTTACAGGGCAATATCTCCTACTTCCTGAGCATCGTACATCGCATTACTGAGATATGTATGAAGATGTTGCAGATTAAATATTGAAGGGAGATAAAGCACAATATTTTTCTCCGCTTAATTTTTTTAAATTCTGATGTTGATTTAATAGACGCGTAGAGAGTTTATCTATCATAATATAAAAAAAACGTTTGTCTGTAAAGTCGGTTTACTGACGATAGTTGAACGTGACAACTCAGCCTTAAATGGAACGCCTCAGAGCGAGGTGACGCCGCATACGTCATGTTTTTTCGTGCGTGCAGCCGGCTCCATCGAATTATAAGACGTTGTCTCGTCAATAAGTGGAAAGAATTTATTGTATTGTATGCATTGTATCGGCTCCGAAACTACTAAACTGATTTTAAAGATTTTTACTGTTGGTAAGCTACTCTATCCCCGGAAACTACGCGTGTGAAACCATGTCACATCACGCACAATTATTATTTACTAGCGGACGTCACGCGGTTTCACCCGCGTAGTTCCCGTTCCCGTGGGAATACGGGAATAAAATATAGCCATGTTCACCGCAAAGAGTGTAGCTTTCCAACAGTGAAGAAATTTTCAAATCGGTCCAGTAGTTTCGGAGCCTATTCGTTACAAACAAACAAACAAAATAACAAATCTTTCCTCTTTATAATATTAGTATAGACTTATTTCACCTCACCAGGAAGCAATAAACTAACATGCATATTAAATGAGGGTAGTTGATGACGACATAAACAAAAAAAAATCACCCGAGTGAAGTTGCGGGGAGTCATCTAGTGTTGAAACCCTGGAAGGTACGTATTAAAGAGAATTCGAGGTTTTGGTTTGCTAACTTTTATTTTGATTCAGCATTTTAGCCCCTCTCTATAAAATTGATTAAAGAGGGGCTTATAGAGAGACTTGTGTCTGTAGTCTGTGACTCTGTTGCATTAAATTACGTCACTGGGTCACGTGGATCATCTCTTAAAAGTTTGAAATAAAACAAAAATGACAACGTCAATCGGATTGAACTTTCACTTTCACAATAAACGTTAGAGGGGCAGTCGGGTGAGACCGTCTCACTGCTTCTTGTTAAATATGCTCAAACATTTACAATGCACATACAAAGTAAACAAACATTATCTGTGAATTTTCTTGCTGTCAAGAACAGGTCATCGTTATTCACGAGATATAGCCTGGTTTGGACTGGATCCCATTTTACACTCTGGTTACAGAACCCTAAAAACAACAGTCTTGTCGACTTGAAAATCTGTAAGGATTTTCTCACGATTATCAAAATATAAGAAAAATAGGGAGGTAGGTATATTCTTGAACTAGCTGAGCCCGCAACTTCGTTTACGTCACATAAGGTGTATGAAAGGAAAGGTATTTCTTCATCAGAGTCATCAAGCAGCGTCTGAAACTGCCCTGTTTGCTTAATCATAAAAGAGCTTAATGATTAAGTCTATTTTAAAACAATTCAGTTCACGCCTTCGGCGCGGACTGAATTGTTTAAAAATAGTCTTAATCATTAAGCTCTTTTATGATTAAGCCAACACGACAGTTTAGGTTCACTCACATTCAAAGAAACCCCTACAATTAAAATTTTCAAAATATCTGATTCTTAAAAGTGTTATAACTCTTTTATTTCTAAACCGATTTACATAAAACAAACGCTAAATGTTAACTGGAGCAAACCTCAACACAATAAAAAAAACCGCATTGCAATCGGTTGAGCGGTTACTGAGATTAGCGTGCACAACCGTACAGACAAACAGATATACAGACATACAGACATACAGACATACAGACAAACAGACAAAAATTCTAAAAATCATTGTTTTGGGTTCTATTGCGTTCATAAAGCCCCCCTATAATATTTTTTCTTATTTATCTTCCATGTACAGACAGTGACCCGTTACGATTTTATTATATGTATTGATGATGATTGATGATGATGATAATACTTTTCAAATGTGTATACGTGCCAAATATTCCTTATTTTGAAACCGGCCTTCAGTATGTCTTGAAACGACTTATGATCGTTTAGCGGAAAAACTGAATCCTTACCAGTTAAGCTTCTTAAAGTCTTATCTATAGCAAAAATAATCTTTATATAATAGTGTTATTGAAATAATAGTTTTAAGCCCTGAATCAACTCCACGTATACACAGTTTTCAATAAGCTTGGCTAAATCCGCTGATAGGGCTGCGGCCACCCGACAATATTGATATTACCCACAAACTGAAAAGTAGGTGACGGGCGATATCGGAATTATGAAAAATCCTTTGAGAGAACATTTTTGAAATAAACGTTTTGAATGAAATTGTGAAGAATAAAACATTCAATCAATTAAATTGTGTTGTTTAAGTGAAAACTAAAAGTCGTCCTGGGATATCCTTCCGAGGGCTTACCCGGGGCTCCCAACCGTAGGCTATTGGGCAGAATACTTAAGGTTTTTGGTCGGTAGGAGTCCGGCATGGCATCTATGAGAATTTTCCCTCACATAAAAAAAACTGGAGGCGCTCGTGGCCCCGCGGACTCAGTGTTCTGTAAACGATCACTGCAGTAAGCAACTTTCACTATGGCTGGTCCATGGATGGGTGACCATCCATGTGATCACTTTGTGACATTTTATTTGAGCGTTTCCGTGCTTCGGAAGGCACGTTAAGCCGTTGGTCCCGGTTGCCAGTAAAATGGCAGTCGTTAAGCTAAGTTGAAGGCTTTATTTCAACAGCAGGCAGTCACAACCTGCGCCTGTCCATTTAAACACGGCAATACGGCTCACCACCTATTACGTGGGACAAATTATACAAAGGTGAAATGTGGGCATATAATATGCCTCTGCCTACCCCTTCGGGGATAAAGGCGTGACCATATGTATGTATGTATGTATAAAAAAAACTAAAAGCTATTTGAGCTGTTTTTGACAAGAGAAAGATTTTTTTTTGGCAGCTATAGCTCTGTGACATCCAAGTTCTCAAGAATCACAGATTCTCAAAAACGCAACTGTAAGCAGCCTACAGTTCAACAGTTACAGTTACCGTTTCACTTGGCCCCGAACATTTTGATCGTTCCTCTTTAACCCTAAACGCCTCATCGGATGCGTTATGTGAAGATAATCAATCACTCGTTGGAGTAGTGATAACCGGCGGTACCCTTATTAATCAGGATTAATGAGGGTCTCGGAACTCTCGCACCTGAAGGTGAAATTAATCCTGTAGGCTCGGTTGCACAAAGTGTAGTATCAAAAAGATATTGCGCTGTACGTTTGTATTATAGCGCATCCAGACTTTCTAGGAGGCCACAGGAGGCGAGGCGAGTGCGAGAGTAAGGACGGTAGCCTCACCTTGCCTCCTAGGCAAATCAAATCAAATCAAAAAACATTTATTTCGCATAATCCTAATACATAGGCACTTGCGACACGTCAATGAATACAATGCAAATAGTACCACCAGTTCGGAACGCGGCCCGCTTGAGAAGAACTGGCAAGAAACTCGACGGGCTATTCTTTTTTTGCACTACATATTAGGCGCTCTGCTCCTTGTCAGTTTCTGGGACGGAGTCAAAGGACTACATTTCCAATCAATATTGTTCGGCAGAAAGCCGCTAAAGCAGTCACTTGGATCACGACCATTTTGTAGTGGGCGAAGCGGGAATCTACATAAACCGAGAGTGTCGAGAGCCTTCAGGAGTCGCCTCCCAAGAGTGTGGATGGCAACACTCCTGTCGCCCCCACTCGCCAAGACTCACGCCGAGGGCCTTCAGAAGGCGCATCGCGACAGTCTGGATGGGCTATTAGGTATTAGTACTAGAAGGTGCCCACGACTCCGCCGGGTGGAATTTTACGTCCGTTAAAGATATACATGGGAGCTTATTTCGGGATCAATAAGTATAACCCACGGCAATAGGGTCACCACCTGTTACATGGGAAAAAAACTATAAGTTGAAATGTGGGCGAATACTGCGCCTCTGCCTAACCCTTCGGGGATAGAGGCGTTACTGCTGCCTATGCCTTCGGTGATAAAGGAGTGACTATACAGTCACGCCTTTATCCCAGAAGGGATAGGCAGATGCATTGAATAACAAGAGGAAGTCAAGAAAAGCGCCCGCGTAGAATAGTACGGGGCTGGTCGAAACAATTCGGTCAGTACGCCGATGCTGTGAGGCAGGAATGACCATGGGAGGTGGAGGATAATATCCCTACTAGCGGACGTCACGCGGTTTCAACCGCGTAGTTCCCGTTCCCGTGGGAATACGGGAATAAAATATAGCCTATGTTCACCGCAAAGAGTGTATGTAGCTTCCCAACAGAGAAAGATTTTTTTCAAATCGGTCCAGTAGTTCCGAAGCCTATTCGTTACAAACAAACAAACAAAAAACAAATCTTTCCTCTTTATAATATTAGTATAGATAACAAATTTCAGCCAGATTCCTTCAGAGGTTAGTGCATGAAAGAGTATTTATAGTATTAATCGTATTCACCATATGCTCTAAGTCGGCAAGGGACAGATTTGGGTTATTTGGAATTATTGGTTTCTCTTGTCACTCAAAAGGCTTTAGAAACCCTGGTGGTTTTATCAATCGAACTTTCAATGCCAAAATCATAGACGTAGGTCGTTTTAGTTCATCAATATTCTAAGAGATGTCGGTGGTTTATTGTCGTAATCTTGTTAGCCAATTGCTCAGAAGGGACTATCCTTATTTAATCTATTTGTGAGAATCAAAGGCGGCACAATATATCGTTATATTGTATCGACCATAGTTCACTTTGTAGGCACATAAACTTTCACTTCTCCTATAGTGGGAAACATTTGGGAAAATATCAAACACATTAAGGTAATGGAAATTCAGCGTACCTTGTTTTCAGAGTGAATAAAAGGTTGTTATTTACAGAAACTTAACTGAGCGAAAGTGGTGAAGTTATTTTAGTTTTGAAATGTTTTTGTAACACACACGGATAAAAAAAAGTATGGAAGTAATCTTGACTTTGTTGCGTGGGTTCTTCGTATTTTTTTTTATACTACTTAGGTGGCAGACAAGCTTACGGCCCACCGGAAGGTTGGTAACCGTAGCCTATAGACGTTTGCAACACCAGAGGCGCTACACACGCGCTGCCGACCTGGGCGCAGGTTGTGACTACCCACAGTTGACATTTTTCAAGCCGCCCTTAAATCCTTGAACTTGGCTTAACGACTGTCATTTTACTGACAACCGGGACCAACGGCTTATCGTGCCTTCCGAAGCACGGAAACGCTCGTAAATAAATGTCACAAAGTGGTCCACGTGGTGGTCACCCATCCATATCCGGCCATAGTAAATGTTGCTTACTGCAGTGATCGTTTACAGAACAATGAGTCCGCGGGGCCACGAGCGCTTCGTATAAAAGATTCTTGATGTTAAGGTAATTATTGTATTTCAGTAGTCGCACAGTTGTACATAATATATGTGGCGTGACCGTGCCACCGACAGGTAGTCAAGTGACGTTTCTCACATCATGCTAGTGAAGGGACATACAACCGACTAAATACTAAAATAGGGATGTAACAGACTTATCATGGATGAAGCATGAAAATGGCGGTCAATTTGTGTGTGTGTGTGTGTGTGCCATTAAACAAAATAAATGATTGCTCTTACTGTACGCACTACGCTTGCCGTTTTGTTTCGATATTTGCTTTCCACCCATCTCTTCGGCATAACTTCTACCATGACCATCAAGTGCACCAGTTGCTGATCAGACTGGCCTGGGCCTCCGAAATTCTCGATAGAGTCCATTACACCGATATATTTATTTGATTCATTTAATCTGAAGAAGGTCGCAGGAAGTGACTGGACGAGAAGGCGCTGGACCATGTATTGTGGCCAAATTTGGGAGGGCCTACGTCCAGCATGGACAGCCATAGGCGGACTTGATCGATTGATTTATTTGATAGCATATAGTTGTCTTAGCAAATACTACTTACTCGTTGAAGTTATACGTTCTAAATACGAATTAATGGATATAAAGTAATCACTGTAGTAAAACTGGTCATAATTTACATTGTATCGTAGGATATGAAAATCTTAACCACCTAGCCTTGTACACAGCAATCAACTTTTCTTCACAGTTAAATCACGATTATTATGCAGTCCAGTAGGCATGCATGTTGCTTAACCGTAGCTTAGGATTGAAAGACGTGGCCATTTAATAAAAAAAAACTTGGATAAATCAGAGTGAAGGGCGAGGCCGCACTTGCGGTTATCGCGGCGGTTTCTAACCTCAAAATGTCAAAACATTGACTTGATTACATTGATTTTGACAGTTTGATGACATTTTGAGGTTAGAAACCGCCGCGGAAAAACGCAGATGCGGCCTCGCACTAAGTCCTCTTTTTCCTTCCTTACATAATTTATTTAGATTTCAGCAGTAAATAATAAAAAAATATATTATACGACAATCTTTTACACGGAATCTTTTTCCTGGAGCCCGGGAATTAATGTTGTTTGAAAATATGGCCTTCATGATTGAAATAAAGTTTGACAGTTCGCTAAATGTCTCTGATACCGGTAGAATCGTTTCAATTCGATTTCGCTGTCAGTTTTAACTTCTTTGGACAGTTTAAATTGTTGTTGTCGAATTTGTGATGTAGATAAAATTGAAAGATTTATTTCAATTGAGTTATTCATGACTTTGATTTATGTCGTGAAGTATTTCTTTGTGACAAGACAAATTTTAACAGGCAAGATGTAACACTTCGAAAATCGAAGTTCTTAAATACTTTGATATTCTTTAACTTGTAGAACTGGGTGAAGTATTTAATGGTGAAATGAATATTATAAAATATGAAGTACCTATGTATAAACTCTCCCACCCGAGTTCCGTAGTCGGCGCCGACGTGTCTTCGCCCAAGACTATCGGCCTCCATGACCTGGGGTCTGAGAACGGTGAGGTGACTGCTCGCTGTCCTTACAGAAGCAGGCCCTAGACGACAGCGTGGCCTGAAAGATTCACGCACGCTACACGCCGCAAGAAGCGTGATCACATCCGAACAACTCTTCAAAGACGCGGGATAGCCCCCGGACCCCGAACTAGATGAGGCCGCAATGGTAGCCAAGGTCTGTTAAGAATCCTGGGGTCATCCTTCCGAGGGTTTACCCGGGGATCCCCACCGTAGACATTGGGAAGGAAGTTCGGCATAGCATCGATGTAGGGTTTTCCTCACGTTAAAAATAAAACTTCAACATCATCTGTGAAAATTTCAGCTCTCTAGCTATCACGGCGCGCGTCATGATTTGCACGAATGTGTAAACGTGGTATTACGACTATTTAGTAATCTGTGGTATTACAGATTTGCGACAAATGCGTTGCACTACAATGTAAATATACATTGACCTCCTCTGTGGATTTAAGTCCGATAAGTAGTGAAGTTAGCTTAGACAAAGACAAGTTATTAACTTTTTTAACTCCTTAGTGCGAGGCCGCATTTGCGTTTTTCCGCGGCGGTTTCTAACCTCAAAATGTCATCAAACTGTCAAAATCAATGAAATCAAGTCAATGTTTTGACATTTTGAGGTTAGAAACCGCCACGATAACCGCAAGTGCGGCCTCGCCCTTAGGCGACGTCCTACGTAAGCGAACGAGAAGCGGCGCGGCGCGGCGCGATACCAACAAACAGTTGAAAGCTATTGAAGTGTCCTTCGTGACCAAACGCAAGTGCGATGCGGTGCGGGGCGGCGCGAAATGAAGAGAACGCGATCAGTTGGTTTGATATTTGCGAGCGAACTGGATGCGGTGCCGCCATGTTTTTTATAATGTTGGAAATATAAATTTTAATCAATGCAATCCAAGAACGTCCTAAATTATGGGATAAAAGAAGTAAATTTATTATCGTCGATTATGCCTTTCTAAGTATACAATATTAGTCTCACTTCTTTGCCGTGCATACTTCTTGAGTTTTTGATAAGTACTAGCTGGTGCCCGCAGCTTCGCCCGCGTAAATTTTCACTTCCCGTGGGAACTTATTCCCGGGATAAAAAGTAGCCTATGTGTTATTCCAGACTAAAATGTATCCCTGTACCAAATTTCAGCCAGATCCGTTCAGCCGTTTGAGCGTGAAAGAGTAACAAACATCCACACTCACAAACATTCGCATTTATAATATTAGTAAGATTTAAGAAATGAATTTTCCAATAATATTTGTTTCCGTCCCTCCATGACAAATCATCCATCCATCCAAGATCCAAACTGCCACGTCTCTATGGCACCGAATTATAATTCTCCAAAGAGTTCAAGTATCTTGGGGTACTTCTTGACAGCAAATTGAACTGGAGTAATCATCTCGAAAACAAAATTAACAAATCTACGGTCACAGTCTACTTAACAAACATGTCTTTAATTTAGGTGTCACAGACAGTCCCCTTTGCAGACTGACGAACTGCCAGTCACATTCTTATGGAATGCCCGGAACTGGTAAGGATACAGGGCTAGACACTTCGGTACACCTAGGTCGCTCCAGGAAGTCTCCGGCAACTTGAAGAGTCTGCTAGACTTACTGGAGGAACTGGGATGGCAATAGCCATACCAAAACCCCCACGCAAAATAGGCGCAGAAATGAAGTTGATTTGCGGAAACCAGCCTCAGAAAATCTAGAACCTAGAACTCCATACATTTTTTTGATAGATCTATGTCAGTTGCATTAGGCTGAGGCAAAGTGCCAACTGAACGGCAGCGTCGCCTTCGATTCGCGTGCACGTAGGACATAGCTCACATAGCCGCCGCGTCGCACCGCGTCGCGTTGAATTCGCGTGTCACCGCTTCAGAATCGCGTTCGCTTCGAACCGCCTACCTAGGACGTAGAGTTAGGGATGAAATGTACAAAGCTTACTTATGTGAACATACCATATAGTTTCTATTCCTTATCCATGAGGAATGTAGTTGTTTTAGTATTTTTCAGTCAGGTACCCTGAATTCTAAACAAAATGTAGGTAACCAACAATCGCTAAATTATCACAAGTTACTGCTAGCTAACTGACATTAACGATATAATATATTAATTGCAGCTCCAACAGCGAGTCTCGGCTCTTTAAATCAATTCCATTCATGGGGCCATAATTAAATTCTGTAATTAATTGCCAACGAATATGGCACCCGCATCCGGCTAACTGTTCTTCATTAGTTTTGACGAGCAGTATGGGTGATAATAAAGGAAGAGATGACGACATACTCAGTTAATCAATCAATCAGCCTGTGGCAGTTTACAGCTGTAAATAGGCATCTCCCAAGGGGGCCTGAGGACGGTGAGGGGGCTACTCACCGTCCTCACAGAAGCAGGCCTTAGACGTCGAAGGATTCACGCACGCCTCCCTAAGAAAAGGGATAACACCCGAACCGAACACCAGAGCACATAGATGAGGCCGCAGTGGTAGCCGTAGGTCTGTTGGGAGTCCTCGAGTAACCTTCCGAGGGCTCCCAGCCGTAGGCTGTTAGGCAGGATACGTGATGTTTTTTAGTCGGTAGGAGTCCGGCATAGCATCCATGCAGGATTTTCCCTCACGTTAAAAACCTTGGATGGATGTTCCAGGTCCCAGAATCCCCAGCAGAAATAATAAGAGAAATGTTGCACTAATCTACTCTGTAATTTGACATGATTACAGTGCAATCTCCATTCTTATCACACTTGAACTGAAAAATATTCAGCTGCTTGCTTCGGATGGCTTTAGGGAGAAAACAACTGACGTCAATTTAGTGGCAAGGCAGTGGCAACGAGTGGCTGGAGAGGAGACACGGTTATCTTTCCTAACGGTTGTCACAGATACTTTCCGGGCACGGTAGCTTCGGTAAATATCTGTAACGAAGACATCGGGAAACCACGGCCGAGTGTCAGCACTGCGAGGACCGCAGAGATGACACAGCGCTGCACACGCTGGTGGAGTGCACGGCGTGGGCGTAACAGCGCCAGGTTCTTGTAGTGGGTCTGGACGTGGACATTAAACGGGAGAGGACTCTCCCACCCGAGCTCCACAGTTGGCGGCTTGGGCACCGCCGACGTGTCTTCGCCGAAAACTATCGGCTTCCATGACCGGGAGCCTGAGGACGGTGAGTGGGCTGCTCACCGGCTGGAAAGCCCACTGGAAAAAAAGGATGTGGCAATAAACCTGTACGTAATCCTCCTATACGTATCTGTGGTATAGGAGGTATAGGTTTACTGCCACTGCCTTTTTTTCTAACGTGAGGGAAAATCCTTCATGGATGCTGGATAAATAGTTACTACTATACTGCCTATACTGAGAGTTGAAAGTTCTGGCATTATAGCAACGAGGAGTGGACATAAAATAACAAAGTGTGTCAGTTAGTTCGTTCTACTTTCACATCCTAATGAAACAATGGATTTACTATCAACCAATTGATAGTTTTAGGTGTAGAGACTGACTGAAGGACGGTTATTTTTTATTCCGGAAATCCTCTTATTTTCATAGAAAAAACGTAAGTGACGGATATTACCCTCCACCTCCCATGGTCATTCCTGCCTCACGGCGGCGTACTGACCGAATCGTGGGATAGCGCCCGTTGCGGTCTGCTTAAATGCTATTCTCCGCGGGTGCTTTTCTTGACTCCCTACAAATCTGTTCCATCCCCAGCTCGATTCTCCCCAATCAGGGCTGGCTTTGTACCATAATATCCCCCCCTTCTGAGGCTAACGAACAATACACAGTACCGCGTATCCTGCTGAACTGGTTGGTTTCTTCGAGCCAAGAATGTGCAAACTTACGGAATTCTGTGAATGCTTCTCTGCTGCGCACAAGATCCCGATGAAACACGGGACCCGACTCGTCCTTATTGAGATTGTAGATAGCATCCAACATAGTCTTCCTGACGTTGTCGTACAAGCAAGTAAGTGACGGATAAAGATTATTTATCATGAATTAATTTTTGAAGTAAATAAGGCAACTACCTACCAAGTTGTCTTATTTACAGCTTCAAGTCCCTTATGCACCAGCATAAGGGACTTGAAGCTGTGATATTTGAATGAACTGCCAATTGAGCTACAGAACCTTAGAAAACTTTACACAAGAGTCACGGACCTTTATAATTGCGACATAAGCCTTTGTTCAAGGCTGTGGTACTCCAAAATATTAAATTCAGTGAGTTTCAAAAGCTACTAAAGTCGAAATTTACAGTTTTACATAAATATTAAAGTGCCACTCTTTGCGAAGTGAAATTGTTAAACTTTGTTCAAATATATTTTAAAAGAAAGTTGATGGTTTTTACCTTTGTAATTATTTATTATTTAATTAAAACTTGGGGTTATGATTGCTTGGGACAAGTTTTAGCCAGTGAAAAGTAATTGAATCTGAAAGAACACAATCCGAAAAGATTTTTAATTTGGGCTAGCTGTTCCCCGCGGTTATGACCGCGTAGAAGTATAACCGTATCGCGTGAAATCATAACCCTCCTTTGCGCAGTCGGTTAAAAAGTAGCCTATGTCCTTCCCAGGGCCTCTAACTATCCCTATACCAAATTTCATCTCAATCGCTCCAGCCGTTTAGGCGTGAGAGCGTAACAGACAGACAGAGTTTCTTTCGCATTTTTCTCTCGTCTTTTCGACGAGTATAAGAAAACTTACCTAGCGAGAAGAGCCGCGGGCGTTAGCGAGAATAATCATATTGAAAATGAAAAATCTTTATTCACATAGGTTACAAATAGGGCTTGAACTCCGGAATTTCGGAATTGACATAATTCCGGAATTCCGATAAAATCTAATATCGTTCTCAATTCCGGAATTGGCGAGATCAATACCGGTATTTCGATATTGAAAAAATAAACATATTTTCGCTTCTTTAATTTCATTACAAACAAAAATGTAGATTATAAGCTTCTTATGCAATTTTATAACCTTTTACTACTACAATGTTGATAATTTAGGATTTCTCGATTAACAAATTAATTCGATTATGTACTTAGGTATTAATCATTTTATTTGATGATATTTCTTAAACCTACTAATAAAGTAAATCCATAAAATTAATGGTATTTGATAGAAAACATACTATTTAAATAATAATTATATTATGGAGGACGTTTTTGTATTTTTTTTTACATTTAGACTTCAATTTATAGTGCGGACTTAGACTTAGCTCTGACTTATGCTACGAGTTAAAGAAGGATGACCAGGTGACTATGGAAGCTCGTATCACTATGAAGTTTGCTGTGTCTCTATAAAAATGTCTGCATCCTGATGATATTATGCTATATTTTAAGAAATAATAATAAACTATTATATTTAGCACCGGATTTCGTGGCAAATCGTGCATCAAATTAGGTCTTGAATACCCTAATTGTACGCACTTTTCCCATGGAGGGTTAAAAAATACCTAATAATTAGCCCCATTGACATCGAATTATTAAATGTGAGCACTTAATAATTGGTTACCGTTGTGGTATTAATTAATCATCATCATCATCTAAGCGTTGTTCCTGACACAGATGGTTACTCATTCCAATTCACTTAGGTACTCGGAATTAGCATTCCCCTTACCTTTCTTACATGGTCAGAGTGGAAAGACAGTACAGTACTAGGGTTCCACAATCTTCAGGGTTCAGGTCAACATCAACTGCGTGTGGTGTACTTGCTGACCAACCGAGGCTTTGGTGCAGATGCTCCTTGCGATGTTGCAAGAACAAACTGCAGAATCCTTGATGCTCCATCTACTATCAAGTCGTAACACAGGCGCTTAATGAATATTAGTAAAGTGCAGTTAGATAATGAAAACAGCATAAGTAAAAGCATATCAACTACCGGTGAGCGACTCTGGCATTGCTTGCACCCACAAAACTTACTGTAACACAGCTTCAATGAGGATTGATATTTTAATTAATAAATAATAGAATAATACAATAAAGATATTTTATTTTTGGAATAAAGCCTATTGTGACCTGAGTAGTTGAAAACATTTTCCAATGCAAGCAAATATTTAATAAAATACTTCATGTAACCCGACCGGACAGCGACAACGTAAAATAGACTTAAATAAAGGAGAGTGAAAGGAGGGAGCCTGCCACACACCCTCGGTGTGTCAATCCTAATGGTCACAATAGTAAATGTTACCCTTATGATGGTAAGAGGCCCCATACACCTACAATAATATTGATTCTAATAACATTGCATCAATATTTATTTCCGTCCAAGTATATGTCTGTTCAAACATCAATATTACCCCAACAATCATCTCTAATGATCAATATTATATTATTGTACGTGTATGGAGCCTCTAAGGAAGGCCAAACCAAACTCCTGATGGAAAGGATTATCAAAAGCTATAGGAATAACAAAGCATTTTACCATAACTACTAGTATATTAAATTGGAGAGCATATTTTAAAAATTATGTCGAAAATAACACGGTATGCCCGCCCGAATACCGAGTCCGTTGGGAATGTATGCAAACTATAATTATTTAAGGAATGATTACGGGATTAACAGAGGCGGCAGGTAGGTGTTAAACCAATTATTATCTTAATAATAGAATATCTTATGATAGCTACTATCATAAGATATTCTGTTACATAGTTAATATACAGAATTTCTTAACTAATATAAACACAGTTATATTACAGAGTATCTTAAGGTACTGTCATAATCAACAGAGTCAAATAGCAGTGCATTGGGTACTAGTCTCTTAATCAACAGAGTAAGTATAAATTATAAGTAAAAATAAAACAGTCTTGCATTAGCCGGAATGTAAATTCTATGACGGCTCAGCGCTTCTCTCTGTTACATAGTTAATATACAGAGTTTCTTAACTAATATAAACACAGTTATATGACAGAGTATCTTAAGGTACTGTCATAATCAACAGAGTCAAATAGCAGTGCATTGGGTACTAGTCTCTTAATCAACAGAGTAAGTATAAATTATAAGTAAAAATAAAACAGTCTTGCATTAGCCGGAATGTAAATTCTATGACGGCTCAGCGCTTCTCTCTGTTACATAGTTAATATACAGAGTTTCTTAACTAATATAAACACAGTTATATGACAGAGTATCTTAAGGTACTGTCATAATCAACAGAGTCATATAGCAGTGCATTGGGTACTAGTCTCTTAATCAACAGAGTAAGTATAAATTATAAGTAAAAATAGAACAGTCTTGCATTAGCCGGAATGTAAATTCTATGACGGCTCAGCGCTTCTCACATATCTTTGGGCACTAACATATGTTCCATATTGTCACAGTTTCGAAACATGCAATGTCTTGTACAGTTACACATTTATATGTTTGAATTTATTTTTGGTTCCTGATGCCTTACTTGTGGCTGGTACAAAGGTTCTGGTGGTAATGGTAGTGGTGGTGATGGTAGTGATGCTGGTAGTGAAGGTTCAGATGCTGCAGTTGCACTGTCTTCTACCACATTCATGAACCAAATGCTCGGCTTCGTGAAGAGAATGCCGTTGTACAGCCCTTCTAGCTCTCATCCAACATGCTTCACTAGCTTTCTCCAGGTGAGGACCCTGAAAGGAAAAGATATGCTACATTATATGAATTGTTTTAAAGATTATTATTTCATACATAAATATTATTAGAAATTCTCACAAAACATCATCTAGCCCAAATAAAGCTGACTGAATAATAAACTCCAAAAACATCAAATATTTAAGGTTTGTAGAAGACGGGACCAATATCAAAAGATCCAGTGTCCAGGATCCCCAATTAAAGATCATGGATCCATGACCCAAGATTCATGGACCAAGGGTCTATTTTAATAACAGGACAGGACCATTTTTAACAGCATACATAGAAATTATAAGTATGTCTATTGATGCTCTTACATCAAGGCTCCAAACAGCTTACTAGCTAGATATAGTGTGTGAGTTTTGAAGAGTGCATGTTCACGGTGTAAAACAACTGGTTTTACACCGTGAACATGCATTGTGAAAATAGTCATATTATGAAATTAACAAAGCTGACTTTCTGTGAGTACATTAGAAATAACCGATACAGCTATACAGTTGATTATACTAAATTAACTGTAAGTACATACCAAGTGTGGATATATCTCGGTAAGCAGTAAGTTCCTTTCATCACAATCTAGTGGCACTCTTACTGATTTTGTCCGTAGGTAGATTTGCCACAGAAATAACAGATACTTCTATGTCCGAATGCTGGGGCTTCTCCCAGCCCAGTTTCAAGAGCAGCTTGCATCGATTCATAGCACTTTATGCATATGTTATTGTCACGTGATACCTACAACACAAACAGTTTCCATGTGTCAAATTATTCTTATGCAATGCACTCGCAGTTCCTGGGATGCATTTATATCACTGCATTTGTCTAATCTGCATTAAAACAGCTGACTCACACAACATCATATTTGCTACACCTTTGCTTTTTAACTATGATATTTTGTAATATAAATACATAATTATAATCATTCCCCTCGAATCTAGTGCTATCTGTAAATGATCTATTGCAGCAGTAAACATTAAAATCGTTCAGTAGTTTTTAGGATCTTGTTCATTAATTAATATACAAATATTTACTGATTCAGTATGTATCACAGTTTTAGTACCTTTTTCACATAAACCCAACATGTATTGTCAAAAAGTGTCTTCTAGGATTGCCAGTAGACCTGGTAAGTTTCAGTGAGAGGCATAACTTATTTTATTTAAAAGCATAATAGGCACATACATACCTATTATACTTTTGATAATCTTCTAATCTGAAGCACACGGTGCCATTTTTAAAACATCATCTCTTTTAGGAACTCCGCTTTGATCACAATAGATCAGTAATGGTCGCAGTGAAACTAGCTTAGGTAGTTGTGCTAGAAAGATTGAACGAAAAATGCGTGCCACCACGGTCGCCAAAGCGCGAGAACGATCGGGCAGATGGCCGCCCTGGTTGCCGTGGCCCTTGAACAACTTGGTCGAGCCCCTGACTAAACAGTCAGCACATTTTTTATATTTTATGTTATTCACATGTTGGTTGGTAGTAATAAAATAAATACTCACCAGCGTTGGCAAAATCCATGACGGTAATGCAGTGTAACTTAAGTCATTTAAATCCAATAATGACTGCTACTGGCGGAGCGGAGTTATCAATTAAGCGAACAAAAAACACAGCGACGCATTGTAATACAATAAATTAAAAGTTATAACATAAAAAGTACACTCTTTTCACAGCTAAAATCATAAATTCCAAGTACTTTTACTACTAATAAAAGCAATATCTTTATCAACGAAACGGAGTACCGATATTACCGAATACAATATGGCGGCCGGGCAGCCGAGCCGGCCCGTTTGACGATTTAAGGCCGGTATACACGGCAACGATAAAACTGCGCAAACGAACTGTGCAGTTCATTTGTGCAGTTTATCGAACGTAGGTAGTGCGTCCACATATCTACGATATCTGCGTCGATCGTCAGTTCCCAGCAGAAACTGAGACGAAATACACGTCATTCGCGAAGGAAGACGATGAAGTGCTTGCGCTAGTCTGGCTTATTTTGTGCAAAAAGAGAAGAAAATCACGTAGTGTGTGTTGTAAGGATTGGCTTCTTAAAAGAAAATCATACTCTCACATAAATTTATTAAACGAGTTGAAGTTTTCCCCAAAAGACTGGCACAATTATTTGAAGATGAATGAAGAGACTTACTTACACCTCTTGTTTTTAGTCACACCGCTAATACAAAAAAGCAATACCTGATTAGAGAAGCAATAAGTTCTCATGAACGATTGTCTGCAACTCTGAGGTTTTTAGCTACAGGTCGCTCGTACGAATGCATGAAGTTTTCTACATTAATATCGAAACAGGCTCTCAGTCGAATCATTCCTGAAACTTGTGATGCTTTGTACAAACTTTGACTTTTTGACTTGCGAAAGAACTGAATGATTGGCCCGACTTCCGTATACACACTACGATAAAACTGTGCAAACGCGATCGACAACGATTTATCGAATAGATTTTGAACCTTGCTCCGATGGCTTGCACCAACCAAAAAATATGCACCGATTTTTGTCCATACGTTCGATAAAACTGCGCAAATGAACTGTGCAGTTCGTTTGTGCCGTTTTATCGTTGCCGTGTATACCGGCCATTAGTACTGTTATTTAGGGATGCCAACTAAAACTAAATCGATAAAATCAATCGATAGTTTATTTCAAATTAATATAGATTTTTGAAATTATGATTATACCTTAATATATTTTATCTACTCTGATACTATAATACAAAGATTATAAAATTGAAATCAATACTCTTATGACTAACATTACGCACAGGCCAAAAAAAAAGTTTTATTACGATACAGGTCTTGTATGGACACCTGTATCATAATATAACTTTTTAATCATTACGATACACCTATACAACCTTCAGCTGGAAAAAGAAGTTTGAACCTCAACTTAAAAAAAAGTAGTGCCTCCTAAGCCTGAAAAAAAAATAAGAAACACGCATGCGCAATCGATGTTTGCGCCTTGGCGCCAACATTTTACATTTAAATTAAACAAAGTTTGGTTTTGTTTGTAAAATAAATTAGTTTTTGGGTAAAAACATGTCTTAAAGCGAGGATGGTGGTAATTGTACACCACTAGACATTCTGGAAACTGCGTCAAACATGACCATGGATCTGTTACCGGCGAAATCAAGGAGCAACTACCTATATAAATCAGAAAATGAAATCAGGTATTAATTGGGTATTATAGTATGAGAGTAGATAAAGTAGTGTATGACACTGTACATAACTTGGTCTTATAACACTCGTGCGATACTATAAAAAAACTCGCCTACGGCTCGTTTTTTTAAAACACACTCGTGTTATAAGAACCCTTATTATGCAACAGTGTCATAAACTACTATTATGATTGCTTTACTTATGTAATTACTTACTATATTTAATCGTAAACATCATCAATCAGATGCGGTGATCAGAACAAGCGTGTACCACATAACTGTGGCCTATGTACTCATTTCTTTAAAACACAAGTTTAGACCGTAATATTCGTACTAAAATATGTGTTTTATTGCACTAATCAATTTGGACGATGCCATTTTTGGGCAAGTCCATTAGCATCGCTCTCGCTCAAGCGCGTACAATATTTCTTTTTTCAATTAATTTATACCGACTTTGGTTATTTAGACCTTAAGCCAAATCTAGATTCCATAATTATATATGTCGCCACACCGAGAATTACTAATTAAAATCTATTTGATTATAAATAGATTAAAACCATTACAATGAGCAACTTTACTGATACCTTACTATTTTGTGATATAAGGTTCGAATAGAAATAGTTGTAGAATTTATTAACACTGATTTGTATAACTTGATGTAGTGTTGAACTAATTAGGTTACCTAAGTGTTATGTGACTATGTAGGTTCGTAAGAACCTACAATAAAGACTATTGTTAAATTCTTATTGACAATTATTACGAATATTGTCGACATTTAAAAATGTTTTTAATCAAAACAGGATTTTTGTTATTCCTATAGTTCCGGCAATGTTCATTTTACTGAGAATGAATTAATCTTTGTATTTTAACGATTTCATTCAATTTAACAGTTTGTTTGACTAATTAAATTAATAACTTTACTTCTCAAAAATAAATTGAACCACATTTCTTTGATTTAAAAAGAAAACATTAAATATCAAGCCACGTGTTTTGTGAGAACAATTTAGTGGCGGGGATTTATAAATAGACAGTGGTTGTGGCCGAGGGCTCACTTTTGCTGCTGGAATTTGGAGAGAAAACATTGTGAGTAGATTCTATGTTGGTTTTAATTTGGATTAAAAATTATGTTGTAATAACCTACTGGAAGTTAAAAGAGTGGCCGGAGTTTTATTGCCAGGTTCTTTTTTCTCCAGCTCTACCTATTGCGTTGCGAATCTGGCAGTAAATGTAGATTGTGACTTACATGAATAAAGATTTTTCATTTAATTTCATTTTATTTCATTGGTGTTCCATTTGCTTGTTTTTATTACTGTGTTTCTGAAATAAATACCGCCTAAGTATTTATTTCACTGTTATTTAACTAGATATCCATCTATAAGTGTAATAAAGCATAAAGCAGACCCGATGACCTACTCCAGGTCAGCGGGCCTGCGCTTTTAAAAACAGCTGCCGCATGTTTACTCCGACATCAGAAGTGGGATCACTACCTACAAAATACTGTGCGAGACTATTTATTTTTCAGGATCTTTGCTACGAAGATTGTGTACCAGTTTACCAACGCGCCGCACGCGGTTACGGGCGCGCCGGCGTGTTCCGCGGCTGTGCGAGATCCTGGTGCTAGTAAGTCTTCCACCAGCACCGTCACACAGCTACAACAGCAAAGGGGTAATGTACCACCTGAATTTTATTTTAATATGATCACAGTGAAGTAATGTATGAGTGATCGCCTGTCGAAACAACAAAAGAAAATTATGATTAAGTACCTACCGATGTGTTTCTACCCTCATATGACCTAGGCGGTACCGTCGCGTTGGCGACTGCAATTGATGTAATCATGTTTTTTTTTTTGTTTGTTTCAAACTAACTATGTTATCAAGTGACTACGATATACGTATGAAAATAACTAGACTGCTGAAGGGCCGCGCTAACATAGGTTGACAACTGGCTAGTTACCGCGTCCACGGTGAGGCCACCATAAGCTAGTCTGCCAGCTTAGTGGTTACGAAATTGCGATGCAGTAGCAGCGATGATAGGTTATGTTACCTCTTCTATATTATGTAAGCGTTCAAACGCGAATTGATCACAACCACCACCGAAACTGTTAAAATATTCCATTGATAGTGGAAACGCTTCTTACTGTAATTTTTGTAGTAAGTCCGGTCATACCTCTCGTGAGTGTCGTTTTAAAGCTACTACAACAGATTCGGATAAACGTACGGTTGAAAGAAACTTGTGTTCCCAATGCGACAATAACCCGGCCAACACAACGGTTATACGAACAAACTTATAGTACTTGAATTTTATTCATTTTGATCAAAAGCCGTTTACACATTTGGTACCTGCTATCGCCGCGAAAAGCACATAACCTATAATATGAACTCTGTTCTTAACTAGTCCAGCTTGAACACAATGCGTGTGAGGATAGGTAAGGTAATTAATAATACCATCTTTGATAGCGGGGTTAAGTGCTTGTTAATTCGTGAGTCAATCTCATACAATTTGCCGGAAAACCGAAAACGTGTGGTCAATAAAATTACTTGGTGGCATAGGTCTCCTGTTGTTTCTACGAGCATCTTAAGTCTGTCTAGATTCTAGATAATAGAATTAACGTAGAAATTGAATGTCACATTTCACAAGATTATTACTTCAGACGTGTTCGTAGGTTCAAATCTATTTTTATTAGATAGCATAAGGTAACCTTGATATCGAAGATGACTTAAAAACACCCAGAAAAATTAAATTACCTCTTGAGTTCAGACAATGACCACAAAGGTAGTATAGCATAGGTTTGTATAGGTGACGTTATCAGTACATATTTTTCTGATATGTGGTAAATACCGTAGGTTTTCTCTCCAAGCTCTGTCACTAGAGCAGTAACTATTTACTAATCTGTGCTTAGAGTCTTAATATCATTCCGTAAACCAGGATTTCCAATCCTCATAGAATAATGCCTTTTCTTTTAACGGTCAATTGAGTATGCTAAAAATTTAGTACAGAACGGTCAAGTGCGTCCTAGCCCTAAAAAGCTTAAGCCTAAAAACTCTGGTACCGACAAATGCTAAACAAATTCGTCTATTCAGTTGTCGCGCTGAATACTCCCGCTCGTTCATACCAAATATCGCTCCTGCTGTGGCTTCTCTTAATGAACTGACTATCTAAGGCGCTAAGTGGCAATGGACCCATGTTCATGAGGAAGCATGGCATAGAATATTTCTAGGAAAAGAACCTAGCGAATTGCTTCCTTGGCTGGGTCTTGACTTCGGGTCAATCCTTATTCAAATCAATACGGGTCGGCAGCACATAGTGGCTTTTTTTTAGTATGCACACGACCGATGCTAGATACTAGATAAGTATCACTCGAGTGAACTCGAGATTTTGGTGGTAGTACGAGCGGTCAAACGTTTTAACTATTACTTGTATGGACGCCATTTCAAGATGATTATACGGTATCCCGACTGCGACGCGCTTTAAGCCTCGAAGCACAAGGAAGACTTGCTGTCTCACATCCATAATGGTATATTCGCAAAAATTTGAATTTGAAATAAATACAGGAAGGGCGAGCGGATGCAGCATGCCGATATTGTTAAACTGAAATACCTTTAACAGGCAAAGTCTTGAATAACAGCTTGATTAATGATTATTCATCTGAATAAACAGTAAACAACGTCGAGATAGTTACGTACATACTATCATAGACGGTTTCCATTGAGATGAGACCGTCCAGGGATGTTATCTGCAAGAAAATGTCAAGATAGGTATCTGAAAAGCGAGACCCAATCTTGGGTAGGTACACAACTGTTGACTGTTGTACCTAAATCTTTCCAAAGAAGCTTTAGTAATTAATACCTTAAGACTCGTCATAATAATATGGAAGTTACTATTTTGAAAAAATTAGCACCGTTAAAGATTTTTTCACCGTTAACATTAGGACAATTGCATCGTTTTCAGGACCTCGAATGTTTAGATCAACGCAAGTTCACTTGCGCTCTATTAGCAAACCGACCGTGCCATTCGAAGCTATACCTACACGTCGACGTATCGAGTAAGCCAGGCACTTCAGATGAACACGAACGTGTAACCTTCACAGTAGACTCCTATGCATATTCCCCCACCGCTAGGTGAGGCCGCAGTGGTAACTGTAGGTCTGTCTAGAGTCCCGGGGTCATCCTTCCGAGAGCTTACCCGGGGCTCCCAACCGTAGGCATATTAGGTAGGAAACGTGTGGTTTTTAGTTGGTAGGAGTCCGGCATGGCATTCATGTAGGATTCCCTCTTTAAAAATACTCCTATACAAAGTAAGTTCTGTTACGCTATACAAACTACAAAGGCGAGCATTGAACCTTGGTGGCCCAAACAAGTATTTCATCTCTTCCTAGCCCCAAAACAAGTGATTATAAACGATGTCCCTGTATAGTAGCCACAGGTATCATTAGGGCTAATAGTCTTATCATGATAAGGGATTACGAGACTTCAAATTCGCACACCGCATCAGAAAGTCCGAACTGCAGGCGTAGCTCCTCTTATTTCAGTGCCAAAACTGTTTACCAGCGGAATTGCCTAATTTGGTCAACCACTAAAGTACCTAGTTTGAAACTTCTTGAATGGCACGTACAACAACGACACAGACATATACTAAAGATAAGGCGAGATTTGACAGGAATCGTGCAAAAAAAAAATCAGTTTTTACAGAGGCATCTTTGTTTAAGTTTACAGCGTTCTCGACAACGGCCGCTGTCTTCTAAAGGAAGCATTAGGACATCATAGACGGGCGCTAAAGGTCCCCACAATCAACAGCGGGGCGCCCAAAACCTCGTGGTGAGCTACAGCTTAGGTTAGGTCATCTGGCGCATTGGCGCTGACGCTGACGGCACCGCACCCAGCGAGTACTTGATTCTCAGAAACCACAAAGTGAAAAATCTGGTGAGGTATTTTCATTTTAGTTTCTTCAGTCTAATCGGTATTAAAATGCTAGCTGAATTATTAGACAAATGATGCTATTGGGACGTGGAGTCACCAAATTAGCTAATAAAATATTTAAATGAAAAGATGCTATTGGGGCGTGGAGTCGCCAATAAGCCACTAATATCCCTATCCTGAATCGTATTATTTATTTATTATTTGTATTAAGCCACAAAAAGTGGATATCCCAATCCTGAAAGAATAGTGGTCCCCTGTGTAACACGGCGTACAAGACCGCTTAGGGCACAGCATCGACCTTACCAACATCCCCTAGGGCCCCTGTCTTTGACAGCATCGACCTCTCCCCTACATATCCTTACCCGTATATAAAAAAAAAATTTTAAAAAAAAAATACTGTTGTCATGTGGAATGAGCAGTAAGAACCACTAAAAGTGGATATCCCAATCCTGAAAGAATAATGGTCCCCTGTGTAACACGGCGTACAAGACCGCTTAGGGCACAGCATCGACCCTACCAACATCCCTTAGGGCCCCTGTCTTTGACAGCATCGACCTCTCCCCTACATATCCTTACCCGTATAAAAAAAAAAAAAAAAAAAAAAAAAAAAAATACTGTTGTCATGTGGAATGAGCAGTAAGAACCACTAAAAGTGGATATCCCAATCCTGAAAGAATAATGGTCCCCTGTGTAACACGGCGTACAAGACCGCTTAGGGCACAGCATCGACCCTACCAACATCCCCTAGGGCCCCTGTCTTTGACAGCATCGACCTCTCCCCTACATATCCTTACACGTATATAAAAAAAAAAAAAAAAAAATACTGTTGTCATGTGGAATGAGCAGTAAGAACCACTAAAAGTGGATATCCCAATCCTGAAAGAATAATGGTCCCCTGTGTAACACGGCGTACAAGACCGCTTAGGGCACAGCATCGACCCTACCAACATCCCCTAGGGCCCCTGTCTTTGACAGCATCGACCTCTCCCCTACAAATCCTTACCTGTGTATAAAAAAATAAAAAAAATCTGTTGCCATGTATTTACATGTGCGCAGGACCGTGTGTTGTGGCGTCATTTGGGAGAGGCCTACGTCCAGCAGTGGACTGATATAGGCTGATTTGATTCATTGATTGATGTGGATCGCAGTAGTAGCACTCAGTGAGCGCATCATAACCAGCTCACCGTCTTCATTAACTATGAGCGGTGACACTCTACATGCTACCACGATGTAAGGTTATGACCAATGGAATTATATTTGCTTAACCAAGTTTTTCTGGTTTGCGTGTACTGTAGAACTACCAAGCCTCAGCTTTTAATTTTTATTTTGCAGATCTAGACCTTAACACACGATGCAGAGCACGCATCGCCGATCAGTATGGCCGTGTCGCCACACCGAGAATTACTAATTAAAATCTATTTGATTATAAATAGATTAAAACCATTACAATGAGCAACTTTACTGATACCTTACTATTTTGTGATATAAGGTTCGAATAGAAATAGTTGTAGAATTTATTAACACTGATTTGTATAACTTGATGTAGTGTTGAACTAATTAGGTTACCTAAGTGTTATGTGACTATGTAGGTTCGTAAGAACCTACAATAAAGACTATTGTTAAATTCTTATTGACAATTATTACGAATATTGTCGACATTTAAAAATGTTTTTAATCAAAACAGGATTTTTGTTATTCCTATAGTTCCGGCAATGTTCATTTTACTGAGAATGAATTAATCTTTGTATTTTAACGATTTCATTCAATTTAACAGTTTGTTTGACTAATTAAATTAATAACTTTATTTCTCAAAAATAAATTGAACCACATTTCTTTGATTTAAAAAGAAAACATTAAATATCAAGCCACGTGTTTTGTGAGAACAATTTAGTGGCGGGGATTTATAAATAGACAGTGGTTGTGGCCGAGGGCTCACTTTTGCTGCTGGAATTTGGAGAGAAAACATTGTGAGTAGATTCTATGTTGGTTTTAATTTGGATTAAAAATTATGTTGTAATAACCTACTGGAAGTTAAAAGAGTGGCCGGAGTTTTATTGCCAGGTTCTTTTTTCTCCAGCTCTACCTATTGCGTTGCGAATCTGGCAGTAAATGTAGATTGTGACTTACATGAATAAAGATTTTTCATTTAATTTCATTTTATTTCATTGGTGTTCCATTTGCTTGTTTTTATTACTGTGTTTCTGAAATAAATACCGCCTAAGTATTTATTTCACTGTTATTTAACTAGATATCCATCTATAAGTGTAATAAAGCATAAAGCAGACCCGATGACCTACTCCAGGTCAGCGGGCCTGCGCTTTTAAAAACAGCTGCCGCATGTTTACTCCGACATATAATATCAGCAGCGTATTCGTGTAGGTCCAAGTTTGAACTAAGTTCTACTCTAGTATAGCGGTGGTACTTTACTAGAATCAAGAGCCTACAAATTAAGGGTGCCTTCAAATTAGAGGCGTGAGGAAGCGCTGCAGTGGTGCCACAGTGGTGAGCTAGACGCGCCACTGCAGCGCTTCTTCACGCCTCTAATTTGAAGGCGCCCTAATACTTATAGATACGTAGACGCAACAGCTATCTGGAACACAGCTCGCGCCACATAACTTTGAGTTTATGAATTTCGTTCGGTCGCGCAGCAATTATGCACGATTAGGTATCACAGGGTGAACTACTGAGCAGCTGAGTCGGGAGGTGCGCCCCTCCCGCCTCAGCAGGTAGAATAAATATATTTGCGAATGGTAATCATAGATATAATATATAGTAAAAGCAATATAAGACAATATCGACGTATATTAAAATGTATCGATTATAGATTTTAATCGATTCATTTATTGTTGAATTATTTATTTTAAGAATATGCCTTACATGTTGGCAACACTGGTCAACAGCCGCCATATTATTAATAGTCGGGGCGGAAAATGCAATAAAAACTATTAAATGTTTTTGTGATTTCCCACGGTGAAACGATGTTTTATTGTTAAATTAAATCGTAAAAGACATTTACAGAAATTAACACAATTTTCGATTTAAAACACGCTTTCATTTTAAGTGATTCCATAAAAAAACAATCCCCTTTAACTATGATAGAAACGCTGTAAGAATTTGACAGAGGTCTCGCTAAGCATAGTTCTAGTAGTTCTGACGGAACTCATGGGGCCCGTACCTTATTATCCCAAACTTTGCCCCAAGGCGCTCCACTGACCCAGAGTGAGGAGGGTCCTCGGTTCCCTGTTCTCATCAAGGCGGAGGAATATATTCCTTCGCACATGGGTCAGTCTCAGGCACCCGACGCTAATTACAGCGAGAACGACGTGCCCGAAGTCACTGAAGGTGAGTTAGGGGCGACTGTACTGCAGCTTAGATTCCGCAGGGACCGTGCCCCTGGACCCTACAGCATCGAGCAGAGGTCCTGGCTCTTGAGGATCTCGGGCCTCGAGTGATGGGGCTCTTTAGTGCATGTCTCGAAAAAGGCCAGATAACCAGTTTGGTTTCCGTTAAGGGCGCTCCACCGTGGATGCGAGCATGCGCATTAGAAGACTGACGGAGGAAGTAACATCGCAGGGTGAGGTGGTGTTGAAAGCGATGGCGATGTCAAGAGACACCGGCATCGCCTTCAACACCTTGCCCTGGTGCTGCGTTAGGGGACGCTTATTTATCATGGAGTGCCGCCCTACTTCCGTCGAATTGTCGGGTCCTATCTTTCCGAGAGGGCCATAACTTACCCAAGCTGGCTAGGGCCTAGCCGTGTCAGCGAGATACGTCGTGCGGTGTTCCGCAGAGTACAGTCCGCGACCGCATTTATATGATACAGCATTTATTTATGTCGCGACCGCATTTATATGATACAGCATTTATTTATGTCGCGACCGCATCTCGAGACCGCTTCTGTGGAACATCGGTTACGATTGGGTGCTGCGTGGTCCGTTGCTCAGAGGCGGCATGTCTCGAGGATCTGGCAGCGAGGCAACTTGCGTCCTTGTTTAAATACATTGATTATATTTCTAATTTATTCTTTTCTGGTGCAAGGAGGCGCTGGAGCGGTGTCATAGGCCTACGTCTCCAGAAATCTAGGTTCGACAGTTCCAGCTCCACAAGGAAACCGTGGAGACCTGGACTTGAGCAACAAACCGAATCGCCACATCATCATCACATCGCACAAGGGGGGAATCGCCGAATCGCCACAATCAAGGCGGTCAGACCGGTCATGGGCGAGTGACGAGAGAGGAGCCACGGTGCGGGTGCTCTGTCCTACCGGTTGTCACAGATGCTTACCGGGCACGGGAGCTTCAGTAAGTATCTGTGACGAATACACCGGGAAACCACACCTGAGTGCCAGCACTGCGTGGAACGCAGTGAGGATACAGTACTTCACACATTAGTGGAGTGTACAGTGTGGGCTTAACAGCGCCCGGTCCTCGTGGTAGATCTGGACGTGGACATTCTCTCAGTGAAGACCATTGCGTGAGCTATGATCTCCAGTGGGAGTAAGTGGGACGCCACTGCGTCTTTCTGTGATCAGTTAATGCGGCGAAAAGTGATCGAGAGAGAACGCTCCCACCCGAAATCCGCATGTCTTTGCCCAAAACTATCGGCCTCCATAATCGGAGGCCTGAGGACGGTCGGAGGGCTAATCGCCGTCCTTACAAAAGCACGCCCAAGACGAAAGCGTGACGTGAAAGATTAATGCACGCCACACGCCCTGAGAGGCGTGATAACACCTGAACAAGCCCTAAATACGCGGGATAGCACCCGAACCTCCTAGGTGAGTCCGCAGTGATAGTCAAGGTCTGTGGGGAATCCTGGGGTCATCCTTCTGAGGGCTTACGCGGGCCAACCGTAGGCAATAGTTAGGAAACGTGTGGTTGGTTACGTTAAAATAAGTAATTTTACTGGGAATCAAAGTAGTTTATCACTAATCACGTAGGACTGCCAGCTCCCGTTTCTTTCTTTATATATCACTATTTTGTACAAAACGAAACTTGATTGAGTTCCGGAATTCCGGAATTCAAAAACTGAATATCGTAACCCAATTCCGGAACAGAAAAAGCGTCCGATATTCAAGCCCTAGTTACAAAGTACCTACCTACCTAACACTTATGAATGTCAAAATGATTGCTTCTACATTTACTGCCAGATTCGCAACGCAATAGGTAGAGCCGGAAAGAAGTGGGAAATTAGTACAAATTAATATGTTTTTTGAAGAAACTATAAGTTGCATCAAGTGCCAATGCCAACAATTGAGAGTATAAATGTATAGTTACTAAAAATTTTCTCTACATGAATGTCAGAGCAAGATTTCAAGATCTGTAAATGTATGTCATTAAAACTGTCCCGATAAACGCTCGTTCGCTTCGCTCTGAATCGTATCATTATCTCCAAGAATACGACTAAGCAGGTAATGATCCTACTTAAACGACTATTACGAGTATATGACTCAGAATGAAAAAAGTAATTCTACAGTAGAAAAAAGTCAATGTTTTACATTTACACACATTTTGCGTGATTCAAAGGTGGCAGACAAGCTCATCTGATGAAAAGTGGTTAACGCAGCCTATGAATGTTTGCAACACCAGATGCCCTACACTAGCGTTGCCAACCCTAAGTACTCAGGTAAGGCCGCAGTGGTAGCCGTAGGTCTGTTAAGAGTCCTGGGGTATCCTTGCGAGGGCTTACCCGGGGCTTCCAACCGTAGGCTGTTAGCAGGACACGTGAGGTTTTTTAGTCGGTAGGAGTCCGGCATAACATCCATGAAGATTTTCCCTCACGTAAAACAAAAAGAGAACCGTAAGTTCTTTCCTATTCTAATCTAGGAAATAGTTAAGGCTCCCTTTCAAATTGAAAAAGTCTAGCATGAAAATATAGCATCCCTGGCTTAATACTTCATTCTAGTTCAAACAGGTACAAAAAAGCCTTAGACATCTGCCACAAAATGACGTAACGTGTAGCGTGCAACAAGCGTCTGAACACGGCCGCACTCTAATGGCTCCATCGCTTAGATCATCTAACCACAGGATGCGCCTTACTTAAGCATTGTTTTCTGCCATTGCACATGACCATTTGGTCTTTTGGCTTTATGAAAAGCCTGTACATCAGTACATCATTTTATATGATTAAACTAGTACATTACATTGTAGTTGACTGTACAATAACAATTAACACACAACAGCCATTACGCGTTTGTCGATTAATACATTTTTAAATGCAATGAAATTTTAAATGTCTTTGTGTTTCCCCCTTCACTTGTATGAAAACTGGCAGAATATTTTTGTTTGCGGTGGTTCGCAAAGGCTAGTCCCGTGTTATATGGTCTAAGCTCCATCGTGCTGTAATGGGACTCTATTTTAGGTAAATTTGGGGACAATCCCAATTGAATATTTTGTTTGCATTGTTTTCTACCATGGGCATAGGTTCAATAAAGGGTTGAAAAAGTCTAACATGAAAATATAGTTCGTTCTAGTTGTATTTCCAATGCCTACAAAAAGCCTTGGACATCTGCCACGTAGTAACGTAACGTGTAGAGCAACAAGCGTCTGAACACGACCGCACTCTAATGGCTCCCTCGTTCTGTATTATGACTGTAGTTTATGTAAATTTGGGGACAATCCCAATTGAATATCTTGTTCGAATCGTTTTATTTTCAATAATAGAACTTCATATTGTATTCGAAGCGTGACTCGAGTGATGAATGTGGGTTAGGTTGATTTCAGAACAGTACAAATTGAAATAATATGTCATTTTTTGGGACCCAAATAACGAAATTATTGCTCGTTTCACTCGTGACACAAACGCTTGAAGACGAAGATGTCGCCTCAACTTCAATCCAGAACTAGTGACTCGAATCTGTAAACAGCACGTTGAGTGTAATGTATCTAGCAATAAATACATGTATGTTTATTAATTTGAACTGGATGAACCTGTGTAGAAGTTTGTCAATGTGACATGTCTTAGAGCAGAGGGGCCTTAGAGTGAGACACGAGATGAACTTGTTAAATATCGTGGGGTGGGGTATTTGATGGGTTGCCAGTCCCCACACCAGGGATGAGAGCCCCATACAAAGCGAGGTCCATAAATGTATTGCAGATACCAAAAAACACATGTCTTTAAGACGTGATAGAAACCCAGCTTAAAATAAACTCATGGTCACACTAGGTGTTACATATCTAGCATGGCTCCGCTGTATTCATTGCAACTGGGTTTCATAAAAGAGCCTTATTTGTTCTGTGGCTGTTCTAAAGGGACCGTAATGAAGACCTTTTAGTACTGAAATGAGAATTTTGCTACGTATATTTTTGTGTAGGTGCTAGGTGCTTAACAATTAGCTTTCAAGGGCTCAGCTAGACATGTTAAGGGTCATTTCTAGAGGCTTTTAACTCATCTCTACCATTTCCCTACAAGTTCAAGTACAACACCAAAAATCGTAAAGAGGTCGGATCTGGACAAAGAATACTTACTTATTATCACGCTCCTTTAACTAGGGCCTAGGTAGACAGCAATTCAAATTTTACACGACACATTCATATGCGTTCCATATTCCATCCCATCACAATTTTCACATAAACGCAAAATGCAGCAAAAAAGAACCAGCCAAGTGCGGTCGGACGCGGCCCCGCGCGCGACGTGTTCCGTACCAAAAAACGTCAACAAATCACGATTATTGTATGAGAACCCCCCTGATCCCCCCGTCTTTTCCGAGTTTAGTTGTATGCTGTTACAGCGGCAACAGAAATACATTATCTGAGAATTTCAGCTCTCTAGCTATCACGGTTCCTGAGATACAGCCTCGTGAAGGACAGACAGACAGTCATACTGACAGACAGACAGCTAAGTCTTATGAATAGGGTCCCGTTTTTACACTTTGGGTACGGAACTATAAAAAATACTATGTTATTGTAGTAGGTAAATAAAAACCCTTGATATTAAATTACGGCACGACTGCAGAACAAATTGACTGTTGACGTGACACTAATGTAGGCACTCCACGTTTTTCCGGAGTTTTCTGGAGTTCACACACGTATGACACAGACACGGGGATCGTATTAAAAGAAAATAAACGTACAGGAGGCTTTAGTTAGAAAACCTTTCCCTCAGTCGTGAACAGAATACCTAATACTAAAAGCAGTCAGCGCGCCTAAAAGGCAACATGGTATGTTTCATAACAAGAATCATACAATGTTGCCTATTTAGGCGCGCTGATCATACTCACGCTCGAGCGGCTGAACGGATCTTGCTGAAATTCGGTACAGGGGTAGATAGGTCTGGACTGAGTTTGTTAATGTTTCATTTTAATTCGATGCGTCCCCGTGTTTTTTCGGAGTAGCTACATCAATATCATTTTTGATTGGGTAATGAAATGAATAGCAGATGATCCGTTTCATAATGTTTTCATTTTACGGTCTCTAAAACATTTCTTGTACGGATCTACAAATGAATCAGAATATGAATAAAACGCGCTATGTTGTCTTTTTAGCCCCTTAGGACAGTGCAAGCCAAAAATATTTTGTAATGTTTTTACGGGACAAGTCCCATCCACATTATTATTACTATGACTTCTGTAAATCAAAATCTATAGCAAATTACCAAGACTAGAATAGTTACACCAAGCTCGAACTCCCGCCTCATAGAAAGTCATGGGGACACACTTCACAATACAGTAATTCTCAAGTTGGCGGCTCCACGACATGCCTTTACGCTCCGCTTGAAGAATCCGTGGTTGTAAGAGGTAGCAGTTTTGAGTAGTACAATATTACTTAATATTTTCTTTGCCAGGGCGGTATTCAAAGCCGGGAACCCCACACCATACAGCAGCAATCGCTATAGGGCAGGGCGGCGAAGTGCCTAAATGCAGACGACCAAGCCAAATAACTACTCCCTGCCTATGACCATACGACGCAGTGTACTTGCGGTCAAGAGGTGTTTGTAAACGAACAGGCTTGTAAGAGCTTGTTAGGTGGGCGTAGGTCACAAGGTCAGGTGGCAATGCTTAGAATACGAAAATATCTAATAAACTTTTAAGTACCTTTAAAATTGAATTCTGCCTTAGAAGTTAACCGCAAAAGCGGTTTATTACCACAACTCATGGAATTTTAAGAAAATTCTTGAATAAGGTAGTAGCATTTTATGTAGGTAGTTATTGGGTATGTTACAATGGGTGCCGAGCCCTATCAAGATTCTGATCTTGAATCAGCCTTACCGCAAGTGGTGCACTCTTGCTGACTAACGGAACGGCTTATGGGGAAGCGAAGGAAATCTCGTAACAACTCTGCACAAACCTGTCAGCCAGCACCGTAAAATAAGGCCAATCAACCTGGCAGAGAGCATGAGTCTTAGAAGACAAAGTCTTTGTCAGGCGGGACCTCTGGGGGGTGTGGGGTAGGACAACCTCCACGTGGTACACCCCGGTAACGTGGACGACGACGTGCGTTTTATGCGAGGCGCACGTCGTCGCCCACGGCCAATAGTCCACCAAGGAGGGAGCCGTAAAGGCTACTTCGGGCTGCTCCGCCTACGCTCTGATAAGCAGAGCGTACTGAGCGGAGAAACCGCAGGGCGTGTAGGCCCTCTGCTCACGCAGGGACCTACAGGCATCCGTGCCAGCGTCGGAGTTGGGGAGGACCAGCCACCCTCCTCGCGTTCCGTAACCCCTAGTGTTATTGCAACTATTCAACTGATGGCACCAGTTGGTACGCGATGGCCCTAGGGGCCGGAGGGCTTGCCTTAATTGGCCGGCCCGAGACAAGGACAGTCTATAAAACCCGAGGGCAAAGTCGTAAAGGCCTGTAGGGCACCTGGAGCACCCTACAGTATATATCCCGCTTCCTGGAATGAGCGTCACCCAGGGAGTTGATATTAAATCGTCTCTACTCGTGGGAACAATATGGAAACAAATATTATTCACACAATCGGCGCGGAAAACGACAACAACTACGGCTTACTCAATCTGGACGCAGACTTGCCTAATGACTTGGAACAGACAAAACGGGAAGTAAGGTCGAGTACTTCGGTGCCTGGACCTACGAGGGAGGTGCGAGTGTCGCTACCGCGTCACAACACCACCCCACAAACAGAGGTAGAGGTTGCACCCCCCGATACTGACGCGGAGTCGATCCTCAGCATGGATACCGAGAACGAGGAGATTGGTATCCAGACTAGGAGGAAGAGGCCACGAACTACTGGAACCGGCAAAAGCCTGTTCCGACGGCCGGGAACGGTATCAACTAGCGAGGATGACCTACCGGCCAAGATACAAGCCACAACATCAGGGAGAGGTAAGGAACCCGAACTTGTGGGACGGGCAACAAAACCGCCTGGGCGTGTTCCACCACTATCTAGCGGCAGGAACAAAGACGTCCCTGAAGCACGTGAGCTCCTGGCAGCTCTTGCCCGGATTCTTGACGCTATGAAAGGCGCCAAGAATGTCGCGGGTAAGAAGAAGGTAGTGACGGAAGCCGTCACAGGTGCCACTAAGGCGTTGGAGGAACTCCTCGAAAGGAGCGTCTCCAACGAGGAGGGGAAGCTCCGGGCTCGGGTTGCGAGCCTGGAGAAGGAGCTTGCCGATTCCCGCAAGCAGCAAGAGCTGATGCGGGAGGAGATCGGCAAGCTAACGCAGCTCATCCAGGGGGCCGGGGAGGCTCGGGGTGCGATAACCCCCGTTCCACGTGCACCACCTAAGGCGACACCAACGATGGTCCAGCTGCTGGAGACCATCGAACGACGCCTCGGCGTCCTCGAGGACCGGGCATACCGCCCGCCGCTGGCGGCACCCGTCGTCACGTCGTACGCGACGACGGCTGCACCCAGTGGGACTTCCGGTCCCCGGCGGAAGGTCTCCGCCCCCTCCGCCCACAAGAAGACGGCGCCTGGTGGAGGTGACAACCCCACCTCCCCCAGCACAGCCAGCGCTCCCGCTGCACCCCTGACTCCCTCCAGAGAGGGGGCTTGGGAGGTGGCGGGAGCAAAGAAAAAAGCGGCTAAGGCCGCCAAAAAGGCGGCAAAAGCAGCCAAGAAAGCAGCAAAAGTCGCCGCAACAGCGGCAAAGGCCACCGCGGCGCAGGCGCCAAAGAGGCTCCGCGCTCCTCGCTCCACTGCCGTCGTCATCACGGTGACGACAGAGGGCAAGGCGAAGGGCGTGGGGTACGCCGAGGTACTGAGGCAGGCGAAAGCCTCAGTCGACCTCAAGGCCCTCGAGATTGAGGGAGGTCTCCGGTGCAAGGTGACGCGCACCGGAGCACGCCTCCTCGAGGTCTCTGGCGCCACCAGCGGCCCCAAAGCTGATGCCCTAGCGGCAAAGCTGAGGGAGTCGCTGAACACGGGCGACGTCCGCGTCACCAGACCCAACAAATGCGCGAGTCTGCGCATTTCGGGTCTGGATGACGCGGCCACGACGGAGGAGATAATCTCTGCCGTCGTGGAGGCAAGCGGTTGCCCTCGTGATCAGGTGAGGTCAAACGAAATTCGCTTTGGCCCCACCGGTCACGGGTCGGCAGTCGTGAGCTGCCCCGTCGCGGCGGCTCAGAAAGTGGCGGACGGACGAAGCCTCCTAATTGGGGGCTTCCTGAGGGCGCAGGTGCATCTCCTGCAGCCCCGCGAAGCCAGGTGCTTTAGGTGCCTGGTCGTGGGGCATGTAGGAGTGCAGTGTACGGCGGAAGTCGCCGTGGGAGACCGGTGCTTCCGCTGTAGCCAGCCCGGTCACACGGCCCTTGCCTGTGGCGCTCCGCCACGCTGTTTTAAATGCGCAGATGGATGTTCATTAATGGACACACATATCCGCATCCTGCAGGTGAACCTGAACCACTGCTCTGGTGCTCAGGACCTTCTGTACCAGAGCATCAGGCAGTGGTCCATCAATGTCGCCGTTGTCGCCGAGCCGTACTGGGTGCACCCGGGAAGCCCGGTGGATCTGGACGGCCTGGCGACTGTCTTTGGGGGTACCGGCGCGGACGACTCGCGCCTAGCGCTTATCGCTAGGGGCCCGGGTTGCGTCGCGGCGGATTATGAGGGTGTGGCTGTCGTGGCCGTTTACATCACGCCGAGCCTTGACCAGCATCAGTTTGAGCTATGGCTCCCTGAGCTGGACGTCGTTCTCGCTGCATGCCGGCCTCGCCCTGTCTTGGTCCTGGGAGACTTCAATGCCTGGTCGCAGGCTTGGGGCTCCCGGGAAACCAGAGATAGGGGGAGGATACTGGAGGACTGGGTCACTACACGTGGCCTAGTCATCCTGAATCGGGGGAATGTCGCAACCTGGACGCGGCGGGGGCTCAGCTCGGTCATAGACGTTTCGTTTGCGACCCCTGAGCTTGCCCGCCGTGTCCAGGGATGGCGTGTGGTGGAGGAGGAGGAGACGTCGTCAGATCACCGATATGTTCGGTTCGACGTCTCCCCTCCACCTAACCTGCCACCAGCAATCGCGAATCCCCCGGAACCGCGTTGGGCACTCCATCGCCTTGATCGGGAGGCTCTCCTGGAGGCGGCCATCGTGCAGGCCTGGATTCCGACAGCGGACAGGCTTGCCGATGTTGATGCCGAAGTTGAGTGGTTCGGGAGAGCCATGTCGCACATCTGCGATGCGGCGATGCCCAGGGCTAGGCCCAGACCGGCGAGGAGGCAGGTGTACTGGTGGACGCCGGAAATCGCGCAGATGCGCGCGGAGTGCGTTACCGCACGTCGCCGGTACACCAGGTTCCGCCGGAGGCGTCGCCGCCCAGACGATGCGGCAGCCCGAGAGACGGAGCTCTACGATGGGTACAGGGAGGCCAAGAGGGCCCTCCAGACGGCCATCAAGCGGTCCAAAAAGTTGGGCCGCGAAGAGCTGATGGAGACTCTGGAGCGGAACCCGTGGGGGCGCCCGTACCTTATGGTAAGGGGAAAATTACGCCCTAAGGAGCCCCCACTGACCCAGAGTCTCCAGCCGGAGCGGCTGGAGGGGGTCCTGGACTCCTTGTTCCCGACGAGAGCGGAGGAACACATTCCTCCGCGCATGGCTCCGTCTCAGGCGCCCAACGCGGAAGGCAGTGAGAACGACGTGCCCATAGTCACCGAGGGTGAGTTAGGGGCGGCTGTACTGCGGCTTAAATCCCGCAGAAACACCGCCCCTGGACCCGACGGCATTCCAGGCCGAGCGTGGGTCCTGGCTCTCGAGGAGCTTGGGCCTCGACTTATAGGTCTTTTCAGCGCATGCCTCGAAAAAGGCCAGTTTCCCAAGGCCTGGAAGACGGGGAGACTGGTCTTGATTCGAAAGGCGGGGCGGCCGGCAAACACCCCATCAGGGTACCGGCCGATCGTGTTGCTCGACGAGGTGTGCAAGCTCTTTGAGCGCATTATTGCACAACGCCTCGTCGGGCACCTAACACGTGTGGGGCCTGATCTGGCGGATAGCCAGTTTGGCTTCCGTCAGGGGCGCTCCACCGTGGACGCGATCATGCTCATTAGAGGCCTGACGGAGGAAGCAGTCTCACAGGGTGAGGTGGTGATGGCGGTGTCTCTTGACATCGCCAACGCCTTTAACACCTTGCCCTGGAGCTGCGTTAGGGAGGCGCTTATTTACCATGGAGTGCCTCCCTACCTCCGTCGAATTGTCGGGGCCTATCTCTCCGAGAGGGCCATTACTTACCCGAGCTGGCTAGGGCCGGGTCGGCGAGATGTGTCGTGCGGTGTTCCACAGGGATCGGTATTAGGACCGCTCCTGTGGAACATCGGTTACGATTGGGTGCTGCGGGGTCCGTTGCTCAGAGGGGTCAACGTAACGTGTTACGCCGACGACACCCTCGTTACGGCGCGGGGAGCAACGCACCGGGACGCAGCACTAAAGGCCACGGCAGGGGTCGCTCAAGTCGTGGGTCGGATTCGGCGGCTGGGTCTCGAGGTCGCACTTCATAAATCTGAGGCTCTGTGCTTCCACGGACCTCGGATGGGGCCACCTGCGGGTTCCAGCCTACAAGTAGGGGGCGTCAGCATCGGCATCGAGCCCTCATTGAAGTATCTGGGGCTCGTACTCGATGGCCGGTGGAACTTCGGACATCACTTCCGAAGTTTGGTCCCAAAACTGAGGGGAGCATCAGCCGCACTCGCGCGGCTGATGCCCAACATCAGGGGACCCAACGCTCCCTACAGAAGACTGTACCTGGGGATCGTGCGAAGCATGGCCCTATACGGGGCACCCGTATGGGCGGAGACCCTGACGGCCAGCAATGTGGCTAGATTGCTGAGCCCGCAGAGAGCGATGGCCGTCAGGGTGATAAGAAGATACCGCACGATCTCCGGTGAGGCGGCATGTCTCCTAGCCGGAACCCCTCCATGGGACCTGGAAGCGAGAGCCCTTGCGTCACTGTTCAGATGGCGCAAGGAGGCGCTGGAGCGAGGCCAAAGGCCTGCGTCTCGAGAAATCGAGGCCCAGCGGTCCTTGCTCCACCAGGAAACCGTGGAGACATGGAAGGTGCGACTTGAGCAACCAAAGGGGGGATTCGCCACAATCGCGGCCGTCAGACCGGTCATGGACGAGTGGCTGGAGAGAAGACACGGTGCTCTCTCCTACCGGCTGTCGCAGATACTTACCGGGCACGGTAGCTTCGGTAGGTATCTGTGGCGAAGACACCGGGAAACCACGGCTGAATGTCAGCACTGCGAGGACCGCAGCGATGACACGGCGCTCCATACGCTGGTGGAGTGCACGGCGTGGGCGCAACAGCGCCAGGTCCTCGTAGCGGGTCTGGACGTGGACATTCTCTCGCTCGAGACCATGGTGCGAGCCATGCTCTCCAGCGGGAGTAAGTGGGACTGCGCCGCCTCTTTCTGCGAGCAGGTCATGCTCGTGAAGGAGGCGGCGGGGCGGGTACGGGAGAGAACTCTCCCACCCGAGTTCCGCAGTCGGCGCCCTGGGCGCCGCCGACGTGTCTTCGCCGAGGACTATCGGCCTCCATGACCGGGGGTCTGAGGACGGTGAGAGGGTCGCTCACCGTCCTTACAGAAGCAGGCCCATGACGGCAGCGTGACGTGAGTAGCTCACGCACGCCCCCTCTTAGAAGCGGGATCACACCCGAAACCCCCCCCCAAAGACGCGGCAAGCACCCGAACCTCCCCGGGGCGAGGCCGCAGTGGCGGCCGTAGGTCTGTTGGGAGTCCTGGGACATCCTTCCGAGGGCTTACCCGGGGCTCACAACCATAGGCTGTTGGGCGTTACGTGAGGTTTTTTAGTCGGTAGGAGTCCGGCATAACATCCATGAGGATTTTCCCTCACGTAAAAAAAAAAAAAAAAAAAGGCGGGACCTCTGGAGCTATCCTTCCGAGGGCGTACTCGGGGCTTCCAGGGCGTACCCGGGTCTCCAGGGCGTAGGCAGACGTCTATACGTCTATATAACGTCTATATACGTATATACAATGTCGGACTCCTACCAGCTAAAACCACACGGTGCACAGGCACCGTGTGGTTTCAGTCCGACATGACATCCATGAGAACTTCCACGGGTTCAAAAAACTTCCCTAAAGTAATTGGAAGAGGACTACGTCCAACAGTGGACCTCTCCTGCTGATTAAGTGGCCCAATCACTCGTTATTTTTCAACTGGAAAGTGGTTCGGGTTGTTAAAAATATATTTTGTTCCAGGATGAAGGTAGCCTATGTCACTTTCTAGACCCGGTTATAAAGATCATGACAATCCATTAATTCAATACGTATAGGCATAGTGAAAGAAGACCAAACAAACTATTATTTCAAATTTATAATACCAGAATAAGACCATGAAAACGTCAAGGTTTCTCAAACAAAAATATCTCTCTCGAAAGAGTAAAATGATATTAAACTTTGTTCACTGCTCATGATACTAGAGGTTTATATAATATCACAATATCGTATTATCTGATACAACCCTTTTGATGACTATCAATATCTTGATATTACAAAGGCGTAGCGTGGGCGCTATTGAATTTAACGCACCTGTCACTGATCTAACCGAGTCTTTGGCGCATTTCGAGTTTGTTATATCAGAATTTAGCGATATTGAAGGTAAGCTGATGAATATTTATAATTAATCATTAACTTTGACGTATATTTATGTTATTTGTGGCTTTTTCATTTTAGTCTATTCTTGAGCGTTAAACAACTGTGAAGGGTTTTAACATAAGGCTTTTTAAAAATCTCTGAGGTATATTGCTAAGCGCCTACTTTCACCAGCAATACGAGTATTGTCCCAAGTAATTAGGTGGTGAGCCCATTGCTATGTTGTAAGGTATTCACCTACAGTTGAAATTTTCAAACCGCCCTCTTTGTTTAAAGACATATTATTATTTTTAGCAACCGGAATTATCATGGTTTAACGTACATTCCAGCAGCTTAGCAACACTCACACTTTGACTCCGAAGCACTCGTGCACAGCAAGGTCCGATTGTGGCTTTCATTCGCGCAGGCTTAGATTGTAGAATAATTTCTCTGCCTCGGTTTTCCCGAATGGCTACAGTATGGGGTTCTTCAAAATGTCTCAGCTTGTTCTTGCGAGGTCGTCCGCGCGAGCGCTGGTCTTACAAACATCCAACTACTGTGACCACTTTCCATAAGGTGCGCCGTTAGATTGTCTGCTACCTTGGTGGTATAAAACTCATACAAATACAAATGGTATTATCAGAATTATTATCCCACAATTCGTAACTATTTACCAGTTCATTGTACGATATAACGTAGTATATACTAAGGGTGGCCGCACACACCTACGGTTTCCGCATTCGGTTTCCTGATCAGTAATTCTGATTGGGAAACCTACATATATTCTATCTTAAAATTCAAACCAAATGTTCAACAAGGCGCAAACGTCGGTTAAAAACGAAAAGAAAAATGCCTATACAGACGGAAAACGAACGTGTGGGGCCAGTCATTCGGTTTCCAAATCTGAAATCCTGACCAGGAAACGCAGACTCGGCAGACCATTTGAAAAGAGTGGCTGTGAGCCTGGTTCTTTCTCACAGACTCTACTTATTGCCTTACGAATATGGCAGTAAATGTAGAATCAGAAATCTTGACGTTCATAAGTATAACTTTGTGAACTATATAAATAAAGATGTCCCCCTAGGCGAGGCCGCAATGGCGGCCGTGGGTCTGTTGGGAGTCCTGGGACATCCTTCCGAGGGCTTACCCGGGGCTCCCAACCATAGGCTATTGGACGTTACGTGAGGTTTTTTAGTCGGTAGGACTCCGGCATAGCATCCATGAGGATTCTCCCTCACGTTAAAAAAAATATTAAAGATATTTAATTTTCAAACCAAATGCGTATGTGTGCTGCAAACCTTACTTACCGTATCGTCTTAATTCTCCCGAGGCTCACGAACAAACTAATTTAACTAAGTTGTTAGTAGTTGCGTATATTCACAATGTCGTTAAAACCGCTTGTTACTAATTACTGCCTTATAAATGTTTTAGTGAAATATGGAGGATGTGAGTCTATTTTACGGATACAATTTTATTAAGTAGATTACTTCTTGCCATGGTTTAGTCTGGTTAGTCCAACTGTTCAATTCCCCAGGCACTTAAGTGACTTAAAACTATTTAGACTACAAAGTTACATAATATCAGTGTTCATTAATTTGCAAATCTACATCGGAAACTATTTTCTGAAGTAAATCTTCATTAGGCGCGACTAGGCAGTAACTCAGATTTTTTTTCTGACGGAAGTAACGCTTACTATTTGAATTTCGAATAGCGGCGTTTACGCTATTCAAAATTCGAATGAATGATAATAATATAACATTAAATTTGATGCCTTTAAATGGCAAAGAAGTTTTACTTCAATCGCGCGTAGGTTATATACACTTTTTTTTTGTTGATCCAGGAAAATCTTTCATAGATTGCCACCACCCTGTATATTGCCAGGAAAGTTATGGGGAGGGGGGGGGGGGGGGGGGCTTAAGAAAATTGGTATGAACTTATACCCACTGCACTCTGATGTGTTTTCTTCTTGCCGCTAGTCTTGGGTCACAGAAAAGTCAACGGAAACTGAATATCACGCGGGCCAAGCCGCGGGCATCTGCTAGTATTCACAAGCAAACACTTTTAGAGGAAAAAAACAATAAATATAATTTTCGTTTATTATTTTATTAACTTTGTTCTTAATGGCTATGTGAAGTCTGAAAGACTCTTCTAAGCATCTTCGTTTTTTAGATAAAGCCGAAATAAAGCCTACGCCTTTTAGCCCCTAACAGAAAAACTTGAATATAAAGTAAGTTCGTGACAACTTAAAGTCTTTATAAGGCTTTAACTTATTGAGCCGCTTATTCTTTGCTTTAGTTCTAAAAAGGGTACCGTATCTCTATAGACTTCGCCTACTTTTAATTCCGAATAAAACTTCTTATTCCTATGAAAACACACATTTCTGAGAATTACAGATTAAACGCGGCGTTCTTTATAAAACTACCTACTATACAAGAGAGGAGGTGGAGGACTACACCTCACGCATTCGATTCGTCAATTGTAACGCATAATAATAAAGAACAATCCAACTAATTGTATTTAACGGAGGAACGCCGCGCCGTATCGAACTTCTCAAGGAAAGTATTAGGTAATATGTACCTTTACCAAAGATAATATAATAGTATTACATACAGATCAGCAACTCCCTGCCTCCCACCTGAGTAAGCTTCCCCATCCCCCCACCAAAATTAATGTGTCGATTCCCGTGTCAGTACTTGAGAGTGTCATTGCGTTGCATTACGTATTGCTACCTACGTACTTTGTGCTATTGCTTTGGTTTAATTTGTGCTTAGCCGAAGGTAGGTTTGAAGTTTTTTGAAAAAAAAAAAAGTACCTACATACATGAGATTGTGTTCTGTTTCTTATTATTTTGTTTCCATAGCTAGTGACCCTAGAATACTCACACACACATTGAAGCTTGATTTAAGCATTCACATTACGTATATATTAGTGTGGGTGAAAACGAACATTTTTGTATGGAGTTTCAACCCTGTGCCTTTACTCTCCAAATTAAGTGCTAGAGGTAAAATAACTGTGAACGAACTATACCAACGTATAGTTCGTTCACAGTTATTTTACCTCTAGTACCACTAATAATTATTTTTTCAGATAATAATAAAAAATAAATAAATCTTAAATATAAACATATAGTAACAGGAGCCCTGTTTTATAGTAAAGTTAAGTATATTGTGACATAAACAACAAAACTCTTCGTGCTAACTGTTAGATGTTATAATCTCCACTAATATTCGGTAAAATGTCTTATGCTGGCACTAATAGGGCGACTTTACTGCAATGCCAACACACAGAAAAAGATAGACAAGCTGTCATTCAGAGGTAAAATAACTGAACGGACTATAATGAGCAATACTCCGCTTTACAACGTGACAATTAATCGACATTTGTTTCTCCTTCACACGTTCAATACTCATAGCTCTTTGGCCATAAGCAAAAAAAATAACAATTTGTGAGTATACAGATTACACTCGAAGAAATTGTATACTTCCTTTATAAAGGGTGTTTTTTTTAGAGGTATAGAACTTTGAAATGGAATAAAACGAAGGTGATTGTTTTTATTGATATGAAAATGACTTTATTCGAAAGGAAATCTTCTGGCATTATAATTAAAATATGATTTCTGGCAAATAACCGCCACGGCTGGCTCGGACGTAGTCTAATCTAGAGGTCCAATTTTCGATGACTTTCCCAACATTTTTGGCCGTATATCGACAATAACGCGCCGAATGTTGTCCTCCAAGTGGTCAATCGTTTCGGGCTTATCGGCGTAGACGAGCGACTTCACATATCTCCACAGAAAATAGTCAAGTGGCGTAAAATCGCACGACCCTGGAGGCCAATCCACTTGTCCAAAACGCGAAACTATGCGGTAACCAAACGTTTCCTTCAATAAATCAATTGTGGCACGAGCTATGTGACATGTTGTGCCGTCTTGTTGAAACCACTACTACAGCACATCATGGTTGTTCAATTGATGAACAAAAAAGTCAGTAATCATCGCTCTATAGCAGTCACAATTGACTGTAACGTTCTGGTCAGCATCGTTTCTAAAGAAGTACGGACCAATTATTTCACCAGCCTATAAAGCACACCACACAGTCAGTTTTTCTGGATGTAACGGTGTCTCAACATACACTTGAGGATCATCTTCACCCCAAATATGGCAGTTTTGTTTATTGACGTATCCATTCAACCAAAAGTGAGCGGCACCGCTAAACAAAATTCGCTTATGAAAATCACGATACGCATTACGTACAGAACCAATATTTTCAAAATAAATTTGCACAATTTGGAAGCGTTGTTCAGGCTTCAGTCTATTCATGTTGAAATGCCCAACCAAACTAAACATAAATCACTTTACAGCTGATAATAATACCGCCAGTTAAAACAGTTATGCCAACTTAAAGTTCTATACCTCTAAAAAAAACACCCGTTACTTTGATAAAGATACCCTTTAAAACTAACTTACAAAGATATCAATATCAAAGCATTCAATTGCGGTACCTAGTATATTTTCCTGAAATACGGGTTTTCCCTACCCTACTCACGTATGCTGTCTCCATCCCATCCATCACTATTTCAACTGAATGAATGGATTCATTTGACACCTCCTAGATCCGTTCCATTCAACGTAACGTTTTATTTTCATACCTTTTTGCGAATGGAAATAAAAATTTGAATGTGGAATGTTATTTATCAAGCTGAAAACCGCCTTCAATGGTAAGTATAGTTATGTGAGTTCCTGAAACATTCTATTTTGGTAGTTTACGTAATTTCAAATGGTATTTTATCCTTATTGATACTGTTGATTGATGGCACTTGATGGAACTTGCTACACACATACTGAAAAACTTTACTTGTACTGTTCCACAATATTTATGACTGTAATACGTAATCGGTTTCGCCTTACGGCATTCTCAAATAATGTAATAATGATCTACGTAGCCTCTGAAAATGCCGTAAGGCGAAACCCGTTAGGTAAGCCCTTTCATAGAATCATGCTCTCTATGTCCTAGGACCGCAAAGATGGTATTTTCAAGGATTATGTAATATCTGTCACACATCCATGGACCAACGAATTAACACACCTAAAAGAATGGATGAGATCTTTTCCTGTATAATGATGGACGACGATGGACGAACAAAACCACTAGTTTAGTGTAGATGTATGAATAAAACAAATAAAAACCGGCCAAGTGCGAGTCGGACTCACTGGCATAGGGTTCCGCACAAAAAAGGGCAAAATATCACGTTTGTTGTATGGGAGCTACCTTAATCCCCCTTTTTTCTGATTTTAGTATTTGCTGTCACAGCGGTAACAGAAATATAAATCATCTGTAAGTAAATTTCAGCACTCTAGCTATCACGGTTCCTGAGATACAGCCTCATGACGGATGGACAGACAGACGGACAGCGAAGTCTCATGAATAGGGTCCCGTTTTAACCCTTTGGGTACGGAACCCTAAAAAACAAACCTTCCGTTGCATTCCATTTTCCTATTTCACGGCAGAGTTTTCCGTAGTCGTACTTCAGCACTTTTTTTACTTCACAAACCGGTCTAAATCGCAATGCTTTCCGAGCCATACCTGAAACAAACAAACAAAATATGTTACAGTGCTATAAAAACAGGTAGCTATTACCTAATTCCCTATTGACGAAGAATTAATTTCATCAGGCCGAGAAGCCTTATTAAGAATATGATATCTTATTAAACTGAATCCGGCAGCAAGCTCCATATCCGTTAATATATTTCGACAGATTATTATATCGAAGCTTCAAATAAGGTAAAAATAACAGAAAATATGGAATCAATAGGTGCTATAATACGGACAAGAAAGGATGAATAGATACGTATTATATCTCTTTTCATCCCTATCACATATTCGCTGTTCGCAGAAATAACCATCCGGAATACAAAATCGGACTAGTCGAAAATCCTATCACGTTGATAGAATTGATTAGGTACCTGATTTGTAGTGAAATATTTCCGTAACTTTTTGCCGAGATAAACCGTTAAAAGCGTATACGATATAATACTAGGTATCTGAGCCTCCCGGTTTCGCCCGTGAAATATTCTAACTTCCGTTGCTTTTCACACCGTTTAATCAATGTTAATTATTTTCATCCCACATACACTCTTAAGGGTAGATTTTTTTTATATATTACTGAACTAGCAGCTTATAAATTTAAATAAAAAAAGTTGGAATGCAGACGCCAAGGTTTTGATTAAAGAATTGGCTCCGGCTCGTATCTGGTGCAAAGGTTGGCCATTGCTATCCAGCGTGGCAATGCAGCCTGTGTAATAGGCACCTTGTACCGGATGCTGTTAGGGGCGGGTTAATTAATTAGTTTTAATCATAAATTAAATCGATTTAAGACTACTACTTTTGATCAAGTAAAAAGCTTATAAATACATGTCGTAATATAATATAAGCTGCTAGTTTAGAAAGCTATCTATATATAGCAGCATTATGTCATAATCCTGCTATATCGCGTTTGGCGAAAAATAGATGTTTCGCAGCAAATTGAAATCTAACAATCGCCTATAATAGATCGTTCAGATGACTAATTGTTACTCGAAAGACTAAGTAAAATGAATCTCTAAATAATTGCTTACTAGATAAAGTATTTACACAAAATAATATTATTATTTTGTGTAAATATTTTTACTGTACCTTATTAAGGTACAGAACGCAATCTCTCATGTACTTTTTTTCACACCTACCCTCTGCTACGCACATTCACGCACAAATCAGTATCGAAAACTACTATGAAAATCTATGACCCTCTCGAGTCTGTAAACTCAGTGAGCAGGGTCTGTAACTCTGTATGTGCGTAGCCTCAGCGAATTTAGTATGTTTTTTTATACCACTAAGGTGGCATACAAGTATACGGCCCACCAGAAAGACCGGTGGTCACCGCAGCCTATGAACGTTTGCAACACCAGAGGCGCCACACTCGCGCTGCCGACCCTATAAAAACCTTCTAAGGGTCCGTTCACACAGACCGGCTCGGAGAGCAGAGCAGATTCTTATCACGTTGAAAACAGAGCTTTTATTATTTGAAGTAAGGTTTATTCTTGCATGTGCACTGCTTTTGTCAGTAAGAATGCTTGAACGCGCTTGGTGTGAAATAATAAGAGGAGCTGACCGGCTCCGATCGCGTACTTTTCTCGTTCGCGCAGCCGTTCGGCTCCGATTTCCTGCTCTTTCTTGCTCGCGCAGCCGATCGGCTCCGATTGCGTGCTCTTTCCCGCTCGCGCAGCCGATCGGCTCCGATTGCGGGCGCGCTGCCCCACGCCGACCGCCATTTCGATAGCACAATTTAAACAGAACAGTTGTGTGCACTTATACGAAAACATGACTGATGAAAAATTAATATATTTCTTCATCGGAGCTATCTAAAACCATGTTCCGAAAAGCACCCGTTAACACCGAAAACAAAACTTGGAATACTGGTACTGCCTTTGTAGTGAATCGATGCACTCGATGAATCCGACCGGCTCCGAGCGCATCCGACCGGCTCCGAGCGCATCCGACCGGCTCCGAGCGCATCCGACCGGCTCCGAGCGCATCCGACCGGCTCCGAGCTCATCCGACCGGCTCCGAGCGCATCCGACCGGCTCCGAGCGCATCCTCTTTCAGCCGGTCTGTGTGAAATAGTTGGCGACTCCGCTCCGACCGACTCCGAGCGTATACGATCCGGTCTGTGTGAAAAGAAAAGTGCGCGCCGATGCTCTCCGAGCCGGTCTGTGTGAACGGACCCTAAGACCCCTTTTGAAGAACCCCATACTGTTAGGCGTTTGGGAAAACCGAGGCAGGGAAATCATGTAGGTTTCCAACTGTAATATTATCTAATTTGTGGTATTTATAAGCGCAAAAATTGAGATAGGAAATACAATTACTGTCATCGATACGAAGAAGGTTGGCATTTGAACAGAACCGACTCGTAATACAACATATTGGACGGGAAGACTAGCCTACTTTTTCAACCTAAATTAAATCAAAAACGACAAAGGAATATTTTTGCGGAAATCACTTTAGGTGGTGGCTAGAGTTCTTTTTGCACGAACCTTGAGATGTCTGTTTTAAATTTAATATTTGAGCGAATTCTTTTAGAGATATTTGTTCAGGTGAAGTTAATAATAAACTAGAAGCTAACTCAGTGTTCCGTAACCGATCATTGCCGTAAGCAACTTTCGCTCTGCGGCATAATCGGTATTTCGGTAATGATACCACCTTCGGTCTGCGGCGCTGAAGGTCCTGGGTTCGATTCCTGGGTCGGTCCAAATATTTGTGTGATTCACAAATTTAGAAATATAATAATACAAGTACCTATGTATATCAGTCGTCAAGATCCCATTAAACAAGCTTATATTAGCTTAATTTGGGCTAGATGATGTTGTGTGTGAATGTACGTGTAAATTATTCACTATGGCGGGTCGTTAGACGAGTGACCCCCACGTGATAACTTTTTGGCATTTAAATTACGAGTAAGCGTTTTCGTGCTTCGGAAGGTATGTAAAGCCGTTGGTCCCAGTTGTCTGTAACATGGCAGTGATGGCAGTGCTGTTAAACCAAGTAGGTTTTAGGAAAGATTTTATAAGTAGGTACTGCGATAAAGTGCGAGCCCACATCATTAATCCTTCCAAAAAACTTTTCTTTTTTTGATGAAAATTTAATGCATTGCAACACACACGTCATAGAAAAAGTTAGTCAGAATTAACAAGTAAGCTGTGAGATCGTTCTCACCAGACTGCCCCTCTCTAACACGTTTATTGTGAAAGTTCAATCCGATTGACGTTGTCAGTTTTGTTTTATTTTAAACTTTGAACAGATGATCCACGTGACCTAGTGACGTAGTTTAATGCAACAGAGTCACAGACTACAGACAAAGTCTCGACATAAGCCCCGCTGCACTCTATTTTATAGAGAGGGGCTAAAACCGGCCTACCAGAACCGAAAAGTCTTGGCCTGATTACACAATTCTACAAAAAGTTCGACATAGGTCACTCTAAGGATAATTTGACTATATTTCCCGATACTCTAGTATCTGACGAGGTCACATAGGTTTGGGCATGCAGCCAAATTGTGGCATTCTGTGACCTCAGACAGATTGGCTCCATCGGTAATGAGGAAATAACGTCTCCGATAGAATCAGTTATAGTCGAACTTCAAAATGGTCCTATAAATGTTATGATTATATGAAAAAGGACAACTTGACCTCCAGATGGGAACCCGTGACCTTTGCTTTTGAAGGGCAATGATGAAGCAACTGAGCTATACTTGCATTGACGTATAATTAAAAGGGTACCAGACGCCAAATTGTTAAAAGATATACATTTTAGCGTGCAAGAAAGAGAGAGATGCGATCGGTTTTTGTGCGCTTTTAACGAAATAAATTAATTATAAAAAAACTATAACCAATATGAAAAAAATGCTCTGGTGCAAATGAAGATATTACTATTGTCTTTTTTATAAGTATTTTATATTACAAAAACAACGTATAACATACGAGATCTAGCTTAAAATTTCACGAAATCGAGGTATTTTCAACACAAAAATCTATCGAGGATTTTATCAGTAATCGTGTTTCGAGCCTAGAGAGTTTTTAGTTCATGAACTGAAGTTGTCTGTGAGCAAATTTTAATTCAGCAGACCTCACGAGTCCTGAGATCTAGATCAAAGTAATAGTCTATTTGGCGTCATATGGACTCTTAAGACTAAACTTCTACAAAGTCTACGTCATGCACTGGGATATCCTTCCGAGGGCTTACCCGGGGTTCCCAACATAGGCTGTTGGGCGCAACGTGAGGTTTTTTAGTTGGTAGGAGTCCGGCATTGCATCCATGAGGATTTTCCCTTACGTTGAAAAAAAAAAAGTTTACGTCATGCATGAAAGGCATCCTGTGTACTTTGTGAAGATTGGATTCATTGATTTCATGTTTAATCGAAGCTGTACAAAACCATTGTGACCATCTCTAACGATCTCTGGCAATTATTTGTGGATAACATAAATATAGGTAAGAATATGTGTACAAGTCGAAAAACAATCAATCTTAAGCCTAGCAAAAGAAATCAGTAACAACAAAGTAATTTTGGAAATACATTTCTTTTTCTGGCTCAATAGAGCAGAAGTTAGTATTCTGTAAGTAAGGCAGTAGTCGCGTTAGACGTTATAAATACGCAGCTGATAGTGCGCAAACATTGCAATAAAATTCTTTTTTTATAAACGTCAAACTTTTTCTCGATATAACTCCGTAACCCGCACCGGATTGTATTCAGTGCTAATGTGCTAATGTGCCCAGAACTAACCAACCTTTACACCAGGTACAAGACGGACCGAGAGACACAAGTTTTTGCCCAATTTTTCTGCCTGTATCGGATACCATAAGGCAAAGTATGAATGGCGCTGTGTGAGAATGTCCCAAAATATAAATTTAGTTAATAATCATGACCACTCCATTACTCCATCCGTGACACTATGAGCTTAAAACATAATTTTAATAATCTATATATCCATATAATAAAATGATAGAAAAGTCAAATCTGTACATTGGAAATATTAAAAAAAAAACTCGCTGGGTGTTCAACATAAGATACCGAAGCCGAAAATATAGTTAAAAAATTTTTAGTCTGTTTGCTTTGCTTTGTTCGGAAGGATCTCCAAAAGTACTGAATAGATTTGGTTCAAATTTTTCACAAATATTACTTAGGGGTGGGGTCTTCAAATAGGCTTTATATTATCACGCTACATATCCTAGGGGCTAAGCAGAGAGCAATCAAATTGGCATATACGTACGAGTCGCGGGCAACAGCTATTATGAGGAATAAGCCTATTCTGTTTGCTTAAAATATGCGGCGAATCGTTAGCCTAATAGGAGCTACGAAGTTCCAAGCTCAAATTCAAAATTGGAAGACCGTTTCGTAACAATGTAACTAATCAAGCAGAAATAAAGTGTAATAGAAACTGAAACCTATTTCGAAATACAAAAGGTTGGAATATTATTTGGAAATCTACTAGGTATTGTATTAAAATTATAATATTAATAATGGTTAAAGGTCGCAGACAGGCGAGAGTGGAGTCTTTACAAGGAGTATTAAAAATATTGCGATTACTAGTGTAGTTAAAAAACCTGCAAAGTGCGAGTCACACGCGCGTACGGAGGGTTCCGTACACAGAAATCAGAAAACAGAATGAAAAAGAAATGTATTTCCAAAATCACATTCACATTCTTCTTTGATCTGTGGTTCCGTAGGTACCAAAAAAAACCTCAAAATTTATTGTTTTTCTTTTTCTATTTTTGTATGAAATTCACAGAATACATCTACTCACCAAGCTTCAACAGCATAGGACTTATAGTTTCGGAGAAAAGTGGCTGTGACATACGGACAGACATACAGACATGACGAATTTATAAGGGTTCCAATTTTTGCCATTTGGCTACGTACCCACATAAAACAGCTTTAAAAAGTGATTTTGCCAATAGATGGCTTTTTTTTAATTTTATTCTGCCAGCTGCAGAAAAAAATATTATACACAACCTGCTTATTACCTTTGCTTTTTCTAGCGTGAGGAAAATATCTACATGGAAGCTACGCCGGACTCCTACCGACTAAAAACCATACGTATCTTACCTAACAGCCTACGGGAGCCCCGGGTAAGCCCATGAATATTTTTTAAAACATTTTTTGTTATTTTTCAAATGTTTGTTTGATAAATAGGCCTCATCAAACTACTTGGTCTCTCTGAAATTCACAAAACACCAGTTTCAGACTCCAAGAAACTTGGTGCCAAAAACTCTTGGACATCTAAATTGCTAGACCGAATGTTGAATTGTGGTATTATACCCAAGATGGGTTCTTTACAACAATTACTGGCTATTTAGATAGCAAGTTCAAAGCTTTACGACCATACAATATGGCCGTTTCAATTCAGAGTAATAGTATTCCAATAATACCAAGGAACCCAAGTAAGTTCCCAACTCATATATTAAATTCTCTAAGAGCCTTTGTGTATGGATCCCACGTCCTCGTAAGCTTTCTAAAGAATCGGGTGCCATGTTTACAAAATGCAGAGGGATAAAAGACAGACTATTGATGGAATGACTGCAATTTTAATAAAAAAAGAAACGACCGTGTGCGAGTCGGATCATCGGATGTAAAAAAACACTGCAGTAAAAAATTGGGTATGGGCCTTACTTTAAAAGTAGGAACATTTTGGTGACTCAAAGTGACAAACAAGATTGTAAGCATCTTTAAAACGTAGGGATATCCTCTTTGCCCATCTAAAAAATATTCAACGCGTCAAAAAATTTTCACTTCAAAAACCATTTTTTTCACAAGAATACGAAAACGCCTAAATCCAATTAGGGCGAGGCCGCACTTGCGGTTATCGCGGCGGTTTCTAACCTCAAAACGTCAAAACATTGACTTGATTTCATTGAATTTGACAGTTTGATGACATTTTGAGGTTAGAAACCGCCGCGGAAAAACGCAAATGCGGCCTCGCACTTAGGACAGCAGTAATCATACCTGCCAGTATCTCGTTTCACGGAACAAAGAGACGCAAAAGTGACGCTGGCATAGAGCAACGTGACCAGTACAAGGGGAAACATAGATGTCTGTCATATAATATGTTGCGGAGTGAAATCGTATTCATATACACCACTACATAATCAATCAGCTGTCATCATGGAACTTGCACAAAACAATTAAAACAATAAACTTATAATTTCAGACACACACATACACATTTCTTAATCCTTTCGGAGCCCGCTTTGACAGAAGAGACACTCTCAATAAAGCGCCTTCCCTCCCGATAAAAGTTGTAGATCGTGTTGCTCTATGGACGTTGGCTTTTCTTTACACTTTTTTTTTGTTATTTTTCCTGTCTATCTCCTGTTTGACGTTCTTTTTTTAAAAGTGACCATGGAAATGTCGTGGAATAATGACTTTGAATATTTTTGTATTTCGAATATTGTTCTGAGCATTTTGTTGGTTTTATTGTGAGTGAAAAATTATTGTGCTTTTTGTGAACGTGTAATCGTATTCTGCTTGTTTTGTGACACTCGATTTGCCGTTTACAGGGTACATTTTGTATCTCTTATCAATGAAAACTATATAGTCCAGTCATTACGTCGAAAAAATCGGGCTAGAAATGCAAATGAACCGAGAAAGCCAAATTTTGGATATTACGTGGGGAGGGGCTAGAAAAGCTTAAGTTCAAATTGTCGACCAAAATAACCTGGTGGGTTTTCCGCCATCTTGAAAAAAGGGTTATATTCAGTTTTTTCATCATAATTCGGTTCCCCGTTGAGATACGAAAATTTTAATGATAAGTTTTTTGTTGCTTTGCAACAAGCTACTAGTCTACCCCTTGTAGACTAGTAGCTTGACATTTACAATTACTTACATGCCCTCCTATCATATAGCAATAGTCCTTTAATATTAAATCATTTGCTAATGCCCGCTGTTTCACCCGGCAGTGAAGGTCAGCCACGGTGACTATTTTTCACAGGAAACGTATTATTTATTACTTAGGTAAGTACTTAATTTATTTTAATACAGGTTATGAGGTAAGTATACCTAGGTCCAACAGTCTACTTATTACCACGTCTTTTGTAATATGGTATGGGATAATTAAATGGTCTAAGAATATATGCAATTCGTCGAAAGGTGAGTAAGCATTTTGTGAAATTCCAAACTCCAGAATACAAAATCCCAAAATTAAATATTGAGTCCTTGGGATAGCGGCGCACATATAAAATTCCGTTTACCCTCAGTTTTCACATTAAAATTATATTATGCGCGAAAAGGACCCAAAAGTGTTAATTTTAAAGACAAGTGCATTTCCTCCCTTGTCATCTATTTGTTTTAGCCCCTCTCGATAAAATTGACTGCTGAGGGGCTTATGGCGAGACTTTGTCTGTAGCTGTGACTCTGTCGCATTGAATTACGTCACTCTCACTAGGTCACATGGATTATCTGTTCCAAGTTTGAAATAAAACAAAAATGACAACGATTGAACTTTCACAATAAACGTGTTAGAGAGGGGCAGTCTGGTGAGAACGATCTCACGGCTATATCCAAAAAATATGTATACAAAAAACAATATAGTCCAGTCATTACGTCGAAAAAATCGGGCTAGAAATGCAAATGAACCGAGAAAGCCAAATTTTGGATATTACGTGGGGAGGGGCTAGAAAAGCTTAAATTCAAATTGTCGACCAAAATAACCTGGTGGGTTTTCCGCCATCTTGAAAAAAGGGTTGTATTCAGTTTTTTCATCATAATTCGGTTCCCCGTTGAGATACGAAAATTTTAATGAAAAGTTTTTTGTTGCTTTTTGTACGATCTACAATTAAGGTCTACACATTTTTCACGTATCGATCACCGTTATTGAAATAGCCATAAATTTGGGGAGAAAAAATTGTTTTTAGCTATTTCCTTCTTTCTCGTGAAAGATATCGAAAAATGTCCAGAATGAAAATTGGTGAGCGTGTTAAGACCTACAAATTCGTTTTTTTAATTTTTTATTTTCGATAAGAATTACGACCTCTAGCGCGGCGCAGTCAGTAAGACTGTGCCCGGTTTTGATTTAGCCGCTCGCACGGTTGTATCCAAACGTCAAAATGGATGAATGGTTGTTTCACAATAAACGTGTTAGAGAGGGGCAGTCTGGTGAGAACGATCTCACGGCTATATCCAAAAAATATGTATACAAAAATCTATTTAAGAGAACTCCTAAAACGATTAGAATTACTTAATTTAATTTAATGTTTACATTAAAATAATAGTACCGTTGAATATTCATATTATTTGAATATTAATGTTCCGTTTAAACGTAATTCCACTTGAATATTACAATTATATTCATATTTGCACCAAACTGAGGTAAAGTTTGTTATTGTTTTGTTTACAATGCTGCTGCTATGATGTATTCTGTTTCAAGAAAACCTTAACATGATGAAGGAGTGTACCTACTATATATTATTATCATAGTACCTACACTTCTTCATCAGGGTCTATAATATATATTTCAAAAAGGGTCTGAAAGTGGCAGCTTGGATTCGGCTTTCCACACACTAGCGGAGTGTTCATGCTTAGCGTGTGCACAGCAGTGTCAAGACCTCGTTGCGGGCCTGAGAGTGAACATACTCACTCTGGAGACCATGGTGAGAGCCATGGTCTCCAGTGGGAGAAAGTGGGATCCCGCTGCATCTTACTGCGAGCAGGTCATGTTTTCGAAAGTGGCGCCGCGGCAGCGGGGAGAGCGCGGGAGAGAAATTTTCCTCTCCCGCGCTGCGGACGACGGCAGGGCCGTCGCGGGCCGCTATACGCCCAGGATTACCGGCCCCCATGACCGAGGGCTTGAGAATGGCAGGGATGGCTGCTCGCCGTTCTTACAGAAGCAGGCCATGATGGTGGCGTGTCTCCTCACCACTCGAAGAAGTGGGATAGCACACAATTCCCCCTCCGCCCCAAGAAGTGGGATAAAACCCGAAACCCACAGGAGAGGCCGTGATGGCGGTCAAAGTCTGTGTCAGGAGAGCCCTAGGGTCATCCTTCCGAGGGCATACCCGTGACTCCCGGCGATAGGTAATCTGTGTACGTAGTAACTATTTAGTAATCTGTGGCGATAGGCAGATGGAAGGTCACCGTGTGGTTTTAGTCAGTTGAAGTCCGGCATAGCATCCATGAGGATTTCCACACGAAAAGAAGAAAAAAGGTCTGACAGTAAGAAAAGATATTACGTATCCTTTCTTACTAATATCTAATATTGTAATACGAAAGTTAGTGTGTGTGGATATCTGGATGTTTGTTTGGTACTTCTTCGACACTCAAACGGCTGAAGGAATCTGGCTAAAATTCCGTACAGAAATAGGCTACTTTTGATGCCGGCAATAATGGGAACCGGCAACGAAAAAGAAATTTCACGACGAGTTTTGAGTCAATTCTAACTCCCAAAAACACAAATATAAACAAAAACTACACCTGCACTTCGTGTTTGTATTTCGCCAGCGCGGTATCATAATAATACATTTGTTGGTGCAAACACCTCAACGTTTCTAACCCACAAAGCAGTTCTTATCTAAGTTTGTCGCCGGCTGAAGCTTGCATAAAGAGGAACGCCTGTCGTTCAACAAATGGAATAGGTATATACTTTACACGACTTGTTCGCTAAATCAACTGAATAAACCGCTTTATTTTGAGGTATGTCTGTGTATTTTATGTGCCTTTTGCGCTGAAAGCTTTTTGGGTTCACCTGTACACGGTTATACAAAATGTATACGGTATATTATATAATTATGTACTGTGAAGCTGGTTACACATATTGGAAATGTGGATATGTTATTGTTTTAGTATTTCCAGAATGCGGCATCATAATAATACATTTGTTTGTGGAAACATCTCAACATTTCTAGCCCACAAAGCAGGTTATACTCGTATCTAAGTTTGTCACTGGCTGAAGCTTGCACAAAGAGGAACGCCTGTCGCTCAACTAAACGGAATATACACTTTACTACCCGTTAGCTGTAAGTTTGCCGGTCCCATACTCTTAGTTAGCGGCAAGCTAAGAGCGAACAGGCTATACACTACTTGTTCGCTGAATCAAGTAAATAAACCGCTTTATTTTGAGGTATGGCTGTGTATTTTATGTGCCTTTTGAGTTGAAAGCTTTTTGGGTTCACCTGTGCACGGTTATACCAAATTTAAGTATACGGTATGTATTATATAATTTGAAGTTGGTAGGTAACACACTGTGAAAAAGTGGTTGAGTTATTGTTTTAGTATTTCAAGAATGCGGCATCATAATAATACATTTGTTTGTGGAAACATCTCAACATTTCTAACCCGCAAAGCAGTTCATATCTAAGCTTGTCACCGGCTAAAAGCTTGCATAAAGAGGAACGCCTGTCGCTAAACGGAAACTAAACGGAATATTCACTTTACTACACGTTCGCTGTAAGTTTGCCGGACGCCACCCATACCACAGATTAATAAATAGTTACTATGCATACTCCGCCTCTACAACAGCCAGCGGCAAACTAAGAGCAAACGGGCTATACACGACTTGTTCGCTAAATCAACTGAATAAACCGCTTTATTTTGAGGTATGGCTGTGTATTTTATGTGCCTTTTGAGTTGAAAGCTTTTTGGGTTCACCTGTGTACAGTTGTATGCTGTGAAGTTGGTTAAATTTACATTAGGTACATTTTGAAGAGGTGTGTGTATTTTGTTCACTCTATCTACCCATTTGGTAATATATACTTGATTGTATGATGTGAGATCTTGACTAGTGAGAAGTGTAAAATAAAATAATTTGCCCATGGAGTAAAGTAAGTCTGAGCGAAATAGTCGATGAGATGAGGGAGGATTGAAAATTTTCAAGAGGAGGTAGGTAACCGCAGTCTGTTCCTATTCGTTTAAAACACGACAATATAATTATAATGTTGTAAACCTCCATAAGCTACAGTCTCACATACAGTACTTTAGTCCTGGGGTCATCCATTCGAGAGCTTACCCGGGGCTCCCACCCGTAGGCTGTTAGGTGGTCAGGTCGAAAACGTGTGGTTTTTAGTCGGTAGGAGTTCGGCATTAGCATTCCTGTAGAATTTTCCTGACGGTAAAAAAAATGACAAAAAGGCTTGTCAACCTAAGAAATGTCATGAAAAGCACTTTATTAAGTATAAATGTATTTTATAAATGCGAAAGTTTGTGAGTGTGGACGTTTGTTACTCTTTCACGCTCAAACGGATAAACGGATCGGGCTGAAATTTGATACAGATGTACATTATATGCATTATATTACACGGGAAGCGGGAATTTTTACGCAGGCGAAGCTGCGGGCATCAGCTAGTTATTAATATTTCCGATCTACAATTAAAGCACTTTTTCCTATTATTGACCAGTTTATTACAGAGACTGGATATAGGTACGTACATATTGCACAAGTATTGTTATAAATAATCAAATATGGCCATATCTCAAACAGTTCCACGATCTTATCTGCAAATCCAGCAACAATTTTATTATAGGTAGGCTCGCAATAAATTCCAGATTGATAAATAGCTCGGAGAGAAAGCTGACGGAATCGAGTCTCAAAAGATGACAAACAGCTTCCTTCTAGAATGATTTATGTTCCACGCACCGTTTATTAATATTGTTGGAATATGGTATTCACTTACCTAATAGCAAACTATTATAATAATTTACTAGCTGACCCTCGCAACTTCGTTTACGTCACATAATGTGCATGAAAGGGGAGGCAATTCTTCATCAGATTCGTAAAGCACCGTGTGAAACGGCACTGTTGGCTTAATCATAAAAGAGCTTAAAGATTAAGGCTTTTCTAAAACAATTCAGTTCACGCCTTCGGCGCGGACTGAATTATTTTACAACAGCCTCAATAATTAAGCTCTTTTATGATTAAGCCAACACGCCGTTTAGATTTACCCTCTCATTCAAAGGAACCCTTGAATTCTAAGTTTGGCGAAAGTTGAGATGCCTCTAATTTCTGAACTACAAACTCCTTAATCTTGAAACTTAAGTCGAAAATTCCTTAAAGTACTCCCTTTCCAATACTGAAAAAATATTTGTAATCGCATCACGCGTTGAGAAATGACAACTGTAAAACCATTTTATCTTTCATCCCCTCTCCCGCAGGAACCGCGCAAAACTTCGGGCTCAAAAGTATCCTAGAACCTTCCTCGGACTATAAGCTCGGTAAGTACCAAGTATCATTCAAATCGGTTCAGTCGTTTCGGCGTGATACTTATTCGGGATACAGACAGACAGACAGACATGAAAAGTTCAAATTACATTTTCGGCTTCAATATCGATTAGAGAACGCCCTCCAATTAAAATTTTCAAAATTTCTTCCATGTACAGACTCTCGACCCTCAACAGTTTTATTATATGTATAGATTATTATTTTTGCCGGCAGTACACGAGAGCTTTACAACAAAATTTTGCTAAGTGAATACGTTTTGAAAATAGTCATTCGGTATGTCTTTAGTAAAAAACTATTACAAGCAGGCATTTCTATTAATGTGAACATTAACATCTAGACTTTGGTAAAGAGATAGGTTATACTCGTACATACTTATACCTAGTTTACTTTAATACTAAGTGCCCGGTGATCATGGAATCAATATCTCGCGAAGTCGCGAAGATCCACTGATTTATTCATCAGGCCGGTAAGGCTGCCTTTAAAGCATTGCTCCGAGGCATTGTTGATCGAAGCTCCATGATCAACCATCCTGACAGACGCGAGCTCGTTCTGAAGTTTCCAATATTTTTCACCTTTGCAACACTTTTCAATATTACGCCAGTAAGTGTTATTCAGGTCAATCTCTTTACGCTATAGGTACTAAGCCAGGTGGCGAAAACCTATATTTTCTTGTAAAGCAATAAAAATGTCGACTTAGCGATCGTCTGCATTCAGCTGCAAATCTCACTGAGCGCATACAGAATATGTAATCAAGTACAACAGGCTGCAGAGTTCTTGCTTTTAGAGATTAGAAAGCTTTCTGCTTATAAACAGAATATTTAAAGAAAATATCTGAGCCGTACCACAGATTACTAAATACTTACTACGGCCGTACGCAATAATACGTCTATAGGTACTTACCTATTATCTTGAGCAGTAGTTCAACAACAGAGAGCGATCATCTCGTGATCTTCAAATTTCTCGCTTGTAAAACCTGAAGTAAGTCATCTTGTTACGACGTCAAAAGACGACTGATTGGTTTTGCCAATATTTTCGCGGCTAGGCTAAGGAAAAGGAAACAACTAGACACAGACTTGTTTCCCATATAATCGGATGGTCGTGCAGCGATCTTATGAAGATGAGATCTTATGAACGAACTCTCTTAACGCTAATCATATGATGCGAGATTTCTAATTAAAAAGTTTAGAAATACTTTTTTTATAATAACATCGTTATTCCCGTGTTTGATCAGTTAGAAAACGAAGACAGAGAAACCAAATATTTAATTGTGCTTCTTATTATCTAACATATTTAGATCAGGATAATTATAATAAATCAATTCAACAACTAACACACGACCAAATAATTACACATGACTAATGAACACCGTCTGCTCCAGTATCTTCGATCCATTAATATTACAAATTAATCTGCGAATGGACAAAGAAATCTCATTTATTCCAAAGAAAAGGTCGCCATGATAAGCTGGAGCACAACAGTGACGTCACGATAGACTGCCAGCTTTTATACCTATGGAATATTCTCATTGTTTTTGGTTTGTATTATTGATGCAATTCTTAAGGGCTATACTTTATTACTGTGTCTTACCGACCACATACACGTACAATATTATTGACTCAATAATATTGCCACAATGTTTATTTTCCATCCGAATATAGTCTGTTCAAACCTCAATATTACCCATACACGGTCAATTTATTGCTATACTGATCAATATTATTGTACGTGTATGGGGCCGGTTAGACGAGTTATCAACAATCCCGAGGTATAGAGCCCCTTCTGAATAGGAGACACTTTGTTTACATATGTACGTGTTCTACCACCAGTATCTACTATGATCTTAGATCATCTAACCACAGGATGCGCCTTACTTAAGCATTGTTTTCTGCCAAGCCAATAGACCATTTCGTCTGCTTACTGGTAAAACATAATAAATGCATTTTTTATTTAAAATGACTTATGTATGCATATACATGTAATTTTCGATGCTCTATCTACTGGCAAAACAAAATAACTGCTAGGACCGTTTAATACAAAGATACCTTAGTTAACAATATGATAAACAACAATGAAATAGTAATAATCATTCAGATAAACAGAGGTAAATCACCTTAACATCGAATTAAAACTAAACAGCACAAGTAAATGACAATATTTCACTGTATGATTTTTTCGATGTAGAAAGATGTAGTATTTACGTTCCCATGAACTTTAAGCTAAAATAAGTTAAATGCATTTATTTACGATCATAGTTACATAATGTATTTAAATTCCTACAAGTAAAATGAGATAAATGCAGAGTTTTACCCAAATTACTGAGCATTTATGGCAAATAAAGGTATCTATTATATCTGATTTTTTCAATTACAGGTAAAACCAGTTAAGTGCATGACCTAGGACAATAATAACTGATTTATTGCCTGATTTTCCGAAGAAAGTGTTGCTGTAATTTAAATGAGATACAGTTGAATATTTCATTTATCATTTGGCATTAAAGAATTTAAAAAAAAATCTTAATGATAGTTTTAAAGCGATGAAACTTTCAAAGCTTATAATCTCAGTTCAAGGAAATGTGCAGTTAACATATTTTACCAGTAAGCAGACGATTTGGTCTTTTGGCTTTATAAAAAGCACTGTACATCAGTACATCATTTTATATGATTAAACTAGTACATTTCATTGTAGTTGACTGTACAATAAAAATTAACGTGTTTGTCGATTAATACATTTTTAAATATAATGAAATTTTATATGTCTTTGTGTTTCCCCCTTCACCCGCTATGAAATCTAGCAGAATATTTTTGTATGCGGTGGTTCGCAAAGGCTAGTCCCGTGATATATGGTCTAAGACTATGATTTGTGCTCTGCGGAATTGTTTGATATGATTCCCACGGTTACATTGTATCATCTTCCTCAAACTTAAGAGTCCAGAGCACGCGTGCACGGATTGGATTAGCACGGTTAGGTTTGATAGGGGCTTTCTTCCACTCACGCTTAGGTAGTAAAATGAACTCATTACCTCTGTTTCCACAAATGCCTACAAAATGGAGTTCTTCAAAAGAGATCTACTGCAGGGTCGGCAGCGCGAGCATAGCACCTCTCTGGTGTTAGAGGCCCCATACACCTACAATACTATAGACCAATTTTTTTTTTCAATATTCTTAATCACCATCTTTTGAATACACACCTTCCATAATATTGACTCAATAACATTGCTTCAATATTTTTATTTCTGTCCGAGTATATACTCGACAGACAATTATGTCTGACGAAGAAAAGTAAATTCCAAATTCGAAATTCCGATATCCGACAAAAAAATATTGATCAATATTACGCCTACACGGTGCGAAAAAAAAAATTGATCAACAAAATTAAAGCTCCGTCAAACTTTTGTTTAGTGATTGTTTGACCGTGTAGGGGTCAACTTATTGAACAATAATTTATATTGATCAATATTATTGTCCGTGTATGGGGCCTCTTACAAACGTCCATAGGCTATGGTGACCGCTACCCGTCAGGCTTGTTTCAACACAAGATAGGCTCACCACCTTTTACGTGAGACAAAAAGCAACTGGTCTAATGAAAGTGTATAACAAGTCTCTGTCTGACCCTTTGGAGACGGAGGCGTGACCAACGTATGTATGTATTATAATGCTATTTAAAGAAACACCTCGCAAGAAGTAATCAACCAAACTATTTCTATGTATAATATGTATGTATTTAAAAGTATATAAGTATTAATATCCGTGGTCTGATACCCATAACACAAGCAGGTTATTCCTAGCTTACTTTGGGATCAGATAGCGTTGTGTGAGATGTCCGTGAATATTTATTTTATTTTTATTTATTTATTTTATCAGATTTATGAGCTACTGAAAACTTACATTAGAAACTCTTCTTCAACAAGGCTAATAGATATTAGGCTAACAAAGGACACGTAGAGTTACGCAGTCGGTTCCGGGTTCGATGCCGTGTCGAACACGTCTACCGAATTGTTAAGCGCTCGTTGTTTATGTAAGATACAATACGTAAGGATTACACGGTTAGGAAGTGTGTCTAATGTACTAGCAGGTAATTAATGTCTTTTTTTGCGGTGCCGTTGTGTTTATTTTTGTACTAAATTAGGTTTGTAATATTCATGTGCCGGTCGTCTGCTAATGCAATGTTATTGTTATTGTCCTTCTAAATCTTAGTGTATTCGCAGTAATAATACATACATTTGTCTGCCAAAACTCTTCTCTCAATATCCTGGTCACACTTTTCATCTCTCGTAAATTTTGAACCCAAGTATATTTTTGCTAAGTTCACACTGGCTGTTTGGAAAGCCGCATGGCCGCAGCATTTTTTTAATTTTTTTTTTCACAAATCTCTTCACTATCACAGTTCTATTTTTAAAGTTCATTCCGGCCCTTGGGTGGGAAGTAATTTGTATGAGTTTTTCCCTCCCTAGGGAGGGAAACAGCATTTTCCACCCAATAGTCAGATCAAGAAAACACTATTTTCCGAGTATGAGAAATGAAAAATTCTTTCACCTGTTCCACTCTTTGCCCTTCGATATAATAGGGCAATTCGTCATACATTCCTCTCTTTTAAAAAGCATTACTTTGGTCTTGTTTACATTCACTTTCATTCCTTTATTCCTCTATCTTTATGCGCCCCATGCATAATTTCAACCATAAAAAAATATTATTTTATTTAGTTTTATCAGGTTGCGCCCTTTTAATATTTATTTTTTTAAACATCAGATTAATATTTATACTTCGGTTCTTTGCCAGCTGTAGCTGTTTTAGATGATCGACATAGTTTGGGATCGACTGCCAACTGACCTCTCAACCCTTGAGCCAATGCATTAGAATAGAATAGAATAGAAATATTCTTTATTGTACACCAATTTAGAATTACATGACATACGGAAAACATGTTTTAAAAATGTACAACGGCATTGTTACATTTTGAAAAATTTCACTTGTACTGTTCCACGATATTTAAGTATAATTGTAATACCTAACAGGTTCGCCTTTCGGCATTCTCAAAGGCTTTAAGTTGTTTTAATTATTTTAATGCAGGTATACTAAGAGACAAGGTTGCCAGTTTTCAAATTTACCCCCACGCAACACACAAGTGAAGTTTTTCAAATGTGTAGCAAGTTCCATCATGTGCCATCAATGAACAGTATCAATATAATCAGTGGTTTGTAAGTTAGTCTGCAGGCGCACCGCTGGTATTTGGATCGCTTGGGGCCTGGAGCTCTTGGCAGGGTCCATCCCTTACAGTAACACCCTAATCGAAAAACACAGGGAAGGGGAGCGGGAAGACGAAGACGCTTCTGTCCCATGAACTTGAAGAATGCTCAATGATCAGCGAGTTTGAAGTAGGTAAGAACTTTCCTCAAACATGTCCCAACAGTAATAGTAAGTATATCTTCATCGCAATGATCTTCCAACATTGTTGATCAAAGTCAAGCCGTTTTGGGAAGCACCATATAAATTTACAGAAAAAAACTGACCATGTAAGGCGAAAGTTTGCAACTATCAAACACATTTTGGCGTCGCCCATACTCAGAACATTTTATCATCGCTAACTTTATATGAAAGTCCATATATACTCACTGTGACCAACAATATAAATGGTTTATGTGTGTGTTTGTTACAGAGATACAATACATCATGATATTTACCAAACTTCACGCGAATATCGTACACATTATGATAGAAATTGCAATATTATTCGGCAAATTTTCAATGCTACACTGTCATTTAAGTTAATGTGAAATCGTTTGCGATGTTCGAAATAAATTTGATACTTTTGTGCAAGTAATATAATTTTCTTGTCATGTTACAGAAAAATTATCGAAATTGTTATTTTATAAAAGTGTATTCTATTTCAATTCACGGGCAGAGAAGCAAAGTCAAAATTATAAAGACGAATAAGATTAGATATAGAAGTGGCACCGTAGCTCATAAATGATGAATCCGTTTGGATATTTGTGGATATTTTAAATATTTGTGGACATTTTCAGACAACATCATCTAGCCAAAATTAAGCCAATACAAGCTTGTGCTATGGGATCTAGACAACTGGTAGACATAGTTCTTAAATATTTCTAAATACATACATTTTATACATAGAAAACACCCAAATTCCGAAAGAAACATTTGACTCAGAAACAGGAATCGAACCCAGGAGCGAGTCGGAATCGAACCAGGCGGTATCACTACCGACTGCGCCACAGAAGCAGTTACGTCGTATAAATTACGGTTTTATTTATTTCAAAGCAGATTTTATAGCACTGCTTATAAGACATTATTTTATCAAAATTGGATTAGCTATCTACTTTTCAAAAGATTTGTACCTATATCGGTTTTTTTTTTAATTTGAAGGTAGAATTTTTTTTAATTGACATACAAAACCGATGCACTAATTGACCTACATTACATCTCGAGCTGCACCAATCTCTGTTAATTGGAGGTGCTTAATTAACGAAAGCCGATTGAGAGGTCGTATAGCAGTTATAATTTGATGACAGCAAACAGGTGTATCTCTTTGAATGATTAAATATCTATATTTATAGTGTAAACTGCAAAAAGTAAGAAAATCTTATTGGAAAATAAATGGTAATATTCCATAAACAACTACATCTCATGTTTAGAAAAGACAAAACATGAGACAAAAAACATTTCACCAGTAATTATTTATGGGATATTTTTAAATGCACATCTGTTTAATTTTTCTGCACACTAGGTAACTCCACTAATTTACTGAATGCATTTTGTTCGAAAAAAGGGAATAAACAGATATTGATTTAAATACATGCCATTATTTATTACTAGTGAATATAATAATATTTAATTTTCTTCAATTCTTCTTCTTATTTAAGGTCATAATAAGGCGATTCATTTAAATCAAAGATTTCATCTAATGATCAATGTTTTCGAGAGCACAGTCTCAGGCATAAGAGCAGGGCAGATGTGTCCCCCTCATGCAGTGTGGAGAAAATGCTCGCTAGCTTTGTTGAATGAAAAGCTATACCGCCACCCTTTCCTTTTCACACCTTTTACAATATCGGGTACTTCAAGCGCAGCGTCGTAACACAAATTAGAGATAGTACAGATGGAAAACACATGTATGTACTTTTTTTCACACCTACCCTCTGCTACACACACTCGCGCACAAATCAGTATCGAAAATTCGGTTGAGACCGCCTGACCTCGTGTCTGTGAATGAGTTGTCTATGTGTGCGTGGCCTCAGCGAATTTAGTATGTAGGTTTCCATCTGTACTATCTCTAATTTGTGGTCGTAACCAAATTAAGGGCCACTGCCCAGTTTTGTGGACTGTGAGAATGGCCCTCAAATTGCTAGATACCACAGATAAAACGATAACTGGCGATCTAAATACACAAGTGCTTACGATAAGCTAGCCAAGAAAATTAATGAACTATAATCGCCACACAGACAACCATGAACGCAATATCTTTCAATGAACAGTTACAATCGATTTTAACGTTTTTCGATACCATCGCTATAATCGATGCTGCACTATTGATATAACTAAAAGCGGCATCGTAATCACGATGTAATCGATGCGTGCACAGACCGTTTTGGCTTGATTCATCGATTGTAGCGATTCCGATGCGTGTCACTGGCTCGATTACAGATGAAGGGAATTTATTTACAGTGCGTGAGCTGAGAGATGAGTTGACTTATAAATAAATATTGGTCGATGAATTTGACGTTTAATTTCTTGTTTAAGTAAAACTTCTTTAGGCGCGACTAGGGAGTAACTCAGATTTTTTTTCTGACGGAAACCACGTTTCCGCTGTTCAAAATTCGAATGAATGATATCAAATAATATTAATATAACATTTGATGCCGTCAATGGCAAAGAAGTGTTACTTAAATCGCGCGTAAAGGTTACACGCACACACTTTTTTTATTGTTTCTTTGAGAGTACCTTTTTTACGTGTGGTAATGATCATGGATGCGCTTTAAGAGTGCTTTCGCTTCGTTCAAACGTTTATAAACATTTAATAACCTGTTGTGTGGGAGCTATTGAAAGAATTGTATCGCAACTCGTTTAGAAACTTTAAGGCACATCTAAATATTAAAAACATTGCAAGTACACCTAGCATCTAACATACATACAGATATTAAAACCTTTGTCCCCAAATCGGTAAGCATAATATACTCCCACATTTCACTATTTTCAAGCCGCTCATAAGGCCTTCAACTTGGCTCAAAGACTGCAATGTAATTGTCAACCGGAACCAACGACTTAACGTAAAGTTATTGTTACTTTTGCTACCAGATATCATCGCTTAGTTGTGCTTATTGCTTCCTCATTTCCATAAATATTTAAAAGCAAGTCTTCAACCATGTATAACGAGCAATACTAATTACAAAAAGTAAAAGTGTTGACAATACGCGTAAAATACGCGATGACTGCGTAAATAAATTAAACACGCTGTACCTGTGTCGCGTTTGTCAAAATGGCAAGTAATAACTTTCCCTGAATTTGTGATAAGCTAAATAGTACCTTTTTTCTTAGGGAATAAGGTACAGAATAAATTAACAGATGATTTGTTATGCAAGGGTTGTCACTTGCTTCACAAGTCCGGAAGATTTGTGACATATTTTTTTGTATTCTTTTTTCCTTTCTTTTTATGTGCTTAATCTTTATCAGCCAGAAGACTCTGCTTAAAATTGTGGGATACGCTTATTATAATTCTAGCTATTGCAAGCACAGGTTGTAAAGTTTCCCGTACCTACCCTTTTCCCAAAGGAACTGTTTCTCGGGATGAATATATGTTAATAACGGGTATCGGCGATCTGAATATCAAATTTCTGTAAAATTCGTTCAAGGGTGAGCTTCATTGAATAACAAACTTTCAAAATATTCACAAACTTATAATACCAATCAGTAGAAGGAGCAGGATTTTAGCCACTGTCATCGTCATTGCTTAAATAAAGGGGAAAGTTTTCACAATAGTTGGACGTTTTGAAGTGAGGGACAATTACTGGGTCACATAAGTTATTTGTGAAGTTTTATTTTTATTTTGGAATACTGTCACACGACGTCAACTAGCCCTATTAAGCTCATTTAAGCTTGTACTATGGGATCTGAAAGACCACTGATGAACATCTTGTAATAAAATATAAATTTTCGTGTCACGTTGCTGCACGCAAAGAACTCTTGAATTTCTTAACGATTTTCACGTTTTTTTAATGTGTATATTTGTGGCGTGCATAAACAAACTGCACGGCACAGCTAGTACCTACCAATATATTTCTAAATACAAACTGTCAAAAGACCTGTTGCGGATCACACAATTAATTGTTTCGACTCGGAATTCAAACCTCAAAGAGGCAGAAATACGATCAGATATCGGTCACCTGTTTACAACAACCTGATATTTACTCAGATTGGAGTTACCTACAGTTTGTCGTACCTTTGTGAACACAGACAAGGTGCCAATTACTTTTAATTAACATCAAAAGCTGTAAACATTTAAGAGGCAGTAATTACTTAAAAGTTGTGCTAAAAGGCTCGTCATCAGATTACAGATGGAGACAAACCAAGTAACGATAATGGATTTGACAACAAACGCCTGTGCTTTAAATGAAAAGCTTTTTAAAAAACATTCTTTATTACACTAGTCCAAACATACGAGACTGCAATAGTCGGGAGTCATTAAATTATCTCGATTTAGCATTCTATCGAATAGGATCCCAATTCCCAACTATACAGTCAATAATTATGTACATACTGAACTTGTTTCCTTTTCAGTTTATTTAATATGCAGTCGGGTTTTTCATTAGGTATTTTTTATACTTAGCTCACCGGAATGACGTCACTCGCGAGATGGAAAGCCATGGCGATGTGCAGCGAGTTGAGGGTCACTGTCACAGTTCGCAAGACTATTGACAGTGACCCTCAATTTGGCGGCACAATGATGTACCTTCACGTTCCGCTTGAAGAAGCCAAGGCGTTAAGAGGAGGGAAACACCGCTGCGCTGGCAGTGTTCCAAGTTTCAATGGTTCGATAGAGAAACGATATCGTGAATGAAGTGTGTCTGGCACGCGTTTTTCGTATCGAAAAGAAAAGGGTGGAGTGTGGAGCTATGTTAAAATAAAATTGACAACAAAATTAAATAATAAAAACTCGAGAATGTGTAAGATAAGGACTGTGCTGTGTTGTTTTTATACGCCTTTCATTTGTACAGGCAGGTACAGGAAATGAATTCCCAGAACGCTAGTGTAGAAAGTTTTTTTTTTTAATATCGTTTATTGGCAACTGCTTTAGAAAGGTAGCCCTGATATAACTCTTTTTTTTTATTATAATGGGAATCGTAATAAATACTTTTTATGTAGAAGACAAAAAAAATCCGAGCGTTTATTGTAAAGAATAAAAAAATCTACAAAGGATATTTGGGCATTCGAATAGCAGAAACGGCTTATCTCGATGACAACTTCATTGCCCGCATAGCGAAGCATATTTCGCGAAAATAAAATACCCGTTTGTAAAACAGAGATAAGTAAAAATATGTAGCGAATAGTTTATTCATATTTATTTTCTGAGGCAACGTCAAATAAACATGAAAGAAACGGTATCCGTCGAGTTATCGGTTCTATAAAATTCATGCAATATTTTCACGAATTGATCGAACTGTTTAAAGGCGAAACGAGTTTATAAACGATTCTTGAGTTCATTTTAGGATTGATTCATACAAAAGTAAAGATTGGAATCAAAATTTGAATGATGACATTATGTACGGACATGGGCAAGGCCATAAATAGAATAGAATTTAGGTTAGATTGTGCACGTATGAATGTGGTCCTTTCAAAGTATATATAACTAGCGGTACCCTGCCACGCTTCGCTGTGACTTTTTTATGGTGGTTTTATGTACCTATGAAAAATAAGTAACAAACTAAATGATGGGTACCTTTTAAAAAAAATGTGTGCATGTACTATTGTACACACGTAAGAAGTGAAACTTCTGCATGACCTTATTTTTCGAAAGAAATATCATGAAATATACATAGGAGTTAGTAATCCAAAAGTTCAAAAGTTCAAAAGTCCAAAGTCAAAAAGTCCAAAAGTCCAATAGTCCAAAAGTCTAAAAGTCCAAAGTCAAAAAGTCCAAAACTACAAAATCTAAAAGTCCAAAACTCCAAAACTCCAAAACTCCAAAATTCCAAAAGTCCAAAACTACAAAACTCCAAAACTCCAAAACTCCAAAACTCCAAATCTCCAAATCTATAAAACTCCAAAACCCTCAAAGTCCCAAACTCCAAAACTCCAAAACTCCAAAACTCCAAAACTCCAAAACTTCAAAACTCCAAACTCCAAAACTCCAAAACTCCAAAACTCCAAAACTCCAAAACTCCAAAACTCTAAAACTCTTAAACTCTAAAACTCTAAAACTCTAAAACTCTAAAACTCTAAAACTCCAAAACTTCAAATCTCCAAAACTCCAAAACTCCAAAACTCCAAAACTCCAAAACTCCCAAACTCCAAAACTCCAAAACTCCAAAACTCCAAAACTCCAAAACTCTAAAACTCTTAAACTCTAAAACTCTAAAACTCTAAAACTCCAAAACTCCAAAACTCAAAAACTCCAAAACTCCAAAACTCCAAAACTCCAAAACTCCAAAACTCCAAAACTCCAAAACTCCAAAACTCCAAAACTCCAAAACTCCAAAATTCCAAAACTCCAAAACTCCAAAACTCCAAAACTCCAAAACTCCAAAACACCAAAACTCCAAAACTCCAAAACTCCAAAACTCCAAAACTCCAAAACTCCAAAACTCCAAAACTCCAAAATTCCAAAACTCCAAAACTCCAAAACTCCAAAACTCCAAAACTCCAAAACACCAAAACTCCAAAACTCCAAAACTCCAAAACTCCAAAACTCTAAAACTCTAAAACTCTAAAACTCTAAAACTCTAAAACTCTAAAACTCTAAAACTCTAAAACTCTAAAACTCTAAAACTCTAAAACTTCAAAACTCCAAAACTCCAAAGCTCCAAAGCTCCAAAGCTCCAAAACTCCAAAGCTCCAAAACTCCAAAACTCCAAAAGTATAAAAGTTCAAAAGTTCAAAGTACGAAAGTTCAAAATTCCTAAGTCCAAAACTATAAAACTCTAAAACTCTAAATGTCTAAAACTCTAAATGTCTAAAACTCTAAAACTCCAACTCGAAAAGTCCAAAATGTCAAACGCCCAAAACTCGAAAAGTCCAAAAGTCCAAAAGTCCAAAAGTCCAAAAAGTCCAAAAGTCCGAAAGTCCAATAGTCCAAAAGTCCAAAAGGCCATAACTCCAAAGTCTAAAAGTCTAAAATTCTAAAAGTCCAAAAGTCCCAAACTCCAAATTCTAAAAGTCCAAAAGTCCAAAAGTCCTAAACTCCATAACTCCAACACTCCAACACTCCAACACTCCAATACTCCAAAACTCCAAAAGTCTAAAGTCCAAAACTCCAAAATTCCGAATGTCCAAAAAGTTCAAAAATAACATGCAAAACATATCTGACCTCTTTATTAGGTGCGTACTCTCTTTTATTATTCTGAATGCAAGGAGGCCGCAATCAAACTTCTCTTAAAAAACATCAATCTGGTAGGTACCTTCTAAATAGGTTGTTTATAATATTTTGTTCTGAAGCTGGCAGAATATAATTAAAAACAAAACGACCAACGCCATCTATTGGTAATATCACTTTTTAAAGCTGTTTTATTCTTATTACTGTTATGATAAAAGTGTATAAAGTAGCCTAAAACCATCTCTGAATTCTATTGTATATCGTGTCCAATTTTGAGCTCAATCGATTCAGTAAATTTTGAGTTTTTAATAGATACACAAACGCACACAACATTTTTATATATATAGATAGAATAAATAGCACAATATACAGATACAAATCAAATACAAAGAATACAGATAAAAAGATGTATTGTGCTAATAGTGATGTCCACAAAATATACCAAGACTTTGTCAGGCTCATTTCTAAACGATTAAGCCTAAATTCGTGCTGATTTCTAGCACAAAATAATACCACAAATTAGAGATATAAATTCGCTGAGGCTACGCACACATAGACAACTCATTCACAGACACGAGGTCAGGCGTTCTCAACCGAATTTTCGATACTGATTTGTGCGCGAGTATGTGTAGCAGGGGTTAGGTGTGAAAAAAAAGTACATACTATCATAATACGGTACCGAGCGCAATCTCATGTAACAATTTTTTTACACATACCCTCAGCTACGCACACTCGCGCACAAATCAGTATTGAAAACTCCTATGAAAATCTTTGACCTCGTGTATGTGAACTCTGTGAGCGGTGTCTATGTGTGCGTATAGTATACATACTAAATTCGTTGAGGCTACGCACACATAGTTTAGACTAGAAACAAAAATTCTATCTGTGCTATCAAATTTTTGTTTCTAGTCTCCGACTCTCTGCACGATGATGAGGTCGTACTGCCATAAGTACGGCCTCATCGTGCAGAGAGCCGGAGACTACTAACCGTTGGTAGGGCTAACGGCCTTGACCATACAAAACAAGCTAAGAAATGTTGTTTTTTATAGCTTATTTTAGTTGTAACAAGCTAATTCTCATACTTATTCAAAATCGAAGAAAACCAAGTTATAGGTGTATATTTTCTTTATGTGTTGGCATATTTATGTCTTTCGCGTCGATCAAAATCGAAGTCAAAAATGCATTCATCTAAAAATTTGGGTATTACTCTATGATCGTTTTACACGTTAAGTATAATCTTCTTATATATAAAAATGATCTTGTCCCTCGGGGTTTAGGGGATACGCGTTACTTCCCATGAAGCTAACGTAATACCCTGAGGGCACAGCGTTTGGCTTCTTCAATTCGGTCTCTAAGATATAATATCCTAGGGATTAACGAAGGAGCCTACATTAGGAGGAAGGGCATAACGGAATTCCGTTCGGTGAGCAGCCCGCCTGGGGCAGTACCTCCACCCTGCAGAAGACCGCGGTAATAGTAACCTGGCTTCGTGCTGGGTTATGTTCTCCGTCGGTTAGCAGGGTTCCAGTGCTCATTGGGGTGACTTTGTGCCGGTGGCGGTGAGACCAGAGGCTCATATGTCTCCATTGGCTGGCATAGGCGCGGAATATTGGTACGGCGGTCAGGGAGACCCGGTGAAACGGTTGACCGCTGACCGCCCGCAGGCTGTACGGGACCCGAACCTGGGGATTACGTAATCTCCGCCCCAGGAGGCTGAACCAGCAGCCTGTGTAAAGTCCCTGGTGCTGTGGTCGTGCCGGAGGAGGATACCGGAGTGGACGCGGCTACTGCATTGGGGGGGGACCGGGGGCCCTTCCGTACGCCGTGCCAATCTACCGCACTACCTGTGCCTGCCTTTGGGGAATTAGAGCCTCGCTTAGTCTCTTGCGTCACCGACACACAGGCACCCCTTACCTTCTTTTATCCCCTTACACATAACATCATGGCAAAAGGTTTAAAGAGAAAAAAGGTTTCCACAGCGGTTTCGTCGTCGTCCACACTAAATGTGGACTTTTGCAACATTAGAGGAATGCACTCAAACATCAACGTGATCCACCGCCATCTGGAATCTGCGAGGCCGTACTTATTTTTTCTGACGGAGACTAAGATATGCCCGAAGGACACATCTTACTTGATGTACCCTGGCTATAAGCTTGAGGCTAATTTCAGGCGTCAAGCTGGGGTATGCATGTTCGTTCGGGAGGATATCTGCTGTCGCCGTCTCAGTGACCTGGAAGACAGGGACCTGTCTACATTATGGGCGCGCGTGGATCATGGGGGCCACACTCGGATCTACGCGTGCATTTACAGGTCCCATAGCGGTGATACGGAGACAGTTCGCCTTTTTGACCACCTGAAACAATCAACCGACAAGGCTATTGAGCGGTATCCCTCCGCGGAGATAGTGATTGTGGGGGACTTTAATGGTCACCATATTGACTGGTTGGGTTCCGTGCGCACTGACTTTGCGGGGAGGGCTGCTCACGAATTTGCCCTGACCTACGGTTTCTCCCAACTGGTAAAATCTCATACGAGAATACCAGATAGGGAGAACGAGCAGAGTGCATTGCTGGACCTTCTGCTGACTACGCGGCCCGACGGATACACCACTTCAGTGGATGCACCACTTGGTTCATCGGACCACTGCCTCGTTCGGTCGCGAGTGCCTCTCGCAAGGCCTGAACCACCTCGGCCCAAGGAGTGGCGACATGTGTGGCACTACAAGTCAGCAGATTGGGATGGACTTCGAGAGTTCTTTGCGTCGTACCCGTGGAGGCGGCTTTGCTTCACTTCAGATGATTTGGACTCCTGCGCTGCAGCAGTAGCTGAGGGGATCTTGGCGGGCATGGAATGTTATATTCCTAGCCGCTGGATCCCGGCAGGAGCTAGGAAACGACCGTGGTTTAATCGGCTTTGTAGAGAAACTAGGATGTTGAAAGAAACTGCCTACAGAGCTTGGACCACGGCTCGCGCTAACTCAGATCCTTGCATCTCTGAAGTGAAACGCAAACTGAATGCCGCTTCGAGGGCCAGTAAAAGAGCGGTTGCCAGGGCTAAATTCGATTTCGTCGGCAGAATTGGTCAGCGACTAGCCGGCTACCCTTCTGGAAGTCGTGAATTCTGGTCGCTCGCCAAAGCTGCCGAGGGAAACTTTTGTCAGTCGGGATTACCACCTTTACATAGACTGGATGGTAGTCTGGCCCAGAGTGCCAAGGAGAAGGCCGACCTTTTGGGTTCTCTCTTTGCCTCCAACTCGACCATGAACGATGGAGGTGTGCTTCCGCCTGGTATCCCTCGGTGTGGCACTTCCATGCCAGAAATTAAGTTCAAGCAACGGGACGTCAGGCGGGAGCTTCAATCCCTAGATATTCATAAGTCGAGTGGGCCGGACGGCATTCCCGCGGTGGTACTTAAGCGGTGTGGTCCGGAGTTGTGTCCGGTACTTACACGTCTTTTCACGCTTTCATACTCCATGAAGCAAGTCCCGGCGTCGTGGAAGATCGCGCACGTGCATCCTGTGCCCAAGAAGGGTGACAGGACCGACCCGGCCAATTATAGGCCTATAGCCGTCACCTCCCTTTTATCTAAGGTGATGGAGCGTGTTATTAATACACAGCTCCTGAGGTACCTTGAGGAACATGACCTGCTCAGTGACCGGCAGTACGGTTTCCGTCACGGTCGCTCGACGGGCGATCTTCTTGTGTACCTCACACACCGCTGGGCGGCGGCTATCGAGAGTAAGGGTGAGGCTCTAGCAGTGAGCCTCGACATCTCGAAAGCCTTTGACCGGGTCTGGCACCGTGGTCTTCTTACGAAATTGCCCTCCTATGGACTGCCCGAGAGTTTATGCGGATGGGTGTCCAGCTTTTTGGCCGGTAGAAGCATCAGGGCCGTCGTTGACGGCAGCTGTTCTGACTGTATGGCCATAAACGCTGGAGTACCACAAGGCTCAGTGTTGTCCCCTACTTTGTTTCTGCTGCATATCAATGACATGTTGTCTATTGACGGCATTCATTGTTATGCGGACGACAGTACGGGCGACACTTATTACACGGGCCGCCCCGGTATCTCTCGGGTTGCAATGGAAGAAAGTCGTGAACAACTTGTGTCTGAAGTCGAGGCTACTCTCAATAGAGTGTCCGATTGGGGTCGACAAAATCTTGTCCAATTCAACCCTACCAAGACACAAGTTTGTGTTTTCACCGCAAAAAAGACCCCATTCACTGTGGCGCCACAATTTCAGGGCACATCTCTCACCATCTCTGAAAGTATAGGGATCCTTGGTGTTGACATCTCCAGTGATGTGCAGTTCCGCAGTCACTTGGAGGGCAAGGCCAAGCTGGCGTCCAGGAAGCTCGGAGTGCTCAGAAGGGCGCGGAGATACTTTACTGCGGCGCAAGCACTGCTTCTCTATAAGTCGCAAGTGCGTCCGCATATGGAGTACTGCTGTCACCTCTGGGCGGGGGCACCCGAATACCAGCTTCGTCCATTTGACTCGGTGCAAAGGCGAGCTATGAGAGTTGTCAGCGATCCCATACTTGCAGGTGGTGTGGAACCTCTTAGTGACAGGAGAGACTTTGCTTCTCTGTGTGTGTACTACCGCCTGTACAACGGTTTGTGCTCTGAAGAATTGTTTGATATGATGCCTACGGCTACATTCTATCATCGCACCGCTCGCCATAGACAGGGTGTTCATCCTCACACGCTGCGTCCTGAGCGCTCGAGCACGGTGAGATCTAATAGAGGCTTTCTTCCGCGTACGCTTAGGTTGTGGAATGATCTCCCTGCTTCGGTTTTCCCAAACGCCTACAGTATGGGGTTCTTCAAAAGGGGACTTAGAAGGTTTTTAAAGAGTCGGCAGCGCGATTGTGGCGCCTCTGGTGTTGCAAACGTCCATAGGCTGCGGTGACCACCGGTACATCTGGTGGGGCCGTATGCTTGTCTGCCACTCTAGTGGTATAAAAAAAAAAAAAAAAAAAAAATGAATCGCAAAATGTGTTAGGCATGGTACGCCCTTACGGCGTACCATGCCTCCGTCACATCCATATTACGATATGGTGTGATATATTGGGGTAACTCAACGAACACAGAAACCTTATTTATAGCTCAAAAGAGATGTGTTCGGGCGATATGTGGTATAAAACCCACTGATAGTTGTAAACCATATTTCCAAAATCTTCGCATCCTATCATTGCCTTGTCTTTATATATATGAGATAGTTATGTTTGTAAAGAACAATTTTCACTTATATGATTCTCTAAACAGTGTGCGAAATAGTCATAAAATTCGTTGTCAACGACATAAAAAAGCAATATTTAGCAAAAACTTATTAGGAATGGCACCTAAAATATATAACAAACTACCTAAAGATCTACTAACAATTAACAATACGAATTTGTTCAAAAAGAAATTGTTGACATTATTAATAGGTAAGGTTGTACTATACAATAGATGAATATTTGAAGGACATAAATTTATAATCTATTTTTTTATTAATTTGATTGATTTGTAGTTTTATTAATTTTATTGACATGTAAAAATTCTATTATGTATTATTATAATCTATGTGACATTCCATTCATTGTACCACTTTAGTATTAATTTGCATGCCATAATTGGCCGAATATAATTTCCTCTGCATCCTATAACACCTTAGATGTAAAATACCAATGTTATGTTCAGCAATAAATAAATGATTAATGATTAATGAAAACAGTGTTGGTTAGCGCATAACTTCAGAACGGGTGGACCGATTTCACTAATTCTTTTTTTGTTGTGCAAGGTATTGTCAGGAAAAAGTTCTTATGGAAGAAAAAATATTGTATTCCCACGGGAACGGGAACTACGCGGGTGAAACCGCGTGACGTCCTCTAGAATTAATATACAATTTACAACAAAAGCATCTTTTGACACACATCTTTTAGATCAAAAATCTATTCTTGGCTATAATTTTCCATCTTCTATTTAGACAAAAAACGCTTTCACTTGAACCTCTTTTTCGTCATTTTCTAAACGAGTCTCCTTAAGGACCGAGATCAAAGCATAAACCTTGAACTTATTTTGGATGGATGCCGACTGAACTGTATCTATGAACTGCATTGCATAGTATCTATCTATTACTACTGTGTATACCTCTGCTAATACCCCTTACGGAATAATGGCATCTTATATAAGCACAGCCTTATCAAAAACAGGCATTCATCAACAATGCTTTCTACATTTGTTTGCCGAAACGAAATTGTTTATTTTATTATCATACAATGAAATTTAATGAGAAACATTTCTATAACATTTTATGACTTTGAAAGTTAAAGCCTCGCAGCCAGGAAATTTCGACAAAATGTTCTTTGTGACGTAGGTATACGTTCGTTATTCTAAAGCTAAATAATAAAAATAATACTAGATGATGCTTGCGGCTTCGCCCGTGTGGAATTAGGTGGATTCTCGGTCCCGCTTCCCACGGGAACATATTCCCGGGATAAAAAGTAGCCTTTGTGTTATTCCAGAAATCCAGACTAATCTATCTCTGTGCTAAATATCAACCAGATCCGTTCACCCGTTGGTAGGTCTGTACGTATTTGAGTAACAAACATTCAAACATCTAAACATCTTCACAAACTTTCACATTTATAAAATACTAGCTGATGCCCGCAGCTTCGCCCGCGTAAAATTTGTTATCGTTCCCGCTTCCCGTGGGGACTTCATTCCGGGATAAAAAGTAGCCTATGTGTTATTTCAGACTATAATCAATCCCTGTAAGAAATTTCAGCCAGATCCGTTCAGCCGTTTGAGCGTGAAAGAGTAACAAACATCCACACTCACAAACTTTCGCATTTATAATATTAGTAAGTAAGTAAGTACCTAAGTAAAACTTTATTGTACATCAATAAAACCAGTTAACAAAGAAACAAAATCATCTACGAGGCGGCTTGGCCGATTTTCGTGATTTATAAGAGCGTAAAGTATTATCACTCTCTTAACCCCACACTGGATAGGGGGTGAGGATACAGATACACTATAATCTCGACTAGACTAGAAAATGTTTTTTTGGTAGAAACACACAGAAAAGAAAAACCACGTGTTTTTATTATTCCGTGGTAGAAAATGTAGTATTTTATCATGAACATTATCCACATAATTTCACCGAGCTCTGTTCATTGATGTGTAGTCATTTAAATGAGGTGTCGCGGCACTTTGACATTTCATTCCGCACCGAATAACCACAGAATAACTATTAGTAGGTGGGTACTGCATCGAACTGTGTGCAAAATATATCAAATTTATTATGGCACTAGCTAGAGGATGTCATGCGGTTTCACCCGCGTATTTCCCGTTCCCGTGGGAATACGGGAATAAAATATAGCCTATGTTCACCGCTAAGAGTGTAGCTTCCCAACAGTGAAATAATTTTTCAAATCGGTCCAGTAGTTCCGGAGCCTATTCGATGCAAACAAACAATCAAATCTTTCCTCTTTATAATATTAGTATAGATATAACAATGTTTGCCTGGTCAGCTGGACATGCTAGTCTCGTTGGCCGTGGAAATTCTACTCTTCTCCCATATTAACTTTCCTTAAAAAAGGGCAGTTCTTGCTACCCGTAGGTAGATTAATATCTAGCGGACTTCACGTGTTTCACACGCGTAGCTCCCGTTCGCGTGGAAATACGGGAATAATATATAGCCTATGTTCACCGGGGATAGTGTAGCTTCCCAACAGTGAAAGAATTATTCAAATCGGTTCATTAGTTTTAGAGCATATTCGATGGAAACATGTTATAAGTTGATGGTGTGCAAAAAATCATATTTATATTGTATTGTTTTGCAAACTCGTTTATTAGCTGCCGTCTACCGAATGTATCACGGCGAATGTTCTGAAGAGCTTTTCAACTTGATCCCACCCTCTCCTTTCCGGTCCCGAACAACGCGTGCCGGGCAGAGATGCCACTCATACACAGTGGAGAGAATCTTCGCCAGAACTTAGCGTTTCAAAAGATCGTTCCTTTGTCGAACTAAAAAAAACCTGGAACGACCTGCCCGCACACGTGTTTCCCTCATCTTACAATCCCGGGTTCTTCAAGAGGAGCGTAAAGAGGCACATCTTGGGGCCGCCAACTTGAGGACCACTGTCAGAAGTCTTACGGACTGTGAGAGTGGCCCCCAATCGCTAGATGCGCCACGGCTTTCCTTCAGGCTTGCGACGTCAATTTGGCGAGCTAAATATAAAAAGAAAAACAAACATACAATCAAAGCTTTTCCTTTATAATATAAAATATTCATAGACTTCTAGTATGCGTGCTTTCTTTGCACGTGGATGTGCATCGACGTGTATGTACACATGAAACATGTCAAGTCGCATTGATCGTCTCCGGAGCCCGTAAGCTAGAATCGAAATATTTGTTCAACCGTTCAACAATAATAATTGAACTATGATCCGATACATAAACAAAGAGTAGCACGAACTAGACAAACAGCCGTCAATAGATCGAAATAACGAAGGTTGTACTAAATAAATTGTACCGAACGATTATTCCAAGACTATTATTTTCAAATCAAGCATTGAAATCTATACAAATACTAGCTGACCCGCGCCACTTCGTTTGCGTGATAAATGAAGAACCGCTCGACCGATTTTGTGCAAACTTCACATAAACCATCTACTAAATAGTTCAAACAAAGCCTAAACATTTGGTTTGGATAGGTAAGCCCGTTCTTGAGATATAAAATTACAACGAAAAGTGGCATTGATTTTTATATATATAGATTACAGAACTGAAGAGTTTGTTTGTTTAATGCTGGGGATAGGATTAAAGACCTTGAGCATACAAAACACGCGACGTTTATTGTAGCTTTATTTAGTTGTAATAAGTAAATAGTCATACTTATTCAAAATCGAAGTAAACTAAAATTATAGGTGCATGATTTCTACCCATATAAATGTTTTTTATCTATTGATAAAAATTCAAGTCATAAAATGCATTCGTCTAAAAATATGGGCGTCATTCTATTATCATTTTATACATAGGTACATATTAACGATAATTTGATACACATCTTGTAGATTAAAAATATATTTTTGGCCAATTTTTGGCTATCATTTTTTATGTCTTTCCACTCCGACCAACTAAACCGACCAACCTTTGTTCAAAATGGAACGCATTAAAGGACTTTATTCCTATCGGACCAACTGGTTGATGAGGATGACAGACGTTACTGTCTACTTAAGCCGACCAAAATTATTTTATTTGCACTTCTTTTTCGTCATTTTTTAGACAATTCCCTAGATCAGGGCTGTCCAAAGCGGTGCCCGCGCGCCGCATGCGGCCCGCACAATCTTTTTAACCGACTTCGAAAAAAGGAGGAGGTTCTCAATGCGTCTGTATTTTTTTTTATCTTCTTTATTTAAATACAATATTATATACAAATAAGCAAATTATTTTGCCCGCGACGTAATTGAAATATTTTGGGTATGTATTCGAATAACCCGACGGCATTCCAGGCCGAGCGTGGGTCCTGGCTCTCGAGGAGCTTGGGCCTCGACTTATAGGGCTCTTTAGCACATGCCTCAAAAAGGCCAGTTTCCCAAGGTCTGGAAGACAGGGAAACTGGTCTTGATCCGAAAGGCGAGGCGGCCGGCAAATTCCCCATCAGGATACCGGCCGATCGTGTTGCTCGACGAGGTGTGCAAGCTTTTAGAGCGCATTATTGCACAACGCCTCGTCTGGCACCTCACACGCGTGGGGCCTGATCTGGCGGATAGCCAGTTTGGCTTTCGTCACGGGCGCTCCACTGTGGACGCGATGATGCGCATTAGAGGTTTGACGGAAGAAGCAGTCTCTCAGGGTGAGGTGGTGGTGGCGGTGTTTCTTGACATCGCCAACACCTTGCCCTGGAGCTGCGTTAGGGAGGCGCTTATTTGCCATGGAGTGCCTCCCTACCTCCGTCGAATTGTCGGGGCCTATCTCTCCGAGAGGCCCATAATTTACCCGACCTGGCTAGGGCCGGGTCGGCGGAATGTGTCGTGCGGTGTTCCACAGGGATCGGTATTAGGGCCGCTCCTGTGGAACATCGGCTACGACTGGGTGCTGCGTGTTCTGTTGCTCTGAGGGGTCGGCGTAACACGTGTTACGCCGACGACACCCTCGTTAGGCGCGGGGAGCAACGCACCGAGACGCTGCACTAAAGACCATGGCAAGGGTTGCTCAAGTCGTGGGTCGGAGACGGCGGCTGGGTCTCGAGGTCGCCCTTCACAAATCCGGGGCTCTGTGCTTCCACGGACCTCGGATGGGCCCACCTGCGAGATCCAGTCTACAGGTAGGGGGCGTCAGCATCAGCATCGAGCCCTCGATGAAGTATCAGGGGCTCGTACTCAATGGCGGTGGAACTTCGGACATCACCTCCGAAGTTTGGTCCCAAAATTGAGGGGGGCATCAGCCGCACTAGCGCGGCTCTGACACCTCCAAATTACAAGATAAAATGCAAGATCCTCAGTTTATGGCTGATCTTGCGTTTTTAACTGATCTGACGAATTAAATTAAATTTAAAGTTGCAAGGCAAAAACCACGGCCAACTTGTACGGAGATGTGAATGGATTTAGAAGCAAACTGAAATTATTCAAAACATCTCTACAACAAAACGATGTTTCTTTTTTCCAAGTTGTAAAGAACATTATTTAGAAATGTTTTTTTTAATGTAACTTTCTGGCCCACTTGAATTACATGGAAACAATCGTCGAATTTGAGCACCGCTTCGCAGATTTAAAAAGTTTGAGAGTGATAAAGCACTCTTCACTCATCCCTAATGGTGGCAGTTGAGAGTGTGAAGATTGATTATCAACTGGAACTGTGTGATCTGCAATCAGACCCCTTTTACAAGGGCAGGAAAGAAGGAATTGAATTTTTTAAGCTCCCTATTGAACATTTCCCGAAACTGACGAATTTCGGACTAAAAATGCGTCCGATGATGGGCAATAGGTACCTCCCTTTGTGAAAGTGCATTTTCAACAATGAAGTTTTTAAATCGAAATACAGGTCTTCATTGACAGATACTTCACTTAAACATGATCTGCGTCTAGCTACTACTAATATTGAGGTTGATGTCGACAGAATTGAAAAGACAAATTAATGAGAAAGTAGATAATAAATAATGATACCTATTATACATGTATTTTACTTTGTTAAATATTTTGCGGCCCTCCAATGTATTTAGCCATTTTTGTTGGCCCTGGGTCCCATCTAGTTTGGACAGCCCTGCCCTAGATTATCGGAGTTAACTACTGGTTGAAATTATTTAAATTGAAATATTGTTTGGACATTCTCACACAACATTATCTAGCCCAAACTAAGCTATAAGCTTGTGCTATGGGATCTAGACAACTGATAGACATACGTTGATATTTCTAAATACATACATATCATACCTACAAAGAAAACACCCAAACTCAGAAATAAACATTTGTGGTTCACACAAATATTTGGACCGACCCGGGAATCGAACCCAGGACGTCCAGCGCCGCATGCGGTATCCCTACCGAGTACGCCACAGAGGCAGTCAATTAAAAAAAATATTTTAAGTTCTATGATGATGACGAATAGAAACAATGAAAAAAAAAAGCAACAATGAAAAATGTTATAAAAACGGGCAAAATAATGTTCCTTTGAAAAGCTTTCGCTGCGTGCGATACGTAAGTGGTAAAATTACATAACAATCGTGTGCGACGAAATTATTGCTTTTTGGCTGATAACCTCTGCAATGGAAATCAAATTTGTTCGATAAAGCGTATAAATATTTATAAATTGTAGGTATAATAATCTTTTTAATGGAGGTCATACAATCATGTTATGTGACACAAAGGAAGTTGCGCGCGTCAGCTGATTGGAAATAAAGTTATCGATGAGAGCTGAAAGTTTATCGGTACTTACCTACAATACTTGGGAAATTAATCTTTTATCTATATATATATAAAAATCAATGCCACTTTTCGTTGTAATTTTATAACTCAAGAACGGGCTCACCTATCCAAACCAAATGTTTAGGCATTGTTCGGACTATTTAGTAGATGGTTTATGTGAAGTTTGCACAAAATCGGTCGAGTGGTTCTTCATTTATCACGCAAACGAAGTTGCGCGGGTCAGCTAGTTACCTATATGTATAATAGATTGATATAATATATATATATATATATATATATATATATATATATATATATATATATATAAATACTAGCTGATGCGCGCGGCTTCGCCCGCGTGAATTTTGGCTACCGTTCCCGTTCCCCGTGGGAACATTTTTCCAGGATAAAAAGTGAACTTACTTGTACTCAAGTTCAACGCGAATACTTACAATGATTAATCATGAAGGAAACTTAGGCTTACTGGTAGTGCAGAGCAACGCTGGCTGGACGCTCAATTTACCTGAAACAAGTAATTATTATATTTAATTTAGGCACTTTGACCAATATTTTAATACGAGTACATCAATAAATGGATGGATGTCAAGAATGTAAGCTAAATAAACCCACCTAGGGGCCTATTGCCATCATAATTATCCAGCAGTTCTAAATTTTTTGTTAATTCATGTCTTATGAATGTGGTGCCCACATTACACTTGGTTCATTCCATCATGGCTATAAGCTTACCACCACGTTGAACCAAAAAACAATTCTGAAGTATGTGTGTAAAGTATGCTATGCATCTGCCTATTCTTTTGAAGGAGTACGTATGCTTCATAAATATGTTTCCTACGACTATTATCAATTCCCGATAATCTATAATAATATCTTAATAACAATTCCAGTTGAAATTTGATCGCACAAAATCACTCACACTTAAACTGTCTTACCTCACAACTCACAAGTCATAACATACCTCATAAAGTCAAGTTTAATAGTGTATTAAATCTAAACAGAACAAAGGCTGTCTCAATTTACAAAGGTTATATTACCATTGTCCCGTAAAGACGTTAGGGGTACGCAACCTATTCTTGGAATGTGGGTAGGAATGTTTTATAACTGAAGTCAGTGATGTTATAAGTGGGAAATTGAAGATGTTACCCTGTGTCACGATAATAGATTTGGGTTAGATGGGTAGTGTCATTTTAGACGAGACAAAAATTCCAGTCAAGAACGTGCAAATCACGAGCAAAGTACTGTTAATTTGTTCTTAGATGCATCGAATTTGAACGCTGCAGCGCTGAGACGAAATTAAACACTGTTCAGATAAGTTCCCGTTCCAGCGTTTGCTAGGATCGCTTTTCATCAGATGTTAGATACAAATACTCGTAGACCGATTATAAATATGTGAGAGACGCACCCTTCACACCACCCTGTGACATCACCACATCTGTGAACCGTCAATCCCCGCGCACAGCAGTCAAGAATTAAGGGAATGATGAATCAAACTCCTCAAGGAAGAATGCAATAGTAGATTGTTAACCGAGGGTGGAAAGAATCAATTCCCGAGGTATTTAGACGCCCGAGCGCAGCGAGGGCGGCTATAGTCCGAGTCGGAATTGATTCTTTTACCCGAGTTAAACACTCTACTTTTCATTTCAAATACGAGGAAAATAAAACTAATAATAAGATTCAAACCTTACCATAAAACATTATTACCAATTGTTTTGAATTCTGTTACAGATAAAATAATAACAACTACATTATGTCGACTTTTTAAATTTTAAATATGGAACTCCGGCCGGCCCCATACACGTACAATATTGATTCAATATTTATTTCCATCCGAATATAGTCTGTTCAAACCTCAATAATATGTTCAATTTATTGCTACATTGATCAATATTATTGTACGTGTATGGGGCCGGAAGAAATTTTCGCTAAGTTCACACTGGCTGTTTGGAAAGTCGCATGGCCGCAGCATTTTTTTTTTTTTACACAAATCTCTTTACTATCACAGCTGACCTGTCAGCAGTTCTATTTTTAAAGTTTATTCCGGCCCTTGGGTGGGAAGTAATTTGTATGAGTTTTTCCCTCCCTAGGGATTTTGGGAGGGAAAAACTCATACAAATTACTTCCCACCCAAGGGCCGGAATAAACTTTAAAAATAGAACTGCTGACAGGTCAGCTGTGATAGTGAAGAGATTTGTGTAAAAAAAATAAATAAAAAAAATGCTGCGGCCATGCGACTTTCCAAACAGCCAGTGTGAACTTAGCAAAAATTTCTTCCGGCCCCATACACGTACAATAATATTGATCAATATAGCAATAAATTGACCGTGTACGGGTAATATTGAGGTTTGAACAGACTATATTCGGATTGAAATAAATATTGTGGCAATATTATTGAGTCAATAATATTGTACGTGTATGGGGCCGGTAATCTATGCAACAATTACGCGGTGAGTTCCATATTTAAAATTTAAAAAGTCGACATAATGTAGTTGTTATTTATCTGTAACAGAATTCAAAACAATTGGTAATAATCTTATATGGTAAGGTTTGAATCTTATTATTAGTTTTATTTTCCTCGTATTTGAAATGAAAAGTAGAGTGTTTAACTCTGGTAAAAGAATCAAGTCCGACTCGGACTATAGCCGCCCTCGCTGCGCTCGGGCGTCTAAATACCTCGGGAATTGATTCTTTCCACCCTCGGTTAACAATCTACTATAGTTGGGGTGGGGTTTATAAAATAATGTTTCCAAACATTTTTTAATGGCGTCACTTAGGCTGGTGTTATGGGTACTACACACCGGATATTATTAATTACATACTTAGGTTTTAGCCCCTCTCTATAAAATAGAATGCAGAGGGGCTTATGGCGAGACTTTGTCTGTAGTCTGTGACTCTGTTGCATTAAACTACTTCACTAGGTCACGTGGATCATCTGTTCAAAGTTTGAAATAAAACAAAAATAACAACGTCAATCGGATTGAACTTTCACTTTCACAATAAACGTGTTAGGGGCAGTCTGGTGAGAACGATCTCACGGCTGTCTTGGTTTTGATCGTAGTCTTAGGTGTTCTCTTTTTAAAAACAATATTACCCTTTGAGAACCCTACGAAAGTAGTCCTAGTGCGGCTCTGATACTAATACAATAATACGCTCAGCAAAAGTTGCGGAAAATGTGTAGTTTCTTTTCTCATATACTTACCTAAAAACAATACATTCTGTCTGTTACACGCGAGTTATGTCTCGGTAATAAAACATGATAATATCCTTTCTACGTTCCGAGTCTCCAAGGAAATTATGTAATATTACATTTTTGTGGAGACACTTGAATGTCTCCTGACATGGTTATTGAGTTGCACAAATGACAGTTACAGGCATTTTTTTAATGAAAAAAAAAACTCATATTTTAGACACAGACGGAGTTTTACAGAAACTTGAGCAAGCAGAGCTACGAGCGCTTATACTTACATGTATTTTAGTAACTCTGTTCAAAAGTGATGTATCGTAAAGGTTTGACACAGATTTGATTTTTGCGTGGCAAAGATTGATGGGTTGTATGAGAGTACGAGTGCCATATATACACATATCAGACTAGCGGACGTCATGCAGTTTCATTCGCGTAGCTCCCGTTCCCGTGGGAATACGGAAAAAAATTTTGCCTATGTTCACCGCGAAGAGTGTAGCTTCCCAACAGTGAAAGAATTTTTAAATCGGTCCAGTAGTTTCGGAGCCTTTTCGATACAAACAAATCTTTCCTCTTTATAATATTAGCATAGATCAAATATATGCACTATAAGCCGGTCTTCTCTCGTTTCCCATAAATTCATTTGCACTAATATTGTTTGCCATAATCATCCCCGATCATAATATTCATTTGCACTATTATCATTTATACTAATAACGTTTGCCTTAACAACTCAACAGTCATAACTTTTATTTGCCATAAAATGACTTTCTATAACAACATATATCATAATAATTAGTTTCCATAAGTAACACATCTCATAATCGACTCATGACTAGTCTTGACATAATTTAAATTTGATGTAATTATGAAAATAATACATAATATTTTTATAATTACATCAAATAGAAGTACCTAAGTAACTAAGGCGGGAGCTTCGCTTCGCTTCGCTCCCGCCTTAGTTTTCTAACCTAACCTATCCGAGTCGGATTGCACTGAGTCGGGGTGTTAACGATAATTAATTTCGACCTAAGTTTTTTTAACCACCCAGAAGTAGGAGCCCCGCGCAGCGGGGCTCCGTCGAACTTAGTTAGTAGACGCCAATTATAAGAGGTTTAGTTTTAGGTTTAATTGTGAATAAATTATGTGTCGTATAAATTATCTTTATTTATATTATGGTGAATAAAAGTTATGGAAAATGGCATTATTGAAAACGAAAATTATGGCAAATACATTTATGGATTTAAATTATTATGACACACACACATTCAAGCTTGATTCAAGCATTCACATTACGTGTATACTAGTGTGGGTGAAAACGAACATTTTTGTATGGAGTTTCCGCCCTGTGACCTTCCAAAAGATTTGTAGAATACGAACTAAATAACGCAAGCTCTCAGCAGAGGAATTACCTTACAAACAGAGCAACCCACGAAGCCGTGTTAAACTGGCAAGTTTTGTAATTAAACGGCGAGCGGAGGCGTGGGAGCGGGTTTATTTGTCTTGTGTATTATCATGTTGTAGATGTGTTAGAAGGGAATAATATGAATGGAACATTGAGATTGACCATTGTATATCGCGTGGGCTATAATTTTAGTATTGTGTATCTAATATAACCATTACAGTATAATATTGGCCTTATTTTTTACCTATTTTGCCTTCATTTTTGATTTTGCTGGTCAAAACGACGTTGTTTACGCATCACCGTACTGATGGCAAGTCATGACCATATCTAGCGAATTGTGGACCTCCTACTAAGCAAGCACCTCTAACAGTTCATAACACTATTGTATGTAATATTATAACAAATATTGACGGGTCACTGTCAATAGTCTTGTGGAAGTTGGCAACATAACGAAGAACCTCTTCGTACTCCGCTTGAAGAATCTGGGGTTGCAGTCGGCATTCCAAATTTTTTTCCCTGTAAAATCAGATCATCGCGGTCAGTTTGTTTCTTATCTGAGAAATAGTAGGGAAAATAAGAAGATAATTAGTTTTGTCCCAGTTAACACACATCGCTTGGAAACATTCAGAAGAAACTTAGTCAAGAAAATAACAGAATTGCCCAATTTCACTAGTGTAGAAGAATCCTACTCTGATTTATTCAATTTGATACATGATGTGTTTGGGAAAATCTTTACCCCGAAAACTTTATCAATCGGAGGCAGCTCTGCTTTCAGTGACTGGGCAACACCCGGAATTTATAAAAGTCGCCATAAACTATATGAACTGTATTCTGAAAAATCGCATAATTTCAACCCAGAGTTTCAGGAATATGTTAAAAAATATTCAAAGATATTTAAGCAAGCCTGTACCTTGGCCAAGTCTAATTTCATTAGAAATAAAATTTTAGATTCTGCGAATGTCATTAAAACTACTTGGAACATTATAAATGCGGAATGTGGTAGGTGTACAGCGAATGAAAGAAAGTTTCATTTAAAGATAGACAATCGCCACGTTTCGGGGGATATGGAAGTGGCGACCGAGTTCGAAAAATTTTTCAGTAATGTACCTATAGAGATTACTAACACTCTCCGGTCGTCTTCCACATCCGCCGAGCTTTTATTAGCAGAATCTGTAGCTGCCTGTGAGGGCGCGTTCGAATTTACAGTTGTCAACTGCAACGACATCTTAAAAGCATTTAAATCTATTAATGTTAAAAAAACCGCTGACCTTAGTGGGCTATCAGTAAAATCCGTATCAAGTATTATAGATGTCATTGCCCCCCACTTGGCAGCTGTGTTTAACGATTGCGTCTCAAGTGGTGTATTTCCTGATTTGATGAAACACAGTAAAGTTATACCACTGTTCAAGGCTGGCAGTACTTCAGATCCGGGTAATTTCAGACCTATCTCGGTGTTGCCGACCTTGAGCAAGATATTTGAAAAACTAATACTAGAGCAGATGCTGATCTATTTTAATAGTCACAAATTGTTTCATGAGAAACAATTTGGCTTCACTAAAGGACGCTCGACTACCGATGCTGGTGTAGAGTTATTGAAATGTATTTACGAGGCCTGGGAGAATAAACAAGATGCAATTGGTGTGTTTTGCGATTTGTCCAAGGCATTTGATTGTGTCCAACATGAAACATTAATCAGGAAATTACACCATTATGGCATAAGAAGCAAGGCTCTCGATCTTCTGACTTCATATTTGAACAATAGAATTCAGAGGGTTGATGTTAATGGTACACGCTCGGAGGGCTCTGTAGTTACTATGGGCGTCCCACAGGGTTCAATACTCGGACCATTTTTATTCCTTATATATTTTAATGACCTACCCTTTTACGTGGGGGACAACAACAGGATTGTTTTGTTTGCAGATGATACTTCTTTGATTTTCAAAGTTAAAAGACAAATAGATAACTATGACGATGTCAACAACGCAATCTTGAAAGTGGTTCATTGGTTTAACTCTAACAATCTTAGACTGAATGATAATAAAACTAAATGCATAAAATTTACCTTGCCTAATGTATCACAGTCAGAAACCAATGTTCAACTTAATGGTCGGGTGTTGGAACTTGTGGAATCAACGACGTTCCTAGGGTTAACGGTCGATGCTGGTTTACAATGGGGTCCACATATTGTTAAACTAGCAAATAGATTAAGTTCAGCAGCATTTGCTGTACAAAAGATAAGGCACTTGACGGATGTAGATACGGCTAGAATAGTCTATTTCAGTTACTTTCATAGCATAATGTCATACGGTATTCTACTGTGGGGCAATGCTGCAGATATAGATAAAATTTTTATTTTACAAAAGCGGGCCATAAGAGCTATATATAGATTAGGTCCAAGGGTCTCTCTGCGCGAGAAATTCAAAGAGGTTAAAATTCTTACAGTAGCATCACAATACATTTTTGAAAATCTTATGTACGTACAAAGAAATTTACATAGTTTCGCTAAGTTAAGTGATAGACACAATGTGAACACTAGAAATAAAAGTAACCTTGCTGTTTATCATAGCAGATTGCACAAAATCAGCAATTCTTTCATGGGTAACTGTATACGCTTTTACAACAGGCTACCAGAGGAAATTAAAAGTATGTCCCTTAATAAATTTAAAAAGGTTGTAAAAAGTAAATTGTACTGCAGGGGCTACTATACAATTGGTGATTATTTGTTGGATGGAGAAGCCTGGAAATGACCTGCTCTACTGGATTCTCAAAAAATTGTCAAATGCATAGTTTTTAGATTCATTTTGTAAATAGAGCTCTAAAAAGAATAACCCGCTGAGTTTCTTGCCAGTTCTTCTCAGGTGGGTCGCGTTGTGAACTGGTGGTAGTTTTTGATTTATATTCTGGACGTTTTACAAGAGCATCTGTAAATGCCTATGTGAAATAAATTTCTTTTTCTTTCTTTCTTTCTTTCTTTATGGATCAAAAATAAAACCATCGTTTTGATCGCTCGGTTCTGGCGATGATCTTTCGAAACTTATTACGCAACTGGTTTCTAAACTTGGTTTCGAACTTGGTAGAAGGGATCCCATCTACTGCAAGAGTATCAAACTAAAACCATAGGTCAGAAACTTCATACAAATGATTCATTTTAAAATACTGTCACCTGCACTAAAAACACGTTATGTTTGTTCAGAGTTTGAATGTGTCTGTGTTCACTAAGGCTTAGCAAACGTTCCGTCAAAATACCCTCCAACTATAATGACAGCTGTAGCGGGGGTGGGAAAGCTTGCTCAGTGAGGGGCAGGGAGTTGCCTATCTGTATGTAATATCTTTGCTAAAACACTTGCCCTTATAAAATGGGCCTTAGTATAGATTTGGATTTTACGTTTAAATACCAAAAAGGCTTCAGTTCTTAATAAAACGTGCCTAATCCATTTCACTTATAACGACTTCAGTTATTAAAGTAAACATAAGTAAATTGAGACCTGCCATTTAGGCTTCAATTTTATAGACAGCGAATCCATTAGGGACTTAGTACTCTGAGTTAAAAGTACTAACAAAGTTTGTGATTTATTGGCAACTAAGCCACCGAACTTTAACAACATTGTACGTAGGAGTTTAATGAAGAAACTAAATAATCTTATATTCGATATACATAATACCAATGATAAATAATTTCTACTGTTATAAAATTTGGTTAATATTTGTGGAAATTCTCACACATCGTCATAAAGCCCAAATTAAGCTAATATAAGCTTGTGCGTGCTATGGGATCTAGACGACTGATGAACAATCATACTACACTCGAGAGCAATGAATCCGGGTCACTTAAAGAATCCTAAAAATCTCGGAAACTAAAAATGCTAGGTTAATGCAATAAATTGTATTTAATAGACAATGTAATACTCCTTAAATGAAGGTATTAAAACTTCTTAGTTATTGTAAAGTTATATCATAAAAAAATCAAATTTGAAAAAGGGCCACTTTCGAAGATGGAACTACGAAATTACAGCATTTGGTGTTGCTTTTGTTTGTAATCTGTCATTTATGTGGGTACATAAACCATGTTGATAGTGCTCTATATTCATTAATCAAGCTGAAATTATGTCGCTTACGCCTGAAGAATGCACCAGAATACTTACAATGCTGGAAACCGGCCGGAGTCAGCGCGATACAGCCAGGACTGTCGGTGTGTCGCTGTCAACAGTACAAAGAGTTCTCCGACGTTACGAAGAAACTGGTTCTAACCTACGCAGACCAGGAACGGGCAGAACCAGGTGTACCACAGCACGAGAAGACCGATACTTGGTGAACACCATGCTTCGAAATCGCTTTCTCACAGGAACTGAACTCACCAATCAGTTTCGACGCCTCGGAGGAAGTAACCCAAGTGCATGGACAGTAAGACGTCGGCTTGCTGAATCTAACTTAAAACCCCTTAGACCTGCAAACGGCCCTAAACTGGAGCGTGGGCATCGTATTTCGAGACTAAGGTATGCCCAGAGCCACGTAAATTGGAGTATTGAAGATTGGTCAAAAGTTATGTTCTCCGACGAATCAAAATTTATGCTCTACAAGCACGATGGAAGACACAGAGTGTATCGAAGACCAGGGGAAAGATTCAAGCAAGCATGCATCGAAGAAAAAGTAGCCTACGGTGGTGGGTCTGTACTTGTGTGGGCCGGAATTTCTTCTGAAAGTCGCACAGAGCTGGTGATCATAGAAAACGGCTCTTTAACTAGCGTAAGATATGTGGAAGAAATCCTCAATGATCACGTTGGTCCATTTATGGTCAATTTAGGTGAGGATGCTATATTTATGCATGACAATGCCCGACCTCATACAGGTAGGATTGTGAATGACTACCTTCAAGAGATGAACATTACTCGTATGGAGTGGCCAGCGCGCAGCCCGGATATCAACCCGATCGAGCATGCTTGGGACGAGCTAGGCAGATGCGTAAAACAACGAAACCCTCCCCCAATCACGCTTCGTGAGCTCAAAATTGCTCTCACAGAGGAATGGGAGAATATTCCCCAAAATCGTATAAGGAACTTGGTGTACAGCATGCCAAACCGCGTAAACGCAGTAATGGAAGCACGAGGAGGCAATACGAAGTATTAAAATTCAAGAAAATCGTAATAAAGTTCAAAAATTTCATGTTTCCTATTTTTGTTTTAAGGAGAGATCGGCAGTTTTTTCTTTATGTAATTTTGTGTTAATAAAATGTATGGTGACTCATATTTTTTTTACTTTCATTTAAGAAGTATTACATTGTCTATTAAATACAATTTATTGCATTAACCTATCATTTTTAGTTTCCGAGATTTTTAACATTCTTTAAGTGACCCGGATTCATTGCTCTCGAGTGTATATATACCTGCTAATTCTTTAGGCTTCATCTGATTACCTATTAAAATTGTCTGGATTGTTCAGAAGTGGGTGACATTTCCATTTATAAGCGTTTCCATGATTCAGCTTCTTTTTTTTTATCTTAAATAATTAAATTACGTACCTATTTTTATAAAACACTTCACAAAGATCTTCGTACAATCATCAAATATAATTAGACAAATTAAAGGCACAAAGGCCACTTACAATGCCCCAAATGATATTGAAAAAAAAAAAAAAAAAAAGCATTTCGCTAAAATGGCGGCCTAACAAGCGCTAATCCTGTCACGTTTACACTAAACGCACTGTTTCAGAGCAAGTGAAAGTATTTGGCGTAACAATCCATTGTTTTGTCACTTAACTTTCTATCTGATCTAGACCAGTTTTGTAGCCTAGATAAGGTTGCGTGGCAATACCAGCGGAGCGTGGAACGAGAGAGGTAAAGGGTAAGCATATTGTACAACTTGGTATTCATGGTGATTTTATTTACATCTGTAATTTATAGTGCGATCTTTTTATAATAATTATCCATAGCAACACGACCTCCACTAATGAGAGAAGCTTTCATATATTTATCCGATAATAATTATATATTGATAGGGGACATTGTAGATATTTTTATACCTACACGTCTACAAAAGCAAATCGGAATCGGATCGGCTGTCACTATGGAACTTACACAAAACAATACACTTATAATTTCAGACACAAAATGTATTTTCCATTAGAAGTTCATACCTGAAGTCGAATTTTTAATTAGACGAAGTAAAGTGACAGCAACTAATGTCACTTCTTCATAGAAATTATGCAACATTGTATGAAGAAGTGATATTAGTTGCTGTCACTTTACTTCGTTTAATTAAAAATTCGACTTTAGTGTATTTACATTGAGGGTAAAGTCTCCGTATGACGCGTCTCCTCCCGATCAAAGTCACAGGTCGTGTTGCATATTGGGCATGGCATTAACAATTAATAACGCATAAAACAGGCTAGAGAGGCTAGGCAGAATTTAGTTCTTAAGTTGTCCTCCAAGCCGCGGCCTCCGCAACTGCGGTCGACCGCGACTTGGCAAACGTAGGGTAGGACAGGACGTCCACCCACCAAATGGACCGACAATCTGGAAAAGGTCGCAGCCTGGGACTGGATGCGGAAGGCACAGGACTGTGTGTTGTGGAGTGAGATGGGAGAGGTCTACATCGAAGAGTGGACTGCCATAGGCTGATTTGATTGATTGCTTGATTGTTACCTCCAATACCAGTACTATTTTTTTTATACCACTAGGGTGGCAGACAAGCATACCAGACCAGAAGGACTGGTGGTCACCGCAGTCTATGAACGTTTGCAACACCAGAGGCGCCACACTCGCGCTGCCGACCCTGTAAAAACCTTCTTACTTTATGTAGAGACTCATTTTTTTTATTTTATTTGCCAGAATGACGTCACCCGTTTGATGGAAAGCTATGGAGACATCTATATATTGGGGGCCACTTTCGCATAGCGGCACTAACATTATTTTGTATGCTCTTGTGCTATATTTTAAGGGCTTAAGTACGTCAGCAATAGTTTCTGACAGTCAGTCAAGCAAGATGAGGTGAGATTAAAAGACCGTGTACAGTAAAATGGCTAATCGTAAAAAGTCCACGTCATGTCATTTCAATCATAATTCAATTCCATGTTCGACCGTTCGAAAATAGATAACAAAAGTAATAAACGATAAAGAATGATGTATTTATCGAATATTTCATCAAAGTAAGATTTAAATTTCAGAACGGGCGCGGCGATCTATTTTCAAAAGTCATCATCACTGTCAGATTTCACAGATAAAGTATAAAATTATACTTTCAAACGGGCTTTCAAAACGGCTATTAGGTTTCAGACATTCCTTATGAAGTGTTGGGAGAGATTGGGAAACTGCACCACGCGGGCGAATTGGTGGTATGGGCAAGAAGCTCAATAAATAAAGCTGGTTTGACACTTTGACTTACGCTTTATAAGTTGCCAGTGTCCATCACCACTCAACTTTAAACATTTTCGATAGGTAAGTAAGTGCTTAATCTAGTGTATTACAAGGTACTTGATGTCATAACTTGGGGGAAATCTGTCGATAACTAAACGGCCCGAAGCTTTTAGTAATTGTTTGACAACCTATTTTCGGTTTACACGAAATTTATTGGTTGTTAAAAGGGATATTAATAGCCTGTGACATTGTTAACAAGTTTTGTGAATTAAAGACTGTTTAAAAGTCATGGTCCCGTTTAGTCAAAGATTTTTTGATTTATTTTAATTTTTTTTTGATTGATTATAATACATAGTATTATCACAAATTAGAGATAGTACAGATGAAAAACTCATGTACTTTAGTACTTTGTTTTACACCTACCCTCTGCTACACACACTCGAGCACAAAAGATCTTGGTATTACCTTAGATGGAAACTTGTCCTGGAATGCTCATGTTCTGAATGTTAGCAAAAAGGTTCACTACACGTTCCACACCCTCAAATGCCTCCAACCTTTTTTGCCTGTAGATATTAAAATCTCACTTGCTCAAACATTGATACAGCCCATTATTGATTATGCGGACTCCTGCTACTTGGATGCTACTGAGGAGCTTTTAAACAAACTTGAGAGACTGCAAAATTTATGCATTCGGTTTATTTTCAATCTTCGTAAGTATGATCATGTCTCGGAATTTCGTGCAAAACTCAAGTGGCTCCCAATCAGACTTCGGAGGAATACTCGGATATTGTGTGTCCTATTCAATATCTTGCACAATCCTTTATGTCCTACCTACTTACGTGAGCGGTTCTCTTTTATGCGTACACCTGATGCTCTTTGCAGAACACATCTTGAAAATCGCCTTACATTTCCTTCTCACAAAACTGATTTTTACTCTTACTCCTTCACTGTTCACGCGGCAAGGCTATGGAATTCTCTCCCACCGGAGATCAGAACTTGTAAAACTGTTTCACTCTTCAAGAAGAAAGTGAAAGAACATTACCTGTTATCTTTAACATAACATTTTATCCTTAGAGTTGTTTATGATATTTCTCTGTACTTAAGTATATTTAGATAGTATAATACTATATATTATGTATGTATTTATGTATGTATGCTATTTAAGGTTTATGTATGTTTATTATTCTGCACACACTTATTTACTTTGTCTCTCATTCACATCTCCTCTCTCAGGCCTACTGGAAGAGATTTCATTAGAAATAAGTAGTGCCTTGTACAATATTCCATATGATTTCTTTTGTTTTTAATTGTGTGTACAAAACCAATAAATAAATAAATAAATAAAATAAAAATCAGTATCGAAAATTCGGCTGAAACCGCCTGACCTCGTGTCTGTAAACTCAGTGGGCGTTGTCTATGTGTGCGTAGCCTCAGCGAATTTAGTATGTAGGTTTCCATCTGTACTATTTCTAATTTGTGGTATTACATACAGATAGGCCACTACCTGCCTCCCACTTAGCAAGCTTCTCCGTCCCCGCCACAGCTGTAACCTAGTTGGAGGGTATTTTGACAGAACTTTTGCTTAACCTTAGTGGTCACACTACACACACACGTTCAAGCTCTGTACAAACATAACGTGTTATAGTGTAGGTGAAATAATTGATAACGAATCATTTGTATGAAGTTTCCGCCCTGGTTTAGCCGAGAACTTCTTAGGAAGACTTCGTAAAGACTTTATTGGACCGTAACGGTGCCTTTTGAATCACAGACAGGCTTAGAACTGCTTGAAAGCGTTCGCTGGTAGGTGTTTTAAAATGGCTTTTATAAATTTAACGACCAAATGTATGTAAACAAGAAATGAAGAAACTACAGTTTACATTCCTGTTAAACGCCGACATAGTCAAGCTTCTCATAAAATATACTTTATTTCCGAACGCTCCATTATTATACTGCTATTTAATGTTTTAGTATCCCGCATGGTTCCCTTTAAACAAGACGGCCGTGTTTATGAATACAGAACGAAAACCATTCGTTGGATATTACAATAGGGGCTAATAAAATGTATTTTTGAAGGTGTATTTGAGTTAATATACATATAGATGTGGGACTGTGGTAAATGACTCAACACCTTCAAATGTAAAATACTTTAATAATTTTAGCAAATCGCTTCGTACAACCGTCTTCAACAATTCCCAACTTCCGACTACCCTCCATACAATCTATTTCCACCGTTCACTCGCTCTCATTCATTCATCATGTTCACTCAAATCACATTCCGTTGCCCACATAGAATAGATATTAATATGAGAACGTCGCGCGCTTCTGTTTTCGGTGCTACCTCCTACTGATGCTCAGTCTACCAGATTTCAATCAGATCCATTCAACCCTTAACCTCACGTAACGCCCAACAGCCTATGGTTGGGAGCCCCGGGTAAGCCCTCGGAAGGATGTCCCAGGACTCCGAATAGACCCACGGCCGCCAATGCGGCCTCGCCCAGGGGCTGATTCGGGTGCTATCCCGCGTCTTTGGGGGGTTTCGGATGTGATCCCGCTTCTAAGGGGGGAGGGGGGGGGGGGCGTGCGTGAGTTCCTCACGTCACGCTGCCGTCATGGGCCTGCTTCTGTAAGGACGTGAGCCGCCCTCTCACCGTCCTCAGGTCCCCGGTCATGGAGGCTGATAGTCCTCGGCGAAGACACGTCGACGGCTCCCGGGCCGCCGACTGCGGAACTCGGGTGGGAGAGTTCTCTACCGTTCCCGCCCCGCTGTCTCTTTCACGAGCATGACCTGCTCGCAGAAAGAGGCGGCGCAGTCCCACTTACTCCCGCTGGAGATCATGACTCTCACCATGGTCTCGAGCGAGAGAGGGTCCACCGTCCAGACCCACCACGAGGACCTGGCGCTGTTGCGCCCAAGCCGTGCACTCCACCAGCGTGTGGAGCGCCGTGTCATCGCTGCGGTCCTCGCAATGCTGACACTCGGCCGTGATTTCCCGGTGTTTTCGCCACAGATACCTATCGAAGCTACCGTGCCCGGCAAGTATCTGTGTCAACCGGTAGGAGAGAGCACCGTGTCTCCTCTCCAGCCACTCGTCCATGACCGGTCTGACGGCCACGATTGTGGCGAATCCCCCCTTTGGTTGCTCAAGTCGTACCTTCCATGTCTCCACGGTTTCCTGGTGGAGCAGGAACCGCTGGGCCTCGATTTGGCCCCGCTCCAGCGCCTCCTTGCGCCATCTAAACAGTGACGCAAGGGCCCTAGCTTCCAGGTCCCATGAAGGGGTCCCGGCTAGGAGACATGCCGCCTCACGGTAATCAATATCAATACATATAATAAAATCGTAACAGGTCGCTGTCTGTACATGGAAGATAAATAAGAAAAATATTATAGGGGGGCTTTATGAACGCAATAGAACCCAAAACAATGATTTTTAGAATTTTTGTCTGTTTGTCTGTATGTCTGTATGTCTGTATGTCTGTATATCTGTTTGTCTGTACGGTTGTGCACGCTAATCTCAGTAACCGCTCAACCGATTGCAATGCGGTTTTTTTTATTGTGTTGAGGTTTGCTCCAGTTAACATTTAGCGTTTGTTTTATGTACCTAAATCGGTTTAGAAATAAAAGATTTATAACACTTTTAAGAATCAGATATTTTGAAAATTTTAATTTTAGGGGTTTCTTTGAATGTGAGTGAACCTAAACTGGCGTGTTGGCTTAATCATAAAAGAGCTTAGAGACTTAATCATTAAGCTCTTTTATGATTAAGCAAACAGGGCAGTTTCAGACGCTGCTTGATGACTCTGATGAAGTAATACCTTTCCTTTCATACACCTTATGTGACGTAAACGAAGTTGCGGGCTCAGCTAGTAGTACCTATAATTATTATGGGCCAAGCATGAGCAATGTTTGGTTTTAGTAAAGAAGTAGGTATGCGTGGTTCCGCCAATAGGTCATAAATGCTAAAATTTCGTCATCAATTACCCCAATTTAATTATATATAATGTTTAACCGATAGACAAGCTACCCTAAAATACAAATATGTCACCCATTTTACCTAATTATCACTTATTTCTCGACCTCTCTGAAGTGAACACATCATTACGTTGCGCTCGCCTTATCAGTAACTCATTAGCACTGCTGTTTGTGTAACTGAATTTTCGGAACTGCATGGTTTTTGAGGGGCGTTTATGAAATGGATTTCCTAGATCAAGGTATGTTATTACTTATTAGCTATATTTTTTTTTTTTTTTTTTTTTTTTTTAGTGTACTGGTGGACGCCGGAAATCGCGCAGTTGCGCGCGGAGTGCGTTACCGCGCGCCGCCGGTACACCAGGTTCCGCCGGAGGCGTCGTCGCCCAGACGATGCGGCAGCCCGAGAGACGGAGCTCTACGATGGGTACAAGGAGGCCAAGAGGGCCCTCCAGACGGCCATCAAGCGGTCCAAAAAGCTGGGCCGCGATGAGCTGATGGAGACTCTGGAGCGGAACCCGTGGGGGCGCCCGTACCTTATGGTAAGGGGCAAATTACGCCCTAAGGCGCCCCCACTGACTCAGAGTCTCCAGCCGGAGCGGCTGGAGGAGGTCCTGGACTCCTTGTTCCCGTCGAGAGCGGAGGAACATATTTCTCCGCGCATGGCTCCGTCTCAGGCGCCCAACGCGGAAGGCAGCGAGAACGACGTGCCCGTAGTCACCGAGGGTGAGTTAGGGGCGGCTGTACTGCGGCTTAAAGCCCGCAGAAACACCGCCCCTGGACCCGACGGCATTCCAGGCCGAGCGTGGGTCCTGGCTCTCGAAGAGATTGGGCCTCGACTAATTGGGCTCTTTAGCGCATGCCTCGAGAAAGGCCAGTTTCCCAAGGTCTGGAAGACAGGGAAACTGGTCTTGATTCGAAAGGCGGGGCGGCCGGCAAATTCCCCATCAGGGTACCGGCCGATCGTGTTGCTCGACGAGGTGTGCAAGCTCTTTGAGCGCATTATTGCACAACGCCTCGTCGGGCACCTCACACGCGTGGGGCCTGATCTGGCGGACAGCCAATTTGGCTTCCGTCAGGGACGCTCCACCGTGGACGCGATCATGCGTATTAGAGGCCTGACGGAGGAAGCAGTCTCACAGGGTGAGGTGGTGGTGGCGGTGTCTCTCGACATCGCCAACGCATTCAACACCTTGCCCTGGAGCTGCGTCAGGGAGGCGCTTATCTATCATGGAGTGCCTCCCTACCTCCGTCGAATTGTCGGGGCTTATCTCTCCGAGAGAGCCATAACTTACCCGAGCTGGCTAGGGCCGGGTCGGCGAGATGTGTCGTGCGGTGTTCCACAGGGATCGGTTTTAGGGCCGCTCCTGTGGAACATCGGCTACGACTGGGTGCTGCGTGGTCCGTTGCTCAGAGGGGTCGGCGTAACGTGTTACGCCGACGACACCCTCGTCACGGCGCGGGGAGCAACGCACCGTGCCGCAGCACTTAAGGCCACGGCAGGGGTTGCTCAGGTCGTGGGTCGGATTCGGCGGCTGGGTCTTGAGGTCGCCCTTCACAAATCCGAGGCTCTGTGCTTCCACGGACCTCGGATGGGGCCACCTGCGGGATCCAGCCTACAGGTGGGGGGCGTCAGCATCGGCATCGAGCCCTCGATGAAGTATCTGGGGCTCGTACTCGATGGCCGGTGGAACTTCGGACATCATTTCCGAAGTTTGGTCCCAAAACTGAGGGGAGCATCGGCCGCACTCGCGCGGCTGATGCCCAACATCAGGGGACCCAACGCTCCCTACAGGAGGCTGTACCTGGGGATCGTGCGAAGCATGGCCCTGTACGGGGCTCCCGTATGGGCGGAGACCCTGACGGCCAGCAATGAGGCTAGACTGATGAGCCCGCAGAGAGTGATGGCCGTCAGGGTGATAAGAGGATACCGCACGATCTCCGGTGAGGCGGCATGTCTCCTAGCCGGGACCCCTCCATGGGACCTGGAAGCGAGAGCCCTTGCGTCACTGTTCAGATGGCGCAAGGAGGCGCTGGAGCGGGGCCAAAGGCCTGCGTCTCGAGAAATCGAGGCCCAGCGGACCCTGCTCCACCAGGAAACCCTGGAGACATGGAAGATGCGACTTGAGCAACCAAAGGGGGGATTCGCCACAATCGCGGCCGTCAGACCGGTCATGGACGAGTGGCTGGAGAGAAGACACGGTGCTCTCTCCTACCGGTTGACACAGATGCTTGCCGGGCACGGTAGCTTCGGTAGGTATCTGTGGCGAAAACACCGGGAAACCACGGCCGAATGTCAGCACTGCGAAGACCGCAGCGATGACACGGCGCTCCACACGCTGGTGGAGTGCACGGCGTGGACACAACAGCGACAGGTCCTCGTAGTGGGTCTGGGCGTGGACACTCTCTCGCTTGAGGCCATGGTGCGAGCCATGCTCTCCGGCGGGAGTAAGTGGGACTGCGCCGCCTCTTTCTGCGAGCAGGTCATGCTCGCGAAGGAGGCGGCGGGCCGGGTGCGGGAGAGAACTCTCCCACCCGAGTTCCGCAGTCGGCGCCCTGGGCGCCGCCGACGTGTCTTCGCCGAGGACTATCGGCCTCCATGACCGGGGGTCTGAGGACGGTGAGAGGGCCGCTCACCGTCCTTACAGAAGCAGGCCCATGACGGCAGCGTGACGTGAGCACTCACGCACGCCCCCCCTTAGAAGCGGGGTCACACCCGAAACCCCCCATAGACGCGGGATTGCACCCGAACCACCCCCTGGGCGAGGCCGCATTGGCGGCCGTAGGTCTGTTGGGAGTCACGGGACATCCTTCCTGAGGGCTTACCCGGGGCTCTCAACAATAGGCTGTTGGGCGTTACGTGAGGTTTTTTAGTCGGTAAGAGTCCGGCATAGCATCCTACGAGGATTTTCCCTCACGTAAAAAAAAAAAAAAAAAAAAAAAAAGCTATATTTTTAAGTTTTGTTTTACTTATTATGACGTATTTTTACGTGCTACGCCACACAGTATTTCTACCAAATTTGTGTGTTATAGTTGACTTCACATAGACCTACAAAAAATTTCAACCATAATCGAATACTCTCACATATCTTATATTAAAGATCGAACTGTCTATTTTGAAAACATAACAGGTTTTTCTGCGCCCTTTTGCATCTTTAGTTGCTATATAGGCTCTACGACTGCGTAGGCTTGTCTACGAAACACATGTTAATTATTAATGTTTTTTTTTCAGGAACTTCGATTAAATGTACTTTCTCAAGGATGCATTTTTTTGAGATTTGGTCTGCCATGGCTAGAGCTATTCCTCAAAAACATCAACACGTGTTAGTAACTATTCTAGCTTTTCTGGTAGAGGGCGAAAATGTAGAAATTAGGAACTTAGATAGTAAAATATTCAGTTTATGTTAAAGACATGATAGATTTTAAAAAGTTGTCTCTAGAAGTGAATCAAAATTTTGGCAAAATTACTCAGATTGGTTCAATTAAATTGAATGTTTCAAATTAGTAAGGGGTAATGAGAAGTGCATTCAAGAAAACGCGAACCAGCCCGGGCCATCTTCCGAACGCGGACATTCCAGGAAAGATTTTTAAAATTTGTCTAAGCTCTCGAAACGTAGAAGTTTGGCAGAATTATCACAAGTAGATGACTCTGCTGTGAATTCACTTATCAATACTAGCAACACTGAATATAAATTCGAATAAATTTAATGAATATTCTTAGCAAACCGCTTGACTTTTGATTCAAGAATATCCGTGGTATAATCTCCCAGCTTCCGTTCACTAAGTCCTCATCCATGGTAATGAAGTAGCACAGTAGGCTTTATTATCTAACAGGGTAATTATCCGAAGAGCCAGCAGAATCTAACAACAAAAATTATAAGGCTTTCAGAAAAAATGTCACGAGTAGGTACTTACGTATACAGACTTATTTAACAGACTTTTACTCAGCTCAGACACATTCATTACTGGTCTTCGGAAACTTCGGAAACTGGTAAGAAAAAGAGCGTTATGTCGAGGTAGGTTTTAAATTAATAAAGAATTTAGTTTAAATTGAAATTAGGTTTGTTGTTTTAGTGATTTAGCTTAGTTGTGGTTATGATTACGTTTGTAAATATATTATTTTTTTATATATAAAAGACAAGAAAACTAAAACTACAGTTTGTAGTTTTGGTTTTCTTGTCTTTTATATATAAAAAAATATTATATTTACCGATAACCCCTTCACGAACGGCGTTGATATCATATTCAGATATATTTCCGACGAGGGAGAATAAATCTCAAATGTTGAGTATTTAATTTTTTACTAAGCAGTACCATATTGTACAGTTTACTGTATATTATGTATTAAATTATGTAAATAAAGCATTAATGTACATTCGTGAAGTATTTCTTTTATTATTTACCCTCAGAAAAAATCCCATTTAACAAATTTGATAAAGTAAGGTATTAATGACCGCGCTTGTTCGGCGCTTGGACCACCGTGGTATGGTAGAAACGTCGAAAATTAAGCAAAATTCATTTTTGTGAGAAGCAAACCTAGAAAGCAACTCAGCTTGACCTTGACCACCTGTGCAAGCTGAGTTAATTTTCTCAGCCGTAAATATATTATGAGGTCAGCCGCCATTGAAGAAGTGTTTACATTTAATGAATTTTCTAGTAGGTATCGTGTTCTTCTATCAAAGCGTAAACAGACGTTTTTACGCTTTCCGACTATCCCAGTCGTAGGCCGGACGTACCGTGTGATTTTAGTCCGGTCCGGCATAGCATCCATGAGGGATTTACGAACATATAAAAATGTGATAAACATCCTTAATTTATTGAATTTTCCAGCACCAGAGTTGCCAGTTGGTATCATTTTGAGAAGTTCAAAATAAAGGAATAAGAGAAGAAAAACTCTAGCTCAATTTTCTTTAAGCGATCACTATGACCAGCACTTTTTACTCTGAGGTTGTAAAAATGCAAAATGTCTCATGATATTTTATTAGAGTAGCGTTTCCGTGCTTTGAAAAGCAAGTTGGTCGCGGTTGCCAGTGAAATAACAGTCCTTAAGCCAAGTTGAAGGCCTTTTGGGCGGATTAAAAATTTTCAACAACAAGGAGCCCTCCTTCACCTGAAAAGTACAGTCGGCTCTCATACTGAAAATACAGTAAGAAAAATTATCGCATGCAGCGGTCGCGTTCACTCACACTGTTACGTTTCCTGATAGAAAATTTACGTGCAAGCTATTTTAGTCCATACGCTGGAACTAGACTTTTGGAGCTGAATGTACGTAAGATATGCAAAAAAAAGTAATGAAAAAAGGACCAGATAGCCCACAGTTAATCAATATGGGTAAGCTTTGCGTTGAAATATGGCGCGCACTTGGGAAATAAAACCCTCGCTTTTTTTTTTCATTTTGATGGATCACGTTGGTTAGCATAGGATAAATATTTAATTTGTAATCTCACTCAAACTTTGAAATGGAAAGGACGACTGTGCACACAACCTTTAGTAGGTATTATTTATACTATTTATTGTGTAGGTACTTCAGTATCTTTATAAGCAGCCTATTATTGTAAGAAACTAGGATGAGTACCTATAGCTCAAATCCAGTCTGAGTCTCGTTCATTTTCTTCATTAGAGTGTAATTTGAAAATTGAATGTTCGCTGAATTGGACATTCTGGTCAATTAAAAAAAACCTTTTGAGACATCTGTCTGTTAATGCCCGGGTGCCAGTTTGCTGGTCAAAGACAAGCTGACTATGTAGACCAGTCTTTCCCAAAGTGGGCAATAACGCCCCCTTGTGGGCGCTGCAGGTCTCAAGGGGGGCGGTAAGAGACCCAGAAGAAAATGGGGGCATTGTGTAGAGGCGGGCGGGCGGGGGGTGATTTGTAACTCTATTTAGCTAAGAGGCCTCTTAAACAACAACTGCAAGAGCTCTCGACTCTCAACAACAACTTGTGAACATCAACTAATATGAATTAAAAGATTGCTCAAACTCGGTTCTATATTTCTCTTCGCGTAGTTCATTTATCTGTCCTATTTTATTTAATATAGAAAAAATTAATAGTTATTAATACTCGTAGATATCTATCATGTTTTAACAAGTTTTTGTTAAATAACCCGAATTGTGCATTCCTGTATCAGTCGGCTGGTTCATTGAATGCTTGTTCGGACTTGTTGAGTACGATTGAGCGTCGAATGAGATAAACGAGTTTATGCATGTTTGTTTTATTCCTGTCGGTGCGTGCTGCTTAAGCATTCCTATATAAACAATGTAATATTTATTTTATTTTCATTTGTGGTCTCGCGCGCAATAGATGAGCAGTACTTACGCCTCCTCTACTCGCGAAGTTGAACGTATTTCTCAAAGCATAAACAATGTCGGAAGTAAAAAAAAAGAGACGGCAATACTCTGCGTATTGCCGTCTCTTTTTTATATTAAATTCGGATTTATTGAAAATCCCACAAACCGATCGTCGCCTTTGTGTCTTCTATGTCTAAAAACATTTTCGAATGAAGCAATGAAGCCTTCAAGGCTGCAAGATCATTTGAATAAAATGCATCCAGATAAGAAAGACAAGAATGTAGCATATTTTCAAGACCTAGAGAAGAAGCATAATACTCAGCCAAGTGTAGTAAAACTATTTTCGGCGGCTGCTAAGCAAGATGACGACGGACTTCGAGCTTCGTACAATATCTCTTTGTTAATTGCTCAAAAAGGCAAACCACATAACATCGGAGAAGAGTTAATATTGCCAGCAATAAATGAAGTAATAACTACTGTGCTTCATAAACCGGCCGCAGAAATTATCCGAAAAATTCTTTCTGATAATATCTGCGTAATAGTAATAATTCTGTGCAAAGATGAATTGATGAAATGGCTGAAAACATTGAAGAATCATTGTGCGATCACCTGAGGACAAGTCAATTCTCAATTCAGCTCGATGAGTCCACTTTACCAACTAATGAAGCATTGTTGTTGTCTTACGTGAGGTTTATTAAATATGAGAAAATATGTGAAGAACTATTGCTAGAAATTTAGAGACCGATACAAAAGGTGAAACCATATTCAATACATTGGAAAAGTTTTGCGATGAGAAAGAGATTCCTTTGAAAAATATTATTTCAGTTGCTACGGATGGCGCTCCGGCTATGACAGGGTGCCATAATGGCTTCATAGCGTACTTAAAAAAAATTCTAGATGTCCTTGGTGTACATTGCGTTATTCATAGACAACATTTAGTTGCTAGAAACTTAAGTGAAAAACTATTTCAATCACTGCAATATGTCATCAAAGCAGTCAATAAAATCCGCAACAGCTCTTTGAATGATAGATTATTTCATCAGCTTTGTGTTACTAATGACGAGGATTTCAACCGTTTGTTGTTTCATACTGAAGTTCGTTGGCTATCAAGAGGCAATTGTCTGACTCGATTTTACAACCTGTTTGACTCTGTTATAGAGTTCTTGGAAACTAAAGATACAGAATTGCACGACAAGCTCATAACATCAAAGAATGATATAGCTTACATGACAGACCTGTATAAATTGTTCAACGACATGAATCTCCAACTGCAAGGCGATAAACTAAATTTAATTAAAACAAAAAACATCGTTGCTGCTTTCGCAGCCAAACTGCTTCTACACAAAAAGAATTTGGGCAGACGTGAGTTTCACAATTTTCCAAATTTATCAGTATCATGCAGTAACGACGAATTGTTTGCCTAGTGCCAACATTTGGAAAACCTCCACATTGACTTCACCGAACGATACCAGGACATTTTCAACTTGGAAATACCAGACTGGGTGTTGGATCCGTTTTCAAATGTCAACACAGCAATGTCACCTCAGCTGGAAGAAGAACTTATAGAATTGACAACAAACGAGGAAATAAAAATTAAGTTCAAAAATGGTTACCAAGAATTTTGGCTTCAAAAACCGATCCCTCAATTGTACCCTGGATTGTGGTCAATCGTTCAACGATTCTTGATAGCATTCCCATCGTCATATTTGTGTGAACGTGGATTTAGTGCTGTGACAACACAGCTTACTAAAAAGAGAAATCGTTTGCTTGTTACCGAACGTGGCGACTTGCGACTGTTCTTGAGTAAATTGGAACCTGATATCAACAAACTTATTAAACAGCATCAGATTCATCCTTCACATTAGTTTTTATATAAGGATTGATTATTTTAGTTATATTTTCAATAAAAGATACTCTGTTTTAATACTATAAAGTTGAGTTTCAATAATCATTCTTATTGGCAGGTGGAGCCCGTAAGAGTTAACTTGAGACCTACGCGCGTTGTATGTTACCTACTGCGCTCAGGTTTCAAGTTGCGGGTTATAGTAGAAATTTCGTTTAGAATTCTCTGTTAATATACATAATATATAATATTTTTTTTTACACAACATCACATACATAGGTCACAATAATTAATTAATTTAATTTGAAGTTATAGTGGTTTTTAAATAGGTGAAAAAATGGGGGCGCTAAAAAAATATTTATTCTCAAAGTGGGCAGGACACAAAATAAGTTTGGGAACCACTAATGTAGACCAATGTAGACAGCTATTGTATAAAACATCCTCCAAAAATGACATCACTATTCACAAGGCTGACACGTATTTAAGTGTAGTAGCAGTACGGGACCCGTATGCCAGTTATGATGCTACTGAGGTGATAAGCATACGGCTCAACTGATCGAAAGTGGATTTTGTGGCCTATAAACGATTGCAACATAGAGATAATACACTCGCGCTGCTCATTAATGGAGTAATTCTACTTTGCCCCACCAAGCGTCCCCACCAGAGGAATTGTACAGTGATTTATGTGGGGTATTTTCTCATGACTTCTCCGATTTCCCTCTTTTTTCTCTAACAGCACATGTGTTATGGCGATAGGTACAGAGCCGTGGGTAGGCCTAACGACCTTGACCATACAAAACACGCGTCCTTCAGGCTAGGAAATGTAGCATTTTATAGCTTATTTTAGTTGTAACAAGCTAATACTTATACTTATTCAAAATCGAAGAAAACAAATTTCTAGGTGTATATTTTCTTCATATGTTGGCATATTTTTTTCTTTCGCGTATAAAAATTGTAGTCCAAAAATGCATTCATCTAAAAATTTGTGGGTGACTCTACGATCGTTTTACACATCTATATATATAAAAATCAATGCCACTTTTCGTTGTAATTTTATAACTCAAGAACGGGCTCACCTAACCAAACCAAATGTTTAGGATTTGTTCGGACTATTCAGTAGATGGTTTATGTGAAGTTTGCACAAAATCGGTCGAGCGGTTCTTCATTTATCACGCAAACGAAGTTGCGCGGGTCAGCTAGTTATGCATAATTAATATACAATTTACAACAAAACCATATTTTGTCACACATCTTGTAGATTAACAATCTATTTTTGGCTATAATTTTCGGTTTACTTACGCTTTCATTTGCACCTCTAATTCGTCATTTTCTAAACCAGTCCCCTTAAATATTTTCATCGGTCAATTTTTTTGTGCATTCATGATTAAAGAATTTTTTTTAAAAATATTTATATAGAATCTTTATCACCATAACAGGGTATCCATGTCTACATTTGATAAAAAATCTACTTCTAGTACAACGGTTGAAACTTTAATGGAACTTTCTGCGGAGTTCGTGAAGTGCCCAACAAGAGTAATAACGTTTCGCTGCGGTATATTTCTGTTCTACTCTATTGCAAGTTGCTGCTATATTACGTGCCAAGTGCGAGTTCAAGTACCGCACAGAGGGTTCCGGATCAAAAAACGACAAAGAGTACCTATAAGCCCCGCACGTTGATATTGCGCTTGGCGGCCATCTTGGTGACCACTTGGTGACGTATGTCCGTCGAGCAGTCAGCACTAAAAAAATACCGTACGCAGCTTCGCGAGGCCAGCGCGCGCTCGCGCTACGTCACGATGACGTCACTTATCTGTCATTATGACAAGGTTCCAGCGCATTACCAACTTGCGGAGCTTATACGTCTGGGGATTCTGTAACATACCTCCGACAGATGTTTCTCTGCCGGATGACCCGCCGACAGAACTTTTTGATTATGAGTTTTTACCGACAGAACCTTTCAATTACGAACGTTTCGCCGACAGAACGATTAATTCATGAGTAAATCGTCGAAAAAACAAAAAAAAAAATAATCACGAAGGCTAAGGGGGAGCTCCGCCCCGCTTCGCTCCCGCCTTAGCCTTCTAACCTAACCCATCCGAGTCGGGGTGTTAACAATTCACATTATTATGGTTGAATTAATCGTTCTGTCGGCGAAACGTTCTGTCGGTGAACAACTCACAATCGAAACGTTTTGTCGGCGGCTCATCCGGCAGAGAAACGTCTGTCGGAGGTATGTTTCAGAGGAATAGTCTACAAATGTCAGATTCTAGAAATGTCAGATGAGTTTAAAACGCCAGATTCTATGAATGCCAGATTCTACAAATGCCAGATTCTTATAATGTCACATTCTATAAACGCCAGATTCTTAGAATGTCACATTCTATAAATGCCAGATTCTGATAATGTCACATTTTTGTTATAATTGCAATTTACCTAATTTCTTCCTTCATAGTCAATAAAGGATGATTAGATTTGGTTAGGTTGCAACAGTGACCACTTATGTTAGTTTCTTCTATCTTTAGTCGGCTAAACTTAAGTCTAACCGCAGGCCCTTGGCTAAAAATGTAGAAATGTAGAACAGAGTAGAAGGCAAACGACAAAACAAAAAAAAATGTTGTGTTAACCATAATAAGTGAATGTGAATGGTAAACACCCCGACTCCAGAGTACCCCGACTCGAGTAGGTTAGGTTAGAAGGCTAAGGCGGGAGCGAAGCGGAGCGGAGCTCCCGCTTTAGCATTCGTGGTTATTTTTTTTTGTTTTGTCGTTTGCCTTCCACTCTGTTTTACATTTTTAGCCAAGAGCCTGCGGTAAGACTTAAGTTTAGCCGGCTAAAGATAGAAGAAACTAACATAAGTGGTCACTGTTGCAACCTAACCAAATCTAATCATCCTTTATTGGCTATGAAGGAAGTAATTAGGTAAATTGCAATTATAACAAAAATGTGACATTATCAGAATCTGGCATTTATAGAATGTGACATTCTAAGAATCTGGCGTTTATAGAATGTGGCATTATAAGAATCTGGCATTTGTAGAATCTGGCATTCATAGAATCTGGCGTTTTAAACACATCTGACATTTCTAGAATCTGACATTTGTAGACTATTCCGTTTCAGAGCCCGTCTGGGTAGGTATTATTATTTTTATCTGTTTTTAGTAAGTACCTATGTGTTATAGCTATAGCGCAATAGAAATATACATAATCTGTGATATTTTCAGCTTTCTAGCTATCGCGGTTCCTGAGATAAAGCCACGTGATCGTGACGGACCGACAGACAGACGGACGGCGAAGTCTCAGTAATAGGGTCCCGCGTTTAGCCTTTGGATACCGAGCCCTAAAAATATATACGTAAAGGGTCCGTCTTTAAATTTTCCACATATTGCTAAAACAACCAGCTGAATAAATCGCGCAACTCTTGCAAAGTATCTATTCCATACCAGTAGATCTATACAATACATAGACGACGCCATTGTCTACTATTTATGGAATAGAAACCTACTTTAACAATAATCTTTCAATTGTACGACATATATGTTTGATTATTACAATCAAAAATATGATTTGTAATACATTAATCAATGCAAGTTAAGAATGCATAATTAAATAAATAAATATGAATATTTTCAACAATCATAAATCATTCAATTACAACTCATTGAGAAATACAAAATGGCGGACCTAATTGGAAAGTTATAATTCTATTACGATTCAATTACTTAATTCAAATTTAGAACAGCTGTGACATTTGTCAACCCGTCGGATTGGCGTGTTTCTGTGCGTGTTGAATTTAAATATTAGCTTTTCAATCAGACAAACGGCCAATGGTCGTTTCGTATGTGTCAAAAAAGAGTCGGGAGGGTTCCGTACCAAAAAAACGGCAAAAACCAAAACCAATCCCGGGTTCTTCAAGAGGAGCGTGAAGAGGCACATCACAGGGCCGCCAACTTGAGGACCACTGCCAGAAGTGGCCCCCAATCGCTAGATGCGCCACGGCTTTCCATCAGGCTGGTGGCGAAGTCAATTTGGCGAGCTAAATATGAAAAAAAAAAAACCACGTTTGTTGTATGAAAGAAACCTTTGAATGTTATTACTTTTCCTATTTTAGTTAGGTATAGCTTTAACAGCTGTGAAAATTTCAGCTCTTTAGCTGTCACGGTTCCTGAGATACAACCTCGTGAGGGACAGACGGACGGTAATGTCTCATAAATAGAGTCCCGTCCTTTTTCCGCCCTTTAGGGAACCTTAGAAAGCTGACATCATACATAATCCGAATAAATGTATGATTATAGCTGTTGAACAGGTATTACAATTGTTTTAAATAATATTTGTATGTAAAATATGAATTTTGTTAGTACAAATTGAAAACGGAAAGAATCACAGTTGGAAATTATTTGCTTTGATTTTCCTTCACTATTATTTATTATCTATGTGTACTAAATTCGTTTACAAATACAGGTGCAGAATGATAATGTATGCGCGTATTCAAACTTGGTTGCATTTATAATCAAAAGGTTATTTATGTATGTGTATGATTCAGAAACTCAAAAGCAATCTGTCGTTATAAAGTTATGTAAAAATGGACAGTCACGCGCGTATTTGTTAACAATTTAAGGACGGAGTAGGTATAATGATTTGAAATTATGCGACTTGGAAGCTTAGACGGAAATTTATTTGTGTAATGTGTAGGTACTGCCTCATATTTAGAAAACGAATAAAAAAGCCGGTCAAGTGCAAGTCGGACTTGATTGGAAGTTCAACACAAATTTTCTTCTTTCTATAAAATAAACCGGCAAAGTGCGAGTCGGATTCGACCACGAATGGTTTCGTAAAAATATCGCGACGACAGTATTATGTTGTTATAGCGGCAACAGAAATATCAGTGGAAATTTCAACTATCACGGTTCATAGAAACAGTCTCGTGTCTGACAGACAGGCCGACACCAGAGTCTCAACTCAGGTGGTCCCGTTTCTACCCTTTGGGTACGGAACCCTAATAACATATTTTTCTAGTTATTTATTCAATTTACCATGTGTCCAGCTCATTAATAACATAAAGTATAAATTTAAAATACTTACCTAAAATTTCTAGCAGAGAATCTAATACATATTAACAATTTGACATCCTAGACTGCTCAGACAAGATGCCCACCAGTTTCTATCACGATATATAGCTACTACCTAATACGTAATCGAATTAATTACCTCTCCGCATTTAAATCGAATAATTAAAACACGCCCGTCTAAATAAATAAGAAGTTTAATAACAAAATGACATTAATGCTGTAAGAAATATCACAGCATTGCGTGTTCCGAGTCGTTAAAATGGGCACATAACCCGTTACATGAACCGCTGACTGTCACTGTACACTTACAGGCAGGTACAGACACATACATAATACGTAATTTATTTGTGAAATTAAACGTATACACATAAAAATGAACTGTCAAATTCGTTGCTAATCACAACACCCAGAACAGCTGGATCGATTTTGTGTTAAGTAGGTATAGTTTACTTAGTAATAGTAGTTTTAGTTTAGTGTAGGTGCCTAAGGCTGTTATTAACAAAGAAGAGTCACGCAGGCTAAATCGCACAGGAGAGCTATTTTAAGAGTGTGTTGATTAACTGGATCACTTCAATTCTTGTTCTGTGCTGGCCGCCCGGGACGAACCAGATGGACGCTCTCGATCGACAAGGAATTTTCTTATAAGGAAGAACCTATGGACCAAAAGTAGCCTTTAGTTGTAGTTATGATGATAGATATAAGAAGAAAATTTAAGTGTCTGACAGTGTTTAATCTGTGAATATATTTTTTCGAAATGTTAAACATCTTTTCATTAACTTTAATAGCACCATTTTCAAATGGAAAGATGTATAATATTTCGAAAAAATAAATTTCCCAACAGATGCTGCAGTCCAAGGAACGTCAATAATCCAACACGTTTGCATAATTCAAAGTTAAATTTCCCCTCAACTGTGTTGCAAGGAAATTTTCAACATCTTCAAGACTGCAAGTTATTTACATAACTAGATTTTAAACTTGAATTGTTATTGGCATGGCAAGAAATTGCAATTTTAAATTCTCTGTTCATTGTATATGTTTATTCAAAATAGTAGAAATGCAACAATGAATTTTACCAGTACGTGTAGGGTCTTTTATTGCGATGATGACTTGGTAGAAATAGTGAAGAAATAGGTAGAATCGGTGGAGAATTGAGTGGAGGTAAACTGGATAAGCAACCCCATCGGTCCATCTCTGCACGGAGTAGCCTTATCAGACTCACAGTGTTAAATGATCACCCCCAGAGGAGACGGACAGATGCTAGTGAAGACTACTGACATCACACTGAAAATCAAATAGTGACTCAAACAAATTAATTAAAAAATATATTTAAACTATTTTGACAACGACAGTACAACTATGACAATGATCAGTACACACGCCATCTTTATTTTGAAGTGAATATCACTTTTATACACTTAACGTGTTAAATGTGCTCGTAAACCTTGTGTTCAATGTGTATGTACTTTTAAAGCAATAGTTTAAGGGATCCCAATATATTCCTAGGGGGCAAAAGACTAATACAAGGGACAAAACTCTAGCATAATCAACATACAATCAAATCAGTCTATCGCAGTCGCAGTCCACTCTACTGGACGTAGACCTCTCTCTATTTTTGTCCGTGTGGAAATATTCGAATTTCCTTTTACACGCTGGGCCGACCAGACATCGCGATATCTAGTGTATTGAGAGTCACTATCACAGTCCTAAAGACGATTGATTGACAGAGACCTTTAGGTTGGTAGCACAATGATGACTATTCACGCTCCGCTTGAAGAACAAGGGGTTGTAGGAGAGAGGAAAGCGTACACTGGCAGAGCGTATTAATTTTTTATGGTTCGTCACCAAAACTATACTTTGAGTCGCTAAGTTCTGGACTCTGGTGAATCTCGTCTCTCCTGAAGGTATGAGAGTAGAACTTTTTTTTTACATTTGTGGAAATCTGTCATAATTACTAAGCGGTACTCTTACCGACTAAAACCACACGCTGCACTATCACTGTCTAGACTCAAAGCCCCGGGGAAGCCCTTGGAAGGATATCCCAGAAAGAGAGTGGCACTTTCCCTGGCACGTTTTGTTCGAGATTGAAAAGGTAAGGGGAGGAAGCAAATACGTACAACAAAACAAAATAAGAAATCATTTAAATCTGTATAATGGTTAAGTAGTCTGGCTAAAAGGAAAAATGGTGCTTTTTGAAGCTTTAACAGTTGAACAATTTGATGTTGAATGTTTTATCTACATGACAAATAAATGAAAATTAAATGCTCTTGTGAGTTGTGGGCAGAGAAGGTGCGTCGCTTATTGGTCAGCCGTACGTTTGAAGAAATATTTTTTTTTTGCACGGTGCTATTTAGTAAAAATCAGTTGTCTAGAATCCATAGCACGTCTATAAATTACTTAGTTTGGGTTAGAAGGCGTTGATGCCCCACAATATTTGTTTATATCATTTTAATGTGGGCTTTCTTCTACCAGGCTCGCAGTTTCGCACACGGCAATAACAATTCCAATATACACTCGAGAGCAATGAATCCGGGTCACTTAAAGAATCCTAAAAATCTCGGAAACTAAAAATGCTAGGTTAATGCAATAAATTGTATTTAATAGACAATGTAATACTCCTTAAATGAAGGTATTAAAACTTCTTAGTTATTGTAAAGTTATATCATAAAAAAATCAAATTTGAAAAAGGGCCACTTTCGAAGATGGAACTACGAAATTACAGCATTTGGTGTTGCTTTTGTTTGTAATCTGTCATTTATGTGGGTACATAAACCATGTTGATAGTGCTCTATATTCATTAATCAAGCTGAAATTATGTCGCTTACGCCTGAAGTATGCACCAGAATACTTACAATGCTGGAAACCGGCCGGAGTCAGCGCGATACAGCCAGGACTGTCGGTGTGTCGCTGTCAACAGTACAAAGAGTTCTCCGACGTTACGAAGAAACTGGTTCTAACCTACGCAGACCAGGAACGGGCAGAACCAGGTGTACCACAGCACGAGAAGACCGATACTTGGTGAACACCATGCTTCGAAATCGCTTTCTCACAGGAACTGAACTCACCAATCAGTTTCGACGCCTCGGAGGAAGTAACCCAAGTGCATGGACAGTAAGACGTCAGCTTGCTGAATCTAACTTAAAACCCCTTAGACCTGCAAACGGCCCTAAACTGGAGCGTGGGCATCGTATTTCGAGACTAAGGTATGCCCAGAGCCACGTAAATTGGAGTATTGAAGATTGGCCAAAAGTTATGTTCTCCGACGAATCAAAATGTATGCTCTACAAGCACGATGGAAGACACAGAGTGTATCGAAGACCAGGGGAAAGATTCAAGCAAGCATGCATCGAAGAAAAAGTAGCCTACGGTGGTGGGTCTGTACTTGTGTGGGCCGGAATTTCTTCTGAAAGTCGCACAGAGCTGGTGATCATAGAAAACGGCTCTTTAACTAGCGTAAGATATGTGGAAGAAATCCTCAATGATCACGTTGGTCCATTTATGGTCAATTTAGGTGAGGATGCTATATTTATGCATGACAATGCCCGACCTCATACAGGTAGGATTGTGAATGACTACCTTCAAGAGATGAACATTACTCGTATGGAGTGGCCAGCGCGCAGCCCGGATATCAACCCGATCGAGCATGCTTGGGACGAGCTAGGCAGATGCGTAAAACAACGAAACCCTCCCCCAATCACGCTTCGTGAGCTCAAAATTGCTCTCACAGAGGAATGGGAGAATATTCCCCAAAATCGTATAAGGAACTTGGTGTACAGCATGCCAAACCGCGTAAACGCAGTAATGGAAGCACGAGGAGGCAATACGAAGTATTAAAATTCAAGAAAATCGTAATAAAGTTCAAAAATTTCATGTTTCCTATTTTTGTTTTAAGGAGAGATCGGCAGTTTTTTCTTTATGTAATTTTGTGTTAATAAAATGTACGGTGACTCATATTTTTTTTACTTTCATTTAAGGAGTATTACATTGTCTATTAAATACAATTTATTGCATTAACCTATCATTTTTAGTTTCCGAGATTTTTAACATTCTTTAAGTGACCCGGATTCATTGCTCTCGAGTGTATTTAATCAATCGATTATGTAAGCAAGTATTTTTTTATAAACCTATTCGATCCATTGACTTAGCAGAGGCTTAATGCCCGGTTGCGACCGCGAGCTGACCCGGCCATTAATGTTTACTGCATACAGTTGTATGGCGTAAATACAGATCAGTGGGCGTAATTCATATTATGTATATTCATAAAAGGCTCAGCTCCTAGTGCCCTGTGTGCCTGTGTCATAGCCTGTGTACTTAAATACTCTAAGCCTATAGGCCTCTTGGATATCGTGCCGAAGCTACGGCAGCGCCAACTGTCGGTTAGCGGCGACAACTCGAGGTCGTTCTTCACATAACAGTGAACATATATGATTTGCATATAAGTCGCTACAAATTTGATATTATTGTTTTGTTTAACGTAATAAGAAATTGTTTTCGTAATATTATGAACCGAACTATAATCAAGTGTGGATTCCAGAATATTTATGCAGAATTCTTTCTCGAAAAATCTGTGTCGAAAGTTCGTAGTTAGTTAGTTCGTAGTCGTTAGTAAATACACGAAACAATGAGATATTCTTTCAATTTCATTGTTATATTTTGTACGTAAATATTTGTAGGATTATCGCATTACTAATAACACGATGATCAAATTATTTAATTATAAATTATAGGGCATTAATTATTCCAAAGCCATCATGTTCAGGGGGTCGTCAAAATCCATGATGCAGCTAGTGGAGAACTAATCATCAGTGGAAAAGTAATACCACAGACGAGTGTCAATAATCCACCGTACGATGTGAAAGTAGAGGTATTTAAGAGATGTATTAATTATTAAATCAATCAATAGTTGATTATAATCAGAAAAAATCTATTTACAACAACTTTTCAACCATATACATGCAAAGCAGAAATGGAAAATCAAGATGTATCTCCTTATCAAAGAAATTTATATAGGTAGGTAATGAAGGAATAAGTATTGGTCATTGAAATTAGATTATCAGTAATTTGCTTTTTTCATATCGGTATAAGGGACCTGAACATTTGCTTGCATTATTAATGTTAAATTAGTAATATCTATATAATCATTGGTGAAGACTTTTTCATAAGAATAAGCATGAAATATCGAATCAATAATAATTTTATTCATTTAGGTATTATATTATTATATTTAATTGTTTTTTATCTATAATATATTATAGATAATAAAACAAGGAAATAAAAAATAACTTGCACGTGATTCTCTAAAAATGTCCATGCGAGATTAAAAATTAAACATGATTAACATTGTGCATGTTTGTTTCAATATTTATTTGTGCTGGTAAAATAAAATAATTTACATAATAGTAAAATAAAACATACCTACAACACATGAGCAGAAAATTTGACGTTTGTATATGTTCGGCGATTTTAATGGGTGGGTTGGAGTCAAGCGTGATGGGTATGAAAGAGTATTGGGAAAGTTTGGTGATGAGCGAGTGAATGAAAATGGAGAAAGTTTGCTTGAAGTATGTTTGGAGAGGAATCTTGTGGTGACTAACACCATGTTTCACCACAAAGATATCCACTTGGTTACGAGACAAGAAGGAAGTAAGAGGAGCATGATTGACTTTGTGATTGTTGACGCAAGGATGAGAAAGAAAGTACTAGACACTCGAGCCTACCGCGGTGCTGGGATTGACACAGACCACTTCTTGGTTGTCAGCCGAGTAAGAGGTCTGTTTCAGCGGTGGAGGCACCGTGTGCGTGAACCTGTTAGTGTACTAGAACGCATAAAAGTTGAGAATTTGCAAGAGATAGGTATAAAAGAGGAATTTGTGAGCAAACTAAGCAAAAAGTTTGATAATTTAGATGAAGTATGTGAGATTGAAGAATTATGGAAGCCGATTAAGGAAGGACTCGTGGAAGTTGCGATTGAACTGTGTGGTGTGAGCAAGAGAAGCCAAGGATGTAAGTTAAAAAGAATGACCGCGGAAGTTCTGAAAGCGTTGTCTGATAAGAAGAAAGCATGGTTGGACTTGCTGGCTACAAAGGCCAATCAAAGAATGCAGAAGACAACAGATGAGGATGTACGAATGGCCAACGATGAGTATAAAAGGTATAAGCGTGTGGCAAAAGAGGTGTTAGTAAGAAAGAAGGAGAATGATAGAGATGAATTTGATAAAAGGTTATCTGGTGACTTCCAACAGAATATAAAATTCTTTTGGAAGTCCATAAAAGCGGTGAGGAGTCAACAGACCACATCACCGCTTAATAAGATCAGAAACCAGGATGGAAGTTTTGTGGGAGGAGAAGAGTGTGTGCTAAAAAAATAGGGAAGGAGTATTTTGAAAGTCTATTTGATAAAAAGGATACGCAAGTGCAAACTCATTTTTGTGAAATGAATGAAATTGGTAATGAAAACGACATTAGCATGGAAGAAATAGTGGAAGCATTGAATAGTATGAAACTAGGCAAGGCTGCTGGGATTGATAGGGTTTCCGTTGAGATGCTGAAAGCAGGACGTGGCGTGGTGATTGACCAGCTGTACCGCCTTTTTAATCTGTGCTGGAGGAATGGCAGCGTACCAAAAGAATGGTCCAAAGCGGTCATTGTGCCGCTGTACAAAGGAAAAGGGTCGCAGCAAGAGTGCAAAAATTACCGCGGCATAAGCCTGCTCAGCATCGTCGGTAAACTGTATGCGAAAGTGTTGATAAAAAGAGTGATGAATGAAAGTGAAGGAAAAATGTGGGATGTTCAAGCAGGATTTATGAAAGGAAGGGGATGCACGGATCAGGTCTTCTCCTTACGATGCATAGCAGAAAAAGTTTTGGCGAAAAGCCAAAAGGTATATTGCGTATTCGTAGATCTGGAGAAGGCCTATGACAAAGTGGTGAGGAATGAACTATGGTCAACATTGTCTTTGTACGGGGTGAGCAGCAGCTTGATACGAGCACTGAAATCTCTTTATGAGGGCTCAAGTGCTTGTGTCAGGATCAACGGAGCTTGCACGGACTTCTTTAATATAGAAAGGGGTGTGAGACAGGGTTGTGTAGCGTCACCGTGGCTGTTTAACCTGTACATGGACAGTTGTTTGAAAGAATTGCAAGAGAGTGCGTGTGGTATAAAACTGAACGAGCTGACCATCAAATGCCTCCTATATGCTGACGATCAGGTGATCTTAGCTGCATTGGCGGAGGAGTTGCAGTTGATGGTTAATATTATGCATGAGGCGCTGAAAGGTAGAGGAATGAAAGTGAATGTAAGTAAGACTAAAGTAATGGTTTTTGAAAGAGAGGAATGTATGACGAATTGCCCTATTATTATCGAAGGGCAAAGAGTGGAACAGGTGAAAGAATTTGTATACCTGGGTTCAAAATTTACGAGGGATGGAAAGTGTGACCAGGATATTGAGAGAAGAGTTTTGGCAGGAAATCAAGTGAATGGGGCGATGCATACCTTTATGAGCAGTCAAAACGTGTCTAAGAAGGCGAGAGTGGCTGTGCATAGGGGTGTGCTTATCCCCACACTTATGTATGGTAGTGAAAGTTGGGTGTGGCAGAAGAAGCATGAAAGTAAAATTAATGCAGTGGAAATGAGAAGTCTGCGAAGTATAGCTGGAGTGAAATTGATGGACAAAGAAAGGAATAGCGTGATTAGAAAACAATGTGGTATAACTGAAGATGTAGTGACAAAGATAGAAAAAGGGATGCTTAGATGGTTTGGACATGTTGAGAGGATGGATGAAAATAGACTGACTAAACAGATCTATAAGGCGATAATGAATGGGCAAGCTGGTAGGGGTCATCCTCGGCGTACGCATGGTAACCAAATTGATGACCTGCTGGAAAAAGGCCAGGTCAAGAGTACCCTTAACCGGCGAGCGTGTATGAAAGCACTTATGAAAGTAGAAGAAGCGAAAGTGGTATGCCAGGATCGTAGCAAGTGGAAAGCCATAGTCTCTGCCTACCCCGATGGGAAACAGGCGTGATGATATGTATGTATGTATGTATATGTTCGATACGTTATAATTATCAAATCGTTATATTATTTATACTTACATTCTTCTGACGGCTTTTATTCACCCATCTTTTTTTTTTTTAATTTCCCAATTTCGTCTCGGAAACGAATAAAAAGTCAATTCCCGATTCCGAGATTGGGAATTCTTGCACCCCAGAACACAACAGTATCGCGTACCACCCATTTTTCGTTTTTTGAGAGACCACTTTTGAACGTTTTTGTGAGAATTACAAACGTAAACCGTACAGCTGACCGCACTCTAACGTCCGCGTGTTGCCATAATCGGCCACAACGCGGCGCCACTAGAGTTGTCCAAGAGGCGTATACTATACCCCTTCCGGGAAGTAGTCATGACATGACGTCATAGGAGATCAAACAAGGCATAAGGAATTATATCGATACAGAAGCCATATCAACAAACCAGTACGTAAACATAGGCAAGTGTACTCTCCATTACTGAAGCCGTATATCTCCAAATGCACGTATACAATGCATTTTGTATGACATTCATTACGACATTGAATTCTAGACCTTACCGCCTACGTAATAAAACCTTTTTATGTAATAACTGGTGTTACAAAGTGTTTAATGGATCGTGTATTCCAAATTTGGATAGTGAAGGCCATTGGAACAATGATCGCATACGCCAGATTTTAAAATGTTTGGAATATGTTTATAAGGGCTCTAACACACTGATTGGAATTATAAAATTTTAAACTGTAAAACAGCTTCAAGGGACAATAGACGTAAATAAATAAGGTGTAAATTTCAAATATATGCCTCCATGCATTCATGAGATAAAAGAGAGTCTTGAGAAAGAGGAAAGATCTTCAAACAGACAGTGGGAGGGACGGGCGGACGGATGAAGGTACTGTCTGATGGATGGATGTACGGCACCCTCGGTGGGAGAGACCTACTCGCACTTATCGCAACTTAACTTTGGAGTGATATATTATTGCCAGTGTGCACTAGCCCTTATTTATTTGGCTACAACGCTAAAAGCCAAAACAACTGAGTAATTTGTAACTTTTAAAAGCCATGTTGGCCATTATGTTCCTAATTTGGAATTATTTATCAACGTCAAGACTGAAGATAAATTTAAAATTTAGTAGCAAATTAATATCAGGAGTGAAATGGAGACTTTCGTGCTTTACTGATGACGAACTGTAAAAACAACATACGGCATTCTCTTTGATTCTTGTTTCTTATCAACTACTAATTAAGGTGCCGAGAAGCGGACATTATAATACAATAATTACTATAATAATTAGCTATTTTTAACCGACTTCAGAAAAAGGAGGAGGTTCTCAATTCGTCTGTATGTATTTTTTTTTATGTATGTCAAGCGATATTTCCGTCAATTATAGACGGATTTCAAAATTTCTTTCTTTGTTGAATAGGGTTTACTTCTGAGGTGGTCCCATTTTTACCAGGTCAGGATGTGATGATGGGATCCAGGAGAAAACGAGGGCAACTATCGAAAATTGTAGGGACAACTAGTGCGCTTGTTAACTTTTTAATTAAGTGCTTTAATGTTCTACATTTTAATGAAGGTCTGGAGTCGATCTGATGATAGAGTCGAAAGACAGTCGAGGGCGTTCCTTAACAATTTACAGCAGTTACCTTGTGTTTGGGCTTGATTGATTTGTATTGATGAGAACTTTACACTTAGATTGATAGATCCGACTTAAAAAAAAAAAAGGAAGTTCTCAATGTTTTATGTATGTTCACCGATATTTCGTCAATTATAGAGGAATTTCAAATCTGCTTTTTGTTGGATAGAGTTCACTGCTGAGGTGGTCCCAATATCACCAGGTCAGAATCTGATGATGGGATTCAGGAGAAATCGAGGGCAACCACCGAAAATTGTAGGGACAACTAGTGCGTTTGTTAACTTTTGAATTCAGTGCTTAAAGGTAGGTACTACAATTTAATGAATGTCTGGAGTCGATCTGATGATGGAACCGAAAGACAGTCGAGGGAATTCCTTAACGATTTACAGCAGCTACCTTGTATTTGGGCTTGATTGATTTGTATCGATAAGAACTTTCACCTAGACTTAGACAGATATATTTTTCGATTCACCCGTCACTTAAAATGATGAAAAAAAATTTTTCAATAAAAAATAAAACCGACTTCAAGCAAATCCTGAAAAATAAAATTTACTTAGCACAAAGTAATATGTATTTTGTTTTATCATATTTAATTCAATATAATATTGAAGTTGGTGCCATCAATATAATACCTACATAAAACTATGGGTTTACTTGGCGCCGACTTCAATATGATATTGAATAAAATCTGATAAATCAAAATACATATTACTTTGTGCTAAGTAAATTTTATTTTTCAGGATTTGCTTGAAGTCGGTTTTATTTTTTATTGAAAAATTTTTTTAGTTTTGTAACAACCATTTTTACATACAGTTACCCATGATAACTAAGTGATGCAATGTAAAGCTTTCGTTTGTTAATCTTTTTATCATAATTTGTCCCACCTTTTTTGAGTCAAAGTAGCCTTTTTTATACAAGCGGAAGCCATCCAAATACCTATATTAGTCAAAACTCAAAGGTTTAAAAACAAAGATAGATCGTAAAAATGTAAATATACGATACCTATGTATTAATTATATTTCTCCGTAATTTTTAGCAATAAATGTTTTTTTTTTCTGAAAAAAATAAATAAAAAAAAACAAAGACCTGTTGGAATAGTTCATGACATTCCCATCACTACCCATCATCCATAGACCAAGAATATTGTAATTGCAAATGGCGCACTGCTGACATTAAGCGTACCACTTTCACTAGATGTCGGAAAAAATGTAATTACAATAAAATAAAGGTTACAATAATAATGCTAGTTGCATACTAGCGAAGATAAATCTAGGTAGTTTTTTTTTCTTTCTTATGGCGAAAAAAAAAATACTAGGACTAGATTCCTAGTTTTTTTTTTCGCCTTATGAAAGAAAAAAAACTGTATAGCTTAGAATTTGGCGGGAACAGAATGAGACACGGACGTTTTTCCATTGTAGCATTCTTCGAAGGTAGTCTTTTCGAGTGCTATATTTATGAGTAAAAATGGTGGACTATTTTAAATAATAGGTCAGACAACGTGCACAAATGTTGGGCCGTGATAATAACGGAGTGAAACGAGACTTTTTTGTTACTTTTCAAACTTCACAGAAAGCCACAGTAAAGTCTCCACCGCTTTACTGGAGCAGAATTTTCTTTAATATTTGTAACCAGGAATATTTAAATTATTTGACTGAAGCCAAGTGCGAGTCAAAATAGCGTTAGGCGGCTTCTGTACCAAAAAAAGAAGGCAAAGGAATAACCTACTCTGTTGTATGGGAGCCCCTCGTATTTATTTTTTCTTATTTTAGTATTTCTTTTTATAACACTAACAGAAATATCACTGTTACTGACCTTGTATGTCAGGAACAGTGACATTTCAGCACCACACACGACAACATAAGTAGAAAACTCAGTAACAGCATCCCGTTTTAACCCTTTGGATACGAAACCCTAAAAAGTTTATCTTATCTACCATCTACCAGTATTACCCATTGCCTGAATAATGTAGCGGGAGTAAATGCGATTGATGTAGGTTCAATTGGATTGATTGGGTTTAATTGTATTGGAAATCTCTGTTTTGGATTAAGACGCTGCGTTGTCGTCCGGATAATTTCATTACTGTCCTCACATTTACTGATTGAGTTCAGTATCTATTAGATGTAGTATTGAGTTTAAATATTACTCTCAGATATGTATTTACAGGTAAAATCAATTATGCTGGTGTACTCACGGATACATACCTTATTTCTCAGAAAGCGTTACCAAACGGCATGTGATTCTAGTAGTGTTGATGTGTTTGGTGTGATGAAATGCGGCTGATTTTGTTGTTTAGGTGGGGTCTACTTGGAAGTCAAGGAACCTACACATAATATTTGAAATGCGCGTATCCCCCCGCCCTAACTCATTGGCCTATAAACGATCACTGACCCGTGTATCGTATTCTATAATCAATCGGACATGGTTGACTGCAGCTTGTAGCAGTTTGATGTTAAGAGATTCCCTGCTTTTGGAAGCTCGAACTAAGTTAATACTCGATAAGCTAAGTTGTTTATCTAATAATATAAATTTTAAAAGAAGGAGATTAAAGTATATCGTGGCATAGGCTATCATAGTCTAAGACACACTTTTTCTGCTTTAATCTCCTACTATTGAAATTATTAGGCCACTTTTCATCAGGAGGGTCTAAGGAGGGATATTTGTCTGCTTACTTCGTAGTATAAAAGAGCTATACGGCGTCCTCCCTTTTACTATAACTAGGTATATTCTTTGATAAAAACTTCGTAAGTCTTAAAAATCGGTTTACGAATCCTTCAATGTGCACCCAGCTTTAGAATAGTTATAGTTTTGTCTGGTGCAGCTATTACGTCCGGGTCGAAAGGTGACATTTGGTCATAGACAATAGTTCTCATGATAACTGAGAGTTATTATGTGTTTATAGGCGAAAACGTCATTAGATTCGAAGAGATAGTGTTGTTTTGGACACTGGTATTGTAATTAGAGTTTTTAGGTACGTTTTGTGGAGACGAAAGTGTGTGGTTATGTTTTTGGGCGCGAAGTTAATGACCCGCCAAAATGATTTAGTTAGAACATCACTACACTTTGCAAAACAAAACAATAAGTGATTGTGTTCACTACAACAATTTTTTTTACGTGAGGAAAATCCTACATGGATACTATGCCGGACTCTGTCTCCTACGACTAAAACAATACGTTTCCTACCTAAAGCCTACGGTTGGGAGTTCCGGGTAAGCCCTCGGAAGGATGACCCCCAACAGTCACTACAACCAAACATAAAAAAAAGACGAAGTTAATGTTATTAATATGACATAAGAATATTATTTATTATCATTTCTTCAATATAACGTCATTATTAGGTCGGTACTAGGGAATGCAATACCCGGATACCGGGATCCCGAAATACCGGGATCCCGCAGTATTTTTGCGGGACCAGTCCCGCACGTAAATCGTGCGGGATCCCGCGGGATTTGCGGAATTGTGCAAAGGTAAACGCCATGTGTTATTCTGTAAGCGGAAGCGCACAAACTGATTCGGTTTGAGAAAGTTTTTTGTAATTGTGACGTAATATATAACCTAATAACGTACCTACTTATTTGATTTTAGTGATTTAATCAGCGAGATTTGACTTTTCTTGTACTATAAAAGTATTCAATTATCTCGTACATTGCTTGCTGGCTATCTAACATGTAAAGTTAGGAGTCGTTTGGCAGACAAAAATTTTGTATATCGGTTTAATAATCTCAATACAAAAGTAATATTAAATAATTTATTTTTCCTTGTGTCCTGCGGACTCAGTGTTCTGTAAAAGATCACTGCAGTAAGTTACATTTACCATGGCCGGTCCTTAGATGGGTGACCACTTTGTGACATTTATTTGAGCGTTGCCGTGCTTCGCATGGCAAGTTAAGCCATTGGTCCCGTTTGCCGGTTAAATGGCAGCTAAGTCAAGTTGAAGGCCCGGCTCGTCTCATCTCATAATGTCCTTTTTTTGAAATGTTCTTTTCTCGAAATGTCCTTTCTCATAATGTTCTTTTCTCGAAATGTATTTTTCTCAAAATGTCCTTTTTGCGAAATGTCCTTTTCTCAAAATGTCCTTTTCGCGAAATGTCCTTTTCTCAAAATGCCCCTTTCTCCAAATATGTGTTAGGTTATAAAAAAAATAACCACGAAGGCTAATGCGGAAGCTTCGCTGCGCTCCGATCCGGCCTTAGTCTTCTAACCTAACCTATCCAAGTCGGATTGAACGGGGTTAATCCTGTAGTGCACATATTTTGAGAATGGGAAATTTTGAAGAAAGGACATTAGGTATGAGATGAGACCATATGCCTCATCCTGCCTACCCCTTCGGGGATTAAGGGGGTGACCATTTTTCAGTTCTAGATGGATGTATGATACAGAATTCTATTGTTTTCTCAATGACTTTCAGTAATATGCGGGATCCCGAAAATACCGGAATCCCGCGGGACTGAGATTGCTCAGTCCCGCAAATACCGGGATTACAATCTTGTTGCGGGATTGCATTCCCTAGTCGGTACTGAATCTCTGATAGTTTGTTGTTAGCTCTAGACGTAGGACAACCCTTATCTGTCAGAAGTCTTTCGGACTGCGAGAGTGGCCCCCAATCGCTAGATGCGCCACGGCTTTCCATCAGGCTGGCGACGTCAATTTAGCCAGCTAAAAAAATCTTCTAATTACTTATTTTAGAAACTACTCGGCTTTATAATGTTCCAGCTTACCCTGTCAGGTTTAACCAGCTGTGAGTATACATTCATAAGTAATACCATAATTACTACCTGCTCCATTAAATTTCAGATAAGCGCTATCATTAATTCTCCACATGTCTCCTCCAGCGGTGACCTTTTTAATTATGATGAGTATGATTACCTTACACATTTTAATCTTACTAATATCAAAATGCGAAGTTTGTGAGTGTGGATGTATTTTACTCTTTCACGCTTTAACGGCTGAACGGATTTGATTGAGATTTGGTACAAGTACTATGTAGTCTTTTTTTTAACGTGAGGGAAAATCCTCATGAATGCTATGCCGGACTCCAACCGACTAAAAAATCTCACGTAACGCCCAACAGCCTACGGTGGGGAGCCCCGGGTAAGCCCTCGGATGGATGTCCCAGGACTCCCAACAGACCCACGGCCGCCACGTGGCCTCGCCCAGGGGGGTGGTTCGGGTGCTATCCCGCGTCTTCGGGTGTGATCCCGCTTCTAAGGGGGGACAAACTATGTTGTCTACAATAACACATACGTATGCTACCTACTTTTATCGCAGGAATAAGTTCCTGTAGCGAATGGAAAAATACTGTTTTCAATTACTATGTATTAATATTATAATTAATAGCGTTCCACCGAAACAGATTTTTCAGCCGAAACCGAATATCAGTCCCAGCATCAGTTTCGGCCGAATATCCTCTACTATCTCATTTAAGCCCTTTATGGGTAAACTAGCTGATGCCCGCAGCTTCGCCCGCTTAAAATCTGCTTCTCGTATTTTATTCCCTTGGGGGTAGAATTTATCAAAAATCCTTTCTTAGCGGATGCCTCCGTCACAACATCTACCTGCATGCCAAATTGCAGCCCGATCCGTCCAGTGGTTTGGGCTGTGCGTTGATAGATCACTATGTCAGTCAGTCAGTCACCTTTGAGTTATATATAAATAGATAATGTAAATATTTATAATTATTGTGAGAATTATTTTCTCTCTACCTACTTTATAATAAAATCTAAGGTTACGTTCACAAGGGCATTGTTCGTTAAGATAGATTATATGATAAAAATAAATTATGTGTGAAAAAATATAGGTGAGTATAATTTACAAGTACCTACTTACATTAGTAAACTCACGTTCATTATATCTAATATCGTATACCTACCTATTTTTGAGTTTACAGTTCACAGAATTATCATAATGTAATTGTAATACGCAAAGCAAGTGCAATAAATCTAACGTCCACTTTTTTCTATTAGTCTGCAATTACTTGACATGAGTTGACACAGAACAATACAGTACGACCTCATGGATGCCATGCCGGACCGAACCTTTTCCGTCAAAAACCACACGGTGCCCTGAAATCTGCTTAGCAGTAAGCAGAAACCTGTGTACAGAAAATGTGTAATAATCTCCATACATGGCTCCAGAAATAAACCGACCAAGCTCTCTGAACTCCTTTGCTTATTTAGAATCAAAAGAGTTCCTATACCTATTTACAACAGCCTACCACGAAAGTCTGGTAGTACCTACACAGTGGTAACAATTATGGCAGCTAATATACGCATTATTCTTTGAAACCCAGTGGCAAGCTACCGGTGCACATTGACTTAAGCACGCATTGTTGCGATACCACACAATACGGTACCCAGTATTTCTCACAGTCCGTTACGGGTAAGGCGGGGCTTACACAGTTCAATGTATATTCAAATTAACTTATTAGCCATTGAATATAATACGAGTATTAGTAGAAGCCTTTATTAGAACTTATGTTGAGCTCTTGGGTGTTACTACATTAATATTTTTTTGTTTGGAATTTAATAGGACTTAAGATGCAATATTTTTAAGATCGTGACAAATATAGACATAACTTGCAGACTAATGGCAATGGGCTGGCCACGTCTGCAGAATAACCAACCCTGGAACCAACCCTAGAATAGGTCGCAGAAGGACTAGTGCAAGAAGTGCAGAATCGCGTGCTGTGGCGGAAATTCTGAAAGGACTACTTTTAGAAAAGGACAGCTATAAGATAATTTGATTGGTTAATAGTACATGCTGGACCTGGTTCCCAGGCCTCAGATACTTTCTCAGCATACTCATATTACAAATGCTCTAAAGCTCTCGTGGGAGGAAAAGCACTTGGAACTTTCCACTCGGCAAAATAATTCTTATCACTTCGCGATAGCTTATGTTACATTTTTGACTTAAGAAAATCGGTGTGCAATGTGTAAGAGGCCTAAATGGCTACGACCTTAGCGTTTGCGTCACTTTTACCTGCGAATTTGACATTATACTCTTAATGCTCAAAGGTTATACTTAACGCTCGAATATACCAAGGCTATGCCAAAACTATTATTCTTGTCTTCGTAGTATATTTAAAACGCGTTAAATATAAATGGAGAATAGAGTTTGATATCTTGTTGTAAAGATTTTCAAAGTCTTCACACTATCATTACTGAAAGAGCTAAAGAGAAACGACTACTTATAACACACGATGCTCCTTAATGGATATGTGTGGCCAGGGAATCCGGTAGGCTCCTTAAAAGGATAATTCAACCAGGTCAGCCTTGGTATTTTCTTGTCAAGCCTAGAAACACATGCCCCATTGTTGGGTAGTCGATAATGACTTCTTGCGGTCCGAGAGCTGGCAGGAATTTTTGAGAAGGTATTCAGGGGTTGGCAAGCTAAGAACTCGTCACATACCTCCCCTATTATACCCTAACAGGAAATGCAGGGAAAGCATGATTTCACCTAAACTCTACACTTATAGTATGAGGTTCTTTAGAAGAGTCCTTAGGTTTTATGAGGTCGGCAGGACAAGAGTTACACTTCTAAGTGTGCCACACGCCTATTGGCTTCGGTGACTTCTTTATAACAAGATAATACTATGCTACTGGGTAAATTCTGTTGCCCCCCCCCCCCCCCCCCCCCAATAATTCTATCCACTAGTGAGACTAGTGGGTCAATTAAAATGAAGCACGATATTGTTATTGAATAACACTAATTGTTTTATTATTTTAACAAAATCATGTCACATTCCTGCATCGTATGAAAGTGTCAAGAAAACATATTAAAAAAATAGACACACATTAATTGACCGCATTCATCGGGCTTCCATCCTTGATTAGTCAAGGTTACATCCGTATTTGTTTTAGATCCGTGTATAATTCATAAACTGTAACTGTATGGTATATCGCTCAATAATTATATTCGGAACTAATCGATCTCAATCAATCAAATCAGCCTATCCACTGTCGGACGATGATTCGTTTTCAATTCTGACACAAACACTAAAAAGTCGTTACGTTTGTACGTTGTAAGGCTAAGAAAACGGTTCCTTTAAAATACCCTCCAACTATATATGACAGCTGTGGCGGGGGTGGGGAAGCTTGCTCAGTGGGAGGAAGGGAGTTGCCTATCTGTATGTGATTACGCGGGTGAAACCGCGTGACGTCCGCTAGTCAGAAATAAATTGTATTTTGTTAAAGATGAGCACTTTCCTTTAGTTTGCCGTATGTCATTAATTTGCAGAATTTGATCCTTATTAGCCACACAATCGTATGGTGTAATTATAAAGGTGTGTTTTTTTTTTCAAAATCAATGGGTTCGATTCCCAGCTAGGATTATAGGGTTTTTAAAAATCTAATGATGAGATTTTAAGTTTCATCAAAATCGGGCTCGTGACTCCTTTGAGAATTTTTAGCTATTCCTTATAGTTTCGGATTTGGCCATCCTAACCCTTTTCAAAAATTCACCCTGTATATTATCTTTGGTAGCACATAGGCTTCTCCGAACTCTGGCCTTTCACATTGCGGGGTCGTTTGGGTTTACAATATCCACGTTGACAGGGTTGGTTGGTAAAGGATATTGTTTCGAGTTTTCTCTTTGTCAGGTCAGGACCTCGTCCGTTAGTCACCAGGAGCACTACATGTATGTGATGGCCAGGGCCCAGAAAATCTGAGTAAAGACTATAAGATACCCCCCGTATGTAATAATGGTGTGTTCCAAAATTTAAAGTTCATTAATATTGGTATTAGCGTTGAAGAGAGATGTTTTTTGGTAAACAATCAGATTTCTGAGGTGTGAAAATAAGATCGAGAGTAAGCGTCTCATCTCTCCACTTTGGTGGATATTTGGCGGATTTCGATATTTCGGCACTGTTGCAAGAACAAATTATTAAGGAGGAACTGTTTGAACTGACCTTAAATACGTAGATATAAAAACTTTCTGTAAATATGAAAGGTGACCTTTCAATCACAATTTGTGACCTCTCCCATTTGATGATACAAAAATAGACTAGAACCTTACAGAACATTATCTTGAACTAAGGGGACGTCACAAAGTCAAGATAATCGCAGATATGACTGCAATATCAAGGAAAGTTCCAACTATGCCCTTGTGCTCCACTGGCCCTGTTCAAGTGAAACAATATAACTTGAAGTTTCTCGTATCTACAGACAGATGATTGCACTTTTATCATAATGAACTAAGTTTTCTTTGTTGGAAATTGTATGGAAAGTAGAAAATATGCAAATTTTCTTGACACAGATGAAAGGCACTTTGCCTACATTCTTTTTAATCCATGGTTTTTCTTTTTTTTTGTCACACCAACGCTAATTATGCATGCTATACAAATACCTAAACTGCTTCCAAAAGATTACAGTTAAAATGATAGATTCTAATTAACTATTTTTATCAGTGGTTTTAGTATGAGGATTTTTATTAGTTATTTATTAAATACTTAGGTTACGAAATTATACGAAACATGACAATACATTATTATCTTCAAATTCAGCAACAAGTATGAATTGCGAAGGACCGACTCAAAAAGCTTGTGCTGCATTAAACGTAAAAATTTTAAAAAAACTAATGATTGACTGGAAAAGCGGTTGGAAAGATGGTCGGTTGGTTATTCAGCTGTCAATGTCAAAGTATCAGATTATAGAACTGTCAAAGTAACAAAAAGTTTCGAAGTCAGTTAAGGTGAAATGGGACTCAAAATACATAATTTTGACATATTTCGAACCAATTTTGCAACGGTGTTAACAAAGATTTTACAATTTTTTAAATGGATAATTATTATTAAGTATATTGACTAGGGATGTCAGCTCTCCAAAACACGATTGAGTAAATTCGGCTCGATAGAAAATAATCCCAAAGTTCCCTCGAATCTGTAAATTTACCTGTGACCGCCTTGACTATAATCAATTTCATTCAGTAGTTATATAATGTACCACACTAATTTTTTATTTCCATGTCCCTAATAAGTTACCTCGCGGTCCTATGCAGTTATTTATTAATTAAAAACATATTGTTTTAATAAAAAACAACGTTTTGTTGAGAGGGAGTACATTTTGCCGCTATCAGCCACCTCACAGAGCCCGCTCAGTCAGCCGACAGGCTTCGTTGAGGACACCCGTATACAACTTTGTCACGCCCGCTGACGTAATTCACTGCCGTAGTAACGAAAATAGGTAATAAAAAAAACCAAAAAAGGAAGTATTCAAGGCTTAAGCTCAAGAGCGTAAAAATATCGCATCTGTTTGGGGAAGTTTCTTTGGTGTATTATATAAGTTATAGTAACGTTTTCATACTTTCCAATACAAAGTTTGCCTGATGCCACATAATAGATAAGTCCAGAAGATTCACCTATAAATGCGCTCATGTATGTGACGCCCTGACCGAGCGTATAACATGTACATTATTTAAATTAACATTAAAGTAAAATCAATGTCATAACGAGTATAATACTAATGACTGATAAATCAGTGGGCCAATTCTCCTAAATTTACAATATAACAGTAGGAATAAACCTTAATTGAGTATATAATAAATTAAACTCAAAAAATTGGTATTCTTCTATCAAAAATTACAGCTTTTAAGGCACGTATTGCGTATTGTTGATATTCTCGTAGTCTTACTTTACTACTCATACGTCGTAGTTGATGTAGGTATTGTTTTTAGGTTTTGAATTTGAAGTTGTAAGTATGAGTTTTTTTTTTTTATTTTTTTTTTTTATTACTAGTTTGCCAAATTGACGTCGCCACCAGCCTGATGGAAAGCCGTGGCGCTTCTAGCGATTGGGGGCCACTTCTGACAGTGGTCCTCAAGTTGGCGGCCCTGTGATGTGGCGCTTCACGCTCCTCTTGAAGAACCCGGGATTGTAAGATGAGGGAAACACGTGTGCGGGCAGGTCGTTCCATGTCTTTATAGTTCGACAGAGGAACGATCTTTTGAAACGTTCAGTTCTGGCGAAGATTCTCTCCATTGTGTGTGAGTGTCATTTTTGCCCGGCACGTGTTGTTCGGGTTCGGAAAAAAGAGAGTGGGATCAGGTTGAAGAGCTCTTCAGAACATTCGCCGTGATACATTCGATAGAAGGCAGCCAAGGACGCTATGGTTCTTCGCTGCGCCAAAACGGTTCGAGGCCTCCCGTCACCTAAGTTTGAATTTTAACCAACAGTGAACTGAAAATAAACAGCTTACATACAACCCGATACAGTCAATACAACCCTAACTTTGTTTTTAAGCCATAATGTAAAGTAGTAATACAATGTTCAAATGATAGTGGTACCTATATGTTAAGCGCTAGAAGATGATTTTGTGAATATATGTTACTGAAAAGGCCTGATGATTTAATATGATTTACGATGATGTATGAAAGTCTGTGAAGATGTTTATGACAAAATCACGTTCCAACGGTTGAGCAGATCTGGCTGTAATTGGTGACCTATTATAATTATTTTATACTTTTCCAGACTGCAATGTATTCCTGGACATATGTAGTATGTATGTGTATACACTAGCTGACGCCCGCAGCTCTGCCCGCGTCTAGTTTTGTTCCCGTTTCCGCTTCCCGTGGGAACTGATTGCCGGGATAAAAAGTGGCCTATGTGTTATTCCAGGCCTATATCTACCCCTGTACTAAATTTCAGCTAGATCCGTTTAGCCGTTAGAGCGTGAAAGAGTAACAAACATCTACACTCACAAACTTTCGCATTTATAATATTAAGTAAAAAGTAAGATAATTTAGAAAATAGCATAAAGCCTATTTTATCCCTGGATATGACCCAATGATAGTAGGGAACGCGAACAGAATTCTACACAGCTGAAGCTGCGGGCAATAGTTATGCGAAGTGAAACGTAGAATGTTTAATTTAGGAAATGGTAATCATTTGGACAGGACTTAAGCCTTTTCTTTTTTTTTTTTATTGTGAGGGAAAATCCTCGTAGGATGCTATGCCGGACTCTTACCGACTAAAAAACCTCACGTAACGCCCAACAGCCTATGGTTGAGAGCCCCGGGTAAGCCCTCAGGAAGGATGTCCCGTGACTCCCAACAGACCTACGGCCGCCACTGCGGCCTCGCCCAGGGGGTGGTTCGGATGCAATCCCACGTCTATGGGGCGTACGGGTGTGACCCCGCTTCTAAGGGGGGGCGTGCGTGAGTTGCTCACGTCACGCTGCCGTCATGGGTCTGCTTCTGTAAGAATGGTGAGCGGCCCTCTCACCGTCCTCAGACCCCCGGTCATGGAGGCCGATAGTCCTAGGCGAAGACACGTCGGCGGCGCCCAGGGCGCCGACTGCGGAACTCGGGTGGGAGAGTTCTCTCCCGCACCCGGCCCGCCGCCTCCTTCGCAAGCATGACCTGCTCGCAGAAAGAGGCGGCGCAGTCCCACTTACTCCCGCTGGAGAGCATAGCTCGCACCATGGCCTCGAGCGAGAGAGTGTCCACGCCCAGACCCACTACGAGGACCTGGCGCTATTGCGCCCACGCCGTGCACTCCACCAGAGTGTGGAGCCCCGTGTCATCGCTGCGGTCCTCGCAGTGCTGACACTCGGCCGTGGTTTCCCGGTGTTTTCGCCACAGATACCTACCGAAGCTACCGTGCCCGGCAAGCATCTGTGTCAACCGGTAGGAGAGAGCACCGTGTCTTCTCTCCAGCCACTCAGGACTTAAGCCTAGTCTAGTTTAAATAACTAGTATCGAAATTTATTCCTTTACACCCTTACATATATGCAAATAGCAATATTCGTTTTTGTATATTCTTCGTTTTCTTAGCCAAACGGGACCCTATTACTGAGACTTCGAAGTCCGTTTGTTCATCTGTATCTCATGAACGAGGCAGTAATACATTTCAAAGATGTGTTTCTGCTACCGCTGTAACAACTATAATAACACTAGATAAAGAAAGAAATAAGGTTACGCCCATACAACGTAATCTTCTGGCGTTTTTTTTTGTTACGAAATCCTCATTAGTGTGCCAGTCCAACTTGAACCTCGGCCGTTTTTACAGTTCCGTATCCAAAGGGTAAAAATGGAACGAGGAGAAAGTGTTGCCTTTTGAAAATGCTATGAGGCAAAAGCGGTCAGGAGTAGAGTAAATAAATGCTGTAAAACAGTACAAGTGGTGGTTATTCAATATGCGGTGCAGGTTCCACCAAGTGCCAACAGTATAAATAATCTGTAATAACGCGACCCTATTACTGAGACTATCTATCTGTCATCTTATGCACCACTGCTATAGCTAGGCATTTGAAATTTACGAATCCTAAGAACAGAAAAAAAAATTAAGGAGGGCTCCCATACAGGTATATTTTTCAGTCTTTTTTTGTACAGAACCCTCCTTTTTCCTTATAAAGAAGTACCAAAAAATATAAACAAAGGATAGGGGCAGCAGATTCTTACTTTTTCATTAAAACTGGCAAAAATCGTCACAGGTAAAAAAATAAATTGAAGTACTTCTTAAATATATTATGTTCTATTCTTATTATGAAAATGAATTTCATTACATGTTAGTGATAAAAATTGCATCAAAATCAATTACGTAGTTGCTCACGAGTAGAAGATCTAAAGAGGTTTATCTAAACAGGGCGAAAAAAATTGTTATGTAAACTTGTACTTCTGTCAATGATTTCAATTGCGTAGTGAACGGGTTAACGCGCGAAAACGTTTCCAACGCACGGAGCGTCCCGAACATCTTGCGTCTGCTTCACCCCCTCCGAATCGCTTGAGACACAATTGCACTTCGCCTTAAGACTCTGTGAGTCAGTCGACAGTCGGAAGTATCTATATTTTATTCATTTATGGATTTCTGTTCCCGTTCCTGCACTCTAAGGAAATTATTCCTTGTATTTCAGACTTATAGTATTATCACTGTACTAATTTTAAGCCAAATCTGTTTAGCTTTTAGAGCGTGAAAGCCTAGCTCAATTTTTCTAGTAAGAATCTATAGGTTCTGTAGAAAGTCTAATGTATCTAGGTTCTGTAAAAAAACGTCTAATCAATACAATATAATAAAGTTTGGTCATCGGGAAACATCGGAAGTAATCGTGTCACAATCGTAATTTCAACTCTTTGCCAATGGAAAATCACACGGTTGTAATTCAGCGTCCCAACCTTAACAAAGATGACTTTTGATTGATCCCACCAAGTTAATTATGAATGAGGTTCCTTATCATTTGGATGGCAACAAATATGGTCCCTTTGGGTTGAGAGTTTGCCAAATTCAAGTAGGTACCTAAAGGGTAAGTAATTCCTATGTCGAAAATATAAACCCTTTTCTTGTAGCAGCATATTCATGTTCAAGGTTCATCAAAGTTCCACTCCAACAAAGGGGTGAAAACAATACTGGAGCTATCTGGGAAATCTGGCCATAAACACTAGTTTTCAAAAATTGTACAACATGGCGTTAGTGTCTCTAGCATTTCACTAAAACAATATCTAATTGGAATAGAAACAAAGGTAAAAAATGTCTAGAAATAGAACTAAGATTTTGTATGTTGGCTACATTATCAAACGCTGTCAAAAACGTCAAACAAGCCAGTTAATAAATGAAGTATAAGTACTTCAATTTGTTTCAATTTTACTACTACTTTATTTTTAAAATTAGTACCATATTTATTGTACGGTAACTTTCTACCGGGTTGCCATATGGACAACACAGTGGTTAAAAGATGAAACACACAACAATAAAATAATCCAAAACATCCAAAGGTTGCCTGTAAAAAAAAGATTGCTTTTTAGCGAGGCCGCCTTCTGTACATTTATGAAACTGTAATAAGAATTTTTAAAGTTGGTGTGCAATAAAGTTTATTGTATTCTATTCTATTAATTATTAATTGCAATTGAAAAATTGAATTGAAGTGGCGCCTCTATTATTTTCTGCTCTGTTTTGCCGAGCTGTAGTTAAGTTATATATTTAGTGACATTTGTTTCTTAAATAACAATGGAGAGAGAGCAGCCATATTCACATAACGATTGAAATAATACATAATAACGTTTTAAAGGCGAAACTTTAGTAAATTAAATTTAATGTCGCAATCGTGGTTCATTGTGTTATCTGAATAATTTAAAAAATAAAAACGTCATGTTTTAGCGTTCCGTAAGTACAAATGAAAATGTGATGGTATCTCGTGTATTACATGGCCGATTGTTACCGTTACTGTAAACAGAATGTTCAGAAAATAAATAAAATACGAGATGACAGTTTTATACCATACCTGTTTTTTTGCTATGCCGGACTCCTATCGACTAAACCTCACGTAACGCTCAACAGCCTACTGTTGGTAGCCCCGGGTAAGCCCTCGGAAAGATATCCCAGGATTTATACCAGACCTAAATAATATATTTTTGTCTGATAGGGACCGCTTATCGGGTACACTTGGAAAAAATGGAAAACAATAGTGTAGCTAAGTTTAAATGAGAGGCTGCATAATATTTTAAACGCTCCAATCCTAGCTCTTTTTCATTGGTCTTCTCTATCACTACATACATTAGCCTCGGGTCAACCCCTTTTTTACCTATAAATTGGCCAAATGATATGGGTTCTTACATTATTACGTATTCAGAGACATACCTATGTGATGTGAGACGTTATAGGATTATCCGCCATTTTGAATAATGTAAGTACCTGAAATAAAGAAAGTTTTTATTAAAACTTATAAAATAATAAAAAGTATATAAAATAACCTAGAGAACGCCAGTAATTTTTCCAGTGTGAACTTTATCCTTTTCACACCCTTGCGAGTAGAATTTTGAAAAATCCTTTATTTTTCTTAGTAGGTGCTTTTATCAAAAAGTTCAAAAGGCAAGGTTAAAATGTCATCCAATCTAGAACAAAATAGGCAGTCAGTCACGACCTGTCCATAAAGCAAACGGTTCCGCAGGCTTTTTAGACGTAAACTCCGAGCGGAATTAGAATCACGACTTGCGACGAATAACATGACGTTGTCTTTACTATCTATTCTCGAAGCGACATCGTTTGATGCTGATGCGGAATACAAGTGGCAAATTTACGATAGTTTTAAATGTCACTGGGAGCACAGAATAACAACCTTATAGACAATAGTACTGTACTACTACTACCACAGATATTGTACGTATGAAAGTCCTGTGACTAATTCTGATGACTATGTTAGTATAGTACACGAGTGGCGTGAAGTTACACACAATTTAATCTATAATGCGCGGAACCCCGGAACAAACAGATCGATAAAATCTCATACTTTAGTCAACAGGCAGGTGAGGCTTGGCATCCGATGATCTCGATAGGACCCAATTCATACTAAACTACGCAATGCAATAGAAAAGATACAAAAAAATACATTTAAACTTACAAAGTGACTTACAAAACTCGAAATGAGCACTCTTAGTAGGGCCTCGGCCCCAACTTATCTACGAGAGCGATCTTAGGACTTGTTGCTTCGACCCTGGGTCCGGCAATCCTGTAAATGGACTGTGAAAATGAGACGATAATCTAAAGCGGTTCAGCGATGCCGCGAGATTGATAGGCACAATGATACTCTTTTGCCAGCTTTTAATTATGTAGCTAAATGATCTAAGTTAGCTACTAATAGCAGGTGGGTATACTATTGTAATTATGTCTTTTTGATAATGATATCAGTACTATCACAATACTGTCAAAAAGTATCAATAACAATATGCACCTACTTGAATGTACATTACTTATAGAATTTTTTCGATACGCTTTAATTCTTGGTTTCTCGTCTCACTTTACAAAATATTAAGAGGCATTCATTCTTGTAAACTTCACTTATCTTAATAAATCGTTTGATTTTTAACCCCCGACGGAAACCCGGAAGGGGTGTTATAAGTTTGACGTGTGTGTGGGTGTGTGTGTGTGTGTGTGTGTGTGTGTGTAAGTCTGTCTGTGGCATCGTAGCTCCCAAACGGATGAACCGATTTTGATTCTGTTTCTTTTGTTTGAAAGATGGGTTAGGGGAGAGTGTTCTTAGCTATGTTTTATAAAAATCGGTTGAGCCATTTCAAAGCTATGAGGGGTGAAAGTGGTGATGAAAAATTTAATGTGTTCAAATATACCCGTGTTGGGTATCAAATGAAAGGTCATATCTTATACATCACGATACCGCAAGTTTTATGAAAATCGATTAAGCCATTCGAAAGATATGAGGAGTGGAATGTATTGCTAATTCTGTTACCACACTCCGCGCAATTCGCATTAGCTCTGAATAATTGTTGATAGAGTATTCGTCATTGTTGACATTTAAAACCCCTATAAAAAGCAAAAAATAAAAAATTAAATTAAAAATTTAAAAAACCCCCGACTCACAAAAAAAGAACAATAAAAAACCTGTAAAAAGTAAAAAAATAACTATTATATTATGACCTATCTACCCTAAGTATTGAACCTGTATTATTATTATAGGTAGCTATATTATTTACCTATTCATATTTTTAACTAACAGTTTGTCTCGTCGGGGACCGCTCACCTAATCATAACCTAACCGTACGTCTGTCTCTATTTAGGTATAGAGCGGTCCCCCCGACGAGACCAACTGTTAGTTAAAAATACGAATACGTAAATAATATAGCTACCTATATTAATAATACAGGTTCAATACTTAGGGTAGATAGGTCATAATATAATAGTTATTTTTTTACTTTTTACAGGTTTTTTATTGTTCTTTTTTTGTGAGTCGGGGGTTTTTTAAATTTTTAATTTAATTTTTTTATACTCGTTGGGTCAAGTTCAAACAAGAAGCTTTACTGGAGTTAATTGCTATTAAAATAATAATAAGAAAAAAAACATTCGCTGAACTAGATCACTTTTTTTAAGTACCATTTTACGTACTACGTACGAGTTTGTAGTTCAGAAATTAGAGGCATTTCAACTTTCGCCAAACTTAGAATTCAAGGGTTCCTTTGAATGAGAGGGTAAATCTAAACGGGCGTGTTGGCTTAATCATAAAAGAGCTTAATTATTGAGGCTGTTGTAAAATAATTTAATAAGCCGAAGGCGTGGACTGAATTGTTTTAGAATAGCCTTAATCTTTAAGCTCTTTTATGATTAAGCCAACAGGGCCGTTTCACACGGTGCTTTACGAGTCTGATGAAGAATTACCTCTCCTTTCGTGCACATTATGTGACGTAAACTAAGTTGCGAGGGTCAGCTAGTCTATACATATAATAAAACTGTTGAGGGTCGAGAGTCTGTACATGGAAGATATTTTGAAAATTTTAATTGTAGGGCATTTTCTGATCGATACTGAACCCGAATATGTAATTTAAAATTTTCATGTCTGTCTGTCTGTCTGTATCCCGAATAAGTATCACGCTGAAACTGCTGAACCGATTTGAATGATACTTGGTACGATCTGAGCTTCGTCCAAGGAAGGTTCTTGGATACTTTTGATCCCCATATTTTGCGCGGTTCCTTTGGGAGAGGAGATGAAAGACAAAACGGTTTTTTAGTTGTAACTGCTCAATGCGTTGTCCGATTCCAATTTTTTTTTCAGTGTTATAAAGGGAATACTTTAGGAAATGTTTCACACAAGTGTCAATATTGAAAGTTTTGTAGTTTAGGAATTAGAGACATCTCAACTTTTTCAAAACCTAGAATTCAAGGATCCCTTTGAATGTGAGGGTAATTCTAAACGGGCGTGTTGGCTTAATCATAAAAGAGCTTAATGATTAAGGCTATTGTAAAATAATTCAGTCCATATAATGAATTGTTTTAGAATAGATTTAATCTTTAAGCTCTTTTATAATTAATACGTTCAGACCGGCGTGTACCACCGGTGGTGCACGGAGTATTTGCTGACACGGCGAGGTGTACCACCGGTGGCCACGATACACTATACTTTCGATATACTAAGAATTTCGTGCCGTTTTGAGAGAAAGAGTTATACTTACCGTCCCCGCCTAGTAAAATTGACCAATTTTCATAGTGCAGCTCAGGAAGTGGACATTATTTCGAAAAGTAAACAAAAATCAAAATTGCAAAATTGTATTTATGAATAAATGACAAAATGGCGACAAATCATTTGTGATAAACTACGTTGAGAAAATGTAATCATTAGAAAATTAAATTAAAATTGAAAAAGAAATAAAATAAAATACCATCAGGGATTGTATAAAAACAAAATTAGGTATTTTGTATGAATTGTATTGAAACAATCCAAACACATTGGTTTTTCACAAGCAGAGCAAAATGTATTAACGCGTTTCGATTTTTTTCTAGCCATACCCGCATATTAAAGAGAGAGAAATCATAATTCATGCTTATCCTGTCCGTGTTCACCGGTGGGGCACGCCGCCCGGCACGACTTTTGGTTCATGGGGCGGTGATGTACCACCGGTGGCCACATGAAGATTTGCGCCGTAGGATATCAAGTACCAACTCATGAGGTGCCGGTCTGAACGTGTGCAAACAGGGCCGTTTCATACACGCTGCTTGATGAGTATTATGAAGAAGTACCTCTCCTTTCGCAAACCTTATGTGACGTAAACGAAGTTGCGAGGGTCAGCTAGTATTTTAATATTCACGGACATTTCTCACTCTTCACACACACACACTCCCAGACACAGAAACAGCCAGACTCTTGAAACAAATATGTATGGGTCACACAAATATTTGTCTCCGGTGGAAATCGAACGCACGACCTCCAGTGCCGCAGGCGGTATCACTACCGACTGCGCCACAGAGGCAGGCAGTCCTTTTTTAGGGTTTCGTAGCCAAATGGCAAAAACGGAACCCTTATAGATTCGTCATGTCTGTCTGTCTGTATGTACGTCTGTCTGTCCGTCCGTGTGTCACAGCCACTTTTCTCCGAAACTATAAGGTCTATGCTTTTGAAACTTGGTAACTAGATGTATTCAGTGAACCGCATTAAGATTCTTATATAAAACTAGAAAAAAAGCAGTAAATTTTGGGGGTCCCCATACTCAGAACTGAAACTCAAAAATTTTTTTTTTCATCAAGCACATATTTGTGGGGGGGTACCTATCTATAGATAGGTCTTTAAAAATGCTTTTGAGGTTCCTAAACTCATTTTTTTCTAAAGTGAATAGTTTGAGCAAGAGACACTTCCAAAGTGGAAAAATGTGTGTCCCCCCCTCCCCCCCTCTAACTTCTAAACTAATAGAAAGATAAATCTAAAAAAAATATATGATGTACATTGCTATAAGAACTACCAACGAAAATTGGTTTGACCGAGATAGAGCTAGTAATTTTTTTTAATACGTCATAAACCGCAATTTTCGGTTACAAAAATCACTACCACTGCGAACGTGTTAAAACATCAATCAAAGTTACAACGAACTATAAGAACTTTTCTATTATGTTACTTGCTGCAACGAAACCCTCTATGGGCGAGTCCAACTCGCACTTGGCCGATTTTTATATTTATTTAATAGTTTATGTACACACATTAAAATACACAGAGATAATAGTCAGGAGAAAAGGAGTACAATGGCGCTGCTTATTTCCATTAGAAATCTCTTCCAGCAGGCCGGCGAGAGGAGCTTAATGCCAAAGTTATCAATAAATTAAATTACATTAGAGGAAGAGAGCGACAATGCACTTTTTCTTGCTTTTTTGTGTCAGCGTAAAAGTTAGTTCAACTGCAAAGTGGTTTAATGGTCCATTTATTGATTCGATAAGCCACATACGAGGTTTTGTTTTCAAGAATGTATGAGACGGCTGCCATTTTCTTACTTTGTTGCAACATGATAAGAAGTGGTGCAGACTTTTGTCCAATAAATTTTCTTGTTTTGTGTTAGTAATAAAAGTTTTTCCAGAAAAATATAAAGGTGTGTCGGCTAAACGAAAAAACTGGCCAAGTGCGAGACGACATACATTTTTCTACCTTGAAGTGTCTCTTGCGCTAACTATTCAGTTTAGAAAAAAAAAATGTTAGAAACCTCTATACCATTTTTTTAGACATATCTATAGATACCTAACACGTATGGATTTGATTAAACAAAAATTTTTAGTTTTGAGTATGGGGGCCCCCAAAATTGACTGCGTTTTTTGGAACGAAGTTCCTTATCGCGCGTTGTGAAAGGGGGCTAGACGGAACAAATTCTCAACGAAAAGTTGTAACGACACTTTTGGTAGTGATAGTGGTAGTGATAGTGGTAGTGATAGTGGTAGTGATAGTGGTAGTGATAGTGGTAGTGATAGTGGTAGTGATAGTGGTAGTGATAGTGGTAGTGATAATGGTAGTGATAGTGGTAGTAATAGTAGTAATGATAGTGGTAGTGGTAGTGATAGTGGCAGTGATAGTGGTAGTAATAGTAGTAATGATAGTGGTAGTGGTAGTGATAGTGGCAGTGATAGTGGTAGTGCTAGTGCTAGCCAGGGGATGAACATGAACTCTACGAGCAACACCAAAGCAAATAGGAGTTTCGCTCTGTTCAGTTTCAGTCGCGCGTAAAGGTTACACGCACTCACTTTTTTTTATATTTGTTTTTGTTTCTGTTTTTGTTTTTGCTTACAAAAAAATTATAAATTAAAATAAAATTTTATTACAATTCCTTCACTTTAATCGAAAGGAACTTCGTTCCATCCGGGTGTCCCTTGACACCTCTCAAGTTTTTTTTTTTCAAGTTTTATTGTGATAATCTTAATGCGGTTCACAGAATACATCTACTAACCAAGTTTCAACAGCATAGGCCTTATATGTATATAGTTTCGGACAAAAGTGGCTGTGACATACGGACGGACAGACAGACAGACATGACGAATCTATAAGGGTTCCGTTTTTTGCCATTTGGCTACGGAACCCTAAAAAGTACCTAAGTACTTGAAGCGCTTCCTCGTGGTGGGTTTGGACGTGGACACTCTCTCGCTCTGATCTCCAGCGGGAGTAAGTGGGACTGCGCCGCCTCTTTCTGCGAGCAGGCCATGCTCGTGGAAGAGGCGGCGGAGCGGGAACGGGAGAGAACTCTTTCACCCGAGTTCCGCAGTCGGCGGCTTGGGCGCCGCCGACGTGTCTTCTCCGAGGAATATCGGCCTCCACGACCGGGGGCCAGAGGACGGCGGGAGCCCCCCCCCCCCCCCCCCCCTAGAAGCGGAATCACCCCCAAAGACGCGGGATAGCACCCGAACCACCCCCCTAGGGTGGTTCGGGTGCTATCCCGCGTCGTCTAGGCGAGGCCGCAGCGGCGGCCGTGGGTCTGTTGTGAGTCCTGAAACATCCTTCCGAGGGCTTACCCGGGGCTCTCTTTTGGGCGTTACGTGAGGTTTTATAGTCGGTAGGAGTCCGGCATAGCATTCATGATGCATTTTCCTCTAACGTTAAAAAAAGTAGTTAAAGCGCTTAAGCCACATGACCTGCAATGTACTTGATCGAACCAACTTAGACCACACTGTTCCCTTCCCAATGCCCTATTTTTTTTGAGGAAAATCCTTCATGGATGCTATGCCGGACTCTTACTGACTAAAATCCACACGTTTCCTATAGCCTACGGTTGGGACTTTGATTATATAAGGTCAAGATGGACGGTCGCACTACAATCGACATGAACAAAACGGCTTACGATTTCGCAAATGTGTGCGTGCGCCGTCGAGCGGCCGGCCAGTATCTTTACACTGTGCGTCGGCTTTTCTGTGTGCGTAAATAATGGTACCAGCTTCTCCCTAAAATTGCATTAAACTAAGTCTTATTATAGTTTATGTAATTAATCTATTATATAAAAATAAGTCGGGTTTTCCTTCCTGACGCTATAACTTTAGAACGCACGAACCGATTTCCACAGTTTTGCATTCGTTGGAAAGGTCTCGGGCTCCGTGAGGTTTATAGCAAAGAAAATTCAGCAAAATTTCACATACAGCGCCATCGCGGGCGAAGCTGCGGGCATCAGCTAGTTTAATATATAATGAAGGATATATAATATTTACTATTATCATTATTGTATTCATATTTGTTTATTGGGTATGAGTTATGAGTTAATACAAATAAATAAAATTGAAGAGTCTGCTTGTATTTTTTTTTGTGTAAGTAATGAAATTGTTCACGCGTCTTGACGGCATAGTGATGTAGGTAAATTAATAGCTTGTATACCTATAACCTGCCATTTAAACACTTTCTATTGTTTTTTTTTTGTTTCTTAAGTTGGTGGATACCTAGAATCTACTGAATTCTAATAATTATAATGTATTGAACAAATCGAATATAATGCACTGTATAAAACGGAATATTTCGTGTTTGTTTGTATATTATGGTTTATTTGTTTAAATGCTAGATTCTGAGGAACTACTTACTGGTTTGATTATGAAAATTCTTTTACGGCTCGATATTCCCTTTAATGACGACGAAATGTTTTAAAATCGGGGAACATTTATTACTTTTGAGAGCCGTACAAGTGACGGGAAAAATACTAACATAAATAAAATAACAATACCAAACAATACTAACATAAAATACCCTTATCTAAAAGATTTTAGATAAAATGTGTACATAAAATATTCCTGATCAAAAAGATATATTAATAAAAAAATGGATTATAATAAACCGATTCCACAAGTATCGAGAGTAACATAACCCAGAAATAACTGTAACTATGAAATAATAAGTACCTACCTACTAGATATTATTTTATTACATAATTCTTCATTCAAAAACTATGTTAAATTAATAACACATGAACTTTCGAAATACCTAGATTTATTAGATCCAATTAATTATAATAAAAACTTGAGAGGTGTCAAGGGACACCCGGATGGAACGAAGTTCCTTTCGATTAATTAGTGAAGGAATTGTAATTTTTTTTTTTAATTAATAATAATTTTTTTTTATTATTAACCCCCATTTTATTACCCCCCCTTTCCCCCTTCCCCCCCTCTCGGTTCGGTACCTCTACCCTCCATACTATAGCAATAAGGAACTTCGTTCCAAAAAAGTGTCGTTACAACTTTTCGTGAGAATTTTTTCCGTCTAGCCCTGTACAGCGGGGCGACTTTATTCCGCTGGGCGACGGCACCTAACCAACTAGGTAGCTAGGCACGCCCCACTGTACTGGTGAAAGCGTGTTACCCAGATCCACACTTTCCTTGACTGGGGTTGGTGGTGGACCACACCAGGTGCGGGTTACACAGGATGCCGGGTTAGCGGCACAAAACACAAACACAAACACAAATAAAAGTCACTGTGAAAGTTCTTACCGGTCACTAGGTCGGAGGTTTATTTACTATACTGACTATAAAACAATACTGTTCCTATTCCTATCCTATTCTTCCTGGCTATCCTTTTCTTCCTGGCTATCCTTTTCTTCCTAGTATTCTTGTTGTTTCTTCCTGTTTTCCTGGTTTCCTTTTCTTCTTGTTGTTCCTGTAGTGCTGGACCGTCGACTGAATGTCGGTACAAAAGTGACGTCTGTATTTATACATTTTTGGCCTAAGCTGTGATTTGCTATTAATTACGTCCAATCACAGCTCCTACATAATAGCCTATCAAAAACGCGAAATTATACAAATTTAGTGCAAAATCATTAAGGCACCTCCCGCAAACTTTACCGTAACGTGAGCCGTTACGCAACTATGAGCTTTATTGACAATGTTTCCATACATTTACTCTATAGGCACCTGTCGCGAACTTTACCGTAACGTGAGCCGTTACGCAACTATGATCTTTATTAACAATATTTCCATACATTTAGTTCTATACAAATCAAATATGTTATGGAAATTCAAAACTATTTACAATTGCTATTACTATAAATGAAATACCGAAAATACTATTAAAAACATTCAAAAAATGGAATAAAAACCTAATAATTGAACGTATCCTATGCTATAAGACCTATAATATTCTATTTACAGTTTTCTATGTGCAGTCGCCGCTGTGACCCGCAGTGTTGTCCCGTACAAGCCCCCTTTCACAACGCGCGATAAGGAACTTCGTTCCAATAATATATTAGTACATAGTGTATTAAGAAATCAATATAATCATTTCCTAGACTAACTAGTTAGGTATACCTTACCCAATTGTTACTTACCCCTTTCCCAATAGTTAAGTTGGGAGAATAAAACAATATAGTGGCAACACTGATGAATATTGCGAGATTAATGATGAAGAAAATAAAAATTAAAATTAGCTTTATTTTGGGTTCTTACCGATGATAGCTGACATGTTTAGAACTTATTAATCTCCTACTATAATTTCTACAAATTTTAATTGCACAAAACGACATTTTAGCTAGATTTTCGTAGACTACTTAGCGCGCGTTTTACGTGGTGACGTCTAAGCGACACGATCGGCACTGAGCGGCGGGTTAGACCAATTCATGTAACAGTTGCATGAATTTTTTTGCGCCGTTTCTGCGCCTTGACCTTCCATTTAGACTTTATATCTATGGGTTGGGAGTCCCGGGAAAGCCCTCTCAAGGATTTCCCCTAGCGTCAGGCCACAGATGCGTTCGAATAACTACCTACTTCTCGGAAGGATGTCAAAGTCAAAATTTCGCAATTTAAATTTTCCCCAGTCAATTTAGTCGCAGGTAGCGGCTACCAGTAAATGAAATTTGCAAGCCACCCACTGGCTCCTAAACTTAATTATTGTCACAAAGCGCACCACAGAACACTACGTAAGCAAGGCTACGAGCACTTCTCGAATGTGTATATAAAATAAATTCAGGCAAAAAAGGTTTTTCGCATATTTATAAGCCGCAGTTATGCTATAAAAATGCCAAAAAAGGAAATTTTAGGAAACATAAAAAGCCATTTGTTGAGATATATTAACACATGAACAGAAACATAAAATATCTGGTGTGAAAATATGCCTCCCGCAATTGCCTCTCTTGTGTACCATTGAAAATGAATTATGTGGGTACTTATAAAATTTCGCACAAAGACTGTTGAATTTGAATGGAGAGAAAGGTAAGTTCATTGTCTCCATACAGATTCGTGATCAATAAATTTATTTTTACAGATATTTTCTGAAAAGTTAGTAGATTTGATCGGGACTCAGTAAATGTAGTAAGTATGTGTTTCGGAGGAAAATCTGACCGTCAGACATTTGCACTGCTGTGTTGTCCACTGCGAGTGCAGGGTAAGAGATGGTACCGCACCATTTCCTTAAAAGTTACAGGTCTCCTAGCCAGGACGCCTAAATGGGACCTATAAGCGAGACCTTAGCAAGTTGCGGTTGCTATACAGCGGAAAATCGGAGGACACCCAGTCACTCGGTGACACGGCGAGAGCCAGTGCTCCAGTGGTGGCATACTGCTTGAGACTGTTCTCTGAGGATACGGTTAGTAAGTACTCCATATTTATGTTGGCAAACTACCCAGTATAGATGAAGCAGTGACTGGCTCGTGGTGGTCATAAGCGTGGGAAATATCGGGCTGTTTTTTACATCGCTTTACATTTTAATTAACTATACCTGCATCCGCCACAGAAAATAAGCCCTTAATTTAATGTAATTGTGTTCATATTTCTTTATACTCTCGTTGTAAAGAACAAAATTACAGTTATTACCACATTATTAACACCAGGCGGTTACCCACAAGTGTAATTTACAATTTGTGCCCGCCATTTTGTTAATTCTGCGCGGGAACACAACAGGTTATGTCTGATGCCACGATTATGAATTATGAACTGCGGTTTGGATAACTGCAGATATATAATTATGTGTAGTGCGTAGCTTGGGTTTCAGCTCTGCTTGATTACTCTTCTGTAACTGAGCATCTTATGCTACGGTCAGCCCTGAGATGGATGACCGTTAATGTCAATAGACTCGCCGCCTGTTACGTGGGGGCCATATACGACTAAAATATGGGAGTATAAAATTTCTCTGGCTACCCATTCGGGGAAAGGGGTTTGATTAATCTTGCGGCATTGTTGGAAGCTGTTGTATAATGGCCTCTTAACTTCAAAAAACGTATCGAGCACTAAAGACACGTACCGATCTATTCACAAAGTGTTGAAATTGTACTATTGTTAAATTGATTAAATTTATATAAATTGTCGAATCATTTCGATTACTCGTCAATAGTAGTTAATCAAGCACCAGATCTTATACCTAAGTGCAAAAGAGAAGAAGCACTTTTAAAAATGCATCTTTATTTTTAATAGTTTAAGTGGCTATGGTAATATTTACGAAAGTTGCTTGAAAGTTATCTTGTCAGTTTCAAAACTTAATTAAGTATTGTAAACCGTTATTAGCAATAATCAAATCAGCAATTCTAATCTCTGCGTTAAGTAATCATGACTTTTGTTTTATAAATGAGTTGTCCGCCAACACTTTAATTAAATCAATGTTAACGTCTTTAAACTTTTAAAGAATGACAGCTGACACGATCTGTTATCTGTCACTAGTGTCACAACTAACCTAAAAGAGATAATTACACACAGTTTCGGGGTGTTCATAATCATAAAAGGTTCGTCAATAATGTACACCAGTTTTGAGAATTGACATTACGTGTCGTGAGACATGGCTTTACTTACTTCCTAAACTCTGTGGAGTTTAGGAAGTTAATAAAGACATGATTTTTCCTCTAGACCTATCTGTGGATAGGTTTAGAGGAAAAATCAATGATATATAAAAAACTATAGATACGTTACCAACACTGAAAAATGGCAACAAAAAAGTCAGGCAATTGCCTTATTTTTCATACATGCTACCATAGATAATTTCATAGAAATTCTTTTTTTGAATGTATAAAATATTTGCCGTTTTTGAAAGCCGTGATGTTCGTGCATGACGTGTCTATACTTATTTTATTACGTCGTTGGTAAAAATTCCATAAAAAGCAGGTCATAGACATGTCGAACTCGAGAATGTGAAGCCTATATTTAGGTAGGTATAGCGCATGAAATAAAAACAAATTAAAAATTGCAGTAATTACGTAAATCACGACGATACGGAAACAAAAATCGCCACACACGATGTCATTTAATGTGCTAAAAAAAGATAAACGTCTTTGTTAACGACTATCATGATTTTACAATTGTGGTCGATACGTAATGTAAGTATAAAACCATAAAAGTCAAACGCGCAATAAGTTTTCAATGAGAGAAAATTCAATAAATTAATTGCTTATAAATTTTCCATCTAACTGACGCGGAGAATAGGAAAATGGAAAAATTCTTTGAATACCTGCTTCAATAATTGCTGTAAAAGCTTTTGTGAAAGTTGTCTTCACAATTTCATTGGCTTGAGTAATTTCATGATCGAATCAGCAACGAGGAAAATAATCTATAAAATAAATAAATTAAATATTATATTAAAATAAATATATAAATAATAATAATATTATTATAAATATTTACGTTAATATATAATAAATTTAATTTTATAATAATATATTATATCACGGCTCTTTTTAACGAACGAACGAAAACTAAATAATTTGCAGTTTTAATTCAACTCACACAGCAATATAAGTATTAAAATTTTGTGTCATGTAATACCTTGACGACAAGGTTATGAGAAAATACATCGTGAATTATGTATTAAGTGAGTAATAAGAAAGATCTATACAATATTCTTTATCAGTTACAGAACTTACGTAAAGCAAAATGTCTACTACCTTGGAGCAACAAGACTTGAACGCAACTTATTAACATAACAACTTATAACTTGTTTGTCATCAATTAAAATTTCTCACGGATGATCACTTTCGTATTTAGGTAATACTAGCTGATGCCCGCAGCTTAGCCCACGTAAAGTTTGTTCCCGTTCCCGTAGCAACTCATTCCCGGGATAAAAAGTAGCCTATGTGTTATTGCAGACTATAATGTATCCCTGTTCCAAATTTCAGCCAGATCCCTTCAGGTTTTCGAGCGTGTAAGAGTAACAAACATCCACACATCACACATCCACACTCACAAACGTTCACATAATTATAATATTCAATTCAATTCATTTAATCATTTGCGAAGATGGGTAAAAACAAGGTCTTAAAAATATACAATAAGAGTATACCTACAAGTATCTCCATATTCCACCAAAAGGCATGCAAAATTATATTTAATGTTGTATCAAATATTAGAATATGTTTGATACAACATGCGTGATGGACAAGTTTGCCAAATGTAAATTACCTATTGTTGTATAGGAATGCCTCTTATGTAACAATAGACAATTAAACAACATAAGCTTGTGCTATAGGATCTAGATAAAATCTAGATCTTCGTATAATAAAAACTTCGTATCACCCTGTTAGATCGCGACAAGCCCCTACACTGCTGAACCGACTAATATAACGCAGAACCTACTTTAGCTACTAAGTATAATAAGTTACTACTTGGTGATTTCTGAATTATCGAGTTTCCGAGAATCAAATAGGCAGGCTGCTGGACGGATATAATCGAAATTTGTCAGAGATTGATTACTAAAAAAAAACTTAACCAAACTTAAAAAAAAACCTACATGATAGACATACCTATTCTATCGCTTTACCAAAACCGTGGACACCATCTAGTTAATAAATAAATAACAAACATTGGCTTTCATTGCAAACCATTATTCGCATCCCCAGCGCTCAGTTCATAAATAAACACGGTATAATGGCGCGCTTGTTACTGCAAACCTTATTATGAATAGCTGAGCTGCCTAGCCGCGGGTCAACATCGTGAATCGCCCGGCGGTATATGGGCAACGGTATCTAAGAACAGGTTATCGTTGGAACCCTGTGTGACGGCTTGTAATGGTTCTTGCCGCGAAAACGCGCCACTGCTCGTCACTGACATGTTTAAACTTTAACAATGAAACATGAACATACGTCCTACAACCGTCGTAAAATAATACCTATGCGAAATGAAAGATTTTTTTATTATTTTACCTCGCGCAAAAAATCAAACAAAGATTTTTTTATTGGGGCAAATCTGTCAGAAAAAGTCAACGAAAAAATGTATTTTTTTAACTCTACGCACGCCAGTTCCAAAGCACATCGATGTTCACTGTTTGCCGAAAAGTTAAAAATCGGCGCTGAATTCAAAATAAGTACAAACAGTTAATTTGTGCGAACTTTCATTACGTACCTATTTTTGAGGGAATAATGTTTATGTGCTCAATTTAAGGCTAGCTGATTAAACTGGTTGAATTGGTGGATCAGACAGTCGCTAAATCGGTCAGTAAAACAAGTAATTTTATAGCTAACTAGCGGACGTCACGCGGTTTCACCCGCGTAGTTCCCGTTCCCGTGGGAATACGCGAATAAAATATGTCTATGTTCACCGCAAAGAGTGTAGCTTTCCAACAGTGAAAGAATTTTTCAAATCGGCCCAGTAGTTCCGGAGCCTATTCGTTACAAACAAACAAACAAAAAAAAACAAATCTTTCCGCTTTATAATAAGTATAGATACCCGCGTTTTCGCCCACGGCCACGTTGCAAACGTACATAGGCTAACGTGACCACCGGTACATCTGGTGGGCCGTATTGCTTGTCCTGCCACCTTTAATAAATCAGTGATATAAAGAAGAACATTGTAAAGTCTGCTTGTAACCCTTGAAAAAACATTGTAAAAATCAAAATGGAAAGTCATACGAGGCCGGAACGTGTCAGGATTTTAGGGCAGTACGAAGTTCGCCGGGACAGCTAGTATATTTATGATACATTTTCACAAACTTGTTCAAATACTTTTAGGCACAGATGTTCATAGAACTTAAGTTACTTCTGGGAACATAATCCTCTTTCACCCAAGGTCTGAATTAGTTGTCAGAAAAGTTTGTACAGCCCTGAATGTTGTAGGTAATTACTTAACCGGCTCGACCTCGCCAGACAAGTAAAATGCCCGAAAAGTTTGGAATATAACTTGCAAGGGTAGGATCGCATGGGCAGGGTTTAAGTTTTGTTGGACAATAGGTATTTCACAGAGGAATTTTGATGGTGTTCGCTATTATGCGTAACAAATTTAAACTATCGAAATTGAACTACATAGTAGTTGTTTACTTTCGATAGTTTGAATTTGAATTAAGTATAATATTTATACAAGCTGTAGATTTAGTAGTGTGCAATACTTGCACACGTGACTCTACTGCCTACACTCGTTAATACTTCGTGATAAAAAAAAAAACTTTTTTCATATTGAATTCGTTTTTTAATTCCAACGGGAACTCTGCCTAACCTCCACTGACTAATAATACGTGAACCTATGAAACAGAAAAACCGGTCAAGTGCGAGTTTCGTACCAAAAAACGGTAAAAAGTGAGCGGAGAACGCTCGAACGCAGCCAGTATGCCTAATACCTACAAACGATCAGCTGGACGCTAGAGGTCATACATACATACATACATACATATAATCACGCTTGTTTCCCATCGGGGTAAGCAGAGACTATGGCTTTCCACTTGCTACGATCCTGACATACAACTTTCGCTTCTTCTACTTTCATAACTGTTTTCATACACGCTCGCCGGTTAAGGGTACTCTTGACCTTGCCTTTTTCCAGAACGTCTCTGATTTGATCGGCATGCGTACGCCGAGGTTTACCCCTACCAGTTTGCCCATTCATTCTCGCCTCATAAATCTGCTTTGTCAGTCTATTCTCATCCATTCTCTCCACGTGTCCAAACCATCTAAGCATCCCTTTTTCGATCTTAGTCACTACATCTTCTGTTATACCACATTTTTCCCTTATCACGCTATTTCTTTTTTTGTCCATTAAAGTCACTCCAGCTATACTTCGCAGACTTCTCATTTCCACTGCATTAATTTTGCTTTCATGCTTCTTCTGCCATACCCAACTTTCACTACCATACATAAGTGTAGGGATGAGCACTCCCCTATGTACAGCCAACCTGGCCTTCTCAGACACATTTTGACTGCTCATAAAGGTGTACATAGCCCCATTCACTTGATGTCCTGCCAAAACTCTTCGCTCAATATCCTGGTCACACTTTCCATCCCCTACAAATTTGGAACCCAAGTATACAAATTCTTTCACCTGTTCCACTCTTTGCCCTTCAATGAAGATTGAGCAATTCGTCATACTTTCTTCTCTTTCAAAAACCATAACTTTCGTCTTGTTTACATTAACTTTCATTCCTCTACTTTTTAGAGCCTCATTCATACTATTAACCATCAGCTGCAATTCCTCCGCTGATGATGCTAATATCACCTGATCATCAGCGTATAGGAGGCATTTGACGGTCAGTTCATTCATTTTTAAGCCATACATACTCTCTTGCAGTTCTTTCAGACAACTATCCATGTATAGATTAAACAGCCACGGAGACGCTACACAGCCCTGTCTCACACCCTTTTCAATGTGAAAGAAGTCCGTGCAGGCCCCGTTGATCCTGACACAAGCACTGGAACCCTCATAGAGAGACCTCAGTGCCCGTATCAAGTTGCTGTTCACTCCATACATGGACAATATTGACCACAGTTCATTCCTCACCACTCTGTCATAGGCCTTTTCCAAGTCCACGAATATGCAATAGACCTTTTGACTTTTAGCCAAAACTTTCTCAGCTACGCATCGTAAGGAAAAGACCTGATCCGTACATCCCCTTCCTTTCATAAATCCTGCTTGCACATCCCACATTTTTCCTTCAGTTTCATTCATCACTCTTTTTATCAACACTTTTGCATACAATTTGCCAACGATGCTGAGCAAGCTTATGCCGCGGTAGTTTTTGCACTCTTGCTGCGACCCTTTTCCTTTGTAAAGCGGCACAATGACAGCTTTACACCATTCTGCTGGTACTCTGCCACTTCGCCAACAAAAGTTAAAAAGGCGGTACAGCTGGCAAGCTACCACGCCACGTCCAGCTTTCAGCATTTCGACAGAAATCCGATCTATTCCAGCAGCCTTTCCTACTTTCATACAATTCAACGCTTCCACTATTTCTCCCATACTTAACTCGCTTTCATCGCCAAATTCATTCAGTTCTAAAACACGCGTATCGCCTTGTATATCTTCTTTTTCGAATAAACTCTCAAAATATTCCTTCCATCTCTTTAGCACACATTCATCTCCTCTTACAAAACTTCCATCCTGGTTTCTGATGTGATTGAGCGGCGACATTGTTTGCTGACTCCTCACTGTTCTTATGGACTTCCAAAAAAATTTAATATTCCGTTGGAAGTCTTCAGATAACCTTTTATCAATTTTTTCTCTATCATTCTCTTTCTTTCTCATCATCGTCTCTTTTGCAACACGTTTATACTTTTTATATTCATCCTTTGCCATTTTTACATCCTCATCCGTTGCCTTTTGCATTCTTTGATTGGCCTTTGTAGCCAACCAGTCCAACCATGCTTTCTTCTTGCCAGTCAACGCATTAAGAACCTCCGCACTCATTCCCTTTGCCATACATCCTTGTCGTCTTTTGCTAACCCCACACACTTCAATCGCAACTTCCACAAGTCCTTCCTTAAACGGCTTCCATAATTCTTCAATCTCACATATTTCATCTAGGTTTTCAAATTTTTCACTCAGTTTACTCACAAATGCCTCTTTTATGCCTAACTCTTGTAAATTCTCAACTTTTATTCGCTCTAGTACACTAACGGGTTCATGCACACGATGTCGCCACCGCTGAAACAGACCCCTTACCCGGCTAATTACCAAGAAGTGATCTGTGTCGATCCCGGTGCCACGGTACGCCCGAGTGTCTAGCACTTTCTTTCTCAGTCTTGCGTCTACTATCACAAAGTCAATCATGCTTCTCTGATCTCTCTCCTCTCTTGTATACAAGTGGATATCCTTGTGGTTGAATATGGTATTAGTTACCACAAGATTCCTTTCCAAACATACTTCTAGCAAGCTTTCTCCATTTACATTCACTCGTTCATCACCAAACTTTCCTAATACACTTTCGTATCCATCGCGCTTCACTCCCACCCAACCATTAAAATCACCTAACATCACTATTCTCTCGTTTCGTTTACATTTATCCAGAATATCACTCATACTCTCCCAAAATGCCTGCCTCTCGCTTTGGTCTTTTGAAGACCGGTGCCACCGCGCATCCTGCGGAGCATACACTCCCAAAACGAAGATGCGGGTAAGTCCAACCTTCAGTCTTAGCCAAAGGAGTCTTGGGCTCACACATTCATACTCTGTCACACACTCATTCATTCTCGCGGAAGAGGTCATAGCACTGGGTAATTAATAGGCATTATGCGAGTATCATTTTGGTACAATCTTTCGCTTTTTAGATTAATTATTAATTATTAAGTTCTTACTTAAATTTATGTTCACGTATTATTGGCCAGTGGGTACAGGCAGAGGTCCTTTGCAAATAAAATCAATTTTGACATGAAAAAAAAAACATTTTTTTTATCACAAAATATTAACGAGTGTAGGCAGTAGAGTCACGTGTGCAAGTATTGCACACTACTAAATCTACAGCTTGTATATTACATCTTAATTTTTTTTTTGAACACGCACGAAAATATCTACACTAGTTCTACTCCACTTCTATCACGCTTCACTCTACTCGTGACCACTTCTAGTAAATTTCATGTAAAATTCGTAAAGCATAAAGGCATTATACCACTAAGGTGGCAAAGATGCAGTCCACACAAATGATAAAGGTTAGCAAAACCAGAGAATGTTAACGTAATGGTTACACTCGCGTTACCAACTACATAAGAATATAAAGTACCTTCTGAAGTACCGTGATTATAGATTTAACTTGAAACGCTTTAATGAATAAATGTGACCTAATAGTAATCATCAGTTATCATATCACGTTCATGATATTTCTACATGAGGTACTCTTTCATTAATAGGTTACATAAGTACCGACCACACGGCTACTTAGGAAATAGTCTGGCTATACCCCTCCGTCCGATGCACGAAAAAATAATCTTATTGAAAAGTCTTATTTATTGGTCTATGGTCTCGTAGGCTTGATACTGAAATTTCACCGCTTTTTTAAGCTGATGGCTTAAATGCCAAAGCATTAAATAAATTAAAAAAAAAAAACTTGATACTGAAGTTCAGGAAAATTGGCAACGCAACTGAAGTCAAGCGGAATTCGGGCTGCATAGCGATTTGCTTATCTTTCTTTCTTTCAGCCGGGAAACACTCTGATGATGATGAAAATTACTAAAGCTTTATTTTTACGTGTGAAAGAAGCGCTCGTGGCCGCGCGGACTCAGTGTTCTGTAAACGATCACTGCAGTAAGCAACTTTCACTATGGCCGGTCCATGGATGGGTGACCATCCGTGTGATCACTTTGTGACATTTATTTGAGCGTTTCCGTGCTTCGGAAGGCACGTTAAGCCGTTGGTCCCGGTTGCCAGTAAAATGGCAGTCGTTAAGCTAAGTTGAAGGCTTTATTTCAACAGCAGGCAGTCACAACCTGCGCCTGTCCATTTAAACACGGCAATACGGCTCACCACCTATTACGTGGGACAAATTATACAAAGGTGAAATGTGGGCATATAATATGCCTCTGTCTACCCCTTCGGGGATAAAGGCGTGAACATATGTTATGTTAGAAAATTCCACGTGGATGCTATGCCGTCTCCTACCGACTAAAACCACAAGACGCCTTACAATCTCTACGGTCGGGAGTCACGGACAAGCCATCAGAAGGATGTTCCAGGGCCTAATCTATACTAATATTATAAAGAGGAAAGATTTGTTTTTTTGTTTGTTTGTTTGTTTGTAACGAATAGGCTCCGGAACTACTAGACCGATTTGAAAAATTCTTTCACTGTTGGGAAGCTACACTCTTTGCGGTGAACATAGGCTATATTTTATTCCCGTATTCCCACGGGAACGAGAATTACGCGGGTGAAACCGCGTGACGTCCTCTAGTAAACACTAAAGCTAAAATACAAAATCTGATTTTAAAGGAAGAATTCACGCGTTATTGTACAAAGTTTAATGCAAATTCGGACTCGTTACTAACAGAACCCTGACCGAGCTTTTGATGTGAAATTCAATTCAAATTACGTCATGTAATTATCACGCTGTTTGTGGTAATGAGATAATAATACATTTCGTGTTTAAATAGGCAAGTGGTAGGCGGTTTCAGTTTGTATTTCCAAATTGTTTACTTTGGCGCCTTTGATTTTGTTGATCGCTCTATGGATCCTTGTACTTGAATTTTGACTGCCTCTGTGGCGCAGTCGGTAGTGATACCGCCTGCGGCGCTGGAGGTCGTGGGTTCGATTCCCACCGGAGACAAGTATTTGTGTTACCCATAAATGTTTGTCTCAAGAGTCTGGGTGTTCCTATGTATAATATGTATGTATTTAAAAAGTATTATTATCCGTGGACTGATAGTAATACCCATAACACAAGCAGTTTATTCCCAGCTTACTTTGGGATCAGATAGCGTTGTGTGAAATGTCCGTGAATATTTATTGTAGAAATAAGAGTAGCAATACAGAAACTAACTAGCCCTTTTTCGGGTGCCGGGTAGAGGCACAGTGCAGAAACTCCATACAAATGATTCGTTCAATTCCGTCACCAACACTAAAAAACACGTCATGTATGTACAGAGCTTGAATGTGTCTGTGACCACTAAGGTTAAGCAAACGAGTCCTGAGGTATCCTTCCGAGGGCTTCCCACCGTAGGCAGCAATATACGTGAGGTTTTTTATTTGCTAGAAGTCATATTATCCGTTTTTTATTTATAGCAACCATGAGGATTATCCCTCATGTAAAAAAAATGTTTCGCAAACGTTCCCTCAAAATACCTTCCAACTTATGACAGCTGTGGCGGGGGTGGAAAAGCTTGCTCAGTGGGGGGCAGGGAGGTTCTTTGATAGAGGTGCTACTCTCATACAGTTGACGGAATCTTCGCCAGAACCGAGCGATTCAAAAGACCGTTTCTATGTCAAACCATTGAAACGTTCAATATTTTGCCTAGGTACGTGTATCCCTCATCGCACAACCCCAAGTTCTTCAAGAGGAGCGAAACTTCATTGAGTCGCTAAATTGAGGGTCAATAGTCATGTCGACTGCGACAGTTATCCTCAACATGCAATACGCACCGTCATGGTTACGATGTATAAAACATCAGTCCAGTTGCCCTTAGCCCAATACTGTTCAGCTATGTCTCATAAGAGTCTTGTCTCCCGTATGTGTCATTTATGTAGAACTAGCTGTTCCCCGCTGAATAAAATCATTACCCTCCTTTTGCGCAGTCGGTTAAAAAGTAGCCTATGTCCTTCCCAGGGACTCACCCTTCCGTTATCCCAAATTTCATTCGAATTGCTTCAGATATTCAGGCGTGAAAGCTTAACAGACAGACAGAGTTACTATCGCATTTATAACATTAGTAGGGATTTTACTTACTGTACCACAGTATAATAAAAAAACCTCTGTACCGTGCTTTGTTTATGGATCTTTTTATATTTTGTGCAACCTTGCACCAATTCAATTAACATTTTTTTAAGAGTGGAGACACGATGGGTACCTACCTACTCATTCCAATCTAAATTGCGACTATTTTCACCAAGAGGGCAAGAATCGTCATGTCCTTCTCAAACAACAGCCTACTCGCTCTAAGGTCCTTACAAAGTTAATACATAAGTCAATACAAAATTCAACGTCTATTAATTCTTGCAATAAGCTGTCTGTAGCGAGAGAATTAGTTACGTAATTAGTACGCTAAGTCAACAACAGTTTAATTTGTTCAACAGATTGGCACATTGTTGCTAGCTTAGCTCCGCGGTGAATACCTAGATACTTGATACCTACTGTATAATATAATCGATAAACTTTTGTAATTTGTTGTTCGATAAGTTCTTAAGATGGCGTCTGAACTAGACTTGAAGGCGACTTCTAATACCCTATTCTATGAGAATCTGATTTTATTCGTTCGTCGGTAAATAGTTATTTCTATGAGAACATGAGAGAAACAAGAAAAATGTGGAATTCGTCAACGGCTTCTTATGCAGTCACAAAATGTAACTTCCATCACGTGAAACTACAAAAATCGTTTTTAATTGTATGATGGTATTTGCTCTGCTGAGCATAAATAAGAAATTAAATGAAAAACCAGCCAAGTGGGAGTCGGACTCACGCAAGGAGGGTCGCGTACCAAAAAACGAAAAAAAAAAAGTCACAATTGATGAAAGGTGAAAGCCCCCCTGGTAATCTGTCTGACAGGACCTTCCTAGTTCAGATACCAGTCTCTCACAAAGGTACCTGTGGTCTAAACCATGTAATTTTGTAAAGTGATAATGAAAACCTCTGTGAAAGAAAAATAAATAAAGTTATTATTATATTATAAAGTTATTATTAATCATTATTCTTTTTTTAATTTGAGTATTTGTTATAGCGGCAACAGAAATACCTACATTATCTATGAAAATCAAAATTGTGGCTCTCTAGCTATCACGGTTTCTGAGATACAGCCTTGTGACGAACAGTCAGACGGACGGCGAAGTCTCATGAATAGGGTCCCGTTTTTTACCCTTTCGGTGCGGAGCCCTAAAAATCTTATTAAGTGCCTCCCGTTTTCACGTTTTAACTAACTGAAAGTACTAAATGCCATACTTACCTTTTAAACATTCTGGCCATCATATTTCAAAATCTCTCAACGAATATTTCGTAATTTTGTGCGTGTAATTCGTTCATTTTGTGACAACAGGTTCTGAGAGGTTGAATTTATATTGCTTTTTTTTTTAAATGAATGTATACCTAAGGCACTTAAACGAGCCGAGGCGAATAATGTATAAAGGACATTTTTAACCGCTCTTCTTTAGCAGAGCTCGTCGATTTTTCAAATTTTCTTCGTTTCCCCTAACAAAGATTAGTCAAGATAATGTTTGATGAAGTCAAGCCTCTTATTAATGACGTCTTTATCTGTGAGAGTCGTTTTACCTGAAACAAAAAGACAGTTACGATAAGAAATTTTTTGGGGTCGGTACCAACTAAAGAAAATCCGCGGGTACAGGGTCAAACAATATGTTTTCCGTTCAGTGAATTACAAATTCAATTAATGTAAGTATGATGGATTTTGTTTCGAAATGTCTGTCTGACTTCGTTGTATCAGCAGGCATCGGTAGGACCCCAAGGCAGCCAATTTACAGCTTCAAGACGAATAAAAAATATCTACGTGGGTAATTCGGTACACCTACATATTCCAAATTACATCTTTCTAGTACTTGGGGTTTTTTTTTTTTGGTTAAAATTCGCTTTGCAGGGTATGTCTATGCCTACGTCTGAACACAGGCGTATCTATAGAGATAGACATAATCTACAAGCCAAAATTTTAAGGTAGGTATCCTTGTTGGCACAAGGTAAATAATAAATATTGTCTCAGTTCATACGCTTCTATAATCTTCAGTAGAGCAGAGCATATAGGTATAATAATAAAAGCGTTGTAATATTATAATAAATCTTATAACCTATTACGTTACTTCCAGGTCAACTTATACAGAGCGTGACTAGACGGTGATTGATATACTTTTTACCTAATAATTATTTATAAAAGTATAAATAATTATTAGGTAAAAAGTGATGCTTGCTTTTAGTATGAATAAAATAAATTAACAATTTTGTTCTTTAAATAAATTCTAATGAAATACTATTATAGTAGTCATGTATCCTAAGCGTTTAAAAAAAAGAACTTTCACCATCCTTCAGTATTCTGTTTAAAAATTTGACATTGAACTTGCTATATGTATTACTTTTTTTTTAATTTATTGAAAGCTTTGACATTTAAGCTATCAGTTTAATTGCGACACTACTGCATGGAGCATAGATTTAACGAAAAATTCTAAGTCTATGGCATGGATGGAGATTTATTCGGCTTGTTTGACAAAGAATGACTTGTCATAATACCATAAATTGGACAAGGTTGTGACCCACGAAACAAGCGAATTCGGGATAGGGTGGACTACGAATTCGCAAGCAAGCTTTCCAGAGAGCTGTTTGAATCCAGAGAAACAGTTCTCAATATACTGAAAAGTTTTCAAATAAACTATGCGGGTGTTGTTTATTTTCAGAGGAACATCCTTTCATAACATAAAACTATTCAAACAAAGTTGCTGTTTCGGAAAGTTTAAAATTATGAAAATCATCATCCATTTTCAAACTTCAAATATTATTCAACTGAAAACCCCTGAATTGAAAATACAGCTTAGCCAGAACTTTTGAAACAGGTACAATAGTTTTGCATAGGTACTGGCTGGCCTGGCTGCAAATTCGATAGGTGTATTTTTTTTTACACATAAGCGGATTGCGATCATTCAGCACACTGACGTCTGCGTTATTTTTCCTTATGCAAGTTTTTTAATCTGAAAAGAAATATAGAAACCCTGTAAAAGCATAGGCCTACCTACCTATCTAATTTATTCAAAATTGTTGGTTGAAAAAATTAGACAATTTTCTTTCTTTCTTTCTGGTCTGAAAGTATAATTTGGTTGCTAAGCTAAGTCGGAGGAGAACCAAGACACATAAGTAGGTAAGTAAGTACATGAACAAATACTAAATACACTTCGAATTCAAGTAAAATTAGCAAATGGAGGGAAAAGTTATACTACCCAAAGCTACTAATAACATTATCAGAAAGCTAGTACCTACTATGAGAGTGGCCCCCAATCGCTAGATGTCGTCATGGCTTTTCGTCAGGCGGGCAGCGTCGATTTAGCGGACTTAATATTAAAAAAAACAATGCCTTAAAAGAACGCCTTTAGCTATGTAGACACGGTAATATACATATAGATTGTATTACCGCTATATAGGTCAAGGGTTCCTAAACTTGAAGGACAACGGAAGACCAGCCAAATGCTTTTATGCTATGGTACCCCATCGAGCAACCCAAACCCTTCCCCCCTATCATGGAGGCCGATAGATGAACATAAGCCACGCCGCAGACTGCATAACTGGGGTGGCAGAGTTCACTCGCCACATTCGATTTTATCTGCCAAAGTGGTTCAAGATTTGATAAAAGTAATGGAGTTCTTCTCGATACATATTTTGCACATTTTCAAAATAATTTTGGCGGAACCCTGATGCCTATCCACGGAACCCCTAGTTTTCATGAAACCCAGTTTGGGAAATCCTGATGTAGGTAAACGTACTCAGATTGGTCCAAAATTATTTCCAACAAATTCCGCAGCTCGGCATCCAATATTACCAACTTGGTAGCATAGCAAGGTACTAAACTGATGTTATTACGGACACGCACTGGGTGGCCGATGTTAATAGGGTATCAGAAACATTATGCCGTTTGACGGTGGTCGGGGCTTTTAGAGAAAACGATTTATTAGCATAAAATATCAGCAAGCACTTATTATTAAGTTATCGTTGCTAATATTATATTTATGCGAAAGTTTGTGAGTGTGTGTGGATTTTTGTTACTCTACCACGCTTTATTCGAAAGTAAGTGAGTAATTCTGATATGTCCACAAAGATCCATGACGGATCCTTTTAATAGATTTTAGTAGACAAAGGGGTTTTATGCCTGAATCACTGAACTGATTCATATCAAATTTTGAAAAAAAGATAGAATACAGCTTGGGAAAAGACATCAGGCTACTTTTCTTCCGGGTACAAGTTATTAGGTATACCCAGTAGTTTCTCGAAAGACGTTCAGTGGGGGAACTAATGAGACTTTTTATCGCAGTAGTTGCGTGGAAGTTAAATAGATCAGTTTTTGGAAGTAAAACAAATAAAGATCGATAAAACAAACGACTATATCGGCAAGTTCATAAAGTCGAGAATACCTTATACCTAACTTTTTTTTACTTTAGTCAGAGCAAAAACTGTGGTAGGTAAGTAGTTTCTTTCTTGTGATTGTATAGACATTATCTGTTTAAAAGAATCTTGTGTTGTTAACACAGGATAACCGAACTGTCAAGACATACCTATCTAACATTTAATCTGTCTATTTTTAACAGGTGTAGTGAAACATTTTTATTTATGCAAATCGATATACTGAAACATTTTTATTATTAATGTTTAATTTAGCTATTAGCAAATTGGACTAAATGTTTGCTAATAGCCAAATTATATATTAATAAACTTGATAAAATGTACCTTATCGCTCGTGGCCCGCGGACTCGGGTTCTCTTAGCTGTGTCAATAACATAACTCGATCTAATTCATTTTCGACTAATCGATTAATCAAAGATCGAATAGCGCCGCAAAAACTCAGACAGGCAAAAAATGTTACGGTTAATTTGATAGTTGAAGTTTGGTGTCACTTAGACCTTACTCATACGGACCACTTAGCGCCCTGGCGATGGCGGCACGGCGGCGCCCATTAGGGTTAATGAGAACTAGTTTTTGACATTTGATTTTTTTTAATTTATTTATTTATTTACTTATTTATTTATTTAAATAGGTACATATTTAAATAAATTAATAAATGAAAAAAAAAAAAAACTGTCTGAATATCTTACAGTATCGGCAGTATCGGCGATAAATATAGCATAATACTTGTAACGTAACGGGCGTCAAGGGTGTCGGTGTGGACTTCCCAAATCCCGTGTTACAATAGTTTGATTTGTAAAAGAAGATTACCTGGATAACAGCAGCCGGAGATACAGTGGACCTTTTAGGTTAAGGGCCGTGTTGTCTGGCTAGTAAACCCCTGTTGCAGTGAGTTCGTGAAAGAAAAACCAGTGTATATTATTATCACCACGTTTAATGGTCTACAATACAAAAACCACAGGCCTTGTGGTATATCAAACGCACTACTTAGCCTATATATATGGCAGGATGCACCAGTATTACTCCAGTTAGAATACTTATATCTACACACACTTTACTTACTTCCTATAAACTTATATCAAATCTATTGACCTGGCCGGCTCTTGCGCCGATGCGATGAAATTATTTCATTTGACACAATTAACTAAACATCACCTTGTGACGTGGCTAACAAAATATACTTTAATCTAGCGACCTAGAGATGGATCCATTCTGGTTAACATTATTATAATCTATGATTTAAAGGCTAAATAAATCTAGTTACATTCTCGGATCGTTATGCAGCCTCCTGAAGGTGAACTACGTTGTTAAACTGTCGGTGGACTATCGCGTAGGCACCGCTAACCAACGAGATGCAGTAATCAACCTCGCGTATGGATGTATAAGAAGAATCCTGGTGGCCCTCCTTGGTGCCAAGTAGTGAAAAAGAAATGCACGTGGCGTAAAAAAGAGAATAAAAAATGCCGGTGCGAGAACCGGTTACCGCTACAAAGCCGGGCTCGTCAGCGGCGCGCAGTCCCGTCTGTGGATCACGCGTCCCACGCTGATGGGTTCACGGGGAAGAATTCCTCCGTGTTGGGAGTCCGCCAAGGGACGGGCAGGTATTCCCAGCAATAATAGGTAGGTACTCCAAAGACCCGCTACAACAAAAGTTACGCGTCATTAGCAATCAGCACGCACTTCACAGACCGCGATTATTACAAGGTCTATCTAGCTTATAAATACCTTTTTGCGGGTCCTGTGATGGTACGAATTGCTCTTGAAGAGACACCTTACGGGTCTTCTCGCTCGAGAGAAAAAAATGCCGACTGCCTCCATCTTTGCTTTTCGTCTCTTCCCCTTCCCACCAAGCCAAACCCGCTTGGTCAGTTACATCTACGGTCCGTTTCATTTCACTCATCCCTCACGTTCCGTTCGTGACTTTTATTCCTCCACTTCTCATACGCCATACACGATTAGGGCTTTATCGCATTAACGCCATGTCATTAACTGAAGCTAAAACTATCCTGTACATTAACCATCCTATCCTCTTAAGCGAATATTTTATCCACTATTTGACATAATGTTCTACGTTACGCGGAACGTGAATTCTGGTGTGACCACTCCGAAATTGATCCGCTCGTAAACTATATATAAATTATCATTAGTTCCAAATCTGTTTACTAATTTAATATACCTATTATTTATTCTAATCTAGATTTATTGTACACTAAATAAAACTATTTTTTTTGTTCTTTTTTTTATTCCTAAACTATTTCGTTGACCAGGATCAGTCATTGTTACTGTCAAAATGACAATGTCAGATTCACGACGTCTAACCTATGTGTATGTGTAGTATTGTGACTGGATGTAAACACGGAATAAAACGACAGAAAGATATCGAGTTTAATATCTTTGTGTTAATGTGCTTAATGTATGAAATCCTCGTTATCACGAGACAAAAAGAGAGTATTATATTAGAACGTATGGATAATGTGTTGGTGAGTATTGCAGAGTGTTACAATACCCCCTTTCTCGGGAAAAGAGGTAAACCGACAGGTTTACCGAAAGAAACAGCCGGGGCAACCGGGAAAAAGTGGTTACTTAACCGACTCCAAAAAGGATTAAAAAAATGCCGAGAAACAAAAGAACAAAACTTCAGAACGCTGCTAGCAATAGTTATTCTTCTGACTGCCCTTTAGAATGATCACAGCTGGATAGGTATTCCTTTCAAAACGCGTACTTCACTCTTCCATACCTCACACAGTATTTCATATTTATCTATGTACATTCATTCGTCATCCTTTCCATATTAATAATAATTATAATAATACATATAATAATATTTAAAGCTTATTTTCCACCTATCATTCAGTCATGCACTTATCCTTCCCTTTCTTATTTGCTCCTATCATTCCATAATTATTTACATGCTGTCATTCATCAGTCTTATATTCTGTAAGAGTTTTTCATACTTTGGCCAATCGTACTGTCGGTCAATCATTTGACTGTCAAGAAAAACAACTTTTTTGCTCATGCGTTGTTAAGTATCATATCATATAAACATTAACTGTAAGAATAAGAACACAATGTAAAAACACAAACGGCAAAACAATTATTAATTGCATACATTAGTTTCGATAAATGCTTGCCTAGCCCTACGATCAAAAAAAAATCTTGGGTTCGGAGTAAATACCACTAGACAAGCAACAATATCGGACAGGGTGTGTAAATAATTTAATCTACACGCAAGATGTCCTTTACATGAAATTTACCAACAGATCCTGACGATAACTCGCGTAGCTCATACACTACATCTGACAACCTCCTTTCAACCGTGCACTTCACAAATTTCGGCGCCAGCTTGGCGGAGAAATACTTCGCTGCGTTAGATTGTACGAAGTTCCTTCGCCAGACCACATCGCCTATTTTCGCTGTGAAGTGTCGTCGTCTTAGGTTATAATGTTGTGAATTTTTCTGGTACGCCTGAGTTAATGCATCTACTACCTTGTCAAAAATTTTTCCCAATTCCAACAACGATGATGCCGCTGCGCTTCTATCGCCTATGGTCAGATCATCAGCTGATGTTGGTAAATCCCTAAGAATTGAATGGAATTGACCGTCAGTGACTATTTCACGACCGGTGGCTAAGAAGTACGGTGTGTATCCCGTTGCTAGGTTCACCGTGCTATTCAGTGATAGCTGAATTTGCTGAAGGTATTTGGACCAATTACGTTGATCTTGTTCAACTAGTATGGATAAACAGACTTCAGCGGTTTTGTTATACCGTTCGACTGTATTCGCTTGCGGTGCGTAATGCGCCGTATAGAAAATTCGAGGGATAGAATATCCATCGCAAAATGATTTAAACGATTTGCTTTTAAATATGGTAGCGTTGTCACAAATAAGAATCGCGGGGGTTCCCCATTTCAAGATCAATTCCTTTTCCAAAAATGAAGTGACCGTTTGAGTGGTTGCAGTACGGAGGGGGTGAAGCCATACAAATTTTGAGAAAACGTCTACAACTGACAGAATGTATATATGACCCGAATATGCTTTAGGTAATGGGCCTATAATATCTATTGACAACGTGTGCATCGGAACGTCCACCTCCTTTTGATTTGTCATGAGTCCGTGAGGTGGTGAATTTGAGTGTTTATATGCTTTACACTTGTCACACCGTGTGACAAATTCCTTAACATTTTCAAACATATTTGGCCAATAATAATGTTCCCTAATTTTCAAATACGTTTTTTGAACTCCTGGGTGTACACTACAGAAGGAGTCATGGTTTTCCTTGATGCATTCATCGACCAGCTCTTTAGGAATTACTAACCTCCAATTGTTTTTTGAAGTACAAGAGCCACCTTTGCAAAATCTAAACAAATTGTTGCCTAGGATCTGAAAATTTTTGAAACGAGTAGGCATAGTTTTACAGCCGTTATACATCTTCTTATACCACTCATCAGAAGTTGAAGAAAGTTCTTGATTGAAAGTAATAGCATCGACCGAAATTCGGGATAGTGCATCTGGTACGACATTAAGCTTACCTGCCTTATGGCAAATGTCAAAATTAAAAGTGGATATCTGCATTGCCCATCTGGCCAACCTGCCTGAGGGGTTATTTAAAGACTTAAGCCACTTTAAACTCATATGGTCAGTGATGACCGTGAACTTAGTACCTTCTATGTAAGCACGAAAATGATTTATGGAATCCACTACCGCGAGCAGTTCACGCTCTGTTGTACTGTAATTTCTCTCAGGTTTTGCCAGTAAACGTGAAAAGAAAGCCACAGGACGCTCGATTCCATCTATGTCCTGCGTCAAAACACTACCAATGCCTACGGATGATGCGTCGCAATGAAGCACGAAAGGTTTCGAAAATTCTGGCGACGCCAAAACTGGAGCTGTTATTAAAGCATTTTTAAGGGTATTGAAAGAATCCTCAGCTGCTTCGGACCATTGGATGCCGTCACTGCCTTTCTTCTTACCTACCAACGCTGTCATAGGTGCTATGATGGTGGAAAAATCCTTAACAAACCTACGATAGTATGAACATAGACCTATAAATCCTCGTAGCTGCTTGGCAGTTTTAGGCTGTGGGAAATTCTGAATGCTGCTCAGCTTCTCTGGGTCAGTGCGCAAACCTTGTGTATTGATGATGTATCCCAAGTATCTAAGCTCTCCTTTGCAAAATTCGCACTTTTTTAAGTTGATAGTGAGACCAGCGTCACTAAGCGACCTCTTTACAGCAGCAAGTATCTCCATATGTTCAGAAAATGACTCTGTGGCAATCAGAAGATCGTCCAGATAACAAAAAACTTTTCCGTCAAATTTGTGCAGAAATAGCGAATCAACTAGCCTTTGCATTTCCGCTCCCGCATTGGATAATCCGAATGGCATTCTTTTAAAATGAAAAAGACCTCTATTAGGGACTACGAAAGCTGTTTTCTCACAAGAAGTACCTTTGCCGTCTATTCCATCCTGACTTGACAAACTGACCTGCCAAAAACTCGATGATAAATCAATTGAACTAAGATAATGTGCTCCTCGCAGATTGTCCAAAATCGAATTTATATAAGGAAGTGGGTACGAGTCTTTAACCGTGACATCATTGAGCTTACGCGCGTCGAGGCAGAATCTCCATGATCCATCTTTCTTTGGGATCATGACAACCGGGTTGGACCATGGTGACCTCGACGGTTCGATGACATCGAGCCTCAACATCTCGTCCACCTCCCTATTCAATGCTGTCAACTTAGCAGGCGATAAAGGGTAATATCTTTGTTTAATAGGCTCTCCCTGTGTAATAATTTTATGTGTAACGATATGCGTTTTCCCTAAACCTTTTTTTTCTGATGAAATTGACTCAAAGTCATTCATTACTTTTTATAGATGTTTGGCTTGTTGAGATGTTAGATCATCTCTGGGTATTAAAGCTTTCACCTCACACAACGCACTGCAAGCACTATAACTTGTGGAGTTGCCTCTCCTCACGACATCTCCAAACTTAAAAATGTCCACTAGACCAAATGCATCAGCGAAATCCATACCGCACAAGATTTCGTGATGTATGTCAGGGCAAACTAAAAAATTAAAGTGGGCAGTTATCCCATTACAAGTTATTGGCAAAGACATTATGCCAATGACTTTAATTTGAGATAAATCCGCTAAAAATACTGCTGGCACGACTGAAGCATCCCTAGCATGTAATGTCCATCCAAGTCTTTGAAAATATCGATGCTTATTCGCACCTAAAACTGATAAATGTGCCCCAGGATCGAGCAATGCTTCGAAATTACGGTCCTTTATTGTGAATTTAACAAACAACCGATTATCCCCTACGAATGACGATATTTCAGGCGAAGAGACTGTTTGTGTGTGTAACGACTTGCTCGGGGGCCCCATCAGTTTTTTTCATTAAGTGTCTGTGTAGTAGACTGCGAGCGCAAGCCTGTGTTACATTGGGTGCAGCTCCTAATCGTCACCCTCTTAGCTCCGCACTTGAAACATATTATGCCTGGTATTGACCTACACACCTTATAACTATGGCCGACTTTTTTACATTTAAGGCAAGTAATAGGTGAGCCGCGCCTGTCAGGTAATTTGCCGACGCTGACTGCATTGAGTTCGCGCTTGCCAACCGGTTTAGATTGACATAAAACACCAGAATAAGCCTCATAATTCTTGGACACGTTGACCAATTGGTCAAAGGTAGTAATATCATTGATGGCTAATAGTTGGGCGTATGTAGGTAGCAAATTGTGTTTTATAATTTCAAGTAGGTTGTCGCTTGTAATAGGATATGTTAGTCTATTGTTTAAATCCTGGATATCTAAAATAAAGAATGATACAGACTGACCTAGCTTCTGCTTTTTTTCACGAATTTGTCTCTCTATGTTGTAGTTGTAATCCTTTGATTGAAAGAATTTTCGAAATTCAACGCAAATATCAAACCAAGAGTTAATTTTATGTTGGATTGTTCTATGAAACTTGAGTGCGGTGTCAGATAACAGTTCTGAAAAACCTCTTACTAATGTTGTATCGTCAATCTGTCGTGCGATACGTGTTTCATTAACCCTAAGGAGGAAGTCGTCAATATCTGACTCTCCGTTATACTTGAGTTTAAGGGAAGCTAAATTCAATGATTTGTAGTACACATGCGCACTGGGGGGCGGTGCAACCACTTGTGTTATACCATTACCTTGGTTCATGTTGTCAAAAATTTCGCTAGTTTTAATGGGGAATGTCTTATGTGCGTGTGCTATCGGTTCTTGTGCCACGTATGTCTCTTGTGTGTTGCTGTGAGAGGCAGCATAATGGGTGGTCGTATTAGAGACTATGGATGTCGTAAACGTTTCGGGAGCCAAAGATGAAGTCCGGTTCACGTTGACTCGGGGACGTGTATTTACGGTATCCATAGGTATGTGTACCTCTAAAGGTCGTGTATACGGGCTAGAAGTTACCTGCATAACGTTCCGACTATGCACCGGTGAAGCAAATTCACTTGCATCAGTATCTGGAGTTTTTGACATTTTTTATAAATAAGTTCTTAATATCTAGTTTGTATTTAGCCTAAAATGCTCTAGTAGTAGTAGTAGTAATGGTATAATCACTGTAGCAATGCCACAGACACAATAACAACAAAGTTATGTTTCAAAATTATGTTCGTAAAAATTACTATGAAAAAATTCAATTTTGTTAATAAAAACAAAACCTGCAACTATTTAGTCCTGATCCTTGTGTATGTAAGCTCTAAAGGGTGTACAAGATCAGATAAAACTATAAAAACAACCAATATGTTGATATTTAAAAAGTTGATTTTTGTCGGGAGAACGATAAGACAAAAAAACTCAAATTTGCTCACAAAATCGAAAATTGACACAAGACTTTATCTGGTCCTAGTGTTTATCAATGCAGAATGGTGCACCGAATCAGATAGAAGTTTAAAAATCACCAATATGTTGATACTTAAAAAGTTGATTTTTGCCGGGATGAGAACGACAACTCATAAAACACAAATTTGTTCACAAAAACAAAACTTGCACATATTTTGGTTTGGTTTCCTACCGTTATTAACTCTAAGCAGTGTAAGCAATTATATTAAACACTTAAACCATCCAGATGTCAATATTTAAAAAATGTTGTTAGTTCTGGATGAAACTTTTGTTAAAGAAAAAAAACTTAAATTTGCATAAAAAAGTCAAAATTTACACATTTTGTGGTCTGGTCTTCACGGATATGAATTCTTAATAGGGTGAGTGACCAGATTCAATATCTATAAACCATCAATATGTCAATATTTAAAATTTTGACATATTCCTGAGGGAACGGTGAAGTATGAACTATTAATTTTCTTAAAGTAAAGCTACTGCTTTCAAGCCTAGATACAACAATAAAAATTGTATCCCTCAAAAGATAAACACAAAGGAAATTCCCCCCCGAAGCTCAATTGCAACAATGGTTACCAACTAATTTCAATTGAATTCAGGCGCTGTACATGCAGCACTTTAATAGGTAATCACAATAAAATAAAGTTCGGGCGCCATGTAACGTAACGGGCGTCAAGGGTGTCGGTGTGGACTTCCCAAATCCCGTGTTACAATAGTTTGATTTGTAAAAGAAGATTACCTGGATAACAGCAGCCGGAGATACAGTGGACCTTTTAGGTTAAGGGCCGTGTTGTCTGGCTAGTAAACCCCTGTTGCAGTGAGTTCGTGAAAGAAAAACCAGTGTATATTATTATCACCACGTTTAATGGTCTACAATACAAAAACCACAGGCCTTGTGGTATATCAAACGCACTACTTAGCCTATATATATGGCAGGATGCACCAGTATTACTCCAGTTAGAATACTTATATCTACACACACTTTACTTACTTCCTATAAACTTATATCAAATCTATTGACCTGGCCGGCTCTTGCGCCGATGCGATGAAATTATTTCATTTGACACAATTAACTAAACATCACCTTGTGACGTGGCTAACAAAATATACTTTAATCTAGCGACCTAGAGATGGATCCATTCTGGTTAACATTATTATAATCTATGATTTAAAGGCTAAATAAATCTAGTTACATTCTCGGATCGTTATGCAGCCTCCTGAAGGTGAACTACGTTGTTAAACTGTCGGTGGACTATCGCGTAGGCACCGCTAACCAACGAGATGCAGTAATCAACCTCGCGTATGGATGTATAAGAAGAATCCTGGTGGCCCTCCTTGGTGCCAAGTAGTGAAAAAGAAATGCACGTGGCGTAAAAAAGAGAATAAAAAATGCCGGTGCGAGAACCGGTTACCGCTACAAAGCCGGGCTCGTCAGCGGCGCGCAGTCCCGTCTGTGGATCACGCGTCCCACGCTGATGGGTTCACGGGGAAGAATTCCTCCGTGTTGGGAGTCCGCCAAGGGACGGGCAGGTATTCCCAGCAATAATAGGTAGGTACTCCAAAGACCCGCTACAACAAAAGTTACGCGTCATTAGCAATCAGCACGCACTTCACAGACCGCGATTATTACAAGGTCTATCTAGCTTATAAATACCTTTTTGCGGGTCCTGTGATGGTACGAATTGCTCTTGAAGAGACACCTTACGGGTCTTCTCGCTCGAGAGAAAAAAATGCCGACTGCCTCCATCTTTGCTTTTCGTCTCTTCCCCTTCCCACCAAGCCAAACCCGCTTGGTCAGTTACATCTACGGTCCGTTTCATTTCACTCATCCCTCACGTTCCGTTCGTGACTTTTATTCCTCCACTTCTCATACGCCATACACGATTAGGGCTTTATCGCATTAACGCCATGTCATTAACTGAAGCTAAAACTATCCTGTACATTAACCATCCTATCCTCTTAAGCGAATATTTTATCCACTATTTGACATAATGTTCTACGTTACGCGGAACGTGAATTCTGGTGTGACCACTCCGAAATTGATCCGCTCGTAAACTATATATAAATTATCATTAGTTCCAAATCTGTTTACTAATTTAATATACCTATTATTTATTCTAATCTAGATTTATTGTACACTAAATAAAACTATTTTTTTTGTTCTTTTTTTTATTCCTAAACTATTTCGTTGACCAGGATCAGTCATTGTTACTGTCAAAATGACAATGTCAGATTCACGACGTCTAACCTATGTGTATGTGTAGTATTGTGACTGGATGTAAACACGGAATAAAACGACAGAAAGATATCGAGTTTAATATCTTTGTGTTAATGTGCTTAATGTATGAAATCCTCGTTATCACGAGACAAAAAGAGAGTATTATATTAGAACGTATGGATAATGTGTTGGTGAGTATTGCAGAGTGTTACATACTTAATAATAACTTATACGCTACCAGTTCACCACGAACTGGTAGCGTATGCGTCTGTCCTGCTGAGGTCCCAAAATCGTTTTGCGGGTCAAACGATTGACAAATGTTTGACCATAATCTGAGATGAATGTAGAAATATTGTAGACAACATGATTTTCTATCATGTTGTCTACCTACAACGCATAAACATAAACCAACTCATAGCCACTGTATACTGTAGTTTGACTCAGCCGGATTTTAGAAATAAATGCCTACAGCCGCGCGGTACGTAAGCATGCGATAGGGCTGCCCACCTTACAGCATTTTAATAATATGTGCCTACTTTGACTTTCTATTTAGTATTGCGATTGTAAATATGTACATACATACATTCATATAGTCACGCCTTTATCCCTGAAGGTGTAGGCAGAGGCATAGTGTACGCCCACATTTTACCTTATAGTTTTACGTACGCAATAAAATAAATAAAATAAAATAAAATAAAATAAAATAAAATAAAATTTATTCCCTTTGAAATATTTAAAAAAATATTTAGGTTCGTCAAAATTTTTGTGACTCTACCGGGGGTTCGGAAATGCTACAGACTGAGAAGAACACCCCAAGAAACTCAGTCCGGTGATAGATAGTGAGCCGCGTAATAGATAGTGAGCCTAATGCAGTTGAATTTTTTCAATCCGCCCACAAGGCCTTCAATTTGTATTAAGGATTGTCGTTTTACTGAAAACCGGCTTTCATTTCGAGTAAATATGTACTGCTCGTTCGCTCTAACTTTGCCGCTCGGCTCCATACTAAGTCAAATTTTTAATTAGTCGAAGTAAATTAACAGCAACTAATGCCACTTCTTCATACAATGTTGCTTATTTTCTATGACGAAGTGACATTAGCTACTGTCAATTTACTTCAATTCAATTCAATTTTTCTTGAATGGCAAACGGTATCGGCCTAGCGGTGCCGACCGACGACTACTGCCAAAATCAGATGTGTTATGAACACTCGTGTGTATATGGGTTTTAACTTTTCCTCGCGTAGGTATACCGTTTCTTATGTATCTTCCTGGTTGGGTTAGTACATTGAGCTGGAACAACACAGAATAGATAGATATATATGTATATATTATATATAAATTGATACCTTTATTAATTAAAACATTTACTACATGGACATCACGGACACTTACAATGCTACTTAGTATTTATATATTATATATATAACAAGGGTACCTATTTAACGTCTACAGTTTGACAGAGTTAGTTCGGACAAAGTTTATCATGGTCTCAAGAAGTTCGGGAGATGAGGATGTATCAGTAATGAGGGAATGTTAATGGGGACGGGAACATTCAGTTTTGTGAGACGGTTATATAGGTCGAAACTATTGTTGATTGGGCAACAGAAAAAAATATGCTCTAGGGCCTCGGTTCCCAAACTGGGTTCCGCGGAACCTAGGGGTTCCGTGGAGTAGGCATCAGGGTTCCGTCAAAATTATGTTGAAAAACACTGAATATGTGATGTGCTGAGAAACACTCCATTATTATTATTAAATCTTAAACTAGGGAGTGTGATACGTGACTTAGAAAAGTGTAACACCGTGCTATTGTAGGGATAATCACCGTCTATTTTCGTATGAGCCCTCAGGGTCTCCGCCGATATAGGTGCGTACTGCATTGTCAAAGCTGATCTTTCCGAGTGGGGTATAAATTACCCGAGTTATCTAGGGCCGGGTCGGCGAGATCTCAGGCTCAAGTAGTGATTCGCCACCCAGACGCGGGATAGTACCCGAACCATCTAGGCGAGGCACCCTGGGACATCGTTCCGAGGGCTTACCCGGGACTTCCGGCCATAGATTGTTGTAAGGCATTGTGTGGCTTTAGTCGGCATAGCATCACACATAAAAAAAATAAAGTGACTAGGTCTTGAGATCGCCCTTCATAAATATCCGAGGCTCTGTGCTTTCATGGGCCACGGAGGGGCCACCTGCCGGATCCAGCATGCAGGTAGGGAGCATCAGCATAGGCATCGAGCCCCGATGAAGTATCTGGGGCTCGTACTTGATGGTCGATGGATCGCCACCACCTCTTTAAACCGCCGCTGTGCCAGTGCGAGGAACAAAGCGGGTACACAGCACTCCACACATTGGTGGGTGCAATAGCGCCAGGTCCTCGTGGCAGGTCTGAACGTGTATCACGCTTTTCCACCCGAGTTCTCCTAAGTCCACCGGCGTCGGGGGGGGGGGGGGGATGTCGCTCGGTGGGGTTCCATAAAATAAAAGGTATTTGGCTAGTGTTCCGTTGTCTTTAAAGTTTAGGAAGCCCTGCTCTAGGGTACCTTCGTCTATACCGCACTCGCATAGAGATGTATCCCGGACACGGATTTTGTGAAGGAATACAGGGGAGCAACAGTGGCCTAAACGAACCCTGCAGATGGTTGATATTACAGGTTTAGGGACTTTTTTGTAATGATAGAACCAGGGTTTTGATGGGATATCTGGTTGGATGTTATAATAAAATTTCCCTTTTTGGGTACTGCTTCTATTCCATTCATCTTGCCATGATTCACGAAGATGTTTACGGTGAAGATTTATAAGATCATTATTCTGGATGATATAATGTGAGTGGTCGGCTATGTCTGAAGTAACAGCATTTTTGGCCAGGGAATCGGCACACTCGTTTCCTATGATGCCACGGTGTCCAGGGATCCAAACAAGGGTAACTATTTTTTGGCTTTGGTTACAGTTAAAGAGGGATTTCTTAATGTCTAGAAGGAGAGGGTTCCTCTTTCTAAATTTACAGTGGCTTCGTAGTAGAGCTTTAAGGCAACTTAGTGAATCGGTGAATATCACTGCCTTTTGAATGTTGTGAGCCTCTACATACCGACATGCTTCCAGGATACCTATGCACTCGCCGGTGTAGATTGATGATTCACCAGGAGACCTAAACTGGAGGGCTATTTTGGAGTTCTGGAAGTATACTGCTATACCTGTGCATCCATTGGGGCTCTTTGAGGCGTCTGTAAAGAATCTTTGGCAGTCACTCCAATGCTCTCCCGCTATTGCATTGAACATGACATTGGCAGATGGTGATCTCTTAGAAATTCCAATGTCTAAGATGATATTGGGCTTAAAACATAGGACTTCGTAGCTGGAGTTGAAAACCGGGAGTCTAGGGAGGGATATGATCTCACATTCTAGGTTTTGGATGAATTGATAGGCCTTGATTGTAAGAGGAAGTTCTTTATGGCGCCAATAGTTTACGCGGTTAGAGGAGCATAAGCTGTTCAATTCTCCAAGTTTGCTCATGAGTGGGTGTGTCGAGATACCTGCACATTTGGACACAAATCTGGAGGCCAAGTACTGTCTACGTATTGATAGTGGGGGCTCATTAGATTCCACCTGTAGTGCATTTGTCGGAGTAGATCTCATACATCCTAAACTATACGTAGGCACCTGTACTGCAATTTATCTAGATTGGCTAGAGCGCCTTTATTACACGGCGTAAGCAGGAATGTACCATAGTCCATTATGCTTCTGATAAGGGCATTGTACACCAATTTCATTGTAACCGGGTGAGCACCCCACCATACCCCGGTCAGAACTTGTAGGATGGGTATTATACGCTCACACCTCTGGACAAGGTAGTTTATGTGGAAAGTTCCACTGAGTCTGCGGTCCAGATACACACCTAAAAACTTAACCTTTGGTATTTGAACACGAGTTGGAGGGATGTTGTACCTGCGAGTGAAGACTACTACGGAGCTCTTTTGAGCAGACAAACTTAGGCCATGGTTTAGTAGCCACTGGTTCAGAGAGTCCAGAGAGAGGGACAGGGAGGAGGCAGCGTCACTGATGGAATTGTGGGACGTGTACACGGCCAGGTCGTCGGCATATTGAAGCATATTGCAATTAATGTTGAGACATGTTCCAATGTCATAAGTGTACACGTTGTATAAGAGAGGGCTGAGGACAGAGCCCTGTGGCAGACCCCGCCACGTCTGTCTCCTCCGTAATTCCCCACCCTGGGCCCTCAGCACCAGCGAGCGGGACATCATTATACCGCATATGCATTGAACCATCGTCACCGGGATTCTCAGCTGCAGTAACTTCTGCCTGAGGATAGGGAGTAGGACATTGTCATATGCTGACGAAATATCAAGGAACGATGCTACCACCGAATCCATTTTTGACAAAGATATTCTGATGTCAGATACTAAGACTGAGATGCTATCCATAGTTCCTAGGCCTCTTCTGAACCCAAACTGTGTTTTTGGTAGTAAGTCTCGGGACTCCACCACCCATTCAAGTCTGTTCTTAATAAGGTGTTCAAAAATCTTCAACAGTACAGATGATAGGGCTATGGGTCGGTAGTTATTAGGGTTATCAACATTTTTACCTGGCTTCAGAATCGGTATAATGATTTGTGTCTTCCACTGTTCCGGCATCCAACCCGAAAGGAAACAAAAGTTTAGAATGTCTAGATAGTATGATCTTGCATTGTTAAACTATTTTTCAATTTGAAAGTACTAGTCAGTCTTTACGGCGCGGGTTTACGGCGCGGGGAGCAACGCACCGTGCCGCAGCACTTAATGCCACGGCAGGGGTTGCTCAGGTCGTGGGTCGGATTCGGCGGCTGGGTCTCGAGGTCGCCCTTCACAAATCCGAGGCTCTGTGCTTCCAAGGACCTCGGATGGGGCCACCTGCGGGATCCAGCCTACAGGTAGGGGGCGTCAGCATCGGCATCGAGCCCTCGATGAAGTATCTGGGGCTCGTACTCGATGGCCGATGGAACTTCGGATATCACTTCCGAAGTTTGGTCCCAAACTGAGGGGAGCATCGGCCGCACACGCGCGGCTGATGCCCAATATCAGAGGACCCAACGCTCCCTACAGGAGGCTGTACTTGGGGATCGTGCGAAGCATGGCCCTGTACGGGGCTCCCGTATGGGCGGAGACCCTGACGGCCAGCAATGAGGCTAGACTGCTGAGCCCGCAGAGAGTGATGGCCGTCAGGGTGATAAGAGGATACCGCACGATCTCCGGTGAGGCGGCATGTCTCCTAGCCGGGACCCCTCCATGGGACCTGGAAGCGAGAGCCCTTGCGTCACTGTTCAGATGGCGCAAGGAGGCACTGGAGCGGGGCCAAAGGCCTGCGTCTCGAGAAATCGAGGCCCAGCGGACCCTGCTCCACCAGGAAACCGTGGAGACATGGAAAGTGCGACTTGAGCAACCAAAGGGAGGATTCGCCACAATCGCGGCCGTCAGACCGGTCATGGACGAGTGGCTGGAGAGAAGACACGGTGCTCTCTCCTACCGGTTGACGCAGATGCTTGCCGGGCACGGTAGCTTCGGTAGGTATCTGTGGCGAAAACACCGGGAAACCACGGCCGAGTGTCAGCACTGCAAGGACCGCAGCGATGACACGGCGCTCCACACGCTGGTGGAGTGCACGGCGTGGGCACAACAGCGCCAGGTCCTCGTAGTGGGTCTGGGCGTGGACACTCTCTCGCTCGAGGCCATGGTGCGAGCCATGCTCTCCAGCGGGAGTAAGTGGGACTGCGCCGCCTCTTTCTGGGAGCAGGTCATGCTCGCGAAAGAGGCGGCGGACCGGGTGCGGGAGAGAACTCTCCCACCCGAGTTCCGCAGTCGGCGCCCAGGGCGCCGCCGACGTGTCTTCGCCGAGGACTATCGGCCTCCATGACCGGGGGTCTGAGGACGGTGAGAGGGCCGCTCACCGTCCTTACAGAAGCAGGCCCATGACGGCAGCGTGACGTGAGCAACTCACGCACGCCCCCCCTTAGAAGCGGGGTCACACCCGAAACCCCCCATAGACGCGGAATTGCACCCGAACCACCCCCTGGGCGAGGCCGCATTGGCGGCCGTAGGTCTGTTGGGAGTCACGGGACATCCTTCCTGAGGGCTTACCCGGGGCTCTCAACCATAGGCTGTTGGGCGTTACGCGAGGGTTTTTAGTCATAACATCCTACCAGGATTTTCCCTCACATCAAAAAAATAAAAAGTACTAGTCAGTCTCTAGTACACTAGTACTTTTCGTACATTGTCAAGTTGTGTTAAATTTTGGAAGTTCATATTTGTCTCTATGCATGTATTAAAAAAATCAAAGGTTACAAAAATGCTGTCAATCAAAGTCATACGGTGCTAAGTGTACTGTAACATCGGTCATCCACAAAGAAATGAATACTTTTGAAACATACCTAAATCATTGCTCTCAATTAAATAACTACGAACTGACAACGGAACTAAATGTACTACCTACACGTACTAGAGTTCTGAACTAGATTTTTTGATATTGTACTATATTAGGTCGCACCTTTCACTGACTGAGCAAGCACAAGTCTAGTTTTAAACACAAACATACCTACTTCATGTAACTACCTAGTTCACTCGTGTCAATCACTTTGTTTAACTTTAGTCAACAAGTAGTATAGTACCAATTAGTACTGAAGTAAAATCAGTTTAGAAGTTTCCAGGTAATCTAAAAAACGTTATCTCTGGGTAACGCACCCATTGACTAATTCATGCAACCAAATCAAGCACAATAGACTCTAGTTGTCATATTAAATATTTTTAGTAAATAAAACACGCGCGGTTACTATCTGTAAAACGATACACCGTCCATTCGTCTACTCGGCACAATCGCCTGCTTGCGTGCTGAAAGGCCTGGCGAAAACGAGACTCGTAGGGATAGTTTGCGCTTCGACCGTTTGTAGGGAGTTACATACATACATACATATACTCACGCCTTTATCCCCGAAGGGGTAGGCAGAGGCCTATACCGGCCCACATTTCACCGTGTACAATTCGGTCCCACGTGACAGGTGGTGAGCCCATCGCCGTGTTGAAATGGACCGCTGCCGTCAGAGCCTCGTCCGTTGTTCAGCAGGTGCACGAGCTTGCACGTGAGGTTGACTTGGGCCGGATGGTGTTGGTAGGGCCCCACTACACAATAAATTACAATACTGGGAGTTACAATACTGGTTAAACATATATATATACTGCGTCATAGCCTATAGTCGCGCGTACCTACTGCATATTATAGATCTTAGGATTTCGTGCCCAAAGGGTAAAAAACTGGCCGAGTGCGAGTAAGGCTCGGGCACAGACGATTCCGTACCAAAAATCACGTTTTTTAATAGGGAGCACCCTTAATCCCCCTTTTTTTTATGTCGGTAGGTACCTACTTCTAACGTGTAAGGTTTTTGAAAAAAGAACATAGGAAAGAGGCTACAGCTGTAACCTGGAGCTACCTACGAATTTTATAATATTTCTATTTAGAGTGTGCTTCGTAGATGTAAAATAATGGTAGGTAGGTACGTGTGACATGTCACTCATTGTCACTTTAAATATCGATTTGCCGAATCGGTTGTTGATTTTGTAACGATTCAATGACCTACTTTCGATTTTTACTTTACGGACAGACAGTTCATTTTAATTTGATTTACTTAATTCAATTATAATGTACTTTAATTTAAGAATTCGTCGTGGCTTGACCTTCCTATGAAGAAAAAATCATATTTTAAACATAATGAAGTATTCAAAAGATGGATCTGTTTTAAATTGTAAAATACGGGTTTTATAGCAAGGGTGCTAGGTCACCACAAAGACGCGGGATAGCACTCAAACCCCTTCCTAAGTGAGGTCGCTGTGGTAGCCGTAGGTCTGTTGGGAGTCCTGGAGTATCCTTCCGAGGGCTTACCCGGGGCTCCCAACCGTAGGCAAAGACTTCTATATAAACTGAGGTAGACGTGCCGTACTCTAACAAACGAGATTTCAAAAGCAATCCTCAAATACCTACACACATTAATAAGACTACACTCACTTAAAAATATTTTTTACGTAATTGTCACCACACACAATAGCAATATACGAATAGAAAAAGAGTAAAAGAGAAGGCGTATGGACTCCGATTGCAAGTCGAGCACCTACTCTCGAAGTTTTGACTCACAACAGTGCGAGCAACGCTGCTAATTAGCTCAGTTTATAGGTTTCAAAAATCTACCTCAGTTTATATAGAAGTCTTTGACCGTAGGCTGTTAGGCAGGATACGTGAGGTTTTTTAGTCGGTAGGAGTCTGGCATAGCATCCACGCAGGATTTTACCTCAAATTATAGGGTGTTAGATGGCCCAAGACGGCAGCGTGACGTGAGCAATTCACACACGCCCCCCCTTAGAAGCGGGTTCACACCCGAAACCCCCCAAAGACGCGGGATAGCACCCGAACCACCCCCTGGGCGAGGCCGCAGTGGCGGCCGTGGGTCTGTTGGGAGTTCTGGGACATCCTTCCGAGGGCTTCCCCGGGGCTCCCAACCACAGGCTGTTGGGCGTGACGTGAGGTTTTTTAGTCGGTAGGAGTCCGGCATAGCATCCATGAGGATTTTCCCTCACGTTAAACAAAAAAAAAAAAAAAAAAAAAAGGGTGTTAGATGGGGTTCCATAAAATAAACGGTCCCTATTTGGCTGGTAGTCCGTTGTCCTTAAAGTTTCGGAACCCCTGCTTTAGAGGCTGAACAATGTAGCATTTGCGTAAATCATGCTACTTAAAAATGAGCAGCAACAACCGTTATTATTATAAAAAACCACAAAACTTCAATTAAAATTAACTTTATGAACCATAAAGATCCATATTGTGCCGCATACTAAATGCCCTAAATGGTTTTTAATTTTCATAATGATAGATCTTGGAAAACGGCAGACGAATTCTGTACTTAATAAAACATGTTTGTTATTTTGAATGAGAATCCTTCGTATTGTCATTGTGCTAGAATATGACGAATAAAGATTCAAAGCATTTAGTAATATTTTATTTATAAAGTTACGCGACTGTGTACGTGACAGTTGCCTAAACCAGGCTAATGGTCTACCAATTGAGCTAAATACAGATATTTTGAAAATAGAATAAATATGAGGAAATTTATATTTTTAAAAGCAATAGTAGGTAGCTAACTCAATCAAAAATTTTTAAATATGGAGCAAGAATCGGTGTCGAGCAGGATTCGAACTTTCGAACCTGCGTGTTCTCGCGTACCGTGCAATACGCCTTAGCCACTTGGTCACCGAAACCCTACTCAATTGAGGGTCTATAGTAAAGTTCAGAAATAGGTGTACCTAAATCTCAAAAACATACGTAGGTAGTAGCTAGTTAAACCTGGTCTAGGTTCCGGTTACCAGTATATCATCAACCGCGTCAGTCTTGCACACAAAGGAGCTAGATAATGAGGTTCCTTTTGTTACGAACGGTAAATAGGGGTCTAATTTCGCATGTCAAATGACACAAAGGAGGTACTTAGTACAGCCAGTATTTTATTTTATTGTCTATGGACGTAAATGTGCTGTCTGATGTCGTGATTGTAACGTTTTTTTTCAAAAACCACACAGGTTAGAAATACCTACCGACATACATATACCTACGCCTTTATACCCGAATATGTAGGCAAGGCATAGTATATGCGAACATTTCACCATATAGTTTATGTCCCACGGAATAGGTGGTGAGCCTATTGCCGTAGCAAATATGCTTCAGAAGTAGGTACCTACGTTTAATATTCCGTTATGTCATGTGTCATGTTTAAATTATAGTTAAAAACAACGCTCATTTCTTAAATATCTTTGACCGAGACTGTGCTGTACATACTTGACATGAAACAATAGGCGATACCAACTCATTTCCAATAATTCGAGCAGTTAATTAGATTTCGACGGCCCTTCCCAACACACAAGAAAGTCAGTAGTGTATTGAAACACGTAAGAAAGCCTTTCAAACACAGAAACTTGCTATTTCAAAGCGTATAGGACCATAAGGTCAAAAGCGCAAAATGACAAACGATCGCAAATTGTCAAAAGAGCAGAATGTCAAAAGCGCACATAGTCTAAGGCGCAGATTGTCAAAAGCGCAGAATGTCAAAAGCGCAGAATGTCAAAAGCGCACTATGTCAAAAATCCTACTTAAACTGGCTAATTTTTTATTAAATTGGGTATGTATTCGTCCCCGTATAAACCCGACTCGCTGTGGTCCTTACCTGAAGTGACAAGAATAAAAGAAGATTAAATTAGGTTAGGTTTAAGTTAGAACTGTGACCCGCTGTGCTTGCGCTGTGACATTATGCGCTTTTGACATTCTGCTCTTTTGACAATTTACGATCGTTTGTCATTTTGAGCTTTTGACCTTATGTCCTATACCCTTTGAAATAGCAAGTTTCTGTGTTTGAAAGGTTATCTTCTAAAGTGTGTGTGTTACCGCGTTCATGCGAACTAATTCATGAGATATAAAGTAGCCTATGTGTTAGGTACTTCACACTATAATTTATCCTAGCACCTCGGATCCGTCCAATTTTCGTCCTATTTCTGTACTACCCACGTTTAGTAAAATCTTTGAAAAGGTAATGCTTAATCAAATGCAAAATCATTTTAATACAAATAAACTATTCCATACTAAACAATTCGGTTTCACGCGCAGTCGGTCTACCACGGATGCTGGAATTAAATTATTAGAGTGTATATATGAGGCCTGGGAGGAGTCGTATGATGCTTATGGTGTATTCTGCGACTTATCTAAGGCCTTTGATTGCGTCCAGCATCAGACTTTAATTCAAAAACTTGATCATTATGGGATCCAGGGGACGGGCTTGGATTTAATTAGTTCTTACCTAAGAGATAGAGTACAGAGAGTAGTTATAAATGGTAAACAGTCACATGGGTCTGCTGTAACAATGGGGGTGCCTCAGGGTTCAATTCTGGGACCTTTTCTATTTTTAGTGTACATAAATGATCTCCCTCACCTTATAAGAGACGATCACGAGGTAGTTTTGTTTGCTGATGACACATCTTTAATATTTAAAGTTGAACGTGGACAACGCAATCTTGACGAAGTAAACAATGCCCTCTCTAGGGTAGTCCACTGGTTTAACGCAAATAATTTATTGTTAAATGAAACTAAAACAAAATGTATTAGATTCACCTTGCCAAATGTTAGGCTCGTTAACACCAGTATTAGGATTAGGGATGATCAAGTAGAATTGGTCGATGAAACTGTCTTTCTGGGCATAAAGTTAGACTCCAACTTGCAGTGGGGGCCTCATATCGAGAAAGTCTCGGGCAGACTGAGCTCTGCAGCCTATGCCGTTAAAAAGATCCGACAACTGACAGACATTAGAACAGCGCGTCTTGTCTACTTTAGCTATTTCCACAGTGTCATGACCTATGGCATACTATTATGGGGTAACGCTGCCGACATCGAATGTATCTTTGTGTTGCAGAAAAGGGCTGTCCGGGCTATCTATGGTATGGGGTTTCGGGAGTCATTAAGAGAAAAGTTTAAGGATATCAACATCCTTACTGTGTATTCACAGTACATATATGAAAACTTATTATATACTCATAAAAATAATAGTAAATTTATTAAAAATAGTGATATCCATAACCTAAACTTAAGAAATAAGAATAAATTGGCTGTACCTAGATTTAGGCTTAATAAAATAAGCAATTCTTTTGCGGGCAATTGTATTCGAATGTACAATACATTGCCGACAGCCGTAACAGGTTTGTCAGTTAATAAATTTAAAAAACTAATAAAACTTAAATTGTGCCAGAAAGCTTATTATAGCATTAAAGACTTTCTAGAAGACAAGGCTGCCTGGCAGTGACACGAATTGCTCCTTTTTACATTAAAAAAAAAACTGTATTAGATACTAAGATGAATTAATAGGGACCGGACTGAGTTTCTTGGGGTGTTCTTCTCAGTCTGTAGCATTTCCGAACCCCCGGTAGAGTCACAAAAATTTTGACAAACCTAAATATTTTTTTAAAAATTTCAAAGGGAATAAATTTTATTTTATTTTATTTATTTATTTTATTTTATTTTATCCCTATACCAAATTTTAACCAGATCCGTTTAGCCGTTAGAGCGTTAAAGAGTCAACATTGGTCAACATCCACATCCATACTTTCCAATTTTTGCATTTGTTTGTATCTTATTACATAGTTAGGTTCGGCAATATCTGTCAAAAGATATCATCAGAGCCATCGTTATATCCGGGGCAATATAATTCTGGTTTTATGGTTTTGATTGAAATTGGTGGATAACTACTTACCTACTACAGATTTGAAAGCCAACACCATATAAATTTCACTTCAAAATATTAAACAGATTAAACCGGATCAATTAAATCAATATCTATCGAATTGAATATGCAAACGAAGTCATGCCATTAAACACGTGCTAATACTGCGAAATGGCAACGCTAAATAAAATTTTATTTTTCTACTGCGAACCGGAATCCAGATAAACCAGTCGAAATAAAAATATTTCGATCAATTTGGTAGCTCGCGAAAAGATTACAATCAGGTAAAATTGTACCTAGTTTAGGAACAACTTCCTGAGACAAGACACGTTATAAACAAGAAGTCTGGCAAAGTATTCAGAATTTCATTTACAGCTTGGCAAAAGGATTAATATAATAGGGGAGGGAGCCACTGTGCTGTTAGAGTAGCGAAAAATCCTAAATCTATGGTTAGAATAGTTTCATTTTTATTCGATTGTTGCATTTATTCAATGACGCTAGTGACGTTTCAACGTCATTTTGACGAGTAGTCAACTTTCAACTTTTTACCAAGCTGCTCTGCCACTCGGTATAGCACTGTACCTGTATTGTTGTCGGTTGGGAACGGGGGATTTTACCCTGTACCACAATCCGTTTAGCTTAGATGTAAAAACGTGACTAAAAACAAGATCTGACTGAAGAACTCGGAACAAAGGTTAGAATCGATGGAATTTCGAATTTAAAGATATATTACCTAATGGCATTATTTAACTTATTGCAAAAATGCAATAAGATAGTAGTTACTAAGTAGCTATTATCTCAATAATGGTCTTAGGATTCACTTCCAATGACCTGGGCTGAGTGGGTGCTAAAAGTGCTAGGCGTGGATATTCCAAGCATTGTGATTGGAGTTCCACTCCACCCATCTCCGCGTCCGTGGAAACGCACGCTTAGAAATTAAATAGACATTTATTATACTGACCGAGTTGAAGATGCGAGTGCAAAACAATTGTTTTTAAATCTTCATTTTGCTTAGAAATGTTCATGACATTTGTTAAAATGGCATACACGTTGAAATTACAAATGCAAAACGATTGTTTCCGATGCACATAGGTACTATAAATAAGTACCTACCTATATTTGGTGATTGATGTTTTGTAGACAACTTAGGTTACACATTAATTACCGCCATTCACGTTGTCCTTACTTGGTTCTTGACTGAAGGATATGTGTGGGTAGTTGATGCATTGTAGCAAAATAGTTCAAACATGGCGTTATATCCGCCTACACACGCATACGCAAACTATTCCAAATTCAAATATTATAGATAATAGACTATCTGTATGAATATTATTCCTGGTCACAGGGGTATTAGCAATATAGATACTAGCCGATTCTCAGACCTACTGAATATGCATATAAAATTTCATAAAAATCAGTCAGGTCGTTTCGGAGTAGTAGGTATGTTAATTAACATTATGACACGACAATTTGGTATTAAAGACATGCTATAACTGTGAATAATAAAATAAATAACTACCTATAGTAAAAAAAATGAAAGAGGTGTAAGTGTGAGTTCACAGGCGGTGAAATGAAAATTTATAACATCCAAGACACCCAGAACCAAAACCAAAAATTGTCCTGGTTTTCTTTTTCGTTTCCAGAGTTCCATCCTGTATTTACGGCCTTTTAGAACTCAAGTGTCGATATTTCAACGGGGATTAAAGGTGATTGTTTCCATTACAGATAGTAAGTACCCTATTGTAATGCTTATGTAAGTACAGTAATGCTGCACAATGTAAGCCTACTTAAAACGTATTAATAGCCATTTCCATCGAACAGCACTTACCTGATAAGGCTGTATCAAGTTCAAGTGGGTAGGTACAAGCAAATTGCAACTATGTACCAAAAGTATTTTTAAATAACAAGCAGTATTTTACTGGTAATACTACCACATACTCTTATTATTTTTTGCACATACCTACCTGCTGAGTTTTTTTAGACTTAATACTACGTTTTAATTAGATACTTAGTCGGAGGAAGGACTAGATTCCTGCCTGCGGGCCTAAAAGGGCAACATTGTATGTTTCATAAACGGATCATAAAATATTTCATCTCACTGCGATCGTTAATATTATTTTATTTCAATGACTCCCTGTATTTTTTTCGGAGTAGCAACATCTACAATATCATAATGATTGGGTTATGAAATGAATTGCAAATGATTCTTTTAACATTTTTACCATTTTACGGTCCTTAAAGCATTTCTTGTACGAATCTGCAAACGATCAAAAAGACGAAGAGGAAATCCTGAAATAACTAAGTAAATGTGTAAAAATCTGAAATAAAGTAAAAACCGCGGTGGTAGTCAAAGTCCAGGAACCCTTGGACATCCTTCCGAGAGCTTACCCAGGTAGTACTGGCGGACGATATTATGGCACCGTGTGTTTTCAGCCGGTAGGAGTTTGGCATAGCATCCATGAGAATTCCAGACGTAAAAAAATTGTTAGGAATCCTGAGGATAGCCTTCCGAGGCCTAGACCGGAACTCCCAACTGTAGGCAGTAGAAAGGGAACGTGCTGGTTTTTAGTCGGTAATAATAACTTAAAAAGTATATAAATACCCATTACGTAACATCGCCTTACTCCTCTGTATGTAATATAGGGGTATTCGTATAGTATACATATAGGGGTTTCAAGCAAAGACTTCTATTAAAACTGAGGTAGACGCGGCGTACTCTAACAAACGAGATTTCAAAAGCAATCCTCAAGCACACACATTGCTAAGACTACACTCACTTATAAATTATTTTTACGTAATTGTCACCACACACAATAGCAATATATACGAATAGAACAAGAGTAAATAAAAGAGAAGGCGTATGGACTCAGATTTGCAAGTCGAGTACCTACTCTAGAAGTTTTGACTCGCTACAGTGCGAGCAACGCTGCTAATTAGCTCAGTTTGTAGATTTCAAAAATCGGTGCGTGTGCGTGGCATGTCTACCTCAGTTTATATAGTAGAAGTCTTTGGTTTCAAGTATGTGTTTCTTGTGTTAGAAAATGTTCAAACAACACATTACTTCCTAGGAAATTCTTCTGAATTAAGTATACAATTTTACTTATTGGTACCTACCTACTTTCTTAAATCTGTGAAATTGATTGAACGATCGAGGCACTACTTATTTAAGTGTAGGTACTGCTTTTTGTATGAGAGCGTTCACACTATGCTTTTAAGCGAAGGGAAGCGATGTTCATGGCTATTTCCTTCACTTAAATGGATACTTTTTTTTTCTTTAAATTAAACATTTCTGATTAAATCGGTTAAGTTGACAACTTAACCGTACTAAGAGCAATAGATGATTCTACACTTCTAGGTACCAACTGTTGGGAGTCCTGTGGTATCCTTCCGAGGGCTTACGCGGGGCTCCCAACCGTAGGCTGTTAGGTGGGATACGTGTGGTTTTTAGTCGGTAGGAGTCCGGCGTAGCATCCCTGTAGGATTATCCTCACGTAAAAAAATACTTGGTAATAATCTATCTATCTATCTATCTACTTTCACGCCAAATCCCTTGCGGGGTAGGCAGAAAGAACCGAGCGCCACACGGCACGGTCCATACACACGTCACTTGCTTCTTCAACTTTCATATATCTTTCCATGCATGCACGTCGGTTCCTCCGGCTCTTGACACCACCTTGTGCTACCACACGATTAATTTGGTCGTGGTAGGTGTGTCGTTCCCTTCCCTGACTCCTACGTCCATCCACTTTCGCGTTGTATATCTGTTTTGTCATTCTTTCATCTCCCATACATGCGCTCATGTTCAAGATTGTTGCATTGTTATGTGGGTGGGATTATAACCAACAAGAAGTAGGTACCGCTGGTACCGTGGCTAGGTCTTGGTAGAATAAAGTATCGGTCAACGACATGTCTCACGCATGTAACACGCTCATAACGGAGCAATAAGCTAACTACTCAATAATCCTGTTTTGAGAGGCTCATTAATTCGCCGAATGGACCGAATTCTTGATTCCGTATATTATGCGAGCTCAGTGTGAGAATTTCGTAATAATTCTTTATGTGCCAGTTTAAAAATAAAATACATAATGTACTTTCAACCAAATTACTAAAAATGTGCATTACTCAAAATCAAAAGGAATACGGCCTTTTTTGGTGATTTTAGTGTTAAATTAGCGGCAACAAAAATATATCATCTGTGAAAATTTAGCCAGCTAGCTATCACGGTGGCTGAGACACAGCCTCGTGACGAACAGTCAGACGGACGGCGAAGTCTAATGAATAAGGTCCCGTTTTAACCCGTTGGATACCTTTAATTTATTTTATTTTTTAAAGTTTATTTACACACATGTATTGATTGAGATGTAGTTAGGTGGTAAAAAAGTACATGGGCTCTGCCTATATCTGTAAGAAAAATAGCCAGCAGCAGGTCGACGAGAGGAGAACGTGCAACGAGCAACGTACCTACCACAAAAACAGCCCCTACAAATTCCATACTAAAATCAGAAAAAAGGAATACGGCCTTTTTTGTGATTTTAGTGTTAAATTAGCGGCAACAAAAATATATCATCTGTGAAAATTTAGCCAGCTAGCTATCACGGTGGCTGAGACACAGCCTCGTGACGAACAGTCAGACGGACGGCGAAGTCTAATGAATAAGGTCCCGTTTTAACCCGTTGGATACGGAACCCTAAAACAGACAGTACTACACCTTCCACCTCTAACTAATCTATTGCCCCGCCTTTCCTTTACGTAGCCAATCTTTTGGTGATGCTTACATACAGTTCATTGAATATTGCCATTTTCCCGCTTCATATATAATTTTCCCTATTTGTTGACATTTCGTTTTCACTGGAACATTGGTTGATTGATCGAGAAAAATGTCAATACAAAAAAATGTAGGGTAAAAATATATAAGCTGTGCAGGCGAACTAGAGTTGTCAGTAGGGAATGTAATACCGGGATCCCGCCGTATTTTTGCAGGACGCCGTATTTTTAATAAATCTGGGGTTGGCTATTTGTGGTTGATACATAACATTTTTTCGGTTCAACTACAATTGAAAATTCGTTCACTAAAAACAACTACTAACGATTCTTCATACAAATCAACCGTTAGAAATGAATTTTTATAAATCTGGGGTTGGCTATTTGTGGTTGATCCATAACATGTTTTCGGTTCAACTACAAACGAAAATTCGTTCACTACAAACAACTACTAACGATTCTTCATACAAATCAACCGTTAGAAATGATTTTAAATCTGGGGTTGGCTATTTTTGGTTGATCCATAACATTTTTTCGGTTCAACTACAAACGAAAATTCGTTCACTACAAACAACTACTAACGATTCTTCATACAAATCAACTACAAACGAAAATTCGTTCACTACAAACAACTTCTAACGATTCTTCATACAAATCAACCGTTAGAAATTATTTTTTATAAATCTGGGGTTGGCTATTTTTGGTTGATCCATAACATTTTTTCGGTTCAACTACAAACGAAAATTCGTTCACTACAAACAACCACTAACGATTCTTTATACAAATCAACCGTTAGAAATGAATTTTTATAAATCCGGGGGCTGGCTATTTTTGGTTGATCCATAAAGAAATTTCAGTTCAACTACAAACGAAAATTCGTTCACTACAAACAACTACTAACGATTCTTTATACAAATCAACCGTTAGAAATGATTTTTTATAAATCTGGGGTTGGCTATTTTTGGTTGATCCATAACATTTTTTCGGTTCAACTACAAACGAAAATTCGTTCACTACAAACAACTACTAACGATTCTTCATACAAATCAACCGTTAGAATTGAATTTTTATAAATCTGGGGTTGGCTATTTTTGGTTGATCCATAACATTTTTTCGGTTCAACTACAAACGAAAATTCGTTCACTACAAACAACTACTAACGATTCTTCATACAAATCAACCGTGAGAAATGATTTTTTATAAATCTGGGGTTGGCTATTTTTGGTTGATCCATAACATTTTTTTGGTTCAACTACAAACGAAAATTCGTTCACTACAAACAACTACTAACGATTCTTTATACAAATCAACCGTTGGAATTGATTTTTTTTTAATCTGGGGTTGGCATTTTTGGTTGATCCATAACATTTTTTTGGTTCAACTACAAACGAAAATTTGTTCACTACAAACAACTACTAACGATTCTTCATACAAATCAACCGTTAGAAATGATTTTTTATAAATCTGGGGATGGCTATTTTTGGTTGATCCATAAAATTTTTTCGGTTCAACTACAAACGAAAATTCGTTCACTACAAACAACTACTAACGATTCTTTATACAAATCAACCGTTGGAATTGATTTTTTTAAAATCTGGGGTTGGCTATTTTTGGTTGATCCATAACATTTTTTCGGTTCAACTACAAACGAAAATTCGTTCACTACAAACAACTACTAACGATTCTTCATACAAATCAACCGTTAGAAATGATTTTTTATAAATCTGGGGTTGGCTATTTTTGGTTGATCCATAACATTTTTTCGGTTCAACTACAAGCGAAAATTCGTTCACTACAAACAACTACTAACGATTCTTCATACAAATCAACCGTTAGAAATGATTTTTTATATATCTGGGGTTGGCTATTTTTGGTTGATCCATAACATTTTTTCGGTTCAACTACAAGCGAAAATTCGTTCACTACAAACAACTACTAACGATTCTTCATACAAATCAACCGTGAGAAATGGTTTTTTATAAATCTGGGGTTGGCTATTTTTGGTTGATCCATAACATTTTTTTGGTTCAACTACAAATGAAAATTCGTTCACTACAAACAACTTCTAACGATTCTTTATACAAATCAACCGTTGGAATTGATTTTTTTTAAATCTGGGGTTGGCTATTTTTGGTTGATCCATAACATTTTTTCGGTTCAACTACAAACGAAAATTCTTTCACTACAAATAACTACTAACGATTCTTCATACAAATCAACCGTTAGAAATTATTTTTATAAATCTGGGGTTGGCTATTTTTGGTTGATCCATAACATTTTTTCGGTTCAACTACAAACGAAAATTCGTTCACTACAAACAACTACTAACGATTCTTCATACAAATCAACCGTTAGAAATGATTTTTTATAAATCTGGGGTTGGCTATTTTTGGTTGATCCATAACATTTTTTCGGTTCAACTACAAGCGAAAATTCGTTCACTACAAACAAATACTAACGATTCTTCATACAAATCAACCGTTAGAAATGATTTTTTATATATCTGGGGTTGGCTATTTTTGCTTGATCCATAAAATTTTTTTGGTTCAACTACAAGCGAAAATTCGTTCACTACAAACAACTACTAACGATTCTTCATACAAATCAACCGTGAGAAATGGTTTTTTATAAATCTGGGGTTGGCTATTTTTGGTTGATCCATAACATTTTTTTGGTTCAACTACAAATGAAAATTCGTTCACTACAAACAACTTCTAACGATTCTTTATACAAATCAACCGTTGGAATTTATTTTTTTTAAATCTGGGGTTGGCTATTTTTGGTTGATCCATAACATTTTTTCGGTTCAACTACAAACGAAAATTCTTTCACTACAAATAACTACTAACGATTCTTCATACAAATCAACCGTTAGAAATTATTTTTTATAAATCTGGGGTTGGCTATTTTTGGTTGATCCATAAGATTTTTTCGGTTCAACTACAAACGAAAATTCGTTCACTACAAACAACTACTAACGATTCTTCATACAAATCAATCGTTAGAATTGAATTTTTATAAATCCGGGTGCTGGCTATTTTTGGTTGATCCATAAAAAAAATTCGGTTCAACTACAAACAAAAATTTTTTTACTACAATCAACTACAAACCAAGCTTTTCAAGAACACGCAAAAAAAATCGATTTTTGCAAGTAGGGTGCCAAGTTCACACAGGTGTAGAGGCGTATACCCGAATTTTTAATTAGACGAAGTAAATTCACAGTAGCTTATGTCACTTCGTCATAGAAAATACGCAACATTGTATGAAGAAGTGACATTGGTTGCTGTCGGTTTGCTTCGTCTAATAAAAAAATCGACTTTAATATGGAGCCGCGAACTTAGAGCGAACGAGCAGTAGCTGAGATACCTTGAGTCACATAATCGCGTTCAGATGCTGTCGCGCGTGAAATGCCTTTAAAAGATACGCGCGTAAAACGCCTTTTCTGGCCATAGCCTAACGTGTATGGGCCATTAAGAGGTCAAGATCATAAACAATAATTCAAAAGTGGATGTTCAGAAACTGCTGCAGAGTTTGGTTCTTAATTCAAATTCCAATTGGTTTCTGTTTTCTTGATTCCAGGAAGTACAGGAACTTGAAAGGAGTTTTTTCCAGAGGAATCTGCAAGGAAAAGGAACATAGGTTGAGGCAAAGGATAGGAAAATAGGTAAGCTGGTGTAAGAAATCTCAATGATGTACGGATTTAATGGAAACTTGAAATAATATATGATGGATGCAAAACATAGTACCTAAACATAAAATACCATTTTCCTCGACAGGCTAGGCAAGCATGATATAAATGCCTACTTATCAGCAATCGAACTATGGTACATTTAAATGAAATGGACGGACGCAGGTTGTGACTACCTGCTGTTGAAAATTTTCAAGCCGCTCATAAGGCCAGGTGTGTGAGGATGAACACCTAGCCTGTTTCGAGCGGACTGACTAGGGCGGTTAATATGGCATTATATTGATTTAGGTATATTTAGGCTGCAAGTACTTGTTCGTTTAGGAAGACAGTTAAATAGAGCAGGTACCTAAGTATAATAAAAAAATTTAATCATTAATAACTTGATAATTTTAATGACCAATTAGAAACACATCCAATTACTTGCTAAAACAATCCAGATCATTATTATTGGTGAAAACAATTGAAAGTCAATGACAATCTCTTTTTTCACCAAGTTCACAAACTTGTTTTAAAAGACGCTCATTTGTTATCACTATCACCGACATTCATTTTAGCGATTAGAATTTAGAAACCGAGTCACTCAACTTTTCTAAATTGATATATTTTTGTAATTGGTCATTCAAATTAGTTTTTTATGACTGAACATTTTTATTCCTAATACTTATTTGTCATTTTTTGTAATTGAACATTAGTCGCCTAAATCGTATTACCGAGACTTCGTAAATGCAGCAGCAGGATCTGCCACAAATAGGTAACGAAGTAATAATCATCTAAAATAATATCGAGGTGTATTTGAAACTCCAAATGAAGATTCATTGAGTGAAAATTGTTCATTTAGAGTAAATAATTAAACTAAAAGAAGTAGGTTAGGTTGCTGCCCTAGTTAAAGAGGTAGGTTAGGTAAGCCGTCTGTCTGTTCCGGTTAATCTCTGAAACAATGGACCTATTTTAACAGGACTTTCACTGGCAGATAGTATAGTTGCTGCCCTAAAGATTAACTTTAGGTTAGGTACCTACTAATTATAACCTCGTATTATAATATACCTAGGTATCGCAAGAGAGTGAAGCAGTAATTAACATGTTAACAAATCAGATCGACTTCCATTATTTCAAATCTAATTTCGATTACGAGCCCGTGAAGGTGTGCAGTGCAACGTGACGTGTGGTGTTTGTTTGAAGTATGCCAGGGGAGAATGGGAACAGCTATAACTGCTATAAGGAAGTTCCATGGTAGGTATAGGTAGATCTTACTACCAATAATGCCGAAATAATTATTTGCATCAGAATGTTTCATAGTAAGAGTAGAAGAACAGGTCACGGGACATCCTTCCTGAGGGCTTACCCGGGGCTCTCAACCATAGACTGTTAGGCGTGGCGTGAGGTTTTTTAGTCGGTAAGAGTCCGGCATAACATCCTATGAGGATTTTCCCTCACGTTAAACAAAAAAAAAAAAAAAAAAAAAAAGAGTAGAAGAACAATATTGGAATGTAAGCTATTGATTTTTATGAAACACTAGCTGATGCCCGCAGCTTCGCCCGCGATGGCGCTATATGTGAAAAATGATTTTCCTGCTTTTCTGTTGAAATTTTTCCTGAATTTTCTTTGCTATAAACCTCACGGAGCCTGAGACCTTTCCAACGAATGCAAAACCGTGGAAATCGGTTCGTGCGTTCTGGAGTTATAGCGTCAGGAAGGAAAACCCGACTTATTTTTATATACCTATTATGAAACATGTCAATTTTATTGTTTTAAATTGTAAGAAACAATAACAGATTGTAACACTATCGAATTAGGGTCCGTTCACACAGACCGGCTCGGAGAGCATCGGCGCGCACTTTGCTTTTCACACAGACCGGATCGGATACGTTCGGAGTTGATCGGAGAGGAGCCGACAACTATTTCACAAAGACCGGCTAAAAGCGGATGCGCTCGGAGCCGGTCGGATGCGCTCGCAGCCGGTCGGATGCGCTCGCAACCGGTCGGATGCGCTCGCAGCCGGTCGGATGCATCGAGTGCATCGATTTACTACAAAGGCAGTACCAGTATTCCAAGTTTTGTTTTCGGTGTTAACGGGTGCTTTTCGGAACATGGTTTTAGATAGCTCCAATGAAGAAATGTATTATTTTTCATCAGACATGTTTTCGTATAAGTGCACACAATTGTTCTGTTTAAATTGTGCTATCAAAATGGCGGTCTGCGTGGGGAGGCGCGCACGCAATCGGAGCCGATCGGCTGCGCGAGCGGGAAAGAGCACGCAATCGGAGCCGATCGGCTGCGCGAGCTAGAAAGAGCAAGCATGCAATTGGAGCCGATCGGCTGCGCGAGCGGGAAAGAGCATGAAATCGGAGCCGAACGGCTGCGCGAACGAGAAAAGTACGCGATCGGAGCCGATCAGCTCCTCTTATTATTTCACACCAAGCGCGTTCAAGCATTCTCAGTGACAAAAGCAGTGCACTTGCAAAAATAAACCTTACTTCAAATAATAAAAACTCTGTTTTCAACGTGATAAGAATCTGCTCTCCTCTCCGAGCCGGTCTGTGTGAACGGACCCTAAAGGAAACCTGTAATGTTAATAATGATAGATGATTGATAGCATGAATCTTACTAATATTATAAAATCGAAAGTTTGTGAATGTGGATGTGTGGACGTGGATTTATGTTACTCTTTCACGCTCTAACGGCTGAACGGATTTGGCTGAAATTTGGTACAGGGATAGATTATGATCTGGAATAACACATAGGCCACTTTTTATCCCGGGAAATAAGTTCCAACGGGAAGCGGAAACGCGAACAAAACTTGACGCGGGCGGAGCTGCGAGCGTCAGCTTGTAATAAATCAATAAAAATTGCACATCCCAGCTGCCCTTTAAAAACAAAGCTGCATGGAGTGGGATATTATGATGGGAGTTTAGAGATGAAACCTGTGGTAGGACCGTCTTATAGGTACTACGAGTACAACCTATCTCATGCTCCTCTGTGGCGCAGTCGGTAGTGATACCGCCTGCGGCGCTGCGCGCTGTAGGCTTAGATCATCTAACCACTTTTTGTCTCAAGAGTCTGGGTGTTTCTATGTATAATATGCATGTAACTTTTAAAAATATACAAAGTATTAATATCCTTGGTCTGATACCCATAACACAAGCAGGTTATTCCTAGCTTACTTTGGGATCAGATAGCGTTGTGTGAAATGTCCGTGAATATTTATTTATTTACTGGGCCTACCAGTACGACTATGGGTACCTTATATCACACCTAGCCATGGTGGTCCCAATGGTAGGACAGCAGTATGTTTCAACATGTTGGTTTTTAGAGGCGGCTAGGATTCGCAATGATTAAGGCACTATTGGTAGGTACTAGGTAGAAAGGTCCGCCACGGAACTCCGTTCATGAAAACTGCCGAATGCCGACCGGCCTTCCATTCCACTCCTACGGGCGCCTAACCAACAACGATAATGTTAGGTATTTGCAGTACATTTAAGAACTTATTGTAGGTACCTATTTATACAATTATACCTACAATACAATGGTTAATTTCTTAAAAAAAGTAACTGAAATGAATGAAAATGTGCGAGTCGGACTCGTGGACGAAGGCACAGTATAAAGAGTACTAACCAGTATTGTAGCTCCCTACAAACGGACGAAGCGCAAGCTATACCTACGATTCTCGTTATCGGCAGGCCTTTCAGCACGCTAGCAGGCGATTGTGCCGAGTAGACGAATGGACGGTGTGTCGTTTTTTAGATAGTAACCGCGCGTGTTTTATTTACTAAAAATATTTAATATGACAACTAGAGTCTATTGCGCTTGTTTTGGTTGCATGAATTCGTCAATACCCAGAGATAACGTTTTTTAGATTACCTGGAAACTCCGAAAGGTAAGACTATAAATTGATTTTACTTAAGTACTAATTGGTACTATACTACTAGTTGACTAAAGTTAAACAAAGTGATTGACACGAGTGAACTGGGTAGTTACTCAGTCAATCACTTTGTTTAACTTTAGTCAACTTGTTTAACTTTAGTCTGCTTGCTCAGTCAGTGAACGGTGTGATCCAATATAGTACAATATCAAAAAAAAAACTAGTTCAGAACTCTAGTACGTGTAGGTAGTACATTTAGTTCCTTTGTAAGTTCATAGTTATTTCATTGAGAGCAATGATTTAGGTATGTTTCAAGAGTATTCATTTTTTTGTGGATGACCGATGTTACAGTACACGCTAAGTGTACTGTAACATCGGTCATCCACAAAGAAACAAACCGTATGACTTTGATTGACAGCATTTTTGTTACCTTTGATTTTTATTACACGCATAGAGACAAATATGAACTTCTAAAATTCAACACAACTTGACAATGTACGAAAAGTACTAGTGTACTCTAGTACTGACTAGTACTTTCAAATCGAAAAATAGTTTTAATTTTGTAAATCAAAAATTTAACGCAATGATTATAAAGACTAGAATTCCGTGATTCTATCACTGACGAAACATGTGATGAGCCGATTATTATTGTCTACGCCGCTTACTCGTTTTCAAATTTCTATACCTGTCTCACTCCATCGTTAGTAGATAACGGGCGCTGCGCCGCCACGCCGCCGCCCCGCGCCGCCAGCCGTTGCGGGGATATTATATTATTCCTCACAAAGTATTTTTTTGTTTAAATAAAAAAGGTACATATTTACTCGAAATTGAAGCCGGTTGTCAGTAAAACGACAATCCTTAATACAGATTGAAGGCCTTGTGGGCGGATTGAAAAAATTGAACTGCATTATGCTCCCTATATATGCGTATATATAGTGAGCATAATGCAGTTCAATTTACGTAAAACTATAAGGTAAAATGTGGGCGTATACTATGCCTCTGCCTACACCTTCAGGGATAAAGGCGTGACTATATGAATGTATGTATGCACATATTTACAATCGCATACTAAATAGAAAATCAAAGTAGGCACATATTATTAAAATGCTGTAGGTGGGCAGCCCTATCGCATGCTTACGTACCGCGCCGCTGTAGGCATTTATTTCTAAAACCCGGCCGAGTCAAACTACAGTATACAGTGACGAAGGGTTCCGCACGATTAAAAGTCACGTTTCCTGTACAGTAACACCCGTAAATGTTTTTTCGGTTTTTAGTAGGTTATTATTTGTTGTTATGATAGTGGCAACAGAAATGGTAACAGGTAACAGACAGACTGACAGTGGAGTCTCAGTAGGTACCTAATAGCAGATGTGTGCGGAACTTTAAAAAATGGACCAACGTATTATAAAAAAGAAAATATCTTTCATCAATGTTATTTTAACCAAAGTTCAAATTTAAAAATCTAAAAAATAAAATTCCGGAGCTCAGTGCAGCAGACGCTACCAGACCACTACGACACATGTGATTTAAAATGGAATTTCAGCCCACAGGATCTAGACCCGCAATAGGCTTGTGTCCTAAATTTCAAAAATCATTTAATTTTGTAGCTTTATATCCATATGATCACAAAAATGTAATATTTTGATTTAAAACAATCATTTACATAGTTTATTTTGTGATTTTAAAAATGAATTTCAATTTGTATCGAAAACGCTCATGGCGTCTTGTGTGACGTCACTTGATGCCAAACAAAATAAAAGGAAAATGATTTTTTTTTATGAGTAGTTACTTTCAATGATTTGTTTTGAGATTAAAAGTTTTAGTACAAAAAATAAACTTTTAGGGGTTTTAATCGATATTTAGGGGAATCTGGGAATTTGTTGTTGGTTTTTAGAGGAACATTCCGTAGGAGTTGGCATCATTTTGGCATATGGTCTATGTAACCAAAGCCTGTATAAACTAATTTAAAAAAAATCCATTGGCATCACTTTTTGACAGGTGTTTGACAATGTTATGTTAGCGTTCGTCTGCTTTTCATATTAATTTAAAATGAATCCGTCGTATTACAAGTGCTGTGTAGTGCCTGAATCACGCCTGAATGAAATGAAATCTATTGTATTTTATGAAAACGTAGTATGAGAATCTAAACAATTACACAAGATGACACGACTTGTGACACAAGATGTCAAGACTCTAGACTGCCAGAGTGCGTCAAACGTAAAAAGCAAACTGTGACGTCACACTATCTTATAGTGGTGTTTGATGTCACGTGACTGATTGCCTATTTTTTCCAATCTTATTTTCTAAAAATAATAGTAATCCTTAATTTGTGTACCAATTTATATTACTTTTTGTTATTTATATATTGGACATAGTCGTTAGAAACACACATCAATGAGATTTATTCTTAGTGGACACAAGCATATTCTTACCCTAAAAAAAACTGGTTACCTTATAAAAATCCCCCTAATAACCGTGTACACTGTACTGTGTATGTAGGAGCTGATAGAAGTACAGTAAATCTCTTTTCTACAACCTAAGTCTATTATTGGCATGATTTAATTTAATCATATAGGTTACATAAGTATAATAAATGTAGGTAGAATATAGAATACATAAATGCTATGCTAAAATGTTCAATATGTACTTAAATCGACTTAACATTGAGATATTATGTATTAGTGACGAAACTTTAAAAATAACTATTGTTTACTGTTTGTAAATTGAATGCAAACGAAAACTAGGCGAGTATGGATAAGTGCCTTTATAGAACAAAACAGAAAATACAGTACACTACTATTTATTTTCTTATGATTTCCGTGGTACCTAACGTGTACAGATAGATACTAGATAGGTAGTACCTATATTCAAGTGTTTAGGTTTAGGTACGTACGAACCTGTTGCAAAAGGGGCCTCGCGGCGGCGATAGATCACCAACGAGCAGGCTTTGTCCAAGTAGAATCCAATTCGACGCAAACAATCCAATTACACTGTTTCCAACACTTTATAGATCAAAATTGACTATTGACCAGACAAAACTTCAAAAAGAAAACTCGTTGAAAGAAATTGCAAAAACTTTTTCACCAACAATACGAACTGAAACTATCACAAAAGTTCATTTTTATGATTTTACACAAGCAAAAACATACACAAGTTTAAATATTACACTTTTAAAGATTCATTTTTACTGACGATCGTTTTCCGCGGTAAATGCAGCACTGACACGCGTTCATCCAACGCTGGTGTAACTGGACTAAGCGAAAATGGCGGCGCGGCGCCGGCGGATGGCCGGATTGGCCGGATGGCGGGAGGCACTCGCACTCGTTTCGTGTTCTGTGGCTCCGGTCAATCAGAGAATTTTCAATGTTCTTTCAAAAAACATTGTTTATTGTTAATGGAAATGAAAGAAGCCCATGATTGTTTTTTTAATGAAATATTTTGTTATGTATATTTACTTACCTATTTAAATGCCAAAATGTGAAGGTGACTAATTGATTGCGATCCTACATCACATCACAGTATTTTTAAATAGGCGGCATAAAAAATGCGTGGTTCCATGGTATGTACTTTTCTAGGTTAATCAATTAATTATGTAGGATAAATTTGAGAAAATTATCTTTTACAATCATAGAGCAACGTGAAGGCGCGCGTTGCTCTGTGATTACAAACTTATTTAGATTTTTGAAGTAAAACTTCTTTAATTAGGCGCGACTAGGGGTAACTCAGATTTTTTTTCTTTTGAATAGCGGAAACTAGGTTTCCGCTATTCAAAATTGGAATGAATGATATTAATATAACATTTGATACCGTCAATGGCAAAGAAGTTTTACTTCAATCGCGCGTAAAGGTTACACGCACACACTTTTTTTCATTTTTTTTTCACGGCAGTTATTTGATGAAAATTTGTGTGAAGTTTGCTGACATATAATTTGTGCATTTTGTTAAACCCACAGATTACTAAATAGTTACTACGTAGTTAAACCACACAAAGATATAGGTAAGTACCTAGAAAGAATTAGGAAAGGAACGGTAGGAAAATATTAGGTTAATATTAAGCACCTACCTACTAATAAATATTGTCAGTTAAAAATTAAAATGCCAAAATAAAATTAGAAAAACATACCCATCTCAAAGGCCATGACAAACAGTCTAATGACTCTAAACTTCTAAAGTGAGGAATGCAAGAGGAACCGAGAATGTCATCACATTTTATTGAATAACGGTTGCTGTTTAGAGAGATTTTGATGTCCCTCTGTCACAGGCCGTATCTCATGAACGGTGCCAGCTAGATGAGAAATTATTATTAAAGGGAGGGACTCCTTTATTCCGTTTCCGTTCATAGTTAATTTGCCTCTAGCTGTGAGGTTGGCTTCCCTGATTTTCGTGTCACCATACTAAGATTTTTTTTCTCCCATGTACTCCAACCTTGTCGAAACTTATTTTCTTCTTTTGCTGCCGCTTTTTAGGGCGTGGAAATTATTTGATAGTGACCGACCGAAGTTTCGGTTTCGGTTTCGGCCAGCTTCGGCCAAAAAATCGAGTTTCGGCCGCAGTTTCGGTTTCGGCCAAAATGGGCCGAAACTTTCGGCCTGGCCGAAACTCACGTGTTCATGAATTTTGAGCGCCTAGCTCTGCTTGTGACGTGGTTAGGGTCGGCCCAACCAGTCAATATGTTACTAACCGAAGATTTACAGATTTATAAAGGACTTCCAATCAATAGTTATAATAATACAATTTTTCGGAATCCTAAAAAGGTGATCTAGGACATTACATAACCCTACCCTTTTGTTGTCGATTCCGTTGACTTCGTTGGTCGTCTGTCTGTCTGTCAGCAGCCCATGCACCGTGATAGTTAGCCAGTTAAAATTTTTACAGATGATGTATTTCTGTTGCCGCTATAGCTACAAATAATAAAAATAGACAAATAGACAAACAACAAATTTTTTGCTGATTTTCTTGTACGGAACCCTACGCGCGCTAGTCAGGCTCACTATTGTCCAGTTTTAGTTATATACTTCTAGAATGTAACCAAAACCAGGCAAGAGCTAGTAGCAGAGCACCGTGTGGTTTTAGTCGTGTGCGTACTCCTGGCGGAAAAGTGTCGATTTTTTAAATTCTAGATATGCAGAAAATTAGCGTAAGAATCCGTGTAAATGTGTATCGTAAATAGAAATTTGTGTATCCAGCCATTGTGAAGATATTCTTGAAAAACTGATTCCGCCAGGAGTACGTTCGAAACGTCCGCCCAGCGGAACTTTTTCTTTTTTTGCAAAAAGAAAGGGCTCATTAGGTAGCTTGGTGCGAGCTGTAAATGTGTATGTATAAATGAAATTTGTGTATCATGATATCACGGAGTAATTCAGGTTTCCGCTGGGAGTATGTTTGACGATATCGTAATTATCATATACAGAGACTTGGTACAGCGTTGAGTTTACTCATGTACGTTGCTATGAATTTGCTTATAATCTGTGTAAAAGCAGAAATTGAAAATAATATCCCACTCAAAAGATATAGACATATAGGTAAAATCAGGTTATTAACCTCTAGTGCCTAAAATAGGAACCTTACAGCCAAACTTGTAACGTTAATTTGTATCTCATCAAAGTCTACACTCTTCAACCGAGTTTCATTAATATCTTCTTAGTAATTACAGAGTAATCACAAAATTTGTCGCAATCAGCCCATTGTTTTATATGACCTTTGTTGTCAATGTTCTTAGAAAATAAACACAACAAACTATAATGCAATATTTTGTGTATTTATTCAACTACTCAAATTTAAAAATTCAGCTCATTACATACAGTATTTAACAAAATATAAGAAAGATACCATCTACAGCCGGAATTGATGAAAAACACGAGTAAACCAACCAAATTGAAATGACGTCAAAAAGCGGCCGCGCAGTACATAGAGCTACGTCTTTAAATTGCCAGTATTGTACGTTTATTTGGTTTGACATCGTGTACTATCGCTTAAAAAATTGCTTAGAGAATATACAATTCCCATAATAACTTTCTATTACAATTATTACTTTTATGAATAATCGACATTTAAATAAGAAAGAGCAAGAAAACAAACTCTTTGACGTTTTAAAATGGACGCACTGAATACCTACACAATTAGGCCCACGAGTAGGTACACATCTGCCCTGCTTCGTACTTGCAGTAATCGCCATTTCTTGGGATTTTCATTTTTTAACAAAAATTACATCTTAAGGATATATATTGTATAAGTTAAAAATATATTTACAAGTTTATTCTTATCAAAAATATGTTTTTTTTTAACATAAAACTCAATTCTTGCACCTAAATGTTAGGTACCTAGGTACTTTTACTAAAAGGATCTAAAGCATTAAACATAATGCTAGAAGTTTATGCAGTACCTACTTGCTACGTTTACTGTATATGCTTTAAGCATATAACTTTTTTGCAACGAATACTAACCAAAGCCAAACACAGTAGTCACCATTACTGCATATGAATGTAGTGAAATAACAAAAGCTTACTCTTGCGATGCTAAGCATAGACGCAGTATTCTACAGTACAGTATTGTGATATTTAAGATAAGTAAAAAAATAAAAATATTTTTTCTAATACCTACCTATTTCTGTTTTATTTCGTTTTTTAGTTATTTAAATATTTAACAGAAGTTGAATTTACCTAATTAATGAAATGTGGGCAACCACATTTTTGTTAAATTTATTTTAATTTATTTTAGTTTAATTTATTTTTAATTTTTTAGTTGAGTTTTATTTTATTTATGTTTAATTTTCATTTTTATAATTTATTTATTTAATTTTGAATACACTACTTTCTGAGTATGAGAAATGAAATAGTAGATTGTATAACAAGGGGGCAAAATAGTATTTTTACGGCGAGGGCGCTACTTTGAATCACGAGCGAAGCGAAGGATTCTAGAATAGAATCCCGAGCTTTGCGAGGGATTCTAACGTAAAATCCTGAGCGCAGTGAGGGATTCAAAGTACACCGCCCGAGGGAAAAATAGTTTGCCCTCGAGTAATATACTCTACTTTTCATTCCCTTTTTATGAGAAAAAATTAGTTTTCTACGACGTAGTTACCTTCTAAAGTTATTGTTCCAGGAGTAGGTACATGGACTGTCACTTTCATAACTTAACGTAGAACTTATTATATTTGCAGAATACAATAAAATATGTTTACTGATTACAAGAACATTAATAATAACGAACACGAACAGATGAATGGCGTTCTTTAGTTTTTTATTTAGCTAGCTCAGGACACCGCGCTGTGCAGCCAACACTTACCAGCCAGTAATCCATACAATTTGCGTTCGATTTCTATGAAATTTTCAAGTTCCAAATTCAAATCACTTTGCCGCCCGCTAAAAAGCTCTTAACAGAAAAGAGCTATTTTGCGCCCCGTTATCGTGGTGCAAAGTATTTTGGATATTCAGGTTTATTGTGTTTTACTTATTTTATAAATTTTTCATTTCAGGTTCATGGCGTGCACCTAAAAATGTGAACTAACTACATATAATTTTTATTTTGTTCAAGAAAAGTTTTTATTAAGTACTAGCGGACGTCACGCGGTTTCATGCGCGTATTTCCCATTCCCGTGGGAATACGGGAATAAAATATTCTATGTTCACCGCAAAGAGTGTAGCTTCCCAACAGTAAAAGAATTTTTTAAATCGGTCCAGTAGTTCCGGAGCCTATTCGTTACAAACAAACAAACAAAAAAACAAATCTTTCCTCTTTATAATATTAGTATAGATTATTTATCTATTTATATCCTAATGCTACCTAAACCTACAAAAATATTATTGCTACATTTAAAATTTACTCGGATGTATAAATAATTGCATGAGGCATGATATTGTTATGGTTGACATTTTGAATTTTACTGTACAAGTCATCATAACATTCAAATGCTCCGCTATGCTGTCTAAAGCAACGAGCTTTGTAGTGACCAATATTTGAATAATTTGATGGTTGTATAAATTCTATAACGGCCAATATAAGATAAAACTTATTATTAATGTCCAAATTATGGGGTAAGTCGTCTATATTTATGTACAAATCGTGTAATTCAAAGATAATTAAATTATTTAAATCGTATTGAAAATGAATAGTACCTACTCCGCATAACCCACAAGCAGGAGTAAAATCATTTTTGATGCCGCGTAATACGGAATCTCTCAAATTGGAAATACCTTTATTTTTTAGAATATCGGTATTTAATGGCAAATATTTACATTTAAAACAACATTGTTTTCCGAAAAAGTGCAATCTTTATTTGAACAAAATTTTATTCGGCTAGCAGAAAAGTATTGCAAACAAATATCGTCGAAAATTTTTGTGACATTACACGCACAATCGATAATTTGGCAATGTTGATCACTACCCTCAACACTAAAAACTGGTGTAAGCAAATTGTCACGCTTTTCATACAATTTGTTGTTATACTTTTTTGTATTTGATAAGTGTACGAAAAAATTTTTAAATGGGTCTATGCCTTTTTTTTGTGAAGAATTCGTTTCTTGGTGGAATAAGACTCGATCCTTATAGGCTATCCCAAAAGCTTGTGCAACTGAGTCAAAAGCACATGTATTCGTAAAGACTGTTCTACAACTTTTAGAAATAGCTACATTAGCATTTTGTAGTATAAAAAGAGGCTTTGATGGTAAACTTGTTTTTCTCAGAGGCATGGCGAGACCTCTCCAGTTTTCTATTTCAATCGGATTGTCCTGAAATACGGATTCACTAACAAAGTCGTTGGTGTCATCACAAATTAAATTATTTTGTTTCGTTGGGGTTGTTGGAGGGCAAGATTCTTGCTTTTGTTGCGGTTTAAATTGTAAAGTTTCTTTTGATTTAATTTTGTCACACATATTTAATTTTACTGTTCCATTAATGTAGCTAAAATGTTGAACTAAAAACTCGTCCAACCTTATTCGCTCACTTTTTGTATTGAAATCTATAGTTTTAATATCTTTAAAATGTTTTTCTACATTAGAACTGCTAGCAATTTTTCTAGCCTCAGGAAAATATTTAGCCATTACACTACCCCACATCGGTAATTTTCTTAAGAGTCTTTTTAAGGTGTTATTTATAGCCGGGAAGTAATATTCATTTCTGTGGTCATGATTTGGACCTAGTAAAAGTAAATATAATTTTTCAGTTTCAATTACGTTGTCATAAAACGTTATGAGTGGGTGTTTAGTAGTAATATTTAAATTGAATGAATCACGTTTATCATCCGCCAATGCATGTAAACTATGTACTGATTCATTATCACTATCATCGTTCGTGGTATCAATTTTATAGACTTTATTATGGTATTCTAGACGTCGTAAAGCTTGAGCAAAGTTATTACAGGATTGATCCTCCAAGTTTACATATTCGTGTAAGGAAATCGTTGCAATATCTTTGATCACAGCTTTGGTTTCGTCGTAGCAATCAAGTTCTTGAATTTTTTTAATGCAGTTTAAATAGAATTTTTTACATTTTTCAGAGACTTTTTCAAAACAGCTTTGTTTGTGCAAAGTTTTAAAAAAGTGAGACTTGTCCAACCTAATGTAAATTGTTGGTATAACATCGGTTTGACATTCCAAAAGGGAAAAACATTGTGACAAATAGCCATTAGTGTCACAATTTAAAAAACTACGGCATATAGCTCCTAACAACGCGGAAGAGTCATCGCATATTATTTCATTTGGCTTATCTCGATTACGTGCCCATGTACTTAACCACGTGGCTATATTGTCAGTTGTATGTGACTGGGATGCCATATATGACACAGGTATACTTGTGGTTTCAGTATATGCCATAACAGTATATAAGAACATATGTCTGTGTTTTAGGTTCAACAAATTGTCATTAACACCCGGCGGTGCAACTGCTTTGAAAATCGAGCCAGTGGCATCGATTGACAATACTATATGACTGTGTTTTAAAAATTCGTCATAATATTTGCTTTGTTCCAATGTCCAAAAATATAAAAAGAAAGGAACTACACTAAAATTTTGAATAAATGAATCATACGGAGGACTTTGTGACATGGCATAGATGGACAAGATGACATCTCTATCAAATTGAAGTGCTGTTCTAGCCTCGTATCTTATTTTTCTGAAGGTACTTAATTTTGGAAAGGTCGGGGGCTCATTTGGATTGTCTGTGTCTATGAGTTCTTCCGCCATCTTAGCTCTCACTGCTAATGCCTTATTATATCTTAATTTTTCGGCTAATTTATGTTTTCTTGCTGAAGTAAGCTTGTTTCTTATGTTTGGGTCATGGATATATTCCTTTTTATAACCAGTAAATACTCCACTTACGTCCAATAGATTACTAGTAATTGAAGAAAATGTTAATAAAATATTCGCTCCGCATTGGGTACATCTACCATAACATTTAATACTATTTTGCCGCAAATTTGAAGGGACATAATTTCCTTTGAAGGAAATTGTGCACTTAATGTTCGTTTTAGCCCATATTTGGTCCTGTAATTCATTAGACCAACAGTGCGGCAATAGTCGGTGGTTTGCTGGAGCTATTTGTTTATATTCGTGTATATCCATTTGAAATTTAAATTCTAAGTCAGCATCAGCTTCGTCATTGCCTTGATAATCAGTTTTACTGATCGTTACACTTTCTGTATTAAAATAATATTTAAAATGACGTCTAATTGATGATTGTATGGCAGCTTTCTTCATATGGTGTTGAAATAAATCACTTAACTGACTTTGTATATACTCATAAATACTATGGCTAACAGAGGGGACAGACTTTGTAAATATATGGGCATATTTTAAAACCACTTGCTTAATATTATGTAATGGTATTGAACTTTTTCTACCAGCCATTTCACTTATTTATTATTATATAAATATCTTTTTTTTTCATTTACCAACTCTGAAACGCAATTCTGAATTCATTTAATATTTAGCTCAGATAGGAATTATTGCTGATAATTTGGCGCTATAATCTGTAACAATAACAATCACCGAAATGTATATTATGCACCTACTTACGCGTTTTCCTATAGTAAAATGTATGTTATCTCAGACTATATCTATTCCTGTACCAATTTTCAGCCACATCAATTCTGCCCTTAGAGCGTGATTGAGTAACAAACATCGAAACATCCAAATATTTTTTTGGGGTAACGGAACCCTAAAAAAATATTTGGATGTTTGAATATTTGGACGGACATAAATAGGGTCTCGTTTTTATCCTTTGGGTACGGACACAAAGGATAAAAACGGGACTCTATTTATGTCCGTCTGTCTTTCTATCTGTCCGGCACGAGGCTGTATCTAAAATAAAGCAAATAAACATAAGCAAAATCAGGGCAAATTCTAAAAAGGTGAAATGTGGGCATATACTGCCTGCCTTTCCTAAGATAAATTTGTGACCAAATGAATGTCATACATGCAATCCTCCTATTTCCTTTCTATTTCCAAACATCCCAAACAGTTCACTTTTTCGTTTTCTGTAGTTGCTTTCGATATCAGTAGTAAAGAGTCACGATTAAGGAAGTGGGGCTACTTGATGTTTGGGTGGATGTTTGGTCTTACTGGGTACCATGATGACCAGATGGGTTGGTACAGGGATTCGTTTATAATTTTTCTTTTCTATGCACCATGGTTTCATCCATTAGTCAGAACTCAGAAGGTGCACTCTTACGCGATGTCGGGTTCTACTTAAGTACGTAAAAGTGGGCACTTAGATTACCCTTTTTTTAACATGAGAGAAAATCCCTCATGGATGCTATAATGGACTCCTACCGACTAAATAAACTCACGTAACGCCCAACAGCTTACGGTTGGGAGCCCCGGGTAAGCCCTCGGAAGGCTTTCCCAGGACGCAGCCCACACCTAGAGAACCTGCTTATTAAAAATTATCTTATGTATAAATTTTTTACCCTAGCTTTCTTATGTATAAGTATTTATCAGTTTCTCTCAAATTTACGATTCTGTAGGTTTAGGTATTTCTGCATTTTCACTCACAAATCCACATTTTGACATATTGAGACTAGAGACTAGAAGAAACGGGTTTTTAAATTAACATGTTCCAGAATTTTTATTTACTTATATAAAACCAGGTCAAGTACGACTCGAACTCGCGCTTGAAGGGTTCCGTACTAAAAAAACAGCAAAAATCACGTTTTTTTATGGTAGCCCTTAATCCCCCTTTTGTCTTATTTAAGTATTTGTTGTTATAGTGTCAACCAAAATACATCATCTGTGAAAATTTCAGCTCTCTAGTTGTCACGGTTCCCGAGATAGGACTTAAGTATTTGTTGTTATAGCGTCAACAAAAATACATCATCTGTGAAAATTTCAGCTCTCTAGTTGTCACGGTTCCCGAGATAAGATTTAAGTATTTGCTGTTATAGCGTCAACAAAAATATATCATCTGTGAAAATTTCAGCTCTCTAGTTGTCACGGTTCCCGAGATAGGACTTAAGTATTTGTTGTTATAGCGTCAACAAAAATACATCATCTGTGAAAATTTCAGCTCTCTAGTTGTCACGGTTCCCGAGATAAGATTTAAGTATTTGCTGTTATAGCGTCAACAAAAATATATCATCTGTGAAAATTTTAGCTCTCTAGTTGTCACGGTTCCCGAGATAGGATTTAAGTATTTGTTGTTATAGCGTCAACAAAAATATATCATCTGTTAAAATTTCAGCTCTCTAATTGTCACGGTTCCCGAGATAGAATTTAAGTATTTGTTGTTATAGCGTCAACCAAAATACATCATCTGTGAAAATTTCATCCGTCTAGTTGTCACGGTTCCCGAGAAAGTCTCATGTCGGACAGACAGACAGACAAGCGGACTGCGAAGTCTCATGAATAGGGTCCCATTTTATAATTTGGGTTCGGAACCCTAAAAACTGTGTGGCCAGTTTTACCAACAGCCATCAATCAACAGTATAAATAAGGTTTGTAATCTAGAAGACACCTAATGACTTTCTTCAAAAAAGTCTTACAGACTAAGGCTGAGGCCGCACTTGCGGTTACTGCGGTTTTATTCCAAACTAGCTGAGCCCGCAACTTCGTTTACGTCACATAAGGTGTATGAAAGGAAAGGTATTTCTTCATCAGAGTCATCAAGCAGCGTCTGAAACTGCCCTGTTTGCTTAATCATAAAAGAGCTTAATGATTAAGTCTATTTTAAAACAATTCTGGTCAACCTAAACTGGCGCCTTCGGCGCGGACTGAATTGTTTAAAAATAGTCTTAATCATTAAGCTCTTTTATGATTAAGCCAACACGCCAGTTTAGGTTGACCAGAATTGTCCACGCCTTCGGCGCGGACTGAATTGTTTAAAAATAGTCTTAATCATTAAGCTCTTTTATGATTAAGCCAACACGCCAGTTTAGGTTCACTCACATTCAAAGAAACCCCTACAATTAAAATTTTCAAAATATCTAATTCTTAAAAGTGTTATAACTCTTTTATTTCTAAACCGATTTACATAAAACGCTAAATGTTAACTGGAGCAAACCTCAACACAATAAAAAAAACCGCATTGCAATCGGTTGAGCGGTTGCTGAGATTAGCGTGCACAACCGTACAGACAAACAGATTTACAGACATACAGACATACAAACATACAGACAAACAGACAAAAATTCTAAAAATCATTGTTTTGGGTTCTATTGCGTTCATAAAGCCCCCCTTTAATATTTTTTCTTATTTATCTTCCATGTACAGACAGCGACCTGTTACGATTTTATTATATTATATGTATTGATAAAAACGCACCTAGAAAGACCCAGAACCTACCATTGACGATCCTTCCGTTTGGACGCATAGTATCAGTTCAAGCTATGCAGTCGAATGGTACGGAATAAAATAATTCCTCCTCTCGGTCCTCGGTCCTAGGTTCGATTCCTGGGTCAGAACAAATATTTGTGTGTGATACACAAATGTTCTGGAGTTTGTGTTTTATCTACTTGCTATGAAATAAATTATATTAAAATTATCTACCAAACCTCTCTCTCGCTTTCATGTGACGCTAACAAATTGTTATATAGGTAGTACATAACTACATTTAAAAAATAAAATAAAACTTGCAATATAACTTTTACATCTGCATTTATTTGAGCAGAGTTACACCCTAGCTAAGCGATCAGTATGAATGAAGAGAGCTCACAATAATCTCACACGCCTATGGCGGAGGCCAGGCCTAGTCAGCAAGCTAGTGTCAAAGAGTCTGAGATGATGAAGATGTGTATATATTATGTACGAATCATTAGTACCTACTTAATACAAAAATACTAATATTTTACAAGACTTTTGTATCTACCTGTACTATATTAAAACTGATGCTATGCTACAAATTTAGAAATGTACCTTCATGTACTGCGCGGCCGCTTTTTGACGTCATTTCAATTTGGTTGGTTTACCCGTGTTTTCCATCGATTCCGACTGTAGATGGTATTTTTCTTATATTTTGTTAAATACTGAATGTAATGAGCTGAATTTTTAAATTTGAGTAGTTGAATAAATACACAAAATATTGCAATATAGTTTGTTGTGTTTATTTTCTAAGAACATTGACAACAAAGGTCATATAAAACAATGGGCTGATTGCGACAAATTTTGTGATTACTCTGTAATTACTAAGAAGATATTAATGAAACTCGGTTGAAGAGTGTAGACTTTGATAAGATACAAATTAACGTTACAAGTTTGGCTGTAAGGTTCCTATTTTAGGCACTAGAGGTTAATAACCTGATTTTACCTATATGTCTATATCTTTTGAGTGGGATATTATTTTCAATTTCTGCTTTTACACAGATTATAAGCAAATTCATAGAAACGTACATGAGTAAACTCAACACTGTAACAAGTCTCTGTATATGATAATTACGATATCGTCAAACGAACTCCCAGCGGAAACCTGAATTACTCCGTGATATCATGATACACAAATTTCATTTATACATACACATTTACAGCTCGCACCAAGCTACCTAATGAGCCCTTTCTTTTTGCAAAAAAAGAAAAAGTTCCGCTGGGCGGACGTTTCGAACGTACTCCTGGCGGAATCAGTTTTTCAAGAATATCTTCACAATGGCTGGATACACAAATTTCTATTTACGATACACATTTACACGGATTCTTACGCTAATTTTCTGCATATCTAGAATTTAAAAAATCGACACTTTTCCGCCAGGAGTACGCACACTTTTAGTCGGTAGGAGTTCGCAATAGCATCTATGAGTAATTCCACACGTAAAAGAAAGAAACTCATGTTTAGGTGGATATATTTCTAAAATGAACACTTGAGAAGATTTATTTATACCGTTGATTGATGGCACTTGGTGGAACTTGCTGCACCTATTGAAAAATTAACCGGCCAAGTGCGAGTCTAACTCACACACGGAGGGTGTCGGAAAGAGAAAAAAAAGAGAAAAAAAATGGATGCTTTGTGGGTTCTTTTATTGGGTTCATATCAGTTCCGATAAATTCATAAAATGCTGTGCTGTTTACGTCCAGAAATGTTCTTGCTTGCTTTATCTGTAAGAAATAAAAATAAACGTTATTCTCATGAAGAGAATTGCTTGCATTCCTATACATATCATAAAAGTACAATAGTATTGGATATCCAACACCTAGATGCTGTAAATCTCATGTTCACAGCCATAGACATATAACACGTTATATAACACACAGGTAGGCCGCCGGGTGATACGATAACTACATTGACTCCCAACTATAGGATCATCAAACATCAGTGGCCCACACAGAGCATCGCAGCTCTAGTAACATCAAATATCATTGACTCATTATATCAAGTATCATTGACTCCAGTTCTAGGACCATCAAATGTAAGTATACAGGGTCGGCTCACTTACTCATGCGTGACACTCATGACAACACAATAGTTTTATCTATTACACGGGTGAAAAATAACATGTAAAAGGAATACAAGCCTTCGTAAATGTGCTATCAGACTTCGCACACGCGGTACAGGATAAACTTGACCGTACACATAAACCTTGCGTCTTGATGTTAATAGAATTACTAAATGACGTGCAAAGAAAATTATCCATTTGACATTAGAAACGGAATCATATTCAAATTTAGATGAAAAACAAATAGACCGACGCGATAATTACCATGGAGGTAGCAATCTCCATGGAGTATAACTTCAGAACTTCGCAAGATTATCAGATCTTCGCGACATTCCCCACAAAGGAAAAAGAGTATGAAAAGCTAGAATTTAGTATTCGCAAGATTGGCAAATCGTCGCGACATTCCCCACAAAGGAAAAAGAATGAAAAGAGAATTTAGTTCTATGTGCATAGTGCATTACTTACATTCGCATTTCGCGGAGAAATCGACCCTCCGACCAAAGGAAAATTACAATATAACCATTAGGTTGTAAAGCACGAACTTCAGTTGCTCAAATTATTACATTACACTTCTTATTATTTTTAGCAAAATAAATTCAAATTTTTTCGTTTTATTATTGACACTTCAATTGACACTCCAATTTTTCAAACAAAATAATGGCACGGAACACGATATTTTTGTTTTTGGTATTAGGCCAGTTACACACTATTTTCGGAATCGTTTTTAAAATGTATTGTTCACTAAAAAAATAATTTACTTATTTGTGGTCAAAATGCTCAAATTTTAAAAAGATTAAAAAGACGTCAAGAATTATGTCATACGGTAAAAATTACGAATTGAAAAATTATGAACGTAAACAGCTGCTTCCATAGAGTTATATATATTATCATTAGAGAGGCAAGCACGAACATCGCGTCTCGACAAAAGCACGGCTACTTATGAGCTGAGAAGACGCAACTATGAAACTTTTTAAGCAGTGATGGTAAACATATATCTGTCTCACTCACACGCGTACGGTGAACACCGCCGCCACTGCGATTAGACAAAGACAAAAACATAAACATGACGAACGTGGGCCAGTGTTGACTACTGTATGAAATTTTTACCCACGATAAATAGAATTACTAAACAAATTTAAAATTATTATGTACCCATTTCATTTATTATTTTATTTCGGTTGAAACCGAAACTCACGTGTTCATATTAAAAAAAACCGGCCAAGTGCGAGTCGAATTTAAGCACAGAGTCCAGGTCCCCATGCAAAAACGGCAATTTACGTTTGTTGTGTGGGGTCTTTTTCTGCTTTTAGTAGGTATTTTTTGTTATGGCGGCAGAAACATACATCACCTGTGAAAAAAATTGCGATACAGCCGCGTGACTAACAGACAGACGGACGGCAAAGCCTCATGTCTCGTTCATAGAGTCTCGCGTTTGCCCCTTTGTGCGCGAATCCGACTCACACCTGGCCGGTTTTTTTTGCAACATGTGCAGCAAGTTTCACCAAGTGCCATTAATCAACGGCAGATATAAATCTTCTCTAATGTCCATTTTAGAAATTTCTCTACCTTAAAATGGGTTTCTGTCTTTTACGTTTGAAATTACACATGGATGCTATTGCAAACGCCTACTGACTAAAACCACACTGCGCCCTGCTACTGCCTACGAAGGTTGTCCCGGCTAGCATTTATTTGAGCGTTACCGACGTTTCCGTGCTTCGGAAGGCACGTTGCTGTTGGTCCCGGTTGCTAGTAAAATGGCAGTCGTTAAGCCAAGTTGAAAGGCTTGACTAAGGTTGAAAAATTTCAACAGCAGGCTGTCACAACCTGTGCCTGTCCATCTCAACACGGCAACGGCAGTACGTCTCACCACATATGTCGTAGGTTATATTATAAAAAAAGGTGAATTTTGTCCATATAAAATGCCTCTGCGTACATATAAAGGCGTGACCATATCGCATCGCATCCCGACAGACCTTAGCTAACACTGCCGTCTCGCATAGGGGTCCTATCCCGCGTCTTTAGGGTTGGTACCCGGTGTACTAAACAAACTCTCTCCGAAACTACTGGACTGATTTGAAAAATTATTTCACTGTTGGAACGCTACACTCTTCCCGGTGAACATAGGCTATATTTTATTCCCGTATTCCCACAGGAACGGGAACTACGCAACTGAAACCGCGTGATATCCGCTAGTATTCTATATATCTATACTAATATCATCAAGAGGAAAGATATGTTTTTTTGTTTTTTTGTTTGTTTGTTTGTAACGAATAGGCTCCGGAACTACTGGACCGATTAAAAAAAATTCTTTCACTGTTGGGAAGCTACACTCTTTGCGGTGAACATAAGCTATATTTTATTCCCTTATTCCCACGGGAACGGAAACTGCGTGGGTGAAACCGCTAGTATTCTATATAGACCATTAAAAAGGCACTTACTTACAAAACGTCTCACCCTTTCATTTAATACCAAACACGATATTTTTTTCTTAAATTTATTTTAACACAGTACTTTATGGCCGCTAGAGGGCGCACCATTAAATTCAGTGACACGATATTAGCTTATAACCAGTCGAACGTCAAGACGCTTCTAACAATATCTCATTAGTCCAGTTCTAATAAGTACCTAGTTGAGGAGCTCTGAGGGAATACATGAACATACAGACATACGTATATAGCCTGTCAAAATCATAACCCTGCCTTAGTCGGGTAATACTATTAATGTATCTTACATAGGTAATTAATTACTAATTCTCCCACTGATGTGGGTAAACCAAACCGATATTTTAGTGGTAACACTGAATGGCAATCACAAATTTTATTTTCAAAATTCGATTATAGCGGTATTTACGCTGATATCAATGCGTAAATAGTATAATTACGTGTGAAAAGTAATTCTACATTACTATTTGTGTTTTTATGTTTTAGAATCGCAATCTTTTACTGTGTATTTGACCATTTTGTCGCCCGGTTCAATTTGTACGTACGATTGGCGTAACGGCGTCAGACTGAACTGACGTTTGGCTCACCTAAGCCTGTGGGCTTACGTTAGGTAGGCTTGATGATGGCGCGGTCGTTAGTCATCTAGTCTTATCTATATCGATGGCTGCTTCGCTCTCAAAATTATTAGTATGTATCAATTTCAACCCTTGAGCCGGTGTCAAGGAACAGCATCTCCACCATGTCGGAAAGAGAAAAAAAAGAGAAAAAAAAATGGATGCTTTGTGGGTTCTTTTATTGGGTTCATATCAGTTCCGATAAATTCACAAAATGCTGTGCTGTTTACGTCCAGAGATGTTCTTGCTTGCTTTATCTGTAAGAAATAAAAATAAACGTTATTCTCATGAAGAGAATTGCTTGCATTCCTATACATATCATAAAAGTACAATAGTATTGGATATCCAACACCTAGATGCTGTAAATCTCATGTTCACAGCCATAGACATATAACACGTTATATAACACACAGGTAGGCCGCCGGGTGATACGATAACTACATTGACTCCCAACTATAGGATCATCAAACATCAGTGGCCCACACAGAGCATCGCAGCTCTAGTAACATCAAATATCATTGACTCATTATATCAAGTATCATTGACTCCAGTTCTAGGACCATCAAATGTAGGTATACAGGGTCGGCTCACTTACTCATGCGTGACACTCATGACAACACAATAGTTTTATCTATTACACGGGTGAAAAATAACATGTAAAAGGAATACAAGCCTTTGTAAATGTGCTATCAGACTTCGCACACGCGGTACAGGATAAACTTGACCGTACACATAAACCTTGCGTCTTGATGTTAATAGAATTACTAAATGACGTGCAAAGAAAATTATCCATTTGACATTAAAAACGGAATCATATTCAAATTTAGATGAAAAACAAATAGACCGACGCGATAATTACCATGGAGGTAGCAATCTCCATGGAGTATAACTTCAGAACTTCGCAAGATTATCAGATCTTCGCGACATTCCCCACAAAGGAAAAAGAGTATCAAAAGCTAGAATTTAGTATTCGCAAGATTGGCAAATCGTCGCGACAGAGGGGTTAAAGCCCATTAACGAGACATGAGGCCTAGCCGTCCATCTGTCTATTAGTCACGAGGTTGTATCGCTGGAACCGTGCCAGATATAGGCCTAAATTTTTCACTGTACAGTAGTCCTACCGACTTTTTTTTTGTTTAACGTGAGGGAAAATCCTCATGGATGTTATGCCGGACTCCTAACGACTAAAAAACCTCACGTCACGCCCAACAGCCTGTGGTTGGGAGCCCCGAGGAAGCCCTCGGAAGGATGTCCCAGAACTCCCAACAGATCCACGGCCGCCACTGCGGCCTCGCCCAGGGGGTGGTTCGGGTGCTATCCCGCGTCTTTGGGGGGTTTCGGGTGTGATCCCGCTTCTAAGTGGGGGCGTGCGTGAATTGCTCACGTCACGCTGCTGGCATGGGCCTGCTTCTGTAAGGACGGTGAGCCGCCTCTCACCGTCCTCAGGCCCCCGGTCATGGTGGCCGATAGTCCTCGGCGAAGACACGTCGGCGGCGCCCAGGCCGCCGACTGCGGAACTCGGGTGGGAGAGTTCTCTCCCGTACCCGTCCCGCCGCCTCCTTCAGGAGCATGACCTGCTCGCAGAAGGAGGCGGAGTCCTACCGACTAAAAACCACGCGTATCATACCTAACAGCCTACGGTTGGGAGCCCCGAGTATGCCCTCGGTATGATTCCTCCCGCCGTCTCTTTTACGAGCTCACAGGAAAAGACCTATGGCCCCGCTCCAGCGCCTCCTTGCGCTATTTTAAACAATGATGCAAGGGCCCTTGCTTCCAGGTCCCATAGAGGGGTCCTGGCTAGAAGACATGCCGCCTCAAGTGAGATCGTGCGGTATCTCCTTATCACCCTGACAGCCGTCACCTGCGAGCTAAGCAATCTAGCCGCATCGCTGGCCATCAGGATCTCCGCCCATAGGGGGGCCCCGTATAGGGCCACGCTCCGCACGATCCCAAGATACAGTCTCCTGCAGGGAGCGTTGGGTCTCCTGATATTGGGCAACAACCGCGAGAGTGCGGCTGATGCCCCTTCCCTCAGCTATGGGACCAAGCTTCGGAAGTGGTATTCGAAGTTCCACCGGCTATCGAGTACGAGCCCCTGATACGTCATCGAGAGCAGGATGCCGATGCTGACGCCCCCTATATGTAAGCTGGATCCCGCAGGTGGCCTCAGGGCTGCGTCTCGGTGCGTTGCTCCTCGCGCTGAAATGAGGGTGTCGTCGTAACACGTTAGGCCCGGAACACGTTACGCACGGAACACGTTACGCCGGTACATCTGAGCAACAGACCACGCAGCACCCAATCGTAACCGATGTTCCACATCCTAAGACCGACCCCTATGGAACACCGAACGACACATCTCGCGGACCCAGCCATAGCTAGCTCGGGTAAGTTATGGCCCTCTCGGAAAGACAGGCCCCGACAATTCGACGGAGGTATGGAGGCATTCCATGATAAATTAGCGCCTCCCAAACGCAGTTCCGGGGCAAGAGACACTGCCACCACTACCTCACCCTGTTCTGATGCCGATAAAAAAAATTCTACTAAAATCAGAAAAAAGCATCAACACAACAAACGTAATTTTTGTAACGGTACCCTCTGTGTGGAATCCGACTCGCACTTGGCTGGTTTTTTTTTTTTTTTCAATATGAACACGTGAGTTTCGGTTTCGGTTTCGGTTTCGGCCGAAACTGACCCTGGGGCCGAAAGTTCGGTTTCGGTTTCGGTTTCGGCCGGAAAACCAGTTTCGGTCGGACACTATTATTTGAGGTGTGCCAGCAACAATTTTCCCCTTCTGGGCGTTGGTGATGAGTGTCTTTTTTGAATACTTATCCATTTATGTAAATAAAAATGAAACTTAACAAAAATCTTATAGTAACAGAACTACGTCTTTAATAATGTTAATTGTACGGACTAATGGATATTTACATAAAAAAATAACTCTCAGTGTTAACGGTTCCATCTTATAATGTCCCCTAAAATGCGGTAAAATGTCTTAAACTGGCACTCATAGGGGGACTTTACTGCAATACCAACACACAAAACCTATCTGTCAGAGCCAGTCAGAGGTAAATAAACTGTGAACGGACTTTTCAACAAACGTGTTTTTTCCGTTTTTGGTACCGAATAACGGAACCCTCCATGCACGACTCTACTCGCATATCTAGAGGGGATGTTTCGTCTCTAGTTAAATAAATGTATAGGTACATTGGAAATTGGAATACCCCCTGATAGATTCACGAAAAAATAGCATATAAGTTGTATGATTTTGGTAGCGCTTTTCTGAAGTAATGACCCACCAGAAGGAAGTCTCCGGCAGTGAAATATATTATTTTATACTCAGCTATATAACCGAGTAGGTAATAACATCCTTGAGAAAATACAATATGTATGTATACCTATTATTTCTGGCGGGCCTAGGCACTAATCACGCCTTTCTTTCCGATACATTTCAGATACATATTATACTCCCATATTTGAGGTTATTGTTTTTTATCCCACTTAATAGGGATGATGAGTCTATTGCCGTGTTGAAATGAACAGGTGCAGGTTGTGACGAGTGACGACGCGCAGTTGATTTCAAGCCGCTCATAAGGCCCTCAACCTTACATTACGACTGCCTTACTGTTAACAACAGGAACTAACGGCGTAAGGTGCCTTACGAAGCACGAAAACGTTCTCAAATAGAAATGTCATAAAGTGGTCACCAAAGACCAGCCAACAGTGAAAGTTGCTTACTGTAGTGATCGTTTACAGAACACTTAGTCCTGTGGGGTTACAGCACTGACTACTTATACTATAAGTAGTCAGTGGGCTACAGCCTACAAGCGCTTCTGAAAAAGTTGCTTACTGTAGAGATCGTTTACAGAACACTAAGTCCTGTGGGGCTACAGCCTACAAGCGCTTCTGAAAAAGTTGCTTACTGTAGTGATCGTTTACAGAACACTAAGTCCTGTGGGGCTACAGCCTACAAGCGCTTCTGAAAAAGTTGCTTACTGTAGAGATCGTTTACAAAACACTAAGTCCTGTGGGGCTACAGCCTACAAGCGCTTCGGAAAAAGTTGCTTACTGTAGAGATCGTTTACAGAACACTAAGTCCTGTGGGGCTACAGCCTAAAAGCGCTTCTGAAAAAGTTGCTTACTGTAGAGATCGTTTACAGAACACTAAGCCCTGTGGGGCTACAGCCTACAAGCGCTTATGAAAAAGTTGCTTACTGTAGTAATCGTTTACAGAACACTAAGTCCTGTGGGGTAAAGCCTACAAGCGCTTCTGAAAAAGTTGCTTACTGTAGTGATCGTTTACAGAACACTAAGTCCTGTGGGGTAAAGCCTACAAGCGCTTCTGAAAAAGTTGCTTACTGTAGTGATCGTTTACAGAACACTAAGTCCTGTGGGGTAAAGCCTACAAGCGCTTCTGAAAAAGTTGCTTATTGCAGTGATCGTTTATAGAACACTAAGTCCTGTGTGGATACAGTACACAAGCGCTTCTAAAAAAGTTGCTTACTGTAGTGATCGTTTACAGAACACTAAGTCCTGTGGGGCTACAGCCATACAGTCTACAAGCGCTTCTGAAAAAAAAATATCAAGACTTGAAACAGCACAGCAGTGCTTTTACTGTTCATTATCTGCACAACATGTCACGTCAAAGAGTGAGCGAGGCTTCACCGGTATTATGAAATTTTAATCAAGGTAGACGCAAACATTGACTATCGATTTCAATTTCAATCGAGAACAAAGAGACTTCATCGATAATTACTTGTTTATACTGAAATACATAAGTAGGTAAATTAATGAGTTTCAGACTTGTTTTCTCGTGGTCCCACAGAGTACCACTGTACCTACTATCAAACAAACTGTAAAAGAATGTTTGAAATACAACCAGTAGTTACCGAGATTCTACGCAATCCTAGCGTTCAAATATCGAAGTATAAGATCGAAGCAATAAAGTTTCTTCTGTTCTATTCTATTCTATTCAAACAAATCAACACACAAAATCTTTAGCTTATATACCTACTAGCTGCTGCCCGCGGCCACAGATTACTAAATAGTTACTACGTAATAGATACATCACTCCCATAGAAACGCGACAATACCTACGCTATATTAGCCTACAAAATTTTAATAATAATACCTGCTGCTGAAAACGAGAAGAATTGTACCTTAAACACGCGTCCATAGCGTCGAGACTGTGTTGCCTGCTGTGCGAGTGACGTCATCGTAAGAATGCGCTAGGGTTGAACCTATTATGATTGTTGTAATAAACGAATGTTACGAATCAACCATGTTTTAATACGGTTTTATTAGGTCGACATGTATGTAACTAACAATTTAATGGAATGTAAAGAAAAAAAAATGGTTTAAAAAACCCTAGAAAAACCACGCTTATATAAATGCACGTAAAAACCAAAAATAAATTATGAATCCCAGTAGGTAGGTATATCTATATATTTATATTGTTTTTTTTTATTCCTACCCATAACTAAAATATCAAAGAAATCTAAAATTAACTGACATTACCTTTAGCGTAAGTACCGGCTATTAACCTATACCATCCGGCCATCCTACCTTACTATGTTACACACACATACATACAGGGTGTGGCGTAAATAGTGGTCCAACCGTCAGGGTGTGATAGAAAAGGTGCCCCACTATAACATACTACAATACCATCCAAATTTACCCAAGGGTCTCAGAAAAAAATAACTTTTTTTGAAAAATCGTCCCTTTTTTGTAAAGTTGCCTGTAGATTATAGGAAAACAGCTATTTCTGATTTCTGTTTTTCTCTCTCTTTAAGCTAAATACATAAGCTATCAAAAAATAATATTGTTAATAAAATTCCACAACAAACGTTTGAAATAAATATAAGTTCATCTCAATTTTCTCTCTAATTTTCAGGTATCATGAAAATTGTTCAACGTTTTTTATAAAAAATATGTACTACACTGATGCTATCCAAACGTTTAAAAATATGCTTATGTAATATTGATTTCAAAATGATACCATGAAAGGATTTCGCATAAACAGAAACTAGTAATTTTTACTGTTAGGCGTAAAACAGACGACGGGGCGGGCCGGGCCGGTCAATTTCGCCGCGAACGATAGCGCTAAAGGAATCCTATACTACCAACGCACACGAAGGGCAAAAAGACCGCGCCGCCGCTGTCCGCCGGGCACTGTGGCGGCGCGGCATGTCCGTGGCTCGCCGCCATGAATCACACAAACCAGTTTGTATGAAGTAACGCAGACGGGGCGGCGCGGGGCGGCGCGGGCCGGCCAGGCTCAGTCCTCGCCGCACGTTTTCTAGTGATGGACGCCTTCGACGTCGAAAATTTAATTTCTCAAGTCGAAAAAAGATCGCCGATTTATAATACGGCATTAAAAGAATATCACGATGTAAATGAAAAGATGAAGCTATGGAACCAAATATGCCAGGCAATATATACGCCTGCAGTATGGGATGAGTTGTCATCGAGTACCCAGTACTCCCTATTAGTCTATTTTATTTTTAGGACATGTGTGGGGGGTCAATAGAAGCTTAACCTCAAGTTTGTGGGGTTGTCACCCTTGTCCCCCGGCCGCAATCTTAAAAAGGGGTGAAAACACTTTTTCCTCAATATCTCGGAAACTATGAGTCTTACAAAAAAATTGTGAAAACTTAATTTGTAGCAAATTGTTTTGCCTACAAATATGTCAAACAAATTTTTGTCCTAAATTAAAAATTATAAACAAAAAATTGAAAATAAAATTATAAAAATTTTCTTTTTTGCTCTGTGGCATTTTTTTTTAAATTTCTCTTTAAAGATCATCTACAAGATTAGTCTGAGGTATTATTTTTGTAAAATGTATAAAAAAAGTTAAAGAGCAAAAAAGAATTTTTTTATAAAAAAATTCAAAATTTTTTGTTAACACACACAGGTTACACATTTGTAGGCAACACAATATGCTACAAATTATGCTTATACAATTTTTTTGTAAGACTCATAGTTTCCGAAATGTTGCGAAAAAAGTGTTTTTTTCCCCACTCTTTTCAAGATGGCGGCCGGGGGACAAGGGTGGCGACCCCACAAACTTGAGGTTAAGCTTCTATTGACCCCCCACATATGTCCCGAAAATAAAATTGCGTCCTCTAATAAATGCAAAGCTCATGTAACATTTCAATGGACTAAATTACGATTGCGTCTCTTTCTTTTTTTGTACATTAAATAAGCAACTACTCGAATTCTCTGGGTATCCATTTTCACTGACGCGCTCTTCACTAAAACGAACGTAGTGAACTAACTGCCCGCCCGTCGCCGTCGTGTGCGTTGCGTTCGCGGGGCGGGCAGTCGCGGGCATCGGCGGACAGACGCGGTCTTTATTACATCGCGGGCAAAAAGCCCGGCCCGCCCCGTCGCCTGTCTAGCGCCTTAAAGTTCAAAACGGGTTAAGAAAAATGACCAAAATCAACTTACATACATCACACTTATAACGTTTTTTTCATAGTAATAGTTCATAGTCGACATTATTATTATTTATTTAAAATCTTATAACCTAGATAGCGCCCGCGGCTCCACCCGCGTGGGATTTTGTAACTATTCTCGCTTTTATTTATTTTCTATCTGAAATTCTCTCTCCTTAATTTACGATTTACATTCTTATCACCTACCTACTTATGTTCAAATAAATAAATTATGAAAACATTGATAAGATTTAAAATATTAGGTACTCGGCTTTCTTCGTCTCTCGGCAATTTAAAAAACGACAAATTTTATTGTGTTTTTGTACTATTGCACCCATCCACTGCACAATAATTACGTGGTTTCGGCATTTAGAAGCGTAAGCGCGGGAAACGTGCGATGTGGTGCGATGCGAGTGCTCAGTCGGGCGTCCGGCAGCCCTCTGCCAGTTGTATCCCCAGGGAGATGCCGAGCGGTAGGTACATAGAGCGCGTTTTTGAGCGAGTGACGGAGGCCTGCCGCGGCTCCGCCCGCGTGGAATGTTGTTCCCGGTCACTTAGGTTAGGGGTATGAAAAATAGATGTTGGCCGATTCTCAGACCTACTCAATATGCTCACAAAATTTCATGAGAATCGGTCAAGCCGTTTCGGAGGAGTATGGCAACGAAAACTGTGACACGAGAATTTTATATATTAGATAGAAGCATTATAGAACTATGTATAGATAGAGAAGACAGACAGTAAAGAATATCGGTATACCAGCTCCTTAGAGTATGTTTTATACTCTTTACTACTTTTGTTTTACGTGAGGGAAAATCCTCACGGATGTTATGCCGGACTCCTACCGAAAAAACCTCACGTTTCCTGCTAACAGCCTACGGTTAGTAGCCCGAGTAAGCGGAAGCCCTCAGTAGGATACCCCAGGACTCCTTCTCTAACCTTCTATGTACAACCGCCTCTTAAAAATAATTATATAAAAATGATGAAAATAATGATGTATTAGTCCCTACGTATAATCACGCCTTAACGCCGAAGGGGCAGGCAGGTAAGAGGCCTATTCTGTTCCCACATTTTACCAGTTGTTTTTTTAGCGTATCATATTTTGAGCAATTTCCCATTAAGTAGTATGTGATTGTACTACAACTGACCAAATACGGAAATCAGTTGAAATTGATAAACTGACGAGATTCATACACTGACCAGATAAGCCAACTAACGAATTAAAGAAAGTGACGAATTAAGGATATTAGTGAAATTGACTAATTTCAAAAGTGACCAGTTGGCGAAAGTGACGAATTAACAAATCTGTCGAGTAGATAGCTAACTCCTACTAGCGATCACCTATTTATTATTCCATAATTGACAAACTTTTCCAGCTTTTTCATAAAACGTGGGACGGACTTTAACTCTTTTTGAGACCCTTCTATATTCGTAGTTCGCTATGCTAAAGCTGTTCCCACTTTCTGTCACAATCACTTGCGTGCGTTTCCGTACTTTGGAAGGCACGTTATGCGTGTTAGTGCTAGTAGCCAGTAAGCCCAATACCGTGAAAATTGCTTAGCCAAGTTGAATTTCATCTACAAACTGCGCCTGTCTATTTTCACATGGCAATCGCAACGAGTTAAAGTCCGTCCCACGTTTTATGAAAAAGCTGGAAAAGTTTGTCAATTATGGAATAATAAATAGGTGATCGCTAGTAGGTAGTTGATGTACTTTCCATGGTGCTTTGAGAAATTCACGCACCTATCCTTTTTAATACTTACTTTTTTTAAAGTAAAACTTCTTTAGGCACGACTAGGGGTAACTCAGATTTTTATTCTGACGAAAGTAACGCTTTTTAAATTTTAATAGCGGAAACGTTTCTATTCAAAATAGGAATGAATGATATTATATAATATTTGATGCCGTCAATGGCAAAGAAGTTTTACTTCAATCGCGCGTAAAGGTTACACGCACACATATTTTTTTTCGTGTGGAAATCCTTCAGGAAAACCACACGTGCCCCACCCACCACTGTCTATGGCCAGAAACCCTCGGAAGGATGACCCAGGATCGTTTCTTTTTTTTTATTTTTTTTTATATTCAGCTCGCCAAATTGACGTCGCCACCAGCCTGATGGTAAGAAAGCGGTGGCGCATCTAGCGATTGGGGGCCACTTCTTACAGTGGTCCTCAAGTTGGCGGCCCTGTGATGTGCCTCTTCACGCTCCTCTTGAAGAACCCGGGATTGTAAGATGAGGGAAAGACGTGTGTAGGCAGGTCGTTCCATGTTTTTATAGCTCGACAGAGGAATGATCTTTTGAAACGCTCGGTTCTGGCGAAGATTCTCTCCACTGTGTATGAGTGGCATCTCTGCCCGGCACGCGTTGTTCGGGATCGGAAAGGAGATGGTGGGATCAGGTTGAAGAGCTCTTCAGAACATTCGCCGTGATACATTCGATAGAAGGCAGCCAAGGACGCTATGGTTCTTCGCTGCGACAAAGGTTCGAGGCCTCCCGTCACCTCAGGACAACCAATTATTCGGATAGCACGTCTCTGCATAGCGTCAAGCGCGTCTAACAAGTACCTCGCGGAGTCATCCCAAAGGTGAGAACAGTACTCGACGCAGGGACGAATCTGCGTCTTGTACAGTAAACATCTCTGATGTGGCGTGAAATACCGTCTCACCTTATTCAGGATTCCCAGTTTCCGCGAGGCCAGACCAATACAGCTCTCTATGTAGTTTTTGTGATTGAGCTCACGCCGGACGTCTATACCGAGGATCTCCAGGTTGTCCAGCAGGGCGGGTTCATGGTCTGACCTGTCCGGTATGCGCGTAATCCCGCGTACCACCTGGGTCAGACCATGGGAGAGTGCGAACGCGTGGGTGGCCCGTCCCGCAGGATCTGTCTTGAGGGACCCCAACCACTCAATGTGGTGACCATTAAAGTCCCCCAGAAAAACCAACTCGGCGTTCGGGAACCTTACCTGCGCGTCATCAGCCCCCTCGCTGAGGTGCTGATACAGCCTCATCATCTCAGCTGTCCCTGTGTGGGATCGATAGACACACACGTAGATCTGACTCATGGAGCCGTGATCTACGTGCAGCCAAAGGACGGAGAGGGAAGGGTCCTCAAGGCAGCGCAGCCGGCGACAGCAAACATCCGCCCTAACGAACGCGCACACCCCGGCTTTTTCTCGAAATAGTTCCTCGATGATATAGTTTCTAAAACTTACCTGTTATAAACGTGAAAGCTTGACTTGTACACACTAACGTATAAAGAATTTTCAACGGCCAAGTCACACAACATTAACTATAATAATAAAGAAATCGCAGTAAGGAACCTTAGACTTGGCACGACTTTGTCTAGATCTCATTACTTTTTAGTGATATCAAGCAGCTCCATCGAGACTTGGCTAGGTTTTACAGAATGTTTTTGGTGGGATTTCACTTCTTTTTGTAGAAACATGGGCATGTTGATTTATTTTATTAGATTTTCTTATTAGACGCAGTTTTTTTTCTTTTTAGGAGTAGTTTTTTTGTTATTTCAGACCTTTCTTTTCTTTTTTTCCGGTTCTAATTCTTGTACAGTAGCAACAGTTTTTCGTATTGCCCAGTCGCGTTCATGCCATTATATTTTGACCAAATTTTGAGCGAAATTAATATTTTAGTGTAATTTGTTTATTTAATCGGTGTAATTTTCGAGTAGAATAAAGATAATCATTCGACTATTTCTTCTTGTAAACTTGTAAGTATAAGTATAAAAGCCAGTCTAGTCTTATCCAGAGTTTTCCTTTAATTTTATTTATTTGTAGATATTAAAAGCAGAAGGGGAGGCATTCGCCCAGCAGTGGGTTGCTATAGGCTAGATTAAATTAGAAGATGTGTCCGATGTCGATTTTTTATGTCCCAATAGTAGAAGGGGACATTATCATATCTCTTATACAGCTGAGACCAGCTGAAGGTTCTTCATCAGATACTTCAGACCTTCTATTTTTGACATCAAATAAAGCGGCCCACCAAGTTGAATATTATTTGAAGAGGCGGTATGTCGATCTCTAATAGTTTGGTTGGGCTCTTGTGTTTTCTAATCAGGGTCACCAGGTACTCCAGATCTTCGATTATCCTAGTTTTTATAGTTTTCCCTTCATGTGGTCATTAAACCCTAACTTTGTACCAAATTTCAGTTCTCTGAGTTTATGGGAAGTACTAGTTCTATTTTGATGATCATGAGTGAATGAGTGTCATAAATGCGAAACTTTGCTTTCGCTTAACTCCGAAACTAAATGACCTACAGACTTGAAATTTTGGATTTTAAGTATGTGATTATAGCTTACTGGATGACAAAAATTTCTGCGTTCTGGTCTTATCCAGAGGTTCTCAAATAGGGGCCTGAAAATGCGGCGAAATGGTTCCTGTAAAGGATGGTACAGCAGTGTTTGCTTCGCGCTCGACTTGGCTTGGCAAATTACCTCTGACTGACAGCTTGTACTGACAGCTTGTCGATCATTTCCTGTGTGTTGGCATAGCAGTGAAGTCCCCCTATGAGTGCCAGCCTACGACATTTTACCGATTATAGTGGAAATTATAACATCTTACCGTTAGCACGAAGAGTTTTGTTTTTCACGTCATAATGTATTTAACTTTACTAAAACAGTGCTCTTATAACTATACGATTGGATTTGAGATTTATCTATATATTTTTTTATGAATATCGGAAAAGAAACATTCACTACCATCACCAACGGAGGTGAAGTTGCTGCTTGCACAACGTTCCACATCTCAAATTAATGGTCACATCCGAAAAAAACGATAGCAAAAGAAGAAAGTAAGTTTCGACTAAAAGTTAGATTACATGGGAGAAACAAAAACTTATTGGGGTAACCAGGGCCTGATTTAGGGTTCCGCCCGCCCTAAGCAAGCTATGAATATGCGCCCCCAGCTGTAACTAATTAAATTACAAGTAGGTACCTACAAAAGAGAGTTTACTAAGCTGAAGGATCAGATCGGCAGATTAGGTACCTATGTAGGAACATAGGTACCTAATCTGCCGATTCTGGGACTGTTGTAATGACCCAAACATGGTTTATTTATCCTGCAATTTACTAAGGAGTTGGGTATCCCGACTCTGCAGGTGTTGCTCAACTCGTGGGTCGAATACTGCGGTTCGGTCTGAGTTTCTTGAACAAATCCGAGGCTCTGTTCTTTCACGGACCTCAGTAAGACACATAGGGAGCGTTAGCATTGCGACGAACCTCTCGATGAAGTTTCTGGGGCTCATACTCGGTAGCCGATGGAACTTCGGAAACCATTTATGAAGTTTGTATCCAAAACACAAAGGGGGCTGGGCAAATAATTGCACTCCCGCGGCTATTGTCCAACATAAGGGGACCCAACACTCCCTGCAGAAGACTGTACCTCGGAATCATGCGGAGTATGGCCCTATTCGGCGCTCCCATTTAGTCAGAGACCCTATCGATAGCAACTGGGCTAGATTACATGGCCGTTAGCATTATAAGAGAGTATCGCATACAATATCTCCGTTGAGTCGGCATGTTTCCTGGAAGCGAGGGCCTTCGCACCATTGTTCAAATGACGCAAGGATGCGCTGGAGCAGAGCCAAAGGTCTGCACCCCGTGAGAACTCAAGGCTCAGCGGTCCCAGCTCCGCCTGGAACTTGGGGAGACATAAGTTTTTACCTGAGCAACTAAGGTAGGGAAACACCATAATCGGGTGATCAGACGGACGAGTCGGGAGAGGCGTCAGGTTCTCGTGGTAAGTCTGGAGGTGCATTTTCCGCGCTGGAGACAATGGTGCGAGCCATGATCATCAGCGGGAGTTAGTGAGTTAGAGTCTTTCTGCGAGCAGCCCATTCTCGCAGAAGAGGCGGCAGGAAGGAAGTGGTAGATGACTTTCCCACCCGAGCTTCGCAGTCTGCGGCGAGGGCGCCGTAGACTTGTCTGCGCCCAAGACCGGGGCCATAACCCGGGGCCTGAGGAAGAAGGGTTTTTGCTCGTCGTCCTTACATAAACAGGCCCAAGATGAAAAAGCCGGCCCAAAAGCCACCCTGAATGTACGGCCAGTCCAACGCTGGCAGTGCACATGTTGAGCACTCCGCCAGTGCATGAAGTGCTTATAATCGCTGCAGTCACCGCAGTGCTAGCACTCGGTTGTTGACTTCAGCTGTGTGCGCCGCAGATACTTACTGATGCACTCGTGTTCGGTAAGTATCAGTGGCATTCGGTAGATGAGGCTGCCATGGTGTCTTTCCAGTCACTCATCACGGACCGGTTTCACCGCCTCAACAGTGCCGTCTTACCCTTGGTTCCAGGGTGCCTTGACGGCCTTGAACGCGACACGGGTGGAGCTGTCGTACTTTCTCTTAATTCCTACGCCCATCTGCCACGCTGCCCGACTGACGGGCGCAGGAATTTGGTTTTTAATGCACTTAGGTATTTTTGATTTCACTAAATTACCAAATATTATTATGTAGGTACTTCACTATAATGGTGTTCTCAAATTTAACTAAGTAACAATTTTAAACATGTTGTTAGGAGTTGTTCATTCTGTTAAGAATTGGTAGATGTTTTGTATGCTCCCACACTGATGAAATTTTGTTGAAAATTTGTTATAAACATTATCTTACATGAAAACATTTTATAATGTTGGGATAGAATGTTCGATAATTTTTACCAAAGTTACCATAAGTGATCCATTTTCACTAATGTTGTTTCGATTATTTAAAAAAAAAATGTGGGAGCACTGTACTTAATTCACACACAGCTCAGCGCCGAGCCCGAGACGCCAGGCGCCCTCTTGGTCCTGGCGCCCTAAGCTTCAGCTTAGTTAGCTTATGGGTAAATCAGGCCCTGGGGGTAACACAGCAATCAAGATAGACAACCTAAGTGCTAGAGGTAATATATCTCTGAACGGACTATAGTAGGTAGGTATATAGCGAAAAGCCGACAAAGTGCCTGTACGTAGCCTCCATCATAAATGCGAAATCAAATCTGTCTGTCTGTTACGCTTTCACACCTACAAACCGCTTAATTGATTAAGATGAAATTTCGTATAGAGATAGTTTGAGTCCCTGGGAAGGATATTACGCTTTTTAACCGACTATGGAAAAAGTGGGTAATGATACGCGATAACGACTTATACGTGGAAGAAGCCGCGGGGAACAGCCGCACGCACTGCTTCTCGCGCTTCCGCGAATATAGCCATACGCTCCCCCGCGATGTGACCTCATCACTCTTAACATATTGATCTAATGCTTTATGACCTGTGCTAAAAAACCGACGCGCGACTTTTAGACGTATGATGGATGGCTGTCATTCATAAGGATGTATGTAGATAAATAAATAAATAAATAAAAAAATAAATAAAATAATATCCCATTCCCCTCACTTCTCGAAGGGTGTGTGGCCGTAATAGCGACATACGACATCTGCCGAGGAATGAAGTAAACAAAAACGAAAGCGTCAACCACACGGTCTCTAAGAAGCGAGAGCTTCAACAGTTGGTTCGCGTCCAACATATAGATGGCGTTGACATAAAGTTCAAGAGCAATTCTTAATTGTACCTGCAAGACTCCATAGTATTGTATTCTCTTTGCAAGACTCATACCAGTACGTAGTAACTATTTAGTAATCTGTGCTCATACGAGCATGAAGCTATAGATAAACATATTTATCTATAGCTATATATTTATCTATATCTATAGCTTCATGCATACGAGTCTTCAGCAAGTGATTCAAATAGATACACAAATTGACACTTATTTTTATCAAGCTTTAAAATATGCATAGGTACTTACATACTTGTGAATGGGTTACCTACTTTAACCCATTCACAAGTATCTGGAAAGGACATTTCGAGAAAAGGACATTTTGGGAAAAGGACATTTTGAGAAAGGACATTATGAGATAAAGCACAAACCCCACAGCAAATCTCAGGCACTGGTAGGTATATTGATTATTTATTACGATCTATGTACATATTCTCTGCTTTAAAATAAAATATGGTAACCAAAAATTGCACATAGACTGGACCAGGCTTCGCAGTACATTTTTTCGATGTAACGAAACAGCTTAGTACCAAGATGTCGAAGGAACAAAGCTTCGCAGTAAAATCGTTCGCAGTAGGGTTTTTCGATGTAACGAACCATCGCAGTAACAAGACATGGACTTAACGATGCGTCGCAGTATGGTGATGTCGGTGAAAGGTTTTCGAAGTACCAAAATTCGATGATACGGCTTTCGCACTATAGTGGTGATACGCTTGTAAATGGATGAATCCATTTAAAATTTTGTAAAACCGAAGCGCATTCGTTGCCCTGACTCAGTCAGTGTTTCATAAGTTCTAAAATCTCAACGATCACTGCAGTAAGTAACATTCGCTATGACCGGTCTATGGATGGGTGACCACTTTGTGACATTTATTTGCAAGTGTCTCCGTGTTTCGGAAGGCATGATATGTCGTTGGTCCCGGTTGTCAGTAACATGAGCATGACAGTAAGCCCCTTTTCACATGTACCGGTTGCCGGGTATCCGGCAGCGAGTGTATGGCATTGCCGGGCAAATTACGCCGGTACGTGGCCACACACTTCGGCCGCCGGGTACCCGGCAACCGCAAGTTGTGAAAAGGGGCTAAAGAAATTTTTAAGCCGCCCCCATTGCCTTCGGACATTATGGGCGGCTTTTTAAATGGTTTAGTAGTGCCATGGATGAACAAAGTACCTACTCAACAACGACGATAAAATATCCATCATGTTTTAGGGGAGGCCCCTTAAATAATTTTTGATTTCAGTGTTTGTTGCTATAGCGGCAACAGATATACATCATCTGTGATAATTTCAGCTACTCTATCAAGGTTCATGAGATACATCCTCGCGGCACGGAGGCGCCGGCGGACAGCTGGAGCCGGCGAAGTTGTGTCATGTCATGAATAAAGTCCCATTTTTACCTTTGGAACCCACAACACAATCGGTTTGAAGCTCTAGCCTTTGCGAACCACCGCATACAAAAATATTCTGCCAGTTTTCATACAAGTGAAGGGGGAAACACAAAGACATATAAAATTTCATTGCATTTAAAAATGTATTAATCGACAAACGCGTAATGGCTGTTGTGTGTTAATTGTTATTGTACAGTCAACTATAACGTAATGTACTAGTTTAATCATATAAAATGATGTACTGATGTACAGGCTTTTCATAAAGCCAAAAGACCAAATGGTCATGTGCAATGGCAGAAAACAATGCTTAAGTAAGGCGCATCCTGTGGTTAGATGATCTAAGGTTTGAAGTGTCAAATCATACTTGTACATACGTACATATTATTTGCCCACATTTTTTAGAATTTGTTTCACGTAGTATGGTTGCCGTGTTGAGATAGACAGGAGCAGGTTGTGTGACTGCCTGCTGTTAAAATTTTTCAAGCCGCCTAATAATGTTTTTAACTTCTCTTAAAGACTGTCATTTTACTGGCCACTGGGACCAACGGCTTAACATGCCTTCCCAAGCACGCAAACGCTCAAATAAATGTCACAAAGTGGTCACATAGACGGTCACCCATCCAAGGACTGGCCATAGTGAAAGTTGCTTACTGCAGTGTTCGTAAACAGAACACTGAGCCAACGGGGCCACGAGCTCTTCTTTTATTGTGGATGATCGTCTTCATGTTAACTTTAATTTCTCTATTTGCATCGGGGGTTGAAACAACCCTGCTGTGGTAAACTAAAAATGACAATTATGCTTCTCATTGATTTTTTAAATTTAATTGTATTATTTATTTTTACATAATACTAGTAGGTATTTTCATAACAGTATATTTATTTATTTTATTTATTTATTAGTTTATGTACACACAAATTACAATAAAAGAGAAAACATAATAAAGTAAACAGCAAAACAGTTAGTATTGACATAAATATATTAAAAATACATCCACCTTATTGAAACAAAAACCGGCCAAGTGCGAGTCGGACTTGCGCACAGAAGTAGTAACAAAACACAGCAAAAAAATCACGTTTTTATTGTATGGGAGCCCACCTTTTTTATGATTTTAGTATTAGTTGTGCCCTCCCAACCCATGGTACACCTCATTGGTTCACCTGGGTGGACCACGACCAATTATTTTTTTCCGTGGTACACCTTGGTCCACCTAGGTGTACTACAGGCAGAATTATTTACCCTTGATCCACCTTGATAATGACGTTCTATTCTAAACAAACCTCTTTTGTCAATCACCACTTTATTCTAATCTTAAGTAGGGACGTAGGTACTTACCTACCTTTTCCGTGGTACACCTTAAGGAATTAAGGAATTCTTTGACGCCTGATAGTCCTCATATACCTAATTATTAATTTTATTTTTATGTAGCTTAATTTAGTTTAATTAGAATTTAGTTTATTTTATTTCTTTAAGTGTTAAACATTTTATCCTAAATGATAAAGGCGTTTAATTTCAAATTAAGTACCTACTTACCGTCTAAGTAGACGCAGGTGAACCACGACCAACATAATTTATTTAAAAAAATATACGTTTGATTAACGTGTACCACGGAAAAAAATAATTGGTCGTGGTCCACCCAGGTGAACCAATGAGGTGTACCATGGGTTGGGAGGGTAGTTGTGGTAGTGGCAACAGAAAAACATCATCTGTTAAAATTTCAGCTTTCTAGTTATCACGGTTCCCGAGATACAGCCTCGCGACGGAAGGACAGACAGACACACAGACGGACGGCGAAAACACGTGAATAATGTCCCGTTTTTACCCTTTGGGTACGGAACACTTAAACATAAAATATTGATTAACTCCGCACATTTACTATGAAATCCCAATTATGCCTGCACTATATTACCTATCTGTTTTTACAAAAAGTAGGTCCTTACAAAAAAAAAGGAATTGTACGCGTAAATGCCTTTTTGTCTGATTTATCTGTCAGATTACATGGATAATCTGTTGGGAGTCCTAGGACATCCTTCCGAGGGCTTACTCGGGGCTCCCAACCATAGGCTATTGGCCGTTACGAGAGGTTTTTTAGTTGGTAGGGTCGGGCATAGCATCCACGAATGATTTTCCCTCACATTAAAAAAAAAAATTATATGGATAATGGTCTCAAGCCCAGGAATTGCTTCATCCAAACCAAATAGTTGTCTCTGGAAAATGACCAGTAACACTGCCAGTGAGAGGTTGTTGGTCATTTTCCAGCAGCTGGTGTGGATAGAGCAAGGACCTCTTTACCTTCATTCAAAACAGTCATCTGGGCAAAAGTGTGATGCTGTTATCATATTATTATACTCAGTATTGCCTATTCCAAGCAACCAACTCTTAACTTGATATGCTGTGTCTGCAGCATATTGAGTTAAGAGTTGGTTGCAGTTATAGAGCAAAATGAGAGCAATTGATTCATAGAAAAAAGTAAATACCCCTATTTTCTAAGATACAATGTTGAAAAAGTAAGGCATTGATATGTTGTGATATCCCATTCAGTATTGCCTATTACATGCAATTTTTTTATTTACATTTAGAATTCTGTAATGGATGCTATGCTGGACTCTTTCCGACTACTATTCTTACTACTCTCACAGTCAGAAGCCATGGGTAATTTCGAGAGCCCCAGGTATAAATACCTACAATTATTTTTACCTGAAATAACTTCTAGAGAAAGTTACTCCCTTTTAAACTTCTTCATAGTTTTTTTTCCCAGAAAAAGATATTTCTAAATCAGTAATTCTTTATGCTTTAAAATAGTATTATTGTAATCAGTAGTTAGTATGTAGTTAGGCAGCAAATATCTTTGTTTAGCTTACTTTGAATCACATAGCATTGTGTCAAAATGTCAGAGAACATTTATTCATATTTCATGTTAGGAATTTTCTTCTTTAATTTTGGAATTACTCAGTTGAACACTTTCAACTTGTTTCTCTACAAGCATTGTACACCTGTGGCTCTTACTCATATGCTTACTCAGAGCACATTTACTATGAAACATTCTATCACACTGTGGACATGGAATATTCCTATTAAAATGACGTCTTTGGTGTACCGCTAGTGTCTCAGCACAATCACTAAAGTGCCCACAGACGGAACAAGATAAATTAGTACTGGTGTGCTTAGCTTTATGTTTCTTCAGCGCATATCTAGTGCGCACTTTATAATCACACAAATCACATTTGAAATTTCTAGTTTTGTTGTGGACGTTTTTCCTGTGATTTATCACTTCGCCGTACGTGTAAAATGCAGCAGCACATATTTCACAAGAAAATGTTTTGACATCGCCATGTCGTAACATGTGTGTTTCTAAAGATTTCTTAGTTTTCAATGTTTTGTTACAAATTTTACATTCTACGCCAACATCTCTATGTGAACGCATATGCAGGTAGTAATTGTTTCGTCCCCTTAACACTTTCCCACAGAGATGACATGATGTATCAATTTTAAAGTCTTTATGTCTAGTTTCTCGATGAGCTTGAAGAGAAGAGTGCTGTGTGAAGGTTTTCAAACAGTCTTTACACTGATGTCGTCTCTCTCCAGTATGTATAACTGAATGTGTATCTATAGCTTCGATACTCTTTGTTTTATAATTACATTCTTTACAACAAAATATTCTTGACTTTCCTTCACCCTCAATGCGACATTTGGAAGCGGCTTCACAAGTCCTTCTACCTCTTTTCTTGTGGGAATCGAACGCTTTAAAGGATTTGAATGTTCTTTTACAACAGTGACATATTAATTTCTGAGGCAGATGAACCTTTTTCCAGTGTACACGAATCTTGCATTTGCTCTTGAAACTTTCTCCACAATCGTCACAGATCAATTTAAGATCTATAGCCTTACTCTTTTTTACAGGAGGCAATACTACATCTTCCTCATAGTCATCGTCTTTGATATTTTCAAGAATTTCAGTATTCAAACACTCTTCGTTATCGAAACTATCATCCACTTCTGCTTTCACTAACTCGTTTTTTACTGGAACTTCAGCATATTTTGAATTCTCTTCAATTTCTTGTTGTGCCAGTAGAGCTTTTAATAAAATTGTGTTTGAAGCTTCACATTTTACTTTGAATTGTATAGCAGTTTCGAGTTGCAGTAAACAGTCAGGGCAAATCGTATGAGGAAGTTGATCCCCCTCTTTTATTTGAACATTAGCTATTGAGTTCACTTTTTCTGATATCAAACATCCATTGTAAGTCTCGAATAACGAGAGACATTTAGTCGAATCTGTTAGATTGCCTCGCAAACAAATCCGACAATTAATAAATTTCTGGGAGTTATCCATTATTTATGATTAAAATACATCTTTTTTCCATACGTAGAACAAAATAAACGGGAACGGGATGTTTTTTTTTTTTTTTTTTTTTTTTTTTTTTTTTTTTTTTTTTTTTAATGGCTTTTTGCTTTGCAGTTGGCCACAAACAAGTTAGGGAAACCAATAATCAATATTAATAATCGGAATAATTTGGAAGGAAAAGGATTGTATAGGATGGGCTACAATATTACTTACTATATCTACATTTTAATCATATTTAATTCTATGAAGGAAGCTAGTACATTATATACATCAAGATTACTTAAATATAATAAACATTGGATAGATGTAGGAAAAGGTACATGGATCTTAGACAAATTTAGGAAGAATTCGGAACGATCATGTAACAAACAGGAGAAGAAAATATGATTTACATCACCATATTCTCCACAAGGGCAAAGTGGGCTGTCGACAATACGAAATTTATACAAATTGGCAGGAGTGCAAACATGTCCTAGTCTTAGTCTACAAATGACGGTAGTAGTCCATTTGTTGTAATGTGTTTTAGCAAACCATGGTTTTGCTGGTATAGTTGGTTGGATGGAACGAAAGAATTTCCCCTTATTTTCGTCAGCTATCCAGGTTTGGTGCCAAGTGTCAAATAAGAAGGATCTAGGTAAAGACATCAAGTCATGCCAGTAATTTGCATACGGAAAGATGTCTCCATCTACGATTGCTTCTTTGGCGAGTTGGTCAGCCTTTTCGTTACCGAAAATACCGGCATGACTTGGTATCCAGCTGAAAATTACATTATATCCTAGAGAGGTACATTGAGTTAACATTTGGCGTATTTCAAAAATGATTGGAGTTTGGATATGAGATTTAAAGGGAGAGCGAGATAGAGCTTGTAAAGCACTCAATGAGTCACTGAACACAATCGACTCTCGTAGTTTAAAAATAATAATATATTCAATAGCTTTTAATATGCCCATGCATTCACCGGTGTAGACAGAAGATTCAGGTGGTATTTTAATTTTTTGAGTAATACGGTATTGTGAATGGTAGACTCCCACCCCCACGCAGCTTCTGTTGGAATATTTAGATGCGTCTGTGAATATTTGATGCCAATGTTTCCAATCTTTATCCATAATTTCCTTAAAGTTTGTGTTCTGATTATTGCTTTGTTTGATGCCTAAAATATTAAAATGTATCTGCGGTTGGATAACAAGAGAGGTGTATGAATGTTTATACAATGGTAAACGATCCCATTGATGCGTTTTTGCTTCAAGACTTTGAAATTTTTTAAGGCTTTTTATTAGACCAGGAGTTTCTTTATGTGTCCAATAATCAGAAACATCTATCATTTCCGAAAGTTGTTCTACTTTTTGAAGTAAGGGATGTTTTTTGAGTTGTGTGTTACGAAAAAAGAACCTATCACAAATGTACTGTCTTCGAAACTTAAGGGGGGGATCACAGCATTCAACCTGTAAACAGTTGATCGGGCTGGATTTCATACTGCCTGTAATAATTCGTAAGGCCTTTGATTGTATGTTATCTAATTTTTGCAAAGCGCCTACATTACATGGTTCTAATAAGAAGGTTCCATAATCCAGAACACTCCTTATCAAGGCATTATATATGAGTCTCATAGTAAAGGGGTGGGCACCCCATCGGACAGCGGAAAGACATCTTAAAATATTGAGGTTACGTTCACACCTTGCAGTGATATAATTACAGTGAGGTAGACCAGTGAGTTTCGAGTCTAAGATTAACCCTAAAAATTTTACCTGATCCTTAACTGGTAATGGTATATTTTTATAAAGAACAATAATGGGTGGTAGGACGCGTTTTCTACTAAACAGAACTACGGTGCTTTTTTGAGGTGATAAAGTTAGACCGTTCCCGTCAAGCCATATATTCAGAGCATTTAATGCTGTGGACAGAGACTGATTAAGGTCTGTTATGGAACACCCTGAGACATAAAGAAGTAAATCATCTGCGTATTGTGATACATTAACACTACTATATTTTCTAACATATGAATCTAAATCCGAGGAATATATATTATACAATAATGGGCTCAAAACAGAGCCTTGGGGTAAACCCTTCCATACTGTTCTACAAGTTTTGGTATTTACATCAGGTGAATACTGGAGAAATCTCTCAGATAACATATTTATAATAAAATTTGCTAAGAGCACGGGTACATTTAATTTTGCCAATTTTAATTTTAAAATACTTACGTTAACATTATCATACGCTGCGGTTATATCAAGAAATGCTGCTAAAACTGATTCATTATTCGTAAACGCTAACCTAATGTCTGTGATAAAAGTACCTAAACTGTCAAATGTAGATTTGCCTTTTCTAAAGCCGTGTTGACTATCCGATAGCAAGTTATTAAATTCTAAAAACCATTCTAGTCGGTTTTTCACTAGATGTTCAGCTATTTTAGCTAAAACAGAGGTCAGCGCTATTGGACGATATGATGTAGGGTCTGTTCTATCTTTATTTGGTTTTAGAAATAATAAAACATTTTGAGTCCTCCATGCCAAAGGGATATGACCTGAGATCATTATAGTATTTATGATTGAAAGGTAATATTTTTGGCTGTCGCTATTGAGTTGTGTGACGAAAGAGTAAGGGATGCTATCTTCCCCTGGGGCGGAATCTTTTAGGTTTGATAGTACGTTTCTTAACTCGATGAAGGTAAAAGGGGAATTTAAATCTTCAGAATTGTTAAATGGTATGCTTAGTGTGTAAGAAAGGCCTACATGATAGTCAGGAACAGATGGGGGAGCCAGTCTATCCATTATCTGCTCAACTAGGTCTGGGCTGTGTGCGTTCGCGCAGCGGAATGTTGTTGAATTTTAAGATTTTAATTATGCAGATATTTAGTGTATGACGTCGGATAATTGTGTATGGTAAAAAGAAAATTGTGTATGCAGCCATTGTGGAGAAATTCGCCAAAAACTGATTCCGCTGGGCGAACGTTGTCCTGGCGGAACTTTTTTAAATCCATGCACTTAGAAGAAAAAAAATGTGTCCAACAATTAGTGTGTATTTGTGTGTAATTGTGTATGTATGAATAAAATTTGTGTATGCATAAACTTCGGAGAAATTCAAGTTTCCGCTACGCGAACGTTTGGCCATTACCTAGTTTTCATATAAAGCGCTTACATAGAGAGCTGTAGATTTTTATATACGTTGTTTTGAATTTGTTTATATTTGTTTAAAAAACAGATTTAGAAAAAATTGTAGGGTTTAAAAGATAAAAATATAAATGTAAAATACGCTTATTAGGTCGTAGTTCGTAAAGTATACACTTTAGGGTCTAGATTTTCACGTTTATACAAACCTTGTAAGTGCCTGCAACATGTTGCCAAGTATCGATGATGTTCCGTTAGTAATTAAAGGGTTATAGGACAATTTACCATGAATAGATCACTGTTTATAAAGCAGTCAAATATCACGACGTTCTAAAGAAATTGCATTGTAAAATGTATTCCAATAATTAGTTTATTAATTCAACTACTCACATGCAAAATTTCGTCTCATTAAATTCTGTAATTAAAGAGAAACAACTAAAATACTGACAAAGCATCGAAAGCCTACTTAACCCGACCAAGTTCGAATGGCTACAAAAAAGCGGCCGTGCCATATATCTAAGTAACGCTCTTAACCTTCCAGTATAGCATTTATTATTATAGTACAGTTGCGTACACAAGCGTTAGGAAAAAATAAAACAATTGCATTTCGAGAATGAAAAATATTTTTTTAATAATAACGCCACCATCTACGATAAAAATAAATCTCCTATTAACAAGTACTTTTCAAATTAAACATCTGTGTACAAAAATATTTGCAATTACATATAATATTTAGTATTTATTATTTATTTCTCGCCACCTGTTACGTAGAAACCCAAAAATGGCGAAATGTGGGTGACACAGAAATATCACACCTCTGCCTACCCCTTCTGGGACAACAGCCGTGAGCATATGAATGAATGAATGAAAATACAGCTCTTTGGTACTAATCATGACAATCATTGGGCGCGCACCCCAGTAACGGCAGAACTTGGCATGCAACTCATGTGCGCGCACAGGCGCGTGTATTTTGAGCGTATCGGGAGCGCAGCTGAGGTGCTTTTCATGACTAGTCCCTTGTTTATAAAAACTTAACGTTAACAAACGCTTGCTAAACATACTCTGTCATTTGTTAGAGACAACAATAGACTTAAAATGTGTTTTAACTAAAATAGGTTTAATAAACGATTATGAACGATGAGGGTAAGGATAATATGTATTTCGAGCTTCAATAAAAATTTTAATCACTGATCACATATAAATTATATCGAAACAACAATTGTGTTATCACCTGTACCAATTCAAAACCGGTATTAGACTGTAAATTTTAGAATGTTACCTAAATATATTGCACGGCCGCTTTTTTGTAGCCATTCGAACTTAGTCGGGTTAAGTGGGCTTTCGATGCTTTGTCAGTATTTTAGTTGTTTCTCTTAAATTACTGAATTTAATGAGACGAAATTTTGCATGTGAGTAGTTGAATTAATAAACTAATTATTGGAATACATTTTACAATGCAATTTCTTTAGAACGTCGTGATATTTGACTGCTTTGTAAACAGTGATCTATTCATGGTAAATTGTCCTATAACCCTTTAATTACTAACGGAACATCATCGATACTTGGCAACATGTTGCAAGCACTTACAAGATTTGTATAAACGTGAAAATCTAGACCCTAAAGTGTATACTTTACGAACTACGACCTAATAAGCGCATTTTACATTTATATTTTTATCTTTTAAACCCTACAATTTTTTCTAAATCTGTTTTTTAAACAAATATGAACAAATTCAAAACAACGTATATAAAAATCTACAGCTCTCTATGTAAGCGCTTTATATGAAAACTAGGTAATGGCCAAACGTTCGCGTAGCGGAAACTTGAATTTCTCCGAAGTTTATGCATACACAAATTTTATTCATACATACACAATTATACACAAATACACACTAATTGTAGGACATATTTTTTTTCTTCTAAGTGCATGGATTTAAAAAAAGTTCCGCCAGGACAACGTTCGCCCAGCGGAATCAGTTTTTGGCGAATTTCTCCACAATGGCTGCATACACAATTTTCTTTTTACCATACACAATTACCCGACGTCATACACTAAATATCTGCATTATTAAAATCTTAAAATTCATCAACATTCCGCTGCGCGAACGCACACGTCTGGGCTAATGGTTTGATTTGCATCATTATTGTAGCAGGATCTATACTTTCTAATATTTTGCCAGACAGTGGATGGACTAACATCTGGACTCAAGGATGAGCAGAAGCTTTTCCAGCCATCAGTTTTTTTGTTTCTGAGAAATGCTTGTGTTTCCTTAGCTACTTGTAAATAGTTATTGTAGTTTTCTTTAGTCATGGAAACACAATATTGCCTCTCTGCCTCTTTTCTTTTCTTGATTGCTACTGTGCATTCTTCATCCCACCACGGTGGAGATGGTATTTTATTAGGGCCTAAAGATTTTAATGGGAACACCTCATCAGCTGCTTGAACTAGCAATTTTGCAAATAGGTCACAACTTGTTAAAATATTTGCGGATGAAATATCAGGTAACTCTGATATCTTTTGCTCCACTGTGGATTTATATAAGTCCCAGTTTGCATTGTGTAATTTATGTTTTATGCGTGGATTTTTGTTCTGTTTCAGAGGTTTACGGAATGGTAAAGTAATTATGATTACAAAATGATCACTACCATGAGTTGATTCTGTAGTGTTCCATTCTAAGGAGGATGCAAGATCAGGGGTGCAGATAGTTAGGTCTGGAGCTGTAGGAGGATCATCAAGACGAGTTGGAGAACCTGTATTTAATATACACAAATTTTGATCTTCAATTATTTCTAGTAGCTTATTTCCATAAAAGTTTGTCATAGGAGAGCCCCAAGACTGGTGATGTGAATTAAAATCACCAAAACAAATGAAAGGTTTAGGTAGAAAATTTAATAAACTATTGATTTCATTAAAAATATGTAGACTAGGACGAGAAAAATATGTACATACATAACAAATATTATTTACAGTAATAGCAATGACAGAAAGTTCATCACTATATGAAGGAAGGGAAAGGATAGAATAATTTACAGTGTTTCTAATGAGTATGGCAACTCCACCATATTCATCAGATCTGTCACTTCTCAAGCAAGAGAAGCCAGGAATTTTGAAAATGGAGTCCTGCTTTAGCCAGGTCTCCTGAAGGCAAATTACAAAGGGATCATATTTATTAATTATATGAATTAATTCATGTTTTTTGGGCACTGCACTGCGACAATTCCATTGAATTGCTACTGATCTGTGATCCATTATCATTAGATATTTTATAAAGAGTTTCAAGTATTATGGCAACGTTGGACGGTGAAATTGTGGTATTTGATTGTGATAGAAGTTGAAATAAAGTTTTAATCATATCAGCTGTATTATTATTATCATATTTATTATTCCTAAAAACAGGGCCAGGTGTAGATATGGGATCTTTTATAATTTCATTATGAGCAGCATGATCATAACCCTTAGAAAATCGTGGAATGGTTCTGGGTTTTAAAAAGACAGTTTTTTTGTAGGATGGGCTACTATTAATTGGTTTATTGTTATCATTATCAGATGTGTTATGCGTGGTTAAAAATGCTTCAGCATATGATTTTTTAGTGATGGGGGGATGTAACTTTATAGCCTCCATATAAGAAATACAGGTTTTACTCATAGTTTCTTTTATCCCTTTTTGCCTATCAAACTCCAAGCATTTCTTGGAGTTAGCTTGATGTGAGCCTTTACAGAGAACACACCATAGTTCATCTTCGTCTACATTGCATGTATCACCTGAATGTCCTCTACCACATTTATAACACCTAATTTCAGATCGACATTGGCTCTTAACGTGTCCATACCTACAGCAGTTGTAGCATTGTACAGTTGGGTAAATATACAAGTCCACGGATAGTGCTGTGTAACACATAAATACTCTTTTGGGGAGTACCTGTCCATCAAACGTTAATACTACAGTACCGGTGTTTTCAAAATTGTTAATATTATTTAAAGAAACTTTTCTACGGATTCGTCTAATTTTGACGTTTGGTCCACAACCAATAGGGACAGATAAGTTAGTAAGAACTTCCTCATCTGTCCAATCAGTTGGAACCCCTCTAATAACACCCATACGGGTAATATTATATGTTGGTATGAAAGCATTAAATTTTTCTAAGGTCAAGCACCTATTTGATATAAAGTTATTGGCATCAATATAGTTAACAAATGTAACACTGACTTTGTTACGTCCAATTCGTTTAAGACTACCATTCACAATCCCGTGGATATTATTCTTTTTAAGAAATCTACCAAACTCTACAGGATGTAAATATGTACGGCTATTTTCAGCTGTTTCTTTTTGTATATTTACAACAAATGGAGCTACATCAGTACTGTTGTAGTTAAGACGACCAATATTAGTACGTGTCGTGTTTTTGTTGTCCTGGTCTTGAAACAAAGGTTGAGATTGTGGGGTTTGTGGAATAGCATCTAATTCACATTTGCAATCTGTACTTCTTTGCATTATCGAACCCTCTTTCCATTTAGGCTTTTTTTTGTTGCAACTTATGCAAACTACTCGTGAGGCGAGTCGTTTGCGTTTTGTGTGATCAGGTTCCGTAGATAGAGAGCAGTCAGATGACTCTATTAAATTAAATGTTGTTGGACTTGGACTATTAATTTTGGCGCCAGACCCCCCACCGGGGTCGGCCGGCTCGTCCATGGGTGAAGGACGACAATTACATAAAATACAGAAAAAACTTACCCTAAATCAGTTGAAATACAAATCTATATATACAAACTACTAAAAATAACAAAAAGCTACTATTTTACACAATCCTTTTTACACAAATAGAAAATATATCAAATTATAATAAAAGACGCGTCCTCGTCGTTCAAAGTTTCCCGCTCTTTTTCCAACGGGATGTTTTGTTTCATTGTTTACCGTTTACCACATGACACTGACAGCCATGACAAACATTTTTTTTTAAATTAATTTGTACTGGCTTTGGTTACTTAGACCTAGACCATAATGCCAAACCTAGATTCCGTGTATGTCGAGTATGTCCAAACTCCAACAACGTTGGGCCAAAGACACTGTACAATACAAAGAGTACAGCAAGGAACTTCTAACTATAAGTTCCTTGGAGTACAGTAATTATACAGATGTATAATGTAAGGGAGAAGAGTATGCTTAAATGTGCATGTATGAAAAGTGCTGCCGCCGCCCGAATGTTGGATGAACTAAGCACGATAACAAAGTCCAATCAAAGATCAAGCAAGGAACTTATAGGTACTTCTAACTGTGGAATGCTTACGAAATCACAAAAACAAATTAAAATTGAACTTTATTTTCAACGACATTCGGTTTATATTGCATTACTTCATGTCAGAGGTAAAAAACGTTCCCGAGCAAGACAACGACTTAAGGGGATTCTTCTCTTTCTTGCAACGCAGTGTGTTGTAAGTGGTAATAAAAAGAAACAAACGGTAGTTTTTATGACCAGTAGTAGACCAGATCAGAGGTAACAGTTTTCATACGTGCTGGTCAATACGCGTTAATGTTTATTATAATAATTAATGTTTTACTTCAAAATTCTAATATTTCAATATTTCATACAAAATTGGTGTTACTTAAAATAAATTTATTTGAAAAATAATAACTATTGGTAGTAACTCATAAATTACGCATGGCAACTCTGAAGATTCATTGTGGTGCCAACACGGTACGTTCTAGATCGGACTTACTTTTAATAAAATAAATATAAAATAAATGATTGTGGATATAGCCCAAATTAAGCTAAAACAAGCTTGTGCTATGGAATCTAGACGACTGATATACATACTTATATAATTCTAAATACATACATATTTTACATAGAAAACACCCTAACTCCGAAATAAACATTTGTGGATCACACAAACATTTGTACCGACCCAGGAATCCAACCCAGGACCTCCAGCGCAAATGAACAAGTATTAAATTACTAGGAAATTGAATTGATGTGAGATTTTTGTGTAGGTAGAATGAAATTTCTCTTTCCCAATATTCTTATCGAAAGCAAAAAGGGGTTAGATACTTCGGTAAAAATATATACATATACCTATTTGATTGTATGATACGATAGTTGGTTTTACGTAGTTTCCATCCCCTCTTTCCTTTGTGTATGAAAAGCATAGGCCGACACCCTACAACCCTGGCTGCGTAATATTTGATACGTAAGAATCTAAACAAAAATATAAGATTGGTTTCCGACTTTTTGATAATGATAAATAAGACGTTCGGCCCCTCTCCCCTAAACCGTCATACGTAATTATACGTGCGGCACGCTATAATTTTTGACATATCAACTAAGTTACGATATTGACCAAGTAAAACGGTCTAGTCATTAATAATTGAGTTGATAAAGTCGTAGATATTAGGTGGTACTAAAAGGCCTTGTAAAAAAAAGAGAGAGCAAGCAAGCTCTGCCAAATTCTCTTCGTACCTACTTAACGGCCATCATACCGAGCCGGTAGTGAAAGAATGGCTCCACATAGGTAATAACTGATCTAGTATCTTATTCATTAATTTTAAAAATTTCACGTCAATTATTACAAGTCATTCAATTCGTCAAATTATTAAATTGTCTTCTGCAAGACCTAATTAAGACATACATAACTGTAAGTTCCATAGATATCATTTATTTTATTATTGTGTACCTATGTCTTTCAACTTAATAAGAAAATATTGTCTCACTAGCTGAAGCGTCTGCATGGACACATTAGTAGAAAGAGATAGCATCCCCTTTTATAGCTTTCCTTTTCCGGAACGGTTTTGATGTGCACGTGAGCATTCCAGTTAGAAGTATAAGTTCCTTGGGTTTGAGTCACGTTTGAGTACATGGCCGCATGGCACAGAGCATTGCGCGCCTTTACAGAGGGAGAGGCCAAAGCTGGCAAACCCCCTCTGGCAATAATTTGACATTTTGACTTAGACCATATAACACGGGACTAGCCTTTGCGAACCACCGCATACAAAAATATTCTGCCAGTTTTCATACAAGTGAAGGGGGAAACACAAAGACATATAAAATTTCATTGCATTTAAAAATGTATTAATCGACAAACGCGTAATGGCTGTTGTGTGTTAATTGTTATTGTACAGTCAACTACAATGAAATGTACTAGTTTAATCATATAAAATGATGTACTGATGTACAGGCTTTTTATAAAGCCAAAAGACCAAATGGTCATGTGCAATGGCAGAAAACAATGCTTAAGTAAGGCGCATCCTGTGGTTAGATGATCTAAGCATTTTGACGACTAAAAGTGCCCAGTTACATAAAAACTGTTTTTTGAAGTTTCTTTTACTAGACTAAGTCTAGTTGACAGCGTGCGCGGTTGAATTGTCATTATAAAAAAATAATGAAATAATTAGATATTAATACAAATAGAAATGTGATTAAAGAAATCTGAAGAAAAATGCCATTATCATGTCTAAGTAAGTAATTTTATAACACGTTATTATTATTTACACCTATTTAAACGTATAGATAAATTCAGATTTGTTTAGCAACTTTACCGGACGCACAGACGTACAATAAGTAGCAGACGAAACATTAATTATGTTTGTGTGCGTTGGTCTTTCCATTCCGCTCGCTCTAAGGGGTTAGTGAATGCTGCTATCTCTTTTCTACACGTATAGCAACACTATACATGACATGTTAAAAAAAATGACGTCCGCCTGGTTTTTGAAAGGTTTAAGCTGCCGATGCTGCAGTTTGACGTATTAGATACCTCTCATTATTGTAGGGGCCAAACTCAGGCACTTCTTTTCAAGATTAAATTTAATGCTAACATAAAAATAAGTGTGGCAAACTGTGATTCAGCATTTAATTAGTTCAGAATTGCATTTTAATATAATGCCTGTAATCTTCGATGATATTGAGTATACAATATATAAAAATGAAGCCCGATTTCCGTGGTCACGGCATCACGCGTGAAATGCTGGACCGATTTCGCTAAATCTTTTTTGTTGGGTTTGTTTCTGTCAGGAGAAGGTTTTAAAAAAATTGGTGCAAAACTATTAGCAGAAATGGTTTTTATTGCGATTTTGAATCAGATCATTTACCGAAATGGAAACCGGCCGGGCCGCAACGCAAAAATCCGCATGCCATACGTTTTTAACGAAACTGCGTTTCGTTGCGGCCCGCCTCTAGTAAAGGCAGATGCTACACAATTTCATAAGAAACGTACGGCACGCGAATTTTTGCTCTGCGCTGCGGCCCGGTCCGCCTGGTGGACGCCTCTCTTAACGTGAGCCGTGCGAGCGTGCTCCCCGAAGCAGCCAATGCCAACTTGCTATTCCGCCTCAATGGCAACTATTTCCCATTTACTTCCCGAAGCAGCCGCGCCCAGAGAGGAATTTTGTTAAGTGACAGGTTAATTAGGATTAGGATTTATTGTAGTTTTGTTTGTTTGCAGTAGGTAAGTACAGAGGAGGGTAGGTATTTAAAAAAGATAAGAAATCACACATTTATTACGGTATATTTTTAAATGCACATCTGTATAATTTTAAAAGGAAATTATCTATATAAATATATCACATATTTTAAAAAGATTGAAAAACAAAGTAGATTCTCTTAAAATAGGCTTGTGTCCACTAAGAATAAATCTGATTGATGTGTGTTTCTAACGACTATGTCCAATATATAAATAACAAAAAGTAATATAAATTGGTACACAAATTAAGGATTAGGTACTATTATTTTTAGAACGTATTAATTTTCACCGGTGAATGTTCCACCGGTGAATGTCCCGCCACTACCCAGTGGCAGAGACAAGGAGGTCCCAGCGGCGCGGGAGCTCCTCGCAGCTCTTGCTCGGATTTCCGACGCCATGAAGGGTGCCAAAAATGTCGCCGGAAAGAAGAAGGTTGTAGCGGAATGCGTCACTGGAGCCACGAGGGCACTAGACGAGCTTCTTGCCAGAAGCGTCTCCGAAGAGGAAGCGAAGCTCAGGAGCCGGGTGACGAGTCTGGAAACAGAGCTCGCCGACTCTCGCGAACAGATTCGGACCCTTCGAGAGCAGATTGATAAAATAGCGGTGGGTCAGGGTTCGCAGGTCCCCCGGAAGACTCAGACGGCTTCTGAGATTCAGGTCTCCCATCATGGGACTTCTGCGCCGCCTAAATCAGCACCGTCTACATTTCCCAAGACGGCAGCTAAACCCACGCCTAGTGTGGCGCAAGTATTGGCGGCAATAGAAAGACGTCTCGCTGTTCTAGAGAATCGAGCGTACCGTCCACCGCTAAAACACACGTCGGATTATGCGAACGTGGTTGGGGGTGCTCCCGTCCCCAACGGAAAGACATCCACGTCTCCCATAACGAGGCTGACTGAGACGAGGGGAAAAAGTGTTGCCCCCTCTACTACAGGCACCGCTCCCATTACCTCCGGATATCCCTCCGTAGAAGAGGGCTGGCAGGTAGCGGGAGCAAAGAAAAAGGCAAAAGCCGCCAAAAAAGTGGCTAAAATGGCGGCCAAAGCTGCCGCGGCGAAAGCGTCGTCAAAGAAATTCCGCGCCCCGAGATCTACAGCCGTCGTACTAACGGTCACGACGGAGGGCGTGGGGAGAGGCGTGGAGTACGCCGAGGTTCTTAAGAAGGTGAAAGCCTCTGTCGACCTTAAAGCCCTCGAAATTACAGGTGGACTCCGGTGCAAAACAACTCGCACCGGAGCTCGCCTGCTTGAGGTTTCCGGCTCCTCCAGCGCCCCCAAGGCCGACGCCCTGGCGGCCAAACTAAGGGAGACGCTGAATGCAGCTGACGTCCGCATCACGAGACCTAATAAATGCGCTAGCATGCGCATCTCGGGACTAGATGACGCGGCCTCGACGGAGGAGTTAATCACCGCCGTAGTGGAGGCGAGCGGCTGCCCCCGTGACCAGGTGAGAGCTGGAGAAATCCGCTTCGGCCGCACCGGTCAAGGGACAGCGATCGTCAGCTGCCCCGTCATAGCGGCCCAAAAACTAGCTGATGGACGAAACCTTCTCATTGGAGGTTTCTTGAGGGCGCAGGTGAAGCTCCTGCAACCCCGCGAAACCAGGTGCTACCGGTGCCTGGTTGAAGGTCATGTGGGGGTGCAGTGCACAGCGGAAGTTACCGTGGGAGACCGGTGCTTCCGCTGTAGTCAGCCCGGTCACAAGGCCAGTTCCTGTGTTGCCCCGCCGCACTGCTTCAAGTGCGTAGTGGAGGCTAAAACCGCGGACCATCGGGCGGGCAGCAAGGACTGCGCCGCCTCAAAACCAAGGCCCCGTTGTCCTGCACGGGGTAGTGACAAGGGTGCTATCCAGGAACGGCCACGTTCGCAGCGGGATGCGGAGATGGACGTCCATTAATGGATCCACATATCCGCATCCTGCAGGTAAATCTGAACCACTGCGCTGCTGCTCAGGATCTTCTGTACCAGAGCATCGCGCAGTGGTCCATAAATGTGGCCGTTATCGCTGAACCGTACTGGGTCCACCCAGGGAACCCAGTGGACCTGGACGGAAAGGCGACTTTCTTTGGGGGAACCGCCGAGGACACTGCGCGCCTTGTAATAATTGCAAGGTGCCGAGGTTGCGTTGCGGTGGATTATAATGGAGTAGCTGTCGTGGCCGTTTATATCTCGCCGAACCTCGACCAGCATCAGTTTGAGCTTTGGCTCCCTGAGCTGGACGTCGTTCTTGCCGCTTGCCGTCCTCGCCCTGTCCTGGTCCTGGGAGACTTCAACGCCTGGTCTCAGGCTTGGGGCTCCCGGGAAACCATTGGCAGAGGACGAAGTTTGGAAGACTGGGTCACTACACGTGGCCTAGAAATTCTAAACCGGGGGAACGTCGCAACCTGGGTGCGGGGAGGGCTCAGTTCGGTCGTAGACGTATCGTTTGCGACCCCTGATCTCGCCCGCCGCGTCCAGGGCTGGCGTGTGGTGGAGGAGGAGGAGTCGTTATCCGATCACAGATATATTCGGTTCGACCTCGCCTCTCCACCCGACCTAGCGCCGGCTATCGCAAATCCCCGGGAACCGCGTTGGGCGCTTAAACACCTCAATCGGGAGGCTCTCCTGGAGGCAGCCGTCGTGCAGGCCTGGATTCCGGCAGAAAACACGCCTGTCGATGTTGATGCAGAGGCGGAGTGGTTCAGGAGAGCCATGTCGCAAATCTGCGACGCTGCGATGCCTAGGGTAAGGCCCGGACCGGCAAGGAGGCAGGTGTGTTGGTGGTCGCCGGAGATCGCACAGTTGCGTGCCACTTGCGTGTCCGCGCGCCGTCGATACACCAGATTCCGCCGGAGGCGTCGCCGCCCAGATAATGCGACAGCCCGAGAGACGGAGCTATACGATTCTTACAAGGGGGCCAAGAGGACCCTCCAGAGAGCCATAAAAGAGGCCAAAAAATCGGCCCGAGAAGAGCTCCTGGAGACTCTGGAACAGAACCCATGGGGGCGTCCGTACCTCATGGTTAGAGGTAAGCTTCGCCCTAGGGCGCCCCCACTGACCCAGAGCCTCCAACCAGAGCAGCTGGAGAGGGTTCTGGGCACCTTGTTTCCATTGAGAGCGGAGGAACATATTCCTCCGCACATGGCTCCGTCTTCGGCGCCTGACGCGGATAACGGCGAGAACGACGTGCCCGAAGTCACCGAGGGTGAGCTAGGGGCAGCTGTGCTGCGACTTAAATCCCGCAAGAGCACAGCCCCCGGACCCGACGGCATTCCAGGCCGAGCGTGGGTCCTGGCTCTCGAAGAACTTGGGCCCCGACTAATAAGGCTCTTTAGCGCATGCCTCGAAAAAGGTCAGTTTCCCAAGGTATGGAAAACGGGGAAACTGGTCCTGATCCGAAAGGCGGGGCGGCCGGCGAACTCACCATCTGGGTACCGGCCGATCGTGTTGCTCGACGAGGTGTGTAAGCTCTTTGAACGTATCATTGCTGAGCGCCTCGTCGGGCATCTCACACACGTGGGGCCAGATCTGGCGGATAACCAATTCGGTTTCCGTCGGGGGCGCTCCACTGTGGACGCGATCATGCGTGTCAGGAGCCTGGCGGTGGAAGCGACATCGCGGGGCGAGGTGGTGATGGCGGTGTCTCTTGACATCGCCAACGCCTTCAACACCTTGCCCTGGAGCTGCGTTAGGGAGGCGCTCATTTATCACAGAGTGCCTCTCTACCTCCGTCGCATTGTCGGGGCTTATTTGTCCGAGAGAGCCATAGCTTACCCGAGTTGGCTAGGGCCGGGGCGGCGAGACGTGTCGTGCGGTGTTCCACAGGGGTCGGTCTTAGGACCGCTCTTGTGGAACATCGGCTACGATTGGGTACTTCGAGGTTCGTTGCTCAGAGGTGTCGACGTAACGTGCTACGCCGACGATACCCTCGTTACGGCGCGTGGAGCAACGCACCGAGAAGCAGCCCTAAAGGCCACGGCAGGGGTTGCTCAAGTCGTGGGGCGAATACGACGGCTGGGTCTAGAGGTGGCCCTTTACAAATCCGAAGCCCTGTGCTTCCACGGGCCTCGGAAGGGGCCGCCGACAGGATCCAGCATACATGTAGGGGGCGTTAGCATCGGCATCGAGCCCTCAATGAAGTACCTGGGGCTTGTACTCGATAGCCGATGGAACTTCGGACACCACTTCCGAAGTTTGGTCCCAAAGCTGAGAGGGGCAACAGCTGCACTTTCGCGGTTGTTGCCCAACATAAGGGGACCCAACGCTCCCTGCAGAAGACTATACCTCGGGATCGTGCGGAGTATGGCCCTATACGGGGCGCCTATATGGGCGGAGACCCATACGGCCCGCAATGTGGCTAGACTCCATAGCCCGCTGAAGGCAATGGCCATCAGGGTGATTAGAGGGTACCGCACGATCTCTTTCGAGGCGGCATGTCTCCTAGCTGGGACCCCTCCATGGGACCTGGAAGCGAAAGCCCTTGCGTCGCTTTATCAGTGGCGCAAGGAGGCGCTGGAGCGGAACCACAGGCCTGAGTCTCGGGAAATCGAGGCCCAGCGGTCCCTGCTCCACCAGGAGCTCATGGAAACATGGAAGGTACGACTTGAGCAACCAAAATGGGGGCTCACCACTATTGAGGCGGTGAAGCCGGTCATGGATCAGTGGCTGGAGAGACGCCATGGTAGCCTCACTTATCGGGTGTCACAGATACTTACCGGACACGGGTGTTTCGGTAAGTATCTGTGGCGCATACATAGGGAGGTAACACCCGAGTGTCAGCACTGCGGTGACTGCAGCGAGGACACGGCGCTGCATACTCTGGTGGAGTGCTCAGCATGGGCGCTACAGCGCCGAGACCTCGTTGCAGGCCTGGGCGTTGACGTTCTCACACTGGAGACCATGGTAAAAGCTATGGTCTCTAGCGGAAGCAAGTGGGATGCCGCTGCATCTTTTTGCGAGCAAGTTATGCTTCAAAAAGAGGTGGCGGGAAGGGACCGGGAGAGAAATCTCCCTCCCGAGGTCCGCAGTCGGCGGCGAGGTCGTCGCAGGCTGCTATACGCCCAAGACTACCGACCTCCATGACCGGGGGCCTGAGAACGGTGAGCTGGCTGCTCGCCGTTCTTACAGAAGCAGGCCAAGACGATGGCGTATATCTCTTTGCCCCTCATAGTGGTGATAGTGGTGGGACAGTACCCAACTCCCCCCCCCCCTTCCCCAAGTAGCGGGTTAACACCCGAACCGACTCTCCAGACGCGGGATAGCACCCGAACCCCATAGGCGAGGTTGAAGTGTTCGCCAAAGTCTGCCGAGAGCCCTGGGACATCCTTCCGAGGGCTTACCCGGGACTCCCGGCCATAGACAGTTGTAGAGCATCGTGTGGTTTTAGTCGGTAGGAGTCCGGCATAGCATCCATGTAGGATTTCCACACGTAAAAAAAAAAAAAAAAAATTATTTTTAGAACATAAGATTGGAATAAATAGGCATTCCGTCACGTCACATCAAATACCTCTATCAGAAAGTGTGACGTAACAGTTTGCAACTTTGACGTTTGACGCACTCAGGCAGTCTTGAGTCTTGACATCTTATGTCACAAGTCGTGTCATCTTGTGTAATTGCTTAGATTCTCACACGTTTTCATAAAATACAACAGATTTCAACAGTAAAAGTTTACCCCTAAACGTTTCTTTTTAGTACTAAAACTTTTTAAAAATCTAAATCACAAAACAAATCATTGAAAGGACTCATAAAAAAATAATACACATTTTCTTTTTGTTTTATTTGGCAACAAGTGACGTCACACGAGGCACCATGACAGTTTGGAGCGTTTTCGATACAAATTTAAATTGGGATATTTTTAAATGTACATCTATATATTTTTTCTGCACACTAGGTAACTCCACCAATTAACTGAATGCACACCAGAAATCTGAATGCTGTACCGAAACCAAATTGATTAACTAAGCATGTACTGTTTAAAAAAACTAAAATTTTACACAAAACGAGATGACCTTTTTCAAATTATTGCCTGTGTAGATGAATACCAAATTATGTAAACTGTACGTGTATCCATATTTTTGCCCTTGACTGTACCTTAATTTGATTTATGTTTGTGTGTTATTCAGAACGATCAGTGTAATAATTCGTTTTTGGCGCCTTGTTGATGCAACACAAATTATTGATTGAACTTGGGGTTAGCAGTTAACTCTGGGTTAAACACGTTAAATCAGATCTGTGCAAGTGGGCCTTAGTGCAGCAGAAAGCATCACTGCTATAGAGAAAGAATACTTCAAATAACCCAATAGTCGTAGAGCATTGTTGACTTGGCATGAATAGGCCATTCAACTTGGAAACTACTACCTAGTGTTGACTCTTGTTACAAATGACTATGGTCATGGTAACTGTTTACTATCAGGCGGGCTGTATACTTGTTTGGAAATTTTGTGGTATTATAAAAAAAACCTGCTTCCTCTGGATTCATTTGGCTATGCTGAGAATCATCAGTTGGTAACTGGACTTGCATATGTACTACAGGTGAATAAGATTTAGGTAAGTTGATTGGACTATCACGGGAGCATGGGTCATCATATGTAGATGAATCAGTTTCTGCAGTGACCAACGATGAATCAGTTTCTGAAAAATATTGAGTGTTGGTTATTTATATTCAATTATATTTCTTAAATACCAAAGAAGTATTCACTAACTAATTTACACCTACCAAGAAATATTGTAGGTTTACTGCACTTTTTTAAAGCAGTCCGTGACCCATGTTTTAATAAACAGTCATCAGTAAAATGTTTTGAACAAAGATAATCTGATGTTTTCGGAGTCCAATTGACAAGCTTCATTTTTTTAGCCACAGTTTTAAACTCTAATCGGAGGGAAACCTGTAATAAAAGGAACATTTAAATATTATGAACAAGAGTAAATAATTTAAATATTAACAAAAAATAGTCTCACTATGTGTTATAATTCAATGTTAGTGCTAGAAAGTTATATTTCACACGCTAGTTAGTTACTGTTTCGATAATCAACTACAATTTTAAGTGTTTATTAATAATTTTAATATGTTCATTAAATTATTAAAGAACTTTTACCATGCCTCTTGTTTTTTAAACTACGAATTTTGGCATTGGACAGAAAATTATCGATATACATTTTGACATCCCTATTAATCATTATAGGTTATAAAAATATTCGTAAAATCCCCGAAACTCGAAGGGTATTCGCTTATGATAGTAAAAAAAAACCAAAATTATGGTTTTATAATAATTGTTTAAGAATTAGATTCTTAGATTTACTTACTAGTGAAAAGAGACGCCACAGCCCTTAACGTATCTTGTTTTACAATATACACACGATCTCATGCTAAATATCTACTTAATTACACTATGAACTAAATTTATACATCAAAACACTTCAAATTTATACCAATCACAGTAATAACTTAAAAATATTCGAAATTTCACACATAAACTCCTTCTGAAATAAACAAACAACGGCCATTTGCAAACTAATTTAGTTCTCAGTGCACTCGGCAGAGGCGCTTTGAATCGGCCCAAAAAAGTAGCTGTCATTTTGTATGGAATAGCCAGTCCAGCGATTATTATTACAGGTCAGTGGACTTGGGGTGATACGTAGAGGGAGAGGTATATTCTCCCTCTACGGGGTGATATGACACAATATGTATCATGTGTGTGTAAAATTTATGAGTGTATTGTTTAAAGTGTATTTATAGGCTTCGTATTGACAGTTGATTGCTATTGTAGTGCGAGTCTAAGAAAGTGTTGGTGAGGAAGATTTCCCCCCGTCACCCGCCAAATATGACAGACAAATTTGTACCTAGCAATCGTTCTATGCCGTCTCCCCTTAGACAGTTCGCGTTGCTCTATGCCGCATGGCTATGAGAAACTAAAATTAATTGAAATTATGGTAACCTCACTGCAAAAAATAAACCAGGATTTAAGGGATCCCGACACGATCAATTGGCAATTGACATGCACGTTAATTATCATGTGTACAAGAGTTTGTCCTCGGTGTATAATATTTAAAAACTAGTGTATTTTTGAGTGTTTATGCATAGTTTATGGTGGATTCTTAAATTTAAAGGTTCGACATTGTGCACAAGTGTTGGAAAGTGATACAGCGCCAATGATATTTAAGTAAAGATATGCTACCTTCATACAAAACAGCATTCAGTTATTGTTGAGTTATAATTTCACGTGCTTACCTATCCTATCGGTACCTAATAGATTTCATCTATGAATGCGATAGAGAATACAAAACATTTAAAACAGAGAGGGATAGCTATCTGTGTCGTTTTGCACTCAGCAGCCGACCACAACACGACTTGTTTCGCTCGCAGCTATTAGCCGACTCAATGGAATTATAACAATTGTGTGACTTTGTCCGCAACAGTTTTTGAGCGGTAATGCGATATCTACCTCTTTTTTACTATATCATCATTGTACAGCGCAGTGATACGCGACTTTTTAGGTTGGTTTATCGACAAATTCGACAAATTCCACAGCTAGCTCTAGTAAAGTACCACCGCTTTCTAGAGTAGTAAGTGCGAGGCCGCATTTGCGTTTTTCCGCGGCGGTTTCTAACCTCAAAATGTCATCAAACTGTCGAAATCAATGAAATCAAGTCAATGTTTTGACATTTTGAGGTTAGAAACCGCCGCGATAACCGCAAGTGCGGCCTCGCCCTAAGAGTAGAAATTAGTCCAAACTTGGACATACAATTTCATTGTTGATATTACCTATGAGAAATCTAGATTTGGCTTATGGTCTAGTAAAGGGGTCCTGACATGATCAATTGGCAATTTTCAATAACGTAGAATTTCATGTGCACGTATACAGTTTGTCTATAAAGTCGTGAAATGAATGTTTGAGGAACTAAAAATAGTTATGTGTGTGGCAACACTGGCAACAAGAAACATAAGTACGTCAGTTGTCAATGCTATCGTCGAATTTCGTTTACTCTCTCACGTAACTTTAATGTTTGGATTAAACTGCAACAAATTGCGACCAAACTACGCATAAAGGTTTGAGAAATGAGTAAAGAAAATCGGAGTGGTGCGCAGGAAGTGATTTTTATAGTTTTCCAGTGATGTTTCGCGGAGTACCAATCTGGACAATTGTTGTGGGATTTTGAGGATGTTTATGAGCGAACAGCATCTTTGGTGGGTATGTAATCGTGTTATTGTTTGTTTTGAATCTGTCTGAAGTTACAAATTTACTGAATTTACGATTTGGAGACAAAAAAAGGCATTGTTTGCATATTTTTAGGTTAGAATCTTAAACTTACAATCTACTATAATGTAAATCAGTTAGAACAACATGGTTATTTTATAGTACATCCTACATTTTTGATACTCAATTCAATCTGGTTTTCTACCAATTTTTATTTTGAATTAATTGCTTCATGTCAATAGTTTGTTTCCAATATGTAATTAATTTTCTTTTTTTACTCTTTTCAGAAAAATCAGAGAGTACAGTTAGGCGAATAGTTAACGAAGGTTTTAATAATGAAGGAAAGTTTGAAATTCCTGGTAAACACAGAAAAGGTCGGCAAAGAAAGAAATAGACGATTTTAATATTTGAGCACTGCGCCAAAAAAATCCTTGTCAGATGGGGGAAAGTTACAGATAAAACATGTAATTACATGATTGTGGCAAAGCAATTGGGACTGCTAGGCACCTGCTGGTGGGTTGTAAGACGCTATTAGACCGGGGCTTCTGGATCTGGTTCAATAACTTTATTCTGGATCTGATTCAATAAAACAGAAACAAAATTAACAATGTATAATGTGTTTTATTTATTAACTCACTAGCTGATGCCCGCAGCTTCGCCCGTGTCGAATTTGTTCTCGTTCCCGCTTCCCGTAGGAACTTATTCCCGGGATGAAAAGTAGCCTATGTGTTATTCCAGACTATAATGTATCCCTGTACCAAATTTCAGCCAGATCAGTTCAACTGTTCGAGCGTGAAGTGTCTCACATCCACACTCATAAGCTTTCGCATTTATAATATTTGTATTGTTCCCGTTCCCGCTTCCCGTAAGAACTTATTCCCGGAATAAAAAGTAGCCATGGTTATTCCAGATTATAATGTATCCCTGTACCAAATTTCAGCCAGATCCCTTTAACCGTTCGAGCGTGTAAGAGTAATAAACATCCACATCCACACTCACAAACTGTCGCATTTATAATATTAGTAAGATTTTACTCGGAACGAACTCCTCGTATCAAAATCATTTTGGTCGTACTATTTATTTCACGACTTTATAGACAAACTGTACGTCGATGCACACACACATGCAACTTCCATTCAAATTTTACGTGATTGACAATTGCAAGGCATGATCGTGTCGGGAGCCTATAAGTAACCAAAGCCAGAGTTTAATATATAAAAAAAAAAACTGAAGTGTAAATAAATGTAAACAGTAAACATAAACACACGGATAAACTTAATTATTATTAAACTTTTAAACGTTCTAGTTGTACTATATTGAAAGAGTTAAAAAATGCATTTTAATCGTGAATGATGGATAACTCCCAGAAGTTTATTAATTGCCGGATTTGTTTGCGATGCAATCTAACAGATTCGACTAAATGTCTCTCGTTATTCGAGACTTACAATGGATGTTTGATATCAGAAAAAGTGAACTCAATAGCTAATGTTCAAATAAAAGAGGGGGATCAACTTCCTCATACGATTTGCCCTGACTGTTTACTGCAACTCGAAACTGCTACACAGTTCAAAGTAAAATGTGAAGCTTCAAACACAATTTTATTGAACGCTCTGCTGGCACAACAAGAAATTGAGAATTCACAATATGCTGAAGTTCCAGTGAAAAACGAGTTGGTGAAAGCAGAAGTGGATGATAGTTTCGATAACGAAGAGTGTTTGGATACTGAAATTCTTGAAAATATCAAAGACGATGACTATGTGGAAGATGTAGTATTGCCTCCTGAGAAAAGGAGTAAGGATCTTAAATTGATCTGTGACGATTGTGGAGGAAGTTTCAAGAGCAAATGCAAGATACGTGTACACTGGAAAAAGGTTCATCTGCCTGAGAAATTAATATGTCACTGTTGTAAAAGAACATTCAAATCCTTTAAAGCGTTCCATTTCCACAAGAAAAAAGGTAGCAGAACTTGTAAAGCCGCTTCCAAATGTCGCATTGAGGGTGAAGGAAAGTCAAGAATATTTTATTGTAAAGAATGTAATTACAAATCAAAGAGTATTGAAGCTATAGATACACATTTGGTTATACATACTGGAGAGAGAAGATATCAGTGTAAAGACTGTTTGAAAACCTTCACACAGCACTCTGCTCTTCAATCTCATCGAGAATCTAGGCATAAAGACTTAAAAATTGATACATCATGTCATCTCTGTGGAAAAGTGTTAAAGGGACGAAACAATTACTACCTGCATATGCGTTCACATAGAGATGTTGGTATAGAATGTAAAATTTGTAACAAAACATTGAAAACTAAGAAAACATTAGCAGCACACATGTTAAGACATAGTGGTGTCAAAACATTTTCTTGTGAAATATGTGCAGCTGCATTTTGCACATACTGTGATTTGTTAAATCACAGGAAAAAAGTCCACTACAAAACTAGAAACTTCAAATGTGATTTGTGTGATTATAAAGTGTGTAATAGTTATGAACTGAAGAAACATAAAGCAAAACACACCAGTACTAATTTATCTTGTTCAGTCTGTGGACATTTTAGTGATTCTGCTGAGAAACTAGCGGTACACCAGAGACGTCATTTTGCTAGAGATATTCCATGTCCACAGTGTGATAAAATGTTTCATAATAAAAATTCCTTGAGTAAGCACTTAAGCCAGAGTCACAGATGCACAAAGCTTGTGAAGAAACGACTTGAAAGTGTTGAGCCGAGTAATTCCAAAATTAAAAAAGAAATTCCTGAGCATGAGAAAGACTAGACTGTTATTGTCTGCTCAGCTGTATTATTTAATTATTCTAGGTTTAACTAAATAGATATTAATACAGATTAAAATCTTTAAACTCTCTCAAGCGGGAAGTCTGGTGGCTCTTTTTCCATACAAACATATTCCCATATTTTATTCCTGAATGCCTCTAGAAGTCTAGAAGAATCTTTGTTTTCTTAGGGTTCTGATCCCAAAGGGCTTACCCTTCAACCTTCAACAACGAAGAAACAGGATCCTATTAATGAGATTTCGCCGTCTGTCTGTCCGTCATGAGGTTGTATCTCAGGAACCATGATAGCTAGAGAGCTGAAATTTTCACAGATGTATTTCGCCTCGGGACTACGATAGATGTTACCCTGTCGAAACGTCGAGGAAAGTAAAGGTACCGAAACCTTTTTTTTATAACTAGCTGACCCGCGCAACTTCGTTTGCGCCACATAAGAGAGAGTATTACGCCATTAAAATGGTTATTGTGCACCAACCCAAAGATAGACACATGCTCTCGCGCAATTTTTTTTTTTTTTTTTTTTTTTTTTGTATGTTCTTTGCAATCTGTCTCCGTTGGACATTCAGCAAATGGTTAGGAATGGACAACTTTCATCTTGGGGGGCGAACAGTCCAGTGACATATGCCCCATGTGTACTCCTCATAGGTCTCTGGGGGACTTTCTTTTAAGCCTTTGGAATTTAGGGCTATTGCTCATCAGATGTTCAGTTAGTGCATTTGGGTGGTTTTCCAGTCTCCTTCTGTATGATTTTATCGAGTGTTTAATCTCTTCTTGAACTGTTTTGACCTTAAGCTCGTGGTGTAGTTGTTGATTACTTATGAACCAAGGAGCATCAGTTATCATCCTCAGCATTTTGGATTGGAACCTCTGGAGTATCTCCAGATTTGAGTTGGATGCTGTGCCCCAAAGTTGGACTCCGTAAGTCCAGATCGGTTTTAGGATACTTTTGTATAAGAGCAGCTTATTCTCTAACGATAACTGTGATTTCCTTTCCAGCAGCCAGTACATTTTTCTAAGTTGGATTCCCAGTGCTTTTCGTTTGGTAAATATATGTTTTTTCCAAGTGAGACGACGATCCAAATAGAGTCCAAGATATCTGGCTTCATTTGCTTGGGGTATTTGTACTCCGTTGAGTGATACGGGGGGGCAGGTCTCGCGCCGCATAGTAAAGGTTACCTGTACTGATTTAGTCTCGTTTGCCTTTATTCGCCAGGCATTTAGCCATTCGGATATGTTGTCAAGGCAACGTTGAAGCATGTCACTTGCTTGTATTGGTTCTTCATGGGCAGTTAGGGCTGCTGTGTCATCAGCAAAAGTGCCGACAACGACACCGTTTGTTATGGGGAGGTCCGCGGTGAATATCAGATAGAGCACCGGACCAAGCACACTTCCCTGCGGCACTCCTGCATGCGCCCTGTATAGTTTGGTCGAGTCTTCTCCTTGTTTAACATAAAAGTACCGGTCAGCAAGATACGATTTTAAGAATATATAATAGCTTGCCGGCAATCGTTTCTTTATTTTGTATAATAGGCCTTCGTGCCAAACTCTGTCGAAGGCCTGCGAAATGTCCAAAAATGCTGCGCAGCAATATTTCCTTCTTTCAAAGGCGCTGTGGATTTCTTCCACCAATCTATGCACCTGCTCTATGGTACCGTGCTTTTTTCTAAAACCAAATTGGTGGTCAGGTATGATTTTGTTGTCTACTATGACTGTGTTTAGCCGTTTCAGAAAAAGTATTTCCATGACCTTAGACAGAACAGGTAGCAGACTGATCGGTCGATAGGACGACATGTCTGTAGGCGCTTTACCAGGTTTAGGGATCATTTTAATTTGTGCTACCTTCCATTGAGGTGGGAAGATGGCCCGAATCAGTATGCAGTTAAACAGGTGTGTCAAGAATAAAATTGCTACTTCAGGTATCTCGCGGAGTATTGTTGCAGTGATTAAATCATATCCTGGAGCTTTATTCCGTTTTAGTTTTTTAATTGTTTCCACGACTTCTTGTGTCTTGATCCTTTCAATCGGAAGACTGAGTTGAAATGGTTCATTAAGGAAGTTAATAAGTTTCTCGCTGTTGGTCCTCGACACACCTTGGGCAGGATTTGGCACAAAGACTTCGGCTAGATGAGAGGCAAATGCCTGGCCTTTCTCTAAGTCACTTTTTGCCCAGGAACCATCCCTTTTGCGCACTGGTGGATTGGAGGCGATGGGTGTCTTGAGCTTTTTGGTTGCTTTCCAAAGGGAATAGTCACTAGCAGCAGTAGTTTCCAGATTACGCAGGTGGTTCTGTACATTCTCATTCCTCTCGGCAAGCAATAGATTTTTAAGTTTAGCTGTCAGGTAATTCCAGCGCTTTTTGTGGGCAGGGTATCTAGTTGTTTGCCACAATTTACGAGCCTGTCTTTTCTCGGCTACTAGTTCGCGGATGGGTTTGGATTCGCCCGGTTCACTGTATTTCCGTATGCCAGAAGTGCTATCCCAAGCAGCATCCTGGACACATTTGTTAAAATGTTCAACCGCCACCATGATGTCCTGCTCGGTTTTAAGAGGCAGCCCAGTATCAATCCTGGATTCTATGATGGAACGGAATTCAACCCAGTTGGTCAGACGATTATGTAATCTTGGTGGAGGTTTGGCATGTACAAATTGCTGGGCCACCTCCAGTAAAACCACACTGTGGTCGGATGACAAATCTGGAAGGTTTGTGCACCTGAAGCAATTAGCTGGAATCCCCTTAAAGACAGCAAAATCCACCAAATCTGGGGTTTTGCAGGGGTCTGTTGGCCAGTAAGTTGGGTTTCCACTCGATATCGCAGCTAGTTGGAGATTATTTATGGCGGCCTGTAATTGGCGTCCTTTAGAAGTTGTTAGACGCAATTTTATTAGAACTTTTTTAAGAGAAACAATTTTGTAGTACATATTTTTACATAACTATAAATATTTACGCAGCACACGCAACGAAGCTCACAAAAGGAATAACTTTTCCCGTTCCCCCGTTTTTGAAACATTTAGCTACGATGACGTCACTTAGCTGTCATTATGACAAGGTTCCAGCGCATTACCAACTTGCGGGGCTTATATATACATACATAGATAGACATACAAAAGCCGTAACCACCGTCATCTGCAAGGTGTCTGCAAGGTGTTCGAGCTAATTATCAACAAACAGCTCATGCGCTACTTGGAGGATCACTCGTTAATTAGCGATCGTCAATATGGCTTTAGGCCGAAACGATCAACGGCTGACCTCCTAGCGTACATTTACATAACACACACCTGTGAGGCTATGGAGAGGCACGGCGAATCTCTGGCTATTGGCCTAGACATCGCTAAAGCTTTTGATAGGGTATGGCATGCGTCGCTTCTTTCCAAGCTACCGGCTTACGGTTTATCGCCCCAGTTGTGCCGCTGGTTGGCCAGCTTCCTGCACGGGCGACGTATACGGGTTCTCTGTGATGGTCAGGCTTCCTGCTTTTTGCAGGTAAATGCCGGAGTACCACAGGGATCAGTATTGTCCCCTACTCTCTTTCTTCTGCATATCAATGACATGCTGTCCCTTGGCCCTTGGGTGCATTCATTGTTATGCGGATGATAGTACTCTGCATGGGAGCTATTCTGGCCGTCCAGCGGAGGGGCGGGGTGACGTGGAAGGAAAGAGACAACTCGTGGCGGAACTCGACCGGGACCTGGGTCGCATTTTCCAATGGGGTTCGGACAACCTGGTCGAGTTTAATGCCAGAAAAACGCAGGCGTGTGCGTTTACAGCTAAGAAGTCCCCATTCCTACCCTTACCCTCTCTTCAGAATATTACGGTTCTACTTAAGGACAATCTGGAGCTCAATCACAAAAACTACATAGAGAGCTGTATTGGGCTGGCCTCGCGGAAACTAGGAATCTTGAATAAGGTGAGACGGTATTTCACGCCACATATAAGACGCAGATTCACCCCCGCCGTCGAGTACTGTTCTCACCTTTGGGATGACTCCGCGAGGTACTAGACGCGCTTGACGCTATGCAGAGACGTGCTATCCGAATAATTGGTTGTCCTGAGGTGACGAAAGGCCTCGAACCGTTGGCGCAACGAAGAACCATAGCGTCCTTGGCTGCCTTCTACCGAATGACCGTGGGATCAGGTTGAAGAGCTCTTCAGAACATTCACCGTGATACGGTGAATGTTCTGAAGAGTTCTTCAACCTGATCCCACCATCCTTTCCGATCGAAGAGATGCCACTCGTACACAGTGGAGAGAATTTTCGCCAGAACCGAGCGTTTCAAAATATCGTTTCTCTATCGAACTATAAAAACATGTAACGACCTGCCCGCACACGTTTTTCCCTCATCTTACAATCCCGGGTTCTTCAAGAGGAGCGTGAAGAGGCACATCACAGGGCCGCCAACTTGAGGGCCACTGTCAAAAGTCTTAAGGACTGTGAGACTGGCCCCCAATCGCTAGTTGCGCCACGGCTTACCATCAGGTTGGTGGCGACGTCAATTGGGCGAGCTGAATATAAAAAAAAGAAAAATTAAACTCTATTTTAGTTTATAATATATGGAAGTATTTATAATATTCGAAGCGCTCGTGGCCCCGCGGACTCAGTGTTCTGTAAACGATCACTGCAGTAAGCAACATTTACTATGGCCGGATATGGATGGGTGACCACCACGTGGACCACTTTGTGACATTTATTTACGAGCGTTTCCGTGCTTCGGAAGGCACGATAAGCCGTTGGTCCCGGTTGTCAGTAAAATGACAGTCGTTAAGCCAAGTTGAAGGCCTTATGGGCGGCTTGAAAAATTTCAACTGTGGGTCGTCACAACCTGCGCCCGGGTCGGCAGCGCGTGTGTAGCACCTCTGGTGGTGCAAACGTCTATAGGCTACGGTTACCAACCTTCAGGTGGGCCGTAAGCTTGTCTGCCACCTAAGTAGTATAAAAATAATAATAATAATAATAATATAAATAGTACATACATACATAGATACTTAATTTATTAAGTACCCATTACCCTACTGACTCACTAGCGATAGCGTTGTGGAAGATTATGGAACTGTTATTTATTTACCTCAAACAGCGAGACAGTTTTGCAAATGAGTTCGATCATAATTTCCATTTCAACACGGCAATAGGCTCACCACCTATTACGTGGGACATAAAACTTTACGGTAAAATGTGGGCGTGTACCTACTATGCCTCTGCCTACCCCTTCGGGGATAAAGGCGTGACTATATGTATGTATGTATAATCTCCATATACATATACATAGGTAGATAGTAATATAGATAGAACATTCTGAGAGGTATTTCTTGTGGGGACGCTGACACCGCCGAGCGGACAATCCGACCACCTTTCTGTTTGCCTATTTCGTCCACCTCCACTACTAACTACTGAGAGGTAAGTACTAAAATGTTTACATAAGGGTAACATTGCGTCGCCGACAGATGGTATGCTAATAAAAATATGAAATAAAATAAAATAAAATTTATTCCCTTTTAAATTAAAAAAAAAATAGTTTTGTCAAAATTTTTGTGACTTTTCTGGGGGTTCTGAAATGCTAAAGACTGAGAAGTAAGTAGTAGAATTATTATTACCTATAGCTACAAATACTAAAAACGGAAAAGGGGGATTAATGGGAGCTCTCTAGTGGCATAACTAAAGGGTGGGAAATGCCACGGGCCCCCGACCTGAAGGAACCCGGATGCCCGGATATAAGAACATATTTTTGAAAAAATCTATAATTTCATCTTATGTTTGGAGGCAAAGAGACCCCACCAAAATTTAGGGGGCCCAAGAGCTCTCGCCTGCGAGCGCTTTTTAAGTAGGTAGGACATGTTTAGTTACTGAATTGGATTTTTTGCACAGCATTTAATTTTTTGGTTTGCATTCAGTAAATTAGTGGAGTTACCTAGTGTGCAGAAAAATTAAACAGATGTCCATTAAAAATATCCCAAAAAAATACTCGCTAGGTGTTCTACGTAAGATACCGAACCCAAAAATATAGTCAGAATTTTTTTGTCTGTGTCTGTTTGCTTTGCTTTGTCAGGAAGGATCTCGAAAAGTACTGAACAGATTTGGTTCTTTGCACAAATATTACTTAGAGGTGGGGTCTTCAAATAGGCTACATATTATCACGTTACATATCCTAGGGGCTAAGCAGAGAGCAATCAAGTTGGCGTTATAACATAATTTTCACGCGTGCGAAGTCGCGGCATGTGGATAGGTTTTTATAAGCTTCATAATTATTATTATCACGCTACTAGGTAAGTCTAGGGGTTTGGCAGAGAACAATTGAATTCTGTATGTATGTGGGAGTAAAAACTCAAAAGCGTCTATATCTTATTTAGTAGCATACATAATATTATAGTCACGCCGTTATCCCCAAAGGGGTAGGCAGAGGCATAGTATACGCCCACATTTGACCTTGAAGTTTTACGTCCCACGTACCTAATAGGTGGTGAGTCTACTGCCGTGTTGAAATGAATTTTTTTTCAAACCGTCCATAGGCCTTCAACTTGACTTTTAACGATTGTCATTTTACTGACAACCGGGTTTCATTTCGCGTTCTCCTTCTCTACGCGATGTATCACGTACCGATCCATCCTGGGGTAAACCTTTTGAGGGCTTCCCCGGGTCTCCCAATCGTAGGCATAAGGCAGGGAAGGGAACGTGTGGTTTTTAGTCGATAGGAGTCCGGCATATCATCCATGTAGGATTTTCCTAACGTGAAAAAAATCATGCCACTAATTTACAGGTCCGTGTGGCAACTGGGAGAAAGTCTTCCCGAAAGAGAAGTTTTGCGAAAGTGTTCCCTTAATCGCCTCTGAGCGATTCAAAAGATCATTTTTGTGTTGAACTAAAAGTTTTTGTGTAAAATTAAAAACTTGGAATGACCTGCTCGCCCTCATTTTTTTCCCTAATCTTACAATCCCAAGTTCTACAAGTGAAGCGTGACGAGGCTGCCAACTTGAGGGTCAGAAGTAGCCAGCCAAAGGTCATCGATCAAACTGGCATTAAATTCAGTAAATGTTTGAAAATCAAATACTTAATTATCTTCTTAGGGGGTTTGTGAATCCCTCGCGCCACGCTGTCATCTAGATTCTAGGGCCTGCTTCTGTAAGAACGGGCAGAAAGAGACAGTGCAGTCCCACTTACTCCCGCTGGAGATCATGGTCTCCAGCGAGAGAGTGTCCACGTCCAGAACTGCCACGAGGGCCTGGCGCTATTGCACTCCACCAATGAGTGAGCTCCTAACTGACAGCATTGGTGCAGAGTAGAACAATAGTGTTTTTTTTATTATATACTAGCTGTAGCCCGCGTTTTCGTACGCTGCATTATCTTTGAATGTTAAGTGGAGCAAACCGCAACGCAATAAAGAAAACCGCATCGCAATCGGTTGCTGAGATTAGCGTGCACAAACGTACAGACAAACAGACAAAAATTCTAAAAACCATGGTTTTGGGTTCTATTGCGTCCAAAAAGCCCCCCTATAAACTTTTTTCTTATATATCTTCAATGTACAGACAGCGACCTGTTACGATTTTATTACATGTAGGTATTGATTAACTGCTCAAAAGTCCATAAATTACCAAATTAATAGGTACGTAATTTTCGGTGCGATAGATATTCATTAAACGTCACATTTAGTTCCTTGAACCAACTCCAGAGGCATCTCAAATCGGCACAAAGCACAAACAGATCGCTGTCATTTGTATGAAACAGCGCGGCGGAAACAGCCAATCCAGTGGTAAGCACAGATCAATGGTAGTAATGTATAAGACGTGTATTACTCCTTGTTAGAACACTGTATAAGCTTTTGGTCTTTAGTAAACGTTGTCATGGGACACTTGTGTTAACTTAACCCTAGCTAAGCTGCCCCATATTACACTCCTTATCTACTTGAGACAGTACTATCCAGGCCAAAGATATTCTCAAACTACCCAAAATATTTGAATGATCATTTTAAAATCCGGACCACTGTGTGCCGATGCCGTTACGACTATTTTTTGGAACCTAAACCAATTCAATAGACGTTACCGTTTGCTCGCACCAGAAATGAGGATTACAGCTTGACGTTCAAGCCATAATCCTCACTAAACTATAGATAACGCCGAAACTATAATGAGACTATTTTTTTTCCATGTATGACTAGTTTTTAGCGTTGTCGAAATACGTTTTCATTGAGTTTTGAAATATGAGCTTGTAGCACACAAAAAGCCTGTTTTTTACGCATCCTCTTCCTGTCGGCAACACCATCATGATCTTACAAATTGTTTGGTACTTAGCATTATGGCATAATACCTATAGCGGCAACACAAATACATCTGTGAAATTTTCAGTTCTCTAGCTATCATGCATGGTTACTGAGATACAACCTCATGACGGACAGACAGATATACGGCGCAGTCCCGTTTTTTTCCCTTTTGGTACAGAACCCTAAAAACAAAGATTCTTCTAGCTAGAGGCACAGTATAAAGAGTATACAGTGCTAGAGGCGATATTAGGCAATAAAATATGGGAATATGTTTGTATGGAAAAAGCGCTGCCAAAAATCTCTCTTGAAACCTTTGATTGCTTTATTCCTTAAAATATTATTTTAATTTGTATTCATGTCTATTTAGTTAAACCTAAAATAATTAAATAATACAGCTGAGCAGACAATAACAGTCTAGTCTTTCACATGCTAAGGAATTTCTTCTTTATAACTATTTATTCAAACCAAAAATAATTAAAAAAGTTTTTCATGTTAAGGATTTTCTTCTTTAATTTTAGAATTACTCGATTGAACACTTTCATCTTGTTTCTCCACAAGCTTTGTATACCTGTGGATCTGGTTTAAGTGATTACATAGAGAATTTTTATTATGAAACATTTTATCACACTGTGGACATGGAATATTCCTATCAAAATGACGTCTCTGGTGTACCGCTAGTTTCTCAGCACAATCACTAAAGTGCCCACAGACGGAACAAGATAAATTAGTACTGGTGTGTTTAGCTCTATGTTTCTTAAGTTTATAATTACTGAGCGCTTTATAATCACACAAATCACATTTGAAGTTACTAGTTTTCATGTGGACGTTTTTCCTGTGATTTAACACTTCGTAGTATGTGTAAAATGCAGCTGCACATATTTCACAAGAAAATGTTTTGACATCACTATGTCGTAACATGTGTGTTGCTAAAGATCTCTTGTTTTTCAATGTTTTGTTACAAATTTTACATTCTATTCCAACATCTCTATGTGAACGCATATGCAGGTAGTAATTGTTTCGACCCTTTAACACTTTCCCGCAAAGATGACATGATGTATCAATTTTAAAGTCTTTATGCCTATATTCTCTGTGAGCTTGAAGAGAAGAGTGCTGTGTAAAGGTTTTCAAACAATCTTTACACTGATATCGTCGCTCTCCAGTATGTATAACTGAATGTGTATCTATAGCCATAATACATTTTGATTTATAATTACATTCTTTACAACAAAATATTCTTGACTTTCCCTGACCCTCAATGCGACATTTGGAAGCGGTTTTACAAGATTTGCTTCCACTTTTTTTGTGGAAATGTAACCCTTTAAAGGATTTGAATGTTCTTTTACAACAGTGACATATTAATTTCTCAGGCAGATGAACCTTTTTCCAGTGTACACGTATCTTGCATTTGCTCTTGAAACTTCCTCCACAATCGTCACAGATTAATTTAAGATCTATAGCCTTACTCTTTTTCTCAGGAGGCAATACTAAATCTTCCTCATAGTCATCGTCTTTGATAGTTTCAAGAATTTCAGTATCCAAACACTCTTCGTTATCGAAACTATCATCCACTTCTGCTTTCAGCAACTCGTTTTTCACTGGAACTTCAGCATATTGTGAATTCTCAATTTCTTGTTGTGCCAGCAGAGCGTTTAATAAAATTGTGTTTGAAGCTTCACATTTTACTTTGAACTGTATAGCAGTTTCGAGTTGCAGTAAACAGTCAGGGCAAATCGTATGAGGAAGTTGATCCCCCTCTTTTATTTGAACATTAGCTATTGAGTTCACTTTTTCTGATATCAAACGTCCATTGTAAGTCTCGAATAACGAGAGACATTTAGTTGAATCTGTTAGATTGGATCGCAAACAAATCCGGCAATTAATAAACTTCTGGGAGTTATCCATTATTCATGATTAAAATGCATTTTAAACTCTTTCCATACAGACAAAACAATTTATTGGGGCACGGGGTGTTTACTCAACACTGTTTTGTTTACATTCTTTCACTTCTGATTCCATGACTGCAGAGAGAGACTGACTGTGACTGTGACTCTGTGACTTGACTGCTGACGCTGCTGCTGACTGACTGTCATGTCGATGTCGACCAAGGAAGTTGTCGACTGATGACCTGATGACAGAGTAGTAGTTTATTTATCCATATTCGGATAGGCAAAGGCAATTTGAGCCATACAGCCTAGTCTTATATTTAATTTTATCTTCATTTTGTATCAATCAGTCCTCGTGCTTTAAGTTCAGTCTTCTCTAGTAAAGCGGTGGGACTTTATTAGAAGTGTCTCTGGAGTTTGTCGAGAAATGGAAGAGTCACGTTTCACTGCGTTTTATCATAGATTTAGAATGTACGTAGCGAAAAATTCTAAATCTATGGGTTTTATCACTTTCCAACACTTGTGCACGTTGCCGAACCTTTTTGCTTGAAAATCCACCACTTTTTGCTCATAAAACTCGAAATTCTATAATACACTAATTTTGGAAAATTTTACAACGGAGGAGTTAGCCTTCGTGGCCCCAATTTCGCGCGCAAACTCTCTCTATACACTACACTGACTGAAGAGACTGACTAACTGACGATGACACACTATTTTTTTTAAATTAATTTATACTGGCTTTGGTTACAATCATAAAGCTGAATTAACTTACTCGCATCTGTCAGGTACATTCTACTTGGAATATAGGGCGGCCCATTGACCGCACACTAGCCTGCCTCGCTTGAGGGGTATTGCCAGCGAGACAGGTCTCGCTGGCGGCGTTATGGCCCTCCCGCAGTCCCGCCTCCCGGACTTGATGACCCGAAAAGACAGCACAGTGGCCATAATGTGACCCACTCAGCGACCCCACTAGAATCGGCGTTGTGTAACCTCCGTCTAGGCAAATATTCTTTTAGACTGAGGCAGAAAGCTTACTGCAGTCCACTATGAGAGATGTTGTTGGTCATATTCCAGTAACAGGTGCAGCTTACCAACTAAAACCAAACGGTGCCTTGGGTCTTTGTAAAAATAATACAATTATTTTTACCTGAAATTATTAGAGAAAAGTTAATCTATACTTGTATACTAATACTATAAAGAGGAAAGATTTGATTGTTTGAACCGAATAGGCTCTGAAACTACTGGACAAAGTTGAAAAATTCGTTCATTGTAGGGATTTGGGAAGCTACACTGTTCGCGGTGAACATAGGCTATATTTTATTCCCGTATTCCCACGGGAACGGGAGCTACGCGGGTGAAACCGCGTGACGTCCGCTAGTTGCTTTTAAATTTCTTCTATGTTCTTTCTAACTCTTCTACTAATGTAAACCAAGCTTTGATTTTTTGTTCTTTATTCCTTGAAATATTATTATATTATTCAGTAATTAATCATATCTCTTTATCCACACTGAATTGTTTTATGACTCAAAAAATATATGAAAAAATTGAGAGACAGTCGAGGGGTAATATCAGTCATTTTTTTTTGTGTTTGGGATTTTCTTCTTTAATTTTGGAATTACTCAGTTGAACATTTTCATCTCGTTTCTCAACAAGCATTGTAAACCTGTGGCTCTTGCTTATGTGTCTAAGCAGATAACGTTTACTATGATACATTTTATCACACTGAGGACATGGAATATTCCTATTAAAATGACGTCTTTGGTGTACCGCTAGTGTCTCAGCACAATCACTAAAGTGCCCACAGACTGAACATGATAAATTAGTACTGGTGTGTTTAGCTCTATGTTTCTTCAGTACAGAACTATTGCGCATTTTATAACCACACAAATCACATTTGAAGTTTTTAGCTTTAATGTGTACATTTTTCTTGTGATTTAACAATTCACAGTTTGTGTAAAATGAAGCTGCACATATTTCACAAGAAAATGTTTTGACATCACCATGTCTTAACATGTGTGCTGCTAAATATTTCACTGATTTCAACTTTTTGTTACAAATTTTGCATTCTACTCCAACATCTCGGTGTGAACGCATGTGCCTGTAGTAACTGCTTCGTCCTTGTAGCACTTTACCACAAAGATGACATGATGTATTAATTTTTAAGTCCTTATGAATGGATTCTCGGTGAGCTTGAAGAGAAGTAAAATATGTATAGCTTTTCGAACAGTCTTTACACTGATATCGTCTCTCCCCAGTATGTATAACTGAATGTGTTTCTACAGCTTCAATCCGTTTTGATTTATAATCACATTCTTTACAATAAAACATTCTCGACTTTCCTTGACCTTCAATTTTGATTGATGATTTTAAAGCAGCTTCACAAGATTTGGTACCTCTTTTCTTGTGGGAATGGAATGCTTTAATGGATTTGAACATTCTTTTACAACAGTGACATATTAATTTCTCAGGCAGATGAACCTTTTTCCAGTGTACACGAATCTTGCATTTGCTCTTAAAACTTCCTCCACAATCGTCACAGATCAATTTAAGATCTATAGCCTTACTCTTTTTCACAGGAGGCAATACTACATCTTCCATAAAGTCATCGTCTTTGATATCTTCAAGCATTTCAGTATCCAAATACTCTTCATTATCGAGATTATCATCCACTTCTGCTTCCACTAACTCGTTTTTCACTGGAAATTCATCATAATGTGAATTCTCTTCAATTTCTTGTGGTACTACTAAGGCGTTTAATAATGTTGTGTTTGAAGTTTCGCATTTCTCTTTGAATTGTATGGCAGCTTCGAGTTGCAGTAAACAGTCAGGGCAAATTGTAGGAGGAAGTTGATCCCCCTCTTTTATTTTAACATTAGCTATTGAGTTCACTTTTTCCGCTATTGAACATCCATTGTACGTTTCGAATAACGAGAGACATTTACTTGGATCTGATAAATCGCGTCGCAAACAAATTCGACAATTAATACAATTCTGTGAGTTTTCCATTATTCAAGATTTTTGCCAATAGTATGCAATATTGCATACCTCCTCAACAACCGTCAGGCGTCACTGATTTTAGAAAGTATTTTTTGTTATAGCGGCAACAAAACAGGGTGAGGTGGTGACTGGTGGTGGCAGTGTCTCTTGACATCGCCAACGCGGCAACGCCTTGAACACCTTGCCCTGGAGCTGCGTTAGGCTACGTGGTCCGTTGCACAGGGGTGTTACGGCACTTTCGTTACAGCGCCGACGAGCAACGCACCGAGACGTAGCCCTAAAGGCCACGGCAGGGGTTGCTCAAGTCGTGGGTCGAATACGGGAGCTGAGTCTTTCCATGAAAGCACAGAGCCGTCACAAATCCGAGGCTCTGTGCTTTCACAGGCCTTGGAAGTATCTGGGGCAGGGGCTCGGACTTGATAGTCGGTGGAACTTCGGATACCACTCCGAAGTTTGATCCCACAACTGACGGGGGCATCAGCCGCACTCTCGCGATTGTTTTCCAACATCATGGGACCCAACGCTCCCTGCAGGGGACTGCAACATGGGATCGTGCGGATGCTCCCTATACGGGGTCTCTGTATGGGCGGAGACCTCGACGACCGGCAATGCGGCTAGATTGCTTAGCCTGCAGAAGGCGATGGCCGTCAGGGTATTAAGGGGATACCGCACGAACTGCAGTTGAGGCGGCATGTCTCCTAGCCGGGACCCCTTTTTTTTAAGTGAGGGAAAATCCTCATGGATGTTATGCCGGACTCCTAATGACTAAAAAACCTCACGTAACGCCCAACAGCCTATGGTTAGCCCCGGGTAAGCCCTCGAAAGGATGTCCCAGGACTCCCAACAGACCTACGGCCGCCACCGCGGCCTCGGCCAGGGGGGTGGTTCGGGTGCTATCCCGCGTCTTTGGGGGGTTTCGGTGTAATCCCGCTTCTAAGGGGGGGGGGGGGCGCCATGACGTGAGTGCCGTCCGGGACCCCTCCATGAGACCTAGAAGCGAGGGCCCTTGCGTCATTGTTTAAATGACGTAAGGAGGCGCTGGAGCGGGGAAATCGGCCTGCGTCTCGAGAAATCGAGGCTCGACGATCCCAGCTCCACCAGAATACCAAGGAGACCTGAGGTGCGACTTGAGCAACCAAGAGAGGGAATCGCCACAATCGAAGCGGTCAGAGGTCTGACACTGAAGACAGGTGTCTTGGTCGAGTGGTTGGAGAGGAGCCACGACGATGCTCTCACCTGTTGATGCTCAGTGGTCACAGATTCTTACCGGGCAGGAAACCTTCGATAAGTGTCTGTGGCGAAGCTGAACAAACCCCCAAAGACGCGGAATAGCACACGAACCATCGGCCTATTGGGATTGGGAGTCCTGGGGACATCCTTCCGAGGGCATACCCGGGGCTCCCAACTAGTGTTGCCAGGTGTCCCGATTTGGGCGGAACGTCCCGATTTTCAGGGGTCTGAGGACGCGTCCCGATTTGTACTTGATCGGGACGCTAAATGTTCCGATTTATGATAGCCAAGAAGAATAATTCTGTATTAACATCATGAGCAGGAATCATTTACTTAAAGTGTTTAAAAAAACAGGATGGGTTACTCATCAACGCCCAGCCGAATCATACAAAAGATATAAACATGACATTTGGAAAGTACCTAATAATCTTTTGTGACGTAGGTAAATATCCACAGAGAGAAATTCGGGGTGGAACGAGGTGTTATCAATAGATTTTTTTTGGGAAATTTCTAAAACGATTAGGACTACAGGCATGAAACGGGAAAAGAGCTTTACCAGTTTACCGTTTTTGGAAATTCTACCCCTCAGGGATAAATAGGAAGTTATGAGCAATTTTGGAAATAGTAGTGGTATTTTTCCCCCGGTCGTGGAGGCCGATAGTTTTGGGCGAAGACTAGTCTGCGGTGCCCTCTGCAGACTGCGGTACTCAGGTGGGAGAGTTATCTCCCGTCCTCTCCCCGCTGCCTCTTTTTCTACTTTTTTCCCATTGGCTCTCGCATATCATAACTCGCACGTCTCCAGCGAAAGTATGTCTAGGAGGATCTGGCGCACTCCAATAATGTGTAGAGCGCTGTGTCCTCGCTGCGTTCAGTGCTGTCACTAAGCTGTGATCTGCCGGTGTATTTGCCACAGATATTTGGTGAAGCACCAGTGCCCGGTAATCATCTATGACAACAGGTAGGAGAGGTTACCATAACTCGTTTCCAGCCAGTCCATGACCGGTCTGATCACCTTGAGTGTGGCGTTTCCCCATTTTGCTTGCTCAGGTCGCACCTTTCAAAATTCTATGATTTTTGGCAGAGATGGGACCGCTGAGCCTCGATTTCTCGAAGCGCAGGCTAACGGCCTTGCTCCAGTGACTTATTGCGCCATTTAAACAATGACACAAGGGCCCTCGCTTTCAGGTCGCATGGAGGAGTTCCGGTATAGCGCTTAGGGCTACAATCATGAAACGAGCGTCTGTATGAGCGCCAACATGGGCGTCGTTTGCTACAATCTAAGACAGGTGTTCATTTGAAAATTATAAAGCCCCGATCCCGCGACTGCTCTAATGAACCCGAACATGGCCTGTAATTGCCTGAGCGAATTTTACTAGAATTTCTTCATCACTCTAGAAGTGAGCTGTTGACATCTAAAATTTATCCAAGACAAGAACCATCCCGGTTACCAACCGCAACGAATCGCTGAAATTTTCACAAACGAGGTATTTCTGTTGCCGCTATAACAAATAATAATAAATCCGAAAAAAAGGGAGATTAAGCTCCCACCCCCCCTCCCCAACTAAAGTGATTTTTTGCCGTTTTTCGGTACGGAACCATCTTGCGAGCGAGTCCGACTCACACTTGGCCGGTTTTTTCATTGTGTCCCGATTTAAAACCCCAAGTCCCGATTATTTTTACCCTTAGTACCGCTTTTCATCCGATAGGACCTGGCAACACTGTGTCATACTCCGCAGCAGAACCACTTTGACTACATTATGTACAAATTACAGGATAAAATGTAGATAATGTCTATATTTTTGTAGCTTAATATCAAAAATTGTATATTGTTAGTTTCTTGGCAAATATCAATTCAAAGTGGTCATGCTACAGAGCATACTCTCCAGCAGGACCACTTTAAAATAGCGGTTATTTCACGCTGATTGTGCGCAGGTCATAATATAAACAAATGTATATTTATTGTATATCAAGATAACATCAACAATTTTAGATAAATACTTACTGATTTTTAGTAACATGTAAATATTTTATCGGAAAGCGCCTGCTATGAATTTGTTAGCAAATAGCGAGATTAATATAATTCTTTACGATTTATAAACTAGCTGATGCCCGCAGCTTCGCCCGCGTAAAATTTGTTCCTGTTCCCGCTTCCCGTATTTGATCCCCTTGGGGGTAGAATTTTTCAAAATTCTTTCTTAGGGAATGCCCACGTCAACTTATAACATCTACTCGCATGCTATCTTGTTTTGTCGTGTCCCAGTAGTTCCATGACACGAATAAAAGTACAGTTATGTAGTGAATTAATTATCATATAGCAAATGGAGATCGAAAAACTAATGAAGATCGGCGAAACAAATGAAGATCGGCAAAACAAACGAAGATCGACTAAACAAATGAAGATCGACTAAACAAATGAAGATCGACTAAACAAATTAAGATCGACAAAACAAATGTCGGTCGAATGAACAAATGATGCTCGGATAAAGAAATGAAGATCGGCAAAACAAATGAAGATCACTAAACAAATGACGGTCGGATAAACCAATGAAAATCGACAAAACAAATGAAAATCGACAAAACAAATGAAAATCGACAATACAAATGACGGTTGGATAAACAAATGACGGTCGGATAAACAAATGACGATAGAAAAAACAAATGACGATAGAAAAATGCAGATCAATAAGACGAAAAAATATAGGCAAATTGATAATATCAAAAAATACTTGCAGCCATATTTACTATTTTTTTGCGATTGCCATCAAAAAAATAGGTACAAGCAATACTTGACCTTAATGACTTTTCTCTAAAAAATGTGCTTTTAGGCGTTTATAGACATCACTGATCACGAATATTTAAAAAATAAATCAATATTATGCAAGCTCATAAGGTCGAAATTTGCTTGCACCCATTTTTTGTAATCTAGGTGCTATAACCATTCGAAAAAAATAGGTGCAAGCAAATCTCGACCTTAATGACACCTCTCTAAAAATGTGCTTTTAGGTGTTTATAGATCACTGATCACGAATATGTAAAAATTAAATAAATATAATGCATGTTCATAAGGTCGAGAATTGCTTGCACCTATTTTTTCGAATGGTTCTAGCATCTAGATTACAAAAAATGGGTGCAAGCAAATTTCGACCTTATGAACATGCATAATATTGAGTTATTTTTTATAAATTCGTGATCAGTGATGTCTATAAAGGCCTAAAAGCACAGGCTCACTCAGTCCTCACCGTCCTCAGGCCCCCTATATGGAGGCCGATAGTCTTCGGCGAAGACACGTGGAACTCGGGTGGAAGAGTTCTCATTCCCTCCCCGCCGCCTCTTTCACGAGCATGACCTGCTCGCAGAAAGAAGCGGCGCAGTCCCACTTGCTACCGCTGGCTCACATGGCTCGCACCATGGTCTCGAGCGAGAGAGTGTCCACGTCCAGACCCACCACGATTTGTGTGCAGTATAGAAATAAATTTAATTGATGATAGTAAATTAATTGTAGATGTTGTTATCTTGATATTCAATTAATATATCGTATTAATCTTGTTATTTGCTAACAAATTCATAGCAGGCGCTTTCCGATAAAATATTTACATGTTACTAAAAATCAGTAAGTATTTATCTAAAATTGTAGATGTTATCTTGATATACAATAAATATACATTTGTTTATACTATGACCTGTGCACAATCAGCGTGAAATAACCGCTATTTAAAGTGGTCCTGCTGGAGAGTATGCTCTGTAGCATGACCACTTTGAATTGATATTTCCCAAGAAACTAACAATATACAATTTTTGATATTAAGCTACAAAAATATAGACATTATCTACATTTTATCCTGTAACTTGTACATAATGTAGTCAAAGTGGTTCTGCTGCGGAGCATGACACGGCAACACTACTCCCAACCGTATTTTTTTTTTTTTATTGAATTTTAGGAAGACTATCAGCTAATTACATGGCAATAGGAAAACAAGGTAGCTATACAAAGCTATTAATAACATGAAGCTATAGATAAACATGGAGGCCACACTTCGAATACCTACTTGAAGCGTAGTCTGTATATTACTGTCTTGCTCTGTGTGGGCTGTACGTCTCTTTCTAAGTAGGGTAGCCCTATTTTTATTTTTGCCAGGATACTTTATTTTCTATATATTCTTTATTGTACACAATAAAGACAATATATATTCATAATACAATTAGATGTACAATACATATGTCGGAAAAAGAAAAAAGAGAAAAAATGGATGATTTTTGGGTTCTTTTATTGGGTTCATATTAATTCCGATAAATTCATAAAATGCTGTGCTGTTTACGTCCAGAGATGTTCTTGCTTGCTTTATCTGTAAGAAATAAAAATAAACGTTATTCTCATGAAGAGAATTGCTTGCATTCCTATACATATCATAAAAGTACAATAGTATTGGATATCCAACACCTAGATGCTGTAAATCTCATGTTCACAGCCATAGACATATAACACGTTATAACACACAGGTAGGCCGCCGGGTGATACGATAACTACATTGACTCCCAACTATAGGATCATCAAACATCAGTGGCCCACACAGAGCATCGCAGCTCTAGTAACATCAAATATCATTGACTCATTATATCAAGTATCATTGACTCCAGTTCTAGGACCATCAAATGTAGGTATACAGGGTCGGCTCACTTACTCATGCGTGACACTCATGACAACACAATAGTTTTATCTATTACACGGGTGAGAAATAACATGTAAAAGGAATACAAGCCTTCGTTCGTAGATGTGCTATCAGAATTCGCACTTCGCACACGCGGTACAGGATAAACTTGACCGTACACATAAACCTTGCGTCTTGGGTTGTTCGACTTTAACTAAATGACGTGCAAAGAAAATTATCCATTTGACATTAGAAACGGAATCATATTCAAATTTAGATGAAAAACAAATAGACCGACGCGATAATTACCATGGAGGTAGCAATCTCCATGGAGTATAACTTCAGAACTTCGCAAGATTATCAGATCTTCGCGACAACATACATACATAAGGTCACGCCTTTATACCCGAAGGGGTAGGCAGAGGTATATTATCATTTCACCTTTTTAAGAATTGGTCCCACGGAATAGGTGGTGAAAATTTATTATTTAAATTAGATGTAAGAAGGCGAGATTAACTATTTTCTCTGTTTTTTACGAAGACTGATAGGTAGTATTCTCTGCAGATTGCATAGGTACGAGTACATTGCGAATAACGAAGCTATTCATCCAAGTGGGTTATTTTTCTAGGTTAATCAACTGTACGTCTCGCGCGCTGCGGCTTTGCGTGGCAGGCTGTGACGTAAGCTGCCGCTGTAGCTTGTGGTAGCTCGCAGTCTGCCGCGGCAGCTCGTGGTAGTCGTCCGATGTCTCTTCATGTCAAAATAAAGAAATGTTAGTGCTAAAGTCATTGGAATAAGATTTTAAGTAATTTGATCGTGTGGCTCTCCGCTTAGGCTGCAAGGTGTGTGAACCTCTGCGGTGCCATGGTGGAGAGCGATGGTCATCATGCTTTGAGTTGTCGCTGCACCGGTAGGCATCCGCGTAACCACGCTCTTAATTAGTTAATCCGGCGGGCTCTGGGTCGGCTGAGGTCCCCTGTATCCTTGAACCACCAGGTTTGTCCCGCGCAGACGGCAAGAGACCGGACGGTCTGGCCCTTGTGCCATGGAAGAACGGCAAGAGCTTAGTGTGGATTCTCAAAAAAATTGTTAAAATGCATAGTTTTTAGATTCTTTAAAATTGTAAATAGAGCAAAAAAAAAGAACAACCCGCTGAGTTTCTTGCCAGTTCTTCTCAGGTGGGTCGCATTGTGAACTGGTGGTAGAGTTTTGTTTTATATTCTGGACGTTTTACAAGCGCATCTGTATAATGCCTATGTGAAATAAATATAATTTTGATTTTGCTTTGTTACTACATCATAATCGAATTTATGAAAATGCAAATTGCAAATCCTGGCGCTTTCATAGAACTTCATTTTTTTAGGGTTTCGTAGCCAAATGGCAAAAACGGAACCCTTATAGATTCGTCATGTCTGTCTGTCTGTCTGTCTGTCTGTCCGTCCGTGTGTCACAGCCATTTTTCTCCGAAACTATAAGGCCTATGCAATTGAAACTTGGTAACTAGATGTATTCTGTGAACCGCATTAAGATTCTTATATAAAACTAGAAATAAAGTAGTAAATTTTGGGGGTCCCCATACTCAGAACTGAAACTCAAATTTTTTTTTTCATCACACCCATACGTGTGGGGTATCTACAAATAGGTCATCAAAAATGCTATTAAGGTTCCTAACATCATTTTTTTCTAAAATGAATAGTTTGCGCAAGAAACACTTCCAAAGTGGAAAAATGTGTGCCCCCCCCCCCCCCCTCTAACTTCTAAACTAACAGAATGATAAATCTAAAAAAAATATATGATGTACATTGCCATAAAAACTACCAACGAAAATTGGTTCGAACGAGATAGAGCTGGTAGTTTTTTTTTAATACGTCATAAACCGCAATTTTCGGTTAGAAAAATCACTACCGCTGCGAACGTGTTAAAATCAATCAAAGTTACAACGAACTACGAGTATAAGAACTTTTATATTATGTTACTTGCTGCTACGAAACCCTTCATGGGCGAGTCCAACTCGCACTTGGCCGGTTTTTTTAAATATGGAAAAGGAGGCACCATCTACCAGCACTTTTAAGAAAGTTTCACGACACGAATGTGTAGAATTGCACCTATATCCATTCGTTTATAAGGTACGCGAGAAAATAAAATTTATGATTAGTTAGCATACTAATTGCTTTTATAAAAAACTAGCGGATGTCACGCGGTTTCACCCGCGTTTCCCGTTCCCGTGGGAATACGGGAATAAAATATAGCCTATGTTCACCGCAAAGAGTGTGGAACTTGAACAACAGTGAAAGAATTTTTCAAATCGGTACAGTAGTTCCGGAGCCTATTCGTTACAAACAAACAAACAAACAAAAAAACAAAAAACAAATCTTTCCTCTTTATAATATTAGTATAGATATCTTAACTTAATTTTTAATGGTACAATGGATAACCAAATTTCTCGCTGAATACTATTTTTAGGAAACCTAAAACAATTATTCATCATTAACATACGATAACAATACTTAACTTATTTTATTTACTCTAATAACGACATTCGTCTTTCTTCTGATAATACACAGGAAGTCCCAGATAAATCCACAATATAGACACACTACTTCACAACGTTTCCTATTGTGTGAAAACAATGAAGTCAACCGCCATTCTATTGTTCGTTGACACTTTGACAGTTGACATGTAGTACCAATGTTGCCACATTACAGAATCCTTAGAAAATGGGAATGTAATTCACTGATTCGACAACCCAATCATGCATATTATGGTATTAAATATTTCAATTTACGCATTAAATAATCGTAGTCGAACTATAGAGCTATTTATGAATTATTTTACTTGCATTTTTGGTTAGTATGGTCTATTTCTATTATTTTCTAGGAGATACTAATAAGAAGATAGCAGCACTGCACAATTCCCTAGAAAGAGAAGGTTAGCCCACAGAGAGTGAGATAGAGATACGTAGGTATTTGACTCAAGCGGTTGTTCGAAGTGTGGCCTCCATGTTTACCTATAGCTTCATGATTAATAAGTCTCCACAGATAGCAACAAAGTAATAATATGCATAGTCCGAAATGTACCTACATAGATACCTACTCATTAGCTAACTATACAAAGATATAACTACATTATAAAATAATATAACATAATATAACCTGCTGATCACGATCAATAAAGTTAAATTAATGTACATAGTTTAACCTGCATTATTGAAATACCTATATTATATTATACTAGCTGACGCCCGCGGCTCCGCCCGCGTGCAATGTTTTTCCCGGTCACAGGGGTATGAAAAATAGATGTTGGCCGATTCTCAGACCTACTCAATATGCTCACAAAATTTCATGAGAATCGGTCAAGCCGTTACGGAGGAGTATGTCAACGAAAACTGTGACACGAGAATTTTATATATTAGATAATTTGCCCGCGTGAAATTTGGTTCCCGTTCCCGCTTCCCGTGGGAACATTTTCCCGGGATAAAAAGTAGCCTATGTATTATTCCAGACTATATTCTATCCCTGTACCAAATTTCAGCCAGTTCCATTCAGCCGTTAGAGCGTGATTGAGTAACAAACATCCAAACATCCAAACATCTTCACAAACTTTATAATATTAGTAGGAAGTAGGATTCGTTTAAGTGCATTTATTGAGGTCGAACATGTTATGTCCAATTCAGGTCTCTTACGCAACAATCTGTTATATAACTAACACATGACCGATACAAAAAACTGTTTTGGCGATAGTTAGTAGCCGCTGAAGGAAGAAAAAACAATGGGCTAGATCTAAAAAGATGAAATGTGTTTATGTTCCTTGGCCCAACCTTGGACATACAAGAAAACGCTGTAGATAATATATTATGGAATCTAGATTTGGCATATATGGTCTAAGACTCTAAGTAACCAAAGCCAGTATAAATTATTTAAAAAAAAAACTGCAGTGGTGGTTGTTGTGGCTATTTCTCTTTGGTTGTGGCAGTGAAGAGATGACTGATGTCACTGACTGATGTGGTTGTTTGTGTCATGATAGAGGAAGATCCCAGAGCCCCCAGACGTCACTCATTTTCTGATGGACAAAATATGTACGAGTGATTAGTGGTGGGGTGTACTATGATCATATGACTAGTTGCTACCTTGGCCAGACGGCCAATTTTCTGGTAGCAATTAATCAAGGTACATAAAAACACTGCTCATGTCACTTAAATTCTGATAGCTGATTTTAACATATATTTTACACAATATCGTTAAAAATCAGTATTCATTACTCCCAGACACGTGCGGTCGGCGGTTTTACGTTACAGACGCTTCAAAGCTCTGAAAAAAATTTATTAAGGTCACTTATTTTCTGATGCTTGATTTTTATATATGTTATTCAGACAACTGTTTTAAAACGTTTTGCAAACGGACAGACCGATCCAAGGGGCCAAATATTCCCCAGACCCAATTTTAATGTCGCTGAGAGTATGGGCGCGGGCATTATCCGTGCGTATTATGCATATATGTAGCATGTCTAATCGAAGTCGGAATTAATATTGAAATGTAAATAAAAATGCATAAGTACCTATTAGTAATTAACGCCTGTCATTTTAAAATTTACATTTTTGTATTGGTTTTATTTAATAAAGACTTAAGTTTTAAAGGTAATAATTTGAAAATCACGTAAATAATCAAAGATTAACTTTGAGAAAAGTGCTCGTCTGACCGCAATCCATACTATATACTATATATTATACTATATACAATATATACTATATATACTATATACTATATATACTATATACTATATATACTATATCCATACTAATATTATAAAGCTGAAGAGTTTGTTTGTTTGTTTGAACGCTAGGATCTCAGAAACTACTGGTGGGATTTCAAAAATTCTTTTACAGTTTGATAGTTAATTTATCGAGGATGGCTATAGGCTATATAACATCACGTTAAGACGAATAGGAGCGGAGCAGCAATCAAGAATGTTTAGAAAACGGGGAATATTTTTACCGTCTGAGAGCTTCCGAGGCGTACGCTGCCTAAATGGTTAGAGTTACGTAAAAATTGTATATTACAAAATTGTTTCTCTTAAAAAGTTCTATAAAAAAGCCCGCGACAGCATATGTCTATCTTTTAAGGTTTGCTCACAATAAAATTATTTGTCTTTCTTTTAAGGTGAGCTCACAATATTATCAAACTGAAGAGTTTGTTTGTGCTAGGTTCCCAGAAACTACTGGTTGCATTACAAAAATAATTTCACAGTTTTTTAGTCCATTTATTGAGGATGGCTAATGGCTATATAACATCACGCTAAGACAAATAGGAGCGGAGCAGCCATGAATAATGTTTTAAGAACGGGAAAAATGTATTTCTTTTGTGAGGTTTCATTGCGTACGTTGCGTAAATGGTTAAAGTTACCTAAAAATTGTGTACTAAAAAATGTTTCCTCTTAAAAATTTACAAAAAAAGTCCTGAACAGCAAATGCCCATCTTTTAAGGTTCACTTACAATAACCTTCACAATAATTTTTAAAATATGAGCGACGCAACTCGACTACGCGTCGGAAGTAAACGTTTTCTGCAGCAGTAGCCAATCAACTGAAAGATAATACCGGCCAAGTGCGAGTCGGACTCGCACACGATGAGTTCCGTACCAAAAAACGGACAAAAATAAATGTGACGGGAAACATTATATCACTTCAACAAAGTTTTGCGGGTCAACTCTAAATGAATATAAGCGACGCGACGGGAAAAATTATATCACTTTTTACACACATTATTATAACCTACAACCCTCTATTAAATATACCTAAGACACGCGACGAGTGTAAAAGCGACGGGATTATATTACCTACTTAAAATATTAATACTATACCACTCTCTTTGTCACTCTCATTTGACGCAAACGAAGTTGCGCGGGTCAGCTAGTAATTTATAGAATTGTGCCTTACAAACTGTTTTATGATTTTTTTTTAATCGAATTAATTTTAATTTTTTAAAGTAAATATCAAGAGGTTTACAAAGTATTAATAATTTAATTAAATAACAGCAACAAAAAAACCTTAGCCCGAGGAAAACACTGATGAACAAGATAACGATTTAGATATTCGATATCAAGATTGACTCGATGATGAATTACCTGACTTCAACGACGATGACAATGAAGATTAGAAAAATATTTGTCCTATTTTTTGTAGTTTTTTAAGGTTTGTTACCAATAAATAATTATTTGAAAAGGTTGCTGTTATTTAATTAAATTATTAATACTTTGTGAACTTCTTGATATTTACTTTAAAAAATTAAAATAAATTCGATTTAAAAAAAAATCATGAAACAGTTTGTAAGGCACAATTCTATATTTATTGCGGTCAGACGAGCACTTTTCTCAAAGTTAATCTAAATAAATTGATTATTTACGTGATTTTCAAATTATTACCTTTAAAACTTAATTCTCTAATAAATAAAACAAATACGAAAAAGTAAATTTTAAAATGACAGGCGTTAATTACTAATAGGTACTTATGCATTTTTATTTACATTTAAATATTAATTCCGACTTCGATTAGACATGCTACATATACGCATAATACGCACGGATAATGCCCGCGCCAATACTCTCAGCGACATTAAAATTGGGTCTGGGGAATGTTTGGCCCCTTGGATCGGTCTGTCCGTTTGCAAAACGTTTTAAAACAGTTGTCTGAATAACATATATAAAAATCAAGCATCAGAAAATAAGTGACCTTAATAAATTTTTTTCAGAGCTTTGAAGCGTCTGTAAGGTGAAACCGCCGACCGCATATGTCTGGGAGTAATGAATACTGATTTTTAACGATATTGTGTAAAATATATGTTAAAATCAGCTATCAGAATTTAAGTGACATGAGCAGTGTTTTTATGTACCTTGATTAATTGAGAAGCGCTCGTGGCCCCGCGGACTCAGTGTTCTGTAAACGATCACTGCAGTAAGCAACTTTCACTATGGCCGGTCCATGGATGGATGACCATCCATGTGATCACTTTGTGACATTTATTTGAGCGTTTCCGTGCTTCGGAAGGCACGTTAAGCCGTTGGTCCCGGTTGCCAGTAAAATTGCAGTCGTTAAGCTAAGTTGAAGGCTTTATTTCAACAGCAGGCAGTCACAACCTGCGCCTGTCCATTTAAACACGGCAATACGGCTCACCACCTATTACGTGGGACTAATTATACAAAGGTGAAATGTGGGCATATAATATGCCTCTGCCTACCCCTTCGGGGATAAAGGCGTGACCATATGTATGTATGTATGTGTGATTAATTGCTACCAGAAAATTGGCCGTCTGGCCAGGGTAGCAACTAGTCATATGATCATAGTACACCCCACCACTAATCACTCGTACATATTTTGTCCATCAGAAAATGAGTGACGTCTGGGGGCTCTGGGACCTTGGACCATGAAGCTTCATGGTTTGTGTTGTGGTACTTGTAGTCCGTTCATAGTTAATTTACCTCTAGCGCTGATGTTGGCTTGCTTGATTTTCGTGTTACCATACTAAGATTTTGTTTATCCCATGTACTCTGATCTTAAAGTTGAAACTTATTTTCTTTTATGTTGCCATTTTTCGGTCGCGGAAATTATTTGAGATATAGAAGGAGTAACTTCGCCCTCCTTGGTGATGGTAACGAGTGTCTATTGTAAATATCCATATCAATAAAAATAAAACTTAAGTACAATCTTATAGTATCAGAATCACGTGTTTAGTAAAGTTATGTATATTGACAATTAGATATTCACATAAAAAAATAATTGTTAATGCTAACGTTTACATCTTATAATCTCCCCTATTACGCGGCAAAATGTCTTAAGCTGGCACTCATAGGGGGAGTTTACTGCAACACCAACATACAGAAAACGATCTGTCAGAGGTAAATAAACTGTGAACGGATTATAGTTTCGCTGGGTTGTTGCTTTTGCTTATTTATTAGTTGACATTTATTACAAAATGCATATAAATCGTGAATAATGGATAATTCACAGAAGTGTATTAATTGCCGGATTTGTTTGCGACGCAATATAGCAGATTCAAGTAAATGTCTTTCGTTATTCGAGACGTGCAATGGATGTTCAATAGCGGAAAGAGTGAATTCAATAGCTAATGTTAAAATAAAAGAGGGGGATCAACTTCCTCACACGATTTGCCCTGACTGTTTACTGCAACTCGAAACTGCTATACAATTCAAAGTGAAATGTGAAACTTCAAACGCAATTTTATTAAACGCAATACTGGTACAACAAGAAACTGAAGAGAATTCACATTATGCTGAAGTTCCAGTGAAAAACGAGTCAGTGGAAGCAGAAGTGGATGATAGTCTCGATAATGAAGAGTATTTGGATACTGAAATTCTTGAAGATATCAAAGACGATGATTGTGAGGAAGATGTAGTATTGCCTCCTGAGAAAAAGAGTAGAGCTATAGATCTTCAATTGATCTGTGACGATTGTGGAGGAAGTTTTAAGAGCAAATGCAAGATACGTGTACACTGGAAAAAGGTTCATCTGCCCGAGAAATTAATATGTCACTGTTGTAAAAGAATGTTCAAATCGTTTAAATCATTCCACTCTCACAAGAAAAGAGGTAGCAAGTCTTGTGAAGCTGCTTCCAATTTTCGCATTGAGGGCCAGGGAAAGTCTAGAATATTTTATTGTAAAGAATGTAATTATAAATCAAAACGTATTAAGGATATAGATACACATTTGGTTATACATACTGGAGAGAGACGATATCAGTGTAAAGACTGTTTGAAAACCTTCACACAGCACGCTTCTCTTCAAGGTCACCGAGAAAATAGGCATAAAGACTTTAGAATTGATACATCATGTCATCTTTGCGGTAAAGTATTACGAGGTAGAAGTAATTTCTACAGACACATGCGTATACACAGAGAAGCCAGTGTAGAATGCAAAATCTGTAACAAAAAGTTGAAATCTAAGAATTATTTAGCAACACACATGTTACGACATGGTGATGTCAAAACATTTTCTTGTGAAATATGTGCAGCTGCATTTTACACATATGGCGAAGTGTTAAATCACAGGAACAGAGTCCACATAAAAAAAGCTAAAAACTTGAAATGTGATTTGTGTGATTATAAAGTGCGCAATAGTTCTGTACTGAAGAAACATAGAGCTAAACATACCAGTACTAATTTATCTTGTTCAATCTGTGGGCACTTTAGTGATTGTGCTGAGACACTAGCGGTACACCAAAGACGTCATTTTGATAAGAATGTTCCATGTCCACAGTGTGATAAAATGTATCTGAATAAACGTTCTCTGAGTAAGCATATGAGCAAGAGCCACAGGTGTACAATGCTTGTTGAGAAACGAGTTGAAAGTGTTCAACTGAGTAATTCTAAAATTAAAGAAGAAAATCCCTCACATGAAAAAGATGAGATTGTTATAGAATTATCTCCACAGCTATAATTTTTTAATTATTATTTAGTGATTAAACATGTTGATGTGTATAAAGATTATAATATATGAATCAAAAAGACTACTTATTAAATTACCTACTTCCACAGTAAATGCTATTACTCTAACAATGAATCAAAGATAATCCCTCGGCTCCACTGAACTTTGGTATCTGGGTATTGGGAATTGAAACTATTATTATTATTTATTTATCAATCGGGCAGTTGAAACAACTGATGGAGCCTGTATCCAGCTTTCCTGGGACATCCTTGCAAGGGCTTACCCGGGACTCCCATGACCCATCCCTACTGTAGGCTGCTGGGCGTTATGTGAAGTTTTGTAGTCGGTAGGATTCTGGCATAGCATCCATGAAGGATTTTTCGTCACGTTATAAAAAAAGCCTGTATCCAGCCATTACTTTTTTCATTTTTCTCTCTGTAAAAGGCAATATCTACTTGTCCAAATGTTCAATCTATTCTTAAACTGATAATTATTTTCTGCAGATGCTACCATCTCTCTAAGTTTATTCCATGCTCAAAGAAGAAATTTATGACAGACTAGCTTCGCCTGCGTAAAATTTGTTCCCGTTTCCGCTTCCCGTAGGATCCCAGGATAAAAAGTAGCCTATGTGTTATTCCAGATTATTGTATACCTGTGCTAAATTTTAGCCAGATCCGTTCAGCCGTTCGAGCGTGAAAAAGTAACAAACATCCACACTCACAAACTTTCGCATTTATAATATTAGTAAGATTAACTTTTCTTTAGAAATTATTTGAGTTAAAAATAATTGTATGATAATTACTTTTACTTGAAATAGGTGACAGTGCATGGGCTCACAACTTATTACATAAGTTAAGACGGACTCAGTTTTAACCATAGATTTAGAATTTGTTTTAAAACACTGGGTTTTGAAAAAATAAAGAATTTTCATTAAAATTGAAAAAATTCAAACGTCATTCTCATATCTATTGTAACTGTCAAACTGCCAGGATCGTAGCAAGTGGTCTCTGCCTACCCTGATGGGAGATAGGCGTGATGATATTTATGTATTGGTCGCAAAGCTATGGTACCTATAGTGCGTTCACAGATATTTTATCTCTAGCTGTTAGGTTGCCTAGTTTAATTGCATGCGTACCTACCCTAGTAAGTTTTTGTTTCCCCAGGTACTGCAATCTTTAGTCGAAACAAAAGATAATAAAAAAGTACTAGGCAGATATCGAAACTTACCGTCATCTTCAGGGCCTGATTTACCCATAAGCTAACTAAGCTGAAGCTTAGGGCGCCAGGATCAAGGGGGCGCCTGGCGCCCTAAGCTTCAGCACATAATAATATTTGGTAATTTCGTGAAAATACAAATACGTGCGTTAAAATTAAATTCCTGCGCCCACCTCCCTGGCAGCGTGGTAGTATATACGACAGCTCCACCCGTGTCGCGTTCAAGGCACCCAGGAACCAAAGTGAATGGGTGTCCAGCTTTTTGGCCGGTAGAAGCATCAGGGCCGTCATTGACGGCAGCTGTTCTGAATTCCCAATTTCAGGGCACAACTCTCTCCATCTCTGACAGTATAGGTATCCTTGGTGTTGACATCTCCAGTGACGTTCAGTTCCGAAGTGATTTGGAGAATAAGGCCAAGCTGGCGTCAAAGCCGCTCGGTTAACAGGGCGCGGCGGTACTTTACTGCGGCGCAAACAGTGCTTCTGTTTAAGTCGCAAGTGCGGCCGCATATGGAGTAGGTACAGCTGCCACTGCTGGGCGGGGGCACTTGAATATGAGAATGAATTGACTGAAGTCTTCTGTTCGACTCGGTGCAGAGGCGAGCCATGAGAGTGGTCAACGATCCCATGTTTGCAGGTGGTGTGGATCCTCTTCGCGACAGGAGAGACTTTGCCTCCTTGTGCGTGACCGCCGGTACATCTGGTGGGCCGTATGCTTGTCTGCCACTTTGGTGGTATAAAAAAAGCGTGAGACGGTACTGTTGAGACGGTGAAACCGGTCATGGAGGAGTGGCTGGAAAGGCACCACTCACCTACCGAATGTCACAGATACTTACTGGACACGAGTGCATCAGTACGAGTAAGTATCTGCGGCGTAAGTTAACATCCGAGTGTCAGCACTACGGTGACTGCAGCGAGGATACGCTCAGCTTATGCACTGCAACCTCGTTGCGGGCCTGGGCGTAGATGTTCTCACGCTGGAGACCGTGGTGAGAGCCATGGTCTTCAATGGGAGAAAATAGGACGCCACTGAGTCTTTTTGCGAGCAAGTCATATTTGCGATAGAGGCAGCGGGAGAGGAACTCCCTCCCAAGTTCCGTAGTCGACGGCGGGTTCGTCGAACACTGCAATACGCTCAGGGCTACCCGCCTCCATTACGGAGGGCCTGAGAACGGCGAGTTGTCTTCTTGCCATTCTTACAGAAGCAGATCAGGAAGATGGCGTGACTCTTTACTCCTCAAAGAAATAGGATAGCACTTATTTCCCCTCCCCGATACACCCGAATCTCCCCAAGAAATCAGATAAAACCCAAACCCACGGGAGGAACTGCGATGGCGTACAAAGTTTGTTTCGTAAACTTTGTCCGCCATCGCAGATCCTCCCGTGGGTTTGGGTTTTATCTTCCAGTCCAGTTTAGTCCAAATTGCCGGAAGTGATCAGTAATGTCCCATCATATCGGGGACACCGCAAGGATAAAGCAGATTTTAGGACTGTTTGTTATTTTTCTTTTATTTCGTGACAGTCGGGAAAGCTTTTGGAAGAAGAAATAGTTGTTATTACCCGAAAAACAACAGATCTCTTGTTTTATGTCGAAATGTCCGGATGGTAATCACCCGGACAAATCGAGCCGTTACATTCAGCTTACACCTAGGATTCAGCTTAGCTCTAGTAGTCTAGTACCTTATTTGGTACCTTTCGTATTTCGTCTACCTAATTACTGACGATTTAATTAACCTCGCCGAAAAACGATTAGGAAGGTAGGATCAGCTTACGTAAAGTCTCTTTTGTAGGTAGGACTTGTAATTTAATTAGTTGCAGCTGGGGGCGCATATTCATAGCTAGCTTAGGGCGCGCGGAACCCTAAATCAGGCCCTGGTCATCTTTTACGCGCGCTTTTATCTGGCGTGGTAACGGTGGCCATTATTTGAGATTTGGAACTTTTTGGAAGCAGAGTTCGCCTTCATTGGTGATGGTAGGTAGGTACTGAATGCTTTTTTGTAGTAAAGGTAAGTATATTAGTGCTAACGGTTAGATCACATAATCCACTAATAAGCTGTAGAATCTCTTACACACAGGAAACCATAGGTACCTACATTACATAGTGAAAAGCTATCAGAGTCTCAGAGGTAAAATAACTGCGAACTGACTACCTATACAGTGTGCGAAAAATTCTAATTCTATGGTTGGTGCAATGTCCCCTAGTGTGACAGAACCTAATAAGACAGATACAAATATATTATAGGTAGGTAGGTTTTTTTTTTTTTTTTTTTTTTTTTTTTTTTTTTTTTTTTTTTTTTTACGCTCATCTCTACCGTGGGCAGAGCCTAGTTAATACAGGTATTCTTTCTAGCTATCTATATTCGAGTACATGCCCCGCAGGGCTAACGGAACTACTTCAAGAGATGGCGGGGGGCGGGGACAGCTTGGCCCGTGTGTTACGTGCAATTTTTAAAAACCTCGGTGAACTGCAGTGCCGGCACTCCCGGGCCCACTTTCGTGAGCCCATCTGTACCGAGTCACCTTGCTCCCGGCTCTGCCTTCATCATGGGTAGCGCCCCAGGCCCCCGCCATCTCGAACCTATCTACACTAATCCTCTTTCACCCAAATTCTCTTTATCATTCCAGTTCTCGCTTTTATGCCTCTCGCACTTTCACGCTTTCCCGACCTTTCATTCTTTAATCTAAACTAGCTAAACTTATATCTATCGTCTTTCATTCTTATTCCTCTAGTACCATACTCGTCACGCTTTTATGCCTCTCGCACTTTCACGATGGCCTTTCATACTGGGGATGTGGGGTATCATACGTTTGGGTGGGGAAGGTTATGAATTTTTTTTTTTTTTTTTTTTTTTTCTTTATTTTTCAAAAACTTTCTTAACAATTTTGTACATTTCTCCTTTAAAACAAAAATATCTTTATTTATCTTATATTTACAATGTTAATCCCTTATTTTTATACATTTTCTTTTTCGGCCAGATTTTATTTGATGTGAGTTTTTACAACTCAATTTATGTCTTTAAACCTTAGTTTTCTAAATCTCTTAAATTTAATTTCCACTTATTATAAATACAGCTTATATCCTATATAATCTTACTATCTAATCTCTTTTTGTTTCAAAACAATATTGCAAACATATTGGTGAACAAAAAAATGTTTTCTACTTGTTTCTCAAGTTAACAATTTTTATTATTTTGGCACTGTATTTAATAAATCTCTTCCTATGTTTTCTAATGAAGGTTGGCAAATTTTCTATTTTCATGTCTAAGTTTGTGTTTGCTTCCAGGTCCACTCTATCCAGCGCGTGGATGGGACAGTCGATGAGCAGGTGGACCACATCTTCTACCACCCCGGGCTCACAGGCACACGATGGGTCCCCCTTACACTTGAAACGTGTCAAGTATTCGGAGAACCCACCGTGCCCTGTCAGCAGTTGGGTTGTGGCGCCGGCGATCGCCATCTTCCGGACGACACTGTATGCCTCCACTGCACATGGGAAGAAAAGCTTGGTGACGGAGGCCTGCTCGCCCTCACTGTACCTCTTATTCCACTCGTCAAGCGTGTCCTGCCTGAGGGCACGCTTCACGAATGAGACAGGGCACAGTCCGTAGTCCGGTGCTCTCTTCAGCCTCAGAGCCGCCTCCTTGGCGAGCTGGTCGGCTCGCTCATTGCCCTCCAACCCCGCGTGAGCCTTGACCCAGAATAAGGAGATTTCCTTACCCTGGGCCATGCCTTGGTGAATGGCGGCTCTGGCTTCAACCGCCAGGGGGTGAAGAGCATGACGGTTTATGACCGTCAGGAGAGCGGCTCTGCTATCACTGAAGATGCCAAACGTGGATGCGCCTCGCCTGAGGGCCTCACTGGCCGCTTTGCATAACGCCAGGAGCTCGGCCTGATAGACGGTGCAATGGGGCGACAGAGCAAGTTTGAGGGCCTTAATTTCGGCCCGGCTATCCCAAAATGATAGCGCGGCACCGACACGGCCCTCAATCTTGCTCCCGTCCGTGAAGATGCGAATCTCAAAACGATTCGCATCCTCCAGCTGCCCCTCGTCTACCAGACTTGTGAACCCCAATGGCGGATGCTCCGCGGGGTGAGGAGCCTCAATCGCTGGAGACATGCGCTCGACCTCCCTGTCTCCCAGCCATGACTGGCCCACTCCTCTCTTGGCCTCGTATAACGAGGCCACCTCATGAAGTCTGAGGTCCAGAGGGAGCAAACCAGACAGGACCAGCGCCGAGTTCAGGGAGACCGTACGGTATGCCTTACACAGCTTTTGGGCGAAACCGCGCTGTACCACGTTCAGCTGCTTTTGGGCTCCAAGCTTCTCTGCCGATGCGTGCCAAGCACTGGCGGCGTACAGTATCGTCGGCTCCACGGCCGCGACGTAGATCGTCCGTATCACCTCGGGGTGAAGCCCCCAGCTGATCCGGGCCATCCGCGCCAGCTTCCGGTAGATGCCGATCGCCTTTTTGCATACGTGTGTGATGTGTGTGTTGAATGTAAGTGCTCTGTCGATGGTCAGCCCTAGGATTTTTATTTCTTTGGACATGCCAATGTCTATCCCGCCCATGCTAAGGCGCGGGACATCGTACTTCAGCTTCCGCGTGATTACCATCGCACTGGTTTTGTGCGGTGCGAATTTCAGCTTGTTTCGGATGCCCCACTCCCGCACATGCTCGAGAGAGGCATTGGCGTGTCCCTCGATTTCCAGGGCTGTTTCTCCGTCAAACATAAGCACCACGTCGTCCGCAAACGCCTGCACATACACTCCCATCCGCTCGAGTCCTTTCAAAAGTGGGTCTAAAAGCAAATTCCACAGCAAGGGACCCCCGATCGACCCCTGGACGCACCCTTTGTCGGTGGAGCGATTATGCTCCTCACCGGCGTACCGAACCCTCACTCTCCTCTCGCTAAGGTAGCTGCTGATTACTCGCCTCAAGTTTGCCGGGCACTTTTCTTCCGCCAGCCGAACTTTTATTGCCGGCCACCAGGCGCTATCGAAGGCCCCCTCTATGTCCAAGGACACCATAGTGACTATCCTCTTTTCACGGAGTTTAGCCACTATGTGTCCCATTAGGTCATAGAGGGCGTCTTCGGTGCTTTTCTGGGGCATAAAGCCGTACTGGCGAGTGCTCATCCGCGGCAATAGGTGGTACTTGAGTCGAGTAATCACCATCCTCTCGTACACCTTTCCCAAAACCGGTAACAGGCCTATGGGCCTGTACGATTTGGGAACGGTTTTTTTTTTTTTTTTTTTTTATACTACTTAGGTGGCAGACAAGCTTACGGCCCACCGGAAGGTTGGTAACCGTAGCCTATAGACGTTTGCAACACCAGAGGCGCTACACACGCGCTGCCGACCCTGGCGCAGGTTGTGACGACCCACAGTTGAAATTTTTTCAAGCCGCCCATAAGGCCTTCAACTTGGCTTAACGACTGACATTTTACTGACAACCGGGACCAACGGCTTATCGTGCCTTCCGAAGCACGGAAACGCTCGTAAATAAATGTCACAAAGTGGTCCACGTGGTGGTCACCCATCCATATCCGGCCATAGTAAATGTTGCTTACTGCAGTGATCGTTTACAGAACACTGAGTCCGCGGGGCCACGAGCGCTTCATAACGGTGTACGAGTCCTTGCCTGGCTTTTTCAGCACCACCACCACGGCTTCCTTCCATATCTTAGGAAAGTAGCCGTGATGGAGGCACTGATTCAGCAGCTTCAAGAAGAGTGACGGATCGGTCTCGATGGCTCGGGAACAGATGTCGGCCGTAAAGCCGTCCACTCCCGGCGCTTTCTTCGGGTTAAATTTCTGAAGCGCATCGATCAGTTCGCCCACCGTAAAAGGTGGGTCATCATCATAATGACCATCTATATCTTTTACGGCGGTTTCGCGTATCTGTCGATGCGCTTCAGTGTCCTCCTCGACTCGATCCTCCGGGTAGAAGGTTCGAGCGAGGAGTTGTGCTGAGCCCCTAGCGTCCAGAAAGGTCCCATTGTGGGTTTGTAGTCGATCTTCTTCCCTCACTGTGGCCCTCCCGATTACCCTATAGATCCCCTCCCAGATGCCCTCCCTGTCCTGCTTTCCACAGAAATTCTTCCAACTTTCGACCTGTGCCTTTTTTACTTCTGATTCGTACATCTCCTTGCACTCTAGGTATTCCACAACTACCAGTTGCCGTCGATCCGGCGCTGCGTCCCTGATCCGACGTCTTTTGGTGTTGACTTCCCTTTTCAGGGTGGCGAGCCTCTCCGACCACCACGGCATAGTGATTTTTTGCTGTTTACGCTTTTTTGGGATGGCTTCCCCACAGGCACCCCCTACTGAGTCCGAGTACTCGACAGCTGCGCTTTCCAGATCTTCTGTACTTGCGAGCTGCCGAGCACCCAGGCCCCGCAGTGAGAACTCCTGCGCCAACTTCGTCTTAAAACCATCCCAATCGGCTTTTTTAGTATTGTAGAGCCTAGTGGTACGCTGTATTTGCGTACCACTGGCCCTCTCTAGATTAATATTAAACACTATGCAGTTGTGGTCGGAGTTGACTAGCCCCGTGTCAACCCTCCAGCCGTCGGTCAGGGGGAGCACGTCACTCGTGCAGGATGTCACGTCTATGTAGCTGTGGAACCTCCTTCCATCCCTGTACGTGTCGAAAGTTGGAATATTCCCGCTATTCAGGACATGGAGGTCCATCTGTTCGAGGGCGTCCATCAGTAACCCCCCCCTCTTGCATTCGAACCGATGCCCCCACCAGGTACTTTTTGCGTTAGCATCACCTCCTAGAAGAAGGCGCCGGCCTCCAAGCTCATGCCTCACTTTAGTTAGTTGCTCCAGGCAGGGCTCCAGAGGCGACGTTGGCTCGACGTAGTAGGACACCAGCGTGATCTCCCAGGCACTGGTCCGGATCCCCACCACACACACATGGTCTGTGGTGAGTTGCGGGTACTGCAAGACGTCCAGCGTCGCGTCAAACACGACGATGGCCGCCTTAACAGTCCCTTCTCCTTGCCCAGTGTTCTGGAAGACCCTGACGCCCTGGTATGCCCCCATACCCCTCTTCGAACCTACGTAGGGCTCCTGCACCAGAGCAACCGCGGCTTTGAGCCTTGCGGCCTCTATCATAAGGTCTTTTGTGGCCTGCGCCTTCTTCTGGAGGTTTACTTGCAAAAACCTGTATGGAGGTTCGTTCCCCAAGGTGCCCTCAGCAATACTGTATGGACGCCCTCGCTATTTTGTTAGGTAGGTAGGTTGAACTTAGGTCAAAGAACCGAATTGTTGTACCCCGAGTCCCCGACTCCACCTGGTACGGGTCTGCCCTACCCCTACAGCAGGGGTAGCCAACTTTTATTAGACCCTAGATCTACATTTTAGTAATAAAAGCTGTGCGATCTACCAGTAGTATATTTCTTGGTCGACTTGGTGTAAAAAAACCACCAGATCCAGCCGCCGTGTTGCCGTGGCCCTTATAGTTGCTCCTTGTGCCGTGATGAGGGTGTCACCTCTGAGAAACGGACCACACAGAACCCAATCGTTGCCGATATTCCACAGAAGTGGTCCTAACACCGATCTCTGTGGAAAATCGCACGATACCCTAGCAAGCTCAAGTATGTTATGGCCCTCTCGGAGAGATAATCCCCGACAATTCGACAGAAGCAGGAAGACACTTCGTGATCCTCCCTAACGCAGCTCCAGGGCAAAGTGTTGAAGGCGTTGGTGATGTCAAGGAACACAGCCAGCCCCACCTCACCCCGAGGTATTGCTTTCCCTGTCAGAATCCTGATGGGCATGATCGCTTTCACGGTGGAGCACCCGCGAAGGAAACTAATCGGATTATCCGCCAAATCGAGTCCCTTGCACGTGAGGTGCTCGACGGACGAGGCGCTCTACAAATAGCTTGCACACATCGTTGAACAACACTATCGGCCTTAGATCATCTAAGATAGAACATCTAACATGTTATAGATCCTTAGATCCTTAGATCATCTAACATGTTATATGGTCTAAGCTATCGGCCCGTACCCGGATGGTGAGGCCACCCACCACCCTGCCTTTCGGATCAAGACCAGTTTTCCACGCTTTAGGAAGTTGAGGGACGGAATCAATCGACGGACATGGGTCCTGGCTCTCGAAGAAGTTCGGCGTCGTCGGAAGTCGGCCGGATCTAGGCCGAGAATGGTCTTCGGGCACTCGTACTCGCCATAATCTACGCCGGGCGGTTGGGACGGGAACATACGCGGAAGAATATGTTCCTGAGCTCTCGACGGGAACCGGGATCCAAGACTTTCAAAAGTCACTCCGGCTGGAGGCTCTGAGTCAGTGGGGGCGCTTTATGGTGAAGTTTGTGACTAATCTGAAGGTAAGGGCGCCCTCATGGGTTCTGCTCCAGGGTCTCCACCAGCTCTTCACGGGTCAACGGCTTACCTCGCTTTATGGTTACCTGGAGGGTCATTATGTTCTCCTTGTACCCCTCGTATAGCTCCGTCTCTCGGGCCTTCGCATAATCTGGGCCGCGAGGCCTCTGGTAGTACTTGGTGTACCAGCAGCACGCGGTTACGCACGCTATGTGCAGCCGTGCGATTTCACAACAAACAGTACCTGCCTCCTAGCCGATCCGGGCCTTACTCTAGGTAGGTCGCTGCATAGAGCCCAGCATGTACTTTGTGGAATCATTTTAAATTTGAGAGGAGTAGGTATTATTAAAGAGAGCAGTATTATTCTTAAGCTCACGACGAGCCCAAGTCAAGATGTCAAGATTGTTCTTCGAGAAATTGTCACAGTTTGAAGACAGGTTAGAGGTAGCAAAGTGGATTTTTCACCTTCCAGTGTTTTGCGGGTATTGAAACCGCTCAATTATTCTGAACACCATTGGGAAATGCGGATTAGGTCCCGGTCGTAACGTCGATCCGCCCACCGCGCCGTGAGCGACCAGATTAATGGCCGCCATCGACCGGTTTGCCACCCCTGCCCTAGAGTGTTTTTAAAGAACCGGACAAGAGTAGGGAGAGCAGCCTCCGCCCGCCGCTGTTACCAATCGTAGGCATCAGGCGAGCCAAAGAAGCTAAAGCTGGCTGCGGAGGTGAGGATAGACCCATGGTCCCAACTCCCAGTTACCAGTAAAATGAATAAAGTTAAAGGCTTTATGGGCTTCGTGAAAATTTCAACGACAGGCAGTCACAACCTGCGTCTGTCCATTACTACACGGCAAAACGGCTCGCTACCTATTACGAGGGATGAAAATCAAAAAACGTGATATGTTGGCATAGGCATAGGTTGCCTCTGCCTACCCCTTTGGGTATAAAGGCGTGACCATAGGTATTTAGCTAAGCTATGTATGTAGGTATATTTATTTATTACAGTAACTTAATGAACCCCCAGCTTCATCCAGAGCATACCTACTACTTCTGACACACCCAGACACCATAGTTGCGTCGCACTCCACATCTCTAATATGAATTAGTGGAATAATGTGTAGGTACCTATGTATGTATGATTATTAAAGATTGTGTATGATTTGTTGACATTTGTAATTTTGTAATGCTCCACTGCCTTGAGTATTATGGTGATGATAATAATCGCCAAAGTTACCTCTTATTACTTATCACATCAGTTGTTCGCCAGTGCGCTCTAAATCAGCAGCGAGCATATTCTGTTCAGTTATTTTACTACCCGATTGCTCTAATTTTGCCGGTCGCTTCGCATACTACGCCTATACACCTCTTTCACAGGTCACAGGCCCAATGTCAAAGGATTTTTATAGGAGATGCGATACTTGTGCAAGCGCGGGTGGCATTTGCTAGATAGGCACACGTCCTACCTACATTTTGTGCAATTATATTACCTTACTAGCTGACCCTTGCAACTTTGTTTACGTCACATACGTAAGGTCTATGAAGGAAGAGGCATTTCTTCATCATACTCCTAGGAGCGTGTGAAACTGCCCCGTTTGCTTGATGCCATGTTTGTTTAATCATAATAGATCTTAATGATTAAGGGTATGGGTACAGTAAAATAATTCAGTTTAATGTTTTCGTAGGTATTTATTGAAAAAAAATCATGATCTAAAAGTCATTATTATTAAAATTTACATTGAAGATTGTTAATTTCACAGCCTGTTTATTTACCTCAAAAAGTGATAACAAAGTTTTGTCAAAATAGCTGAATTTAGGTATTAGCCGCTGGCTTTCTGACTGTTCAATTGAAATACCCACACAAAGGACAGTTTTATGACGTCATATGTCATTACACTTACAAAGAATGTCAATGATAATGATAAATTCATATTACCGCACTCAGAGACATTTAATGATTACATAACAGGTTCATTTATACACATTTTAACCTAGACTAAGTAAGGTTTAGGTAACCGCGAAATATCATTGAGTACAGTAATAATTATTGTCTTTTACTTAAATCTAAACTTTATACATTTTTCTCACATCACCCACAAAATTAAAATTATTAAAATATTCTACCTACTAACTAAAAAAGGTTAACATTCTCAATCTGGAGGTTCTTGGTGGGAGCAATGTGGTATAGGCGTAGGGGAAGACTTGAAAGCTCTAGGGAATAGGGAGGAATAGGTAGGGGGAGGTTCATACTCGGGTGGTGATGGTGGGAGGGGGTGTGTGAACAATTGCTGCGAGGCGGCTGTCACAGTGACAGTTGGCGAGAGGTCTATGCAAGAAGGCGGGATGTTGATTGGTGTGTCTGAAGGCTTGGAACGCTTGCAGCAGCATTCTGAAAATAAAAAAAAAGTCATTTTTATTTTTTGTCTGTGGTTTGTTGTTTCGCGGTCTTTCGTTCGGAGTGGCCCGGCCCGGCCTATAGGTATTCAAGATAACGGTAAGTACCTAAGTAAATTTATAGTTATCTATATGTACTTAAAGTAAATTAAACCGGCAGCCTTAATTTAGATTTTTTAGATAGGTACCTAGGTACCTTATTTTGCTTTAAATGTGTTGACGATTTAATCTTCAACGAAAATAGTACCTAATCATCAATAGATTCATATAATAAAATCATAACAGGTCGCTGTCTGTACATGGAAGATAAATAAGAAAAATTATAAAGGGGGGCTTTATGAACGCAAAAGAACACAAAACAATGATTTTTAGAATTTTTGTCTGTATGTCTGTATATCTGTTTGTCTGTACGTTTGTGCACGCTAATCTCAGTAACCGCTCAACCGATTGCAATAAATTAATAACCAGATGAGACATTATGTTTTATTGAATTTCAAACATGCATTTAAACACGTCTATGACAGCTTGGCTAAAGTGTAGATACATGGTCGTTTTTTGGATACGGAACCCCCTTCGAATCCGACTCTAACTTGGCCGGCTTTTTCTGCCTGTATTTGTTGTTATAGCGACAACAGAAATACAGCTCGCGCCACGGATCTTTGCGTCTATGAAATTCGTTCGTTCGCGCCTCAAATTATACACTATTAGGTGTCACAGGGTAAACTACTGCGCAGCTGAGGCGAGAAGGGCGGCCCCCCGCTCAGCAGTAGTTTATTGCATAATACCCAATGATATAAAAAACTATAGATACGTTACTAACACTGAAAAATGGCAACAAAAAAGTCAGGCAATTGCCTTACTTTTCATATATGCTACCATAGATAATTTCATAAAAATTCCTTTTTTGAATGTATAAAATATTTGCTGTTTTTAAAAGCCGTTGTTCGTGCATGACGTGTCTATATAATATTACGTCGTTGATAATACCTAGTAATGCATAATTGCGAGGCGAACGAACGAACTTCATAGACGCAAAGATCCGTGGCGCGCTTAGATCATCTAACCACAGGATGCGCCTTACTTAAGCATTGTTTTCTGCCATTGCACATGACCATTTGGTCTTTTGGCTTTATGAAAAGCCTGTACATCAGTACATCATTTTATATGATTAAACTAGTACATTACATTGTAGTTGACTGTATAATAACAATTAACACACAACAGCCATTACGCGTTTGTCGATTAATACATTTTGAAATGCAATGAAATTTTAAATGTCTTTGTGTTTCCCCCTTCACTTGTATGAAAACTGGCAGAATATTTTTGTATGCGGTGGTTCGCTAAGGCTAGTCCCGTGTTATATGGTCTAAGGTGGCGCGAGCTGTACCTACATCAACTGTGAAAACTTTAACTGTATAGCTATTACGGTTCATGAGATACAGTCTGAAGACAGACGCATAGACAAAAAGAAAGAGAGAAAGAAACCTTTATTTGATACAGGCATGTAGGACACATTAAATGTTTCAACAAAATTGTACATGTTTTATTAAATATTGTGTGCCTCACGACTGTATCAAAGGGGTGTCCAGTTCAGCATGTGCCAGGCGGACGGATCTTGGCGCTGATTTTCGACTGGAACCCATGACGGCAACGGAGTCTCAGTAGGTAATGGGTCCCGTTTTTGCCCTTTTGGTACGGAACCCTAAAAAAGACAAGAAGATACGGGAATTTGTGCGGGAAACTTACAGACAAGCGTTTGTCCTCAGTTGTATAATTTTTCAAAACTAGTGTATTTTTCAGTGTTTATGTGTAATTTATGGTGGATTCTTAAACATAAAGCTTCGACAACGTGCACAAGTGTTGGAAAGTGATTTGGCGCAGTGATACGCGACTTTTTTTTTTTTTTTTTTTTTGGGTTTAGGTATCGACAAATTCCACAGCTACCTCTAGTAAAGTACCTACCACCGCTTTACTAGAGTAGAACTTAGTCCAAACTTGGACATACACGAATTCACTGTTTATAATATATGGAATCTAGATTTGGCATATGGTCTAAGTAACCAAAGCCAGTATAAATTAATTGAAAAAAAAACAAGAAGCTACTCACCCCAGGCCAAGCAGAACATGAGTATGGTCGCACAGACAAGCATGCCCACAACCAGGTAACTCCAAGGTCCATACGGCTTCAGAGCTGCTGCGAATTCCATGAAGGCATTTGATGGCTTTTCTCCTTCGCTGATCTTCACTGGAATTATTAAAAATTATCTTGTTAATTACCAGGCAAGCAAAAAAATTAAAACGGGATACTTAGAAACTAAAAATAAAATTTGGAGGTTCTCCAAATACAGGCTCTTAGTCTAGTTTAGTTATACCGTATTTTACTTGACGTTTTTTTACGTTTCCTCATGGATGTTATGCCGGACTCCTACCGACTAAAAAACCTCACGTGTCCTGCTAAGAGCCTATGGTTGGGAGCCCCGGGTAAGCCCTCGGAAGGATACCCCAGGACATGTAAACTACATTTTATTAGGTACTTTTTAATTTTATTACTTTTCACACTCAATATAGACGGCATGTCGAAGATGCCTAGTGCCTACTTAATCTTAAATAACTTTCACATTTTTATGTTTTAAACACACAAAACAGTTTTCTGTTGTTTTCTGTCACGGCCAAATAAATTCAGTAAGTATATAGGGTTTCTTATATTGACATCGAACTCAATTAAGTAGTAACTATTTAAAAAAGTGTGTGCGTGTGTAATCTTTACGCGCGATTAAAGTAAAACTTCTTTGCCATTGACGGCATCAAATGTTATATTAATATCTTCATTCGAATTTTGAATAGCGGCAACTACGTTTATGTTCAAAATTCAAATGTAGATAAGCGTTACTTCCGTCAGAAAAAAAATCTGAGTTACTGCCTAGTCGCGCCTAAAGAAGTTTTACTTCAATAATCTGTGCTCAAAGGTCGTACTATACCTAAGTATAAAGTTTTTTTAGTTAGAACACTAACCAGATGATCACGGGGCCAGTCAACTATAGTAATAGTTGACTGGCCTCATGGTCCAGTGGTTAGTGTGCCAGATTACTGATTCGGAGGTCGTGGGTTTAAGACTCATAGGAGCGCATAAAATTGCCATGTTTGCCTAATCATTTTTTTTTTTTTAACGTGAGGGAAAATCCTCGTAGGATGTTATGCCGGACTCTTACCGACTAAAAAACCTCACGTAACGCCCAACAGCCTATGGTTGAGAGCCCCGGGTAAGCCCTCAGGAAGGATGTCCCGTGACTCCCAACAGACCTACGGCCGCCACTGCGGCCTCGCCCAGGGGGTGGTTCGGGTGAAATCCCGCGTCTATGGGGGGTTTCGGGTGTGACCCCGCTTCTAAGGGGGGGCGTGCGTGAGTTGCTCACGTCACGCTGCCGTCATGGGCCTGCTTCTGTAAGGACGGTGAGCGGCCCTCTCACCGTCCTCAGACCCCCGGTCATGGAGGCCGATAGTCCTCGGCGAAGACACGTCGGCGGCGCCCAAGGCGCCGACTGCGGAACTCGGGTGGGAGAGTTCTATCCCGCACCCGGCCCGCCGCCTCCTTCGCGAGCATGACCTGCTCGCAGAAAGAGGCGGCGCAGTCCCACTTACTCCCGCTGGAGAGCATGGCTCGCACCATGGCCCCAAGCGAGAGAGTGTCCACGCCCAGACCCACTACGAGGACCTGGCGCTGTTGTGCCCATGCCGTGCACTGCACCAGCGTGTGGAGCGCCGTGTCATCGCTGCGGTCCTCGCAGTGCTGACACTCGGCCGTGGTTTCCCGGTGTTTTCGCCACAGATACCTACCAAAGCTCCCGTGCCCGGCAAGCATCTGTGTCAACCGGTAGGAGAGAGCACCGTGTCTTCTCTCCAGCCACTCGTCCATGACCGGTCTGTGTTTGCCTAATCATAAAAGAACTTTAAGGTTAAGTCCATTCTAAAACAATTCAGTCCGCGCCGAATATATAAGTATGTTCATCAGTCGTAGCACAACCTTATATTAGCTTAATTTGGGCTAGATGATGTTGTGGAGAATGTCCATAAATATTTATTTATTAATTCATTTTTAAGCACGTTAACAAAATTTGAAAATCGGATTTATAGTTTTGGAGTTCATCGTAAACAATGACGCGAAAACCTTAACAATGTGGAGTTTTCCAAAAGGGGTAAGAAAGTTCTTGCAGGGCCAACAGCGCGAGTGTAGCGCCTCTGGTGTTGCAAACGTTCATAGGCAACGGTGACCAATTACTGTTAAGGGCTAGCAACACGGTCAAACAGCAATTGTCATGCCTCGTCAATATCATGTGTACATACACGTCGATGTACACACACATGCAAAGAAATCACGCACACTGAAACAACTTCCATTCATAAATATCAGACTTGACTCAATATATTGACCCGTGTCTGGAGTAGGGCTTGAACTCCGGAATTCCGGAATTGACATAATTCCGGAATTCCGATAAAATCTAATATCGTTCTCAATTCCGGAATTGGCGAGACCAATACCGGTATTTCGATATTGAAAAAAATAGTAGTTTTCGATACAAGTGTGGGATGTCTGTTATTACAACGAGTTACGACAGGTGTTGACCCGAGCCGAAGGCGAGGGTAGACAGTCGGAACGAGTTTAAATAACAGTCCCACACGTTGTATTGAACAACTATTTTTAATACAGTTGCGAAAAAATTAAGCAATTTTATAAAATAATTAAAACCGTAAAAGAATATATACCTTCTTAAGCAGAGACTATGGCAGTGCACTTCATACAGCCAACTTTTTTTATATTTATAAATTTAATTTGGCCGATACTAATATTAATTTATGCTTACATTTTAATTAAAATTACTTTTAACCTGATATTGGAACAAGTTAGTATCTTTTTTTAGAAATATTTGCATGAATCATAGACATTATTTTGACAGTTGGGAAAAAAAACGCACGAGTGCGGCAATGGTAAAGAAAAAGCACGAGTGTGTAATAGGCCACATCCCGAACGCTATACGTCCCTGTAATACGCCACTTTTTGAGCAACTGTATTAAAAAAAGATTTTCGCTTCTTCTTTAATTTCATTACAAACAAAAACGTAGATTATAAGCTTCTTATGCAATTTAATTACCTTTAATTACTACAATGTTGATAATTTAGGGTTTCTCTATTAACAAATTAATTCGATTATGTACTTAGGAATCATTTTATTTGATGATATTTCTTAAACCTACTAAGAAATTAAATCCATAAAATTAATGGTATTTGATAGAAAACATACTATTTAAATAATAATAATATTATTGATGAAGTTTTTGTATTTTTTTTTCATTTGGACTTCAATTTATAGTGCGAACTTAGACTTAGTTCTGACTTATGCTACAAGTTAAATTTAACTTTGATAGAAACGCTGTAAGAATTAAAAAGAGGTCTCGCTCAGCATAGTTCTAGTAGTTTTGACGGAACTCATAGGACCCGTACCTTATTATTAGGGGCAAACTTTGCCCCAAGGCGCTCCACTGACCCAGAGTGAGAAGGGTCCTAGGTTCCCTGTTCTGATCAAGGCGGAGAAACATATTCCATTCCACATAGCTCCGTCTCAGGCGCCCGACGCTGATTACAGCGAGAACGACGTGCCCGAAGTCACTGAAGGTGAGTTAGGGGCGACTGTATTGCAGCTTAGATTCCGCAGGGACCGTGCCCCTGGACCCTACAGCATTTCAGGCCGAGCGTGGGTCCTGGCTCTTGAGGATCTTGGGCCTCGAGTGATATGGCTCTTTAGTGCATGCCTCGAAAAAGGCCAGATTCCCAAGACAGGGAAACTGGTTCTGATTTGAAAGGCAAGGTGGTCGGCAGTCTACCCATCCGGGGATCGGCCGATCGTGTTGCTCCGTTGCGTAACTCCGGCCGATCCCCGATCGGTCGATCCCCAACAATGATGCGCTCAAGGAGCTTGCATACCTCGTTAGGTATGCAAGCTCCTTGCGCGTATCAGTACAGCGCACAGTCGGGCACCTCACACGTGTGGGACCAGATATGGCGGATAACCAGTTTGATTTTCGTCAAGGGCGCTCCACCGTGGATGCGATCATGCGCATTAGAAGACTAACGGAGGAAGTAACATCGCAGGGTGAGGTGGTGTTGAAAGCGATGGCGATGTCAAGAGACACCGGCATCGCCTTCAACACCTTGCCCTGGAGCTGCGTTAGGGAGGCGCTTATTTATCATGGAGTGCCTCCCTACTTCCATCGAATTGTCGGGGCCTATCTTGCCGAGAGGGCCATAACTTACCCAAGCTGGCTAGGGCCCAGCAGGGTCAGCGAGATACGTCGTGCGGTGTTCTGCAGAGATCAGTCTTAAGACCGCTTCTGTGGAACATCGGTTACGATTGGGTGCTGCGTGGTCCGTTGCTCAGAGGTGGCATGTCTCGAGGATCTGTCAGCGAGGCAACTTGCGTCCTTGTTTAAATAAATTTATTATATTTCTAGTTTATTCTTTTATGGTGCAAGAAGGCGCTGGAGCGGGGTCATAGGCCTACGTCTCCAGAAATCTAAGTTCGGCAGTTCCAGCTCCACAAGGAAACCGTGGAGACCTGGACTTGAACAACAAATCGAATCGCCACATCACATCACACAAGGGAGGAATCGCCGAATCGCCACAATCAAGGCGGTCAGACCGGCCATGGGCGGGTGACTAGAAAAGAACCACGGTGCGGGTGCTCTGTCCTACCGGTTGTCACAGATGCTTACCGGGCGCGGGAGCTTCAGTAAGTATCTATGATGAATACACTAGGAAACCACACCTGAGTGCCAGCACTGCGAGGAACGCAATGAGGACACAGTACTTCACACATTAGTGGAGTGCACAGTGTGAGCTTAACAGCGCCCGGTCCTCGTGGTAGGTCTGGACGTGGACATTTTCTCGCTGGAGACCATTGCGCGAGCTATGATCTCCAGTGGGAGTAAGTGTGACGCCACTGCGGCGAAAAGTGTTGGAGAGAGAACGCTCCCACCCGAATTCCGCATGTCTTTGCCCAAGACTATCGGCCTCCATAATCGGGGGCCTGAGGACGGTGGGAGGGCTAATCGCCGTCCTTACAAAAGCACGCCCAAGACGAAAGCGTGACGTGAAAGTTTCACGTACACCACACGCCCTGAGATGCGGGATAACACCTTAACAAGCTCCAAATACGCGGGATAGCACCCGAACCTCCTAGGTGAGGCCGCAGTGATAGTCAAAGTCTGTGGGGAATCCTGGGGTCATCCTTCTGAGGACTTACCCGGGCCAACCGTAGGCAATAGTTAGGAAACATGTGGTTTTTAGTTGGTTACGTTAAAATAAGTAGGTAATTTTACTGGGAATCAAAGTAGTTTATCACTTATCACTTAAAACTGCCTGCTCCCGTTTCTTTTTTTACATATCACTATTTTGTACAAAACGAAACCTGATTGAGTTCCGCAATTCCGGAATTCCGGAATTCCGGAATTCAAATACTGAATATCGAAACCCAATTCCGGAACTGAAAAAGCGTCCGATATTCAAGCCCTAGTCTGGAGCCCATTAGGTGGGCCGGAAGCTTCTATGTCACGCGTGAAAAACATTTATCATAAAATAGATTACAGGTTAGAAACGTGCACAATTATTTATTACAAAAATACAAGAAACTTACCAAAGATTTTGCGTTTTTGATAAATCAACAACAAATATGGCAATAAGCCTCTAGGCATTTTCACAACTGCACTAGGTGATCTAAATCTGACTCTCTATGATAACGGCGAAATACTAACACAACTTCGGTACCATAAAAACAAATCAATATTACTAACACATCTTTATAACGTGGTATACACAACTCCTTATGTCGGGGATAACACATGACGGGGCGAATATTCTATAAACTTAAACAGGTAATAACAAACAGTATTGTGCAATTGAACTGTACAAGTGTACATACTATGATATAAAATCGATTCTTTTTCTGCCTCATAACTATCTAAACTTATATAAGGGTTAACAATACTGAAAAGAAACATTCTTTGGTATTTGATTCAGTCTAAATACACTGAAGAAACTTCCACAAGATCGTGAAATTCTGACTGTGCCTGAGTATACGAAAGCACTAACATAATCTTAGTCTCTACAAAACATACTAATATTACTAAAATATTATTTAGCTCTGCTCTATAACGTGGTTTACACAACTCCGTGTGTCGAGGGTAACACATCGCTGGGCGAATATTATACGAACTTACACAGGTAATAACGAAAAATACGCAAAATATTCTACTGTAAACACTGTTAGCACCAAAGACACTTGAGTCGAAACTTTCATAGGTTTTAACAACACTCAAAAGAAACACTCTCTAATATAACACTTAGTCCAAAGTCAATGCCGAAACTGCAACTTCTTGTTCAAAATCTGGCTCTGTTTGATAATACCGAAATATTAACGTGATACTTGTTTCATAAAAACATATCATTACTAATAAAACATGTTGAAAACGTGGTACACACAACTCCTTGTATTGAGGATAGCACATGACTGCCGACAGGGAATGTTCAAACGACTATAGCAAGAGATAAAGAACAGTACTGAACAATTAAAAACATTGATGACACCAAGGGACTCTTTACCTGTCCCTTAACTGTAAACTTTTTTACGGGTCTATAGTTTTAACAATACTCAAAAGAAATACTGACTATTATGAAATATCAGTGTAATGAATGACTTTTGTGTAGGTATCTAATCTCTAGTGTTATTTTATATTAATGTTAAGTCATCGAAAAATAATTAACAAATATGTTAGTGGTCAATTACTACGTAGACTATAGATAGATCTACTTAGTTGATCGGATCTAGGAATAAGTAGCTAATTGCCCTCTAATGAAGTGACTCATTATTTCATTGAACGGTGCTTTGAAACTTGTAACTCGATCACTGCCAGCCTGAGTGTTTTCTTCTTCCGGATTCTTTCTTCAAACTGACTGTGAAGAGAGGCAATCTTAGTGCCATCAACTTGAGGGCGTTGTCAATAGTCTCTCCGACTGTAAAATCGGCTCTCCGACTTTGCCATGGCTTTACATTAAAGGTTTTTAGGTCGACAGATGACCTAATAAAGATCGGGAGAATCTACACAATGAGACAGGACATGTCTGAATCTGAACGTTGAGGCGATCTTTGTAGGAGGCTTATGTGGACATCAATCGGCTGAGATTGGCCCGTCAGCCAGCAAGAATTGAAACATTAACATCCGTACAATATCAGAAAAAGGTAAGAACTCGTTCACACTGCAGCACATGCTCTTCATCAAGCTGGGATAAACAATGAAGTCTTGCCCGTTGAAGTAAAAGTCAGGGTAACACCTTGTATAAAACGCTATTACCGAAGCATGCATTCCTTAAAGATCTGCAGTAATGTTAACTTTCCATTTATACCGCAAGTATTTTTCAAAAAAGAACCAGTGTCAGTCTGGAGGTTTTTTTTTCCATGAGGCGTTACTATTTTCCTCCAAAGACTCAGTGTGGATTTGGTAACTGTTTATGCGGTCCACCCGTGTTATAAGGATCAAATTTTTTTGAGTGTATAAGGTAAAAAAGAAGAAGTAGGTAGGTAACTAATTGTCTAAAATCCACGATTCGTGTTGAAGTACATTAAAACTTAGGCGGTCACGACAGGAGTTAAAACTTGACATTAACATCGACATCCGTCGCCGGCATGAAATACAGTTCAGAGTAGTGCAGACTTTTTTTTTCAGCCAAAAAAATCTTTTCCCTGAATGGATTTGTCGAAATTCAATTTAGGAGTCAATCAGAATCGAACAGATGTCGTTGTCGTCGTATGTCGAACTTCGAGATTGTCGGTAAGCGTAGAAATGCTTTTAGAAAATTCCCTACAAAACAAGAGTCTCAAAATTGCTGTACCTAGTCCTAGTGTTAGACAAAATAAAAAAATAAAACCTTTTATAAAGTATCTTTGTTCAAGGAAGTTACTTTATAAAAGAAGAAAGTTTCATGATTGTAGCATGCTAAGATAACTAAGAGGTTTTTTCAAAAGAACAGAAACAGCAAGATATGTCAGTCCGTCAGTAGGTTTTAGTAGTTAGGCTCGTTTTCGTTAGATGGCGTTAGTTACTATGATGCGCCGGCGCATCGAGTTGAACCTTGGAGCATTCTATGTACCAGAGCCGGATGGACAAGAAGACACCTACAGAATCAGTGACTATTTGCCGCTTCTTTTTTTATTTAGGTGTACAGTACTCGTCCCACCCTGTATAGGTACCACACAGAACAGAACCGCCTCAAATAAAATATTGCTGTGGTCGACAGCGCTGTTCATCTTCGTTCTTGTGTTTTTGGTTCAAATTCAGTATAGGTAATAATTACGAGTATGTCGAGTTTAGTCTGCAAATTTTCACCTATCAGAATATAATGGTGTAAGTACCAGAAACCCACAATTAACCCTATAACCTAACACCTACATGCTAATGCTACCTAAGTAGGGTTGCTGGTAAAACATAAATTTAGAACAAAAAAGTAACCGGATTTACAATATCGGAGTTATTTACGGGAAAGCTGACAATTTACTTTCTGTACCAGTTCGTGCAACGGGTGACCAATTAAGTTAAGTAATAATAATAAAGGCTTGTGTATTTCGTAGAATTACCAATAATCACATAAGGAAAACAAACTTTTGAGAAAATATGAATGACGAGTTCTTGAGGTCAACGCGTCAATGTTCATGTATGACGAACCCGGTGACATTCACGTGTCGCGCTATTACAAGCTCATCCGAAATGCTTTCGATAGTATATCTTACATGCAATCACTATAATATACACGCAAACGCCCCTGAGAGGAATACGTAGAGGGGTTCACCTACACATTCACACTTCGCCAGTGGTATTGTAACCTGGATCTCTCTGCTGCATCAAGTAGTCTGCGAGACAAGGAGATACCCCAACTCCTCGGTAGGGTAATTTAATATTTAAATAACCACTTGTAATACTCACTTATAACTGAAGGTTTCGTCACAGCCTCAGGCTGGTCTAATCCTAATATCTCCTGGTTCCTGGCAGCAAATCTCTTTAACAGCTCCAGCAACGGAGGGTCATGTCTGTGAGAGCAAGCGCTCGGGTCCTCATCCTCGCCACCAGGGCAGTGTCGGACCCCATCGCACACCAGGTACGATGAAATGCAAAGACTTGTGACCCCGCACGTAAATTGTGAGTCATTATTGCACACTGAACCTGAGGAATAAGAAATTAAAGAAGTTAGAATGATTCATTACATCTTCAAGTAAAAAACAAAATTGGATAAGCCTTTTTTACGTGTGAAAATCCTAATAGATGCTATGCCTTCTACCGACTAAAACCACACGGTGCCTTTTAATCTGTCTACTGTCTACGCCATCGGAAGGACCCCAGGGCTTCCGACTTGCCGCATCGTATTTCATAGTATTAGACGCGACATTTGTAAAACAATAGGCGACCGTGACAGGACATTGAAAAGTCTGTGTTACTATTTGCAAGAATTTGATTTGATTACAGAAATATATTTCCAGCAGCTTTTGAGAAAGCATAATTTATGCATGAAACGATTTTTTCTGCCGAGCTGATTGTATAATGCACTTAGTATGTCCATCATCAGTGTTTACGTCTCAATCTAAGGTACAACTTATCATTAATATTGGGGAAGTGCAGCTTGCAGTAAAAGAGTTGGGAGATTAAATAACACTTCTATGACGTCCAAGTGGTTCCTGAATGTGGTGACCAGCTCAATCAATCAAATCATTTTATAGCAGTCCACTGCTGGACGTTGACCTCTCTCAGTTTACGCCACAAAGCCACAACACACGGTCATACGCCTTTCGAATCCAGTTCCTGCCTGCGACCTTTGCCTAGGTTGTCGACCCATCTGGCGGGTTGACGTCCTACCCTACTTTTGCCGAGTCGCGGCTGAATCTGCTATGGACGGTAAATTTTTAATGTTACTGGGACTTCATAGGTACTAGGATAAGACCATGATGTTTACTTACCACTGTTGATTGCGGTCACCACAAGCCTAAGCTTTTCGGTATGATGGTAAGGAGAGATGGGAGGGTTCCACACGATCTTCAGCTTCGAGGGTAAGAGTTTGGTCCCGGCCCTTGCTGCGACCGCTGCGGCGTTTCCTCCACACAGGTTCAGCCTCCACATTGGAGTTTTGGCGTCACCAATATACTGGAAAAGAGAGAGAAATCAAGTATATCAACATATTTAGAATGCGTTGACGGTTTGCAATAGGCTCCTCAGTGCGAATGTAACGACTCTGGTGTGGGAAACATCATAGCTGCGGTAACCACTTTTGATCAGGTGTGCCAAATCTTGTCTACCAGCACAGTAGTATAAAAACCTTCAGTCATTAGTTTTTTAAATTGGATTGGACTCAATAGGTCGATCAAAAACAAATAAACTTTAGATACCCACAAGTTTTATTTTTAACATGAACCTTTTACGCGAAGGTCACGGAAGAACAATAATAGAATTCAAGACAGGTCAATGTGGTGCAGCAACGGTCGTTTGACATCAATTAACCTGATCTCATAACACAATATGGCGGCCATAAAACTACTAAGTAAGTAGGTACTATTATTTACTACCGGTCGATGGCATAATTTTATTACCTTGCCTTGTTGAGAAAATGGCAAATAAGATTAATAGGAATGTCGCAGCTGGTGCTTAGGTAAGTTATAACTTCTTAAGCTGTCATTTCAAACTATTGTACACTATGTACAGTACCTACAGGCTTAAAATGTATTTGTAAGCACTCACATAAATTAAGATTGACAATATTACGAGTAAACATTATTTGCAAGGGATAAAATTATTTTTTTTAAAAGCACAGACACAGTCTAGGATTTTCTTGACCATAAGCTGAGGACGATAGACAGTTTTGAGACACTGGAATGTCTGCCAATGCTAGGAATTCTCTCACTAACATCTTAAGAAATGTTTTTCGAGGAAAAGGAAAACTCGAGCCATGGTAAAAGATTTCATTATAGTGATGCTGATTTCTTCTTGCAAGATTCGACTACACTCTCTCTGTTGCTCTTTTGGTGACAGTGAATTGCCAAATGAGCTCACAGTTGTTTTGGTAGTCCAAGTCCTGAGACCATGGTCCGGGGACCTGGACTACCAACACAGCTTGGTGACAGTGAATTGCCAAATGAGCTTACATCTGTTTTGGTAGTCCAGGTCCCCGGACCATGGTCTCAGGGACCTGGACTACAAAAATAGGTGTGAATGAGCTCATTTGGCAATTCACCGTCACCAAGAGAGCAACAGAGAGAAAAGTGCTCACATTTTCACCGTGTAGTCGAATCTTGCAAGAAGAAATCTGAAAGAGGGCCTGAGTAATTCTCAGATCCCCATAAAGAGTTCTACAAAATGGACTGTTAACTTCATAAAAGGTAGGTAGACATCTCAATGCAAGGCTTTATACTTAGCCGGATTTGGAAGCATATAGCCCATAGCGATTAGCGATATCTAGTGACTATCACACTCCCCAAAATTTTTGACGGTGGCTTTCAAGTTTACAGCCCAATATGTCCTTTTTCTGCTTTGGAGAAACGAGGGTTGTAAGCGGTTGGTAACAAGTGATATGATGAACGTAACAATAGGTACTTACAATAAGCAGTTTACAAGCATCAGTGCCGTTGTTAACCGGAGCTGCCTGATCGGTAGCCGTGTCCTGCGCGTGAGCCGCCGTACGAGCACTCCACTTGCGCCCCGGCCCACTTCCCGCTGGTGCCGGCACGTCTCGCTCCCATTCTGCTATAGATTCCTGGAAAGAAAAATAAAGGAATATTAGATTTGAAACGGTCAAGCGGTTTTAATGAATAAAATCTCGGCCTCGTTGCTCTTCATCAGTAGAGGATAGTAATTGGGATTGATGTCTGATGACTTCATTGAATGACTGACCGAAGCGAACGATGCTGCGTTTCAGGGTAAGCAAAATTTGTGTGTACCTATTTGTTTTCCTTGTCACTAGAAAGTTTCGTTGAATTCTCAATTTTTTTTAAAACATATAGATATATTATCAATCAACTGTGTTCCGTAAATGTCTCAAGAAATTTTTGCACGTTCTGTCTCAGATTATTTACCTACAATAGTTGCTTCAATGTACAGAAGAACGCATTCGAAATAGACTTTAGCTTGGAAATTGATACCAAGGTAAACAGTAGACACGCAAGTGTGTGGGAGGGGGAGGGGCAGATTACGTTGATGAACCTGCCGGGGCATACCTACAACGCGTACGTTGATAATACCTGACAGGTCTGTATAGTTTGTAATTTGCAAGGTGACATCCATTCATAGATACGATTGTATTGTGTTGGAGTTGGTTTCAATTCGTCAATGAGTGGTTTGAGATAAGTACCTAGTAACTGTGTCTTGAAGAATACATTATACGTTACAGGTACCTCCACACCGACAAGTTGTGTGGAATGGTACTTTTTACGCCAACTGTTAGGGGAATGGGATCTATAGGAATTTCCTCTCCGGTCTGTATAGCCAATGTGGTACAGTAGCGACAATCGCCCTTCCAAAATGATTTTTGAGACTTATGTCCAGTAGCGGACTATGATAAGGTGATGATGTGACTGATTGATTGTAATGCAATAGCAAAAATATCGTGATCCTTTTTCTTTTTGAAGTCAGTGGAAACCTGTGTTGTTGTAATTCATGTGGTGGCTAGAATTGTTCAATTTGGTCACGATCCATCTATTTATAGCAAGAGTTGAGGCAGGCGACGCTGGCTGAATTATTTAAACAAATATGTTTAAACACAATTGCACAGATTAGCATTGACATTTCTGTGTAAATTGTGAAACTATTGATGTATGGTCGACACCATAATTGTAACAATATGATAAGAATCTACAGAACCTTGAAGTACCTAACCTACCTACCTGCATCATGTGGCCTAGAGTGGCTACCAGTGGACAGGATACGGAATGTCCAGAATGAGTAGAGAAGAAGTTGTTTCTTGATACAAATACTAAGTAAGTAGGTACCTACATATAATTACAGTCGCAACCGAAGAGTAGTCTATGAAGCCTGCTGGGCGGCATCGTCACCATAATTGTAACAATATGATAAGAATCTACAGAACCTTGAAGTACCTAACCTACCTACCTGCATCATGTGGCCTAGAGTGGCTACCAGTGGACAGGATACGGAATGTCCAGAATGAGTAGAGAAGAAGTTGTTTCTTGATACAAATACTAAGTAAGTAGGTACCTAATTATAATTACAGTCGCAACCGAAGAGTAGTCTATGAAGCCTGCTGGGCAGCACGGCCGCTTTATGTGAAACGCTCAGCCCTTGCCTAGCCTCTTAATAATGAGCAGACTACCCGCCTCATTACCATGGTGTACTCTACCGGGCCTCAGTATAAACCAGAATTTTATTCACTGCGATCATTAATATACTTACTTGAGAAAACAAAACGATTTTGTTTTATTTACATATCAAATTCAGACAAATACGGTCTGCGGACCTCCTTCGAAGACTATTAGGTAGGTACTTAGTCTGTGGTTAAAATTGGAAGCGTGCCAACATTCCGTTAGCAGGTTACGAAAAATGCAATAGTTGATGATTCAGAATCGACGGATAATAAGTATTATATGCCCAGGAGCCGAAGACTGCAACATAATATAATACCTACGATTTTAAAATAAGAACCAAACGAAAGAACGAGCTCTCTAAAAGTAGGCATGTAAAAATAACTAGCTTTTTCTAGGAAGGGGAGAAGGTGGAAACTGATGAAACCATACTTGACTTGATTCCGTTCACCGAAGTATGGTTTTATCAAACCCCAAGCTAGGTAGGTATAAGATAGTAAGACACGCGGAAAAAATCGCATACCCCACATTCATCGCATTTTACGTGAGACGTAAGTACAATGCGAAAATATAAGTGTATAATTTGTAAGTAAGTATGTACCTATTAATTTTCATCCGGCTCGAAGGACCATGAATAAAACTGCAATTTATTCTAGGATGATGACAACTTTAATTTTGTGGCTGGTAGTTTTCTTGCTCAGCGAATAGGGTATTATATTCAAAGGGGGAATGCTGCTAGGCTTTTGGGCACAATGCCACGGGGGCCTTATTTAGGTTTAGTTTAGAATTATGTTTCTCTGTAATTTTTAACAATAAATGTATTTACTACAGATAAAAAAAATGTAGTACAAAACATTATTATGAATTCCTTGTTTAGTACGGAACCCTAACATAAGGCTTTAATTGCTTTGTTGGCACTCAACTGCTAATAAGTTGGGCAAAAACTATGCCATATAATTATATTCGTCGTAACATCAGACAATTTAAGAAAAAATATCATGTGCATCAATAATAGAAACCGGCCAAGTGCGAGTTGGACTCGCCCATGAAGGGTTTCGTAGCAGCAAGTAACATAATATAAAAGTTTTTAAAGTTCGTTGTAACTTTGATTGATGTTTTAACACGTTCGCAGTGGTAGTGATTTTTCTAACTGAAAATTGCGGTTTATGACGTATTAAAAAAAAACTACCAGCTCTATCTCGTTCAAACCAATTTTCGTTGGTAGTTTTTATAGCAATGTACATCATATCTTATTTTAGATTTATCATTCTCTTAGTTTAGAAGTTAGAGGGGGGGGGGGGGGGGGACACACATTTTTTCACTTTGGAAGTGTCTCTTGCGCAAACTATTCAGTTTAGAAAAATATGATGTAAGATACCTCAATAACATTTTTGAAGACCTATCTAGGTATAGATACCCTACACGTATGGGTTTGATGAAAAAAAATAATTTGAGTTTCAGTTCTGAGTATGGGGACCCCCAAAATTTACTGCTTTTTTTCTTGTTTTACATAAGAATCTTAATGCGGTTCACAGAATACATCTAGTTACCATGTTTCAATATCATAGGCCTTATAGTTTCGGAGAAAAGTGGCTGTGACACACGGACGGACAGACAGACGGACAGACAGACAGACAGACATGACGAATCTATAAGGGTTCCTTTTTGTGCCATTTGGCTACGAAACCCTAAAAACGAGCAATGAAACAATGGATATTTGAAAAACAAAACAATGGGACCGCTTAGCCAACTATTCGTGTAAGATGTGGGCCATGATGATGTAAAAATATAGAATTACTAACTGTGTTGGCTTTGCCCCTGACATACTTCGATAAACTTTACCCCTTTTACCCCTTGGAGGGAAATTTTGAAAAATCCTTTCAAAGTGTGTAACTGCTTACTCCAGACATTTGAAGTTTCTAGAAGATTGGTCGTTGATAGATAAGTGAGTAAGTTAGAAGGTTTGCTCTTTGTTATCTATACAAATAAATAAAATTGGAGTGTCTGTTTGTAATGTTAAAATAACCGCTTCCTATGTGCATATGAATGTATATACGGTACACATACCAAAATATATATTTTTAAAATTTTTGTCTGTCTGTCTGTTTGTTCCGGCTAATCTCTGGAACGGCTGGACCGATTTGGACAGGACTTTCACTGGCAGATAGCTTATGTAATAAGGAGTAACTTAGGCCACTTTTATCCTGGGAATAAGTTCACACGGGAAGCGGGAACGGGAACATATTTCACGCGGGCGAATCTGCGGGTATCAGCTAATGATCTTCATCACTGTTAATAACAATTCTTGGACTGGCAGAGATTGTATTTGTGGATGTGCAACATTCTGGGTATTGGAATTTTGGTTCGGTTATAGTTACTCTCCTGTGCTTAAGGACTCAAGTTATGAGACAAAAGACATTGCAGCAGTAAATTTTCTTCTGCGTTTTCAAGTCGTGTGACTGAGAAATGGGGATCAGTGATTGTAAAAGAGTAACGCTCATGGCACCAACAAAGCTATGTGCGACGTGTGCGTGAGTAATTCACTTCTACCTATCCTCAAGGGGATATAGGCGTGATAGTATGTGTCTTTATCATAATAAAACCAGTTGTTGCCATTGTGCCGTAACAGAGACGAGTGTTCAATGATGCAGAACATGGATATTAGCTTGGATAATACATACCTACCTAGTTAAGTATTTATGTATAGTACCTAGAGTACCTACAATAGGGTTTATGAATGGTGCCTTGTCTGATGTCAACACTATCTTACTGAATGAAAACTCTTTTCTGAGTCATTTTACTCAATAGTATTTCGTCTATTAACAATCCAATTGATGTTTCAAACGGTATCACCGTAATATTACTGCAGTATTTATGTAAATTTGGAAAAAGAGATTCGGCGGGAAACTTTCAGACAAGCGTTGCATTTCGATATAATAATTTTTCAAAACTAGTGTATTTTTGAGTGTTCATGTGGAGTTGTTCGACAACGTGCAAAAGTGTTGGAAAGTGATAAAGCGCAGTGAAACGCGAGGTTTTAGGTTTGTCGACAAATTCCACAGCAAGGCCTAGTAAGGTACCACCGCCTTACTAGAGCAGAACTTAGTCAAATCTTGGACATACATGAACACGCTGCTGTTATGAATAATCATAACCTGAAAATGATTTATATTTTCACGATGAAATTTACTTGACTTTGGCATACTCTCAAGCCGAGAAAGTCCAAGATCAAGAAGAAAAAAAAGGGTAAATTTGAGGTGGAGTGTCAAACAGTGAGTATAGGTAATGATAGGTACCACAGCCTACAGATCATAGTTAGTAGTTTTCTCTATAAACTGTGATGATACTAACTGTTGTGTCCCAGTTGATGTAATGACATGAACATTGCTTTATGTACTTAGATTTTAACCAACTTAAAAATACGGAATTTCCATAAAGTACATCCAATACAGGGCTAATAATGCTCTTTTATCTCTATTCATTACAAAAAGTAGAATTTACATTCCTATCCCAATGCTCAAAGGAGTCATTGAACGTTTTTATGTACGATGCATTTTATTTAATACAGAAATGTAGCTGTAAGTATGATTGTACATATCGTCAACTAATCTAAGATTAATAAGCGGAACTGAATGCGGAACTAGGTATTTAATACCGCACATATTGTGAAAAAAACTTTCCATTCAGCCTTACAAATTCACCTCCAAACTCAGACTCGTACGTAGCATCAAATTTCTGCCTTAGTAACAGCCCATTAAAAAGAGAGATTAGCATATTACTCTTTATTAGATCTTTATAGATTAATTTCTTTTTTTTATATTAAGCTCGCTAAATTGACGTCGCCAACTCGCCACTGATGGAAAGCCGTGGCGCATCTAGCGATTGGGGGCCACACTCACAGTCCGTAAGACTTCTGACAATGGTCCTCAAGTTGGCGGCCCTGTGATTTGCCTCTTCACGCTCCGCTTGAAGAACCCGGGATTGTAAGATGAGGATATAGCGAAGTAATTCTTGCTAGCTGCTGCTGAACTACGGAATTCCGAAACCACTTGTTCCTGTAATTCAGCGAATGAGTCAAGTATTGAACCAGTAAAATGTGCCAATTAAAACTGACGTAGTGAGTGTGGTGTGTCGCCGGATCCTTCGTTGAAACAATAACGGACCGGAGGGTAGTTCGACAAGAAGTTACTTCATGGTTTGTGTCGATCCTCGCCTCAGTCCAACAGCAAACGCGGGTGCTGCAACGTGCCCGTAACGTCGGTATATGTAAGGAAATGAAATGTATTTCGCGTGAAGTCTCGAAGTTCTATGAAGTACTGACTACTGAACCAAGTTGTTGCTATGATTTATCGCACGACTGATGACCTGGTAAAGGTCAGGACAGGAAGGGACTGAATGCGGAAGGCGCAAGAGCCGTGAAATGCGAAAGGCCTACAGCAGTCTAGCAGAGGACAGAGGATTTCATTGATTAATGAGATTAAAACGATCAACTTGGACTCCAAGGATAATCAAAGTGACCACATTATCAAGACACCGCCTGGCCTTTCATCTGTCTGTCTGCTTGTCAGCGAGGTGTAACTCATAAACCACAATCGATGACAGATGACCCTCACGATAGACGCTATTGGTATCAATCATTAATAAAATCTACCGCTATTCATTCATTTATTAAAGCACAAGTAGAATAATTCTAATATCTAAATGTTCCTTAATGTTTACTTGACTGACCTTAAAAAACACTGATGGATTATCACAATACATTGTCAATGAATCTACACTATACCTGTGTCACAATTTCAATCATCATACTGGAACTGGCATTGTACAGATTACAAAACCAAGTCAGATTGACTTGCTTTTAACGTGGAAGTAACTCGTTTTTTGAAATGCAAGCACACACATAAAAATAGACCACCATTCTCATGCATGTTTAAAAGATGTTATATCTTTTTTCAATTCATTGTTTACAATTTTACATAACGGAAACTAGCAGACAGCAGGAACTTATTAAAACCATGTCTGTTGCATCACTCAATGTGTAATCAAATCTAATTAAATTTATAAAGCTGACGAATTTTAGCTCTGTTCTGTTGTCTACAAACTTTCATACTTTCTATCATCACACCACTCACCATAACGTAAAATCCTCTAGGAATTTCCTTTCGCATATATGCTTAAGTTGTCGAATCAGCTCTAGGCCATGGTTTTCCCTTACGTAGGTACGTCTAGATATACATATTATGGAGTTCACTTTACAATTACAGAATCGGCAAATTACTTTGATCAGGTTTAGGCTGTATGCTCGTTTCCCTTGCCACTTTAGTCACAGATTAAATAAGTAACTATTTCAGTGCTAAAAAATACATAATTTATATTTGTCTGTTTGTCTGCAGCTGAGTTATCGTCCTGCATTGTCGTTTAAATAATAGACTTTACAACCAATTACGTATATAGTGCGTGAGTACCTAGGCGTTTAAGTTAATACCTCTCGCAAGGCGAGTGGACACAAGGTGATCATGGAACCTTGAGCTCAAATCCATTAAATAAGTTACCGCCATTCCGCATAATAGGATTTTGTTACAAAAGACTACCTATAGCCGATTACAGTGTAAGACCTTTTGTATGAAGGCGTTTTGCCAATCTATACTTACTAGTATTATAAAGCTGAAGAGTTTGTTTGTTTGAACGCTTTTTTTTAACGTAAGGAAAATCCTACATGGATGCTATGCCTCCTACCGACTAAAAGCACACGTATCCTGCCTGCCTAAATAAACTGGATTCCAGCTATGTACATAAAAGTCCATCATGGTATGTCTATGTTTTGTCTGTTTTTTTGAACGCTAGAATTTCAGGTATATTTTTTAAGGTAAGCTCACAATAAGTAGGTACTTTAATTGAAATAAAAATTGCTTTCAAGCAACGATAAACTAATATGGGAAAACTTTATTATGCGGGAAGAATCGCGAGCATCAGCTAATGCAAGATATTTATGAATGTTTTTACAGCAACTAGTATGCTGACTTTACCTGCCTTTACTTTCATAAAATACAATAACAACCCTGGCGGCACTAACTTGCTTATAGATCATTTTCTCGGAAACCTAGAGATCAATTCCTCCTATCTCAGAACCGTTGTCACCTTCGGTTAGGGCCACAGCTGGCTCAAACCGTCGCCTTCCGACCTATTCTCTGCCTACCCTTTCAGCATTCATTTTAACCACTATACAAGGTCCAGACTTTGATACCTCAATTGAGCTTCTGTACACTACTGTTATTTGTTTATTGAAATCTTCCCCAAAAATATTTCAAAAGCGGAACCCAGACTTCCGACACTTCAATTAAATAAGTAATATTACCACAGTTTATAGAGAACTATGATGACAGATCATAGTTCTCTATAAACGGCTGTGATATTACTTACGTAGTTTTGAAATTACTCAGTTAACAAATACCTGTTCCTTATGGAAAGTGCGTAAAAACAATATACTTAATTAATACCAATAATTATGAAGTAACTGAGGTCATCTTTCATGACGTCATTAATCATCCAGTTTACCTAAAAACTAATTAAAAATACGACAGGCGAAGTGTCTGATCCGGCTTCGATAATTCAGCTGTAAGTCCTACTGACTCGTAAGCGCTGGGTTCCGGTTGTCAGTAAACTGGCAGTCGACTGGCTTGAAAATTTTCAATAGCAGGCAGTCACAGCCTACGCCTGTATATCAACACGGCAACTATGGCTACATTATTACAGAAAAATTTAGAAGGTGATAAATGCTTTATTCAGTAAGACTCACTGAGAGCAAATTGGATCGAAATGTAAGTCAAAATGTACTATTACCGTTTCTCTTTATTGTACAAATCCTCTATTCCGTTACACGCCTTAAATTGCTGTTTTCGGAAAATGGAGCGTCTTCAAAAGACCTGGAAACATTATTTTCTATTGATAAAAGTTCTTATTATGTTATGGAGCTCTTGATCTGCTAACAAGGGTTAACTTTCAATCACAATTATTGTCTTCTGTGACTCTTTAGCACAGAATCCTACTAATATAATAAATGTGAAAGTTTGTGAAGATGTTTGGATGTTTGCATGTTTGGATATTTGTTACTCAATCACGCTGTAACAGCTATAATCGGGCTGAAATTCGGTACAGAGATAGCTTATAGTCTGGAATAACACATGGGCTACTTTTAATGCCGGGAATATGTTCCCACGGGAAGCGGGAACAGGTTCCGAATTTCACGTGGGCGAAGCCGCGCGCATCAGCTAGTAACTAATATAGTAGGTACTTCTTTATAAGTTCTAATTTAATGATAACTTTTATCGATTAGTGTGCTTCTAGAGAAAGAACTTAATCTATACCTACCAATATTATAAAGAGGAAAGATTTGGTTTTTTGTTATTTTTGTTTTTTTGTTTGTTTGTTTGTTTGTAACGAATAGGCTCCGGAACTACTGGACTGATTTGAAAAATTCTTTCACTGTTGGGAAGCTACACTCTTTGCGGTGAACATAGGCTATATTTTATTCCCGTATTCCCACGGGAACGGGAACTACGCGGGTGAAACCGCGTGACGTCCGCTAGTAAATAATAAAAGATTGGAAAGCAACCAACTCTTTCATGCAGGTTCATTGAACTGAATTACTGAACAACTAAAGTTAGAACGATTACATTCATTAAAAGCTCTTTTGCATACTCATAATACTATTTTTATTACTAAGACGTTGATGTAATACTATTTTATGATCGATTATGTCGTGAAACTCGTCTTGAACCAGTAATGTGAACCTTTACGATCAAGAATCGATTTCCAAGACTATGCATCGTTACTAACCGACTGCATTCTTAAAAATGTATATCGGACCATGTCTGCAGGACACCTACCCAATTAAACAAATAAAATCAGATCAGGGGAGTAAGTTTTAACCATCTAAGATAAAAGCTACAGTTAAAATGTCTTTTAAACTCACATTTAATAACTGCAAAACATGAGACAAAAGGTTTACAGCCGGTAAAAAAGTGTGTGCGTGTAACCTTTACGCGCGATTGTAGTAAAACTTCTTTGCTATTGACAGCATACCAATACTAGCATGAAATTATTAATATTATTATCATTCATTCGAATTTTGAATAGCGGAACTACGTTTCCGCTTTTCAAAATTCGAATAGTAAGCGTTACTTCCGTCAGAAAAAAATCTGAGTTACTCCCTATTCGCGCCTAAAGAAGTTTTACTTCAAAAAGGTAACTACCCATGTCCTTGTTTTTTAAATTTTCTAGTCCTAAACGATGAAAAGAAACGACGACTAATCTATTATCATTATCATCAATATCACACACATTAAACATGTAACAGAAAGAGTAAAACAGGTTACACAAATGTGAAAAGTTCGACAGTTATATAAATTTGTGGTCATAATCATGTAATCGTTATCACACTACTACCACGGCCCATTAGCAAACATGGAGACGCTCAATTTGCTAATGTAGAACGATAATAAAAGAGGGGAGGAAGGGGAACCTATCGTAGATCCTCGAAACATCAAACCTTTTTTTTGTAACGGAGGAAAGCCCGCCAAATCGATCGTTTTCTCCAAGAAGGTCAGGTCCATTCTCAAGGTGGGAGAAGGTCAAATACGTGTTGTCACGTTTAAAAGCAATCATAAGCCGTTGGTTTTGGCTGCCAGTAATATGTAAGACGTTGTGTCAATTAAAGGCTTGATGTGCAGGTCAGCACTGCAGTGACTGCAGTACCGCCAAACCTGCCACAGCAACAAACTACGCAACATTTTCCCCCGAAAAAAAGCCAATGAAATGCGATAACAGAATTCCACGCAGGGCGAATAGGGCTTAATATGCCAAACCATGATAGCCATCTTAAACTAGCTAGAGAATTCTGAGAAAAAGTATATGATTTGCATAAGTATAGTGACCTACTTTTAAAATGTATGCTAAGATCCTTATTATTAGTGCTAACAGTAAAAGAAAGTTGTTTGACGACTGATAAGGTTGATAACAAATAGAGAAACGGGTTATATTTAGGACACATCTTAGTGTTTTAACCGTCACATCTAAAACCTATACAGCTACAACCGAGAATTTGCATTTATTGGTTGATTTCACTCAACATTATACTTACTACCCGTTCGCTCTAACTTTGCCGCTGGCGTAGAGGCGTATACCCGAATTGTTAATTAGACGAAGTAAATAGACAGTAGCTAATGTCACTTCGTCATAGAAAATACGCAACATTGTATGAAGAAGTGACATTAGTTGCTGTCAATTTACTTCGTCTAATTAAAAATTCGACTTTAGTATGGAGCCGAGCGGCAAAGTTAGAGCGAACGAGCAGTATAAGTATTTAGCCCCGTCAGTTAAAGCCTTATAGCATTACAATTGTGTTTTGGTTAAACAACAGTTTCTATTTAGTTTGTGAGAGCAATTATCATTTCAAAGGCCAAATATGAAAATGATTCGAAATAACCTGCAGCTAAACGAAGAAGCAGAAAGCTGCAGAAACGGAGAGAGCAAGCAATACAAGCCATTTTTTGATGTCAAGTTTGAGTCAATACAAAAGTGCTTCAAATCTGAACTGGAAGATTGTTATCTTAAGAGCTGTTCAACTTTAATCCCATTATTTCCATTTCTATCTCGAACAACGCATGGCGAGCAGAGTGGAGATAATTGAAAATCTTCGTCAGAATCGAGTGACTCAAAAAGTAAAGTTTAAAGTTAAAGTTTTAGTTTTTTTTTTAAGTTTTACGAGTGTCTCTGTCAAACATAGAAACCTGTAACGCTCGGCCAGCGTACGTGTCTCCCTCCTCTTACAATCTCGGGTGCTTTTGGACAGCTAGTTGAGGGCCACTGTAATAGGTCTTGTGAACTGTAACAGTAGATTTCAATCCACTAGGTGCAGTGGCTTCCCTTGGGGCAGATAGCGTTATTTTGGCTATATTTTTGAACTTACGATTACCAAATTGCGGTTTCCACTCTCTGCTCCTTCTGTGACATGGAAAAATAAACGCCAATGTCACTGTGAAACTATTTAATTACATAGTAGTTTATGTCAAGCCCTTCTATCATAATCTGCGCAGATGGTGACGGTGTGACACACCTACATTACCTTGATCGAATGACATAACGTGTTTGCCTTTTAACAACACGTGACGTCATTGAAAATATGTGATTTTATGTTAAGTGAATATCACTAGTTATACAGGTCCGTATCAGGAAGGCAATGAGGAAAATCCAGAGATATGCAAGTATTAAGAGTAATCTTGTCAATGTATTCATAAAAAAAAAAATTATGGTCTGGTAGGTATTTAAACGGCTCATAAAAACAATTTGCTTTTTAATGTTGGTACCATATAGTAGAATTCTGTTGGTACGTCATGGTTGTGCATGTCTAAGTGTCTACAAAGCTCCGATATGACAGATTCCACTGTGGAATCTGTCATATTGTTTAAGCCAACACGCCAGTTTAGGTTCACTCACATTCCAAGAAACCCCTACAATTAAAATTTTCAAAATATCTGATTCTTAAAAGTGTTATAACTCTTTTATTTCTAAACCGATTTACATAAAACAAACGCTAAATGTTAACTGGAGCAAACCTCAACACAATAAAAAAAAACCGCATTGCAATCGGTTGAGCGGTTACTGAGATTAGCGTGCACAACCGTACAGACAAACAGACATACAGACAAACAGACAAAAATTCTAAAAATCATTGTTTTGGGTTCTATTGCGTTCATAAAGCCCCCCTATAATATTTTTTCTTATTTATCTTCCATGTACAGACTGCGACCTGTTACGATTTTATTATATGTATTGATATTGATATTGATTGATGTATTGATTAAGCCAACACGCCAGTTTAGATTTACACTCTCATTCAAAGAAACCGCTACAATTAAAATTTTAAACATATCTGATTCTTAAAAGTGTTATAACTTTTTTATTTATAAACCGATTGACATGAAATAAACGCTAAATGTTAAGTGGAGCAAACCTCAACACAATAAAAAAACCGCATTGTAATCGGTTAAGCGGTTACTGAGATTAACGTGCACAACCGTACAGACAAACAGACATACAGACATACAGACAAACAGACAAAAATTCTAAAAATCATTGTTTTGGGTTCTATTGCGTTCATAAAGCCCCCCTATAATATTTTTTCTTATTTATCTTCCATGTACAGACTGCGACCTGTTACGATTTTATTATATGTATTGATAAACAAACCCTACGGTCCTTATAGTCGACTATAATATAAAGCTGGCTAGCATAGTAACTATTTTCCAGGTTATTATATATCTACCTACCTTTTCCAACAAGCTTCCGTTTCATTAGAAATTTACTAGTATAAATTTAAAAGGTTAAATCAAAGACAAGCTTCGCCAAAAAGGCTATTACGAGGTTATCGAATATTTATAGAACAACGAACATGTTGCCAGTTCTCTTTGGGGAAGGAAGTTTGGAATTGGTGGTCATGATATTATTTCTTTAAGTTTTGTTAAAAAGCTCTGTTGAAATGGTTACATAGCTATGAACTGTTGCAAATATGGAGTGGACCTTTTAGGCAAATATTGTGATACCCACTTGGGGTCTTTTTCCTTTAAGACAGTAGACTGTGAGTCTCCGGATTGGAAATTTATTTAGACGTGTCAGCGAAGTCCAGTCACATTGGGAAGCAATGGTGTATTACGACTGAGTTTGGCTATATATGATATATTTTATGATAATTTAGAAGAGTCTCGAGTTAGTTTTCTTGAGGCGGTATGATACGATCACCTAACTATGCTGAGCTGTATGATAGCTCTGTTGGGAATACTAATATTACATGTAAAGTAAGAAGAAAACGGTTTGATGACAACCGAGACCAAGAAAAAAGGAAAAAACTAGCCCTTGCAGATGCAGAGAATGGTAGGACTTGATCATGCAAACTACAAGACCACTCGTCAGAAGAGGTTATATTTTGGAAGATTTACGTTGGTGTCCTGATAATAGTCAAGAGAAGATTCTAGTTAAACCGTAAATGCATGTTATTACCTACTGAATGTTTAATAATATTGGATTAAATTAATTTGTCTGGAACTAGTTGTATCGCAACGCAATGCTTGCAAATTTATTCATTAGTAGTCAGTGGGGTTAATTATAAAGTTATTTGTGAACTAAGAAGCCCTTTCAAAACAGTTTAATATTAACATAACAAGGATTTTGACTAATGAATTTTATTAGTCATACACAGACTGTACGCATTGCGAGACACCTGTTTAACTACGATGTAATAAATAAAATAACGTAATGCTGCCATGTCTCTATTATAAAGTGAAGATAATATTTTCTTCTTCGATGTCAAATCAACCGCACCGCCATTTTCAAGAAACTAGTTTAATTTTTTTGCAAATGCGATGCGCGAAGGCGGAGGTCGCTCAAGGTCGAAAACTTGTATTGTGTGTATCTTTTGGGCTAGCCATGTCTGGCGAACGAGTTTTAGCAAACCGCGACGCCACCAGGTAGATCGAAATAAACTGTAAAGTCACATGATGGCACTTTAATTGGGGAAACTTACTCTAAGACTCCGATTCTCCCTGAGGTTAGAGACCTTAGTTAGACTCTGAACTCTAAACTCTGGAGCCTTACAAACTTACAGCTTTTAAACATCATCATCATCATCTGGTGCCTCTCCACTACTGGAGGTTGGCCGTCAGCTTAGCGAACCTTCCCTTATTTTGCGCCAAGCGAAATAGATCCTCAACGCTGGCAATATTTGTCCACTCTCGGATGTTCTTCAACCATGACTTCTTCCTTCCTCCAGCGCGTCTTTTCCCTTCTATTTTTCCCATCATAATGAGTTGGAGCAAATGGTATTTTTCATGTCTCAACACATGTCCGAGGTAAGCGACCTTTCTTCTCTTGATGGTCTGTAAGAGCTCTCGGTTTTTACCGACGCACTGAAGTACTTTAACGTTAGAAACTTTCTGTGTCCAACTAATGCGGAGCATTCTACGGTAACACCACATCTCGAAGGCTTCGAGGTTTTTCTGTATCTCGGCTTTCAAAGTCCAGGCCTCGCTACCATACAACGCTACCGACCACACGTAACATTTAAGTATTCTTACTCGGAGCCTCATGGATAATTTACGGCTGCACAAAACCTTCTCCATTCTTTTAAAGGTCGATCGGGCGATTTCAATACGGGTTCGAATCTCCTGTTCACTATCCCATTCTTCATTCACCCAAGCACCAAGGTATTTGTACATCCGCACTCGCTCAAGATCTTCACCCGCAACTCGTATTCTAGGGTTCAAATCCTTGCTCCCAGAAACCACCATAATCTTGGTCTTAGATGCGTTCATGGTCAACCCTGCTCTCATGCTGCTTTCGTTGACCCTGTCCAACATGCCCTGCATGTCCCCTTCCGTCGAGGCTATCAGTACGGTGTCATCGGCGTATCTGAGGTTGTTAACGATTTTGCCGTTCATTTTTACTCCGACGTTTAAGTTTTCAAGCGCTACTGATATTATTGCCTCAGAGTACAAGTTGAAAAGCACGGGAGACATAACACATCCCTGTCTGACCCCTCGACAAATCTCTACCTCATCGGTCTCAGTGTGGTCCACTCTAATAGTTGCCCTCTGGTTCCAGTACAAAATAAAAAAAAAAAAAAAAAATAATCAATGAAACACAAAATGACATCAGTCTGCATATCTCTGCATTTTTGTACCAAAACGTTGAGGGCAAACAAGGCTTCACGCGTACCCATGCCTGATCGGAAACCAAACTGACTATCTCCGAGTTGTTCATCGCATTTTGGTCGTATTCTGTTATGAATGATGGTCAAAAACACTTTCAGCACATGAATCATTAAGCTGATCGTACGGTACTCAGTGCACTTTTTAGCTTTTACCTTTTTGGGTAAAGTGATGAATGTAGACTTGAGCCAGTCCTGGGGTACCACACCCGAGTCGTATACCTTATTGAATAAATGCGTGAGGGCACCCATATAATCATCTTCCAACAGCTTGAGCACTTCGTCGGGTATGCCATCCGGACCTAACGCTTTTCCAGTCTTAGCTGCTTTCAATGCCTGCTTTACCTCAGATGTTAATATTGGTGGACCAGTGTCATCAGTTATCATAGCTTTTATACACGCAGCGGTGATTGTCTCAGCGTACGCCTTAGTCGGAAAGCGTTGGTTTGGATTGCATAATAGCAGAAGTGGCCAGCGGACTTCATCAATACATACTTCATGCTGCCTTTGGCGTCATCATAGCATGTCCACATGACGATGACAAGCACCATTTTCAACAAATAGCGAAACCGATTTTCCCAACATTGTAACCTTTGCCCCTCAACTAATACGTCTTGATAGACTTCACACGCCTTTGATATTTAAGGAAAATTCGTCATAATTGCTTACTGATTATGACTGATCCTTGTTTCTGAGAAAACGATTTCACAGAGTCGAAGATCAATAATTATTCTTGTATAATAATTTAATGACTTATTAGCACGATTTTAAATTGGATGGCGTACGTGGCTTAAACCATGTGTCTATGATGCAGAGATAAATGATAGAATGGCTGACATCGGCAAGCAGTTTTACTTGTTTTAATACAACTTACCTAATAAGCTATTTTCACTCTTGGTTTTCCAAGGCTACCGACAGAGATTTTGACCGCCATCGCGGCCTCTAACTAGGGGGAATAGGTTTTATTCGAATTCTTCAGCGAGAGATACCTATATAGGTGCAACGGGAATTTTGAGTAAGTATAGCATGGGCGGGGCATAGCTAGTGGAACATTAACGCTCAATGATTATGATCTGAGGAACTGGTGATAATGTCAACCTCATCAATGTTATACACATAAGCAGTGCAGTAAATACCTATGTGAAAAAAAAATTCCGATGTTTAATTATAGACTGACGTCATACTACATGTTATGCAGGTATTTGTATGTGATCATAAAACTAAAATCAATATTTTTCATGAGACCCCACGTCATCAAAAGTTGCGAGCCAATCTCACAGTCTAGAAAATTATTCTGATGCTTAAAATTTTCAACAAAGGGGGGTCACAGTCCGTCCCTGTTGTTTCCAATAGGGCGATAGGGTCAGCAGCACCAGTGTAACATCTCTGGTATTGCAAAAGTCCTTATAAGTCCCGCAAGTTGGTATTGCGCTGGAACCTTGTCATAATTTCAGCAAAGTGACGTCATCGTGACGTAGCGCGAGCGCGGGCTGGCCTCACGAAGCTGCGAATGGTATTTTTTTTAGTACTGACGGCTCGACGGACATAAGTCACCAAGATGGCCGCCAAGCGCAATATCAACTTGCGGGGCTTATACGCTATGGTAAACAAAAAGGTAAGTACCTAGTATTTTTTGAATAGTACTCGTTATGTAAGTATGTCAATGTTTTTTGATGCAGTTAGTTAGGCAATAAATTAGAAGTATTACACTTCTAAGTTATGAACTTGAAAGAAAACCCTAACCTACTTCATCAGTCGTCAGCCGAGTCACTTGTGGATAAAACTATGAACGAATATTTTCTACAAATTGCTGAAAATTATATAGTATTATATAAAAAATTATATAGTCATACAGTATTTTGACTACCTCAGTGGAGGTCCTGGGCTCGATCACAGATTAATAAATAGTTAAATACCTAGTTACGTTCTATTCCCGGGTCGGTCGAAATATTTGCGTGATTCACAAATGTTTGTTGCGGAGTTTGGGTGTTTTCTATGTATATTATGTATGTTTTTCGAAATATATAAGTAGGTATGTCTATCAGTCGTCTAGATCCCATAGCACAAGCTTATATTAGCTTAATTTGGGCTAGACGACGCGACGTTGTGTTAGAATGTCCACAAATATTTATTTATTTATTCAATAAATGACTAGAAATCGAGCTGACTTCCATACATTATTTGAAACTAAGTACCTAATTAAAGTTTAGTATTCTAGGAAATCTGAAATCGCCTCTTACCGCGACTACTTAAATAGCTATTTATTTTTATTTATTTTATTCATTAGCTAATCATACGTTTCGGCGACATATTTATAGTTTCGCTTTTCTAATACTAGGTTCTCTTGATTCAATTTATCTATTGCTGAAAACAGCAATAAGACCCGTGCAGTACAGAGTTTAAAATATCATAAGAAAGATAGAGAAAAATCGAATTCATTTTACTATGTTTATAATTTATGTTTCCATGGCATGATTGAGGCGATAATCTTTTGTACGTTGACTCACTCCAAACTGGTTTAGGTCCTCGTAGGAGGTTCGCAGCGGCAGACAAACAACAATAACACGACCAACTTCAATAACCAGTTCACTTACAAGTTAGATAGGTTTACGTCATACCTCCTCAATTTGGTCGGGTTTTGAGGCCATTGCGGAATGTCATATTTACGCAGTCGTTTAAGGCTAGTTTATATTTAAATTAAATAACGCTTTATTTGTAAGTCACGTAGGAGTCCGTTTGAAAAATATGTGAGAAAATTCTGTGATGTTTAAATTAAGAACTGACGCCATACTTACATGTTATGCAGGCATGGCATTGTGTGTTCATGAACCTAAAATCAATATTTTTCACGAAACCCTATCATCATTATTATTGAACTGAAGGCCACTCTCACAGTTCATACATACATACATACATATAGTCACGCCTCACGCCTTTATCCCCGCATGGGTAGGCAGAGGCACAGTATACGCCCACATTATATCTTATAGTTTTGTGTCCGACGTAATAGGTGGTGAGCATATTGCCGTGTTGAAATGGACAGGAGCAGGTCGGTTGAATTTTTCAAGCCGCCCATAAGGCCTTCAACTTGGCTTAACGATTGTCATTTTACTGACAACCGAGTTTCATTTTTCCAGTTTTCCTTCTCTACGCAATGGATTGTTTTGCGAAAGTGTTTAGTCGCCTCTCACGATACCCTGGGATGAATTGGGGTGGCGACATTTTGTACTTCACTTAGTCGCCTCTTACGACACCCTCAGGATGACTTGGGGTGGCGACATTTTGTACCCTTTCCCGTTGCCACACGGGCCTCGTCGCCACAAGGGGGACAGTTCTCTAATGCTCCCTCCACATTACTCGCGAAGTTGAACGAAGTTGGACGAGTACGATAGTGTAGAGGGGCACCTTGGGCCTACTTCGTCAAAAATTTTCTTTGACTCGGGCAACTTCGCCGACTAACTTCGTTGAACTTCGCGAGTAATGTGAAGGAAGCATAACAGTTCATAAGACTATATTATTGACTAGGTACAAGTAGTGGACCCAACGATGTGCCTTTTCACGGTCCGCTTGAAAACCCCGGGGTTGTGAGAGGAGGGAAACATGTGCGCTGGGAGAAAGTTTCCAGTTTCTTAGGTTTTATAGTTGAATTATTAAACATCTGAGGACGTTTACAAATCCATTTGGAGTTCGCATGAGTTGTTTGCCGGGAAGTTTGCGAATGGTTGTGAATAAAGGACTAATATTGCTAATAGCAATTACAGCACGAACCGGTTTATGCATATTTAAAAGATTAACATCGTAATGACCTTGGGCGGTAGATAAGCATTCGACCTTAGCTCTGTAAAAACTAGTTAGCGCTAAAATAATATTTGTCTAGACCAGGCAGGATATCTTTATACCATTTAATAAAAATAAGTACCTACCCACTTATACTTAAATGGTCTCTATTTGTTTTTACCGTGAGGAAAATCCTACAGGGATACTACGCCGGACTCCTACCGAATAAAAACCACACGTATTCTACGTAACAGCCTACGGTGTTGGGAGCCCCGGGTAAGTCCTCGGAAGGATGTTCCCAAAACTCCCAACAGACCTACGGCTACGACTGCGGCCTCGCCTATAGTTCGGGTGTATTCTGCGTCTTTGGGGCGTTGTTCGGGTGTTTCCCGCTTCTTGGATGTGGCGTGCGTGATTCCCTCACGTCACGCTGTCGTCTCCTCACCGTTACTTAAATAGCCTAGTAGGCTAAGGCGTTGTGCAGACGATGCCAACGGTGACAGTGCGGACAGACGATAGACTGACCATTGAGTTATTATTACTACGTAGTAATAATAACTCTATGAGACTGACAGACAGTTTGCTCGTGAGAAATAGAGCATAGGGAGTCAAAATACTTTCAGCGCACTATGACAGGGGTGTAGCACTTTTGTCCGCGGCCGCAGCCGTCCGGAAAAGTAAGGATATTTTTATGACTATCGATCTTATCGCATTTCGTCTAGTTATGTAACTACACGAAACTATTAAATGACGTATTTATATGAGTAGGTACTACATACCTACGTCATATTAGTTCAACAAAAACAGAACGAAGCTCATAAAATATAATTGATCACAATACCAAACATTTGTGAGAATACAACCCGAATGAAAACATTTGTTTTTTATGGAGACGATTCATAACAGTTCCAGCTATTAATTTTCTACATAACTAAATTGTAAATTATAGTCATTATTAAAATATCGCTTCGCAAACTGCGCACACAAGCGAACAAATAGTACAAAATTAAATACGTTAAATTAATACAATAGTCGAGCTATTGTTCCGAGTCGAGTTGCCTATGCGCGTGTACATGGCTTATTTTAGTCACAAATAGAGATTTAAGTTACTGATAGTAATTACCACGTGTTTCGGTCCGGAGTGCCTTCTAGCATAAATTAGAGATAGTACAGATGGAAAACTCATGTACTTATGTACTTTTTTTTCACACCTACCCTCTGCTACACACACTCACGCACAAATCAGTATCTGTACCTACTATCTCTAATTTGTGCCTCTAGTGCAGTGATGGGCAAAGTACGGCCCGCGGGCCAGCTCCGGCCCGCGGAAGTATTTCATCCGGCCCGTCGAAGGTCCTTCGGCCCCTGGTATATGTGGCCAGCGATAATTATATTTTGACGGTCCAGAAGTATTATGGATTCTACTTTGTAGAGGAATAAACACATAGGTGAAGACCGTGAAGTGAACAGACATTTTCGACCACGATCTTGCTGGACAGCTCAATCGCAACACCTTTTAGCGCTGCTAAAGTTACTTCGTCACAACACGAACTTGCATTTGAAATATGGCACATAAGAAGCAATTTCTTACGTCCTACACGCCTACCATGGCATGGCCTTGCCAATACCAGTTAATTCAAATTTTTAAGGTTTGTGCAAGTGTGTAAGTTTACTGTATTTTTTATATCTTATGAATAAAACTTCAGCACAAAATACATTTTTTGGGTTCGGTATCCGAAGGGTAAAAACGGCCCTATTCACGAGACTTCGCCATCCATCTATATGTTCGTCTGTCCGTCACGAGACTGTTCCTCGAGAACCGCCCAGCTAGAGCGCTGAAATTTTTCCAAACGATGTATTTTGTTGCCGCTATAACAACAAAAAGTAGGAAATTAAGGGGGGCGGGGTCCTATACAAAAAAATGTGATTTTTTTTACGTTTTTTTGGTACGGAATCCTCTGAGCAAAAGTCCGACTCGCACTTGGCCGGTTTTCTATAATTCTGGCCCTCAACTGATATTTTTTAATTTTTCTGGCCCCCCGTTAAAAAAATTTTGCCCACCACTGCTCTAGTGTCTCGAACACTTTCGTGCTCAGAGAGGCGTTAGAGGACGACTCGATACGGGAACAGCCTTAAGCTCCTTGAATGTGACCTATACCGAAGCGGCATACAGTGAGGGACAGCAGCGCAGGCAGGATACCGCTTCGAACCTGTCATACAAACTGTACGGAGACAGGGCGGCGCGGCGCGGCGGCGTGTTCCAAATTATACAGAAGCAACGCATCGCACGCGTGACGTACCGTGCATTTTGTACGACAATGTTCGAAACAGCATCTTAAATGCGTTGCACCTGTCTACACCATCTCTGTATAATCACACCTTAGTCAGATCGTGGGAGGCCGCACATCTGGCCCCTTGTTTGTAAAATTAAGAATATTGACACTTACTAGTATGTACATTCTGGAGATCTTTAAGTTTGTTAAGATGCATGCTCACTTGTTCAAAACGGCCCGCGAAGTGTACCCACGCAACACAAGGTCATCAGAGAGACGGGTTTTAGAATATTGTCCCAAGACCTCTTTATTTCAAAAAAGCTGTTATGCGATGTGTATAAAAGTTTTCAACAAAATACCTAATAAATTTAAAATAGGACCAACAAAGAGCATGTGTAAGAGGCTACGTGAGTGGCTGTTAAATGGTTGCTTCTATGACATAAATAATTTTTTGGACAAAAAATTTGCATGTTAATGTATGTTAGCAAAACAGAGGACACTGTATTAAATATTTAAGACCTATATATCAACGAACCTGTTTTAAGCAAATAAAGAACTTTGAACTTTTAACTTTGAACTTTGAGGAGTGCCCCATCCCGGGGTATTCTCCTAGCCGGATCGCTGTGACCCGCTCTCTGGCCTATACCACGACCTACGAAATTGGTATAACGTTTGGGCTGAAATGCGCTCTTCTTCTTCTTGTAACGTGTCAATGATTCACGCAACTTATTGACTTTTCAGATAGTTTGGGCACAAAACGTTGCCATCTTAACCGTACTGTCGGAGGCCTCGTTAAGATCGTTCTTAGTGCAGGAGGTAGGACATAGGGGGCATGTAAGCAAGCGCAACATGGACTGCACTGGGGCTCCGCAATATAATAAGGATGAAATGCGGTATAGATAGGTCCTGCTCTGGAAGTAGCGTAGCTATATGTTCCAGTGGGATAACCAGGAACAGTGTGCAGCAAAAGGATACTGAAAAAGAGTACTTAATGAAAAAAGTGAAAGAATCTATTATTGCATTCGGTTTCACCAACATACAGTTCTTGCGAGTCGCGCGATTGTTCAAATTGTATTGTACGTTAAATAAGCGTTCAATTGCAAGCGTGTGATAGTGGCCAAAATAAAATGAAGTATAGAACTGTTAATAGCCACTTTCTATTAGAGACATTTCCCCGAGGCACGAATTTACTGGCTATATAAAATAAGAAGTCTAATTACCCAAAAGCAGTTCGAAAACTACATAATAACAATGTAATTAGGTGATCGTTCACAATATTTAAAAATAAATAAAAAATGTAAGAACAGTATGCAAGTACTTATTATTAATGTTATCACAGCTCTTGTAATGGCACATGGCACACAGCCAATAAAAATAAAGGAGAAGTGCGTGTCGAGCCACGCTCACTGTAGGGTTCTGTGCAAATTTATATGAAAACCTTTTATATGTTTATTTTTTCGAGTAAAAAAGTAATTTTAGATAAAAAGCCTATTTACTTCAAAAGTACATTTTCTCTGTCGGTCGACGGATAGCCGTAACTAAAGCCTTATAATTGGGTTGTAGGTAATAATACTACATACATACTTATTATATGATGAATAGTGGAACTGCGCAGACAGGTAGTCCGACATCGCTTAATTATAAATGTTCCTTATTTACTAAGGAACCCTAAAAACTAGATATTTTGTTGACATTTTATAGGTCAAAGCATTAATTTGGATTCTCGACGAAATGGTGCAAGGCCACACCAACGCCTAGCCTCGTAAAATGTCACATTTTTTCTCATTACTGTTCTCCCGCTGTTATTATCCAAACAAACTTTGGCAGTTCATTTTCTTATTGTGGCACATTGCGTATATTTCCTCCAAAACTGCTTTAAGGAGGTTAATCGTGTCAAAGTAGAGGATATAATAGAAATGGCTAGTTTAAAATAAATATTATAAAGAGGAAAGATTTGATTGTTTGTTTGTTTGTTTGTTTGTTTATCTGTTTGTTTGCATCGAATAGGCTCCGAACCTACAGAAGCGATTTAAAAAATTCTTTCACTGTTGGAAAGCTACACTCTTTCCGGTGAACATCGGCTATATTTTATTCTCGTATTCCCACGGGAACGGGAGCTACGCGGATAAAACCGCGTGACGTCCTTTAGTTTAAAATAATGGTTAACTCTACATAAAACGTATAAGCTTAATAGGTATACGCTCATTTGGTTTTGTCCCATCAAGCAAGCCTACTGCCGTATTGAAATGGACAGCTGCCTTACCCGCTATTGGAATTTGTAATGTCGTCTTTAAGTTTCAATCTGGTTTACAAACAGACATTAATCTTACTATTAATTTTACTAATAGGTATTCTTTTATAAAATGCGAAGTTTGTGAGTGTGAATGTATGCATGTGTAGAAATATGAATACCTGGATGTTTGTACTCTGTCACGCTGTAAGCTGTAACGACTGAACGGAACTGGCTGAAATAAGGTACAGGGATAGATTTTAATCTGGAATAACACATAGGCTACTTTTTATGTTGGGATTAAGTGCTCATGGGAAAACTGCGCGCGCCATTTAGTTAAAAAGTAGCTGTTAACCCGCGACTTCGTTCGCGTGAAAATTATGTTAATGCCAATGATATAAAAACTATAGATACGTTATAGACACTTGAAAATGGCAACACGTAAAGAAGGTAATTACCTGAAAATCTTTGACGCGGCTGTAGGGTTAGCGAAAGTTCTATTAGCACTGTTTTAAATTCTGTTAGTAAAGAAAACTCGAAGAAAACATGCCTTCATGTATCTTCAGATGATGCACAAGCACAGATTACTAAATAGTTACTACGTAACAGATACATCACTCCCATACAAAAGCGACAATACCTACGCTATATTAGCCTACAAAATTTTAATAATAATACCTGCTGCTCAGAACGAGAAGAATTGTACCTTAAACACGCGCTCATAGCGTCGAGACTGTGTTGCCCGCTGTGTGAGTGACGTCGTCGTAAGAATGCGCTAGGGTTGAACCTATAATGATTGTTGTAATAAAACAAATGTTACGAATGAACCATGTTTTAATACGCTTTTAGTAGGCCGATGTGTATGTAACTAACAATGTAATGGAATATGAGGAAAAAAATTATGAATGGTTTAAAAAAACCCTAGAAAAACACGCTTTCATAAATGCACGTAAAAACTAAAAATAAATTATGAATCACAGTAGGTAGGTATACCTATATATTTATATTGTTTATCTTATGCCTACCCATAACTAAAATAACAAAGAAATCTAAATTTAACTGACATTACCTTTAGCGTAAGTACCGGCTATTCACCTTCTCACCCGGCCATCCTACCTTACCATGTTACACACACATACATATAGTCACGCGTAGATCTCCGAAGGGGAAGGCAGAGGCATATTAGATGCCCACATTTCATTTTTTTTATAGTTTGTACCAAGTACAGGTTGTGACCCTCTGCTGTTTAAATTTTTCAAACCGCGTAAAAAGGCCTTCAACTTGGCTGACTGCTATTTTATTGGCAACCGGGACCAACGGCCTAACGTGCCTTCCGAAGCACGGAAACGCTCAAATAAAGGTCACAAAGTGGTCACATGAATGGTCACCCATCCAAGAACTGGTCATAGTGAAAGTTGCTTACTACAGTGATCGATTACAGAACACTGAGTCCCCGGGGCCACGAGCGCTTCGACTACCTATAAAACCTATTTACCTACAAATTCTATAAAACATTGAATTGTCTATAAAAAACAACAATTTTATAATACCTGACTCAAATAACTCCTTAATTTACGATTTACATACTTATCACCTACCTACTTATGTTCAAACAAATAAATGGTAAAAACATTCAAATTGATAAGATTTAAAATATAACTTTCTTCGTCTCTCGGCAATTTAAAAAACGACAAATTTTCTTTTGTTTTTGTACTATTACACCCATCCACTGCACAATAATTACGTGGTTTCGGTATTTCGAAGCGTAAGCGCGGGAAACGTGCGGTGCGGTGCGATGCGAGCGCTCAGTCGGGCGTCCGGCAGCCCTCTGCCAGTTGTATCCCCAGGGAGATGCCGAGCGGTAGGTACATAGCGCGCGATTTTGAGCGAGTGACGGAGGCCTGGCACAAGTTACACAGCAACTGTTAAATATAAAAACGTGTCATTTCATGCGTAAGAACAATAGAAATAATAATATTATTTCATTTTCTCGGATCGATAAAATGGCGGCAAGCATAATAATAATACTCTATAGTCTGTGGTTTGGCGCCCGCGACCCGTAAGGGGATGTCGGGGAGATTTTGTAGTTTTATTTTGCTATTTGAATATCTTTTTTATTTAGTAAATTATATTTCTTTAAAAAAATAATGAAACATAATAATAATATATTAAGATTATTAAAATGATTTAAATTACAAATATTTGGATTACTTACTAGGTACTAAATTATTATTTATTAAATAAATGTTTCTGTATGATATTGTTATATTTTTATTTTATGACTTAAATTACGTTAATAATTACTAATCCGATAAAGTACATTAACATTTTATAAATTTTAATATTACATACTTTACCCGTAAATACATTAACCATATTATGTCTCAGTAAGTGAAATTCAAGTTTCCCTTTTCCCCACATTCCTCTAATATTGACTTCATGCATGCTACCAGGCTACCACAGATAATTTACAGAATTCTTTTTTCAAATTTATAAAAGTGTAGCTGTTTTTGAAAGCCGCAATGTTCGTGTATAACGTGTCTATATATGATACGTCTTTGGTTAATGCCAATTTGATTGCTCTCTGCTTAGCCCCTAGGATGTGTAGCGTGAAATATATAGCCTATTTCAAGACTTAGGGTCTAGTTAATATTTGTGCAAAATTTTAATCAAATCTATTGAGTTCTTTTTGAGATACTTTTGGACAAAGCAAAGCAAACAGACAAACAGACAAAAAAAATTCTAACTATATTTTCGGCTTCGGTATCTTATTTTGAACACTCAGTGAGTATTTTTTTTTAATAATACCAATGTAGTTTTGACTTTTCTATCATTTTATTAAATGTATAGATAAAGGATGTGCCACACAGTCGCACTGAATGATGGCCATAGTGCCATACGTATGTAAGTCACCATGCATAGTGGCACTAAACGAGTACACAAACAAAACAATTTTGAGTCTCATTGTTATTCGGTTGTTTCAATATTCAAATTATCTTGAAAACATGAAAACATACATTTCAAGGTGATTTTGTTAGACCTATCTACAAATAATGAACGCTTGTAGCCCCGCTTGCGCTCTGTCACTTGGTTAATTTATTATTGAACTCTTTGTTAAGGGTCTTTAGCTACGGTCGGTACTGATATGGGTCGCCGTTTGTGGCTGTTCATTTAAATAATGGTTCCGTGTCTCTTTTCTTTGGTGTTCCAAAAGTGACAATATCATCCTTGAAATGACTGTTTGTCATAAAGAAGAAGCTCTCATAACCAAGAGTTTGACGGAGACTCGATAAAATTGTTGAACTTGAAATATCAGTGAGCCACAATTAATTTTTTTATATAATTGATATAAAAGACAAGCGGAACCTATACGATCGACCCGCGAAAGTGGTTACTGAAGCCTATGAACGTTTGCAACACCTTTACCGGAGTTGCTATACTCATGGTGCCGAAACCCGGAAAAACGTTCATTCCACTCGAGGAAGAAAGCCCCTATCGGATCTTACTGTAATAATAATTCTCCAGTGTGAATAACCTATTTAACTTGAGTCAATGAAATTAATAACAACTTTGTACTGACAGTTACTCACAGCTGTGGACTTATAAACCACAAGAGGAGTGCGCATTGTCATTAATACCTATGTACGTAAATTACTCATTGTTCGTCGTATGTCACAATACTGACGCTATCTGTAGGAAGGTAAACCTTTGAACAGACAACAAACAAGACATTGAACGGGGAAAGACCCAGTCGTCAAGAGGCTCTACATATTTTGACAGATGACAGAAAAAATAATACTTACATATGTTTTAAAAGCAGAAAGCCATAACCAAAAATAGAATAGAATAGATATGTTTTAAATGAAATCCTACTTCCTAGGTACTTTCTACTAATATTATAAATGTGAAAGTTTGTGAAGATGTTTGGATGTTTGTTACTTAATCACGCTCTAACGGTTGAATGGATCCGGCTGAAATTTGGTACAGGAATAGAGTATAGTATCATTTATACTCTTGATTGTTGGCACTTGGTGGAACTTGTTATATAACACATTATGCACTTTTGCTTTCTCACTTGAGAGAATGCTGTGAAGCAAAACCGGTTAGGTTATACGTAAAAATCTTTAAAATAGTGGAATAAAGTACAAGTGAGAAAGCAAAATTGCATAATGTGTGATAGAGTATAGTCCGGAATAACACATAGGCTACTTTTTATCCCGGGAAAATGTTCCCACGGGAAGCAGAAACGGGAACCAAACTTCACGCGGGCCAAGCCGCACGCATCAGCTAGTGTGAATATAAGTAAAACTAAAAATATAATATATAATTATTGTTGGGGAGGAATTCTTTGATACCTAAGCAAGACATTGTCAGTCTTTCCACTCATCTCTATTCTTTTTTGTAGACTTTTTCTTATACTACAGAATAACAGAATAACTACAGAAAAAAAACTATTTTTTTCTGTAGATAAATCTGTAGAATATAACATTTTTGTAATTATTACATAGGTATAATTATGGAGTAGCGGATGCCCCCGCTTCAAATTGTTCAATCCCGTTATGAATTTTGCAATTCCGTTTTTAGTGGGTGCTTACTTTCTAAGGAAACCCTAAAATTTCAAGTTAAGAGGGTTTATCACCCAGCGCGGACAAAATTGAAAAAGTATCAAGTGGCGTTGAGCACACTCAAAGTATTCGAAGATTACGATAATACCTGACTGGGAACGCGGGAAATAAAGTGATACCTCCTCCCATGGTGTTATCACTTAGAACTGAGCATTGAATTATAATGTAACCAACTTACGTAGGTTCTCAACGTTGCAGTTACATTGAGACTTGTCATGATATTTAATTTCGTTGCATTATAACGTAAGAGTTTCTAGAAACACGTGGTAGTTGGCGCTGTACGCAATATTAAAAAATCTAATATTTTAGTTGAAAATTCACAACTAGATGGCGCTGTGCCTTTTTTTAAATCGCGGTATGGTTTCGTTACATAGGGTCATATAAGTGAGACTACTTTTCTGCCCAAGTTAGTTTATTATTATTTTTTACGATCTTAAAACAATTTTTTCTAAAAGATTCAAGTTTATTTAAATATATTTGTTACATTCGATTTTTATTTCATGGCCACGCAGTCAGAAAGTTTCTTGTAATAGCTGCTTGGCACCGCTGGTGTCGTCACTTAGTCGAGTGACGTCTCTATCTCATAATATACAAATGTACTCTGTGCCTCCTCCCCCTGGAAGGCCTCGGCCGGTACTAATTTCTCGCGGCCCGTGCATCGAGTTTGAGGACTCTTTTTATTACGTTATTATAGATATGTTTAAAGAGGTTTCTAGAATATTACTGATGTATTCAATTGGTGATATCATGATCAGTCTGTAAATGTAAAAAGATCACCATTTTGTAAACTAGAAGTGTACCAAAAATCGTGATGAAGTTCATCAAAGTACGACGTTTTTTGGAAACTTTATTTGTCATGTTTTGGTGATAAGAAATATATTTCGGTATAATTTTCTTAGGCGGATTTAAAGAAGACAAAACGAAGATACTTATAGCAGCTTTAATTTCTGTGTACATCAATTAATTTTATACCACCCGATTGGCAAAGATGCCTTGTTTCGTGAATTTCTTCAAACGAGGTGTGTAAACACTGTTTTTAATAAAAACGTAGTTATGCCACGTTTATTTTGATTAGAACATTTTTTAGACAAGGAAATATATTACTCTTACACATTAATCATACTTACTAAACATTGGTAGTTTCTTCAGAAACAAACGTTTCAAACGCGTGAAATCATGTATTTGGGTGTTAACCCTCTTAATAGGGTTTTGATAAGTCACCTGGTAATGTTATTAGTATTAATAGATATACCTACGTAATAGATCATCATAATTGGTTCTTCTTAGTTTTTATAATGACTAATTCTAAGAAATTAACGATGTTCTTATCTATAATATACGATGCCATTATTACCAATTTAGTAATATATTTTTAATTAATTCGATATCAACATACCTATTTTCTACAATTCAAGAGGGTGTGTCACTGGACACGCACCTCACAAGCCATCAATCATGTCGCAAATATTGTTTTCATTTCTCATACTCGGAAAATAGTGTTTTCTTGATCTGACTATTGGGTGGAAAATGCTGTTTCCCTCCCTAGGGAGGGAAAAACTCATACAAATTACTTCCCACCCAAGGGCCGGAATGAACTTTAAAAATAGAACTGCTGACAGGTCAGCTGTGATAGTGAAGAGATTTGTTTAAAAAAAAAAATAAAAAAAAATGCTGCGGCCATGCGACTTTCCAAACAGCCAGTGTGAACTTAGCGAAAATTTCTTCCGGCCCCATACACGTACAATAATATTGATCAATATAGCAATAAATTGACCGTGTATGGGTAATATTGAGGTTTGAACAGACTATATTCGGATGGAAATAAATATTGTGGCAATATTATTGAGTCAATAATATTGTACGTGTATGGGGCCGGTCTATGCAACAATTACGCGGTGAGTTCCATATTTAAAATTTAAAAAGTCGACTTATTGTAGTTGTTATTTATCTGTAACAGAATTCAAAACAATTGGTAATAATCTTTTATGGTAAGGTTTGAATCTTATTATTAGTTTTATTTTCCTCGTATTTGAAATGAAAAGTAGAGTGTTTAACTCGGGTAAAAAAATCAATTCCGACTCGGACTATAGCCGCCCTCGCTGCGCTCGGGCGTCTAAATACCTCGGGAATTGATTCTTTCCACCCTCGGTTAACAATCTACTATTAATGTCTCCTGGACAGACTGCAATAAGGAGAAAAAAAAATCTACAAGAGTCGGGCTTTTTAGAAACTGCATTTTCATTTTCTTGCTGTATTGCATTTTCATCCGAAAATTGTAAAAGACCTTTTAATTAGGTTTATAAGGGCTGAATCACACCTGCATGTAACACCGTGCAATACGGTTAGTTAGACGGCGGACTCGTGTCTCCCCTGATCGGTCCCCTGGGGCGGACATTAGGAATTACCCAGTCCTTCAGAAGGGTTGGCTTAACGTGTTACGCCGACGACACCCTCGTTACGGCGCGGGGAGCAACGCACCGTGACGCAGCACTAAAGGCCACGGCAGGGGTTGCTCAAGTCGTGGGTCGGATTCGGCGGCTGGGTCTCGAGGTCGCCCTTCACAAATCCGAGGCTCTGTGCTTCCATGGACCTCGGATGGGGCCACCTGCGGGATCCAGCCTACAGGTAGGGGGCGTCAGCATCGGCATCGAGCCCTCGATGAAGTATCTGGGGCTCGTACTCGATGGCCGGTGGAACTTCGGACATCACTTCCGAAGTTTGGTCCCAAAACTGAGGGGAGCATCAGCCGCACTGGTGCGGCTGATGCCCAACATCAGGGGACCCAACGCTCCCTACAGGAGACTGTACCTGGGGATCATGCGAAGTATGGCTCGTTTGCGTGGGCGTGCGTTTTTTAGTCGGTAGGAGTCCGGCATAACATCCATGAGGATTTTCCCTAACGTTAAAAAAAAAAAAAGGAATTACCCAGTCCTAGTGTCCCGCCTGCTGGGGGAGATAGTACAAGGTTGTTAAACTATAGTAATAAACCGCCAAACTATTTGTCCTCTCTGAAGTTATTTCTCCAGCTGGATGTAGGTTCCCAATGTATAATGGGGCAAGCCAGCGTTTCCAACATAATGGTGCACCTGCTGAATAAAGGGTGTACGAGCCTCGTACAGCGGCTAACATCGTACATCACGTTGCGCGTAGTCAGCAGATTACGCCGATCAACGCCAATACATTATGTATATCGAATCAGTGCATTGACAACTACCATCTGGTTTGGTGTACTCACAACCATTTACTATTTTAGTTTAAGTTGAGATAATATACCATTTTAATCCTTAACTTATATTTTAATGCTACCAAAATTCCTGTACGGTTACCATTTCCCCGTACAAGGGGGTCATAGCGAAGAGAAAGACAACTCAAAACGAATTCCGGCGAGATAAATAGCGAGGGAAATAGTCAGACATAGTTTGGTTGAGTAACTGCTCGTCCTGCCCGGCGATCCATCTTTGAGATAACACTGTTAGAGCAATATTCACGGCAGTGCGAGAGGCAGAGTGTGGCTGAAGGGTAACATGGTATAATATGGCCTTCCCAATCGTCAGAAAGATCCACAGTGGACTGTGATAGCCTGAATCTAACAAAGAGAACCAGTTTTTTAAGGAGTACTTTTGCACAAAAGATCAAATTGAATGAACCTTGGCAGCTTCGAGCTGGTGCAGTACTTTCGCACGACCTGTTGCAATATTGCCACACGAGTTCGCGTATTCGCGGGGTTTCGCAAAAACTTCGTTTAACACAATGTACCTAATGTTAGGTGCAAATTTTTACGAATTAAGACTTTATTATTCGTTTGTAACCTAGATGTTGAAAGTTACAAAATAATATGTATTTTATTGCAAGTACTCGTAGATTAGTAGGTACCTAATGTTAGGTGCAAATTTTTACGAATTAAGACTTTATTATTCGTTTGTAACCTAGATGTTGAAAGTTACAAAATAATATGTATTTTATTGCAAGTACTCGTAGAGTAGTAGGTACCTAATGTTAGGTGCAAATTTTTACGAATTAAGACTTTACTATTCGTTTGTAACCTAGATGTTGAAAGTTACAAAATAATATGTATTTTATTGCAAGTACTCGTAGATTAGAAGTACCTATGTTGTATCATGTGGCAAAATTTACAATCTATACTAGATTCTAAATTGAATCTAGATTGTAAATTTTGACACATGACTCTTGACTAAGCGTAGGTACTAGGTTAGGTATAGCTGTTCCTCGCAGCTTTGCTTTCATGTTGCTTGCACTCCATTACCTCCTGCCTCTTGTTTATTCATGTATTCTCAGTATAGTGATAGTGTATGGGAGAGGCTAGATGTGACAGGTAGTGGCAGAGGCGTTCAGCTGATTGATTGTATGAAAATATGCCTTATTTAGCGACGTAGTAACGTTATGTACAGCCCATTGTCTTCTTCGATACACGGACTATCAAATACTAAACGATTTTTCAATTGGAACCAGAGATTTATGCTTTAATCCGACGAACAAACTTAGACTTTATGGTATTAGCATAGTACTCGTAAAGCGAGGTCTAGCTGGTAATCTAGTGACTGATAGTGATAAATCAAGGTGTTGAGGTTCGATATCCGCCGGGGACAAACCTTTGCTACGGTCATTTGTTTTGCTGTTAGGTACTTTAACCGTGGTCTGGGTGTCTTGAGTTTCCTTCAACAAACCATCATCTTCACAAACTTTCTCTCTTACTATACTTACTTACCTATAATAGAACTTATTATAAATGAGAAGGTTTGTGAAGATATTTTGTTATAGAAAAAGTCGTATTATGTCGGATTCATTCTGCAACATTGAATACATGGAGGATGAACAACTCTATTGGAAAAAAATAGATCATAATGTACGACGGAAACCACATCGGAGCAGCTGACCGCAAGCGTGTTGAGTCAGATATCAATTAAGGTTATATCAAACGCGGTCAAGTGCAAATTATTCGCAGTATGATATATCTACAAGTTAACCGTGAAGAGAATGTGTCTGCAGAAAGCATGATAGAAGGAAATAGGTATATAATTTCTATTCAGGATAGGAGGAGGAGGAGGAGGAGGAGGAGGAGGATTTAGATCATAATTAAACATCGAACACATTTTGTGTTCTAAGTTTAATTATGATCTAAATAAGTTAATAGCCTTTGAGAATGCCGAAAGGCCAAACCGGTTAGGTATTACAATAATAAATGTTGTGGAACAGTACAAGTTAAGTTTTTCAACAAATGATAAGCAATAATCGTCACGATTCATAAGTGTTCTTTGATTTATATTCGTAGCTGAAGTTTCGTAGCAAGCTACGAAAAAGGATTTTCATATAAATACAATTTGTTATGGTAGCCAGTTATGGACAGAAAAATAATTTCCATTAACGTAGCTTGTAATGAAAACTAGTTACGTCACGAAAATTCCGTTTTCGTAACTAGTTATCAAACGAGAAAAACAATTATTTCTCGTAGCTGGCTACAAAACTTACCTACGAATGTGGATGGAAGGGTTGATCATTAAAATGTACTTTCAAATGAAGTTACTTTAAGTCAGGCCTATACCAGCTTAACATAGTAATTAGTAATATACTAGTTTTATCTATTTTTTCAAAAACTAAATAAATAACGTATTTTTATATCCTTTACAGTCAGTGTTAAACCGAAGTGTATTTACTTCTGAGAGCGTCATAGTTATATTTGCGTAAACAATTATATGCCCGTATGTTTTGCACCAAACAGTTTACCACGATCGGCAAATTATTGATGGTCACGATTCTATAGAATTTATATTTCCTTACTTATCGTGTTCCGGATCTCTATAAAGTTTAGATGACCTAAGTTTTATGTTAATAGAGCTATCAAAACATCGAATTGGTGTAATAAATTCATTGCAAAAATGTGTGTTACTGAGTGGTTTTACTCTGTATCGTACCCTATCATCTCGGACTAAACCTATCCTCTTTGAGTTTGGGTTGTCCCCTTCGACCAAGTAATAGCATAGACGGGCCCATGTCGTACATTACGAACTCAAAAAGTGAGACTAGCTCGTGTAAAAGATATTGTATCAACGACACGAGATGCACACATGGCATACATTCTTTTTTCGAATTTAGGGTAGGTAGTGTTTTTACACTTCGGGACTGCACAGAAAAAAGGCATCTTGCATAAAATGTCTTATCTTGACATATGTTTCACCTTCGCAACAATAACACCGACTACGACCAAGTGTGCGCAGGCACTCACTTTAACGTCTTCATAACTACCTAATGAATGGATGGGCCTGTCTATACTATTACTTGGTTGAAGGTTGTCCCTAATCATGACTCCCTTTTTTTCTGATGAATTGCGGGTAGGTAAGAATTCAAAGCTGATTATACAATTTTCATAAGTGGTTCAGGCATGATATTTTAGTTAAGGGGGCATTAATAATTGTGATCCTGGAGAACAGTCCCGACTTACAGACCTGTCCCATCTTACGGGTGCATAAAAAAAGAGTGGAAAATAATGGAGACTTCTCTGTGTTGTTCATAAGGCATATCGTTTAATAAATGAACCATATTTAATTATGATAAATATACTATACAAATTGTGAAAAGAAAAGTACATACCTACTTCATTAAAGTGACAAAAGTGACGTCTTTGACAGCATTTTGACAATGATGCCAACATACAGAATATTAGTTATGTTTCTAGGCAATATTTAAACACACGACCTTTAACCTCTTCTTCGTAAGTTTTCTTAACAAAGCCTCTCAATCCCACGATCCTCCAATACAACTATGTTTTAGGTAAACGTACTATTGTGTCTTAAAATACGAGTTATTACCAAAATTTTGACTAAAACTTAGCATAGAAAATGCCTTAATTCATTAATATGTACTAAAAAAAAATACTTAACAGATCAGCGACCTCTGCATGACAGGTTCTTTAATAGAAGGAATTATGTCTCATTCGAAATAGCTTCTACAAAATGGCGTCTGCCTATAATTGATTATTAAATTAAAGCTCAATAAAAACTAGAATTATATAAAATACCTACTACTAGGGTTGCGTGTTGAGGTAATATAGTTTTTTACTACATTATTTTACGATTAATCCAATTAAGTATTTACTTAACTATAACATGTAATACAGGTGTATGCCATGATAAGGTTATGATTTCCATGGTTTCTTGGTCCTCCGATAAAAAATTTGAGGCTACCCTTCATTGTTCATTGGCTTAGGATAGACGGATCGAGTGTGCGTGCGATTCTTTCCCTATCCGAGTTTATGTAATTCTCCAAAAAATACATAATTTCTTATTTTTTCTCCACAGACGCATGCCGGGTCAATAGCGTAGTACAGAGGAATACACTGTGTCACAGTGGCGAAGGGTGGATATTTTTAAAAGGGATGTCGAAAATTAAAAAAAATCTTTATGGTCTCTTATGGTCCAGGAGCCACCGCCTGTGTTTTTCATTGATTAATAACAGGCTGAATCTTTGTGAGTAGTTTCCGTTCGACGAGACGCCCAAGTTTTCCTATGTGAAAATTCTCGATAGAGGTAGCTAATAAAGTGCGCAGCTATAAAACATGTCGATTTGATGGAGTGTTGAAATTGTCTGACTAACCGTTTATTTTTTATTACAATGTTTAAATAATTGTATTTATTATAAACTGGGAGGAATAATTGTCCTACAAAACGGATGGTTTGTTTGAGAGCGTCCTCCACTCCGAATATGTCGAAACGACGGGGCCATAAAAATAATTAAAAACAAGCTGATTTTTTGTATGCACCTTTGTAAATATTGTTAGAATGGAATGACCGTTTAGTCCTACAAATTTAGTAGTAGGATTTCTCAGTCCGACACTTCGAAGTTGTCAATTCTATTGTAATATTTTTTTCGTTAATAACCGTAGGACAAAAAAAACACATCATGAGTTAGTGCATCCTTTGCCTAAATCAACCAGTGTCCTACAAAAAAATGGGTATGTATCGCTAGTCCTACAAGAAAATAAAAATATTTGACATTATGTAATTTATGATTATTTATTATATCCGGCATAGCATCCTACGAGGATTTTCCCTCACGTTAAAAAAAAAGACAGCTTACGCGTAAGCAAGACGCTAATAGAGAAACAGTTGGAAAAGTATGTCGGAACGTTTAAATCATTTTAATGAATTAAGTACTATTTAATCCTACTAATATTATAAATGTGAAAGTTTGTGAAGATGTTTGGATGTTTAGATGTTTGGATGTTTGTTACTCAATCACGCTCCAACGGCTGATCGGATTGGGCTGAAATTTGGCACAGAGGTAGCTTATAGTCTGGAATAACACATAGGCTACTTTTCATCCCGGGAATATGTTCCCACGGGAAGCGGGAACGGGTACCGAATTTACGGGGGCGAAGCCGCGAGCGTCATCTAGTAAACCTATAAATGTTAGAAAAAATGGTTGCAAGCCATTTCGACCTTATCAACTTGCCGATGGCCGATAGTCGTTAGTTTAATCTAGGTACTTTTATTTGTTGTATTGATTTCAATTTGTTTTAAAAATAAATATATTAACTGCCAGAGAACTACTGGAAACAAAGTCTCGTGCGCGGAACTATCCAGGAATAATCCAAAGTAATAAATTATAATAAAATAATCCACCTGCATAAACTGCGAATTAGTTTGGTAAGTACAAGTTGATAAACGAACGACATGCCAAGCGTTGATACAACGTATTCTATCTCAATCAACTGTTTATTATACGTAACTACATTCAATAAATACAAAACCAGTTGAAAACGTTAACCGTTTTTTTAACCGGTTTATGGTTATCTGGAAACGGTTTCATTTCGTTGAATCAAATTCCGTCAACGACCCACTCCTACTGGCTTGGGAAGGGAACCCAAGGCCAGATGGCCGGCACGGCTTCTTTCTATTTCTTCTCAGTTCCCGCCGAAAAATCCCTTGAATGTCCCCACTCAGCTGCTTACAATGTGTTGTAACTAGTTAACCCCAATTTTACTGTAAATAGTGCGGCAGCTCGCGCGCTACGCTTTTTTTTTTAACTTGGCGTCGAGCCGCTGCCGCGTGTCTTGATAAATATTCTCCGAAAAATAATTAGAAAAATAATAAATAATTAATGGGTCTTAATTTATTCAATACGCGACGGAAATTCATTCTTCCAATATTGTCGACAATTTGTGTTCCCCGATTAAAAAAAAAAGTTTCTCCAAGGGATCGAACACGGTACCTCCGCAACGAGAGTCCAGTTCTGTTCCATGCTGCTAATCGTGCTTATTCCAAGAATAGTGGAAAATGGTACATGCTTATCAGGACCGCTTCATATATATTTAATTATATAAATACATACAACTTTTTTTGTAGGTCAGTGATAAAATAGTGTTCTACACTTTATCCCCGATAGGAAAAAATTTAAACTAGGCTGTTATTAATGAAAAAAATATTACCATAGAATTGACAACTTCGAAGTGTCGGACTGAGAAATCCTACCACTAAATTTGTAGGACTAAACGGTCATTCCATTCTAACAATATTTACAAAGGTGCATACAAAAAATCAGCTTGTTATTAATTATTTTTATGGCCCCGTCGTTTCGACATATTCGGAGTGGAGGACGCCCTCAAACAAACCATCCGTTTTGTAGGACAATTATTCCTCCCAGTTTATAATACAATTATTTAAACATTGTCATAAAAAATAAACGGTTAGTCAGACAATTTCAACACTCCATCAAATCGACATGTTTTATAGCTGCGCACTTTATTAGCTACCTCTATCGAGAATTTTCACATAGGATAACTTGGGCGTCTCGTCGAACGGAAACTACTCACAAAGATTCAGCCTGTTATTAATCAATGAAAAACACAGGCGGTGGCTCCTGGACTATTAGTATTAGTAGTAGATACTAGATATATCTACCTATTTGCCTAAACCTAAAGTGTGTCGGTGTCTTTGCGCGACCCAGAATGTATGTCTCGGGTAGCCACATTATGACGCTTCAGCGCTCCTATTATCATCACACAGAAATACGTAAATCCACAGGCAAATAGATGGAATGGACGACACCGAAATACTTAACAAAGTTTCAGAAACGGAAGTATAAAGAGAAGTCAAATTTTTAAGAATTGACAGCCCTAATTTTGTAATAAACACGATACGTAACGATTTCTCCCACTACGCCTCGGGCAGTGTGCTCAAGTAGGCGCCACCATGTCACTTTCTCGTGAACATGTATTTAAATAAAGATAACTACTGTTATTGTTGATAGATAATCTTGACCTGGAATTGGCTTTCTTAACAGCTCTCTATTTTTCGGGTTCTCTAGGTAATAAGATACAATAGCAAGCAAAGGAGATAAGCATACAGGGCGGCCATATATTAGGATGGATTTCTTACTTACAGAAAATAAGTCTTTGTATTATTTTTATGAAACCTTGTTCACAAAATAAAATGGTTTTTATTTTGTGGAAATAGGTACCCTATGCATGTAATCTGAGATTCCATTGTGAATGTCGAAATGTAAGTATTTTGCATCATAAGCGGTCGTAAAATTAGTCTAATAGATATATCATCTTTACTACAAGTAGGTACCTACAGGAAAACAAATAAAACATAAACTTATTAATAAATAGAGTACGTTGTACTTAATCGCAAACAACGAGACCTTTCTGAAGAACATACTTCTATGTGAAATTATTTGTACGAAACTCTCGGTGAGTGAGTTCGACTCGAGCTTGGTCTTTTTCTTCGGTGGCGTCATATTTGCGAGATAAATTTTAAAAATAAATATGGTGAGCTATGCCCTTAGATCATCTAACCACAGGATGCGCCTTACATAAGCATTGTTTTCTGCCATTGCACATGACCATTTGGTCTTTTGGCTTTATGAAAAGCCTGTACATCAGTACATCATTTTATATGATTAAACTAGTACATTACATTGTAGTTGACTGTACAATAACAATTAACACACAACAGCCATTACGCGTTTGTCGATTAATACATTTTTAAATGCAATGAAATTTTATATGTCTTTGTGTTTCCCCCTTCACTTGTATGAAAACTGGCAGAATATTTTTGTATGCGGTGGTTCGCAAAGGCTAGTCCCGTGTTATATGGTCTAAGGCTATGCCCGATTATGAAGCGTGAAGTGTTAATTAGATTAATATAGGTATAATTCTTCCGTAGTGATACTCTATGTGACGTCATCCGAAATCATTATGGTGGATGTTAAATGTCAAACTTACTAGTTAACGTTGTGACATTTTGATATTCTGTTTACATTTTTTTATTGGTGCCTGTGACTTTTCCGTGTTGAAGATAATGTTGACAATTATTATTTAAAAATATTACTTCTCTCAAGAGTATCTTTATTTTTTAAAGGGTATGGGGATCTAACGAGACATTCAGGGCCCAAACCAGCCTTAATTGCAAATGGTGCTTCTGCTAAACGGACGATGTCATGGAAAATAGAAGGAGAACGCAGTAAACAAACTCTCCCAAAGTGAAATTTGGGAATAGACCAAGTCTTAGCATTAGATAGTCCTTATTGACTAATAGTAGTCAGTATTAGTCGATGTGGCCTAAGTCCAGCGGTAACTGGACTGATGATGCTGAATGGCATTACACAAACGTCACTAAATTCACGCTATTTAAAGAAGATTGTCCGTAAAGTTGAGTAAAGTCATTACGAAACGTAATATTATGTCCACATGCGCCAACCTAAGACAATAGCTGTAAGGCCATATACTTGGTTCTCTTTCGCTGCGGTTAGTGATTATACTGCCTACTTATAAATTTAAATCGGTTTCGAAATCTATTATAACCGATGTAAAAAAAGTGTGCTGGTACCTTTAAAAAGTTGTATTATGCTGTCAGTTTGGAGTCTTGGAAAGGTGCTCGACTATTACCAATAGGGTTGGCGGGCTGATTAGGGTCTCAAGGGCTTCCTGCCAAGTGTGTGCGTTTATACCTGATAACACCATTTTACTAGTAGGTACGGTGCTGGTTTAAGTACGACATGCAAATCTCACCATTGCAATTGCCGAGCGGAGAGACAAAATACCTATTGAAAGAAAGGGAAATCCATCTTCCTTAATACAGGTAAATTTGGGATGCAATGCAAATCCTCTGGGGTTATAGTGAGGAATGTCGAGTTTTTCAAAAATAGGTTGGTGCTAAAACCATCGTTTCCAATAAGGGATTTGTTTGTGAAAGATTAAACTTTAATGTGAATTTGTTCACTTTAAGCTCCTCAAAATGGGTTATTCCGATCTGTCCCCCCAGGGGGACAGATAGGAAAAATTAGTTCGATCTGTCCCCATTTTACTAAGAAGGGGACAGATCAAACTCTATGCACTCCTCAGCGGTTTCATCTGTCCCCCTTCCACTAATATGGGGACAGATCAAACTCTTTTTGTCCTGTTTGTCCCCATATAAAATATAATTATTAATTTATAAGAAATTAAACATTATATTAAATTAAAGGCCCCGTTTGGCGACGGGGTCCCGTGTTGCAACGGGTTAGTCAAAATGTCATGACCCCAATACATCCCGAGGGTGTCGTAAGAGGCGACTAAGGGAAAATTTTGCAAAAAGATCCATTGCGTAGAGAAGGAAAACTCGAAATGAAACCCGCTTGCCAGCAAAATGACAATCGTTAAGCCAGGGTGAAGGCCTTATAGGCAGCTTGAAAAATCTTAACTGCGGGTCGCGGTGACCTGCGCCTGTCCATTTCAACACGGCAATTGTGCGCGTGGTGCTCATTTTGCGTTTTGTACATTCTGCTCCGTAGGGAACAGGCTCACCATCTATTACGTGTGTGATAAACCTATAAGGTGAAATGTGGGCGTATACTATGCCTCTGCCTACCCCTTCGAAGATAAAGGCTTGACTAAGCATCTGTATTTAAATTAACTATTAATGTAGCATCTATTAGTATAGTCACATTCACATAAATTACAGTAGGTGTTAATATAATAACAACCAGTCTTCTATTTTGTCATAATTCCTAAAAATACAATATACATACATACATAACATCACGCCTGTCTCCCAACAGGGTAGGCAGAGACTATGACTTTCCACTTGCTACGATTCTGGCAAACAACTTTCGCTTCTTCAACTTTCATAAGTGTCTTCATACATGCTCTTCGGTTAAGGGTAGGTACTCTTGACCTGGCCTTTTCTCAGAAGATTATCGATTTGATCGACATGAGTATGCCGAGGTCGACCCTTACCAGTTTGCTCATTCAGTCTCGCCTCATAAATCTGTTTCGTCAGCCTATTTCCATCCATTCTCTCCACATGTCCAAACCATCTGAGCATCCCTTTCTCTATCTTAGTCACTACATCTTCTGTCATGCCGCAATGTTCTCTTATCACACTATTCTTTACTTTATCCATCAATGTCACTCCAGCTATACTTCGCAAACTTCTCATTTCCACTGCATTAATTTTACTTTCTTGCTTCTCCTGCCACACCCAACTTTCATTACAAGCACTCCCCTATTTACAGCCATCCTTGCCTTTTTAGACACGTAAAAATACAAACAATAACAATATTATCTCTATCAGCAAAACAAGGTTCTAGAACCATACTTATTAAAAAACTATTAATACTTATTTATAAACTTAATAATAAACTACAAATAATAAAATTTATAATACTTACTAATAAACTAATAATAAACTTTATGCCTATGGTGTTAGAGGTAATCTTTCAAAATTACTAGAGTCATACCTTACAAATTGCAAACAAATCACAGTAATTAATCAAATATGCAATAGAACAAATACAGAAGTTTTGTACAAGTCTGACACCAGCACGATAAAGTTCGGCGTACCCCAGGGAAGCATACTTGGTCCACTCTTATTCATCATTTACATTAACGACTTCCCATCAGCTACCAAATTTCCCATGATTATGTATGCTGATGACAGCACTGTGGTATTTAATAATAATCATTTTGACATCAACACTATTAACAATACTATTACCTCTCTGATTGCATGGCTGCAGGCACATAATCTTAATGTAAATTTAGAAAAAACAAATATGATGAACTTCTGTCAAAGTGGAAGCACAAAGAAATTTGAATTGAAGCATAATGACAAAGAAATATATGTCTCACGAGAAGTTTTTGGGTCTTCAGATTGAGAGTACATTACAATGGAATCATCAAATTAAGTTGGTGTGTAACAGGGTAAACCAGTATGCATATGCCCTGTACAATCTGTACATGTTGGGTAAAACTGTCAATAGGGAAACTATCACAGCATATCACGCGCTGGTTGCATCCACTTTGATACGTGGAATTATATTTTGGGGAAATGCAACTGGTAGGGATTCCGTTCTTAAAGCACAAAAACGTTGCATTCGCTCCATCTGTAATATCGCCAGCACAGTTTCTTGTAAGCCGTATTTTATAACATTGGGAATACTTCCTGTACTATGCATGTATATATTGGAGACAGTAACGTTTGTAAGCCGAAACTGGGATAAATTCTCAGTAGTAACGAGCAGTCGTAGAGCTGATAACCTATACCTGCTCACAGCTAAAACAGCCCTGCTACGTAAGAGTATATTTGCACACAACAAGCTGAAAGATATTAAGTCTCTGAAAAGTTATGAAATATTCAAAAATAAACTTAAATTGTTCTTATTAAGTAAGGCCTATTACTCTCGTGAAGAATATTTAGTGGATAAAATAACATAACTTATTGACATCTTAAACCATTGATAACATAATTATATTTTAATTTTTGTTTTTTGATCTTTTGAGATTTTTAATTATTGACAACTGTCTGTGATGGTGACTAGTTCTGACTTGTGATTTTTAGACTTTTTCTTTTAATATTGATATCTTGCAGATTGTGTTGGCTGGATATATGAAATGATTGTATTTAATGCTAATGAATTTAAATGATTTGCAATTCTATGTATGTATTTTGTATAATTTTGTTTTGAAATGCCAATGTAGTAATTGACATTTTACGTTGTTGACAACTGTCTGTAATAATATTATTTTGTAAAACTGTGTTTAATTGCACTATTTGTACACCACGCTGTGTGGTAGGACATGGAGAACTTAACAATTATTTTTAAGACCTGTGAAGTACCTATGTTTCACAAATAAATGAATGACTATGATTATGAGAATAGATTATAGTCTGAAATAATACATATTTTGTTTTCAATCTATTCAGAAATCCATCGAAATATACATAAAATATATTCTAATTATTCAGCCGTTTGGGTGGAGTAAGGTGACAAACATACGTACGGAACAATTAAATTAGTATATTGAAGATTTATTTAGAAGTAATCAAATGATTATAAACCCGAATCAGTATTTAATAATAATAATAATGAATACTTTATTGTACACCATTAATCATCAAATTACAGACATTAAGTATCAACTAATATACAATGGGCGGCCTTATCGCTAACAGCAATACCTATACTTAATGGGTGGCAAAACTTAAAAATTACTTAATTTTATTTTATTGGGGACAAACAGGAAAAAAGTAGTTTCATCTGTCCCCCTTCCGCAAATAGGGGGACAGATAAAACCGTTGATTAGTGAATAAGGTTCGAGCTGTCCCCTTCTTGCTCAAAGGGGGACAGATCGAACTTTTTTGTCCTATCTGTCCCCCCGAGGGGACAGACCGGGGGGACAGATCGGTATAACCCCTCAAAAGGGTTTATTGTTTCTGTGCATATGAAAAAACTCCCGGTAAGTAAACAAAACTTAAACCTTAGCTTCCTCCAAATTCAAGTATGGTTTTAACAGCTCTGGGAGCACGCTTTTTTTTTACTTGAGGATAATCCTTCGCGGATGCTATGCCGACTAAAAACCTCACGTATTCTACCTAACAGCCTAAGGTTGGCAGACTTGGCAGTCCCGGGTAAGCCCTCGGATGGATACCCCAAGACGCTGGGAGCACGCTAAGATGATCAAAAATTTTATTGATGATACAGTCATCGAGGCTGATTGATTATGCGGAAGAGAGCAAATCACTTGTATTATTATGTCATATAGACAGAGATTAATTAAATTTGTCACAGATTATAATCTTATTAATCGAGCTTATGAATCAGATAGTCTTATATTATTAACAAAGCTGGTTATTCTTGTATTTTAAAAAGAAACGGAGAAGGGTTTTGATAGTTATGAAGAATATTGCTGAAGTTGTGGATGATTTTTTAAGCCGTAGTCACATAGATAACTGGCAGTGATCACTTTCTAGGCTTTGGCATGACTTTCCAATAATATGGACCATGGAGCAACTATAGGAATATGGACTGATGACTATTATGCAGCAGAGATAAGTATCTGTCTCATGATTCATCTAATCTTATAAATTAATCAATTATGAAGAATGTGTTATTGTAGATCTAATAACTGTTACATAAAACAACATACTAATGATCTGTAGGTATTCAAGTGAATACCGAAGACACCCTCTTTGTAATTGTAACTACATATTATGTAACCGCAGACGCAACCCGAATACATACGGTGTACTGCTACAGCGCCTGCTTAGAATAACCGCAGAGCCGTGAGGCGAATCTTTAAACCGTTTCATAATATGTGAGGTATGTTGGGAATATTAATTACGAGAATGTCTATATTTAGATTAGAAGCGTTCGTAACCCCTTTAGCTCAGGGTCCTGAAACTATGAGCTGTGATAAGCATCTCACGTGCGGTTAGTCCTGAGATGGATGAGGAAATAACAGTGACTTTCAACGTAACAAATCAGCCTGTCTAAGTTCACGAGTGAATCTTTCAGTTTTTGCCTTATTTCACATTTTGGTTAAGTGTTTGACCTTACTGTGTAGGTACCAATTTGTCAAAACGGATTGATACAGGAGGACATTTCTTTCGTGGTCTTCTTCTGTTCGTCATGACTTTGTTCGTTAGTCAGCAGTAACACCATTTGCATGTGAGCCTGGATCGGGCCCCAAAGATCTCGGCAATAAGACCCCATCGCATCCCAACATAACGGCATATACCTCGTCAGGCTTTGTTCTAAAAACTTGGGTGGGAAGTTGCAAAGATTTCCAAGTTGTGTGCTTGTATGATAGCTTGTATGTTTTGGCCTGATTTCCTGATCAGCACGGAACTTGTTCTAATAAAAGCTGCGAAGATCTATATCAGAGTCCCTCGCATTCGTACTTAAACGACCTACTTAATATGATTCTTCATGCTTTGCTTACTTGAATGGAAGTTACGAAGAAAACCAAGCCGTAAGCTGACTTCACGGTAGCTGATGCCGTTTACGTTTTTCATCTGATTCCCCGGTAAGTATGGAACTTGTTCAAATAAAGGACATAATACAAAAAGAATCGTACCAGAACTGCGACGCAAAAGAAATGGCGTAGTAAATACAGAAGCCGTATGAAACACACAGACGGACAGGCGGGCGCCGTTCATCGGACCATAATATTAGATAATGTGGCCATTAATATGGACAACAAGCTAACACTTTTAATTGGCTTGATATATCAAGAGTAATAATTTTTTATGGTGTGTTGCTTGTTATTATGTTTTAAAAGTGTCTTTTAATTTGCTTAGCTTAAGAAAGTAGCTGTTACTTAACAAAAACGGAACTTGATGCTTCCTGATTTGCGTAGAACTTTTAGCCTGACTGTCACTTTTTTTGTTTTTTCTGTCCTACTCCTCTTTTTTTTCGTGTCGAAATCCTCACAAATGCTATGCCGGGCTTCTACCGAACGAAACTACATGGTGCTTTATCATCTGCCTACGGCTGCAAGTCCCGGGTACGCTCCCGGAAGGATTATCCTAGTCCTCTTTGAGTTGTTTTAACGTTTCTTGATCACAGATCAAATACAATACCTACTAGTATATTATTGTGGTTTTACTTCTGTGAAAATCTATAAATTGGCATAATGGAGGTTCATTTAAAGCTCCAAATCTTGTGGTATTTATAAGCACAACTTTCTAGCTATCGGTTTTAACTTGGTTGTCTCTACTCTTCTTTTCTTCCTACTTCTTCACGTTCCTCTATCACCCGATCTGCTGGTAGATATTTCTTACAGAAATAAGCTTAGTACCCTTGTATCTAGTTTCCCTTTTACTGTTATCATTACTTTCCTAGTGTGGACTCGAATAAATAAAAGAAACCAAAGCTTTCCCCGATACAAGTAACAATAGTTTGATGGGTTCACATTATCGACTAAGTCCACCACCCGCAATGCAGTCAGATTAAATATTAATGAAAACGCTGACGAAGGTTGTTACAATTTCTCCTTATAACTGCTGCAAAACACTTTTTATATAAATAAACAAGTTTGTGATTCATAAACGTAATAAAAACGAAATTACACAACCTTCATACGAACGGACGGACATATTTTTGAAAGCAAATTTATCAACAAAGAAATATCACGTGTCGGAAGAGGTATTTAAGGTACAAAATGAGTTGTGAGTGAAAGGAGAAATGTGTACGTGCCTATGGACCGTTAATGGCGTCTGTTCAAGCTATTTTTGGACCACAGAACCTGAATGACTAGTCGTGGCGAGTTTTGCAGCCTTCTCGTTATTGCGACTATGGCCGTTTTTAGTGTTAGCTCTGGTCTGAGCTATATTTATAGCTTTCGGTGTATCAGTTGGTAATTCAAAGACTGGCTTTAAGTACTAAGAGAGGTACTAAAGTGTTGTTTGTTAAGGGTTTGTAGGTGTGTGTCATTTATAAATGAAAAACGGATAGAAAAGATTTTTAAAAATATTTTTGGGTCATTTTTATTTCGAGCAATTCAATGTTAATTAACCTAATAGGTATAGCATGTACTATGAGATCTAATACAACAGGTATAGATACTCGTAAATTAACTCAGACACAGCAGCAATCATCTTTTTTATCCTTATGGATGATATCCCCCCATTGACTCCTACCGACTAAAAAACCTCACGTATCCTACCTAAAAGCCTACGGTTGGGTTGTCCCCCAGGTAAGCCCTCGGAAGGATACCCCAGGACTCCCAACAGAGAAGAAATCATCTTCACAACAAATAAACTTGCTAATTACACAAGAGAATGGGTGGGAATCAAAGTCACTTTCGGTTTCATAGTCAGCTTTATTTGATCGAAAGTTTTAAAGTAAGATAATGTCAAGCAACAGATGGTCAAACGAAATGATGAAAAAAAGTTGCTATATAAATCAGGCATCTCGAAATCTATTGCCGAAGAATAATTAAGGAAGGTAGGACTTTGTAAAAATGCACCGATCATAACATTTAAAGATCAACTCGCATTAAACCCGGAAGAACATGAGACTTCATAATGACAAGGGCCTAAAAGGCCAATAACAAAGAAGACTGGAGATGGTTTGAGACGTAAGACGAAAGGTTTTTTTTTTACACACAAGCATACGGCCTACCAGAAGGACTGGTGGTCACCGCAGCCTATGAACTTTAGCAACACTGGAGGCGCCACACTCGCGCTGCCGACCCTGTAAAAACCGTCTAAGACCTCTTTTGAAGAACCCTATAGTGTAGGCGTTTGGGAAAACCGAGGCAGGGAGATCATTCCATAATCTAAGCGTGCGCGGAAGAAAGCCCCTATAGAGGTAGATTTTACCGGGCGTAATATGCTATTGGTATGATGTGGTCAATGTGGTGTGACATATTGCCTGCTTACCTATCTTTAGATATAGTAGAAGGGGTTTTCTGGAATAAAGGCGTGACCATAAATATGTGTGTTGCCTATGGCTAACATGCAAAGAATATGAATATCCACGATTGCACATCGTAAGCAGAATTCCGCTCGTCTTAGAAGTGACGTGAAAAAGATCTGGAACATTACAAGAAGTTAACTTTGGAGGACCTTGAACGCAAAAGAAGCGCTTATTGCCAAGCTACCACTGTAATCTTTAAACGATCACTAACCTAAGAGTCCTACGCTACCGTTTGTTTTGAGATGTGTGACCGCATTTTATTTACGAGTGTTCCATGCTTTGAAGCATGGAACACTCGTAAATAAAATGCGGTCACACAAAGAAGCACGCTAAGTCATTTGAAAGATAATATTATAGTATTACATACAGATAGGCAACTCCCTGATGCCCATTGAGCAAGCTCCCCCCCCCCCCCCCGCTGCTCGCAGCTGTCATAAGTTGGAGGATATTTTGCCCCTTGGTACACACACTCAAGCTCTGTACAAACATACCTAACGTGCTTTTTAGTGTAGGTGGCAGAAATTGAAAACGAATCTTTTGTTTGAAGTTTCCGCCCTGTGGTCATAGGTCCCGGCAGCTAGTAATATCGCAGTCGTCTAGCCATGTAGAAAGCTTTGTGGGTGCACGGACGTGCCTCTATCCGTTGTATGTAAAATTGAAATAGGCATAGATTACGTGGGATAAAGTAAAATTTGGAAAATGTAAGAGACATAATTTTTTTAACCCTTCGGGAAATAAGGCATGACAAATGTACTATTAAAGGACTTTTATAAGGCGCTTTTCAAACGACGCGACGGGGCGGGCCGGGATGGGCAATTTCACCGCGAACGATATCACTAAAGGAATCCTATACTACCCACGCACATGGAGGGCAAAAAGACCGCGCCGCTGGTGCCCGCCGGACACACATATTCGCGGTGAGGGCAGTTGCGGGCATGGACGGGCAGACGCGGTCTTTATTACGTCGCGGAAAAAAAGACCGGCCCGCCCCGTCGCGTCGTCTGCCAAGCGCCTTATAAAAGTTCTTTGTCCCAAGACTCATTACAAAATAATAACAAGAAATGAATCAGCGACCGATATCACAAAAGTCATCGACTGGGCCCTTGCAATAACGGTTTGTAACGGAATGCAGAGTGAGCCTTTTGATCATCATTCCCATATTATTTACTTCTCAGAACAGAAGTACTTATGTAATTTCTTGTTTACTGTTTGAACAGGTTATTTGCATATTTATGTGTTGGTATTAGAATGTTTCTTCATTCTGTTTTCTTGGGTGTAGAATGGAATTCAGAGTGCCAAGCCGGTTGACGCAATAGGGTATGGAGTTGGCGCCAATAGAGGGGTTGATGGGTCATTTAGCTGTCACAAAAAACGGCAAATAAACCAGTCAAATTAATGACACTTGCATGGCTTTACGACAACAATGCCAGGTTTACGGTCAATAGATCCCGGTCATCGCTAAAGGTCTTCCCTGGGTTCTTCCAACGGACCGTGAAGAGACCTTATTATTGGGCCGTTAACTTGAGGGCCACTGTTAATAGTTTTGAGGACTGCGTGAAGGACCTTCAAAAACTCGCTAAAAGAATAACGCCGTGGCTGTCCATTCAAGCTAAATATTTAACAAAACTTGTGTGCTTCAAGCTGTAATCCTCACATTTGAAATCTCAATGAAAACGAATTTTGACAACGCCAAAAAATAGTCGTGAAGCAGTCGTAAATAGTCGTACATGTAAAAAAAATAGTCGTATTATAGTTTCGGCGTTATAGCTATAGGTTAGTGAGGATTATGGCTTGAACGTCAAGCTGTAATCCTCACCTCTGGTGCAAGCAAACGGTAAATTCTATCGAATTGGTTCAGGTTCCAAAAAATTGTCGTAACGACCTGCCAAATCTCAGAAATAGTCCATAAGCGGTTCCCGAGATATGAAGGTACCCTGGTGAGGATTATGGCTTGAACCTTTGAAAACTTCTTTCTCCGGAACGCCTGCGAATTTCGGTTCAAGGTTTGTGCCAAAAAATAGTCATGAAATAGTCGTATGAAGCTATAATAAATTTGAGTTGATCAAATGGGAAAATAAAAACTTTTTATTTTTCCTACATTTCTATTGATGTACAGTCGTGTACAAAATTTGTAACTTCCAATGATACTAGAGGAAGTCACGCGGTTTTACCCGCGTAGCTCCTGTTCCCGTGGGAATGCGGGAATAAAATATAACCTATGTTTACCGGGAAGAGTGTAGCTTCCCAACAGTAAAAGAATTTTTCAAATCGGTTAAGTAGTTTCGGAGCCTATTCGATGCAAACATACAAACAATCAAATCTTTTCTGGTTATAATATTGGTACAGAATTAGATTATTGGGAAATATTCCGCTTAATATAATAATATTTCTTTGAATGAGACGTTTTCCTTGCCAGCAGTTATAATTAAACAAAAAACAAACGTTCATGATTTGTATCCTCATCATCAAAACTTACTACTACTAGTCTAGCAATGTTCTACTATCATACATATATGATAGTAGAACATACATATATGATAGTAGAACATTGCTGTGATTACACGACTGAAACAACTGTGATAATTATGATTAAAACGAGTTATAAAAGTACTAGACCAGTAGTAGTAAGTTTTTAAGACAATGACAGGATATATGGATTGTTTACACTTAAATTGGTATATAACATCACATATTTTACTCCCGCATTCCCACGGGAACGGGAGCCACGCGGGTAAAACCGCGTGACTTCCTCTAGTATCATTGGAAGTTACAAATTTTGTACACGACTGTACATCAATAGAAATGTAGGAAAAATAAAAAGTTTTTATTTTCCCATTTGATCAACTCAAATTTATCATAGCTTCATACGACTATTTCATGACTATTTTTTGGCACAAACCTTGAACCGAAATTCGCAGGCGTTCCGGAGAAAGAAGTTTTCAAAGGTTCAAGCCATAATCCTCACCAGGGTACCTTCATATCTCGGGAACCGCTTATGGACTATTTCTGAGATTTGGCAGGTCGTTACGACTATTTCACGACTATTTTTTGGAACCTAAACCAATTCGATAGAATTTACCGTTTGCTTGCACCAGAGGTGAGGATTACAGCTTGACGTTCAAGCCATAATCCTCACTAACCTATAGCTATAACGCCGAAACTATAATACGACTATTTTTTTTACATGTACGACTATTTACGACTATTTCACGACTATTTTTAGGCGTTGTCAAAATTCGTTTTCATTGAGATTTCAAATGTGAGGATTACAGCTTGAAGCACACCAAAACTTGCTAGATAGCTCAGGGTCCACCGAGTGCCGCAGTATGGGGATTCAAGGTTCAAATATTGGCGCAACAGGAACTTGACACTCAGATGAATAAGAATAAAAGAAACTAAGTTAATTTCTGCAGTGCAATACGGTTAGAAAGTGTACTAGATTCAAAAGTAGATGTTATCAGCTAATTCAATAACGAGTTAATGTCATGTCAACACGAAAATGAGATGTCATCGTTTGCTTAAGATTTCACTTTTTGACATAGATTAAATTAGTTCCTGTCTACCTCGCTATTATTTTACTTACTATTAATTTGGACATGGACTAACAGACTAATGTTTCTTGTAATTGCAAGGGGCGAATAAGGGTGCGATTTCACTAAAATATGTGGATGCGTAAAGGATATCCACCAATCGCATTCGTAGGTCCACAAGTAACGTTGACCGTGTTTATGTCAAATTGTGCAACCGGAGAATGTGATTGGTGTATTACAAACGCATCCGCATCCACACAGCACATCTCTGGTGGAAAGGCAGCTTTTGTTTTCTTGCTCCTTCTCGACGGTTTGTTGTCAAGGGACAAGGAAACTGGTGTTACCCCGACCATGACCGGCCCTGGCCGCCAAATATCGACGACTCTTCGCCACTATCTCCACCACCTTGAGCCTGCTAGGGCGACAGCTAGCTCAGAGTGTCGCGCCCAGACTCACGCTTATGAAGGACGGAGATCATTCTGAGTTCTCCGGCGCATGGAAAAGCACCTTATAGGAAACGCAAATATATGGGCGGCGTCGGCGGGGTACAGATACGCAATCTATCAACATCTTAAAGCTTGGGTTCACTACCGTCGTTGTGTCTCTTATATTTATTTACCTTGCTTTTTTAAAGGCTGGTACAATACCTGAAACAAATAAAGAAAAGTACTGTTACTTACAATTCTTAAATAATAGCGTTGTCTGAATGTTCGAATCATATAATTTTATAATAAGTGTTAACGGGGCGGGTAAATGAATTCGGTTTTCAATTCCAAAACTTGGACGATAATAATTTTAGATTATGGCAAAAAAAGGGTCGTGGGGGAACCAATTTCAAACAATCCCAATTTTAGAGCCTCCGATATAGGTAAGGTTGACTTTAAAACTGTGATAGTGGCTCTTAAATCTACACTCTATGCTGGATGTCTATAGCTTTCCAGGCTTCATTTTGGCATGCCAAACTTATAGATTGTAATAACATCATAAGTACTATGACTTAAACGCAGCTGACGCTTACCGAACCATAAAGTGAGGACAAGAAAGCAAATACTAAATTAAAAAATGAGTAGGGTAATGCGGCTGTGCTTAATACTGTTCACACGTAACGAATGATCTCTCATTTATCGTGAATAATGTCCTCATAAATTATTATGATAGAATTATTCACGTATTTACTTCTAGAGAGTCTACACAGTAGGTATTCACTTTTTCATGTAGTATTTGTTTTCTTGGTCTCACTTTCTTGATCGGTAAGCGTCATTTGCCTTTAGTTCTTATAATCTGAATTTAAAAAAAGAAATAGAACCAGACATGGCGCAGATAAGAAGTGCCATCGTACGCATTGTAGCACACGTGCTCATACGTTTCATTAATATTTTGTTATGAAACCTTGGATTCATTAATATATTTGTGCAATTTTGTATAAATTACAACGGATTTAATTTAATTAAGCGGCAGTTGTTGTTTTCATGGCTCGTTGCTTAAAATATTATTATTTAAGTATTTGCAGCTACGGATCTAAAAGGAAAAGGAAGTTACCTCGGCTTGTCATGTGCAAAATGAAAATATCATCCAAAGTAATGCTTCCTCTAAAGTACTCGCGAAGTTTAGCAAAGTTCCTCGGCTAAGTCGCCCGAGACAAAGTAAAATTTTGACAAAGTAAGCCGAAGTGCCTCTCTACACTATCGTATTCGTCCAACTTCGTTCAACTTCGCAAATAATGTAATGCTTCCTCCACATTACTCGCGAAGTTGAACAAAGGTCGTCGGCAAAGTTGCTCGAGTCAAAGAAAACTTTTGACGAAGTAGGCCGAGGAGCCCCTCCACACTATCGTACTCGTCCAACTTCGTTCAACTTCGCGAGTAATGTAAAGGAAGCATAATGGCGACAAAACATGAGACAGCCGACGTGTCACCCGTAAATTTACGTCTACGCAATCCACGCCTTCACGTCGTCGCCGTCGTATGAGCGAGAATCGGCGCCCTGATGAGCCATTTATAATGCTTGTCTGCCTGCAACTTTAGTTAATGGTATCACAGGGCGGAAACTCTATACAAATGATATGTTTTCAATTCTGTCAATATTTAAACACAATTGTGTTTGTACAGAGCTTGAATGTGTGTGTAACTTACTAAGGTTAAGCAAACGTTCTCTTAAAATACCCTCCAACTATATGACAGGTGTGGCGGGAGTGGGGAAGTTTGATCAGTGGGAGACAAGGAGTTGGCTATGGCTATTTGTAGGTATGTAGTAGGTACCACAAATTAGAGATAGTACAGATGGAAATTCATGTACTGCTCGTTCGCTCTAACTTTGCCGCTCGGCTCCATACTAAAGTCGAATTTTTAATTAGACGAAGTAAATTGACAGCAACTAATGTCACTTCTTCATACAACGTTGCTTATTTTCTATGACGAAGTGACATTAGCTACTGTCAATTTACTTCGTGCAATTAAAAATCTGGTATACGCCTCTACGCCAGCGGCAAAGTTAGAGCGAACGGGTAGTATGCACTTTTTTTTCACACCTACCCTCTGCTACAAATCAGTACCTATCGTAAATTTGGTTGAGACCGCCTGACTGACCTCGTGTCGCTCGTGTCTATGAATGAGTTATCTATGTGTGCGTAGCCTCAGCGAATTTAGTATGTAGGTTTCCATCTGTACATCTCTAATTTGTGGTAGTACTATTATTTTATTTTTGGTGGTAAACAACAAACCAAAAACGTGGTCGGTCTATAGTCGCATTGGTCATCGTGCTAAAACAATATGTATAACAATCGGTAGCAAGTTAATTAGAAATGACTAATTCACTCACGTGGAAATCCACCTGGTGTATGTCACACGTGCCATTCCACATGAGTATTTAAAAAATTAACTCACCAAAAACTGGCAATCTTTTCTGTTGCTTTTGAAATAGCTTTTTAGCAGGTAAGAACGCCCTTTGTACAACATTTTATCGGAAGGTAACTTTAACTTGGTGTACAAATAAATTTTAATTCTATTCAGCTTAGTCATCAGGACCAGAGACAGCAAGGGTCCCGGAGGTTTCCTTTCCAAGGTAACCTCGATTACAGCTTGGCAAAAAAAAAAGTAGAAAATAAAAAAGGCGCCACTGTCCAGCTCGTATGGCAACCCGTTAGAAAGAATTTGAATTGAATGGCCCTCCGTTTAGAAAGTACCTAATTTTTACAAATTGAAATAGGTAGGTACCTCATTTGACATAAGTGACGTTTTTAACAGCAATTTGACAATGTTGCCAACATGCAAAATATTAGTTCCATTTCTAGACTTTTATGCCAAGCCGTGTCATCAAGTCTTGGTGACACACTGCCATAAAAACGCTTAGACCAAAATGTCATGTGGTTCTGTCCAAACCAAAATGATTCCTAGAGATCTACGTCCAAGAATGGACGCGATAGACTGATTTAATTGATAGATTGACTTTCACTCTCCGGCCCCGGGTAGCCAGAGACACCAATCTCAGAAAATCTTTTCAACAATCCTACTGACTACAAAAAGGCTTTCTAAAAGAACATAATGGCTACCAGTAATAATGTTCAATTCACAAAATGTGCGCGCTCTAGAGTCGTAGCTATAAGTTTGTCAGACAATCAAATTAAGATTCCATTAAAAACCACTAGTACATAATAGTTATAAGAATTCACAAATAATTATGATTCGAAGTCTCTTTTTTGCTTTGGAAACCGGTTTCGAAGTGAGCTCCATTTTAGGCGATCGGCGACTAGATAATTCAACCACGCGGAAAGACTACATGTGTCAGCTTACCATAAAATATGCAAAAAGTAGCCGCAAGAAATACGATTCTAGCGTGTCGCCTAATTTGGTTATCAAATCTTCTATTCTAACATTAAATTGTAATAATAACTGTGGCATTATAATAAATTGGAATCCGTAGTCATTATAGAAATACGTGAATCCCACTTTTACGATGACAAATAAAATCGATATTTTAGAAGCTCCATTTGAGCGAATAGATGCTTTGTGATTGTACAAATTAAACTACCATATCATCGATTCGTACCGTACTTTCTTTCACATTATAACTGAGTTTATCCCTATAAATAGTAGTTAATAGTAGTAATAAGGCCTACTATTAGGGTCGTGATTTTTTAAAAAAAATCGGTTATCTGTAAAGTCGGTTTACTGACGATAGTTGAACTTGACATCTCAGCCTTAAATGGAACGCCTCACAGCGAGGTAACGCCGCATACGTCATGTTTTTTCGTGCGTGCAGCCGTCTCCATCGAAATAAAAGACGTTGTCACGTCAAAATTTTCTTATATGTAGGTATATTAGTTTGTATTTTCTGTAAAATCGAGCCAGTAACGACTCGAGAATGTCTTATCTCTATCGATTTTCCGGTAGCGTGGTGTGTCCATTCCTTAGTTAGATATAAGCTTACAGACATAGGTACATGTATACAATGGACATTGACTTGTAAAGCCGTCCTTGTATTTTTTACCTAGAAACTGGTTCTATTCACTACATTCGTGTGTAAAGGAAATATCAGAAAATGGCGTTCGTAATCTGCAGTTACACAAGTTTATTTGTAGTTTTAAATGAACGTCGATATTCATTTGCATAATACGAATGAAAACTAATAGCCCAAAACAGTTGTATACCTAGTCGATAACTCGATACACTATACAATCGATGTTGGTTGTCGCTACCTTGATAATTCAAATATTGAACTTGACAGGTGTTATCAACGCAAATATGTAATTTAATTTGTATTCCTTATTGAGGCGTGAGGCGAGGCATCATTCACTCCCCTCCAATGTTCGCCATGGTTCCAATTCACATGCTGAAATTATATAGAGCATTATGATACAACCATGTTTCCCCAGATGAGGCCTAGCATGCAAGGCGTGGGTGTGTCCCTGTCCAAAGATATTCAATTCTCGGCCACTCGAATTAAAAGCGTAGCAGACAATTTACGCGAGAAACGTCATGTTTCTCTTATTATGCCGTTTTGTCATCCTCGGACAGTTGTGGGCAACAACTTTCAGGCGATTTTTATTCGGTCGGATTAGGTACATACATAGCTTTTTATAGGGCGGGTATTCTCGACCATACGGCTACAACTGCGGCTTGGATGCGTAGACCGAAATAATATGTCTCATATTTAGAAATGGCAAAACCTCAGACAAAATGCATCTCACCTGTAAGCTTTTATTACGCTTTAAGCCGTACGATCAAGAATCTGATTTCAGATACCTACTATTTAAGTAATGGCAAATAACTCATAGATTAATTTCAAGCTATCGTTCGAATGTTCGAATAAGTAATCACTAGTCACCAGACCATTAGATTCGGTAAGAATGGGGCACCTACATCTGGTCTACGGTCAAGGTTGGCAATTTATAAGAAAAAGCATTTTGAAGACCATAAATTGACATACATAAGTACATAGACTCTGTATGTGTATTTAGTAGTGCATGATTTGAACAAAAAAAATATCTCGAATGATGACATCGCTTGAAAAGTTAAGTAAGTACTTACCTACCTACTTTACCCACTTCTTTTTAGCAAGGTTTGGAGTCGTTGACATTTAATCCTGTGTCCATATGACATAGAAAATATCGTTAAATATATCCCTGCCTAGAGATAAAGGACCGATACCATTTCAGGTCGAGTAAGTGTTGACTTAAATTGTAATGAAAACCAATGACCTGTGTTATCTGTCATGGATGCTTTGCCGGACTCTTACAGACTAAAACCACACAAGGCACCACTACAGTACCGCCTATGGTCTGGAGACCCAGGTAAAGGATGTCCCGCGATTTCCAACTTTATCAAAGCCTCAATCTCGAATTCTGATATAGGTAGGTAGGTACCTATCATGTTCAAAGCATCAAAACTAATTAAGGAAATTATTGGAACTCACGTCTTTGTCCTTGCCGTGCCTTTGATCGCTAGATACCTAAAGTCAGCGCTTAAATTCCACTACCTTTTTTTTTTTTTTTTTTTTTAATTTATTTTACTGTTCAAATATCATACAAAGAATACAAATTAAGTCAGCATTCCATAAACCACAAAGGTTTGTTTTGTATGCTGTAACTCTCGATCGATACAAACATAGAAATATATTTGATAACAAAATTAAGAATAATAACCTACGAAGAAACAGAATAATACATAATACACTAAATACATATACATTTAAAATACTTGGTTTTGACCTTGTTTTAAAGGATTTTGTTTTTAAAGTAAAAGTTCAATTTTTGTTTTAAGTTAGTTGCAGTAATAACATCTCTCACTGTTGTGGGTAGACGATTAATAAATCTTGGAACCATGTAGTCGGTTGTTCTTTCACCGTAAATATTGTTCGTGGCGGATCGGCTGGTTTCGTACAAAAGATTCCGAGCAGCTGCCCGTGTATATACAGCGTGTGTCTGTGTTTTATTGTATTTACTTTTAAAGAAGTTTTCTTTTAGTAGTGTGTATTCAAATTGTGTTAGAACAGGAAGAATTTTGCAATGTTTAAATAATCCACTGTCGTCATGATAAAATTGTTGTTTGATTTTGGTAGAAACAATATTCCTGAGAATTTTTCGTTGTAGGTTGAATATTTTATTTATGTAAGTATTATATGTGCGGCCATAGCTGCTCAGTCCATACTGTATGTACGACTCAGCCAGCGAATTGTACAACATCATTTTGATTTTAAAGGGAATTCGATCTTTGAGCAGGGTGATATTGGCTAGGAACTGTCTCAGTTTATCACATACGTGTTCTATATGGTTGCCCCAATTTAGCTTGCTATCGATGATTAGCCCAAGGTAAGTATGTTTAGTCACTAATTGAATTTTTGTACAATTACACTGGTGTTTGTATGTAGTGTGTAGGCAGCGATGGTTGTGCGCAACTATTTCATTTAATTGAGATTGATCTAGATAAGGCGATTTTATATGCATCAATTTAGTTTTTTCAGCATTTATCACCAGACCCGCATCATGGCACCACTCTAAGAGTGTGTTGAAGTCCGATTGCAGACGCTCTGAAGCCCTTTGCACGTTTTTATCTGCTACCACGAGACAGGTATCGTCTGCAAACTGGTAGCACGAGCACATTTTGACACAGTTTGCTAAATCATTTATGTATGACAGGAAGTGAAGAGGTCCCAACACAGATCCTTGTGCCGTGCCCTCTGTGACTTTTATGTACTCGCTATACGTATTATTCACCTTTACAGTATATTTTCGATTTTGGAGGTAACTTTTACACCAAGAAAGTAGTGGGCCCCGTATTCCACATCTCTCTAGTTTGCTAATTAACAGCCTGTGGTCTAGTGTGTCAAATGCACGAGAAAAGTCTACAAATAGAACTAGTACATGCTTTCTATCATTTAAAAAGAAATTGACTTCATCTGTAAACTTTGACAAAAGTTCTCCAGTTCCTTTGCCGGCTTGGAAACCAAACTGATCTTTGTAAATGATTTCATGCTTTTGATAGAATTTATGCATCTGTTCACATACAGACTTCTCAACTATTTTGTCTATGGATGATAGTAAAGTTATCGGTCGATAGTTGAAGTAGTTTTCTTTCGAGCCCTTTTTATAAATTGGTCTCACACACCCAATTTTCAATCCATCTGGATATGAACCAGTTGATATGCTACAGTTTATCAAATTTGCAATGGCAACCGAGACATCTTGACCCACTTCTTTTATGGTTGATATTCTAATGTTGTCTAGACCTGGTGATTTGTTGGAACTTAATTTGTTTATTATTTTAAACACATTTTCACTCGATACTTTTTGAAAAAATATACTTGAATTACTCTCTCTATTATACACATTTTTATCTAAAATAATTTTGTTACAGCTTGGGATTATCTCTTTGACAGAATCTCGAAAAGTGGTTGCGAAGTTATCACTAATTTGTTTAATAGTTAATTGTTGTGATCCAAACGCATTTTCTATCGCGGAATCTATAGACATCGTCACACGACCTAGCATTTGGTTGAGGATGCGGTATATTTTTTTAGTGTTTTTAAAGTTATTATTAATTAGTTTTGTATAGTATTTATTTCTCTTAAATTCTATAACTTTATGTAATTTATTACGCGTTTTATTATATCGTAACCGTATTTCTAAATCACTTGTATTTTTTTTCCATTTTTTAAAGAGTTTATTTCGTTTTTCGCATAGACGAGTGACTTGGTAATCGATCCACGGCACTTTAAACTTGTTACGTTGTGTAATAACTGATCTTTGGGTTGTAGCTATGTCATTTGCATTTTTGAATGATTTAAAAATAAATTCGTATATCTCATTTGGGCAATGCATCTCTGATGTTCGCGTCCATTGAATTTTTTTAAGCTCACTCCGTAATAAATCATAATTGACAATATTTTTGTTACACCCTGTATATTCACTGGGAGCGCGTCACAAACACAGGTAAACATCAGAGCTCGGTGGTCTGCCAGTGCGACGTCTAACACCGCCGAGTAAGGCTGACATGTGGGGAAGCGTGCAAAAATGTGATCTATACATGTTTTAGTGATTTTATTTAGTCTTTTTTCAATTCTCGTAAACTCCGTTATTCCACATGTCAAACCATATTCGCAGAGTGAATCTAAGTACGTCGTCTTATCGGATGATATGCCTTTCAGATCGATATTTATATCGCCGACAAATAGAAAGTTTTGTTTAGTGTTAAAAATAGAAATGTGACTACATAGTTCCCTTACAAATATCTTTTTGTTAGTTTTCGGTGGCCTATAAACTGCACACACAACTGCATCAAAATCGGAGTTTAGTTTTAGAGTACCGGTAATGTTTTCGTATGTGTTTGTGCTGTGATTTGATTGTGTGAACTTAATATGGTTTTTAACATATAACATTACTCCACCTCCACGTTTCTTTTTGCGCAATTGCGCGTACATGTTATAGCCCGGTATATTAAATAATTGAACGATTCGGTCTGAGACACCAGCTTCAGTTATAACAATAATATCTAATGGAGCATTACAGTTTTCTATAATTTGTAATAGTTTCGTATAATTTTTAATCATTGATCTAATATTAAGGTGTAGACAAGTAATATTGAGGTGGCTATGAGTAGGTATATTTTTAAAGAATTCATTTGCAGAGTTACAATTAGGTACTTCTATTATTCGTGTATATGAATCCATTTACTACAATATAAATATTTATGGTAAAGCACTTAGAACAAAAAAACAAAACAAAATTTTATAGGTTTACACTTAGAATTTGATTAATGTCATTAAGAGAACGAATATAATGGATTTTGCTATTACCTTCCTTTCTAGCACACACTTTTCCATCCTTACACCAAATATACTGATGTGACTTACTTAATTGGGCTTTTGCATTATATAAAAGTGTTTTGGTATGCTTAGTTAGCGCTTCGCGTATATATATCCTATTCTCAGTGATCTCTTTAGGGATGTTAGGCAGTAAGTTACCCGCTGTGATGACTTTTTCCTTACCAGCTTCTATCCACTGCTTACGGGCTGATGTAGTCTTCATTTCAACCAAGATAGGGCCAGGTTTTGCCTTAGAACCAGATAAACGTTGTATAGACTGTACACTATTTCCGTCTACATGCAATTTCAGAGCTATCGCCGCCACGACTTTACCTGGGTCTGTCAGAGCAGTATCCGGAAGACCAGCAATCTCAAGCGAGTTCGATAAAGATTTCTGCTCAAATGTTTTTTGTCCGTGCTCCAGAACAGATACCCTCAACTCGAGATTCTTGTTCTTGTTTTGTAAATCTTCGTTCTTATTTTGTAGACTTTTTATAGTGGTTTCTTGGTTTTTAATGGCTTTTTCCATGGTGGTTATTTGATCACTTAAAAATTCCAGTGAGTTTTCCAAATTTCTTAGCTCTTCTCTAAAGGTTTTTTTTAGTTCCCGGCTAATGTCCTGTACGAGTTTCCGGGTATTCAGGGCTTGAACGTTGGTAGAGGAGCCGTCCTCAGAATCTTCGTCGTCTTCGTCTGGAACTATGAATGATGATCGACGGGAGATGTTTTTTAAGCATTCATCACAGCTCCATTCTATACCAGGAGAATTCCTTAATGTATTAAGTTGTTTATTTGAAAGTTTTGAGCATATGTTATCAGCATGCACTACTTTATTGCACCTGCTGCACTCTAAAGCTGGTTTAGTTTTCGTTACATTTTTATTACACTTTACACATTTTTTCAACACCATTTTGAGTAGGTAGGTTAATTTAATTTAGTAGGTATGACACAGAGCACAACGTTTCTCTACGACGTATCGATCTCGAGTCGACCTATAATCCTATATCATTTAAAGGTTGAACGGATCTGGCTGTAATGTACCGCAGGGCTTAATATCCCCGGTAAAGTTCTCAAGGAATGCGTAAACGGGAACAGACTTTCACGAGGGCGAAGCCGCAAGCACCAGATAGTTAACCTTAATAACAATACTTATTTACTCTAAATACATATCTTCAGTTTGGCACACCTACCTTTTTTTTAACGTGAGGAAAGTCCTACAGGGTTGTTATTTGCTATGCCGGACTCCTACTGACTAAAAACCACACGTATCCTACCTAACAGCTTACGGTTGGGCGCCCCGGGTAAGCCCTCGGAGGGATTTCCCCAGGACTCCCAACTCCCAACAGACCTACTTACTACCACTACACCTAGGAGGGTTCAGAAGCTAACTCGCGTCTTTGGGGGGTTGTTCGCGTTTTATCCCGCTTTTTGGGGTAGGGGCGTGCGTGAATCCCTCATGTCACGCTGTCGTCTAAGGCTTGCTTCTGTAAGGACGGCGGACGGTCCTCAGGCCCCGGCACATCTACCTAATACTGAATGCTAAATATACCGAGCTTCTATGTCCGGAAGTCGTTTATCTTATTTATATTAATAAATAAAATTTAGTGTCTGCCTGTATGTACCTACTGCCAAGATAACACGGTTTTATTAAATAAATAATGAAATATGGAAGGAGTTTTTTTTATAATACTAAAGCCGTATATTTGTTAAGTATGACCAAATTAGCATTATAAAGACATTAAATAATATCTGTCTGTGCAGGATATTTTTTGCAGAACATCTGGTCCAAACAAAGCTTTGACCAAACATACTAAGTATACATATTACATAATATTAGGTTATAATCCCGCTCTCTCCTTTCCGACCCCCAACAACGCGTGCTGGACAGAGGTGCCACTCTCACACAGTGCAGAGAATCTTCGCTAAAACTAAACGATTTAAAAGATCGTTTCTCTGTCGAACCATAAAAACTGGAACGACCTGCCATCGTACGTGTTTCCCTCTTACAATCAAAGGTCAAAAAATAGATAAGAACACATCTAAACTCCGAAAAAAACATCTGTGGATAACACCAATACTTGTTTCGATAGGTCTTAGCAAGCAACTTAGAAAACTTTTAAGGCAAGATATGTTTTGAATGATAAAATCGGAACAAAGGCATCTTTTTCAGTTCAGGAGCTACATTACAAGCCAGCGATCTCGCGAGTAACTTGTAATCTCGCTCCGCGTCATCAAGCTTTTTAGGGTACCGTATGTTCAATTTGCGCGCCTCACAGCTGTGTAGCCAAGAAACTTTGGGCGCGAATCGAAATTTTTAGACCCAGCACTAGTCTTGGTCGTCTACGCCAGTACTCTTTATACTGTGTCTACGCCAAGCTGCCAAGCGACACGTACCTACACATTATTTGGCGAACAATTGTTATTTTACACATAAGTAGTATTAGACAAATTAATATGTAAGTATTCTGAGGATTTTTTTAGTTTTACACAGCTATGCGATCTGATCTAGAGCACTGATAAATATGCATAATATAATTCTGAATACATACATACATTATAGATACATGACATTTCAGCAGAGAACAAACCAACATATTCCTCACACAACAACATTTGTCCTGAGTGAGAAGTGCGGGAATTGAACCCAAGACCAGGGGTAGTCAGGTACTGCACTCTAACCTCTAGAAGTCTAGAATTCTAGAGCAAAATGGCAGTCAAAAATAGTCATTGACAAATTCTGTATTAATTAATGTACACAATAGCTTCTCTCTTTCTGCAAACAGTTATGTCACATTTAACTTAACTTCTTAGTGTGTCTCTATAAATAAATAAAAACCTCTAATATTCATCTAGGTAATAATTAAACTGTAGAAAAGATATGAGATGTGGGTGTAAATAAAAAAATTATTCATAAGTTGCGTAATGGCAAAGAAAAACACAAATGTGAACTAAGTCGTCTCCACAAGCGAGATCGTGGCGATATTATTGTCAGACCACATAATTCTGTACTTACACTTTCTGATCGCAAATCCATGACGGCTCTGCTCTAGAGTGTATGGAAAGGAAATACGTGTAAATACCTTTATCCTTCTTAGAGTTCCGGACTCTTCTTCTTCTTCTTTTCCTTATATCTTGGACTTTCTCGGCTTGAGAGTATGCCAATGTCAAGTCAATTAAATATCGAAAATATCAATCCTTTTCATGTTGAGAATCTTGCAAATAGCAGTGTAAGTGTAATATATCTTTTTCTTAATAATTATTTTTATTATCAGCGTATTCATGTATGTTCCAGTTTGGACAAATTTTGTACTCAAGTAAAGCGGTGGTACTTTACTAAGAGTTGTCTTTGGAGTTTGGTGGTACAAAAAAGTCGCGTATCGCTTCGTTTTATCACTTTCCAACACTTGTGCACGTTTTTGAAACTTTTATGTTTAAGAATCCACCATTATTAAACATAAATACTCGTAAATACACTAATTTTGAAAAATTACAACACGAAATAATGTACGAGTCCTTTCGTGTTCGCGCCAAAACTCCAGTTCCGGACTCAAAGTATAACCACAGCCGACAGATCATAGTTGTAGTTCTCTTTCTCTGATTGTAGTTCTTCTTCTTCTGTTTTTCTGTCTGTATTCTCTTTATACTGTGTATTTTGTAGTTCTCTTTATGCTGTGGTATAACAGCGTCCTGAGATATTACCAAAGATAATATAATAGTATAAGAGGCCCCATACACCTACAATTTTATTGACTCAATAACATTGCATCAATATTTATTTCCGTCCGAAAATATTCTGTTCAAACCTCAATATTAACCCTACATGGTCAATTTATTTCTATATTGATCAATATTATTGTAAGTGTATGGGGCCGGTTACATACAGATCGGCAACTCCCTGCCGCGCCACAGCTGTCAGTAGAGTTGACGTGCGCGTTAACGGACAATTTGCTTACATTTTATTGATCACACGCACACATGCAAGCTGGAGTTTCCGCCCTGTGATATTACTGAGACTCATCGGTCCGTCTGTCTGCAAACAGCATGGCAGACAAGCTTACGGGCTTGTGGCCCACCGTACCAAAGTGGTCACCGTAGCCTATAAACGTTTGCAGCACCAGACCCGCTACCCTCCCGTTTTCAACCCTGCAAGAACCTTCCAAGACCCCTTTCGAGGAATTCCATAATGTAATCGTTTGGAAAAACTAATACGTAAAGCTATCATAATTATCAAACGGACCATAAAAAGAACAATTGTGCCTAATCTCAGTGACGAAGTGGCTATTAAGTAATCTGTGGGTTTTGTGGCTTAGCTCGCTTAATTAGCTTGATATAGTCAATTGCTGTAATCCGTTAAGACAATTTATATTTTCAATGGTAGATTAGAAAATGTCTTCTGGGTGTTAGAAATGTTTGATCAAAATGTTATTGTCAACCACGGATGCTTAATATGCACTAGATCACGCTGTAGGCTGCCGCTCATGTGGAATTTTTTTCGCTGTCAAGGAAAGTCAAAACTGTACATTGGAAATATTTTAAAAAAAGTACTCGCTGGGTGTTCAACATAATAATATATACCGAAGCCGAAAATATAATTAGATTTTTTTTGTCTGTTTGCTTTGCTTTGTCCGTAAGAATCTCCAAAAGTACTCAAAAGATTTGATTCAAATATTGCACAAATATTACCTTGGGGTAGGGTCTTCAAATAGGCTATATATTATCACGCTACATATCAAAGGGGCTAAGCAGAGAGCAATCAAATTGGCATTAAACATAATTTTCACGCGTACGAAGTCGTGGGCAACAGCTAGTACTTATAGTAAATTTCAGCCAGATCTGTTCAGCCGTTAGGTAGTGAAAGAGAATACTCACAAGCTTCCGCTTTTATAGTATTAGGAGCAAGTATAATGATTTACTTTAGGTACCTACCCTTAGTTCTAGAAAGTACAATTTTTCTTGCATATGCATATTAGTCACGTTGACTTTGGCATCGCGTTATTTCGAGAAATGGGATTTTCTCTTTAACGCATGGATACCTATAAAAATTCCAACACGGATGTCATGACTGAAAACAATACGGTTTCCTTCCCACCTATCCGTTTAGCACCGGATGCCTTGGGCAACTTCTCAAAAGGATGTCCCCTGTACACCATGTACGCCAGGAATTGAGCTAGAAAACAGATTTGATTATTTAGCGATAAAATTCCTTCGTATCCAGAGGAGGGAACCTATTACATACGTGTGTCTGTTGAAGTTCAACTGTTCAAGTCTAGAAGCGGCAAATAAAAGAGGAACAAAGTCTGTTAAACAATGAATCATTATCAGCATTAAACTCCGACTAGTTTAATTGAGCTATAAAAAATCAATGAATCGACCAATGAGTGTAATCACGACTCTGTTTGGTACTTGTATATAAATTGTATGTAATAGATACATAAATGATGTAACTGTTTGCTTCTTGAATAGACTTGGGCTACACTTGAATATAAAACTTGGATAAAGTGTTGGAGCGGTTGCAAAGAGTACGGGTAGCTGAGGGGTGACCGCTGAGGGACGCCTGCCGACTCTGCCGAGTCAGCGCGCGTCGCCTGCGCGTACAACCACAAATTAGATAGTCTAAGTACAATGCGTTCTGTACCTTATTATTTTGTGGTACAACGAGTGGATTGGTGAGGATATGGATGCACATGCACATCGTGTTCCTTTTTGGAAAAAGAGCGGCAAGGATAGCAGACTTTTAAAAAAGTACGCTTGCTTATGCAGTAGGTAGATAGACTTCAGTACAATAAATTAAAGGTACAACAAAAGTAAACAACTTCATAATAATTATTTAAAGGTCTAGCGTAGTTTTAAGGATTCCATCTTGTTATTATGGACCAAAAAAAGGAGTCTTTACATTATAGATAATCACAATTTAAATGGACGCGGTTTGCAAAAACTACAGCAAAATCTAAACAGGGACTCATTTATTTTATCTAATTGCATTTATTTAATTAACATACAGGAAAAGTTTTTATTTGCATAATGTTTATTACGAACAGCGTTATGCTCACTACATGGTCTACATACTAAATAGATAAAGCATTTTGATCGTGGTTTAGTCAACTTCATTGCATAATAAATACTCAGTCATTGGTCGCATACTGAGATAGTGTCTTCCTGAAATCCTGAACTATCATTGGTGGAAAACTAGTATGCGACAAAAATTATAGCACAAGTGCTGTATGTATTTAAAAAAAAAATGAAATGCTATTAGGCAGTATGGAGCCAGATCCAATGCCTACGCTTATATCGGGTAAGCAATGGATCTAGTTCCAGACATCCTAGCTTGGTCATTTTTAGCTTTTTTTTAAAGAGAATCTAAAAGCTCTCGACCGGGACCTGGGTCGCATTGCCCAATGGGGTTCAGACAACCTGGTCGAGTTCAATGCCAGAAAAACGCAGGCGTGTGCGTTTACAGCTAAGAAGTCCCCATTCCTACCCCTACCCTCTCTTCAGAACATTACGGTTCCACTAAAGGACAACCTGGAGATTCTCGGTATAGACGTCCGGCGTGAGCTCAATCACAAAAACTACATAGAGAGTTGTATTGGGCTAGCCTCGCGGAAACTTGGAGTTCTAAATAAGGTGAGACGGTACTTCACGCCACATCAGAGATGTTTGCTGTACAAGACGCAGATTCGTCCCTGCGTCGAGTACTGTTCTCACCTCTGGGATGACTCCGCGAGGTACTTGTTGGACGCACTTGACGCTATGCAGAGACGTGCTGTCCGAATAATTGGTTGTCCTGAGGTGACGGAAGGCCTCGAACCGTTGGCGCAGCGAAGGACCGTAGCGTCCTTGGCTGCCTTCTACCGAATGTATCACGGCGAATGTTCTGAAGAGCTCTTCAATCTGATCCCACCATCACCTTTCCGATCCCGAACAACGCGTGCCGGGCAGAGATGCTACTCATACACAGTGGAGAGAATCTTCGCCAGAACCGAGCGTTTCAAAAGATCGTTCCTCTGTCGAACTATAAAAACTTGGAACGACCTGCCCGCACACGTGTTTCCCTCATCTTACAACCCCGGGTTCTTTAAGAGGAGCGTGAAGAGGCACATCACAGGGCCGCCAACTTGAGGACCGCTGTAAGAAGTGGCCCCCAATCGCAAGATGCGCCACGGCTATCCATCGTGGCGACGTCAATTTGGCGAGCTGAATATAGAAAAAAAAAAAGCAGTACGTAGTAAGTAGGTACTATTCACTATTCATAATTTTAATAAAGGTACCGAAACCTTTTATCCCTACTAATATTATAAATGCGAAAGTAACTCTGTCTGTCTGTCTGTCTATCTGTCTGTCTGTCTGTCTGTCTATCTGTCTGTCTGTCTGTCTGTCTGTTACGCTTTCACGCCTTAACGGCTGGAGCGATTGAGATGAAATTTGGTATAGGGATAGTTCGAGCCCCTGGGAAGGACATAGGCTACTTTTTAACCGACTGCGCAAAAGGATGGTTATGATTTTACGCGATAACGACTTCTACGCGGTCGAAGCCGCGGGGAACAGCTAGTTAATAAAAAAATAGTTATGTGTTCAAAGCGTGTCATTTTAAAACAAAAATAGTAGATAAGTACGTAGTGGATTGTACGACATAGTTGCAAACAAAAATTTAAAAGCACTGGCTTGGTTCGCAAGGATTTGTAGGCCCAGTCAATGATGTTATAGTAAAAAGAGACTTAAATATCATTGGGCCCAGTAGTACAATGGGCAATAATAATGATTATAATTTAATGATACACATTCTGTCAAGCCACATACCTACGTACACTACACATAATATGAAAGAAAATTATCATCCGACATTGAAATATTAGGTGCTACGATGGCGGATCGACAATAATAACATGACGCATTTTACGGTAAAATAAATAAGGTTCTTTCTAATATGTACAGTACAGTGGCAGTGGCGTCTCCATTATTGCCTAGGTACTCTTTTTTGTCAATCTATATTTCCCTACTTTTAAAAGGTCTTCTAAAACCTGCAAAAGGCCCCATACACGTAAAATAATATTGATCAAAATAGATGTTTGAGTTGACTGCCTCTGTGGCGCAGTCGGTAGTGATACCGCCTGCGGCGCTGGAGGTCGTGGGTTCGATTCCCACCGAAGACAAATATTTGTGTGACCCATAAATGTTTGTCTCAAGAGTCTGGGTGTTTCTATGTATAATATGTATGTATTTAAAAAGTATATGTAGGTATATGTATTAATATCCGCGGTCTGATACCCATAACACAAGCAGATTATTCCTAGCTTACTTTGGGATCAGATAGCGTTGTGTGAAATGTCCGAGAATGTTTATTAATTTATTTATGGTTCAATTAATTGATCAATATTATTGTACATTTATAGGGCCCCTTACCGGCCCCATACACGTACAATAATATTGATCAATATAGCAATAAATTGACCGTGTATGGATACTATTGAGGTTTGAACAGACTATATTCGGACGGAAATAAATATTGATGCAGTATTATTGATTCAATAATATTGTACGTGTATGGGGCCGGTTACATCCATAGTATCCATACTAATATTATAAAGCTGAAGAGTTTGTTTGTTTGTTTGTTTGAACGCTAGGATCTCAGGAACTACTGGTTCGATTTCAAAACTTCTTTTACAGTTTGATAGTCCATTTATTGAGGATGGCTATAGGCTATATAACATCACGCTAAGACGAATAGGAGCGGAGCAGCAATGAAGAATGTTTCGAAAACGGGGAATTATTTTTACCGTCTGAGAGCTTCCGAGGCGTACGCTGCCTAAATGGTTAATGTTACGTAAAAATTTTGTACTACAAAATTGTTTCTCTTAAAAAGTTCTATAAAAAAGTCCGCGACAGCATATGTCTATCTTTTAAGGTTCGCTCACAATAACCTAATTTGTCTTTCTTTTAAGGTTAGCTCACAATATTATCAAACTGAAGAGTTTGTTTGTGCTAGGATCTCAGAAACTACTGGTTGCATTACAAAATAATTTCACAGTTTTATAGTCCATTTATTGAGGATGGCTAATGGCTATATAATATCACGCTAAGACAAATAGGAGCGGAGCAGCCATGAATAATGTTTTAAGAACGGGGAAAATTTCTTTCTTTTGAGAGCTTTCATTGCGTACGTTGCCTAAATGGTTAAAGTTACGTAAAAATTGAGTACTACAAATTTTTTCCTCTTAAAAAGTTACAAAAAAAAGTCCAGAACAGTATATGCCTATCTTTTAAGGTTTACTTTCAATAACCTACTTCTTAACCTTTACGTCGGGAGTTAACGTTTTCTGCAGCAGTAGCCAGTCAACTGAAAGATAATACCGGCCAAGTGCGAGTCGGACTCGAACACGATGAGTTCCGTACCAAAAATCGGACAAAAATAAATGCGACGGGAACCATTATATCGCTTCAACAAAGTTGTGCGGGTCAACTCTAATGGTAATGAATATAAGCGACGTGAACGGGAAAAATTATATCACTTTAAATATTAATACCTACCACACCTCTCTAATATATATAAGACACGCGACGGGAGTAAATGCGACGGGATTATATTACCTACTTAAAATATTTATCTACTGTACGACCCTTTCTCACTCTCATGTGACGCAAACGAAGTTGCGCGGGTCAGCTAGTATTAGATAAATGTCCCTAAATTGATACAAACAAAGAGCATTTTATAGACAATATTGTAAAATGCTATCTTCTAATTCCTTCCTAGTTTCTTTGTTTTTTGAATTACTTCCTAGAACAACCTTAATCTATGCTCTTATTGTTAGGTTTTTCGGCCAGCCTTGTTCATAGTTTTTTGTTAAAAAAAAGAAGTTCCATTTTGTATTTAAAATGCAAAATGTTCTTTTTTTCTGATAAGAAAATTAGTGCAGTGGTAAGATTTTTTTGATATAATTTAATTTTGTGCTTATTTTAGTTAAATAGGTGCCTATCGTTTATTATGTTTATTTTTTTAATATTTAGCTCACCAAACCCTCACCGCCCCCGCCCGCCCGGCTGATGAAAAGTGAAGGAGCTACATCGAGCGCGGTTGGGGGCCTTATTTGGCCATACATGCGAAAGACTACTGTAAGGCCAGATAAAAAGGTAATGAACTTAGCAATCGATGCGTATTTTAAACTATCAAACTATCAAGAAAAGCGATTACCTACGTATTCTGACAAATCCACGCATAATGAAAAAATAATTTTCGCAGAATTTATTTCATTATCTACGAATTCTTACAATAGCTTGTTGACTTTAGTGCCGCTACATATAATTTCTTTTCAACTTTTCAACCATATTTCCACAAACACAACGTATTAAAACCAAAATCAGTAAAATTGGTTTAACTATTTCCAAGCGAGACAAACAAACAGCAATTCGTTTTTATATTATTAAAAAACCGACTTTGTTATTGTCGATCAGCTTTACCTATTCTGGCTAAGTAAATATTGAAATAACAATAAAGTATCACGCAGACTGTTTTAAAATGTAAACTACGTGTCTCGTACGCACTAAAATGTTAAGACAAAGCAATTTGCATCATTAACACAGTTTCAATGTCCACCTTATATAGTATTGTGTTATGTGCTAGTGACATCAGCACAGAGCAGGTTGATAAACTAAATATGGATGTTTAATAAAAAAACCAGTCAAGAGTGAGTCGGACTTATTTGTTGTTACAGCGGCAACAAAAGTCCACATCATCTGTGAAAATTACAGCTAGCTAAGCTATCACGGTTCCTGGGAGACAGACAGATCGACAGACGGACGAAGTCTCAGTTACAGTACAGGGTCATGTTTTTGCCCTTTGGATACGAAACCTAAAAAAACCTTAATATAGCTTTCTATTTAGCTACCTACCCAAGGGTGGAATTTTGAAAAAAAGAAACCGTTCTCAGTGACTTATTAGGGTAGCATACCTACCATGAAAATTCAAATTTCTAAACTGATAGGTGAGTGAGTAACTCCGTAATGTTATTGATTCCTGTACTCTTCTCCATCCATTCAACATACTTACTAGTAAATCATATGACAGCGTTTTGAAAAGCTCAGTGCCAAGCTGTACCTACACGTTAATGTCTTCAAAAAAAACAACACTATTTTTCAAGAGATGCAAAAGATCCTGGTCGCGCAAAAGGAAATTCAGCAAGAGAAAGGAAAGAAAAAGAGTTGATGATATCAACCTCCTCAGCTTGGCATTGTACACTTGTTAAAATAAACTTGAAGATATATTTTGATCACCAACCGTAAAATATTGATGTGGAGAAATATATTTCTGTGCTATCATTGATGAAAAAACTCGTGAAACATAACTTTCTAACTATAATGCCTAGCTAAAGGGACATATTCTTGAAATTGCGAGTTTCGAAAGATCTCCTGCCTTGTCAATCCATTGTCCACACATCAATAGTAATAGATATGCGATTTTAATGGTGTTTCCTGGATACTTTGCATTATTGCAAAGTCGTGTTGCAAACAAGATTCAGATAGATAATGTAGCATAGGTATTTTTGAAATGTGAACTGCAATGCAAGATAGTTAGGTGAAGAAATGTTTGAAGTTTTTCCATATTGCGTTGCTTTCTAAACGAACGGTTGATTTGCGATTTGTAAGAAATCTGAGGACCCATGAAAGTCGATTGTAGATAAGTATGTTAGTATGTTGAAATCGTTAAATAGACTGTTCTTTTAGAAATTTAGCTCACTTGCCGTATAAAAGAGACATTATTAATATGTTATTGCAAGTATAATGTGATCAAATTTTAGCTGCTACAGCTGTACAGGTCTCTATTATCTCATTGTTTTCGTGTTCAGAACTAGAGCAACAAAATAATATTAAGTTAAGTTTCCTAGATCTGCAAGATCTAAAGAGACTGATTACAAAATGAGTCACCTTAGTTCTAATACACATGCGTGACTATCACAATTTACACTGACCGCAGGTGGAAGGCTGCTTTGAATTCCAATGTTATTGCTGTACTACCTACAAATGTTACCTTTTTTGCAACCCTGTTGCAGAATCATCTAGTCTAGACGCTTAACAGTTGGTCAAATTGATGTTTATTCCCACGTACTTTGAATTCGTGATGAGCTAAAGACCTCCACGTATACTAAGGTACGAGATTTGCAAATTCCTCAATTCTAGTTGTCTGCTCTATAATACTGTGACTTATTACAGACTATAAAAAAGGAAGAGGTTACTCAATTTGACCGTATGTGTTTTTAACAAAAGCTCACAACATCACAAATCCGAAAAATTCTTCAAAGAAAGTTTTCTGGTCGGATTTAGAAGAATAAAGATGCCTTCTCAATAAAGCGAAATTTGTTGTAGATAATTTTATTGCGCAGCGGTGATTGTGATGTCGACCCATATTTACATGTGGAAATCCTCATGGATGCTATGCCAGACTCCTACCGACTATAACCACACGGTGCCCTGATGGAGACCCCTTAAATCTCTAGTTTAGAACTGCCTTGCGTTTTGTATGCATGACGTAGCTAAGGAATTGCATCGTTTTGATTCCATAATGATGAAAATATTTCAGCCTCTTTTCATAACGTCATTGTTAATTACGAGTCACAAACTCATGATGTATATGTAATTTTGCCACGCAGGCTTTATACCAAACCGTTTACAAAAGTATGGAGTAGATTTCATAAGGTACTGATAAGAAAACCGATAAATTTCAGACTCGCATAATTGATTACACGGTCACACACACGTGTTGTGAATCATGCTGCACTGGAAGTAATTGATTTCGATACACGTTAGCAAAACCTATTAAATTGGCGCTCTTGATTACATACATATACATATAATCACGCCATTATCCCGAAGGTAGGCAGATGCATAGTATACGCCCAAATTTTACCTTATAGTTTTCTGTCCCACGTAATAGGTGGTGAGTTCATTGCCATGTTAAAATGGACAGGCGCAGGTCAACGCGACTCGCAGTTGAAATTTTTCAAGCCGCTCATAAGGCTTTCAACTTGGCTTGACGATTGTCATTTTACTGACAACCTGGTTTCATTTCGATCTCTTATATCACTCTTGATTACCTACAAGAAATATACAGGGTGTCTCACTTACTATGAACATAATCAAATCAGCCTATGTCAGTCCACGACTGGACTTAGGCCTCCCTTAAATTACACACAATTACATGGGCCTTCTGCTATGCACATATTGAGGGTAAATACCAAATCCTACTCAGTCCTGGAATGAGTGAAAGAGGGTTGGGTACAACACAGATCACTGTAGTACTCCGGCATTAACCTGCATTCAGGAAGCCTGACCGTCACAGAGGATCCGTACAGTCCAATGATGTAAGCGAATCTCTCTGGTCGGGCTGCTTTGAGTTTATTTCCAACCGACTTTTTGTAGGACGTGTGCGTTACACTATTGCAATAAGTACGTTTTTTATAAAGGTGTTCGATTATAATCAAACGCGCATAAGTACAACATTTTATTGAAAGAATTGAAACATCATTTTAGTTTTAAAAGTAATTTAAAATGTATCACAATATTTTTAAATAATCGCCTGTCTTTACCTGATACAGAAGGAAATCTACAAACAAAGTCTCATCTCATGGAGATCACAGTAAGTATTTTCATAGTAATTTCGATACTTATTTGTGTGCGAGTGTGAGTAACCGAGGGTAGGTTTGAAAAAAAAAAGTACATTATACATGAGATTTCGTACTATATATTATTATTTTGTGGTACTAATCAATATCCGAGCTAATTGGAATAAAGTAACATTCAATCAAGCAATCAATCACTGAGACGGCTAATTCGGCGTAACCACCAAAAAGAAATTTTAACTCCAATTTCCTGACAAGATTGAAATCAAAGTGACATAATCCGAACGAATTCATTGTAGCATTTTCCAGCGGTCAATACCGTTTTGAGGAAAACCACAATTACGACAGTTACGTTTACGTCTAGACTGTGATATTACGCGCCCCATATTCTGAGATTACGTATCGTGTACGTAAATAGTACGAAGGTTCCGTAGACAGGATACAAGATTACCTAGAAGCTATATAACAGACCACTGCTGATACTGTACATATATCTGAGTCTTTTGCTCCATTATTATAACTAGCTCAACTGTGACTAATATAATAGAGAAAACAACAGTCACAGGTACTGCCGACAAAAATGAAACAGCATTTCGGTGACGCGAAAAGATAAGATTTTATCCAAACTCATATAGCCAGAAAATAATTAAGCTTGTTTCCACCAACAAAAGAGTTTAAAATGAACATGAGAAATGAGACAATTCTGGGTTTACCACTGGTGACCGAAATTCAGGCCATTTTACTACTGATCGAATCAACAATTGACCAAAATAGTTTTTATCGAACAAACATTTGGTATTTTTACTACTGATCGAATGAACATTTCGTCGAAAAACAGTTGACTCAAGAATATTTTAACAAATAAAAGCGAAATAAGTAGAATTCGGTACTGGCACTCGCCCGGCCGCTGTCGCGGCACGCTCGCTTCGCTCGTTCGGCTCGTGCGTTGTGGTCGCAGTTCTAACCTAACCTAACCTAGCCATTTTATTCAACCCCTGTTAAAATATTCATTAGTCAACTGTTTTTCGACCAAACGTTCATTGGATCAGTAGTAAATATACCTACCAAATGTTTGTTCGATAAAAACTCTTTTAGTCAATTGTTCATTCGATTAGTAGTAGAATGACCTAATATTTTTTCGGTCACACGTCAAATGATCAAATGAATTTCGGTCACCAGTGGCAAACCGGACAATTCTTCATATCTAATTTTTCTCCTTTCATCCCAACCAATTATTATTTGGCGGAAAAACAAGACAAAAACAAGTAGGTACTTTCCTACTTAAGTTACTTTTGCGAGTAAGTGCACCGGCTCCGGCACGTAGTAACTATTTAGTAATCTGTGCTCCGCCGGGCCGTCTTAAGGCTATATAGCGCCAGGGTGCGAAGCGCAGACTGCGCCCCCCCCCCGGGTCAACCAAAAAACGCATAATTTTTTGATGTTTCACTTCTTTTTCTCTAAGATCTGTAATCTATATATATATAATGCTACTGCTCCACCTGCGTTAACATTAATGTTGATGTCCAACTACTCGATAATTAAGGCATTAAGAATGCGCTTTGGCTACAACGGGTTTACTAATGTTTGCCATAATTTCATATGCCATACTGGTATTTGCCATAATTTCATTAGAAATAACGCTTCAGTTGCCATAATCGTGAAATGACTTTCACTAATTCCATTGGTCATAATCGATCAAGTGTCATAATAATTTAAATCCATAAATGTATTTGCCATAATTTTCGTTTTCAATAATGCCATTTTCCATAACTTTTATTCACCATAATATAAATAAAGATAATTTAATTTATACGACACAGATTTTTTATTCACAATTAAACCTAAAACTAAACCTCGTAATGGCGTCTACTCACCAACCTACTTCCGGGTGGTTTAAAAAAAAGACTAAGGCGAATTATGAGATGTGTTACTTATGGAAACTATATATAACTAACTATATAGGTATATGTTGTTATAGAAAGTCATTTTATGGCAAATAAAAGTTATCACTGTTGAGTTGTTAAGGCAAACATTATTACACAATATTATGATCGGGGATGATTATGGCAAACAATATTAGTGCAAATGAATTTATGGAAAACGAGAGAAGACCGTCACAACGCCGGATTAATTCAAGAAGTTACGCGTTAACACAAGATGGAGGTTGAACCTAATCACACAATGGGGGTTTAAGGGGACTAGTTTAGAAAAAGACGGAACCCCGCAAATGAAGGCGGTTTTTGTCTACCTATGCAAACGGAAAATAATAGCCAGAAATAGATTTTTAATCTAAAAAATCGGTGTCAAAATATGCTTTGGTTGTAAATTTTATATTATTTATACATAATGTGTAAAGCAATCATAGAGTAAGCCCCAATTTTTTAGATGAATGCCCGCGAAATGAGATGGCGTTAACTGGCGTTAATGTAGCAAAAATCGCTTAGCGTGCAAAACTACCTGCTAAAACCCTTTGATGTGTCGAAAAAAACCGACCGCCCGAGCTATCGCTTAACGTTTAATGCCATTACTAATGCCGTTTGTAATTTACCACGTTAAAACCTTGGCCACATCTCTTGGCCAAAAATATTCCCCGTTTTCAATACATTATTGATTGCTGATCCGCTCCTATTCGTCTTAGCGTGATGTCATATAGCCTATAGCCATCCTCGATAAATGGACTATGAAACTGTAAAGGAATTTTTGAAATCCAACCAGTAGTTCCTGAGATCCTAGCGTTCAAACAAACAAACAAACAAACTCTTCAGCTTTATAATATTAGTATGGATAAAGAGGAAAGATTTCACTGTTTGTTTGTTCGTTTGCATCGAATAGGTTCCGGAACTACTGGACGGATTTGAAAAATTCTTTTACTGTTGGGAAGCAACACTCTTTGTGGTGAACATAGGATATATTTTTAATTCCCGTATTCCCACGGAAACGGGAACTACGTGGGTGAAACCGTGACGTCCGCTAGTGTTAAATAAATTGAATTGTTATGCATATCGAAATAAGAGCTATCTTACCTTGCATATCGTGAGCGGTATGACACGAGCCGAAAGGCAAAAATGTCAATAATACAATGGTAATTTAATATGAGTGATGCCTATATTTTTATGTATGTAGGTGTTTATTTGACGTTAGTTTACGAAACGGGGGAATGGCGTTAATATTGTACTTATGAGTTAAAGTTTAATTAGGTAAGGAAATATCGAAATGTTTAGAGCTCGGCCTGCGCCCCCTCGGGCTCGGCGCCCGGGTGCGGCCGCTCCTTTGAACCCCCGGTTAAGACGGCCCTGGTGCTCCGGCTTAGCACGCGGTGAAAACCAGGCTGTTAAATGTATATTTGGGTAGGTAGGTACATAGTAAAATCGAGAGTGAGGGTAAAATATATATATACTGTGGTGAGGGTTACCCGGTTTTTGGGTTTTATACCAATTAACATAAGATGGGACCGCGTTGGATGAAATATCACCATAACCTATCTTCTTATTTCATTTCACTTAAGTCGTTACGTAATCTATTTATTACACAAGTAAGGCTAAGATCAATTAAGTTTGATAAGATCGGGGGGCTCTCACAAGTCACTGTGTAATTTTTATAATTATACCATATACACATCAAGCTGTCAGTCATCTTACAGCAAAGTGTGTACCTATGTCATATTGTCTGTAGTCTGGATCATCCTTACGAACCAGATCTACGTGTCATTCGTGTTAAGGAAAAGCAATAAGCCACAGCGATTTTTTGGTGTTAGAAAGTGAGGATCGACGACTTTAAGCTTTGTTCCTCTCAAGTTTAACATTATAGGTAGTTCAAAAATGAAATTAAGAGATATCTCAACCTTCGCAATACCTAGAATTCCAGGATTTCTTTAAAATTGAGCATCATTCTAACCTCGCGCCATTGTTTGGACTCAGTATATTCTAAAGCAATGGAGGATTTTGTCTCAATTCTAGATCAATCTTTCCAAGATATACCTACCAGTCATACGGGAGACGTGGATACGGTCTTATGAAGTCCAAAATTATGTACAATTACTGTCGACCTTGCCACTAACATTGTTGCGAAAATCTTTTATGCATATGTCCGAAAATAAGTCATAATAATGACCCCTAATTACCTACACGTCAAATATATTATCTAAAAATAACTTATGTATATATATTATGTCAGTGCGGGATTTTCCTTGCTTTCAGTGTTATTTATTAACTTACGTTACATTTTTATACTAGCTGGCTACTAGCAAAATTTTATAAAATCTGCTTTACGAAAAGTATTCATCTCTCAAGTTGGAATGGAACAAATAAACAATGTGATAAGTTTGGTTTTGGAGTTCGTCGCAGATATACTTCGTGTAATTATTGCACGAGTTTTAAATTTCATCTTCATTAATAAATTATACCAATGTATATCTTCAGATGATCAGATGTATGAAAAACACCTTCACTTTTGAAGTGAATAGTAATTTTGTTGTGTATGTGTGTACTGAGAGCCCAATTTTATTTTTGCGGATTTAAGCAGTTTAACTAACAATAGTGCTTAGTAAAAGTTGTGGGAATATTTGTAAAACGAATATCAGAGTTTGTAAAGACATAATTCAAAAGCTATATCGCCTTAAGTGGGTCCCTCAGTTCACACACCTATGCTCCCAAATCTAGATATATATTGAGTTCACTAACAAGTTTTGATTATAGACATTTAGTAAAACATGAATAAACATCTACACAACATTTAGAAACATAATTTGAATATGTAATAAAAAATTACAAACGTCTTTCTGTGGTCCCTGAGGGACCACATAAATTTATCACATAATTAATAGATGACATGAAAATTAAATATACATAATCCAATCTTTAGTAAAAATTACAAGCAAAATTTTAAAACTAAAGAAAGATCACAAATAGTAGTAAATATTAAAAACTTTACGTTTTTGTTGGTGGGCCTCAGTTCACACACTATGCAAATGCTAATTGTTCAAAATATAATTAAATACAACAATTACATAAATGTGTAGCCTTTCAGTGCTAGTATTTTTTTTATATTATCGATCTGTATTTATCTTGTCACTGGTTTTGTTGGTCTTTTACCAGGAATGTACAAATTGGGTTTTCCATACTAGTAGGGTGTCCATGCAGTCAAGAGATAATATTGTTTCAAGAACCATTACCTACATACATTGAGTTTGATGACATCTGAATTATTTACTGAAACAAAGTCTTTTGTTACGTAGAGATACAATAGACAAACGTTAGCATGTATTTAGCAATCGAATTAACATTTCAGGAATGTGTATTGAATTCATATTTGCAGCGAAACAACTGAGATGAATATAAAACATTCTGTAGATGAAATAGCAGCACTTACATTTCTAGAAATCTAGACATCAGCGCAGCGGTGGCAGCGGAATAATTCTTATAAGATTAAATCTTGTCAAATAAGTCTTGCAACGAAACTAATATTTTTGCAAAGTTTTGACATTTAAAATAACCGTGACAGGAATGTCATGAAAATAAATAGCTCGAATATCGACACTGTATTTTGTACTATTTATGTCAGATATCGATAAAAAAAAGATTTTGCGGTATTTGTTTCGCGTGAAAAACCCCACAGATGTTAAAAAGACTCGAACCGACAAAAACCACACAGTCCCCACCTGCGTCTTTTGCAAGGGGCCCTTGTAACTCCTTTTAACGATCCTCAGCAGCGGAACTAAGGCCAAAGATAATATAATAGTATTACGAGTACATACAGATCGGCAACTCCCTGCCTCCCACAGAGTAAGCTTCCCCATCCCCCCACCAAAGTTGACGTATCTATTGCCGTAACAGTACTTGAGAGAGTGTCACTGCGTTGCATTACGTATTACTACCTACGTACTTTGTGCCATTGCTTTGGTTTAATTTGTGCTTATCCGAGGGTAGGTTTGAAAAAAAAGTACCTACATACATGAGATTGCGTTCTGTTCCCTATTTAATTTGTTTCCATAGGTAGTTACCCTAGTATACTCACACACACATTCGAGCTTGATTCAAGCATTCACATCACGTGTATATTAGTGTGAGTGAAAACGAACATTTTTTTATAGAGTTTCCGCCCTGTGCTTAGGCTTACCTACCTTAACATCGATGAGTCGAAGAGCGAAAGCAGCAGCATCAGGCGCTATCAGGTTGAGCGTGCAAGAAGTGTGCATCGACACACTAGAAGGGCGCACTAACGCCAACGCTAGGGCTGCGCCTGCGCCGCTGTTTCTGCCCAGCTCGAGTTTCTCCGTACGACCACATAGTAGACTAGAACACAACCCTGGGGACAAGAGAAAAATATTATTAGTTGCTGTTTTCTACAGAATGAGCGAGACAGAACAAAGCAGTAGATAAGTGTACTGAGATTAGCAGTACTTATTAATAATTACGAAAATCTTTTTATTATATTTTGGAGTCACAGTAAGTTACTTATGGAGGTTTCTATACAGTTGAGATGGCTAAGATTTCTCTTTTTTACGCAACTTAAGACTGTCTCGACTATCTCTCGATATAACTTGCTTTAGCTAGTTACCAGAAAGTTTAGTAGGTCTATCTACGTAAAATAAGTAAAATTAGGCGCCTTCGTTTTGCGGGCCATGACATCTGAAAGGGACAGGTACCAATCTTTGACACTGTGGATTTATACTACACAAGAAAGAGGTAACCATCTTTCATTATAGAATAGAAGTAGATATTCAGTAGTAAGTACAGGAAATTGAACAACAATCATCAAGATAACAACTTTGAATTTTTCATCGGAACTAACAATCCACTTATATTTAGCTATCTAATTATTACCAAGTCGCACAATAACATAGCCTCCGAGATGACATTTAGACTTGGTTGTTTGTACCTACATAAAATGTTATTCTTATTTGTACTATCCATACCGAATATTTTTATTGATTACTAGCTGACCCGCGCAACTTCGTTTGCGCCACATAAGAGAGAGTATTACCTGTTCCCATCGCATTTACTCCCGTCACGTTGCGTTTACTCCCGTAGCGTCTCGTCGTTAATATTCAATACTACGTGAGAGAGAGAGAGAGAGAGAGAGAGAGAGAGAGAGAGAGAGAGAGAGAGAGAGAAAGGTTTGTCGTCGCTTGTATTCCCGTCGCATTATTTTTAAGAACAATTTCGTTTATGAAAGAGGTATCCCGTGGCATTATTTTGGAAAAAAATAAATGCCATTAAAATGGTTATTGTGCACCAACCCAAAGATAGACACATGCTATCGCGCAATTTTTTTAGAACTTTTTTAAGAGAAACTATTTTGTAATAGGTGCATATTTTTTACATAACTATAAATATTTACGCAGCACACGCAACGAAGCTCTCAAAAGGAATAACTTTCCCAACGTTTTTGAAACATTAACTATTACTGCTCTGCTCCAAAATAAAATTAAAAAAAAAATAAAAAAAAAATGAAAAAAAAAAATAAAAAAATAAAATTTATTCCCTATGAAATTTTAAAAAAATATATTTAGGTTTGTCAAATTTTTTGTGACTCTACTCTCCTATTCGTTGTAGCGTGATGCTATATAGCCTATGACAATCCACAATAACGTAGCTTTCTATTGGTAAAAGAATTTTTTAAATTGGTTCGGTAGATCCTAAGATTACCCCTTACAATTTATTTAACAAATACACAAACACAAACTTTACTTCTTAAAAAATTTACTTGGCACAAAGTTAGTATATTCTGATTTATCAGATATCATTGAACATAATACTGAAATCAGTGCCCAGTAAGACTATGTAGGCTTAGGTAGACATTATTAATGTCTCTAATAGTCATATTGGCACTGACTTCAGTATTATATTTAATGATATCTGATAAATCAGAATATACTAACTTTGTGCTAAGTAAATTTTACTTTTCAGTTTTAGTTTTGTTTGAAGTCGGTTTCTTTTTTGTTCAATTTTTTTTCACTATTTTTAGTGTCGTGTGGACTGAAAATCTATCTATCTAGGTGTAAAGTTCTCGAAAGTACAAATTAATCAAACCCAAACACAAAGTAACTGCTGTATATCGTTAGGGAATTCTCTCTACTGTCTATCGTCTCCATCATCAGATCGACTCCAGGCCTTCATTAAGTTGTACTACTTTAAGGCCCTTAATAAAAAAAATTACAAACGCCCTAGATGCCCCTACAATTTTTAAAAGTTCCTTTCAATTTCTCCAGGATGCCATAATCAGATCCTGGCTTCCTTAAAATGGAACCACCTTGGAAGTATCTATTTTCGAATGAAAAAATATTTTTCAAATCGGTCTATAAACGACGAAGTTCTGCGCGAAAAAACATAAAAAAAATTAAAAAAAACGGTTGAATTGAGTCCTCCTTGTTTGAAGTCGGTTAAATAATATTAGTCACGCAGCACACGCAACGAAGTTCTCAAAAGGAATAACTTTTCCCCCGTTTTTGAAACATTTACTATTACTGCTCCGCTCCTATTCGTTGTAGCGTGATGCTATATAGCCTATGACACTCCGCAATAACGTAGCTTTCTATTGGTGAAAGAATTTTTAAAATCGGTTCAGTAGATCCCGAGATTACCCCTTACAATTTAACAAATATACAAACACACAAACTTTACCTCTTTATAATATTAGTATAGAAGTATAGATAAAATGGGACTACCTTGGGAGTATCTATTTTCGAATGAAAAATATTTTTCAAATCGGTCTATAAACGACGGAGTTCTGCGCGAAAAACATAAAGAAAAATTTAAAAAAAACGGTGAATTGAGTCCTCCTTGTTTGAAGTCGGTTAAATAATATTAGTCACGCAGCACACGCAACGAAGTTCCCAAAAGGAATAACTTTTCCCCCGTTTTTGAAACATTTACTATTACTGCTCCGCTCCTATTCGTTGTAGCGTGATGCTATATAGCCTATGACACTCCGCAATAACGTAGCTTTCTATTGGTGAAAGAATTTTTAAAATCGGTTCAGTAGATCCCGAGATTACCCCTTACAATTTAACAAATATACAAACACACAAACTTTACCTCTTTATAATATTAGTATAGATGTAATCTGACTAAAAAGGACAAGAAAGAATTTAGATGAATTAATTTTATTTTACTCGAAAAGCACATCATTTTGGAGAGCATAATAGGCAGGTATATAAAAAAATACTGTTAAATGTCACAGACGGGCACCCATCGCATTACCGACCGTATCGTTAGATTCGGTCACAGAACACATATATATACGATGATTCCATCAGCATTTCATAGGCTATGGGCCCATCTGACGCTAAACGGTTGAAAGAAGATATCAGATACACATTTCAGCGTACAAGAGATTTATGTGCGTTTTTAACGAAATAAATAAAATAAACTTTTTCATTAGAAAAAATAAAAGTGGTTCGAGAAAATGAAGATTTTACTATTGTCTTTGTAAAACCAAACTAAAAGTTATGAGATCCAGCTAAAATTTCATGAAATCGAGGTACCTATTTTCGACCAAAATACTATCGAGCATTTTATCAGTCATCGTGTTTTTGGCTTCGAACGTTTTTAGTTCATGAAATGAATTTGCTTGTGTTATAACATTAATTCATTAGACCTCACGAGTCCTAAGATCTAGATCAAGGTATGTAATAGACTATTTAGCGTCGTACGGACTCTTAAAAAAATTACAGTGTAATTGTCACTTAATTGTACCTACCCATTATTTATTACTCAGAGCTTACCTTCGACGACTGGTTTCTTATGCAACTCAACAAATCAATGAAAAAGTCCTGTATTCTTAATGTGCTAACATATTGATAAGAAACTCGAACATTCTCGTATCTTTAATCAATTACATGTACCTACATTATGGCGCCTCAACCGGTTTGACAGATACAACTAAATAAGTACACTTCTCTATTCCTCGTAACGACATAGTTCAAATTAAATGCTTTAAAATAGACGTAAGTGGCAACAGAAATAGACTTAAGTAATCGCTTTGGATATAAACATTTCTATTTAAAGAGTTTCTGGGACACTGACTTAAGTGGTTTGCGTCGAAACTACTATTAAAAAACCTTATTTTTAGGATGGTGAGAATTAGATTTTATGAAACGGAATAGTCTAAGAAAAATAGATACCACTCACTTCCACTTCAAAAAAAATCACTTTTGACGTACCTATGTGATTTTTTTTAAAAAGCTCTTTTGAATGCTTCAGTAAAGTTTCAACCGCTTTACTTAAGCAGAACTTTGAAAATACTTGAACGGCTATCTATAAAAATCTCATAAACACATGAAAAATATTAATTGAATATTTTCAACTTATAAAAATTAAAGACGACTTTGGTAAACTTTCAAGTCGAAAAAAATTTAGTTATCAGTTACGTAGGTACCTATTTGTTTGTATTGAACATTTATACAATCTATATATATAAAAATCAATGCCACTTTTCGTTGTAATTTTATAACTCAAGAACGGCCTCACCTATCGAAACCAAATGTTTAGGCTTTGTTCGGACTATTTAGTAGATGGTTTATGTGAAGTTTGCACAAAATCGGTCAAGCGGTTCTTCATTTATCACGCAAACGAAGTTGCGCGGGTCAGCTAGTATATTATAATATTATCTGTGACATTACTTACATATTGAAATGAAAGAAACATATTGCTGATATCAAGTGTTTGGCAATGAATAATTTTCTATACTTATGTAGATAGCAACAAACAGCTGTGTAAACGTAGATATACCCTCCTATGTCCTACGTAACTTAGTAAGTAGGTACAGGCACGTATAATAGTCAACCCAAACACCAAGAGCGCCACCATTGCAATATACTTCAATTACCTATTTCACAACAAACTCAACAAATGATTTTAATGAAAGGAAGGTTCAAAATTTATGGACGGTTGCTCTCAAAACCCATGTATTGAAAAGCCTAATTAAAGGTTACGTATCCACAAGTCCACAAACCAGGGAGCAGCCGGATGCTCGTTGAAAGGATTGTTTTTGATACGCATGCTTTGGTTATGGAATGAACTGCTTTAAATTTCCTGAACTTCTACAGTATGTAATCTTTTAAAAAAATGCACGGTCTTGTCACTTGTCAATGGTCTACGGTTATCAATCACTTTATAACACTAACATTATACAAGAAATTTATTATTCTAAAACACATATGACAGAAATATGATGCTTTTATTACCTATGTTGTCAATAATTAAGCGGTGAAACGTGTTAACCGCCGATTTATGGACAACATTTACTGATATTGTTTATTTGAGAGACGTACATACACACGTCACAAACATGTTAATGTATAATTGTTATATGGCAATATCAAAACTTGTCTTTTTAAAAATTATTTATTAGACACAAACTTATAATTAAAAGAATACAAGTGAATACGTTGAGAGTCAGGAACGAACTGCCTTACATCTGGCAAGATGTGGGGTTTTATGCCCCGTTTGGGATCATTAAGGATATCATTAATTAATAGTAAACAGTACAAAGTTCTAAGATACGTAAATGAGTTAGATAAGTTTATACAAAGAAAGTAATGAGTAATAATGTATACAATAATATGATTAACTAATGAGACTTAGATACTAGACATAATGGACTTAGGGCTAGATTACTAGGTTAGGTCTTCAAACAGGGATAAGCTATCAGACTACATAACACCTCCCCCCTTAGAACAAAGATTGGGCGATTGTGCCCGATTTTTGACCGGTACGGATTTGTTCTTGATCGTCGCTGTCTTCGTCTTCAGTGGCGATAGTAGTGTTGAATGTGGTCATTGGTAACTCCATTCTTTGCTGCTGCCGGGAACTGCCGAAACAACCATTGAAAATCTGGATACAACCATCTCGATGAGAAGTAAATCTGGTTCCTCTTTTTCGTTTCATACAATTACAGAGTTTGTATGCCAAAAATGTTAAAAATGTAATTCCAATTGAGATATTAAACAACGATATCTTTGGTGAATATTTTTCCAAAAATGAGTTACTGTTTTTGGTGAGTAACTTTGTATGTTGCTGAATTTGCTCACTTAGAGATTTTAAAGAATCTAGAGGGATATCGTTGATTTTGATCGTGCTGAGTTCTGGGTCTGGGTTCTGAGTGTGGAGTTCTTCCTGAAGACAATCGGTACTAATATCCACTGTTATAAATGGATGAGAAACGTTTACTGTTTGTGCTTCTTCTGCCGATAAGGTTACAAATGCAGTAAACAATTTGCAACCTGGATCCAATATGATGATGCCGGAGTCTTTTAATTCGCCATGCTTGGTACTTCCATTACATTCTAATGCGTACGGAGTTTTAGTTTTTAGTATGAAGATCCATCTGTTATTCTTCAAGGGTTGGAATGTGTTTATTAACGCTGAGAATGTTGCTGTTTCACAGATGTAGGGAACATTTTTGCTTGTGCTAGTGAGGATAGCCATTTCGCAGGTAGGTTTGGTGTTCACGTTGTAAACCAATACGTTGTTGCAGACTCGTTGCTGTGGTGCAAAGTTCTTGCAATTCTCCAGGGTGTTCATGGTTGCGTACTTGTGTCGAATGGCATTGGTGGCTAAGTAAGTGTGCTCAGGCAGGATTGTGGAGAATATATTGGTATCAGGATGTTGGATAGGAATCGAATAAATATGATATAATATAAATTTATCGTTTCTAATGAGTGGGAATTCTAGGATATAAACTAATTTATTCATGTAAATATATGAAGTTATTGAGGCAGATTCTAAAATTAAATGTATATTTGCTAGAGTTATAGGGGCTACAAAATTTTTATTTTGTCGAACATGGTTTGAAGACAAAAGTTCTTTATATAACCTAAGGGATGATATAATGGAAGGGTGAATAGCACCTGATTTTATGAACAGAATACTAGTGACTATGTCGTCAATATCTTTTTCTAAGGACATGACGGTTTCTAAAATCTGAATAGATACTGATGAGATTTCTTCTGACAAAGTTAAATTAAAGAGTATCTTATTAGTAGAATTAAAATATGAATTGATTTTTAGTATATTATCGTTTATGGTATGCTCATCATAGGATATTTTTAAAATAGTCTCGTTAAAGTTAGAGACCGTTGAGGAGATTATTTGCAGTTGCTGCTTTAAAATGTCGTCTGTCGAAAGTTGTTGGGCTTCTAAAAGTTTGATACATTCTTCATAATGTATTGCATCTTTTGCATCTGGAGTTCCAATCAACCATTTTAATACAGAACTTAATCCATCAAGAATCTCGCGTTTAAAACGTCTGCCGTCAGTATAATATTGAAAATCATCGAGCCTAGAATTAATTTTATCTAAATTAAGTTTTATAAAAGAAGTTGTTGTGGATACGCTAGGTGACATGGAGTAACTAGAAATTAGGGTATTATAATTATTAACTAAACGTTTTAACGAATCTCTTGATAAAAAGAGAGGTTCTAGGTTTCTATATACTACAAGTTTCCAGGAGTTATCGGAAATAAGGATTTCTCCATTATTTTCAAAATATAGCCCTGAGTTAGAAGGAATAGGATGTATATGGGTATCTCCATGGATGATGGTTATGGAATACCTGAAATAATTAAAATCTAAATTTTATACTTATTTATGAATAATATTTTGAATTAATAACTAGAATGATTAAAATTAAAGATTACTTAAAATTTAATTTGTTTCTATGGGTGATTCATGCAAAGGTCTTAAACGGTTTGCATGCACCTTATAATTTTTACCGGATTTTTGGATTATATAATTTTCATTAAATCCGATTCGAATGACTGTATATGGTCCGTCCCATTTACTGTCAAGATTATTTGGATTTTGAATTTTAAGCATGACCTTGTCATTTATATTAAATTTAGCAATATGTTTGATGTTAGAGTCGTAACGTTCTTTAGCTTTTTCTTTCATGTTCTGTAAATTACGTCTTGAAATATCTCGCGATACTTTTAATCTCTCGTTGAGGTCTCTGAGATAGTCATTCGTCGTGTAGTCATTCTCTTTAAGGGAATATAATGAACGAGGCTTGAAGCCGAAAAGTAATTCGTGTGGCGTGAAACCTGTGGATTGGTTAATTGACGTGTTGTGGCACATAATGGCAAATGGTATTATTTGATCCCAATTCGAATGGTTTCGATTATGATACATGCGAATGTGATCTCTAAGAACGGCATGGAATCGTTCCAATGCACCGTTTGTTTGTGGATGATATGCCGTGCTAAACGTTTGTTGGGAACCTAATAATTTCATTAATTGTTTCAGAACGTTATTAACAAATTCACCACCTTGGTCAGAATGGAAGCGTTTGGGAACGCCATAATGTTGGCAGAAATATAGTAGATATTTTGCAATAGTGGTAGACTGTTTGTCGGGAATTGGATAAGCTTGTACGAATCTTGTCAAGTCATCTTGTAATGTCAAAATGTATTTGTTAGAGTCTCCTGTAATATCAGAGTATGATACTAAGTCAATGGTTACCCGTTCGAAGGGTTCCGTAGAAGAGGTAGTAATAACCATAGGAGCTTTGTATGTTCGACGTTGTATCTTACTACGTTGACAAATTTGACAGTTATTTATGTAATCTTTGATCGTGTCAGTCATACCTTTCCAGAAGTATTCGGATCTAATCTTTCGAGTTGTTTCAATGATGCCTCTATGTCCGGCTATGGGATCGTCATGGAAAGACTTTAGTATTTGGGGAATTTCTTCAGGAGATGGATGTTTGACTTTGTTTTGACAGATTGTGATATCACAATTATAGAAGTCTGCTAAATATGCTGTTATATGTAACTGTTCGTTTCCTTGCAGTTTACAAGTCGGGTCGTTGCTAAGGTCAGGAATGTGTAAAGTTCTTAAGTCGTTATTTTGTAGACAGCTCAAGAGGGTCTTGAAATAACTTTCAGTATCCCATGGATCGAAGTGTTTGGGTCGAGTGCAGCCAAATAATAAATTTTGTTTTTTGTTGGAAATTAATAAGTCGACGTCGTAAAGTGCTTTGGGTTTTTCTAAATATGGATCTACTTGAGAACACATTGAAATAGCTTGGTTAAAAAGGTCGTTGTTATCGGAGATTTCACATGAAGTTGGGATAACTATGTTCTTATGTTTTTCGTCTAAAAGGTTATCTGGTGAAATATGGAGGTTAGGAGTGTCAAAACTATAAGTGGGGTTTTCGATGAAATGTGAGAAATTTATTTGTAGATAATCATCTGGAATATCTTGAGTGAGACTTGGAATGTTATCGTCGTCAAGTGTAAGGTCGACAGTATTTGTGTTGAGAACAGAGGGTCTTGAGAGTGCGTCGGCATTTGTATTATTTTTGCCAGCTTTATAAATGACTTCGTAGTCGAATTCCTCTAGTTTTAATCGCCATCTAACTAATCGACTACCTGGATCCTTTATAGAGAATAACCAAGTAAGAGGTTTGTGATCCGTTACGATTTTAAATCGTCTACCAAATAGATAGGGTCTAAAATGTTTTACGGCCCAAACTATAGCTAATAATTCGCGCTCTATTGTGGAATAATTCGATTCTGCTTTATTCAGAGTTCGAGAAGCATATGCGATAGGTAGGTCTTTACCTACTTGACCTTGAGATAGAACTGCGCCTAAGGCGTGTATTGAAGCATCAGTAGTTAGAATAAATTCTTTAGTGAAATCTGGATATTGGAGAATAGGAGGACTAATTAGTAGTTGTTTACATGTTTCAAATGAATTTTGTTGACTTTCACCCCATAGGAATGGAATATCCTTTTTAAGAAGGCTTGTTAGAGGTTTTGTGATTTTACTGAAGTTAGGAATGAATCGGCGATAATAGCCAGTGAGACCTAAAAAGGCTTTGATGTCTTTGCAACATTTGGGAACTGGAAAATTTTCAACAGCTTTGACTTTGTCGGGATTGGGCTTGACACCTTCGTTTGAAATGATGTGACCTAGATAAACTACTTCTCGTCTTAAGAATTCACATTTATCTGGTTGTACTTTGAGTTCGTGCTTTTGTAGTCTGGAAAATACTTCGTGGAGTTTTTGTTCGTGCTCTTGTAAGCTTGAGGCAAAAACGACAATGTCGTCTAGGTATACGAAACACCTTTCACCTTGTAAACCTGAGAGTACAGAGTCCATAACTCTTTGAAATGTAGCAGGTGCGTTCTTTAGACCAAATGGCATTCTTTTATATTCGTAATGACCATAAGGTGTATTAAATGCTGTTTTAGGAATGTCTTTAGGTTCAACTTCGAGTTGATGAAAACCTGAAGCGAGATCTAGCGTTGTAAAATACTGTGAGTGTCCTAGCTTGTCGAGTATGTCTGTGATGTTGGGCAAAGGATAACTATCGCCTATAGTTATATCATTAAGCTTGCGATAGTCGATAACAAGGCGCCATTTTTGTTTACCAGAGGCGTCGAGTTTCTTTGGTACTACCCAGATTGGGCTGCTCCAAGGAGAAGTACTTGGTTGAATGATATTTTGATCTAACATTTTCTGGACTTGAGTTTTCACTTCTTTTTCGTGAATCTGTGGGAATCTATACGTTTTAGTGTGAACAGGATTATTTGATGTCGTAGGAATTTGGTGTTTAGTATGATTACTAAATGTAAGGGAATCGCCTTCAATGAAGAATATGTCTGAGAATTCGGAGATAATTTTGTCTAAGGATTCTGATTCTTCGGAGTTTAAATGTTCTTTTCTAATCATTTGAAAAACTTTGTTCTGTCTATCTAATGAATTTAGGTTATTAATGGTTATCGGAGATGATGATTCATTATGAACGTTATTATAATTATCAATATCAAATAGTTCGGCATTAATGATAGGCGTAGTGATTTCTTTATTATATTTGGAAGCATTTACACAAGATATAGTGAACGAGTTATCAATTACGTTTACTAGTGCGTTGGGAATAATGAGACATTTATCTAATATTTGTTTTTCGACTATGGCTGTCCCTGAGATAATATTATTAGTTCTACATTTAATTATTGTTTCTGATCGTTTAGGGAGAAATTGCTTATCGGAACTATCATTAGTGATTTCGTTGTTAGTTGAATCATTAAGATAATGAAGGTTGTAAGACTTATCACGAATACGAATTGTTTTGGACTGAATAAAGATGTTGGCGTTGAATTTTGTCATAAAGTCATTACCTAAAATACCATCAGCTTTTATATTTAAATTGGCTACGTGAAATTTGAATTTTGGGAGATCGTCTAAAGATATTTCAGCAGATCCAAAACTGATGTTAGGCGTTTGTGATTTAGAGATGCCGATTATTGAAACTTTTTCGAAATGATTTAGTGGAGTTGTGCCTATTTTATCACGATTTATAATAGAAATTCCTGCTCCGGTATCAATGAGGAGTGTTACAGGACGATTTTCGATGTGAAAAGTACAATGTAATAAGTTTTCTGGCGGCACATCGTTAAGAGATGATATTGAATAAGATTCGATGCTAGTTATTTCTTCTTGGGAATTGGAATTATTCGATTTATGTTTGGATTTAGAAGTTTTTGATTTATAAGATTTAGATGATTTAGAATGTTTCTTTGATTTAGATGATTTAGTTACGTTGGAACTTGAGGTTTGGGGCTGGTTACCCTGTCTGTAAGTTTCCGATTTTGATTTAGGGATTATGTCTTGATTTTTGGTATTAGTAGAGCTAGAACTAGAGTTAGTTATATTGGAACTTAAGGTTTGGGGCTGGTTACCCTGTCTGTAAGGTTCCGAATTAGAACGTGACGTAGAGTCTTGGATTTTGTGATTATTAGAACTAGGATTAGAGTTAGTTTGTGTTGAAGCATCTTTGTATTGTCTCCGATAGACTGGTGATGCTTGTTTTGAATTAATAATAGATTGTTGTCCTCGATGGACTGGGTTAGATTTTTGAAGGGAATTTGTTACCACTCGATCTGGAGGTTCTCCAGAGTTGTTGAGCAAGATTCTGAAGCGGTTTCCAACGAGTTGCTCGCCTCGTTGGAAGTTTCGAAGTTTAAATTATTGACAGTTGGTGTGATGTTTGATCTAGGTAAAATAGAAGACAGTAAAGCTGACTGTCCTTGTTGATCGGGCTGCAGATTACGAGAATTATTATATTGTCTTCTACGACATTCACTGATCAAATGACCAGGTTTCTTGCAATAGTTGCAAAGTTTAGAGTCAGCGTGTGAATTTCCGCGATTTAGAGAGATATTATTATAGCGTGTAGATGTAGAGATATTATTATTGCGTGGAGGGTTAGCGATATTATTATTGCGTGTAGGGTTAGGTCTTGGAAAATTGTTAATTCTAAAGAGATTGTGCCTTTCCCTATTCATGTTTCGGATTTTCTCTTCTTCCATCGCACGACGACCGGCTTCAGATAAGGTTGTGAAACCTCGTGACCTAAGCGTGGTACCAATGTCTGAGTATAGGCCATTGATGAACACGCTTAAGGCGGTTTCTTCTGTGGCTTCAATGCGACCTACCAGGCTTGTACTTTTGATTTCAATGTGGAGCTTCTCGATTATTTTGCTACGACATAGCGATACTCGATGGAAAAAGTCTGTTACGCTCTCATTTGGCTTTTGAAACATTGATTGTAATTCCAAATTAAGATGAGAGATTGTCTTAACGTTCGAATATTTTTCTATCAAAAAGGTTTTTAGATCTGACCACGAATTATATTGCCTGCAATGAACATCAGACGCTGTTGGTCCTTTAATGTTATTGAGGGCATAAATCAATAATATTTCTGTTTGTTCGGGATTTGCTAGTTTAAATGCGGAGTCGCATGATCTAATGAACCCGAAAACTTGTTGAGGTTGACTAGTTTCAAATGATGAAACTAGTTTTAAAAGAGTTGAGATTTCTAACGACATTTTACTCGATGTAAATTCGTCTTTAATACTCAAAGGCATGAGATATGATTATAAATATATAAGAATAATAACCTACTCAGGAATCAATAGGAATTGAATATATTTGAAATAGGAATATTATAACAATAAGATTTAGGAACTGAGCAGACAAGTTAAGCCACTTACCACAATAACGTTGATAACAGGAGCTTCACGTTCGGCGAATACATTTGAAAGCCTGCAGCTACCGTGTAGTCTTACGAGCGATTTTGTCTCTTCAGCGACACACGTTTGTATTCGTCTTAATTCGCGAAAATCCTACCGACTGCGCCAAATTGTTATATGGCAATATCAAAACTTGTCTTTTTAAAAATTATTTATTAGACACAAACTTATAATTAAAAGAATACAAGTGAATACGTTGAGAGTCAGGAACGAACTGCCTTACATCTGGCAAGATGTGGGGTTTTATGCCCCGTTTGGGATCATTAAGGATATCATTAATTAATAGTAAACAGTACAAAGTTCTAAGATACGTAAATGAGTTAGATAAGTTTATACAAAGAAAGTAATGAGTAATAATGTATACAATAATATGATTAACTAATGAGACTTAGATACTAGACATAATGGACTTAGGGCTAGATTACTAGGTTAGGTCTTCAAACAGGGATAAGCTATCAGACTACATAACATAATTATGTAACATACTTAACAAACTTCGGTTTTGTTCTATTGCTGATGATTTTGATACTTTTTTGAAAATCCTCATGGATGCTATGCCGGACTCACGAAAAAACCTCACGTATCCTGGCCAACAGCCTACGGTTGGGAGCACCGGGTAAGCCCTCGTCGGAAGGATATCCCAGGAATGATTTTGATACTTGTTTTTGCTTGGAAGGCTATGGCAGACTCCTACCGGCTGAAATCCCACAGTGCCCTATGACATATCTATATACCATTCTCTGCCTCTCGAGCTCGTTCATAATGATGTGCTAGTAATTTAAAAAATTACAAATGTCTGTCTATTTGCAGATAAACAGACGACAAGCAGCCATAACAAACCACCTAATAAGCTTAGGATTTATGTCCTTTGTAACACCAACCATTAGCACATAATTATGTAGATGTGGTAAGCTAATATGACACAACCAATGCCTAGGTTTAAAAATATGCTGCTATATTTGAGCACGCCCGTAGGCAGATGTTTAGGCACCGACGCACCGTGTTGTTTTAGCCGGTTGAAGTCCGGCGGCGTAGCATTCATTTTAATCTTTAAAAATACGGTCTATGGGTACATTGGGTACGGCTCACAGCACATTATGATAAGGTCATTGAGCTGTATCGACATCACAACCAAAATGGGAGTGTGTAACCATGACGACTTATTAGACACAAAGGAACTATTTACAAATTCAATATACGACTGAATATTGGATTCAATACATCATATGACAAAAGTCAGTGAGCATTACCTTCTTTTTCACCGACTTTAATGTCATTTGAGGTTTTCCGAAAGGTGTAGTAAAAAACAAGTGTTCCTGGTTAACCGGTGCCAACTAGACCGAGACTTTAGTTCTCTTGGCTATGACCTAGTCTGTTAGTTAACAGGTGAACCAGTTGCAGGTGAGACTGGCTGGGTCCTCGGAGATATCAGTATGGCCCTATCGCTGATAATGAGAGATCTGGCTAGGACTTTGCGTTTTAAATAAGGATTGTTCTAAGTGTATGCAGATCTTAGATCATCTAACCACAGGATGCGCCTTACTTAAGCATTGTTTTCTGCCATTGCACATGACCATTTGGTCTTTTGGCTTTATGAAAAGCCTGTACATCAGTACATCATTTTATATGATTAAACTAGTACATTACATTGTAGTTGACTGTACAATAACAATTAACACACAACAGCCATTACGCGTTTGTCGATTAATACATTTTTAAATGCAATGAAATTTTATATGTCTTTGTGTTTCCCCCTTCACTTGTATGAAAACTGGCAGAATATTTTTGTATGCGGTGGTTCGCAAAGGCTAGTCCCGTGTTATATGGTCTAAGATGCAGATAGATAAAGACAGTGCGCCCAACTAGGGTGTAATGGCAATATTATGCCCTTGCTAGTAACATGGCTGTAGGTGGTAACAGCCGTTGGTGGGCAATGTGGGCATAGACAGATTCAAAACAATTCAATTATATACATAGTACTACACGGGCCTGATAAGTTGAGACACGCTAGTAAATAAACTCTTCCCAAGCGTGCCTTAACTTATTATATAACACGCACACGTAGTAGGTAGGTACTCCTACACCTAGAATATTAAATCCATATTTTTACGTATTTATTTTTACGTAAACGCATGCACTAATAACAAATATCATTATCATTGTTAAAATACGTTACGCAGGCCCTTGAGTTAATTAGGTATGCTATATTGCGTCACGCAAGCCTTCTTGTTGAATGGTTAATACGAAATATGCTTCAGGTAATGGAGTGAAGGTTTGGTGTTGCACGCACTGGGATTGAGAAGCTAGCGACAAAGGGGGCGCTGATGCGTAAGTGGGTAAGTGTTATACTGTATACATATATGTATACTGAGGAATTTCCTTTACATGGTAAACAAAGAATGGGGTATAAGCTTAGAGTATAAATTAGTAGATTTCTAATACCTATATGAATACTCCAAGGGTAGGTACGTATTATCCACAATTTTTGCCTACTTTGTAAGAGTATACCAACATTCTACAGGGAGTCCCACGGCTATGCCACATGGAGGGAAAGTACCTTGGCTATTGTAGATGGAACACTTTATTGAAAGAAGACATTATTTTATTTAAAAAAAAACAATTTAAATTGCATTCATAGATTTTTAAATAATTACATGTTTGAACCAGGGAATCGAACCCGCTGCCCGAGAAATAATAATAACCCTGTAACTTCATCATACCGATCGAAAGGCTTAATTATAAGGATTATTTTTTGCTAAATAACATAGTGTGTCAGAAATAAAAGGAAGTTTTCTTGAGGGCCGCTTACACCCTATATTTGGTGCTTATTTTTTTAATATTCTTGCAAATATATTTCAGTCACGTTCTAACTATATCCTCGACATCAAAGGAAGTGCTATAAATTACGACGTTTTGCTAATATGCTCGCACATTGAGAAATCAGTACACCAAATCCTAGTGTTAACTATGGCTAATTGAAATACGAGTAGTAAACCTTTTAACAGGTTTTTTTTATTTCACTGTGTCGTAAGTTTTTCCTGGGAAGGTCATTTAAAGTTAAGAAGAGAAGAAGTTCAAAATAACAGCCTGCATAGGTAAGTTCTTTCTAAAGGATTTAGGCGTTATAAATTCTGTCTGTGTTTTGAAACAAAGCAAAACGTAGGCTATTTGAAGTCTGATGGGACAATAACACCCAGTTTCTACTATCACAGTTTTACTGACCACTGCTGTCAAAGTTTAATCTAGCCTTATTCTTCAAAGACTCACAGCACAGCCGCTGCAATACGTGTGCAATTACGCCAAGAAACTATTTGAGAGCAATTTTTATAGTCTTTAGGCAGAACAAAATTAGATTTTATAGTAAGGCCAACGATAAAGTCTGTTAATAAGGCTGTTTACAGTAATTATTACTCAATTCGCAAATACACGTGACACGATTGCCAACGCATGCACTCATCGAGGTACACCGACGCCAATTCTCCGCGACAGGTGCAGCAATAATCATTGGAGATATGTACTCCCTTGAACCGTGTAGGAATGAGATACATTCATCGCTATGCGCATCGCATTATCTCAACAAACGATACATTGTTGAATGCAGATGTTTATCATAAGCAGTACTTAGTTGATAACATGGGATGACACATCGGTCATCGTTTCTCAATGTTCATCGTAGAAATAAACCTGTGTCATTATCCTGGGACATCCTTCAGAGCAGCTCCGGCCATGGATGGATAGGCGGGGACCATATGGTTTTATTGGGTTCCAATCCGGATTTCCACACTTAAAAAGAAAACTCTGTGATCCTTAATTCCTCTGCAACCTTTTTCAAACTCCCATTTTGAAAATCCTTTATTAGTAGATCATACAAGACACTATTTATTGCATTATAGCCTCGAGAGGGGAGCAAAGCTCTAAAATGTAGGAATTACGGAATACGCATAGCAAACTACCAAAAAACCAACTAGAAAAGAATCCAAAACCATGATGCTTTTAGTAGGTAGGTAGGTACTTATAAAATTTGCGAGAGAGTTTAAAATATATCCCTTATTCCATCTACTAGCTTCTAAACCCTCCAATAATATAGCGATTAGTCTCCATAGACATTTTATTATGCGATCAGCGTTCCCAGATTGAGAAACAATGGATTGCTGCCAGCTACTGCGTAAATCATACTCACAACACAAGAAAAGCTTGTTATGCCGTACGACAACTCAGCAAGCAACGCTTCCGGGCGGGCTTAGAGATGTCGCCAAGAATCCGTAAATAACACATATTTTTGCAATGGTAAGCAGTTCTAATTCATTCAGGTTCTGAGCTCGTGCCATCATGAAAATTCATTTTGAATCAATTGTGTCTCGTCACTCATTCAAGGTCTACGAGTGGGTACCTGATCGAAAGTGATCACCGTAAATGGTAAAATCATCATCATTCGAGTGCTAGTCCCAGTTACATCACTTTTAGGTCATACAAATCAGCGGAACGTTCTCTGAAACCCTGGTTTCTGTAATGTGAACTGGGAATTAGCCATTGCAATCTGGGTTTAACTCAATGGAAATAAACCTTTTAACTAATACTCACTGGATTGTCTCCCGTCTGAGAGTACAAAGGTTAGGGGCTAAATTATCAATGGTTAACTTCACCATCACGACAGATCTCGGCAGGATACGGATTACGTTACTTTGGATACTTTTTTTTACGTGTGGAAAGTGTCATGGATGTCGTGCCGGATGCCTACCAGCTGCAACCATACGATGCCCTACCATCAGCCTACAGAGTCTTGGGTACGCCCTCGGAGTAATATCCCCAGGGCAACTTTAAATACCTTTGACATTAAAAACCCTCATAGCTTTCGTCAGTAAGAACTTCATCTATAGGTACATATAATAAAATGATAGAAAAGTCAAAACTGTAGGTACATTGGAAATATTTTAAAAAAAATACTCACTGGGTGTTCTACGTCAGATACCGAACCCGAAAATATAGTTAGAAAAATTTTTGTCTGTTTGTCTGTTTGCTTTGCTTTGTCCGGAAGGATCTCGAAAAGTACTGAATAGATTTGGTTCAAATTTAGCACAAATATTAACTACAGGCAGGGTCTTAAAATAGGCTATATATTATCACGCTACATATCCTAAGGGCTAAGCAGAGAGCAATCAAATTGGCATTATAACATAATTTTCACGCGTACGAAGTCGCGGGCAACAGCTACTTTTTAATAAACCATGCTGTACCCAGCACAAAGAACTGACCTTTAAAAATCAGTTACAGCAATTAGCAATTAATACGATAGCTATGACGTCACGTCATGCCACTTGTGTAACGAACGGCTGCGCCTGCGCATAACACGTGCTCCACCATGCAGTACTACCCGTTCGCTCTAACTTTGCCGCTGGCGTAGAGGCGTATAGGTACCCGAAATTTCACTTCGTCATAGAAAATACGCAACATTGTATGAAGAAGTGACATTAGTTGCTGTCAATTTACTTCGTCTAATTAAAAATTCGACTTTAGTATGGGGCCGAGCGGCAAAGTTAGAGCGAACGAGCAGTAAGTACACGTCGTCGCTGCAAGTACATACATGCATATTACTGGAAAATTGGAACTTAGTTTTAATCTATGCCAATAAAACAAATGATGTGCCTGTATTTTTTTTATCATACTAAAGCGGCAGATGAGTTCCCGGCCAATCCGATGTAAAGTGGTATATTTGTAATATCCAAATTACAGCTTTTGATATTTAAGTGTATGCCAATGTAGCTAATAATATCGCACTAATATCAAAAGAGCAATTAATATTTTTGTTGTCTATCTGTCCGTTTCTTTCGGATCATCTTCTGAACCGTTTTTCATGGAATTTTCGGGTAACTTCATGTCGTATATTGGAAAGCGTCAGCTATCATTTTCTTTTCATTACATTTCATTTTCGTGTCTTACATTCAGTTTCACAACGAGAAGGATTTCGCCCTCGATACCTACTTTTTTTTTTAGCTTTAATAATAATAAAATTAAAATAAAACGAGCAATTGGTTTAGGTACAGTAGGTATATCACGCATAATAAATGTGTGTTTTTGTATTTCATCGAAAAAATTGGAAGTAATGATTAAGTACTTTACGCCTTGTGGATTCAGTTTTAAATGTGGTAAAACAATTTCAATGAAATAATCTTAATTAATTTCTGGTAAAAAATTGTAATGTTGTATGAATTAAAAATATAAATTAACCCAGAAGGATTACGTATGTACATTGTTTAAAATAATTAATTAATTACGTGCTAATTTTAGTATCAGTAACCACGATTTCCTACATAAATCTAGTGTAGTTTTACGCCTTATATATCAAATATTGACCACATTCCGTTTACTTAAAAAAGTGTACGGAGTCAAGCCAATCACTAAAGATAGTAGGTAATTGAAGAGGGCAAGGAATGGGGGTCATTCAAAGACACTGACATTGTCGTTATGACCCCTTTTTGCATTTTATTAACAACAGAAGTTAGCAGTTTATTAGTTTGACCTCTTCATTAACCTCGTTAGATTTACCTACGTGTCATGTATCTGAACCACAATTTTGTATTATTATCATCTTGGTAATTTAAGGAAGAAACCGTTCTACCGAAATCTTCGGGCCCAAACCAGCTTCAACTTTTTTTTTATAGGAGAGCACCACGAAATAACCATGCTGGCAAGGTATAGGCTCGTGTGAGGGTCGCCCAGCACCTGATCACGATAGCTCTGGGAATACTCACAAAAACTCCCTGACACCGATCTGTCCCCGTGGGGGTGTTTTGGGATCTGTTCAATTCACCAAAACACCGCCGGACGGCTCAGGGTAGCTGAGCTACTGCGCCCCAGACCTGGTGGCCTGTGCAAGCCAGCTTCACCTGTAGTTCATGGCTAAGAGAAGGGCATCTCTGAACAACTCTGACCAGGGTCTCGTTCTCCAAAATTATGGCACACAGAGAATGTGTTACGGCAAAAATTGAAAGTGGTAGCCTACGAATAATGTATCGTAGTGGTAGCCTATGTCCAGCAGTGTACTGTGATAGACTGATTTGATTCATTTATTGAATTTTAATGACCCTTTGTTTTGTTGTGACTTCCTAATGTAACGATTCATAAAAGCAAATGTCTAGAAAGGTCAAACCTTTTATCGATAATAAAAGAGAGGAGGGGGACGAATTATCGTTATACGATTAAATTCCGCCATGTAAGTAAAGCCTGACTGCATTAGTTAGTTTTATTTCTCCGCTCCTTTTGGGCTGGAATTCGAAAAGCGGTTAGTTGCACAGAAATCTTCTGACAAAGGTTAGCTGCATGGAGAAAATAAATAGGTTAATTAGTTAAAGACATACTTATGGATGAACGGAGTGTCATACTATTGTGAAATGAATCATTAACTGCCGACTCTGTAAGAACCTTCTAATAACCCCCTTTCAAAAAACTCCATACTGTAGGCGTTACAATTGACTGTGTTACATTTTCATCTGCCTTACAAGAACTGCATTCGCTAACTCGCACAGATATCCAAACCGTGTCAAATTGCGTTCATTACACATCGCGTGAAAATGCCAGGGACACGTAACCTATTTTTTTTTATTGTACGCACGCTTAGCCTCCATTTTCATGCTTCACTCACGATAAATCGAGGTTACATTCGATGATTTTATTTCGATTATTGATTACAATACGTATGTATAAAATCCCATAAAATAATGCGAGTAACTTTGTCTATTGGGCTTTTCCGCCTGAACAACTGAACTGATTCTGTTGAAATTTGATAGAGAGATGACAGAGAACATTTGACACCTAAGATGATAGAAATAACAAAATTAACTGTAATGATAAGTATTTCATTGTCAAGCATGTTACAGTTAGAGAACCAGTGCCGTCGAGTTAGGCAAATAAAATGGGCATCCAAGACAACTTAATCCAATAACTGATGGCCCATTGAGCAAGCGAGTTCTGGAGTGAGGACCTCTACTCAACAAACGTAAGGCAGAAAGACAACCTGGAAAAAGATCCAGACCTACCTGTGGCTTTTTACTGGGCTGGATGCGGAAGGCGTAGGACCGTGTGTTGTAGCATGTATCTTTCTTCTTCTTCTTGTTCTTGGACTTTCTCGGTTTGAGAGTATGCCAAAGTCAAGTAAATTTCATTGTGAAAATATAAATCATTTTCATATTATGATTCTTCTTATGAGCAGCGTATTCATGTATGTCCAAGTTTGGACTAAGTTCTACTCTAGTAAGGCGGTGGTACCTTACTAGGGCTTGCTGTGGAATTCGTCGACAAACCTAAAAACTCGAGTTTCACTGCGCTTTATCACTTTCCAACACTTTTGCACGTTGTCGAACCTTTACGTTTAATAATCCACCATAAATTACACATAAACACTCGAAATTACACTAGTTTTGAAAAATTATTAAAACACAATGTAATGCTTGTCTGAAAGTTTCCCGCCGAATCCTAGCATGTATCTTTTTTTTTTTTTTCTTCTTGTTCTTGGACTTTCTCGGTTTGAGAGTATGCCAAAGTCAAGTAAATTTCATTGTGAAAATATAAATCATTTTCATATTATGATTCTTCATAAGAGCAGCGTATTCATGTATGTCCAAGTTTGGACTAAGTTCTACTCTAGTAAGGCGGTGGGTACCTTACTAGGGCTTGCTGTGGAATTCGTCGACAAACCTAAAAACTCGCGTTTCACTGCACTTTATCACTTTCCAACACTTTTGCACGTTGTCGAACCTTTATGTTTAATAATCCACCATAAATTACACATAAACACTCAAAATTACACTAGTTTTGAAAAATTATTAAAACCCAATGTAATGCTTGTCTGAAAGTTTCCCGCCGAATCCCTAGCATGTATCTACGTCCAGCAGTGGACTGCCATAGACAAATTTAATTTATTACCGGCTCCATACACGTACAATATTATTGACTCAATAATATGGCATCAATATTTATTTCCGTCGTAATATAGTCCATTCAAACCTCAATATTACCCATACACGGTCAATTTATTGCTATATTGATCAATTTTATTGTACGTGTATGGGGCCGGTTACAGAAAACAATGCTACAAGATTTCAGGAAATTAGACTTCAAAAAAAGACCAGAAGAACTTTTTACAAGTCTTACGCGTACATACTTGAATAAATAAAACCGTGTTTCCACAAAAACCAGCTATTCATTCAGAGATTGGATTCTTGAAAAAAAAATCTAAAACGTCATTGGCACTGACCACGCTGAAGGTTAGACGTGACATGGCAGCACCTAAACCAAGTCTAAATACATATCCTGTGTTTAATAATCCTCCACAGACAAAAAAAAAGAATTCAGCTAGTATAAATCGTTGATCGGAGCCCTAGTAAGGTACCACCGCCTTACTAGAGTAGAACTTAGTCCAAACTTGGACATACATGAATATGAATACACTGCTTATATGAAGAATCATAACATGAAAATGATAACCTGACTTTGGCATACTCTCAAACCGAGAAAGTCCAAGAACAAGAAGAAAAAAAAAAAAATTGTTGATCGAGGTACAAATAAGTAACAATTGAAATCTTTAATGAAAGTTTTGTGAGGAAGATTCAGTTGTACAAACCTCCATAGTTCCGTTGGTTGTATCCAAAAACTTTTCAGTTAAATTGATCATTTTCAGGTAATAAACAACAAGGTTTAATAATATAGGTAATCGCTGAAAAAACTACGCTGAAACCATTCTTGAGTCTTGAAAAATGTTCTGACAGTCCTTCGCTGCGAAATCAATTAAATTCGAAGACAAGCAAATGCAAATCACTAGCCCAAATTTAACAAACCAAACGGCTCCCTTCAATGTTGCCCAATTACGCATGGAAATTACTGCACCGGTCTATGTACCTACCTAAGTACTACAAAATTTTCCAATTAGTCATTCTCGTGATCTCGTCACATCACGAAACATTAGGCTATACAAATATTATCTGGTTTTGCTCGCGTATAATTGGTATCATAACGTAAGACGTGATCATACTGCTCAGAGTTATAAGAATCTATGTTTAGAAAAAACTTAGGGTTTAGCTTAGAACTAAAACAACAAAATCCTACATGGATGCTATGCCGGACTCCTACCGACTAAAAAACCTCACGTATCCTGCCCAAACAGCCTCGGAAGGATACCCCAAGACTCCCAACCCAACAGCCCTACGGCTACCCTTGCGGCCTCACCTAGGGGGTAAAGCCTATGAAGAAAATGGGCCATATTTTTTTAAAAGTTTTTTACACTTACATGTATTTCAAGAACATGGAATCGGATTTTAAACTATTTAACCCAAAGTTAACCGTACTGACGATGACGCTGTAGGTTTTATACAACAACTGTGGATTCCTTGTTAGATAAAATGAAGGACGGCTCTGACGAAAACAGGATATGTAAATGTCATAAAATCCGAAACAACGGATCGATGATCGAGATAGATGTTCTGTGAACATATCGCACCTATGCAGAAATACTGTGATATCTTGAAATTAGCGATTTTACAGGAGACTAATTTAAAACTTTAGAATTACAATAACTTTTCAAATATAAAAGTTATGTTTTTCAACTATTGAACTAGTTTTATATAAAGATTTTTTATATTATAAACAAAAGGAACAGCTTGAAATTACGTTTTGAAAAAAAAATGGAATATTTATCACGTTGTTTGTGAAAAAAGGACCACATTAATGAGTGTTATCTTGTGATGTAACATTGAAGATGATAATATTTTTAGTATCTTACCGAGTTATATTAATAAAACACTTTATAAATGTAAAAAATGTTTTTAATAAAGTATGTTTTTTTTCCGAAAACAGTCTTCCAAATTAGTTTTATGTAAAGGCACGTAGCCTCAAGTAATAATATTAAACTAACAAAATCAACTTCTAATATATCATTATCATTAGTAATAACAACAATAGCATTTTCTCTTAATATGTACTAACTAACATTATAGTAATTGAACTTATTTTTAACAGTCTTTTTCAGGAACATTATTTATGTTAAACAGTTTTGAGCATAAATAATTAAAGGTACAAATATCATACTCGTAGTATTAAATCGAGTATAAAATAAAAAACATACAAAATCAAAGAAAAAAAAATATAACTTCTAGGTAACAAGCAGTCTTCATAGTTTAATTTCTAACTTCAAAAGTTATAATATTAACAATTAAACACAGCCATCTGTAATAATAATCAATGCCTATACATCTATAAAGTACATAGTAGCTCTATAAATGTATTATGTCAATTCAAATAACTATCAAAGAAAGAGTGTATATTTGGGTTCAAAATTTGCAAGAGATGGAAAGTGTGACAATGATATTAAAAGAAGAGATTGGGCAGGACATCAAGTGAATGGAGCCATTCACACCTTTATGAGCAGTCAGAACGTGTCTAAAAAGGCAAGGATGGCTGTACATAGAGGAGTGCTTGTCCCTACACCTATGCATGGTAGTGAAAGTTGGGTGTGGCAGGAGAAGCATGAAAGTAAAATTAATGCAGTGGAAATGAGAAGTTTGCGAAGTATAGCTGGAGTGACATTGAGGGATAAAGTAAAGAATAGTGCGTTAAGGGAACATTGCGGCATGACAGAAGATGTAGTGACTAAGATAGAGAAAGGGATGCTCAGATGGTTTGGACATGTGTAGAGAATGGATAGAAATAGGCTGACGAAAAAGATTTATGAAGCGAGAGTGAATGAGCAAACTGGAAGGGGTCGACCTCGGCATACTCATGTCGATCAAATCGATAATCTTCTGAGAAAAGGGCCAGGTTAAGAGTACCATTAACCGAAGAGCATGTATGAAGACACTTATGAAAGTTGAAGAAGCGAAAGTTGTTTGCCAGAATCGTAGCAAGTGGAAAGTCATAGTCTCTGCCTACCCCGCTGGAAGACAGGCGTGATGTGTGTATGTATGTATGTAAATAACTATCAAAAGTTTTGTACTGTGAAACAAGATTAATTACTTATTCATTATTAAAGAGATTCAAAAAAAAGTTTATTCCAGAAATTATAAAAAATTAGGCGTTGTTATTTTCCCATTTTGGTGCTGGTATACCTTCATCATCAACTCTGACATAACGCATTTTTGGTTTTACCTTCTCAACTGAATTAGCAATGAATGCCCATTGTTTTTCGATGTGGCCCAAATCCCAATAGTCTTTCAGAAGTTGCAGACGCTGTTCTTCTGTGATATTTGAAGGACATTTAAATGTACACTTTTCATTACAAGGCGGTTTCAGTGTCCGTTGAGGATTTATCTTTTTAGTCTTCAACGACTGATATTCTTTTCCACTGTTTCTTAACTCTCTTGCGACGTTTTTCTTCCATTTATTTTCTTGTCTGCATCGTTTCTTTCCTTTCTTTGTTGGGCTAGTTATATTCGGATCGGTTTCTGCTTCTTCAACGTCCTCTACCCTATCTATAACAATCTGTAGTTCTGGTTCCGTATTCTCAGATTGAGAAATTAAAATATTGTTCTGCATTAATTCAACTGAGGATTCGATTAAAATTGCATCGCTTTCCATAATACTGGACACATCTATTTGGTGATTACTATCTAATGTATTTATTTGAGAAGCGAAAACATCGCGAAATTAAGTAGGCGAGAACCTTCCTTTTCGTTTTTCGTTTATTATTTCATAATTAGGGTCTTTAATGGAATCATCGCTATCTGAAATAAATAATTGGCATCGTTAAGTTTTGAACGAGAGATAATTGGCAAAATGATATTCAAAGAAAATAGGTATTATATCAAGGCATATTACCTTCCCCTGAGGATGAAGATGTACCACTGGAATAGCTGCTGGAGTAGGAGGAACTACTAGAAGAAGTCGACCTTGAAGATACTGTTCGCTTTGGAGAGATAAATGAACTAGAGCCTGGAGTAACTGAAAAACGTACAATACAATAAAAAACTTCTAATATCGACCATAATTTGTCAAAACAAAACCATTCACAGATACTTACCATTATCATTTGTTTCCATGGTATTCTATTTTTTGTTTATTTCCTTAATAACATTCATAGCGAGGTCATTTTGCGCTTCACATGGTCAATGGTATGTTCAGAAGAATGGTTATATTGTATTTTATCTATTGAAGGCTCATTGACAGAGTTTTTACTCATCGCCAGTTCTAAAATTTGTTTAGATCGTGACCCCATCTACAAAAAGGATAAACATAATTAAAAACTGCTTAACGTATAAAACGTGACAAACCGAAACTATTTCTGTATAAATAGAAATAATTACTAAAATAACGAATCATCGCAATAATAATTCGAACTAAAACAAATTATGTATAAAAAATATATCATCTTCGACGTTACAAATTAAGATAACACTGCAAAAAAACAACTTTTTTACGAAGACAATGTGACATCAGGAACGGATCACATCAAAAATATATTTTTTTCTTCTTCAATATTGCGTTTTAACGACTTGTCACATTTTTTAAACAGTAATAATTTAGCTAAAGCAACTTACCTTTTCAAATAAAACGAGGTATAGTCGTGATGTCACGTTTTTTTTGGAAAACAGGAGCACTTCACGTTATAAAGAACAGGTTTCAACTGGACTGTCACAGTGTCGTTGTTAAGCGATATGGCAGAACGAGACAGCGCTATAGTGTGATATCTTGTTTCATTCTTTCATTGCGCAGCCGTGTCTCGAGCAAAAGATACCATTTTTTTGGTGATAAGAGAACTCGACACGGCGGTTTCGAATTTTCAATAAAAAAAAAATCGACTTTTTCGAAGTATCACAGTATTTCCGCAAAGGTGCGATATGTGCAGTGTTCTAATGACATACCGTTTTAATATGTGCCTTTCTCTCTCCGTTACCAGTTGTAAAAGAAATACGACTTACTTACTCTTTTTTTACATTTTATTTAGGTCATTATAATGCCTATTAGTTCAATATCAGGTTGCCAACGCTTCCCATGTGTTGATTCTCAGGCTATAGCTCTGTTAGGCCGGGGCGGGTCGACCGTTTGTTGACACACTTGCCTACCTAGTACAGTGTTGTTGTATACTTACATTTATGCATTTTTAGCACAACTTACGGTTCAGTACGCGTACCAAGAATCAATTGATTGTGGAATTGCTTTGACAAAAGATATTCTGGAAACTATTCGACCTTGATAAGTCTTTTATGATTACTTCTTAAATGTATGGAGTATCAATCAATTAAATCACCTTGTCGCAGCTCAGTGCTGGATATCAGTCAGATTTGTGATATCAGTGGGCTCAATTTTCGCCACCAGCTACACCCAAATTTCGTCCTGCGACTTTTGCATTTTCCTTACCGCGATTTTTCTGTGTGATGATCCATCTGACTGAAGGCGTACAGACTTACGATGGGCGAATCACTATTTATTTTTGACTGCCTCTGTGGCGTGGTCGGTAGTGGTACCGCCTGCGGCGCTGGAGGTCCTGGGTTCGATTCCTGGGTCGGTCCAAATATTTGTGTGATCCACAAATGTTTGTTTCGGAGTTTGGGTGTTTTCTATGTATAATATGTATGTATTTAGAAATATATATGTATGTCTATCAGTCATCTAGATCCCATAGCACAAGCTTTATAGCTTAGTTTGGGCTAGATGATGTTGTGTGAGAATGTCCAACAATATTTATTTATTTATTTATGCAAGATCCTGCCGATTTCAAGTTATTTGAACCTGATGAGCCTGATGAGACCACACCGCGGTGTGGTCTCATCAGGCTCATCAGGTTCAAATACCGGTTTAATTATTTAATTTGGAAAATGAAAGTTCGTTCTCATAGCTGGTCTGGTGCCTTAAAGATATTCAATGGCTGTTCCACTTTCAGCTTGAGGTACAATAGTCTTCGAAGTTCTACATCAAGCTAAACTCCAGAAATGACAATATTTATTACACGAAAACAGCAAAACATAACGTTTCACCGGTAGGTAGCAAGGTCAATGTTTGTAACAAACATGTTTGGTATGGCGCATTACAAAATTGTAAAAAATACACGTTGGCACGCACTGGTGGGTTGTTTATAATTGGGCGATATTTTAATCGTTCTGGTTATCAGACTGCAGGCCGCGTATTCGATGAAAAAATAGATCAAAAATTCGATTGTACTCGTAAGTCATCAAAGCGTGGTCGTTTTTTCACGATTTTAGGACACGTTGACATTATCATCGGTTTATATATTACAAATATAACGCTCATTATCGTGTCGACACTCTCAATCGTGTTGGCGAGTCACGAACGCAAAAAATCATATCTAAAGAGCCCCAGGCTGCGATAGATTAAAGCTGACCCTGAATTTGGCGTCAGTTTCGCCATTATTGTTTGGTGTTAATACATTATGTACCTAGCTTGATACATAAGCTTAGATAGGTATGTAGATGAGACAATGGAGTCTTTCTCAAGGAACCTGGACTAGAGGTAAAGTAAGTACCTACTCGTATAATGAATTATGTACATTAGATCATGTATTGAGTCGTGTAATTTGAAAGACCCACTAAGTAGGTCATACTTATACTCGTTCTTGGGTAAGCTTTGGGCTATCTGGTGCATATATTTGCATTTAAAAACAAAGGCAATTCGATGAAAACATTGTATTAAGTGCCCGCCATGGCGATAACCCCACGACAGCCTTCACATCGAATCAACGTCCGCTCAACGTGCCTAATTGACCCCAGAAATAAAAGTGTCAATTGATGTTGAAAAATCAGCTACTGACATTTCTGTTTTGTTTACCATTTTATTATGGGAAGTATCGTCCATTTTAGACACGAGGATACATGTGGAAACTCCTCATGGGATTTTCCCCACCCCACAGAGCTAATCAGCTTAGTGTCTTGTTGGAATGTAAATCTTAAACTTTATCAAATCAGCCTATGGCAGTCCGCTGCTGAACCTGCCCTTCTCAAATTATGCCACAATACACGGTCCTGCGCTTTCTACATCCAGTCCTTCCCTGCGACCTTCTCCAGGTTGTCAGTCCATCTGGCGGGACGATGTGATACCTCACGATTACCAAGTCGCTTTTTTTACTCCAGAACTCATTCACTCCGTCGCTTATCCACGGCTGGTACGAGGGATCACCCCTGGGTTCCTGATCATCCAAGTTTATAACTATGGTGTCCCATCCAATGTGTGGAGGTTAACTTTACCCCAATGCGTCATCAGTTTGGGACTGCTTTTGTGACCAAAGGTTTTTCCAATTTGTATAATACGTAGTCACCTTATGATATGCTGGAATGCGGTTGCCCAAGGTCAATGAGAGGCCCCAAACATAAGGTGGAGAGGACCTTCCATTTCTGGCGATTATTTATTTATTTTATCAAAGTGTAGATGAAAAGACAATAGGTACATAAAATGTGTAGTAATAATAAAGGAGTAATTTCTCACTTCTCACACTCATGGTGGGAAATTAATTCAAAATACAATCTCACATCCACGGATCTAAAAAAAAGTATGGGTGAAGCAAGAACATGGTGGTCAATTTATTTACGCGAGCACAGTGTGGCCAAAAATAGTAAAAAATGACGGAGGCGGTACTGTGCTGATGGCAATCCGTTAGTAAGAACCATATTTATTTTACGAACGTATTTTAGTACTTTTTTTTTATTTATTGTTTTATTTTTAGTACAATACTTCATTTCATTTACTAATTTGACATCGCAATATAAAAGTATTAGTTTCGTTTCTAGACTCTTTTTTGCTTAGCTGTATAAAAAATCCTTACCCTGGTAGTTAGAAAGTGGCATCAATAAGACATGGTTTTGTTATCTTTACGAGTGCATTTTATAAGATAAATAAATTTGTATCACTTAAACAGATTTACGTCATAATAGCGTGACTCTTCGTCGCGTCGTCCGTGTGGTTCGAGCTCACATCAAGAAATTTCATTCAACCTTTGAAACTGTTGTAGGTTTCTGACGTATATTGTTTTGTAAAGTTTCATTCAAGGTTTTTCGTTTTTATTTTGTAACAAGGTAGCTAAATATTTGAAACATTTTAATGTAATGTAGCTCCATATCTTTCACCTAATAAAAATGTATAGTAGAGGACAGGATACCCACAGCTTTACCGGCCTGTTTAGCTATAACGGAAATATTATATTTTCCCGTGGGAACATAATGTTGGATAACAAGAGAATATGACACTGTCCTTGTAAAAGAAAAACAATAAGTATACAAAATAGGTATATATTTTGATATGGATGAAATAAAAATACGTTTATAATAAGATAAAAATTTACTGAAAAACCGTTTGCACACATTTGACATCATCCTGTAATAAAGAGAGCAGTGATTGATTCATCTCTATGAAACTTCTATTTTCTATTTTGACATCTATGTACCTATACGTAAATTTAAGGTATCTAATAAAGAAGGATTTTTGAAGAAATATAAAGGGATTCTAAGTATGACCCGGAAGAAACCGCGGTAGTCAGAAATAAACAAAACGACAGTGACCGATGTTATCCGACTTTGTTTAAGATGGGTATTTAGCTACAGACAATCTGTCTACACGAAGAACAATCTATTTTTGGACCATATTTGTTTTGCCAGATTGTCCAGATACGCTAAAAGTAAATATTTAGGTCCTTGGTGACCTGTCTCTGTGCACAACTGGCACGATAATAGCGTTATTCCATACTGCGTTTCAATCTGAGTATTATATTGTATTTTCTAATTTTGCAGCTCGCCAAATTGAAGCCGCGCCCGCCTGATGGGAAGCTATGGTGACATCTAGCTCTTGGGGGCCACGTCACAGTTTTTGTGCGACTTCTGAAAGTGGTCCCCAAGGGTGCGTGCGTGCCTCTTCAGGCTCCGCTGGTAAACCCCACTTACCTACACTTACCTACGGGGCCAGGTCGTTCCAAGTTTTTATAGTTCGACAGAAGAACGATCTTATTATGTAGAATGTAAGTACATAGAATGTCCACATAACAAAATACTACAGTATGTATACGAATACTACAATGCGTGTTTTACAACCCGATTTATGACGTAGCACGCGACAACAACATTTATTTTCATCTGGCTGACGTCTATTCTTGCTATTTGGCACATGGCGGTGGCAAGGAAACGATAGTTTATTTCTGAAATATATGCTACTTCACTGTCAAAGTCAATGGCACAAACACTCTTCAGAACTAAAGCTATTTGACTGTTGAAAGAATTTCACGCTTGAGTTTTTCATTCAGAGCCAGAGGCATTCGAATTCGCATGTGTTCACTTGCCGAGGAAGGTGCTTTAGACCGTATCGAGCCAGTCGAGGCACCAAATTATGATAGAATAGAACTAATTTCTTTTACGTTAAACTATGTGTAGGTACTTAGTCAACTTTCAATTTCAATTCAATTTGCTACTCATAATCTGCGTATTTTTTTTTGCTTGCTATGAAGACACGAGAAACATTGCCCTTTGTTAAATGGGGGTCGTGTTGATTGTCACACGTTGCACTCGTTGCAGTAACTTCGGCCTGACCTGCGACTGTGGAGACAAGGTGGACCGTCTAACACCTTCATAATCATAATCATAAATCATTTTATTGTGGATAATAGGTACAAAAGATGTTACAATTCCAATTCTCCGGCTATGTCCTCCGCCATTTAGACATACAAAACAATTATTACACACATTATCATACCTACATTAATAACTTACAATATATGGAAAGCATGAATTTCTATTATCACATAAAATAAAATGAAAAAACATAATAATGCAAGTTAATTTTGGTAAAATATATGTCAAAACAAAAATCATTTAGAATTGGTGATTTGTCAGTCGTAGTAAAATCCTCGTTCATTCCACATATTGATTGCTACACTACATGTTTAGAATATTGTCTGTCTCTATATTATTATTATCTTTGACTGCCCACATTTCACCGTGGAGTCACGTTGAGAATGCTTACCTGCCAAAAGAGCAACAGTGACTATTATCACGATATTTTATAACCTATGAGGAAATATCAACAGACAAATTATTGTTATTATTATTTTGCAAATATTATTTTCTACTTATGTGGGTAATTGGGTATACAAATCCGTACCGTAGATGCAAAATAATATTTTAAAATTCAATTTCTTCCGTGACTTTCTACCCCAATAATACAGAGACGCGTTGATTTGGAATCAGATCGATCAGTTAGTCTTTATTTGCAGTATTTTGCTCTATTAGCATTTTACAGTTAACGCCGTTTTCTGTGGTTTTACCTTCGATCAAGAATAACAATATTCTTAATCGAAGGGTTTTACAGTTGTCTCAAAAGAAGCGATATTATCGTCGTGGCACGTATTTCTACCTGTCTCACTGCGATATCGCCGCAATTTTCTCTAATTTAGATGGCCTCTATAGTCGAATTTTTAATTAGACGAAGTAAAGTGACAGCAACTAATGTCACTTCTTCATAGTAAGCAACATTATATGAAGACTTTTCTATGAAGAAGTGACATTAGTTGCTGTCACTTTACTTCGTCTAATTAAAAATTAGAGAGATGAACTGTCATGATGCGAGTAAATCAATGTGTCTCAATTTGTACGTCACGTGTCAATGCTTCTACGTCACAAATGACTGTTGATAACTTATTACTTTATTATCCACCGTTACAATAACCGATTAACCGTCACGTGATGTTTGATTGGTTTATGTACTTTATACAATGATGTTTCCCATCAATTTACAAACAATAGGTGTACCGCGGCCACCGCGTATGGTAATCATGAAACTCCAGATTCTGCCTGAGCACAGAACGTAAGTAGAAGCAAGCAGTTGTTGCGTTGCACTTTTTTTTCCTCTTATGCCAATTAGTTTATTATGAAATCTTGTAAAATGTTCTTAGAGTAACATTAAGCCATGCCATTGGAATCCTGCCTGGGGAATACCTTCTCGGCAATACCCGGGTCTTCAGCAATACTGGCAAAAAGAAGACAATGTGCGATATCACTGGTACAATCCAACCCGCCCGGCGATGATATGAAGCCTGTCGACTAAGACTGTCCGGAATCCTATTCTAGGACATCCTTCAGGGCTCCCGGCCTTATGCCGTGTGGTTTTAGTCTGTAAGAGTCCGGCATAGCATCCATGAGAGATTTTCACACGTAAAAAAGGCAATTGTCATGAATAACAATTTGCAATTTTAAAATGAAATGAGTACACGAACTGATGAGCGATTGTATTCTTGTTGGTACGTGGGCAAGTACCCCAAGTGCAAGACAATTTGTAAATCACCGAGACAATAAAAGTTTACATCACATCGTGTCAGTGTTTCTCATTTTGTTGCATGACATGATGATGCCTATCTCAATTGTAAAACTTCGAAATAATTTGTCCTTTGGATTTTGTGTTTTTTGCTTTGTATACTAGCTTGCTCTTTACACATACTTATTCATTTGAGAATTTCATTCGGTATCAACTCAGATTCCTACTAAAGAACTACTAGGGCAGGAAATCACACTTCAGAAGAATACTCTGGAAAGGAAATAGCGATAAGGATCCGCTTGGGCATTCAGCAAACTGTGTCGGGTTTTTTATTCGCCTATACCGCAATGCCTGAAGACAAAAGTAACCAGTGCTTTTTACCAGTTATGACCTTGGATGTCGAGACTTGGACCCTTACGGTAAAGCTAGTCCATGACCTTAAAGTTGCACAGAAAGCAATGAAACGAGCTTGGGGTGTCTCTGAGGGATAAAATCCGTAGCGATGTTATCCGTCAGAGAACCAGTGGTCGTCATAGCTCGCAGAGTATGCGTTTTGAAGTGGCAGTGGGCTGACCACATCTGTAGGAGAACCGATAGCCGGTGGAGCTAACGAGTTCTAGAGTGGAGACCGCGACTTGGTACACATAGGATAGGACGACCTCCTACCAGATGGATCGACGGCCTGAAAAAAGTCGCTGGGAGAGACTGAATGTGGAAGGCGCAGGATCGTGTCTTGTAGCGTAATTTGGGAGAGTCCTGCGTCCAGCCAGCAGTGGATGCCATAGGCTGATTTGATTGATTAACTCAGATTATGTAACAAATAGCCTTTTGTTCTGTGACGTACTAAGTGGTGCATAAGTAATTATTAATGGAAATAAGATTAAGTACCTACGTATTCTTATCTTTCGGCGAACCTCAGTCAACCATACACTGGGAGTGTATGGTTGACTGAGCTGACTTCACTTTTTTATGATGTATGCCATCTAGTCTTTTTTTTAATACCTACCACTAAGGTAGCAGACAAGCTGTAGCATCTGGCCCTACCCGATGAACTGTGATCACCGTACCCCAAAAACGTCTGCAACACCAGAGGCGCTACACTCGCGCTGACGACCCAGCAAGAACCTTCTAAGAGCCCTTTTGAAGTCTATTTAGAAATGTACATTATGGCTACCGTATGTGATCTCCTGACGATCTCTATGGAAAGATGTAAAGAGATCGTGCTTTATTTTTTGTTACATTATAGCTGCCGTGTGTTCAGTCCTTATTTAAGACAACACCAAATAACGTTGCTACAAAAGATGGTGAGACTCCTACCTCTTAGAAACAGGTTACTTGTCGAAATATTTTACAATTGACTATCTATGAATATTCATTACAAATTACCTACTCAGACTATAAATTGAGCTCATTTCCTACATGTAAATATCAAATTAAATAAAGATACTACTGTGGAACATTCTCACCGAACGCCATCTAGTCTAAATTAAGCTAATATTTATTTGTGCTATAAGATCAATACAACTGATAAACATAAGTAGGTACTAGGTATTAAGGTAGGTACCTACATCTTAACGTATTCCTAAATATGGTTACAATACATAGAAACAACCAAACTTTAAAAAAAACGTGTGATCCACACAAATATCACGAGTCCGACCCGGGAATCGAATCCAGGACCTCAGAGCGCAGCCGGTCTGTTAGATTACTGCTAACGCCATCGAGTCAGTCTATTAGAAGTCTGGCATCACTTAATGAACTTAGTTTAGTTGACTGAAAGTCTAAGGCTAAATTCCGTATAATAAATTAGATAAATGTAAAGAAAAACCTAAGAACTTACCTGAAAACTAAATACAGAAAAAGGCCAATAAACTGATAAGCTAACTTTTATCTTCGAGGCTTCCCAATACTAAATGGCCATTTACATAATTAAATGAATATTTAAATATGTGATGTGTAAAATTAATGGTAGTATTTGAAACCAGTCATGTGGTGCTCTTGAATTAATATTTGGCACAGTAAGTACCATTACCTACCTCGTTTTAACATAACACAAATAAATATTGACGGTTAGCGCCACCCTTGCGATAAGTTAACGAACTTCAGGAATGCGCGAACGAGCTACCTACAAAAACTATGAACAAGGATAATAATGAAGGCGATATTTATCTACACCTCGTATAGCAAATAAGTTGTTTGAACTTCTAACATCGAAGGTCACTATTATTCACCTCATTAAATGTAGCATTAAATTAGCTGCTAAAACTTGTATGAACTCACCTGACGGAATTAATTGCGAAATAAGAACACAAGCCACAAGGAATCCTGTTAACATTTTCCCAACACTTTGGACAAATAATCATAAACCGAAACCATTTGCATCGTGCATTTAGAACAAAAACTAACTATTTATTATCTAATCACCGAACACCACACTAAAGTCGTCACTCTTAACACTAGGAAAACTGTTGAAATTTGTTACGGAGTAAGAAATAACAGTTACAAAGATCAAATACTGGTTTAAACGTTCGATGTGTGAAATCGTAATTTAGCCACCATTTTGGCGCAAGAACACATACGTGCGTTCTATTCAGCGCGGCGAAGCGGACTTGATCAAATCAAATGTAGTCGAGTCGCGGTTTACTCCGGCCAACTTGTCAGTTGGTTGCCGCGCGAGGCTTGTTTGGGCGGTTCGCCATACAACCTGCGCCTCGCCACGCATGACACCTACATACATACATACAACAGTCTGTTGCGAAGCGGCAGCGGCGCATAATAGCAAGTTGATAATGATAAAGGCACTCGTCTCATGCTTCATTACTTATTCCAAGCTACACTATCGCAAATTGACATTTGACTCGATAGGCAGGCCCTATCAATCTCATCAGCTCTGTGTACATAGTCTGGAATAACATACTAGGCTACTTTTTATCCCCAGAATAACTTGTCATTACTTTTATCAGATACTAGCGGACGTCACGCGGTTTCACCCGCTCAGTTCCCATTCCCGTGGGAATACGGGAATAAAATATAGCCTATGTTCACCGCAGAGTGTAGCTTTCCAACAGTGAAAGAATTTTCAAATCGGTCCTGTAGTTCCGGAGCCTGTTCGTTACAAACAAAAAAACAAATCTTTCCTCTTTATAATTATTAGTATAGGTTTTTAATTGACTTTTGATGTGAAAATGAATTAAAAGTGAAAATATGTAGGTATACCGCAAGGATCAATTCTAGGACCTTCGTAGTTTTGCGGCTCGTTTATGTCAATGACTTGCCTTACATGATGGAAACAGTCGAAACAGAATACCTATGGCATAGAATTGTTTGCCGACGATATATCCTTAATACTCAAAGTAGATCGGGGTAGTACAGATACGAATGATGTTATTAATATTTTGAACGCTATTTCCAATAGGTAATGGTTTTTAACAGTAACCTGTAGTTGAATGCAGGAAATATCAAATGCATTAAGGGCACCCGACACGGTCAATTGGGCATGACAAGTCTACGTGCTTGAGTCAAGTTATTGACCGTTTACCACGTAGACTTGACGCTATCATCAATAAATCTACGGTTTGATGGGAATTGAAGTAGAAAAGAGCGTATTAAAAAAAAAACGGCACTTGATGCACTTTCGATTGATGTGAACTGACGGGACTTGACAAGTTTTTATTTTTATTTTTTTTTTAACGCGGGGACTGCAGATTAGGCACTTCGCCGCCTTGTTTCGGGGGGTGGCTTTGTGTGGGACTCACGGTCAAGATGGTACCGTCCTACCCACTAAACCCCGCGGTGTTCCGCCTCGCCTTAACCGGGTCGCAGGATAGGCCGGTGGATAAATCACTGCGGCCCGGCAAACGGTCACCCCGTTACATCATCGGGACTCTCCACGGGGGGGCTTGATGGACTGCCCCCCCCCCCCCTTAAATCCTAATGGAGTTGGAAGTGCTGATTCCGTCGGTCTGCTCTCGGATGCCCCTCTGTAAGCAGAGGGGGTAGAGAGCGGCCAAGCGCGGGGCGGGCGCTCAAAGCACCCCCGGAATTACAAGTTTTTATTTATTTTGCAATCGGAAAACTTCAAAACGTCAAATTCAAAAAAGTTGCGGAATCGATCAGCGTCCAAGAATGTATTCAATATTATTTAGATAATCTATACTAATATTATAAAGAGGTAAAGTTTGTGTGTTTGTATATTTGTTAAATTGTAAGGGGTAATCTCGGGATCTACTGAACCGATTTTAAAAATTCTTTCACCAATAGAAAGCTACGTTATTGCGGAGTGTCATAGGCTATATAGCATCACGCTACAACGAATAGGAGCGGAGCAGTAATAGTAAATGTTTCAAAAACGGGGGAAAAGTTATTCCTTTTGGGAACTTCGTTGCGTGTGCTGCGTGACTAATATTATTTAACCGACTTCAAACAAGGAGGACTCAATTCACCGTTTTTTTTAAATTTTTCTTTATGTTTTTCGCGCAGAACTCCGTCGTTTATAGACCGATTTGAAAAATATTTTTCATTCGAAAATAGATACTCCCAAGGTAGTCCCATTTTATCTATACTTCTATACTAATATTATAAAGAGGTAAAGTTTGTGTGTTTGTATATTTGTTAAATTGTAAGGGGTAATCTCGGGATCTACTGAACCGATTTTAAAAATTCTTTCACCAATAGAAAGCTACGTTATTGCGGAGTGTCATAGGCTATATAGCATCACGCTACAACGAATAGGAGCGGAGCAGTAATAGTAAATGTTTCAAAAACGGGGGAAAAGTTATTCCTTTTGAGAACTTCGTTGCGTGTGCTGCGTGACTAATATTATTTAACCGACTTCAAACAAGGAGGACTCAATTCAACCGTTTTTTTTAATTTTTTTTATGTTTTTTCGCGCAGAACTTCGTCGTTTATAGACCGATTTGAAAAATATTTTTTCATTCGAAAATAGATACTTCCAAGGTGGTTCCATTTTAAGGAAGCCAGGATCTGATTATGGCATCCTGGAGAAATTGAAAGGAACTTTTAAAAATTGTAGGGGCATCTAGGGCGTTTGTAATTTTTTTTATTAAGGGCCTTAAAGTAGTACAACTTAATGAAGGCCTGGAGTCGATCTGATGATGGAGACGATAGACAGTAGAGAGAATTCCCTAACGATATACAGCAGTTACTTTGTGTTTGGGTTTGATTAATTTGTACTTTCGAGAACTTTACACCTAGATAGATAGATTTTCAGTCCACACGACACTAAAAATAGTGAAAAAAAATTGAACAAAAAAGAAACCGACTTCAAACAAAACTAAAACTGAAAAGTAAAATTTACTTAGCACAAAGTTAGTATATTCTGATTTATCAGATATCATTAAATATAATACTGAAGTCAGTGCCAATATGACTATTAGAGACATTAATAATGTCTACCTAAGCCTACATAGTCTTACTGGGCACTGATTTCAGTATTATGTTCAATGATATCTGATAAATCAGAATATACTAACTTTGTGCCAAGTAAATTTTTTAAGAAGTAAAGTTTGTGTTTGTGTATTTGTTAAATAAATTGTAAGGGGTAATCTTAGGATCTACCGAACCAATTTAAAAAATTCTTTTACCAATAGAAAGCTACGTTATTGTGGATTGTCATAGGCTATATAGCATCACGCTACAACGAATAGGAGAGTAGAGTCACAAAAAATTTGACAAACCTAAATATATTTTTTTAAAATTTCATAGGGAATAAATTTTATTTTTTTATTTTTTTTTTTCATTTTTTTTTTATTTTTTTTTTAATTTTATTTTGGAGCAGAGCAGTAATAGTTAATGTTTCAAAAACGTTGGGAAAGTTATTCCTTTTGAGAGCTTCGTTGCGTGTGCTGCGTAAATATTTATAGTTATGTAAAAAATATGCACCTATTACAAAATAGTTTCTCTTAAAAAAGTTCTAAAAAAATTGCGCGATAGCATGTGTCTATCTTTGGGTTGGTGCACAATAACCATTTTAATGGCATTTATTTTTTTCCAAAATAATGCCACGGGATACCTCTTTCATAAACGAAATTGTTCTTAAAAATAATGCGACGGGAATACAAGCGACGACAAACCTTCTCTCTCTCTCTCTCTCTCTCTCTCTCTCTCTCTCTCTCTCTCTCTCTCTCTCTCTCTCACGTAGTATTGAATATTAACGACGAGACGCTACGGGAGTAAACGCAACGTGACGGGAGTAAATGCGATGGGAACAGGTAATACTCTCTCTTATGTGGCGCAAACGAAGTTGCGCGGGTCAGCTAGTAGTTTATATATATTAGACGACCTGTTTGGTTCGGAGGCAAAAATACTGTCTTTTAATCAAGAGGTCGCGGCTTCGATCCAATATGGCCGCTGCGCCGTAATCACAAAATATCATGATGGGTATCGTTTAAGGGGATTTTTGGTATGCTGAGTACGAATCAGTTGATAATTCTGCAATCCAATATGGCCGCCGCGCCGTCATCACAAAATTTCCTGATGGGTATCGTTTAAGGGGTTTTTTGGTATGCTGAGTACGAATAACATGATAATTTTGCAATCCAATATGGCCGCTGCGATGTATTCACATAATATCATGATGGGTATCGTTTAAGGGATTTTTTGGTATGCTGAGTACGAATCACATGATAATTTTGCAATCCAATATGGCCGCCGCGCCATTATCACAAAATTCCATGATGGGTATCGTTTAAGGGGTTTTTGGTATGCTGAGTACGCATTTCGGGTTAGTTTTGCAATCCAAGATGGCCGCCCCACCACCGTTGTAAATTTTCATGTTGGATATCGTTTATGGGGTTTTTTGGTATGCTGAGTACGAATTTCAGGTTAATATTGCAATCCAAAATGGCCGCCGTGCCACTGCTGTCAAATTTCATATTGGATATCATATAAGGGTTTTTTGGTATGCTAAGTACGAATTTCGGGTTAATTTTGCAATCCAAAATGGCTGCCGCGCCACCATTGTAAAATTTCATGTTGGATACCGTATAAGGGGTTTTTTGGTATGCTGAGTACGAATTTTGGGTTTTGCAATCCAAAAAGGCCGCCGTGCCACTGTTGTGAAATTTCATGTTTGATATCGTATAGAGGGTCTTTTGGTATGCTGAGTACGAATTTCAGGTTAATATTGCAATCCAATATGGCCGCCGCACCACCGTTGTAAAATTTCATGTTGGTTATCGTATAAGGAGGTTTTTGGTATGCTGAGTACGAATTTCAGGTAAATTTTGCAATCCAAAATGGCTGCCGTGCCACTGTTGAGAAATCTCATATTGGATATCGTATAGGGGGTTTTTTGGTATGCTGAGTACGAATTTTGGGTTAATTTTGCAACCAAAAAAGGCCGCCGTGCCACTGTTGTGAAATTTTATGTTGGATACCGTTTAAGGGGTTTTTGGTATGCTGAGTACGAATTTCGCCACTGTTGTGAAATTTCATGTTGGATATCGTTTAAGGGGTTTTTTGGTATGCTGAGTACGAATTTCAGGTTAATTTTGCAATCCAATATGGCCACCGCGCCGTAATCACAAAATTTCATGATTGGTATCGTTCATGAGCTTTTTTAGGCTGAGTACTATTTTAATGTAATAATAATAATAATAACACTACCATATTCAGCAGATATTTTTTCAACTAAAATATTTTTATTAAATTTTATTCATAAAACAGCGAATATTTACTATAAATATTTCAGAAAATCAATAATAGAAGTAATAGAACCCATAATTTCAATATTCAATGGAAATACTATGGAAATTTTGGAAAAATACTACAATATTATAATGACATGACAGATGCAAATGTCAATTGAAAAATAACACGAAAATGGATACAAATTAAATGGAAAAATCATGTTGACTAGGGTCAAAAGCAGACAAAATGCACTCACACCATCCCCGGACTCGTCAGGCGGCTCCACTTCGCACCCTAAGGATACTGCTTTACCTGCCTGCGAAATGTCGAGCTCCACCAGTAGCAGTGACGAGTATTTCTCCTCACCGACGTCGCCACTACCTGTACGTCGGCAGGGGAGAGGCCGGCCGCCAGCTAGCTTGGGACCCCGAGGCCCACCGGCCTCGAATAGGGCCCCCGCTGCCGGTGGTAATGTGCACCGCATGAAGTGGACTAAAGAAATTAATGAAAACGTCATGCGGGCATATTTTGCGGCTTCAGAGCTAGGTGCTAACCTCACTGCGTACCGTTGCCGTTTACTTTCTGTATTTCAGGAACTTGAACCAGCTGTCAACGTGTCAGCACAGCGATTATCGGATCAGGTGCGGGCTATCCAGCGTTGTAATAATCTTGATAGTCCGACACTTAAGAGGCTACTACTTCGTCGCAAGTTGTGTGTACCACGTCACAAATTCGTACACCACCAGTTAGTACACCTGTAGTTGCTGAGGAAGTTGTTGATGATGAGACTATATCCGTAAGTACCCAATGTGAGAATCGATTAAGGAGTGCTTTGGAAGATGCGATTGTGGAATATCGGTTTGCAAGTGCAGATTGTAGACCACGTCTTCCTCGTATGCCCATGCATAAAAGAAATCGGGCTCTGGTGTGTGCCCTGGATTCACTATTGCACCAATATCTGGACAATAGTGAAGATCTTAGTGATACGCACTCAATCCTGTACTGTGCGGCGGTTGCAGCTTGTCGAGTAGCTAAGGTTAAATTTTACACAAATGAAACTGCTACTCGACCTAGGTCTGCAAAACCTACTTGGCAGTGTAGGATTGAGAGGCGTATTTCCGAGGCCAGGGCACTCATCGGGAAACTTATATGTTTCAGTTCGGGTAATACCCGTCCGAAGGTGATGCGCTTTGTGAAACAAGCGTTCTTTGGGACTAACATAAGTCCTCAAAGATACGCATCATGTGTCACAGAGCGCATCGATCTTCTGAAACAAAAGGTTTATGCATGGGCAAATCGCGTTAGACGCTACAAAGTGCGAGTAGATCGATTTAACCAGAATCGTATGTTCCAAAAAAACGAGAAGTGGGTTTACAGGAACTGGGAAACCCCATATCTTCCAGAGGTTAATGACGTAACTCACCCAGATGATGATACTAGTAATGCATTTTGGAGGAACCTCTGGTCAAGACCTGTTGATCATACTGAGGGTGATTGGATGAGAGATGTTGAACGGTCATGTGAGAATATAACGGATATGGAACCAGTTTATATAGATGCAGAAGATGTTGCTTGTGCAGTTCGTTCGCTCCCGAATTGGAAATCAGCGGGACCGCACGGACTGCATAATTTCTGGTTAAAATGGTTCCGCAGCTCACATGGCCGTTTAGCATCACAATTTCAATCATCCAGGATCATATCCAAGATATGGGTTCACTACATGATTTTATGACTACTGGTTTAACTCACTTACTCTACAAATCTGGTAGTGCTACGGATCCCAAAAATTATAAACCCATTACATGTTTACCAACTGTCTATAGTCCAATCCTGCCCGATCTGGCAATAATGTAAACATGTCATGTTTTGACAAGCGTTCTATAAGACAGATGAGTAGAAAAATATAGTATGACAAAACATTTTTTTTTTAATATCCTGAATAAGGTATTTTAAATGAAAATAAACTATCATAGAAGTTATTTGGTGTCAAAATGATTGTAAAAACACTGTACGACTCTTGGATACTGGAATACTCAATTGCAAGTAACTATGGATTTATAGGATCAAATGTGTTTGTTTACATTTTTGCGCAAAGCTATTGAAATACAGTATATAAACTTTTAACATCCATTTTGAGAGTCAAAATTACTAAACACATAGAAAAACATTCGATAATATCAATCTCTCAAAATGGATGTAAAAGTGGGGCCCGTGGCACTATGCAACTCCTTTTAATCGATATGACCATCAGCCAACAGGTGCGTCGTAATCGCAAAAATCTGGTGACATGTTGGATAGATTATAAGAAGGCCTTTGATACAGTGCCACATACATGGCTTCTGAAGGTACTTGAGCTGTATAAAACTGATACAACTCTGTGTACTTTCTTGAGGGCATGTATGGGGCAGTGGAAAACCGTCCTTTGCAATCCAGGGTGTCGTCGGTTTTGCAATAATGGTGCACCAATTAGTATTAAGCGGGGAATATTTCAAGGGGACAGTCTGAGTCCGTTGTGGTTTTGTCTAGCTCTAAATCCTCTCAGTACTATGCTAGAGAGTTCTGGGTTAGGCTATCGGTTGCGCAAAGATGGTGGGGTTCTATCGCACCTCCTTTACATGGATGACCTCAAATTATTTGCCCACACTAAATTGCAACTGATGGATTTACTGGGAGTAACAGAAACTTTCAGTAGAGCCATCAGGATGGAATTTGGGGTGGACAAGTGTGCAGTCATGCATGTTAAAAGAGGTGTGATAGTGGAATCTGATGGGGTAGAACTTTCAGATTTCACTAAGCTAAACTGTCTTTCTGCAACCGAAACTTACAAATATCTGGGTATATCACAAGCATTAGGAATTTCTGATACTGGCATGAAAGAGACATTACAGGAGCGTTTCTTTGGCCGCCTGAAAAAAGTAATAAAAAGACTTTTATCAGGCGGTAACAAGCTGCACGCCTTTAATGGGTGGGTCATGCCAGTCCTAATGTACTCTTTTGGTATACTCAGATGGACTCAGACTGAACTCAATAAAATTGATAGAAGAGTAAGAACACTGTTGACTGCATTCCGGATGCATCATCCCCGATCATCTGTAATGAGGTACAACCTCATAACAGATGATCGGGGAAATGTGGGGGTCGAGGCTTTTAAAATGCTAAGACCCTCCATAACCGCGAGGTATACAACCTTAGGGAATTCTTTCTGAAAACAGACACCAATATGCACCGTAATGTGGTCGCAGTGGACACGGGACTCACCCCGCTTGCTATGGGCAGAGAGAACTGGCGCAAACTGTAGTACTTAGTACTGAAGATCGCAAAGAGGTATGGAAAAGCAAGCAGCTACATGGACGTTTTTATCGGGCCTTAAATGGACCTGACATTGATTTAAAAGCGTCCGTATTTTGGCTACAGTTCGGTAATCTTTTCGGAGAAACCGAAGGTTTTGTTTTTGCCATAATGGACGAAGTTGTTATGACGAAGAACTACCGGAAACATATTCTGAAGGATGGTACAATTGACATCTGTCGGGCATGTCATTGTCCCGGAGAATCACTTAGTGCGAGGCAGCATTTGCGTTTTTCCGCGGCGGTTTCTAACCTCAAAATGTCATCAAACTGTCAAAATCAATGAAATCAATTGATGATGAAATGTTTGGATATTTTGAGGTTAGAAACCGCCGCGATAACCGCAAGTGCGGCCTCGCCCTTAGACATATAGTTTCTGGTTGTTCTCGTCTTGCCAATGGAGAATATTTGCACAGACATAACCAAGTGGCCAAGATTATACATCAGCAGCTGATATAGTGGTGATAGATCGATCGGAACGCCTCGCAATAATTATCGATATCAGCATTCCTCATGATGACAACCTCTTTAAAGCAGAAAAGGAAAAAGAAATGAAATATTTGGATTTGGCTCATGAAGTTGTTGACATGTGGCATGTTGATTCGGCAATTATTGTTCCAATTATCGTTTCGGTCCACAGTTTGATGGCAAAGAGCCTCGATAACCATCTGAAGAGGCTCTCGTTAGACGGCTGAAGCCCTAACCACCGGTAGCTTGGTCCCTGCACCCGATGCCGGTGGGACACTATTTTTTTATATTTTTAAATAGATTTTTATTTTTGTAAGCATTATTTATTTAAAAATGTAAGAAAATATGTTAAGAATAAAAAATAAATGGAATAATAATAATAAATCTTTATTTTCAAGCAATATTAGAGACAGTTACAGATATTTTTAACTTACTCTACGGCTCATAGATACATACCTTAGGCAGCGCGATTGTGGCGCCTGTGGTGTTGCGAACCGCCATAGGCTGCGGTGGCCACCGGTACATCTGGGGGGGGGCCGTATGCTTGTCTGCCACTCTAGTGGTATAAAAAAAATCTTAATACTAAAAATACATATACATTTAAGGACCTTTCAGGAACGGTAAGGATGACTTAGTTCACCAGAGTTCGTTGACGAAAGTCCTTACTTGTGAGGGTCGGATGCGTTGGGAGTTACTGGCGAATATTAAAAGCGGTGATTAATTGAACAAGTGTTTTATTCGAATTAACCCCGGAACTGAACCTCGCGTGTCGAGTAGTGCGCAGTAACTGGCTCGACTCAGTCATACATCGCGCTTGCATACAAAACTGCTTACTTGCAATCTTTCATACTACAGAGTCCCTACACTACACCCCCCAATTTTTCACAAGAAAAATTATAAATTTTTCATTACATAAATCAAACACAAAACTAAATTAACAGTTCACATACAAAGTAACATAAGACGTACAATCAGCATTGATTAATTCCTGTTAAACCGTTAGCACAACAACACCGTGTCACATTACATTACATTACACTCTTTGTTGCTGAATTTGTACCGGACGTTGAGCCACCGGTTGAGCATTCGATACTTTTATAAACATCTTCTTCATACACTGCCTTATGCGATAACGCCCGTATACAATTACTGCAATGAGAATAATCAGCCCCATGCAACATGCTATGGCTAGCATGGTGGTATTATATTTGCTCATTTCAGCCTGTACCGCTCCATTCTGAGCAATAATAACTTCTTCCTTGCTATAAGATTTGCCCATTTTGAAAAAAATGCACATAAATTTTAGGAGATGTGACTTTCACCAATTGCAATGATATTCTAATGCCTAAAAAAAACTCGACTAGTACTTGTTATAAATTTAAGGCATGATTTACAAATTTCGTAATACTGTAACTACTTTTTTTTTTTTTTTTTTTTTTTCCTTTATGGCGATACTTTTTCCCGCCAATGACTCAGTGTGGATTTGGAAAGTGTTTATGCGGTCCACACCTATTAGGATCAAAGTTTTGTGAGTGTACAAGGAAAAACAGAAAAAGTAGGCAACTAAGTAGCCAAAATCCAAGATTCGTGTTGAAGTACATGTAACAATAAAAAAGACAACATTAAAGCACACAGAATATGTTAGTAATTTAGCAGACACACACAATGTTCTACAGTTTAATGTTATTGGAGTCAATGTAATCACATACAACGTATATGTGGGGGGAATCAACATAGGTCAGGAGGGAGTTGAAGTTAATAGGACGTGGGAAATGTTCTGTAGGAAGACAATCATATAAGGATCTATTCCTTCTTACGCATTCAAAAAAGATATGGTTTGTAGTATCTTCATCCAATCCACATTCACATAAAGAATTATCCCTAATCCTTATTTTCCTTAAAAAAAACGTTAGTGCAAGCATGACCCAACCGAAGACGACAGATAACCGAGGATGACCTTTTACTGGCCTCCCTAAATTTAAAAAACCAGGGTTTAGCTGGGATATCAGTTTGTAGAGAAGCATAGTGTAACCCTTTAACTTTGCTAGTTTGATTCCAAAGATTACGCCACCTTAAACATAGACTAGATCTAGCCAAAGAGGCAAGGCCTTGGGAATAGGCTCGGAAATGGTCAAGAGATCCGTTAGAGATGGCAGCTTTGGCCAATGAATCAGCCATTGAATTACCAACAATTCCACTGTGTCCAGGAATCCAGACCAGACAAACTAGCAACCCTTTGGAATGGCATCTAAAGAGCGTACTCTTGATTTGGAGTATAAGAGGGGATTTGGAGTTGCTGGAGAATTGGCTAGCCATAATTGCCATTAGGCAGCTTTTAGAGTCAGAAAAAATTACTGTCTTGTCCACATTATGAGACTCTATATATAAAAGAGCCTCCAGGATGGCAATAGCTTCTCCTGTAAAGATTGAGTTAATAGAAGGAGATTTAAAGGAAAGAATAATTTTGTATCGGGGAATCCAGACTGCTGATCCAACATATGTGGAGTCTACTGATTTAGAGGAATCTGTATAAAGAGTCAAACGATCCTGCCACCTTTGGTCAATTAAGGACATTAGCTGTCTATCCGCCTCGACAGAATCTTTATTGATGCCAGTATTTATGACAATATCAGGGGAATGAACAATTGCCTCGAATGGAATTTCAAATAGGGGATTAGATTTGGATTGTGAGCATGGGAAAGAAAGACGTAGGGATTCGAGAAAGCTATTAAATAGACAAGGGTAGACTTTCTTTGACCAGTAAGAACCGGATGAGATAAGTTCTGATAGTGTGTGCAGTTTAAGGATTAGAGGATGGAGGGCAAGTTGGGAGGTTTTGAAAAAGTACCGGTCAGCGAGATACTGCCTCCTTAGACTGAGGGGAGCCTCCCCACATTCGACCTGGAGAGCATTGATTGGCGATGATTTCATGGCTCCAACAACTGTTCGCAGGCATTTGGATTGGATCTTATCTAGAGAATTGAGGGATAACTTATTACATGGCTCCAGGAGATAGCTGCCGTAATCCAGGTGGCTTCGGATAATTGCGTTATACAATAACTTCTGGCAGTAGGGGTGGGCTCCCCACCAGGTGCCGGATAAGGAGCGTAGGATGTTTAAATTTCTTTCACATTTCGACACGATATGGTTTACGTGGGGAATGCAAGTCATTCTGTTATCCAGAATCATACCCAAGAACTTCACTGAATCTCTCACTGGAAAGACTTGATTTTCATAAGTGATCAAGCAATCACTTACAGATCTCTGACGAGTGAATACTACCACCGAGCTCTTAGGAACTGACAGTGATAGCCCATGATCCATAAGCCAGGATTGAAGGTAGAATATAGCAGACGTAAGTCTGGACACTGCATCCGATATGTCATCCACCGATATGTATAGAGCTAAATCATCTGCATACTGAAGTATGTTACAAAAGGAATTTACTGAGAGGTCCAAATCAGCTGTATAAATATTATAAAGAAGAGGGCTAAGCACAGAGCCCTGAGGTAGACCTCTCCACACCATTCTCGGGGGTAATATAGAATTTTGGACTCTGACTGAAATATTTCTGCCAGAAAGTAAGTTTGAAATAAAATTGACTATCTTCTCTGGAACACTCAGCTTTTGCAATTTTTGCCTGAGGACAGGAAGAAGTACGTTATCATATGCGGATGCTATGTCCAGAAACACGCCCACGCAATGCTGCTTCCTTGACAGCGCTATTTGGATGTCAGTGGTGAAGATGCCTAAGCTATCCATGGTTCCAAGACCTCTACGGAAGCCAAACTGAGTTTTACAAAGAAGTCCTTGGCTTTCTATGAACCATTCCAGGCGATTTTTGATCAGATGCTCCATTATTTTGGCCATAGTGCAGGAGAGTGCTATGGGACGATAGCTTGAGCCGTCATTACAAGGTTTACCTGGCTTCAGAATTGGGAGGATAATTTGGGATTTCCACTCGACAGGAGGGATACCAGAAAGGAAGATAAAATTTAAAATATTGAGAAAAAAGGATTTGGTCTCCAAGCTGCTTTTAGTTATAAAAGAGTACGGGATTCCATCGATCCCAGGAGAAGAATCCTTCAAGGGCCCTAAAACTGCCTGGAACTCGTCCAGAGAAAAGGGGGAATCAAAGGAGTGTCTAGGATGGGAAGTTAAGGAAGAGAATGTAGTAGACTCTAAAGAAGAAGGAACGGTGGGAGGAGCTAGTTTCTGTTCAAAGTCTTGAATCCACACAGATGTGTCATTTGAAGATATGGAGATATCTGATATAGAGGTCTTGAACTTTCTTATATTTCTCCAGACTAAGGTGGAGTGAGTACGAGGGGAGAGGGACTCACAAAATGAACGCCACCCTTCCTTTTTCTTCTGAGTCAGATGTTTGGTAGTTTCCGCTGCCACTTTTTTATACTGCAGATAGTTATAGGTGGACATAACTGATGCGTATGCTTTTTCAGCATTTTTTCTTTTTTTGCATGCTTCAGTGCAGGATTGGTCCCACCATGGTGGGGATGGTAGGCGTTTATTTGCTTTTTTTAATGGGATTGCTTTATCAGCAGCTGTTAAAAGTCCGTTCTTAAAAAGCAAATAAATATCTTGTACATTCATAGGATTGGGGGAAGGGATATTTTTAATAATTTCATCTAGGCAGTTGGAGTAAGCACCCCAGTCTGCCCTTGCTACGTTATATTTCATTAGAGGGTTATAGGGGAGTTGAAGGTTGGGAGAGTCTAGAGGGAGGATGAGAATTGGATAGTGGTCACTGCCATGGGTGCTGCTCACTGTAAGCCAACCAAGGCTAGAGGAATGAGAAGGGGAACAGAGAGAGAGGTCCACAGCACTGGGGCCAGGGTGGGTAAGGGTTGGACTACGAGTGGGGGCACCATCATTTAAGACACAGAGGTTCAGGGAGTCTAACATGTCTAGGAATATGGGGGACAAGTCGTCACACTTGTAAGAACCCCATGAAGAGTGATGAATATTAAAGTCCCCTAGGACTATTACAGGAGGAGGGATGGAAGATAAGATAGTGTTTATTTCATTTAGGCAGTAGGGGTCCGGGTATGGTACATATATAGACAAAAAGGATACATTCATAGATCTTACAGCAACTATATGAAATTTATCACTATGAGGGGGAAGGGGGATTAGGGAGAAGACTAGGGATCTTGAGATAAAAATACAGGATCCGGCATGACCATCATTCCTATCATCCCGAAAACAGGCATATCCTGACACTCTAAAGTGAGTGGCAGGCTTAAACCAGGTTTCCTGGATGGCAAGAATGAGGGGTTTATATTTATTGATGAGGAAAATTAGTTCATTTTTCTTGTTTTTAAGGCTCCTACAGTTCCATTGTAGGATTGGAGGGAATGTTGTTTGTTAAGAAGGAAAGCTGAGAAATTTTGGTTTTGAGGTTGTGCGGAAGCTCAGTGTCACTAAATCTGGAGAGAAGGTTGATAACCATGGAAAGAAGTAATTCAAGAAGGTTATCACCAGAACCCGATTGTCCAGGAGAATTACCTTCTTGTGAGAGGGCACAGCCATTTGGCAAGGAAGAGGAAGGGACCTGGGTTAACAGATTGTGAGCCATTCTGTCAAACCCTGGTGAAGATGCTGGGTTATGTGGTCTACGGGGAATAGAGACAGTCTTATTATAAGAAATTTGGGAAGAGGATGAATTTTGTGATAAATAATTAGTTGAAGGAGGGAAAGAGGGGGTAGGAGGAATCAGAGACTTAGTAGTGTCTGCAAAAGACCTACGGACCTGTGGGAATCTTGCAGATGCTTCCACATAGGAGATACTCTCCTGTGACATGACTAATTTAATGGCTTTTTGCCTGTTATGTTCTGGGCAAGAAGGATCCTTGGAAGAATGGGCGCCAGAGCAGAAAAGGCATGATGGGATAGAATTGGAACATGTGATACCCTCATGGGGTTGGCAACAGATGAAACAACGAGGAGCGGATCGACATTGGGAAGTGACATGTCCAGACCTGCAGCATTTGAGGCATTGAATCAGGGGAAGTACGTAGGTTTCTACAGGAAGAGAGTTGTAAAAACAGTAAATATGTGGTGGTAGCTTTTGTCCACTAAATGTAACAACTACTGTTTGAGTGGGAACATATGATGGGATATTATTTTCATTAATCTTTCTACGATTGAGTCGTCTAGCTTTCATGATGCGTCCATGTCCAATAGGGATTTGAATTGAATTAACAACTTCCTCCAGGGTCCACTCCACGGGAACATCCCTTATGATTCCCATTCTGGAGCATGCATATGAAGGAATGGATACCTCATATTTGGCTCGGGATAAGGAAGGGTGAGAAAGGAAAGAGTTGGCATCCAAAGCTGATTTAAATTCTACTGACAGTCGGTTACGGCCAACTCGTTTAATGCCATCTTCCACAACATTACCTATTTTATTATTAAATATGTAATGGCCAAATTTAATGGGTCTAAATACCGTACCTGATGAGGGGTTGTCTACAGATCTCGCTACGTGTACAATGTACGGACCGGAATCAGACTCAGAGTAGCACGTGGGTTTGTTGTCAAAGTCGGGATGGGTGTATGTAGTTTGGATGGATGGGGTTGCTTGGGTTGGGTCAATAATGGTTTTTTTAAGGGCAGTAAACGATATGTCATCTTGGGGATGAATTCGCTTTTTGGATTGAGAATTTGGAATGGATTGGGAGGGGGAGGCAACATTGGTGAGACGGATAGGATCATCTCCTCCACCCGGATCGGGTGGATGATCATCCATGATTACAGATACTTACGTGGGACGTGAGTATGCACACAGAAACAACACAAAAGCACTAAAAATACGACAACAACACTTGTTTTAAAATAAAATAAATTTTGGAAAAGCCGGACACTTGTACTAAGCACTAGACCACAGATCCAAAAACCCTGTAACTACTTATAGAGGTTGCAAAATTGACATTTTATAAAATAAACTATTGACAAGGGCGAAAAATGCATAATTGCGAAACCTAATTACAACTGTTGCCAACCCACTAGGTATAATTCTCTTTCATACTTTTACTACTGGTAGTAACCATGGTGTCCCGCTCTGCTATAATCAATTATTCACCCCCTTAGGAGCCCACTGCGTACACCATGATTACGCCGAACAACTCTTTCATTCATCACTACACATATACCTCCTCGTTTATTCCTGTGGCTTAATTAACAATCAAATCTTACTGGCATTTTAACAGAGCGCCCACTTCTTGTTGTCCTACTACAGGTATGCGGTATGTTATCAACATTTTTTTCTATAGGTTTACTGTTTACATTGTTTTGCGGTCTGTTACAATAATCATCCTCACCCTGATCTGTTGCCTGTTCGCTTAATATAAATGCAGGTTTTAACCTGTCGATAGATATATTAACGGTCCTATTGGGCAACTGCACTGTGTATACTTTACCTTTTCTCTCTAAGACACGATATGGTCCTTCATAGGGTGCTGTGAGCGGTCTGCGAACGGCATCTATTCTAATAAAAACGTACTTACATTTAGCTAACTCGTTGTGCACGAAAATAGTGCGTGAATCGCGTACTTCTCGGGATACCGGCTTTAACCTACTTATATTATGCCTTAACTGATCTAAATACTCATTATCTGTTACTGTCCGATTTTCTGAGATATAAAAATCTCCGGGTAACCGGATAGTTTGCCCATACATATACTCAGCCGGACTTACTCCATTGTCGCTCCTGGTGACTGTACGTAAACCTAACAACACCGTAGGCAGCTCGTCATACCATGACGTATTGTCTGACAAACGGGCTGTAATTGCACACTTCATTACTCTGTGTATTCTTTCTAAAACTCCGTTTGACTGCGGCCTGTACGGAGTTGTCCTATTTCTCTTAATACCTAAGGTTTTAAGCAATTGGGTAAATAAATTACTCTCAAATTGCCTGCCTTGGTCACTAGTCAACCTCTCGGGGACTCCAAAACGGGATATCCAATTATCATAAAATACCCTTGCAATAACTTCTGCGGTTATTTCGCGTACTGGAATGGCTTCCGGCCACCTTGTAAATCTATCTATCATCGTAACAATGTACCTAAAACCGTCTTTAGTCGTAGGCAACGGCCCTACAATATCAATGTGCACGTGCGATAAGCGCTCAGCTTCTGGGAATTGCTGACATTCTGATATGGTGTGTCTACTTATTTTTGACTTTTGACACTGTATGCATGTTCTTGCCCATTGCCCAATATCGCGGTTCATTCCCGGCCAAAAGAATCGTTTTGCAATCATTTTGCGTGTTGTTCTAATCCCGGGATGACTAATTTCATGAATGGTTTTATAAGCTACTTTCCTAAAGCTCTCAGGTACATAGGGTCTGCACGTACTACCAGAATTCTCACAATAAATCATTTTATCGCTACTTGGAATGAGAAATTTCTTTAGAGAAATGTTGTCATTCCTTTCGCTTAGCAACTGCTTTAATTCCGAATCTAATTCTTGTGCCAAAGCTAGTTCCGAGTAATCTATGCTCGTCGGGCATTGTATCGTCTCAATTCGCGATAACGCATCCGCTACCTTGTTGCTATCGGCCTTGACATACCTAATATTCGTTGAGAACTCACTTATAAACAATAGCTGCCTTGTTCGTCTCGGCGTTTCGCTGTTACTCTCAACTTTACTAAAAGCATAACCGAGGAACCAGGAAGCTGCGCGAACCATAAACGAGGCATGTCTGTCCAAAATTCGGGTATTTTTGTAGACAGCGTAATTGCAGCGAGTTCCACCGCTCTTTCATTTTTCTGCTCCGATTTCGTTTCGTAATCAGCATAGCCTGCAGCTTCCATTGTGTATGGCTGTCTGCACGGCCTCGAGAAATACGAATTGAAAAAAAATGAACAAAATGCAAAAAAAATGAACTCTTCAACGCGTGACCTTCAACGCGACACCGGAAAAAAACACGAACGCGACCCGACACTTTACCGCGCTCGACCAACACACCCGAGACCCACACGCACTTCAATGTCCTTTGAAGGGGTCACCACTTTAAGGACCTTTCAGGAACGGTAAGGATGACTTAGTTCACCAGAGTTCGTTGACGAAAGTCCTTACTTGTGAGGGTCGGATGCGTTGGGAGTTACTGGCGAATATTAAAAGCGGTGATTAATTGAACAAGTGTTTTATTCGAATTAACCCCGGAACTGAACCTCGCGTGTCGAGTAGTGCGCAGTAACTGGCTCGACTCAGTCATACATCGCGCTTGCATACAAAACTGCTTACTTGCAATCTATATATATATCTCAACTTAACCTAATTGACACGCACTGACGTCGACGTGTCGCGGGGCGGGGTGTCCCGTGTCGGCAGACGTCCTCTGAAGCGCCGATACTTCACCCCTCTCGGCCAGAAGTCAGCAGCCATGATGGTGGTGATGCGGTCTGTAGTAGGAAGGTTTAATGTAATAGACCTTAATTTTACAATAAGGAGCTTTTGTCATAGTATTTTCGCATTGCTAGTTTAGAAAGCCTAAACTTAATAAGCAAATCATTAAAATTTACTGGTTAGGCGAAAATGGTACTCAGCATTTCAAAAAATCCCTTTAACGATACTCATCATGAAATTTTGTGATTACGGCGCGGCGGCCATATTGGATTGCAAAATTAACCTGAAATTCGTACTCAGCATTCCAAAAAACCTCTTATACGATATCCAACATGAAATTTTACAACAGTGGCAAGGCGGCCATTTTGTATTGCAAAATTAACCCAAAATTCGTACTCAGCATACCAAAAAACCCCTTATACGATATCCAACATGAAATTTTACAACAGTGGCAAGGCGGCCATTTTGGATTGCAAAATAACCCAAAATTCGTACTCAGCATACCAAAAAACCCCTTATACGATATCCAACATGAAATTTTACAACAGTGGCAAGGCGGCCATTTTGGATTGCAAATTAACCCAAAATTCGTACTCAGCATACCAAAACACCCCTTAAACGGTATCCAATATGAAATTTTATAACGGTGGTGTGGCGGCCATCTTGGATTGCAAAATTAACCCGAAATTCGTACTCAGCATACCAAAAAGCCTCAGAAAAATATCCAACATGACATTATATCTGCTAAGTCACTAGGTCACGTGGATCATTTGTTCAAAGTTAGAAATAAAACAAAAATGACAAAGTCAATCGGATTGAATACTTTAAACGTTTTAGATAGGGGCCGTCGGGTTACACCGGCTCACGGCTTCTACCTATCCAAAAAAAAAAATTGCGTGTACTTAGTGTACACACGTAAGAAGTGAAACTTCTTCATAAACTTAATTTTCACCTCACCTTAAATTAAGTCAAAAAGTACAAAAGTACAAAAGTCCAAAAGTCCAAAAGTCCAAAAGTCTAAAAGTCCAAAAGTCCAAAGTCCAAAGTCCAAAAGTCCAAAAGGCCAAAAGTCCAAAAGTCCCAAAGTCCCAAAGTCCCAAGGTCTCAAGGTCCCAAAGTCCCAAAGTCCCAAAGTCCCAAAGTCCCAAAGTCCTCCCAAAGGCCAAAAGTCCAAAAGTCCCAAAGTCCCAAAGTCCCAAAGTCCCAAAGTCTCAAAGTCCCAAAGTCCCAAAGTCCCAAAGTCCCAAAGTCCCAAAGTCCCAAAGTCCCAAAGTCTAAAAGTCTAAAAGTCTAAAAGTCCAAAAAGTCCAAAAGTCCAAAAGTCCAAAAGTCCAAAAGTCCAAAAGTCCAAAAGTCCAAAAGTCCAAAAGTCCAAAAGTCCAAAAGTCCAAAAGTCCAAAAGTCCAAAAGTCCAAAAGTCCAAAAGTCCAAAAGTCCAAAAGTCCAAAAGTCCCAAAGTTCCAAAGTTCCAAAGTCCCAAAGACCCAAAGTACCAAGGTCCCATCTAAAAGTCCAAAAGTCCCAAAGGCCAAAAGTCCAAAAGTCCAAAAGTCCAAAAGCCCCAAAGTCCCAAAGACCCAAAGTACCAAGGTCCCATCCAAAAGTCCAAAAGTCCAAAAGTCCAATAGTCCAAAAGTCCCAAAGTCCCAAAGTCCCAAAGTTCCAAAGTCCCAAAGTACCAAGGTCCCATCCAAAAGTCCTAAAGTCCAAAAGTCCAAAAGTCCAAAAGTCCAAAAGTCCAAAAGTGCCAAAGACCCAAAGTACCAAGGTCCCATCCAAAAGTCCAAAAGTCCAAAAGTCCAAAAGTTCAAAAGTTCAAAAGTTCAAAAGTTCAAAAGTCCCAAAGTCTCAAAGTCTCAAAGTTCCAAAGTCCCAAAGACCCAAAGTACCAATGTCCCATCCAAAAGTCCAAAAGCCCAAAAGTCCAAAAGTCCAAAAACCCTTAAATGACATGCTATCCCTGGATAAAGTACTCTTAATTCGAATCCACCGTGGTGGGGAACAGAACAAAGATGGCGCGTAACCAAAAATCGTGACGTGACGTGACGTGACGCAAATTTTTTTCCAACGCCGATAAAGAAGTTTCACTTCAAAAAACGATCACTGTAGTAAGCAACATTTACTGTGGCTGGTTATGGATGGTGACCATCACATGACCACTTCGTGACATTTATGTGCGAGCGTTTCCGTGCTTCGGAAGCCACGTTAAGCTGTAGGTCCCGGTTGCCAGGAAAATGGCAGTCGTTAAGTCAAGTTGAAGGACTTTGTGGGCGGCTTAAAAATTTCAACAGTAGGCAGTCATAACCTGCGCCTGTCCTGTGCCTTCACCACCTATTACGTGGGACAATTTCTAAAAAAAGGTGAAATGTGGGCATATAATATGCCCCCTCTGCCTACCCCTTCAGAGATAAAAGGCGCGATCATAAGATGATGTTTAAGAAAGCTCTATCTCCTTTTTACCAATCGACACACTATTGAATTTTCCCTCAAACGAACTTAAAAATTACAAAACATGTTTTTAAACAAGGAACACCTATTCATGTAATTCGCCGCTATAAGAATGACATTGTCCTCATGTTTTTAAACACAAGACCGGTAGTACTAATAACGGTCTGCATTTCATAGTAGTGCATCATCAATTTAATAGCTATTTTTGTTCGCAGGCGGAATTGGACCATTCTATACTACACAGCTTCATACAACTGCGGGCTGACTACAAGTCTCAGAAGCTATCTAGCTTTCTTAAAGGACTGTCGTAAACTAAGGAAAACTATACGCAATACATATCTTGAAGATACTGCCGCTTTATGTAATCAGTAAGAGAAATATTTTAATACATTTATTGTAGTAGAGTCATGAATTTTAGTTTGGGATCTACATAATTCGGAAGTGCTCGTGGCGTCGCGGAATCAGTGTTCTGTGAACGATCACTGCAGTAAGCAACTTTTTCTATGTCCGGTCCATTGGATGGGTGACCACTACGTGACTACTTTGCGACATTTATTTGCAAGCGTTTTCCTACTTTGGAAGGCACGTTAAATCATTGGTCCCGGTAGTCAGTAATGGACTGCGGTGACGATCGCCCATCAATAACTTGCTAACGTATGAAAGTCAAAGACTTCTATATAAACTAAGGTAGACACGCCGTACTCTAACAAATGAGATTTCAAAAGCAATCCTCAAACACACACATTGCTAAGACTACACTCACTTATAAATAATATTTACGTAATTGTCACCACAATAGCAATATACGAAAAGAACAAGAGTAAAAGAGAAGGCGTATGGACTCCGATTGCAAGCCGAGTCCTCTCGAAGTTTTGACTCACTACAGTGCGAGCAACGCTGCTAATTAGCTCAGTTTATAGGTTTCAAAAATCGGTGCGTAGGGCATGTCTACCTCAGTTTATATAGAAGTCTTTAATGAAAGTAGCTTCGAGAGTGCGTGCTTTCTTTGCACGCGTGTGTTCATCGACGTGTATATACACATGAGACTTGTCAAGTCGCATTGACCGTCTCCGGAGCCCATAACACGACAGTCGTCATGCCAAGTGGAAGGCCTTATGGACGGCTTGGAAAATTTCACCTGTGAATCGTAACAGCGCGTGTGAAGCGCCTCTGGTGGTGCAAAAGACTATAGTAACCAACCATCAGGTGGGCCGTAAGCTTGTCTACCACCTTAGTAGTATAAAAAAATTGCGTGTACTTAGTGTACACACGTAAGAAGTGAAACTTTTTCATAAACTTAATTTTCACCTCACCTTAAATTAAGTCAAAAAGTACAAAAGTACAAAAGTCCAAAAGTCCCAAAGTCCCAAAGTCCCAAAGTCCCAAAGTCCCAAAGTCCCAAAGTCCCAAAGTCCCAAAGTCCCAAAGTCCCAAAGTCCCAAAGTCCCAAAGTCCCAAAGTCCCAAAGTCCCAAAGTCCCAAAGTCCCAAAGTCCCAAAGTCCCAAAGTCCCAAAGTCCCAAAGTCCCAAAGTCCCAAAGTCCCAAAGTCCCAAAGTCCCAAAGTCCCAAAGTCTAAAAGTCTAAAAGTCCAAAACTCCAAAAGTCCAAAAGTCCCAAAGACCCAAAATACCAAGGTCCCATCCAAAAGTCCAAAAGCCCAAAAGTCCAAAAGTCCCAAAGTCCCAAAGTTCCAAAGTCCCAAAGACCCAAAGTACCAAGATCCCATCCAAAAGTCCAAAAGTCCCAAAGTCCCAAAGGCCAAAAGTCCAAAAGTCCCAAAGTCCCAAAGTCTAAAAGTCTAAAAGTCCAAAAGTCCAAAAGTCCAAAAGTCCAAAAGTCCAAAAGTCCAAAAGCCCAAAAGTCCAAAAGTCCCAAAGTCCCAAAGTTCCAAAGTCCCAAAGACCCAAAGTACCAAGATCCTATCCAAAAGTCCAAAAGTCCCAAAGTCCCAAAGGCCAAAAATCCAAAAGTCCCAAAGTCCCAAAGTCCCAAAGTCCAAAAGTCCAAAAGTCCAAAAGTCCAAAAGTCCAAAAGTCCCAAAGACCCAAACTACCAAGGTCCCATCCAAAAGTCCAAAAGTCCAAAAGTTCAAAAGTTCATAAGTTCATAAGTTCAAAAGTCCCAAAGTCTCAAAGTCCAAAAGTCCCAAAGTCCCAAAGTCTAAAAGTCTAAAAGTCCAAAAGTCCAAAAGTCCAAAAGTCCAAAAGTCCAAAAGCCCAAAAGTCCAAAAGTCCCAAAGTCCCAAAGTCCCAAAGTTCCAAAGTCCCAAAGACCCAAAGTACCAAGATCCTATCCAAAAGTCCAAAAGTCCCAAAGTCCCAAAGGCCAAAAGTCCAAAAGTCCCAAAGTCCCAAAGTCCCAAAGTCCAAAAGTCCAAAAGTCCCAAAGACCCAAAGTACCAAGGTCCCATCCAAAAGTCCAAAAGTCCAAAAGTCCAAAAGTTCAAAAGTTCAAAAGTTCAAAAGTCCCAAAGTCTCAAAGTTCTAAAGTCCCAAAGACCCAAAGTACCAATGTCCCATCCAAAAGTCCAAAAGTCCAAAAGCCCAAAAGTCCAAAAGTCCAAAAGTCCAAATGTCCAAAAACCCTTAAATGACATGCTATCCCTGGATAAAGTACTCTTAATTCGAATCCACCGTGGTGGGGAACAGAACAAAGATGGCGCGTAACCAAAAATCGTGACGTGACGTGACGTGACGCAAATTTTTTTCCAACGCCGATAAAGACGTTTCACTTCAAAAAAATCCCAATAACATTTGACATCTTAGGTCGTATGTCGACCTATTTTAAAATCCGGACCAGCCGCAACAAAAAAGCGCAATGATGTTACAAGTTGTATCAAAACATTACACATTGTATCATTACCAGGTGCGCAAAGCGCATTAATGTTACAAGTTGTATCAAAACATTACACACTAGCGGACGCCCGCGGTTTCACCCGCGTAGTTCCCGTTTCCGTGGGAATAGGTACGGGAATAAAATATGCCTATGCCTATGTTTACCGCAAAGAGCGTAGCTTCCCAACAGTGAAAGAATTTTTCAAAGTAGTTCCGGAGCCTATTCGATGCAAACAAACAAACAAACAATCAAATCTTTCCTCTTTATAATATTAGTAAAGATTGTATCATTACAAGGCGCGCATTGTAATGCTTCGTTCTCCTCCTTCACTTGATGGTGAATTTCACCGTAGCTCAAGATTCCGGTCCGATGCAAACTACTAGCGAATAGGGCCAAAAGGCAAGTGTGCGAGCCACACTTGACGGCACCTTCAATGGGCGTCAAGTATCGTCAATTCATCCTTCAAGTGAGATCTCAATCACGTAAAGGCATGACAATAATAATTGATCGTCTCGGGGGCCTCTTAGTTAAATTCTGCCAATTGTGAGGCGAGTATTTACCTACCTTGAGTGGTGCTGACGGGAAGGCAAATGTTGAAATTTTGGTAACGAACACAACACTACTTTTCATCATCACTATTTTGGATAACCAGCTTAGCTTTGCTGCGTATGCTATGACTGCTGTGAGACTAGGTAATCCCATCCGGCAACAAAATTTTAATACAGGTATTTGCGGGACTGAGAGGTCTATGTCCTGCGGGATCCTGGTATTTGCGGAATCCCGCATATTTCTGAAAGTCATTGAGAAAAGACACATGTACCGTGGCTACTGAAGACTTTTATAATTTAGTTTAGTTACTGTCATAGCTTGGTGTCCACTGGAAAACCACTTTCGAGGAATACAGCAAATTTAAAAATGATTTAAAAAAATCCGGCCATTCGTGCCATTCCTTGTGATTTAAGCCCGAATAAGGAACGATTTATAGATATTATTAACAGTAGCTGTCCAATTTATTTATACTCGAAAATAAATAATAATAAATAAATAATACTGTACTTTAAAAGCTGTCAGCTCAGTCAGGAGCTTACGGCTTATCCAAAGGGCAACGTGGATAATCGCAACTGGTTAAAGGCGTTCACATCAACTTTTGGCAATTCTCACTACCAGTGCTACATACCCTGAAGAAAAACTGGCTCGGCTCATAAGGCCCAAAATATGCTCAAGTCGTGGTGCTCCAGTCGTGGGTCGGATACGGCGGCTGGGTCTTCAGGTCGCACTCCACAAATCCGAGACTCTGTGCTTCCACGGACCTCGGATAGGGGCACCTGCGAGATCCAGCCTACAGCCTAGGGGGCGTCAGCATCAGCATCGAGCCCTCGATGAAGTATGAAGTATCTCGGGCTCGTACTCGATGGCCGATGGAACTTCGGATACCATTTCCGAACTTTGGTCCCAAAACGAGGGGGCCAACATCAGGGGATCCAGCGCTCCCTACCGGAGACTATACATGGGGATCGTGCGAAGTATGGCCTTATACGGGGCCCCTGTATGGGCGGAGACCCTGACGGCCAGCAATGTGGCTAGTGTTGAAAGTTTAGTGTATGGGAAGCTTTAAGCATTTTTAAAAACAAACTTTACATGGTCTATGATAGATTATGGTAACACTATTTCCTTCTCTTTGGTTTTTTTTGTCTCTCGTGTCGTGTGCTAGCTAAAATTGTAATTTTGGTTAACTTGAAATATATTCTGAAGAATATAAAGCTTCTAAGTTAATCTTGAACATTTGTTTTAATTCTCGCCCCTGCTGCCAGCACCACACAATCTCCACTGCAAATCACGTTAATAATGTATTAGCTAGACTGCTAAGCCCGCAGAGGGCGGTGACCGTCAGGGTGATTAGGGGATACCGCACGATGTCAGGTGAGGCGGCATGACTCCTAGCCGGGACCCCTCCATGGGAGCCGGAAACGAGAGCCCTTGCGTCACTGATTAAATGGCGCAAGAAGGCGCTGGAGCGGGGTCAAAGGCCTGCGTCTCGAGAAATCGAGGCCCAGCGGTCCCAGTACCACCAGGAAACCGTGGAGACATGGAAGGTGCGACTTAAGCAACCAAAGGGGGGATTCACTACAATCGCGGCGATCAGCCCGGTCATGCGGGGCGCTATGCCACTGGTAGGTAGGTATATGATACGAGGTCTTTGTAGTATGGATATGATAGAATAACAATATTGTAGGTATGTACATATATAAGTCTTGAAAAAAAATAACAAAAAAATATGTAACTCTTTAAACTATATGAAGCATGAAAGTAAAATTGATCCAGTGGAAATAAGAAGTTTGCGAAGTATAGCTGAAGTGACATTGATGGATAAAGTTAGGAATAGTGTGATAAGGGGACATTGCGGTATTACAGAAGATGTAGTGACTAAGATAGAGAAAGCGATGCTCAGATGGTTTGGACATGTGGAGAGAATGGATGAAAATAGACCGACGAAATAGATTTATCAGGCGAGGATGAATGGGCAAACTGCTAGGGGTCGACCTGGGCGTACCTACTCATGTCGATCAAATCGATAATATTTCGAGGAAAGACCTGGTCCACAGCATGTATGAAGACACTTCTTATGAAAGTTGAAACAGCGAAAGTTGTTTGCAAGGATCGTAGCAAGTGGAAGGTCATAGTCTCTGCCTACCGCATTGCGAGATGTTATAATTATGTTATTTATGTATGTACCTATACTGTTACGTCACTGCTATTAAGCATTCTTAGATTTCGACTTAAAAATTACTTGACTCGAGAAGTAGACAATAAAGACTAACTTTTTACTTTGTGTCCAAACTGGACATCGCGAGAAGTCTGAAAACTACATTTTTTAAATTAAATCGTAAAAAAAGATATTTTGTTAAAGTCATCATCTTTAGAGAACAGTTTATGGTGAGCTCACTGTTATAGCCTGTGCTGGGGGTGAACGGTGCTGGGGCTGATCGCTTAGGGCCCCCCTTCGGTTTACATGTACCTAAAGAGATTGAAACCAGAATTAAATGCATATAGTGGGGGAAATCTCCTGGACATGATCACCTCAGCATCGAGCATCTTCAAAATGCAGGTCCTCACTTGCCGAGGGTACCTATTAACTATGTTTTTTTTTAATTTGTGCTGTGGACACTCATACATACCTCAAGAGATGTTGGATTCTTAAGTTGTACCTATAGTAAAGAACCAAACAGGAGACATAGCTATGGAAGGGAACTATGGACCGATCTCATTGGCAACCGTGATGGCCAAGGTATTTGACAGTGTGATTGATGCGCATCTCAGTGAATACTTGAAACTACACGACACTCAGTTTGGTTTTCGTGCTGGGTTGTCCACTGAGAATGCAATACTTGCATTAAATCACACTGTCAAATATTATACAGATAGAAAAACACCAGTATATGCTTGTTTCCTGGACCTTTCCAGGGCCTTTGACCTCGTTTCTTAGTGTCCTGTGGGGGGAGCTTAGGGCAGCTTGAGTGCCTGATGCGTTGGTGTCAATGTTAGAGTTTTGGGATGACAAGCAGAGAAACTATGTAAGGTGGGCCAATGCATTGTCTGACCCATATAAACTTGAATGTGGTGTCAGGCTGGGCGGTTTGACCTCTCCGAGGCTGTTTAATATTTATATCTATTAAAAGTCTTAACACACGTTCCGATTTGGTTGGATCCAACCACCCGTCACCAACCAAATCGGAAAGTGTGTAAGGCGGTCGGCCCGACATAATTATTATTAATATCGGTCGGACGTGGTTGGATCGCCGACGCATTCGACAAGCCAACCATCCAACCAAATCGGTACGTCTGGAGCGTTCCCTTCCATCCGACCTAATGCAGCTCAGTCGCATTCGCGACACAGCCGATGAAGGATGACAAAATTAACGATGCGGAGAATGCGATAACAGAACGCGAAATAATAGTGAACCTTTTAGACTTATATTATATAAATACTTTCCTTGTCTGTAACCCACAAGGATTATTGTAATAAAACATACATATACATAATCACGCCTTTATCTTCGAAGGGGTAGGCAGAGGCATAGTTTACTGACGTACTGATATATTGTAGTAAATAAGAAATTAAGCATAGGTTATTAAATTATACTTTAATAATTATGCTTCCTTTAATAAAATTTTCCCCATTCTTTTCTATTCTTTCTTTTTTATTTTTGGGGCACTAATGTAGCTGCCACAACTATAGCGATAGCCGTTATAGTTGTGGCGCTTGCTTTGAAAGAGCGGGTGGCATGACGTCCGGCGTCCGTATACACTACGACAGAGCATAGATAACTGATGGTTGGATGTCCGACCGTCGTCGGAACGTCTGTAGCAATGTTGGATTGGTTGGTGGAGGAGAATAAAAGATTTTTATTTTATTTATTTATTATTATAAAGTCGTAAGTAAAAAAATTCGTAACGTGATTCTTGAATTATTCAAGTTAAATCACCTCCTTTGTACGGAATTCTCGGTGGGCGACTACGACTTGCACTTGCCTGGCTTCTTTTTATTTTTTCTTTCCCATATTGTGCTAAGGTCAGAGACATTGCTGCCTAGACAATGGTAATTTAGTTTTCTTTACATATGGCAACCCCTTACTTTCCGTCATCTGTCAGTGTCACAAAAACTGACGTGGACATTTGTAAACAAGTTGTCATACGAAACCTGCGCGGGCGCTGCGAAAATACGAATTTTTACAACTGAAGTTCTATTTGTTCGATGTGTTTTGAAAATTAATCAAGTAAAAAAATGAGCTTGTCTCACGCCACCGTCCACGTCCTTATAGGATGCGGTTCCAGTGCTTTTCTTATGGAAATATTGATGGCAAGGAATCCTAGCAGTGCTAACTTAGTAACATTCCTTCAGTTTTTCTTTATCTCGTTATATGGCTTTGTAGTCACTTCGAAGCTGGGCAGGGTGAGCTCTATTTTGTATTTTAAAGCCTCAACAACAAGTAATTTAGGTACCTAGTGTATGAAATAGTGCATAACCAATTTTTCACAGCAGTCAGCTTCCTAGGTAGGTATATAAAGTATGACTACGTTTGCTCTATTTATTTTTACCACCGAGATGGCAAACACTTCTTTGCATCCTGTTTATGGTAGTTGTAGGTATGGTATTATGGTAGTTGCAGAGCATCAACCTACACTATTATTTTTGAATTAAGTTGAATTTGTGACTTTGGACAACTATATAATATCTAACTTTAAAAGCAGGACTGTTTTGCTTAAATTGAATGCTACAGTTGACCAGTGAACTTATTGGGATACATCTTTGTAGAGCCTATCTCACTAAAATTAAAATTAAGGTTCAGTGCAGTTCATTCTAGTAAACAGTATATCTGAGAATTAATATTTTCCTACATTATCCTTAATGTTCTCTGTACCATATTTTTAGCTCATGAAATACCCATGAAGTATTGGTCATCAACATGCTTATTTCCTTAACATTGAAATTTTAAACACACTTGAAATGTACTCATGTAACCATAATACATTTAATTTTGCTTCATTTCTTTGTTAAGTCTAGTCATTGCATTCAGTTTTCTCTGGAGTCCATCGTCTTTTAAATTTTCAGTATCACTATCTTGTCCAAATGTATTTAAGGGCACATATTAGATAAAAAAATAATTTGCCATCAGAATAAAAAATATTTGTTAATCAATTTAAGAGTAGTAAAATTAGTAAAAGTTCTTGTAGCCCCGCATTCTCAGTGTTCTGTAAATGATCACTAAGTAAGCAACTTTCACTATGGCCAGTCCTTGGATGGGTGACCATCCATGTGACCACTTTGCGACATTTATTTAAGTATTTCTGTGCTTCGCAAGGCATGTTAAGCCGTTGGTCCCGGTTGCCAGTAAAATGGCAGTTGTTAAGCCAAGTTGAAGGCCTTTTTAGGTAGCTTGAAAAATTTGACAACCTGAGCCTGTCCATCTCAACACGGCAATACAGCTCACCACCTATTCTGGGGACAAATTCTAAAAAGGTGAAATGGGGCATATAATGTCTCAGCCTACGTCGGGGATAAAGGCCATCGTTGGGGTAAACCATATGTATGTGTAGAGTAAACTAACTTCTATATTTTCAGGTGAGCCCTAAAATACCTCTGAAGCAGTACATAATACTAGTCAGTTTGTTTTTTGTGACTACAGTAGCAAATAATTATGTCTATTCATTACATGTGCCTTCTACGTTGCATATGATCATAAGGTAATGTTGTTTCCACACACTCAACCATTCAGCTGTTTAACTGTTCTTCACCTTTCCCTGTAAAGAAGAGAGTTGAATTGTTTTACACTTGTTGCTGAAAAATTTAATCATCCCTGCTGAATCTGTCAGTTGTAATATACATAACAAGCACAACATCTACTGTATGCTAGGGACAGGTTACCTACTAAGGTTCTTGACTTCACCAGAATTTAACAATCCAATGCTAGGTGTATAAGTTTGAAGTTTAACTTTAGACCAGAATTGTATTACCACCACCTGAGTATCCATCCATTCCACAGTAGGAGCCTTGCATCAAAAATAAGTAAAGAAAATCAATACAAATTTCAGATCAGCATCTTCACCAGCTAGCATGCTTGTTTACTGCTACGTAAAGCAACAAACACCTAAATTGAACAACGCCATTGGCTCGGTACTGATCAGCATAGGTGTTGCACTGGCCATGTATGGTGGAGCGCCTACTACTGAAGACAACGAAGGAACATTTTTATACTGGTGTATTGGAGTCACCATATTACTGGTTACATTATTTACTGGTGCTTTTACAGGACTGCAGCAAGAGAGGCTTTATTCTAAATATGGGAAGAATCCTGATGAGGTAAGTTTGTTTTTTATTTAGCTATGCTATTTTATATTATCAAAGGAAAAGCCATGGCAACATCTAAAATTGAAGGCCACTCTCATGGTTTGACAGTCCTATAGAGTGCCTCGTCATGCTCCGTTTCAAGAACTCCCGTTTACTTCATCAAGTTTACTAACAGGAGGAGTTTCGGTAAACTTGAGATAGGTACACATAAAGAAATGACATCCGACCTACCCTGTCAGTCAATCACCGCGCGACATTATCAGCGTACTACACGTTGTTACCATCTGTAGCCTATTTCTGTCCAACAGCACAACTTTGAAACTAAAACCAGTGGTTTTCAAAGTATCAAATCCAGATGAACAATGCGCTCCAAAAAAATATCGTAGTAATTTCTCCTAAATTGGTCCTATCTTTTCAGATGCTGTTCTACACACATGCGATACCACTACCTTTATTTATAAGCATATACCCACAGCTGGCAGATGTGTCCTCAGACCTGTCTTGGGACACTTGGGTGTTGATTGCCGTGAATATTGTGACTCAGTTCTATTGTACACATGCAGTACACGAATTGGCAACCAAAGAAACATCTGTGACTGTAACATTTATATTGACTTTGAGGAAATTTGTGTCTCTGTTGATATCATCTGTAGTTTTTAAGAATAATTTGACTGTATATCATGTGATAGGGACTATTTTAGTTGCAATCGGTACTTATGTGTATTTTGACTATTTTAAAGGTAATAAACAAAAGCCGGTTAGTGTCAAATTCAAGGTAAAATAATTTAATTGCACTACAATTATTGTAGTTTCTCCTACGCATAGATCTGTTTAGCGTAAGTATATCTATTTTGTAAGTTGAAAACTTAAAAATCCGAATTGTTAAGTTTGTAAGAGTTGTGAATTCTACTTGTTTGAAAAGTCATTATATTTTTATAAACTTGTTGAAAACATTCCAATATGCTTTATGGACATGGTTGTAAGTACATTTTTAAAATGTTAAATAAAATGAATTTTATATTTAATAAATCTTATATTGATTTAGTCATCTTAGCCTATTTTATTCTTATAGATGTACAACTAATTATGAAACTAATGTTGTACAACTAATTCATCAGCATTTCCCAAACTATGGGTCAAACCCATTAGTAGGTTGTGAGTGGGCTCTGTAATGTAGAACAAAATATGAACTGAGAATAAAAGAGCCATACAGCTACTCGTCGAAAGGTAGGTATCCAGACAAGAATTTTGGTTAGATATGTTTTTCAGAGCCAATCAACTTTGGGAAAGACTGATCTACATAATAAATATTCTTCCAAATGAAGGAAGTATTAGGGTATCTATTTATACTAGGTAGGATAGGAAGCTGCTTATACAATTTTAAAATGAGGAATCTACAACTACTATTATTAACATTATTATAAATACACAAACGTTCATTTCACTTGACACATCACTTATTTTAAGAATGTTTGTCCTTTTTCTTATGACTTAAGCGCCGGCGTCCCTCTCAGAACCTGTGAATAGACAGACGTTCTTAGTTTACACTGAAGGATGTAATAAACACTGAGGGCTACATACAATGCCTAACACTACACTATGCAGAGCTTGTGTCATAAGAACTATATAATTGTGGTGTTGCAAACAACTATAGAACTTATGGTTCAATCCTGGAGCCGGCCTGCGGCCGTTTCAGAAATTCTGCCTTGTATGATAATATTTTTACAAACTATCACACTTAACATTACTAGGATTATTGCCAATCTATAATTTCACATTACAAAGGCTAAAATCAATACTTATAATAGTATTTCTAACTACAGCATGTGACCTGTTTAAATCCCAAAATGAAGTCCTCATTCAAACAATAACTTCCCCCAACTGGACTACAATGACCAATTTCTATTAGATGGTTTGCAAAAAAAAAAGCATTTGAAATGGTTAAGGGTACACAAAACTGTACCTACCTGCCTTTGCTGTCAGATCGGCTGCGGCGGTCGCGTGATCGTGAGCGTCGCACGGAGGGAGAACGTCGCCGTACTGATGGGGAGCGCCTAGGAGACCCAGACCGGCCTCGGGAGTACGATCGCCTGCGCGGGCTTCGACTGCGGGATCTATCAATACAATATCGTTATAATACATCCTACAGGCGCTTTATTGCACAACTTGATATCTACCTCACCCGGGCGCCAGACAGATACATATCTTCAAAATTTAAAAAATGTGAGCATACTGAAAACAATAATATACACCATGTGTGTTCAAGTTACTAATGCTGTGTGGCGCCGGCTTCAGTGACAATATATTGATCAAATCTAACATTTTACTGTATTTAGATTGCAACTTCATCGCTTTGTCGATGATTTGTACGTGTTGTATTATTTTGCAATCAATTTCATTTATGGGGACCAAAACTTAAATAGTTGTAATTTACATGAAAGCCCTAACTACCTACACCAAAAACGCCAACTTATCTACTAAGTTAAGACAAGATTCTAAGAAAAGGATTCAAATAGTACCGAGACATGGTGAGCCTGTGGAGGTTGACCGTTGTAGGGCTGCTGTGAGGCCGAAGGGATATTATCGAGGCGGAGACGAATTTCAATGATGTCTTCCGGCAGTTGGTGACTTTAATTGAAAGTTTCAAGAAATATTGCAGTAACACAGGGCAGTTGTTCGCCTTTAAGTTGAATTTCAAGCTTGGTGCCCGGTGATGATGGTGTGTGCAGTCGTTTGAAGCATTAGGAGTTGTTATGGTATTCAGGATGTTTTGTAGGTCCTATACTGTGTGGTTTTTTCTATAACGCATTTATTTCAGATCCAGGTTCAGGTTACGATGGGAGCTAGGTGATAGCAGTCAGGAGATAAGTTATAGGGACGCAGATGTTGGAGACTTCGGCAGCACGCAGAAGTTTGGAGAGTCGATCGCAGAAGTTGAGCGGGATGTTGTAGCTAGCAGCGATCGTGGATATCATATTGGTTAAGCCGTAGTTGTGGTGAAGACATGTGGTGAGGTCGTTGGTGTGTTGGTGGTTTGTTGATAGAATGGACCTGTAAACGTTCCAACACCCACCACTTTTAATATCGCCATTATCTTACATAACTAGTACTTTTTAATTTGATAAGAAAATTAAACATTCAAAACTGAAAAATGTAGATCATTTTTATTTTTGACTGTAGAGCAGTCTGGCCTGTTAATTTTGAAGGCACAGAAGCATAGTTACAGTCTTACTTCGGTAATGTGTGTATATTAATCTCCCACCCAAAAATAATATAGGAAAATATATCTAAAAACCCAATAAAAAAAAAGAACAAATAAAAACCATATGTACCTGGAGTAACGCCTTTCTCTTCGAGTGCGACCATTAGACATCTCAACACGGATGCGGGTGCCACAGCAACGGCTGAAAGTAACAAGGTAAAATTAAGTTTGTGAATAAATATACCATTATAGAGGAATATAGCTTCATTGATAATAAAAATGTTCCCCATCTCAAGACAAGTGTTGTTTATAATAAAACAGCACATTTCAGTCTCAAAATGGAGGTATTGTGCTGTTGCACACTTATGACTCAAGCGTTTCACATTAAGGATGAAACGGATCTAAGGAGCGTGCATTTCAAAGTGATTTCTCCATTTAAAAACTTGATATAATATGAAAAACCAAATGGATTGACACACTATCCAAGGTGATGTAACAATTTACGCAAGTTTCTGGGCTTAGGTATTGCAACTGAACATAGGGAGCTAGTGTAGGTGATGGAACATACAATGTTCATAGCTACTAGCTCGGCTTAACTTTAGATTAGCTGCCATCGAGTTTGAGGTTCATATTTTTTTTACACAAAGCTAATATTATTAGAAGCCTCCACGCGAAGTTTTAACTTGCGGAGATTAATGGTTAACGAGAAAAAAAATAATGAAAATCGTAAAAAAACACCAATAATTTGTCACTTTTCACCACAGAACACAAAGACTCCCAATGTTTTTGACATTCGGCTCGTCCAATACGTTTTGTTTTACGTAACATTAACGCACAACAATGTTTTACTTCATTTAAAAATTTAATTAATAATTATATTTAGTTATTAAGTTAAATTTTATGCATATTTTATTATATTACGTATATTTATATAAATGAACGCTATTAAATATTATAATAATTTAATGACGGTTGCCGATATGTGAAAATAAACGTAAAACGTCGCACAGTGATCAATTATTGAATTTTAGCTGGACGGAATTCATTATTCTCAAAATGAAGGTAGTTCGAAAAAATTGTCGCTACGTGCTTAGGAGTATTGTGTACACTTCGTACTACAATATTATTTTGATATGTTTGTTTGTGTCATCAGAAATTAACGCTCAAAGATATCAATTCCGCGAATTGCATTGATAATTGCCGTTTACATAAGATTTATCTAGTGAAGTTATTTATATTTTGTAGTGTAAGTTGTATACTGTGGCATTGAAAAAAAATGGTGTATATTCTTAAAGGTATTTATGATTTATTCCTGTTGTTAGTTTATGCTTCATAGTTCTTATTGTTCAGAAAAAAAATTAATAATTCACATAGAAAATTTTACCCTATTTTTTGAGCTTCTGAGAAACATATCTTTAAAGAAACATAAAGAAACATTACATATTTAAGTTATTTAGGAGTATTAAGCCCTCAGCTATTATATTCAATGAGACTTTTTTGCTCATTTTTGCACTTCTTGAACAAAGTTTATGATTTTTTAGGTAACGGTACTACAATAAAAAATCAAGATTTGTTCAATGTGCTTAAGCAACATCCTCCAATGAAACCTACAACTAAGCAATCAAAAGACATGCTACTTAGCTTTGTATTAGATACCATTGGAGTGCCAAATTTGGACGTTACAGAGAGAAACAACTTGCGTAATACCATTCATAGCTTTTGTACTTCAACCGCTAGAAATTGGATAGCAACTAGCCTGGACGTCACTAAATTTGAGAAAAAGTACCATAATTGGCTTAATAAATGCATTATTATCTCCGGGACACAAACAAGTGAACCTTCTACATCACAGAATACGCGTAAAGGGCGGCCAAAACAGCTCTTTTCAAATGTTTGTGATAGAACAAAGCGACGAAGGTTAAATGAAGAAGTAAATGCTAAAACTGCGGAAGAATTATGTTTAGCCGCGGAAATGAAATTATATAAGATTGGAAAACGTAGTGTTTCTGATATTTCAGCAGAAGTTCCCGTCCAAGATTTGGTGGACCATACTGTTTCCCGTTTAGTGGAAAACCAGGATGTTGTGTTAATGTCTTTTACCGACCAGTCTATCATAGAAACAAACATGTTTTATAAATGGGGTGCCGATGGAAGTGGGAGTCAAAAGAATTATAAGCAGGGATTTGAAAACGAAGATTCAAATGATTCAAATATTTTTATATCTTCATTAGTTCCCTTACGTTTGCAGTGTAAACAGGACAACAAAGAAACTGTTATTTGGCAAAATCCTCGAACCAATTCTACTAGGTTTTGTAGACCAATTAGGTTACAATTCATAAAAGAGACTGAAAACACAATTAAATCAGAATTTAATCATATAGATGCTCAAATCGCAAATTTAATGCCTACAACAGTTTCTTGTGGGGATCGCACTTTACGAGTAAATCATTGTTTGTTGAAAACAATGGTTGATGGTAAGATATGTAATGTCTTATCATCAACTAAGTCAACCCAAAAATGCTATATTTGTAAAGCCACCTCGGGGCAGTTCAATAAAATGATAGATACAGAGCCTTTGGCTTACGATCCTAACACATTGGAATTTGGAATTTCATCTCTGCATGCATATATACGTTTTTTTGAATGCCTCTTGCATATTTCTTATAAATTACCCATTAAAGCATGGCAGGTCCGTGGCAAAGAAAATAAAAAAGTTGTTGCCGATAGAAAAAAAACTATTCAAGAAGAATTTAGAAAGCATTTCGGCTTACTAGTCGATGTTCCCAAACAGGGGTTTGGTAATACAAACGATGGAAACACGGCTCGTAGGTTTTTTGAGAGCGCGGATGTAACGCACGCAATTACTGGCATAAATCATGATTTAATAGTAAAATTTGGAGTAATTCTAAAAACATTGAGCTGCCCTTATAAAATTAATAGCTCCGCTTTCAGTGATTATGCAAAAGAAACGGCAAAATTATATGTAAAGGAATATGACTGGTATCCTATGCCACCCACAGTTCATAAGATTTTGCTCCATGGCAAGGATATCATTGAGCATTTTTTATTGCCTATTGGCCAACTAGGTGAAGATGCACAGGAATGTCGACATAAAGAGGTAAAATATTATAGGGAACATAATACCAGAAAAATATCCCGAAAAGCAACAAATGAAGACTTATTTAAAATTTTACTAGTGTCATCCGATCCCCAAATCTCAAGTCTTCACTCAGTAGCTTTCAGAAAAAAAGGTGCTCTTTCCTGCGATGTTATAGCGTTACTAGACGAACCTTGTATAGTTGACGAAGAAAATCAAGAATGAATATGTCTATATTTTATCTAATAATTTATTTTGTGATTTAAAATACGTAATAATGCATGATAAATAACAAATTCAGCCTAATAAATTAATTTTATATTGAAAATAATACATTTCTGGCTTCCAATATTTTCGTACCCCTAAAAGTTGAAAATTGATCACTGTGCGTCGTACGCATTCTATGGGTTGGTCAAGGTCAACCCTTTCAAATGACACCCTATTTGTGAATTTGTGTCTTGTATAGGAGACGCGTAGTTTTTTTTTTCAACCCCAGGTCGGCATTTGAATTACGCATCCCTAAGGTTACGTCCGCACAGGCAGGCGGCTTGCTTGGTGCCTAGCGCCTAGCGAGTCACCTAGCGAGTCGCTTAGTAAAACGGACATACTTGAATGTTCGCGACCGGCCGCACTGCGCGCTTGGCGCCTAGCGAGTAGCTTAGCGTGTATCCAAGTAAACAAACATGTTGGTTTTTTGTCGCCAGGCGCGAGGCATTTTGAAGAAAAAAATATACGAAATATTAATCGCATCCATACATACAAATAAATTCAATTGGAGTGTCTGTTTGTAATATTAAAATAACCGCTTTCTACTGCATGCATATGAATGTATTACGGTACACATACCAAAATATATACTTTTAAAATTTTTGTCTGTCTGTTTGTTCTGGCCACCGGCTAATCTCTGGAACGGCTGGACCGATTTGGACGGGACTTTCACTGGCAGATAGCTTATGTAATAAGTAGTAACTTAGGCTACTTTTATTTTAGAAAAAATATTTTATTTTAGAAAAAAAAAACTAAATAAACTAAATTTTTTCATTACATTCTACGCGGACGAAGTCGCGGACACAGCTAGTCATAAATAGATGAGTATCCGAATAAGTTAATTTTCCTTTCACTTTACAGAGAAGTAGATCAAATGTGTCTCTGGCCATACGCAAATCTTCGTAATTTTTTAGTGAAAATTATGAAATTGCTTATATAGAACAAAAAAATCCCCATGACTTGACCGTGTCTTATTTATGTCATGAAGCCAATATGAGCGCTCGTGGCCCCGCGGACTCAGTGTTGTGTAAACGATCACTGTAGTAAGCAACATTTACTGTGGCCGTTCATGGATGGGTGACCGTCTCGTAACCACTGTGTGACATTTATTTTCCGTGCTTCGAAAAGTCCTTGATCCCGGTTGCCAGTAAAATAGCAGTCGAGGCAGTACCTAAGCCAAGTTGAGGGCCTTTTTAGGCGGCTTGAAAATTTTTAACAGCTGGCACTGCTGGCAGTCCTTGCCTGCGCCTGTCCATATAAACATGGCAATACGGCTCACCACCTATTACGTGGAACAAAATCTCAAAGGTGAAATGTGGGCATCTAAAATGCCTCTGTCTACCCCTTCGTGGATAAAAGGCGTGATCATATGTATGAACCCAATATAGAGCAGTATATAGCTATTTTTGAAAGTGAAATCTCTTCAACGTGCCGACAAGCAAGTGACCAAGGCACCTAGCGACCCCCTACGCAAACCACCTTTCAGTGCGGCCACCGTGTATCCTAGCAAGTAGCCAGGATGCAAGCCACCAGGCTCTAGGCGCCAAGCAAGCCACCTGCCTGTGCGGACGTAGCCTTATTCAACCATAATTAGTACTTAATGGTTAACACCCCGACTCGGATAGGTTAGGTTAGAAGGCTAAGGCGGGAGCGAAGCGGAGCGGAGCTCCCGCCTTAGCCTTCGTGGTTATTTTTTTTTTGGCTTGTCGACGAGTTCTTATTTGGAGAACGATTACTTATGTCGTCGATTCTATTGAACATAACCTCAAAAAATAAAAATCTAAATTCAAGGTAACTATTGATTTCCTAACTTTGGGGAGGGGTCAGGGGGATTCCCCCTCCCCCTCCATTTTCCATCTTCCAATTTCGACCTTGAAATCGATTTCAAAACAAGAAAATGCGAAAGTTAGGTTAGAATATAAAAAAAATCATAACTCAAAAAGGGGGGGCGTCCGCAACTTTTCCGTCAAGGGGGGGGTTCTACACACCCCCCTCCCCCCTCCAGCCCCCCTCCCACCACTTAAATCGTGGGATAGTAATCCGAAGTCCTACCACTAGCTCTGCCAGGGGATTCAATATTGCACATAGCTGCTAGGCAGGCAGCTTGCCTTATTTTATTTAGCATAAATTATTGACGATTTAGATCTAAATTTAAGTAGATAACAACGTCATGTTCCATCATCTACAGTACAGTGAACAGTAGCTCCGTATCATAATGACCTTTCCTTCGAAACATATGGGTCAATAAAATGGCGAACTTCTCAATCCATGTAGATAAGTTTTAATTACAGCATCTAAATAACACAAGTAAAATTGTTACAAAACTATAACTTACGTGCCATCCAACCCTCGTACAGCATCTTCGGCGTCTCGTGGATCTTCAAACTCAACAAACGCAAACCCTGGGGGATTTCTGGCCACCCACACATTTCTGATATTGCCATATTTTGCAAATATCTTCTCTATTTCATATTTCGACGCATTTGTGCCAAGATTACCTACGTAGACTTTGCAAGAGAGATCCCATTCGCGATAGCGGGACGACATCTGGAACGAAACAGACAACGTGTAATTGGTTACGACGCCATTTTGGAGAGCTTGAAATATCGACCAATTCGTGTTTGCACTTACTTTGATATTCTTGCTCTAAACGCACACAGGTAATTTATGTAGAAAATGTCTACCTACTAAACAAAACCAAACTGCTTTGGAATACAATGTTTGAAGTTAAAATAATTCTCGATTCAGCAGCAGCAGAAAACCACTATCGATCAGTCGACCGCGTCGTAATGAATGAATGAATAAAATGATGTGAATGAACATGAACAATGAACGAATTGAGTGAGATGGAATAAAAGCAATAATGGGGTCCCGACACGGTCAAACTGCACTTGTCCTACACCTAATACGGTCCCGACACGACCAATTGGCAATTGTCATGCCTCGTCAATATCACGTGCACATCAAAAGCGTTCCGGAAAAGGAAAGCTAGAAAAGGGGATGCTATCTCTTTCTACTAATGTGTCCATGCAGACGCTTCAGCTAGCGAGACAATATTTTCTTATTACGTTGAAAGACATAGGTACACAATAATAAAATAAATGATATCTATGGAACTTACAGTTATGTATGTGTTAATTAGGTCTGGCAGAAGACAATTTAAAAATTTGACGAATTGAATGACTTGTAATAATTGACGTGAAATTTTTTAAATTAATGAATAAGATACTAGATCAGTTATTACCTATGTGGAGCCATTCTTACACTACCGGCTCGGTATGATGGCCGTTAAGTAGGTACGAAGAGAATTTGGCAGAGCTTGCTTGCTCTCTCTTTTTTTACAAGGCCTTTTAGTACCACCTAATATCTACTACTTTATCAACTCAACTACTAATGACTAGACCGTTTTACTCGGTCAATATCGTAACTTAGTTGATATGTCAAAAATTATAGCGTGCCGCACGTATAATTACGTATGACGGTTTAGGGGAGAGGGGCCGAACGTTATATTTATCATTATCAAAAAGTCTGAAACCAAACTTATATTTTTGTTTAGATTCTTACGTATCAAATATTACGCAGCCAGGGTTGTAGGATGTCGGCCTATGCTTTTCATACACAAAGGAAAGAGGGGATGGAAACTACGTAAAACCAACTAATCAAATAGGTATATGTATATATTTTTACCGAAGTATCTAACCCCTTTTTGCTTTCGGTAAGAATATTGGTAAAGAGAAATTTCATTCTACCTACACAAAAATCTCACAACAATTCAATTTCCTAGTAATTTAATACTTGTTCATTAGCGCTGGAGGTCCTGGGTTCGATTCCTGGGTCGGTACAAATGTTTGTGTGATCCACAAATGTTTATTTCGGAGTTAGGGTGTTTTCTATGTAAAATATGTATGTATTTAGAATTATATAACTATGTATATCAGTCGTCTAGATTCCATAGCACAAGCTTGTTTTAGCTTAATTTGGGCTACATCCACAAATATTTATTTTATATTTATTTTATTATAAAGCCGGGGCCACATTAAAGAAAACGTCAATGCCCATCAACGCGATAAATATTGCGCTAATTATGGCGTTAATTCTTAACGTCACCATTTGAGTAGTGTGGCCGCTTCAACGTAATAATTCTCGCGTGAATGCCCATTCTTGGCGTTAAAATTGACGTTAAGTGTGACCGAATTAAATTTTACAAAAATACTTAAGCTCCTTAAAAATATACTGAAATGTAATACTGGCACAGAGAAAATACACCGATAAAAATACCGATTATCAAAACGTGTTTATTCTTTAATTACTACCTTATTTTTATAAAAGAACCTAGAATTTACATTTAACATTTTATTTGAAGGATTGAATTCAACGTCCTTCACCTGCAACGTAAAACGCTTCACGCTTCGTAAAAAAAAATTACTGAATGTTATTGGAACAAACCCTACAAAGAAAAAAATCATTGCGATGAGGAATTGGGTTTTTATTTTTTCAGGTCCTTAGCGAGCTCCGGGGGAACCTCCCATCTTGCTCCCCCGAGGAGAGCCGCCGAACGGTTCTCGACGGACAATAATCTTTGGAAATTCTTTGGTTTTCGGCCGAAAGCCAAAGAATTTTCCCGGCTTTCCGGATTCCCGGCTATAGGGAGGAGGAATACCACCAGGTTTAATGGGTAGGAAGGCCCCGTTCCGGGACCGGGAGCCCCACACCCAGCTGTTTTACATGATAATTTTGCAATCCAATATGGCCGCCGCGCCGAAATCACAAAATTTCATGATGGGTATCGTTTAAGGGGGTTTTTGGTATGCTGAGTACGAATTTCAGGTTAATTTGGAGATCCAATATGGCCGCCGCGCCGAAAGCACAAAATTTCATGATGGGTATCGTTTAAGGGGTTTTTTGATATGCTGAGTACGAATTTCGGGTCAATTTAGAGATCCAATATAGCCGCCGCGTCGTTATCACAAAATTTCATGATGGGTATCGTTTAAGGGGTTTTTTGGTAGGCTGAGTACGAATTTCAAGATAATTTTGCAAAATTATCCCTAAATTCGTACTCAGCATATCAAAATTCCATTTATACGAACTGCAACAAATTGAGACCAAACTACGCATAAAGGTTTGAGAAATGAGTAAAGAAAATCGGAGTGGTGCGCAGGAAGTGATTTTTAAAGTTTTCCAGTGATGTTTCGTGGAGTACCAAGCTGGACAATTGTTGTGGGATTTTGAGGATGTTTATGAGCGAACAGCATCTTTGGTGGGTATGTAATCATGTTATTGTTTGTTTTGAATCTGTCTGAAGTTACAAATTTACTGAATTTACGATTTGGAGACAAAAAAAAGGCATTGTTTGCATATTTTTAGGTTAGAATCTTAAACTTACAATCTACATATTCTACATATAATGTAAGTCAGTGATTAGAACAACATAGTTATTTTATAGTACGACCTACATTTTTGATACTCAGTTCAATCTGGTTTTCTACCAATTTTTATTTTGAATTAATTGCTTCATGTCAATAGTTTGTTTCCAATATGTAATTAATTTTCTTTTTTTACTCTTTTCAGGAAAATCAGAGAGTACCTACAGTTAGGCGAATAGTTAACGAAGGTTTTAATAATGAAGAAAAGTTTGAAACTCCTGGTAAACACAGAAAAGGTCGGCAAAGAAAGAAATAGACGATTTTAATATTTGAGCACTGCGCCAAAAAAATCCTTGTCAGATGGGGGAAAGTTACAGATAAAACATGTAATTACACGATTGTGGCAAAGCAATTGGGACTGCTAGGCACCTGCTGGTGGGTTGTAAGACGCTATTAGACCGGGGCTTCTGGATCTGGTTCAATAACTTTATTCTGGATCTGATTCAATAAAACAGAAACAAAATTAAAAATGTATAATGTGTTTTATTTATTAACTCACTAACTGATGCCCGCAGCTTCGCCCGTGTCGAATTTGTTCTCGTTCCCGCTTCCCGTAGGAACTTATTCCCGGGATGAAAAGTAGCCTATGTGTTATTCCAGACTATAATGTATCCCTGTACCAAATTTCAGCCAGATCAGTTCAACTGTTCGAGCGTGAAAGAGTCTCACATCCACACTCATAAGCTTTCGCATTTATAATATTTGTATTGTTCCCGTTCCCGCTTCCCATAAGAACTTATTCCCGGAATAAAAAGTAGCCATGGTTATTCCAGATTATAATGTATCCCTGTACCAAATTTCAGCCAGATCCCTATAACCGTTCGAGCGTGTAAGAGTAATAAACATCCACACTCACAAACTAGATCTGGCAATAATGTATACATGTCATGTTTTGACAATCGTTGTCTAAGACAGATGAGTAGAAAAATATATTATGACAAATCATTTAATTTTTTACTATCCTAAGTAGGTATTTTTAATGAAAATAAACTATCATACATAAAGAAGGTATTTGGTGTCGAAATGGTTGTAAGAACACTGTATGACTTCTGGATACTGGAATATAATCAGGGTGAATACTCAATTGCAAGTAACTATGGATATACAGGATCAAATGTGTTTGCATTTTTGCGCAAAGCTATTGAAATACAGTATAGGTGTCTGGTGGATGGGCTCCCGACACGATCATGCCTTGCAATTGTCAAGCACGTTAGATTTGAATGGAAGTTGCTTCAGTGCTTTGCATGTGTATGTGCATCGACCACTGACCTGTAATAATAATCGCTGGACTGGCTATTCCATACAAAATGACAGCTACTTTTTTGTGCCGATTCAAAGCGCCTCTGACGAGTGCACTGAGAACTAAATTAGTTTGCAAATGGCCGTTGTTTGTTTATTTCCATGAAGCTATAGGTAAACATGGAGGCCACACTTCGAACAACCGCTTGAGTCAAATACCTACGTATCTCTATCTCACTCTCTGTGGGCTAACCTTCTCTTTCTAGGGAATTGTGCAGTGCTGCTATCTTCATATTAGTATCTCCTAGAAAATAATAGAAATAGACCATACTAACCAAAAATGCAGGTAAAATAATTTATAAATAGCTCTCTAGTTCGACTACGATTATTTAATGCGTAAATTGAAATATTTTATACCATAATATGCATGATTGGGTTGTCGAATCAGTGAATTACATTCCCATTTTCTAAGGATTCTGTAATGTGGCAACATTGGTACTACATGTCAAATGTCAAAGTGTCAACGAACTTGAACGAACAATGGAATGGCGGTTGACTTCATTGTTTTCACACAATAGGAAACATTGTGAAGTAGTGTGACTATATTGAGGATTTATCTGGGACTTCCTGTGTATTATTAGAAGAAACACGAATGTCATTATTAGAGTAAATAAAATAAGTTAAGTACAATATTGTTATCGTATGTTAATGATGAATAATTGTTTTAGGTTTCCTAAAAATAGTATTCAGCGAGAAATATGGTTATCCATTGTACCATTAAAAGAGGAAAGATTTGTTTTTTGTTTGTTTGTTTGTTTGTTTGTAACGAATAGGCTCGGGAACTACCGTACCGATTTGAAAAATTCTTTCACTGTTGGGAAGCTACACTCTTTGCGGTGAACAAAGGCTATATTTTATTCCCGTATTCCCACGGGAACGGGAACTACGCGGGTGAAACCGCGTGACATCCGGTAGTTTTTTATAAAAGCAATTAGTATGCTAACTGATCATAAATTTTATTTTCTCGCGTACCTTATAAACGAATGGATATAGGTGCAATTCTATACATTCGTGTCGTGTAACTTTCTTAAAAGTGCCGGTAGACGGTGCCTCCTTTTCCATATTTAAAAAAAAATGAAGTTCTATGAAAGCGCCAGGATTTGCAATTTGCATTTTCAAAAAACCGATTATGATGTAGTAACAAAGCGCTCCCACCTGTTCTGTTGACTAGTTCTGTTGGCAGAACTACTGGTAATTTTTTTCCCATTAGTTCTGTGGCTTATAAGACTATGCTTTACACCTGACTTTCGTAAACTATTCCATCACCTGTTCTGTTGACTAGTTCTGTTGGCAGAACTACTGGTAATTTTTGTTCCCATTAGTTCTGTGACTCATAAGACTATGCTTTTACACATGACTTGTCTTTCAACTATTCCCACTAGTTCTGTTATTTAGTATTACTTTAGCTGGAAACTTTATGGAATGGGAACGTAATAATACTAACGCAGTAAGTTTCTGTGCTTAGTAAGGCACGTTAAGCCGCTGGTCTTTAAGTTAGGCGGCTTGAAGTATTTCAACTGAGGGCAGTCACAACCTGCGCCTGTCTAACTCCACACGGTAATACGCGTCAAATCACCATCTATTACGTGGGACAATATCTAAAGGTGAAATGTGGTCATATAATATGTCTCTGCCTACCCCTTGAAGCTCTGGGGAGCCACTCATCTGTCTCCCTCAAATTTGCAGGGCGCCTCTAGCCAGGTCGACGTGAATAATCATTTTGATTCTTTCGACCCGGGTATATGTAGAGTGGGGAGGAACAACGCCGGGTTTAGTGGGTAGGAAAGTTTTTTTCCAGGGCCAGAGCTCCACACACCGCCCCAGCTGCCCCCGCGGCTGAGATGACGGCACGTAAATGCATTTCCCGCGTCGACAAAAATAAAAACTAATCGGACATAAAATACCGTTAGTTTTGCCAACAGAACTACTCAGCAGAACAGGTGGGAATTGAATTACCATTTGTTCTGTGGACAGAACTAATGGTAAAAGAAATTATTTATAGTTCTGCCGACAGAGCAGGTGGGAATTGCATTACCATTTGTTCTGTGGACAGAACAAATGGACAAAAAATTGCCAGTAGTTCTGTTAACAGAACAACTCAACAGAACAGGTGGGAGTAGACGCTTAAAACCATCAATAGTTCCTAACTTATTGTCCAATAATCCTGTTCCTAATTTATTGTCCAATAATCAACTTAAAAATACATACATAAAAATAAAATAAATAGATTAAATAACTAAACTACTAAACTAATGCCTACTGAACATACCACCACTGATCATACCAGGCGCAAAGGTGCCAAATACACTAGCAGCGTTGCCGCGCTGGATAGCTATCCTTTGTACCAGGTACGACCAGACGTGGGAGTCAGGCGTCTTGTCCTGTAGCCTACGGCCGATCACCGAGACCAGAGCCTTAGTATCACTCCCGCAACTGCCCATCGTTGCTACAGCTGCCGCCGCCGGTGAATGGACAGTACGAGCCAAGTGACTGGCGGCGAAAGTGCTGATGCATGTTGCGTCCCACACTAAGCACTTGCCGTTCTTCCATGGTACAAGGGTCAGACCGTCCGGTCTCTTGCCGTCTGCGCGGGACAAACCTGGTAGTTCAAGGATACAGGGGACCTCAGCCGACCCAGAGCCCGCCGGATTAACTAATTAAGAGCGTGGTTACGCGGATGCCTACCAGTGCAGCGACAACTCAAAGCATGATGACCATCGCTCTCCACCATGGCACCGTTGATGCATTCGTGAGGTTCACACACCTTGCAGCCTAAGCGGAGAGCCACACGATCAAATTATTTAAAATCTTATTCCAACGACTTTAGCACTAACATTTCTTTATTTTGACATGAAGAGACATCGGCAGACTGTGAACTACCACGAGCTGCCGCGGCAGACTGCGAGCTACCACAAGCTGCGCTCGAGACGTACAGTTGATTAACCTAGAAAAATAACCCACTTGGATGAATAGCTTCGTTATTCGCAATGTACCTATGCAATCTGCAGAGAATACTACCTATCAGTCTTCGTAAAAAACAGAGAAAATAGTTAATCTCGCCTTTGTACATCTAATTTATATAATAAATTTTCACCACCTATTCCGTGGGACCAATTCTTAAAAAGGTGAAATGATAATATACCTCTGCCTACCCCTTCGGGGATAAATGCGTGACCTTATGTATGTATGTATTGTACATCTAATTGTATTATGAATATATATTGTCTTTATTGTGTACAATCTTACTAATATTATAAATGCGAAAGTTTGTGAGTGTGGATGTTTGTTACTCTTTCACGCTCAAACCGCTGAACGGATCGGGCTGAAATTTGGTACAGAGATAAATTATAGTCAGGAATATAACATAGGCTACTTTTTATCCCGGTAATAAGTTCCCACGGGAACAACTTTTACGCGGGCGAAGTTGCGGGCATCAGCTAGTAAAGAATATATAGAAAATGAAGTATCCTGGCAAAAATAAAAATAGGGCTACCCTACTAAGAAAGAGACGTAGAGCCCACACAGAGCAAGACAGTAATATACAGACTACGCTTCAAGTAGGTATTCGAAGTGTGGCCTCCATGTTTATCTATAGCTTCATGTTTATTTCAGAAGGAGTTTATGTGTGAAATATCGAATATTTTTAAGTTATTACTGTGATTGGTATAAATTTGAAGTGTTTTGATGTATAAATTTAGTTCATAGTGTAATTAAGTAGATATTTAGCATGAGATCGTGTGTATATTGTAAAACAAGATACGAGAAGGGCTGTGGCGTCTCTTTTCACAAGTAAGTAAATCTAAGAATCTAATTCTTAAACAATTATTATAAAACCATAATTAAGGTTTTTTTTTACTATCATAAGCGAATACCCTCCGAGTTTCGGGGATTTTACGAATATTTTTATAACCTATAATGATTAATAGGGATGTCAAAATGTATATCGATAATTTTCTGTCCAATGCCAAAATTTGTAGTTTAAAAAACAAGAGGCATGGTAAAAGTTCTTTAATAATTTAATGAACATATTAATATTATTGATAAACACTTAAAATTGTAGTAGATAATCGAAACAGTAACTAACTAGCGTGTGAAATATAACTTTCTAGCACTAACATTGAATTATAACACTTAGTGAGACTATTTTTTGTTAATAATTAATTATTTACTCTTGTTCATAATATTTAAATGTTCCTTTTATTACAGGTTTCCCTCCGATTACAGTTTAAAACTGTGGCTAAAAAAAATGAAGCTTGTCAATTGGACTCCGAAAACATCAGATTATCTTTGTTCAAAACATTTTACTGATGACTGTTTATTAAAACATGGGTCACGGACTGCTTTAAAAAAGTGCAGTATACCTACAATATTTCTTGGTAGGTGTAAATTAGTTAGTGAATACTTCTTTGGTATTTAAGAAATATAATTGAATATAAATAACCAACACTCAATATTTTTCAGAAACTGATTCATCGTTGGTCACTGCAGAAACTGATTCATCTACATATGATGACCCATGCTCCCGTGATAGTCCAATCAACTTACCTAAATCTAATTCACCTGTAGTACATTTGGGGGTCTTAAGTATGTATGTAAGCGTATGGAAATGCGGAGAGATATATTAAAGATAGGTTGCGTGTTAATTTGGTCACTGTAATTTCCTGCAATATATCATCACATTCACAAACAAGTTACTACGCTAAGTGAACGCGCGAGGGTTAGGCAGGGACACACAAGCGAGCGGGCACGATGGTTAGGGACAAATGTCGAGTTTGAGACGTTTGCGCTCTAGTTCGACATTTGCGTACTCAGCAATAATGTATAGCTAGTGTGTGCCTACATACATATGCAAGTCCAGTTACCAACTGATGATTCTCAGCATAGCCAAATGAATCCAGAGGAAGCAGGTATTTTTTTTTATAATACCACAAAATTTCCAAACAAGTATACAGCCCGCCTGATAGTAAACAGTTACCATGACCATAGTCATTTGTAACAAGAGTCAACACTAGGTAGTAGTTTCCAAGTTGAATGGCCTATTCATGCCAAGTCAACAATGCTCTACGACTATTGGGTTATTTGTGATGCTTTCTGCTGCACTAAGGCCCACTTGCACAGATCTGATTTAACGTGTTTAACCCAGAGTTAACTGTAAAGTAGTCATTCATATTATGTAAACATCATTGGTACAAAAATAAGATTAACATTGCAGTCGATATCTGGTAAAGTTTTTATCGACACCAAGACAGGTGTTGTACATCACTAGTATTAGTTCCAAGTGCATTCGCTAGCTGCCGTCAGCGCCAAATGGCGATTTTCAATTAGGCACACTTTTATGAAACCGATCACCAGTCCAGATACTATTATAGGTCAGTGGCATCGACGTATATGTACACATGATAGTTAACGTGCTTGACAATTGCCAATTGATCGTGTTCTTATGGGCTCCCGACACGGGTCAATATATTGAGTCAAGTCTGATATTTATGAATGGAAAATGTTTCAATGTGCGTGATTTCTTTTCATGTGTCTGTGCATCGACGTGTATTTACACATGATATTGACGAGGCATGACAATTTGCCAATTGATCGTGTCGGGACCCCTATAGAGAATACATTTTTCGTCTGTCATTACATGTAGTCTACGTCTATGGTCATCAGACTGTCAATATTTTCACCCCCGTACCGCATACCCCGCTTCACTTTTCTGTTATTAATTTGTCAAACAGCTGATTATTTTAATTTTCTCAGAAATGCCATGGATTTTTCGATTTAAGTCTAGTATTGAATCTAAATATTAATAAAAAATGGACGTAGTGGGCTTATTGCACAATATAAATGATAATTCTAATATGTTTGCTGTGAAAACATGGACGTCGGAATGGTCAAACAGTTTTCAAGACAATCAAGTAAGAACAAATTGATTTTTTTATGTTAAAACTTTTTCACACAGATTTAAGCTTATTTCCGCAATTTCGATATTGGTTCATTGTGAAAATGGTAGTGTAGTAGTTGTATCGGCATTCGAACAGCGTGTTTTCGTAAGGTTAAAATCGGTAACAAAGTCGTAATAATAGATACAAAAATCCTTGAATTCAATGTTATCATGTTAGATTTGAGAATAGATGTTCATGCTGAACTGATATCATAAAGTGCGTATGTTTAATTACTCTCTGTGTTACTAAAGCTTTTGAACTTTTCATTAAAACAATCATTTATAAAATAAGTTTGTTTATAAATCAGTTGCAGCGGATCTGTTTATGTTCATTCAGTATTTAATGAAACTGTAATTTCATTTTTAATGAATATAGCTAAAATACAGAGCTTCGTATTTCTAAATGTGATAGATAATTACACCCGTTTTAGTTTTATTGCTTGCAATAATAAAATGGTAACTACTTAATAACATGATTCCATTCTGATGACATACTATTAAAATTGAAATGTCTGTAAAAATGTCAAGTTTCCAATTATATGTCCTCGACATCATGTTTGGTCCCAGCTAGCGATTATGAATTATGCATATTCCAACATCATTAGAAAATTGTGTAAGGGGAACATTTGCAAGCCCTCTCTTCCTCATCACAGAGTGAATTTTCATTAACCTTGGAAACAGAGGCCCAGTGTATTATACATTTTGTGTCAAGTACTGTTGTCCAGTCAGCAGGTGCACCATAATGGAAGAGGTGAATTTGGACCTTACACTTTTGTTACACTTATTTTCTAGACAAGTCAACCACAAGAAAAATAGGATTATAAAAATATGCTTTATTGTACACCACTTTACATTTACATGAATATAGAATACAGGTTTTAAAATATATAATAGGTGGCCTCATTGCTAAGCACAATTCTTCCCGAAGGCAGGCAGTCCTGGTTCCCTACAAATATATATGTCTAGATGACAGTAAGTTTGAAAAGTTCATCGCTTAATTCAATCAGCCCGTTCCGATTCACACCACCACACAGTATGGCACTTTCCTCATGCGGGCCCTATTATATTTATACTACCCTAGTATACCTTTTCTAGGTTGTACTTAATTACTTTATCCATTCTCAGTTGGTATGATCCGGTTATGGATGGGGGACCACCACGTGGACCACTTTGTGACATTTATTTACGAGCGTTTCCGTGCTTCGGAAGGCATGATAAGCCGTTGGTCCCGGTTGTCAGTAAAATGACAGTCGTTAAGCCAAGTTGAAGGCCTTACGGGCGGCTTGAAAAATTTCAACTGTGGGTCGTCACAACCTGCGCCCGGGTCGGCAGCGCGTGTGTAGCGCCTCTGGTGTTGCAAACGTCTATAGGCTATGGTTACCAACCTTCCGGTGGGCCGTAAGCTTGTCTGCCACCTAAGTAGTATAAAAAAAAAAAAAATGATGGACCTGTGTATGTTTCGCAACCCCAAGTCGATGCCTGTATTTTACATAATATGAACCCCTTCAAAAATGTAAAAATGCATACCATCATCATTGTGTGTTGCTGGTGATTTTCTGCAGAGTATAATAATATTCATTACTGAATATTTACTCCTATAATGTTTGCCCTTGAAAAACTTTGCCTTTTTAATTATTCTGGTTTAGTCTTTCATGAACCGGACATGAGCGACTGTGGCTTTTCAGCGCATGATTCTATCATAGAGTTCATGATGAAGATACAAATGGAATAAAAGCAGGCCCAGACTCTCCTCTCAGCTGGATTCTACTTGATTAGAGGCAACCGAGATTTAACGCTAGACTTCGTAATATATTTGAATAGATCAAGGACAAGTTTACGTCATGTGTTATACATTAATTTATAAGGAAATACAGGTATCGTACCTAATATAAACGCTAAAACCGGTTACTAACAAGATCGACGAGATCTATAAGTATTTCTTCCGCATACGTATTTTTTACAATAGTTGACAAAGTAAGTAAGTTGAAAAAAGTTGCGTTTAATAAAGGAACAATAACATTTTTAGGGTTTCGTAGCCAAATGGCAAAAACGGAACCCTTATAGATTCGTCATGTCTGTCTGTCTGTCTGTCTGTCTGTCTGTCTGTCTGTCCGTCCGTCCGTTCGTGTGTCACAGCCACTTTTCGCCGAAACTATAAGGCCTATGCTATTGAAACTTGGTAACTAGATGTATTCTGTGAACCGCATTAAGATTCTTATATAAAACTAGAAAAAAAGCAGTAAATTTTGGGGGTCCCCATACTCAGAACTGAAACTCAAAATTATTTTTTTCATCAAACCCATACGTGTGGGATATCTATAGATAGGTCTTTAAAAATGCTATTGAGGTTCCTAAAATCATTTTTTCCTTAAGTGAATAGTTTGCGCAAGAGACACTTCCAAAGTGGAAAATGTGTGTCCCCCCCCCTCTAACTTCTAAACTAAGAGACTGATAAATTTAAAAAAAATATATGATGTACATTGCCATAAAAACTACCAATGAAAATTAGTTTAAACGAGATAGAGCTGGTAGTTTTTTTTACTACGTCATAAACCGCAATTTTTGGTTAGAAAAATCATTACCACAGCGAACGTGTTAAAACATCAATCAAAGTTACAACGAACTATAAGAACTTTTCTATTATGTTACTTGCTGCTACGAAACCCTTCATGGGCGAGTCGAACTCGCACTTGGCCGGCTTTTTGTTTTGGAAAACAGACGAAAACAGACGTTACGATGACGAAATCACACGATAAAAATAGCATTATCATAGTACCGTTTATTTATCTGAAAATAATAGGTGATCCGTGGTAATAGCAAAGATAATATATATAGGTATTCATAGTAATAGATGGTATCTGTGCGTTGTTATCAATTAAGTAATATGAAATAGTGAAAAGTTTGTCAAAATGAATAGTTTTTAAAGGTTTCATAAGTTTTTCTGTGTGGTGACGGGAAAGAGTACAAAATGTCGCCACTTCAATTCATCCAGAGGATGTCGCAAGAGGCGACTAAGGGAACACTTTCGCAAAAAGATCCATTGCGTAGAGAAGGAAAACTCGAAATGAAACCCGGTTGTCAGTAAAATGACAAGGCCTTTTTTTTACGTGAGGGAAAATCCTCGTAGATGTTATGCCGGACTCCTACCGACTAAAAAACTCACGTAACGCCCAACAGCCTATGGTTGTGAGCCCCGGGTAAGCCCTCGGAAGGATGTCCCAGGACTCCCAACAGACCTACGGCCGCCACTGCGGCCTCGGGCCTCGCCCAGGGGGTGGTTCGGGTTCTGTAAAGACGGTGAGCGACCCTCTCACCGTCCTCAGACCCCCGGTCATGGAGGCCGATAGTCTCTCCCTTACCCGCCCCGCCGCCTCCTTCACGAGTACGACATGCTCGCAGAAAGAGGCGGCGCAAAGTCATTGGTCTTGTAGGTGTCCGGAACGGATTTTTTAATGTGTTGTAATCCTCACGGATATCATGCTGGACTCGAACCGACTAAAACAACACAGTCCCTACTTTTTCTTCTAGCGTTGGGTGCCCTGGGTAACTCTTCGGAAGGATGTCCCAGGTTGCAGCACGGTAGATCATGTATTTCACCAAATTTTATTAGTTGACAAATATAACCTTTTCATCACGTTTATCATCATATTCAGGCAAACCTGAAACTGACTGGAAAACATTTTTATTACTGTTTTTACGCAATACCGCTACATGCATGAATTATGAGACGATAAATTATAATGTAACTAGCTGACCCGCGCAACTTCGTTTGCGTTACATGAGAGTGAGAAAGAGAGAGGTGTTAAAGTGATGTAATGTTTCCCGTCGCTTTTACTTCCGCCCATCAGTTTTTGGTATGGAACTCATCGTGTGAGAGTCCGACTCGCACTTGGCCGGTTTTTATCGTTCAGTTGACTGGCTACCACTGCAGACCACGTTTACTCCCGTCGCGTCGCTCATACTTTAAAGAGGGTTATTGTAAGTGAACCTTAAAAGATAGGCATTTGCTGTTGAGGACTTTTTTTTATAACTTTTTAAGAGAAATAAATTTGTAATACTCTATTTTTACGTAACTTTAACCATTTATGCAGCGTACGCAATGGAACTTCTCAAAAGAAAGAAATTTTCCCCGTTCTCGAAACATTACTCATGGCTGCTCCGCTCCTATTGGTCTTAGCGTGATGTTAAATCGCCATTCGCCATCCTCAATAAATGGACTATTAAACTGTATAACAATTTTTGAAATGCAACCAGTAGTTTCTGAGATCCTAGCACAAACAAACTCTTCAGTTTTATAATATCGTGAGCGAACCTTAAAAGATAGACATATCGACGGTTAAAAGGCGACTTGATTCAAGCGCCATTTTGAGAACTTTACAGGAGAGCATTTTAAAGTTTATTTTTTAAGAAAAAAAATCACTGTTCCTAAAGTATATAATAAAAATGTACAAATCTCCCCAACTAAAAAGCGGTATATTTTTTGCTAATTTATGATAATATTATAACAGATAAAAGGTGTTTTTAAAGCAAGTAAATTGTAACTTGAGCCATTTTGCATAATTTTTTGATCAGGACAGAAAGGGTCATGTACACAATGACGATTTATGTATTCAAAACAAAATAGTTTATGTGTTCCTTGTTTCTTTAACAGATCAAGGATAAATGATTTAAACCACTTACCCATTTGTCAACTGTTCATGGATACATGATTTAAATCACTTACCTATAAGTCAACTGTTCATGAATAAATGATTGAAGTCACTTACCTATTTCTCATTTGTTCATGGATAAATGAGTTAAACCGTTCACCTAGTTGTAAATGTTCGGGGGGGGAAAAGCTCAAATTACACCGACCTCGAAACCACGCGCGACACGTGTGTTGTGGGTCCAAGTACCTACCCGCGTTGGTTTGTGTTCTGTTACTTGAGATATAAATGCCATTTTTAATGCGAGGTGAAAGAAGTAAACTAATTTAAGTATGACATAAGTTTAAATATTAAACTAATATAGAGGAATCGAACGTGCACATATTTATTTTATGCATAGAGAAAATTGATCTAAATGGCATAAATACTAAAAACTGGTCAAGGATAATCAGCACAAGTCATATATTTCCATTATACTTATTCAGGTAAGATTAATTCAAGCGACAGAGATAATATTCACATGTTCAAGGCAAAATGATTTAAGTTGCATACATTATTAAATCTGGTTGAAGCAAAATGAATTAACATCCAAATTAAATTATTTAAGTTCAAGTAAAAACAATTCAAACGTCAAAACCATTTTAATTTATCCAGGGATTAATGGTTTAAACTACAGATAGTAAAAAAAATAGTGTTTTTTAAATGGGTTTATATACATGCTTTGAAAAAAACAACCAAAACTACTACACTTGATACCTAATAAGTAGAAAAGATACCCAAATTCGTCATGGAGTCAAGCGCCAAAAAAGTGCTCAGATTAGCCTCAAACCCGGCTCAAACGACGCGGAAAAATTCCACGATTCCAATGATGTATATAACTCAATATCGCCCAGAGTGGCGTTTGAATCAATTCGCCTTTTAACCGTCGTATGCTGTTGCGGACTTTTTTTAGAACTTTTTAAAAGAAACAATTTAGTAACACACAATTTTTACGTAACTCAAACCATTTACGCAGCGTACGCCTCGGAAGCTCTCAGAAGGTAAAAAGTATTCCCCGTTTTCAAAACATTATTGATTACTGATCCGCTCCTATTCGTCTTAGCGTGATGTTATATAGCCTATAGCCATCCTCGATAAATGGACTATGAAACTGTAAAAGAATTATCGAAATCCAGCCAGTAGTTCCTGAGATCCTAGCGTTCAAACAAACAAAGAAACAAACTCTTCAGCTTTATAATATTAGTATGGATGCGTAATTCGCGTATCACTTTAGTTAGTATCTCACTAGCTGACCCTCGCAATTTTGTGTTTGCGTGGGTGGGACGATAAGAAGCTGACGCTTTTGACGCAGACATTTTTCTTCCATTCACGAGACAGCAGTTCAGCTCATAAATATTTACTATTTCTCTTATCTTCAGTATTAATAAAGCATAGAACACCATACAAACTGATCACGTGTGGCAGTACGCAGTCCAACGATAGATGTTGGGCTGTTCTATTCAGTTTCAGACAGTTCTTCAGCGCAGGAATTCTTATAGCGTGATTCAAGATTCATAATACTTACATATCGAAGTAGGTTTGTTTGCTATAATTATGCTATGTGAACCATTGTTTAAGTCAAGGTAAATCATGCGATAAAACAGGTTTTTGGCATCTTTGCAAATATTTTTTATTCGGTATAACCTCCGATATCTGTGGTATAACCAGACAAAACACAAAGCACTGACACAAAAAGTCGTGACATAATCGTAGAAGATAACACGCTTGCCAAAATGCCAATAGCCTCTTAATCAAGGATTCTACAGATTGCATTTGAAATGTAAAGAGGCTTCAAAAACGACCTGGAGTCGCAGTGATAGCATGATTTTTGACCGAAAACATTTGCTGAAACCAGTAGGAAAAAATCGGTTGCTTGCCTACAAAGCAGAAATGAGTGCTTCTGTAACCACTCTTTTCTGCTCGTGAAAGATACGCCGCCGACGTGTCTTCGCCGAAGACTGTCGGCCTCGATGACCGGGGGCCTGAGGACGGTGAGAGGGCTCACCTTACAGAAGCAGGCCCATGACGGCAGCGTGACGTGAGGAATTCACGCCCCCCTTCCCCTTAGAAGCGGGATCACACCCGAAGCCCCCCAAAGACGCGGGATAGCACCCGAACCACCCCCTAGGCGAGGCCGCAGCGGCGGCCGTGGGTCTGTTGTGAGTCCTGGGACATCCTTCCGAGGGCTTACCCGGGGCTCCCAACCATATGCTGTTGGGCGTTACGTGAGGTTTTTCAGTCGGTAGGAGTCCGGCATAGCATCCATGAGGGCTTACCCGGGGCTCCCAACCATATGCTGTTGGGCGTTACGTGAGGTTTTTCAGTCGGTAGGAGTCCGGCATAGCATCCATGAAGATTTTCCCTCACGTTTAAAAAAAAACACTTTTATTCAAACGCCTTCCTTCTTTTTCATTAATGGTCGTGTTGGGCGCTTACTGTCATGTGTATTTACTACGGTAAACAGTGATGAAAGAACCTTGAAATATTGTATTGGCATAACGTAAATAGAGGTCGCGTTGGTGATAAGACGAAGGCTGATATACGTTTAATAAATTCTTGTTGACCAAATGACGTCAAAATGACGAGGAATATGATTATTTACAATTTTCGCATAATTATGACTGATAGGGTAAACCTACTTCGATTTGTTTTATAAGCCAAGGTGCTAGCCTACTGTGCCACATAAATTTCTGGGAAACTTTCTTTATCATGGGACTGTGCCTGAACTGATGGAATTAACCGTTACATGGCGGTAATCCATCGTTAAACCATAAATAATACAGAATGGGTTTTTTTGTTGACGCGGGAATGTATTTCCGCTTCTGCACTGTTATCCCAGCCAGAGGGGCAGCTGGGACGGTGTGTGAGACTCAGCGGTCTCGGAAAGAGATCTGGCTACCCACTAAACTCCGCGGTGTTCCTCATCACCCTATATCCGAGCCGAAGGATATCAAAATCAAATATATATTTTGATTATTCGCGTCGACCCTCAAAGGGACGCCGTGCACTTCCGCATTCCGGGGCTCTCCTTGGGGTAGCCGCTTTGCACCGCTCTCGAGAGTCCCTCTGAAAGCAGAGAGGGTAGAGAGAGACACAGACCACAGGTACTTGGGGAAATTTACAGAATGTAATGAAAAAAAAAGAAGATGTAATTCTATTTACACCGTTATGTATTAAGTATATTGTAGAGGCAAGATTGAATCATCTCAATCAAGAAATAAAAACTAGTTATCTCTACCAAATCTATTACTATTCCAGTAGGTTCAACTAAAACGGTTTCTAAAAAACATGTAATCGCTAGCATAGATTGGGGGAATTTTGGTTCATTCATTCATTAAAATTAATTGATTTATGTGGTTTGATGCGCAGCAGCGTTCCAAAATGAAAGGAGACCCAAAGAGTTTCTCAAGAAACCCAGATCAGCTCTTAGATTTTACAGAGGGACCACTTCGTGTACTTGTTTGCCTTATAATTGTTGTAGATCGTGCTGCAAAGAAGTCTTAGCAGTAAGATTGCAGGTGGGGGTAATCCAATTAGTATATTTTATTGGTTAGAGTTAGACTATAAAGAAAAAGAAATTTGTGCTCAAAAGGAAACCCAAAATGATTTATTGCTCACCGACAACTATAACATCCGCTTTTTATGTGCAATCATATTTAGTGCCTCATCGACCACATCCCCTCGCCTCTTCCAATACAGATTCAGTTGTGTGTGAAGCATTTAGATACTTTTCTCACTTGTTTTTGTTACCGTCTGTACAATGGTTTATGCTCTGAGGAATTGTTTGTTATGAGACTCATGGCTAAGTTCCATCATCGCATCGCATTGCTCGCCAGTCTCGCCACAGAATCGGGTGTTTATTCTCACCCTGAGTCCGGAGCCCTCGAGCAAGGTAAGATCTGAAAGGGGCTTTCTTCCACGCACACTTAGATTGTGGAAAGATCCAAAGATCTCCCTGCTTCGGTTTTCCCAAACACCTACAGTATCAGGTTGTTCAAAAGGGATCTTTCAAGGTGATTACAGGACCGACCCTGCAAAAACCTTCAATCCTTTCTTGCGCTGCCGACCAGCGCGAGTCTGGTGTTGCAAACGTCCAAACGCTACGGTAACCAGTCCATCTGGTTGGCCGTATGCTTCTCTGCCCCCTATCCTAAGTCAATCAATCATTTCAGCCTATATAGCAGTCCACTGCTGGACGTAGGCCTGGAGGGAGAGCCCAAATTACGCCACAACACATGGTCCTGCGCCTTCCGCATCCAGTCAGTTGCAGTGACATTTTTCTGGTCCTGAGTCCATCTGCCACCTAAGTGGTATAAAAAATTATCAAACAACATTCTCTGTTTTTGAAAATTTGTTAGTTCGGATCCCATGTGTTGATAGTTGGTGGATCTTTTTATACTTATAGATGACGCCACAAACACATTCTAACGTCTCTCATGGAAGTCCTGATATTGTTGCCCGTGTAGATCCATCAACCAAACGACCTACTTGAGTCAATAAGACTGGTGCGGCTTAAAAAGCCAGAAAGCGTGTGTAATGTGTAATCTTGAGATAACGGGTTTTAAGGTAATCCAATAAACTCGTCGCCGCGTGCGCATCATGCTCTTTTGTCTCCCTATGAGTCATGCTTTTGTACAGAGTTCAAAGTTTGACCCCGTTGGAGTTCATTATCGCTTGCATTATACGTGTCATCTAATACCTAACGTTGTGCGAATATATTATATGGAAATATAAGCTATTGGCCGCGGTTTCGCCTGCGTGGTGAAGTTTTCCCGATACGAACTTTCATCTTATCCCCTATTTCAAACATTTTTAGCGATGAAAGGTAACCTATGTCCTTTCAAATGATTTAGTACTTAGTTAGCTATTTTTGTAATTTATCATGTTGCTCTTCCAGTTAACCACATCATCTCCTTTTGTTTGTGTGGGGAAGAGGTGCCATCCTACCGTAGACAGCATGCCTACATCAACAGTAGACAGAATCGTAACTAAGCAAACGACCCGAAAAGTTATTTTCATCTTATCTATCTATCTATCTACCTTCACGCCTAATCCCTTGCGGGGTAGACAGAAAGAACCGAGTGCCACACGGCACGGTCCATACACCTCACTTGCTTCTTCATTTTCTCGATTCTTGCATTTGCATTCCTGATTTTCATCTCAATTCCCAATTTTCTTACCTCTCCCGCATAACTGCAATTTTATGAGCGCACATGTTTCCCTCCTCTTAACACCTTGGGGCCTTCATCAAGCAAAGCGCTAAGAGACATATTAGTAGGCTCCCAATTTGAAAACCATTGTTATTTGCCTTTGCGGCTGTGTCTGTCTGTAATAGCGTCCCATAATTTTTCTACGTCTCGGAGCCTCCATCAGAGTTTCCATCAGGCTGGCGGCAGCGTTTCATGAGCTAATTGTAAAAATATACAAACTAATATTTTTTGTTGGAAATAGCGTTTTTTGACAGAAAACGGAATTAAAGTTAGACAAAAAAGAATAAATATACTTAATCCTTGAAGATTTCCTGACTGTCTCACCGAATAACTTGTTGTTCAATCAACAAGTAGCTATAGCTCTACTAACTATTTCTAATTTACATATTCTACGTTACTATTTACGACGTCACTTAATGCTAAATAGATACTTACTACGAAATTAAAATAACTATAATAAATTAAAATAAGGCCGGAAACCAAACGATACCGCTATCAGCTGTTCCACAAACCATCTGTATGCTGATGACTTGCAGATGTATAGTCAAGCTAGGGTTGATAACATTGGGGAGGCTATGGACAGGATAAATAGAGATTTAGATTCTTTAGGGAGCTGGTGTGACAGGTTCGGCCTATCAGTTAATCCGGAGAAATGTCAATGCATTATAATAGGAAGCTCCCGGATGATGAGCAAGCTTGAGGGTGTAAGTCTGCCAAACTGTACATTCAGGGCTCAAACTATCCCCGTCACGACTACTGTTAAGAACCTGGGATTGTATCTTGACTCCACTCTTGATTGGCGTGCTCAGGTTACTAATATCAGCCAGAAGGTTACTGGAACACTACGGGCATTTTACAGACTCAAAAACTTTCTTCCTGTTAGTACCAAGATAACGCTTGTGCAGATGATAATCTTTCCTATTATTGACTATGGTGATGTGTGCTTTTTTGGCCTGAATGCAGATCTGCTCAATAAGCTTGACCGACTTCTCAATAATTGCATTCGATTTGTTTTCAATCTCCGAAAATACGATCACGTCTCGGCTTATCGGGACGAGCTGGAATGGTTGCCCATACGTCGCCGGCGTAGTTTGCGTGCGGTGACTATGGTTTATTCAATACTACACTCTCCTCATGCTCCTACTTACTTGACTCCTTATTTTCAACTGCTATGTTCTAATCATAACAAAAACTTGCGCTCATCTAAAAACCTTCTTCTTCGTTGTCCCACTCACTCCTCTGATTTTATACACTCTTCTTTCGTGGTTCAGTCCATTCTTTTCTGGAATGCTCTCCCCCTTGAAGTTAGGTTAGCCACTAGTAGGGAATCCTTCAAGGAGAAAGTACGGCTACTTTATAGTGTACCATAAAGGAAAGAATCTTGGCAGTTTCGCTACAATCTTCAGTACTGCTCTAAAACTGAAATATCATTAATGGTTCATTGTTGCAAATCTATTTTCCCCCTTTATCTCATCTATGATATTTTTGGTTATATGTTTATTTATGTAGGTATGTATTTTTTTTTATGTATATAAGTATGTATGTATGTGTGTATGTATATATTTATGTATGTATTTATGTAGGTTTGTATGTATTTATATATGTATGTAAAATCACTTTTGTATTTTAATATGACGATGACGGCTTGAATTATTTCGTAAACAGCTCTCGACATATCCCTGAGCACCTACCTAATGTTATCTCTGCATCACCCTCAGGTAGACTGGTAGATAATGCCTAAGGCATTAAGTCCGCCTTGTACTTAGTGCTAAAGTTTAAAATAAATAAATAAATAAATAAAACCAGCACATAGATAGTTTGAAAAGAAGGCTAGCACGTTGCGCTTGCGACACTGCAGCAAGGACTAAAGATTGTTTACAAACTGACGAATGACGATTTATAGACAGTTGTAGTAACATTGTCTTGGTGGACAGACGTGTCAGCTCGCGTCAGTGATGGTCGGTCTCGGCAATTCCGTGTCATTGTGAGAATGTTCTTTGTGGTCTGTGTCTGTGTTGTGTTGACGGCTCAACTAGGGGATAAAGACTATCGTGTGAGTTGATATTCTATAGAGATTCTTTCATACTCTTCCAATTACATTCTTCTGAGTATATTTGATTGTCAACCGCTTCCAATTTAGTTCAGAGTCAATTTTAATGGGAATCTTGGAATACAGATACAGTAGTTACAGCAATGGAAACTTCAATAGTTTAGTTTTTTAGAATTCCATATCCAAAGGGTATAAACGGGATTCAGTTACTGAGACTCCGCTGTCTGTACCGTCTGTATGTCACCAGGTTACATCTCATGAACCGTGATAGCGCGACAACGTGAAATTTGTATAGATGGTCTATTTCTCTGTCCCATATAACAACAAGTTCATCAAAACAGCAAAATAGAATTTAGGGGGCTCCCATACAACAAATGTTCTGCTCTAGTGCTACTCGCACTTGGCCGGTTTTTTTACTACGGCTCTCCCTGATCACAAGGGGTTACCAACGACCACCATAGGACGGTTAAACGCCAAGTTTATTTCTTCGACTGTGTAAAAAATATTTGAATAGAAACACAAAATACTTTGAATTATAATGCGAATAAACAATGAAATGGTAAACGTTGATTAATACATTTATTTACTTACGTTGAATATTTTTCATAAAATGCTAAACACGTGCGTTTTCTAATGGAAAATTATTTTACATAATTTATTGAAATAACTTACACAACTTATTATCATTGAATACTTGAAAATATAAACACTGTGCGTAGGTATGGTAAGTAAAGGGTACTGAGTTCGATTCCCTGCACATTCGTTTTCTTTTCATTTCCGTACAGATATTCGCTATCTAGAGCACACTGGAAAATGTACCGGATCCCTTATTATCTATACTAATACACTCGAGAGCAATGAATCCGGGTCACTTAAAGAATGTTAAAAATCTCGGAAACTAAAAATGATAGGTTAATGCAATAAATTGTATTTAATAGACAATGTAATACTCCTTAAATGAAAGTAAAAAAAATATGAGTCACCATACATTTTATTAACACAAAATTACATAAAGAAAAAACTGCTGATCTCTCCTTAAAACAAAAATAGGAAACATGAAATTTTTGAACTTTATTACGATTTTCTTGAATTTTAATACTTCGTATTGCCTCCTCGTGCTTCCATTACTGCGTTTACGCGGTTTGGCATGCTGTACACCAAGTTCCTTATACGATTTTGGGGAATATTCTCCCATTCCTCTGTGAGAGCAATTTTGAGCTCACGAAGCGTGATTGGGGGAGGGTTTCGTTGTTTTACGCATCTGCCTAGCTCGTCCCAAGCATGCTCGATCGGGTTGATATCCGGGCTGCGCGCTGGCCACTCCATACGAGTAATGTTCATCTCTTGAAGGTAGTCATTCACAATCCTACCTGTATGAGGTCGGGCATTGTCATGCATAAATATAGCATCCTCACCTAAATTGACCATAAATGGACCAACGTGATCATTGAGGATTTCTTCCACATATCTTACGCTAGTTAAAGAGCCGTTTTCTATGATCACCAGCTCTGTGCGACTTTCAGAAGAAATTCCGGCCCACACAAGTACAGACCCACCACCGTAGGCTACTTTTTCTTCGATGCATGCTTGCTTGAATCTTTCCCCTGGTCTTCGATACACTCTGTGTCTTCCATCGTGCTTGTAGAGCATAAATTTTGATTCGTCGGAGAACATAACTTTTGACCAATCTTCAATACTCCAATTTACGTGGCTCTGGGCATACCTTAGTCTCGAAATACGATGCCCACGCTCCAGTTTAGGGCCGTTTGCAGGTCTAAGGGGTTTTAAGTTAGATTCAGCAAGCCGACGTCTTACTGTCCATGCACTTGGGTTACTTCCTCCGAGGCGTCGAAACTGATTGGTGAGTTCAGTTCCTGTGAGAAAGCGATTTCGAAGCATGGTGTTCACCAAGTATCGGTCTTCTCGTGCTGTGGTACACCTGGTTCTGCCCGTTCCTGGTCTGCGTAGGTTAGAACCAGTTTCTTCGTAACGTCGGAGAACTCTTTGTACTGTTGACAGCGACACACCGACAGTCCTGGCTGTATCGCGCTGACTCCGGCCGGTTTCCAGCATTGTAAGTATTCTGGTGCATTCTTCAGGCGTAAGCGACATAATTTCAGCTTGATTAATGAATATAGAGCACTATCAACATGGTTTATGTACCCACATAAATGACAGATTACAAACAAAAGCAACACCAAATGCTGTAATTTCGTAGTTCCATCTTCGAAAGTGGCCCTTTTTCAAATTTGATTTTTTTATGATATAACTTTACAATAACTAAGAAGTTTTAATACCTTCATTTAAGGAGTATTACATTGTCTATTAAATACAATTTATTGCATTAACCTAGCATTTTTAGTTTCCGAGATTTTTAGGATTCTTTAAGTGACCCGGATTCATTGCTCTCGAGTGTATTATAAAGAGGAAAGATTTGTATTTTTGTTTGTTTGTTTGTTTGTTTGTAACGAATAGGCTCCGGAACTAGAGGAACGATTTGAAAAATTCTTTCACTGTTGGGAAGCTACACTCTTTGCGGTGAACATAGGCTATATTTTATTCCCGTATTCCCACGGGAACGGGAACTACGCGGGTGAAACCGCGTGACGTCCGCTAGTGCTTTATAAAGTCTGCTTACGCCATTGAGGACTTGCAGTTGTCAGTAAATATACATAAAGACCTTCACGTTTTTCGCAGATTATATATCTTAATGTAGCTCCTGTAGCATTTAAAGCCTAAAAACCTTGTGTTTACAGTACGTAGATGTTATTATAGCGCGCACCTCGTCAAAGTCTTGCCATTTTTGAGGCTTTACTGAATATGCCTTGCTTAAATTCTACAAAATGAAGATCCTAATGATCTTTCTATCGGTAAAATAAAACGGGCATGACTGTATATTGACTCCAAGTTTACCGTATATCCTTCTTTCTCCTAGAAGCGGTCATAGTCTTTCTAGTTCTGTGTGCTGTAAACGATCACTGCTAAGCATCTTATGCCATGGTTAGGGCTGAGATGGGTGACCGTTTGTGGCATTTCCATTTACGAAGGATTCCGTTGTTCGAATGTTAAACCGTCTGTCTCGGCTGGCAGTATCTTGGCAGCCGTTAGGCTAAGTTGAAGGCTTGGCGATTTTAAAGGTTTTAACCACAGATATCAGAAAAGAGCCTTTTTTCTGATTTCTGTGGTTTCAACAGTAGGAAGCCACAATTAACACCTGTCCATTCCAATATGGCAATAGGTTCCACCTATTACGTTACTATTAGTGGAATACTGGTGGAATTTGGGCGTCTAGTATGCCTCTACCTACCCTATCGGTTACCAAATTGCAAACAGTAATGATCAATTATAATATTTTTTGTTTACATAAAGTATCCAGTACAAAGAAATCGTTCGTTCATTGGTTAGGAAACACCAACTATTGGTCAAGGTTTTTGGGTTTCACGCCGATCCCATCTGCTAGTTAGTGCAATTGCTGACCAACACACGATTTTCTCTCGTAGATTAACTGCTTGGATTTAGAAATTTTCAGATTTCGTGACACGTTCCTTTGATAATGACCTCATTCCATAAAAAAACTGTAAATGGTGTAGTCCCGTATATTAGGGTTAGGGGACATTCGTCCCACTATGGAAGTGGCCCTAGTACCAGTTGCCCCTCTCAAAATTTGATAATGGTTAACTGGGCCCACATCAAATTTGTGTTGAATGGTTATAAAAAAAATAACCACGAAGGCTAAGGCGGGAGCTCCGCTCCGCTTCGCTCCCGCCTTAGCCTTCTAACCTAACCTATCCGAGTCGAGGTGTTAACCATAATAAGTGAATAGTTAACACCCTGACTCAGAGTACCCCGATTCGGATAGGTTAGGTTAGAAGGCTAAGGCGGGAGCGAAGCGGAGCGGAGCGGAGCGGAGCTCCCGCCGTAGCCTTCGTGGTTATTTTTTTTTATAACCCACCGGTATATATATGGACATTGTGGGATTGGGACATTTTGGGACATGGACAACGTTATGATGAATATTGGACATTTTGCGAACTGGACATTCTGCGCCTAAACGCCCTTCACTTGGTTGGAACCAAAACAGATGTGGGCCCAGGTAACCATTATCAAATTTTGAGAGGGGCAACTGGTACTCGGGCCACTTCCATAGTGGGACGAATGTCCCCTAACCCGTATTATTGCTCTTTAGACTCCAGGATGGCCTACATATACATAACCTTACGATCGACCACAACAACACATTCATTCGTACGGGAATACTCGTACGCTTGAGAAATTATTATGTTATGAATAGATAAGGAAATGTTTTTTTTTATCTTTTCAAGGTTTCTTTTAAATTTTTCTAATAAGAATTTTAATTAACCAAATTTAACTTCTTCCATAAAGTCGAACGTTTTGTGATCAATCTCTGAAAAGTTGTAAAGTCTACAGGATGGGCAGTTCAGTTTTTAAGGACTATAGTCATTCGTTATCCTTTATTATTCTGGCAAACTCACGGCGAGGTAACTAATCTACAGGTCCACAGTATTCTTTTCCCCTCTTTAATCCACGAAAGTATTTGTCACATTTTTGTTGGAAGTACCTTGCATATTCTGTGCATTTCGGCTCTTTACATTGACCACCAACTAGTCTAATGTCTTATAGGGGGTGCGACCTGCGTGGTACCTGATGGGATGGAAATTGCTACTTTACACAGAAAACATTTTAATTACGTTAAAAGGTTTATTTCTGCTAAACTATCGCTAAAAATATGAGAAAGATAGAAATGAATGCACCCGGCCGCTTTCCGACATGCACTGAGCTCGCGGCGCACTTAGTGCGGCCACATCGTATTGCGGGATCAGCCAGCAGTAAGTATTCGGTTGCAATTAGGTATTGCATCGAACATGTCTCTTTCCGACCTAGATGTTTTATATGTTCTTTCAATTATTTCCTTTTTATCTTCCAGTTTCTTACTTTTTTTGCCTCAGAACAGTTTATGATTTCAAATACCCCGAGATGAGGAAGTGCGTTCAAAATACAAAAGCCTTGTTATCTTTTGTTGGTAAAATATGACCTTTCGGTCCGTTAGATCTCATTATCGTGAAGTGTATTCAGTCTCTTACGTCCTAATCTGCATTCAGCCTTCACACAAAGCTTGTTCAAATATTTCAGGAGCAGGGTTAGCTTATTTTTCTTACAAATAACTATTTGTGGCTGCTGGTGCTCTCTTCTTGGTGTAATCTACTTACTTACTCTACTCGACTTTGGAGTCTTATATGGACTTTTATTGATCTTACCATATTATAGCTATAATCTGGCTTAATTTTCGGCAATGTTAGGAGCGACTACAATATGGGCTCTCTACCTCGTAACATCGTCTGTTCCTTGCCAAGTCAAGTAAGCGGTGCATCCCTTGCATGTGAGGTGGTGTTGGCCCGTTGATTGAACCGATATTGTGTTAATGAAATACATTCGAGACTGATCAACCCGACCCGATTGAGACTATAAAGAATTGAGATGGATGAATCTGTCATACGATTTGTGAATTGTGAATACTCTTGTGAATTATGATAGAATTGGTCGTTACTACAATGAGAATTCATTTAGAGTATATTTATAGCCTCTATACTATACAACGACGCAGATTTTCAATACATACTACTCGTAGTTCTCCAACCATGCAACGGATATGATGCCATTTTTGTTCTACCATTTCAACAGCGTTTATATACAGCAAATAAATCCTCAGCAAATGACCTCATTTCTTCAGACATATCTTTTCCCTGTAGGTTTCGGCAAGGGTCTATTAGTTTCACCAACACGTAATAAGTGGTGAACCTATATTGCTTTTTTTAACGGAACAATTTTTATCCTCAATAGCAGATATTTTGATTAGGTCTTCTTGCGTCTTGCTAAAGTTATGTTCTCCAGATTCGAAGAATGGTAACAGACATCATTTCTTAAGGAAATTGCTATTTTACGAAATGACGTAGCTTGCATCAAAGCTGGAAAACAGACGGATAATGACAATGTCTCTTCGAAGGTCGAGATCGAGGGCTTGAGATCAGAAATTGAAGAAGTCAAATATATCCTAAAACAATTACAAAGCTACAACCTTGGAAATGCGCACTCTTCGAACGTTTCGATCGATAGTGATGTAATGACAAGTAACCCCGAGTGTAATAATGTTATTTCGCAGTCATTTGCCTCAGCAATGCAAACGCGAGGTAAAAATGTCAATAAGAAGCGGGCAAAGGTGCCGGCGTTGGAGACGTGTGGTATGTTACCACAACAGCGCACGCGCACATACGAAGCCGCTGATAATGATTCCCGGCGGCCAGCAGAGACTGTGCAGTCGCATGTACCTTTGTATCGCGATATACACACTAATGCGAGCGTGCATAGATATGAAGATACGAATCGCCGTGTGGTGCAGAATAATGACAAGGCCGATGATAGCTTTATTGTCGTCCAACACAAAAAGCGTAGGAAAGCTAATAACTTAACTGGTACTGCTCAGTGTTCGAGTAAACTGCAGACAGCCGAATTAACATCGTTTGTTTACATATCACGATTGAAGAAAACAACAACTATTGATGATGTGAATGAGTATGTTATGGACAAAGGGGAAAAGTGTAATAAAATTGAATTATTGACTCAAAGGCATGAAACCGACTTTTGTTCATATAAACTGTCTATTCCTAAGCATAAGTTGAATTTGTTCTTAAGTAACGACTTTTGGCCTCAAGGTGTAAAATTTAGATTATTCCGTGATAAAATGGCGAGAGGTAATCACACCCCACATAACTAATTATGGATAGTACAACTTCTAGAATTACCATGTCATCTTTTAATTGCAAGGGTATTAAAAGATCCGTACAGGCCGTTCGAAATCTGACGTTTAGCTCGCAACTGGTAGTGCTTCAGGAAACCTGGTTGTTTGAGCATGACCTAGCGTTTGTAAATGGCATTAATGATGCTTACGGTTGTGTGGCAAAAAGTTCCATGGATAGTACTATTCTACACCGAGGGAGGCCCTATGGGGGGCTTGCTATACTCTGGGATAGGACTCGATTCCCCTGCGTTTCTCCTGTGGAATGTGAAAATAAGAGGATTCAAGCGATTCGCGTGAGTGTTGGAACAAGTAATTTCTTATTAGTAAATGTTTATATGCCATGTGATGATGTAAAGAATGTAGTGGAATTTACAGACTGTCTAGCTGAGGTCGGCGCGATTATTGAGGAGGCTGACGTTCAGGTTGCCTATATTCTGGGCGACTTTAACGCGCACCCGACGGCCTCGTTCGGGTCGCAGTTGCATAAATTCTGTGATGATATGTTATGGGAGTGGGCTGATCTGAATATATTAGGCGCCGACTCTGACACGTACACATTTCAATGTGAGGCGACTGGTAGTAGGAGATGGCTGGACCATTGCATCGCAACGAAAGCTGCTTTGGCAACCATTGTTGGCGTCCATGTTGAGCATGACGTCAGATGGTCGGACCATCATCCGCTGATTGTAGAATGTAACATCTTGGGCGTTGCAAGTGGCCCGGCCGTCTCCTGTGACCATGACAAGCTTAGGCTAGTAAGATGGGGTGAGAGAGACACCTGCCAAATTAATAAATATGGTCAATATTGCTGTGATAACCGTGACTCTTTTCCTGAACCAATTATTTGTAATTGCACTGACATATTAACCTGTATTCATGTACCTGAATATTATAAGTATATTGATAGCTATTACGGACATATAGTCAATGTATTGAGTGTAGCATCTGTTGAGAGTTCGCGTTCATATGAGCAGATTCGAGTTAAACAAGTAACCGGTTGGAACTTCCACGTCAGAGATAGCCACAAGAAAGCTAGGTTACATTATAAGTGCTGGGTGTTGGCTGGCAGACCCTCTACCGGCGATGAGTATAATAATATGCGTAACAGTAGGATTGCGTTTAAAAACAAATTAAAATGGTGTCAAAAAAATGAAGAGATTATTAAAATGAATATATTAGCTTTACATAGGCAGAATAAAAACTTTTCAAAATTCTGGAATTCTACAAAAAAGTTATCAAAGTATCCGTTGAGGGTCTTCAGGAGCCGTTCGAAATAGCAGAGTTATTTGCTAAAAGATTTAATATAAAACCTTTACCCGCCCGGTGTGTGTTGAATACTGAGTCACATTACCGTAACAATGAAGTCGTGGAAGTTGCCCGTGAGGATATTGTCAAGGGCATGATGGGCTCAGTATTGAGCATATACTCTGGGCGGGGGATAAAATTTACGACCACCTGTGTAGACTATTCAACCTGTGTATCAGGGTTGCCTATTTGCCTAAGGCATTGATGCAAACCGTAGTGGTTCCAATAATTAAAAACAAAACGGGTAATCTCAGCTCTGCAGCAAATTACCGTCCTATATCGCTGGGTACGGTCATTGGTAAGATATTGGAACGCCTTATACAACCTGAACTGCTGAAAAACATAAAGATCGATGACGCTCAGTTTGGCTTCCGTCCCGGTCTCTCAACTGACGCTGCCATTATGAGTCTAAAGAGTGCTGTTAGCCACTATACGTCACGTAACACCACCGTGTATGCGTGTTTCCTAGACCTCAGCCGCGCATATGACCTGGTCAATTATGATATTCTTTGGGCTAAGTTAACAGCGTCCCAGGTGTCTAGCAACGTGGTAGATCTGTTGAGGTACTGGTACGGAAACCAAACTAATGCTGTAAAATGGGGCGACACGACTTCTAGCAATTATAGGCTAGAGTGCGGGGTACGCCAGGGGGGGGTGACCTCTCCGGACCTCTTTAACCTGTATGTGAACGGGTTGATCGGGGAGCTGAGGGGCACCAAGATCGGATGCCATATTGGAAATGTATGTTTCAATAATCTGAGCTATGCAGATGACATGGTGCTCCTCTGTCCCTCGGTCAAGGGTCTGAGAAGGCTGCTTTCAATCTGTGAGCATTATGCTAATGAGCACGGATTGAAGTATAATGTCTCTAAGACCGAGATGATGGTGTTCGCAGCAGGTCGGGGTCCGGATAGGATACACAATGTGTGCCTGAATGGTGAGGCGGTTAGGGTTGTTAACCGATTTAAATACTTGGGCCATTTGTTGACGGAGCGTCTACACGATGATGCAGACATTGAGAGGGAGAGGAGAGCTCTTGCCATCAGAAGCAACATGCTTGCGCGCCGATTCTCTAAATGCAGTACTGACGTTAAGACCACGCTATTTAAAGCTTATTGCTTGTGCATGTACACATGTCAGTTGTGGACTGTATTTACACGGAAAGCGATGAGTAGAATAAGAGTCCAGTATAATGATGCATTCCGGGCTCTTATGAGGTTACCGCGATGTTGCAGTGCGTCAAGCATGTTTGCGGAAGCAAGGGTACCGGACTTCTTTGCTATAATGAGGGCAAGAGTAGCATCCTTTTGGGATAGACTGAGACGCTCCAAAAACAGAATTCTTGTGGCTGTCTCTGATGACATAAGGAATCCGATTTTTAAATATTGGGTTTCCGTTCATATGGACGAAAACAAAAAGTGACAGTAGGTATGTAGACTGTCTATGTACATACTTGAAATGATTTTAGTTATTTTATACCTATTATTTTAGTTAATTATTATGTATTCATTATTATTTTGTATTTCTTATTTTTTTTTAATTGTACTGACTAGCACCCCTATACAGTGTGTCATTGGAATGTATTGATAATTATTATTATTATTATGTATTAACCACTATGGGTTTAATAGCCTGCAATAAACGATTTTTATTTTTATTTTTATTTTATTTATTATAACAACATTGTAAAACAAAACTTAGAATACGCATACGGAAAAGATGCGTAAATCAGATTGTACTGAGCTCTCTTACAGATGACTTGTTAACAAGGCATGCCCAGCAGATAGCATTGTCATTTGTAACATGCCATGACTACAGTCAATTGCAAAAATTTACTCATTATACTCTCATTAAATGCACTACTTATCAAAGTTGTGTACCGGCCTCGGTATGCATTGTGCAAATCGAACTTGTATTGACGTCAATCAATCAATCAGATCAGCTTATGCACATAGTCCACTGCTGGACATAAGCCTCTCCCAATTCACGCCAAAAGACATGGTCCTGCTGCTTCCACATCCATTGACACTCACTTATATTGTAAAGGATCTGCAAACATAATAATTGGAGGGAAGATAAATTCATATCATTTGAAGAAACACGCTTTCGAGTTACCTTTTTGCATCGTATAATATTGTGCAATTCTTAATTATCATTGTAAACATGGAGCTATCAATTTGTATTTATTGGCTGAGCTCGTGGCTCTGCCTTTGTGGTATGTCGTATGAAACAATATTGCTTTCTCGTTTATTTTGTACAACATGTCGTTAGCCAGTTTCATAAAAATGTTATTGGTCATAATTTGTGTTCTACTTAACCAATTACAATTAAACCTACTGCAGTTCTTTTTATCGGACAAATAACTGTGTAATATAAATCTATCGATACAAGATCGATACATAATGGTGTGATGTTGGGAACACCTGCTGCAATTTGTAGACATTGTGACTTCTCAATCTTTTGGTAGATATTGGTTCTAAGACGCAGAAAATCAGTGCTGCTTGACTTAACATCTCCTGGTCTGCCATGGTTCCTGCTGAGTCAGGCTGTCGCTGGCAAAGATGACTTTCCTGAAGGCTTTATAAATTTTGAGATAATGACACGTGAAATATGGAATTTGACCATGACATCATTGTAACATTGTCAAGTAGCAATCATGGTTTTTGCGATAAATCTAACATCCTTGAGCAGACACTGCTGAGTAATGGGTAAAGGTTTAAGAGGTGATGACGTGTGTGATTTACAAGCATGGTGTTGTTGGCAGGAGCATATAGTTTGTGGAAAATTAGAATTCGGGTACAGGAGGTTCGTCTGTTTCAAATACATAATTATTATGGCAAATAATTTACATGGCAGAACAAAGTTAGCCGGGTGAGCTAGCTACTTATCGAATTAACCTGACCTAATATGAATATGAATGGTATTGTCAGGGGGAAAGTAAAATTCCTCTTCGCTCTGCTAGTAGTTTCCAAGCGGTAGAACCAGGATAGGAAAAAAAAGAGCAAAAGCATGACTTTTTCAGATTAAACTGCCGAAGACATTGTTCTGTTGTATATCTATCAATCCATGTTTAATATGGAGATTACCTACCTTGACTTAGGTCGCGATATCTGACATCTACACGTGAGGAGTCGACGTAGGAAAGTTATATTTATTGCGCATCTTCCACTGTATTGAATTTCAAGGTTAGATTTCTACGCACGTGATGTTGAACCATTATATTGTAGTTCTACGTATCAGGTCAGGTTCATTGTTAATGTTACCTATGTAGAATGACATGGCTTGTTTTGATCAAAAACTGGCGTTTGTTGTCAGTAATATTCATGAAGAGTCTATTGCGTTTGTTTGGACGAGTATAAAACATTAATCAAGATCAAGATGTTCATCACAGCGAAGAAGAATAACATGTTTATATAAACTTTATACACATAATTTTATACATTGGCGGATTCTCATCATCTCATGCTATTTCCGTCAAAGGTAGTAGGAGGTAGGCACATTAATATTATGTGAAAAGCTGGCGGAAAATTCTCGGAGCTACACCAACTGTATAGCTATGTTACAAACGATGCATCTTTACCAATACAATAGCTTATTGATACTCTTCTTGACAAAATTAATTAAATGGGAGGTTTTACTCTTCAATTCTGTACTGCCTCTCGGGGTATTGTTCTTTTTCTCTACCAAAGAGTTGTGAAAATTCTTGAAAATTAAAACCTGTATGATGAGTACCCATTGAATGCCGGAGAGTTTCCAACCTGTGACGTTCAGTTTGCTTGTTTGGTTGCGCGTTATCGTATAGTCCTGCTGCACTAGTTGCTCTACCAAAAATGATTGGACAAATGGTTGAGCAATTATTTTGTTTAAACTACTAAGGTAGCAACACCTAACTTATGATGTTTCTTTTTGTTTCAGCTGCTGTGGTCTATTTGCGGTTGCGTCCTTGTGTCGTTGGTGGTGATATTCTTCTATTACTATAAAAGATGGAGAGCGAAAGGTAATAAAAAAACTTTAACTTTGTATTTTTCATCACCATTTTTGTTTTGTTCATTAATATGTGTTTGTATTTGTATTCCAATTTATGTAGATAAAACTCGTGCCTTTAGCAGAAAACTCCTCTTTCCCCTGCACCATATCACCATTGCCGACAGGTTTTTTTCTCTATATACCTACTGTGATATCATATCACACAGAGAAAATAGAAGAAGGTTGCAAAGAAGCATTGTTATTGAAGCTTAGTATTTAAATTTCATCGTTTCTTTGTTTCTTTGGAGCCGTAACGGTATAAAAACGTAAACAAAAAACACATAACAAATGAACGGCAGTGACTAATCCTGTATTAGTTAAGTATTTACAGACTTTCGCATATTTTATATGTAATACAAAACTAACAATTTTATAATGTTGAATTAATTCACGAATCACTCTCACTGCTTACAAAAAAAAAAACGCTTCACTGTTTACTTCAAAGAGCCGTAATTAACAATACAACATGTTTTAAATTTCTTTTTACATTCATTTTAATTTTGTACATACACAGAGATATAGAAATTAGTGACCGACCGAAGTTTCGGTTTCGGTTTCGGTTTCGGCCAGTTTCGGCCAAAAAATCGAGTTTCGGCCGCAGTTTCGGTTTCGGCCAAAATGGGCCGAAACTTTCGGCCGGGCCGAAACTCACGTGATCATGAATTTTGAGTGCCAGGCTCGGCTTGTGACGTGGTTGGGGTCAGCCCAACCAGTTAATAGGTTACTAACCGAAGATTTCCAAAGGACTTCCAATCAATAGTTATAAGAAAAAAGAATACAATTTTTATAGAATCCTAAACCTAAAAACGTGATCTAGGACATTACGTAACCCTACCTCTTTGTTTTCTGTTTTTGTTGGCTATGTTGGTCGTCTATGTGTCCGTCTGTCAGCAGGCTGTAACTCATGCACCGTGATAGATAGACAGTTAAATTTTTTACAAATAATGTCTATTGATATTGCCGCTATGGCAAAAATTAATAAAAATAGACAAATTAATAATATTAAAGGGGGCCTCCCATATTATACGTGATTTTTTGCCGCTTTTCTTGTACGGAACCCTACGTGCGCTAGTCCGACGCACTGTTGTCTAGTTTTAGTTATATACTACTAGAATGTAACCAAAACCAGCCAAGACCTAGTAGCAGGGCACCGTGTGGTTTTAGTTGGTAGGAGTTCGCAATAGCATTATGAGTAATTCCACACGTAAAAGAAAGGAACTCATCTTTAGGTGGAGATATTTATAAAATGAACACTTGAGAAGATTTATACCAGCAAGTTCCACCAAGTGCCATCACACTTGGTGGAACTTGCTGCACCTATTGAAAAAATTACCGGCCAGGTGCACGTCGTACTCTCGCATGGAGGGGTTAAAGCGGGACCCTATAAACGAGACATGAGGCCTAGCCGTCTGTCAGTCTATTGGTCATTCACTGTACAGTAGTCCTACCGACTAAAAACCATGCGAATCCTATCTAACAGCCTACGGTTGGGAGCTCCGCGTATGCCCTCGGAATGATGCATACTGCGGCCGCGTTTTTGGGGGGTTGTTCAGTTGCTATCCCGCTCCTTGAGGGGGGCGTGCATGAGTCTCTCACGTCACGCTATCGTCTAAGGCCTGCTTCTGTAAGGACGGTGAGCAGCCCCGTCACCGTACTCAGGCCGCCGGTCATGGAGGCTGCTAGTATGGGGCGCCACCGCAAACTGTAGAACTCGGAATAGAGAATTCTCTCCAACTTCCTCCCAGCCGTCCCTTTCACGAGCATGACCTGCTCACAGGAAGAGACCTATGGCCCCGCTCCAGCGCCTCCTTGCGCCATTTAAACAATGACGCAACGGCCCTCGCTCCCTCGCTTTCAGGTCCCATAAAGGGTTCCCGGATAGATGACATACCGCCTCAACTGAGATCGTGCGGTATCCCCTTATCAGTGTGACAGCCGTCGCCTTCTGCGGGCTAAGCAATCTTGCCGCATTGCTGGTCATCAGGATCTCCGCCCACACGAGGGCCCAGTATAGGGCCATGCTCCACACGATCTCAAGGTACAGTCTCCTGAACGGAGCGTTGGGTCTCCTGATATTGGCGCGTTGGTTGACGTTATAACAACCGCGAGAGTGCGGCTGATGCCCCCCTCCTGAGGGAGGCGCGCATCGGCGATAGCTGAGGCTATGGGACCAATCTTCGGAAGTGGTATCCGAAGTTCCACCGGTTATCGAGTACGAGCCCCAGATACGTCATCGAGAGCTCGATGCCGATGGACCATGGAATATGAACACGTGAGTTTCGGTTTCGGTTTCGGTTTCGGCCGAAACTGACCCTGGGGCCGAAAGTTCGGTTTCGGTTTCGGTTTCGGCTGGAAAACCAGTTTCGGTCGGACACTAATAGAAATATTGGTTATCCTGAGGTGAAGGGGGGCCTCGAGCCGTTAGCGCGGCGAAGAACCATAGCGTCCTTGGCTACCTTCCACCGAATGTGTCACGGCGAGTGTTCTGAAGAGCTCTTCAACCTGATCCCACCCTCTCCTTTCCGATCCCGAACAACGCGTGCCGTGCAGAGGTGCCACTCATACACAGTGCAGAAAATCTTCGCCGGAACTGAGCGTTTCAAAAGATTGTTTCTCTGTCGATTTATAAAAACCTGGAGCGACCTACCCGCACACGTGTTTTCCTCATCTCACAATCCCTGGTTCTTCAAGCGGAGTGTGAAGAAGCACATCACGTTGACGGTCCTCAGGTTGACGGCCCGTCAACCTGAGGACCACTGTCAGAAGTCTTACGGACTGTGAGAGTGGCCCCCAATCGCTAGATGCGCCACGGCTTTTCATCAGACTGGGGCGACGTGAATTTGGCGTCCTTAATATTAAAAAATAATAATTACATACCGTTAAGTAGTTGAGGAGTTCTCAAGTTGGCAGCGTTCACTTTCTTTTGAGGGTTGCGAGGGCACTACTCATTTCTCCTTTCCGTTCAAATATTTCGCCTAATAAAAATAACGTTTTGTTTAGAGTTACCTGGCGGAGTGAATACCCTGGGTGCGACAGGGGAGCCAGCCAAGCGCTTCCGCAAGCGCGACAAAATGTTGTTCTACGGACGTCGTATGCTGAGGAAAGTCAAGTCCATCTCAAATTCTGGACAGGGAAGAAAGAGAAGAGCCGTCATGAGGTTCGCGAGGAAATTGTTGCAGCTAAAGAAGGAGAGTGCCCCTGAACAATTGAAGGTAAGATTGTACAGTCTTCACCAGGTTTTCGCATGATAATTTAAAGTTCTATGAAGAGGTAGTTAATTTTATAAGCTGGATAGGATACTCTCATACAAGGATCGTGTTTGTTGAGCCGCGGCATAGAGACCTAGATAAATGTAATGTTACGGCGAGGAGATGAAGAACTCGAAACAAAGCTCGTTACGTAGCCAGCCGTCTGGCTAAAGTGCTAGTAAGGTCAATCACTCTGTCAAAATGATTACAATAGGCGTACGTCCTGCAGTGGACTGTTACAGGCCGATTTTATTCCATTTTAGGGTTACTTATTTGAGCAGTGTCTGTTATGAACGTTATTTACTTAGATCTTGGCCATTAAATGTAGCTATCACCATCTTAGACACTTAGACGTGCTAAAAATAAATATTCGCCAAGAATTTAGCACAATTTTCAGTTTCAAGGCGATACGATAATTATTTATGTAAGAAATTCAAATAGGAAAACGTATTATGTATATTTAACGTAACATTTGCATTAATTTTTTAACACAATACATTCATGGACAGGACAGTGACCAAGTTTATAAATTGTAAACTTTTGGCCAAAACATCAATGAATGTTGACGTATTTTGCGTAAGGTTCGACTTGATTCGAGACCATTACCTACACAATGTGTAAATAACGGTATATATTTTTAATATACATTATTTACTTTTCACTGAAACCTAATGACCCTTAAGGTTAAATGGGAGACCTATATACATGTATGCTGGCTTAATTGCAAACAATACATCCGATTTCAATAGAACGGTTAACAATAGCTGTACTGAATATTGCAGTGAAGCGCTAGTAGCCCTACTAACTATGGTCACTGCGTTAAACATCCTACGCTATGTCTGGTTTTGGATGGGTGACCACTTTGTGGCATTTCTATTTATGAACGTTTCCGTACTTCGGTAGGCCATTGATCACGGTTGCCAGTAGCATAACAGTCGTTAAGCCAAGTAAATGGTTTTATGAGCAGCTTGAAAATTTCCAAATATACACGAATATTTTCTACACAGCTCTATCGAATCGCAAAGTAAGCTAGAATTAACCTGCTTGTGTTATGAGCACACCTTGCACCCGTCAATTTCAGCAGTTCAGTGCACTTATACCTAAACCCATACATAGGTGGTACAAAATGCAAATGGCGAAATCCGGGCGTATAATACTGAGGATAGAGACTTCAATAATATGTATCTACGTAGATACATATTATTGAAGTCGTATAACTGCGAAGATTTCTACAACTATACCCGCAAGTTCTGTACACAACGAATCGGTCCAATTGATTAGAGTGACTGACCTCTGTTGTATAGACTCATAGCAGTCTGTTATAAACTCAACGCAATTGGGGTTTTGGCGATGATAGCTGCGTACATCATGGAACTAATATTATTTGTGAATTTTTTATTTACCCATTGTAATGATCCACAAAATATACATGTATAAAAATATAATATCAATTGTCATATACAAATTTAAGAGGAAAATAAACCTCGTTTTCAAGTAGTCTATACTAATATTATAAAGAGGAAAGATTTGATTGTTTGTTTGTTTGCATCGAATAGGCTCCGAAACTACTGGACCGATTTGAAAAATTCTTTCACTGTTTGGAAGCTACACTCTTTGCGGTGAAGATAGGCTATATTTTATTCCCGTATTGCCACTGGAACGGAAATTACGCGGGTGAAACCGCGTGACGTCCGCTAGTTTTGTATAATATTGGAGTTAAGCCGGCAGTGTTGAACACAGGCATTTAAGCAGGCATTTTATTTAATTAGCAGTACACGCAGGTCTTGATTTAATAACCCTCAAATAATAATTATTAGATTTCACGAGCTCAGCATCATAGGTCAAATCATGCTAATCGAAGGATGCTAGTTATTATTAGTATTAACTGCAGCATTATTCACATTTGAAACTACCAGTACATTGCAAAAAGAATTGGTTTACCTGCTTCGGAAGAGGCACGTTAAGCTGTTGGTTTCGGTTAATAGTAAAATTACAGTCGTTAAGTCGAGTTAAAGGCCTAATTTGCAGCTTGAAAATTTTCAGCCGTCACAATCTGCGCCTGTTCATTTCAACATAGCAATTACGACTCGCCACCTATTACGTGGGACAAAAAAAAAGATGAAATGTGGGCGTATAATATCAACTATATCAAGTATAGTACAAATTATATGTTGCATAAGTCAGCTATCCAATTGTAATAAATTCGCTATCACGATTATGCGTGTTGTTTGCATTTGATACGCTATGATGGTAATTGTTTTTATTTTGTGAGAAAATCGCCTTTGTTGTGAGAATATGGGATATTTAATAATAGATTCCTTTTTACACACAACATTAACACCGAGATTGTTCCAGTTATCTATGGAGCAAATCTCATTGCCCTCACTAAAAAAGACGGAGGAGTTCGTCCTATTGCAGTTGGTTCTACTTTTCGGCGTTTAGCATCCAAAATTTCAGTTCGTTACATTTTGTCAAAATTACAACAACAATTTGAACCTACTCAATTAGGTTTTGGTACCAAAGGTGGGTGTGAAGCGGCGGTCCACGCCCTGCGCACGTACCTTAATAAAGATGAGTGTGAGGTTTTATTAAAAATTGACGTCAAAAATGCCTTTAATTCGGTAAATAGGGACACCCTGCTTTCAGAAATTCGGAACAATATTCCGGAAATTTACAACTATTTACTAAATAGTTATCATGAACCATCAAAATTAATGTATAAACGCAACGAAATCTCTTCTGAAGTCGGTTGCCAGCAGGGTGATCCCCTTGGGCCAGCCATATTCAGCCTAGCTATTAACCCTATAATTCAAAATTTAAAATCAAAATTTAACGTGTGGTATTTAGATGATGGGACTCTTGGAGGTGATGCTGTTACTGTTCTCTCAGATCTTTTGGAAATAAAAAACAAATTTAAGTTGATTGGTTTGGAACTAAATTTTAATAAGTGCGAATCATATATTCATAACGCTCACAACCGTTCCGAACTCATAGAAAAATTCAATTTCTTATGTCCAAATATCAAAGTAATTGATAGAGAGAATCTCAACCTCTTAGGGTCTCCAATTTTTGAAGATGTTATTCCAGAAATAATAGCATACAAAATTTTAAAATTTGAATCAAATGTGGATCGACTTCTCAATATAAATTCACATTATGCAATCACAATTTTAAAATTTTGTCTATTTTTTCCTAAATCTATGTATCTGCTTCGGTGTTGTCCTTTTTGGAAACATCAGAATTGTTTATTAGCGATTGATTCCCTCATAAAAACGTCTTTAGAACGTATTCTGAATATACATCTAAATGAACAATCTTGGAATCAAGCTTCCCTTCCAATTAAATACAGTGGATTAGGGATCCGCAAAATTTCCAGTGTGGCTTTGCCAGCCTTTTTGTCATCTGTACATGCCACGTCAGCACTCGTAGGTAAAATCCTAAACAATTGTTTTACTAACTATGAGATGGCTGGCTGTACAGATGCCAAGGATGCTTGGCTTATGGCTTGCCCAGGTCAAAATTTTCCTATTCATCCAAATTCACAACGGAGCTGGGATGACGCAATTTCAAAATTAACTTTTGACTCGATTTTAAACGCCAGCTTAGGCCCAGATCGTGCAAGATTATTAGCGCTCAGCAGAAAGGAATCCGGTGATTGGCTAAATGCTTTTCCAACTGCTAACACCGGAACCTTTCTTGATCCGGACACTTTGAGAATGGCAGTTGGCTTGAGACTTGGCGTCCCGCTCTGCGCCCCACACCTTTGCCCCTGTGGTGTTACCGTTGACTCTATGGGACACCATGGACTATCCTGCTTAAAGAGTGCAGGTCGCTTCTCTCGCCACGCTGCGCTTAACGATATCATTCGCCGTGCTCTTGCCACCGTCGGTGTCAGTGGCGAGGGCTGGTTATTTTCAAAAGGGAAGCTAGTAGCGCTCGTGGCCCCGCGGACTCAGTGTTCTGTAAACGATCACTGCAGTAAGCAACTTTCACTATGGCCGGTCCATGGATGGGTGACCATACATGTGATCACTTTGTGACATTTATTTGAGCGTTTCCGTGCTTTGGAAGGCACGTTAAGCCGTTGGTCCCGGTTGCCTGTAAAATGGCAGTCGTTAAACCAAGTTGAAGGCTTTATTTCAACAGCAGGCATCACAACCTGCGCCTGTCCATTTAAACACGGCAATACGGCTCACAACGTATTACGTGGGACAAATTATAAAAAGGTGAAATGTGGGCATATAATATGCCTCTGCCTACCCCTTCGGGTATACCTGAACCGGAAGCTAGTAAAAAAAATCTTACCTAGGTACATGTAGATGTCCAGAAAACACGGGGTTATGCATTGAAGAACATTGTTCCAAATGTGACTCCAATAAATACAGCATCATACGCACTTAAATATTGCAATATTTCAATATAATTACCGCGGTTATTCGACCCGGAGCTCTCATCGTGGCCGCGAAACGCTAATTCCTGTTTACCTAACAAAACTACAGTATCTATGAAACGTCTTAATAGATGACGATTGCGATCAACCTTCCTATTGTGTACTTCAAAATTATTATTCATAAATGTCTCAATTCTGCTATTGCCAAAGTCATGAAAGCTTAAACAACTACGAATGTGTTTTTCAGTCAGAACATGTTTTTTCGTCGAATTTCCTATATTATTGATGTCCGTAAACCCTGTACGACTCCAAACGCTACTAGAATCGGAAAATAATTAACATTGGAAACAGTAAAGTTTATTGAGTTTACAAGAACCTGTCATCCAAGTATATTTATCATAAAACGAACTATGAAAATGTTTATAGGAGCAGTCTCTTCTTTTATAATCTACAGTCACAATTGGGCGAGAAGGGCCTAAACGAATTACATATTTTTCATTCTCAAAACTTAATTTAGTAAAAGATGTTTTCTCAGATAACAAAAAATCTGTTAAACAACAATCTATATGTATTAACGCCGCCATTACGCATACGAACAAACTAGATTCTTAGTAGGTATTAAAACCAAGCAAAATGTAAACTATACGTAATTACTTATCTATTTACAGCTTATATACTTATACAGTACTGCACGCACTATTCCACTCACCAATACACCATGAAATTTATCACTAACTAATTATAATTAACCAATAAACAGCAAAAAAACGACCAACAAACTAATTATTCAATAATTCTGGGAGTGCACTGCTGCATTGTTTAGAGAAAATATAAAGTAGTAAATAAAAGTTCAAAATATTCGAAAGCGGCGCTAGTGTGCATAAAGAATGTTCGACGAGCGTACTTAATTCATTAATTTTATTTAGTTATTGAAAATTCCAAATGATTGCGTCGTAAATATCATTATATAATTATGTTGTATGAAAATATTGAAAATACGTATAATTAGACTCTATGAGTGATTTTATTTCGTCAACAGTAAATTTTAGTACGTTTATTGACTTTACTTTATTATTGACGATTTTTCTCCGTCTCGTATTAAGCTATTTCCGAGTGGATTTAGAACGAGGCCCGATCGCTGGCCGAACGATGGAGATTCGCAAGTATAATCTTTCGGAACACTCGGAACGTAGAGAGAGAAACCGACATTTGCGTATTATTAACGAAAGGGACGCAAATATTCAGCAATCCGGCTTATTTCTCATATTCCATGATTGTGTTTTTGGAGTTCACTGAACTTTGACTGAACTGAGCGATGCACAATATTGCACATTGCTATGTATTTTGCAGCAGGGGTTTTTCGTTGTTATCTTCTGACCGAGATTTAGTAATGATCTAACTTCACCTTGCTGTCAGTTCTGAAGGGGAAGCCAGCGGGAATCGGCTTCTATGGAGCCTACGCCACTGGTCGGTGTGCCCGCTCTCTTAGAGCCAAATGGCATTTTTAGGGACGATGGCAAGAGACCGGATGGGATGACCTTAATTCCGTGGGAGATGGGTCGGGTCCTAGTCTGGGATGCCACTTGCGTAGACACATTGGCCCCGTCCCATCTTCCTAGAACAAAAGAAAAAGCCAGCACAGCAGCGGAAGCAGCAGAAAATAAAAAGATAACCAAGTATAAGGGTCTCGGCTCGTCGTACAATTTTATTCCAGTCGGTGTCGAGACTCTAGGTCCTTGGGGTCCCAAGGCGCATAAATTCTTTAAAATTTTAAAGAAGCGTCTTGTGGAGTCTACTGGTGACCTAAGGGCTGGCAGTTATTTCTCCCAACGAATAGGCATCGCCGTTCAAAGGGGGAATGCTGCCAGTCTTTTGGGCACAATGCCACGGGGGCCCTTTTTAGATTTAGTTTAGTTTTATTTATTTTGTAAATAGTTATTACGCTTTAATGTACATACCATTTGTTTATTATTTTATTGAATAAATTATTTATTCGACAAGTTTTACACACTGCCTGATCCTACCTAGACAGTTTTGAAAAATACGAAAGGTGCCTTTATATTTATAAAGACTACTTATAAATATTAATTTGCACACTTTAATAATCTATCTACATCTAATATTATAAAGAGGAATAAATTTGTATTTTTGTATGTTTGTAAAAAATTAAAAAATAAACTCTAAAAAGCTTTTGCCGATTTCAAAAATTCTTTCACCATTGGAAAGCTACATTCATCCTGAGTAACATAGGATATATTTTATTGCCGTATTCCCACGGGAACGGTAAATACGCGGGTGAAACAGCGTGACGTCTGCTAGTCGCTATATAAAGTAAACTAATGATCGATTTCCGTTTCCATCCCACGCGAACTTATTCCAACAATAAAAAGAAGCCAATAAATAATTCTACTATGCCAATATGATATTCCAGACTTGACTATAACCTATCCCGTACCAAATATCAGCCAGATCCGTTCAGGAGTTGTCCCAGCCAGTCCCAGCCTGCGACCTTTACCAGGTCGTCGGGCCATCTGGCGGGTGGACGTCCTACTCCGCGTTTGCCGAGTAGTCTCCACTCTAGAACCCGTTTGCTCCATCGGCCGTCGGTTTTTCTGCAGTTGTGGCGGAGTTATTCAAATTCACAAAATACGCAGAACAATGTCATAATTAGTTTACGAATTCACAAGTTACACATGATAAACAATGTCAAATTATTTCTTTTCAGGTGCTGGAGCCTCCAGCAGAATATCTCGAGGAAGATCTAACCAGCGATGACAGGGTCCCCCCAGACGCGTTGTACATGCTGCACAGCATCAGAGTGTTCGGTCACTTCGAGAAGCCCGTGTTCCTCATGCTCTGCAAGCATACCGAGATACTGAACCTGCCGGCTGGTGCCTTCTTGTTTAAAGTCGGTAAGTTGAGATGGCAAGCTCTAGTTCTGTGAAAAAAGTGTAGAGAATCTTGGTTATTAGGAATTCTTGCACACCTAGATAAGGATTCAGTACTTCAGTAGTGTTGTACGTTGCTTCCCTCTCCAATTTCCCTCGATTTTTTTTGTTTCTTTTTTTCAGTAAAGACTGACAAAATCTTACCTGATATTTATACCGGCGACTACATAAAAAAAATTAAAAAAAATTAAAAATCGCTAAAGGAGCCGCTGGAGCGTGTTAGTTGCCGAACCCCTAGATGAGCCGTGGTGGAAGCCAAAGTCGGTCGGGAATCCAGGGACAGCCTTTCGACGGATTCCCTGGGGCTCGCGGTGGGGATTTCTAAAAAAAAAAGAAAAAGAAGACTGCGACGTTTCGCCTTTTTCGAAATCTTTAATCCACATGTCGTTTATCTTTTGTAGGCGACACAGATGAGAACGTATACGTGGTACAAACCGGGCGGGTCAACGTGTACATCACGAACCCGGACGGCTCCGGACTGTCCTTGAAGGTGGTGCGAGCTGGCGAGAGCGTCACATCTCTGCTCAGCTTCACCGACGTGCTTACTGTGAGTAAATGAAAATAGACTTTATTTCAACGGAATAAAGCTTTTGTGGTTGAAAAGCAGAGTCAGAATTTCAGAACACAGAGGTCCATACTTTAAATTTTAAATCCTTCATTCCCAGTAGTTCCGCGGCAGTTGTTCCGCGACGGAACTAGTGAGACTTTTTGTCCCAATAGTTCCGTGGCGGAACTAGTGAGACTTTTTTTTCCCAGTAGTTCCGCACCACGGAACTACTGGGACATTTTTATTCTCAGTAGTTCCGTGGCGGAACTAGTGAGACTTTTCTATTCTCAGTAGTTCCGTAGCGGAACTAGTGAGACTTTTCTATTCCCAATAGTTCCGTAGCGGAACTATCATGGATCTTTATGGACATTATATTATGTCCACTTTAATATCTTAAAGCCTTAAAGTATTTTATTTTTTATGAATATGGATCTTTTAGGACATGCGAGTGGAAAAAGATACATTATACGAAGAACATCAAGTTAAAAAGTATACAGTAGTTAAGTAATTTTCAAAACAAATAAAGATCTACAAAAACAAATGAAGATCGACAAAAGCAAATGAAGATCGCCGAAACAAATGACGATCAGCAAAACAAATGACAGTTGGAAAAACAAATAACGATCAAAAAAACATTATGCAGATCAATAAAACAAAAGACTATAAGCAAATTGATAAGGTCAAAAGTTACTTGCAGTCATGTTTTGTAATCAAAATGCGATTAGCATTAAAAAAAATAGGTGCAAGCAATTCTCGACCTTAATGGCACTTATTTAAAAATGTGCTTTTAGGCGTTTATAGACATCACAGATCACGAATATATAAAAAATAAATAGATATTATGCATGCTCATAAGGTCGAAATTGGCATGGACCTTTTTTGTAATCTAGATGCGATAACCATTCAAAAAAATTGCTGCAAGCAATTCTCGACCTTAATGACACTTCCCTAAAAATGTGCTTTTAGGCGTTTATAGACATCACAGATCACGAATATATAAAAAAATAAATAAATATTATGCATATTCTTAAGGTCGAGAATTGCTTGCACCTATTTTTTGAATGCTAATCGCATTTAGCTTACAAAATGTGGCTGCAAGAAACTTTCGACCTTATCAACTTGCTTATAGTCTTTTGTTTTATTGATCTGCATAATTTTTTTTTCGATCGTCATTTGTTTTTCCAACCGTGATTTGTTTTACCAACCGTCATTTGTTTTGTTGATCTTCATTTGTTTCATTGATCTTCATTTGTTTCATCGATCTTCGTTTGTTTCGTCAATCTTCATTTGTTGTGCCGATCTTCATTTGTTTTGTCGATCTTCATTTTTTTTAATTGTATGAGAAAATAGCCGTAAGACACCGTAGGGAACTAATGGGAACATAAAATATTCGTATGTAAGAGATGCTTTCTCCCGCGGGACTACTGGGACTTGATTTATTAGTTTTTAATTTATGCTTTGTTCCGCGGAACTACTGGGAATGAATTTATTATTATTTCATTTCTACTTTGTTCCGCGGAACTAATGGGAACTGAATTATTGATGCTTTGTTCCGCGGGACAACTGGGAAAAAAAGTCTCACTAGTTCCGCCACGGAACTACTTCAACGGAACAACTGGGAATAATCGTTTTAAATATACACTTTACTGCTTCGCGGGACGCGTACCAGAGTCCTCCTCGTCTATGTTCGAAACCGAACCGAAACAGTACTTATCTATACTAATATTATAAAGAGGAAATATTTGTTTTTTTTTGTTTGTTTGTTTGTAACGAATAGGCTCCGAAACTACTGGACCGATTTATAAAATTCTTTTACTGTTGGAAAGTTACACTCTTTGCGGTCAACATAGGCTATATTTTATTCCCGTATTCCCACGGGAACGGAAACTTCGCGGGTGAAACCGCGTAACGTGCGCTAGTAACTTATAATACATCTTTCGTATGTCATCTCTTACAGGGCCATTCACAACCATACAAGACAGTGAATGCTAAAGCGTTGGAAGACTCCCAAGTGATCAAGCTACCCATGAGAGCGTTCCAGGAGGTCTTCAAAGAGTATCCGGATATATTTGTCCGAGTTATACAGGTCAGTTTACTAAATTAATTAATTCACAATCTTTAGTAACTCCTATATTGAGACCGTATCATTGTGGAAATTCCTACGAATGTCACTGGATTTGAACAGACCAAAACCGCAAAAGTCCTCTACTACCTATTTGTCTAGCACCGAGCACCTGGGATCTCATAACGACGTTCAACTTTTTTGGATATGGCTCAAGAGCCAAAATATTTTATATATCTATATATATAAAAATCAATGCCACTTTTCGTTGTAATTTTATAACTCGAGATCGGGCTCACCTATCCAAACCAAATGTTTAGGCTTTGTTCGGACTATTTAGTAGATGGTTTATGTGAAGTTTGCACAAAATCGGTCAAGCGGTTCTTGATTTATCACGCAAACGAAGTTGCGCGGGTCAGCTAGTATAACATATTTTTTAATACAGTTGCTCAAAAAGTGGCTGGCAGTTAGTAGTTTTCGATACAAGTGTGGGATTTCTGTTATTACAACGAGTTACGACAGATGTTGACCCGAGCCGAAGGCGAGGTTAGACAGTCGGAACGAGTTTAAATAACAGTCCCGCACGTTGTATTGAACAACTATTTTTAATACAGTTGCGAAAAAATTAAGTAATTTAATAAAATAATAGAAACACAATAAACCTGAATATCCAAAATGGCGCCAATATCCAAATCCAAAACTCGTTCCGACTGTTTACCCTCGCCTTCGGCTCGGGTCAACACCGTAACTCGTTGTAATAACAGAAATCCCACACTTGTATCGAAAACTACTATTCCCTCGCTCATAGTGAATCGATATAATCTTTGGTATATCCAATCTTTACTTATCGTTGTATTTTGCGTTCACAGATCATCATGGTACGGTTACAAAGGGTTACATTCACGGCTCTCCATCAATACCTCGGACTCAGTGCTGAACTGGTCAATCCGGTAAGAATATGTACCTAATCTTATTTTTTGAGTATTTTTTTATATTTAGCTCGCTAAATTGACGTTGCCAGCCTAATGGAAAGCCGTGGCGCATCTAGAGATGGGGGGCCACTTCTGACAGTGGTCCTCAAGTTGGCGGTCCTGTGATGTGCCTCTTCACGCTCCTCTTGAAGAACCTGGAATTGTAAGATGAGGGAAATACGTGTGCGGGCAGGTCGTTCCAGGTTTATAAAGTTCGACAGAACTGGGAATAATCGAGAGGAACTATCTTTTTAATACAGTTGCTCAAAAAGTGGCGTATTACAGGGACGTATAGCGTTCGGGATGTGGGCTATTACACACTCGTGCTTTTTCTTTTCCTTTCCCGCACTAGTGCGCGTTTCCTTTCCCAACTGTCAAAATAATGTCTGTGATTCCTGTGATTCATGCAAATATTTCAAAAAAAGATACTAACTTGTTTCAATATCAGATTAAAACTAATTTTAATTAAAATTTAAACATAAATTAATATAAGTATCGGCCAAATTGAATTTATAAATATAAAAAAAGTTGGCTGTATGAAGTGCACTGCCATAGTCTCTGCTTAGGTAGGTATATATTCTTTTACGGTTGCCGCCATTTTGGACAATTCAGGTTTATTGTGTTTTTATTATATTATTAAATTGCTTAATTTTTTCGCAACTGTATTAAAAATAGTTGTTCAATACAACGTGTGGGATTGTTATTTCAACTCGTTCCGACTGTCCACCCTCGCCTTCGGCTCGGGTCAACATCTGTCGAAACTCGTCGTAATAACAGAAATCCCACACTTGTATCGAAAACTACTATTTACTTGTACTTCGCGTTTTTTAGTTTGTTTGAAAATGAGTTGGATAGAGGTGTACGTCCAACAGAGGACTGCTAACGGCTGATTTGATTGATTTATAAATATAATGTCTCCATAGCCGTATTTGCCAAAAAAGTACCCTTAACACAAGCAGCTTAATCTTAGTCTAGTTTGGGTTCAGATAGCGTGTGTAAAAATAATCAAAATGTTCGTGAACAATTGTACATTCCTCATCGGAACGAGTGCCCTTTTAGCCCCTCTGTATCAAATAGAGTGCAGAGGGACTTATGTCGAGACTTTGTCTGTAGTCTATGACTCTGTTGCATTAAACTACGTCACTAGATCACGTGGATCATCTGTTCCAAGTTTGAAATAAAACAAAAATGACAACGTCAATCGGATTGAACTTTCACAATAAACGTGTTAGAGAGCGGCAGTCTGGTGAGAACGATCTCGCGGCTTTCTTGTTATATGTTTTATGTTGTATGAATTTTATGTTATTAATAAAAGTCATTGTACACTCCAGGGAAGAGAGAAACGCCGTGGCACCACCGTATCATCGTCTCCAGCCAAGAGCACCAAAATGACGGCGCCAGACAGCGGGTTCACAATGCACTCGCCACATCACAGCGAGCGGACTGTACCTGAACATGCGGTGAGTTGAACTACTGCGATCTGACTGGCATGGAAGCTATTTATATTTGTTTTGTGTACTGTAGTTTTGACTGTTTTTTGGTAATTTAGTTGAGAGTAACATCTAAGTCTTTGACTCTTGTCATGATAACGTAAAATCGTCTTGTCCGTGTGACCCTGGAAAATTCAGCAGATGTTTTCTCACAAGTATGATTAAATGATGAAAAAAAGAAACTCATTTTACTGTTCATAGATTTGAAATATGTTATAAGATCTTCGCTCATTAATCTAAAACTAACGTTAGCAGTTTCTCTAATCAGGCCATTTTTGACTAAATAGTTATTAATCATCAGAATGAATTAATTCTTAGCTATTGAATTTGCTTTAGTAGATCTAACTTTAACTGTCGTGGTCAATAGACACTGGTACTGGACATGAATCCATCTAACATTATGAAAAATAGCAGTAGGCCAAGTAGTCACCCTTAGAGCACACCCTTACTCATCGCTATGTTCTCGGCAAAAAGTCTTTCGTAACGGAATCAACATGAGTAATTACAGTAACAAACTTTCGTTAAAATTGTGACATTTGTTGGTGATCCAAATTTTTTTAAACGAAACTAATGTGTTACCATATGAAGTGTCGAAAGCTTATTTAAAGTCAAAACACACAATCTTTGTTTGCATTATTCTTATGCCTGTCTTTAAAAAAAATGCATTGTTTATATGTGTTATTTTGCAAAATGTACGCCCTTTTGAAATTAGATACAAATATTATTTATTCGAAAGTGAACTCTTGGGAAAAGCTTTCAGGACTAAATCGCTAAAGTGATGAAGATGAATTTTCGTCATGAGAATTAAGGTATCCCGAAAGCTATACTGACTGAGTCTTATCTATTTCTTCAAGAAAGCGTATCAAAATCGGTTCAGCTACAGAATATTTTTGTTAAACCTTCATTAATTCATTAGGTACCTAGTTTCATAAATCTAACATGTTTGTTGTGTGACCTTAACTTACTTCAATAATACGCATGCGTAGGAGGCCGGGAATCAAACCTCGTCCCCCATTCACATACAAGGGAGGCGACAGAAGCCAGACATGGTGCCGGATATAGCAACGAATACACCGCAGGTGAGGACTTTTGTAAATATATTAGACTCTGTTGTGTAGATTATAAGAATGCCCGCGTGGAATTTTGTTATCATTCCCGCTTCTTGTGAGAACTTATACCCGGGATAGAAGTAGTTTACGAGAGTAGTTGTAAATGCTTCCCTTTTTGACTGCCTATGTGGGAGGCATTATGGAAGTTACGGAAGCCGATGGGCGTCATAACACTCGAGCTATTCCTATTGCCGTGTCGAATGGAAAGGGATAGATCGTAATTACCCGCTGTTTGAAAATTTTCAAGCCGCCCATAAGACCATCAACTTAGCTTAATGGCTGCGTCAGGACATGCGGGACAAACTGCTTGGAGTACCTTTTGAAGCGCGATTGTATGTTATGTATGATACATGTCATAATGTATGTATGTAAAAATGATGTAACTTTTTACAGCAGCAACCGGATATACAACAGACCTCCTCCTTGCTGAGACCCAAGGAGGGTTCCTCGTTCAAGCAGAAGCATAACACTGACAATCTTGATGAACAGGTGAGTTTCATTTCAAACTGTCATGATATTATGATGTAACGCTTCTAAGGGCGCGTCATGCATTTTTGTTCTCGAACCAAATTCTTGAAATCGCTCGAATCGTTATGCTTTCCGACGCCTCGAAATTGTAACCGACTCGAACTGTTCGAGGAACTCGGAACACACGTATTTGTTTAAGTTTTCCTTACAGCATGTGATTGCCGGAGTGGTTTTTTTATTTACGTAGTCAAATGTTGAATAACTCGTATTAGAGAGAAAGAAAAAATTCGACAAACACAGATGTCATATATCGTTCATCCGTCAGATGGATCGACGACCTGATGCAGGTCGCAGGCTGGGATGCGTTCAGTGCAGGACCGTGTGTTGTGTCGTGAACTGGGAGAGGCCTATGTACAGCAGTAGGCCGCCATAGGCTGATTTGATTGATAGATATCATATAGGAAGGTAGGAATTACGGTCGAACTGAGGTAATCGTGTAACAATGACATGTTTCTTTTCATTTCAGGCTTTGATCCAAATCGCAACGGAAGCTTTCGTCAAAGAACTAGGCCTGGAGAGTGACCAGCTGTTAAGAGGCAACGTGCAGGTCCGCGACCTACCCGCCGGGACTTACATCATGAAGGAGGAGAGCCACAAGGTATTTGCTACATACTTTCGTAAATTCAATACTTCTAAAAGATATATGTGGAACTCTGTGGCAAGAATTTTGATTTTCAGAAAATGATGCGAAGAATGTTTAACGATGTAGCCTGCGTGTGCGACTTTGATCCGAATAATTGTCGCTTGATCCCTTTCTGTCGCTCAAAAAACGATATATATTAGCTGTAAGTGCATCAAGCACCTTCATTTTAAATAAATACATAGCGAGTGAACATTCGCTATCTTTCTCGTTATAAACGGGACAGATGTGTGTATTTTACATATTTTTATATGCCGACTAGTATAGATAAAATATGGGTGGATGAACTATTTAGTTGAGGAAATTGTTGATGATTGTGATAAAAAATAAACATAGCTTTGTCTCTCAAGTCCTTCAGGAATCGTACTATTTATTTTTATATTAAAGCTATAATTTTCTTTCCATAAGCTGTATTATAGCGTCCCCGGCGATCCAGAAATTATTCAGGTACAGTGTGGAAGTTAAAAATAGACCATCTTGTGACCATGTTCATCATAGCACTGATTGAATAATTCGTCACATGTGCCATCACATACTTCGTAATCAATAAAATCTGCAACTATTGAACGTTTTAAAAAAAATCTTGCGCTATAAGAATTACTACCCTAGTGTGCAGAGCAATAGTAAATGAAGATAGGAAGTTTTTTTTAACGTGAGGGAAAATCCTTCATGGATGTTATGCCGGACTCCTACCGACTAAAAAACCTCACGTAACGCCCAACAGCCTACGGTTGGGAGCCCCGGGTAAACCCTCGGAAGGATGTCCCAGGACTCCCATGATAGGAAGTCAAGCAAATGTCAAATGCAGGTTAAATGGGTGCTATGTGGTTGATGGTTGTAAGGCATCGTGTGGTTTTAGTTGGTAGGAATCCGGCATAGCATCTATGTAGGATTTCCACACGTAAAAAATTGAGTTCGTCGTAGAGCACAGCGGGTAATAAACCCGAAATATTAAAACTAGCGGACGTCACGCGGTTTCACCCGTGTAATTCCCGTTCCCGTGGGAATACGGGAATAAAATATAGCCTATGTTCACCGCAAAGAGTTTAGCTTCCCAACAGTGAAAGATTTTTGCATATCGGTCCAGTAGTTTCGGAGCCTATTCGTGCAAACAAACAAATAAACAATCAAATTTTTGCTCTTTATAATATTAAGAATAGATTAATTGACAACAATGTTCATTTGTTCAGGTCAATAACTTCCATTGAACTTGGCATGTTTTTGGTTTTAAATAACGGGTGACATATCGGTTTCATTAGAAACAGAACTATCGATGTGTTATGTCATTGTTGGAGTTTGAATTGAATACCATCTACATCTAAAATGTTTACTTGTTAAGTGTAAACTATGTGGCATTTTATACAGCTCGGGTTAATTGTATTCATTATGATTCATTTTTTCAAGTCATTTTCGTGTATTCAATATAAAACTTTGCTACTATCTCAACGATTCAGCGATGTTGCAATAGCTTAGTTGTGGCCGCGACTTTTGCAACATAGCGGAAACGTCGCAAGGTTAGTAAAGTTTCATATGTGAATACGCAAAAAGACACGAAAACCTTAATAAATATTACAAGCAGCGTGAGCATAATAGTGTATTTGTTTGTGTACAGGATGTTGCCTTAGTGTACCTGCTGTCTGGAGCCCTGCTGGTGTCACAACGCGTGGCGGAAGGAGATGGCGAAGTGCACATGTTTACTGCTTACCCAGGTAAGTTTTAAACATTAATTGACTTGTAAATTTTATATTTGACTCAGAACTAGGTCGTGTAGCTTCCGTACCCAGTCCCTGCATAATTAATATTATAAATCTTAAAATTATTTGAGTTAGAACATGTAGTTTTTCTTCGAGATCGAAAAGGACAAGTAGAAATGAGGTTAAAGATCTATTCAGAACACTCGCCGTGATAGATTCGGTAGAATTAAGTGAAAAACTTGCTACCTTTCTTCTTGAAAAATTGATAGTGCGAATAGCCCGCCTCGGTTTACGTTAAAGGAAACGCACCCTCTCGGTGCTCTGTGTTTGTATGGCAAAATGAAAGCGTAGGACTATGGATCGACTAATCGCGCGTTCAGGTTTACGGTGGTGGGTGCACAGGAGATGTACCTCACCCAATGTGTGCGTAGCCAGCGTATACCAACTACGCGGCTACGTACACAGAGAACGTATCCATACTCAGCTTTATATTAACATACTAGCCTCGCAAGTTGATATTGCGATTGGCGGCCATCTTGGTGACGTATGCGAAGTCGAGCCGTAAGTAATAGTCCAAGATCCCAGAGCCCCCAGACGTCACTCATTTTCTGATGGACAAAATATATGCGAGTGATTAGTGGTGGGGTGTACTATGATCATATGACTAGTTGCTACTTTGGCCAGACGGCCAATTTTCAGCCTAGCAATTAATCAAGGTACATAAAAACACTGCTCACCTCATTTCAATTCTGATATAGTAAGTTCAACTCATCTGTGCGCGCGGCCCTATGTGTGCGTAAACCTCGTACAAACACCGTGACTTCGTGTGCGTGACAAGAGGTACAGTGAAGTACAAAATACAAAAACACTTGTTTAACTAGGTATAATAAAAAATTAAGGGGTGAAATGTATGTTAAACATATTAATATGTATCGCTGCTAAAAGAATAAAATTGAGGAATTTTAGGATTCGTTGCTCTCTACAAGGTTAATTATAAATTCAAATTCCATATCAAAATGTCCATAGTATTCTTCTACTTACTTTGTATTACGCCGCATCTCTTCATCAATTTGACCTAAACGTTCGTTTATTAATTTCATTATTCCCACCACATTTTGTTTGATGTTATGCGATTTTTTTCAATTCCCCCTACATTTTCGATTGGGTTTAGTTCAGGATAATGCGGTGGTAGCCGAAGAACTTTTAAGCCACATGGCTGAAGTATGTCATAAATCTTATAACAAACTAGCTGACCCTTGCAACTTTGTTTACGTCACATAAGGTGTACGAAAGGAGAGGTATTTTTTCATCAGACTCATCAAGCAGCGTGTAAAACTGCCCTGCCCTCTGACAAAGGAAACGCGCAAAATATCGGGATCAAAAGTATCCCAGAACCTTCTTCGGATCATAAGCTCAGATTATATTAATTCAGTAGTTTTAGCGTGATACTTATTCAGAATACAGACAGACAGATATGAAAATTTTTAATTACATTTTCGGCTTCAGTATCGATTAGAGAACGCCCTACAATTAAAATTTTCAAATTATCTTCCATTGACAGACTCTCGACCCTCAACAGTTTTTTGAAGTAAAACTTCGTTAACCTAGGGAGTAACTCAGATATTTTTTCTGACGGAAGTAACGCCATTTGAATTTTCTGTTTCCGCTATTCAAAATTCGAATAAATGATATTAATATATCATTTGATGCCATCAATGACAAAGAAGTTTTACTTCAATCACGCGTAAAGTTACACACACATACTTTTTTTAGATGTATAGAGTATGGTCTTTTTACTTTTTAAATCAAGTCAAACAGTAAAATTTTTGTCATTTGCTGTATAAGCAATGTTTTCTTCTGTCGACCATCTTTGCATTTCTATTTTTTTTTGCATTAGAATTTGTGCTCTGTCATTTTCTGACTATTCGGTAGGCCTTTAAAAGTTACACAATTCTACCATACATTATTTTGTTATGCCTCGAAGGGTTTAGGCAGCGTTTTCGTTATAAGCTCCCAGACATCTTATTTTTTTCCGACATCTCCAACTAATATCGTTATATTTTAGTCAATGTCGAACAAACTCAACAAATTATATACGCAAACCGTTTTCAAGAATCATTGGTGATCTCAGCATGAAAATCAATGCAGTAGTTTTAAAGTTTATCGTGAACAGACAGACGCGGCGGGGACTTTGTTTTATAATAATATTTATATAGTGATAAAAAAATATTAATTACATCGAATTGACACATCAAAAATATTTATCTGACTTCTTAAACATTTTCTCCGTGAACAACTAGACATTTTCTTTAACGACTGTACCCATGGTATTATCACTTAGAACACTGTGTAATGAATTATAATGTAACCAACTTACACAGGATGTCAACGTTGCAGTTACATTGAGACTTGTCATGATATTTAATTTCATTTCATTATAACGTAAGAGTTGCCTTCAAAACGTGATAGATGACGCTGTATGCTTTTTGTTCATTGTGATTTTTATTTCGCGGCCTCTGCGAGTGAGTTTCCTGCAAAGACTGCTTGGCACCGCTGGTGTCGTCAATAAGTCGAGTTACGTCTCTATCTCATATTATACAAATGTACTCTGTGAAGATGGCCGCGTCACTGCCACACAAGTTAAAGCTGTATAATTACTAGCGCACGCACACATAGCGCCGCGCGCACTGATGAGTTGAAATATCTATAGCTGATTTTATTTTTATTTTATTTTATTTGAACAGAAACAAACAGTCACTTATAACTATATTGACACAAAAACCTTTACTGATTAATAGACCTACAGTTTCCTAAATTAATTACATCATGAATAGGTAACAATAGGCACAATTCTATAATTATTGCGGTCAGACGAGCACTTTTCTCAAAGTTAATCTTTGATTATTTACGTGATTTTCAAATTATTACCTTTAAAACTTAATTCTCTATTAAATAAAACAAATACAAAAAAGTAAATTTTAAAATGACAGGCGTTAATTACTAATAGGTACTTATGCATTTTTATTCACATTTCAATATTAATTCCGACTTCGATTAGACATGCTACATACCAGTGATGGGCAAAATGTAATTAGATTAACCGTTACAAATTATAATTACTTTGTAATGCTTAATTCAATTACTCTGTAACAGATTATTTGAGTAATTAATTACAATGAGTACTAGCAGTAACTAATTACTGAGTAATGGAATTACACGTTAATCTAATTACATTGCAACTAGTTACTCATTAATTCAATTAATCAACACTCATAATTACCAACTCTGTTCTGTGCTGTGGATTCGTCGCGGCCCAACCAAGGAGTGAATCGATATTGATGCGGTTTTTGATGTAAGTCAATGTGTCCAGGTTGGTACTGAGCTATAAAATTTGAAGACCATCAGCTCAATTCCTGAGTGACGAAGGAATTTCACTGAAATTCCCATACGCTAATCACAAAATTTCATGATGGGTATCGTTTAAGGGGTTTTTTGGTATGCTGAGTGCGAATCACATGATAATTTTGCAATCCAATATGGCCGCCGCGCCGTAGTCACAAAAATTTCATGATGGGTATCGTTTAAGGGGTTTTTTGGTATGCTGAGTGCGAATCACATGATAATTTTGCAATCCAATATGGCCGCCGCGCCGTAGTCATAAAATTTCATGATGGGTATCGTTTAAGGGGTTTTTTGGTATGCTGAGTGCGAATCACATGATAATTTTGCAATCCAATATGGCCGCCGCGCCGTAGTCACAAAATTTCATGATGGGTATCGTTTAAGGGGTTTTTTTGGTATGCTGAGTACGAACCACATGATAATTTTGCAATCCAATATGGCCGCCGCGCCGTAGTCACAAAATTTCATGATGGGTATCGTTTAAGGGGTTTTTTGATGTGCTGAGTACGAATCACATGATAATTTGGCAATCCAATATGGCCGCCGCGCCGTAGTCACAAAAATTTCATGATGGGTATCGTTTAAGGGGTTTTTTGGTATGCTGAGTGCGAATCACATGATAATTTTGCAATCCAATATGGCCGCCGCGCCGTAGTCATAAAATTTCATGATGGGTATCGTTTAAGGGGTTTTTTGGTATGCTGAGTGCGAATCACATGATAATTTTGCAATCCAATATGGCCGCCGCGCCGTAGTCACAAAATTTCATGATGGGTATCGTTTAAGGGGTTTTTTTGGTATGCTGAGTACGAACCACATGATAATTTTGCAATCCAATATGGCCGCCGCGCCGTAGTCACAAAATTTCATGATGGGTATCGTTTAAGGGGTTTTTTGATGTGCTGAGTACGAATCACATGATAATTTGGCAATCCAATATGGCTGCCGCGCCGTAATTACAGAATTTCATGATGGGTATCGTTTAAGGGGTTTTTTGGTATGCTGAGTACGAATCACATGATAATTTTGCAATCCAATATGGCCGCCGCGCCGTAATTACAGAATTTCATGATGGGTATCGTTTAAGGGGTTTTTTGGTATGCTGAGTACGAATCAAATGATAATTTTGCAATCCAATTTGGCCGCCGCGCCGTAATCACAAAATTTCATGATGGGTATCGTTTGAGGGGTTTTTTGGTATGCTGAGTACGAATCACATGATAATTTTGCAATCCAATATGGCCGCCACGCCGTAATTACAGAATTTCATGATGGGTATCGTTTAAGGGGTTTTTTGGTATGCTGAGTACGAATCACATGATAATTTTGCAATCCAATATGGCCGCCGCGCCGTAATCACAAAATTTCATGATGGGTATCGTTTAAGGGGTTTTTTGGTATGCTGAGTACGAATCACATGATAATTTTGCAATCCAATATGGCCGCCACGCCGTAATCACAAAATTCCATGATGGGTATCGTTTAAGGTGTTTTTTGCTATGCTGAGTACGAATCACATGATAATTTTGCAATCCAATATGGCCGCCGCGCCGTTATCACAAAATTTCATGATGGGTATCCTTTATGGGGTTTTTTGATATGCTGAGTACGAATCACATGATAAATTTGCAATCCAAAATGGCAGCCGCGTCATAATCACAAAATTTCTTGATCGGTATAGTGGATGCATTGCGGTCCAAGCCCAAGGTATTGACCGATTTTGATGAATGTGTCCAGGATGTACTTAACTATAAATTTTGAAGACCATCAGCTTAATTCCTGAGTGATCAAGGGCTTTTAAAATTCCCATGCGAGATTCATGATGAATGTGGTATTCTTTTACTTTTAAGCAATTTTCACGACATGGTAACCTGGTGCCTACTGCATCAAAATGTCTGCGGGATACCAACTCTTCAGGAAATTACATGTTGTTGTGAAAAGTCACAGAATCGAGGTTTTCATTAGATTTTTAGGGTTCCGTATCCAAAGGGTAAAAACGGGACCCTATTCATGAGAATTTATCATCCGTATGTCTGTCTGTCGGTCACAAGACTATTTCAGAAACAGTAATAAGTAGCGAGTAGGAAACATAGGTCCTCAGTTAAATTACAGGATATATTAAGATTTTTGGGCTTGTTAGAACAGTCATAGGATCGGGGCTATAATAGGCTTTTAGGGGTTTCGTACCCCAAAAGGTAAAACCCGAAATTCGTACTCAGCATACCAAAATACCCCTTATACAATACCCAACATGAACTTTTACAACGGCGGCGCGGCGGCCATATTGGATTGCAAAATTAACCCGAAATTCGTACTCAGCATACCAAAATACCCCTTATACGATACCCAACATGAACTTTTACAACGATGGCGCGGCGGCCATATTGGATTGCTAAATTAACCCGAAATTCGTACTCAGCATACCAAAATACCCCTTATACGATACCCAACATGAACTTTTACAACGGCGGCGCGGCGGCCATATTGGATTGCTAAATTAAACCGAAATTCGTACTCAGCATACCAAAATACCCCTTATACGATACCCAACATGAACTTTTACAACGATGGCGCGGCGGCCATATTGGATTGCTAAATTAACCCGAAATTCGTACTCAGCATACCAAAATACCCCTTATACGATACCCAACATGAACTTTTACAACGGCGGCGCGGCGGCCATATTGGATTGCTAAATTAAACCGAAATTCGTACTCAGCATACCAAAATACCCCTTATACGATACCCAACATGAACTTTTACAACAGTGGCGCGGCGGCGATATTGGATTGCTAAATTAACGCGAAATTCGTACTCAGCGTACCAAAATACCCCATATACGATCCCCAACTTGAAATTTTATAACGGCGGCGCGGTGACCATATTGAATTGCAAAATTAACCCGAAATTCGTACTCCGCATACCAAAATACCCCTTATACGATACCGCATACCAAAATACCCCTTATACGATACCCAACATGAACTTTTACAACGATGGCGCGGCGGCCATATTGGATTGCTAAATTAACCCGAAATTCGTACTCAGCATACCAAAATACCCCTTATACGATACCCAACATGAACTTTTACAACGGCGGCGCGGCGGCCATATTGGATTGCCGGCTGTGGTATTGATTTGCTTGAATGTATGATAATTACAAAGTAATGAATTACAAAGTAACTAGTTATAAAGTAATCTAATTACTTTGCAACTAGTTACTTAGTAACTAATTAACCGGAACATCCAAAGTATTTAAATTACAAAGTAATTAATTACTGAGTAATTAGATCACATTGTAACTTAATTACATTGTAATTCAATTATTAATTGAATTACTTTTGTAATTAATTACGCCCATCACTGCTACATACACGCATAATACGCACGGATAATGCCCGCGCCCATACACTCAGCGACATTAAAATTGGGTCTGGGGAATGTTTGGCCCCTTGGATCGGTCTGTCCGTTTGAAAAATGTATTAAATTAGTTGTCTAAATAACATTAATAAAAATCAAGCATCAGAAAATAAGTGACCTTAATAATTTTTTTTCAGAGCTTTGAAGCGTATGTAAGGTAAAACCGCCGACCGCATGTGTCTGGGAGTAATGAATACTGATTTTTAACGATATTGTGTAAAATATATGTTAAAATCAGCTATCAGAATTTAAGTGAGGTGAGCAGTGTTTTTATGTACCTTGATTAATTGCTACCTGAAAATTGGCCGTCTGGCCAAAGTAGCAACTAGTCATATGATCATAGTACACACCACCACTAATCACTCGTATATATTTTGTCCATCAGAAAATGAGTGTCGTCTGGGGGCTCTGGGATCACCTATATAATAAAAACATACCGTTCGCAAGGTCAGCCCGCTCTACGTCACGATGACGTCACGTAGCTGTTATTGTGACAAGGTTCCGTCACAATAACAGCGGGGCTAATATCACATGTAATTCACTTCCTAGGTGAGGTGGAAGGTGGTCTGGCAGTGCTAACAGGAGAACCCAGCTTCTTCTCCATCCGAGCGAAGCACTTCTCCCGCATCGGGCTGCTGTCCAAGACGACGGTGTACAGCATAATGAGGGAGAGGCCCTCGGTAGTGTTGCACATCGCCAACACTGTCGTGCGGCGGTTGTCGCCTTTCGTGCGACAGGTCGACTTCGCTCTGGACTGGGTGAGTTGTTATATTGAGGCCCAGCACATTATACACACATCGGGCTGCTGTCCAAGACGACGGTGTACAGCATCATGAGGGAGAGGCCCTCGGTAGTGTTGCACATCGCCAACACTGTCGTGCGGCGGTTGTCGCCTTTCGTGCGACAGGTCGACTTCGCTCTGGACTGGGTGAGTTACATTGGGGCACACCACATTATACACACATCGGGCTGCTGTCCAAGACGACGGTGTACAGCATCATGGGGGAGAGGCCCTCGGTAGTGTTGCACATCGCCAACACTGTCGTGCGGCGACTGTCGCCTTTCGTGCGACAGGTCGACTTCGCTCTGGACTGGGTGATTTACATTGGGCCCAGCACATTATACATAGAAGGCTATTTTTACGAGGAGATTTTGAGCCATCTGTAGTCATCCATCCATATATTTGTAGCTATAATTGCTCAAAAAAACTATTATAGTGCAGTAGCATGAATGGGAATTATGGTCATTTGGCGAAAACGTTTGAAAAATAAGTTGGAGAATGTTCGATTTCTATTAAGTTCAAAATATTTTTATACCAAGGTGTCCTTCAATAATTGGCGCAGTATCAGCAATTAAGTAAGATAGTACTTCCTTACACTGGAGGTGACAAGGTGCCTCCATTTTATTGCTCGTCAAACTTCATAATTGTTAGCAAAGGTACATAGCGGGAAACATCAGATCCATTTCCATTCACAATTGTTTTGGACAAACATCTGTTAATGGAAACGGATCCGTTGATAATTTAGATTTACTATTAAACTAAGTAACTGCAGCTGCCATCCAGCCCCAGGTTTTGGATGAATGAAAATTTATTAAGCAAGAATCTACATATAATTATAATTGCTTTCGTTTCAGGTATTCCTTGAATCTGGTCGCGCCGTCTACCGCCAAGACGAAGAATCCGGCTCAACGTTCATAGTACTGAGCGGTCGGCTGCGTTCCGTCATCACCCATCCCAACGGGAAGAAAGAATTAGTCGGCGAATACGGCAAAGGCGATTTGGTGGGAATTGTCGAAATGGTCACTCAAACTCGAAGAAGTACTACGGTCATGGCTGTGAGGGATTCTGAACTGGCGAAATTACCTGAAGGATTGTTTAACGCGATCAAGCTGAGGTTCCCAGTGGTCGTTACGAGGTTGATCAATTTGTTGGGACATAGGATTCTGGGTGAGTCTTGTTCATTTTGAATGCAGCAGCGTTTTCGAATGTTCTAGAACCTTTTACCTTTTTAATATTTATTTCCCCTATGGGTATAGACAGACTTATTGAAAACGACATTTGTGCTGTTCCACAATATGTATAGACTTTGACAATATGTTTTGACTTTTTTTTTAATACTGAAATGGTCAAGTATACGGATCTGATCTACCTGATCGAAAGTGATCACCGTAGCGTATGGACGTTAGCTGCACCAGAGACGATACAAACGCGCTCTCGAAACTGCATGAACCTTCTAAGATCCCTTTTAGATACTTCCCGCTATAAAGCGTCACGGCTGCTATGTTACGGACATATAGGACTTATTGCCTTTCTAAGCAGCACTGAATTTTTCCTCCATAATGCGTGCTTCCATGCGTAAAGCGCAGGACCGTGTATTGTTACGTAATTCGGGATAGGCCTACGTCCTGCAGTGGACTGCAATTGGTTGATTTCATTGATTGATAGTTCATTTTAAAACCTGTGTTTCCATATTAATTTTATTTTCTTTTCCATGTCTCCAGGGTCATGGCAGAAGCCGACGCGCGGTCTAGGCGGCGCGGCGACGTTAGAGCCGCGTCCGTCGCAACACAACTTCTCTACAGTGGCCGTGGTGCCTGTGAGCGACGACGTGCCACTCACCGCCTTTACCTACGAGCTGTACCACTCGCTCTGTGCCGTTGGTAAGTGGAGCATAAGTGGAGCGTGAAGAGGCATATCAGTGAAACATTTACAAGCAGTGGCGGCTGTACCTTAAGTGCGCTCGTGCAGTGAACCACCAGCTCAAGGGTTTAAAAATAACAAAATTTATTAGTAAAATTACGTACAATTTGGTATTTACCTAACACTTATTCTTTAAACATACAAAAACTCAAAACAAATAACATGTCTAATTATGACGAAACAATTTAAGCTCTTTGCTACACTACTAAAGCCTAGATTCCCTGTAACAAAACTTCGGCGTGCGCTTTCCCGAGTGCACGAGAGCTGCTCATACAACTTGTACTAGATACGAGCTAATACGCCTGGCGCGTGAGACAAAACATCGTTCATAGAAAATGTACCGGGCAATGAGTCGCTTTTCGTGCGCCGCACGCGCTCGGGCAATCCGAAGATTACCGAGAGTCCTCGATGTTTTGTTGATGACGAAATTCGAATATTTCGAATTCTCCCGGTAGTGTTTTGCTGTATCTGTGACGCGTTAAATATACTGATTGTTTTGATTTTTAATTATTACACGCAATTATTCTATATTGCGTACAAAGTGTGTGGAGTGTGTGAAAATGAGCATAAACAATAACTAAATACCTAAGTACTTAAAACTATACAAAACTTTTCAAAATAAAGTTGATAGGTATAAAATTAACGCTTACTAAATTTAAAACAAGAAAGCAGGTAAAGTGCAGCACCAGATCGAGGACCCACCAGCCGCCACTGTTTACAAGGGTAGATTTTTGCCGTGTTGCCGTCGGTCGTTTTAAAAATCGCGTCACCAAACGCCTTCCCAATTCCAAATACATAGATGGTTAAAATACCATGCGTTATGAATCGCGGTAAAGAAATAAAGAGTTGTCTATTTATGTAGATTTATGTAATCTATACTAATATTATAAAGAGGATAGATTTGATTGCTTGTTTGTTTGCATCAAATAGGCTCCGAAACTAGTGGACCTATTTGAAATTTTTTTTCACTGTTGGGAAGCTACACTCTTTGCGATGAACATAGGCTATATTTTATTTCCGTATTACCACAGGAACGGAAACTACGTGGGTTGAACCGCGTGACGTCCGCTAGTAATTTATAAAGTGCCAGTCAGCCTATCGGTCGTCAATCTGGGGACACAGTAGTGCCCCCACCAAGTCGAGCAACAGCGAGGCAGCAGGCGGCACGGCCGTACTATCTTCTCTCGAACCCACTCAGGCCATTTTCGACGCCCTATAACTTCGTTGTGGATAAAACTAGAACTTTATATTTTCAGTAACTATGTAAGCTTCGTATAAATACGTTATATTTCAGGTACTATCTGATCTTTTTTGTTCCAGGCCCTACGGTCCGTCTAACGTCAGATGTTATACGGAAACTGCTGGGGCTGACTATCATGGACCCCAACAACGAGTACAGACTTAGCTCTTGGCTGGCGCAACAAGAGGACAAACATAAGGTAACAATTCAATAAATTGAAGTAAACTAAAGGTAGTAACTTTATAAGTCGATGTCCACTTAAAATAGCTACAAGCAATGAAATAACAAAAGGCTTCTTTGAAGGGCCCATTGTTACCAACTAATTTGAGTAAGGCAGGCCATCCCAACTGACTCGTGCGTTCGCAGCGTCCCGCCATTTGTATCAACATTTAAGCCAGTTTGAGATGTTTTTTTTAAATTATTTATTATGTTAGCTAAGTAAGTATATGGAACTCAAGGGCTGAATCATTTATTTTTCTTTCTCTGCAACAACTACTGAGCCGCTCAGTAGTTTTTGCAGACCTTCAAGTAGCAGTCCTAAAAAAATGAGACTTACTGCTAAGAAAACTGCTCGTATAATCATAGTGCATAAGGCAAATAAGCCCATGCCTATACTAATGTTTTGACACTAAAGAGTTTGTTTGGTTGAGCACAGTATATAAAGAACTTTGGTTAAAAATAAAAAAAGACCATTCAATTCATTCAATTCAATTCAATTCAATTCAATTCATTTATTATCATTGCGAACATGGGTACAAAAAAGGTCTTACAATATAGTATAGATACAATCCATATTCCGCCTCAAGGCGTGCAATGTGTCTAATAAGTATATAAAATTCAATTAGCTACATAATTAATTAATTAATACAACTATCACAAATTTAGGCAATGTCAAAACTTAAATGTCTACGAGTATTATAAAATAATGTCACATTCATTACTTACAATAAAGATTACACAGGTCTGCAATGGTTTTCCTCTTTGAAATCTGAGTAACATTTTCTATAGTTTCTGATGTGCTGATTACGAGAAAAATAATAAAAAAAATCCATCACGTCAGGATTTTTTGATATTGAATATTTAAGATTTAGCTCCAAAATGTCTGAGCGTCTACCTTTAGAAATTTATAAACCGTCATTAAAATACTTCAGCTTAATTTTTATTGCATTTAATTCGTGTAAGGGGACATAGAAATTAATGCAAATCAGTAATTTGATGATTACTACATAAAAAGTAAAAGTAATCCGCATTAACCATGTTGAAAACGGGTAATTTTGACTTAATTTAGTAATAAAATAATAAAAAATATTACCTAGTAGTAATATTACCTAATTGTTGTAAATATTATTAAAAAGGGTGTAATAAAGATAATCCAAAAGCCTTTTTTTTATTAAGTACCCGCACTTATTTAGAAAATTAACAGTTGAAGTGCGCATCTTGCAACATGAACTTTAAAATGTCATCGCGAAGATGTTTAAATTCTCCAAATTGTTTTTGTAATATTTGCGGGAATTTTATGGTAATAAAACAACGATACAGCATTACTGACTTTGTGAAAAATATTTACAAAAGTTATTATGGAGACATTTTAATTAACCAAAGACAAAACTTGGACACCTCACAAACTTTGTACGACTTGTTTATTAGAACTTCGCCAGTGGTCAAAAGGACAGAAAAATAGCTTCAAAATCGTTTCGCCTATGCTATGAAGATAGGCTAACAACCATGATAAAGATTGCTACTGTTGTTGTTGTGACATAACTGGATACAATTTTAATAATAAAAGGGACATAAACGAGCACTAAACTTCATTTCCTAAATTCGCACATTGATTACTTCCCAGAAAATCTAGGAGCCGTTGGCGAAGAACAAGGCGAAAGATTTTACCGAGATTTGAAAGAGCTTGAAGTCTGGTATCAAGGAACATGGAATACTAGCATGATGGCGGACTATTGTTGGTTATTGAAGCGCGACGAACCAAACTGGAATTTTAACCGAAAATCGCACAACCGAAGGTTCCAGGAAAAAAGGACCAGGTTCAACAAATAAAATTTACATGTAATTTAGACTAGTAACAAGTTGTTATTATATTTTAGTCGTTTTTAAAGTTAAAAGTAATGTACTTTTTTAAATATTTTTTTTTTATGAGAAAACTTGAGTCTTTTTTTCTATTTTCTTTCTGTACCTTTTTTGAAAAATCTGGAGGTGATGCAGAAAAACTAAGTACATATTCGTAATCAGCGCACCAAAATACCCTAGGATCAGCTATCAAATTCCAGAGAGGAAGTTATGACCCTCATTTTGCAGGCCTGTGTTATGATTATAATGTCATTACAGGGAATACATACTCTTGTCATCCAGATATTCCTGTACACTGTAGTATGCTTTTTGTATTAACATATTTTTTAATTTACATTTGAATTCATACAAATTATTAGTACATAATAGGTTGATTGGCAGTTTGTTGAAGATCCTTGCTGTCATACATAAAATACTTTTATTCATTTGAGCAGTCTTATTTTCGATGAATTTTATTTTATGTCGGTGACGAGTACTACGAAGACGTTGAAATAACTGCATATTTCTCTTTACGAATGTGGCAACTTCCATTATGTATAAACTCGGGTAAGTCAATAATTTTAAATTAATAAAATGTGGCCTGCAGCTCTCAGTTTTCTGAATTTTGCATATGGACCTAATGCATTTCTTTTGGGCTTTAAACACTATTTCCCAATTCGTTGAGTTACCCCAAAATATTACTCCGTAGCGTATCACCGATTCCGCATATGCATGGTATGCTGTTACTACGGTAGAAATATCTACGGTTTTTCTCAACATATGCAGAGCATACGAAACTTGGTACAGTTTAGAGCAAACAGATTCCGTATGTGTTTTCCAGTTCAGGCTACAATCAATAATCAGACCCAAAAACTTTGAGGTATCAACTTCGTTTATTTTGATGCCCGCGTAGTCGATCGCGACATCAACCGGAGGTCTTACTCTATTACGAAATACCATTATATTAGTCTTGGAAAAATTTACAGCAAGATTATTCGATTTTAACCATTCTACCACATCAACAAGAGTGTCATTTAGTGTGTCTTTGAGTATACCATGATCTCTATTTGAAAATATTAAAGTGCTGTCATCTGCGAACAAAACCATTCGACAATCTCTCATTTTAATATCTTAGAAATGTGGCACTTACGACAACCTATTTAATAATATTTTCTGTTAGTGATATCAGCTACTGATATGTTTATATTATACAGGGATTGTGATTGGATGCCAGTTTCATATTTAAAAAGGTGAATAGCTAAGTTTCATACAAAATTCTTCAAACCAATAAAATAAACGTTTTCGTGTTTACTTCAACAGGTTGCCATATACCAATGCGATCCGAGTTTGACGCAGTGGACACAGCGCTGTATCAGACAAGCAGATTGTATACTTATCGTTGCGCTCGGTGACAAAGAACCGAGTATTGGAAAGGTAAGTAGCACACAGAATTTTGTGCCCAATTGTGTCTTTCTCTTCGTTTATCAAAATTTTCTTCGTAAATGTGTTGGTTAAAGTTACAATCGCGACATTTAGCAAAAGACGTTCCGCTGTAAACAGTAAAGTATCTGTAGACATGTATATCGATACTAATAATATAAAGAGGAAAGATTTGATTGTTTGTTTGTTCGCATCGAGTAGACTCTGAAACTACTAAACTGATTTGAAAAATTCTATCACTGTTGGAAAGTTTCACTATCCACGGGTGACATAGGCTGTATTTTGGTCCCATATCTCATGGGAACGGGAGCTACGCGGGTGATACCGCGTGATGTCTGCTAGTTTTTCTTTAAAGGTAGAATCCGCAGAATACTACGAATAAGAAGTGTCATGTATATTTCCAGATAGAAAAAGAAATCGAGCGCCTCGCCATCCGTACCCAGAAGGAGCTAGTGTTACTTCACCGCGAGGGTGGTCCTAACCCCTCGGGTACGGTGCACTGGCTCAACATGAGGACCTGGGTCAGTCAGCATCACCACGTGCGGTGTCCACATCGCATGTTCACCAGGAAGAGCCAGTACCGGATTGTAAGTAGACCTTTGTAGCTTTCTGCCAGTGCAAAAAATATTGAATATCTAGCCATCCGTACCCAGAATGAGTTAAACAACATACGGGTCTAGATAGTTCTTAGCCAGTGCAGAAACGGTCGTGAAATATAATTGATAGGTCAAATATTTGCTGATGCGTTTAGCGATTCAATTTTTACTCTACTTTTATACAGGTGAATTTTTGAAAAGGGCTTGGATGGCCAAAGCCGAAACTAAAAGGAATAGTTAAAAATGCTCAAAGGAGTCACGAGCCCGATTTTGATAAAACTTAAAACCTTATCATTAGATTTTTGACAAACCAATAATCCTAGCTGGGAATCGAACCCATTGCTTTGGAAAAAAAACACACCCTTTATTATTACACTATAGGATAGTGTCGCTGATCAGGATCAAATTCTGCGAAGTAATGAGATACGGCAAATTTAGGGAAAGTATGGAGTTTTAATAAAATTCATATTTCATGTACCTAAATTTTGTATCATAATTTGTTTCGTTCAAATTCCCAGGGCGCCGATTCTCGACCACACGACGTCAATGCGTGGACGCAAATTTACGGGTGAAACGTCGTCCGTCTCATGTTCGCCGTTCCTAAATACGAGACAGGCGACGCGTCACCCGCCGATTTCCGTCCACGCATTCATGTCGTGTGAAGCGAGAATCGGTGCCCTGAAAAGATCGTAACTATTCCGTGTTTTAAATCATGCTCAGAATGATTCTTTGGAGAATATTCTAAACGGAATCAATAATATTGAATGCAGTATGATCCTTGAGGTCTCGAATCCAGCTATGTATCGAAAATAATGGTCTACATTTTGAACAAATCAGTTAACGTGAGAAAAATAAATTGTATTTTGTTAAAGATGAGCACTTTCCTTTAGTTTGCCGTATGTCATTACTTTCCAGAATAAGATCCTTAATAGCAACACTAACGTATGGTGTAATAATATAGGGTGTGTTTTTTTTTTCAAAATCCTAGCTAGGATTATTGGTTTTTCAAAAATCTAATGATGAGGTTTTAAGTTTCGTCAAAATCGGGCTCGTGACTTCTTTGAGCATTTTTCGCTATTCCTTATAGTTTCGGATTTGGCCATCCAATCTCTTTTGAAAAATTCACCCTGTATACACGGCAGGGATTGCAATCTGGAAAACCGAATCCCGTAATCCGACACCAATTTGTTTTTGGCTTAGTCTATTGCGATCAAAGTATCTTTACACACAATATTTGCTTCACCAACACTTGGAAAATGCCGTCCTAATGCTACGGCCACATTATCGCGATAACGCGAAGATTTGCATTGTCGCGACTCGTCTGGCCAAAGAATTCCTCCTATCGCGAATCATCTTCGCGAATACTCGGTGGCTTCGCGCCGCTGTCGCTAAATTGCCGCACATCAAAGGATTTGTCGCGACAAAGTTCGTGCGGCTGGCTACATTTCGCGCGCTTTAGTTGACTACCAGACGCCGAGCGGTTTGAACGTGTTGTATTAGAATTCATACAAAATTATGAATCTGAACCAATCTTATGAGACCCGCAAAAGCCATACCACAAGAAAAACATTTAAATTACGACGCATGGGTGATAATTGAAGCTAATTTAAGCTGGACTGTTACAAATGAATTATCGCGACACGTTTTAGATTATCGCAACGTATTTTTTGATGTGGCCCAAGCACGTTCGTCATGGATCGAACACGATTTTTTATCGCGACAACGCGACGACGAATCTTCTTTCAATATGTAGCCGTAGCATAAGAAATGAGAGCCAGTTAAAAACCAGCTACGGATTTTTGTACCTGCCATTATGCTGGACTCATATTTTGGTGCAACGACGGGATACTTTTAATTTTTTATTTTTTTACCACCTTCTACTTTCACCAGAGTTGTTGCATTAAAATAAATAGATTTCCTTTTTTTTCTTTTCTTTTTTAAATTATTGCTAATATCTAATTCTTCACAGAGCGAGTTATACAGCAAGGTGTTGATGTCAGAAGCATCAGTGCACTCTGACTTCTCTCGGCTCGCGCGCTGGCTCACGGGCACATCAGTGGGACTGGTGCTAGGAGGAGGAGGCGCTAGAGGGGCTGCACATGTGGGCATGGTGCGGGCTATACAGGTACGTAATAATAATAATAATATATCTTTATTGAGCAAAATAAAACATTACACGTATGACTTAAGTGACCTAAGGTATTTCAAATAATTGTCTAGGTATCGAGTTACAGGGCGGACCAAGGACCAATCCCCAGCCCCGTGCTAGGACCTAACCTGTGTTACGGTAGCAGGAAGATGGCCCCGTCCCCGTACCTGCAACCCGATGGTGTTGGTTATAACGGTACCCAAGCTTTAGGTATTATCAAGTTCCCAATATAGGCAAGCCTGTATTTTGGGAACTTATTCTTATCTAAGTAATATCTATATTAAACTAAAAATTATACTAAGTATACCAAAAAGTTACCGCTGCGAACGATTTATTAGGTTACGCCTATAATCAACAGCAGAAGCAATTTGGTATCTTTCGTGTGAGAGTTTGTGCTCGTGGTGGTGCTCGAGTACGTGTTAGTTTTTATGGTCTTTCGAGCCGGATTTAAACTTGATTAGGCTGGTCCTTCGAGCAGGATTTGAAATAATATATGTTGGTCTTTTGAACCGGATACGAACTAGTTGACTACTATTCTCGTAACTAGTTCATATTTGACGACTTTCTGTACTCACTGCAATAAATATGGTCTATTCATCCATCGGATCTTCCGAGTCATGAATACACAGTATAGAAGTAACTAAATTTACAAGACATCGGCATTACTCGGTAGTAGCTTAGCGCTGTAATAGTCTGAGCAAAGCACATGACTGTGTTACACATGAGTGCACAGCTTGGCAAAAGTCTAGAAATGGAACTAATATTTTGCATGTTGGCTACATCGTCAGTAACATCTGTAACACTCTGCAATACTCACCAACACATTATCCATACGTTCTAGTATAATACTCTCTTTTTGTCTCGTGATAACGAGGATTTCATACATTAAGCACATTAACACAAAGATATTAAACTCGATATCTTTCTGTCGTTTTATTCCGTGTTTACATCCAGTCACAATACTACACATACACATAGGTTAGACGTCGTGAATCTGACATTGTCATTTTGACAGTGACAATGACTGATCCTTGTCAACGAAATAGTTTAGGAATAAAAAAAAAGAACATAAAAAAAAAATAGTTTTATTTAGTGTACAATAAATCTAGATTAGAGTAAATAATAGGTATATTAAATTAGTAAACAGATTTGGAACTAATGATAATTTATATATAGTTTACGAGCGGATCAATTTCGGAGTGGTCACACCAGAATTCACGTTCCGCGTAACGTAGAACATTATGTCAAATAGTGGATAAAATATTCGCTTAAGAGGATAGGATGGTTAATGTACAGGATAGTTTTAGCTTCAGTTAATGACATGGCGTTAATGCGATAAAGCCCTAATCGTGTATGGCGTATGAGAAGTGGAGGAATAAAAGTCACGAACGGAACGTGAGGGATGAGTGAAATGAAACGGACCGTAGATGTAACTGACCAAGCGGGTTTGGCTTGGTGGGAAGGGGAAGAGACGAAAAGCAAAGATGGAGGCAGTCGGCATTTTTTTCTCTCGAGCGAGAAGACCCGTAAGGTGTCTCTTCAAGAGCAATTCGTACCATCACAGGACCCGCAAAAAGGTATTTATAAGCTAGATAGACCTTGTAATAATCGCGGTCTGTGAAGTGCGTGCTGATTGCTAATGACGCGTAACTTTTGTTGTAGCGGGTCTTTGGAGTACCTACCTATTATTGCTGGGAATACCTGCCCGTCCCTTGGCGGACTCCCAACACGGAGGAATTCTTCCCCGTGAACCCATCAGCGTGGGACGCGTGATCCACAGACGGGACTGCGCGCCGCTGACGAGCCCGGCTTTGTAGCGGTAACCGGTTCTCGCACCGGCATTTTTTATTCTCTTTTTTACGCCACGTGCATTTCTTTTTCACTACTTGGCACCAAGGAGGGCCACCAGGATTCTTCTTATACATCCATACGCGAGGTTGATTACTGCATCTCGTTGGTTAGCGGTGCCTACGCGATAGTCCACCGACAGTTTAACAACGTAGTTCACCTTCAGGAGGCTGCATAACGATCCGAGAATGTAACTAGATTTATTTAGCCTTTAAATCATAGATTATAATAATGTTAACCAGAATGGATCCATCTCTAGGTCGCTAGATTAAAGTATATTTTGTTAGCCACGTCACAAGGTGATGTTTAGTTAATTGTGTCAAATGAAATAATTTCATCGCATCGGCGCAAGAGCCGGCCAGGTCGATAGATCTGATATAAGTTTATAGCAAGTAAGTAAAGTGTGTGTAGATATAAGTATTCTAACTGGAGTAATACTGGTACATCCTGCCATATATATATAGGCTAAGTAGTGCGTTTGATATACCACAAGGCCTGTGGTTTTTGTATTGTAGACCATTAAACGTGGTGATAATAATATACACTGGTTTTTCTTTCACGAACTCACTGCAACAGGGGTTTACTAGCCAGACAACACGGCCCTTAACCTAAAAGGTCCACTGTATCTCCGGCTGCTGTTATCCAGGTAATCTTCTTTTACAAATCAAACTATTGTAACACGGGACTTGGGAAGTCCACACCGACACCCTTGACGCCCGTTACGTTACATGGCGCCCGAACAGGGACAACGCATATCGTTACACATAAAATTATTACACAGGGAGAGCCTATTAAACAAAGATATTACCCTTTATCGCCAGCTAAGTTGACAGCATTGAATAGGGAGGTGGACGAGATGTTGAGGCTCGATGTCATCGAACCGTCGAGGTCACCATGGTCCAACCCGGTTGTCATGATCCCAAAGAAAGATGGATCATGGAGATTCTGCCTCGACGCGCGTAAGCTCAATGATGTCACGGTTAAAGACTCGTACCCACTTCCTTATATAAATTCGATTTTGGACAATCTGCGAGGAGCACATTATCTTAGTTCAATTGATTTATCATCGAGTTTTTGGCAGGTCAGTTTGTCAAGTCAGGATGGAATAGACGGCAAAGGTACTTCTTGTGAGAAAACAGCTTTCGTAGTCCCTAATAGAGGTCTTTTTCATTTTAAAAGAATGCCATTCGGATTATCCAATGCGGGAGCTGAAATGCAAAGGCTAGTTGATTCGCTATTTCTGCACAAATTTGACGGAAAAGTTTTTTGTTATCTGGACGATCTTCTGATTGCCACAGAGTCATTTTCTGAACATATGGAGATACTTGCTGCTGTAAAGAAGTCGCTTAGTGACGCTGGTCTCACTATCAACTTAAAAAAGTGCGAATTTTGCAAAGGAGAGCTTAGATACTTGGGATACATCATCAATACACAAGGTTTGCGCACTGACCCAGAGAAGCTGAGCAGCATTCAGAATTTCCCACAGCCTAAAACTGCCAAGCAGCTACGAGGATTTATAGGTCTATGTTCATACTATCGTAGGTTTGTTAAGGATTTTTCCACCATCATAGCACCTATGACAGCGTTGGTAGGTAAGAAGAAAGGCAGTGACGGCATCCATTGGTCCGAAGCAGCTGAGGATTCTTTCAATACCCTTAAAAATGCTTTAATAACAGCTCCAGTTTTGGCGTCGCCAGAATTTTCGAAACCTTTCGTGCTTCATTGCGACGCATCATCCGTAGGCATTGGTAGTGTTTTGACGCAGGACATAGATGGAATCGAGCGTCCTGTGGCTTTCTTTTCACGTTTACTGGCAAAACCTGAGAGAAATTACAGTACAACAGAGCGTGAACTGCTCGCGGTAGTGGATTCCATAAATCATTTTCGTGCTTACATAGAAGGTACTAAGTTCACGGTCATCACTGACCATATGAGTTTAAAGTGGCTTAAGTCTTTAAATAACCCCTCAGGCAGGTTGGCCAGATGGGCAATGCAGATATCCACTTTTAATTTTGACATTTGCCATAAGGCAGGTAAGCTTAATGTCGTACCAGATGCACTATCCCGAATTTCGGTCGATGCTATTACTTTCAATCAAGAACTTTCTTCAACTTCTGATGAGTGGTATAAGAAGATGTATAACGGCTGTAAAACTATGCCTACTCGTTTCAAAAATTTTCAGATCCTAGGCAACAATTTGTTTAGATTTTGCAAAGGTGGCTCTTGTACTTCAAAAAACAATTGGAGGTTAGTAATTCCTAAAGAGCTGGTCGATGAATGCATCAAGGAAAACCATGACTCCTTCTGTAGTGTACACCCAGGAGTTCAAAAAACGTATTTGAAAATTAGGGAACATTATTATTGGCCAAATATGTTTGAAAATGTTAAGGAATTTGTCACACGGTGTGACAAGTGTAAAGCATATAAACACTCAAATTCACCACCTCACGGACTCATGACAAATCAAAAGGAGGTGGACGTTCCGATGCACACGTTGTCAATAGATATTATAGGCCCATTACCTAAAGCATATTCGGGTCATATATACATTCTGTCAGTTGTAGACGTTTTCTCAAAATTTGTATGGCTTCACCCCCTCCGTACTGCAACCACTCAAACGGTCACTTCATTTTTGGAAAAGGAATTGATCTTGAAATGGGGAACCCCCGCGATTCTTATTTGTGACAACGCTACCATATTTAAAAGCAAATCGTTTAAATCATTTTGCGATGGATATTCTATCCCTCGAATTTTCTATACGGCGCATTATGCACCGCAAGCGAATACAGTCGAACGGTATAACAAAACCGCTGAAGTCTGTTTATCCATACTAGTTGAACAAGATCAACGTAATTGGTCCAAATACCTTCAGCAAATTCAGCTATCACTGAATAGCACGGTGAACCTAGCAACGGGATACACACCGTACTTCTTAGCCACCGGTCGTGAAATAGTCACTGACGGTCAATTCCATTCAATTCTTAGGGATTTACCAACATCAGCTGATGATCTGACCATAGGCGATAGAAGCGCAGCGGCATCATCGTTGTTGGAATTGGGAAAAATTTTTGACAAGGTAGTAGATGCATTAACTCAGGCGTACCAGAAAAATTCACAACATTATAACCTAAGACGACGACACTTCACAGCGAAAATAGGCGATGTGGTCTGGCGAAGGAACTTCGTACAATCTAACGCAGCGAAGTATTTCTCCGCCAAGCTGGCGCCGAAATTTGTGAAGTGCACGGTTGAAAGGAGGTTGTCAGATGTAGTGTATGAGCTACGCGAGTTATCGTCAGGATCTGTTGGTAAATTTCATGTAAAGGACATCTTGCGTGTAGATTAAATTATTTACACACCCTGTCCGATATTGTTGCTTGTCTAGTGGTATTTACTCCGAACCCAAGATTTTTTTTTTTGATCGTAGGGCTAGGCAAGCATTTATCGAAACTAATGTATGCAATTAATAATTGCTTTGCCGTTTGTGTTTTTACATTGTGTTCTTATTCTTACAGTTAATGTTTATATGATATGATACTTAACAACGCATGAGCAAAAAAGTTGTTTTTCTTGACAGTCAAATGATTGACCGACAGTACGATTGGCCAAAGTATGAAAAACTCTTACAGAATATAAGACTGATGAATGACAGCATGTAAATAATTATGGAATGATAGGAGCAAATAAGAAAGGGAAGGATAAGTGCATGACTGAATGATAGGTGGAAAATAAGCTTTAAATATTATTATATGTATTATTATAATTATTATTAATATGGAAAGGATGACGAATGAATGTACATAGATAAATATGAAATACTGTGTGAGGTATGGAAGAGTGAAGTACGCGTTTTGAAAGGAATACCTATCCAGCTGTGATCATTCTAAAGGGCAGTCAGAAGAATAACTATTGCTAGCAGCGTTCTGAAGTCTTATTCTTTTATTTCTCGGTATTTTTTTTATTCCTTTTTGGAGTCGGTTAAGTAACCACTTTTTCCCGGTTACCCCGGCTGTTTCTTTCGGTAAACCTGTCGGTTTACCTCTTTTCCCGAGAAAGGGGGTATTGTAACACTCTGCAATACTCACCAACACATTATCCATACGTTCTAGTATAATACTCTCTTTTTGTCTCGTGATAACGAGGATTTCATACATTAAGCACATTAACACAAAGATATTAAACTCGATATCTTTCTGTCGTTTTATTCCGTGTTTACATCCAGTCACAATACTACACATACACATAGGTTAGACGTCGTGAATCTGACATTGTCATTTTGACAGTGACAATGACTGATCCTTGTCAACGAAATAGTTTAGGAATAAAAAAAAAGAACATAAAAAAAAAATAGTTTTATTTAGTGTACAATAAATCTAGATTAGAGTAAATAATAGGTATATTAAATTAGTAAACAGATTTGGAACTAATGATAATTTATATATAGTTTACGAGCGGATCAATTTCGGAGTGGTCACACCAGAATTCACGTTCCGCGTAACGTAGAACATTATGTCAAATAGTGGATAAAATATTCGCTTAAGAGGATAGGATGGTTAATGTACAGGATAGTTTTAGCTTCAGTTAATGACATGGCGTTAATGCGATAAAGCCCTAATCGTGTATGGCGTATGAGAAGTGGAGGAATAAAAGTCACGAACGGAACGTGAGGGATGAGTGAAATGAAACGGACCGTAGATGTAACTGACCAAGCGGGTTTGGCTTGGTGGGAAGGGGAAGAGACGAAAAGCAAAGATGGAGGCAGTCGGCATTTTTTTCTCTCGAGCGAGAAGACCCGTAAGGTGTCTCTTCAAGAGCAATTCGTACCATCACAGGACCCGCAAAAAGGTATTTATAAGCTAGATAGACCTTGTAATAATCGCGGTCTGTGAAGTGCGTGCTGATTGCTAATGACGCGTAACTTTTGTTGTAGCGGGTCTTTGGAGTACCTACCTATTATTGCTGGGAATACCTGCCCGTCCCTTGGCGGACTCCCAACACGGAGGAATTCTTCCCCGTGAACCCATCAGCGTGGGACGCGTGATCCACAGACGGGACTGCGCGCCGCTGACGAGCCCGGCTTTGTAGCGGTAACCGGTTCTCGCACCGGCATTTTTTATTCTCTTTTTTACGCCACGTGCATTTCTTTTTCACTACTTGGCACCAAGGAGGGCCACCAGGATTCTTCTTATACATCCATACGCGAGGTTGATTACTGCATCTCGTTGGTTAGCGGTGCCTACGCGATAGTCCACCGACAGTTTAACAACGTAGTTCACCTTCAGGAGGCTGCATAACGATCCGAGAATGTAACTAGATTTATTTAGCCTTTAAATCATAGATTATAATAATGTTAACCAGAATGGATCCATCTCTAGGTCGCTAGATTAAAGTATATTTTGTTAGCCACGTCACAAGGTGATGTTTAGTTAATTGTGTCAAATGAAATAATTTCATCGCATCGGCGCAAGAGCCGGCCAGGTCGATAGATCTGATATAAGTTTATAGCAAGTAAGTAAAGTGTGTGTAGATATAAGTATTCTAACTGGAGTAATACTGGTACATCCTGCCATATATATATAGGCTAAGTAGTGCGTTTGATATACCACAAGGCCTGTGGTTTTTGTATTGTAGACCATTAAACGTGGTGATAATAATATACACTGGTTTTTCTTTCACGAACTCACTGCAACAGGGGTTTACTAGCCAGACAACACGGCCCTTAACCTAAAAGGTCCACTGTATCTCCGGCTGCTGTTATCCAGGTAATCTTCTTTTACAAATCAAACTATTGTAACACGGGACTTGGGAAGTCCACACCGACACCCTTGACGCCCGTTACGTTACATGGCGCCCGAACAGGGACAACGCATATCGTTACACATAAAATTATTACACAGGGAGAGCCTATTAAACAAAGATATTACCCTTTATCGCCAGCTAAGTTGACAGCATTGAATAGGGAGGTGGACGAGATGTTGAGGCTCGATGTCATCGAACCGTCGAGGTCACCATGGTCCAACCCGGTTGTCATGATCCCAAAGAAAGATGGATCATGGAGATTCTGCCTCGACGCGCGTAAGCTCAATGATGTCACGGTTAAAGACTCGTACCCACTTCCTTATATAAATTCGATTTTGGACAATCTGCGAGGAGCACATTATCTTAGTTCAATTGATTTATCATCGAGTTTTTGGCAGGTCAGTTTGTCAAGTCAGGATGGAATAGACGGCAAAGGTACTTCTTGTGAGAAAACAGCTTTCGTAGTCCCTAATAGAGGTCTTTTTCATTTTAAAAGAATGCCATTCGGATTATCCAATGCGGGAGCTGAAATGCAAAGGCTAGTTGATTCGCTATTTCTGCACAAATTTGACGGAAAAGTTTTTTGTTATCTGGACGATCTTCTGATTGCCACAGAGTCATTTTCTGAACATATGGAGATACTTGCTGCTGTAAAGAAGTCGCTTAGTGACGCTGGTCTCACTATCAACTTAAAAAAGTGCGAATTTTGCAAAGGAGAGCTTAGATACTTGGGATACATCATCAATACACAAGGTTTGCGCACTGACCCAGAGAAGCTGAGCAGCATTCAGAATTTCCCACAGCCTAAAACTGCCAAGCAGCTACGAGGATTTATAGGTCTATGTTCATACTATCGTAGGTTTGTTAAGGATTTTTCCACCATCATAGCACCTATGACAGCGTTGGTAGGTAAGAAGAAAGGCAGTGACGGCATCCATTGGTCCGAAGCAGCTGAGGATTCTTTCAATACCCTTAAAAATGCTTTAATAACAGCTCCAGTTTTGGCGTCGCCAGAATTTTCGAAACCTTTCGTGCTTCATTGCGACGCATCATCCGTAGGCATTGGTAGTGTTTTGACGCAGGACATAGATGGAATCGAGCGTCCTGTGGCTTTCTTTTCACGTTTACTGGCAAAACCTGAGAGAAATTACAGTACAACAGAGCGTGAACTGCTCGCGGTAGTGGATTCCATAAATCATTTTCGTGCTTACATAGAAGGTACTAAGTTCACGGTCATCACTGACCATATGAGTTTAAAGTGGCTTAAGTCTTTAAATAACCCCTCAGGCAGGTTGGCCAGATGGGCAATGCAGATATCCACTTTTAATTTTGACATTTGCCATAAGGCAGGTAAGCTTAATGTCGTACCAGATGCACTATCCCGAATTTCGGTCGATGCTATTACTTTCAATCAAGAACTTTCTTCAACTTCTGATGAGTGGTATAAGAAGATGTATAACGGCTGTAAAACTATGCCTACTCGTTTCAAAAATTTTCAGATCCTAGGCAACAATTTGTTTAGATTTTGCAAAGGTGGCTCTTGTACTTCAAAAAACAATTGGAGGTTAGTAATTCCTAAAGAGCTGGTCGATGAATGCATCAAGGAAAACCATGACTCCTTCTGTAGTGTACACCCAGGAGTTCAAAAAACGTATTTGAAAATTAGGGAACATTATTATTGGCCAAATATGTTTGAAAATGTTAAGGAATTTGTCACACGGTGTGACAAGTGTAAAGCATATAAACACTCAAATTCACCACCTCACGGACTCATGACAAATCAAAAGGAGGTGGACGTTCCGATGCACACGTTGTCAATAGATATTATAGGCCCATTACCTAAAGCATATTCGGGTCATATATACATTCTGTCAGTTGTAGACGTTTTCTCAAAATTTGTATGGCTTCACCCCCTCCGTACTGCAACCACTCAAACGGTCACTTCATTTTTGGAAAAGGAATTGATCTTGAAATGGGGAACCCCCGCGATTCTTATTTGTGACAACGCTACCATATTTAAAAGCAAATCGTTTAAATCATTTTGCGATGGATATTCTATCCCTCGAATTTTCTATACGGCGCATTATGCACCGCAAGCGAATACAGTCGAACGGTATAACAAAACCGCTGAAGTCTGTTTATCCATACTAGTTGAACAAGATCAACGTAATTGGTCCAAATACCTTCAGCAAATTCAGCTATCACTGAATAGCACGGTGAACCTAGCAACGGGATACACACCGTACTTCTTAGCCACCGGTCGTGAAATAGTCACTGACGGTCAATTCCATTCAATTCTTAGGGATTTACCAACATCAGCTGATGATCTGACCATAGGCGATAGAAGCGCAGCGGCATCATCGTTGTTGGAATTGGGAAAAATTTTTGACAAGGTAGTAGATGCATTAACTCAGGCGTACCAGAAAAATTCACAACATTATAACCTAAGACGACGACACTTCACAGCGAAAATAGGCGATGTGGTCTGGCGAAGGAACTTCGTACAATCTAACGCAGCGAAGTATTTCTCCGCCAAGCTGGCGCCGAAATTTGTGAAGTGCACGGTTGAAAGGAGGTTGTCAGATGTAGTGTATGAGCTACGCGAGTTATCGTCAGGATCTGTTGGTAAATTTCATGTAAAGGACATCTTGCGTGTAGATTAAATTATTTACACACCCTGTCCGATATTGTTGCTTGTCTAGTGGTATTTACTCCGAACCCAAGATTTTTTTTTTTGATCGTAGGGCTAGGCAAGCATTTATCGAAACTAATGTATGCAATTAATAATTGCTTTGCCGTTTGTGTTTTTACATTGTGTTCTTATTCTTACAGTTAATGTTTATATGATATGATACTTAACAACGCATGAGCAAAAAAGTTGTTTTTCTTGACAGTCAAATGATTGACCGACAGTACGATTGGCCAAAGTATGAAAAACTCTTACAGAATATAAGACTGATGAATGACAGCATGTAAATAATTATGGAATGATAGGAGCAAATAAGAAAGGGAAGGATAAGTGCATGACTGAATGATAGGTGGAAAATAAGCTTTAAATATTATTATATGTATTATTATAATTATTATTAATATGGAAAGGATGACGAATGAATGTACATAGATAAATATGAAATACTGTGTGAGGTATGGAAGAGTGAAGTACGCGTTTTGAAAGGAATACCTATCCAGCTGTGATCATTCTAAAGGGCAGTCAGAAGAATAACTATTGCTAGCAGCGTTCTGAAGTCTTATTCTTTTATTTCTCGGTATTTTTTTTATTCCTTTTTGGAGTCGGTTAAGTAACCACTTTTTCCCGGTTACCCCGGCTGTTTCTTTCGGTAAACCTGTCGGTTTACCTCTTTTCCCGAGAAAGGGGGTATTGTAACACTCTGCAATACTCACCAACACATTATCCATACGTTCTAGTATAATACTCTCTTTTTGTCTCGTGATAACGAGGATTTCATACATTAAGCACATTAACACAAAGATATTAAACTCGATATCTTTCTGTCGTTTTATTCCGTGTTTACATCCAGTCACAATACTACACATACACATAGGTTAGACGTCGTGAATCTGACATTGTCATTTTGACAGTGACAATGACTGATCCTTGTCAACGAAATAGTTTAGGAATAAAAAAAAAGAACATAAAAAAAAAATAGTTTTATTTAGTGTACAATAAATCTAGATTAGAGTAAATAATAGGTATATTAAATTAGTAAACAGATTTGGAACTAATGATAATTTATATATAGTTTACGAGCGGATCAATTTCGGAGTGGTCACACCAGAATTCACGTTCCGCGTAACGTAGAACATTATGTCAAATAGTGGATAAAATATTCGCTTAAGAGGATAGGATGGTTAATGTACAGGATAGTTTTAGCTTCAGTTAATGACATGGCGTTAATGCGATAAAGCCCTAATCGTGTATGGCGTATGAGAAGTGGAGGAATAAAAGTCACGAACGGAACGTGAGGGATGAGTGAAATGAAACGGACCGTAGATGTAACTGACCAAGCGGGTTTGGCTTGGTGGGAAGGGGAAGAGACGAAAAGCAAAGATGGAGGCAGTCGGCATTTTTTTCTCTCGAGCGAGAAGACCCGTAAGGTGTCTCTTCAAGAGCAATTCGTACCATCACAGGACCCGCAAAAAGGTATTTATAAGCTAGATAGACCTTGTAATAATCGCGGTCTGTGAACTGCGTGCTGATTGCTAATGACGCGTAACTTTTGTTGTAGCGGGTCTTTGGAGTACCTACCTATTATTGCTGGGAATACCTGCCCGTCCCTTGGCGGACTCCCAACACGGAGGAATTCTTCCCCGTGAACCCATCAGCGTGGGACGCGTGATCCACAGACGGGACTGCGCGCCGCTGACGAGCCCGGCTTTGTAGCGGTAACCGGTTCTCGCACCGGCATTTTTTATTCTCTTTTTTACGCCACGTGCATTTCTTTTTCACTACTTGGCACCAAGGAGGGCCACCAGGATTCTTCTTATACATCCATACGCGAGGTTGATTACTGCATCTCGTTGGTTAGCGGTGCCTACGCGATAGTCCACCGACAGTTTAACAACGTAGTTCACCTTCAGGAGGCTGCATAACGATCCGAGAATGTAACTAGATTTATTTAGCCTTTAAATCATAGATTATAATAATGTTAACCAGAATGGATCCATCTCTAGGTCGCTAGATTAAAGTATATTTTGTTAGCCACGTCACAAGGTGATGTTTAGTTAATTGTGTCAAATGAAATAATTTCATCGCATCGGCGCAAGAGCCGGCCAGGTCGATAGATCTGATATAAGTTTATAGCAAGTAAGTAAAGTGTGTGTAGATATAAGTATTCTAACTGGAGTAATACTGGTACATCCTGCCATATATATATAGGCTAAGTAGTGCGTTTGATATACCACAAGGCCTGTGGTTTTTGTATTGTAGACCATTAAACGTGGTGATAATAATATACACTGGTTTTTCTTTCACGAACTCACTGCAACAGGGGTTTACTAGCCAGACAACACGGCCCTTAACCTAAAAGGTCCACTGTATCTCCGGCTGCTGTTATCCAGGTAATCTTCTTTTACAAATCAAACTATTGTAACACGGGACTTGGGAAGTCCACACCGACACCCTTGACGCCCGTTACGTTACACATCACATAATGTCGGAAGTCTACAATTTGATTGCTGGTTTTATTGACGTTTATTGGCAACTGTATACTGATTGGTGGTTCTTTTAACGGGTTGCCATATGAACAGCACAGTGGCGCCTTTATTATTTACTTATCTTTTTTGCCAAGCCGTATATTGGTTAATTTTAACAGCTATCTATGTACTTGTATAGATATCATGACTGGGCGCCATATTGATATTGTTCAGTAGAAATGCATAAGCCACTTCCTCAAACCCCTTTGAACTTAGTTCCACTATTAACAATAATTTCTTATCGCCATTCAAGGAGGCTGGTATCCCTATAGACATGGTTGGCGGAGTGAGCATCGGCGCTTTCATGGGCGCGCTATGGTGTATGGAGAGAAACATCACTACTGTTACACAAAAGGCTAGAGAATGGTCCCAGGTTTGTACCCGTTACACAACTTTATTTGTTTACCAATAAATGACTGTCTCGGTATCGTTCTCGCTCGTTTTTTAAAAATCATACCTATTGACTGAAAATGCTCGTTCCTTCGAATCTGATACCTCAGTAACGAACTAACGACCCACCGAGGCAGTCGAGATAATCTAAAACACAACACTTTATATCCGTCACAAGGCTGCATCTCAGGAACCGTGGTAGCGAGGGAGCTGAAATTTTCACATATGATGTATTTCTGTCGCCGCTACAACAACAAATATTAAGGGGGGCTCCCATACAACAAACGTGATATTTTCGTGCTTTTTAATACGAAACTCTCCATGCCCGAGTCCGACTCGCTTTTGGCCGGTTTTTATTTTTCACTATTTCCATGAAGCAAGCATTAAGCTATTTACGGAAGTTCGCCGTGATTTATAGCATTTTCGATTGTTTATGGTATGGTTATTGAGAGCTTTAACCCACCTCTTAGTTTTCTATACATGTTTGTACCAAGTCGTCAATATTATAAGTCTACAACCCTAAGTCATAGCCAGGTTTGCCTTTGTAAAGTGGTAAAACGAAAAATCGTGAGTTTAGCTATTGGCCGTTGTCACAACTTTCGCATTTTAAATTTTTATTTTTCTAGTTTTGAACTCACAAATATCTTTAAAATATTACAGAAAATGACCCAATGGGGCAAACAGCTTCTAGACCTAACATACCCAGCCACATCCATGTTCTCTGGGAAGCAATTCAACGCGACCATCCGTTCTACCTTCGGAGAGGTACATATCGAGGATCTATGGCTACCATACTTTACTGTTACTACGGATATCACTTCCAGTTGTATGAGAGTGCATCGGCATGGTAAGATTTATATTGTTGTGTATTCATTGTAAATTGTGTACTTGAATAGGCTTTCGGCTATTTTATGTTTCAAGACACTTTTATTCTTTTGACATTCTGAAATATAAACTCTCTTTTTACTGGTACTGTAAAGAATAATTTTCTTAAAAATTAATACTGATAAGTTTTTAAATTATACGAATAAGTTGTAAATGTATTTTTTTGCCGTTATCGTTCTAAAATAACGATAACATGAAATTGCTGAATCCTTGGTCTTAGTAACACAAAATTGCTGATAGAACAGATCTTATTATCATAACACTGACCTCAAATATACTGACTTAATAACTGGTGTTAATAACTGGCCCTTTTTGCGCTGGCTTTTTGACTATTATAATCAAATATTAATGTAATACTTTGTTATAGCAAATTCCATACACATACTTTTATGATCAAATAATATTTAATAATCAGCAACAACAACAAAGAAAGTGCATTATTATTTGTATGATTGAGATCAGTGGTATACTACCAGACTCTTTAAACATACTTCACGGTATAGGACCTACGAAACTTCTAGAACTGCTTGAAGTTGCGCACTTTGTCGACACATTGCCGTTGTGGCATCCAGGGATAAACCTTCTGTTCAAAAATTACTCAAAATGTTTATTTTGTCTATAAAAGCATATCTATCTTTACCATCACTATCTAAAATACTTGAAGGCGCCTTTTTCGCAACGTAAGTAATATTGGAAGAATTCGCTCAATTCGCACGAGTAGACATATCAGATTCGCGCACAGACTCGTATTGAATGAAAATACCTCTCCCAAAGGTCCCAAAACGAGAGCGTCGCTAACTTCAACAGAACTAAAGGTTGAGCAAGTCCTATTATACGTACAGTTGGAAATATTTCAACCTCATTTTGACTTGGTGATTTTTTTTCGGTGGGTTTTGAAGCGCCTCCTGATTTCATATTATCCTGTGCCAATTTTCGTGGATGTTACGCCGGACTCAAACAAACATTGATCGATTATTCTAGTTTTTATTGTACAGTACAGTACATACATATTACTTGACCATTTGCCTGATCAAGGTAATGCCAAGGCTTATTTGGGTTGATGCAAAAATAGTTTTAGCCATCCACTTTTGAAGTTGAAGCCAGAAATGCGCCTTCTTCGGCAGAGTGAGGTACTTTGCTATCGATAATGCGAGCTATTCTGGAGTGGGCATAGATATTGAAAACGCATTTTGAAACTAGGATATTTAGCAATTTAGATAACGGTGTTCTTATGACCTCAACTAGATGGGATGTGATTTTAGCAATAATAAAGGCGAGCTGAGCGGGCCCTTTTATGTAAACTTGTAGTTATTAATGGGCCCGCTCAGCACTCTGTGGAAACGGGCGTTTATATTATGAAAAGGAATATTATTTGTTCGGAGAGGCGCCTTAAAATATTATTTGTCCGGGGAGGCGCCTTAAAATATTATTTGTTCGTGGAGACGCCTCAAAATTTAATTTGTTCGAGGAGGCGCCTCAAAATTTAATTTGTTCGAGGAGGCGCCTCAAAATTGCATTTGGTCGAGGAGACGCCTCAAAATTTAATTTGTTCGAGGAGGCGCCTCAAAATTTAATTTATTCGGGAAGGCGCCTTAAAATATTATTTGTACAGGGAGGCGCATTAAAATAGGGGTTACTCGTGGAATGTCTTTCTTTGTAATTTATTTGAGAATTAAACTATAAACTGATTTTTTTTTGTTCAAGTGTTGATTATTGTGTAGACACTATTATAATTAATAAAAATAACATATTCAATAACAACACATTCATGGACAGGATTATTTTATATTTTTATTACTAAAGCTTTATATTGCACTGTCACTAACCCAACTTAAATATAATGCTTTATATTATTTTGTAAAAAATAAAAATGGTATTCGGTACAGCACCATTTCAATGTTAATATATGTCGCTATGCATGAAAGTTGTATAATTATAATCTCTGTCCTGCTGACCAAGTAGAGATTATAAAGTAAATTTCATTTTCCCAATAATTCTTTAAACCGATATCAATTCTTATCGTGTCAATCCGTGGGACCAAATAGGAGGTAAGGAAGATTTGAAGCAATATGAGAACCTTTATATTATTATGTATCGAATACTTTTTTTTTTAATCATTACTAATTTTAACTTTTAAATCTGCTTTCGATATACTTAATTATTGAATATTATTCGCAATCTTAAAACAATGTTATGCGAATCAGTAAAAGTACTTTTTGAAGGGTTTTATTTTCGGTAAATCCTTTGAAAGCTGTAATGAAGGTCCATTAAATACGCGGTTCACGCTTGTACCGTGATACGATCCCAATATCTATCACGGGAATAGCACCTGTCACTTGTAAACAATAAGTATTATATTGCTACACACTCATTATATTTTGTTCCCTGTGTGTCAAAAATGTGACATATCCATAGACCGCTACAATTTTTTTACAAACCACACTCACTTGCATTTATGTGTTTGTATGATGTAAAGTTGTGTTTGTTAAATATCTTTGTGTATCTATGTACCGCCCCCTCACTTGGTGTTGCAAGATTATTGTATAAATATATCCATTTTTTATTTAAATAACGAAACGAATCCGACATTTGCCGAGGTTGCCATTACTATTTATTAAGCGCTTGTGATCGGTTTACCTAATAACGCTATTTATGGGAGTAAATATGTAATATATAAATGCTTTATTTCATCATTACAATGTCGGGTTGGACGTGGTAAATTTTGTATGTAGTTTAACCATCATACATCTCATACATTTATCTCCATTTGCCATGTATTTGCATGAGTGTGGTTCTTAGTTTCTCCATCATTCATTTACTCTTCTCATCTGTAGTGTGTCGCAGGGACGTGTCACCGTTGCATGAGCATGTAGTAACAATAATTGCGTCAACTTTCATCTTAGATCACACGGACACTACGTTGGGACCGGTATAAGTAATCACCTGCCATATTCTCCTATCCATGGACTGTGTTGTCAGCGTATTAAACAAACAAACGTGTACGCGAGAATCCGTATAAATTAAAATGTCGCGTTTTGTACGACTGAGTCAATGCTAGCATAACTTTTTAAACCGTCAGGTTCGCTCTGGCGATACATTCGCGCGTCGATGTCGCTCAGCGGGTATATGCCGCCGCTCTGCGACCCAGTAGATGGCCACCTCCTATTGGACGGCGGTTACGTGAACAATCTCCCAGGTAAACCAATCACAGAGCTCCATTGCTATGTGCTTGTGACGTTGCGTCTTTCGATTGGCTGTTGCTAGACTGAGTGAAAATATTCGTGTTGTAATTTTTTTTTCGTAAACGGCCTGTGTGAAATTGTGTTCGTCTCGATGTGATAAATAACGTTTGTATTTTGTGGGAGTATTCGAATATAGAATAAGAAGTTGTCCTTATTAAACGTGATTAAGCTTATCTCGCGAACTAAAGATGCGACCATTAAGTACTCAACATTCAACCCAATACCCAAAAACTCAGGCATTTTAGTAGCACAATCGCGAAAGCCAAATTATGCTGTCTGATATGGTGATTTTGAATGCTCACGACTATGATGACTGTTATGGTCCTACTATACTTCAAATTCATATTTGTTTGTTAAAACAAACATACTTTTGAAAATAAATAAAAAAGTGGTGTTTTGTATTATTTTACAAACCGCAGAATGATTAATAACCGATTCTAGGATCGTTCACTACCCTCATCGTTAATGTCAACTCTAAAATCTATTTCAGACAGTGTATTGTACATAGTGGCCCTTGACGACCATTGGCTTGGACAAACAAAACTTTGGCCCAGCCATTGATGTACAAAAAAGCCAAGATACACAATCAGCGTTTCAAAAACGTCTGCATAAAAAGTGTGCTTAAACACTCTTATCAAGTCGTAAGAAGAATATTTTTCGATGGAGAAAATTTTATCGCTTTTAGTAAATTGCTTTTGAACTTCGAGTCGAATTCAAGTCATGCTTAGCTCGTTTGTAATGCAAACGAAAAAAATATTGTTATAATAATATGCCTACACAACTTAATTTACTGCACAAATGTGGACACTTTTGAGTGCTAGTTTTGTTGGTGGCTGTGAGTCTTGGGGTTTTGTATATCAATGGACCCAATGTAGGTGCAAATTTACCTCTGCCTCCTCTAAGATAAGCGTATGTATACCTCTTAAGGATCTATATGTCTGGTGGCCTTTTTGTAGGACTTTGTGATGATCGCGCGTTCGCGTTTAATTTGGACATCGCATGTGTACTGTAACGTTATAGGAGTATTTTGTACTTAGGGGATTCATGACTAAAACTGATTCTTTTCTATAGTTCTGTATCTGTCTTTTATGGAAACCTTTTCGCTCATTTCACAAACTAACTTTTCCGGAGCTCACCATTACTAATTTCTTTTTTGTTGATATTTCGCAATAATTTTGTTCAAGTGGCAGACCAGATAAATGCTTCTAGGTGACGCAGCATTTCTTTGCTCTGTTTTGAAGGATATATTTTGTTTTTTTCTTTTTCAGTGAATTACTATAGCTTGTCAAATTTGTACGTGACCCTCCCATGGTGAGCGTGGGGGGTCGGGAGACGTTGCTGCCACAGACAACACGTTACGTTACGTTACGATACGAATTTATCTGTTTTACATAACGAATTATTTGATTTACTCCTTTGTTACGGTGGACACCTATCGACGAAAATAAAATTTGAATATGATGTGAATGACGCCTATAGGCGTCATTGATATTATCATCTAAACTTGACTAATCTATGCTAATATAATTAAGAGGAAAGATCTGTAATTTTGTACGTAACAAATACACTCTAAACTACTAGATCGGTTTCAAATTTCTTTTTGCAATTATAAAACTACATTATTAGCGGGTAAAATAGGCTTTATTTTATTCCTGTATTTCCATCCCTATACCTACAAGTAAGATACACTTAGTTCAAAATTATAGCACCGTGAATCAATTGTCTGAAGCGATGACATCCCGTCCAGCACACAAGTTCTTCGCCACCGCTGACGCATCCTTCCGTCGCCCGAAGAACATGTGAGAATCGTGTACTAAATTTGCCAAGCTATAGGCATTTTCTTCGGAAAAAAAAATCTTGTAAAATATATACACAGAATCTTGTTTATTGTACTCCCTGAAAGCGATTTTAAATCTGATCTTCCACTTGACGATTCTTATAGAGGCATACCTGTATATTACAACAAATTTCGCATCAAATTTAGCCATTCGAAACCGCTCAATGTACATAATATTTCCACTCAGTCTAAAACCAAGGTAAGTAATGGCAACCGGACCAAGTGGGGGCCGGTACTGGACCGGACCGGGTGATATCCGGACCCGGGTGTGTGTCTCAATGGACCGGGTGGTATATCAGGTGTGCTATGGAGGTACTGCCGCGCTTCTATGAGCATAGCGGGAATATTCCCGCCGATCTGCGACCCCATGGACGGACATCTACTGCTAGATGGGTGCTACGTCAATAACGTGCCGGGTAATCGATTGTGATTTTTTTCTTTTTTTATGTTTCTATTCTTTGGTATTTCCCTTAGAAACTACTGGTATGATCTTTGCTTTTTCTAAACTGGTATATCTGTTAGACTGACGGTCCTGACTTTGACATAGGCACGCATAGAAAAGTGAGACGACAGACTGTACGGTCTTTAAAAATATCCCAATTTCTGCCATAGCTAATGAAAATGGAAGCCCGTATCCATGTGCCAGTGAGAAGTTTCAGTGTAACTGATACATACTGGATAACAGAATAAAGATTACAAACTACTTCTTGCTGTCAGTTGAATGCCAAATTTGCCATCCTAAAGTTTATTATAAACCACTGCGCACATATATACTTCTCATCTCCTATTCAGTTCACCAAAATGCCACCACCCGCCTGATAGAAAGCGCTGGTGAAAAGAAGAGCCAAACTCACAGTCATCAAGACGATGTTGGCCCAATAATATGCCTCTTCACGCTCCGCCTGAAGAACCCAAGGGTTGTAAGAGGAGGGAAACATGCACTGACATAGCGTTCCAAGTTTCTATAATATACTATTGGTGTTTACAGCGGATGTGATGAGATCGCTCGGCGCTAAACACATCCTGGCTATCGACGTGGGCTCTCAGGATGATACGGACCTTACCAACTATGGAGACGACCTGTCTGGCTGGTGGCTGTTATGGAAGAGGTAAAATCACACTACAACTAGCTACCTTTTGTATTTAGGTCTACATGGAACGAAGATGCAGAGAGTCTTTGATTACTTCAAAGATTTGATTATAATGTGCGAGTCAAAACAGGCTGAATACTATAATCGAGTTTCATTATTTTTTTTATTTCATGCTTGAAATTCATCAAGGTTTTCTTCTCTTCAGTACGTGTATGCCTTCATTGTTGTCAGAAAATCTTTTTAAATTAGATAAAGACAAACAGTCTCTGCCTACCCCATTAAAAAAGAGGGGTGAACATTATTGTGTGTAAAATATTGTTTATGTTTTGCAGATGGAATCCATTTACGACGCCCGTGAAAGTGCCGAATTTGCCTGACATCCAGAGTAGGCTCGCTTACGTGTCCTGTAATCGACAGTTGGAGGTAAATAGTGTCTCCACAATGTATTGCAATTTAATTGACAAATTATAATTTGGAGTTGTTGAAGTTTAAAATTGTGTATGCAATGCAAATCCAACGAGTTGCGTGGACATGGAGCCTTTTCTGAAAGATCGTCGCAAATAGCTATGAAAACGAAAGCTCTTACATACCTAATCAAAAATATTTTTCATAATTAATTTGTCATAGAATATCTTCAAGTAATAAAAACTAACCCTCTAGTGAACTAAAACCCTCCATTTTCGTACCAGGAAGTAAAAAAGTCGGACTACTGCGAGTACATCCGACCCCCTATCGACGCGTACAAGACGCTACAGTTTGGTTCGTTCGACGAGATTCGTGAAGTGGGGTACAGACACGGGGCCGCGTACTTCGAGGGACAACGGAGGGGAGGAGGGGGAGGGGTGTCGGGGGCTTCGGGACCGGCGGCTAGGAGACAGGATGCGCAGCCTTCGCTTACTGAGTGAGTATGATAATATTGTAGTGGATGAGGGACTTGGCTAACACAATAGGACGGTTGTAGGAGGGAGTAAAGTGAATCTATTATACGATTTACTCTTACATCCAACTGTGGCCGGAAATCAAGTATGCAGTATACCTTAATGGAGCTGCTCAGCTTACGGTGGAAACTGGACATTCTCCCAATGAGGAGGAATATTTTTAATTGGGTACTTCAACTTTGCCCCACTTACTTTTATTGAATGAATATCATTACATTGTTTCAGAATACATTACTGTTAGAGTCTAAACCCAAGTATGTAAAAATATACTGTGATAAATGACTAAATTGTACACTGCCATTGATTTAATACTTATTAGCGTAAAGACCATAATATCTACATTTCGGTTCAGTTTGATTGGCTCTTATGGCAACCACAAATTTTTAGGCATTGTTGATACTGGAAACGACTGCCTTGTTCTATACCAAATCCGCGGCACTTACGAATTTACGTAGTGCTTTTAGAAGAGATATTCTTGAGCCCCGTAGATCGTTTTGGGGCCCCAATGCACCATACTCCACTGCACCATGAATTGAGTGTTATTTTTCTTGTAATTAACATCGTGTGAGTCACTCATTTTTGACAGACTTTAAAAAGTTACATAAGACTTTTTTGAGAACACTTTGTGAGTGCGATGGTCCTACCAACACCATGTTGCATTGCGCGTTCCAATATCAAAGTTGTAACATACTATTTTCGGACCGCACGCGTTACCAAAAATGTGTCGCCTGCAATACGCTGTCATCAGCTCATATCCTAGTAGACAATACTTATAAAAATTCAATTCAATCAAAATGTCAAAAGTCATAATACATTATTAGCTATTTGGAATCAATGATCATAACAATATTCGAATTTTCCAGTTACACTTTCACGGACCTGGCCCAAATGGTATGCTCAGTGAGGACGGCTCAAGACGTGGACAACGATTCCTCCTCCTCCTCAGACTATGAGGAAGACCAGCGACACTTCGAGGGGTACGCCTCGGAACCCAGCGCTGGCATACTCGAGGTATACTTTACTATATTGCCTCATTTATACTCGTAAAAATGCTTTGACATTTCAGAAAGCGTCACTCCATTGGCAGATTCCGGAATCAGCTAATGAGAGTTGATTCGTCGCAACGACTGTCATTGGCGGATTTCTGAATCCACCAATGACAGTTGCCGCGATGACAGATGTCAAAACGGGCCTATTACATTTATACGACAATATACAAAGAATTCGGGACTTCACGCGAAATACTATTTACTAACATGCAGCGATGTTTGGACACGTTGCAGCGCCCGTTGTCGCAGTTGGACTTTTGATCAGTCTAACTGCGACCTGGCGCTTTCGGAGCTATCGAAAGTTTGGTGCATGTAAGTAAATAGTATTTCGCGTGAAGTCCGTATACTATAAAGTGTGGTCGTAAAAATTAAATAGGCCCGTTTTGACATTTGTCATCGCGACGACTGTCATTGGTAGATTCGGAAATCTGCCAATGACAGTCATCGCGTTGAACGGACTCTCATTGTCGGATTCCGGAATCTGCTAATGACAGGAGCGCTGTCTCAAATGTCAAAACGGGCCTATTTATTTTTTTAACGACCATAAATTACTATAAAAAATAGGTACCTATTTTGTATAGCTACCCATGTGTTTAGCATGTGCAAGAATGATATGTAAACGTTCCTATGAAAGATATATAATTATCTGGACTGCATGATGTAAGGATTTCGTTATGTTGTAGTAGTTAGACTTATTTTCAGTAGATGGCGTATGGCAATAGTTTAACTTGTAATTAAAAAAATACCAATTTTTTTTTAAACTTATTTTAATGTTCTTGACTACAGGGTTTCTACCATTAATATATAGAAACGCGGTTTAGAACTGTTGTTAGAACTAATCCCGTAGATAGTCTATTCTGTGTGCATTTTCATTAACAGGTATAGATAGTGCCTTACACGAATAAGCGCCCCACTCTTTTCTCAAATCGCTTACAGTCAGTGCAATCTTCCACATGAATTTTCCTTTCGTCGATACACACTAATTACCTATGAGTGCTAATTATAGCTTAGCAAATTCGTACGACCCTCCATGGAGCGCGCGGGGGGTCGGGGTACGTTGCTGACCATAGATAACACAAGTTTTCGATATAAATTTGTCTGTAGATACTGTTAACTAATCTAAAGCTTCGAATGCTGTCGTGCGAATTACGGCGCAAATAGAATTTCGTACCTATCTCTTTAGCTCTCAAGCATTTATATTGGCATTGCACTCTTTCGCTCCAAAACAGCTATTAATTCTACCTATATATTTATTTATGTAGTAGGTAATTCAAGTCAAGTTTTCACATGAATGGTATAGTTTTTTTTGTATAAGAATGTCCAAAACTATGTTGCCCACCGTTTTCCAATCTAAAACTGATTTTTAGATTGGCTGGTCATGCAACGGACAGACTTTCGCTGTAATACCCAGATTTTTAATCTTATTTAGCATGGTATAAAACAACATAGCTTTCCACATCATTAGTTCATATATGTTCCATGTAAATAGCCGTATGCATATCTCTGTGATATTATTTTGACAGAGGTAACAAATAGCGTGTCATATCTATTGGCTTTATCCTGAAAAATTATCTCCTGAATCAGAAAAAAATAATGAATTAAAGAAGTCCTCTTCGCAAAACTGCGTAAATATGCCAACGGGAGCTACTTTGTTCTATAATATGCATATATATAATATCTGGATATTATAGCCCAGCTATATCTAGAGCTATAAAGTTCTGAAGTCACCCTATATACTTCAGATGTCTTCAAGTGTCGAGGACGCCGCTGCGTGGATCAGTGACACAGAATTGGTGGGCAAATATTGAGCACCGCACATGTAGATATTCATGGTTTAGATACTTTTTTTTATTATTTTGTATCGTCCCGTTTGGGTGGCAATGGGTGCTTGTATATGTATATATTATAATAAGATTTGCATGATTTTTTGAATGCGTTTTACTAGTATAAGCATTAAAAATTAACTCCGTTAGGCAAGTACGTTGGAATAAAAGATTTTAAAACAGTTCGATAGCGCCGCCGTGAGCGTTTAAGGTACTAAACTTAACGTTTGTTTGTAAAATTAGTTCACAAGACGTCCACTCTCACTTCTCAGTAGCTATCAGCGCCAAAATGGCGACAATCAACTGGTTTCAGTTAAAAAGTATGAATTCCAGCTTACTTGTAATAATGGAGTGGAGATCGATGACATAAACATACTCAAATACAACTATATTTCTCTCTCTTTGGTTTTGGCACTATTCCATTCGTTTTTCTATGGATCATTATGTTAACCAATCCAGAAAGTTGACCAATACTGAGGTCACATAGTTAATGTATGTACCTCGATTAAGTAGACATTCCGATCAGAGTATTTATACTATTAGGTACTCAAAAAACTGGGTCCACGAAGGATGATCTCACGATGCGCGTCTCGGACCGTAAGCCGCAGATAGCAGTTCTTCCTGTATGGTCACCTCTATTGTACAATCCATGGGTTAGAAGTTAATAAACTGCAAACCTACAACTTCCCCAATTTTCATTGTCACTATCCCCATATTAACATAAGATGACACAGGCATAGCGAACTGGTTTGATTTGAACAATATAAAACTGGATCACTTGTGTCAAGTCTATGTTTTGTCTGTTTATGTATTAAGTACTTCAGTAATTTTCCATACATGCAATCACTTCTATTTCCATAAAGGTCGTCATTTGTCAGTCATTATGCTCGCTAAACTTGGTTAATTCACAGGGCCCTTATAAGGTATAAAAAGTTCTTTCAGGTCAAGACCTATCTTTATACTCGTACTAAGTTTTAGCCCAATCGATCCACTTGTTATTGAGTGATACTTGGACAAACATACAGACAAATGATACTAAAGGTCACTTCAGCCTGCCTATACATCTGATTATAACAGCATCTAACAAAATAATCTTACTCGATTCTAAATCATATCTAATATTCTAATTACTCTCATAACCATTTTTGATGTTATACCTAAACCGTATTATATTTCGCAAAAAAAAATTGCAAAGTGAAATAAAAATACTAAAAGAGCTATTAACAAAACCTTCTCTTACATCTATAACATCCTAACATTCATTTTAAAGAATCAATTTAAGGATTATAAAGTTGTATGTAAATTTTACAGGAGGGTCTAAGAACCCGTCGCGTAGGAGGTTCCCTTTCGCTTTCCGAAGACGAGGTAGACTCTGAGGCAGAGGTTTACGATCCATTGAACAAGCGCGGCGGAGGCAGGTGAGACCCGACCTTGCACGACTTGTGCAAAGCGCTCTACGAGTACGTCCAATACAGTGGCAGTGAGTAGCCATTGCTAGATACTTTCGTACTTAGCTGCAGTAGCAGTGTATTTATATTGCCGAGTTGCTGGAGTTGCAGTATGTTGTACAATAGCTGTTTATTGCGCAGTTGCAGTATAGCGAGGTGTGGTATATTGCGCAATTGCAGTATATCGCGCACTTGCGATATATTGCGCAGTTGCAGTGTAATGAGGTGGTGGTATATTGCGAAGTTGCAGTATGTTGCGAAGTTGCAATAGTTAGTGCAGATTAGGCTTTTAATTTAGATTGCTGTGAAAAAGTGCTGTAATCTTAGAAATTATATAGACTTAGATAATATAAATATGTAATATAGCTATAATAGTGTAAAATTTTTGAAAAATATCGATTATTAGAACTTGTAAAAGACAATTTTAATTTAAGTCATGTATAGTTTTAAATATTAAAACAAGAAAGATTTTAAAGTATATACAATATTGCTTGTTGCAGTTATTTAAAGTGCTATAACATTGACCAAGTAAGTGAAATACAAAAGATACGACTGCAAATTATAACCAACAGGATTCATTTAAATTTGTAGATAAATTGATAAAGTATGACTTGTGCAGAATTATAAGTCTTTCATAAACAGTGTGAACATTGATATAAATACTAGAATGAGAAACTTCTAGCAATATACTGTTTATATGTAGGTACTTTTAGTATCTTATGTAAAATACTATATGTATTCTAAACGGGGAGTATATCAAGCCATTTTTGAATAATGATGATATCCGAATGTACAATTGTACATTATATGCTTATTTATACATTCGGAAGTTAAGCAAAGTCCTTTTGGAACAAATTTAAAAGAGTTATTTTGAAGCCATTTTTAGTTTATTTTATATATATTGTTTGTTTTTTTTTGTACAATTTTGTATGAAACTGCGTTTATAAATTTTTATATAGAGAAAATTGTATAGTCTTCGATGTTATAGGCTACCAGTCCTAAATTGATTGTCTTACTGTTCATAAATTGTACTGTGAAAGTCCTAGACTACTTCGTATTGTTTTTTAAACGTGTTGTATACTTAAGATGTTCTCGTAATATTTTTCATTTTGATTGAAATTTGATCGTTGAGATTAGAATTATTGAATCAGCTCAATTTTACTTTGGTAAACTTATGACAAAATACACATAATGTACATATTAATTTGATATTTGTCAAGTACTAGTATTAATAGCAATAAATGAATCTTAAACTTACGATACTGAACGCTATTCTTAATTAGTCTATAATGTGCAATCTATCAACCGAATTCACAGTCTGCTGCGTGACCATATTTAGGTTTTGTTTCGAGGTTTCCTTCTCTTAACCATGAACTCCTTCGTTAGATAGCAATGCTCCACTTGTAGGTGAACCTGCCGCTGCACCCAACATAAAACAGATCTAGGTGCACATACTAAAATCATCCAGTTATTAGATACCAACTATTCCACAGTATGGAAGGAAATTCAATTCAGTACGTAAAGCCAGTGATTTACTTTAAAATATCACAGGAATACCTGATGGTTACAAAAATAACGCAATCTTAAGTATCCTACGTAGACCACGTCTCCGTGTTTGACCGACAACAATAATAGCATAATGTAAGAAAACATTTAACGAGGCGCCTGAGCAAGTGAAAAGATCTGCTTCAAACCTCTCACGTGCTTTACCAAAATAATTCGAACCACATAGCAGATAGGTAGTGTGTCAATACGATTTCTGTTACCTGAGTTAGTTACTTGGTTTCGACGTCTCTTATTAAAGAGATAGACGAAAACAGATATAGTGTAAGGTTTTGGGTAACAGTAACGATTTTTGATCGTGTTTGAATTTATACGTATATGGAAACACATGGTAAATTCCAATAATACTAATGATGTACGGAGACGTGCAAACCACAATTTGAACCGGTTTAGTATAACATATCTTAGTAGAATTGCCTCCAACACAATTTTATTTTTATTCGAATTTCCTTCCTGTATCGTTCCACATTTTAGCCCCTCTCTATAAAATAGATTGTAGAGGGGCTTATGGCGGGACTTGTGTCTGTAGTCTGTGACTCTGTTGGAATAAATTACGTCACTAGGTCACGTAGATCATCTGTTCAAAGTTTCAAATAAAACAAAAACGACAACGTCAATCGGATTGAACTTTCACTTTCACAATAAACGTTAGAAGGGCAGTCGGGTGAGACCGTCTCACGGCTTCTTGTTTAGAAAGTAGAGAGGGAACACCGTGTGGTAGTTGACACGAATCTATTACATCCAGCCTTACTTATCTCGATCAGGATGAATTTAATGGACCCTACCTAGCACGGTTGGAGCATTTCTAACAATTTTCTATTCTTATTGTTATATTGTAGAATATTTTGAACTTATTTGTTGTAAATATACTACAATATAAAATAAATAGGTTACATAATGTACATACTAGTTACGAGTTACACTCGAATACGTTTATTCCCCTTTTTGTAAATTACATTTTAGGCAGTGATTCCTGTAGAGCTTTATACCAGTGTTTAAAAACCGGCCAAGTGCGAGTTGGACTCGCCCATGAAGGGTTTCGTAGCAGCAAGTAACATAATATAATAGTTCTTATAGTTCGTTGTAACTTTGATTGATGTTTTAACACATTCGCAGTGGTAGTGATTTTTCTAACCGAAAATTGCGGTTTATGACGTATTAAAAAAAATCTGCCAGCTCTATCTCGTTGAAACCAATTTTCGTTGGTAGTTTATATGGCAATGTACATCATATGTTTTTTTTAGATTTATAATTCTCTTAGTTTAGAAGTTAGAGGGGGGGGGGGGGGGACACACATTTTTCCACTTTGGAAGTGTCCCTTGCGCAGACTATTCATTTTAGAAAAAAACGATGTTAGAAACCTCAATAGCATTTTTGAAGACCTATCTGTAGATACCCCACACGTATGGGTTTGATGAAAAAAAAAATTTTGAGTTTCAGTTCTGAGTATGGGGACCCCCAAAATTTACTACTTTTTTTCTAGTTTTGTATAAGAATCTTAATGCGGTTCACAGAATACATATAGTTACCAAGTTTCAATAGCATAGCTCTTATAGTTTCGGAGAAAAATGGCTGTGACACACGGACGGACAGACAGACAGACAGACAGACATGACGAATCTATAAGGGTTCCGTTTTTGCCATTTGGCTACGAAACCCTAAAAAGGGACCGGGCACCTCAATATTACTGTCAGTATTTCTATTTCTAATGACGTCATTTCGACCAGAATAGTGCCTAATGCTATTAGAAATTGTGTCCGGTTCACACATCTCTACTATAAGTAATAGAATAGAACCTCTTCTATGGTAGATTGCCAGACTATTGATATTATAATGGTAGAAATGTATAATTTAGTCTAACGGACTGAATGTAGCTTTAAGTATGCCTGGAGGCACAAATTATTAAACCAAAATGTCTAGCTCAAATATTGTAGTATGTATCAAATTATGTTTAAATAAATGCTTAAATTATAATGTTGCTTATTATTTTTTAAAACCAAAGGGCCGTTGGCGTAGTTGACTCCATAGTGTTGTAGTGTGAGTAGTTTACTCCATAAATACTTGCTTGCGCAATATTGTTCTAAGATCCTACACCTAGGTACAAGATCTTTGCTTATTTTATATGTCAATAAAACCGAACCCCAAAGCTCAAAGTCCAGGCAGGGTTTGTAATAACGTATTCTGAAATTAACGTATCCTTATACGTTAAGATGAAAGAAAGGATTGCCAAATGATGCACAGGTAACAAATTTATTGTACAAAATTTTACGTAATATGAAAGTGGTACAGGTATACTATTAATTGACATAAGGCTTCCAATTAATTGCTCTTATCAAGTGAGCCTTCACGTCGCGGACTCGGCCTAAATAGCTGTGAACATTGAACGCGTTTTCACTGTCACCGTACTCGTTTTTAATCGTCTCCACACCTTCGATACACGTGGACCTATAGTTGTGCCCTGCCTCGTACCCATACGATGTTATTTCAGACGTACCATCCCATTGCTCGTGTGTCCTTATCGGCACGGCCAGAACTTTCTTCTCCCAGTGCTTCTTCATGTGATATCTAATATCCGGACAATCGCACAGATTGATCAGAACTTGCATCACGCGAATCTGCAATAGCGCAGAATTGTGCGATGTAATCAAATTCATGAAGCGTTTAGTCAGCTCGAAAGTAAACTCCTTAGCACGCCATTTCGAACGCTTCGTCAATGTCGTGTACGTCATCAGACCCACGGCACTCACAATTACTCCTATATGAGAGGAATATAAATACTTTTTAAGGAGCAAGACGTTTAGATCATACATATCTGCGAGTCGTTTTCCAATATCGTGCTTGCAAATCTGACTCATACATTCCATAGCTTTAGATGAAACTCTTTTGTCGTGGTTGCCGAACAGAACTGTGAAGATCTGGTATGCGTTGGCTCGTAAAGCTGGCTCTGGATCCCAGTCGCACAAACTACAGAGCGTTTTCAAGTGAATCCAGATAATACCTGTATGCTCGTCTTTGACCATTTTGAGAAGATTTTCGACAATGTTTTCAGTTTTCATAATCACTTCACATGCGCAGTGGTATCTGCTAATAGTGCGAAGGGTATAAGCCGCAGCGTCCCGGATTTCTTTACGGTCCCTCATGATTAAATACATGAGCCTTTCGAAGATGATGGGTCGCGACAGCATGCGTTGTCTACCTTGGTTATAGTGCGCGAGGTGTGTCAGGATCAAGCAAATTTTTTCCCGGATAATTGGGTCGCGGTCGTCCATTAAATCTATAAGGCGATATACGATGTTTAAGTTTATGAGGAATATTGCACTTTCTGATATTTGTACCTGTAAGAAAAGATACGATGATGAGAAAGAAAGAGAATGATAGAGAAAAAATTGATAAAATGTTATCTGAAGACTTCCAACGGAATATTAAATTTTTTTGGAAGTCCATAAGAACAGTGAGGAGTCAGCAAACAATGTCGCCGCTCAATCACATCAGAAACCAGGATGGAAGTTTTGTAAGAGGAGAAGAATGTGTGCTAAAGAGATGGAAGGAATATTTTGAGAGTTTATTCGAAAAAGAAGATATACAAGGCGATACGCGTGTTTTAGAACTGAATGAATTTGGCGATGAAAGCGAGTTAAGTATGGGAGAAATAGTGGAAGCGTTGAATTGTATGAAAGTAGGAAAGGCTGCTGGAATAGATCGGATTTCTGTCGAAATGCTGAAAGCTGGACGTGGCGTGGTAGCTTGCCAGCTGTACCGCCTTTTTAACTTTTGTTGGCGAAGTGGCAGAGTACCAGCAGAATGGTGTAAAGCTGTCATTGTGCCGCTTTACAAAGGAAAAGGGTCGCAGCAAGAGTGCAAAAACTACCGCGGCATAAGCTTGCTCAGCATCGTTGGCAAATTGTATGCAAAAGTGTTGATAAAAAGAGTGATGAATGAAACTGAAGGAAAAATGTGGGATGTGCAAGCAGGATTTATGAAAGGAAGGGGATGTACGGATCAGGTCTTTTCCTTACGATGCGTAGCTGAGAAAGTTTTGGCTAAAAGTCAAAAGGTCTATTGCATATTCGTGGACTTGGAAAAGGCCTATGACAGAGTGGTGAGGAATGAACTGTGGTCAATATTGTCCATGTATGGAGTGAACAGCAACTTGATACGGGCACTGAGGTCTCTCTATGAGAGTTCTAGTGCTTGTGTCAGGATCAACGGGACCTGCACGGACTTCTTTCACATTGAAAAGGGTGTGAGACAGGGCTGTGTAGCGTCTCCGTGGCTGTTTAATCTATACATGGATAGTTGTCTGAAAGAACTGCAAAAGAGTATGTATGGCTTAAAAATGAATGAACTGACCGTCAAATGCCTCCTATACGCTGATGATCAGGTGATATTAGCATCATCAGCGGAGGAATTGCAGCTGATGGTTAATAGTATGAATGAGGCTCTAAAAAGTAGAGGAATGAAAGTTAATGTAAACAAGACGAAAGTTATGGTTTTTGAAAGAGAAGAAAGTATGACGAATTGCTCAATCTTCATTGAAGGGCAAAGAGTGGAACAGGTGAAAGAATTTGTATACTTGGGTTCCAAATTTGTAAGGGATGGAAAGTGTGACCAGGATATTGAGCGAAGAGTTTTGGCAGGAAATCAAGTGAATGGGGCTATGTACACCTTTATCAGCAGTCAAAATGTGTCTGAGAAGGCCAGGTTGGCTGTACATAGGGGAGTGCTCATCCCTACACTTATGTATGGTAGTGAAAGTTGGGTATGGCAGAAGAAGCATGAAAGCAAAATTAATGCAGTGGAAATGAGAAGTCTGCGAAGTATAGCTGGAGTGACTTTAATGGACAAAAAAAGAAATAGCGTGATAAGGGAAAAATGTGGTATAACAGAAGATGTAGTGACTAAGATCGAAAAAGGGATGCTTGGATGGTTTGGACACGTGGAGAGAATGGATGAGAATAGACTGACAAAGCAGATTTATGAGGCGAGAATGAATGGGCAAACTGGTAGGGGTAAACCTCGGCGTACGCATGCCGATCAAATCAGAGACGTTCTGGAAAAAGGCAAGGTCAAGAGTACCCTTAACCGGCGAGCGTGTATGAAAACAGTTATGAAAGTAGAAGAAGCGAAAGTTGTATGTCAGGATCGTAGCAAGTGGAAAGCCATAGTCTCTGCTTACCCCGATAGGAGACAAGCGTGATTATATGTATGTATGTATGTAAGAAAAGATATATCAGTCAATGAAGAAATCCGACTTGGAATTCTGTTAGCTCCGACTAATCTTCGTTTGAACTATACACGGTGTTTCTTTTAGGGTGTCAAGCCGCCACTAGCTGGTAGCAGGGTTCCATACCTATCGATTTAACCACCATGTATGTTCTACGATTTTTTGTAGTTTTCAATATATAATGTTCTGCATAATTCCCTATTTTTTTATTATCGATTAAAATTTTTACATCTTGTATCAAAGTTAGGAAGGAGATTATTTTGTCCATAATACTGCAATCAATAGGCATTATAATAATAAAAAAATATCCAAGAAAAGTCGTGGACACGTAATTATAAAAAATAACGAAAAAAAATTATATCTCGAAAACTACAAAAAATCGTAGAACATACATGGGGGTTAAATCGATAGGTATGGAACCCTGCTACCAGCTAGTGGCGGCTTGACACCCTAAAAGAAACACCCAGTATAATACATATACATTCTCGTAATAAAAGTTGCTCTAGCCGCATAAACTGCTTGGTTAGGAAGGCTCAAATGAATACCTACTGTCTCACCTGAATTAGTTTACGAATGCGAAAGAGTCGGTATAGAGATAGAGCTTGGTAATACCTACTTAGTTCTATTTCCTTACCGTCTAAGTAAGAAGCAAGATTATGTTTTCCCAAAACTTCGGTTTTGAAACCTCCTACAAGTATGGAATTACGTCCGCTTATTTTTCTTAATGTATCATGATCATTACTCACTTGATCAAGTATGCTATGTACAGCTTGCAGCTGTATAAGGTTGTCGTTAGAACTGAGCTCTCTGTTGAGTATACGGAGACCAACGCGTCCAAAACCCATTTGGATTCTGGTGACGTCTACCATCGGTGCATAGAGTGACGGCTGCATGGAACTCAAGCGGCGAATTGTCGGTATATCTGTACATTTTATATAAATAGGATAATACCTATGTTGTATACTGGCTACAGTCGAAAAGAAGCACTTGGTGTACCTACCTAACTCAGTGATATAATAGGTTATCGTAGCCCATAAAGATTATGGTTGTAAAGTGAAAGGAGAAGTCGCCACAGGTTCAGGATGTAATACTTATGGAGGGCTGTCACTGTAGGAGCCAGTTCGTATCGCAAAGAGACCCAGGTTGGGAGAGTATCGCCGCGACACGCAGTTAGCACGGTGCGTTACGACCGTAGCCACCACGCGAGCATCGCCGAGGCCTTCAGAAAAAAATGATATTCTTCCTGTACCATACATTCATACATACGTACTTATAATCACGCCTTAATCCCCGAAGGGGTAGGCAGAGGCATAGTATACGCCCACATTTCACCTTATAGGTTTATGTCCCACGTAACAGGTGGTGAGCCTATTGCAGGGTTGAAATGGACAGGCGCAGGTCGCCGCGACCCGCAGTTGAAATGTTTCAAGCCCCCATAAGGCCTTCAACTAGGCTTAACGATTGTCATTTTACTGACAACCGAGTTTCATTACGAGTTTTCCTTCTCTGCGCAATGGACCTGTTTGCGAAAGAGTTCCCTAAGTCGCCTCTTACGACAACCTCGGAATGTATTGGTATGGCGACATTTTGTACTCTTACCCGTTGCAACACGAGACCTCGTCGCCACACGTGCTGTACCAATGTATACAATTTAACTAGACTAGGTGACAGATTATAAGACTTCCCCTACAAGATTTAGATATATCATCATAGTCGTCCCGGTTGTTATGAAGCATCAAGTTCATCTTAGTCTGCCTTCTTAGTGGTAGTTGCTAATTGGCAGCCACAAGAAGGCCAAACAAAATACGAAATTTCACGACTTATTTAAAAAACGCTTGCTTTAGTGCCGTCCTGATTTGGGACAACAACCGAATAGGAGGCGGGGTTGGCTTAGGCCCTGAGATCTGAGTCTCCTTTTGCAGCTATAGCTTTCAGTACATTTACTATGTATACTAACCATCGTGCGGATCTTTTCGCCTGTACCACATAGCATGCGCAACTGCTTTGTTGATAATCCTCGGATTTGCAGCGCATACCAATTGTAGGTACGAATTTTTGTGCTCGGTAAACATCTTGTAAATTAATTAAAAACTAATTAAAATAGATAAATTTATAGAAATACTGATTTTGCAAACAGACTTGATTTAATGTCAGTGTCAAAGTTATGTGTAGTGCTGTTTCTGTCTTGTGTTTATATAAATAGTAGCAAGCATTTGGTCTATAGTCTATAGCAGGGGCTACCAACCTTTTTCAGGCAACGGCGTCCTTACAAGTTTTAAATATTTTCACAGCTCCCTAACATGAAATCCCAACACCCCCCTAACATGAAATCCCAACACCCCCCTCCACTGGCAATCGCCTCGATGACGCAGTTATTCAATTGTATCCTCCGCAAAAGCCATTTTACTGGGCCATGTGCCATGGAGTCTCGGCCAAGTCATCATGCAGCCCAAATACGGAAAAACATGCGTAGCCGGCGTTCCCAAGGGAAACTGCTATGAATTTCGAAACTACGAAATAATGAAACGATTGAGAATTGCCGCCCTATGAACGAAGTCATGGAGTAAATAAAACCATACGAAAAATTCTCTATCTATGAGTAAAACTGCATGTTGCTGTCTTTATAGCATCTTTATTTTATTTTCATTCTTCTACAACATTAATAGGAAACAACATCACACGTGACTTTAGAAACGATTATTTTGTACGAATAAAGAAAATTCTAATTTATAACTATGATGGTACATACACAAAAGAGTGAAAATTTCAGTCTAAGTGAATTTTTATTTATGTGTCTCTAGCGTCTATAGCGATCATAGCATCAACTAGACACTGTGGGGCTTGTCACTAGTTATTAATTCCTATGGGTCCAAAGGTTTGGCCTTACTGTGCCACCCTGGTCACTGGTTGGTACGGGGTAGGTATTGTTTCGAATTTTCATTTTCATACGAGTTGTGGAGTGGAAAATGCGACCCCTCAAACGTAAGTTAAAGACGTCCACCCGCCAAATGGACCGACGACCCGGAAAACGTCACATCCTGGGACTGGATTTGGAATGTGCTGGTGTAGTGTAGCGTGAATTGGAAGTAGGGTTGCCACCTCAAAAATCTGTGAACCAGGACAAGAAACGTGAAATCCCCGGATTTAGGAGCTCACAACCCGGACGATTGACCCTCGCACAGGGTATTTTTTCTAAGTTACTCAATAGAATAAAAAACAGTTTTCATGGAAATAAATCAACTTTTATTTTTTTTAATCCAATTTGAAAAAAAAACCAACAACAGAATATTCTTAATTTTTTTAAAGAACAGCCAACAAAAAATAATAAAATAACAAAATTAGACTTTTTTAATAGAACATATTTCAACTACTCTTTTGTATTGCAGTTGCAGAAACCAGCACGCTTTACATAATACTTACTATTTTTAAAACAGTCTTTAAAACAAACTTTAAAGAACTATACCTAACATTTTAATTGTCTGTAAATAAAAATTATACTCTTTAGTCTTTAGCTTCGAAAAAATCAACTTTAACTTCACTAAACATCTCTTACAAAAAAAAACTTTAAAAAATCAACTTATATTTTCAATATTACTTTTTTTATAAAAACAAATCTTCATAAAGTTCTAATAAACTAAGTAATAATAATTTATTATCTGTCTTTTGGTTTAATCGTCTATTTTACTTTTCACGTTTTTGGTATTTATCAGTCTTTCCAATAGCTTTTAGAATATCTTCCTTGCTTAGAAGAAATTTGTAAAAATCAAAAAAATAATAAAATTGTTATTACTGCTCGTTCGCTCTAACTTTGCCGCTCGGCTCCATACTAAAGTCGAATTTTTAATAAGACGAAGTAAATTGACAACAACTAATGTCACTTCTTCATACAATGTTGCGTATTTTCTATGACGAAGTGACATTAGCCACTGTCAATTTACTTCGTTTATTTAACAATTCGGGTATACGCCTCTACGCCAGCGGCAAAGTTAGAGCGAACGGGTAGTATAGTCTTTGAAATTATATTTAATTTTGATAATTGACGAGACTGTTTCAGTTTTCAATACATTTCTTTCTTTCGTCCATTGCTTTGTAATTAGGGAGAATATTCTCTCGATGTTGGCATTATGCGCAGGAATGCAAAAAAAATACTGTGCAATTTTTAATAATTCCGAATATAAATGAGCATTCGGAGTTCTAAAAAATTGTAACCAAAGTTGATTTGCATTTAGAGGTTTTTCTTGCTGGCTCAAATTTTGACTGAAAGATTTTGCACCCACTCATCTATAAATTTTGTGTTGTTGACAGTTGCATTTATTATATTTTGTTGATTTTTTAAAGTTTTTTTTGAAAGAGAAGTTTAGTGCATTTAATATTATTTCTATGTTTTGCGGGGTGAGTCGAGTCGAGATGAGCGTCCAGAGCCGCGCGCGTAATTTGAATCAAAACCCGGACTACAAATAAAACCCCGGCCGGACGCTCCCGGACGCCTTCTAAACTAGGACAAATCCGGGGAAACCCGGACGGATGGCAACCCTAATTGGAAGAGACGTACTTACAGCAGTGGACTGCCATAGACTCGTTTGATGGGTGTACCCACAAAATCAGAAACAAGAGAAATGTCGCCGCGACATGATCAACGCATTACAAAAATGTGATTATCATTATCGCGACGCGTCGACTGATCAGTGTCATTATGATCGCTATAGAGAATAGCGAAGTCATTAAAAATGCCGGTTTGGTCTGTTATTTTGTCATCTGCAAAAACCGAAGTATCACTAATTACTTCAAAACCCATGGAGGTCTCTTACTGTATGTATCTACATAATGGTGATCATGTTCCAGCGACCCGGTCACGCCTTGCCATACCCACACTTCCCCTGTTTCTGATTTCTGTGGGTACAACAGACAAGAATTTCTATCAGTATTTCAGTCTCTGACTATACTTATAAAACTAAGGGGAGTTTACCGAGGAAAAAAGTGAGTCCAAGAAAGAGAAATATACTTTTATTTTAACGTGAGAAAATACTATTTGGATGCTATGCCGAACTCTTACCGACTAAAAACCACGTATCCTACTTAATGCTTACGGTTGGGAGCCCCGGGTATACCCTCGGAAGGATGACCTCAGGAGTCCCAACAGACCTTCTCTACCATAGATACTTACCGAAGCTCCCGTGTCCGGTAATTATCTGCGACAACCGGTAGGAGAGAGCACCGTGTCTTCTCTCCAGCCACTCGTCCATGACCGGTCTGACGGCCGCGATTGTGGCGATTCCCCTCTTTGGTTGCTGAAGTCGTACCTTCCATGTCTCCACGGTTTCCTGGTGGAGCAGGGTCCGGTGGGCCTCGATTTCTCGAGACGCAGGCCTTTGGTCCCGCTCCAGCGCCATCTGAACAGTGACGCAAGGGCTCTCGCTTCCAGGTCCCATGGAGGGGTCTCGGCTAGGAGACATACCGCCTCACCGGAGATCGTGCGGTATCCCCTTATCACCCTGACGGCCATCGTCCTCTGCGGGCTCAGCAGTCTAGCCACATTGCTGGCCGTCAGGGTCTTCGCCCATACGGCCCATACGGGGGCCCCGTATAGGACCATGCTCCGCACGATCTATTAAGTGTATTTTTATAACATCTATCTAACAAACAACCAATAAATAAATTGAATGATCCCTGCGTAGTCTTTTTTCTTTTTTGTTTAACGTGAGGAAAAATCCTCATGGATGTTATGCCGGACTCCTACCGACTAAAAAACCTCACGTAACGCCCAACAGCCTATGGTTGGTAGCCCCGGGGAAGCCCTCGGAAGGATGTCCCAGAACTCCCAACAGACCCACGGCCGCCACTGCGGCCTCGCCCAGGTGGTGGTTCGGGTGCTATCCCGCGATAGTGTCTTTGGGTGCGTAGTCTGCCTAGAAGTGAAAAATGACAAATATCGTTACAAGTAAACAGCTCTGCGCTCTTTTTTCATTGAGATTTAGTATTTGCTTTCTTGGCCTCACTTCTTGTTTGGTAAGCGTCATCTGCCTTTAGTCAAAACACAAAATGTACATAGATGCTTTAGTTCTGTAATCTGAGGGTACAACAGATGAGACTTTCTATCTGTATTTAATAGTTAAATTCTTCAAGCACTTTATCTCCTCGGGTAAGGCATGCGGAACCCTTTCCGCCTACACTTAGTGTCCACTATGAGCTGCGCCTGCCGCTTCAGGTAACATCTTGAAGGTATGTCTTCTTCGTCATCTGATGCTGTGAGCAGAATACGTACTATTGTAAGTTAATGTAACATTTACAATGTGTAGGTATTGAGTGTTGATCCTAAAAATTATAGCACATCACAGAAATGCAGTAATCTTGACCTACGAGTATATGAGTAAAGTTATAGCGATGTTAACTCTAGGATTCTTTAAGCGGAGCGTGAAGAGGCACATCACAGGGCCGCCAACTTGAGGACCACTGTCAGAAGTCCTTCGGACTGTGAGATTGGCCCCCAATCGCTAGATGCGCCATGACTTTCCATTCCATCAGGGTGGTGACGTCAATTTGGCGAGCTTAATATTTAAAAAAAACTCACGAGGCGCTTTGACGGGTTCCTTCTGCACCAGTTCCCTGTAGGTGGGCACCACCTTCTCCTCCTTGGGCGTGCTGTGGCTGTGCAAGCTCAGTCCTGCCACCGATGGAGCGCCGCTCGTGGGCTGAACACATTTATCTCGCTTAAAATAAAACAGATTTGCGACACTCGGTAGAGGGTCGAAAATCTGTACATTGAAAACATTAAACGAATTTTTGTAGGGCATTCTAAACAAACCTTGTTACGGCGCAAGGAGCAACGCACTGAGAGGCAGCACTAAAGGCAGATGTTGCTCAAGTCGTGGGCCGAATACGGCGGCTGGTCTTGAGGGGGCCCTTCACAAATCTAAGTCTCTGTGTTTACACGGCCCTCGGAAAGAGCCATTTGGTGCATCCAGGATACATTCACGGACCTCGGAAGAATCACCCACGAGGTCCAACTTACGGGTAGGGGGCGTTAGCATCGAGTCCTCGATGCCGATGATGAAGTACCATAGCCTAGTACTCAGCCGATGGAACTGCGGCGACCATCTCCGAAGTTTGGTTCTAAATAGAAAAGAAGCATCAGCTGCGCCGTCGCTCAACATAGAGGGACCCAACGCTTCCGGCAGGAGACTGTACCTCTGGATCGTGTGCAGTATGACCCTATAGCGGCAGAAACTCTGACGGCCCGCAAAGTAGCTAGACTGCATTACCCGCTGAAGGCAATAGATGTCGGAGTGATAAACGCGATCCCTCTGTCTCTCCTTGATGTCAGCCAGCTTGCAGCGCGCCTTCTCGTAGCGTGTCTGGAAAATGTTCCAGACACGCTACGAGAAGGCGCGCTGCAAGCTGGCAAGGTGATAGTGATCATCAGTTCTGCCTTACACCCTAACACTACCTGGGACGGACCATAGAAGCTATTGCCACTGTCTCCTTACGTTAGACGGCACCAAGATGACAGTGGTGTCCCTCTGTCGCTCCTTAATGTCAGCCAGCTTGGAGCGCGCCTTCTCGTAGCGTGTCTGGAGCACTATCACCAGTTCTTGAACGTCGCGGGGTTCGGCCGTCCATTCTGGCATTGTGGGCTCTGGGACTACCTGCACATAGACATTAAAATATGGACCAATTGCATTAACAGACAAGGTAAAAATAGCATAACATGAAAAGTCACACCTTCGTCCCCCAAGGTTAGCAGAGGCATAACACAAACCGACAAAGGCTCGCCGACTCGACTGGTGACTCTCGATCCGGATCGTTTTTGGTGCAGAGGCTGGCTGTTGCAATCCAGCGTGGAAACGCAGCGAGTGTGATGGCCTGGGCACTTTTGCGCCGGGAACGGTCAGGGGCGAGTTCTTTGGGTAGTTTTTAAGGTAAAATAATATTATATTCATTTGACAGTGTAATTAAAATAAATACATAGGTAAGTATACAAAAAAATATTTTCTGTGGAATCATAAAATCTGTGCACGCTCTGCCATCGCATGTGTTTTTCTCCTTTCACAGCCCCGGGTGGTTATTAAATAGGCGCGTCATAGAACCACCAAATTGAAGGCCACGGTCGTTGTCTTGAGAACACTGAAAGAAGCCGACATTCTACAAATTTTCTTCTGCTAGACTTTTTAGTAAGATACTCACGTCGAGCAGTTTGCAGAGTTCATACAGAAGTCTTTTGATCTCCAACAGAAGAGTTTCCAATTCGTCCATCTTCTTCTCCAGCTCGACATACACTTCTTCCTCTGCTGCTATCTCTTCTTTTAGTGCAGCTATTTGTTCTTGACCTCTGGAATGGTATATTTGTGATTTTTTTGTATCGCAACGCTCTGTTATAAAAGCCGTTCGACGCAATTATAAAAGGCGTCTTGACGCTATTATAAAAAGCGTCTGGTGCTATTATAAAAGGCGTCCGACGCTGAAATAAAAATCGTTCGAGACTGTTTTATAGGGCACCCAACGCTGTAATAAATAGCGTCATGACACTGTTATGAAAGTTGTCCCGACGGCGACGCTGTTAGAGATGGCTTTCGATGCTGTAGTAAATAGCGTCATAACGCTGTTATAAAAGGCGTCATGGCGTTGTTATAAAAGGCGTCGCGACACTGTTATAAATAATTTGCAAAGTCATGACGCTGTTATAAAATAACGTCGCGTCCCTGTTGCACACTTACTCATCCTTATCCTTGACAGAAGCAAATTTGAACGCTTCCAGTTCTGCCATGAGCGTGGTCTGAGTCTGCTCCAACTCCAGTTTCTCCTGTTCCGTGGTCTGCTGCAGGTACGCCAGACGTTGGGACGTTTCCCTTTGGGCGCGGAACCGGTCGAATACTTCCTCGGCGTCCGTTACCCCTGGGTAGCGAAGACACAACAATTTACACAAGTACCGCAAGAGCATCAAGACGTTACACCCTTCAAAGTTTTTTTGGGTTCACCAATCCAAATGGATTACTAGTGTCTGGAAGCTGCGGTTTTAGATTTCGCTGTGGATCCTTAGTGGAGCAATTAACAGAACAGATGAGATAGATTTAAAATCCGTTTTAGTTCTGAGCATTAACTACTTCCTTTCGAAAGTTCCTAAACCAAAGACAAATTTAGTGTAAGGCAAATAAAAAAAAATCCTTAAAAAGTAATAGTTAAGCATACTTACCAGTTAACTTCATGAGCTTCTGGAAGATGTCTTCCATCTGTTGCGCTGCCGTCAACTCCTCGACCACAGCCTCGCCTTCCGTAGACCGCGTGGACTCCTGACGCACCACCGGACGGGCTGGACATGAATGATTTTTTATACCATTAAGGTGGCAGACAAGCTTACAGTACCTACTGATGAACATGGCGCAACAATTGCGCTGCCGACCCTGCAAGAACGTATTTCGCGCGAATGTATTTGAGGAGTTTCGTGTCTCTCGAGCCGAGACGAGGCGCTCTGCAAAGCAAAGAACTTGCACATTTCGTCTAGCAACACGCTCGGCCGGTACCCAGATGGTGACGCCGCCGACCACTATGCCTTTCGGATCAGGACCAGTTTTCCATACTTTAGGAAGGTGCCCTTTTTAGAGACATGCGCTCAAGAGCCCTATCAATCGAGGCCCAACTTCTTCGAGAGGCAGGCCCATGCTCAGCCTAGGTCCGGGAGCGGTGGCTAACTTACCCTCGGTGACTTCGGACACTCGTCCTCGCCATAATCCACGTCAAGCGCTTTTGAAAAGACCATACGCGGAGGAATTGGTTCCTCAACTATCGATGGGAACAGTTAAACCAATACCCTTTCCAGCCTCTGGGTCAGTGGGGGCGATTTAGGACGAAGTTTGTCCTTAACATAAAGTAAGAGCAGCCCATGGGTTCTGCTCCAGGGTCTCCGGAAGAAGACTCTGGGTCAGTGGGTCGCTTTAAGGCGATTTGCTCTAAACATAATTTAAGGGAGCTCGCATGGGTTCTGCTCCAGGGTCTCCCCAGCAGCTATTCGTGGGTCAACTGCTTATCTCGTTTTATCGCTACTTGGAGGACACTTTTGGCCTCCTTGTACCCCTCGTATGGCTCCGTCTCTCGGGCCTTCGCATTATCTGGGCGGAATCACGCTATCGCGCTATGCGCAGCTATGCGCTTTTCGACGAGCACCAGTACACCTCCTGGCTGGTCCGGGCCTAACCCCAGGTTATTCAGGAATTTTAGTTAACGCGAGGCTCGCCCAATACAGCTTTCTTCTATTGTTGAGCTCACGACGAAAGTCGATGGCCCTAAGATTGTTCTTTGAAGAAATTGTCACAGTCTGAAGAGGAAGGAATGAGGATTTTTAGTGAGAAAAGCCAGTGTTTTGCCGATCAGATCCCTCTCGAGATCAGCCACAAGTTGCTGTCTCCTTTTCTTAACATCGATACAGCCGCCCGCCGCACCGTGCCGCAATTGACCGGAATAAAGGTAGGAAACGACTGACCTCCAAGCTCCCATAAGGGTGCTTGGATCACATCCCCATCAGTCTCTTTGCAGGTCCGCTTGCAAATGATGGTTTTTTGTTTGAACCCCGGAGATCTTGGTGGGGTTCTTTTAAGTCTTAGATGTTAGCTGTCGAGTACCTTCAGTCAGTCACGCCGTGAAATCAACCTATCGCATATCGAACTGATTTGCTGGACACATACATCTGTATAGGTCGTCATCCCATTGCCCTCCGTAGTACGTATACCGAATTATGATACTATGATTTAAATCAAGAATGACCTGAAATGTAGTCTACAAATAGTCTTACCCTGTGGAGGAAACACTCTCTTCTCCAGCTTCTCCAACTCCCGTTTCCTCTCCGCAAACCTCTGCGCGAAATAAGCGCGTTCAGCCACTCGCGAATGTTCCGCGTCATGTGCCCGCGCCGCCTCTGCTGCGGTCGCCGCAGTAGCTCGTAAGCGCATCTCTGCTGCTTCTTCGCGAACCGTCTGAGCAAGTATTGTAATACCTTTATGGGTATTTGTCTTGACTAACAAAGCGCTCCAGTATTGAACGTTTAGACTTAGAATTTTCTTATTTTATACCTACTCGTACTATGGGACAAGCTTACAGCCCACCTGATGGAGGGAAAGTGGTCACCGTAGCCTATGGACGTTTGCATGCAATGCCAGAGGCGCTTTACTTGCGCTGCCGACCCTGTGAAAACCTTCTAAGACCCCTTTAACCCTGTTCTTTTGGAAAAATTGAGGTGGGGAGATCATTCCACATCTAAACGTGTGCTGAAGTGAAGATAACCCTTATCGGACCTTACCGTGATCGAACACTTCGGCCGCAGTGTGAAGTTCAACACCCTGTTTGTGGCTATCGGTGCTATGGATGATAGACTTTTAAAGCTTCCTCTTGAATTATGCATTCCTCCATGCATTGCCGAAAACCTTGTGATAAAACATTTAGTATTGCGTTACTTGCAGGTGAGGTTGACTGCCCCAAAGACTGGGATGGTCCCAGTACAACTAGGTCCTTGGTCGGTCCTAGGTCCTTTATTTTATAATGAAAAAATGACTGTGACATACAGACGGACAGACAGAAAGACATGACGAATCTATAAGGGTTCCATTTTTTGCCATTTGGCTACGGAACCCTAATGAGGACAACGTAAAAATGAGATAACTTGCTCTAAATCATCTTTTACTCCAACAAAAAATTAAATCCTAATCGAAGACTCGTCTTCCCTGTACGATTTCGGGGTATGATGGACCCGAGGAGAAAACGATTTCTTACCCCTTCGCTAAGACTTGTAAGGCGGGTCGCTCACTGGTAAGTCGAGGCGCGATAGCGGCGGCGTCGCGCCGCGGCGGCGCGTGAACGTTAAGTAGAGTCGAGGCGCGGGCGGCTATGCTTCCTTTACACATTCCAATTTATTCACCATATCGTCGTCAGAAGATGAAGACGCGCTTGCACTCATACAAGTTATTAGTTTAAATAGAAGAAGATTTTGGCAACATCCATATTTGAAACACTGTGAGTTGTGACATAAGAGGAACATTCAGAGCTACACGTGACTTAAGAAAGTATCCCGAAAAGTTTAAAAAGTTTTATGGAATGTCACATGGTACCTTTTGTTTACTTCCTGTTGCTATAATCAGATCGTGCTTGATCATAAATTAATATTAAATTAAATTAAATATATTAAATATTCACGGACATTTCACACAACGCTATATAAATACACGGATTCATAGTACAATTTCAATAAAGTTTACGTTAGTTTCAAAATCGTCACGCATTTTTGAAGAGTGTAAACAGGTCTACGCACGAAACAAAATGACAAAATGGCGACGGAGTCGCGGCGCGGTCGAGCGCATCAGCCCCACCCCGCCTCCGCCTCGACTCCACATCGCCCGTGACGCGACTCTAGTGTGTGAGCGCACTCCCATGTATTGCTGAAGGAAACGTAGAAGCGGCGCGCCGCTTATGCGCCCGTGCTTCGACGCCGCCTCGACTCCAGTTCGTGTGGGCGACCCCCCTTAGGACTGTCCCTCAAGGACGCATCTTCTGAAAACGCCTGTATCATGCAAAATCTTATTAGTAAGCTAGCACCATCATAGGTGTGAGGTTTGAACTATGAAAATTTTGATGCGCTATGATATTTTGTGACCGAAACCGAACGCTTGTCGTTAGTTTTCAACCAACGTTTATTTCTACCTTCGTAAAATAAAATAAAAATATACATATATTTTTTCTTTAACTTTCGAGATTAAAGTAGAAAGTGTTTTTTTGTTTTCTTTTTAAATCCGTCGGAGCCCCTTGATAGTGCTTGAGTTATACTTACTTCTAATTTTTCAATTTCTTCCTTCTGTTTACTTAAAATGGTTTCGATATGCGTCAGTGAGCTCTCAAACTTAACTGAGTCGTCTATTAAAGCTTGCCTGTTGAACAAAATGCAAAGGATTAAAAAGAGAGTAGAGTGGCCTTTCGTGGGCATGTGGGATGCTATGCGACTTCTTATACCACCATCTGTGTAAGGCCAGGATAACTCTAGGGCTCTCCACACAGACTTTCTCCATTACCACCTCTCCTAAGTCCTTTAGGACTTAGCAACGTCTGGGTCCAGTTTAAACCATTTCCAACCTTTTAGTACATGGTTTTACTTATTTAGATCACAGATTATATAATAGTAGGTACTCTTGGGTGTATAGATATTTCAGAACCTAATGGCGACCGTGACAGGGAGCTTTTTTATTTAGTGACATCACATCTTGAACTTACATTAAGAAGGGTGAAATGTAAAAAGCTTTTCTCAATCTTACCTAATAGATATGTATTTCTTCTTGACCAGTTCAGCCTCTGTCCATTGAATTAACACTTTATGTATCTCGTTTTCCAAGTGTGATACATTCTGAAATGTACAAAACATGTAGGCAGCATAATTATTTTCACCGAATAAATGTACAGTAAACTAGACGCAGGCGCCGATTCGTCCGTAGAAAATATACACAAACGTCACACATTTCCTTAATGTCTGAAAATACGTGTTTTTAGAAGGAGCATCAAATTATTTAAGGGCGACCGAATTGTAGAAAGGACTTTTTCAGCTTATAAAGGACGGAGATCGTCAGATCGACTACTCAGTCCTATGGTCATCAGAAGTCCGCGTCACGATGTGCTTACCAACCTTTCTAGCTCGACTATGGCTCTTAGACTTCACAAGTATTCCCTTGTTAGCCTCTATGAGCAAATACTCGTATTCCTTCTCCAGTTCTGTAAGCTTCTTCTTCTTACTGCCTTTCTCGTACTTGAGCAGGTCCAGCATCTTCCTCTGTTCTATCACTTTTAGGTCCAGATTGTGTATTATCTGAAAAGAGAGTGTGTTTTACTATTTCATACAATGAGTCAGGATTGACACAATCGTAGGACATGTGTACATGTTGCGAGGGCAAGACGTCCTGCAATAGAGCTCTAGTGAAATACGCGACTACCAAAATTGACAAACTGTACCGACGACCATAGACTCCGACGACCTTATATTTTGCCACGATTTCTATTCTATTCTGATGCGATTGAAATAGCAGACTTGGCCCCCGCCCTGGAAAGGGACCATAGCAGGTACCTCTGCCTACTATGCCACCGCGGTGTTCTGTCTCGTCTATAAACTTAGACTTAGACTGTTGCATCGCTCTCGAAGCCCCTCTAAAAGCGGACAGCCGTGGCCCTGATCTCTAAGGCCGAAAACTGCATGTCAGCGACAGCGGGGCGAGAGCGGCGGCGACAGCGGGGCGGGGCGGGGCGGATCTTGACCGAACTTGATCTCAGCGGCATGGGCGAGTCCGGCTCGCACTTGGCTGGTTTTTTTATTATAAAATCACTTTTTGATGTCTAGAAAGAAAGAAAAATGCGTCTGCCTACCCCTTCGGGGATAATAGGCGTGATCATATCTATATATATAAAAATGTTGTGTGCGTTTAAGTATCTATTAAAAACTCAAAATTTACTGAATCGAATGAGCTCAAAATTGGACACGATATACAATAGGATTCAAATATGGTTTTAGGCTACTTTATACACTTTTATCATAACAGCATCAGCAATAAGAATAAAATAGCTTTAAAAAGTGATTTTACCAATAGATGGCGCTGGTCCATTTTTTAAAAATTATATTCTGCCAGCTTCAGAACAAAATATTAAAAACAACCTATTTAGAAGGTACCTATAAGATTGATGTTTTTATTTATTTTATTATTAATAAGCTTTTATTAGGTCGTCGTGTATGTAACTAACAATGTAATGGAATCTAAGGATACTAATTTAACCATCTTCCAAGGATCGTAGCGTCTAGAAAATTGGCAGATGTATGTAGTTCTGATGACAATACAATAATATGATACTGTCAAACTAATATGATGATGGAGCCGGAAGATAGGCACAGAAAACAAGTGGAATCTAAGGTAGCTAATTTAACCAGCTTCCAAGGATCGTAGCGTCATAAAAATTTGCAGCTGTATGTAGTTCTGATGACAATACAATAATATGGTACTATCAAACTGATATGATGATGAAGCCGGAAGATAGGCACTGAAACTTCGATGGAAAAAGTGGAATCTAAGGTAGCTAATTTAACCAGCTTCCAAGGATCGTAGCGTCATGAAAATTGGCAGCTGTATGTAGTTCTGATGACAATACAATAATATGGTACTATCAAACTGATATGATGATGGAGCCGGAAGATAGGCACTGAAACTTCGATGGAAAAAGTGGAATCTAAGGTAGCTAATTTAAGCAGCTTCCAAGGATCGTAGCGTCTAGAAAATTGGCAGCTGTATATAGTTCTGATGACAACACAATAATATGGTACTGTCGAACTGATCTGATGATGGAGCCGGAAGATATGCACTGGAACTTCATGATGGAATATCGTATTATATCTGTTTTTGGATTCGTCAGAAAAGTCTTGTACTGAACTTTGACCAGGCTTAGGTTTCAAGGTTATAACAAACCTTTTTTTAATTGACTTGTAAAACTATGCAATGGAATCTCAGGTAACTAATTTAGGCATCTTCCAAGGATCGTAGCGTCATGAAAATTAGTAGATGTTTGTAGTTCTGACAACAATACAATAATATGGTGCTGTCAAACTGATCTGATGATGGAGTCGTAAGATATGAACTGTAACTTCATGATTGAACATCGTATCATAGCTGTGTTTGGATTTGTTAGAAAAGTCGTGTAATGAACTTAGACCACGATTAGGGTTTAAGGTTATAACAAACCTGTTATATATTGAAGTTAATATTGAGTGTAAATATTGACATAGGTACCTGCAGAAAATGTATATGTATTAGAGTAATAATGAAATATTTTCACATTAGTCGAACTCAGACAAAACACCATGTAATACAGAAATCTCTTCTAATATTATAAATGCGAAAGTAACTCTGTCTGTCTGTCTGTTACGTGTTCACGCCTAAATCACTGAACCGATGTTGATGAAATTTGTTATAAAGATAGTTTGAGTTTAAGGGAAGGACATAGGCTACTTTTTAACCGACTGCACGAAAGGAGGGTAATGATTTTATGCGATAACGACTTCGACGCGGATGAAGCCGCAGGGAACAGCAAGTTAAGGTATAAATGTTGTGACTAAAAAGTATAAAATAAATAAATGGTTTAAAAAACCCTAGAAAAATACGCTTTTATAATGCACGAAAAAACCAAAAATAAATAATGGATCGTTCAAGTTGCCTCTATTTCTGGGCTGAAGTGTAAACTATGTGCTTTTAGTTATAATATTTGATTGTAAAAGCGTGGGGCGCTAGAACAAGAAATACTTTTTTGTAAGCAAATTCCTATTAATACTAATCCTTGTGAAAAATGTGACCTTATCCTTAATCTGACAAGACATCATGCAGCTTCCGCCAGGAAAGTCTTTCCTGTTCCAGCGCCCCACTCTTTTGCAATCAAATATTATAACTAAAAGCACATAGTTCACACTTCAGCCCAGAAATAAAGGCAACTTGAACGATGCATAATTTATTTTTGGTTTTTTCGTGCATTATAAAAGCGTATTTTTCTAGGGTTTTTTAAACCATTTATTTATTTAAGAGAAGTTTGATTGCGGCCTCCTTGCATTCAGAATAATAAAAGAGAGCACTTACCTAATAAAGTCAGATATGTTTTGCATTGTTATTTTTGAACTTTTTGGACATTCAGAATTTTGGAGTTCTGGACTTTAAACTTTTGGAATTTTGGAGTTATGGAGTTTTGGACTTTTAGAATTTTAGACTTTGGAGTTTTGTACTTTTGGACTTTGGACTTTTGGACTATTGGACTTTCGGACTTTTGTACTTTTGGACTTTTGGGACTTTTGTACTTTTGAACTTTTGGAGTTTTGGGCTTTTGACCTTTTGAACTTTTGGAGTTGGAGTTTTGGAGTTATAGAGTTTTGGACTTTTGGACTTTTGGACTTTTAGACTTTGTAGTTTTGGACTTTGGACTTTGGACTTTTGGACTTTTGGACTTTTGGACTATTGGACTATTGGACTTTTGGACTTTTGGACTATTCGACTTTTTGACTTTGGACTTTTGAACTTTTGGACTAATAACTCCTATATACTTATATTTCATGATATTTCTTTCGAAAAATAAGGTCATGAAGAAGTTTCACTTCTTACGTGTGTAGTACACGCACACATTTTTTTTTAAATGTACCCATCATTTTTAGTTTGTTACTCATTTCTCATAGGTACATAAAACCACCATAAAAAAGTCACAGCGAAGCGTGGCAGGGTACCGCTAGTTATGTATGTATTTTTATGACTATCATGTTTCCTTGGCCAAATTGGCGATCTATCAAAAATATACCAATTAATTTCTCCGCTTACATCATACGATAAATACTTAGACGAACGGCACTACGTCAGCTCAATCGCAGCGATATCGCGCGACTGGCGCTCCCCGCTCGTGCACCGCTGCCCGCCCCGCCGTCGCCCCGCTGACATGCAGTTCACTTCTATGGGACTCCATACGTTACACCGCCCCGCTCCCGCCCCGCTCCCGCCGCCGCCCCGCTCTCCGCTGAGATGCAGTTTTAGGCCTAATAGACCAGGAGCTGGATGGAGTTGAGTGTGTAAAAAATAAGAGGATCGATTCTGTAAATTTTTGAAGACTCAAAAATCTTGCAGATTTCGATTCTGAATGTAGTCAGAAACTTTATTGGCCTATCCCCCTTCCCCCTTCTTTTCCCTTATAGGTAATTAACTAATAGGAAAAAGATATAAATAAATTGTGTCTGTACGTCTGTCATCACCTCATCACCGTGTTAGTATCGTACCACCCCAATGATGCAGCAATTTTGATGTAGATTTTTTGTTCCAAAGCGGATGTGATCGTGGGTGTGCGGAGATAGAAAGCGAAGGTACACGCGTTCAATAGCCAAACATCACGTGATCAGCAGCCTATCTACGTAACTGGACACTCTTCGTTAGGGTACTTCCTGATCGTTTCACTTTGTTCTCGACTAATAAGGAACAACATAAATCAAATAGTGTCTGTAGCATCATAGCTCCCCAACGAAAGCACCGATTCTGATGTAGGTTTTTTGCTCGTAAGTCGATGTGATAGAGAGGGTTCACGTTTGTTCATCTGCTCACTTCCTGGGCTGCTTAGTTCTGTCTTTCTAATTACTATGTTAGTAAAGCAAAGGTACCTGCATGTTCCAAGTCATACGATACCTGGTCAGCCCCCTTACTGCCGACAGGACAAACTTCGTTAAGGTACTTCTTGATCTGCACCTCCTCATCCCCTATAACCGCTCTAGCTTGTGCCAACTCTGTGAGTCGCAGTTTCACTTCCTTCTTCAGGGTGTCAATGAGATCATTGTTCTGCTGCTTTTCGGCTTCATTTTCTTCGTAGTTTGACTTTCTTTGACCCTCTGGAAGTTAATTAATGATAATTGTTGATAGGACTATTTACGAATCACAGTTGCGAAAACGGCCGGAGGGTCTAAACCTATTGATTAATAATGATTAATAGATCGATCAGGGCGCCTCGCATTCTCGTGAAGGCAAAAAATAACCGGTCAAGTGAGAGTTGGATTCGCGCACGAAGTGTTCCGTATTTCCCTTTTCCGTAGTTCCCTTGCATATTTTTAACCGACTTCAAAAAAGGAGGAGGTTCTCAATTCGTACGCTATGGTTTTTTTTTGTATGTATGTTACGCGATAGCGGCGCCAATTATGGATGGATTTTAAAAATATTTTTTTGTTTGATAGAGGCTACTTCTGAAGTGGTCCCATATCCAGGGTTTCAGGATCTGATGCTGGGATCCAGGAGAAATCGAGGGCAACCACCGAAAATTGTAGGGACAATGGGGGTAATGCATTTGCTAACTTTTTGATTAAGTGCTTTAATGTACTACAATTTAATGAAGGTCTGGAGTCGATCTGATGATGGAACCGAAAGACAGCCGAGGGAATTCCTTAACGGTTTACATCAGTTACCTTGTGTTTCGACTTGATTGATTTGTGTTGATGAGAACTTAACACCTAGATAGATATACTTTTCGGTCCACCCGTCACTTAAAATAATAAAAAAAAACATTTTAATAAAAAAATAGAATCGACTTCATACAAATCCTTAAAAATTAAATTTAATTAGCACAAAGTAATATGTATTTTGATTTATCACATTTTATTCATTATAATATTGAAGTTGATGCCATTAATAATACCTACCTAAACCTATGGGTTTACTTGTTTCTGTTTTTATTTATTTTTTGTTTTAGAGGCAACTGATTAGAATCTTGGGCTATTAGTCCACATTCATGACCCAGGTGTATGAGATAATACGGCTATAGTAGGGGAACTCGGTGAAGAAAGTCTGGTGAGCCAATTCTACAAGGGTTAGGCCCTGATAATAATCTCGTTCTGGAAATCCAAGAGCCTTCGTTATTTGTTTTACCTCAATTTGTGGTACAGGTACCTACCAAAAAAATTTACCTGCACATACGTACCTGATAACTGTATTTTCTTTTTAATCTCAAATATTTTCGTGTTTATAGTTGTTAGACGATCTTCTGATTCTATTTCGAAGGGATGTTTTTGATAACACGTCGCCATTGTCTAAATATTTGGCTTGTAACAACAAAGTAGGCGATGTTATTGTGATTTTTAGTGAACAGTGTATCGATGGTTACATGGTATTGATCAAACAGAACAGGATGAAGGCATGGGACCGGACTGACTTTGGAATTGTAGGGCATTCAGACAAACGACCTTTAATAAAACAAGAATAGGTGGTAACATTCTATTGATTAGATCAGAAAAATAATAATATAAGTACCTACCTATAAAGGTAGCAAAATAAAATAATAAAATACAACCCTAATAATAATTTTATAATAGCGCCATCTGTGTTGTGGTGGTTAAACGACAAAGTTCAAAAGCTTTCGATTGGTTGCGCGCACTCAGCGCTGTTGAATCGCTTGATTTCTCCATTGAATCAACATTCCTACGCGTACGTTTGCATGTGTGCGTAACTCGGTTCTCACGGGGTTTTACGAAAACCTATTAGTATCCATGACTTAAATTAGTTGCAATATATCATGAAATAGATAAAACTACATTTTTATCATAATTCAAAAGCTTAGGGTCCTCAAAATGTGTTGTTACAAGATGCGCACACGCACACAGAAGAGATGGCGGCCATTTTGATTTACCGTACACTGTGTATTTACGGACAAAGCCGTCAGATGCGAGCGGGACGCGGCTGCGCATGTTCCTACCGGGCTTTTAGTTTATTTCAAACGTGTTTTACCGCTAATATGTTCCATAAACAAACGGTTTCAACGTAACAACAGTTCAAAAACAAAATGAAGTGCCAGTTTTTACATTTAGTTCCGTGAGTGTTGATTAATTGGTGTTAAAACAACATAAAAGGAGTAAAACAAATGTGTGTGATCCATGTGTGAATGTTGTGTTACAAAATGTGGTCGAGGAACTTTATACCGGATTATGGGATTCCATTGCTCTCATTCTTCGTATTGCTGTCGACATTGGCCACAAGGATTGATGGTGTCGAAGGTGAGTGCTAGTTATACAAGTAGTCGAGCTTATGAAAGCGCGGTCTGCAAAGCAAACCGACCAAGTTGCGTTGGCGCGTAGGCTTACGGAGCTTTCGAAGAAACGGTGGCGTTTTGAAACGGCTCGGATTACCGGTTGGTTCTCACAGTAGGGACTTGTGAAACGAGTCGTTTTAAAAACTGGAGTGAATTCAACGCATCGCATTTTTTAATGTTTTTTAATTGTGCCGTGTTTGTTGACGTTAAACTCGGTAGGTAATCCGAGATCGTATTATAGCACCGGTTCGCTTACAGCTTTATAGATTTGAAATTGAATCTAGTTTACGTATTGCTTTTAGTTGTAGATTTATGCTAGATCACTTAGTTTTAGTTAGGTACCTACTGGAATACAAAGTAGGTATATCATAGGCACGGTAATATATAGGTAGGTACATAGGCTTTTGTAGAAACAGCAACTTCATAATCACAACAAACTCACCCGAAACCCGCAAGTCGGAATTCTTTGCCTGTTTTCTCCTATTTCGATCCTGTGACCTTACACCTTAATGTAATTCGAGTTCGATGTGACTGTAGCTAACATCACATTCAATTCAATTGTTATGTCTAGAACAATGATCGAATCTCATCGACGAGTCGCTTGAGGAATCAATCATCGTTATGAGACACCGTACCTCGCCGTGCCTATTTAAAAACATACATTCCGTATGAGAATTATCAAAATATGTTAAGTAGGTGGTATACCTACATAGGTATTTTAGAACAGCTAACTTACCTATTTAACTTTATTCCATTAGTAGTTGTTCAAATTTGAAAATCCTCTGCTGGATGAGACCTCTTCCAAATCAATTTGGGCAGGTCTTTGACCTTACAGTACCTAGTCAATCAGAAATCTGCAAGTAGGCACAAAACTGCGCAACTGTACTGCCTCATCTGTAGAAGATTATCTGGCTTCAGTTTCCTTTTATCTGCCGTCGAGGTAGGGGTTGAATTTTTTTTCACAGAAGATATTCAGACACTGTAACTGTAACTATTGATAAAGGAAAGTCGTACTACCTACCGATATCTTTTCTACTTTATCTGCCTACTTACATAATCTATCTTTTTATTTATCAGAACTTGCACTAATAAGGACGAATACGAGTAATTTCCGAAATATAACGCCTCATTCCATTAGTTATCTTAAAGGCTAAAAAGTCATTTCAATGCCGTCTCCTAGCAGCATTTTAGTGGAATTTCCGTATTGAGAATGAAATTCAACTACCTAGTCTGTCAAACCGACCAATACCAAACCGTAATTAGCCGCTTTTGTAGTCATTATTGATACCTAGTTATTTTGAAATTCTTTTACCTGATATTTCTTTGAGAATATTGTCCTTTTGTTTGAAATCTTTTAGACTGACTAGAATAATTAGAAACATCGAAAAACATTGAAATTTAAATAAGTAGGTACACTTGATAAATAGGGTTACGTACCTACTTAGTTACCCAGGTACCTACCGACTTAAATATAGTGTTTTTTTTTCGTTCAAAATCGTAGCTTATTCACACAGTCCTATGCCTATCCTTTCTTCTTGTCACTTTCCGTCGAATCCCAATCACCGTTAACGCTCGTAAATCTTGTTGTAACTGTACTTGTAAAACATTCCTCAAAAACCATCTGCAAACAATTCAAAATATCGGAATATCCTAGATTTTGAGATAAGAATGAACAGTTTAATTCTATACACAATCTACTCGGCGGGCGTGTTCATATGAACAGAACGGATGAATACAAATAGGAACGGACATATAGTTGGTATTCGATGCATCTCTACACGATTTCTGTGGTCGGGACCAACTCGGGACATTTTGAATATTGATCAGCCTCCACTACTGACACTTTATAGTTTAGAAAGGGATAATGTGTTTACAAATTCTTCATTTTTAGGGGAAAGTTTCTATGGATTTAGAAATTGTCACTCGTTTAGTATGCGTCCTATGAGTATGAGGTGCAATTCAACTGAAATTTACTTTGTGATTTGTTTTTATATTGTGTATTATAAGGATACTTACATTATATTGTTTATGCAGAGCTACAGAAGCGTTAAAATCAGAAATTTTTTGGTGTTTTGTTGGCACAAATTTGTTGAAACACTTCTAGTTCTCACGACTGCGTTCACTTCTCAACACTTGTGCACATTGTAGAACCTTTTGTATTTGAATCCGAATTTTTATTTTTACATCTAAAATCTCGAAATATCACTTGTTTAAAAAAATATAGTACCTACCTACAACGCTCGTGCACAACTTTTTCCGTTCCCGCCATTATCTGAAAAATCTCTGGCGGAAAATACATGCGATTGTTTTTTTTTTATTTAAAAGTAAGAGGCAATTGCCAAAGTAGGCGCCTAGTTTCAAATATTAGGAACACGAAAATTGAAGAGATCGGTTAATCAAAGAGTTGTTAAATTGTGAATGATCTTTAGTTCAATAAGACCTTATTTTGTTTTATTTAAGTACCTAAACGTTATACAAACAAAATATAATAAACAAACGTAGTTATCTTTTGAAACTGACGTTATATTGTGTACATGAATGAAAGATAGTTAGAAATCGTTTCCGTTTGTACACAACTGCGATAATAGACCAAAATGTATCGGTATTGTACTACTAGTTACATTTTCTAGATATTGCCGTAATATCATTACCGGTATTACCACCAACCTAAGATTTAAAGTATCAAAGATTTATTGTGATTGATTGACTGGTATTTCTTTCAGAAGAGGCTGGAAGATGTCGACAAGACGCTCTTACTGACGTGCTTGATCGTTTATGATACCTGCTATCTACTTTTTCGAAAATATGCTTGGGTGAAGGTATCACTTATTACAACCGCGATCGATATTACACCAAGGGTTGCTCTTTATAAGTAACTCCAGCGCATCGCACAATAAAACACGCCCCTTGGTTTTGTACACCCTATCCATTTTTTCACAATAGATACACCACCGCTTCAACATATGTGATACATGTCATGTCGTTATATTAAACAAACAGACACATTTAAATGGAAGCCAATTTAGCAACCAATTGTCAACGTCTACCATTGCTAGTCAGCAGAGGTCACTGTACAAACTTGTCGCATATAAATCTCAACTAAAACACCCTGTATAACCAATTTCAGTTTAATCTATATCATTTGCATCATCACATATCTACTGACGCTCAATATTCAATCGTAAGTTGTTGATTTAAGTGCTAATTTTGCATAAGGGTATACTGTTGTTGCCAATCGGGTGTCCGCGACAAGAAATTGTTCTGGGAATCGTATTTACTTATTTGTAACGTTGGGTCTGAGAAACATTGAATATTTGAACAGTACCAACGTTTCATAACTTACCGTTCGTTTGTTTGGTCCTGTTTATCGTGTCGCTATATTAAGCAAATTCTTTGAAATCTGCATGTAATACCTACCTTTATAAGTACATCCTGGGGTCATCCTTCCGAGGGCTTACCCGGGACTCCCAAACGTAGGCAGTAGGTATGGAACGTGTGGTTTTTAGTCGGTAGCAGTACAACACAGCATCCCTGTAGGATTTTCCTCACGTTAAAAAAAACCTTTATAATGGCTGGTTACCGGTTTCAGCTTAAAATTTCCGAAATGACTATCACTCCTAGCTCTGTATTTTTCACCTAGTCACAAAAAGCAACAAAACTGAAGATTTCTTTTTAAACGAATAGCTGCGATTAATATTCAAACATTAGGGATGTCTTTTTTTAACACCTTCACCTGCAGAAGGGTTCAGAAAAATGTATATTTTTAACGTTCTATAAATCTGAACTTCCAATTATTTATTTATTATGGTCTACACTTTATTGTACACAAGGTAAATAAAAATTCAGTTCCTATAATATAGATTCCTTACAAGACGCAGTACAGTGGGAGGCCTTATCACTACAAGCGATTTCTACCAGGCAACCTTTCCAAATTAATTAACACGAATGGTATTTTCTCAGTCAGACCGACATATTTCTGATAAACACCAGTCAAAGCGAGTATGAACAGTTTTTGTGTAACACGTTGAATATCGTAAAATTCCAAGCAGAGTATTGAAGTGCCGCCTGGTTGTGCCATAACCGCCATATAAAGACTTGCCGTTTAGACCACACGGGCTCTTAGTGTTTACTGTATTGCTAATTAGCTGTTTATGGCCATGAGACACTAACTGTTAAGTTCCCGCGCCATAATGGACCTATTCTGATGGAAATGTACACTGGACATCGTTTTAACTTTGTACGAAGTTATGCTGTGACATGTGTTACTATGAGGTACAAGAAGGCTCTGTCGCCGATTTCTTTAGCGTCAATATGTATAGTATACAATATTAGAAATTTGTCCTATGTATCCGTAAAATAGGTTCTATAGAGGAATTTTAGTATAACTCTGTCTTTTTTTTTTTACGTGAGGGAAAATCCTCAAAGGATGTTATGCCGGTCGCTTACCGATTAAAACCCTCACGTAACGTCCAAAAGCCTGTGGTTGGGAGCCCCGGGTAAGCCCTCGGAAGGATGTCCCGGGAATTAACTCTCTGTCTTGGTTTTCTAGAACGTTTACAGTATGGGGTTCTTTGAAAAGGGTCTTAGAAGGTATTTGCAGGGTTGGCACTTTGACGGCACTGGCTTGGGTCCTAATGACTTAGGTTTCCTCATTGCAGGCTTATAACTACCTACCTAGTTACCTGAGAGACACCTATTCCCAGCATTCCACGTATTCACCTGAGGGAATCTTACCAATATTATAAATGCGAAAGTTTGTGAGTGTGGATATTTGTTACTTTTTCACGCTGGAACGGCTGAACGGATATGGCTGGAATTTGGTACAGGGATACATTATAATCTGGAATAACACATAGGCTACTTTTTATCCCGGGAATAAGTTCCCACGGGAAGCGGGAATTTTACGCGGGCGTCAGCTAGTAGAGCTATAAATGAATCTCTGACATCCATATTCTACTAGTTAAACCCTATACACACCTAAGCGAGGTGCTGTCTCGAACCGCAGTTATCTACACGCATTTTTGTTTGCATACAAAACAGTGCGCCGGCGCAGGTTGCTCAAACAAACGCCGTGTTTGGACCTCACGGATGTTCTCTATGGTTGGCATGTGTAACTAACTTGAAGTGGGTTTTTGAAGTACTTTTTTTGGTAGAATGAGAAATATTTTACTTATTTAGTGATGGTGATTTATGTTACTGACGTAGGTGCTTCATTTAAATTAGGTATACTTACTTTGAAGTGAAATTATCTGAGCGTAAATCCCGGTTGCATAAGAAAACATGACCTAGGAACCTAGTACCTCAATGTTCACTTTCCTATTCTTACTTCTCTTATTAGTATGACCTATGCTAACTGTCAACTCTATCGGTTACTAAGATAAATTTCATACATGACCTTACTAATAATAGCCCTGTCTACTTTATAAACGGCAGTTTATAAAACATTGCATTTCAAATAACTTATTCGTGACAACCCTAATAATAAGTTTTCAGTAAACTGCAGTAAATCACTTTGAACGATTTATGAATATAATATATGGTTTAATAACTTTTCGTCAGTGTCAGACTCAAGTCTAGTCCCAGTAGCATATTACCTGTCCTAGTAGCATGGCACTAAATATCTCAGACAATAAGATTGCGGCATTTGTAGACTCTTTAGGTGCGGTTCCACTTAGGCGGAGCGGAGAGGAGCTGTGCCGCGATTCACCAATCACGGTGCGGAGCGGAGACGAGCTGTACCTGTACCGCGATTCACCAATCACATGGCTTAAAAACCACAGCTCCTCTCCGCTCCGCTTAAGTGGAACCGCACCTTTTTACTTGGTCGGACGTTTCCCCAACTATAGTGCCATAGATGGTTGCCATCCAGTGATGCCAACTTTCCCGTCATGATTATAGGTGAATACATGGATTTAGAACTTTTCGCTACTCTCATTATGAATCGAATCGAAAAAGGAATTCCAATTCAAAACTGCTTTTATTTTTTAAATAACGTGTATGGCAAAACTGGATACAGAGTCCTTACTGCCTAGTTGCTTTTAAACCAATATTACCGCATTCTGACTTTTAATTCGTGTGTTTAACGATCATTTTCAACTATTTTTATTATTCAACTAGCGAAACGCTTAAAAAAATAAAACAATACAAGACTTTCACATGAGAACCTAACATTTCCCATACAACACTAAAAAACTTGTCTCCGTTTATTGGTGCCGTGAAAAACCTCAACACAATCATTTTACATAATGCACCCGTATGTTTGTAACTTTAAACTGTGAGAATATCACATTAAGAAAACTTTAAAGAAAAATATAAAATTTTGTTGCCAGGTTGTTGCGGTGTATTCCCATTTTTATTATCTCTAACTGCCTGTAGTCTCTGTACTTGGCTGTATTTTTTTTCTGATCGTGTAACGTTCGAAACTCAGATCCGTTGCATACTGCACTAATAAAAAAAATCACTAACTCCTTTTTTGTTACTAAGTCGGGCCATCTCTTTTTCTAAGCTTGAAAAAGGAATTCTGTTAGGTCTGAAACTAGCCGGAGCTTATCTGAAATATAAACGGGAACAACCTGTAATTATGAATAACGGACTTTTTATTATTATTTAGATCTGGCAACTCAAAGAGTTCACTGATACAAAGATACTAATTTTACATCCCTCCTTTCTAAATCTCTTTTGTTAAAAAGTTCCAAACAGTCAATTCAACAGATAATCTGATATACTATGTAAACATTAGAATTTAACGCATGTGCACATATGCGTTATGTTCTAGTGTTTACATAGTTCATGCATATGCTAGCGGTTATCGGCCCGTCCGTCCGTTTGCTTTAATAATAAGCCTGCGTCTGCGACGATGTCACGAACTCCAAACATAGCCTCTCCAGCTAAGCGGGTTTCTTCGGGATAAAAAATTAAAAAGTGTTAAAATGTTGGGTAGGAAGAAAATGACACAACGAAATATTTGAAAAATAAAGTGCCTGATTTTTTTACTAGGTCTGTCATGCATGGCATTAGCAGTGTAGCAAGCTTTTTTTAAAGCTCCGGCACACCTAGGTTCGCCGTTCGGATTACTACCTACTTAGTAATCCCGACCGTGAAATGTACCTATTTATCAAAAAAAAACGTAATTCATAAAAGCTAATATGTCAAAATCACAATACTTAAATAAAAGAACGTGGTTGGTCCGTATCATAACTAAGGTCAGCAGGCTCAGCACAAACATTATTCGGAATTAAAAAAAATAGAACTTATGAAAAGAAACCAAAACAAATGAGATCAGATCATGCCTCAGACTGTGTCGCAAACTAATTTAAACTAATATGAGTGATAATAATACTGTGTCATCAAACAATCTTATTTCTTACCTACTTCACTAGGGAACTTAAAGATTTGCATGAAATCATTGTATGAAATTAAATCACTCATTTTAAAATAATATTATAAGTATGATGTGCTAAAATGTTTTTGTTCACAGATTATCTGCGAAGCTCATTTACCTAGTTTTAATTTATTCTGATCGTTCTCAAAATAGACTCAACTGCTCATTTAATTAAGTACGATAAATTCTCTTAAAAATATTGAAACAAGATAATATTACTAAAACGTTAAGTAAATAAGTATATCGGCTACTACCTTTCACGTATTTGTTTGGGTAGCCCTTTAAGTTTAAAACAAAAGGATTGTGGTGTGGTGTATCGAATGTCCAGTTCCTCTCCCACAGTTTTACTAAAGGAAAGTTTCATGTCACGTATTATTTTTAAACAAGAGCTTAGTAGACAATTTATTTTTATTTAACCCATTTAGTATGTTGCTGCCTAGTTTATTAAATTTTATAAAAGAAATTCATCGCATACTTGAACAAATTTAAGATTTTTCGAGTGTAAAACACTTAAATTTGTATTTTTTGTTCAAAAAAACTTACCTAACATTCGGGAGCATGATGAGGTCACTTTTTAAATAATCAAGACCATAGAATAAATTTGATTGCAATGCCAAATATTATAGAATCGGTAAATGCGCCGAATCCTCTTCCCATCAGGGCTATAACATGAGATACTCATGTCGAATTCGAACCGACTAAAACCACACAATGCTCCCTCGCAGCTGCATGAAAGTACTTATACATAGATGGCCCCTTTTCAATATTCTATACTAGTTCACAACCTTCAATCTTCTGATTCGATATAAATAATTAATCGATAAGCTATTAGTTCGATTTTATCGATGGTACGTTTAACGAATGTGTATCGATAATTTTATATATATTTCTTTTGTCCTTCATTCCTCAAGTTTCTTTGTTATTGTTTAGGAATTACGTTCCTAGAATAAGAATATTATTATTGTACCTATTTACCATTACAACGGTTGAAATACAATACAGGATATATTGACAGTTAATAGGAAAGTCATTGTGCTGTGAAGTCTTTACGTGTCGCTTAAGACTATTTCTTGAGTACGAAGTGAGGTTTGATATTTTGTCGTAACTGCCATGTATACCATGACTGAGGCGAGGCACATACGTACTATAACAACTAAATATTATCTAAATAACCATTATTTCCAGGCTTGGTCATCGCCTGTGAGCTTAAATATAATCTTTGAATAATAAAAATATACGTGTTTGTTATCTTTAAATCAAGTACCTACCTGTGCATAGGTTAATATGCTAATTGCTGTTGCTTTAAAATATAGCTAGTTGCAATTATTCATTGTTTGATACACCTTAGAGAAGTATAAACGAAGTGTCAAATTATTGTGACATGAAATGTGTCAATATTTCATTTGTTTTACAAGAACTACAATTCGCACTGTGGCACATTACCGCCAAAACATGGGTTATTGTACATTCGTCACAAAGTAAATTCGTCGTATTTTGAAAAATCCATACATGGAAAGTAAATTCGTCACATGTATAAAAAATATGTGTAAATTCGTCACATCGTTTCTTTTTTAAGTAGCAATAGCAACCGAATGTTTTGATTTTTAGATTTTTAGCTATAGCTCGACGGAGGTGCTCCTACTTCTGGGTGGTTTATAAAAAAAACCACGAAGACTAAGGCGTGAGCTCCGCTTCGCTTCGCTCCCGCCTTAGTCTTCTAACCTAACCCATCCAAGTCGGATTGCTCTGAGTTATATTAAATGTTACTTAGAGATTATGAGTATTATAGTAAAATCCCTATGCGGGGTAGTCAGAAATCTTGTCGAGACCAACTGATAAAGTTGGTTAAATTAGCTAACTGTTTGGCTACCGGTGCGGATAAAAGCTATGTGACGAATTTACAATAAACAAAATGGAAATTTATTGAATAAATGAGAATTATGACGAATTTACACATTCTTTCTTTCGTGACGAATTTACTTTGTGACGAATGTACAACAACCGCAAAACATTTAGCAAAAAAGTGCCGGGACAACAATTATTTTTTTAATAGATTTTTTCAAAGAGAGAAACTGACTCAGTTTTCACTGTCAGTCTGTATGTCTGTCGGTATCCAGGCTGTATCTCAGTAACCGTGATAGCTAGACATAATTTTTTTTTACTGATGATGGATTTCTGTTGCCGCTTGACAACGAATATTAAAATCAGAAAAAAAAAGGAACAAATAAGGAGGCTTCCATACAACAAACTCGATATTTTTTGGTACGGAACCCACCGTGAGCGAATCCGACCCGCACATGGCTGGTTTTATTTTGTATGTTGAAACCAAACTAATTATAATGGTGGACTTTATATCTCTCGCGAAATATCTTGAACTTGAACAGCAGCCATCAACAGGTTCATCAACAGTTCGAAGATACCTTTGTCGGATTCGTATTTAAACCCTTTTAATGACGCGCTATAATTATTGCTGTATTTATGGGGCCAATTTGCATTAAACGCATCCAATGTTACTCATTATTGCTTAACGATTTAAATTAAAGGGTTGGTTTTAATCGTTTCCTGTATTGTGCGAATTACGCTCATGTACAACTTGCTTGTAGTGGTAAAGTGTGATACTGATGAGCTATTGAAATAGCTTCAAGACGAATCCTTAAAAAAATATTTCCTTCGGTCAGTAGCAAGACCTCCATTCGTCGCTATTGAAATTTATTTATGATAAAATCGCCTACTGACTCATTCGCAAACTTTTGCATTAATTTCTTAATATTTAACACTTCATTATGATTAGGTACCTACTCATTTTATATCAGCAACTTTAGGAAAAATCTTAAAAATAAATACCTCTCAAGATATTCTCATTCCACCAAAACAATAGCTTTAGTCAGTGTTTTGTGTGAAACAGTAAGGCGTGACGTCATACTTTTTTATTTTGAATAAATTATGCATAATGTATGTAAACTGCTGAAATATAAACAATGTTATTTTTTCAAAGCAGCCATAAACTTTTTGTAATTATAATGTTTATGATAAAATATTCCTCAGACTTCTATCTTACTATGTACCTAACTCGCTGTATGGAACAAACGTTTTTGCTACTTATTATCAGATATGGTCAATTCTTCTTTGTTATGAGAACGCGCGAATCTGCGCACCTCTGTCGCTACAGACATTTTCCCAAACAATGATATCAATATAAAATTCCGTAGCAGCAAAAACAAAATTTAAAACATAATGAGAACATCGTGCTTCAACGTTTTCTAGAATGTTTCATTCGTGTAGGTAAGTATGTACTTCCAATGCATATGATGTCTCTATATTTCTTCAAATAAACACTTTTCTATTTGTGCTCACTTACAAAATTTATATGGCATTCATTCACCTTTTATAAAGATAAATCACTTGAAAATACCTTTACTTACGGCAGTGGTAAATTGACCACACGTAATTGATTCTAAATTATTCCCAAATGTAGATACATGTAAAGCATTAGGATGTCCCTTGATAAACTCGTGAGTATAATCCACCAATTTATAGATTTGTTTATTGTCTTTGCCTTTCCAACATTATTACAAACTCAGATTAAGTTTAATGAAACCTCTTTTGAAGGAGCTTATGAAAGTTTATAAAATGACTTGACTGTCTAATCTAATGACTGAACAGAATAGATACATGTTTTAACATTCCTAAGTATTGGATGGAGCTTAAGACATTTTATTACTCCTTAGTATGGATGGAGTTAAAACATTTTTTAAACTGAGTAAGTACTGGATGGAGATCAAAGAGCAAAAGTAGGAGCGCGAGAATTTTGTTGATGGATCTACTCTCATTAGATGAATATGATCTACAAAATTACTATGAGTACATAAATAATCCATCAAAATAACGCACAACCAAAAAATATCGTTCAAGTTTTTACTTTCACAAATCACCGAAATCACAATGGGATCAAGTTTTGTCTTAATCATTAGCGTGAAAGTCGGAATTGCTCTGTACATTACTTGTAACCTCTTCTTGTCATTAATCTTTCTACCTTTCTTACTTCTCTGTTTCAAATGAAATATACTTTCGGAAGTAAAGCATCATATCAGTACAGCCAGATAAAGTTTATGCATGGGCTAATTGCTTTCTTAGAAATAATAAAGACAGCACATTTATTTTATCTTCATAAAGTTGAATTTACTTGTGCGACAAGATTATGTTGTGTTTTTATTGCTGATCTTAAAAACGATAAAGACATTTATTACATTGACATAAAGTTGAAATTGCGAATGCAAAACAGTTATTCCGATGATTACCGATACACTAACTTTATTTTTATTTTAGTATCAGAAAAAGTCAAGTAAAGGAATAGTTGGCTGCGTTGCGGCCTTTTTGACAAATCGCCTCGACAGATACTTTTATCGGTTTACGTTTCGTGTTGAAAACTCGTTTGGGTTGATAGATTACTTGCAACATAAATTCGTTAATTCTAATAACCACATTTGACTTTAAAATGGAGAAACTCCATTTTTGAAACTTATCAATAAGTTGTGTTGTTTATTCATTCAAATGCATACGATTATTCGCATAGATAGGTAAGTGATTGTGATTGGTTGGATTATTATCAGTGGTGAACTGGTGACCTTTCATTGTTTTGTGTCGGTCATCGGAAGCTAACTAACGGTAACTGGTCGAGATCATAATGAACTGAAATTTTGTCCAAATCACATCAGTAATTTAAAGCTTTCGCAACCAGTTGATAGATTAATGTTTGGTGAGGTATATCTACTATCAGAAAATCAACTATTTATTACTATTGAATTTTTATTCATCGTCAATTTGCTGAACTGCAATTCATAGAAGCAAATATAACGATATGTCTGTCACTTAAGACAAATTATTGCACTTAAATCTAAGTGACCGAAAGTTACTCATGCGCACTTGATTAAAACTTATGATTAGTGAACAAGTTGTCAATCACATCACAGGTGTGTTAAGGTCACAGACAGTCTGACCACGTCTGGGTTTGTGCGCTTACAGTCGAGTTCTAGCATAAGGGCTAAAATCGCGTGGACATAATGCATTTATCACGTTATGTTACTATGTGAGTGACTATGATCGCTTCATGCGATATTTTTTGATCACTGTTTCTCCACTACTGGAGTCCACTATTTTAATTAAAGGAATGCTTAAACAACTGGTGCGTGATGTCTGGGTTGCTAGATGTCAATTTGTATGCTTCTTTAATGTCGGTTTGATTGTGTCTATTCCGTTTCGATGTTCGTAATCGAGAGATTAAGCAGATTATACAAGGCTGTCTGGGGATTTGAAAGTGTGTTGAACTTTGATTATGCATAGATATGTGGATTGAAGCTTTAATTTGTATCTTTCTCTTTTTTATACGTCGATGCAATCTCTGTTTGTCTCTTTTTTACTACTAAAAAGAATTGATCCCACTTGACAGTACGAAATCGCATTTTTTATCATAATCTTTTCCTGCCGGTCAGCTAAATCTTTTACTAACTTTGTGTTGTTGTTTTAACTTATTAGCTTTCGTGATCTACGTGTATTAGATGTACAGACAGCAAGGTATATTCACATCAACAGTTTATACATATCTTTCTTCTCCGATCATAAAGCTTGAGCGTGTGATCGAATAGGTAACTGTAATTTCATGTATGGTAATTTCTTACACGCTGTGTCGTCGGTGTGATGTGTTACATTATCTTTATCGGTTATTCAGTGCTTACAGGAGCATAACCTATCACAAATGAAATAATAGTTTACCGTTGCTAGTATTCTTTCTTAAAAAAGTTAATATCACAAGTCTCACCGCCATGTTGCTTCTAGTATCGGCGGAAAATGTCATCCCGGGAATATGTTCCCGCGGGAAGCGGGAATAGGTACCGAATTTCACGCAGGCGAAGCCGTGAGCATCATCTAGTTAAGTTTACAAGTTTATGGACATATTTATGACTTCATTCTCTAACTTCTAAACCAATTAAATAAATATGTATTAATATCCGTGACCCATAAATACAAGCAGGTTATTCCTTACTTAGGGATCAGATAGCGTTGTGTGAAATGTCCGTGAATATTAAAAAAAAATTGACTGAAATTTGCAGGTACTGCTGCTGCAGCTGACGACCTGGACATTAACACACGGGCCTTTTTATTCCGGGAATATGTTTCTGCGGGAAATGTGTACGGGAAGCCCAACCAAGCGGGCGGTGTCGCATTTATTAGCTAGCTATTAATTAATAACACAATAAACACACCTAAAGTCGTTTGACGTGTGACTGTGCATCACGACCACGAGAAATTAACAAGATCAAACTGTATTTAATTATGTCGAATGGCCGACAACCAGTTCCATTCGCTTTTAACTTCCGTGGAAATGTTACGTTCCGAAACCTCAACATCCCACAGATTTCGTCAGTTATCGGATAATCTTGTAAAGCAAACAAAAGTAATGGCACATTATGAAAGATCAATTATTTTCATGTGATATTTTCGTAACTAGTTGCGCGCGCTAATAAGGGGACACATTCGCAAGACTGCTGTGAGAAAACCTCGTAACTCAGCTTTGTTTTTGTTGATCCGTATTTCACAAATGTTTTTATATCGGAAAGCAAATTATAAATACAGTATGGGAGAATTGGTTTGTTTGGACTAAAATTATTTAAGTTTCCTCTTGATACAATCAAATCTGATAACAGTGACTATTCTCTGGCCATATCTGCATCTCAGTAGATGGTAGATGTGAGGCGAAATAGAGAGTAGAAGGTCTGGTTCTTCTCTAAGAATGGAAGTCTGACACATAGCACCCAAAAAATCTATTTTGACAAAAAAGCATCCGTCAATTTCTGCAACAATGAATCGAATAATAATGCTATTTACTATGCAAATAATCTAGAACGAATGTCCTTGATCTGAATACTCAAAAATAGCACAAACCCGACATTATCGAGGAATATCGTTATCAGGGTAGTACGAGCAATGTTTGCGGTGTCCGGCGGAAGTGTCGCGATAGGGTGGTTCAGGTTCGAACAAGTCCGCGACGGAAGGGCGCTCTCGGAAGCGACAAGTATCGTACCGTGTGAACCGCGCCGATAGCTGCGCAGGCGCACCCGAAACGGTCACCATCTTGTTTTGTAACTGGATATGGATGCCTACTGGTATCTGATTCAGTGTAATTGTAAGTTAAAATCATTTCAATGAGGAGTAGATAGTATTCATCATATTATGCTGGAGTAAGTACCCTCATATCATATTTCATGTAATGGTTCATGTTTATGTAAAATTACATGCTACATCTCGAAAAACGTATAATATTATTCTTATGTAAAGGAATGAAGTTATTGCTTGCTACTGAGCAATTCGATGATGAATGGTTTTGGTTTGGTTTGACGAACTGTCGATCCATCCATTATTGAAGAATATTTGAAACTGTAGAGCTTTTTGCCGAGGTTCAGTGCAGCTACAGTTGTTACGAGTATACCGACATTAATTCTCTACTGTAGTTAGTAGTAAATTACGTTTTAAAACATAGGTACTTACATACAAGAATATGCAACAGTGGAATGCAACTTGAGCTTATTTACCATTCTCCAAAATTCTTATTTCCCCGAAATTGAACAAACACCTAAGTTGCTCACTATTTTTGAGATAAAACGAATTGCCTTTATTGTAACTCAATGTCCGTGAGATCTGTTCTTAGATTTAGGTACCTACTTAACAATTCTTTTTTAAACGTCTAATATTTATGGACACTACCTTCATTGCAGAATGACCTCGGTGACTAGCCGAAAACCCACCTCATTGCTCCGCGTGGTATTCGATACAAATCGCAATGTCTAGTGAACGGTTCCGGATCTCAGTACTTATCTACCTACGAGTAGCATGTACCTATTAACAAATCATGTGATGGATTATCACTGATTTATAATCTGTTTATAATGACACGGTTTATTAATTAACCTTCATTGCACAGTATATAGACTCGAGAGGCTTTTGACAAACGTTTTGGTCACTATATTTTTTTTTGTAACTAGTATTATCAGTATTATAGTACCTACCTTCCTTTTTCTAGATTTATGTTAGAACCTCGCCATTATTATTATCATATCTGAGCTTAACCTTATATATTTATATAATAAATACCTACATGTTTTATTTGTTGCCATGTGGTTCTCCGGAAATAAAAAGCACGTAAATATTTTCCTTGCAATGAATGAAATACAATTTTGATATGGAAAATAGATTTCGAGAACTGTCACCGACATCTGACCCCCACAACTCACACATTTGAAAGAAAAAGAGTGAGAGTTTCAAAGAGTTCAATATAATATTCTCGCATGACAAAGACCATGAAATGTTACGAACGCAAAGGTCGAAGCGGACAGCTGCATGCTTTCATAGGCCCCATAACAGCTGACTATTCCGATTTCGAAAAGTAAAGATCTACAATATACGACAAAATCGACCATTTAAAAAAAACTTCATTAACAAAACAACCTCACTTGAAAAGACAAGAGCCTAACTTTTTTTTCTCTAAATTTGTTCTTCAAAATGGCTACTATTGTTTAAAAATCTCTTCGTCAAGGATGTGGTCCGGGGAAGCTCTCGAATCCGGTAAAGCGACAAGAGCAGGCACTGGAATTCATTATAGAGCCTTGTAAACATTGAAGCCCCATAAATTTGTAAACTCGTACTGTCGTTTTGTTCGTTTTATTGTCCTCTCTGTGGCGCTGGAGTGCTCAATGAATGGGTGCTTAAAACAACGTCCTTTAAAAATGGAATAACTAAAATATCTTGACGTTTTGGCGAGGAACTTTATGGAACTAAACTTTTTTTTATATTTGTAATGGCTTCGTGTCCTTTTAAAATTGATGTACTTTTCTTTTGTCATCTTTGCTTAGTTTTATCTTTTTTTTTATTACCTACATGAAAAGATTATTACGATACGAACCGTTAAAAGTCTATACATCAAGTCCTCATCCAAGTTCAATTAGAGTAGATTTCCTATATCCTGTATCGTTTAACGAATAATTGAAAGATACCGTGACTTATAGCGGTGAAAGTAATAAAAGCTTTAAATGAAATTTTAAAGCTCTTCGAAGAGACTCAGCCGCCTGTAGTTATACCGAATAAGCTTTATTAAAGTTGAATATTAAAAATTATGTTCTAACAAAATTTATTTAATCGCATAAAACATTCAAGTCTGACCGCAAACAGTAATCTGTGTATAAATCATAGTGTAGGCTCACACGCGAGGTGAATCACTGTTCCGAGAAAGCGGAAACAGCCAAATTCTCCATTCTTTTTATATTATGAACCGACAGAATAACACGACACGGTTGCCATAGCTCCAGGCAGGGCTTTTGAGTCGCTTTTGTAAAATAGACGGTTAGTACGGCCGCGCGTCGAGCACCTGCGCCCGCGCACCCGGCGCAAATCTCGGAGGGTGCGACGCCTTGGGCGAAGGGAGACGAGCAGGTAAACGGTCCCTAACTGTTGCAACGTTCGACTAAACAAATCTAGTTTTCAATGCCAACGGACACATTATTTGAAGACGTAAAAGCTGTAATAACATAACCTTTTTAGATGTAATGAATTTAATTATAATAAAGAAAATGCTTAGACTTCTTAGATCTCATGCGTTACGCAACTTCTGACCATCGCATGTTCGTGTAGCGCCGCCACCGAAGAATATTTCTCAGCACAAATCATCAGCAGACAGACAAAAAACGAGCCATGGAATAGGTTTAGAGGCATTAATTACAGCAGCGGTTACCGACACGATATTCGAGTATTATATAATTATCCATTACTATGTGTGTCGAAATCTCACATGGAGGTTATTTTATTCATTAAATTGTCGTGTAAATGATGTATTTTGGTTTGTTGTTCGCGCCGATTTTATTATGATCTTTTTGATATATTGTCAGATAATTTTAATTTTTCTACCGTGTATCGCTGCGATGTTCTCATGAGTTTCGAATGTTGAGTCATTATCACGCATTTCAGACACAAAATAGTATAATTTATTGTGGTAAAATCTGTCAGGTTTACATGGTATCAAGGTGTAGTTAGCCATCAACAGTGACTAGCCATCTGGATTCAGTAGCATTATAACAATACTTAAGCAATTACGCGTGTCAGTTCACCTGAACCCGCGGACCAGATGTCGATTTTATTCTCCTACCGTTATTACCTCGACTTGCAAGTACGTAGGTGAAGTATAATCCGTATAATTAAGTGGCTTTGATTCACCGGGATCTGGTTTAAAGGCACGTTTATATCATTAAATGTTTGTCTGCTAGTAGAACCTTCTTGATTTCATTCTAACAGTGAGATTTCCTTTTTTAGCAAGCAGTTACACGAAAGGGGCTATCGACTAAGAAAGGCGTTTATTATGGTTGCCCTCGATTACGTTTGGTGTATAATTATATGCTTTGCCTGCCTCGGTGCGAAGATGTTTATTTTTATTAAATACATAGTTACTATCAAATGTGATTGCAGACGCTATGAATAAAGGTCTTTAACTTAAACCTGTTAAGGCGTGTCTTGTGTATCTACCTACCGATATAAATCGTCTGTTATGCTATGTATGACCCTTTTATACGACACTGACACATGTCATGTTATCATTTTGCATAAGTCTATAGATTGCAGTCAGTGTCTTCCAGTCTGTCGCAACTACGTACAAGCAAAAAAATGTATGAAAATTGACCAAATTGTAATGGCGACTATATGTGTCTCACTCAATTACTCTATCTGCCTCGCTCGTTCCTTGAGGAAATGTCATCTGTCTGTCACTGTAGATGTCAAGTTGATATTCGTTATTTTCAATTTATTTTTCTCTGAAAGATATTATTGAAATAATTGAGATAATAGCTTATTTTTGCTATCAATTCGTTCTCTATATTATATTCTCTTGTGTTTGTTCTACATAGTTTATCGAATTATGCATTATAAAAAGTGTGAAATATGGGGTTTAAAATCTGGAAAAAAAGACGGCACAAAACGGTTTTTCATGGCCAGATTTCCTATGGATGAGCTTCGGTGAGTAGTATATTATTAAATCTATCAATGGTTCATAGGTTATATGGGTGAAAACAATGAAAATTATATATTGTATAATCGTTAGGAAAATAGTGTGGTAGTAGTTTTGCAATTACTTATATATCGATGTTTTATTTTTAGTTTTAAGGAATGGGTGAAGAAAACAGGAAACGAGGATTTAGCATATACATACACCCATAGAGAAACTCCACCAGTTAAAATTTGTTTGCGGAAAACATTTTACTGACAAAGATTTTAGGAAAAAAAGGACGCAGTTAAAGAAATTTGCAGTTCCATCAATAAGACTCACTGCCAAGCCACTTAACACAAAAATATGTTAAAAAAAACACAAGAATAATTGTCATTATTTTTGTTTCAGCCAATTACCATTATTTACCATGTGTATAAAGTGAGTGGTACAAAGTGATTAAAGACGAAGGCAATAATGAAGCAAGCGTCCTAATATTTGGTAATTAAAAAGGGTCATTATGATACACAGTCAGAAGTCAGAATAAGGCGCTGAAATTACAAATATTGTTTTTTTTAATAAATATAATAATATTTTATGAACTTATCATTTCACAACCAAAACTGAGCCTATACTATAGCCTATACTAGAAGTAAAGACCACTGCATTTATCGATATCGATAAATATAGTATCGATATCGATAAATATAGTATACATCACTATTTTTCCCTAATGTTGGCAACTGTATGTGTTAAAGTTGTTAGGTTGGTTACTGTCAGTTGATCATGGTTTGACATTTCGTAAGACTATTTCGCACTATGGAAGTCCCGTCTCTTCTTACGTAGTATTGTATTCTCTTTGGTGTCTTCTCTATATTCAAAGAGATACATAATTTCCGTGCATTTACTAGATACCAATCATCACCGTCTGCTATATCATCATCATAAAGAAATATAAAGCTAAACTTGACTGTAGTATTACCACAAATATCTCAAAATTACCAGCGGGCATTGAATATCACAAGCTTGTTACGAGAATCGTTTAGATCTTCGACTGTCGGCCTAAATATGCCATTTATGGATTTAAACTACAGGTATTACAGTAAACCTTGGATCCAGACCATTGTGGTGGACGTATATGGAATATTCAATTCGCCAAGGGGGTTTAACCTATGGGTCGCAAACCATTTCCTAACCTTTAGGAGAAAATCGAACATGACTATAGATTCTAATTACGCACTGTTTTTCTAGCCAATGTAGGTACTATAATAGAGGATTTTGCAAAGAAAAGTGATGTGTAGTAATGTAGTCAATTTCTCACGAAACTTACAAAACCATGCTTCTTGCTTATATCTAACATCTCTTTATTTCTACTTAGATCGATCTCCTTTTCTTTAATGCTACTATCATCTTTGAATACTAGTTGTTTCCTATTCTTCCTATCAAACGCTCTTAACACCGCTAGATTTCTATGTTTTTAAACTTACAAGACATGTATAAAACAAAAATAATAATCAGAGACTCGCGTATTATTAAAATTTGATCTTAGCTCATTCTAATAATATTTGGTACTCGTTCGCTCTAACTTTGCCGCTCGGTTCCATACTAAAGTCGAATTTTTAATTAGACGAAGTAAATTGACAGCAACTAATGTCACTTCTTCATACAATGTTGCGTATTTTCTATGACGAAGTGACATTAACTACTGTCAATTTACTTCGTCTAATTAACAATTCGGGTATACGCCTCTACGCCAGCGGCAAAGTTAGAGCGAACGGGTAGTACATTTAGAACCTTGGTAACAAGCAGGCTTAGCATTAAACTGAGAATACCCGAGAACTATAACGGACGACTAGATTTTGTCGGTTACAACGATCTAATTTACGATCACCCACTTCCATAATTGGCACAAGCAACAAATCTACTTCATCGCGATTATTAGTCATTGTTAGCTCCTAGGACTCGTTATAAAGCTTCATAATTTTATTCAGCTATTCACTCTGAACGTTTGTAATGATTCATTTGGAATATTGTTGATTTATTGGATAAAAAGACTGTAATCAGTATTTAGGGATTTGTGAAAAGCTTTTGATAAGATCGATCATGACTTGGAAAACTATGTGGATAACCGGGATAACCATATTGTTTTTCTAGTCATTACATAAACAACCTACCTCAGATACTTTTATAACTTCATTTATGTTCTTTAACAAAAATATATAAATTTAATAACTATGATTTGAGAAATTACACGCCCATCAGTGTATTGTTTAGTTTGTATCTACATTCGCTTGTACTGCCATTTGTACACATCTTACTAAATATCCGAGTTACTGACTGACAGACATGTTGTGATTAATCTGCTAGGAAATACCGCCGTTTACTAGTTAGTCTCATTTGTTACGGTACTTTGTAGGAGTAATTAAGTATCTACTTATATGTTTTGAAATCTTGTAAGTAATGTTTTACTTCGACAGAAACTTTCAATCAAAAGTCTAAAATTATTTTTGTTGTTGAAATTGTACAATGACAACATTGTTCTAAGTGTTATACCATATCGAGTCTGAATCATCAAAGATACATGCAACAAAATCATATTGAAGCATTACCGATAAAGTTTACGGTGGGCTATTAAATTTTTCAATATTATACTGCGATATTTCGCGACTATCGACCATATCGGACAATTACAGATCGAGGGAATATAGCCAGTTAGCGGCATGACCAATCAAAATCATCATTCTAATGTTCGTGTTTGGAGCAAGTTTGTACAGATTTAATATCAATGTTGTTATTATTTTATTATACTTCGTAAGAAGTACTTTTCACATGCAACTTATAAAATACGTACAATCAAATGAATTAATTTGGTTCTCAGCATAACTTGAGCTAATAGTTATAGTGTAAGTTCGTACTTGTGGGAAAATTTACAAAAATGAAATCACTGAATTTAAATATGTCTAAAATCATAATGGAAGGACTATTAATAAAATAAGATTACTAAAAAGAAATCTCAAAACAGAAAAGATCAAAACAAAGTCTTCGCTAAAGGTCGGACCTTGCACCAATCTCCTCCAATAACGGCTTACAATGATTCTATTCCCGATGATAGACAGTATTGTGAGGTAAGTAATGATTCAGGTCGGCGGATTTGCTCATAATAATATCTTATTGTGGGATGCATACATTTTCTCAGCGTCATTTCTCTAGCATTACTTTATTCCTATCTAATCTTATTCCAATAGCATAGCTTTCTGATGTCTTTGATGTCAAAATGTACACCTATTACAGTTTGTTTTGTTGTTATGTTATTGACGGCGAATGTTCTGAAGAGCTCTTCAACCTGATCCCTCCCTCTCCTTTCCGATCCCGAACAACGCGTGCCGGGCAGAGATGCCACTCATACACAGTGGAGAGAATCGTCGCCAGAACTGAGCGTTTCAAAAGATCGTTCCTCTGTCAAACTGTGAAAACTTGGAACGATCTGCCCGCACACGTTTTTCCCTCATCTTACAATTCCGGGTTTTTTAAGAGGAGCGTGAAGAGGCACATCACAGGGCCGCCAACTTGAGGACCATTGTCAGAGTGTACAACCATTGGATATCAAATAAATTATAAAATTATAATTTATAAAAGAAGTGGCCCTCAATCGCTAGATGCGCCACGGCTTTCCATCGGGCTGGTGGCGACGTCAATTTGGCGTGCTGAATATAGAAAAAAAAATCGAATTGTTTAAGTTTACTAACAATGGACGATATAATCACGGATCTGTTATCCTTACAACCAAGATATTGCTGAAAGTTTACAAAGCTCATTGTTCCTTTCTAATTGGCAATGAAAATTCTAAATTCCCGATGTAAAATAGGAAGTAATTAGGGCTTATTTATAGTGCTACCTTATCTTTTGGGCGTCACGAGTGCCCCTGCTAGCAATTGTTCGCGAGCGAGTATAGTCGCACGCGCATGTAACATGTCGAGCGTAGAGGTTGGTACTGTTCTATTGTGTTTGGACATGACTTCAGTGAGCCTTTGTTTAATTATGCTTTCTATTATATTATTTTGTACGATGATATTAGTTTATAAATGATGAGTTACGTTGATTTCTTTTTTACCAATCGATTTGATCTTCGTATTTCATAACTATTTATTTTGCAATGAAATGAACTTTTCGATGCTCTTCAGTACGGATTGTTGTACCTAGTTGCTCACAATTCCTTATTTAAAGGTATTTTTTGTCCTTCAAATAAAAAGCTAGTCATTGTTCAAAAAGCTGGTCCGTTCTGTATCAGAAAGTGAACTAGAGATGGCATGTTTTTATCCTCGTGTCTACGGTTGAGCGACTCCCATTATGCCCTGCTGGTGACGTAGACGGCAGCTGCAACTAACGTACGCTACTAGTGTTTACCTCTCGTTTTCACACGTGCTTTTAGTATGCTTTGTCTCGTTCACACACTAGTGTCTATCTATCATCCGGTCAACGTTGCTGCGTGCACGTTGAAAATGTATCGATTTTTGTAATGTTTTTGAGATATTTTTATAAGATACTTGATTAAAGTTAAAATAGTAGTTATGATTCCACAAAAAAAAATATTTGAACCACTGACGTGGACAAGATTTTTGAACAAATAAAAGAAAAAATTGACACTACATATTATTATTATATCTTGAACACATGAGGTATCAGTTTAGAAAATGGCAGCAATTTCTTCAGTCTGTCTGTTTAACGTCAACATAACATCGTAAAAAAATCATTTTGAATTTAATTATCTCGCAACCCTAAACAACAACACTAAAAAAAGCCGTTCCATGACTATAAATCTGTTTCCAAAACCCACGTGTTCAAATCCAAACGTTTTTTCTCTATGGTTCTATTTCCTTTGTTGTTTTTTTTAACAGGCACACGAAATGTAACACACAGACCAACAAAAACCATACTACACGGTATACGTATGACCTTTTCGGTTATATTGTCTGTCAGAATTGTTATATTTGGTAGCATTATTATTATGCCTGATTGATTTATCTAGTTGTATCAAAGATCTGTGATTTTATTTTGATGTAGATATCCACATTTCATAGATTTTATAAATGTATAACGTTACTTTATTTCATAACCGTTTATGTTTTTAATTTAGGCAGAAAGAGCTGATGATATACTTCAGTGGCGGCTGGTGGGTCCTCGATCTGGTGGTGCACTTTACCTGCTTTCTTGTTTAAAATTTAGGTAGTAAGCGTTAATTTTATACCAATCAAGTTTATTTTGAAAAGTTTTGTATAGTTTTAAGTACTTAGGTACTTAGTTATTGTTTATGCTCATTTTCACACACTCCACACACTTTGCACGCAATATAGAATTGAACTAAGAACAAAATAAAACAAAACAACTTACAATTTAAAAATCAAAACAATCAATACATATTTAACGCGTCACAGATGCAGCGAAACAATACCGGGAGAATTCAAATTTCGTCATCAACAAAACATCGAGGACTCTCGGTAATCTTCGGATTGCCCGAGCGCGTGCGGCGCACGAAAAGCGACTCATTGCCCGGTACATTTTCTATGAACGATGTTTTGTCTCACGCGCCAGGCGTATTAGCTCGTATCTAGTACAAGTTGTATGAGCAGCCCTCGTGCACTCGGGAAAGCGCACGCCGATTTTTGGTTACAGGGAATCTAGGCTTTAGTAATGTAGCAAAGAGCTTAAATTGTTTCGTCATAATTAGACATGTTATTAGTTTTGAGTTTTTATATGTTTAAAGAAAAAGTGGTAGGTAAATAGGTACCTAATTGTAAGTAATTTATTAATACATTTTGTTATTTTAAATCCTCTGAGCGGTGTGGTTGTGGTGGTTCACTGCACGAGCGCACTTAAGGTACAGCCGCCACTGATATACTTACTGATAGTTAAACATAAACATAAAAATTCTTTATTGTACCTACACCAGAAAATACATTTAAATTGACTTAATATTAAACTTATTGGTATGACAATTGGCGGCCTTATCGCACAAGGCAATCTCTTACAGGCAACCTACGACGGAGTCTGGATTCTGGAGTCTGGAGTAGGATGGAGTTATTTAGTTGCGAACTTCTCTATCCGTGTGACTTCTACATTCTCCATACAATTTTAAAAATAATCCTACACATAGCAGTGGGACGTGTCACAGGGACGTCATGAAAAATTTTTTATTTGAATTTTACGTATTATTAAAATCGCAACATGGCGTCCTGCGCAGTCGTCATGTCAGAGTAGATCTGATTCTACCATGGTCATGTGGCGCCTACAACGAATACTTAAAAATAATATGTAATATATACATAGGTAGTTAAACGTAAAAGAATTTGAAATTAATATTCTACTTATTAACATCCTTATTAGCTGGTTATATTTTACATACTCGTGAGAATTTACTTCTAAGACCAGTTATAACAATCACAGAATTTTTAGGTATGCTTTGAAACGATTTATGTTATTTATATTTTATTTTGATATACTGAGTATTTATTGTCATCTAGATACTTGAGCAGACGTTTAAATTAACTACTAAAGTTATTATAAACTTAGCAAGGTTTCGTTTTTGTAAATTCTATAACAAAATCTACAGCGCGTGTGTAGCGCGCCTGCAAAATGTCACCGAACTTATCATAAACTAGCGGACGTCACGCGGTTTCACCCGCGTAGAGCCCGTGCTCGTGGGAATACGGTAATAAAATATAGCCTATGTTCACCGCAAAGAGTGTAGCTTCCCAACAGTGAAAGAATTTTTCAAATCGGTCCAGTAGTTCCGGAGCCTATTCGTTACAAACAAACAAACAAAAAAAACAAATCTTTCCACTTTATAATATTAGTATAGATGTGTATAGTCAAATCAATTAATTCGTTATAGGTAGTTGATGTACGCGTGAAACTGTTACTTGCGAAAAAGTTCCAAACGTTTAATTTCTGTCACATAAATACAGAAAATGTGGTAATGTCATTTCTAAAGGTCATGCCCTGCTTAAATAAATATTATTGTTCCGAATTGCTGAATAAAGTATGTAGAAAATCGAAAAAATCAATCATTACTCGACATAGGTTGGTCGCCAGATGCGGTGCACTTGTGTTTTTATTGGGGGGCACGGTGGGAACGTACGCGCATCTGTGTGGCGACGCGGTAACTTGCGCGCGACTTGGCGTCACTTGCGTACTATAGCGCGCGTACTGGATAATCTGGACCGATATACTTTACAGAATGATAATTATATTTTATCATATTATTTTATTTGCATTTCTGAGGTTGAGACTTCTTTTATCTGTGGAAATCCTCAGCAATGTCATGCTGGTCTTCTACCGGCTCAAACCACAATGTGTCCCGGGTGTGTCCTGGGAAGAATAAGCTCAGGGCTCCCGACACCAACTTCTTATACTTACCTAAATATTGTTTCTCATTTTTTACTTAGCTCTGTCTAGCTCAAATTAAACTAATACCCCTTTTCTTATCGTGAGGGAAAATCCTGTATGGATGCTATGGAATTCTACCGACTATAACTATAAAACCCTCACGCATCCTGTCCAACAGCCTACGGTTGGGAGCCCCGGGTAAGCCTTCTCTATCTTAATATATATAAATCTCCTGTCACGATGTTTGTCCGCGATGGACTCCTAAACTATTGAACCGATTTTGATGAAATTTGCACACCGTGTGCAGTTTGATCCAACTTAAGAGATAGGATAGTTTTTTTTTGGAAAGCCTAATCTACGACCGGAAGTAGCGGGTTACAAAAATCTTAGCCACAGCAACGCGTGCGCGCAAAGGCAACGGCCTGGCCCTCTAGTATCTATTCTATGTCACCTGCATATTTGAATAGATTCTATAGCAAATTGGTACAGAGATAGCATACAGCTTGCAAAGGATATATTTCAGCTATTTTTTATCCCGGGAACCAGTTTCTCAGAGAAATGGGTACAGAAAACCCTCAGCATGTGTGCATATTAACACTAGTACGTGTTTATATATATTTCCAAACTGTCAGTCAATTTGTGACCATGAATATTTATAGCCGAGCCGCCGAGGTTAATAAGCGAAAATTAATAAGACTTGAAAGATCAGAAACTCATAATGAACTACTTAATATGTATTTCGAAATGTTGACAATCAATTTAAAGGTTTCATAGCTATCATCGCTTGACCCTTGCTTTCTTAATGTAATCTGATATACACTTCCGCCATTTATACACTTTATAATATTGATATAACGGTCCCAAACGATTCCGAACTGATGTCACCTAATAACTAGCTGAGCCTCGCAACTTCGTTTGCGTCTTTTTTTCCTATGTCTGTAATACATACATACATATGTTCACGCCTTTATCCCCGAAGGGGTTGGTAGAGGCATAGTATACGCCCACATTTCACCTTAATATAGTTTTATATCCTACGTAATAGGCGGTGAGCCTATTGCCGTTCTCTAAGCAATGGATCTTTTTGCGAAAGTGTTCCCTTAGTCGCCTCTCACGACACTCTTGGGATGTATTGGGGTGGCGACATTTTGTACTCTTACCCGACGCAACACGGGACACCGTCGCCACACGGGGTTACGTTTCTCTAAAATAATAGCCGATATACTTTCTCTATATGGACTCTCGAACTGTAATTTTTTTTTAATCCAACCAATAGTTTATGATTTCGAATAAACAAACTTGTAAACTTTATAATATTAGTATAGATTATGTATGCGATATTGTCACCTTGATACACCTGCAATAGGCGGAATTATGTCCAAACTATTAACACAGGCTTAATGTGCGGCCGCGAGGAAATGAAGGTCACTCAGGTGGCTGTCATGTGGAACTTACAGATAACGATCATTGTGAGGTCAATACTGCGTAGGTATAATACTTAGTAACGTGAGAATGTTGATTTTTGTTGTCGAGAGACGGCAGTATATAATCTTTGTTATATTTTATAATCCAAGTACTACCTGTGTGCCAAATTTTAGACAATTCTGTTCAGTCTACGCCTACTTTCTATTACCGCGCCCCTCGCCTAGTGTGAGGAAAGACTGCTTTATAAGGATAAAGCAGGATCTTTGGACGCAAAGTGTAAGGACCAAAGACTTCTATATAAACTGAGGAAAAAAGGAAAAGACTTCTATATAAAGACTTACTTAGATTCTATATAAACTCAGTTTATATAGAAGTCTTTGGTAAGGACACATTGCGTCCAAAGCTCTGGTGTGGGTACGGTAAAGATTGTGGAATGAACTACCTGCCTCGATTTTCTCGAATGTCCACAGTATGAAGTTCTTCGACGAGTTTTTAATAGTCAGCAGAGCAAGAGTAGCACCTCTGTTGTTTTTACTTTATTAAGGCCGCGTGGGTCAGATTTTGAGTTTTTTGAAACAATCCTAGTCAAAAAGTAAAGGGTTTTTAAATCTGAAAAATATATATATAATAGTTAAGGATATAAGCTAAACATATTCCGAGCCCGTTACACGATCCAATAAATTTCACTAGATAGAAAAAAATCCCAAAGTTGACTCTCTCAGAAAAGTTTTTTCAAAACTGTGGCTAAACTATTAACATTTTATAAATTTTTTTTGCACTCAATTAAAGGTATTAAGTTTTTATACACATTTTCCGAGCGTTTTTCTATAAACAACTATTTACATAGTTATCATGTACGAATATCTACCAAACGCAATAGAATTGCGCCGCTGACGGCCGATCAGTCTCGCCCTGCCGCTTGTGGAGGCAGGACCTGTGTCAGTTTTTTTCGCAACTATTTCGTAATTATTATGCCAAATTACGTTAAAATCGCGCCACAGTATAAAAATATCAGTAATGGGCAAAATGTAATTAGATTAACCGTTACAAATACATACGCGACTCATGGTAAAAATGTGGTGATCTTTTACTTTTTAAGTGTTTTCACGACATGGTAACCAGCTACCTAATGCATTAAAATGTCTACGAATTACATGATAATTTCGCAATCCAACATGGCGGCCACGCCGTAATCACAAAATTTCATGATGGGTATCGTTTAAGGGGTTTTTTGGTATGCTGAGTACGAATTACGTGTTAATTTTGCAATCCAATATGACCGCCGCGCCGTAATCTCAAAAAATCATGATGGGTATCGTTTAAGCGGTTTTTTGGTATGCTGAGTACGAATCACGTACTAATTTTGCAATACAAGATGGCCGCCGCGCCGTTATCACAAAATTTCATGATGGGTATCGTTTAAGGGGTTTTTTGGTATGCTGAGTACGAATTTCGTGTTAATTTTGCAATCCAATATGACCACCGCGCCGTAATCTCAAAAAATCATGATGGGTATCGTTTAAGCGGTTTTTGGTATGCTGAGTACGAATCACGCGATAATTATCCAATATGGCCACCGCGCCGTAATCACAAAATTTCATGATGGGTATCGTTTAAGGGGTTTTTTGGTATGCTGAGTACGAATTACGTGTTAATTTTGCAATCCAATATGACCGCCGCGCCGTAATCTCAAAAAATCATGATGGGTATCGTTTAAGCGGTTTTTTGGTATGCTGAGTACGAATCACGTGATAATTTTGCAATCCAATATGGCCGCCGCGCCGTAATCACAAAATTTCATGATGGGTATCGTTTAAGGGGTTTTTTGGTATGCTGAGTACGAATTACGTGTTAATTTTGCAATCCAATATGACCGCCGCGCCGTAATCTCAAAAAATCATGATGGGTATCGTTTAAGCGGTTTTTTGGTATGCGGAGTACGAATCACGTACTAATTTTGCAATACAAGATGGCCGCCGCGCCGTTATCACAAAATTTCATGATGGGTATCGTTTAAGGGGTTTTTTTGTATGCTGAGTACGAATCACGTGATAATTTTGCAATCCAATATGGCTGCTGCGCCATAATCATAAAATTTCATGTTGGGTATCGATTAAGGGGTTTTTTGTTATGCTGAGTACGAATCACGTGATAATTTTGCAATCCAATATGGCTGCTGCGCCATAATTATAAAATATCATGTTGGGTATCGATTAAGGGGTTTTTTGGCATGCTGAGTACGAATCACGTGATAATTTTGCAATCCAATATGGCCGCCGCGGCGTAATCACAAAATTTCATGATGGGTACCGATTAAGGGATTCTTTCGTATGCTAGGTACCAATTTAATGTCATTGGCCTTAATTTTACAAAAAACCTGTTGTCATAGTATTTTCGCATTGCTAGGCCTAAACTTAATAAGCAAATCTTTTTAATTTACTACTGTAAATAGCTTAGGCGGCCAAATTGAATTCCAAAATTATCATGTTATTTGTACTCAGCATTCGAAAAAACCCATTAAAAGATATCCATCACGAAATTATATGATTACGGCGCGGTGGCCATTTTGGATTGCAAAATTATCCCGTGATTCGTACTCAGCATACCAAAAAACCACTTAAACGATACCCATCATGGAATTTTGCGATTTAGGCGCGGCGACCATATTAAATTGTAAAATTATCACGTGATTCGTACTCAGCATACCAAACACCCCTTAAACGATACCCATCATAAAATTTTGTGATTACGGCGAGGCGACCATATTGGATTGCAAAATTATCACGTTATTCGTACTCAGCATACCAAAAACCCCTTTAAACGATACTCATCATGAAATTTTGTGATTACACCGCGGTGGCCATTTTGGATTGCGAAATTATCACGTGATTTGTACTCAGCACACCAAGAAAACCCTTAAACGATACATATGGTCACGCCTTTATCCCCGAAGGGGTAGGCATATTATATGCCCACATTTTACCTTTGTATAATTTGTCCCACGTAATAGGTGGTGAGCCGTATTGCCGTGTTTAAATGGACAGGCGCAGGTTGTGACTGCCTGCTGTTGAAATAAAGCCTTTAATTAAGCTTAACGACTGCCATTTTACTGGCAACCGGGACCAACGACTTAACGCGCCTTCCGAAGCACGGAAACGCTCAAATAAATATCACGAAGTGATCACATGGATGGTCACCCATCCATGGACTGGCCATAGTGAAAGTTGCTTACTGCAGTGATCGTTTACAGAACACTGAGTCCGCGGGGCCACGAGCGCCGAGCTTAAACGATACCCATCATGAAATTTTGTGATTACGGCGCGGCGCCCATATTGAATTGCAAAATGATCACGTGATTCATACTTAGCATACCAACTTTAGAAAACTTTAGAAATTTTTATTACCAGCTATTATGTAATTTTCATTTTTTACGCAACTGTAACCATCTAGCAAACGTACGCAACGGAAACTCTCAAAAAAATGAAATATCCTAGTTTTCGAAAAATGTTTCGTTGCTGCTCAGCTCTCATTCGCCTTAGCGTGATGTTATATATTTTGATATTTTTGAAAAATAGACATTCTGTTAAGGAACTTTTGAAATTCAACTAGCAGTCTCTTAGACTCTATAGTTCAAACAACTAAACAAACAAACAAACTCTTTAGCTTAAAAATAATAGTATAATATATATAATTAACTCATTTATTTACGAAACTCTAATAAATCACTACACATATTAAAGTTAGATGCATTTACTACGTCAAACAAAGTTAGCATGCTGTTTCTTTTTACTCTACTGTATACTGTGGCATGAGAGTTCACTGCCGCTGCCGGCGATCGGTGTCTCGCGTCCGGGGCGAGGGGAGCGCCAAATGCCTACTTGTGCGCTATAACCGGCCCTTAAGCTACGTGCACAACTGCCCACATTCGACCAGGTTGACACTCACCTCATGTCTGTTAATCAACTTTAATAGTCTTTTTCTGGACAGCTCAGCAATCATGTAAACATGTCATGTTTTGACAAAAGTTGTCTATGATCATAGTGCTGTAACTATACTGATTCTATGTATGTACATAATCATTGAGTTATATCTAGTTCACCGTACATTCATTTACTTCGGTATATCAATCGCCAAATTCATCAAATCATGAAATTCGGTATATCGGTATATCAATATAATTATATTATGTGCAATAATTAAAGGATCTTTAAAAAAAAAAGAAACTTTTAGAACATTTAATAGTATAATCATTTATTTACAGTAATAAATTACTTTAGGGATGATAAAAAGTGTAGACGCCTCGCTAGCTGCTCGCCGTTCTTACAGAAGCAGACTAAGACATCTTGAGAGATTTCTAATGTGGGGTTTTTAAATCTGAAAACTGAAAATATTAATACTACCTACCTTTTTTTCACTCATAACTCTCACTAGCTGACCCTCGCAACTTCGTTTACGTCACATAAGGTGTACGAAAGGAGAGGTAACTCTTTATCAGACTCATCAAGCACCGTGTGAAACGGCCCTGTTTGCTTAATCATAAAAGAGCTTAAAGATTAAGTCGATTCTAAAACAATTCAGTCCACGCCTTCGGCGCGGACTGAATTATTTTACAATAGCCTTAATCATTAAGCTCTTTTATGATTAAGCCAACACGCCCGTTTAGCCTCACTTTCAAAAGAAACGTTGAATTTTAGATTTACCGAAAGTTGAGATGCTCCTAATTTCTGAACTACATAACCCTCGATATTGAAAATTGTGTGGAATAATGCTTAAAGTACTCCCTTTCAGACACCATAAAAATATTTGAAATTGAACCACGCAGTGAGAAATAATAGCTAAAAAACTATTTTGTCTTTCATCCCCTCTCCTTAAGGAACCGCGCAAAATATCGGGATCAAAAGTATCTAAGAACCTTCCTCGGACTATAAGCTTAGATCGTACAAAGTATCATTCAAATCGGTTCAGTAGTTTCGGCGTGATACTTATTCGGGATACAGACAGACAGACAGACAGACAGACAGACAGACATGAAAATTTTAAATTACATTTTCGGCTTCAGTATCGATTAGAGAACGCCCTACACTTAAAATTTTCAAAATATCTTCCATGTACAGACTCCCGACCCTTTACAGTTTTATTATAAGTATAGATAAGTGACGTGACGCAAACGAAGTTGCGCGGGCCAGCTAGTCTAATATACAAATCGTAGGAATGCTTCATATCAAGAACCCTTCGGCCACATTCGAAACCAAGTTTTGAAATGTTTCTAACCATATAAGTATTTAGGAATGTATCTATATCTAATACTAAGTACCTCATTGCTGTGTCTTATACTACAACATTACGTTTTATTAAGTTTTCCTAATTTTATTTGTGTATCAATTCATTCAGCCTGCTATTCAAACCAGCCGACACAATAACCCTTCTTTTGTGTCGCGCAGTAGGGTAAAATTAAATATAAAATGTTTAGAACACCTGAGGTCATAATTGTGCCGGACTTACCTCTCAAGACATTTGAATGGCCATAATGTTAAATCTATACCTTACCTATATTCAATCCACAAAGTATTAATCAGATTGTCATTGATTGAAGTCGTTCCATTATAATCTGCACGACTCCATAACTATCACCAATCAGATAATAAGGACCCCAGACGGACTTGCCTCGCATCGTCAGGGAAGTCAGTCTAAGCGACCAGTTTGACAGAAACCTGTTTATTTAGTTGCCGGGTAGCCGGTGCCGGGTAACCGACGGCGAATGCAAGTGGTTGCCGGTCAAATCACGCCGGTACGTGTGAAAGCTACAGTACACGGCCATACCCTACCCGGCACCCGGCAACCGGTACGTGTGAAAAGGGGCAAAGACTCGCACTCTTAGCTCTCTGGGTCAATAAGTTATATTATTAAAATAAGTACATTTTTTCGAACTGACAGATTGATAAAACAATAACCTCCTTTTAAAATCAATTGGCCAGTACAACAGTTTTACAACACTATGGCAAAGACAAACAAGTCTGAGAAAAAATAATTTAATGACAAGCAAAAATGACAGTCTTAAATTTTTACCATCCGAGTATTTTTCATGAAATTATTCTATAATCTAAAGGTTTATTAGTGTCGAAATGTCCGCATAAATCTAACTAGAGTTCCTTGAAACGACTATGATCAGGATTGATAATTAAATGTAAGTAATTATGGAGTAGTCGAGATCCAATTTCTTTGTTTACTATATTATTTAGGTCTGTTGAATGCCACTATACCGACCGTCTTTATTTGAAACTTATTTATAATTTGAGTTTGTGCTGGAAAGAGTAAGTACACAACAAGTTGCTTGATTGCCTAATTTGTAATCAGAATCGCACTTTTTTTTAATAATAATAACGATGCAAGTATCAAGAATAATGCCAGACCAAAAGGGTAGGTGAGAATATAGCTTTAGCAATGAGATAAAAAGTAAAAAATGATGATTTATAAAAGTACGGTAGCGTGTAATGTTTATTTATGATCCCTATAAATATTCATAATCTGTGAGAAAATTGTCTGTGTAAACGCGCGCTCAAGCTACTTTTTTCGTAGGCAAATAGGGACCACAATGTTATTACTAACTGTTTAATATTAATTACTCATAATTGTGAAGCATCCGTGCTATCAGGTAGGGTCAGCACCATCTTGTTCTCGGCAAAAAAATATCTATTGTAATCAAACCAAGCTATTAAATTTTGCACGAAACAAAGCATTGGAAAAGCCTTTGTGATAACCCTTAATGTTGTTACCACTAACCACAGGTTTTTATTGGAAATATAATCGTACTAAAACGTATTCTAGCGTTGTAAGAAAACTGCAATTATAAATAACACCATTATAAATAATCTCATTGCATTTGGTGCCTTGGTTTATAAACTCATCGTCCGTTTTGTAAAAATATTTTTTTAACGAACTAGTATTGACTTGGCTTTATGTCAGACAATGAAGTAAATAGTTTTTCGGTCTTCAACTTCGCTACCACAACACAAGGTGCAAGAAAAATTACCTAGTTAATCTTTGGAAGGTACATCAGTGATGATTTTTAAAGATTAAAAAAGATTGTCACTCTGGAGCTCCGAAACGAAAGCTTTAGATTATGCAATTAAAAATAATGCTCGGATGAAAAGTAATTCTACGATTTGATCGTATTCAGAATAATTTAAAACTTATCACTTTACACTATTTCAATGATTTTAACATTTACCAAGAATTCTGTTTTAATAATGGCGCGTTAGAAATCAAACAGTAACAAAAATTCAATTCAATCCTGCGCTGCCAGTCTACCCACAGATCGATGCTTATATTCCGCGTGTCCAATCAAAATCATTGCGGTCACTTTTGTTTTAAACTAGGGCTGTCAAATTTGCGTCAGCTTCTTCTGAATTCAAAATTTATTCGCGGCATTCTTTTCAAATTTAAAACCCGTACTTAGTCGTTTTGGAGATCACTGAAATCTTTGTTAGCGATTTGATTTTGCAGAGGGTAATAGAATTACCCGGGGTATTAATACAGTGTGGTTTTAGTCGGTAAGAGTCCGGCATAGCATCCAGTAGAGATTTCCTGACGTAAAAAAATAAATAAAATAAAGGTAAAGATATCTGATACTAATAATTATGAGCCGGCGCATTCTTATTATTATTACGATTCAATCAATTGGACACATTTCCTGTTACTTGGTAAATTGGAACTCTCAAAGATGTCAAGTATTTTCATTATAATTTTTGTAGCGCAGTTAATCTTTTTTCAATGCGACGCAACCCTGACATTTGTATGGGCGGCTTCTTTGACTACGAGATGTTTATAGCAATTAACAAGTTCGATCACCCGGCGCCGCTTGTGCGACCTCAATCAAATGCACTTAATTACAAAGCACGTACACTCAATTCATTGTAATTGGTCTATCTTGTTCAATACTATTTCATTAAAATTGATAATGTACAAAATCTTTATTATCCTCTAGTCTTCTTGTTACATCCAATATCGTTACCGTCATAAGGAATTTGGTTTTTTAATTTTGCCGTTTTGGTTGTTGCTATGTGGAAGAATTTTTTCTTTGCCATTTTGGTCATCGCCATTGAATAACCTATACGAACGGTGAGTGCCCAAAACCGCGTAAATATGATGAAATTTGGTAGGTTGACTACATTATTACGGACTTCCATCCTTAAGACTTGACTCCTAAATAAAGGATGGGATATTTAAAAAGAGCTATAAGAAGAGCTCTCACCATTCAAGTTCACAGACTTAGCACTAAAGTCTTCAGCCCGCGTTACTCAAACCCATTTGATTAATGGTTCTATTCTAGGGTAAAGGATTTATGCATCGGTTTAATAGGGCCCATTAGAGTACTATTATACCAGCAACGCTTGCAAACCGGCTGCGAACTGGCGGCTTAGGCATTCACATGTCTGCTTTGAACATCTAAAGTGGGATGAGATGTGCCGTTTAGATGGCGAAAGTTGGTCGAATGGTCAAATGTGGATTTATTTGATTCAATGATTGGGACTTTAAATCTTACTGGGTTGCCATCATTAATTTAGGATTTAGCTTTGGAGAATTGCTGTAGACATGGTAGATTCTACATAGTAGGTACTAACTATTTCATGTTTGATCCCAGTTGAGATTTTCTTCCTACTTAAATGAAAGATGATGAAGGACTCAAAGGGGATGACAAATTCACAGATAATGAAAAATTCATCACATACTGCATGGTATATATCGATAACATACCAACAAATCTTTCCTCTTCATAATATTAGCATAGATAAGACTGGTCTGTGGACTAGCAGAAAATGTCTTCGGCATTAAGTGGGCCTTTGTAAAAATTGATTTTGTGCAAAAAGTTTAAATAAATAAAAAGATAAGACTCAATAATAAGCTTAAAATTGGAATTTTAGAACACATTTCAAAACAGAGTTACAGTAACATTTCGTAATTCAAGACTGTTATTACGTACCGATATAAGCTGGTATTCCAATCTCCTTTTATCAGTGGATGCCATTACATGGTAAGGATCACTCGGGGCCCTTGTAGCTGTAATCGCGTTGTCGTGTAACGCCCCGGGAGCCCTGCGAGCCGGTCAACTAGCCATACTTTATGTTAGCCACTTACTAGGTATTTGTTCGCCGCCATATTGTGCTTTCGAGAAATCTTGCATTCGAAATTCGAAACTATATTAGCGTTATTTCATAAAATGTGGGTACTGATTGTGCGAACGGTTTTTGAATCTATATTGAATATGCAATAGGTAATAAATTTGGATGAAGATAAAGACTTTCTTCTGCATGAAAAGGGTTGGGCGTCTGTGAGGCTGAGCAATCTTCACATCAAGAGACTTTGCATTACTTACGGAATCATTATTATGCTGATATCAAATACTTTTACGTAGAAAATGCATTGCTGCCTCGCATGTCAGGATTATGTCGCATTGTGACTACTATTATTTGTCCAGAATACCACATACATACATACATACATATCATCACGCCTGTTTCCCATCGGGGTAGGCAGAGACTATGGCTTTCCACTTGCTACGATCCTGGCATACCACTTTCGCTTCTTCTACTTTCATAAGTGCTTTCATACACGCTCGCCGGTTAAGGGTACTCTTGACCTGGCCTTTTTCCAGCAGGTCATCAATTTGGTTACCATGCGTACGCCGAGGATGACCCCTACCAGCTTGCCCATTCATTCTCGCCTTATAGATCTGTTTAGTCAGTCTATTTTCATCCATCCTCTCAACATGTCCAAACCATCTAAGCATCCCTTTTTCTATCTTTGTCACTACATCTTCAGTTATACCACATTGTTTTCTAATCACGCTATTCCTTTTTTTGTCCATCAATTTCACTCCAGCTATACTTCGCAGACTTCTCATTTCCACTGCATTAATTTTACTTTCATGCTTCTTCTGCCACACCCAACTTTCACTACCATACATAAGTGTGGGGATAAGCACACCCCTATGCACAGCCACTCTTGCCTTCTTAGACACGTTTTGACTGCTCATAAAGGTATGCATCGCCCCATTCACTTGATTTCCTGCCAAAACCCTTCTCTCAATATCCTGGTCACACTTTCCATCCCTCGTAAATTTTGAACCCAGGTATACAAATTCTTTCACCTGTTCCACTCTTTGCCCTTCGATAATAATAGGGCAATTCGTCATACATTTCTCTCTTTCAAAGACCATTACTTTAGTCTTACTTACATTCACTTTCATTCCTCTACCTTTCAGCGCCTCATGCATAATATTAACCATCAACTGCAACTCCTCCGCCGATGCAGCTAAGATCACCTGATCGTCAGCATATAGGAGGCATTTGATGGTCAGCTCGTTCAGTTTTATACCACACGCACTCTCTTGCAATTCTTTCAAACAACTGTCCATGTACAGGTTAAACAGCCACGGTGACGCTACACAACCCTGTCTCACACCCCTTTCTATGTTAAAGAAGTCCGTGCAAGCTCCGTTGATCCTGACACAAGCACTCGAGCCCTCATAAAGAGATTTCAGTGCTCGTATCAAGCTGCTGCTCACCCCGTACAAAGACAATGTTGACCATAGTTCATTCCTCACCACTTTGTCATAGGCCTTCTCCAGAATACCACGAACCATTCTAACTGCACAATAAATGATTTGTAAACACTTCGCCCAAGGGCAAACGTTTACGGAGTCAGTTTTTAATGGAATTGGACCCATTTACAAAGTTGGCTTCTCTGCATGCGTGGGCTAGCTGATAAATAGGCCAATAATTTACTTCCTCGCCTGAGTAATGACCTGGTAATGAACTGGCGACACTTAGCTTTGTATGCACTATAGTTTACTTATTGCAGTATTGCGTTTTATATCTCTAAAATATATTGACTAACTGAGGAGTCAATGTAGTTATAGCTAACTGCAATGTCTCTCCATTTTCAGCAGTTAAATGTAAGATAGGAAGGCCTTTGTACGTTTTTACTGGGGAAATCATCACCAAAATTTTTAAATATGGATAAAATAATCGACCTCGAGCAGGATTCGAACCTATGTCTTCTCACGTACCGTGCAAGACGCGTAACCGCTCCGCTATCGAAACCCTATCCGAAACCGATCAATTCTACCACCTTATCCATCTGGGGGCGACAGATCAAATAATCCACTATGTATACCTATCAGTCTGGCCCCGGATAACTTCGCGGAAAGATGTCCCAGGAAAAGATCTTTAGCATGGGACAAAAACATCGCAAAGCGACTTCACTGTTCCTCTCTTTAGCAGTTTTTGTAAATACATTGAAGATAAGGCACAAATTGGATTGACCACTTCGGAACAGAAAAGAGATTCATCTATCGACAAATCATTTATGGAACTCTATAAATAAATAAATAAATTTCTTCCACTTCTTAATATTTATTCTTATTTAATAAGCATACTATTAATAGCAACAGTGTCTTTTTAATATTAAATTGACCAAGTGTCGTTATAATTAAAAAAGCGATTCGAGACAATTTATTGAAACGTAGGTACCGTATACTGCTGCGCCCGCGCATGTGGTCATTCATGGGATAATGTTTATCTTTATATTTTAAATGTATTATTATGCTTTTTGGTTTATTTATCAATGACTAGCGGACGTCACGCGGTTTCACCCGCGTGGCTCCCGTTCCCGCGGGTATACGGGAATAAAATATAGCCTATGTTTACCGGGAAGAGTCTAGCTTCCCAACAGTGAAAGAATTGTTCAAATCGGTCCAGTAGTTTCGGATCCTATTCGATACAAACAAACAATCAAATCTTTACTCTTTATAATATTAGTATAGAAAATTTATAAAGCTTTCTAGTTAGGTAGATAAACTTTAATTATAACACGTTTATTAAATTTATATTATACATTGTACTACACGGTAAGAACCACTAACAAAAATGTGGATTTTTAAGACTGCATTATCATGAAATGACCGAAAAACTCAAGTAATTATACCCCGTGAAAAATCCGTTGAGGTTTGTTAAACGTTTAACAAAAGTACTTCGTTTATATCCAATAACCGTTAAAATAATAACCAATAACATTTTTGAATTAATGAAATTTGTTGTTTGAAAATTGATTGAAAATTCATTACAATGGAACAACTCATGCGATTATTAACCCTTGCTAAATACTTGGTGCTATGCCTTGCTAAATGATTGGTGCTATATCTTTTCAATTGCGGGATTTAACGATGTAAAATTAAATACGTGGACGCTTGGGGCGTTAAGTTTACACAGTACCTATATAATTAATAGTTTCTTATGACTATTACAGACTATTAAATCCAACTATTGATTTCGTCGAAGCTGTAAATTCTCAAGATTATGTTTGCTGAAGAAAACTCAGATACAACGTATTTCTGACCGTGCGTCAATAAAATGGCGATGATTGGAAAGCTTTGAACATTTAATTAAAATTAACGCTCACATGCTTTCTGTGACGTCACAATGCTTTATTCCGGGGTTGAATATCTACCGTTAATACCACGGAACACGATAATACACCAACACAAGTTATACTACACTATGTTTGATAGCATTACCTATTATTAAAGTTAATGAGATGATACGACGCGTCCGAATAACCCTGTGGATGAGGTAAATGAAATAAGTGTTGAAATATTAGAAACACATGGTAAATATCCCGTTAACCCTAAAGGCTTATAGCGTCTTAAAAAGACAACGTCTTTTAACTATGCTCTTAGTACTAATGATAGAGTCCATAAAATACCCGTCATTCGATTATAAAGACTTAAAACTGTCAACGAAGATATAAAAGTGCATGATTTTGATACATATTGCTGTCTTCAGACTACGATATAATATTATAATAGCAAATAGTTTTATTTTATTGCACGATAATCACCATACATCTGTAGAAACGTTCATACTTATATGTTACTAGCTGAAGCTCGCGGCTTCACCCGCGTTAAATTTGGTTGCCGTTTCCGCTTCCCATGGGAACATAGTCCCAATATGAAAGAACTATGTGTTATTCCAGACTAAAATCTACCCCGGCACCAAATTTCGGCCCGATGCGTTTAGCCGTTAGAGCGTAATTGAGTAACAAATAGGGAATGCAATCACGCAACGAAATTTTAAACCCGGTATTTGCGGGACTGAGGGGTCTAAGTCCCGCGGGATTCCGGTATTTGCGGAAATATTAGTAGGATTAGTAGGAAGTAGGATATTTTTATTGGTCTACTTTGCACTAAATCATTATACCTTTAAAGGACAAGAGTAAAGAATAGTCTGAAAACAGCTTTATTGCTCGCGTCTGATTTGCTGAATCGTTACTACCAACCTTAAAAAAATTAACACAGTTAAGGTTGTTACATTTATGGGGTTTAAGTAAACCAGTTATCTCGAATTACGGGTTCCTTTGAGGTGTCTGTTCATATTCATTTTCGATTTTATTGGGTTCTTAAGAAAACGGTTCATGTACCAGTCATTTAGCGGGAAACCATTAACGGCTCGAAAGTCTGAATTATGTTGAGCACAATCTTTATTTTCATTATACGCAGACGTAAGTATTAACTTACAAGCGCTGAGTATTTACGATACATATATGTAGATGTAAATTATGAGGAATCAGAGTAGGTATAAAGCACCTACATTTTTCATAAGAACTTCACCCTGTCAGCATCAAAGGTATGTCGGACACGTACCTACAATGCTCTAGATCTAGATGTTTTTTTTTCCACTGAGGTGACAGACAAGCATACGGCCCACCAGGACTGGTGCAGCCTATGAACGTTTGCAACACCAATATCTACCCCTTTCTTTCATCTCAAGGGCCTCTACCTACTAAACCACGTTAAGCCTACAGTGCAATGTCTGAATTCATATTGAAGCCAAAGACTTCTATATAAACTGAGGTAGACACGCCGTACTCTAACAAACGAGATTTCAAAAGCAATCCTCAAATACACACATTACTAAGACTACACTCACTTATAAATATTTTTTACGTAATTGTTACCACACGCAATTGCAATATACGAATAGAAAAAGAGTAAAAGAGAAGGCGTATGGACTCCGATTGCAAGTCGAGCACCTACTCTCGAAGTTTTGACTCACAACAGTGCGAGCAACGCTGCTAATTAGCTCAGTTTATAGGTTTCAAAAATCGGTGCGTAGGGCATGTCTACCTCAGTTTATATTGATTGAAGCTCACAGAAAGCTTCTCTCCAGAAATTTTCCCGTTTGCTTTTAATTTTCTTGCTGGAGAATGACACCAATTCATTAGTCTTATGACGACCTATTTACATAGCAACGAGCAGCAGGAATTATGAGGATCTAATGGACATTCAAAATAGTTACACGATAGCACTTGACGTTCGTCTCAAGCTGAGAAAGAATTGTCAACAATGGAATGCTGGTCCTCTCCACACAATCTTCACACACTCAAAACTCATATGACCTCGTCACGGTTCACTCAACTTTTCCATCATAAATCTTTGGACTTTGTTAACTTAATTATAGTGCGGTCTGTGTGACAAAGCGCTAGCATCTCCGCTATTGTTAGATGATCCATTGGCGGGCAATTCATTAATACCGTTGTAGCGTTATACATACAAAGGCACGTCACTAGCGGCCGATTTATGAGCTCCAGAGACGGTCAATGCGACTTGACAAGTCTTATACCTATGTACACTTCGATTCACACAAAGAAAGCACGCACTCTAGAACTACTACTTTCATACGATCTAAGATTTATTGAATTTAAGGTAATTGCTGCCTTTGCCGCAGGTTTCGCTGCTGGGCTGGGAGTTGACTTATTTGGGGTGAAATTTTAAGTAGCTCATTGTGTGAAGCAATACGGTGCCGCTATCCATCTGGTGCTACTATGTGGATGAAACCCTTCCGGGTCCAACAGAGAGTGATTCCAAACTTCGAACGGGCCAGCATGAATGGTGCTACTTTGTCAGAAATTCTGTAACTGTGATGTACCTACCTGTGTTTTTGAATTTGGATTTTGCGTACCACAACTTGTCACGGATCGCATAGCTCTCAAATTTGTCGATGAGTTATTGATGGTTATTGACCGTCTCCGAAGTCCATAAACGTGCGATACCAGCGTATAGCCTGTCTACAATAGTAAGATGTCGTCCTATCATTAATAATTTGATTGGAGCTTTCTCTTTGATGGTACAGTTTTGCAATAATAGCGTGATAAATCTTCTTATAATGGACTATGAAACATTTGTTTTGTGAACGACGTGTTGATATATACTTATAGATAAAATGTATGTGTATGATGAAGAGAGTACAATGGTCTATGATTTTAAAGTTACTAATTTACATTGCGGCCACACGGAACTGTGTTATTATAATTTTTTTCCTATACTCGTTGAGAAAAGAAAGAATTACCACCTGGGTTCCCTGAATCGAGACTATCGAGAGTCAGTGGTCCTAGATAAGTCCTTGTAGGCTATGATCATCTTGAGATGAATGGGAGTGTGTGTATGTGTGAGTAGCATGGTAATCGTTTAGTCTCGTACACAGTGGAGAGAATCTTCGCCAGAACTGAGCGTTTCAAAAGATCGTTCCTCTGTCGAACTATAAAAACCTGGAAGGATCTGCCCGCACATGTGTTTTCCTCCCGGGTTCTTCAAGCGGAGCGTGAAGAGGCACATCACAGGGCCGCCAACTTGAGGACCACTGTCAGAAGTCTTATGGACTGCGAGAGTGGCCCCCAATCGCTAGATGCGCCACTGTTTTGGCTGGCGACGTCAATTTGGCGAGCTAAAGAGGTATTTAAAAAAATAAAAAAGTCGAAATGAACGCCTTACAAATTACGGCAGAATAATCTAACAACTGTAAAACTAACTGGCCAAAACCAAACTAACCCAAAATCCGCTCTTTCAATAAGTTTCTATTCGAATTATAACGAAGGAGAAAACGTAAGGGATGTCTTGTTAGCGAAAAGCCCAGTTCACACAATACCTCTCTCGTATTAGGCCATGACAATCGTCTCTGTATAAGGTCCTGCAGCCCACCATTGTGGATGATAATAGGCCCCCGAAGCTATTTACTAATACATGATAGCTTTGGAACGTGTAAATTCGACGTGTGTGAGAGTTCCTGATCGAAATCACGTATTGTTTATAGGTGCCTATTCTGGTGTCGACTTAACGAATTCTATAGTCTTTTACTGATATATAGTGCATATATTTTGAGTAAAGATAATATTCGGAGTAGATATTGAGCTTCCCCCTAGGTGAGGCCGCAGTGGTAGCCGTAGGTCTGCTGGGAGTCCTGGGGTATCCTTCGAGGGCTTACCCGGGGCTCCCAACCGTAGGCTTAGTTTTTGTGAGAATCCTTTAGCCAAACTTCTCGAAAAATCTGTAACTCACCCATCTAACAAAAAAAAACCGTAGGCTGTTAGGTACGATACGTGAGGTTTTTTAGTCGGTAGAAATCTGGCATAGCATCCATGAGGATTCTCCCTCAAGGAAAAAAATAAAAAAGAAAAAGATATTGAGCTTTCAACAACTTAAATAACATTTGCAACATTCCTTTACTTATTATGCACGTTATTTCGTCTACTTGTGTAATTTTAATTTTCAAACAGCTCCTTTCAAATTCAATTTCCTATTCAAAATTCTTAAACGAATTTGAGTTGCAAGTTGAGGTAAAATTAAAATACAAATTACCAACAGGTCTCTACTTATTATCCATACTTCAAAACCATAAAGTTTCAATGTATGCCCCAAGACATTGCATATGGACACCGAGTGATGTTTAAATCTAATATAAACTCCTTTAGAAATTACTATCGGCCATGTCTATGGTTCCTAGAATAACGGTGCTTGTACTAGACCATAGACAATAATATGCATTATAACGGCTGTATAGTTTAGTCTATGGATATCTCCTATAGACTGTGGTGTAATTCTGGTTCGGATAATGGTGCTTTTGTGTATTAGTTATGTGGAAATATCTCTGTCGTAAATTAGTGGCTTTTATCTCTTTATACAGATACCCTGAATAGTTAATGAAAGCATTCCAAGTACTTATGTTTGACTCAGGGTGGCCAATGGACTCTCTGAATTTGGAGAATTTGCTACTATTGCTAATTCTGATATTTATTAACTGAATTTGTGCGTGAATTGATATTGCAGTAGGTTCCTGTTGATGTGACATACTGCTCGCTCGCTCTAACTTTGCCGCTCGGCTTCATACTAAAGTCGAATTTTTAATTAGACGAAGTAAATTGGCAGCAACTAATGTCACTTCTTCATACAATGCTGCGTATTTTCTATGAAAAAGTGACATTAGCTACTGCCAATTTACTTCGTCTAATTAACAATTCGGGTATACGCCTCTACGCCAGCGGCAAAGTTAGAGCGAACGGGTAGTAATGAAAATGTTAACATAAACCATTTACTCTTACTACCCGAATGGGTTCCGAAACGACGGCCTCTAATAATTAAAATTGATGTTTACTGAAGCCTCAGCAATCCAAATCCATCTCAGCTGCAAGTACTGACTAAAATACGTCCTGAAGATGGCGCCCTCAAAAAGTCTGACGATTGTCGCCGTCTTGAAAGTTTTATTCGTCAACAAAGGAGGATGCTATACTCAACAAATCTAGAGGGACATAACTCGTACATTATGATCTTTCGACTGACTATATTTTCATTTCCTATCCAGCTGTATTATTCTAATGTGATGCTTAAACGAAAATTATCTGTAGTACCTAAGTAATATAGGAAGCTATAAATTTTTATAATACCATAATGTTGAGAAAACGGTCAAAATAAAGCTCAAAACAAAAGCAGCTCTATGTTTTTGGGAAAGGGGTCACTAGCTGTACCCACTGTTCATTAGAATGCAGTGCTGCTTCGATCTAGAGCAAAAGAGATCTCCTGTTATCTAAAACTATGCTATGGACAGCTAAATAGCTATCAAAATTCTCCATAAGTCTAAATAATATCGTATCTATCTAATTTCGATCGACGTCCCTGTATTGATAAGTGGTTAAAATGATAGCATATGAGCATTTCCTGAAACTTAATTCGCGTGCAACAGATAGGTACTTTTTCGTGATACAAGGTAACCTATTCTATCAGCCCTAGGTCTAGTCAATCTTCAAACCAATCTTCATCAGTCTTGATGCAATGATTTAGGTGTAAAATCGTAATTTACATTCCACATTTTACCAGCAAACACACCTACTGCTCGTTCGCTCTAAGTTTGCCGCTCGGCTCCATACTAAAGTCGAATTTTTAATTAGACAAAGTAAATTGACAGTGCCAACTAATGTCACTTCTTCATACAATGTTGCGTATTTTCTATGACGAAGTGACATTAGCTACTGTCAATTTACTTCGTCTAATTAAAAATTCGGGTATACGTCTCTACGCCAGCGGCAAACTTAGAGCGAACGGGTAGTAAAATCGTAATGATATACAAATAAACATGTATAGATCTAATCAATATGAAATTGGGTGCAATGATGTCGCCGAGAGCGGATGCGGCGCGGGCGCATAAGCGGTGGTATCCGCTGTTAGTACTGATTGGAGGCCCCTGTTACCTATTGCTATCGACTCGTACCGACCTTCGGTGTACCAGGTTTGGATAATGTAGGTCATTATTTTGACATCAGGAATTTTGTAAAATAACCTTAAATATTCACACAGATAAATCCTACGATACACATTAGAAATAGTTTCCTCAAATGTTTAGCCTGTGTACTTAAGTGTAAGGGGAGTGATGCTGTATATTATGTTATGGCACAAGATGTGATTTACTAAATTAATATAACTACTTTCTATCGGAAATTACGTCCGATTACCCATGTTGCCATGGTGGCCATGGCCACAGATTAAATAATAGTTACTACCATGGCTAACAATATTGGGATAGGCCATGTGTCAAAACTCATAATAGGTACATAGCCTATCCCAATATTGCCGTCCAATATTACTGGAGACCAGATGTCTTATAATTTAGGAGTCATCCAGTCTCCAGTGATCGTTCATAATTATTTTCATCTGCTTTCCCCTTTGGCTACATTATTACTCTATTTCATTTCCATAGACCGTTGCTTTTACAAAAAATATTTTAATAAAACTGTTAATGCAATATCTACTTAATAAACATCTACTCACCACTGTATAATTAAGAAGTTATCATACTCCAAACTACCTTCCATATCCTATAGAATACATTCATTCTTATTCTTACAAAATAACAATTATCCAGGTGGCAGTACATCGTAATGACACCGCCATGTTGGTAAGGTCGCGAAACTTCTACATAAAGCGATGCGCCTGCGCACCCGCCACGGAGGGTGAGCACGACCCCAGCTGGCTGTAGGGATGGTTATAATAATAACGATAATCGATTCATGCTAGACTAGTGTGTTCGAAACGTCAATGATAGTTATATCTTTTGACCAATCAATGAAAACTGCAGTAGTGTTATCTCAGAAAAAGCTGTCAAATAAATTTGATACTGTTTTGTTGATCTCTACTTATATAATGAGTAGACAGACAATTTAAGTGCATACAGTCACACCACATAATTAATGATGATAAAGACAATCACCAATTTGTCAGTATGGTAGTAGATGCAAGGATTGATAAGATAGTCTTCAAACTGCCGAATGTACCAATAGAGAAACTCGTGTGTTTCTGACGAAAATCACTTTCCTAATGGTCTATCTTCTTTATCTTAGCTTTTCCCCAGTTGCTTTCTACTCCTTCTACCTGGATTTGGACATAGACACTCTTATTGCCTAGGAACAATCATTTTCTCCCCTTAAAAGCATCTGTTGGTCAGCACTCTATAGACTTGACTTGTGCCCTAAACATCTAAGTCCACACTCATTCCACTTAGATTACAGGTTATGATCAATTTCATTTATACTTCTCGTATATAGCTGTTTAGAAAAAAAGAAGAAACTGCATGTTAACATTAAAATTATCTGTATTGTCTAATAATGCTGCGGATGGAGAGAGACTGGTCCCCACAACACAGGGAATCCTAGTGTGCATAATGTACACCTTTATATTGAGACAATAAATTATTCTTATTTTATGACTTAAAAAGATCTTCCAAACTGTTCGATTTTTGTTCAGATTCGATATCTACACCTATCTATGAAGTAGGCTTTATGTTACGTTTAACATCTCAAAATAACTGTTGTACATCGGTAATTCCAACTGCATATTAAAACGGAACTGAATCCCTTGACCTATGGAATACTAAGCGTTTTCCAACACTAATGAGACTAACAAATTACCTATTTAATTCTATTCATTACGAGCCGCGGCGACATGCGCCCACGCACCCAACAGTAGTTCAAACGAACATGGCATTAACGGTACATGTCACGGTTTTTGGTACAAACTCATACAAATTTCCGCTCAAATACACGTATGTGGTGGTCATAATGGTGTTTTTTGCTTAATTAGTAGCATTATTAGGTGGTTAACGTCCGAAAGTTATCAGTGGGATGTGTTTCGAGGTTGGCATGCGTTTTCCGTTTTGAATTTTTAACCAGCATTGTACGAGAATTGTTGTTTTGGAGAACCTTTAAATTTGGTGCCCGCTCATGTTTTGTAGGAGAAAAATAGTTATAGCAATGGTGCATCGCAATAAGTAGGTCTGAAATAAATTGCAATTTTTAGCAGTCCTACAACGCACAACACAAAACAAGTATGACCAACCAGGAAGGGGTGAGAGTTTGTCCTGAATCACTTGTGTACAGACCTACCCTCCATTATTATAAAATGTCAGGCTGGCGAAGATACAGCAATACTTATACCATCAGATGTATTGCAAGCTTTTATCCAAAGATGTCAACATAAATTTTGTTATCAGATTTACCCCTCAGACTAAAAAAATTACATTAATTTATTTTATAATAACGTTATTCTTTTAGTCTGAGTTTTCCCCATTAAATGACGGCTAACAACTTTGGCTGACACAAACCCATTTGTATGCTTCAACCATAGTTATTCGAGATTACGTCCGTACATTTCTTGTATCTCTGCTTACGCCTTATTTATTTAATGATCACCACTTACGCCTACTAATACAATAAAAATTGAGACGCGTCGCACTATCAACATTCAATACTCAATATTTAAATGAGAAAGCGCTCTCCAAAAGCATTTTATCTTTGTAGTATCTTTTGAAGTGTATGTTACTAATTGACTGCCTTGGCGCCGTGGTGGAGAGATAAGTAGCTGTTGTCTCAGGTTCAAATCCACAAATGCTTGTACCAGTTTTGAGAACTTCCTAAAAGTGGAGTTGGAATGTCTTCTTCAATATTAATAAACTAGCTGACCCTCACAACTTTGTTTGTTACATTTTTCATTGCTGCTCAGCTCCTATTCATTGTAGCGTGATGATTTATAGCCTATGACACTCCACAATAACGTAGCTTTCTATTGGTGAAATAATTTTGAACATCGGTTTAGTATATCCAGAGATTACCCCTTACAAAGTCACAAACCTACAAACGTTACCTCTTTACAATATTAGTATTATAGATTCAGTACTGCTCGTTCGCTCTAACTTTGCCGCTCGGCTCCACACTAAAGTCGAATTTTTAATTAGACGAAGTAAATTGACAGCAACTAATGTCACTTCTTCATACAATGTTGCGTATTTTCTATGACGAAGTGACATTAGCTACTGTCAATTTACTTCGTAATTAACAATTCGGGTATACGCCTCTACTACTTGTTTTTAATTAAATAGCTGTAATAGGTACTTAAATATTATGAAAGTCGTTATTAATTATGTTTTAATCAAACTCATTAACAGACTTACTTTAATAGTTAAACAAACTACATTCACAATTAATTCATTTGAGTAATGAATGCTGATAATATGTTCATTCATAACGAGTAAGTTAGTGTTATGTATGATAGAACTTGGTACCAAGTAAACTTAGTATAATGACATATAAAACCGATACTATCTTCGGAAAGAAATCTCTCACTAGCCTAATGTAATCATACCCTAATGATGACTGATCATTGTTATCGAAAAATTCAAGGACAAATATCTACCTCACGAGTACAGAATGCTTGAATTAGCTTAGGTTTGGGGGCCATGGGTAAGCCCTCGGAAGGATGTCCCAGGACATGTCGATGACCATTGCAATTGCAACACACCCTGTGACTATCCTTCTGAGAGCACCAGAGGGGCAAGTGCGAGTTTCTGCGTGAGCTTGTCGACATTCACGGCGCGCCAATTCGTATGGAATCGAGACCCCGCCACCTAGCTGTAAACGCGGGGACTTGTCTCTATTCCATACAAATCGGCCATAATGCGCTCACTCGTGAATGTCGACAGGCGCTCACCAAAACTCGCATTTGCCCTTCAGACATCTAGTAACTTTAGTCAGTTGGTTAGGTATTTAACATACATACACTCACGCATTTTTCCCTCCGGGGTAGGCAGAGACAACAGCCTGCCATTTGCTTCTGTCCTTACATATTTCACTAGCGTCCTCTACATTCATTAAACCTTTCATGCAAGCTAGGTATTTAAGTGGTTCCTTAAATCCACATCCCACAGGGCTAGGTATTTAAGTGGTTCCTTAAATCCACATCCCACAGGGCTAGGTATTTAAGTGGTTCCTTAAATCCACATCCCACAGGGCTAGGTAGGTATTTAAGTGGTTCCTTAAATCCATATCCCACACGGCTAGGTATTTAAGTGGTTCCTTAAATCCACATCCCACAGTTTCTCGCGACCTTCTCAGTACACCTTGTGGGAGTAACTACTTCTCCGGTAGCTCAGTGACTTGTGAAAGTGTTTTATGAATTAATGAGTCCCATTAAACAGATCCTAATATATGTAAATTAAAAAGCCTTGATTTTGATCTGATACATATTTATAAGTATAATAAGCCAGATTTCTTATGCTGCTCTTAACCTCTTAGGTCGGTCTGCTATGATAGCTATGACGCCTTGCTTGGCTTATGGATTTGTAACTTTGTAATGTCAATGATGCCCTAACTGCAAAGATTGTATTTCTATATATACGTAACTGTCCTGATTCTGGCTGTTAGAATTTTAGTTCCGCAGAATGAGTTTCTATGGGATTTCTATTGAAATATTATGTACTAGCTGTTCCCCGCGGCTTCGTGCGTGTAGAAGTCGTTATCGCGTAAAATCATTGTCCTCCTTTTGAGCAGTCGTTTAAAAAGTAGCCTATGTCCTTCCCAGGGCCTCGAACTATCTCCATTCCAAATTTCATCTCAATCGCTTCAGCAAAGTGCTAAAGCGATTGAGATGAAAACGGTAGTGAAAGCCTAACAGACAGACAGAGTACTTTCGAATTTTTGTAATATTAGTAGGGAAGTAGGATTGTGAAATATACAGCTTTGCATTATAGCTGCCGTATGAGAAATCTCATAAGGTCCGGAAGGTTCTGGTAGTAATTTTTCTACTCCCGTAATTTTAACACCGTTACATACAGTTTTAAAACGTATAGCATAATCGGACAAACATTGGAATGTTTACGGGGAATCCGAAACGGTGATTCGATTGTTTCTCAATACACTTATATCATTTCATGGTGTTTTAGTAGAGCTTGTAAAATGTTTGAATACCCACATTCGCATTCACATTAATTAATAAGTAATAGTTTGTCAGGGCAGAAACCAAAAACTCCTTATCTAGTATCTAGTAGTATCTATTTTTTCTCTATCTAAAACTTTCTAAAAATCTGCCCTAGTCATTTGGATTTTTTCTTTTAAAAATAGGTATGCAGGAACTCTACTCTTTTCCGGAACGGTAATTCGGTGACTAGCGAATTTTTTTTATTTACCCTATGAAGTCTGTTCCCATTATGATGAAGCCTTACAATTTTCTATTCAGAAATTCGAAAATTCGAAAATTTCGTTGAATGAAAAGAAAAAAAGTTGCTTAGCCAAATTAGAAGAATTTTTAGTCAAAGCTGCACCTTTTGACTAAAAATCCTCCATTTCTTTTTCCATATTATTCCCTATTTCTGTGCCTATTATCAGATTCATATCGTGTTTAGAAAACAATTATTCATAAAAAACCATCTGATCTCAAGGGTCAATTTTTATAGCAAATGTAAAATGTGTTTTAAATTCATAAAATCTATGGGAATATTCCTTTTCGCTCCTCGCATTCCTATGTCAAATGGCGGCAAATTGCCAACTGTCAAACACGTAAGATATACCGTGAAATTGATAAACGCAACCAATTATTGTTATATTCAAATGTTGGCGATAGGCAAGAAAAGAACACGCGATTTTACTTTGAAAAATTGTTGTAACTTATTGGTAAAATAAACTTGTTGGTAAAAAAATGTCCCAAACAAAAATTTTTTTATGATTTTTTGTGATTTGTATTTCTTGAGCAGTTGATGTCACCGTGATATGAAACAGATCATGCCATAAAAAATACAAAAAATCACTCAAAAGAATCTATGCCGCTGCTCACATGATGAGGAATGTCGCTCAATCTAACGAAAAAGGCACTTCTTTCTTCATTATATTTTTGTTTGTGATATTGTTGTCACAGAACAATAATATCACAACCCAAAACAACGGGATCGTAGCTCTACAAGTATACAAATACAATATATCGTATCCTAAAAAACGCTATATCTCGAAGTGTCTTAACAACCATGGACGTTGATGTGTAGTTAGATTGTTAGACACATAGTTTTCTATTAACCTGTTATTAAAATATATGTAATTGGATACTGCAGCCATCAAGTAATGTAATTAAAATTTAAATGTAAAAGATAAAGCATTATTTAAGACATTTTCACGTTACAAACTTGACATTTATAGAACACAGCACCGAAAGCCTCGACATTTTAACCTCCAAATTCATCCATACATTCACGATTCATCTTATTAATACTTAAATGCCGTTCATAACCCAACAGGTTATGTAAACCAATATAATGAACGATGATATAAAATTTTATATTGACACAACTCTGTTGCTATAGGTTTTTAAATATCTAAATTATAACCAATAAGTTCTATAAGTTGTTGTTTACCTTTGGTGTCCACATCCCACCTATGAATTTTAAACATATCAAGAACACTTTACCGTGAATAGAGATGCTATTATACTGTCAAATGATCATCATTATTTGTTTATAATATTGTGATTTTATTCAATCACAAAATGCTTTGGAAATTTCCTTTTCATAACAAAACTTATGATCGAATTCAATGCTTAACTTTACAATCAATTGCCGTCTAGAAATGAAACCTAAAGTATTGTAGCAATAAGTTGAAAAACGATTTATAAGTCACAAAAATTATCAAAACAATACATCCGAATTGAAAATCTCTTACGTTTTGTTTTTAAAGTCTGCAAAACACTCAGGTCACATCTTCCGTAGTGCCTAACTTGCTATTCAATAGGGACTACACACTGAGATGTAGCTAGGTAGTAAGTACACATAACCTACTTAGAATATTATTGTTCTCACCCACCTCGATAGTGCAAGTAAAGGATGTAACACTAGAACAGGTGCTTCGACCGGGTATCGAACGGAAACCGATAACATCAGCAACATTCATACTGCTTCATTCACACAGCTTCTTATCTCGCGTAGGGATAATCTTTACCAAGGTGTTCGGTTACATGTGTTTACGTAGTATAATCAACATTCATTGAGGAAGCTTTTAGTGTTGTAATGAGCGGAGTAAAATACAAATGTACCTACCTATTACTGGTCAAGAACGTTATCATGACTAAAAAAAAGTTGGTTTTTTAAATATAATGCATTGAAAAAGCCCTTTTTAAGCGTAGTTTTGATTTCGTCAGCGTCAGCGTGTCATCGTGTCGAACATATAACTCGTAGCTGCAGTTTTCAACAGTAGGTACCGACAGGTAATGGAGAAAAGTGCCGTAAAAATATTACAAACTAGCGGACGTCACGCGGTTTGACTCGCGTAGTTCCCGTTCCCGTGGGAATACGGGAATAAAATATAGCCTATGTTCACCGCAAAGAGTGTAGCTTCCTAACAGTGAAAGAATTTTTCAAATCGGTCCAGTAGTTCTGGAGCCTATTCGTTACAAACAAACAAAAACAAATCTTTCCTCTTTAAAATATGTATAGATGTGGACGCAGCGTTAGACAAACTGAAGTTTGTTTCATTAGCAACTTCATGACAGTATGTATAAAAGACTTCCACACAGCATTCGTTTTTTGCGTCTCGCTTTAAGATATTATGAATCTAAGTTACCAAAGCTACGGAAGCAATAATGCTGAAGATCCCTGCAGTGCTGACACCTGCGTCCGTTTGTGTCGATATATGAGTACTGCCTACCGTGGTTTCTCTTCAGTTATTTCTCTAATAGTTGTCCCATAGGGCAATGCCTGGTCAAAGCTTACTCAATGTTTACACTTACAGTTATTTTGAGGCTTGTATGTTCGAAAGAGACTCATCTTGGGGTGAACTTTGTACTAGGAAATATTCTTCAATTTGATCTTATAAAACTATATTATTGTAATTTCTTATACTCTTGCTTTTTTAATGTATCAAAACACGATTAGGAATACTTTGTTCAAACGAAATCGCTCTCGAAAAATGAGACATATATAGCAAAAATCTTAACAAGTAATGTAGGTACCTTTATATAGTACCTTTATATTATCGAAATAAATGACTTTAATTCTCATAAAAACTTGTCATAAAATAGGTATAGGTCTTTAAAACAATATTTTACGTATAGATTTTTTCTTAAAACCCCTCAGATTTTATAACAGTAATATAATGTATTAGAATGAAATAAAGTCCGGCAAAAGTGTAGGTACGCTGCAATCGTCCGAATTGCCTTACGATTTGTCAAGGTCGAACATTGCAGCCTTAATACTTCTTCTTCTTCTTCGAGTCAATGGCTAATATTAGATACCCTGGCTTCATGTTAGATTTTGTCTTAATACTAAAACTGTGGACGTAACGTAACGCATCAATAGGACTAAGCACAATGGGCACAGAATCACAATCCCACCGCACTAAGGCGCGAAAGAGCTTTTACAACAAAGTCTAATTTCCTTATTACACGCACAATATATCGCGATAACCGTAATATAATATGCACAAATCGCCAGATATCTGAGTCATTCAGGAAGTGTGATACGTTTATCAGTACCGTGGGAACGCTAGCCGTATTTCACTGATAACAGTCACAAATGTGTACAAAGAATTAAAAAATATTTAATGTAATCATGTTTTGGTAATGATAACATTGGCGGTAAATATTTCAACACAATTGGTTTCAATAACACGAAAGTTGAAAGCAAATCGGAATATGCAGCCGATCAAAACCATCCTTTAGAGAAATATCTGTAACTTTATGAAATATTAATAAGATCGCAGTCATTACAGTCAATGTAATTCGTTTTCAAGTACTAGGCAGTATAGAGCGTAAGTATCGATCAATGTCCTATACTTCTAAGTACGCGGCTGTCACTCTCCAGAGACGAATTGTATCAGTTTTTAATAATATTCCAACATATTCAAGGTTTTATGAAGCAATTCTGTTTGAACGGAATTATACGAGCGTAAATTTATCAACCGGGTGATTTTGAGTTCCGTATTGAAACGGTACAACATCTTTTGACAGATATTTCTATACATTATCTGTCAATGATCGGGGCGGACGAAGTCTGACAGCTATTTTAATGACATTACCTGTCGTTCGTTTAGATATCGATAAATTGTGACTCGTGTATCTGCATCGCCAGTTTACTTCAGCAATTAACAGATTCAAGACGGCTGGCACAACTTACAGCTTTTTTTTTATACCACCAAGGTGGCAGACAAGCATACGGCCCACCAGATGTACCGGTGGTCACCGCTGCCTATGGACGTTTGCAACACCAGAGGCACTACACTCACGCTGCCGACCCTTTAAAAACCTTCTAATACCCCTTTTGAAGATCCCAATCCCCGTACACCTGTCACTTGGATTTAGCAAATTTGCCTTAAACTTTTGCTGGTGGAACGGCAAACGTGACAATGTATGCAATGCTTTTGTTACCGAATACCAGACTCCGACATTGAGCCAATAACGGAAAGAAAACATTTGAAACTTGCAAAACTGTAAACACCATTAATAAGTAAAACGTGTGAACTCTTACGAGTACTAAAGCATCTACACTTCACGTGGTGCATTTCAATGCCGCCAAATATTTACCTACTTCCCAAGTAACTTAGCCTAAGAAGCAAAAAAATTAAACTACTTTATAAAATGGCGTGGAATTCAAAAAAAATTGATCTCGTTATTGTCAAATCAAATCATTTGCCATTTTAGTTTAATCTACATAACTGTTGTGTAAGTTGCTGACATTAAAAGGACGTTGAAACTAGGTTAACGGATACAACATAGGCGTCTTTTATTTTTTGTAAGTTCTTACTAAATATGAACGAAATGGTTTGAATCGATTCGCTTCTATATTCCTACGTTGACCAGTTCCATTTTTAGAATCTGTCCCATAAAATTAAAGCAACAAAACTATCGCGCATTCAAAGCCGGCCCTGCTGCCGTTCTCTGCAAAAACAATGGGTGTCCTTATAAGGTGATACCAGTACTCCGTCCAGTTTTTACCTCGACAACCGTCTGGTAACGAAATTGGGAAGTTATGCGAAAAAGGAATATGCAGACGGCTTTTGGAACCAAAAGTTCACGACTATGTTAACGACCTGCTGTTTTCGCAAAACTTTGGTATAAGAAAATCTGCTTGTATATTTGGGATCATTAAAAAGTGCAGTTCTGATATTATTCTCACGTAAGATAAGATTTTGTCTCGCCTATGTAGGACACAGCTCCGCAGTGATCGAGTTTGTTGAAACGAAAAGTTGGCCCGAACGACATCGAGCGGTATTTTTACGACATCGAATGTAGTGCATAACGATTATAATGGATGTTAATTATTATATTAAGAACTTTCTTCTGGTAATATCTGAGATGGAATATAAGAAAACATAACTTTAAAGAAGTATTTCATCCTAAGGTCGTTCTGTCTTCTCTTAAGAGATTTTGCCTCATCAAAACACTGATTACTCCTCGGCAAACTTAGTTCTTTTAAGCTTTCCCATTTCTGGACTAGCTCTGTTATAATCCAATCTGCAAGAACTCACCTCCTTATAAAAAGGTAAAAAATTATAAAATCGTTTTTGGTATGCGGATCTTTCAACATTAAAGAGACTCCAATTTAATTGAAGTTCAATACAACATTTAGATGGTAGTCCTTGACTATCACGCAACGAAGATACTAATCTAAGCTTAACTTGAACTACTTGAAGCAACCTTTTGTAAGCAATCTTGGTGAACAAGTTTTAAATTCTGAACAAAAACTTTACTATTTCATAAATTATATTTATAAGTGAAGGATTAATCGGCTATTATAATGACGATACACGCTGTAACAAACAAATTTTCTGCATAGAATTTAAAAAAAAAATTACTTGCGTCTTCTAGAAGTACACGCACAGTTGCACAGTGAAGTCATGAAGTCATGTCACCTGCAAAATGATGGGATGTTTGAGGTGGAACAGATGAGACGGCATGTGAAGCCCACGAAAGAAGCTCTTGGCAGCCAACCAAAGCGGTCGTGCTTTTTTGTTGTTTTTTTTACGCGGGGCATGCGTTATGCTATGCACCATACCCTCCGTTGGGGAGACGGAGGACGTGTGTGGGACTCCCACCTACTAAACCCCGCGGCGGCCTACATCGGCAGGAGGGAGGAACCCCAGGAACGCATCATTGGCTTCTAGGGTCCTCGCTGCCATGCTCATGGTTGAAGCACACCACTGGGTGATTTATATCACCCATAGGTGGACTGCTGCCCCAACCGTCACTGGCGAGTTGGGACAGCTATCCCTGGGAAACGTTTTTGCTAATATGAGAGGAAGAGATGTTAGGTATAAGCTCATTATCTAGTCCTGTATCCAACGTCAATTTGTGGTAAGGTTCTGTTATCAGTCCACGGCTACAAGTCCGTTCCCACGCGTGACCATCAATCATTGCGGCCGGCTTATTTGTTGGTATGTATTTGTTTATGTTTGTGATAACGGACTGGATTATTCTCATATTTTTTACTATTTTCATTATTATTAGACTTGTTTTTAGGGTTCCGTGACAGTTTTCTACACTGACAATCGTACTTGGCAGTGATTGCGGTTGATCTTTGTGATATTCCACAAGGTGTCATTTGACAAATTAAAGCTGAGAAAAAAAGTTTTTGAACAATCTTTTTCAGTACCTATAGGCCATGTCCTTCTATCCTTTCGTAGGTATTTTTCTAGTACTCGCAAATTCAAATTGCGTCATTTTGCGTAAAGAAAATTAATCTAAACTAACCAGTATTTTCACTGTTTTTGCTGTAAGCTGTAGTGTTTGTACACATGATAAGAGTTTCTCGAAATTTATTACATTGGTTTGGTAATAGCTAAATATCAGGGTTCCTTGCAGAGTCACGTAATCTAAAATCAAGTTTCAGAATAACCCTTTTTCAATATTTACATTAAATTTTCAAGTGTATTTACATTTTACAAGTATTACACAAATAAGTGAAATGCTATCTTATCTGGATTAAGTTTGTCCAAAAATTGCTTATCAATTTCTTATGTAAACAAGCTGATGTCGCGGTCTGACATCCGAATCTCTTTGAAATTACAAGAAAATTACGAATTTTGTATACATATTTAAATTCGTTAATTTTTCCCACAGTGGCGAATTTGTCAATAACGGGTGTTGGTTTGATTTTACATTATTTGGATTAGAATTTCCTCTTAATTTTAATAAAAATTCTTATCGCAGAGAACTTTTGACCGGATAACAATATTCTGAGTATATGAGTAGTAACTCGAATAGGATTTTGAAGGAGGTTTGAAGATCTATGTCATAATGACTATCCTCCATTTGAACTTTTTCTAAATTGCTGTTACAGTCATGATCACTGATCAGACATCTATATTCTATCTATACAATCAGTAAATATACTAACATCTCGGCAAATATTAACAACTTTGGAGAAACAACAGACTCAATAAATAGTAATAGTACGTAGACAATCCTTTGTACTTCAAAGAGATATAGGTCTAATTTTTAAACCAACTTTCAACCCATAGGTACGCTGATTATTCGGGTGAGTGGCGTGTCCACCCGTTCCCGTTTCCACCCGTTGCGTTTCCACCCGTTGCGTTTCCACACGTTCCCGTTTCCACCCGTTGCGTTTCCACCCGTTCCCGTTTCCACCTGAATCGTTTCTGCCAGTAGGTACAGTCAGGAACATAAATAATAAATCATTTATTGGTTAATCATTTTTTATTTGAAATATAAAAGGTCTGGGTCATCCTTCCATCCAAGATTCACCCGGGCTCCCGACCGCCGACAGTGGTCGGGCACGTATGATGTTAGTCGTTATGAGTCCGAATTTCTCCTCGTACAAAACCCCATACGCTAAAATAAATTTAAGGATTCTTTATTTGTGCACTAAGAAACCGTTTGTCTCTTTATCGGTTAATTTCCTCAGTGCATATTCACTTGTATGTGGGTGGTCTCGATTCTGACAGATCGATGTATCGAGATGCTATCAACATTCGATAATTAAATGTGTTGATATCAACTCGAGTGTTCCCTTTTTTGCTCCAGTTTGTTTTATTTTTAAATGAACTGAATACTTAATTATATCCGCGCTCGAAGTTACTGTTCGAGACAAAACATCTAAAAGTAAAATTTTAATGAGATTTTTCCGAGTCATAAAAGAAGTTGATACCTTTATGTTGTAGTATGTTTGACAACAGTATCTCATTTCAATTTAGATATCATATTAAGAGTGGTTGCTCCTGTGCTCTATACGAGTATTAGATTGAATATGGAATCCTTTTGTCAGTTCTTTTTTGTATTACAAAGCTGCTGTATTTCATGTGTAATTGTGGACTATTTGAAAAGAGTGGCTGTCAGTTTTCATGTCAAATTCTTTCTCACAGGTTCTACTTAATGCCTGGCGAATCTGGCAGTAAATGTAAAATCAAAAATCTTGACGTTCATAAGCGTTACTTTGTGACAGAATGATATGATTAAAGATATTCTCATTCTGACTGTACCCTTTTATGAAGGTTTGAAATAAGTTGCGCTTCGTTCATCTTAAAGAATATCGGCTGTTTAAGCGATTAGTGATATTTAGTACCTACCTACACCATAACAACATTAATCTTTTACTTTATCATCATACAATCAGAAATACCAACTCACCAGCCGAATACCACAATTCTTATCAACTACACTTTCCTGTTCTTCACAAAACTTTGTAAGATCTATAGTCATCAATATCTGCCCAAAATACGGTCGTTGAAACAGTATCACGTAGTATCACCGCATCGGCGATACTTCTTAACGACGCGAATATATCGTCGCACTCCGACAAACGCCGATATACATCTTGCAGCTCGTTCCGTTTCTGCATTGTCGATCAATCTTGCTAAGTAATGAGGTTTTTTTGAATTGATCCCAGGTTTTACCCGAAAAAAGTAACCATATGTGGTTGGTAGTCATCAAAGTTCGAAAAGCCGCTGCCGACTGATATAGTTCCGAGATAGAGATCAGAAACCTTAGCCATCTCTGGTTGGGCTTCATAAAGTGCCTTTAGGAACCTACAAAAATGCCATCACCATTTTAGCAAAGTATTGGACACAATATTTTGCCATTTTTGGGCACAATGCCACGGGGGCCTTATTTAGGTTTAGTTTAGATAGTAATAGTGTAAATATAGATATGTAATATTTATGTTTCTCTGTAATTTTTAACAATAAATGTATATATACATATTTTGCCATATAATGTATCCCTAGGATCCTATTTGTTCCAGATTGAGACGAAGAATTTTTATTTTACGTATTGCAGAATTAAAGTAAAATAATCAAATTAGTCTATCACTGATCATTACTGGACGTAGGCTTCCCCATTTTAGGGTTTTGAACCTTACGTCACAACTCAACCCTTTCGCCAAAACCCTTAAAACGTTAGTCAGATGTATCACTTGCAGAATGGCCCTGGCTTGGTCCCCGGAGATAGGGCTCCATCGCACCGATACAGGAAATAAAACAGGAATCTCAGGATTTCTAAATTAAAATTAACTTCAATCTATGTAATAACATTAAATCCAATCTCTACTACTAGACACCTTATCTAGTGTAATTGCAATATTATTTCTGTCAGTTGTGGTCCACTTATCCTTTTTAGGTGATGCTTAATGGGTATCATAAAACTTACAGTCGCAATTAATCAGGTGAATTAAATGTAATGAGACAGTCGAGGCTATACACGTATCAAATATGTTATAAAATAATTTTAATTGCTATAATAATAATTATATGGTAGTAAAAAACTGTTCCTATATGGTACATTAGAGGATAAGCTCAGGGCGGAGTCTTGGGACTAATGTCAATATAGAAGTGTAGTAAGGATCGGAAAGCGAAGGAAATTAATTTTCCAGCCGAAAGATACTTAGTAGTAACGCAAGCGTTTCAGAAGTGTAGCGAAACAGCAAGACCTTCTTGGTAAAAAAATGATAATAAAATAAATCCTGTTACTATCTCGTTGTTTTCAAGAGGTGTGTGGGAAGGTATATTTTAGGGTTGTCAATAGCCAATAAGACTATGCCTATATTAAAATATGCCTTGTCACCTTTTGCATAATAGTAACCCTCAATCTATGGACTTGTCATGACTTTCCATCAGTTGGGAGTATTGTGATTGATAATTTTAAAACACTACATAATAGGTTCTTGTCATGTAAGAATATGCTAACACCAAGTAAATATTGTTTATACATAAATCAGAATGTAATGTTGTATGTTTTGTATTGTTTCAGGTTTCGTATCCTGTTCACCATCGCCATGCAAGAACGGAGGCACATGTTTGTCGACACCTAGAGGAGAATATTTTTGCAAGTAAGTTGAAATTGGTTTATGAGATAGAATTGTGTCTTTATTTTTATGTTTACTTTTGATTTCTCTTGTTTTATAATTGTTCGAACTCTACTTATTCTGTTCTTGTCTATCTGGCAGCTATTGGTGGCGCAAAAGTGGTACATTTCTGCTTATTAGACTTCACACGAATATACTTTCTTTCCTAAGGGTTAGAAGTTACTTTCAATTTAGGAGGATACATACATAAATTTGTATCAGAATTAATGCAAAAATGCCGCCATAGTTTAAAAAGTGTAATTGTATGAAAAATTCAGTCGGAAACTCGTTAGTAACAATCTTAATGGAAAAGTGAGCACGTTTACTAATTTCTGACTCAGCAGTCCAGCAGGTCTCTTTGAGTTTATGTCCCTCTTAAATATTCAAAACTTCTAGGTCAAAGCTGTCTATGAAACATCTGCTAACTTTTAAATTAAATCACAATGTTTACTAATTTCTTTACAACATCACATACAAAAATCGTTACTATCACGAAATCGATATACACCCATATGCCATAAAACCGTTAGAAAAATTATTATTTACCGCCACGGACCTACCCTACTGATATATCACACGCACACCACAAGCATTTACATGTGTGCCCGTATACCGACACAATGTCACGGATTGTAGGTACCTACGCTTGTGTAGATGTGTTTGTGTGTGAGTGTTGAACAGATGCGTATGCGAACCCTCTTGGCGTTCAAGTGCATTATATTGTTAAAAATGTAGTCGGTAATTAAGTGTATCGGGTTAACCTTTTTGTGTAAGTACGATATACTCGTTAAGTACTTACCAAGTTTTATGAAATACAAAGACTTTGGAAATAGGCATAGTTTCAAGTTGGGTAGTTTATACCAAGATCATGGTTTTCAGGCATTTCATTAAAATCCACTATCATATTTGTTACTAAAACTTAAATAATTTAGAGACTCGAACGATTTAGAGACGTAAAATTTATAACACGTATTTAATTCTGAATTAAACATTCTATTGTGTCAATTGTGTGATTGAAATGTTTAATTTCTGACACAATAAAGTACCTAATTGAATTGAATTGAATTGATCATCTTTGATGCTTCTCTACAAAATGAAACATGACAACCTAATACATTTCAGGAATAACACCACTACGTCCTAGGATCACTTTATTTTTGTCAACCACAATAATCTCATTAGAAAATAATATGTGGTATCTCAAAAACCATCATATCTAAATTTTCAAAAAGAAAACAAAATTGGTTTATAGCCTCAAATGAGAACCCCAAAACTAAGTTATTGGAATGTTAAATTTTTATTATTGCTAATGGCATTTTCTTGTCAATAAAATTGCCCTGTTGAATAAGGGTTACTTGTACAAAAAATCGTTGATTGGTCTTTGGCATTATGCCCCTCATGCGTTGAACGTTATTCTATTCGTTCATTTGAATATTTAGAATTAGTATTGAACAACAAAATAACGTTTGAAAAAAAAATAGTTGAAGCTTATGTTTAAAAAACCTGCCCTGATATTAATGTAAGTGTATAATAGATTAGTCAACAAGGCATATCTGTAAAAAAACACGTGGCTGAATTTGTTATCATACTTCTGAGAAATCTATATCTATACTAATATTATAAAGAAGTAAAGTTTGTGTGTTTGTTAAATTGTAAGGGGTAATCTCGGGATCTACTGAACCGATTTAAAAAATTCTTTCACCAATAGAAATAGTCATAGGCTATATAGCATCACGCTACAACGAATAGGAGCGGAGCAGTAATAGTAAATGTTTCAAAAACGGGGGAAAAGTTATTCCTTTTGAGAGCTTCGTTGCGTGTGCTGCATAAATATTTATAGTTATGTAAAAAATATGTACCTACTACAAAATTGTTTCTCTTAACAAAGTTCTAAAAAAATTGCGCGATAGCATATGTCTATCTTTGGGTTGGTGCACAATAACCATTTTAATGGCAATCAATCCTTTTGTACAATAATGCAACGGGATACCTCTTTCATAAACGAAATTGTTCTTCAAAATAATGCGACGGGAATACACGCGACGAGAAACCTTTCTCTCTCTCTCTCTCTCTCTCTCTCACGTAGTATTGAATATTAACGACGAGACGCTACGGGAGTAAACGCAACGCGACGGGAGTAAATGCGACGGGAACAGGTAATACTCTCTCATATGTGGCGCAAACGAAGTTGCGCGGGTCAGCTAGTAGATTATAAACATATAACTAATTTCCTAACAGTGTACCTCATAATATAAATTACTCTGCTAGTCGCAAAAAAATTAAGAGACGAAAATTATTAGTTGCTAGTTTACAGCAATACTTACTTTTGAATCATCAAATTACTTGGCAGGAAATACCAAAAACTCGTTACCTGTTCTTTCGAATCATGAACCTTACTTTTGAAAAGCCAGATAATGGATAACAATTGTCCACTGGTCCGCTTGTCTAGACGTGCCGAGTCGATGGACCGCGCTAATGGAAGTGGGCGGCCGGCCCAGATTCCGCTGATGTCATCGTGCGCAAGCGCATACTACCGATGCGTCCACGATCTTAGATGGCTATTTGTTTTTGTGAGGTCTATGGGATCGTTTTGTGTGAGAATTCAGTGTGAAGTGAGATTGTAGCCACTCAAAAAAACTATAGCGCTGAACGCTTGATTGAGTTACATGACTCAAACTAAATAGTGTTTTGAATGAGGTCTGATCGATTCAACCAGTGTAAATAGAAATGATCAAAGAGCGGTCAAGATAGAAAGAGGAATATGAAATAGAAATCTTAAGAGTATGACTCATATTCTTTAGATTCCTTTTCATACAGTATGAGAGAGAGAAAAGGGGATATTGAACTGCAGGCGTTTTCACAAATCGTAAAAGCTGCAGCATTTTGATAGTTGAATTTCCAGCTACGTAAATAGAAACTTTTCCTGCCAATTCTTACTGCCTCCTTTTGGATTGTAATATGAAAAAATATCCAATTTGGGAGCGACCCTAACTTCCTCGCATTTGACTTTATTATTCAAAATTCAGTGGTGGTACATTGTTTGACTTGTATAACCATGGTCTGTTTCAACCTTGGTTGGTTTAGTTGAAAGAAAACATAATGGGAAAACGAGCACCGGAGATCTAATACCTTATTATTATGTGGCAATACCAATTTATAACGACAAATATTATCAAAAATAATGTTTATCCGGATATTGAACATAAAAGTTGAAATTTATTTCTGAAGTACTACAAATTATTATTATAGTGTTAGGGCGCGTTTACCCCAAACCGTTCTCCATCGACACAATAAACAATTTGTAACCCCCCCTCCTTACACGTGTCCGATTCAATCACAAAAGAAACCCATAACGCAAAGATTATTCAAGAACAATTGAAATTGGAAAATTGTTTACAATAATTCGAGACCTCAAATCGATGTAATTCGAAATCGATTTCGACACATCACTATTATCGATATGGACCAAAAATTACGTATTCGGTTTGATATCAAAGAGATAATGGTACTGGAACATTAAGATAAAGGGCTGTGTCGATTATTCTAAACGATTATAGGCAACAAAGGATGAGATTGATATGTGGGTTATTATTTTGTGTGATGTTCTTTTGAATTTATTTTGTGGAGACTTTTGTAGTTCTCATAGAAGGGATCTATGATGATGATGAAAATGCTGTGAATGTAACAATGACTTATTGCCTCGTGGCATAGTGGTAGTATCTGCGGCTGACTTTGCTGACTTGAGTTGGAACGGAATGGATTTGGAACCAATATTTGTGGGTTTCGCTAATGTTTGTTTAGGATTTTGGGTGTTTGGTTTCTATATACTTCGTGAATTCTGTCGTTGTTTTGCAGCTAAAGATTTTACATACGGGATCAATAATAAAATGGAATTTTACATTTGAACTGCTCTCGTAAACTAAATTGCTCAGTGTTTTGTAAACGATCACTTACTCAATCATCTTTCGTCACCATCAGTCTTGAGATGGGTGATCATTAGTGGCACTTACACTTCGAGCATTCCTAATATTCCTATGCTGCGGAAGGCACTTTATGCCATCAGATCCGGCTTTCAAACGCCTTGAAAATTTTCGACAGTACGTTTGCCATAACCTAGAGCTCTCTTTAAAAACCTAAAAATATAATAAGAAGCTAAATATAATATAATAAGGAGCTAGGTAGGTATATAAAAGCAAATATTCCATACGAGTAAACTGTCTCAGGTGCCCCGCGGTATGAACCCGCGACCTCTCGTCCGACACGTCGTCACGAGCGCGTTATTTGTATGTTGAAATGTTACGTTGGATGACTAATCTGCGTATACATCGGAAGGAGGTCAAGCCAGAGCCGACACTTGTGCAGAAGTAGAATCCTAGAGCTGCGCATGAGGGGATTATTAGGATCGTTTGTGCTGTTTTTATGATTTTGGTGCAAAAAAAATGTAATATGTAAGTTATTTTATTGAATAAAGAGCATAATAATAAATATTCACGGACATTTCACACAACGCTATCTGATCCCAAAGTAAGCTAGGAATAACCTGCTTGTGTTATGGGTATCAGGCCGCGCGACTCTTGAGACAAACATTTATGGGTCACACAAATATTTGTCTCCGGTGGGAATCGAACCCACGACCTCCAGCACCGCAGGCGGTATCACTACCGACTGCGCCACAGAGGCAGACAAAAGGATAGGTAGTTCAATGAGGCTTCTTATCTTGAAAATTCACCGGAGAATGATACATTATAATAGGATCGGAGGCGAGTTAGTACAGTGCAATCGTATGATTTACTAGCAGACGCGGTTTTACCCGGGCAGTTCCAGTTTCCGTGCGAATACGGGAATTAAATATTGCCTATGTCACCAGGGGATAGTGTAGCTTCCCAACTGTGAAAGAAAATTTCAAATCGTTTCAGTAGTTTCGGAGCCTATTTAATACAAACGAACAATCAAATCTCTTCTCTTCTTTTTTTTTCTTTTTTTTTTTCTTTTCTGCAACGGTTTTCCCAAACGCCTACAGTATGGGGTTCTTCAAAAGGGGACTTGGAAGGTTTTTAAAGGGTCGGCAGCGCGATTGTGGCGCCTCTGGTGTTGCAAGCGTCCATAGGCTGCGGTGACCACCGGTACATCTGGTGGGGCCGTATGCTTGTCTGCCACTCTAGTGGTATAAAAAAAAATGTATTAGTATTGACAAAGTGACATCAAGTCGACAACAAAATGTAGATGAACGGTGAGGTACTTACTACCTGTCTTTCTTTGAGGAGGTTATACGTCATACGCGGTGGTAGCCAAAATCTACCGGGAACCCTGGGACATCTTTCCGAGGGCTTACCCTGGACTCCCGACAATAGACAGTTGTAAGGCATTGTGTGGTTTTAGTCGGTAGGAGTCCGGCATAGCATCCATGTAGGATTTCCACACGAAAAAAAAAAAGGTAATACGTCATTTCTATCTGTAGGTACTAATATTATAAAGAGGAAAGATTTGTTTTTTTGTTTGTTTGTTTGTAACGAATAGGCTCCGGAACTACTGAACCGATTTGAACAATTCTTTCACTGTTGGGAAGCTACACTCTTTGCGGTGAACATCGGCTATATTTTATTACCGTATTCCTACGGGAACGGGAACTACGCGGGTGAAACCGCGTGACGTCCGCTAATTATAAATAAATCTCACCCAAAGAGTACGCGAAACTCTATGGACATTTTAAATACACATATTAAAGTAGCTTTCTCTTCGCTGCTGCTAATCCTGTATCTGTCTAGATATCACATTGAAGGATTTATAGTAGCATTTACTATAACTTACTAGTAAAGTAAAAACTAGTAGGATTTGTCTCATTATAAAATAGTCAAATTAAGATACTATTCTATCGGATACAGGTGGTCTACAACTAATGAAACCAATATATTTTACTTCATTTACACACACATTTACATGACTATCGTCTATAATCTATGCATTTTTCAAACCAGTGTCATAAAACTGCAGCATAAGATTTGGGTTTCTCCTGGGCGAGGCCGCAGTAGCGGCCGTGGGTCTGTTGGGAGTCCTGGGACATCCTTCCGAGGGTTTACCCGGGGCTCCCAACCATAGACTGTTAGGCGTGACGTGAGGTTTTTTAGTCGGTAGGAGTCCGGCATAACATCCATGAGGATTTTCCCTCAAGTTAAACAAAAAAAAAAAAAAAAGGCATAAGATTTGGGTTGTACAACGCGTGTTGTAAAAAGTTATGCTATGTATTGAAAGAATTATATCTGTATTGACATCGTAAATATTTGAGAGATTAAGCTTCACTACACGATTTATATGAATATTTTCCAGTGTCTATTTGAATAATCTGCTTCGACATGTTAATAAAACATTCTGAGATCTTGAAACTAGAAATTAATATCCCACTGGTTTACATTTCTCCTATTTTTGGTGATATTGATTTGGTAGTTGTAACTGAAACTTATTGAATTTGCTTGATATCGAAAATATACGTTTCCTATCATTTTAGTGATGTTTTAATCAAGTGGTTCACAAAGTTGACACGTATGGTCGTCAGAATTTGTATTTATAGTCAGATTTGTAAAACGCGAATGGTACATAATCCTCGCGGTCTACTGTAATTGGTTATTAGCTGTGATTACTGTATGACTTCCCAAACCAGCGCCACAGCCTCCATCTCAATATGACGCAAAAAATACTCTTTAACCCTTAATTTACCCGTTAGGTCCCCGGGACTCCCTTAAAATCTCTAAGTGACCATAAAAGTTACATTTTTTTAAATCAAAACTTGCACGTGCGCGTACCTTCACGCGGTCACGGGGCAAGTGCGGGAACGAGCAGACGTCTACGTGTGCGACTCCTATCGGTAAGTAAACACACTCGAGGAGTCCGTTGGACTCCACCGGGGTATGTATGTTATTGTTTTGGATTCAGTGCTGTTATCTTCTTAAGGTTTTTTCTTTTATTTTAGGAACTATATTGGCGTCTCACAATGTTGTAAATGTTCTAAACGACAAAACTGAATCCGTAGTGAACTTCTGGCAGCAAGATATGGATAAGAGGAACTCTTAACAGGAAGTTGAAAGATTACCCTTGAAACAGCCACGCAGATTGATGGGCAATGATGTAGTGTCAGAATCTGAAGATGACTGCGTGCCTTCTGAGCATGACACTGATTTTGAATGTTCAGCCACTTCAGGCGATGATGAAATCATGAACGCTTACCTTTGCCATACTTGTACTAAGCCTATGTGTCTTGGCTGTACGAAGAAAATAATGTACCAATAATCGTGAGCAGAATGCCCTGCACGTTTTGTTTTCTACAAGTTTTTTTCGTTGTTTTTATTTTTTTATGAGGGTTTATATTCCAAAGAAGACATTTGTTACATATTTGTTTATAATATTTGTATTTTGATACAAAAAAAAATACTCAAAGTTATATCTCATATTTGTAAGAAGAAATATTTAGTTTTCATGAATCTAAGTTATTAAAGGCTGTTAATTAACAATTTTAAGTCATAACCTTTGTGATTTCATAGTGAAATAGTTGATTAACAAATATGATAATTTGATTCTTAGAAATGTGAGCATTTTTGTGAATAAATCATCCATTTTCTTGAAGGGAGTCCAAGGGACTCCATCGGGTAAATCGTGTAGGTAAAATGTCACCGGGTAAACCAAGGGTTAAGTTTATATAAACCATGTGTAAACCACACACATAAAATGACAATTTAATTTACAAAAGTACACCATGTTGAAGCATTTTAGCACATCTAGGGACGTTTTATGTGAAGTGTAACCAATAAAACTATGCAAGGGACATAAAGAGACCGTGTATACCAAAGGTTACGAAATCTTGGCTAAACTAGATATACTTGTACGCTTGTGCAAGTCGTACAGAGTAATAGGTTTTGACTATATTTTGCTAATTAGTTGCTATGAACATGTCTTTGTCGTCCCTATTTTGCATGCGAAGCAACTGCGCTTTAGTTTCTAAATGTTTTCATGCCTTTTGCATGCAATATTGTACTTTTAAAGTCATATTATGTATCGCTTTAGGAATATTTTGAAGGTTTGTAGTTTACTGAGGGCCATTTCGAATGTAGTTTAAAGTATAATTTAAGTTTTTCCCGTGAAGTGTAAATGAAATTCAGTTCCGAAAATTATGCAGGTATTGGAATTAATTTTTTACTTTAAATTTTCAAGTTTAGTATTGCAGATTTTTTTTTAAATCATAGGCAATTGGTTTTATTGCCATGTCGAAGGAATTGACAGCGATCCTCACTGAGAATCTTGCTCTCACTCAAAGCGCAACGAGGAATTGCCAAGAAAGCATTAGAGAGAATTGGCTACTCAAGTAGCAGTGGGCGGATCACATTCCTCGTAGAACTGTTGGCCAATGGAGTTTAAAGGTATCGGGAAACGCAACGTGGGTAGGCGAGACCTCCTCGCAAATGTTTCAGGAGTCTGCTGGCTGCAAGCGGTTCAAGACTCAACGTTGTGGCGTCAAGCTGCTTTTTTTTTGTTTAACGTGAGGGAAAATCCTCATGGATGTTATGCCGAATTCCTACCGACTAAAAACCTCACGTCACGCCCAACAGCCTGGGGTTGGGAGCCCCGGGGAAGCCCTCGGAAGGATGTCCCAGAACAGATGATGATAAGGAAAGTCATGAATTCATGATACATTGAGATTCCTTCATTAATCCAAATGCATTGGATCTTTAAAATTGCTTAAACGTAAAAATATCAATAGAAACTATAAATCTTGGCATATTCAAGAGTGCATGACATTTAAGTTGAAAAAAAAAGCGATAATACGGATTATATCGCGTTTTTTTTTTAAGAATTATAAATACGTTAAGGCTATGATCCCTTATCATGATTCCAAGTTAGAACCTCTCGAAACCGCCGTAGTTGAGTAACATTATATCATTAGCCGTAAATGCGTTTTTAATAAAAGATGGATGACCAACAAGAAATGCATTAGGTTAATCGTAGCTAGTATGGAACTATGGACAGAAGCCGCTTGTTACTGGATATCAACAAAAAATTGTAATCATTCAAGAGCGGTGAAATAGAAAAGTGTTGTTCCTTTTTTATTAGTTACTAGCTGTTGGCCGCGACTTCGTACGCTTGAACATTATGTTATAATGCCAATTTGATTGCTCCCTGCTTAGCCTCTAGGATATGTAACGTAATAATATATAGCCTATTTGAAGACTCTACCCCTAGTCAATATTTGTGCAAAATTTGAATCAAATCTGTTGAGTACTTTTCGAGATCCTTCCGGACAAAGAAAAGCAAACAGACCAAAAATTTTCTATGTTGAATACCCAGCGAGTATTTTTTTTAAATATTTCCAATGTACCTACAGTTTTGACTTTTGTATCATTTTATTATAATGTATAGATTGTCACTCTTCTACATAATGTAGTTTTTTTTAAGTTGGTAGTGCTTCGTATTCGTATCATACAACACTAGGAATAGATCTGCGATTATTCTAGTATTTAAAAAGCAGTTGGTGCTACTATTACAATCTCGTCTAGCAGGCACCATCACTGTCCAATATGTTACGGATAAACTGTCAAATTAGGAAAGTGGTCATCCGTCCAGAGTCCAGAGCCACTCAGGAACACTTATGTCGTCACGTCAAAGTAACGAAAATTACTTAAACAACCTTTTTACGTGTTTTTCTCAAATAACAGCACCTGCTTAAATATTACGTTAGAAAACCAGTTTTGATAAAAGCATGCGACCATTTCTTGGTTTATTTGACTTAGTTGAAAGGAGATAATAGCGTTCACTTCCTCAAATTCGTCTCGAGATGACTGGACAGGGACCGTGAGAAATAAAATGATAGTTTTCGTGTACCTGAGTAATTTCCAACAGTAAGTGTTAACTTACTGTAATTTCTATTTTGTGTTAAGTAGGTAACTTAAAATAAACGATGATGTTATGTTCGATCTGAACGCAAGTTCATACATTTTTGAACATTGTACATCGAGAATTTTAATATACAGGTAAATTTTTCAAAAGGGATCGGATGGCCAAATCCGAAACTATAAGGAATAGCGAAAAATGCTCAAAGGAGTCATGAGCCCGATTTTGATAAAACTTAAAACCTCATCATTAGATTTTAGAAAAACCAATAATCCTAGCTTGGAATCGAACCCATTGATTTAAAAAAACCATTTCCTATATTATTACACAATACGATAGTGTTGCTATTAAGGATATTATTCTGGGAAGTAATGGCATACGGCAAACTAAAGGTGTATAAGTGATAAGTACCCAATAAGATTAGCCTATTGGCGATTGCATTAAGTATTTCATGCTAATAGCAGCTCGAGTCTGGCGTGATATAAGAACATGAAAATTTCCACATGTTAAAGAACATCCTGTATGTATATGTAAGGATTGCTTAATATACACAGTTTCTTATAGAAGAATAAATTAATATTGTTGGACATTCTCACACAACATCATCTAGCCCAAACTAAGCTATAAACTGGTGCTATGGGATCTAGACGACTGATAGACATACTTATATATTTCACACAGATACGCATTAGAAACTGAAGCTTAATTGAAATTGTGATACTGCAGCTGTAATATCAGCTCAGTATCGTGTCATAAACCGTGTACTAACGAGTTTCCATTGAAATCATTCCTGGCAGGACCAGATCCTAGTTTCAGATATGCCATTCCTTGTAATGGATTTCACGTCCTACCTGCTTTATGAGTGTGTGGCTGATTGCATCCATTTGTTGTAGATTAATGGTTTCTTAGACGTGTAGTTAAATATAATCAAATACACGCCCGTGTTTTGCTAAACAATGAAAACTAATAAACCAAAAGTACCTACCTATTTAAGTATATTGAGAAATCTGTTTCTGTACAAAACCTAACGTGTGAGATTTCAATGTAAGGTTCCAATGAAATCTTACACGAAGGGTTTTGAGGGTTCTTGGCCCCTAGGATAATATTATTTTCCCTATATCATCATGTTAACTTTTATTGTAAGGTGAAACACCACCAACCACACAGTGTACTACCATCTATGGCCAGGAGTCCTGGGGAGACACCCTCGGAAGTATAACCCCAAGGCTTCCGACACCATCATGATAGCTTTAGCGGTAGACAATATCTGAAGCACAACTGGGCACCGATTCTCGACCGCACGGCGTGAATGCGTGGACGCAAATTCACGGGTGAAACGTCGTCCGTCTCATGTTTCGCCGTTCCTAAATATGAGACAGGCGACGCGTCACCCGCCGATATCCGTCCACGCATTAATGTCGTGTGAAGCGAGAATCGGTGCCCAGAATACCGATATTACACCACCGGATCCAAAATATATCTCATGAAAAGGTCAATCTCGATTAATATCATTATACCGAGCTTATTCTGTTACATTATCTAATGAATACGCGGATTCACGGTTATTTGAGAATTGCAACATTTCCTCTGAACATTTTTTGTAACTTACCTGCACGCCACACCATCAATCGTTTACGATCTATGTACCTACTTGCAACGGAAATCGTCGATAAAAGTACATGTACTGACAATAATTGAGAACATGCCATACCAATTTCGACTTAATTACCATTTCTGTAAGCTGTAGAATCTCTTCTGCTCCTATCGGCGTAGGGCTGTCCGAAGTATATTGGTATATTTCCTCGGAATTATTATAATAATGGAAGTACCTACCATTATTGATTCACGGTGTAAAATAAATTATTAGATTTTAAAATATATGATCATATTTTAGAATGATTTGATGTTTGATGAGTCTATGAAAAAACAGTTACTCATACAATCTTGGAATTCGAAACTAGCACACGTGTTTCCGTTCCCTTATGATACAGGGTGATGTTTAGAACATGGCAACTTACTATTTTAGCCTCATTTGTTAATCAGGATTATCATCATATGTTAACAATTTACCATTTGGCGGACGAATGCCATTTTTAACTAAAGTTAATCCAAAAAACATACTCATAATAAAAAAAATGAAACTTTGTGAGTGCAGATGTGTCAATGTGTCTGGATTTTTGTTAAAGGATCTGGCTGAAACTTGGTACAGTCTGGAATCACACGTAGGTTACTTTTTATCCCGGGAATAAATTCCCGTGGGAAGCGAAAACGGCAACAAAATTCCACGGCTGTAATGAAAACTTCCTTCGCTTCAGTCGTCAAAAGTACTGTCAGCAATCTCATTACCAATATTACCTGTCCTTATTTTATTTTAAAAAGTGTGTTTTTATAAAGTCTCTGTACAAATAATTCTGCGTTCTGTCAACCACAAAAGTACTGTCAGCAATCTCATTACCAATATTACCTGTCCTTATTTTATTTTAAAAAGTGTGTTTTTATAAAGTCTCTGTACAAATAATTCTGCGTTCTGTCAACCACAAAAGTACTGTCAGCAATCTCATTACCAATATTACCTGTCCTTATTTTATTTTAAAAAAGTCTGTTTTTATAAAGTCTCGGTACAAATAATTCTGCGTTCTGTCAACCACAGTTACGGTAGAATCGATCTGTGGCTGTGTAGATCAATTACCGACATTTTACAACACATAAAAATGCTTTTAAATCGAGCCTCTGTTGACAAGTGATCCCTTCGTTTGGCGGTAAATTATTGTGCTTGATTTTCAAAAAATGCCGTACGTTTCTTGGTACTTTTACGTTGATAAAATTGCGACAGCAGAATTACAAATAATCGAGGTGTTAGATTCATTTGATCACAAATTATACTTAGAAATTCAAATTTAATACATTTATACACATTTACATTATTTATTACTATCTAAACTAAATCTAAATAAGGCCCCCGTGGCATTGTGCCCAAAAGAGTAGCAGCATTCCCCCTTTGAATAGCAATACCTATACTTAGTATAGTTAGATCCATGATATCTCTATAACATTGTGATCTTCTAGTTTCCAAATTGCCGAGACCATGGTATCTCATCATCCTTGACCTCAAGTGATCGACCACGTGACCGCAACTTTTAAAAATCACCTCGTGGTCTTTTTTCAATGATTATGTGGTGAAAGGTAATTTGAACAACAAATTGAGAAGACACGAAATTGAAATAAGATCTGTGAAAAGTAGAAATCGAATCGTTGACAATAATACAATGTCTTATCATAAATGTATTCTATAATCCAGTATAGTGCATATATTATTTGCCATTAAATCATGTATGATATATGACTTGGAACAACGCTTGCAGCGAAATAAACTTGATACACGGTCCCGGAACATCGAATCACGTATAAGTGCGCACGCGCACCGCCATTGTCTCAAATTCGCCCAAACGAACCGGTTCCCGAGATAATAGCAATAAACCGATCGTCCACGCACGCAGTCTCGGAGAAATTCCTCCCAACCAAAGTAGTTTTATTCGTTTAGACTTTAGGGATTCTCGTTCGGCGGTATTTTTCGATAAAAACTCATAGCCGACCTTATATTTATCGGCGAACCAACAAATAAATCACGAAATGCCGAACGATCGCTACTGTGAGACTGGGACTACGAATATTATTTCTTATCTGAGTCAATGGGAGAGTTCTAACCTACTACCAGAACAGACCATTAACGGTGACAGAAAATTTGTAGATTCCGATTACAAAACCATACAAATATTATAAAGAGGAAATATTTTTTTGTTTGTTTGTTGATTTGTATCCAATAGGCTTCGAAACTACTGAACCGATTTGAAAAATTCTTTCACTGTTGGAAAGCTACACTATTCCAGGTCAACATAAGCTATATTTTATTCATGTATTCCCACGGGAACGGGAGCTACACGGGTGAAACCGCGTGACGTCTGCTAGTTGAATATATTAATAAATGTTACGAGCGAATTCCGAAGGTTTTTCAGTGTCGTGATGCAGTAGTAACTTCCAGGTACTTAGAACAATTAGGTGTGGCGTATGTAAAACAGTCTAACGGGTACAATTAGCTTGATGCCTTTGTGTAATAGCCACTGTCATTCAATTCTCATGGTCATTCAATAGTACTTCACTTACTCAAATTGAATTCTGACACAAAGGACTTAATAAAATGCTACGAATAAGGTCACGATCTATTATACTCTTGAAATGTATCGCGTGCTTATTGATAATATTTATATTTTATAACTATTCAAAACACCGGTAGATTGGTAGTCAAATATACGTCAAACACGAAACTTAAACTAAAACAGAGCGGCCATTCTGCTGTATATTTAGAGATAATTGATGAGGTGATGGAATTTACGAGACATGAAATTAACTTTCAACACAAAATGCAATTTCTCGATATAATATCCTAGTAAGGAACCTGTCTTTCCAAATATTGTTGAACCAAGTTTTTAAACAACTACAAGTTTCGATATTAAAATTAACATACATAATCAGTTCAGTTGGCCCGAATTTTTATTTAAGTCCACACCCCATGTAGTTATCAAAGCTGATTACAGATTTATCAGGCGCTCCGAACGGCATAAGATTTTCCAACGCAGCCTCAATGAATAATAATAAGCCCAAAGGTATTGAACCATGACTTTATGCTATAAATAATGTGATACAATCTGTGTTCGGCCTGCAACTTGTATATACTGAGTCATTATAGACACACTAGCCTTATGAAGCCAGTACAGGCCAATGTGTGCTTCTGTTGCAAGTTTGAGCAGGCATTTAGTATAAGCGCACCATAACTGACTCAGTTGAAATAAGACGACCGGATAATAGGTATTTAGTTACAAAGACTGACTTTACACACGTAGTAAAACTGGCAAAGCATTTGATTTTAACTCGTGATGAGAAGATTAGAATAATCTTGGTATTTTAAAGTCTGATTAATGTGTGAATTAACAAAATATTGAGTTAATAAATCAAGTAGAAACCTAATACAGTGACGACATAAAAATTGATAACATTGGATTCGAGATCAAGAAATTAAGTGACAAGAAAAATGTTTACAGAAGATCAGCTAGAATCCAATTATTGTCTAAATGACAACACTCGTTTAGATTTTAAATCACAGGAAAGTAAATATTCATAGGAATATATATATATATATATATATATATATAGGACAGTAAATATTCATGAGGTTAATATAGAATTTGTCAAAATAGTAGCAATTACAGTATTACAAGAAAAATAAGCCAAAGTTGACGTTGACGTACTTATTCATGTTAGGTTGAAAGGTTAAGAATATAAACACTATGATAGATAAACTTTAATGAATAAGGAAATGCAGATTGGCTATTTAGAAAAAAAAAGGGAATGCAGCTCTCCATAATTCCATAAATGATTCTTCAATATCAATATCTGAAATCATTTCAATAATACATACCAACAGATGCGGACCACTAACACCTTTCACAATGTCATTGGACGTTATATTTTGCACAACTTTTTTCTCGTCGAATGATTTAGTTAGGTTAGCATTTGGCAGATGTTTCAATACAAGATTGCACCATTTGCATTTATATCAATAATCTCTGGGCTTATTCGATTGTTATATTGAAATTTTGATTCTATATTAAAATGAAGCGCTCGTGGCCCCGCGAACTCAGTGTTCTGTAAACGATCACTGCAGTAAGCAACTTTCACTGTGGCCGGTCCATGGATGGGTGACCATCCATGTGATCACTTTGTGACATTTATTTGAGCGTTTCCGTGCTTCGGAAGGCACGTTAAGCCGTTGGTCCCGGTTGCCAGTAAAATGGCAGTCGTTAAGCTAAGTTGAAGGCTTTATTTCAACAGCAGGCAGTCACAACCTGCGCCTGTCCATTTAAACACGGCAATACGGCTCACCACCTATTACGTGGGACAAATTATACAAAGGTGAAATGTGGGCATATGATATGCCTCTGCCTACCCCTTCGGGGATAAAGGCGTGACCATATGTATGTATGTATGTATGTATTAAAAAGAAGAAAAAATTGTACTAATTCTTTAATACAGATGACCGTATTTTTAAGAATCTGTTTTCGACTCTTCAAAACCTGTGTTTGTTGTAATAAATGTTTTATAACCCACATAAAATTTTCAGAGATAATTTAGTATTTAAATGATCATCCTTGCAAAATCTTGAGGTGTTTTATAACCACGAAACTGATATATTATAACAGGGTGATTTAAAAGCCTAACGAACCCATTCTATTTCGCCTCTTACGACTTATTGTTAGTAACAAATAAATTTATTATAGCATTTAAGTTTCTCAATGCAGCAGCTACACACAATTCATATTGAATCAATGCTTGTTCTCATTTCAGTATACCGATCCCCTTGCTGTGTATATTGTAATTTAGTGGGGCATTTAGAATGGCCGATCCATTCCCTTGTCCTTTGGTCATAGATTACGGCATATGAATATAGGATGTCCTTTACTTCTTATTTACTATATTTTCTTGTAATTTCTTGAAATTCTGAGGTAGCATGCAGATTTCTATTGATCTTTAATACTACTGTAAGTTTTTATTGCCAGGTTCTTTTCTTTTTAGCTCTACTCTACCTTCGAAATTTATTTCTTTTGATTTTTGAATTACTGGTTTTTACTATGTTGACATCAACACAGGTCTTTACCATAATGAGTCCAATGATCTCTATAAAAGCTTCTAAAATATTTAAGAATGAATGTCGAGAAATCACTAATATCTCACAAAATTTACTTGAACCTTTCGAATAAAGCCTGAGCGTCCAGATCGTTAGCGACAATGCGATGTGATACAGATGTATCTGCGATTGCGCCCTGCGCACAAACGAGGCCCATAAAAGGCGTCAACCGTTCATTAGATCCGGATACGCTTGATGAGGAAACTTTATATTAAATTCATCTCATGTTATTTACTTTTTTGGATGATTTGTGAAATTCCATTTAGGTCTTACATTCCTGTAATATTATTGTGCGAAACGAACATAAATTCTTTTCATTTTTTTACTTAAAAACTTATAAAATATTTTATTTGACTAAGACTTATTTTTCAAATTTAAGCTTAATCAGTATCATAGCGACATAATTGCGATCAAATCTAAGATTATTATCATAGAAGCAACGTCAGAAAGCGGAACTGCCATTACATCGGTTTATAATATTTCCTTCTTGTATAAGCTTCAATTTATTATAACTTTATCTTGATATGGCATTGCTTAGAAGGTTCAAAATCTCAGTTTGGGAGTGTATGAAATTTTTATAATTGAATTTGATCTTAAGATAAACGTTATTAAGATATCAGCTTTTTATATGGTTCTTAGTCATCGGCTTTAACTGTACCTACCTTAGCCATGTGTTTATAAAACTTATAAGAAAAAAAGGTGTAGTAAAGATTATTATCTATGACAAGATGGTAATTATAAAGAGCTATTTCATTTTAATAAACTACCTTTTTAAATGGAATATTGGTTCGTGATTCATAATGCTGGTTTAAGACTTTGCATATTTCTTCCCTCCCATTTCAATTACATCCGTGTTCTTTTCTGTTTTCTGCGTAGAGCGTAGCGGTAAATAAGTCTGACCATCATTATCAGAACTCACTCTAAACATTGCAGCTAAGGTCCACGTTAGGTAAAGTTTCTGTAGATCGCTAGGATCATCATCCAATAAACATGTAAATTAGAATGACATAAAAATAATCATTTCGGTAGTGACCCTGGAAATTGGGAATAAAAGAGAAACTTCTAATGTGACAGGTGCTTACCTTCCCAAGTCGTTAAATTTTACTGGGACATTCGGATCTTGATGAGGCAATATCTACTATTTGAGCGGAGTAGATTCTTAGACAAATATTTCTGACTTTATGACTGCAGGAGCTATTTTGCCACTTGTCTATGGCTTCATTAAGCAAAAAACTTGCATTCTGTCATAATGATCCCCTTCATGTTGAAGCTGTTGGTGTGTCGGTTTACAGAGCTCCATATACGCGTGATACTACATAAAATTTTAATCTCAAGTGAGATTTCTGTCCAAAACAACACACCGCGATTTAATTTCTTCTTAGAACTGAAAAAGAGCTATTTTATGTAATAAAAACAGTTATAAACATTGTCCATGAACCTTTGTTACACTATCGCACCGGATCTTGATGGCAATATGAGTAATAAAGCTCTTGAACTTCTCTATAAAGAACCGCCAAAAATCCCTGTAGACAGTGGTACTGTCAAGCAAAACTCGACCGTAAGGCTTCCTTGCGAAGGTCCTATAACTGTATAATGTATTTTGGTTGTTCACATTTATGAAAATCCACCTGCACTCTCAGCTATCGTGATGCGAGAAGCACGTCTCGTTTCCCGCCATGTTTTATCTTACAGTCATATGTCTTAATGGTCTTAGACCACATGAGAGCATGCAGGAATTACAGAAAATTTCTTTGATATGTTTATTTAGTTGGATATTGCTATTTGGGTTAAAACTGTGGCACGTTTATTATTTGAATGTGGCATACGGCCATCGCTTGCGGCCAACTTCTCACAGTAATGTATCAAACGGTACGTTTAATGCGATCCACTTTAAACTAAAGTTGCCTATTGAATCAACTGTATACTAAATACCATTCTCCATGTCCTGTCTCAATATCTCAATAACCCTGAGGTTAAGATCATTATAATTGTTTTATCTTCGCTTTATCCTAAGATAGCTAGAGATTGCCAAGTTCACCTTGTACTCAGTGCTGAAGTTTTAAATAAAAAAAAGATTATTTAAAGACGTAATCAACTTCTTAGCTCGTTAGGAATGGCTGCTGTATAAACATAATGGTGAGGACAATACATCTCTAAGTCGATAAACTAGTTGAATATTACAAGGAACTTACTCTTACGTAGATACTTTGGTAACTTAAGAAGATTAATATGACAAAAATTACGTTTGTTCCATCCCATGCTAAATACCAGATTACAGATCATATCATCAGTCTGCATACTTGAGGGTCTCATGCTACTAATGATCTATTTATGCCTGATAACAAACCTTGGTTCCAATCATTGATCAAACCTTATTTGATATCGGCGCTATCTCTCTATCTATCTACTTAATGAAGCCTTCTAATGATCTTGAACAATGCAATTGTTCCGACATGATTTATATTAGTACATCTAATCATGCATTCAGTGATCACAATGTTATTGGTAATCAGGGTTATGGGTATTAACTAGTCATTTAATGAATATTCGTATTTGCTTTCGTATTCGCGAACATTAAATGCTTTGCAGTGGTCCGTGATACTAGAAAATACAAATTTTTAGTCTGCCTGTTAGTTCCGGGTAATCTCTTAAATATCGTGACGGAATTCGAAAAGACTTTAAATTAATAGATGGCTGATTGAAGAACAAAACAGATGGGTAGTGGGATGCTCTAAAAATAGAAAACCAACTAAATTGTCAGTAACTTCAAGCGTACGACACGAAGTCAGTTCATAAAATTCAAAACCATATTGGTATTTCAAATGAACCCCAACTAAAAACCTAATTAAATTTATTAATCAAACCATATTCAAGATTTGCAAAAAACGAACAGAAAGATTGACAGACGTTACATAGGATATGACGTATCACTTATCTCAGAGGCTAGAAATAATAGGTGCTGCATATCACGAGCGATCAATCTAAACTATACCTATTACAACATTTCAGACTATCAATTATTATTAAATAGGTTTAATGAAATAATAGTTACGATCGAGGTTCACGACCGTTTGCACACGCTCTGGTATCTGTAGCTAGGTTAGGGATGTTAAATATTTCGCAATACATGATGTTCTAGCGATTAATTTTGAATTAAAATCAGCCATTAGTTCATCAAGCAATGAAAGCTCGCTATTATTTTGTCATCAATTCGAGTTCTTATAAGCACTAGGCAGTGCTTCGGGCCAAACAACAAAATTAAATAAAAATAAAATAAATAAATAAATATTCACGGACATTTCACACAACGCTATCTGATCCCAAAGTAAGCTAGGAATAACCTGCTTGTGTTATGGGTATCAGACCACGGATATTAATACTTATATGCTTTTAAATACATACATATTATACATAGAAACACCCAGTCTCTTGAGACAAACATTTATGGGTCACACAAATATTTGTCTCCGGTGGGAATCGAACCCACGACCTCCAGCGCCGCAGGCGGTATCACTACCGACTGCGCCACAGAGGCAGACCATCAGAGTCTCTCGCATTTCACTGCTGGATGTAGACTTCTCCTAATTTACTCCATAACAGTCTCTTTCTGCTACATTGTCTAGGTCGCAGGAACATGACGACGAACGATCTATCATCTTCTAATCTTCCACAGTTAGCTAAGTATATTAGTTAATGCTATTTGTTGTTATACCAGGAGGCTTAGTCTATTCAGAAAAATAATCGTAAACATCATGTTGTCTGAAAAGGTGCTCGATAGCCGGCGGCACTACGAGCTCATCAGTTTATGACCGTTCAAAAAATATACCTTTCAAATCTAACTAATAAGCATCCATCGAATCTCTTTCACAACGAATATTTAATATTAATTATACTCCAAACAAAACAATAGCCTTTAATAAACCTTATAAAGCTAACATCCATGTTGCAATACCGTTGCCACAAGCCGCAGTCCGAATATCATTAATTTTAACCATGAATGGCAATAGCTGAAAGATCATTTATCAAAATTATGTTCTGGCTGACAGTATTGATAGCAATATGAAGACGCTGAGGTGAACGTACGAGGTTAAGCGGCTAGTCTGAATGCCTATGTATGGTCGGCAGACGGTCTTGTTGACGTGGTAGACAGGTTCAGGGATATTATCATTGTCCATCAATCAAATCGAAGTATTACAATCCACTGCTGGATGTTGGCAAGTCCCCATTTCATTTTGGAATGGTGATTAGCTGACCAGACGAGTTCATACAGGGTTTTGTTTCGAGATTACTTTTTTCGCCATGACCACGTCTATTAGACAACAGATGCAACGCTTACAGATGAGGCTTGCTTGCGCTCTGAAGATTTCGGTAGAGTCGATTATTAACAATCAGGCGCGTTTTACGCAAAAACGAAAATGGCAGGAATATCAACAGCGCTTTTCCCAGCAGAGAGAGCAACCCTGAGTTTTTTGGATCGAATGAAGAGGATGTTTAAAATGTCCTATTCACTTTTTTCCGAGTATCCTATTCACTCGTAACTTACAAAGATACGACTTTTAAAAAAGAGTTATCTTTAAATGAAAATGTTATTGCATATCATACTGCAGACACACAGCGTTGACAGAACGATATCCCATCCTTAGAAACTATTATAGTGTTGTTACTTAACAATGCTAGAACAATGGTGGCTCAAGTTGTGTGCGCGCACGCATGCTTTCGATTCTCAGGGTTTATGTAATATGGTGCAATTGTATTGTGTGTAATGTCAAAGGTTTTCTTTAATTTCCGAGTGTGGGTCGTGTTAAACCTATCATTTGACATGCGAAAATCAGAGTGATAAGGGAATTTTGTTGTATGCAAAAGAAGTATTTTCATGTAAATATTTGAACTTGATTAGCAGTCGAATGCTAAACATTACCAAAACTGCATTTCTTACTACGGACTGTAGAGATTTTGACGTTATTTAAAGGTTCAGATTGCGGAAACTGACCGTATCATACTTCTTGAGGGCCTTAACAAGTATTTGTAATAACACGACTAAAACTAAATATCTAAGTACCAATCTTATACCACACATTAACCACAGCAACCTCAACCTCAACCCTGCAATCGCAGTGTGTCAGCACCTTTACGCAATATGAACTAACTCAGATATTCCCAGTGATGGTCGTTTGTCAGTCATTGTATCATGAACAGTTTGAGTAAATACAGCACTGGGTCAGAGGTTACTCACACGGACCTGAGAGTGAGGTCTATATTGATTTTGTGTTATACTTGGACGTCGTCTTAAAAGTATTAAGGAGTGGTCGTTGCACTGTGGGCGTCATTTTCGAGCATTGAACGCTTTTAAACTAGGTTTTGCCATTTTATGTGTAAGTAGGTACCTACATTTTAAATTTTGGTTTTGACATTGAAATGTAGTTCATTGCATTGTTGACTTTACAGACCATTTACCCCCGCGATGGTAAAAAAGAATGCTCCATAGCCTGTAGGGTTATTTTTTGAAATAAAAGTTTGATTAATGATGTGGTGTTCCTATAAAGCCTAAAAAACATTTTGACTCAAGGTCCACCCAGTTGTTCACAATCCCAGTGTTCTATCAAACTCAAGACGTGACCAGTCGACATTCTTTAACACGAGAAAAAATAAACTAATTTTAGATTTGGATGACGATCTGACCATAGCTAAAGTTCTAAAACCAGTGTTTACTCAACATTGACCGTTTATTTACGCACGATCATCACAATCCGTGATACTAATCATTTCAAATTTCACGATATTTGACGCATCATTTTAACCAGCTATGAGACGTCTCGACGCCCTGTAGAGCTTTTGAATGTCATCGAGACTGTGTTGGTAACAATCAAAATGTCTTTTATGATACGCAAACACTTCAGATTTCAAGCTATTTACTTTGCGTCTTTGACTAGTGTAGCGATATTAAATTTGCATATTAGACCGTTAGTAAGTGTGCATATAAGTATCAAAAGCTTTGTAGGCACAATCGACAAAACATTTCGTGTGTGAACACTTAATATCCAAAACTTTGTAAATTACGTCATCTCCACCGCTCCATTTAACGGCATTCCATGTCGTATAACTAATTAACTATATTTAACAGCTGCCGCTTTTCAACTGATGCTTCTATTTAACGAATATTAAACTTAAGTACCACTAAATGTCACTTCATGTATTTGTTAGTGGCAACACTCACAATATTTCCACTGACTCGAGATTCGTGTAAATTGCTTTCATTTATCGTTGCTATGTTAATTCTTCTTCCAATTTCTTAAACGTCTTGATTGAATTTCTCCTAGACTTGTTTTGAATTTTTTATAGACTTGTAATGTTTCTCTTAAAATGCATGTACGTTGATTGCGCAATGAACAAGAAGACTAGACTTCTCTTTGTATAAATCTCACAAAGTAGAATAACAAAAATAAATAGTTCAGTTGGCTGGTTAACTTTTTGCTATAGTATCTTTCGCCATTGTTTGGTTGCGGTTTTGTCTTGATGCCGGGCCCTTAATTGGAAATTATTACTGTTGAAAACGATTGGTATTTGTAAATCATGGTACCGTAGACCACCAATCAGCTTGATCGATTGGACAAGGTTATCTATATGTGCACGCAGAATTTAAACTGTTCGCTAATGGACTGTTACGAATGGTTACTTCAAATGTTTTGACAACAATGTAATTGTTCCGTTACTTACAAGAATGAATTCATCAAATTGTTGCTTGTTACAGAAAAAAAAGACTTTCTTTTCTTCTCTAACTTCTTCATAAAAATATTGTTACATTTTTGTAAGGTTGCATTATGTGTCTGTCGTTTTTTCTATATTCTAAGGTCTCACTTATGCAACGTTCAAAAATGTAACAGATTCCGTTAACCACGTAATAGCCTTTGACCAATTTAGTTTATGAGAGATACGTTGGCGAAATGATACATAGTATGTAGGTACAAATAGTTGCTAAAATAAATCTAATTGCAACAGTTCCCTTGCGATTTTACTGCGTGTTCATTTTCACCTGCTATTAGTGTGGCTTTTGATATTTATAACTATTACTTACCATGTATATATACCTTCAGCTTTATTTGTGCTTGAGTTTTGTGGCAAATCTGACTGTCACTGTAGTAAATCTTTATATACACAAACATTTCTGTATGTTTCTACAAGAAATTTACTTCATAATGGCGAGGCATGCCTCAAGGCGTCCTCTGCGCCCTAAATTTTAAGCTTTATAACGGCTTTTATCTTGACACGCCCTGACTTGATCGATGTACAAGTTTAGTAATTATGTGAATGGTTGTTAGGTTAGTAGATTACTTGATTGCGTATATTCCTGTGAAAATACAAATAGTTTTATTCATGTTAAACGGGTACCAAACAATTTTGACTAATTCTAGCAAAAAAGGAAGTAAGCAATGCAACTATTATTAGTAGTACCTAATGTAAAATTATTACTTGAAATTGGCCTGCTATTTATTACCTGTAATTTTATCAGAATATTATCTATCATTGGTTAATATGTATGAAGTATGACGGATCTTTACGTAAGAAAGAAGTTTTTAGTTCATCATAATCATCATTATATAAATAAATCACTAATTCAATACCCATTCACGGCAATTTAATGCCAAATTAATTCCAGTCTAATACGTTACGTAAGCAACGACAATTTTATCATTTTGTAACTAATGTATTACTTTCTAAATCAGGTTTGATTACATTAAAAGCGTATTTAGGCGGTTTCCTGCCTCAACACATATAATATACATAGCTATCTTCTCTTATAACTTTAAAATCTTTGCAACGGATGTCAACGGTTTTACGACGTCGTTCACCAAACGAATTTGAAACTTAAACTTTATAGAGACATTCTAATTTCCTATATCGGACAACCCTGACCGATCAGATTAAAACTATCCATATAATTCCAAACTTTATGTCAGTAAATTTAAAGTCGAAATTTATAAGGGCTATCTTAGTCTTGATTGAGCTTAAAATGCAATGTTCCTAAGTAAACATTTCAATGATTTTTGAGATCATTTCTTTGGGTTGTTTATTTTTTTTATCTTCGTGTGTCTGAGTTGATGGCGAGGTATCAATCTGACACGAAGTGCTGTACCGATACGATTGTGGTCGTCGGCGTATCATAATATTGTTGCTTGTTGTATAAACATGGCGTGTTTGCTTGAATCGTGTTTGACTTGGTCCTTAATGAGTATTTGTGTTTCGTTTTGAATCATTATGTCTGCATTGTACAGATTTATATTCTTAGTCTTTTTAAAAAATGCAATCTCTTCCAGTGCCCATAATAATGTAATTTTATTAAAATCAGAAATATTGATATCAAACTAGATAAGTACTTCATGATGGAGTTGTTATGAACTTAAATTATATCACAGGATTGATGTTACCAATATTACCTAATGAAAAAAAAAGGTGTTTAAAAAATTGAACTGTATTCTCGCCTCAGAATATTTTGTTATTATCTTTTAACACATCTACATCAGAAGAAGAGAAACATCAAAATACATTTCAATTAAAACGTTATTGAAAAGCGTTTTATGAATGTAGGGGTCATTTTAAATCTACAACATTTACATAAGCCAATATTTACGATTGTACATATATACGCAAATAAGGCTTTATGCAAAATTTCTCAGGTCTCAAATAAAAACCGAACACATATTAATATTAGCTCGTAAAAGTGAAAATTTATTGACGGCTACTTCATTTTTAATCGCCTTTGGTATACCAGACGCATTAAAAATATATTCAAGAGATAATAAGGCCACGTGAGTGATATTAGATGGGGACCTTCTAATTTAAAATATGTCCATTTAGTAATTATGTATTCCAGATATGGTCCGAAGAAACAAGCGATGTGCTTGAATGTTAATAAAATTGAAATGAGTTTCGGTAAAACAACATTAAGTTATGTGGTCCAAGTTATGAGAAATAGACCTAGATTATTATGACGAGCAGTATATCTATTTTGGTCAAAATACACTTTACAGTTTGATCATAGTACAAATGAGATTGCTAAAATTTGTTACATTCTACATTTCCATTGGAAAATAGAAGAGTCTAACAATCCTCATAATGTCAGTTACGTTAATTTTGAAAATGTTGTGTGAAAACATGATTGTAAAAACTTCCTGTGTGAACTCAAAAGAAGACAACTCGTAAAAAAAAACAAAGTCGTAATCATGCTCGCTCGCACTCATAATTTGGACTCAAAATGTTATAAAAATGCTTATTATGGTGCCGACGACCGATTACCGTGATCATTTGAATAAGCCCACAATTGTTGGGAATTAAAAAGAAAACGACATAAGTAGTTATAAGCAAAAGTTTTAGGAATGAGTTCTTGACCAATCAGCGCTCTGTATTCTTTACTAATAAAATACGTTGTTTATTTCTCTTTTGAGCTTATCCTTGACTAATATATTTCCAATATAATCAATGTATTTATTTGTTTCAAGGATTATCCTGCCTTAATCTGTTTTTACAGATGATAATCTTTTAATGGATTCGATTTGTGCTACTGTTTGTGTACGTCTGCTCGACTTTTTTTTTCATCTCTAATCGTGTTTGGCAGGTGTTCAATTTTGGGTTGATATATTTCTTCACGTACATGTATCTACATGTCTTTTTTGATTAACTTCAATCTATTTAATGTTTTTATTCTTATCACTAACTCACTTCCTTCTAAAATCGAAAATTCCTATCCAGAAATCGGAAAGATATTCATTTTACTTTATTGAAGTAGCTTAAAATTCTTTCTTAAAATATGGATAGGCCATAGTTTTATCTTCATTTTGAATGGCTTTAAACCAGTAGCTGTGTGATGAAGTATATCAAATCTATTTTAAGATAATAAGGGTGATGATATCGGCTACTTTCATTTTAAGATTTGGTAATGCAGGTGTCGGATCTTGATAAACCCGTATGAAGTGCCGTCTATATTTTATAAATAGTGTGATTTGACTTAATAGATATTAGGTACTGTAGTTATTGCGTCTGTCATTAATATTTCTACTCTGATACTACTATTTGGAATGACTTCAATATTATTATCACTGCTTCCTGTTGTTTCTGTAATGACATCATTTTAATCAACATTACTTTAAAGTAATGATCACATTATATAACAGTGTCTGGTATAATCACTCAAGTCAACCTATCGCCGCTGGCTGATGTAGGCATCTCCTGATAATTTTGAGATAGTTTGGTCCTACTCTCTCGTTAGACGTTCAGAGTTGGTACAGGGCTTTGATTCTTTTTCTCTTCGCCATGACATGAGTTAATCAGCATCTTGCAAGTGAGCTTGACTTGGTCCTATTACCAGCTTACCGTTTCTACCTACGCGAGATGGAGAGATTTCTGCTACGTATAGCGTATACCTACAGAGTGGTTCGTTACTGACGGCACTGTATTGATGTTGAATATATATATATATACTGTGCTGACGGTTACTGTATGCTGTAGTTGAAGTCTGTACCTAACACGTAAGTTTGACGGTTGTATCAATCATATCCGGGTATCGAATAAGTAACTAAAATGACGCGATTCCTGTTTATAAATTCATCAATAATAAACCATCAGAACTTGTACTCATAACAATCAATTGTTGTATTTCAAATGAAGGAATATGAGAATTCTGATGCTAAAACTCCTCAAAAGAAGTTACAAATTTATTGCCATATAAAAATAGATTTATTGTATATTTTAAGATTCAACGTCGAACGTTTTCACATAATTGTGCTATATTGGCGGTACCATAAAGAATTATATTTTAGGGTTGCGTAGTATTTGAGTAGGTAATCCTTTTATCGTCATATTACTCTTGTCTTTCTGTTTTCAGACTAGCTCAACCTTTAGCATTAGAGAGATGTATTTTGGGATGGATATACTATACATAGTAATAATAATCTGTTGTATGATACCCAACTTTCACGTATAGTGTCAACATATTATCTAAAGCCACACAGCAGCATAGTTCTCCAAACTAAGGATACTTAATTTATATACAATACAAAGTAGATAATACTAGGTAAAAGGCTTTTAGATGTAAAAATTTACGCAAATTATCAGCTACAGGACCTTAAATTGAGCATGACTCCACTCGCGCTTTACCGCCTTTTATTTTTCTACCACCTTTTATTAATGTCGGACTATTAACAGATTTTACAACTTCCAACCCGTTTGAAGCTCAGATTAGTGCTCACAAGATGGATGCAACCATGAACTTTATGAATGTGTGACTCTTCCATAGGATTATCCCATAAATTTTAATTTGTGGATAATTTCGAACTCATTATGCGTGCGTTATGAAATATGGTATCTTGTTCTTTATGAAATAGAACTGTACATATGAATGATTTTGAAATTAAATATTAAAAATGTCTGTGATGCTTTTGTGAGTAAATTAAACATGACATAGCAATGCCGACACCTGCATTCTTAGTCTCTATAAACCTTTTTTTTAACGTCACAGATTTTTAACCTGCCTTTTAGTAACCATGCTGGATTATAATTTAGTTCGGTTTTAATACCATCTAATTATCAATATGAAGCCTGATCCTCTTTAATTATGACAAGTTGAAGGCTTGGCATGCCCTCTTCTGTCTATTCAAGTCCATTGCCTTGATAAAGTATACTTAACTATAATATCTGCTCATCACTGCTATTTTAAGATACTTATTTGTGTTATTGTTGCTAATCTTCTTATTTATTTTTCTTTTTGAAAAAAAAAAGGCATTCACTACATTTTTTTCATCAAGTAAGTACTATAATTCTATCAAACTCGTGGGTTCAGCTGCTTTGACTGTTGCTCTGGGCTTAGTCCCTGGGATATCCTTACGAGGGCTTACCCGGGGCCCCAACCGTAGGCTGTTGGGCAGGATACGTGAGGTTGTTTAGTCGGTAGGAGTCCGGCATAACATCCATGAGAATTTTCCCTCACGTTAAAAAAAAGTCTGTGCTTAGGCACTTGCATTGTGTATTAAGCATGCATATTTCTATGGATTTGTCAATATTCGTATTGATGTATCCGTCAATAGCACACACAACGAAGCAAACAAATAATAATAGATCAGTAATGATGCAACTAGGTATGCAAATCAAGGGTCATTGTCCGCCATGTTTGAACAGCATCACTCAGTTGCGCTCGCGCGTCATTGGTCCGCGCACTCCGCGCTCAATCGATTCGTACTGCGCCGGCGCAGATAAGGTCAATGTCGATACGCCTTTGATCTGCTACCGATTTTTGTCAAATCTTTTTTTATTATTCACCGTTTTTAGATTGATGTTTCTTTTTTCCTATGCTCTAGATTCTGATTAAAAAGTTACTTTTGTAAAGTTATTATTAGCACCAATAACACGGTTATATTCAAATTTGTAGTCGTTATTACAATTACCTATAATTAAAGCAATTAAGAGCAAAACGTCTATCAAGTTTTTAATGTATGCTGTCTAAATGGTGATGGCTCGTCACATTATATCATTATCTATGATAGCATCGACGCGTGAGCGGGCCATGCGCAAGCGCCGCTTTGCCGTTCGTACACCAGCGAACGTATAAAACACGTGCTACAGAACTTTCACATTTGTAAGCTTTTATTTAAGTATAAATATTGTGCCATTCGACTAGCAACTAATCAGTGTTTTCTCTGTTTTCCAGGTAAGTCTCATGTTTGATGCAGTAAGGTTTGTAGTAGTGTTGACAACTAAATCGATATTCATCAAAGCTTTGAGGACCTTCATTGAAGTCTTATACATAGTCTTGATACTAAAACAATGTTTTGAATTTATAAAAATCAAGAGTCTGTATGATGCGTACCACAATACCGTTTCTTCTTAATCTTCAGAAGTCACACATCTCTTCTTTCAGAGATGATGTCCTGAATCAGGTCTTGATAATAGACAGATGATGATTTGACCTCCCATTATAAATCTTGCTCTAACTAAACCGACAAATATTTGAAACAAAAAATGGCGTAGGGCAAGAAAGTTTTGCAGAAAAAAAAACATCATCCGCACACAAAATCTGAGAAACTCATCGCAGACTCGCGAACTGTTCTATAGATTCTGTTCTATGATTTACCTAGAGACAATAAAAACTTAAAGAATTGCCGTCAGTTCTTCGAATTGTCATTTGCATAATATTCATTATGTTATTTTTACCAAAACTGATTTACAGAACTTTTAGCTGAATACCGGCGATGATTTATATTGCGGTGATGGATGAAATCAATCAAGTTTTAGATTGTTGGTGTCTTCATCACGTCATCGTTCAATTTAGTTTAGAAATGAGAGACCGGTTATGTTTACTTGATTGAAAGAAGCATTTCACTACATGCTTTTTCATACCATTATGCTCTGCGTAGTGTTTTAGTGGTAAAATTTGTCGAGCGTAAATTCAGCAATAAGTTCTATTAAAAATTGACCGATTTTGACTTCATGAAACACACTTTTATCAAATAAGTAAATGTGTTGCAGGAAACACAGATTAAAAAAGAATTTGTTCTTTTCTGTCTGCACATCAATAAGGACACTTATGTGTAGCCTTGTGCTGCCAATAGGCAGGATAGGAAGAGGCACATTGCCTCAGACTATCAGACTTCTGGAACCTCGCATCACTGCCATTATAACTGCAACCAGACAATTAAAAGAAAATCTCTATCTTCGATACATTACCGAAGAGGTAAACTCTGCTATTTTAGAGAACAATAAATGTAGATTTTATTCGTAATAAAGGTTCTACTAGATACAAGCTCTTGTTAAACCTTCATGCTGTTATTACTGTCAATGTTACTATAAATATCTGTTTGCGTACCAGTTATTACCATTGTGACAACTGGATCAGCGCATTCAGGTCAAAGCCAAGTCATTTACGACAGCTAGGTGGTATGTTAATACAGCATTTACATACACTACTCCACACATTATAAATCACAACCTCATTCTCAACGATTCCTGGGCCATAAAGACCTTGCCACGATATCTTTAGCGGCACACAGCATCAATAAATTTCTTATTACTCTCCTGCACATTGACGTGGGCTTGAAACCGCTATGCCTTGTCGCATATCTGAATGAATAATAAATAGACATAAGTATATCGCCTCTTGCTATTACAGCTTTTATGTGTGCTCGGGAATCTGTTGACAGTGGTATCTGTCGTTGTTTTATCCATTTCATCAATAATGTCTTCAGGAACATCATCTAACTTATCAAAATTGAAATCGCTAACGTTATTTGTATCATTTTCATAAGATTCTAGCAACAAGGTTAATGATTTATTAAAAGCCTCTTCCTACAGCTTCTATCTGTTATTTCGCTGTAATGCATATAAAGTTGTTGAGGAAAATAACTCAGCATAAATATCTACATAAGTGCAACATTTTTGTTAGAATATTTTAAGATTAAAGCTTACATTAAGCTGTATGAGATTCTCTTATAAAATAACTGTTTATGTTCAAGAATAAATTGGATAACATCAAATTATTGATTTTCAAAATTATCTTTATGGCTTTGGTGACCATAACTCTGTCATATATTTTTGAATGTTAAAAAACTTTAACATAGACCACACTCAAACATGTTTCCGGTCTCGTCGGAACCGTGAAAATTCCTTTGTTATGAGACACAGTCATTCTACTATTTGCACTTTTGTTATTTTTTGGAATATTTTTTGGCATTATAATGAGCGACAGTCGTTCCATCTCTCGAACCACATACCTCTAAAATATGAATTTGTAAGGAGCGGATTTCAGTTGCCATCTTATACAGTCTATTAGCACCCACAAAAACAATTCTTTTTTGCATCTTATACAGTCTATTAGCACCCACAAACAATTCTTTTTTGAGTTCATGTGAAATGTTTTCTTTTTATATTTTTCTCTAATTTCTTCTCTATAGAATTTAAATATCTTGCTCTATTAGAAAACATTAAGATTTTAAAAACATATGGGTACACAAAATCTCGTCCGACCGAAGTCCGATCGAATGGATGGAATTGAATTGAATCTGGGGTCTGAGACTTCAGCACTGGCCGTAGCATATACGCTACTAAAGCATCCAGAAACCGGTATTTTCTTAAAATTGATATAACTTCCTCTACAAAATTCTAACTACCATACCATTCCTACAAACTCAACCATAATTTCTATTACATCGTAAATCTAAAATCAATCCCATTCGATTGCAATAAACCATTATATGCATTATTATTACCAACAATGTTTTGTACGCAAAAAGAAAAGTGAATTGGTTGGTGGTTAGCCGGTCGGGGAGCCCGGGGCGGTGGCGCGAGGCCAATCGAGAGAACTCAAGCCTCCGGGGCTCCCATGCGATCAAACCTCTTTCCCACCACACCGTAAATACCTGGATACTAGGTACCGTTGAAATAGCATCAACTATTTGCTAAATTAGATATCTTTTGTCTAGTTTCAATTGGAAAATCAACTTCAAAATTATCAGTAGAGGTTTTCCGCTCTATTTGTGCCGCATTTTAGTTTTAGTTAGAACAAAGTAAACTTGCTTAAGTTGATTCAACTTTTCATGGTTTCTGAACATTGCTTTTTTTTGTATTCACAAAATTAGCAGACATTTTTTTTGCCTTATTGAGAGTCTGACATCTAAGTTTTCTTTGGTTTAAATAGACGATCCACTTAGCAATGAATATTACCGCTATAAAATGAAATAGTTAGAACTAGGGCTTATAATCTAGTAGAGTATATTGCCTGAGATTGTCTATAATCTGTTTAAAGTAATGTTACCAGTTTCAAGTAGCGCGTAGCAATAAGAAACAACTGCAGCTTTCGCTCCACGCCGGTTTACCTACAAATGTCTTTATTACGCTACATTATACAATCAGTTTGATGCTGCTTTCTCACAAAATTGCAAACAACATTATCATTCTCACATACATAATAAGATTGCTCAATTACTAAGGGAAATAGTTCAGATAAATTCAAGAGACGTTCGTTTGAATCGTCTCAGCATGCCTCTGACCCAACTGGGTGACACTTATTGCACAATTATTATTTATTTTCGAGTTTTAGGACGTGGTGTAAGTGACTAAGTATCTTACGAAATTTTACTTAGATCTACATTTGGTTGAATGCAATGGTCGACATAATACCGACGCTATAAATATTTTATTTTCCTGTTGCATATTGACACATTGATTTGTGTGATACTGTCAAACATTTACAACGTAGATACAAGAGTAGGCTATCGCTATCGTCCAAAACTTGTGTCTGAGAGAACGGTTCTACCATTTACATATAATGGTTGTTCAGCGCGACCACGATTCAGATTTGGAGCATAGATCTCTGAGTCGTGCGCTTCTCCATGCTTCATACCTGATTACGACGATTCAATCCCAGACTCGGTCCCGTTCACAACGTCAAACAAATATTTACCAATAAAACTACAATCAGTAGCTCGAGCAAGCTCCACAAATGACACCGAGATGCTAAGAAAAACTTATTAAAGTTTATTGACTTTAAACCTCATTACAAACAAAGTTCGCATGACTCACAACTGCGAAAATTATTTATGTATTATGATCGTCGTTAATACCACCACATACGGATCATATTCGTGTGACAGACTGGTTATGACAGCACGAGTAACAACTAGTACATGTAATGTATTCTTAAGGCTGCATGCAACTACTGGCTGGTGGGGTATTCGAGTTGTTGCGCCCGCGCCGTTTAGCACGGTGACCCGACCCCGAGCGTGCTTGCCAGAACAATCTCATTGATTCGATATGAGATTAAGCAGCGTCCGTGAATGTTTCCATTTTGAATACGCGGTGATGCTCGCTTGAACTCGCACCCGGATGTCATGTTCGATTTACATTTCGTTCTCTTGTTGCCGCATTCAATAGAGTTCGTGCAGCAGAGGTATTCGCGGGTGTGTACATGATTGACGATGGTGCGACGTCCGATGTAGACACAATCGTTTCGTTCGATATGACCGATACTCGATTTTAAAATATGGAATTCGATAATTGCAAAAAACTGTAACAGCGGCCGAGTGGCGTGCTTCTCACTAATCAGTATGCACAGCACATAGTGTTTCAGTCAACATGTCTTGTTTACAATCCGGGTGTCGCACGTATAGATCGTGAAGACACAATTATGCCTGGTAATCCGTGGAGTTGCTGTGCTCGCGATCTGCGCGACCGTTATCCACGACCTTGGGTGTGATACGTTGAACTCTGCGCTCTGAGCTCCAGCGGCTTTGAAGTATTAATCGCTGCGTTTCAAAAAGGAGAAAAACTGCTCTTAGAAAGTAAAGTCGCAGATACGAGACGGTCGTTACTGAGCGTGCATTCATTTCGAGCGCCTGAGGGCAATCATGTCTTGGTATAATAAAGGGTTGCGCGCGTCCTTTCGGTCGGACTTTTAGATTTATGGCTACGGCAGGCGAGCCGCCGCCGCCGTGTGTTTGTCACACCTCTATCGTGATCGCAGCTTGCGTCCTCTATTGAATCCGGTAATTGCCAGCAAGTGGTCAATACATGTGCTCTATAAAATACTCTAATAGCCTCACCATGCAATTAAAAAGAAAAATAATGGTTGTTACACATTTGTCTAAGTGACTGCAACATGGCAGGACCACGCCTATAACAATATTTATGCTGATCAAGGTGGTCGATATTGTAAACGAATTCTTGTTTTAGTTCGTGGCATCACTTATGAAACGAAATATATACTGTATTTGCTTGTTTTTGGGTGTCTGATGCCTGGAAGCTATTTCTTACCTTGATTTGTAGACGGGCGATAACTTGTATTTTTAATAGCTGCCTTCTAATGGTTACTTATAAACCGTCTGCTACCTTATCATTCCAAGATTCAGTGATTTGTTGGAGTTTTGATTTGTTACTTTTCAATGGTAGAAAACGAATCAACCTATTAAATACTGTAATGTTGTTAATAAGAGTACCAAGAAAAATAGTTTTGTAGAAAGTACTTTGTCCTCGCCAATTTCATCATGAAGCCCTTCGTTACCCAGCGCCGCAAATCTATACAAATTCTCAGCATTTAATTAAACTAAAGCATAACATTTCTCACAGCAGATCTAAAGGCCTCTTATTACATTAGCACATCTGTAGATGTTATCTCAGACATCGCGCCTGGGTCGCCTTACAAATTTCAGGCCTCGACGCGATTCTCGCAACCCGTTCATGATGGGATTGCAGTGATATCATAGCTTCGTTTACTGTGAACAGTACCCTCTTATTACCAATGCCATATTTTATTGAACTGGTTTATTAGCTTCATACATTTTAAAGATGTAAGCATGTAATTTATTAAGTAGAAATGTGGCGAGAGTTGAAACATGTCAATGTATATCAATGAATAGTTTTATGATTGATTTAATGTCTAAATTATGTTTAGCAGTGGTTTACTTCCGTCTTCTTTCTTAAATAGATTCTGCTTAAAGCTGATTATGTTTGTAGTTTCCTTAAAGTAGGTTTAATTTTAAAAGTCCATTACTGCTTGCTGATTTTACGCTGTTCGTCTTTGTTCAGCCTCTACTACTGGTGATTCTTGGTCTTTTTCTTCTACTTTCTTTATAGTCTTTATACCTATCTCTCACTAGACACTCTTCAATTCTTCAGTTTAAAGATTTTACTTCATCTTTAATGATAATTATCGTAGGCCCGGTGGTCAATACCTGCTTGCTGCTAACAATTCGTGTAAGCATAATATTCCTACTAACTCTGCAATAGGTTGATTACCTATTTATCATGTGAGACTTGAGTTTAATATGCCTCTACATACCCTTTCTTAGAATAAATCATTACTATAATGTATGTATGTAATATACCTAGAACATACGTCTATAACATCCAGGCAAAACCTTAAACTTCAATCGTCATGACATTAGAAAGCTTCACATATTACGTCATACATAAACGCTCATGATAAAACTGCACTTCGGCAAAATTGGCGACCCGATCTCATCGAGACGTGCGTCTGCACATGGTGGGGGGCGTTACGGAGAAAAGGGGGAGGGGGAAAGCGAATGCACGTGTGTGCAGTAATTCGATCTTGCTGTATAGATAATTTTGTATTGTGTAACACAATACACTGTAGATACAAGGGGACGATGAATGGGTATATCAAGAAGATTGCTTCGATATGTAGGCATTATGCTTTTTAATTGTTCAGGTAAATTAGGGGAGGGGCTACTTACCTTAAAGTACCTCTGGGCAAGTTATCAAGGAGAACTCATTGACGATTGTTGTGTAGGTATTGGAAATGTTTTATACTCTTCTTTTTATTCGAAAGTTCAAGCAATTGCAGACGTTGATGATTATAGTCTGTTAGCCAAACATTTTTTATTTTTTACGGCTTCTTTCCCCGAGTGTTGTCATTGTGTTATCACATAGGTGTTCTTTACCAAGAACAGGCGAGGTTTGTTTAGTACAGGAGATTATCTTGAGTTCTCTAGGTAACTGTAGTGAAACAGTCTTGAATTTCTCATTGCCTTCTCTCTTCTCTACCCTCTTGGAGTTATTCTTTCTTTCTATACACAAAGGATTTGCAAACGTTCTCTAACCATTTTTACGACGTTGTTACACAACCATGAATCTACTTTCTACCTAACTCTACTACGTACTTTCTATACTCATATAATGAAAGAGCAATGTCATCACTGTACATTATCCTTAATATCAGTCGATTTGAAGTTCATAACACACAATGGCGTCACCTTGACGGTGTCAGAAGCAACGTGTGTTCATCTGATGATCGACGGATGTTGAGCTGCGGGCGCGCATAGATAATGTCGCAGACACGATACATTACTCAAAATGTAGGTACCTATCCTCCAAGTTTCGCCCTCATAATGGTATTCAAAATACATATTTTTGTCTGTACCTCTTAGATCAAGAATAAGAACCTTAAAAGATTTAAAAGATCTAAGCTGTACCTTACTCTTTTCAAGGAAGGTTTTACTTCGAATGCCTTGAAAACTTGTTGCTCGCCCTTGACTTTTGGAGATTCAATTATTCACATAATTTACTTTTTTTGTTTCCCGCTTTGTAATAGGAGGGAAGTGATTTTCTATTACCAACTGATCTAAATTAAAACAGCACCTGTCTGTCATAAATTGGCTATAGTGTGGCGGAACGCCAAAGTCTAGAAAAAATAAATACTCTATTAGTACCTATTCTATTTGCATCTTACAAGTTTTATTAATAGACACAACTTGAAAAACTTAATTATGACATAACCACACTTGTTATTATCGTCTAAGAATTGGCAAAAAAACATGCGTTTAGTAACGAAATTGCCTACAATTATCAATTTTACGATCAATTTATTTCCTCTATCCAAGTTTAATTAAAACTATAGAATAAATTATCCATTGGGTCACGTTTAAAGTTTTTCTAAAAGCCTAGAAACGTCAATGATTTAGTAGATTACACTTGTTTTCAACTTTCAACCGGTTTTGATTAGATGTTGATTCTTTGCTATGTAGACTAGATTTTTGCGTTGTAAATGAGATTTAAGGACTTTATGTAGCATTATAAATCCAAAATTGCTCTCGAAAACTGCGTAAACATTTTTGATTGAGTTAGTACGAAAGTTTTCTAGTTCAATAGCATTAAACTACTCTATGAAACTTATAAGCGCAAGCTGCGCGCGCGCCTCACTCACACAGATGCAGTGCGACGTAGCGATAGACGCAGGCGTGTGTGCGTGCGCGTGGGAACGGGCGCGGCAGACGCGTGCGCGGATTGTGACATGCGCGTATTGTGTATTATTTAAGCAAATTAAATTTTTCACGTTAGGTATCACTTGATCTGTTTCCTGATTGATAAAAGTTACATTATTGATCTTTTGAAAATTAAAAATCAATAAATTCAAGTAGCTTAATAAAATGCTTCTCATAAAACCGATACTCACAGCATTTACTTATTTATGCATTTTATTTTCTCATTATGAAAGATACTAATTAATTTTAATTTTTATCAAATTGTGTTCAGTTTTGTTATTAGTTTTGCAATAAAGATTGATTATGAATTCCCTGATTGCTTGCATATTTTACGAATTAGGTCTTTTTCTATTTAATATAGAATGTATTTCGATGACCAGCGAAAGTGTAAAAATAAATTATACTTATTTGAATGTTTTATTTACATTATTGAGATTTTTTGAGAACATGTTGCATAAAATAGTTTTCAACATCATCTTAAAACAAATCACCATTTACAGTCATTACCATTTGCCGAATGGGTTTGCTGAGGTCACGTTTTCGCAACTAAACAAAGGAATAAAATAAATAAATATTGGGGCAGTACCTACCTACTCTCAACGCTATCTAGGCTCAAAGTATTTTATGAAAACTAGATTCTTACTGACATACCTATTTACTGTAATGAAGTAAAATATGATCTAGAACTCTTGTTAAATCGGTAATTTGTCTTACAATTATTTTACATTTTTACATTAACACTAGGTACAGCAAATTTTCATTGTCGCCATGGTAAATTCTCAAAGATTTGCAGATACCAATAATGTTTTATATCAGAATTAGAAGACACAATGGAAATAGTCGTTAGTCATTAGAACCTTTACATATAATATCTAGAACATCCTTATGAGAAGTTACCCAGCGCTAAAAGGGGTAGGTATAGTCCAATCCTGCCCGATCTGGCAATAATGTAAACATGTCATGTTTTGACAATCGTTATCTAAGACAGATGAGTAGAAAAATATAGTATGACAAATCATTGAATTTTTTACTATCTTGAGAAGGTATTTTAAATGAAAATAAACTGTCATAAAGAAGTTATTTGGTGTCGAAATGATTGTAAGAACACTGTATGACTCCTGGATACTGGAATATAACCAGGGTGAATACTCAATTGCAAGTAACTATGGATATAAAGGATCAAATGTGTTTGTTTACATTTTTGCGCAAAGCTATTGAAATACAGTATAAAGAACGTGTGGTGTTCGTAGGTTCGAGTCCAATATGACATAGGTACCTACGTGGAGATTACCTAATGTAAATAATGCCCATTACAAAGAAAGCGATAGATCATCAATTCATCAGTGTTAATATAGCTATAAGATTTTATTAGGGTTTCGTACCCAAAGAGTAAAAACGAGACGAGACTTCGATGTCCGTTGTTTGTCTGACTGGCTGTCCGTCATGAGACTGTATCTCAGGAACCGCGATAGCGATAGAGCTGAAATTTTCACAAATGATGTGTTTCCGTTGCCGCTACAACAACAAATACTAAAATCAGAATAAAGGGGGAATTAAAGGGGGTTACCACCATACAACGAACGTGAATTTTTGGACGTGTTTTTGTACGTAACCCTCTGTGCCCGATTCCGACTCGCACTTGACCGGTTTATTTCATTTGTCATGGAACTAGTCTACAATCATCATCATTAATAACTAGAACTGAACAAAAGCTTTAAAAACAAGTGCATGAGTTTATAATCTATTACCCGTCATTGCGGGTGTCCCCTCCCGCTACTGTGCGCCTGTAGCCACGCCCATTGGCAAATTGCGTCCGTCGCTGCGCAAGCGTCGCTCGCTCGCCCAATCGCGTGCTAACATAGATCTGAATTTAGCCGATATAGATGTCTGAACGGCGATGTTAAGTTTATGTGAGAGCTTTAAGACCTTTGTGGCCTATATTTTAATTTCTAAATCGTTTTTAGTAGGTGCTTACCTTTCTTTACAAGTTTTCTTGGCTTGCCATTTTTTCCAGTCAAGTATTCAAGTATTTTTACATCTCTTGCGTTTTTTTGTAGTCCATGAAAAATAACTTGGTACCAGCGTATTGCCATACTTTTTTCGCGGGTTTTATGGCCCGCCATCTTAATTAAAACGCACAATTAATTATTTCTTTTTTAAAAGCGACGTATTTCTTTTATAATAGGCATAATCTTTTTGGCTACTGAGACCTTAGTGATACAATTATAATGTCACAAAATGCATCACCTGATGCTTTATGTAGCTCACATTTTGAATACCACCTTTCTTACCTAAAATCGATTTCTGCTGATGCTCCTCCACTGTTTTGTTTAACTATGAGGCTGTGAAACTGTCTCCCGCTGACGGTACAACCAAATCTTCCGAAGTCGCTTTTCAAAAGGGTAGTAAAATCCTATCAACTTCCCTTTGCCGAACTATGAGTATTTTTATCTGTTTCCTTCAAAAATAATTCTCCTACCCTACACTAAATAGAGAACTTCATAATTCCACACGAAACCGAAGATAGTTCAGTATTTATTACCACACTATAACTTTATCTTGGGACCTATCTATTTTGAGTCGTAGGCCATAAAGCTACCTTTGAAAAGGGTTCAAAACCCCTTAGCTTATTACGTCAATTACTGAGGTCGTGTGGGCCCTTATCGCCAGTGTCTTGCACTATCGGGAAGATTTACAGGGACTGGGAAGTCGCAGTACAAAGTCAGAGGTACAATCCTTAGTCATTGTGGACCTATCTCTAATTGTTTTAGCTAATTAGGTATTCGTGTGCAGCGTTTAACACACCCTGTTTAGATAAGCTATCTTTGTGCTTTAAGAAAAACTTTAATGCTGTTTTAAGGTTAATGAAACTACCGGGTGACTCATCTATCAACGCCCACTGGAATTCGTTTCACCTACAAACTTGATTTTTTTGGAGAAGAGCTATAATAATGTAGGCATCAACAAAGAGAGTATTATTTAATATTCTGTCCCTAAGAGACTAAAGCATGGGATTAAAGTTTATCAAAGTATGTCACAGCTATTTATACAACGTTGGTATTTTTTGTTGTAATAGAATTTACAAAGATGAAGTGCACTGCACCTTCTGTTTTTTACGACGAACATAACTGCGAAAGCCCATAACCCGTAGCATCTAATGATGACAGGAACTGGACTACTCCGTAATAATTCTTGGGGAAAAACACATAAGTACCTAGTCGTGTTGGAAAAACAGAGTTTCTGGTCTAACGAGGTTCATACCGTTAGTGTACAAATTGGTCTTGAACTGCGAAGGTTGTGTGGGATGGGATAGTTGGAGTTATGCAGTAATAAGGTCTAAGTCTGAAAGAGGTGATTCAGCTTGAGTTCGTTGATGAAACTACATAATACTATAAAATTATTGAACTTTCAGTGTTCTTCGGAAATAATTGAAATGGTGACACACGATCCAACTCTCCCGACCAGGCGTGGTATAGTTAGGCCAACCATGATCCGAATATAGCTAAAATCACGTCCAACAATAAGAAAGGTAATCAACCTTTCTTATGATTGATTGAATTTATTGTGATGGACTATCCTCATAATTGACTGAAAAGCAATTCTGAGAGTAGGATACCACAGAAAATTTTCAATCAAGTTTAATACACTCGGCATCGGCACATCATCATAGTATCTGTACTTTTTTTAGTCTGACAGAATTCCTATCTAACACTGTCGATAAGGAGCTTACCAAATTAACCGAAAACACTAAACACAGGTACAAAAATAATCTAAAAATTTCGATCCTAATCTAATTACCAAAACGCTTTCACGTTTCGACACTATTGCGTTAAACGATAGAGCGTCAAGACCCTTTGCGCTTGCGCACGCTGCCTTCTGCGCGCGCGCATCAGATAACCGAGGGACATGCGACGCGACGCGACGTGCCAAGCGCGCTTCTAAGAAACAGACGCGACGGCATATTTGTTGGTTGACAACCATGTTTGCTAATCATATTATACATTCATTCGTACATACTCATGCTAATTATGATGTAGGAGACGGTGTATGTTTATACTGTTATGTTTAGTATACACGTGTTTTTGGTGTTTTGGAACTTGTTTGAATAAGGTCATGGTGTTACTTTGACTAAGATTATGTCAAGAAACCCCTGAGCTCGCCCGCCGTGTACGAGGAGGAGACGTCGTCAGATCACCGATATATTCGGTTCGACGTCTCCCCTCCACCTAACCTGCCGCCAACAATCGCGAATCCTGGCGTTGGGCACTCCATCGCCTTGATCGGGAGGCTCTCCTGGAGGCGGCCATCGTGCAGGCCTGGATTCCGACAGCGGACGGCCCTGCCGATGTTGATGCCGAAGTGGAGTGGTTCAAAAAAAATGATTATGTCAAGAAAGATATCCCTACCATTGTCTGGTAATGTAGCTTTACCTATGTTTCATGGAAAGCTAAAGGCTGCTCTTCTTTTCTTTATTTTTTTCTGTTGGTAAAAGAGAAGGGTACGCTTTTTAATTCATCTAAGGGTACGAGTAACTTACAGACATTTTAGACAACTGAATCAGAAATCAATAGATCCAAACGGTTACATCATTGGTTACTCTGTCCGTCGTCTAGCTGTTGAGTCCATCTATATTTACAACGTTGCAACTTTCCTAAAGTTCATAGTTACAGGGTATCGAATAACCAGCCAGCGGTTAACACGCAATGTTATTTAATTTATAGCGGGCACTGCGCTCGACACGGAGTCACCTGTCGCCAACTATAAATTATAGTCACACTGATTCACTGCCAGCCTTGTAACTGGGTTTTCCATCTACACACAGTGCTTTGACACACACTGCTTTGTTCGGCGTTTTCTGAGATAACACCTAAGGTTCCTCTCATGTATATTTTTTTTTTTTGATTAAATTTTTCATTGAAATAGGAGACCTCGACGTGTTCTTGGACCTGTATATAGGTGAAGAGTGAATAGATCCCTGAAAATACAGGAAGATATTGCCGGGATCCAAACCTTTAGAGGATATATCAATATACGGTGTCTAAATCTAGCGTGCCTAACATTTCTGATTACATACGTAAAAAGATAGAACTGAATATTTAACAAAAAAGTAACGTAGAACTGTGACTCAAAAGACGCTGCTGACAGGTAGTCAGTAATAAAAAAGAAAAAACAATGGACAAAGACATAACAGTAGGTACATATAAAATGTATAACGTATGAGAATAAAAGATGACGACAGTGGTTTGTATGTAATGTAACTTATATACAAATCATGCACTGACTACTGAAAAAATCTGTACATTAAAAAAACCGAAATACGGCATTTTTAACAGCTGTAATGACTGCGCAGGTGTGACACAGACACGACTCATAACATACAACATGAGCTTGACAGAACAAGGAGCCATTTTATCAACATAGGACCCCATGTTAACCAAACTACATCATGGAGCGCGAAGAGGCACATTACAGGGCCGCCAACTTGAGGACCACTGTCAGAAGTGGCCCTCAATCGCTAGATGCGCCACGGTTTTCCATCAGGCTGGTGGCGACGTCAATTTGGCGAGCTGAACATAAAAAAAACCTACTAGGGGTCAACAGATTCCTGGGGACTTCCTTCCGAGGGCTTACCCGGGGCTCCCAACCGTAGACAGTAGGTAAGGAACGTTTTGGTTTTTAGTCGGTAAAAGTCGGTAGTAGTTTATAGCATCCATAACGGATTTTCCACAAGTAAAAAAACGCTTTTGTTTTTTTTAGTATTTTTTTTTTATACCACAAGCATACGGCCCACCAGAAGGACTGGTGGTCACCGCAGCCTATGAACGTTTGCAACACCAGAGGCGCCACACTCGCGCTGCCGACCCTGTAAAAACCTTCTTAGACCCCTTTTGAAGAACCCCATACTGTAGGCGTTTGGGAGGGAAAACCGAGGCAGGAAGATCATTCCACAACCTAAGCGTGCGCGGAAGAAAACCTCTACCGGATCTAACCGTGCTCGAACGCTCCGGACGTAGGGTGTGAGGATGAAATCCCTGTCTATAAAAATATACCTACCTATTGTTCCTATTGTTCCTTTTTCCCTATAACAGGAGATGAGCTAAATTTAAACTTTCAACATAAACACAGAACATAAATTGCGCCTCTGACAATATTTCAGTCGCTATGCAATCCTGCGCATCTTGAAGCAAAAATATTTCAAACAAAAGCGCAGTGAGCGTAGTTCTGGCGCTTCCAGTAGTTAATCACCCTCTATAATTAGATCTACGATAGTAATAATTTATTGTTCGCCCCTGTAATGAAGATTTAGCTCCTAGTCTTGTTAAAACAAAGACCTGTATTCGCGACTAGATATAAAATTTTATAAAGATATTATCTCTGGCGGTGTCATCCACTCTCCCATTGTTTCGTGAATGTCGTTATTAACGCTGTGAGAAAGTAATGATAGCATTTTTGGTATCATAACTGTGTAAAGCTTTGCTGGCTTTTTTAATATTTTTGAGTTTGTGTTTTTGAAAAGTTAATTTGGTAAAAACCCTCAGACTAGAAAGCAGGATTCTAACAAAGGCTTGGTTTTCTTTGTGATATTTTATACTTACTTGATTATTGTATACCTCCTTGTGTACCTAAGTAAAATTATGTGTTACTAGCTGTTCCCTGCGGCTTCGACCACGTAGAAGTCGTTATCGCGTAAAAGTCGTTATCAAGTAAAATCATAACCCTCCTTTTGCATAGTCGGTTAAAAAGTAGCCTATGTCCTTCCCAGGGTCTCGAAATATCCCTATTCCAAATTTCATTTCAATCGCTCCAGCCGTTTAGGCGTGAAAGCGTAACAGTCAGACAGACAGAGTTACTTTCGCATTTATATATTAGTAGGGATAGTAGGGACGAGAATCAGAATTTCAGTTTTAAAGACACAGAATGTTTCTTGAGCATTGAGCATCATTTTGTAATACGGACTGACAAATGTCAAAATATACAGACTTTGAACCAGCCCCAGACACATTTCCTCCTCAGGTCAACTTTCAAACTCATCTATCTATCTAGAACTTGTTATTAGTTTACACCTGAAATATCTTTAAATATGGACTTCTAACAGAATAACTTCTAAAAGGAAAAAAACAAAATAATGTCAAGAATATTCCTTATACTATACCCCAATATCAAGCCTGTCATTTATGCAGTACAAGCACCCCTTCATCGAGGTCAGTACGTGGGCGCGTGAAACAGGCTCCTTCCTCCCACGCCAGTTCAGCATACAGGCTCACCTTAACTTAGGGACGATATAACAAAATCACGATAAACGCTTTTGTATTTGGTAAATGCCATTGTTTGAATTCAATATTTGTTTTTGCGAAAGCTTAGTTTGTTTAACACGGCTAGAGTTTATCGTAAATTTAAAAGATGGATGACGACTTGCTGTTTATCTTAACGTGAGGAAAATCCTACATGGATGTTGTGCTGAACTCCTACCGACTAAAAACGACACGTTCCTTACCTATAACGTCTTTAGGAGCCCCGGGTAAGCTCTCGGAAGGATGACCCCAGGAATTAGGTTATAGCAAAGATAATATACAGTATTACATACTCGTACAGATCGGCAACTCCCTGTCGCGCCACAGCTGTCAGTAGAGTTGACGTGCGCGTTGACGGACAATTTGCTTAAATTTTTTTGATCACACGCACACATTCAAGCTGGAGTTTAAATGTGTGCGTGTGACCAATAATTCTGAGCAAATGTCCCGTCAACACGCATGTCAACTCTACTGACAACTGTGGCGCGGCTGGGAGTTACCGATCTGTATGTAATACTATTATTTTATATTTGGTTATAGCCTAGATCTAGACTATAACAACACAAAGGCTAATTTTTACCCCTGGAATACGTGCTCTTGTGATGCGTAATCAGAAACAGAATTACTCGCGTGTGGAGCAGCGGGCACCTTTATGCATTAAAAGTTGAAAACAAGCGTTGTAAATACGTACATACTTAATTATCTTATGTGGTCGTCTCAACATTAATAAGTCATTAATATTCATAATTATCAGAAACCAAATTGTGTACGTTACTTCGATACTTACTTTATGAGGTTTATGTCCCATTAATTTTGAGGTTAATCGTTACTGAATATTATGAACAATATATAAATTATACAAATCGTTAAAATCATCTAACGTATGATCAAACGTAGTTCAATTTTGGTTTGACATCTGCTAATAAGCTTATTTGATTCCTACAATCACCATAGTATATAGTTGTTTTGGTAGTTTCAGAGGTTCAATAAATGAGGGAAAAAAAAGGTAAATTCATCTAATTAAAAAAATCGGTTGTCTGTAAAGTCGGTTTACTAACGATGGTTGACCGTGACAATGTCATAAGAAAATAAAAATAAAAATGAAAATAAATAAAATAAAAATACAAATAAAAATACAAATAAAATTAACATTACAAAACAAAAAGAAATATAAAAACACATCAATTGATTATAGTGCCATCTGTAGAAAACATTACTAAAATTAATGGAACGCCTCAGAGCGAGGTAACGACGTATTGCGTCATAATTTTTCGTTCGTGCAGCCGGCTTCATCGAATTATAAGACGTTGTCACGTCAAAAAGATAAAAAGTAATCCATTTATAATTCTTCATTTAAGGTTGCTCTAGTCAGTGGCTCGAACTCAGTCAAATAAGCATGCGGTTTCACGTAACATCGGTTATTGAGAGAGAGAAGCAGCGATAAACTCATTCATAGGTCCTTTGGTAGAAAGGGTGTTATGAAAAAAGTGCTGAATTAGAATAAAATTTCTGAACTCTTTTTAAGTCCTCAAAATTTAAGTCCGTTTCGGACTTAAATTTTGGGGTATTGTGCTTCTTTTATTTCTTTTTTTTTGTTGAAAATTAGGCAGAAAATCGAGTCCGGGGACATCATTCCGAGGGCTTTCCCGGGGCTCCCAACCATAGGCTGTTGGGCGTAACTTGGGGGTTTTTAGTCGGTAGGAGTCCATGTCCATAACATCCATAAAGATTTTCCCTCACGTTAAAAAAAAGGCAGAAAATCGAATATTTAATGACTTCTATCTTTTTAATTCACTTTTTTTGAACCTCACTGACAAGGTTTATGTTTGACTTAGTGTGTAGGATATCGAATAGTTGAGTAATTTCTTCCCAAAGTTTATATGGACAAAATAGCGACTAGCTCAACCTTAAGAGTATTATCGTAAAAGTGGGTGGGTACTTTAAGATCGATACAAGTAGGTACTTTCTAAAAATAATATAGGGATAATAAAATCTTGTGTGCTGTTACATCCTTGCTGTCCTCTTTTTCAAATGGCGTAATGTATGCTGTAAAAGTAGGTAAGAAATTGAAAACCTAGAATTTTTATTAGAATATAAATAAAAGATTTACGAAAGTTTTACGCACCATTCAAAATTTAGTACCAATATAGTAAAGACAAACCGCTGTGAGGGAATAAATTGTTTTTATTTTGAGTCAGCGTTTCCTAGTGGTTATACCTGTAAAAATAATGAATAACTTTGTTAAATGACTATTAAAAACTGACATAGTTTGTATATTTTTACTGAAAAGGGTCTTCATAATATATATCAAATCAGCCTATGGCAGTATGGCAGTCCATTGCTGGACGTAGGCCTCTCCCAGTTCACGCCATAACACACGATCCTGCGCCAAACGCATCCAGTCCCAGGCTCCGACCTTTTCTTCTTCTTCATATAATAGTCAAGCATTTTAGTCTATGTCCCACGTAAAATGTGGTGAGCCCATTTGCCGTGTTGTGGGTGTTGAAATTGTTTTAACTCCCAAAATGTAGATCTTACTGTCACCACCCAAGAAAGTGGCACCCTGAGGATTTCTATTCTCCATCGTCCCTTTTCTGTTTTTCGGAAGGCGTAATAAGCTGTTGGGCTCGGTTGCCAGTAAAATGGCAGTCGCTAAGTCAAGCTGAAGGTCTTGATAGCGGCTTGAAAAATTTCGATAGCGGGCAGTCACAATCTGCGCCTATCCATATCAACACGGCAATACGGCTCACCAACTATTACGTGGGACAAAATCTAAAATGTGAATTGTGGACACATAATATGCCTCTACCTACCCCTTTAAGTTAAAAGGCGTGATCATAGCCGCCCTTTTCCTTAGTTTTTGTAACTTTATTATCGTGACACGTTGATTTATAGTTCAATAGCAGTCCATCTGATTAGACCCTGTGTCCGAGTCGTCGGCGCTTCGCAGCCAGGGCGTATGCACTCGTGCGCACGTCACGTGGCCATGTTCGCGACATATCTGCGTTATTTATTATATCGACGCCTTACCGCTGTCGGCACGACCGACACACCTACGTTCCTTTCCTACATTGCATTGTGTGTGGACTTAAATGGAATATGTTAAAACCTATCCCGGCTTTTGATCTTTTAGCTTTTGTGGAGCTGAAGAAATATGTAGTTGTTATGCTTTTTTATTCAGGTGACAAATAGGGAAAATGTGTATCGATTTAGCGGGGCCACTCGAGCTACACCAAAAAAACTAGTGTCAATGGTGTGCTTTTTCAATGTACCTCACGAATTTATTAACAAGATCCTATGTACCTCATCTATTTCAATAAAAATTACAATAAAGCACGTCATCCATCCAGCGAGGCCCGCGGTTGTATTACGCTCGAAATACATAAAAAGAATACTGATCGTAACTTGTGCCACGCGAGTGGCCCCGCTAAATCGATACACGTATAGGGAAAAGGCCTTGCTGATGGGAAATGGTCACCTATGGATTTGTTACCTAGCTTTGTCAACTGACATTTCTTAAAGTGGAGCGGAGAGCGAGTTAGGTAGGCATGTTTGTGAGTGCTCGGATTGCGGAGATTGTATTTGTCGATGTGTAGCATCTGTACTGGCTATTTCAATTTTAATTCGAAATACAGAATTATTATAGATTTTCTTCCGTATAAGTGCCCGGCTTGCCTCTTCATACGCCGGACAATAAATCTGGTAAAGTGTATTTCATGTTTGTTTGTGAGGTACCTAGATCAGGGCCCTACTAAAGTTCAAGGTGAAATAAATTTACAACTCCATAATTTAATTCCTATCACTTTACACTCACTTCTATTATATTATAATAACAACTATTTGAAAACAAATCCTAGCATTCAGAACATCAATTGCCCAAGAGCCCTTCTCCATCACAATTTTGAAATACAAACCACTTATTATAATTAATATTCTAATATCCGTCAGTGTAAAACCCAGGTTTACAGCCCATAAAATAGTCATCTGATAATATAGGCTGGGTCGAACTGGCTATTGCTATTGTACCTCGTAAAGCCAGCCGCCTATGGAGGTCTGGTAATGTTCGTAAATATGTGTACTTATGAGTCTCTGCATTATTTATTTATATCTGTATATATAATTTGAGAAAAACGCTGTCTGTTTATGTATAAGTTTTAGTTAGACAGTAATTCAAAGGTAATGTAAGCATTTGGTTGAAGATAAACTGTTTCGTAGCACATACCAAGTTACAGCGTTTTTATAAGCCAAAAGTTCTTAGGCGGAACGAGAAAAGAGTCACTGCGTTGTATTATTTTACACAACATGTGCAATCAAGAATGTATTTAAAAAAATGTAATAATGGTAAAATCTGAAACATAATGGTTCAAAAATGTGTATAAATGTAAGTAATGTAACGAAGGGAAATCTGGCTGTTTTTCTTGTTACTTTACAAACTCAACGTCAAGTTTCCGCAGCTTTTCTGGAGTAGAACTTTGACCTTTCCATCTCTAAGAATGCACATATCCTCTCTACATTTTTCAGTAAAATTAGAAAGTTTATTTATTTTCACAAACAAGAACTTAATTCTGACAAAATATTCTAACCGACAAAGCCAAAAAAAGAAAGAACTAAACTTCAAGATCGTAATTTGATTTAAAGTGAATACTAATGACGTATTTAATAATATGTTTATTTAATAATAGCTGTACACAGTTATTCATTACGTAATAGAATGATTATTCACATGTAACTATTGTACCGCAAAAATAAACGTCAAAAACATCTTACTTTCTATTTCTTTAGTAACTTATCTCCTTGGAACTGTCAGAAATTCGATCAAGGTGACTTCATTAACACGAATGACTAAGCTTCTTCACCTTGTAGCATCCGCTTAATATCGGATGCTGAATTGTACAGTGAAATGCCAAAAGTTTAAACTACCTGCCCATCGTTGAATTGAATACGATTTATCGAAGCCGCGATTATTTTGAAACGTTTTATTTAAATAATTGTGATTTCTTTTTCTCCTTTTCATAAGATATTAGTCATTCGGTACTTGACATAAATGTGTAGCCATGTACTTACTAGAAACTACTAGAAAGTCTCTTCTTCTAATTGTTGTTTGCTTGGATTCGCGGATAACTTATATTATAGTAACTTATATTATAGTAATGTTCATATAGCCGCTACCAATAAAGACGAAGTATCTTTATTGAACTTTCCGTTGTCATCATTACTGTATAGATCTAACATGTATTTCTTCTTTGTTACAGCTGTACATCCCGATACGCCGGCGAATTCTGCCAGCATCTGAACCCCTGCCACAGCGAATCGAGTCCTCGTTGTCAAAACGGTGGATCCTGCCGCGTCAGGCCGGGTGCCTCAGGCGGTCCTCCATCCTTCGCCTGTGACTGTCCGCTGGGTTTCAGCGCTTCACTGTGCGAGATCAGAGTACCGACTGCTTGTGATTCTGCGCCATGCTTAAACGGAGCCACATGTAGGCTCACTTCGCTGGAATCTTACGAATGTGACTGTCCTCCTGGGTATACAGGTTAGTAAAGATTCAGTAGATAAGAAATCCTAAACTGATTTTATTTGAAGACACTGCTGATGCATCTTGTACTCATGATGATGATGGCAGATTGTTGACAGAGAACGACTCAGTCACCAAAACGCCGAGTAGACTTGCAGTCAGGGTATCTCGGTGGTGCATTAAAGTAAAAACGACATCTAGGTAGGATATCAATTATGGCTAAAAAGTTATTACTATTCCTTTATAAGGCGCATACATCATCTTATAATCTCAGCCAGTTACAGCTTTGATTTATCATATACAAATTGTCCTAGGCCTATACCTCCTCCTTTATGCGTAATTGGTTGTGCGTCTTGTTTGATGACTAATAAACAGGTGTTTGCTGAGATATTTATGAATTATTCCAAAGCCTGTTGTATGTAGAACCGATTGTAATCGTTATTCTATGCAATATGCATCAGTTCAGACCATATTTATGGTGCATATCCTTAGTCGTTTATAGGCGTTGTTATAACTGAGGTAAACTTTATTAATGAAGTAAATATCATAAAGTATAAATCATATTTAAATTTTGCAGAGATGATTTATGATATCTAATTATTCTGCATTTTGATCATCGAGGAGGCTAATAGTAAAAACATTTTGTGATAAATTTAGATCATCGATAACAAAAAAAGACGCAGGCATGAAGAAAGAGGCTGAGAATGAGGTAAAAATCAAAATAACATAATATATAGGGTGATGATGCGATAAAGTCCTAATGATAGAGACACAGCTGTTAACAAAAAAAAAAGAAACGAAACAAAAACGGTTAAGAGTTCGTATAACTTAATATCAAATCCTCAATGTAAACACACCTGCTGAAATAAAAGCATAAATATACAAATTCCCATTGATTTACGATGACCCAATAATAGAAAAACATATACCTGACAATAAATTAATTCTGTAAACCTTAAATCACCATCAAAATATGGAAAGGTTAATTTACTTGGAACGATATTAATAAAAGTCATTATAAATCTGTCATCATAACGTGGACTTTTTAATATTCAAGTTGATACGAAATTAATTAAATAGGCAAATGGCGGAGACGAAACAAAATTTGATCAATCAGTGCCCCGGGCGAAACTAGTTCTACAATTATGTTATAATATTGATTTACTGGATCATAAAAGTCTTGCATGGGAAGAAGTAACTAGTGCTTGTAGAAAGCTGTTTCCTCTCAAACATTGTATGTAATTGCCGTTACTTATTTGTATGCTAATATTAATAAACTCTTCTTATAGTCGACAATTTAATTCTCATTATTTCGTCGATGATGTACTTAATGTTTTGGTTTTAGGTTAACACACAGCTATCAATTACTTTTTCGTTGTCATGAAATTGCTTTCTGGCTATAATTGAATATTTAAAGACATTCTTAATTCGAGCTTTACGTTGGCATGTTTTTACATTAATCTTTAAGTTGTTTTGCCTTTTAACTCTTCGTTGATCGTTATTGCATATTTTTCCTAGTTATCATTATTATAAGCTATTTCGTCTTCACAACCTTGTTGACCATGTTCAGTTCAACAAAGTTCCGCATAATCTTGCCTCTATAAACGGACGGACAATTTAATTTGTCGCTATAAAACAGTTAAGTTGTGTAACCAACAGATGCCCAGCAGCTATTGCAGCTATAAATCTTTATCTAATTTGGATCGCTGCAGATAGGCAGGTGTCTACAAATACTTACATGGCTTTGGTTTAATTTACAAACTTTTCCTTCTGTTGATCAATGTTTGATCAAATCTCCGGATCATCTTCAAGTTTTTATGTTCTCATTATAAATAACAGTCTGTCGAAGGCCACACCTTAGATCTACATGATGTGGGTATAGCTATAGATATGCAATGTCTTTAATCATAATCGCATGAAACATCTCTCAACTTATTCTGCTTAGAATCGAAAATTTGCAAATATTTTTCAACCAGGTTTTGGTGTCAGATTGATTTGAATTTGATAATAGATATACTTATGTAAGTCCAGTGACAGTACAACAATCTGGTGGTCGTCTTACGGCCTCAAGCCTATTCATCGACAAAAAATACATTATTAATTTGCTCGAACAAGACTTCAGTCAGCAAAGACAGATAGTTATCATTTCAGACACGTTTTACTATGCCTATTATTCCTCTTCTTTTATATTTATATAATTTAAATTATATGTTAATTGTGACGTGGCATTGTGACATTAAATTGGAATTTAATCAGTTGCTCTCGGAAGATGAGGTAGAAATATGTAACGACTTTTTGGTGGAAAATTGATACCTCTATAATTATATCTATAATGTTGTTATTTAAATGTATAATGGGTTTTGTTCACACAAGACAAATAGTGTTAACGTTTTTAAGTAAATTTATTTCTTTGGCATTATAACGGCATCTAAAGAAGCTGAACTTTTCTATTTAGTTAATGTCACAGCTTCATCCAAAATCTTAATTCATAGGCTAAAGTTTTTTGAAATGCTTGAAAGACAATTCTATCAGAGCTATGTAGGGCTTCATCTGACAAGATATCATTTGTACGTACCGTTGTAAAAGAAACTCCATTAAAATTATTGCTTTTAAAGATTGTAATTCAGCAATAACCAAGTGCATCTCCGATAGAGGACACGCACACATACAAACTATGATGTATAATCGCAGTTTTTCTTCATCTTGTACCAAACCAACACATCTAAACCTACATGAACTACTGGTTACCATAAACAGGGAATTTGTGCAAAAAACTCATCGCAGCGCCTGCGCACCAGCCATCTGCGGGCGCGCAATTATGCCGCGTTTCGTTGAGACTCAAATAATTATAATCGTGTGGTATTTTCCGTTTTTTAACAAAATGAGTTTTACCTTTTTAACCATAAAAGTTTTATTATTTTAGTTTGAGTTTGGTTCAAAACTAACAATCCGCCCCGACTTCACATGTCTTAATGAGGTACCTGCTAAAAATATACTGCAGCAAAAGATTGCCAAGCAGTGCTCTCATTTCAGAAACCGTAGACACCGCATTTATCAAAATCAAACTTCCAATAGATGATTATGATCACATCAAATGACTGTACTTATATTATTACCTTTCCCAACCTGATACTTAACGCGTACGAAGTCGCAAGCATCACTTACAATAAAAATAAATTTGATATAATACAACACTTCCACATTCAAAGTGTGTAATTTAATAAAAAAGCTTGCATGACTACGAGACTGACCAATAACACATATTCATTTATACCGGTAGCTTACCCACTTCTTCCGAAAACGCGAATCTAATCAAGACCAATTTTCAAATAAACATTATTTTTAAAATTACACGGAAAATTACACATGATAATTTTTTATTCTCACGAGATCTAGCAGTGAAAGTCTTGCTTAGAAAGTCAGCAATGTGTCATTTCCTGAATTACATGCTAAGTTATAATACTTTTGGAAGAACCGTATCATTAATTGTTAATTCGATGTGTGAATATAGCCAATTTGATATACCTACAATTGTTCGTGTGATTCATTTTTACTGTTGTTTTTTTTGTATGATGGTACAACACGATATAGTTCGCTGTCGGTAGGTAGGTAAACTCTATTCACCTAACATAGTGTCACTCAGCGTAAGGCCAAGTTGCATTTGAATACTTTCCTTCTTGAGTCCTGCGCCCAAGTCTGGTTTCGTCTTCAGAAAACATTACAATAAGCTAACTACCTACATTATTGAAGCATATAACTAGTGACATATTATTATGCACATTTGGTATTGAAGGAATGCTGTGATTTTATGTCAATCAAACAGAATGGCGTTTCCCAATTTGCGCCGTAGCACACAATTCTCAGCATTTTTTGCTTTCGATCCCATACTGCAGCCTTCTTTAAATTGTTGACAAGGTTAGTTAATATTAGTTACTTTAAGACACCGTATTTCAATGATTTGATTGCTTTCATACATAACAGGTTATGTATGAAAGCGATTAGCAGCCAAGTGCTCGTAATTATATTATCAAAATTCATATAGATCGGAACGTGTCCATAATATCAATTACGTCTATTGAACCCAATCAGGCCTAATTCTTTCGTTGTTAAGCTTACTCTTAGTCACGCCAGTGAGGTTACACCATTATCTATTTTGGGAGAGCTAGTCACGTTGTTTTTTTTTATTAAAGCTTTGGCTAGCTTGTTTTTGGACACTAAATGTAATAGTGCTCGTAACCTGGCTATTACAAAATGTTAACTCCTATCTCCTATTAAGAATTGTTAGATGTTTGGAGTGCTCCTACTCTTAGAAATGTTTTGGACACTAAATGTAATAGTGCTCGTAACCTGGCTATTACAAAATGTTAACTCCTATCTCATATTAAGAATTGTTAGATGTTTGGAGTGCTCCTACTCTTAGAAATGTTTGAAAATCCTCCTTTGCAGTGAGGTCAATATACAGACGTGTCATTTTCTACTACGCCAATTCGAGGCGACTTGGCGGAGGCACTATCAAGATCCAACAAGATTAGTTCTTCCCTATCCAGATGGTCTGATGAAAGGCGACTCTCTTGCAGCTTGTTCTCTATAACGACTGTAATTACAGCAAATGTTTCATGTTTTCAACCGCGACTTGATTAGCGAAATCCGAATTTCGATACATGTTTTGTATTATGTCACAATTCTCTCTACTCGTAATGCTCCCCAGAACAAGTCTCAGAGACAATCAAACGCCCTAGGCAGGTCTAAAGACAATGCAGAGGGAACATTCGTTGTCCTTTATTTTAAAAGTACTATTTTAATATCTTCCAATACAAACACTCACAGAAAATCTCAGGATAATCACCTCAAAGCTCCATCAAATTACGTGATTAATAAAAGCTTTCAGCAAATCGATATTATCAGAATGGCTATAAAAACCATTAATGGCACGGCACCTATCTATTCGCCAAAGCAATTTACTTAAATTAGAAACTGTCAAACGCTTTTTTTTTTCTAAATTATATTTAGTAGCCTCCCTTAATGATAGGTATTTGAACTTTTTATGTGTGATATATGTCTAATAATGATTATTTGTTGGTTCATTCGTTAGCTGCCTTGCTTTTCCAAGCCTGATTTTAAGATTAATAATTTTATTATAATGGTCTTCATTAGAGAAAAACAAGTCGATTTCAACAAAGTTTTAGGCGGTTTTTGAGTGGATTTTAATGATAATGTAGATAAAACGAAGAATTTGCTTTAGATGTGTATCTAAAGCAAATTCTTAATGGAGTAATATGATAGGCTTAGGCTTAATGGAATAATTTTGATATAAATAACATTTGTTTTCTACTTTATATTGTCTTTAAATAGGCGAGATTCGGTCTGATAAAGGCTATATAGATTGATAAATTGGATACTTACGATTAAAAAAAGAATTTGGAAGAAGTTCGAATCAGAAATCCGCATGAAACCATTTACTCTTCTGCATTTTGACCATTAGTGGATGTTAATAATTTACACCTAGTTCCTCAAGTGGCTAAAAACCTCCCTCAAACATGTCCCAACAATAATATATATCTTCATTCAAGGATCCTCCAAGCCATTTGGGAGTTAAGGTGGCACGACAAAATAATGCGGTCCAAGTAGTACGTTAATCTTTAAGCAGAAAGAAAACTGCCTAAAATAGTTATAATAAATCTAATACTGTTCAATTTCTTTACAGGAGCCGAATGCTCTCACGAAGATCACTGCGCATCCCAACCATGTCGCAACGGTGGTCGTTGTGTAGCTGATAACAGCACGACGGCAGGCTACTCCTGCGCCTGTCCGCCTGGCTTCACTGGATCCCGCTGCACAGAAGACGTAGTCGAATGTTCCAGTGGGTCAGGCCCTTGCCATCACGGCCGGTGTTTCAATACCCATGGATCGTATACTTGTGTCTGCGAACCTGGGTATACAGGGAGGGACTGTGATGCGGAATATGTGCCCTGTGAACCTTCCCCGTGCCATCATGATGGAAGGTGTACGCCGTTGGACCAGCTACGATATGAATGCGAATGTCCTGTTGGTAAGTATTTTTAAAGTCATATTCTTTACCTTGGATTCTTGCATCACAGTCGATGCTTACAATATGTACCTATAATTTTCTAGATACTTAGGTTCCTCCAGGTTATTATATGAATCTTTGTTTATTGCACTCCATCAAGAAGTGACAACTCTTAACACTTGATTAATATGCATAATCAGGGCAAAAACAACCTTTATGTGCTGTGGTTAGGCACATTACAGACTGCATGTGTCAACAACAGGTAAACGCTATTTGGAACTACGTTGGTACATTGTGTGGCTTTTTTTCCACATGGTTGCTAAGGCTGCCGCGCGGCCGCCGTTCGTATACATTTTTTCAAAAGCAACATAAAACATTATAGAAAAATGAAGGCTATCATTCGCCATGTTTTTACGTCATAAAACACAATATGACTTCCGATGGTAGCGACTACATGACGTCAATAAAGTCCTGAATTGCGAAACTGTATGGAATTATTCAATCAGTACGAGCCGGTACAATGTTGGCAGGCAAGACAGGTTGCCTTAAGTGGCAGTGGTTCGGCTTGATCATTCTACTATGGTAGCATCATGTATCGTTAGTTGAGGTTTTATTAGAGTCTATTTCTGTAGAATATACCTTTGTTTTATGTTCGATGGGGACTGATTCAGGTGTATATTGATCGTAAAGTTGCCACTGGTTCTTATATGGTTGTGGTGTGATGAAAGTTAATAATTTAATATTTAAGTTAATATTTTGTATAATATGTATGTATTTAAAAGTATATAAGTATTAATATCTGTGGTCTGATACTCATAACACAAGCAGGTTATTCCTAGCTTACTTTGGGATCAGATAGCGTTGTGTGAAATGTTCGTGAATATTTATTTATTTTTTTAATTTTTAGGTCTTACCTCTGATGTGTTCATCTATTAGTACCATTGAGTTATTGTACCTATGTATATAGTATCTAGTTTATCTTAGCAAAGCGCATCTAGCGATTGGGAGCCACTCGCACAGACCAAAAAGTCTATTGGACAGTGTGGCTGATGATTGAGGCTCTGGTGTTACCTAGAGCAGATTTAGCAGAGAACCGCACAAAGGATCTACACTACACCTTTGTGAGATTTTCAATAGGACTACGGATTCAGAATTGAGTTAAGAATGCGATGAAGAGGATTGCGTTTAGAAAACTCGTTTGATGACGATTAAAGCAATGAAACTGTATCTGTATACCCGGAGTGGTCGTTTTTTTTTCAATCAATCAATCAATTTAGCTTATAGCAGTCCACTGCTGGAAATAGGACTCTCCCAAATTTCCCCACAACACACAGTCCTGCGCTTTGCGCATCCAGTCAATCCCTGCAACCTTCTTGAGCGTCACTCCATCTGGCAGGGGGTTGTCCTGCCCCCCGTTTACCAAGTCGCGGTCTCCTCTTAAGAACTCGCTTGCTCCATCGGCTATTAGTTCTTCTACAAATGTGGCCAACCCAATGCCAGTTCAAAATGCATACTCTGCGAGCTATGTCGACCACTCTTGTTCTCTGGCGGATAACATTGTTTTGGACATTATCCCTCAGAGACACCTCAAGCATAGCATGTTCCATTGCTCGTTGCGCAACCTTAAGCGTTTGGACTAGCCCTACTGTGAGTGTCCACGTTTTTTCTACGTGTGGAAAATCCTAAATTGAAGATATGCCGAACTCCTACCGACTAAAAACCCACACGTTTCCTGCCTAACAGCCTACGGTTGGGAGCCCCGGGCACTGTATACTCTTTATACTGTGCCCCGGGTCAGCTCTCTAAAAGATACCCCAGGACTACCAACAAACTAACAGCTACCACTATTGTCTTACTTATTTCGATGAAATTTTGAGTACAGAAAAATAGGCTCTATAAATTTCTCTACATATCCGGATTTACAATACCAAGCGAAGAAAAGCTGAACTATTTGTTCTAAAATACTGTCGCCCATGTAAATAAGCAAATTATTATACAGAAGTGTCGAAATGCGATACCTTAACACACATTTTAATGATCATTATATTAGCATATATTCAAATTGATTAATTTGTCAACAACATCTTCGATGGCTAACGGTATTGTTAAAATATCGTATTTCCTAAACCAGCTTCGATAACTTTTCTTCCAATTATATTCGTCGTGTATAGAATTAACTTATGTTCCTTATGCTGTCATTGATCCAGTCTTATTTATGGATTTCATGAAAATCTTTGTTTATTTTTTTTTATCAATCCAGTTATGCTAGAATTCGTTTTCATACTCTCTTTTGAGACTTTCCTCATTCACTAAGTAAGTATAATAAAATAAATAAGGTAAACTTAAAAAACATAAAGTTTTATCACATTAAAAATAAGTTAGGTACAAAATATCCATATTTTTTCAGTGTGATTTAGGTCCTACGTAATTAGAGGCAAGTCTCTATTGCTGTCAGTGGAGGTAATAATAATGCAGGAGAAAATCACCATTCAATAATCCACACTAAAATTCTAACAACCAAAACCTCTGTTACCTACCCAAAATAAATGAAATCTCTACATATATGTCTCAAGAAATCTCTGCAGTCTGGTTTTACTAGGTTAAACAATGTTACCTACTCAGGCAATATTTCAAACGACCTGCTATCTAGGACCTACTTTCCATAGAAGTTCTCACAAATTTCATTACAATTCTACAACTCGTTCATGATGTGGTCTTGCTGTCGCGGATATAACTAGTTCTGTGACATAGAGCATCGCGAATTCGCGACCAGTACAAGGGGAGTAGACATAGCATGTTTGCTCTATACATATCTGTCTGTCAAATGTTGCGATAGGAAATCGTATTCATATACACCACTACAAAAGCAACAGGATGTCACGATAGAACTTACAGAAAACGATAGAACTTATAGAAGAATACAGTTATAATATCAGACACACGGATACATATTTCGTACTCCATCAGGGGTTTTGAGTCAAAATTCCAAAACATTTGACAGAAGGGGAAGTCTCCTCCCCTCTCGATAAGAGTCATCATCGTGTTAATCTATGTTCTGTGACGACAAGTACCGTCGTTTTATTATTATAGTGAAAACTTTAGGGCGCGTTAGGCATTTTTGTATTGGGACCAAAAACTTGAAATCACGCACCGGCAACGCGAAACTAACCACCTCAATCTGTTCGAGGAAATAGTTTTTATTGGTATTTGATTTTGGTAACCGAGGACCAGTGGCGAGGGCTGGTTATTTTCAAAAGGGAAGCTAGTAGCGCTCGTGGCCCCGCGGACTCAGTGTTCTGTAAACGATCACTGCAGTAAGCAACTTTCACTATGGCCGGTGCATGGATGGGTGACCATCCATGTGATCACTTTGTGACATTTATTTGAGCGTTTCCGTGCTTCGGAAGGCACGTTAAGCCGTTGGTCCCGGTTGCCAGTAAAATGACAGTCGTTAAACCAAGTTGAAGGCTTTATTTCAACAGCAGGCATCACAACCTGCGCCTGTCCATTTAAACACGGCAATACGGCTCACAACGTATTACGTGGGACATATTATAAAAAGGTGAAATGTGGGCATATAATATGCCTCTGCCTACCCCTTCGGGTATACCTGAACCGGAAGCTAGTAAAAAAAATCTTACCTAGGTACATGTAGATGTCCAGAAAACACGGGGTTATGCATTGAAGAACATTGTTCCATATGTGACTCCCAATACAGCATCATACGCACTTAAATATTGCAATATTTCAATATAATTACCGCGGTTATTCGAACCGGAGCTCTCATTGTGGCCGCGGAACGCTAATTCCTGTTTACCTAACAAAACTACAGTATCTATGAAACATCTTAATAGATGACGATTGCGATCAACCTTCCTATTGTGTACTTCAAAATTATTATTCAAAAATGTCTCAATTCTGCTATTGCCAAGTCATGAAAGCTTAAACAACTACGAATGTGTTTTTCAGTCAGAACATGTTTTTTCGTCGAATTTCCTATATTATTGATGTCCGTAAACCCTGTACGACTCCAAACGCTACTAGAATCGGAAAATAATTAACATTGGAAACAGTAAAGTTTATTGAGTTTACAAGAACCTGTCATCCAAGTATATTTATCATAAAACGAACTATGAAAATGTTTATAGGAGCAGTCTTTTCTTTTATAATCTATAGTCACAATTGAATTACATATTTTTTATTCTCAAAACTTAATTTAGTAAAAGATGTTTCCTCAGATAACAAAAAATCTATTAAACTACAATCTATATGTATTAACGTCGCCATTACGCATACGAACAACCTAGATTCTTAGTAGGTATTAAAACAAAGCAAAATGTAAACTATACGTAATTACTTATCTATTTACAGCTTATATACTTATACAGTACTGCACGCACTATTCCACTCAACAATACACCATGCTATTTATCACTAACTAATTATAATTAACCAATAAACAGCAAAAAAACGACCAACAAACTAATTATTCAATAATTCTGGGAGTGCACTGCTGCATTGTTTAGAGAAAATATAAAGTAGTAAATAAAAGTTCAAAATATTCGAAAGCGGCGCTAGTGTGCATAAAGAATGTTCGACGAGCGTACTTAATTCATTAATTTTATTTAGTTATAGAAAATTCCAAATGATTGCGTCGTAAATATCATTATATAATTACGTTGTATGAAAATACATATAATTAGACTCTATGAGTGATTTTATTTCGTCAACAGTAAATTTTAGTACGTTTATTGACTTTACTTTATTATTGACGATTTTTCTCCGTCTCGTATTAAGCTATTTCCGAGTGGATTTAGAACGAGGCCCGATCGCTGGCCGAACGATGGAGATTCGCAAGTATAATCTTTCGAAACACTCGGAACGTAGAGAGAGAAACCGACATTTGCGTATTATTAACGAAAGGGACGCAAATATTCAGCAATCCGGCGTATTTCTCATATTCCATGATCGTGTTTTTGGAGTTCACTGAACTTTGACTGAACTGAGCGATGCACAATATTGCACATTGCTATGTATTTTGCAGCAGGGGTTTTTCGTTGAGAAGAAAATTTTATTATCTTATCTACTGACCGAGATTTAGTAATGATGTAACTTCACCTTGCTGTCAGTTCTGAAGGGGAAGCCAGCGGGAATCGGCTTCTATGGACCCTACGCCCCTGCCGAGGACAGGGCACCGTTCGTTTTCGGAAAGAAAGGCTTTTCTTCTTTATAACGTCGGTAGATCGACATAAATTCCTTTTAGGTTGACTAAAATACTACTGGTCAACATCCCATAACACAAGCTTACCTTTATTTGAGCTAGATCTCTGTCCCTTAAAATTATTGTTATTATACTAGACAATAGCCTTTCCAATCGGACACGACATCAAAATAAACATTAAAACAACAGTAACCAAGCGCCTAGATCCCGAGCCTCAATATACATGTCGAAAGCACGTAAGCCATCATACGCACACGCATAATAGCTCGTTATTTACATCACAGCACACGGCGCATGCGGCTGAAAGTCGACAACGGCCCGAGGCGACCACGACTCGGATACGAAAGCACTGCATAGATGTGAAATGAACTTGTATTGCAAAGTTCAAAATAAGGCCTCGTTTTATTTGAGTGGGGGATTTTAAGACTATTCTTTCTTATTGGCTCACATATATATCGCTCTCCTTGATGCCTTGTGGTGTGAAGTATATTCTTCAAAGGTTCCAAAACTATTAACTAGCAAAATATGCAAGCTTTAAGTATAGCACTGAGATGGATCCCAGCTCAGCCCCCCCCCCCCCCACCTCTATAAACCATTACATATTTGACAGACGAAAATGCTTCGATGCTTTTGTCAATGTTTGCTGTGCATTGTAGAATACTATACAAGCATCTAAAAGCTCAAAGCTAACTTAAATATGAGATGAATTGAGCAAGTGAATGCAATCGTAGCTGCTGTAAAACAAAATCATAGCCGCTGTCTGTACAACAAACGCTTTCAAAGTCAACATTTCTACAATTTAATACTCAGTGTAATTTGCGAAAATTTAAACCGCAGTCACGCAATGATTACGTCACATTTTTTTTTCGTTGCGCTGCGCCGGCGCATCTAGGATTCATTAACTTCATTACGTTATTGCAAAATAGTGGTGTACTGCTTACAACACTACAGCTGTACTGAGAAATGTTCCATATTTCTTGCAATTAACATAATATGGAGTTTGTGAGAAAATATTGCACAACGAGGAAATGATAAAATAGATTTAATAAAGCTTCTTGCAATTGTCTGTGACTGCTGTGTGTAATTGTATTTCTGTCTCATTTCAACTTGAAGTTCTGGCTCTTTCCAACATTGAAACTTTAGATCCGTTTTGATTGGCTGATAGGGGCAATATAGCTGTAATTTTTTCAGCAAGGTATTGTAAGCAAATAATGAACTACTAGTTGATGCCTGCAGTTCCCACCACGTGATAAAGCCTTTTTTGTTTCCCATAGGCACTTTTTCCCGGAATAAAAGGGCAATGTGTTAATACAGGCTGTACGAAATTTCAACCATATTGTACAGAGGTTACAGCATGTTTGAGTGCCAAACCTCTTCACAAAATTTTACAAAATATTTTAGGGATTCGCTTAAATCACAAAAGATTCGTCCTGGGACATCCTTTCGAGCAGCGCATTGGCAGGGCGTGTGGTTTAAGTCGGTTTGACTCCGGCATGACATCAGTGGGCATAAAGCTCTTTAATGTAACTCGATTTAAATTAATTAAATTAATTTGGATGTAATTTATACATTATATTTTTTTTTGTTATCAATTTCATGTTTGGTGTACAATAAAGTTTTACTTACTTACTTAAATGTAAACATGAAATCCTATCTCGAGTTTGAATCACAGTTTCTTTGTTAAGTACATATATTCTTTTATGGCCAATTTTGGTTAAAAGCCATCATCCACTTAAAGCAACATGACGTCACTGAACCAAGTGTGGGAAAGGCGATAGTTAGCTAATTAACACCTTAACTTACGCCTGTTTATTACACCTGTTCACACACCAGTTGTTCTAGAATGGTAGTTGTTGTTTTATTTAAATTTAAGTAATTTATCTGATTTTAATTGTCAGTACATTACATAAGTGACTTTAATAAGACAAAACAAACAAATTGTGATAAATCACAAACTAGCTGTGCCACATAGTTTTGCCTGTGAGATTACGAACCCCATACCACCCATTGAATTCATACATGTCTACTCCGTATTACCAAAACAAATCTTACTTCTTACTAATATTATAAATGCGAAAGTTTGTGAGTGAGGATGTTTGTTACTCTTTCACGCTCGAATGGCTGAACAGATCCGGCTGAAATTTGGTACAGGGATACATTATAGTCTGGAATAACACATTGGTTACTTTTTATCCCGGGAATAAGTTCCCATCGGAAGCGGGAGCGGGAACCAACTATTACGCGGGTGAGCTGCGGGCATTAGCTAGTGTAAAATAAATACTCGCTTAACCTTAACATTCTATTGGTGAAATTATTTTTAAAGGCGGTTAAACTAAGAGTCTCGTTTTCATCATTCATTTGACCTGATGCAAAGAATCAGATTCCATTCGTAGAATAAACATAGTTTTACGTAAACTTCATCTAGTACTTAGCTAGAGACATTGTTGCTAGCAAACTTGTAAGTCTAAACATGACCTGACTTATCTAGTTTTTAGAATTCCGTATTCAATTAACAAACCTCTTGTATCAGTAACTTTATATTTGACTTTAAGTGGCAACTAGGTTCTGTCCTGGGACATCCTTCCGAGGGCTTACCCGGGGCTCCCAATCGTAGGCTGTTGGGTGTTACGTGAAGTTTTTGAATCGGTAGGAGTCCGGCCTGGCATTCATGAAGGATTTTCCCTAACAAGATTCAAGGTTTTAATTCTTTGCCTAACAGTTACAACGGCAATGCGTTATTAATTAACGTAAATGAAGAATAAAACTCAGATGTACTGATACACCTTCTATGCGGTCGCTAATTATGACTGCCTGGTTAGCCTAGTAGCGAATCACGAGGTTCGATTCCCACCCCGGGTGGGAATCGAACCACAACTTTGTGTGATTCGAAATATTTTTTTTCGAGTCTGGGTGTTTTTGTGTAGGTCCTTATTATTAGTAGGTATGTATTTACATTGAGAGTCCTGGGACATCCTTCCGAGGGCTTACCCGGGACTCCCAACCATAGGCAGTGGGGCGTTACGTGAGGTTTTTTAGTCGGTAGGAGTCCGGCATAGCATCCATGAAGGATTTTCCCTCACATAAAAAAAAAAATCTATTTACAGAAAACATGTATACCTAAGTAAGTAGGTAATAATATTCGTGGTTACATATCACAAATTCATCCTACTAACTTTGCAAAGTTCCTAGCCAAAGCTTAGGGATCAGATGACGTTTTGTACAAATGTCCGTGAATATTTATTTATTCACTGTAGGTAGGGATGTTACATGACAATAACCTCACAATGAACTGGGTCAATAATAACCAACTTAGTACGGAACCTGACTTTGCTCTTGATGAGACACACGCTTGGTCTATTTAATTAAATACTTGTGCTAGATAGTACGCTTCAGTGGCCACAAGAATGTATAATATAACAATTTGCACATTAATTAATAATTATAATTGATATCATTTCCAATCAATTTGACATAAGGTTGTCCTTGTGTGTACTATTATAACGTAGAGAACTGCTCAAAGTTTAGCCATTAGCTTAAAAACTACTGAAAAGATACTGATTGTGCATCTCTTTCTAGAATAGAATAGAAATATACTTTATTGTACACCAAAAAATATTTACCTACATCAATAAAGGAATACAAGGTCTTGAAATGTACAATGGACGGCCTTATCGCTAAGTGCCATTTCTACCAGGCAACCTTCGGATGGAGATACTTAATTGTCAGAGAAAAAAATTACGTACTTATTTTAATTTACAACATTACATGAAATCGATCATAGAACTATCGATAAGTTATGTCGTGCGTTTCGTTCGTCGTATATTTTCTCTTTCCACAAAAAAAGACAAAGCTATAAATTAAATACAGTTCATAAGTTCCACATTTCCTCCCTCCATCCAAATAAATGTTATTAATAACCCTATTATCTTATAAAAAGTGATAAACACATGTTAGGAACATATGTCATTTAAAATACAGCTTCCGTACCCAACCCCATAGATGGGATAAAATGTCTCACGCTATCCAGTTATGTTTTAGATTCATTAACTATTCTGATTTTTATTATTATCTCTAGTATTACCATTATAATGATTCCCATTTCCATTATAATTATTATACATAGTACAATTAGAAACCAGGTAAGCCCTACGCTGTTTGAAATCCCTTTTCCTCTAATCCATATTTTACAGTCCCATTTGCAATGTTACTGAAATTTATGAGTAAATTACTGTGTAAACTGAATATTTTAACATTTTGCTAGAATATCATATTGTAAAAGAATCCTCCAGTTTCACTTTAAAAATTCATTTCTGAAAAGAACACTGTAATTTCAACTTTCTTTCGTTCTACCCTTCAAGTTGATGCAAAAATAGCGTTCACGGATTTTCACGAAACCGTTGTTAAATAAACAGTAAAATGTCCGTCAAAATTGTTTACCCCAACTTTCTGTGCGTCTGCTCTGAAAGTATCAAAAAAGGCGACGAAAGATTTAAACCTTAGCGCCTCAACATAAACAGTTGCACATGTGCCTCTCGTGGGAACGAAACGGTTAATGAGTATAATGAATCTCTTTACTCGCTAATCGAACTACAAGCTGCAACACCAGTCTTGCAACACCTCTGAATTGTCCATTCATCGGCCAGTTCTTCTATCGATATTAATTTTGAATTGGTGTTAATAGATTTTATTGTTCCTCTTATTTTTTATGGTGATGTTTATATTGATAGCGCTGTTTTTGAAATTTGTACTACAGATTATGCTTGTGTAAGCGTAGAAAAACAAAGCGATCTCTTAGGAGTCATAATTGCAAAAGAAATGTTTATATCAAATCATGACTTTTATTGAACCAGAGAAGGTATAAACCTCTGTAAACATTAAAAGGCTTAGATATAATAAATCGTTTGTAAATCCACCTGAAACATTAGAATTGTAACACTGTACTAAAACAGAAATAGTCGCCAGATGTGATACTCAAAACTAAGTGCCGATCAAGAGTATAGATGACGAATTAATTTTGGGAACCGTTTGTTGTTTCAATTCTCATGAAGCTGACTCATAGTCTAGGTATTTTTAACTAGCACATGGTTTAAACTTAGAATAAACAATATACTTTTAAATTAATTGCTTTCTCAAAACAATACCAGTGAAGCAACTGCCACTGTTTTATCAGAGTTAGTATGATTATCTAGAAACAAGTTATCTTTTCTTAAGGCACTATATTCAGCTTTAAGACCTATAAATAGTTTAGTCATCTAAAACTAGTTGTTCCAATTACAGAGAAGAGAAAATCTCTCCATATCTGTAGTAGGAAAAGCAAGTCTTTATATATTATCAGTAATCTTTAGTTCTACTATTAAACGGTTGTTTATTTCCCAGGTTACCGCGGTCAGAATTGCGAGATCGACATCGACGACTGCCCCAGCAACTTGTGCCAGAACGGCGCGACCTGCGTCGACGGTCTCAACTCCTACACTTGCGAGTGCCCGCCCACTTTCACCGGGACCCTTTGCGAGACCGATGTAGATGAATGTGCGCTCAGGTAAGCTTACTGTTTTATTAATGTTACCTTTTCATTGACCTCTGTGATAATATTCACGAGGCTTGTTAAGGAAATAAACAATTATTATGTATGGAATATCACAAGGCACGATTTGTGGTCCCAATTTAACATAGAGAAAAGTTACTCGTCCTTTTATTTGATTCACGTTAGGCTTGTTTGCACGGTTCAAAAACCAAATAGCAGAGGACTGACTGACATAACAAAAATACTGATGAAAAAAATAGTCCTTGTAGTAGTAGTGACTGATTCTTATTTTTAATTTTGTATATCTTGTGATTTGTAAGTAAATCTGTGACTAACTTACCTTGATTGAGACGATCTGAAGCTTTGTTAATAAAATAGTAAAACGGTAAATACTGTTACTTTCACAAACCTGTTAAATTCCGATATATTAAAGTGCAGCCAATAGCATTAGTAACCGATTTCCTTCTGAGATCAAAAGAACTGACCATGCATGCCGACTGTCGAGTGAATGACTCAGACGAACAATTTTAAGCGACAATTAAACTTTCATACGCAAACAATTTCAATTGTACAGTTACATCGGCATCGCCAATTTGTTGAATAATGTATCCTTCTTGAACGTTGAAGCACTGCTGTGTAATTGACAATGAAATATTGAAGGCAGTCCTACAGATTCACAGAAGTTTCAACGTTATTGCCGAGATCTTACAGGCTTGGCCGTTTTTGGAGCGGTAAATATTTGTTGCAAGATATTATTCACTTGTCAAAGAATTGGCGCTTCTTTATTAACCGGCAGCAATCAACCAAGCTTATGTCTGGAACGTATTGAATCTTGTATCTTTTGATATCATAGTTACATTCAAGATGACCAACACTTTTCATTGCCTTATTTTCAAGGGCTGGGTCATAAAAACTACAGTCTCATATTTATTATTGCATATAAAAAGACAAGTTAATAAAAGGAATTGCTGCCAAATGCTATTATAAATGAGCTAATGATATCTACATCTGTGAAGATTTTTTATAAGACACAATATCATCGCGGTGTGTCGATGTATTGGGCGTTAATTACAAAATAACTCGTCAAAAAGTCAACGGCCTCGCGTCTCAAGCGACGACTTAACAGCGGAACACACTTTGGTCATCCTGTTTACTTAGTTCTTATGTTTGTAGTTTTGATTCCATACCTATTGTCTTTTAAAATTTTGTCAAGTTTTGTAATAAAGGTACATTGTCTTCTTCTATTCCAAACACCTGTACTAAAAACAACAGTTGTTATAAACAAACGTCCTTGACATTTAAAAACATCTTTCGCCTCCGAATGTTCATTAACTTCATTAATGTTTGTGAATTTATTCATGATTTTAATCAGGTATTTTTAATTTCGTATTCATTTACTGGTTCCTCCGCTAATTCTCACAACTTGACATAAGATCAATGTCCTAAGTCGCCATGTGCGTTGTGCCGTCGCTCCTACATTAATTGTTAGCTAATGATTGCCTACAAAAACTTATGATGTTCCACGTTCGCACGGTAATAGTAGCTTCATTTCAAATAATACCTCCACTTCTGTACATGCAAATGACTTTATTTATTCCAGTAATTGACTTTTGAACTGAAGCACTGATGATAGAATTCAAAATATTTGTTGTAATCTCGAATTTTGTCTTTGTTACACTTTGAATTAAATTTATATTAAGTTTTATAATATATTATAAAACGTAAATAATATCATTATTCACGTTTTACTTTTATTTTGGTGCGCAGTGATGTTTTTTCGTTTGTGTAAATCTGAGATTCTATTTAACATTTCTTGTTTGATATTGCATTCATCAAATGCTTAACACAATTCCGTCAATGATTGATAAACATGTTTTTCTTTTACAAGCTAACTTGACTATTTAGAGTTACGATCTTGATCAATATGTATCTTACTTAATAATTACATTCCAATATCGACTATAAACCTGGAAGAAAACATTAAAGTCGATAATAAAAGAACTTAAATGTTTTAATGCAAGTAAAGGTTCTAGTCTAGAGTTTTATTTGTTAGTATTCAAAAAGGATTCTAATGTCCTATGTACATGTTACATAGGACATTAGAATCCTTTCGGTCTCTTAGGTCCATTTCCTATGTACGTCTAGCGTGTTTGTTAAGACTATTTCTGGGAAAGTCTATTTATTTAAAAGTTCATTATTGCTAATGTCTATTTGTTTTCGGTCTTGGTGATCACAGATAATTTCATAAAAGTCTTAATCCAATAGTGTAACAGAGTGACTAACGCTGACCAATTAATATACGAAGTATTTCTAATATTTAAAGAAACTTAAAACCTTAGTTAATATACATTTGGGTCGTTTGATATATTGTTTATGTCATAAAAATAATACGATTATAAAAATGAATATAATTATCCAGTTCTTTCGAATTAATCGTCTTTATACAAACTATTAATATTTCGACCGTCTATGGATATGTTAGACCTCCTGCTGCAAGGCCCTCTTACGAAACCAAACAACCAGATTTTTCAACTATAGCTCTTTTACAATCCTCCTTATTTATTACATCATAACGTTCAAATTCGTCTGTAAGGTCCCTTTCGAAGTGTAAAATTAATGTTGTACAGACACACTTTAGCGTAGCCCTGTTGTTCGTTTTGTTTTCCTTACATCGAGTACTAAAGAGTTCCCTTCAGTTTATCCATTTAGGACTCTATTCCTTTCATCTTTTAGTTTGATTTTCTTTAAATTATATCGTCATGGGATAGTGTCACAGTATCCGAGCCTTCTGGCTCATGAAACGCGCCAGATAAATGCGTGCCCAATATCAAATTACGTCTCGGTGTTTTTAGTTTTTTTACCTTCGGGTTTGATGCTCCGTGTAGTGGAAGGAACCAATGAGGTTATATTAGATCATGTACTTATAGTGGTTTGTGTGGCGTTTGAAACCACACGTGGATTAAGATGGATTATAATATGTACTGTAGATGATATAGAAATTGTTTAATATTAAACTTCTTGTATTCTTTAATTATCACTATAGCTTTGTACTCCAACCTTATTCTTCTCACATCTATTTAAAGACTTTATTGATCTAACAATCTAAAGAAATGAGAATATTTTTGCAGTTATTGAGCATTTTAATACCTACGTTGAAGTTATACATTTATTACATTATTCTTCATTAAATGTATTGGTAATAAGTGCTAGTTTGAGTACGGCGTTCTGTAATACATTGTTAAATATACTATCTCTTCATTAACTATATTATTAAGTAGATTACCATTGGTTTGCCCGTCATCAATCAGACACCTGTCCCATAATGGGCTGCCACCTACATCTATGAATACCTTTCAAGTGTCACTAATGACAGATGACGTTTCGTTCGGAAGCTTACTTGACAGTTATGGCGGCGTTGCTATTGCATTTCGTGGTTTCATATTGTAGTTGCACCTTGCGGCTAGAGGAGAGATTTGTTTTCTTTTTATATTGTTTGAAATAATGATGAATGATATCCTAGTAATAATGTAAATGTGAAAGTTTGTGAAGATGTTCGTTACTCAATCTCGATCTAACGGCTTAACGAATCTGGCTGAAATTTGTTACAGGGGTGTAGCCTGGAATAAAACATATAGGCTACGTTTTATCCTGGTGTACCGATATGCGGACCAGGCCGCGAGCATCGTCTACTCTAGTAGACTTAAAATTGAGATTAGAATTCGGAGTTAGGTAACATAGGATTCAGTTTTATCTTTCGAATATTTTTCAAATAAGTACAGTAAGTGCGTCGTTTTCAATAAATGCTTTTAGCAATAAAAAGGTTTAGCTAGTAACTGCTATCCTGGCATGTTAATGTTTAGACTGGCTCAGTCAAGAGTCTGTTGGTGTATACGTGTATGTGGTGTCCCCTATAAACTATGTTTAAAATAACCGTTAATATAATCATAGATTCGTTATAAATTCTCATTAAAATACTTTACATCGCTGGAAAAAAAGTGTTGATACTTCAATGCGACGGCACTAATACAAAAAATTGTTTATTCATGAATTTCTTCCACTCAATTTCATGTTTACTTAATTATCCAAAAATGTACTTTTTAATTAATAAGATTTGAAAGTATTAATAGTGTAAATTACGATAATGTTTGTTATGTCAGTGTAGATTTTGGAAATCAAACACTTTTTGGGCGCTTATGAATTATTGAGTTTTGAACGCTCTGGTGGTTTAGTCGCCTTCTCAAGATAGCTGCTGCTCCCACAGCCAGACAGTGAAGTGCCTGAATGGATTCCACTATACACCAAAATGAGACTCCTGGGGCACATTTGCTGTTTCAATTGTCTTAGGACAGATTCGTAATAGTTTTTTTTATACCCCAAAATGCCAGACAAGCATACTGCCCCACCAGATGATGGTCACCGCAGCCTATGGACGCTCGCAACACCAGAGGCGCCACAATCGCGCTGCTGTCCCTGTAAAAACCTTATAAGTCCCCTGTTGAAGAAGAAGAAGAATTTGATAGTAGCTGAATAGCTACTGAAACTGTCCAATTGTTGAGTTACCGACGCGTCAGCTTTATAACTGAAATATGTTTTACGGTTCACTTCTGACGCAATTGAAATACCAGACTTGAACCCCTGACTGGTCACGCACACAGTATATTTTAGTCGATTTTATTCCCAAGCCCAGGAATAAAAAATATGCCGTAAAATGCAAAGAAATTTATACTGACGTGAGCTTAGCTACTGGCATAAGCTAGTTCAATATAAAATTGAGCTGCAGAAAGTAAAATACGAATTACTTGTAAACATTTAATCGGCCCATGTCCCGCACTATAACGTGCCCACAAATCACTTAGATTTATAACGTGTTAACATAACGACCGCAATCACCTCGTTAGACGCACAATTTTATTTTATGCCATTCCTACAGAATTGGCTGCGCTTAGAGTTCCAGGCACACTTAGTTTACTAGCAGTTGTTTTAATTCTGAATCCATTTTGTGTAGGGGTTTTCTTGTATTGACCTTACTCCTTTGCAGATGGTCTTTTGAAAATAATGTAATTAAAAAGTCCTTAGTAGGTGTCTACGTTTCCTGGGGTTTACTTCCAAGGGCTTACCTGGGGCTCCCAACTGCAGGCTGTTAGGTAGGATACATGTGGTTTTTAGTCGGTAGGAGTACGGCGTAGCATCCATGTAGGATTACTTAATATAGAATCAGACAGAGAAGTGTTCATTATTACTTGCTGAGCAGCATTTTTACTGCCTCATCATCTCAGTATGACACCCGATTGACGACCATTGCTTAGCATAGACCTCCCCGGAGGTCAAATAATCCATTTTTACTGACTTTTCATTTATTCTTATTTCGGCCCTTTGCTGTTCATACGCCTCTACCAAAGATCATACAATGTATTGTTTTATCTCCAGTTTTCTTCGAAATGAGTGGCTATAGCAAATGCGTTTCTTTATTCGCCTTTTAATTCACCAAATGGATTGTGAATTGACTTCCTTGACTTCATACCATCACCACACTGCTCATCCATCCCAAATAATAACTTGGCCAAATGTACAAAGCAAGGAAATTAATAATATTTCAGTTCAAAAAATAAACCTAGTTCTTAGCAAACTTTTTTATCATTACCGTACCAAGAGGCATTCGATCGTAGGTTATTTTTTAAAAATGAATCTACCTTTAGCCAATAAGTAGTATGTACTTTTATAATTGATCAGCTACCGGCCAAGATTGAATATTCAATTGATTCTTCAGTGAAAGGTTATTAATCACTGTTTAATGTAATATACCCGTGTACATGATATATTAATCATGTTGGTTTATTCATTCGTATGTCTATGACGTAATATAAATACCTACATTAAAAAAACTTCTCATCTCACTTCAGTTTGGTCCTGGTAGCATTTGAATTCTATACTTGAGAAATCCGTTTTGATAATAAGGGCAAATTTGTATGTTCTACCTACGTGAATGACTATCTAAATTTGATATGGGCTCCTGCGAAAACGACTCCCTTTTGCACCGTCGATAATGAGAAATTAAAAAACCAATTATTATTTACTTATGCTGAAACATGTCGCTATCCAATTCAGTTAATTTCAGGTACATAGGTAGTTGACATGTTATTTTATAATAAATTAATATAAAACCACTACTTATTTAATAGTTAGTTTTTATTGTTGAGTACACAATTTGTGCACAGCACGGAGTTCCGTGTAGATCATTAAGTCGGACTGCGCGAGCGCATGTCGCAGCTACTGTGAACTTTATGATGTGTAAGTGAGAACAAATCTGAAGGTAAGCCTACCTGTTTGATGAATAGTCGTGTAACTAAAATATCTTCTCGACCCTCGCCCAGTGCTGCCACATCAAAATTCCGATTAAGCCTTATCAGCTAAACAGAGAATTTTAAAATGGGCGCTCAGCTCTGAATACTTCAAAAAATGCCTAGATCCTGCCGTTAGAGCGTTAAAGGTTTTCCCTCATCTTACAATCCCGGGTTCTTCAAGAGGAGCGTCAAGAGGCACATCACAGGCCCGCCAACTTGAGGACCACTGTCGAAAGTCTTAAGGACTGTGAGACTGGCCCCCAATCGCTAGATGCGCCACGGCTTACCATCAGGCTGGTGACGACGTCAATTTGGCGAACTAAATAAAAAAAAAAGTTTAACAACCATCCTGACAACTGATCATCCACACACAAACATTTGCATTTATAATATTAGTATAGAAGAAAATATATCAATTAGATTTCACCGTATCTCTGCCCATCATACAAATCCAGCAACCAGCCGGCATGCTAAACTGCAGAGTGATTAATGATGATGACCCTCGCCTGCGCAATCATCTCGCTACTTCCGTGCAGCCACCGAAGACGAATGGAGCTTCAACCCGATTTAATAGATAAATAAGTGATGGATTTAAGATTCAATTGGTGATCATCAATCGGTGAAAGAATTCTGTACTGTACATGTTACCTAATTCTAAAGTGTACCTATAAATTCAGCGCTCGTGGCCCTGCGGACTCTGTGTTCTGTAAACGATCACTGCAGTAAGCAACTTTCACTATGGCCGGTCCTTGGATGAGTGACCATCCATGTGACCACTTTGTAACTTTTGAGCGTTACCGTGCTTCGGAAGGCACGCTAAGCCGTTGGTCCCGGCTGCCAGAAAAATGGCAGTCGTTAAGCCAAGTTGAAGGCCTTTTTAGGTGGCTTGAATCAACAGCAGGCAGTCACAACCTGCGCTTGTCCATCACTAAACGGCAATACGGCTCATCACCTATTACATCGGACTAATTCTAAAAAGGTGAAATGTGGGCATATTATATGCTTCTGGGATGAAGGCGTGACCATATGTATGTACAAATTTAGACAGTGCCCTATTTTGAATATGCCAGAACATGGATGATTGGTCCTGTGATTGGGGACCGCTTTGTGACTTTTCCATTTTCCAGCGATTCGAAGTGCTTTGGAAGGTACGATAAGTCATTGATGCCGGTTGCCAGTAATATAGCTGTCGTTTGGTAAAGTTGAAGACTTTTTTAAGTGGCATGAAGATTTCTATAACTGACAGCCACAACTTGCGTATGTCTATTTCAATAGAAGCTACTTATTTGCTACGTGGGTCATAAATATTAAATTTGAAATGTACTAGGAGTATACCTCTGCCTACCCTGGACATAAAAGCGTAGGCATGTTTATACATTTTAAGCACTTAGATTTAAATTTATGAACAGACGCGTGTCTCTTGCTGTGATCATTATACGGGTCCTTGTTTTTATTTGTACGTTGTGGAATGCATTTACTCACGTTGCCACCCTGCTGCGGTGGCCGGCAGGCATGGCAGGGAAACGTTCTGTGACTGTGGCCTATGGAGGAGCTAGACGACTTAACAAGATTTCGCCTGGCGTCTACTGAATTGTAGGATATGCCAGAGAGATTACCAATCAGAAGTCTTTAACTAGGTCTCTCCTCTGGGAATGTTCGTTTGGGTGACTCGGCCCTCCCGGAATTTACGACTTCGGAGTATAGCAATCTACTGAACTCATCACCAGAAACATAATATGTACCGCTTTCTTTTTCAATGTACCTCTGTATTTTTGGAGAAAAACTCATGAAAAGGGGCCGAGCCGACCAAACGCTTTCAGCACGGCCCCCCTTGTAAGCCAATTAAAAAAAACATGAGCTTGAGAAATGTACCCCGGTATCACGTTATACGTTCCAACGAACGTCTCTGGGATTATACGTGCTGTGCGACAACGCAGACTTAATTGTCCGAACAGACAGACGAAGTTGTGGCAAATCACTATTATTGGCAATACAAAGTTTCTGAGCTTTGCATATATTTAGTTAGGCTATTTTCATAACTATAGTAAGGGGTGACCGTATCTCCAGCAGCTTTTGATTTAGCTACCACATTTTCATCCCCGTAGAATTTTAAAATATCTGTATGCCTTAGCCTTAATGGGTGCCTGAGAATGCACATCTATGCAACATTGCGCTTCTAAACAATGCTGAGTCTGTGCTCTTATCAGTCTATCTAGTAACCATACGACCTTAAACCTATAAATACATATTAAGTAAAGGTTTGGCAATATTGTTTGCAATTTGATCTGATATGCGCGCGCGCTCGTGCCGCGCCCGCTCTCGATCCCGCCCGATCGTACCCGATTGCGCCCGAGCGGGCATAAATCTTTCTGAACTGAACACACTCTTGGTGATTTGGTATAACCTTTATTGTTTAAATATTTCAATAGAATTAATAATTATATGGAAAAAACTTTATTTCATTGAAAGATATAACTGCACCAAGCCGTGATGGCTACTATTATCTTCATTTTATTAACGTTGTTATATTAAATTGCATTGTTCCCTTTGAATATTTGTAAGCACGCCTACGTCACAGAAATCCACCTCAACATTCACATATCTCAAAGGAACTGAAAATTATATTCGTCTTTTTAAGAGCTTAACATTGTCGACTCGTAAATTTTACTTCACGCCTTATCACTGTTGTTTTATTTTATTATTAAGCTTTTAGTGCATTGGTCACGAACCTTTTGTCCAAGTTTGCTATCTCAATGAACAAAAGAATTTAGATTAACACGATCAATAACAATACAGTATTACAACAGGGGGGGGGGGGGGCAGGAGGTAGAGGAATTCACCACACACCTTCGATTCAGAAACCCTAACAGTCAAGAACAATCCAACTCATTGTAACGGAGGAGTGACAAATTCACTAACTACTATCTTCACGCCAAATCCCTTGCGGGGTAGGCAGAAAGAACCGAGCGCCACACGGCACGGTCCATACACACCTCACTTGCTTCTTCAACTTTCATTTTTGAGAAATTGAATCCTTAGGAAGGAATGTAGAATAAGTTACTTTTACCCTACAGATTATTGGTAATGAATGTGTACTCCTCTTAACAACATGACCACAAAGTCGGGCACATGTTTTACCTTCGCATTCGCACTAGGCAGCCTCAATCAAGACTGTGTTACTACCTAGTCGAAAAAAAAATTCTTGTAGTAAACTATCATTCATCCATTCATTCATTCATTCAAAACATGTACAGTAACAGGTACAGTAGGTAGACTCTGTGCCTGCGCCTTAGGCATTCAGCATTGTCTTTGTATATTACAAATTTTAGAACGCAATGATTTCATAATGACCACTAATCTTCATGTGTACTATATACATTATTCAGTTAAGCAGTAATAAACATGGCCGCGAAAGCACAGCGGCAAACAGATGTCAACGATGTAAATCCTAATTACATTCCCGACGTTTTACGATTCGATTTAAACACAATTTACAAAGTCACTGAGAATTTATATGAATATAAGCTAAACGACTAACATTACGATCTTCAAGAAATTAAGCAGATTCCTCTTTTAAATTATCATCTTGAAGAAACATTTAAACCTCTTTAATAAGCGACTTTTTGCTTTTCTTTTTTTAAATAAGCTACCGTAAAAATGGCGGTCTCTTTTTGTTAATTTCCCGCGAAAAATATTGCATGCTTTGTTCAAAGCATTTTCTTAGGTATTTTGAGCAAAAGCGTGTCATTATTTTTTGGTAATTACATTTCAACGGTCTCTAAAGAAGTTAATGCTTTCTTTTTGGCTAGAACTTAATTATTATAATTTATTTTTATTCAGAAATCTTATAACAGGGATTTACCTAATCTCTCTACGTTTTCCTACTTTAATTAGGTAGGTATTTATTTACTGTTATTTAAAACCGTCATTATGCAGTTTTATTTAATACTTACCACAACCACCACAATACCCCATTCGCCACCTCTTCCAAATCTATCAGTTTTCTTTGTAATTTATTTTTATTCTGTGATTGTTGCCTAAACTAGGTTGTTTGAGTTTTTCACTTTCAAATTTTAGTATGATAAATATGATCATGTTACTAAAATTGCTTTAAAATGTATACAAATATGTACCTTCTTACTTAATAAATTTTCAGTTAGGAAGTATTGCAAAATTTGTGTTGATCAAGAAAATTTTGCAATTTGGATTTCTGGGTATCATAAATAGTCCTAGGTCCTACTTACATAATTGATGTTGTGCCTTGTGAGAATTCCACATTTATATAATTTCAGCAGTTAGAATGAGCAATGCTTTAATCATTGCCATCATTTTAAATCTTGTACGCAGTGTTCTAAACATTTATTTCTCTTACAGGCCTCTGGTATGCCAGAACGGAGCTACCTGCACAAATTCCGTAGGTGGATTCTCGTGCATCTGCGTCAACGGTTGGACGGGGCCCGAGTGTTCTGTGAACATCGACGACTGCGCGGGGGCAGCTTGTTTCAATGGAGCTACTTGCATAGACAGAGTGGGGGCATTCTACTGCAAATGTACTCCGGGGAAAACTGGTAAGATTAAGAACTTATTGTGTCAAAAACAAAATCTATTTTCAGGTTATTTCAGTCCGCCAAATTGAGAGCAATTTTCAATAGGATCCGAATTGTGAGAGAGGTTTCTAACAGGCTAGGTGTCGTCACAACTATCCATTATTAGAAGGTGACGTAATATTAAAGGAGCTAAAAAAAATAAAAATGTTGAAGTTAGGGCTGAATAGATACCTACCTGCTCTGTATTTTTTTTAGTACAAAAATAAAAGTTGTAATTTGGACGTGTAATATGCCTCTGTTTACCCCTTCCGGAGTAAAGCCGTGACTGCTTAAACATGTATGACGTATATATTTTCATACAGCGACTAACATTATACTAATGAATGTAGTTTTAAATTTCTTTTAATAAGTATATTTACAAATATTGTTTTCTTCCCCTAGGTCTCCTATGTCATTTAGACGACGCGTGCACCTCGAACCCATGCCACGCCGATGCCATCTGCGACACGAGCCCCATCAACGGCTCCTACACGTGTTCCTGTGCATCCGGCTATAAAGGACTAGACTGCTCTGAGGACATTGACGAGTGTGAACAAGGTATGGTTACTTTAGTTACATGAGGTGTTAAAAAAAATGTTGAGGACTACTGGAATAAATATTTAAGTATATCCCGTTCGCTCTAAGTTTGCCGCTGGTGGAGAGGGTGGTGTAGAGGCGTAGGAGGCGACCGGCAAACTTAGAGCAAACGGGTAATAGTCTGTAAATTGCAGTTGTCTTATATTTATTCAATATGAGGACGCCCAAGGCTCCGATGAAAATTACTTATTGTAAAACCAAGTTTGTTTCCCTTTGGAATAATATATTTTCTGACTTAAAAATAGGCGAGGTAAACTATGAAAAAAAAATACACTTATTTTTATTAATATTATTAAACCGCAACCAAGTCTTCAATTTAAATCAATTCAGACTCAACAGTATTGTAATAAATTTGTTCCTATATCCGATCAACCGTAGGGATTTTTTACATGTGGAAGACGTATACGCTTGGTATGTCAGACTCCCACCGGCTAAAACCACACGATTGGGGTAAAATCCTACACGTGTGCTATGCCGGACTCCTACCGATACGTATCCTAACAGCCTACGGTTGGGAGCCCCGGGTAAGCTCTTGGAAGAATACTTCAGGACAAAACAACCCCATTCCCACAACTGTCTATGACTGGGAGTCCCGGTAAGCCCTCAGAAGGATATTTCAGTAGTCTTGGCACACAAACGTAGGGCTAATAAAAATAAAAAATATTAGCCATTGACTCGAAGAAGAAGAACGTAGGGCTGTCTACAGCTTTCTCAATCAGCACATTAGCATCTCATCTTTCCACAGGCTCTCCATGCGAACACGACGGCATCTGCGTCAACACACCAGGTTCCTTCGCCTGCAACTGCTCCGTGGGGTTCACGGGGCCTCGCTGTGAGACCAATGTCAACGAGTGCGAGAGCCATCCTTGTAGGAACGACGGCTCTTGTCTCGACGACCCTGGCACCTTCCGATGTGTCTGTATGCCTGGTAAGTGGGACTTATTTTACAGAATAATTAAAAATAGTTGGACAATTTCACACATCATCTAGCCCTAATAAGGCTAATATAAGCTTGTGCTATGGGATCTAGACGATTGTTAGACATACTTATATATTTCTATAGTCCAATCCTGCCCGATCTGGCAATAATGTAAACATGTCATGTTTTGACAATCGTTGTCTAAGACAGATGAGTAGATAAATATAGTATGACAAATCACTGAATTTTTTACTATCCTGAGTAGGTATTTTAAATGAAAATTAACTATCATAAAGAAGTTATTTGGTGTCGAAATGATTGTAAGAACACTGTATGACTCCTGGATACTGGAATATAATCAGGGTGAATACTCAATTGCAAGTAACTATAGATATATAGGATCAAATGTGTTTGTTTACATTTTTGCGCAAAGCTATTGAAATACAGTATAACTACATACATACTTATACATAGAAACACCCAAACTCCGAAACAAACATTTGTGGATCGCACAAATATTTGGACCCATCCGGGTTAAGTTACCACACGTTTCATAGCAGCAAGATTCATGGTTATGTGGCCCCTGTCTGCTTAACAACTCGATAAACCCATCGACCACCTTCAACTGGTGAAATGTGGTCATTTGGTCATATAGACATGTAACAATGTAAACCAACAATAACTTACTTTTCTGGGTTTACATAATTCGTGCAATCTCTACAACCATAATATTTAAATAATTTATATAAAGCGCGCTCAAGCTAAGCATTTTCCGCTTCGAACAAGTCGATTTCTCCTAGACTCGGCAACAACTAAAGGCTACAATTTGCTTCTAGTTGACGCCCGCTTAATGAATAACATTAAATTCGTAATAGACTAGAGGGGGGAAATAAAGACAACTATATTCTAGGGTTGTCGATACACGTAAACTTAAAAGATTGTTTAAAGAAGCCAGATTATAAGTTGAAGTCGAGTTCAGTACCTAATGTAGGTATAAAGAGTGGGGAAACTTTAGCTCACAGGTCCACTATTTGTGTATGCTTCATTTGATATCTTAATTTGTATTGTAATTTAAGTTATTCAAGTTCCAAAATATTGTATGTTAAGAGATTTACGTACCCTATTTACACATGCCTTTTGATAAACCAAAATAAATACTCGCAAGTCTCTGAATCTAGCCTTCGCCATGCGTAACTTCAATGTCTTTGCGATTTTTATTGCATAAATTATGCAACCATTATTAGACAATAAACACGTGACAGCCCTGTCTCAGACCCGATTCTCATGGCGATGAGAGCGACCGCGGCGCCCGCGCATTGTCTCCGACGCGGAAGCGCTGCACCACCATCGTAGCGACAGTTAGAGTAATCACGAGACGCGACTGATAATACATCATTATTGATGCTAAACACCAGCTTTCGTACTGGGCAGGAGACAGCATGATCTATTATTAGCGAAGTATCGTTTATATCACCGTTGCATTTATAGTCCGAGGCTCGAGATTTGACAAATTGACTAGATTTGCATATTTGAGTTGGTGCTGCTTTGAGGTTGCGGTGAGCTCTTAGAATTACTAAGAAACTCAGGTGTTATCGAATAGCAACAGTAACTGCTAGCAGAGAATGTAGTGTCAATAATTTTCCCGCAAGCTGGGCATACGTCACAGATGTTCTGGAAAGTTTGTAGCGATGTTATGAAGATGTCTCTCTGCATTGCAGTGGGTGTCAATCGGTTGAACTGATAATGAGGTTTCATGGCTAGTGTTTGAATGTTGATAATACTATTATGATTAAAATAATAGCCACTCTTCACCATTAGCTGTGACTTTATGGCCGCGATAAAGCCAGCATCAGCGGTAGTTACGATTTGCCCAGAAAGTTTTCAGCTAATGACAAAAATGAGAGATAAACAGGAATGCGTCTCTCATTTTTCGAATCAGCGCGGATATTTTATTATTTTCATTACTTAGGTATAAATTAGAAAACTCCTATGTGAGAGACACTTAATGACAATAATATACTTGTCATAAAAAAGTAATTAAAACCTTCGGTAAAACGCGTGGTAGGTAAGCCGAAGTACTTTTTAGCTTTTTAATAATGAACTGTGTCTATTTGTTGATGAAATTATTTTATTTTCAATCTCCGAGGGTGGGCTTCATAAACTATAATACTAGTTATAAGTATATTTTTTAATTATCTTTAAGTATTTTCTTTGATGAACTTTCTACGAAATGTTACATTATTTTGCAACGTTTATGGGAGTTTATAATACAAATAGGAAACTTTTTATGCCCACAAAAGGCGATGAAATTAATGAAATTTCTTTCATCTAATACCGATCTAAAATATCTGCTTGAGGGTCTATGACTATTTTGTAAATTTCGTATTTCATTATGATATCTTCATTTAACAGCCACGAGAGATATTGCATATCCAAAAGTAGGTACAATCCCTACAATCATAGCAAAAGTACCTAAGGTAAATAAAAATAAGTACTTACAATAAACCAGACGTAATATGAGGACAAGTGTCCCTTGTGATAAATTACCTTCCCGTTATATCACATTCCGTTAGGAAAATTGCATTTGTGTCGTCCAACGAAGGTACTAGGAACTGCAAATCATATTTTTATCTCCATAATATTTTTTGTCCTAAAGCTTACAATCGACTTTTTAGTTTAGAGGTTTTATGTTTCTCTAACGGACTACCTCTAGGTACTACCTGTGTGTGTCAGAAGTATCAATCAAATCACCTTACAGCAGTTCACTGCTAGACAAAGCCGTTGGTCGAATTACATAAAACCGTTGTTGAAATACTTAAGCCTAATAGCTACACAAGATGTCTTTATTTTTCAAAGCGCACTGCGCACTCATACAAATGAATGCCTAAATCAAATAATCGCTGGCCTCTCTCAATTCACGCTACAGCACACAGTCCTGCGGCTTCTGCATCCAGTTCCTGCGATATTTTCTTGGTCGTCGGTCCATCTCCACTTAAGAACCCGTTTACTCTTAGACCATATAACACGGGACTAGCCTTTGCGAACCACCGCATACAAAAATATTCTGCCAGTTTTCATACAAGTGAAGGGGGAAACACAAAGACATATAAAATTTCATTGCATTTAAAAATGTATTAATCGACAAACGCGTAATGGCTGTTGTGTGTTAATTGTTATTGTACAGTCAACTACAATGTAATGTACTAGTTTAATCATATAAAATGATGTACTGATGTACAGGCTTTTCATAAAGCCAAAAGACCAAATGGTCATGTGCAATGGCAGAAAACAATGCTTAAGTAAGGCGCATCCTGTGGTTAGATGATCTAAGCGTTTACTCCATCAGACATCAGTTCTTCCACAGATGAGAGTGGCCAGCCCATTGCCACTTGAAAGTGCTTACACTGCGAGCGCTCTGTAACTCTGTAGCCTTGGTATTGCCATGTCGGGAAGGAACCTTAAAAAAATAAAACTACTCATAATAAACCGTCCACACACTTGCTTCTCGTCAAAATGTTATCATTAAAAGTCCCCAGTCCATAATAAGGCAGTCCATTAAACTCAAAACTTAAGTCAAGTGTACACAACATGTTAAAACATGTCACCGACGCAATGGTGCGAGCAGAACCACTCTCGTGGAACGAGTACTCCCATGAATAACTCGACCATATCAAAATGTCATAAGCTGGAGATACTTCGTGCTGTTATCGTACTTACGTAAATAGGACGGGTCGTAAATATCTGTCTCGTTAGGGATGTAAGTGTAACAACCTTTTGATTCCTTTTTTTTCCTGCCTAATTCTCTTGAGTTGAGACACACCGGCTAAAATAAGATGGTCGAAATCTGAATTATTTATCCAAAATCCTACTAATAATATAAATGTGAAAGTTTGTGGAGATGTTTGGACGTTTGTTACTGAATCACGCTCTAACGACTGAACGGATTGGGTTGAAATTTGTTACAGAGATAGCTTATAGTCTGGAATAACAAATAGGCTACTTTTCATCCCGAGAAAATGTTTCCACGGGAACGGGTACCGAATTTCACGCGGGCGATGTCGCGAGCATCATCTAGTTTATGATAAAGTGTCTCTCTATGAAATGGATTGGGCAACAACTTGTTGTGCTTGATTAGAATGCATGCCACCAATCGGGTTCAAATCTGGATTCAACTAAACTGTCCAAAGACTCTCTAAACCACGGAGCTCTTAATAACACACTTAGAAATTAATCGATTCAAAAGCAGTTGTATAAGATTAGAAATGTAGGCCTATCTAATGCTTCATCCTTGTCTATACTTGCAAGAATATCTTTAAGCAAGCGTCGTCTTATAAAAAATAGAATGACCATAAATACATCGTGTTCTGTAACGTAGAGTAACGCTCGACCGAGTCCAGTCCTGTCACGCGAGTACGAATAAGGGCATACCTGCACTGTGTGACGACATTGCTTGGTTTTTTATACACACTACTTTATGTTCACCCCTTTAGGTCTTTGAACCTGCTTTTATGTTCTGTCTGTGTAGAATAGAGTACAAAATGTCATCTCCCCATATTCCCGATTCATTCTGTGGGTATCTAAAAGACAATATGCTATATAGTCCATTGAAATGTTACAATTTAAGGACCGAATATTGCATTTCTTAGAGGACGCAATTTCATTTTTGGGACATGTGTGGGGGGTCAATAGAAGCTTAACCTCAAGTTTGTGGGGTCGCCACCCTTGTCCCCCGGCCGCAATCTTAAAAAGGGGTGAAAACACTTTTTTCCCAATATCTCGGAAACTATGTGTCTTACAAAAAAATTTGTGAAATCATAATTTGTGGCAAAAAAGCCTACAAATATGTCAAACAAATGTTTGCCCTAAATAAAAAGTTAGAGAAGTTATAAACAAAAAATTGATAATAACATAAAAATTTTCTTTTTTGCTCTGTGGCGTTTTTTTAAATTTCTCTTAAAAGATCATCTACAAGATTAGTCGGAGGTATTTTTTTTGTAAAATGTATAAAAAAAAGTTATAGAGCAAAAAAGAAAATTTTTATAAAAAAATTCTAAAAATTTTGTAAATTTTTTTGTTAATTTATATACACATTTGTAGGCAAAACAATATGCTACAAATTATGCCTCTACAATTTTTTTGTAAGATTCATAGTTTCCGAAATATTGCGAAAAAAGTGTTTTTTTCCCCCCTCTTTTCAAGATGGCGGCCGGGGGACAAGGGTGGCGACCCCACAAACTTGAGGTTAAACTTCTATTGACCCCCCTCACATGTCCCGAAAATAAAATTGCGTCCTCTAATAAATGCAAAGCTCATGTAACATTTCAATGGACTAATAGTGCCCATCGCAGTGTAGAAAAACTCAAAATAAAAGCTATGCTAACCTTTCTGGCCAAGCTATTCCTCAAAACTAACTTTTTAATCATAATTATAACACAGGCCTGCAAAATGAGGGTCATAACTTCCTCTCTGGAATTTGATAGCTGATTCTAGGGTATTTTGGTGCGCTGATTACGAATATGTACTTAGATTTTCTCCATCACCTCCAGATTTTTCGAAAAAGGCACAGATAGAAAATAGAAAAAAAGACCCACGTTTTTTCATAAAAAATATATATTTAAAAAAGTACATTACCTTTAACTTATAAAACGACTAAAATATAACAATAACTTGTTACTAGTCTAAATTACACGTAAATTTAATTTGTGGAACCCGGTTCTTTTTTCCTGGAACCTTCGGTTGTGCGATTTTCGCTTAAATTTCCAGTTTGGATCGTCGCGCTTCAATAAACAACAATAATCCGCCATCATGTTAGTATTCCATCTTCCACGATATCAGACCCCAAGCTCTTTCAAATCTTGGTAAAATCTTTCGCCTTGTTCTTTGCTAACGGCTGCTAAATTTTCTGGGAAGTAATCAATGTGCGAATTTAGGAAATGATGTTTAGTGCTTGTTTATGTCCCTTTTATTTTAGAATTGTATCCAGTTATGTCACAACAAGAAAAGTAGCCATCATTATCATGGTCTTTAGCCTCTCTTCATAGCATTTTGAAGCTATTTTTCTGGCCTTTAAAAACCCTTGCGAAATTGTAATAAACAAGTCGAACAAAGTTTATGAGGTGTCGAAGTTTTGTCTTGGTTACTTAATACGTGTCCAAAATAACTTTTGTGCTGCTTTCATTGTTTTATCACCATAAAATTTCGGGAGATATTACAAAAACAATTCGTAGAATTTAAACACCTTCGCAATGACATTTTAAAGTTCATGTTTCGAGATTCAACTGTTAATTTTCTAAATCAGTTTGGGTACTTATACAAAAACCCTTTGGTTTATCTTTATTACACCCTTTTCTAATAATATTTACAAAAAATAGGTATCTAATATTACTACTAGGTAATTTTTTGATTTTATTACAAAATTAAGTCAAAACTACCCGTTTTTAACATGGTTAGGGCGAATTACTTGTACTTTTTATGTAGTAATTACCAAATTACTGATTTGCATGATTTTCTATGTCCCCTTACACTAATTTAATGCAATAAAATTTAAACTGAAGTAAGTTAATGACGTTTTAAAAATTTTAAAACATAGGCGCTCAGACATTTTAAAGTAAAATCTTAAATATTCAATATCAAAAAATCCTGACGTGTAGGATTTTTTTTATTATTTTTCTCGTAATCAGCACATCAGAAACTATAGAAAATGTTACTCAGATTTCAAAGAGGAAAACCATTGCAGACCTGTGTAATTATAATTTATTTGATATCCAATGGTTGTACAATAAACACTCAGATCTTTTCATACATAATATGCTTAGGATAGACATTTAAAAGTAAGTGTTTTTTTTTTTTTGAACACTGGTACCCACGGTAAGATTTAACTTGTGTTATGGGTACCAGGATTCTAACATAACATGATTCACAACATGCAACGAGAATTAAGTGTATAAAACATACATATTACGAGTATTACCTACCAATAACAATATGAAAAAGTTAGTGTGTGTGTGTGTGTGTGTGTGTGTGTGTGTGTGTGTGTGTGTGAGTGTGTTAATATCGTTGACCGGGCATCAGAGAGTGGATACCGGTAATAGACTCTCGGTGTCTTTGTAATTTTTTGTCTGTAACCATTTAGACACAATTTTTTTGCATTTCTGTCTGCAAAGAGGGTAGATATTGCACACCCTATTTATTGCATTATACAGGTGACTTCCAATAACACGGAAATGGCGCTGAGCAAAAGCAGTTCTCGACTTCTGAATGCAGCACACTTTGTATTGCCGGCATGATCTACGTGTTTTTTGAGCATTGTCATTGTAAATCAGCGAAGAGTGAGTGCGTAAAATACATTGTAATATAAAAAGCTGCCTCACTGTGAGGACTCCACAATCTCGGTAAAGGACGTCAGTCGGATACATAAATGGCTTTGATGTCATAACCTTTAGCACAGTCCTTTGTGCCCTTTCTACCGGCATTAGATGAGTCTTGTGGGCTCCACCCCAGACAATAGTGCAATAGGTGATTAAGGACTGACACAGTGCAAAGTAAACCATTTTCAATGTCACTAAATTGGCAGAACATCTAAGTCTCTTAAACACGAAGATAAGTTTACGGACACGAGCAGTGACATTTTCCAACTGCAGCTTCCACTTTAAAGAGCTGTCAATAAACACTCCAAGATATTTCACCACGTCAGTACTCGATATTTGTGGACAGGAACAAAGAGAGGAAGAGTTGTTGGAATTACAAGTATGAGCTCTAAGACTCTGAAAGTCATGTGAGGGATCAGATTTCAAATAAAACGGAATATATACAGTTTTTGAAAAATTTACTGTAAGTAGGTTATTTGATAGCCATTTCATCACAGTTCTCAGGCACTCCTCTGCACAGCTTAAGGTATCAGGCCAGTCGGTACCGTGTACCAAAAGCGCCGTATCATCTGCATAGGCGAAAATGGAGCAGTTTCTAAGAGGTAACCTGCAAAGGCCGTTCACATACACCAAAAATAATGTTGGACCAAGAATAGAACCCTGGGGCACACCGAAACATAATGATTCTGCGTCGCTGGTAGTATCGTTTATTTTGACGATTTGTGAGCGACCACTGAGATAATCTTTAAAGAGGTCATGTGTGTGGCCCCGGACGCCAATATCTTCCAGTTTAGACAAGAGGTGTGGAATAGACACAGTGTCAAATGCCTTCGACAAATCTAAAAATATTCCCTAACACTTCGATTTCTCATCTAGATAAGTAACAACATGATTTATCAGTGAGGTTATGGCATCTTCTGCGGATTTTCCCTTTCTAAAACCATATTGGTTAGAAGCCAATAGGTGATGCGATTCCAAAAAATGTACTAATCGATTGTTAATTACTTTTTCCAGAACTTTCGATATGGCTGGCAGGACTGATATTGGTCTATAACAATTGACACTCTGTCTATCCCCACTCTTGAAAATCGGGTGAACTACAGCTTTTTTAAGTAAGATAGGGAAGCATCCCGTGGACAGGGAAAGATTACAGATGTGGGTGATTACCGGTACCAGCACAGGCATACAAGCTTTTAGTAATTTTGGAGTAATGCCATCCCATCCAGGTGCAGCATCTGCTCGAAGCTCAAGAATAAGATTTTTTACCTCTTTTTCATCAGTTGGTAGAAGCACAAGGGAGTTACACGGCTTTACGGTCAATCATAGGAAGAAACCTATACTCAGCAGTGGTTTCAGATACGATGAAATTAACTATGTTCTACTTAACAAAAGAGCTTACACAAGACTCCACGTTTGTAATAATTGTTCGCTATTAGGCGAAGTCTGTAGTTGCTGTAAAAAAGCCTCACTCTGTACTTGATGCACTTGACCAGGTCTTTAAAAGTCCTAGTAATGAGAACATTTACATGCACCTCATTCTTTAATACGACATCACGAACGAATAACCTATAATAAAATGGTATTACCAAATCTACAAACGAACTGTCCCAGTTCCCCCAAGAATTTGTGAAACCCATTCTCAAATATTTATGGTATTCCCCAAATCTGTACTCACGTACGTACTGGACCGTAAAATTTGAAATATTTACCTACCAACCAGCTGGTCATGTGTATTTAAAAACTCTTGTATTTTATTCATATATGCGAATAGTCCCTATTAGCATGCGCCATACATTCTCGTTGTTGCTTGTGGTCCGAAATCGTGACCTTAGCGTGTGGCGTTAGGCATAGAAGATTGATATTTTGTCCTTTTGTCCTGTGTGTATAAAGCTTATTTCTAGTACATAGTTTACAACCGAGGGGAAGCGCCTCGAAATGCTATTTGTTCAAACCTTTAACCATCTTTTCTAATCTCGCGAAAATAGGCAAAGAAACCACTCTCTGCTGCCATATAATTTAAAAAAAAAACAATTGAGAGAATCCAGCTGTCTCTCTTTTTTTGTGAAGATTCTTTGAAGAGGAGCATATCTTTAACAAAATCCGCAATTGCTGTCCGCTTATGGCTCAGGCCTAGTGGTAACTTGTGTCCACGAAACACGAATACAAGATGGGGCCATCCCTTCCAAGCTTCTGTCCTAACATTATAAACGTTCAATAGGCCATGTCAAACTGGATAATAACAGCACCACACTTGCGTAATACTGTATTATAGATCGATCTCAATCTAGCAGCAGTTATAATATGATTAACTTCCGCAAATAAAATATAATAAATTGCTCAACTAATATCAATTAATCAAATCAGTCCACTGCTGAACGTAGGCCACTACAATAAATTTATATGGATACAAAAATACTTTCATAGTATTTATAGACCGCTTTTAGTTATAACAACTTATACGTACAAATTAGGTTCAATCGCATAGGTTTTTGCTATGCATAACCACATTCCCGTTTTGGTTGAACACTGGATAGTGATTTCCTTGCCAGTAATATAACTTGGATAAAAAATACATTGCCAAGTGAAACTGATCTTTGTACCGTTATAATAAGAGTAATGCATTCAGCAATGCAGAAATGTTTCTTTAAAAGGGCACACTCGATACTGGTCGAGTGGTCGAAGCTGGATTATGCTGCCTGCGGCTGTACAAGCGAGCTTCATTTAAATATTAACTTTTTATGATTCGCCATAAAGTATAATTTCCTTTTATCTGCCAGTATTGAGTTGCAAGCTTGTACAAAATATGCAAAAATTACCTTTAGGTACTTGTGTTAGGATTGTTTATTGAATGAAATATCACCGTGATACAGTTTTGATGAGACTGAAACGTTGGGTCAATTAGCATTCTTTTAGATGTCTATTACGTTTTGTTTCTTGGTAACCTATTCACGTATTGTATTGCTTCAACTCTGTTAATTTCTTCGTAATACGAACAGTATTTATCGAATTTTAGAACAATAGGAAATGGAATGTCCAAGTAAAAGTACCTTAAGGCTAAGGCCACATTGTAAGTGCTTAGATAGTTACTAACGGTCAAGCGACTCGCTTAGTGAATTGATCATAGCGAACAAACGCTACTACTATAACGTACTACTATAGCGGCCACATTGTGTGCGATGGTAGTGCCTGAATACTTCCGCGAGGCAGAGGCACTTGGCTCTTAGCAGTAAGCGAGGCTCCTGTGCTGTGACTTTAGTTGCGTATTGGGGATTTGAAGCATTCCTTTGTTCCATTCACATATACCTTCTTAGTCAGTATCCTAGAAATACTAGTATCGACTAATCTAATGCATCATTTCTGTCTGCAGGATTCACGGGAACGCAGTGCGAAGTGGAAATCGACGAGTGCGCGAACAACCCTTGTCTAAACGGTGGAGTCTGCCACGATCTGATCAACGCTTTCAGATGTACCTGCGTTATTGGGTAAGTGTACTTCTTGTGGGTAGTAAGCTAAATATATATAACTCAAAGGTGACTGACTGACTGACATAGTGATCTATCGACGCACAGCCCAAACCACTGGACGAATCGGGCTGAAATTTGGCATGCAGGTAGATGTTATGACGTAGGCATCCGCTAAGAAAGGATTTTGATGAATTCTATCCCTAAGGGGATAAAATACGGGAAGCGGGAACGGGATCAAATTTTACGCGGGCGTAGCTGCGGGCATCAGCTAGTTAATAAATAAATTAAAAAAGATTGAAATTGAAATTAGGTTAATGCATAGTTGTATAATTTAGATTAGAGATATTAGAAGTCCTAACTGAATAGTAATTGCCATTGTATTGAAGAATTTAAGAAGTTATCAGGGTTCGTAGTTTCTTCTGATTTTTGAAGGACTGTGTGATGGTCCTTCGAACCAGATATCTGTTAAATGACGACAGTTCGTATTACGTGGGACATGAAACTATAAGGTGAAATGGGGGCGTTAACTATGCCTCTGCCTACCCCTTCGGGGATGAAGGCGCGATTATATGTATGTATGTAGAATATGTAGATCCTTGAAATGATTTTATTTGATGACTTGCATTTGTACCACTACATTGCAAATAGGCCTATATGTATGCAACATCAGATGTGTTATATTTGAGGCCAAACCTTTCAAATATCCTGTTTGAAGAGCTCCATGCTGTAGTCTATAGTAACAGTGGTGTATTAACGTGTCTCCTTACTTGCAGGTTCACGGGCGCCCGTTGTCAAGTCAACATCGATGACTGCGCGTCGAGTCCGTGTCGAAACGGCGGCATATGTCACGACTCCATCGCGGGGTACACTTGTGAATGTCCGCCTGGCTATACCGGTAAGAATAAAACATTTTTAGACATCGGTTAGTAAACAGAAACGTTCAAGCCAACTTCACTAGCAAGTACTACAACTTACTACTGATTTCAGCAAAATAGCTGATCTTAGCCAATCGACGCGATCACTCACTCCAAGATTGATGACTGAGCTATCAGAACTTAAAGCTAAAATCAAGCATGATATCTAAAACATTAGTCAACCGCTTACTACTTCACCTGCTAGCGATGCACCTGTTGACCAAAGACGAAGGGATGCTTTCGGGTCAAACAGTAGTAGCTCCTAATGATGCCAATATCGATGTGAAAAAGTCAAGCCTTAGCTACTTTTAGCAGCCAAACTAAAAGCAGATCCCAGTCTTCAAACCTAGTTAGAGCTTGCTATCAATTGCGAATACGCTAAGATAAAAAGAAGTCTACATTCAGTTTAGTCAACTGCATCACATTTTTCACGTTCCAGGAATGTCATGTGAAACGAACATCAACGACTGCCTGTCGGCGCCGTGCCACCGCGGCGAGTGTATCGACGGAGACAACAGCTTCACGTGCAACTGCCACCCGGGGTACACCGGGAGGGTCTGTCAGACGCAGATCAACGAGTGCGAGTCTAACCCTTGTCAGTTTGGCGGTGAGTGTCTATAGATTTAATAGTGTGGTTAGATGTTACGATGAACAAGCTAGACCTGATAACTGACAGAAATGGAAGAGATAGAGAGAGAGAGAGAGAGAGAGAGAGAGGAGAAGGTAAAGGGGAGTGGAGAAAAGGGGAGATACATAGAGAGAGTGTGGGAGAGATTCTATCCGTGAAAAGTCCAATCACAGCTCTCCGGCTTCTAGGGGACCAACCACGCTGGATCAATTTATTTTGTATGCAACTTGGAAGAAGGGAGAGACGAGAAAAGGGAAGATACATAGAGAGTGAGGGAGAAGTTCTTTATTATTTTACCTTTAAAAAGTCAAATCACAGTTCGCTCCGTCTTCTAAGGCTAGGGGAGTAGCTTAACACAATGTGCCATTTTGAATACAACCGAGAATAGAACATATCTGATTCTCATTAACGATAGAGACAGATGGAGGTCGTTCTCAACAGAACTAAAATAAAACATCTTGGGATTTATATGCAAACAGATCTACAAAATATAATGAAAGATAATACCATGTCTAAAGTACCAAATGTGTCATTTCTAGGCCACTGCGAAGACCTTATAGGTGGTTACCAATGCCGCTGCAAACCCGGCACTTCGGGTCGCAACTGCGAGATAAACGTCAACGAATGCTACTCCAACCCCTGTAGGAATGGCGCTACTTGTATCGATGGCATCAACAGGTGAGAATTTAACCTTTTCTTACACAGGCATTACAAGATGAACTAAACCTTGAAATGAAAACATAGCGTTCAAAATACGGTGCTAATAAATTTCATAAAGCTCTTGATATGTCATTTTCAACCTTATTGCTATAATCTTTACATTCAGATTAAATTGATCGACTTTGATTTTATCTTTCCTCATACAAACCTGAGTTCTTTTGAAGACGAATGGACTATAGCATTTTTCGGACCAGGTCATTTAAACATGCTAAAAACTTACATACAATTTTTCTAGATCATTTCATCAATCAGTTTTGCCTCTTTTATTTTGGACTAGACTCTCGGGGCGGTGCAGTGGTAGTCTATGTACTCGACTGTCGTTGCTACGATCCTACAATACGAGTATCTTTATCTAAGTGTATAGATTCCATAGCACAAGCTTACGCTTCTTTATCTAAGTATCTAGATTCTAAATCTTAATATGCGTTAGATGGTGCTGTACAAAGAGTCTTAATATATTTAATACTTCCAAATTGTATCATTACCAGTATGATACAATTTGGAAGTATTAAACGTGGTACCTTTTTCTTTCTCCTTCAATCTAGTGTTACATATACGTTGGTTATGGATGCTTTTGGCTGGGACATAGTTTTCAGGAGTCTGATCTAATCGCAACTTAGCTTTATCTTGCTGTTATTCATTTAGTCCACTAACACAACGAAATCAAGTACTAAGTTTTAATGCCTAGATCTATTTATAAAACATTTATCAAATTCAATATCCTTTTAACAACCTTCGTTTTTATTATTATTTAAGTAGAAGTTGAACTTATTATAACTTATTAATATATGGTTCTTTTTATTACACGCAGCAATTACTTTGAGTAAGTTCCTTTATTCACTAATTGAGCATGGGTTTAGCATGATTTGCTTTATATTTAGGTTATTTATTCAGTTATTTCTTTTTCCTATTAGCTTAACAACTGTCCGCTCACTACTATCACAGCAACCATTCATAGTACACTTGCTGTCTGTATGTCCCTATTTGATATTTTCTTAAAACGTCTCTCATCAGATCGTAGTACACCGAAGTAGACTACCACGCACCCTTTAGTTTAACCTCTCTTTGTCTTCAAACCATTCAAACATAATATCTGAACTTAACTAGTAATTGGTCGTTTTCTATAATTAGTTTACAACAATTCTTATCCACTTTATTCCTAGTGATATTGATGGCACATTATAACATTGATGTGCCATCAATATCACTGTGACACTTGTACGGTCTATCCTGCAAACTGGAATAATAAGATTGCAAAGTAGACCATATTTATTTTAGGTCGATATCTTAATATTTATTATGCCAATCGATTCTGTTTGTGTTTTAGAGCAAAACATGGCAAATATTCCATTAACTGTTGTATTAATTATATATATTAGTTACTAGCTGTTCCCCGCGGCTTCGACCGCGTAGAAGTCGTTATCGCGTAAAATCATAACCCCTACTTTTCTGCAGTCGGTTAAAAAGTAGCCTATGTCCTTCCCAGGGCCTCGAAATATCCCTATACCAAATTTTATCTCAATCGCTCCAGCGGTTTAGGCGTGAAAGCGTAACAGACAGACAGACAGATAGACAGACAGACCGAGTTACTTTCGCATTTATAATATTAGTATTAGTTACATAGCTCTCAACTGTAAAGTACAATATCCCTTCTAAAACCCAGTGTTCCTCCCCAGGTACACTTGCGAGTGCATCCCAGGCTTCACGGGCCAGCACTGCGAGACCAACATCAACGAATGTTTGTCCAACCCTTGCGCCAACGGCGGCAAGTGCATCGACAGGATCAACGGTTTCCGGTGTGAATGCCCTAGAGGGTATTATGACGCTAGGTACGGACGGTAGTTAGGGCTCATTGGTTTATTTTGTTCAAAATTTTATAAGTTCACACTTTTTAAATCGATTGACTCAAAAAGATATGTGATGTCCACAAGAGAGGACTATAAGAGTGGGCTCTCAATTCGCCTTGATTTTCCATTTTGGCGAGCTGAATATATATAAGAAGGATAGACTTCAATCAAATCAGTCTATTGGAGTACGAGTGGACGAAAGCTATTTCCAATTTTGGTCATAAAACATGGCCCTATAGGTTTGATTTGATTTTATTTGACGGCCATTCGTAACTAATTAAATGTTGAGTTTACCATTGAAAAACTGTTTTATTACAAGCTCGAGAAACTGTATTTCAAGTATAACAGAGTACAAAAGTATTCTGTAAAATTATATACGTATTGTCTTCCTTCACATTTATACCGCATTTTCTCCACAGATGTTTATCAGATGTAAACGAGTGCGCTTCCAACCCTTGTACCAACGGTGGCTCCTGTGAGGACGGCGTTAATCAGTTCATCTGCCATTGTTTACCTGGATATGGAGGTAAGTATTTGGAAATCGCAATTTTAGAACAAAATATTCTAATTCTTAAATATGACTTAGAGATTATGTTAGTAAACTAAACTACTGATGCACAAATAAGGTTACTATTTAAAAATGAATAGAGCAAATTTTTTAGTCTTTGGCTTTGTGCAGTATTGTATAATAGCACTGTCCACTTCCAGCATCGTCGTAGTCCATTATCAAAGATAATATATATAATATGGATAGTATTACATACAGATAGGCAACTCCCTGCCGCGCCACAGCTGTCATTATAGTTGACGGACGTGTTGAGGGAACATTTGCTTACCATTATTGGTCACACGCACACATTCAAGTTGGAGATTCCGCCCTGTGCCATTATGGAGGGAAGTAGTCAATAAACATGTTGCATCTCATGCCTCGGCCTGTATACTCTCGATTGTAAAATTATTTGAAAAGAGTTACATACTAAATGTGGGTAGATTTTTACAACTGTTTTGTCATTACAGGTCAACGCTGTGAACGTGACATTGACGAATGTAGCTCCAACCCTTGTCAACATGGTGGCACGTGTCACGACAGACTCAACGCTTACAAGTGCGACTGTGTACTAGGGTTTACGGGTAAGTATCTAAAATATGTTAGCGATATCGACTATAAAGGTCTCTCCCACAGGTTCGAGGAACGGACGCGTTTTGTTTTAATTTGGGTTCATTACATTTTTCTATAGTCTCTATACTGATATTATAACGAGAAAGAGTTCGTTTGTTTGTAATCGATAAATTCCCTGGCTAACGACCTGATTTTTAAAAACTCCTTTACTGTTTGAAATTTAAGTCCTCCAGAGGTAATATAAGCAATGTATGATAATGTTGCTATTATCCAAGGGACTGAGGCAGTATAATAAATGGCATATTTTCATACTTTACAATAAATACGTATGAAATACAAAATGTGTGTAAAATACAAGGGTGCAATGGATGGTTGAAGGGTTGTAAATTATTTTCAATTAATGTGCCAAGCGAAACCGATTGAAATTGGTTACCATACACACAAACAAATTCTTCCCTCTTTATAATAGACATAAAGAAGAAATCCTTAACTCACAATATCCAGCCTTTTTCACCCAATATCTCTTCCAGGAGTGAACTGCGAGACCAACATCGACGACTGTGCCGGCAATCCATGCTTACACGGCGGCTCATGCATAGATTTAGTGAACGGGTACCGCTGCGTGTGCGCGCCGCCGCACTCCGGACGGAACTGTGAGAATACGCTGGACCCTTGTACGCCTAACCAGTGAGTACTCTTAGTAATGTTTTTATTTCTATACTAGCTGACCCTCGCAACTTCGTTTACGTCACATAAGGTGTACGAATGGAGGGGTACTTCTTAATGAGACTCATCAAGCAGCGTGTGAAACGGCCCTGTTTGCTTAATCATAAAAGAGCTTAAAGATTAAGTCGATTCTAAAACAATTCAGTCCACGCCTTCGGCGCGGACTGAATTATTTTACAATAGCCTTAATCATTAAGCTCTTTTATGATTAAGCCAACACGCCCGTTTAGACTCACTTTCAAAAGAAACGTTGAATTCTAGATTTACCGAAAGTTGAGATGCCCCTAATTTCTCAACTATATAACCCTCAATATTGAAAATTGTATGGAATAATGCTTAAAGTACTCCCTTTCAGACACCAAACAAATATTTGAAATCGAACCATGCAGTGAGAAATTATAGCTAAAAACCTATTTTGCCTTTCATCCCCTCTCCTGAAGGAACCGCGCAAAATATCGGGATCAAAAGTATCTAAGAACCTTCCTCGGACTATAAGCTTACATCGTACAAAGTATCATTCAAATCGGTTCAGTAGTTTCGGCGTGATACTTAGTCGGGATACAGACAGACAGACAGACAGACAGACAGACAGACAGACAGACAGACATGAAAATTTTAAATTACATTTTCGGCTTCAGTATCGATTAGAGAACGCCCTACACTTAAAATTTTCAAAATATCTTCCATGTACAGACTCCCGACCCTCTACAGTTTTATTATAAGTATATAGATTTTCTGATACCCGCAGTTTCGGCCTCGTGAAATGTTGTACTCGTTCCCGTTTCCCATGGGCATTTATCCCCGGGAAGAAAAGTAGCCTATGTATTATTGCAGGCTATAACCTATATCCCCGTAATTTTAGCCAAATCTGTTCAACCGTTTGAGAGTAAAAGAGTAACAAACATCCACACTCACAAAATCTTTGGATTTAAAATATTATAGTAAGATACCGAACTTAATATAGGTACCTACGAAAGTTTCTAACAGATTGCCATAATTATCATAAACGGCACAGTGGCGCCCCTCTCCAATACTTTACTAATTTGATTTGTTTTTCAAATCAGTACAGAACTAATCTCAGTCGGCCACGTATTATGATTTTTTCGTGTCTCGATGTTTTTTTTTACTGTGATGGATTCCGAGCATAAGCTCAGCGATGTGACACGGTTTGTTGAAACTTCGGTTCAATACCTCTTGATATCATGTTTGGGTCAGGTTAAAAACTTTATTCTATTTCTTAAAGTTAATTCCCCTTTTCATTAACGAAAAAACATTTAGCGAACTATTATTTTACAAGTCGTTTATGGTAGATTTTTCTTTACTAACCAAATTTATTCACAGATGTCGTCACGGCGGCCGCTGCATGGCACAAGCCTCATACGCCGAGTTCACTTGCGCCTGTGGCGTGGGCTGGGCCGGGGCCTTGTGTGAACGTGACGTGGACGAGTGCAGCGTCACGCAGCCGTGTCATAATGACGCGGCTTGTGTCAACACTGAGGGCTCGTATACGTGTCTGTGTAAGCGCGGATATGAGGGGAAGGACTGCGCGATTAATACGGATGATTGTGCTTCTTGTAAGTACAGCCACATTTATGACTAAGCTATTTTTTGAGAAAAGGAAATTCTACAACCGGTATACATTTTAGAAAAAAAATTAAATAAAAAAATAGAACCGACTTCATACATATCTTTAAATATAAAATTTACCTAGCACATAGTAATATGTATTTTTATTTATCAGATTTTATTCAATATCATATTGAAGTCGGCGCCAAGTAAACCCATAGGTTTGGGTAGGTATTATTAATGGCACCAACTTCAATATTATATTAAATAAAATCTGATAAATCAAAATACATATTACTATGTGCTAGGTAAATTTTATATTTAAAGATTTGTATGAAGTCGGTTCTATTTTTTTATTTAAAATTTTTATTTTTTTATTTTAAGTGACGGGTGGACCGAAAAGTATATCTATCTAGGTGTAAAGTTCTCATAAACACAAACCAATCAAGCCGAAACACAAGATAGCTGCAATAAATCGTTAAGGAATTCCCTCGACTGTCTTTCGGTTCCAAAATCAGATCGAGTCCAGACCTTCATTAAATTTTAGTACATTAAAGCTCTTAATCAAAAATTTAACAAACGCACTAGTTGTCCCTACAATTTTCGGTGGTTGCCCTCGATTTCTCCTGGATCCCAGTATCAGTTCCTGATACCCTGGATATGGGACCACCTCAGAACTAACCTCTATCAAACAAAAAAAAAATTCAAACTCCATTCATAATTGGCGCTGCTATTGCGTAACATACATACAAAAAAAAAAAAACATAGCGTACGAATTGAGAACCTCCTCCTTTTTTGAAGTCGGTTAAAAAGACGTTTTGCTGATAAGCTTTACGTGTCATCACTATCCATTACATTGTTTCACCATTGTTTTATCCAAACTAGCTTTGCCCCTTTCACTCGGTACAAAAGTGGAGTGGTATTTAAAGGCGATGTCGTGGTCGTGCCCCTTCGCTGCAGAAGAGATTCCCTTTATGTATATTCTATGGCCTGTACTATCTGTGGTCTGACGAATTGTTTAAAACTATACCGATTGTCTACCACTCTAAGGTGAGCGTAATACCACTCTGAGGTGAGCGGTGAGATGATAAGAGGTATCCTATCATCTCACCGCTCACCTCAGAGTGGTATTAAAAAAGTCTATAGGCTACGGTGACTGCTTTCTTTCTTGATGGTGTAAAAAAATGCTAAAATCTTTCTTTTACATGTCTTGTTTAAAGTAAGGTGATTGCATGAGACTCTGAGAATAGTAACTGAATTCAATACTACAAACAGCAGTTGTAAGAATGATATTGCTTTATCTTCAAATGAGTTACTCAGCTAACAAAATATACATCTTCCCCAGTCCCATGCCAGAACGGCGCGACATGCCTGGACAGTATCGGCGACTACAACTGCGTGTGCGCGAGCGGGTTCGCCGGCAAGCACTGCCAGGTGGACATCGACGAGTGTCAGTCGAGCCCTTGCATGAACGGGGCCACTTGCAACCAGGTCAGTACACATTGAGACTAGATATTTTCATTACAGTTTAGATTATATACAATCAATCGATTAAATCAGCCTATGGCAGTCCACTGCTGGACGTAGGCCTCTTTCAAACCACAACAGTCAGACCTGCGCATTCTGCATCCATGATTTCCTTTACCAACCCTAGATTTACTTACTCATTTCTTCTTGATGCTTTATATATTTTTTTACACATTTGGGACATTTTTAGACAGCACTGTTTAGTTCAAAATTATAGAAATAAATTTTATTACGCCCATAACCAGAATAAGTAAATGTGACGACTAGGAAACCGGAGGTTGAGGGTTCAACTCTTGCACACACTAGACCAAGAGGCTGGTTTAGCAACCTATTAACTTAATGTTTAAAAGAGATCAATCGGGATTTAGTTTTTGCTGTCGGATTTCAACCTTACTCAACTGGCGGAAAGTCTTTCGCGATTGAGGCTGGTCAAGGCTGCATAATATGCTTTTAAGTTTTTACCCGATAACCTGGCCACAAACAGCTGATAAGGCACACTTTGTGGATTAAGTCGGTTTAAGTTCAACTCGATTTCACACATAACAGAAAGAGACTTTGTCGTCCACAATTTCGTTTAAAATTTGCATGAAATTTGAAGGCAATTGTGGACGGCAAAGCCTTATAACAAATAAGAAATAGTGTAACATAAATTGATCAAGGATCAATACTTCTGATTCCATCAGATTTTTTTCTGACTGGTTCTGATTTATATTAAACTTTCCGTTTCCTAAAAAGATTGTAACTACATCTGATGTATTCTACAGAAAGAGAACAAAAATATATCATTCTTGCCTTCATTTCAGTACGTGGCATCGTACACGTGCACGTGCCCGCTCGGCTTCTCGGGCATCAACTGTCAGACGAACGACGAGGACTGCACCGAGTCCAGTTGTATGAACGGCGGCTCCTGCATTGATGGCATCAACTCTTACAACTGCTCCTGTCCGCCTGGGTAAGTTAAAAGTCACTTATCTGTATTGTTAATTATATCATTGCCTCTTTCTATTGTGCTATTATAATAATTGCGAAGGTTTATAAGTGTGGATGTTTGTTACTCTTTTACGCTCTAATGGCTGGATGGATCGGGTTGAAATTTGGTACAGGGATAGATTTTATTTACAGTCTGGAATCAGACAAATTTTTTCACGGGAATAAGTTGCCATAGGAAAGGGAACAATATTCCTTGACCAAAGTCCTCTCGTAGGTGTATTCAGACGCTACCAAGGTATTCGAACCTAACCTCTCCTGCAATTGGTCCACTTGCTGATCAACAAGTGAAGTACTCTAAAGACAAAGGAGCTCTAGTAGGGTCGAAGCTAATACGGTACTATCTCCTAACAATACCGTCAATGAACACCGAACTCATGGTTGTTCCTAGTAGCTAATAGAAGCTAATCTCAAGCCTACTTTAATACTAATAAGAGAAATAGGCCCAAGACGACGTGACGTGAGAGTTTCATGCACACATCACGCCCAAGCGTCTCTATCTACCGACATCTCAACCTCTAGCAAAACCTTTGTGCCTTTGAAATAAAGTGTAATCCATAATTATTTTCAGATCTTTTTCACGGATTACATATTTTGCTCACTTCTTGTTGTTTTGGCTATATTGCAACGACCGTGGTCATGATTGTATTGTATGTGATGTATATTACAGCCATAGTAGTAGTTCCATACCTGCTTTCCTTATACACCAAAAACTAACCCTCAATCTCCCCCCAAGGTACACGGGTTCCAACTGCCAGTTCCGCATCAACATGTGCGACAGTTCCCCGTGCGACAACGGCGCCACGTGTCACGACCACGTGACCTACTACACGTGTCACTGTCCCTACGGGTACATGGGGAAGCACTGCGAGGCTTATGTTAACTGGTAAGTTGAAATGAGCACCATTTTGTTGTATTTGAATTATATGCACAGATTAGAAATAATAAAATTATAATATTTTATAATAAAGTGAAAAAAAAGACAACTTGGCCCAGACCGGACTTGAACCCGCAACCTTTGCCTAAACCAATGCTCTTCTACTTGAGCTACGGGGTAGTCTTTTTTCAATTTATAATAAAATGTTTTGGAAAAGTTTACATAAATTATGTATAGGTACCTACTAATTACTTTAAATATTTTTTCTATACTTAGTAAAATTACTAGGTATAACAGTTATAGCAGTTCTTATTTTCTCGTTCTTATCATAAATCTTAGACACATCCCTGTTTATAAAAACCACATTAATCTAAATATATATAACTCAAAGGTGACTGACTGACATAGTGATCTATCAACGCACAGCCCAAACCACTGGACGTATCGAGCTGAAATTTGGCATGCAGGTAGATGTTATGACGTAGGCATCCGCTAAGAAAGGATTTTGATAAATTCCAACCCCAAGGGGATAAAATACGGGAAGCGGGAACGGGAACAAATTTTACGCGGGCGAAGCTGCGGGCATCAGCTAGTTAATAAATATTTTTAAAAGTCATCAATTTATTTAATCGCCACAGAACTCTTCTTCTTGTGATTATTTCACAATTGGGTATCAAATGAAAGCACTTAATTAGTAGAACAGAGTTCACTACTTAAGAAAAAGAAACAGTTTCAGTCAGATATTAACCTTACAGTGTTTGATTTAAATCATATAGGACAAACACTTCGTTAGTCTTTGTTACGGCATTGTACTTTAATTACAGACAAAATTCTTACACAAGTATAATTTTCATTAAACCGTATAAGAAATAACACATTTGTATATGTCCAGGTGCGAAGTGAACCCGTGCGAGAATGGAGCCACGTGCTCACAGAAGGGACCGCAGTACACCTGCACGTGTGCGCCGGGCTGGTCCGGGAAGCTGTGCGATGTCGAGATGGTCTCTTGCAAAGATGCTGCCATCAGAAAAAGTAAGTATACCCAACACTATGTAAAAATCTCCTAGACTCAGTAACGCACTACCGCCAAAATTGCGAAATATAGAATGTTGTTATCTTGCAAACCGTGCAGATACCTTAACCACGGGCCACCGAAACCATATTTTGGCATACCGAAATTTTCCATATTTAAAATTTATGATCAGTTAGCATACTAATTGCTTTTCAAAAATAATCTTATAGAATGTTGTGCCTATTTAAAAACATTTCATATAAGCACTATTGTAAATTTATAATCAACAATGTAGACTTACTTATAAGTAGCATTAGATATAAACCGCAGAGGTTTTTATAATGCTTGTGAAAAAAGAATAGCGATTTGAGATTATTACAAACTGTTTTGTTGTAGGCGTCACCCTCAAACAACTATGCAACAACGGTTCGTGCGAGGATATCGGCAACTCTCATCGCTGTCACTGCTTGGATGGTTACACCGGCTCATACTGTCAGAAGGAAATCAACGAATGCGAGTCCGCACCTTGTCAAAACGGAGCCGTCTGCAAGGACCTCGTAGGCACGTACCAGTGCCAGTGCGCCAAAGGCTTCCAGGGTCAGAACTGCGAATTGAACGTCAACGATTGCTTGCCAAACCCCTGCCAGAATGGAGGAACTTGCCATGATCTCATCAACAACTTCTCTTGTTCCTGTCCGTTCGGTACTCTAGGCAAGATATGCGAAATAAATGTCAATGATTGTACTCAAGACGCTTGTCATAACAACGGCACGTGTATCGATAAAGTGGGAGGCTTTGAGTGCAAGTGTCCTCCAGGATTCGTTGGTCCTCGATGCGAGGGAGATATCAACGAGTGCCTATCCAACCCTTGCTCCATTCCCGGAACTCAGGATTGTGTCCAACTTGTAAACGATTACCATTGCAATTGTAAACCAGGGTACATGGGCAGACATTGCGATGCTAAAGTCAACTTTTGCGCCAATTCCCCCTGTCAGAACGGTGGTGCTTGCACCGCGATACCGGGAGGCCACGAATGTATTTGTAACGAAGGATTTTACGGCAAGAACTGCGAATATTCCGGCTACGCTTGCGATTCTAATCCGTGCCAAAACGGCGGGTACTGCCGAACGTCCGAAATGGGATACGTATGCGACTGTCCGTCCGGATTGTCAGGTATTAATTGCGAAATAGATTCTATGAACGAATGTCTCAGTAGTCCCTGTAAACATCCTGAAGCGAGATGCATCGATAAACCAGGAGACTACCTTTGTTACTGCCCACGACAGTGGACCGGCAAGAGTTGCGAAATCCACGACCCTCACGCTAGAGGCGGCTACGGAAGCCCTGTCAACGGAGGATTCAGTCCAAAGAATCCTAGCTTGAGTTTCGAGGAGTTAGATCTAGCATTCCAACGAGAACAGTGCGTCAAGAAAGGTTGCAAAGAAAAGCAAGGAGACCACCATTGCGATGAAGAATGTAACACGTATGCTTGCGAATTTGACGGCAACGACTGTTCGTTGGGTATCAATCCTTGGGCAAATTGCACGGCGCCGATCAAATGTTGGGAGGTGTTTATGAACGGTGAATGTAACGAAGTATGCAACACCCAAGCTTGTCTATTCGACGGCAGAGATTGTCAGAAATCTCTACAGCAATGCAATCCGATTTACGACGCATATTGCCAGAAACATTACGCCAACGGCCACTGTGACTACGGCTGCAATAACGCTGAATGTAACTGGGACGGTCTGGACTGCGAGAATGAACCACCTCATTTGGCCGAAGGCGTTATGTCTGTGACTCTACTTATGGACATGCGAACCTTCAGAGAGAACTCGGTCGCTTTTCTCCGAGATCTAGGTCATATGTTAAGAACTACAGTCGTGATAAAGAAGGACCATTTAGGCAACGATATGGTCACTGAAAGAGGACAGAATGGCGTGCAGGTGTACTTAGAAATCGACAACAGGAAATGTACTGCGACCTCTGGATCTGAGTGTTTCTTCTCAGCGAAAGAAGCCGCAGAATTTTTAGCAGCGACAGCATCTAAACACTCCCTGTCTTCCAATTTTCCGTATCTCGAAGTAAAGAGTATGAGCCCAGACGTTGATCCTGGCGATGTTCCTACGAACTCTAAATACGTTTTTATTGGAGTTATATTAGTTCTACTGGCGGGCTTGTTATTGGGTGTGCTGGTAACGGCTCAAAGAAAACGAGCTGCCGGTGTAACATGGTTCCCAGAAGGTTTCATTCGTAATAACTCCTCCACTCGACGTCACTCGAGGCGAAGAGTACCCGATGGGCAAGAAATGAGGAATTTGAACAAAGGCTCGATTGGATGCATCGATGTGGATATAAATGGAGGTCATTTGGGGCCCCCTCACCACTGGTCTGATGATGATGATGATGGGACGGCCCCGCCCAGAGCTAAGCGTGCGAGGGGTCCGGGCGACGCTAATGGGGCTCCGGGCGGATACGCGTCGGATCATACAGCTATTACTGATTATGAAGAGGCTTCTCATGATACAAGAGTGTGGACGCAACAGCATCTGGACGCAGCTGATATACGAGTTCCGCCGAGCATGATGACTCCGCCAGCCATTGTGAGTATTTTTGCTTTATTTTTATCTTCCACTGCGACTTTGGATACAGTAGTAATTTCCAGGGCAGTCATGTTATAATGTTACTGTAAATTTTGTACGTTAAGTAACTTTTTATATTATGTGTGGATCAATAAACTAAAGTTTACTTGCCCCTTCACAAGGCGAAGTGAGCGAAGAATTACACTTGCGCTCAACAGATGTTAGACTATTGTTTTGCTATGTTAGACTATCCATTTGTCATACCCAAACCAGCCTGACGATTTAGACTACCATACAAATCTAGTAAAATTTCTTTTGACATAGATATGCTCCAATACATTTGTAGTCAAAGATCTTGGTTACCGACGTTTTTGACAGTTAATTTACTTATTCCCGCCTGCATTAAAAAACTTATATAAATATACCATTTTAGAAACTCAACAAATCACTTTGCTTACTATTCTCAATCAAACTCTAAACACCGAAAAAACCTACAAATACGAACCTTATCTTCCAGCACGATCCCCACGCCGCGGAAATAGACGCCCGCGGTCCTTGCGGCATGACCCCTCTGATGGTAGCGGCGGTGAGGGGCGGGGGGCTGGACGCGGGCTCGGACGCCGAGGACGAGCAGACGGCGCACATCATCGCGGACCTGGTGGCGCAGGGGGCGCAGCTCAACGCAGCCATGGATAAGACTGGAGAGACTAGCTTGCATTTGGCGGCCAGGTATGTGAAAGATGTCATAGTATTTACTGGTTTTCATTGTATCAGTTACGAGTTATTTTTCACGTTGGGTGGTTATCAGTCTTATCAGTATTATAGAATGGAATGGAACGAAAATTTTGTGGTTGTCTTCATGTAGGTCATAAAGTAACACTTATGAACCTTCAGATTATTACTTCTACATTTATTGCTACTATTTCAGAACACTTACACAAGTTCAAATACAAGTCCGTTCTGATATATCGTTATGTTAGTGTTTCCACATAGTGCTGTAATTATCTCAGCTCTCAAACTGAAAACAGGAGGAATCGCTCTCTTTCCTCTTCTTCATACTTTTTTATCGTGTTTTGCCTTCAGTATTTTATATATTTTCAAGTATTTACTATTATAATCTCTTTATATGAATGTTTTTGTATTGGTGTGCAATAAAATAAAGTTTATTCTATTCTATTCTATAGGATATTTTAATAAGATGTTACTGACATACCCTATTATCGTACAGGTACGCACGCGCGGACGCCGCTAAGCGTCTCCTAGACGCGGGCGCGGACGCCAACTCACAAGACAACACGGGCCGGACGCCTCTGCACGCCGCCGTCGCGGCCGATGCTATGGGCGTCTTCCAGATCTTGCTGAGGAATAGGGCCACTAACCTGAACGCTAGGATGCATGATGGGACCACTCCGCTTATATTGGCTGCAAGGTATGACAATATATTGTTTTATATCACTTTTATGTCGAAATATTAAGGTAAATAATGAAAAGTCAGTGTTTAGGGTCTAAGAATTGCTTGGTAGAGAGATCAACAGGAAATGTTTTTTAAGAATGCCAAACATAGCAACCAGGCAAAAGTCGTAATTAGAAGAGAATAGATATCCCTTGTTACTGGCAATGTTGATTTTTGACCTTAATTGTAATTTCTGGAGAGTGATGAATGATTGTAATTTGTGTTACTTTTGGTTTAAATTGACCCACGAGTTAACTACATGCTATTTCCTGACCTGTAAAAGAGTCTGGTATGAGGCCATCTCGCCCATTAGGTTGGCTGAACATATTCTTTAACTCTCATAATTATACTACCTATTATAGTATTACGAATTATCTTTAATTGTAATTCCATTACTGCTTTGTACTAATGACTTTGTAAATCACAACAGGCTAGCAATAGAAGGCATGGTGGAGGACCTAATCAACGCAGACGCAGATATCAACGCGGCCGACAACAGCGGCAAGACAGCGCTGCATTGGGCCGCCGCTGTCAATAACATTGATGCTGTCAATGTGTTACTGGCGCACGGGGCCAATAGGGACGCGCAGGATGATAAGGTATAGTCGCTATTTATTGAATAAACTGGGTGTAACAAAATTACCTCTCCAAATTTCATGAAATGACTTGGCATCGGAAATCAAATACAAATATTTAATAAAAAGGGGGGTAAATTTTTTTATAATTTTTTTATTTAAATTTTTTTGTCCCACATTAAGAATTCATTTTTTACCGCGGCAATTCGAAGTAACATGGTCGCCGTGGCAAAACAAACACAGAGCACCCGTCTGGCTGTCGTTGTCGCTTTCTACTGCCGCTCAGTAGCGATAGAAAGGGTGAAAATGAAAATTTATAGGACCTTTAAAACGACTTTACGGTTAAAGTATTCATGTGATTTTTTTTTCTTCATTTTTGTAATGTTTCTTGACTGATGCCACGTCACGTGACGAAATTTGGATAGGTAATTTTGTTACACCCAGTATAGTACCTGATTTGAAAAATAAAATATGTGTTTTAAGCTCCTCAGAAGTTACGTTGTAGCTGAATGATCTAAGTGCTATAGGGATGGGGTCCTTATAGCAGTTAGATCATTCAGCTACAACGTAACTTATAGTAGTGTAAGCTGCAAGGACATTTTTAGTTGAACGATCTAAAAAACAAGATATCATACATTGGTGTCTTTCAAGTTCAAGACCCTGACATCCGCGCAATATTGCAACGTGTTGTGGAGATCGCGAATCACTATTATAACAAGTTATATCAAGTGCCAACAATTAAAAGTATAATAGACTGGTGTGACTAGTTTTCGGCTGTGTTCTTCAAGCGAAGCATGAAGAGCGACATCATTGGACCTCCAAGAAAGCCACTCTCAATAGTCTCGTGGACTATGATAGTGAACTCCAACTCAAGAGCGACATCATTGGACCTCCAAGAAAGCCACTCTCAATAGTCTCGTGGACTATGATAGTGAACTCCAACTCAAGAGCGACATCATTGGACCTCCAAGAGAGCCACTCTCAATAGTCTCGTGGACTATGATAGTGAACTCCAACTCAAGAGCGACATCATTGGACCTCCAAGAAAGCCACTCTCAATAGTCTCGTGGACTATGATAGTGAACTCCAACTCAAGAGCGACATCATTGGACCTCCAAGAAAGCCACTCTCAATAGTCTCGTGGACTATGATAGTGAACTCCAACTCAAGAGCGACATCATTGGACCTCCAAGAGAGCCACTCTCAATAGTCTCGTGGACTATGATAGTGAACTCCAACTCAAGAGCGACATCATTGGACCTCCAAGAGAGCCACTCTCAATAGTCTCGTGGACTATGATAGTGAACTCCAACTCAAGAGCGACATCATTGGACCTCCAAGAAAGCCACTCTCAATAGTCTCGTGGACTATGATAGTGAACTCCAACTCAAGAGCGACATCATTGGACCTCCAAGAGAGCCACTCTCAATAGTCTCGTGGACTATGATAGTGAACTCCAACTCAAGAGCGACATCATTGGACCTCCAAGAAAGCCACTCTCAATAGTCTCGTGGACTATGATAGTGAACTCCAACTCAAGAGCGACATCATTGGACCTCCAAGAGAGCCACTCTCAATAGTCTCGTGGACTATGATAGTGAACTCCAACTCAAGAGCGACATCATTGGACCTCCAAGAGAGCCACTCTCAATAGTCTCGTGGACTATGATAGTGAACTCCAACTCAAGAGCGACATCATTGGACCTCCAAGAGAGCCACTCTCAATAGTCTCGTGGACTATGATAGTGAACTCCAACTCAAGAGCGACATCATTGGACCTCCAAGAGAGCCACTCTCAATAGTCTCGTGGACTATGATAGTGAACTCCAACTCAAGAGCGACATCATTGGACCTCCAAGAGAGCCACTCTCAATAGTCTCGTGGACTATGATAGTGAACTCCAACTCAAGAGCGACATCATTGGACCTCCAAGAGAGCCACTCTCAATAGTCTCGTGGACTATGATAGTGAACTCCAACTCAAGAGCGACATCATTGGACCTCCAAGAGAGCCACTCTCAATAGTCTCGTGGACTATGATAGTGAACTCCAACTCAAGAGCGACATCATTGGACCTCCAAGAGAGCCACTCTCAATAGTCTCGTGGACTATGATAGTGAACTCCAACTCAAGAGCGACATCATTGGACCTCCAAGAAAGCCACTCTCAATAGTCTCGTGGACTATGATAGTGAACTCCAACTCAAGAGCGACATCATTGGACCTCCAAGAGAGCCACTCTCAATAGTCTCGTGGACTATGATAGTGAACTCCAACTCAAGAGCGACATCATTGGACCTCCAAGAAAGCCACTCTCAATAGTCTCGTGGACTATGATAGTGAACTCCAACTCAAGAGCGACATCATTGGACCTCCAAGAGAGCCACTCTCAATAGTCTCGTGGACTATGATAGTGAACTCCAACTCAAGAGCGACATCATTGGACCTCCAAGAGAGCCACTCTCAATAGTCTCGTGGACTATGATAGTGAACTCCAACTCAAGAGCGACATCATTGGACCTCCAAGAGAGCCACTCTCAATAGTCTCGTGGACTATGATAGTGAACTCCAACTCAAGAGCGACATCATTGGACCTCCAAGAGAGCCACTCTCAATAGTCTCGTGGACTATGATAGTGAACTCCAACTCAAAAGCGACATCATTGGACCTCCAAGAGAGCCACTCTCAATAGTCTCGTGGACTATGATAGTGAACTCCAACTCAAGAGCGACATCATTGGACCTCCAAGAGAGCCACTCTCAATAGTCTCGTGGACTATGATAGTGAACTCCAACTCAAGAGCGACATCATTGGACCTCCAAGAGAGCCACTCTCAATAGTCTCGTGGACTATGATAGTGAACTCCAACTCAAGAGCGACATCATTGGACCTCCAAGAGAGCCACTCTCAATAGTCTCGTGGACTATGATAGTGAACTCCAACTCAAGAGCGACATCATTGGACCTCCAAGAGAGCCACTCTCAATAGTCTCGTGGACTATGATAGTGAACTCCAACTCAAGAGCGACATCATTGGACCTCCAAGAGAGCCACTCTCAATAGTCTCGTGGACTATGATAGTGAACTCCAACTCAAGAGCGACATCATTGGACCTCCAAGAAAGCCACTCTCAATAGTCTCGTGGACTATGATAGTGAACTCCAACTCAAGAGCGACATCATTGGACCTCCAAGAGAGCCACTCTCAATAGTCTCGTGGACTATGATAGTGAACTCCAACTCAAGAGCGACATCATTGGACCTCCAAGAGAGCCACTCTCAATAGTCTCGTGGACTATGATAGTGAACTCCAACTCAAGAGCGACATCATTGGACCTCCAAGAAAGCCACTCTCAATAGTCTCGTGGACTATGATAGTGAACTCCAACTCAAGAGCGACATCATTGGACCTCCAAGAGAGCCACTCTCAATAGTCTCGTGGACTATGATAGTGAACTCCAACTCAAGAGCGACATCATTGGACCTCCAAGAAAGCCACTCTCAATAGTCTCGTGGACTATGATAGTGAACTCCAACTCAAGAGCGACATCATTGGACCTCCAAGAGAGCCACTCTCAATAGTCTCGTGGACTATGATAGTGAACTCCAACTCAAGAGCGACATCATTGGACCTCCAAGAGAGCCACTCTCAATAGTCTCGTGGACTATGATAGTGAACTCAAACTCAAGAGCGACATCATTGGACCTCCAAGAAAGCCACTCTCAATAGTCTCGTGGACTATGATAGTGAACTCCAACTCAAGAGCGACATCATTGGACCTCCAAGAGAGCCACTCTCAATAGTCTCGTGGACTATGATAGTGAACTCCAACTCAAGAGCGACATCATTGGACCTCCAAGAAAGCCACTCTCAATAGTCTCGTGGACTATGATAGTGAACTCCAACTCGCTAGATGTCGCATCGCATGGTTTTCAATCAGGCGTTAAAAAGAGTCAAGTTACCAATTACATGTTTGATACTTTTGATGGAATACTTCATTTTCTAAACTAACCTAACTCATTCACCTCCACAGGACGAAACACCGCTATTCCTGGGCGCTCGTGAAGGCTCATACGGAGCTTGCCGCGCCTTACTCGACGCTCTCGCAAACCGCGAGATAACCGACCACATGGACCGTTTGCCTCGAGACGTGGCTCAAGAACGTATGCATGACGATATTGTAAGGTTGCTTGATGACCATTGTCCGAGACATCCGCCGCAGCATCATCATCTTATGTGTAAGTGGAATTTACAGACTGTTTTTATGTTTATTGAATGTGTAGAACGTTATTGGCACCGGTAATATGAAGACTTTGAAATGGAGTGTAGTATTTGACGATTGAAATGTGGACGAGTACTTTTATATAGACGTCCCTGTAAGCAAGGGTACTCCTATGTCTTCTGTTACGGCTGTTTCATCGTACCTTTCTGTAGCTTTTATTTACGGAAGAGACCCCCGACAGTTCGCCTTACAGATAATGTTAGCACGACAGGTCGATTCCGATAAGAATCTGATTTATTGAAAGAACTGAAGAATGAGAATGTAACAGTGCAACTTCTGGTGTCATTGTCTTTATATTCGCATTCTTCCTCGGATGTCCGTATGCTCTATGACGTCAGCAAAAGAAAAATGGCGTTAAAAACTGTTATAATTCTATATTAGTTTACCTGCTGTTTAATAATTTTAGTGATATATGTAATTAATTTAATATTCTCCCTCGCAGCGTCACCAAACCCACACCCGCAGCTGCTAAGCCAGCCGACAGTGATCAACACGGCTGCGAAGGGCAAGCCGAAGAAGTCTCGAGCCAAGGCCGGGCCGGACAGCCCGCAGGACCAGCCGTATGACAATAACAACCTACAGACGACACAGATTAGACGGTTAGTATTTATAATAATAAAGATTTCTTATTCGTCAATGAAATATGTGTGTTGACCATTAAAAGTTAAGGAGATAATGATGATGATAGTGAAAAAGTAGAATAGAAATAGTAAAATGATTGATTTTGAAGCGTGTGCTGAACCTAGAATAACATTGGGATCAAGATCTGTAAATGTAATGTAGATCACCAAAATAATCCCATATCTAACTCGGATAAACGTAAAGTTTGTATTAGGAAGATATGGATCTTTCTAAAGTTTAATAATAACAGTAAAATTTTGCTGTTGAAAAAAAGCATAATAAACATTTTCGTTTTGTTGCTTCACAGGAAAGCTAGTGTAAAAAAGAGCAACAAGAAAGTGGCCCAAGAAGTGCCACAAAGTGTAGAGAGTTTAGGCTCAAGCCTCAGCCCAGTTGAATCTCCGCTACAAAATTTACAGGTAAGGAATTTTAACTATCTTTATATCAAGAACATAATATATTTTCTTAGATAATGTATCCTATTCCCCTTAAATAAATGTCGTAATTATAATCACCTCAAATTCCACACTTGATTTAGGCTCGTATTTTTCATAGCCTTTCGACTGTATGTATCATGATAATAAGACCATGAACAGGGATTACAATAAGTATATACATATCTGTAATGTTCACAGCTTTCATTTACGTATTTTTATATGACCAAGTTTACACATTACCCTAAAACAGATCATTTTATACCTACTTTCATTAACAGTCCCGCAGGGTAGTGAGTTTGGTCCCACCATGTTTTTCACACCAAGTTTATTGTTTTACTTTTGTTCCAGGACTTGCCGTCACCGTACGACGCGACGTCGCTTTACTCGAACGCCATGGCGCAGTTCGTGCTAGAGCCGCGCGTGCCGCACAAACAACCGCCCAGTTATGAAGACTGCGTCAAGGTATTGCTCATACACGATGTGATACTTAGCTATAGATTCTGTAGTAAAAGGATATTTGACTGTTAATATGTGTTTCTTGACCAAAGAGTGAATAAATATTAATCACGAACTTTATGTAAGGGAGTACTGGGACCGCTTTGATTGACCGTTATGAACATATTTGATTTGACTTTTTTTACGGCTTGGTTGGACGAGACTACCGTTCTACCGTTTTATTTTACAACTCTTTTATGAAAAATCATGCCAGTCAGCAGGTGTACCATATGTAGCTGAGGTTGGATAGGTCACTGAGATCTTGGTAAAGTCTCTCACACACATACGATCCAAAGTCATCACTGTAGTCTTAGGACGTTTGCAACACCAGAGTTGCTACACTCAAAACCTGCTAACAATTTGAAGAACCCATACAATTGGAACAACCGAGACAGGGAGTTTATTCCGCGTTCCTAGCGTATATAGAAGAAAACCCGTATGGGATCTTCCTGTAAATTAGCACAATATTTCAAAATGTCTTGTGAAATCGCTTCGATAACACAAATCAGAGAGTTTCGAGTTATAGTGTACAGTAGAGCTAACGAATTTATACGTATATTGAAGGATAGTTCTTTTATTTTGTGCCAATTGTGATGGGGATATGTCCCCGGCTAGCGTAGTTCTAAGACATACGTGCTCTTACTCTCAGTTTGTGTTGGAGAGTGCACACACTGCTACGCCGCGCCGCCAAACAACAGCTTTGTCCGCAGAAATTCAATAAGAACTTCTATATACGTCTGAGTTAGTTATTTGTACGTACAATGTACGGTGGCCAGTATATAACGGCCTACCCAAACACTCGCCACAGCAACCACACCTCTGACGTACATAGCACACCGTATATTGTACAGTCTACTGTAGTATGTAGTTGTGAACACAATGTGTACCGGTATATAACGCGAGTAGTGGCACACCCCGCAGACGGGCGCGGCGCTGTCGTTCGGCGGCGGCCTGTCCTCGCTGTCGCCGCCCTACTCCAACCACTCGCCGACTCACAGCAACCATACTACGTCGCCGCATGCATACATCGGTAAGTACACATTCTATATTACTGCAACCTAAATGGCACAACACTAATAGTAAACTACCGGCGCTTGTCGATTTCAACACGGAATCATGGCTTACTTGGGATAAATTCTAAAAAAGTGAAATGTGGGCTTAAAATATGCCTCTGCATTACAACTTCGGGGATAAAGGCTGACTTACGTGGGACAAATTCTAAAAAGGGGCACGTGGGCATGTAATAAGAGGCATAAGCCTCTGTATGAAGATGGCTCCCGCGGCTCTGCCCGCGTAGAATTTCGTTCCCGTTCCCGCTTCTCATTGGAACTTAATATTCCAAACTATATTCTATGCCTGTACTAATTTCCAGTCAGATCCGTTCAGCTGTTAGAGCGTAAAAGAGTAACAAACATCTACATTAACTTATTGATACTGATAAACACAGTTTCCTTTTTTGTGTCTTTCATTTAATTTATACCTATCAACCGTCGAGATCTCATTTATCACTTGACCCTGTTTAATATGTGTATTGAACCTTGATTTTTTTCTACCACCAATGTGGCAGACAAGCTTAACCACTTGATGGAATGTGGTCACACCATAGACACTACACTCGATCTGCCTCTGTACAATATGCCTAAATATATAAACTACATTCACATGTTCCAGGCTCCCCATCCCCCGGCAAATCCCGACCATCCCTCCCCACGTCTCCAGCCCACATGGCGGCGCTACGTCACTCGCACCAACACCAGCACCAGCAGCAGCTAGACGCGGCCGCCTACTCAGCGCTGGCGCACCTCAGCGCGAACGGACAGCACAGCGCGAGTGCGCTTCAGGCCGCTATGACGCACGCTGCAGCGCTTAATCAAGCGCAGGTTCAGGCGCATCATCCTGCGCTTACAGGGATCATGCCTAGTGAGTATCTGCTTTCAATTCATTCAATAAAAGACGCGGCCGCTTACTCGGCGCTGGCGCACCTCAGCGCGAACGGACAGCACAGCGCGAGTGCGCTGCAGGCAGCTATGACGCACGCTGCAGCGCTTAATCAAGCGCAGGTTCAGGCGCATCATCCGGCGCTTACAGGGATTATGCCTAGTGAGTATCTGCTTTCAATTCATTCATCAATAACTCAGTGCGAGCGGGCATGTGCTGTCCGTTCGCACAGAGTTAGTTCGCGCGAGTGCGCTTCAGGCCGCTATGACGCACGCTGCAGCGCTTAATCAAGCGCAGGTCCAGGCGCATCATCCGGCGCTTACGGGGATCATGCCTAGTGAGTAGCTTTTAATCCAATCTCGTCAATAAGAACGCCATTATTGTTTTAAGCAAAATGCTGGTGCACCAAGATGTTATGACGCACACTGCACAGCTTAATATAAACTTACATTCAGGCTTTTTAAAATAAGTTTTGTTGTCCCCTCCCCCGTCTCTTTTCAACTAAACTGTAGTTTCTGGAAATAGAAAAACAATAATAATAGAAGGACGACTAACGAAATTAAAAGGAGAACTATCCCCGAAAATGGACTAAAAAAACTTGTCCGAATAGTGCATTAAATCTTTGAACAGTCAACTAAAAACCTATAATTCTTCCCCAGGTATATACGGCTGGGGATTAGGCGATACGTTCCCCACTCCATCGCCAGAATCGCCCGACCACTGGTCGTCGCCATCGCCACAAACGCCCCTGACGCAATCGCCGCACTCTGATTGGTCGGACCGAGCCGCGCTATCGCCGAACAAGGGCGATACTGAAGCCATTTATATATAGAGGTGATCTCTAGTACTACGTGGATTTTAGTTGTCCTACAAACTCAGTCTAGATGTTATACAATACCCTATTTATACAAAAAATGTTGTGCCTAAGATCTTTGTATCCCCTTTTAAAGTAAATTGCAAAAACGAATGACATTTGACATAGTTTTTATGGAGAAGAGAAGAATATATGCATAGTTGATGAATTACTGTTGACTGCATTGACTGCATAATGCTATTTTATTTTAAATTGTCTAATTTGACCGCCAATAAATATTTTTGTAAATAGCTAACAATTATTTACCGACTTAAAAAGTATATTTCATAATATTTATAATAGAATCTAGAAATCATCATTGCAACTTAACAGCAGGTGATTGGCCAAGGGTCTTTACAGGCCATTCTAGAAAGATTATGTAGAGAAATGAACCCTCAGAATGTCTCGGAAAAATATCCTCCTACTGCGTAGTAGGAGTAGCAAGAAACTGTGGTAAATACTATTTCAAATTAGCTAGGTATTGACAGCCGTGAAAAGTACATATTAACCTTAGATCATCTAACCACAGGATGCGCCTTACTTAAGCATTGTTTTCTGCCAAGCCACTTTTTATAAAGCCAAAAGACCAAATGGTCATACCATTTGGTCTTTTGGCTTTATAAAAAGTACTGTACATCAGTACATCATTTTATATGATTAAACTAGTACATTTCATTGTAGTTGACTGTACAATAAAAATTAACACACAACAGCCATTACGCGTTTGTCGATTAATACATTTTTATATGTCTTTGTGTTTCCCCCTTCACCCGCTATGAAAACTAGCAGAATATTTTTGTATGCGGTGGTTCGCAAAGGCTAGTCCCGTGATATATGGTCTAAGATATTAACACGTACACACCATAATACTCATGGGGTAAAACCAGTCAAATATTGATCCAAATGAAAATTTTTAAAGACAGCTTTTGTAAGACAACTAAAGTTATTGTATAAATATAACTATTGAAATGTTCAGCTTTTTTGGCTTTTAGCACATGTTAGTGTGCGATTAGTGTAGATAGTTATACATTTTGTTTTAAAGCTGGAGTAAATATGTTTTAAAATTGACGGTAGTTCGAAGTTTAAACGAGGTAGGCTTTATCCATCCTCCTTAGGCTTTATACTTTTTAATTTTCTGTGATTACGTTAACTCAAGAAGCAGTAGCGCCATCTGTGATCGGAGATCCCTAACTCTAATAAGCTTCGAATTAGTATTAAAAGTATTGTTCTTTGAAGAAAAAGGCTACTAAATGTTACCTTTTTTGGCGCGAAGAACGCCATCTTGAATATTTATTTCGGCTTTAAAAACAAACTGTTTAGTTTTTAAATGTAATATTGACTGAGATTGATGCCTATCATCATTTTTTCTCACGTTTTTAATTAGTTTTTATTTTATAATTTTTGTTTTTGCAATATTTTATTATTTGATCTGGCAATAATCTCAGTTTTGAATATTATTTGTTGATATTTTACATATCAGTCGTTGAATAATGTAATTCCAATTTGCCGATATATGAACAGGGGAAGATTTTTGAAGTCTTTTTTTTTGTAACACATAGTTTAATTTTCTATGGAAAAAGACAAACTTAAATTTATTTCACCGATAGATACAATTAGCAAATTATGAGTGTCGCTTACGCCTGACGGCTTACTATGAAATTCAAATGGATAGATCAACATTGAAACTCAGATATAAAAATTGGAAATAAGGAACACGAGTATGGACTACAGATTAAATATTTCAGATCAAAGCAGGCAAGCAGCAGTTCATGTAAATTCTAAAAATTATTTGCATAAACATGTAATAGCATAAATCCTTCCTATGGTTTTAGTAATTTATTCAATTCAAAAGGAAATATAAAAAATCAATGATTACCTAACTATACAAGTTAAATAATGTCTGACTATTAGATTTGTAAAAATATGTGGTGTTTTTGTCACTGATATTTTTAAAAAAAAAATATTTTAGAATAAAACAGGTTGTATTCTAAAATTATCTCTAAAAACTTGTTAAAACTCTATTCTAAAATTGTTACCCCCTCCACAAGTAAGTATGCCAAATTTTTAATCACAATATTACTTACGATATTTGCTTTTAAACAGTGTGATTTATAATCTTCAAATTTTTGCTCAGTTTTTTTTAATTGTTTGCTATCTTTAAAGTAGCAAAATTATACTTACATAAGTTTAAGTCTTTAAAAAAATTACCTCTGACATATATACGGTGCAAATCTTTAAAAAAATCCATTCCAATATGGCTTTAAACGTCAATTTGTTAGTTTCAGCGGAACCATCGTGCTCAATTTTTACTCATTTCATTCCAAAACATACTCTTTTTACATTGTAATATATTTTATATAATTAAAATGTTTTTTTTTGTAAATATTTTTATCACTTTTTAAAATGTAAGTAATATTTAAAATTTTAGACGTATGTTTAGCTTTAGGTTATTATCTTATTTTATTTTGTGTCATCGTGATGTGCCAATGAGCGGACTTTGAATATTATACCGTGTAAAGACACATATTGATATTAATTTACATGTGTATTACTAGTTCTAGACATAGATCTATGGATAAGCGAATAGTGCTTCCTAAATGTTTATAAGCAAATGTATGAAATGAAACTGTTTTCAATAGGAATTGGTTGAAGTACAAAATTTATTGTTACTGCGGAAAAGACAAATGGAATTGTTTGAAATATCTAAGACTGTATCGATTGTAAGAGAGATATTATACACTCATGACAATAATATATGTATTTTTGTAACGTTTTTATGCGTTTGGCATGTTGTAATTAATACGTGACACGCACATTTGTAATGCAAAGGCACTTTAAAATAAAATAAACGATAAATAAATCATGATCTTAAAAATCCGTGTGCCTTTTTATGTTAAACTATTGTAATTTAAAGTTTAGTGCCGTAGATAATAGTTGGTAAAACTGTAAATATATTTTTTAAAAACAATTGTTTTCATTGAAGATGATTGCATTTAAATTTAAGGAAAAAATGAAATTTTAATAAATGTTCTCAATTAATGATAATAAAGGAATAAAATAAATGTATTGTTTTATTTTATAATATCTTGAATTTTGAAAATTTTCAACAAAAGGCAGTCTCGACCTGCGCCTGTGCATTTCGACACGGCATTACGGCTCACCACAAATTACGTTGAATTCTAAAAAGGTGAAATGTGGGCATTTATATGCCTCTGTCTACCCCGTTCGGGGATAAAGACGTGATTACATGTATGTAAACATTTGCCTATTCAACAAATTTCGAGTTAGGTACCTAGCCTGGCTGTAACTTAACACGATTCGACACAATTATCGACACTTGTTTCTTAAAAATACGATATTGATAACAGAAATACTTGATGTGATACCCTCCTCTTATACTACTACTAAGGTGGCAGACAAGCTTACGGCCCACCGAATTGTTGGTTACCATAGCCTATGTAAGTTAGCAACGCCAGAAGCGCTATACACGCGCTGCCAACCCGAGCGTAGGTTGTGACGAACTGACGACCCACCATAGAGGTAACATTAAGCTATTAAAATTTTTCGAGCCGCCCATCAACGCCCTACAACTTGTCTTAACGACTGTAATTTTTTTTTTTTTTTATACCACTAAGGTGGCAGACAAGCTTACGGCCCACCAGAAGGACCGGTGGTCACCGCAGCCTATGAACGTTTGCAACACCAGAGGTGCCACACTTGCGCTGCCGACCCTGTAAAAACCTTCTAAGACCCCTTTTGAAGAACCCCATACTGTAGGCGTTTGGGAAAACCGAGGCAGGGAGGTCATTCCGTGTACGTTACCCCAGCAAAAAAGTAGCTCCTAGACTGATTTGAGTGGAACCTATATTTAGAGCGTATTATGCCATATATGTGCGCCGAAAAAAAAAATTGTGCGTATTGACGTTGTGGAAAAAAAAGGAAAAAACGATTTCTGCTGGAGTAACGCCGTTCCAGCAGGAAAATTCTAAACGAATAATCTTAGAGAGAAATATTTTGCATGCACCGAGGGCTCATACTTTTACAAATATGTGCCCTTAAAATAAAATTTGTGCGTCTTAAGGTTTTCGTTATATTGAGTTTTTTGCTGGGGTAACGTTTTGTGAAATGCTGTATCTCGGAAACCACTACATGTGCGCCTCTAGAATAAACTTACACGAGTAGCTCTTAATTTGTGCGAATTTGTGTCATAATCAGATTCAGGAAAATGTGTATAGTTTTCAAGTAATCACGCTTTGTTGAAAATCTGAAAAAAAGTTGCACCACCTAAACGAGAACACCTACGAACTCGCTAAAAACTGTATTCGATCCTGCTCGACACTTACAGTGATCGTAAAAAGTTTCATAAGTGCACATGCATGCGTTAACAAATAATATTACTAAAACTCAAAAAAACGGCGTCAAAACTTTGACATCAAAATACAAAGACTAGCTCAACGCAAGATAAGGGAGTATAAATAAAAATTTTGTGCGTATAATTAAATAATATATGGTGAAAATTCAGCGTAAAATATTTCGTATTTAAGAAGAAATAAACAAAAAACAAAACATACTAACAACGGATGGTTATCCGACTAAATTCGAATGACTACAAAAAAGCGACTGTATAATACATATCGATGACCTTCTTAATTTTACTCTCGAACAATTTGAAACGTATTGTGTCTGAGTACAGTGAAGTAGAAAAGTACTATTAAATTAAATAAACTTGCTCTTGGATTATATTCTTACCAGCGGTTTCCGCGAAATTGCACATGATTAAGTACATCCATATTATATTTGCATTAAAATTAGTTTATACTACCTACTACTTATAAAAGAGTAGGTAGAAAAAAGCAAAAACGTGACATACTTGTGTCACAGACACAGTTTTTTTTTAAATATTCACGGACATTTTACACAACGCTATCTGATCCTAAAGTAATAGGAATAACCTGCTTGTGTTATGGGTATCAGACCACGGATATTAATACTTAGGTATAATTATACTTTTAAATACATACATATTATATACATAGAAACACCCAGACTCTTGAGACAAACATTTATGGGCCACACAAATATTTGTCTCCGATGGGAATTGAACCCACGACCTCCAGCGCCGCAGGCGATATTACTACCGACTGCGCCACAGAGGCAGACACTAAATAAAAGTAAGTTAATAAATAAAAAGGTAATTAACACTAGGTTCGATACTATCAATATATCATATTCATATTCATCATTATAAAAAAAAGTCAAAAGAACAGCTCGTGGCAGGCGGAGGTAATAAAACATGCAAAAGAAAAAGCGCACATCATGCTCTCTGTCACACTTGCACTGTTTATGGATGACGTCACACATACACAGAAATGCGCGTTGTATGTGTAGATGCGTTTATCGATAACAACAGTGGGCCTAAAAAGGCCACATTGTATGTTTCTTTTATGGATCTTATAGTGTTTCTCTTCACTAAATTGTCATTCACTAAATTGTCTTGAAGAATCTCATAATGAATCTCATTGTAAATCATCTGAATTGACAGTTTTGTATGGAAATTCGTAAAATGGCCACATCCATGAATAATTATTTATTAATAATGTGAAATTCTATGTTCAAATTGGTGAATTATTAGATTGGTAAGGGGGGGACTAAGATTTCACGTTTAAATTTAGCATTTTTATTATCATTAGTGTGTTTTTAAGTTCTTTTGGACAAAATTGCAGACTTGGAACTCTATAGAAACTTTTTAAAGCGTACACGTCCCAGATAAACTCGTATTTTCATTAATGAACAGTGTAACCTTTATCATTTTGATTGTTGGCACTTGATGGAACTTGTTATACATTATGAAAACTCACTCACTTGTACTATTCCACAACTTTTATTATAATTTTAATAATACCTAACCGGTTTCGCTATTATAGCATTCTCAAAGGTCCTTTGAGACCTTTGAGCATGCTATAATAGCGAAACCGGTTAGGTATTATTAAAATTATGATAAAAGTTGTGAAATCAAAAGGCTAAGGTGACATTAGGTATATAATTATATACCTAAACCTAATAAATACTCTAAGATACTTATAATGTCACCTTAGCCTTTTAACATGATATAGTGGTCATCAAGTTATAACAACCTTACCTTTGAGAATGCTGAAAGGGGAAACCAGTCAGTTGTAAAGTAAATAAATGTTGTAGAACACTATGAGTGGTGTTATTCAATATGAGCAGCAGGTTCCACCAAGTGTTATCAATCAACAGTATAAATAACCTTTTTGGGCTACCTACGTGTCACAATGTTTCGGGGAGTGCCACGGGTCCTTCTAAGTTCACATGCATCCGCAGTGGTAGCTTATGGGATGTGCTATGGGTCCGGAATGCATTAATTGTTGGATTTATAAGCCCCTTTTGGGCTAGCAAAGAAGACCTACATATCGAGACAGAGATATCTTATTTGCCATTATTCCGGATTGACCAATCCTAAGGGGGCCACAAATCTTTCTCCAATATTTACATGGCACCCACAATGGTACCTCATGGGGTTGTGGCATGGGTTCGGAATCCTAGGGGTACCATGGACCCTCCTCCAAAGATTATATGACACCCCCAGGGATATCTTTTGGAGGGTACCATGAGTCCGGAATGTATTATTCCTGGATGTGGCACAATCCTTCTCATAAGTTAACATGGCACCCCCGGGTTATCCTATGGGTCCAGAATGCATTTCCAACAGTGTTAAAAGCACAAGCCAACCTGTCCAAGCCAAACTGTCCAACCCAAACTCACCTGTCAACTAGTACATCTGCTAATCTGCTGTCATTCCTGTAGACCTGAGGCTTCGATGTGAAAGGATTTTTTAGATACATTGACGGTAAAGATGAAATTAGAGATATAAAAATGATATAGAAACTTTGTACACTTAAGTATTGCTTAATTTATTTATTCATTCATAATAACAGTGTTCTATCCATGGTAAACATATATAGGTTAGGTACAGTTTTGAGAGCTGTGCTTGGTGTAAATGTACCTAAAGTCAACAGAACCTTTACCCTTCTTCTGTCGCAGTCGAGTAAAATAGCCCTGTAGATAGATTTAATTACCAAATTGTGATTTTCTGTGATTATGCGACTCCGCTATTTGTATTTTAAAACTGAAATGAAAACCTGATCTGTGATTTAAATTAATAATATATGTACATTTTATGTATATTATCATTAATATATGTACACATGGTACATATTTATATCATTTTAATTTTAGATGCCAATATTGATGGGAATTATGTATAGAACCTGCCAGCGAGAGGTGGTTGACGATTTAACAAGTAAATTATAATGAAACAAAAACTCAACTGCGGGGGTAATTTTTTAACATTATGTATCTTAATGCAGTAGGTACCTATCTCAATTGAGACGAATCTAACGACACCTCGTTTATTAAAATCCGTCAAGCCATGTAAGCTGTAGAAAACGCCAACCATATGTACACACACTCGACAAAGATTACCCTACTTCTGGCGCAGTCAGGTAAAATTACCCTGTAGATAGATTTAATACCAAACTGTGATTTTCTGTGATTAAGCGACTTCGCTATTTGTAAATTCATACTTAAATGAAAACCTGATCTGTGATTTAAATTAATAAGGACTACACATGGTATATAAATAATATAATTTTATTTTTGTTTTGATATTTATAGGTACGAAATTTGATCTGTGATTTGATGCAATAATTAGTTTAAGAGTCAATAATAAAAAAATAATTACATATCAACAAGGTCTATCATTTGATATGGTTATAATTAAACTCTAAAATTAGGTTACAAACTTTTGAACGCGACTGTTCGGTCAACACTTTAGGTATAATCCGTTCAGTTAAGAAGGTCATCGATATGTATTAAACAGTCGCTTTTTTGTAGTCATTCGAATTTAGTCGGATAACCATCCGTTGTTAGTATGTGATGTTTTTTGTTTATTTCTTCTTAAATACGAAATATTTCACGCTGAATTTTCACCATATATTATTTAATTATACGCACAAAATTTTTATTTATACTTCCTTATCTTGCGTTGAGCCAGTCTTTGTATTTTGATGTCAAAGTTTTGACGCCGTTTTTTTGAGTTTTAGTAATATTATTCGTTAACGCATGCATGTGCACGTATGAAACTTTTTACGATCACTGTAAGTGTCGAGCAGGATCGAATACAGTTTTTAGCGAGTTCGTAGGTGTTCTCGTTTAGGTGGTGCAACTTTTTTTCAGATTTTCAACAAAGCGTGATTACTTGAAAACTATACACATTTTCCTGAATCTGATTATGACACAAATTCGCACAAATTAAGAGCTACTCGTGTAAGTTTATTCTAGAGGCGAGCATGTAGTGCTTTCCGAGATACAGCATTTCACAAAACGTTACCCCAGCAAAAAACTCAATATAACGAAAACCTTAAGACGCACAAATTTTATTTTAAGGGCACATATTTGTAAAAGTATGAGCCCTCGGTGCATGCAAAATATTTCTCTCTAAGATTATTCGTTTAGAATTTTCCTGCTGGAACAGCGTTACTCCAGCAGAAATCGTTTTTTCCTTTTTTTTCCACAACGTCAATACGCACAAATTTTTTTTTCGGCGCACATATATGGCATAATACGCTCTAAATATAGGTTCCCCTCAAATCAGTCTAGGAGCTACTTTTTTGCTGGGGTAACGTACACGGTCATTCCACAACCTAAGCGTGCGCGGAAGAAAACACCTATCGGATCTAACCGTGCTGGAACGCACCGGACGCAGAGTGTGAGGATGAACTCCCTGTCTGTGGCGAGCGGTGCGATGATAGAACGTAGCCGTGGGCATCATATCAAATAATTCCTCTGAGCACATACCATTGTACAGGCGGTAGAACACGCATAAGGAGGCAAAGTCTCTCCTGTCGCGAAGAGGTTCCACACCAGCTGTAAGTACAGGATCGTTGACAATTCTTACAGCTCGCCTTTGCACCGAGTCAAATGGACGAAGCTGATATTCAGGTGCTCCCGCCCAGAGGTGACAGCAGTACTCCATATGCGGCCGCACTTGCGACTTATAGAGAAGCAGTGTTTGCGCCGCAGTGAAGTACCGCCGCGCCCTGTTGAGCACACCTAGCTTTTTGGACGCCAGCTTAGCCTTGTCCTCCAAATGACTACGGAACTGAACGTCACTGGAGATGTCAACGCCAAGGATCCCTATACTTTTGGAGATGGAAAGAGATGTGCCCTGAAATTGCGGCGCTACAGTAATTGGGGTTTGCTTAGCGGTGAAAAAACACGCTTGTGTCTTGGAAGGGTTGAACTGGACAAGATTTTGTCCACCCCAATCGGACACTCTAGTAAGAGTAGCCTCGATTTCAGACACAAGCTGTTCACGATTTTCCTCCACTGTGTCCCGAGAGATACCGGGGCGGCCCGTGTAACAAGTGTCTCCCGTACTGTCGTCCGCATAACAATGAATGCCGTCAATAGACAACATGTCATTGATATGCAGCAGAAACAGAGTAGGGGACAACACTGAGCCTTGCGGTACTCCAGCGTTTATAGCCATGCAGTCTGAACAGCTGCCGTCAACGACGGCCCTGATGCTTCTACCGGCCAAGAAGCTGGACACCCATCCGCATAATCTCTCGGGTAGTCCATACGAGGGCAGTTTCGTAAGAAGACCACGGTGCCAGACCCGGTCAAAGGCTTTAGAGATGTCGAGGCTCACAGCTAGAGCCTCACCCTTACTCTCGATAGCCGCCGCCCATCGGTGTGTTAGGTACACAAGAAGATCGCCCGTCGAGCGACCGTGACGGAAACCGTACTGCCGGTCGCTGAGCAGGTCGTGTTCCTCAAGGTACCCCAGGAGCTGTGTATTAATTACACGCTCCATCACCTTAGATAAAAGGGAGGTGACGGCTATAGGCCTGTAATTGGCCGGGTCGGTTCTGTCACCCTTCTTGGGTACAGGATGTACATACGCGATCTTCCACGACGCCGGGACTTGTTGCATAGAATAGGAAAGTGTGAAAAGACGTGTAAGTACCGGACACAACTCTGGACCACAATGCTTAAGTACCACCGCGGGAATGCCGTCTGGCCCACTCGACTTATGAACGTCCAGAGATTGGAGCTCCCGAGGGACATTCCGCTGTGTAAATTTAACTTCCGGCATGGAAGTGCCACAACTCGGAATGCCCGGCGGTAAAGCACCCCCGTCGCTCATGGTCGAGTTAGAGGCAAAGAGATTACCCAAAAGGTCGGCTTTCTCCTTGGCACTCTGGGCCAAACTACCGTCGGGTTTAAGCAAGGGTGGTAATCCTGACCGACAGAAGTTTCCCTCGGCAGCTTTGGCAAGCGACCAAAATTCACGACTTCCTGAAGGGCAGCCTGCTAGCCGTTCGCCAATTCTGCCGACGAAATCGAACTTGGCCTTGACAATTGCTCTTTTACTGGACCTCGAGGCGGCATTTAATTTGCGTTTCAACTCAGAGATGTTAGGATCTGAATTTGCACGAGCCGTGGTCCAAGCTCTGTAGGCAGATTCTTTCTGTATTAGAGCTTCTCTGCAGAGCCGATTGAACCACGGTCGCTTTTTTGCACCTACAGGGATCCATCGGTTGGGAATGTAGCATTCCATACCCTCCAAGATCCCCTCAGCGACTGCTACAGCACAAGAATCCAGATCCTCTGAGGCAAAACAAAGCCGCCGCCACGGGTACGACGCATAGAACTCTCGCAGTCCATCCCAGTCTGCTGACTTGTAGTGCCACACATGTCGCCACTCCTTGGGCCGAGGTGGTTCAGGCCTTGCGAGAGGCACATGCGTCCGAACGACACAGTGGTCCGACGACCCTAGCGGAGCATCCACTGAAACGTTGTATCCGTCCGGACGCGTTGTCAGCAGAAGGTCCAGCAATGCACTATGCTCGTTCTCCTTGTCTGGTATCCTTGTATGGGATTTAACCAGCTGGGAGAACCCATAGGTCAAGGCAAATTCGTGAGCAGCTTTTCCCGCAAAGTCGGTGGTCCGGGAGCCCAAACAGTCAACATGATGACCGTTGAAATCTCCCAAAACCACTATCTCAGCGGAGGGACACTGCTCAATCACCCTGTCAGTCGATTGCTGCAGGTGGTCATAAAGGCGAACTGTGTCCGTATTACCGCTGTGAGACCTATACACGCACGCGTAGATCCGGGTGTGGCCCCCGTGATCCACGCGCGCCCATAACGTAGACAGGTCCCTGTCTTCGAGGCTTGTAAGACGGCGACAGCAGACATCATCCCGGACGTACATACACACCCCGGCTTTCCGCCTGAAGTTGTACTCCAGCTTGTAGCCAGGGTACATCAAGTCAGATGTGTCTTTCGGGCATGAGATCTGCGTCTCCGTCAAGAAAAAAAGGGTCGGCTTCGCAGTTTCAAGATGGTGGTGGACTACGTTGATGTTCGCGCGCATGCCTCTGATGTTGCAAAAGTCCACTTGAAATGTGGACGCCGATGCCGCTGTGGATACCTTTTTATTTTTCTTTTTTGCAGCCATGGTTGTTTTTTAAAAAAGGGGAATTAAGAAGGTTGAGGGGGCGCCTGTGTGCCGCTGGCGCAGGAGACTAAGCGAGGCTCCAAATCACCAAAGGCAGACAAAGGTAATGCGGAAAATTGGCACGGCGTACGGAAGGGCCCCCGGTCCCCCCCCAATGCAGTGGCCGCGTCCACTCCGGTATCCTCCTCCGGCACGACCACAGCACCAGGGACTTTACACAGGCTGCTGGTTCAGCCTCCTGGGGCGGAGATTAAGTGATCCCCAGGTTCGGGTCCCGTACAGCCTGCGGGCGGTCAGCGGTCAACCGTTTCACCGGGTCTCCCTGACCGCCGTACCAATACTCCGCGCCTCTATCCGCCAATGGAGCCAGATAAGCCTCTGGTCTCACCGTCACCGGCACAAAGTCGCCCCAATGAGATCTGGATGAATTTTACTGACAACCGGTACCAACGGCTTAACGTGCCTTCCGAAGCACGCAAAACGCACGTAAATAAATTCCTTTGTTTCCCGTGGTCCACCTCGTAGTCCACCCAGGTGAACCACGGGAATTTTTTTTTACCCGTAGTCCACCTGGTGTACCACGGGAATTTTTTTTATTACCCGTAGTTCACCTAGGTGTACCACGGGAAATAATTTTTACCCGTGGTCCACCTGACACTTAGCGCTGTTCTATCAACACTTACAGCTATGGTAACCTTTTTATGCAAGTGCCCTTTATCCACTAAAATCCATTAATTAGATTCATCATGGATCTTTGTGGACATATCATGTCCACTTTAATACCTTAAAGTATTTTTTGAAAAATGGATCTTTTAGGACATGTCAGTGGAAAAAGATCCATTATAGGTTGTGGTATACGAAGAACATCTAAAAGGTAAAATGTATAAAGTAATGAAATAATTTTCAAAACAAATGAAGATCAACAAAACAAAAGAAGATCGACGAAACAAATGAAGTCAATGAAACAAATGAAGATCAACAAAACAAATGAAGATAAACGAAACAAATGAAGATAGGAAAAACAAATGAAGTTTGAAAAAACAAATGAAGATCGACAAAAACAAATGAAGATCGGCGAAACAAATGAAAATCGGCGAAACAAATGAAGATCGAAAAAACAAATGAAGACCGATAAAACATATGCAGATCTATAAAAATTTTTTCAATAAAAAATAAAACCGACTTCAAACAAATCCTGAAAAATAAAATTTACAAAGCACAAAGTAATATGTATTTTGATTTTATCAGGTTCTATTCAATATCATATTGAAGTCGGCGCCAAGTAAACCCATAGTTTTATGTAGGTATTATTCATGGCACCAACTTCAATATTATATTGAATAAAATCTAATAAATCAAAATACATATTACTTTGTGCTTTGTAAATTTTATTTTTCAGGATTTGTTTGAAGTCGGTTTTATTTTTTATTGAAAAATTTTTTTTTCATTATTTTAAGTGACGGGTGAACCGAAAAATATATCTATCTAGGTGAAAGTTCTCATCAATACAAATCAATCAAGCCCAAACACAAGGTAGCTGCTGTAAATCATTAAGGAAGTCCCTCGACTGTCTTTCGGTTCCATCATCAGATCGACTCCAGACATTAATTAAATTGTAGTACATTAAAGCACTGAATTCAAAAATTAACAAACGCACTCTAGTTGTCCCTACAATTTTCGGTGGTTGCCCTCGATTTCTCCTGAATCCCATCATCAGATCCTGACCTGGTGAAATTGGGACCCCCTCATAAGTTCAATGTCTAATTTTATTTCATTTCATTTCATTTATTTATTTCTTAACAATTCACATTGTATTGAAAATATAACTAGGTACAAATCACACATCAAACAGAATCATCATACAAAAGATTAACATTAAAAAAGAAAAAATGCCTACTCAAAAATATTAAATAACTATCAATTAATTGCATTTTCATATTATTGTCATAATTTTATAATTCAATTAAAAAAAAAACATTAATAAACTCGAATAATTAATAAACACCATTATAAATATTGACATAATTTAAGATTTCAATAAAAAAGAATGTTAGAATCCATTCCCATAATTAATAAACATTAACATAATATTAACATATTTTGTAATTCAATTAAAAAGAAAAAAAAATTGTTAGAATCAACTCCAATCATAGTCCAATTTACACATTCATAAAAGCTAGTCACGTTAAGATTAAGTGAAACTAATAATTATACAATAAAAATTCATAAAATGTCATCAATAAAAATTCATAAAATGTCATCAATAAAAATTCATAAAATGTCATCAATACAAATTCATAAAATGTCATCAATAAAAATTCATAAAATGTCATCAATCATCTTCATAAAATTGCCCAATTTTTACTTATTGCAAGGTGTGTTCATGAACTCGTCAATTGAATAGAAACAACCATTTATTAAAAAGGTCCTAAGCTTAGCCTTGAACTCCATCTTGTACACCGCCTTTTTTAGTTCAAGAGGAAGTTTGTTAAATAGTTTTATTGAGTTATGCAAAAAACTATGTTTTACTATATTTAGAGTAGGGGCGACTACGGACGGCATATCCATCCTCCTTGAACTTTCTCTAACTTTCCTTTCATCGTCACTTTCATAGGTGTAGATCGTTTTTGAAAAATGAGACAGCACAACCATGACATATAGACTAGGAACCTTCTAAACATGCTTATATAAACAACGTCGTGTCTAAACATCTTAAAGTAACTTATGATACTTATATCAATAATTTTATGCAATCACTATTGCAATAATAGCCAATGTCACTTGCATCACACATACAATGTGGGTAGATTTAATAGGGGTTAGTGTCCTCGCACTTCACACTATACTGTTCAAATACTATTTACAAAGTGGCTATCTCCAGCGCTAGAGTACGCATAAACTGATTCGCCTTTCGTGTATCATGTCCATATGACGCGTTTTCACCGCGCGCGAAGCGTCGAACGGCGTGCGAAAGGCAACACGAGCATCTCTCGTAGGTTGTCCGCGTTCGTTGTACCGCCTTATCACATCGTCTTGGGTCAGTTCAAATTCAGAGAAAAATTCCATTATATCGTCTATAGAGGCCCCGAACGGTACGTTCTCCATTGACACCACGCAGACTGGTGCTCGAAAATCGTCGAGCTCCGGATCCTGTTCGTCCTCGTTGCGTCTGTTATCATTGAAATTAGGACGACCAAAGCCGCGACCGCGCCCACGGCCACGGTCAAACCCGCGAGGTCTATCGTTGAAGTTGCCACGACCACGGAACTCTATCCAACAAAAAGCAGATTTGAAATACGTCTATAATTGACGAAATATCGGTGAACATACACGAAACATTGAAAACTTCCTTTTTTTTTAAGTCGGATCTATAAATCTAGGTGTAAAGTTCTCATCAATACAAATCAATCAAGCCCAAACACAAGGTAACTGCTGTAAATTGTTAAGGAATGCCCTCGTCTGTCTTTCGACTCTATCATCAGGTCGACTCCAGACCTTCATTAAAGTGTAGAACATTAAAGCACTTAATTAAAAAGTTAAGAAACGCACTAGTTCTCCCTACAATTTTCAGTGGTTGCCCTCGTTTTCTCCTGGATCCCATCATCAGATCCTGACCTGGTGAAAATGGGACCACCTCAGAAGTAAACCCTATTCAACAAAAGAAGAAATTTTGAAATCCGTCTATAATTGACGGAAATATCGCTTAACATACATAAAAAAAAATACATACAGACGAATTGAACCTCCTCCTTTTTCTGAAGTCGGTTAAAAACAAAAGACTATAAGCAAGTTTATAAGGTCAAAAACTACTCGCAGCCATATTTTGTAATCTAGATGCGATTGCCATTCAAAAACATAGGTGCAAGCAACTCTCGACCTTAATGACACATCTCAAAAATGTGCTCTGTGGCGTTTATAGACATCACTGATCAAGAACATGTAAAAAATCAATAAATAATGCATGTTTATAAGGTCGAGAATTGCTTGCATCTATTTTTTTGAATGTTTATCGCATCTAGATTACAAAAATGGGTCCAAGCGAATTTCGACCTTAGGAGCATGCATAATATTTATTTATTTTTTATATATTCGTGATCAGTGATGTCTATAAACGCCTAAAAGCACATTTTTAAATAAGTGTCGTTAAGGTCGAGAATTACTTGCCCCTATTTTTTTGAATGGCAATCGCATCTAGATTACAAAATATAGCTGCGAATAGTTTTTGACCTTATGAACTTGCTTATAGACGTTTGTTTTATTGATCTGCATGTTTTGCCGATCTTCATTTGTTTTGCCGATCTTCATTTGTTTTGTCGATCTTCATTTGTTTCGCCGATCTTCATTTGTTTTTGTTGATCTTCATTTGTTTTTTCAAACTTCATTTGTTTTTCCGATCTTCATTTGTTTCTTCGATCGTCATTTGTTTTGTCGATCTTCATTTGGTTTGCCGATCTTCATTTGTTTTTGTTGATCTTCATTTGTTTTTTCAAACTTCATTTGTTTTTCCGATCTTCATTTGTTTTTTCGATATTAATTTTTTTGTCGATCTTCATTTGTTTCGCCGATCTTCATTTGTTTTTTCGATCTTCATTTGTTTTTACCGATCTTCATTTATTTTTGATCCAGTAGTACCATGGGTAAAATTTAAGTACCAGTGGTACTACTGGGACCACTTAGTAGTACTACTGGTAATTTTTTACTTTTTTGATCATAAGTAACATATGGCTATGCAGGTGGACTACGGGTAAAAAAAAAATCCCGTGGTTCACCTGGGTGGACTACGAGGTGGACCACGGGAAATAAAGGAAATAACCTATGTCACAAAGTCGTCACGTGGTGGTCACCCATCCAAGGACCGGCCACAGTGAATCTTGTTTACTGCAGTGGTCGTTTACAGAACATTGAGTCCGCGGGGCCACGGGTGCTTCAATAATTTGGTTTCCAGGTCTTTTTGTCTAGGTTTAAAGACGTGTGTGTAGAACCATGAGAAAGTGTTCGCTAGTAGACATGTAGCTACTAGCTGATGGTTGCGACTTCGCCCGTGAGAATTTGTTTCCCGTTCTCGCTTCCTGTGGAAACATGTTCCCGGGATAACAAGTAGCCTTTATGATACCTTTTCCAGACTAAGTATTATCTATCCCTATACCCGATTTCATACGATCCGTCCAACCGTTAAAGCGTGATTGAGTACCAACTTCCAAACACGGTGCCCTTCTATCTGTCTACAGAATGGAGTCCGGGGTACGCCCTCCGAAGGATACAAGTTTTATCCGCCATCGCAATGTCTCCCGAGGGATTTGATTACATACATCCCACTTCTTGGGCGGGTTAAAGTGTTATCCCACTTCTTTGACTTTGGTACTATCCCGCTACTATGAGTGACAGAGAGAGAGAGAGAGAGACATGCTACCGTCATGGCCTGCATTTCTGTAAGAACGGCAAGCAGTCAAGGCCCTCGGTCATGTCGGCTGGTAATTGTAATCCTGGGCACCGATTCTCGCTTCACACGAGTCACACGACATGAATGCGTGAACGGAAATCGGCGGGTGACGCGTCGCCTGTCTCATATTTAGGAACGGCGAAACATGAGACGGACGACGTTTCACCCGTAAATTTGCGTCCACGCATTCACATCGTGTGGTCGAGAATCGGCGCCCTGGGCGCTTGCGACGACCCCGCCACTTTGTTTTTCATAGGTGCCATTTAATACTTAAAGTCAAATTGTTGAACATGTTTAGGTAGGTAATTTACAATAAAACCTATTGGACCACTATTACTACCCATTAAATCACATTAAATTATTGTACTAGTCGACAGATGGCGTTTAATGTCTAAGCCTCAAGAATAAGGTCCACGGGTCCACCCTTTTTTCTGATTTCTGTGGGTCCACCTCACCAGATCGGAAGTGGTAGACGATTGCAACAACAAAAATAAAAATCGGTCAAAGAAAAATATACCATTGCTGACTATAAAAGGGTTTACGATAGCAATTAGTGTTCATGACTGGTACCGGACTGCATACACTCGATCAACACTGTTGATGTTGATCGAAGCTGTACCTACTGTATACCGAGCTTTATGAACCGTGGCAGTGTGTGATCCAGGCTAAGATAATAATATATCAAGATACCTTCATCTGAAAAAATCAACAGTCTTTTAAAAATTATGTGAGTGTTTGTTGATGTTAATAAATATAGTGGTTTATATCGTTTGGATCGATAAAAACGGGGTACAGTAAGTACATTTTGATCGATTTTGCTTGCTTTTTAGTAACTTCGTAGTCAGCGTAGTCGGTCACTATAGATAGTGATGTTTTAACTTTTGTTATTGTTTCTAATATTGACTCCAAGAACTTATGGACCTTTATCAACCTTACCTGAAATTGGTGCACCTACTGGCTGACAGACGAGGCCGGTGGTTGGGCGATAATAAACCCAATCATAACAACAATAGTAACTAACAAAAGCAGACCTTGACTTCATATCTAAGCTGGGTTTGTAAGCAATCGAGAAAGCAGGTGATCGTCACTATTCTTGTAATGTTTTTAGCAAATTGCTTGTTAAATCACGGTTGTTCCACATTAGAGCTCGAGGCCGATGATTGGGTACAACCTGAACGCTATTGAGAAATGTATGTAATCATCTGAAGTTAGAGGAATGGAGTTTGACTTCGTTTGTCGATCTGATACGATATAGATTAGTGCCACAAAGATCTTGGTTGGGCACTTGTGCATCCACTTCATAATTCCATACATAATACGTAGGTATACCTATGTAGTCTTTACGATGCTATTTGCAGGCTGGGGTTCGCTTTTATTGGCTTCTGAGCACCTATGTACTGACTTATAATTTCCAATGTGGTCAGGAGCGACTGTCGTTTGACGTGACCTCTCAACCTCCACCTTGTAAGGGTGCTTGCGTTATAGCATCATTCGTTAGGTCAGCAAGTGCAGTGGATATTGATTGGGCCCCTGAGTATTAAATACAAGTAGATAATATTTATATATCGGCACGAATTATACAATGACTAATGCGAGGAGCGGGTGCAGACGTTCGTTTAACCTTCTGTTCTAAATCATGTGTGCAAAAAAATTAAAATGTTTCTAGATGCACCCTCGCACGACGTCACACGACGGGCTGACGGCCAACTGGTGGGCAGGAGCAACAGCTATATTAGCACTGTTGCTGTGCATAGTGGTTGGCAACACCGCGGTGCTGGCCGGCCTGCGTCGTACGAGGCGTGCGCCGACGCACTACCCGCTAGCCAGCTTGGCGATTGCTGACCTGTGTGTAGGGCTGCTTGTAGTGCCTGTAGCAGCGTTGAGAGAACTGTTTGTGTTTGAATTACGTAAGTAGTTTAATGGTAATCTGCTCCTTGTATCTTGATTTAGTTTTAAGAATAATTACCTATCTTACTGCGAAAGCGGAGGTCGTGACTTCAATTCCCACCAAGGAATATCTTTATAAGCGTTGGCAACACCGCGGTGCTGGCCGGCTTGCTTCGTACGAGGCGGGCGCCGAAGCACTACCCGCTTGCCAGCTTGGCGGTCGCTCACCTGTGTGTAGGGCTATAGTGCCTGTAGCTGCTTTGAGAGAACTGTTTGTGTTTGAATTACGTAAGTACTTTAATGGTAATATGTTTCTTGTATCTTGGGTAGCTTACGGCAAAAGCAGAGGTCGTGAGTTCAATTCCCTCCAAAGAAAAATGTTTTTAAGTGTTGGCAACACCACTGTACTAGCCGATCAGCCCCGTACGCGGCGTGCGCCAAGAATCGCGTTCAAGAAATTTTAAAATCGATTCAGTATCTAGTTTTGGAGTTAATCAATTACAAACATACAAATCTTTCCAATTTATCATTATTATTTTATTACAATAGATATAAGTAAGTGTAATGATGATTAAAAATTTCTAGATTGGTTTTTCTGCACCTGTTGGGTAACCCTGGACGTATTCTGCAGCACATCGTCCATCCTCTCCCTATGCACACTCGGATGGGAGCGATGGAGTGGCATTACCGCTCCTCTAGCCAGAGCCAGGCGTGCCAAACGTGCCAAGCTCCTGGCGGCTCTGGTGTGGCCGGTATCCTTCGCTGTGGCGTTTCCTACTGCGTTCGTGTATACGCCGAAACATCATTCAGGGGACCTGGATAAGGCGTGTCCTGATAACATGAATGTAACGTAAGTGTGACTGAATTATTTATTGAACTGGTTCCTTACACGTCATTGTGGTAGTATCCTACCACAATGACGTGTAAGTAACCAGTTCAATAAATAATTTGTGGATAGTTTTATTCTCTTTTTTTCTTCACGCCATAAAATATATAAAACGCTGGAGGGTAATAGTAATACTACTGATATGAGGGATTTCAACGCCAAAGTACTGGTAAAAGTACGCGACGAAACGAAAATTGATCTATGAATAGATCAATTTTCGTTTGATAAAGACACGCTGAAGCGTGTGGCGCAGAAATAAACGGGAGCAAATGCGTGCCCACCTTTCTAGAGCCGACGTGCTATGACTTTTTTTTCTGGAAATTTCACCAAATTTGTTGATATAGGATGACGTCATAAGAAACAAAATAAATTTCTTCATTTCGTACAGGATGTGTATTATAGAGACGTTTCTGTTTATTACATGCCCATCTGATGGAAAGTGGCCACTTTGCAATACCACACACGCTATACTCGGGCTGCCGCCCCTGCAACAACTTACTCAGGCTCCTTTTTTCTTTCACATTATCAAATATACCAATCTCTTTCCCACCAGTTACGTGTTCGTGAGCTCAATGCTGTCGTTCTACGTGCCGGGGACCGTGATGGTGGTGTTGTACGGCCGCATACTGTGCGCGCTGTCGGTGCCTCTGCAGATCCGCTCCCACAGGGGAGGTTCGCCCTACAAACGGACACCGATTGTAGGTATTAGTTGAGTTCATCTTTCATATACAAATAGACTTCTTGCCTTGCCTTGTCTTTTTGCCCTGGTATCATAGGTGTCCAACGAATGATCCATTTTTCATGTGAGTTTCTTGTTCGAGAAAAAGGATGAGATCACAAATTTAATGTGAAAAAATTTTTGATCTCGAGCAGGATTTGAAACCGCGTCTTCTGGTTTGCCGGAGCAGACGCCTTAACCGATGATGAGATGGTTCTTAACATTATTTTTAAGATCATTATAGCCCACTTCCAGAGTTATGAAGGAATTTTACAAAAAATGCACATTTCTTATTCATCGGAAATTCGGCATAATGTAATTTGTGATGGTATTTCCTCGACATGAAACCTGGAATTGGCCGATGCATCGTGATATGTAGTCTGCACAGGATTTATACCATGTTTGGACTTATTAGAACAGTCAGGGTAGTGGATCTTTATTTTTCAAATTAACACATGTTACATATAACTACTAAACTAGGTAATGTGGATTCCACAAATACAGAAAATAGAATAGTTTCTAAAATGTACTTAGAGCGGCCTTTTCACTTAATGCAATTTCTAACTGGCAACATTTATAATCTTTACAAAAATGGTTATTCTTAGATTTTTATACGTTGAGTTAGTACTGGTGTGAAGGCAGCTGGGCGACTTTATGTAGGACTCCCAGCCCAAGAGATGGGGCTTGTCTCGGGGGGTCAGATAGGGGGACGACCCTCACTCACATTTCATTCAAATTTAGTTTAATTTTGGTTTTTGAAGGTAATAAAATATAATAATCCTCTTGCAGCGTCAACTCGAAGCCGCAGCCTTATCAAAATGCAATACACCTTTAGCTGTTAGAAGTGCTGAAGAGGAGGAGTCACAAAGGAGTCCTATGTACGTAAAAAAGTCTTTAATCATATTATTGGTACAGTAATACATAGCCCATACGTCTTATCTCCCTGAATGTCCAGTTAGTGTTTTGGAAATATGAGCAGACTGTTCAAAATAGCTTTATAGGATAAAAAGCAAACTTAATGTCACAATTGTCACGTTATGAACTTAAAATAAAAATGTAAAACGTAGGTTTGCTGTAATTAATTTATTAGGCGCTATTAAGCGTACTTATATCTGGTTATACTTAGGTCGGTATAATGGGTGTGTCCTTAATAGTGTCAAAGTAGGGGTAGTTGATGGAAGGAGATATGGTGGGATCTTAGATCATCTAACCACAGGATGCGCCTTACTTAAGCATTGTTTTCTGCCATTGCACATGACCATTTGGTCTTTTGGCTTTATGAAAAGCCTGTACATCAGTACATCATTTTTAACCGACTTCAAAAAAAGGAGGAGGTTCTCAATTCGACTGTATGTATTTTTTTTTATGTATGTCAAGCGATATTTCCTTCAATTATAGACGGATTTCAAAATTTCTTTTTTTGTTGAATAGGGTTTACTTCTGAGGTGGTCCCATTTTCACCAAGTCAGGATGTGATGATGGGATCCAGGAGAAAACGAGGGCAACCACCGAAAATTGTAGGGACAACTAGTGCTCTTGTTAACTTTTTAATTAAGTGCTTTAATGTTCTACATTTTAATGAAGGTCTGGAGTCGATCTGATCTGATAGAGTCGAAAGACAGTCGAGGGCATTCCTTAACAATTTACAGCAGTTACCTTGTGTTTGGGCTTGATTGATTTGTATTGATGAGAATTGAGAACTTTACACTTAGATTGATAGATCCGACTTTTAAAAAAAAGGAAGTTCTCGATGTTTTATGTATGTTCACCGATATTTCGTCAATTATAGACGAATTTCAAATCTGATTTTTGTTGGATAGAGTTCACTGCTGAGGTTGTCCCAATTTCACCAGGTCAGAATCTGATGATGGGATTCAGGAGAAATCGAGGGCAACCACCGAAAATTGTAGGGACAAGTAGTGCGTTTGTTAACTTTTTAATTCAGTGCTTAAAGCTACTACAATTTATTGAATGTCTGGAGTCGATCTGATGATGGAACCGAAAGACAGTCGAGGGAATTCTTTAACGATTTACAGCAGCTACCTTGTGTTTGGGCTTGATTGATTTGTATCGATGAGAACTTTCACCTAGATAGATATATTTTTCGATTCACCTGTCACTTAAAATAATGAAAAAAAAATTTTTCAATAAAAAATAAAACCGACTTCAAGCAAATCCTGAAAAATAAAATTTACTTAGCACAAAGTAATATGTATTTTGATTTATCATATTTAATTCAATATAATATTGAAGTTGGTGCCATCAATATAATACCTACATAAAACTATGGGTTTACTTGGCGCCGACTTCAATATGATATTGAATAAAATCTGATAAAATCAAAATACATATTACTTTGTGCTAAGTAAATTTTATTTTTCAGGATTTGCTTGAAGTCGGTTTTATTTTTTATTGAAAAATTTTTTTATATGATTAAACTAGTACATTACATTGTAGTTGACTGTACAATAACAATTAACACACAACAGCCATTACGCGTTTGTCGATAAATACATTTTTAAATGCAATGAAATTGTATATGTCTTTGTGTTTCCCCCTTCATTTGTATGAAAACTGGCAGAATATTTTTGTATGCGGTGGTTCGCAAAGGCTAGTCCCGTGTTATATGGTCTAAGGGTGGGATGTAAGCTATATATAAGCGTGCGCAATGGTAGAAGAGAAAAATCAGGAACTAACTAAAATTAATTTATTTTACTTCATACTGTCGAAGAAATTTTACATCAAAGTAATTTATTCTATAAAATATATTTCACTGAAATTCCAGTGAGGGCGTACGTAGCCCAAGTATTTAAATAAAATTATACATTTGAAAACGGAAGCTCTGGTAAGCATCAATTGCGTAAATTTTATTTAGTAAAATAATTGTGGGTAATTTTCATGTAAAAAAAAAAGTATATTTTAAGTAAATTTATTTTATCAGGCAGGCGTTTGTGAAATTTAGAAAAGGGGGTACTTAATGTTCTTTTGTATATTAAATGTTTTAAAATGGGGTTAAAAATAATAGTAAGGGAAAGTTTAGGGATGTCTATGGTTGAAGAGGGTGTATATAAAAAATATTGTTTGTTCTTTTCAGAATGAGCTTCCAAGTTTTGGATAGATTCGGCGGGAAACTTTCAGACAAGCATTACATTGTGTTTAATAATTTTTCAAAACTAGTGTAATTTCGAGTGTTTATGTGTAATTTATGGTGGATTATTAAACATAAAGGTTCGACAACGTGCAAAAGTGTTGGAAAGTGATAAAGCGCAGTGAAACGCGAGTTTTTAGGTTTGTCGACGAATTCCACAGCAAGCCCTAGTAAGGTACCACCGCCTTACTAGAGTAGAACTTAGTCCAAACTTGGACATACATGAATACGCTGCTCATAAGAAGAATCATAATATGAAAATGTTTTATATTTTCACAATGAAATTTACTTGACTTTGGCATACTCTCAAACCGAGACAGTCCAAGAACAAGAAGAAAAAAAAAAAAAAAGTTTTGGATAAAAAAAACTGCTTGTACTTTGATGTTAAAGTGGTCTTACGTACAATATTGTTATAGGCGTAGACCCATATTTTTAAATACACATATCCTGGAAGAAGGACGTCCCAACCCAGAAATCCGGATGAGTACTTAGTTTTAAGTAGATAAAAGTCTTATATTGTAGAATATTACAAGAAAAGTAAAAATACTCTGTAATACTTGCATTATTGACTCCAGGACAAATTATATTACCTTACCTAAACTACTGAACCGCCTGGGAACTCCCGGGATCATTTCCGGACTTCCCAGAAGCGTGTCACAATGAATGAATCATCGTATCCTCTCGAAACTGTAGGATTTACGGGTACTGTCTCGTGTCTCCCCCAGTCGATCCCCTGGGGGAGCCAACAGGACTGAAAAAGTCCTGGTGTCCCCCCTAGCTGGGGGAGACATCAGTACTAGCTTTTAAATTATATTTGAAGGACTCGTGTCTCCCCCGGTGGACTGCCTGGGAGAGATATCAGGACCTTCGCAGTCCTGGTGTCCCACAGTTTCAAGAGGGTTTCGAAAATATCATATTTGCACAGCCGTCAGTAGGGTTTTGTTTTCTTTATACTGTGTGTAGTAGGTTTTTCCTCTTTATACTGTGATAATAAGTAAAGCTAAGTAGGTCAAATCCAACTTTCAAGACTATAAGAACTAATATTTGATTGTTTGCATTGAATAGGCTCCGTTATTACTGAACCGATTAGAAAAATTCTTTCACTGTTAGGAAGCTACGTTTTCTCCGGTGAACATAGGCTATATTTCATTCCCGTATACCCACAGGAACGTCAACTACGCAGGTGAAACCGCGTGACGTCCGCTGTTATATTATACCTAACGGTAAGATCCGGGGATTTCTCCCATTCATGCAAAGGGCACCTCTGGTGTTGGAAACTTCCATTAGGCTACGTGACGATTTACCATCAGTCGGGTCTTATACTTGGCTGCCACATTATTTGTACATTTAAAAAAAAGTTCAATTGAAAACTGTAAGATTCATTCAATTCAGTGGTTGATCATTTCAGGTTGCTGACTCCTAAAGGCACGAAACTAAATCTACCTGCAGGGTCTAAGCAAGTCCACTGCGAAGTTCCAGCCAAAATGAAAGCTGGTGCCGTTAAAAGTTCTATGTAAGTGTTTTAAGTATTAGTTTCATTCATCCCCTTCTCATCTGATACTGGCTTAGGAGAGAAGATTTGCTTTGATTTTCCTTTATTCTCTCCCAGTGCGTACGGTCTTCACCATTTCTAGATAGTATACAGGCTGGACCCCTAATGAAGGAGGGACTCAAGGCCTACGTCCAGGAGTGGACTGCCATAGTCTGATTTGATTGATTGCTTGGTACTAGACGTAGTGCTGTCAACTTCGCACATTATAAATTAATCGCCGGCCATGTATATTTTAAAAAATGGACGTACCTGTTTAAATTAAATGGCGCTTACGTTATCCCTCTGTCTGCCACTTCGAGGATAAGGGCATGACTTTGTAAACATGCACAGTAGTTATGACGACGTAAATAAACCCTGGTCACAATACATATTACTTACCTAGTTATAGTTCTGGTTTTAATGTTTCCAGAGGCGCTCTCATTCCTCGCCAGCGCCGCGCCACCCGCACCATCGTCAGACTGATGGTCATGTTCCTACTGTGCTGGACTCCGTTCTTCGTCATATTACCCGTTGGTAAGAAACATAAAAACGAACCTGCCTACCTTCTGTCTGAGTAACTTTCAGGCATCACGTCGTACATAATTACGCCCATGGACAGAGGCTCCCATCCCGTATGAGCTCCCGGCCTCAGTAACAAATACAAGCAAGTTACAAACACTTTTAATAAAATTAAGTGTAATATCAAAAAAATGTTCTTGGTCTTGTTCTTAGCGTACTTTCTGGATTAGGAGCTTGGGGGCACTTTTATATGGATGCGGGGTTTTTTTTATTTTTTTTTATACCACTAAGGTGGCAGACAAGCATACGGCCCACCAGATGTACCGGTGGTCACCGCAGCCTATGGACGTTTGCAACACCTGAGGCGCCACACTCGCGCTGCCGACCCTGTAAAAACCTTCTAAGATCCCTCTTGAAGAACCTTTTTTTACGTCAGGAAATTCTTCATGAATGCTCTACCACTTCCTACGGTTAGGAGCCCTGTAAGCCCTTTCCTAGGATTCTTGACAGATTTTGGCTACCACCGCGGCTTCACCTGGGTGTTCGGGTCGGTACTATTCCGCGTCTTTAGGGGTGGATTTGACTTGGTGTTAGGAAAGGCGGTCGTTTTTATTTTGATTTACGGTATTGTAGGGAGCTACAGCTATCCGTCTACTTTCATGTCGTTGCCTCGTCCTTTGATTATGCATTGCTAGCATCGCTTAAGCCCTGAAAAACATATTTGATGGAAGCCCTGGAGCCCCTACCCTTAAGGCTACGTTCACACATTGCACGTTTTTCTCGTACACGATTTTCCCGTGCACGATGCAATCGTTCACACGGTGACCTTTCAACGCGTTTTTAACGTTACGATAAAATCGCATGAATGGGTGATTCGTGTGAACGAACAAACGTGAACATATGCGCTACTACGATTCGTATTCGAGAAAATCGTGCCGGCGCACGGCGATCCTAGTGGTAACTTCGCACGGTATACGGGAAAAACGTGACACACGATTTTCCCGTATGGACTACATGTCAGCAGTTTCATTATATTGTCGACTGCCACTACGACGTTCGAGAAAATCTCGTGTACGTTCGAGAAAATCTCGGTACCCGGGATAAACGTGGCCGTGTGAACGTAGCCATCATCATTACTTATTTTGCCATTCAATTCCCAGATTCAATCTGCGACTGCGTGAAAGACTCAATCTGGCAGTGGTTCACATGGCTAGGGTACATGAACTCGGCACTGAACCCGCTCGTGTACGCGGCAGCGTCGCCGACCGTCCGACAAGCCATGAGAGCTTCTCTGTCGAGCTCTTCGAGGCCTACCGAGATTATAATGACGCCTACTAGGAGGGTATAAGGTGAGAAAGAAGTCAGAGGAATTACCGTAACATACATACATATGGTCACGCCTTTCATCCCCGAAGGGGTAGGCAGAGGCATATTATTATGCCCTCATTTCACCTTTTTAGAATTTGCCGTATTGAAAATAGACAGGCGCAGGTTGTGACTGCCTGCTGTTGAAATTTTCAAGCCGCCTATAAAGGCCTTCAACTTGGCTTAACGACTGCTATTTTACTGGCAACCGGGACCACGGCTTAACGTGCCTTCCGAAGCATGGAAACGCTGAAATAAATGTCACAAGCTGGTCACATGGATGGTCACCCATCCAAGGACCAGCCATAGTGAAAGTTGCTTACTACAGTAATCGTTTTCTGAACACTGAGTCCGCGAGGCCACGAGCGCTTCTCATCACATCATATCACGTCTCATCATAATATGATATCATATCATATCACGTCAATATGTCCACGAACGGTAACACATATTAGATAGTAGACAGATGGAAACCTACATACTAAATTCGATGAGGCTACGCACACATAGACACCGCTCACAGAGACACAGAGTTCACAGACACGAGTCAGATATTTCCATAGTAGTTTTCGATTCTGATTTGTGCGCGAGTGTGCGTAGCAGAGGGTAGGTGATTTTCGTACCCTCTCCTTATGGTTGTAGTGGTCGGATACTCTACCCCTTCCTGCGGTAGTAGCCGGTATTTTGGCTGGTAGATCATCCTCGATAGACGAGACTGTTCCCGACCTTCGGAACAGGCTTTTGACCGATCCTGCGGATCGCGGCCTCTTCCTTCTAGCATGGATATCGAGACCCTCAGTTTCAGCATCCATGCTAAGGACTGACTCCGCGTCAGTCTCGACGAGGTTCAATGCAACCTCACGGTTAGTCACTGTAGACTTTAGTTGGTACGAGTCATAACATCCATGAGGATTTTCCCTCACGTAAAAAAAAAGAGGGTATGTGTGAAAGAGGACATACTTACCTACTTGAAATTGCATTCTTATTTTGTGACGTACCTTATTATTTTGTGACGGTACGCGGTAGTCAGAGGTAAATTAGACACTCACACCACAAATTACTGCTCGTTCGCTCTAACTATGCCGCTCGGCTCCATACTAAAGTCGAATTTTTAATTAGACGAAGTAAATTGACAGCAACTAATGTCACTTCTTCATACAATGTTGCGTATTTTCTATGACGAAGTGACATTAGCTACTGTCAATTTACTTCGTCTAATTAACAATTCGGGTATATGCCTCTACGCCAGCGGCAAAGTTAGAGCGAACGGGTAGTAGACATAATACCGATGGAAAAGTCATGTAAGTATGTACTTTTATTTCACACCACTGCTACACACAGTCGCGCACAAATCAGTATCGAAAATTTGGTTGAGACCGCCTGACCTCGTGTCTGTGAATGAGTTGTCTATGTGTGCGTAGCCTTAGCGAATTTAGTATGTAGGTTTCCATCTGTACTATCTCTAATTTGTGCTCACACTTTGTCAGTAGTTTGTTTGTCATAGAGCACGTAGGTATGTAGTAGAAAAAATTAAAAGCATGCACCCACAACCTGCGTCTGACAAGTTCAACACGGCAATACGGCTCACAACCTATACGTGGGAGAAATTCTAAAGGAGGTGAAATCTGGCCAGAAACCCTCAATAAATAATTAAAATAAAAGTAGGTAGTTTTTAAAATAAATAATTTTTATTTACACAATACATTCAACATTTTTTGTGTACTTACACTTCTTTGGCATAAACACTACCCACTCATATAAACATAAAATATAAGAAATTGCACTCGCAGAGATAGTTTCTAAGTAGATTATTATACACTACGCTTAAAATTTACAAAGTTTAACAACAACAATTATTATTTACAACTTAGAACAAACTTTAATAAAATATGAACAGTGTAACAACCTAAAAGATATTGTGCGATTTATATTAATAAATATTCTTCATTTAATTTTTATTTCTGTACAATTATTAATGGTAAAAATGGTATTATTCTGCACATAATCCTTATTTTAAAAGATAAAATTGTTTAAATAATTTGATGTGCAAGAAATTCCACACTTGAGTGGGATTCGAACTGTGTCCTTTGTCTTGCTAGAGCAATTGCTTCAGACCGCTAAGTCATTAAATATTTATTGGCAAAGCGTTGGTCTAGAATAATACATGGTGGTTTATTATCCAAATTTAAGGCTTATACGGGAGCATTATAGTATGCTACTGCTTACCCCTTCGGGACTTACTTTGTATTTTTTCAGGAGAATCGCTGCCATATTCATATTTTATTAGGTACTCTTTTTGATTATACGCAATTTGATCTCTTTACACTTTACATTTGTATAATTTTAAGTGACAATTTGTTCATAACAAATAATATAGGTATTTATAATACTATCATTTACAGTTTTAGGTACTTACAGTTACATTACATTTGAGAACATTTGAGTTCTAATATTCAAGTAGGTATGTGATATTATGCATTTATTGTTCTAAGGAACTTTTTCAATAGGTAGGTACCTACAACATGGCTTTCTCATACTTTGAACTTTGTTAATATCTGTATACATTCAGAATTATATCGGTATTTTACACAAGCTCTACTTAATAGAACAACAATCTGGTTCCAAGTAGAATGTTCTCTTGCCCTTACAAACAAAATCATTTTTTGAGAAAGGAGGGTTGATTTTATTACCCATCACAAAAATAAATAAACTATTCTGAGACATTTTTAGTTAAAAAATGTTAACTTGTTGGAGCCAGACAACTTCATACATAGAAAATCAAACTCCAAAAGATTTTTTTTAGATCACACTAGGTACTTAATGTTTGTTTCGGACTTGGAGTCAACGGCAGTCGTATACCTACTCCACTGCGTTGCCAAGACTCCGATGACTTTGGTGAAAACTTTAGGAATTGTTGTGAGGTATAACTATGAATACAATAGACAAATTACTGGTCGTTGAGAAGTTAGTTTAGATCGCGAATACTGTTATTATTATTATTCTACGAATTATACATCACATTCGCCACTGGTATATAACAACTTCAGAAATAAATAACTTTTGTGACTGTTACTTTGACATAATTAAACTAAATCGTTCATACAACTTACAGCTGGTATCTCAAAATGGCCGCGGTGGACAAGATGGCGGCTACAATGACAGGTGGCTGTGACAACGTGCTAGCGGCGCCAAAGTCTCGAGCGTCGGGCGAACAAGTCTTGCAAGTACATCGACCTGCCAGGCAGTACCCGGGTTCCTCTTCTTCTGATACGCATTCCTAGTGGATTGAGGATTAATATTAGAAAAAAAAATGTATTTAAGACTGAGATATGAGACAGCCTGTAAAATATTGATCTTTGTAACAGTTGTATAAAAGTAAAAAAAATAAGCACTCATAAAGGATGCGTTTCTACTGACGCAGGTCTGAGCGAAGCCGTCTATGAGTTGGCCAATCACAATGCTCGAAATCTCCACTCCGAGCTTTCGAGTGTTGTGATTGGTCAAACTCACAGTCCACTCAGCTCCACTTTACCTAGATCTGCGTCAGTAAAACGAACTTTAATTGTTCATTTCGTTGACATAAATACATCCAATTTTTCGTTACGTTTCGTTTCGTTGACATTAATAATGTCTCATGTTATAAGTGACAGAACGACTTATTTTATGGCATCAGACGAGCTTAACCTAAGTTTTGAAATCCATGCAGCAAACTATTCATCTTTGAGTAAGGCGTGATCTTGGTGCTCAATGATGACTTCAAATATGACTTGCTTCCTCTACATGTCTACCTGCTTTTTATTTGTTTTTTTTCGAAGATGACAATATTTTTGCATGTTGACAATTTAAGATTATAAACTATAAAAAAATACTTTAAATGACGCTTGAGACAAAGAGACTAATTATGATTATTTTTGGTGTGTATTTTATTTAATGTAATATATTGTTTAATATAAATATTGTAAATAAAGATTAATTATAATTTTAAAATGAAGATTTTCTTACTGAAGCCGGAGTGGGATGCGTCTTCGTGTGGATCATGAACGTGAGAAATAACTAAAAAGTAAGCATGTACATCGGGGAATCTTCACCTCTCTCGGGTCTCTCCGACCCGTGTACCCGCACGTGCACGCCCCTTCTACAAAGTGCTGCTACGGGGGAACCCGCGTCGGGTGTACCCGCTAATGAGTCTCGTTTAGTCGGCAGGCAGGTATATTAATAAAACCTCGTCTTTTTGATACTCCTATGTATCTGATAGGATTAGTTCCAATATCGTTCACATTGCGATCAGCGTCAAAATGGCGGAAAGCAACTTAATATAGTATTAATAAAAAAAAATTTTAACAAAGAAAAACCAACTTCGAACAAAAAATGAAAAATATAATAACTTAGCACAAAGTAATAGGTAAGTATATTTAGATTTATCAGATATTATTAAATGTAATACTGAAATCAGTGCCAAGTAAAACTATAGGTTTAGGTAGGTATTATTAATCTGAAATATTGGCACCGACTTCAGTATTAGATTCAATGATTGATGTCTAAATATACTCACCTATTACTTTGTGCTAAGTTAATGTATTTTTCATTTTTTAGCTTTTGTTTGAACTCGGTTTTTTTTGTTAAAATTTTTTTTTTCATTATTTTTAGTGACGGGTAGACTGAAAATATATTTGTCTAGGGGTATTGTTCTCCCCAATACAAATTAATCAAGCCCAAACACAAGGTAACTGCTGTAAATCGTTAAGGAATTCGGGATTTTTTCGATTTCTCCAGGATCCCACCATCCGATTCTGACTTCCTGTATATGGGACCACATGGGAAGCACCAGCTTTCAAATAAAAGAAGAATCATCAAAATCGGTTAACTCGTTCAAGCGATTTGCCGGTAACAAACATAAAAAAAAATACAGACGAATTGAGAACCTCCTCCTTTTTTGGAAGTCGGTTAAAAACAGAACTAAGTAAGCAGAAACAGCAAACAAAGTTGTCTCTTTTGCCAGGAGAGCTGCGGGTTGCGGACTGCCCGTGCGCTGTACCTGCACGTGTGTACGTGCAGGTACAACGCACGGGCGATGTGACTATGTTTGGGCGGTGGGTGCGTGTGCGTGTGCTTCGCCCAAACATAGTCGCGTCGCCGCGTTTGTGTGTACCCGCTAGTGAGCCACCCGCAGAGCATGCCTCGTTTAGTTTTAGGCAGGTATATTAGCACTCTTACCTGATCTCTCTCATCACACTCCTGAGTCTCTAAGTGCCAGTGTGTTTGTGGGTGAGATTAGTTCCATGATCGTACACAATACGATCAGTGCCGAAATGGCGGAAACCAACTAAATAATAACTCTGTAAGTAGTAAGCAGCTAAACAAGCAAAGTTCCCCACCTCGTCTCTCCGACACTCCTGCCCGGGCCGCCTCTTGTGCCAGCAGCGCGGCGGGCTGCCCACGGCCCGCGCGTTGTACCCGCACGTGCACGCGCCGCCCAGGCACAGCGCGGCGCCGGGCGAGCGCGCGTCCGCTGTACCCGCCAGTGAGTCGCACTGCACGTCGTACTCGCAGGAATCGTTTAGGGATTTTACCGCTGGAAGGATTAGAAGATTTTATAAGTATGAATGTACAGTACAAGCAGATATATTGAGCGTGGCTCGGATATCGGCTATTTGCTCTGCGTAGAAATAATAAAGACATTTTATTGCATCGATGTAAAGAAATTACAAAATTGTTTCTAAATGGTTCTTTCTACTTAGATCTACAGGACAACAACCTGCGCCTATCTATTTCAACATGGCAACATAGCGCCCTACCTACTACACAAATCCCTACTTTCCTACTCCCTACTAATATTATAAATGCGAAAGTAACTCTGCCAGTCTGTCTGTCTGTCTGTTATGCTTTCACGCCTGAACGGCTGGACTGATTGAGATAAAATTTGGTATAGAGATAGTTCGAGGCCCTGGGAAGGACATAGGCTACTTTTTAAAAGTATGGTAACATCGGTGAAATGTGGGCCTATAATATTCCTCTGCCTACCTCTTCGATGATAAGACGTGATCATATGTATGTACGTACAAGGTCAAGAAAACATCAGCACCAAGATCCACAAAGCAGAAATCTGCCTTCGAAATTGAAGTTTGTTTGTTTGTTTGCATTTACTACCAATATTATTTGTTTGACCATTGGCTGGGTTCTGTAATAGTGTTGTACCCCACATTGTTCGATATGACAAGTGACAGTAATGCAATAGTAATAGTTAAGTTATATGACATTTAAAGTTTGACATTTAAAGTAGATTTTATTAACAATTTGACATTTTATTGCATTCTTGACATTTAATTGATTTCTGGACATCTATAATTTGACTGTATAAGATTGTGATATTTATTTTCATAAAAAATCTGTAATTAGCAATTCCCTAATTTTAGGGTAAATTTGGAAACTGTGTCAAATGTCATTTTGACAGTTGCAGTTCTTTAAGATGACATTTGTAGTATTTATTGTGTTCAAAATCAGAAAAATTTAACTACCCCATTTTTGGAGAAAATTTGAAAACTGGTATCCTCTAAAATGTTGCAGTACCTACATTGATATTTTATAGTTTACGTTAGTAGAATGATGTAGTGGTAATTAATATGTTATTGATTTATTGTTTTCGAGTAGTTAAGTGATGTAGTAGTCATTGTATAGTGTTCATTTGCCTTTGAAGATGCCGAAAGGCGAAACCGGTCAGGTGTAAAATAAATAAATGTTGTGGAACAGTACAAGTGCCGTTATCAATATAACGGGAATTACGCGGGTGAAACCGTGTGACATCAACTAGTAAGTCATAATCAGGACAGAAAACGATGGAGACATGATAGGTCTGCCTGAAGATGTCTGATTTACTTCTTACCGACCGACAAGGATCATTTAGGTACTGAACCTTATAAAGTTTGTTTCTAAGAGCCCTTCGATATATAGGCGAAGGTCTTCTTTCATCAGTACACGATATACCGTACCTATCACAATTTAATTAGCAGTCCCTGTCCCTATTAAGTTAATAATCACTGCTAAATGAAACTCGATAGGCTGTCGACCGCTACTCTGACCCAATTAAGGACTCACGTCGTGTCAAGGGCTTGTATGTTAGCAATAGCCCTTAATAGATGTGATAAACTAATTAATGTATTATGGTAAAGCGATTAAATTTAATGCCATTAGCACCTGTATGTGTGGATGAAGAAATATTGTTTGAACAACGCATGATGCTGTAAAAATGATTTTCGGCTATTGCCTTATTTAAGCTTATTAGCTTGTTTAAGATATTTTGAAGACCCAAAATAAATTGGGTGCATTCATTGTTATGCGGATGACAGTACTCTGCATGGGAGCTATTCTGGCCGCCCAGCGGAGGGGCGTTGTGACGTGGACGAAAAGAGACGGCAACTCGTGGCGGATCTCGACCGGGACCTGGGTCGCATTGCCCAATGGGGTTCAGACAACCTGGTCGAGTTCAATGCCAGAAAAACGCAGACGTGTGCGTTTACAGCTAAGAAGACCCCATTCCTACCCCTACCCTCTCTTCAGAACATTACGGTTCCACTAAAGGACAACCTGGAGATTCTCGGTATAGACGTCCGGCGTGAGCTCAATCACAAAAACTACATAGAGAGTTGTATAGGGCTGGCCTCGCGGAAACTCGGAGTCCTAAATAAGGTGAGACGGTACTTCACGCCACATCAGAGATGTTTGCTGTACAAGACGCAGATTCGTCCCTGCGTCGAGTACTGTTCTCACCTCTGGGATGACTCCGCGAGGTACTTGTTGGACGCACTTGACGCTATGCAGAGACGTGCTGTCCGAATAATTGGTTGTCCTGAGGTGACGGGAGGCCTCGAACCGTTGGCGCAGCGAAGAACCGTAGCGTCCTTGGCTGCCTTCTATCGAATGTATCACGGCGAATGTTCTGAAGAGCTCTTCAATCTGATCCCACCATCACCTTTCCGATCCCGAACAACGCGTGCCGGGCAGAGATGCCACTCATACACAGTGGAGAGAATCTTCGCCAGAACCGAGCGTTTCAAAAGATCGTTCCTCTGTCGAACTATAAAAACTTGGAACGACCTGCCCGCACACGTGTTTCCCTCATCTTACAACCCCGGGTTCTTTAAGAGGAGCGTGAAGAGGCACATCACAGGGCCGCCAACCCGGGTTCTTTAAGAGGAGCGTGAAGAGGCACATCACAGGGCCGCCAACTTGAGGACCGCTGTAAGAAGTGGCCCCCAATCGCAAGATGCGCCACGGCTATCCATCGTGGCGACGTCAATTTGGCGAGCTGAATATAAAAAAAAAAAAAAACCTACAGTCTTGAAAATACACACCCACACATGTCACAGATACCCAAACGATATTTTGAGTCAGTTAAATACCGGCCTCGTAAATTTCTCATCTTAAAACTCGACATTCTTCAGCTGAGCACGAGAAAGCACAATCCTAGAATGGTAAATTTGCGGTACAGTCTTTGCGATTAAAATGGTGGCTTTGGACATCACCATAAGTCTTAAAATAGCACTTGCCGTGGTTGTAGAGTCGGGTTCGGTTTTCTGATTTTCTCCCTCAAATTCGCTTGTTCTGCAAATTCTCTTATTTTACTCGTACATTATAGTGCCGTCAAAAATGGCGAAATGTGGAGTTAAGAATTATGATAAGAAGGACAACAGCAGGTTAACTAGCATAGAATAACGTAATAATAATATGATGAGAGTAAAGACCAGCTGTTTTGCCCAAGGGTATAGAACTCCATGTGAGTATTGAAGTCAACTCGACGTTGAATATTCCTCAGTGTATTTTACAGCGCTTCATTTATGTTTTTCTATGAATTTCACATCAGAAAAGCAACAAGAAAGAAGAAACTCTCGACCCCGAAAAATCCACAGTTTTTGGCAAGCTGCTTGATTGATGCTTGATTGATTGAGAGTCGTAAGCAGCTTGGTAAGTCGTAATTGTCAAGCAGCTTGTCATGTATATTTATCTCTCAATTTCGGATCAGAAAAGCAACAAGAAAGGAGAAACTCATACTTACATTCGACACAAGCGTTAGTCCCGTTGTGAGCGACCCAGTGGTCCCGACACCGGCACGTGCCGCGACACTCCAGCCCCGGCCCGGCGCACTGCAGCTGGTCCTCGCACTCCTCGCCTAGAGCTGCGTCTCGCACGCATCTGGAATGTGAGATATTGGAGTTATGTTGATTTTTCTGAGGATTTTTGAGAAGTGATAAGAGGATTTTGATTGGGTACCATGGGCAATACCAAGATCGCATGGGGTTCAAACTTGTCTCAGCTGCAAGTGGTTTACCTAATGCCTAACGGACGAGTACATAGACATAGCAAAAACCAAACCCTATACTAACACGGGTGCCAATTTCTTAACAATACCAGCGCGGTATTGTTAAGAAATTGGCAGACCCCGACGTCCATAAGTAGCCAATGGCAGGTTGTTGTAATGGATGAGAGGTCACGTAGTAGCTTTCAGCTGAGGTGTCAGAGAGCAGGTAACTGGGAAAGGGATCGACTGATTTAATAGAGTATAACATTATTGCTAACACACAGACGAGGTATTAGTTTCAGTCGTTTTAAATAATTCTCATGGCCCTGGACTGGCATACAATTAAAACATCCTATCCACTGCTGAAGCTCCTCCAATTTTCGCCATTTATATTTTGCGCCGTGCAAAAATTTTGGAAGATGGATTGTTCTGACTATTGGGCACTGAGTAGGTTTAGGGTTATTTTCCGAGTGTTCCTTCTCTTCGCTATGACTTCGTCCATTAGTTAGCAGATGAGGCTGGTTTGTACCTTAAAGATTTCATAAGGTTATTTATACTGTTGGTTGATGGCACTTGGTGGAACTTGCTGCACATATTGAATAACATCACTTGTTCTACAACATTTATTTACGTTACGCCTGACCGATTTCGCCGTTCGGCATTCTCAAAGGTACAAAAAACAACAACAAAAACTTAAATACATTTAAAATTTCATTAGGTCCTCATTGCCATTCTTTTTTTATGGAAACGTTGAGTAAAGACCTTCGGAGTAGCTTAACCTAAACAATGACTGATGGATGGTGGTAATATAATCGGGGATATTCCAGAATAATGATGAACACGAGAGCTCTAACCTGGTGCCGTTATCTCGAGGGCTGTAGGACAGTTGGCAGACGCAGTAGCCTCTCACACAGAACGCCTGGCGCTCCATATTCTGCTCGCCAATGTAGCAGTTCTGATCTACCAGACATCGCTCGCCAATCACTGGAAATCAACAAATAGCCATTATGTTCTTAAAAAATGACTTCATCAAATTGTTACCGACTCAAGGTAGCTGTAGTGTACGAATTCATGCATCCCCTCTACCGTATCTACAGACATTGATAGCCTCGGTCGCACGTCGTGCAGGCAAGAGTGCACGTGTTCGGCAAGTCTGTCCTTTAAGTGCGTGACGATCTGTGAATTACCCTACCATTGGATGGATCCTACAGTAGCCATAAACAGTACTGTGAAAACTGTTTTTGGGTACCTTCAGTCGGTACTTTCTTATCTTTGCTAACATTAACTGCTTCAGCGTGGCGATACTTTCACGCTGCTCGAATCGACAATAAGGGAAAATACTCAAGTGGAAAATACACCTTGAAGCGACCGGCAGCTTGGAATGCAACGAAGATTAGTTGCTAAAATAAAGTGGAGTATCGAAACTGTAGGTGACACACAGGAAAAGTACCGACATCTACCCGAAGGGAAGTTCGCAATTACTTCATTGCTTCTTGATTGGATTGAATACATAGTCGTTCGTATTGAGTCTAGTTTGCGTCTATTCTGAGAAATGTCACAGTGCAGAGTTAATTTCCAGCCACACGCACCCACAACTGAACGTAGACCTCTCTCAATTTTCCTCATACTTGAGGGTGATAGGTTAGTACAGGTTTTAGGGTTCCTTACCCAAAGGGTAAAAACGAGACATCATGAGACTTCATCTGTCTGTTTGTTGGGTACGACTTCACGAGGCTGTATCTCGGAAACCATGATAGCTAGAGAGCTGAAACTTTAAAAACAAACACTAGAACATTATCATACAATCCAACAAACGTTAATTTTTGGGGTTATTTGGTACGGAACCCTCCGTGCGCGAATCCGGCTCGTACTTAGCCGGTTTTTATTTTCCTTCTCTATGTTATGAGTATGACTTCATCTATAAATCAGCAGAGATGCACTACTAGCAGATGTAGCTCGCTTGACGGAAAACCTTCAAGATCCTTTAAAACCATTATTAGATTAAGTGGTGAGGTATTAAAAATGTCCTCGGTTACCAGCGGTCTCGTAACACCTGTTGTCTTCATAGTGCGCTGTAGATGCGCAAGCGCACACGCCGGTGTTGCACTCGGAGTGAATGCCCATCGTCGAGTGGCACTGGATGTGCTGAACGCATTCTTCGCCAATCCGGGCCTCTGGAAATTAAAATAACATTACGTTAAGCCTTATTCCGAAGAGGTAAGCAGAGGCACAGAATATATGTCGATAGTTTTATTTGGTTCCATGTAATACCTAGGTAGTATTGCCGTCAGTAGAGTCTTTTGCCGAATTGAAATGGACTAAGGTAGGTTCCCGGTTGTTGAATTTTTTGAAGTTGCCTAAAGACCACGTTGCTGCCAACCATCAAAAAGAGCTAAGTTTGCCTTCCAAATCACAAGAGGGCTATTTGTCGAACTTTTATTAGCTGCATAAAGTGCAAGAAGACATTTATAAGAATACGCGCCAAATATTGTCAAAGTACCTAGTATCTATGTTAATTGAGATTAACGCTAATCAAAAGTAGGCAGCTGTAATACCACTCACCTTTTAAGCAGCCCTTGTGTGTGCTATTAACAGCTGCGTAAACGAAGCCATCTTTGCACACGCAGTAGCTGTTCAGACGGCAGAACGCGTTGTCTGGACAATCCATGTCACCGCCACATACGTTGCCCGTCCGACCTGCGAGCAAGATTTAATTTTGTCATTAAAACTGCATAACAACAGCTTTCCAGCCCATCTCGGCAGAGATATACCTAAAGAGTTGTGGCTTGGAGTGGTAGAGGATGACTTGCTTCTTCAAACAGTCATGACTTCAGTCGTTAGCCAGTAAATGCGCTAATAGGATGCAGAGACTGGCTCGAGTCCCATACACCCAATAACTCTTCAAAGTGTGAATATTCGCGAGCGGAGTCGAGCAGACTCTAACCACTTGATCCCTACCAGTCCATCTAGCGTCGGACGCTCAGGGTAACTTCTTGAAAGAGTATCCTTGATTTCCTAGGTTACAAAGTTATTCTGCTCCTTTGGGGGATGGTTCGTCACCCAATATGATGATGGAACAAATCTGCAGTAAGTATCTTAGTTAAATACCTACCTATCTTTTTTTGGAAAGAACATGTAGCGCAAAATTTGAAGAGGCCTATGTCCAGCAATGGAAGGCCGAATAATCTATTATATAAAAATAAGTCGAGTTTTCCTTCCTGACGCTATAACTCCAGAACGCACGAACCGATTTCCACGGTTTTGCATTCGTTGGAAAGGTCTCGGGCTCCGTGAGGTTTATAGCAAAGAAAATTCAGCAAAATTTCACATACAGCGCCATCGCGGGCGAAGCTGCGGGCATCAGCTAGTGTAGTATAGAAATCTGTCAGTAGTGTTGACATTTACTAATTGCTCCGCTCCATTCGTTAGTAACTTGAGCCTATGTTACTTTAAAATAATTGTCTTTCTAATGGTATAAGAATTTTTAAAACTAGTTGTGTAGTTTCAAACTTTATAAAAAAACATATAAGCAAATCTTTCCTCTACATAATGCTATAGAAGAGTGACGCATCTACGACGTATCGAGGCATTATATAATCTGAGTCCTTAGTCAAAACAGAAACAATTACTGACTTTCGAGGCTCATTAGTGTAAACTCAAGGCCGCAAGTCGTGCGACCGTGAACATCTAGAACGCAGTACTTTTCTGTATTACCTGTTATACTACTCATCGTCACTATCTAATGCTTATACGAGTGATACTGCATTCAAATCTGTTTGATTTTCTGTTCTGCTTGTTTGTTTTATTCACGAAAATTTTCACACAACGCTATCATCCCAAAAAAAGCTAGGAATAACCTGCTTGTGTTATGGGTATCAGACCGCAGATATTAATACTTATATACTTTTAAATACATAACAAACACCCAAACTCCGGAACAAACATTTGTGGATCACACAATATTTAGACTGACCCAGGAATCGAACCCGGGACGTCAGCATGGCAGGCGGTTACACTACCGACTGCGCCACCGAGGTAATCACCTCACCCCAAGGTATCATTCATTCAGTTATTTATTACTAGCTGTTCCCCGCGGCTTCGACCGCGTAGAAGTCGTTATCGCGTAAAAGTCGTTTTCGTGTAAAAACATAACCCTCTTTTTGCGCAGTCGGTTAAAAAGTAGCCTATGTCCTTTCCAGGGCCTCGAACTATCCCTATACCAAATTTCATCTCAATCGCTCCAGCTGTTTAGGTGTGGAAGCGTAACAGACAGACAGAGTTACTTTCGCATTTATAATATGTATTAGTAGGAATTTCTAACTTCCCCGTTGTTAGTTGCTCCGTTTACGCTCGTCATTTTCATCGTTCTGTCTCTATGAGTAAATTATAGGCCGACATTGGTTTTCTAATATAGGTACTATTAGTTGTTAAGTGATAATAGCAGAGTAGGTATTAGGTCGGCAGCGCAGTGAACCTTTCGAATAGATGTCCATATAGGGTACAGTGAACAGTTTCGATCAGATCGTTGTATGCTTGTTTGATGCCGTAGTGGTACAAAAACGGAAATAATTGAACATCTGATAGATAAAGTTCACATTAAGGTATCTAAATCAGTACAAATATGTGGAACAATCTACGTAAAAAAAAGAAGAGATTAAAAGAATTGGGCTGTAGTTGTTTACTTTATCCCTACGAGTGATACAATCAATACTAACAGGTGAACATGTAGTGTCGAAGTGTACGGTCAGTAAGAAAAGTTTAGTTTTAGAGGAAAATTCAATCAATAAAGTTTCAGCCTCGGACAGAACTAAACTATAACACCATTCATTGATATCGAAATAGTAGATATACCTTGAAAAGAGGAAAAGAACTTCGAATACAATGAAATGGCCAATTTTTGTCGGTACCTCCTTCTCCTCCTAATTTTTATTTTTGTCTTTTTAGTTACCGCAAATCTTTTCTATTAGGACCCTTTTAATAATGCAAATAAAATGTACTTCTGTTAGTAATTCGAAACTCAGTTCGAATTACTATTATTAATCTTCCGAGGGCTTAACCAAGGCTCCCAACCGTAGGCTGTTAGGTAGGCGGGTGTGGTTGTTAGTCGGTAGGAGTCCGGCATAGTATCCATGCAAGATTTTCCTCACTGTAAAAAAAACTCCCTACTGAATTCTGACTTTCTACCACTTACACATTACCAACTTACAAAGACGAAGAAATAGAAAATAACTATTTTGAAAACACATGACTGTAGGTGCGGGCGCGTTATCGTCAATAAAAGATTCAATCACTTTCAGTCACACCCAATGTATAATTTGTAGTGCCTTACTTGAACATAGCTAAAATAGATCACAGTCAAGCTATATTTACTTTGTTCTTGTGTACATATTGAAAATGACACTTGTACTATTCCACAATATTTATTAGGTATTATAAAATTGACCGGTTCCGCTTCACAGCGTTTTCAAAGGTCTAGATGGAAGGACAAGGTATTACTGTCTCCAAAGATCAAGACAAGACAAGAAAGAAGAAATATTGTAGAATAGTCCAAGTGTCGTTTTCAATATGTGCAGCAAGTTCCACCAAGTGCCATCAATCAACAGTATAAATAAATAAACCGGCCAAGTGCGAGTTGGACTCGCCCATGAAGGGTTTCGTAACAGCAAGTAACATAAAAAAAAGACGTGTGGCACTCGGGGACTGCCGCGGTAAAGCTATTACATAGCATTTTTTACCAACTATGCTAGTATAATTATTTCTAGATAAGAATACTAGCTGATGCCCGCAGCTTCGCCCGCGTAAAATTTGTTACCGCGGGAAGTTATTCCCGGGATAAAAGGTAGCCTATGTGTTATTCCAGACTATAATGTATCTCTGTACCAAATTTCAGCCCGATCCGTTCAGCGGTTTGAGCGTGCAAGAGTAACAAACATCCACACTCACAAACTTTCGCATTTATAATATTAGTAAGAAGTAAGATTTTAAGGCCTATGTTCAACAAAGTAAAGTACCAAGTACCTACTTAACTGTGGACATTTGGGCTTTTGGAATTTTGGCCTATTGGCCTTTTGGACTTTTGGACTTTTGGCCTTTTGGACTTATGTACTTTTGTACTTTCGGACTTTTGGACTTTTGGACTTTTGGACTTTTGGACTTTTGGACTTTTGGACTTTTGGACTTTTGGACTTTTGGACTTTTGGACTTTTGGACTTTTGGACTTTTGGACTTTTGGACTTTTGGACTTTTGGACTTTTGGACTTTCGGAAAAGTCCAAAAGTTCAAAAGTCCAAAAGTCCAAAAGTTCAAAAGTCCAAAAGTCCATAAAACCAAATTCCAAAAGTCCAAAAGCCCGAAAGGCGAAATGTCTTTACTTTAGTGACCTTTCATGTCTCGCATCCGTATAGCAGTTAGCAGTACAGTTTTAACGTTTACTTTTGAGTTTCACTCTTCGTGTCTATTTTCGCAACTGTCTACGGGGCGCTGTGTAAAGGTTGTTCTGGCCTTGGCGAGACTCGAAATGATGTAGGGTAACTACTCTTCTATCCCATCAGTTTCTGACACGACACTCCCGAGGTACGTGAATTATTGCCTCCACCACATCTCTTGCGTCTGTCGATTTTAATTTCAGTCCAGCCATTCGCGGCCTCATCCTGGTGGCCTACCATAAGCTCCTAAAACAGGCCAATATCAGCCGATAATTGAACGGACGTCTTATTTCGTACCATAAACGCGATGAACAGCAGGCGAGTTAGCGATTGCCGGTCAGACGTCACGTGATTGAGCATTTCAGCGGCGCTCGTTGTTCTGCACGTTGTCCTGCAGACATGCATGACGGCGTGTGTGTGCGGTGTGTGCCTCAGCAGGCACAGAACATCGGCATCATTTAAATCCTCAAGGATATCAGTATTGGCCCCATTCTATGCCGCGCCGATTGTTCTTTGCGGTATTCAGCATTATACCATCTATTTTCTATGGATGGTTGTTAACTATCCTGTTATCTTCATAACGATCCTTTAAGGTAGGTACAGTATGTATTTTCAAAAGAGTTTGTGAACTCTATTTTTAATTTCTTTTTCAGAATATTGATGACATTTGATTGATGTCATTTTATACACGTTACGTCTACTACATTGATACATGTAATAAAATTCTAACACGCCGGTGTTTGTATGTAAATTGTTTATACAGAGGAAAATTCTATACTTAGGAATAGCTTTAACCATTAAGCTCTATTTTGATTAAGCAAACAGGGCAGATTCACACGCTACTTGATAAGTATGATTAATAAATACCTCTAATTTCATAGACCTTGTGTGACGTAAACAAAGTTGCGAGGGTCAGCTAGTTAAAAGATAAAACAATAGGTTTCTTCTTATCTACTTAAAAACTATTTTTAAAAAATTTATGGTAATAATAGACATTCTTTGAAATGTGCATTTATGGTATTGTTATGACTTTTATGACACGTTTAAAGTACATAGGTATGGGATAGATGGCGCTCGCAGCTACGTCAGCGTGAAATTTTCTTCCCGCTTCCCATGGTAACGTACTCCCGTTTGGTTTGGTTACCTTTATAGCAGTATTATAAATTAACAAAACAAAAAATAATACTGCATTGGTGATAATAATAATAAAATGTATGTATATAGAGCACTCACTCATTTCCTTTCACTATTTTTCGTGACTTTCTTCATTAATAAATGCACTTTGTTTATTCATATTTAAAACACTTTTTACACAAATTATACGAGTACAGTTCACTTTTGTACATAGATGATGAATACCTATACACCTATAGTCGAATTTTTATTTAGACGAAGTAAATTGACAGAAACTAATGTAATTGACAGCATCGAAATTGTCATTTCACATTAAGAACTGTAAATTCGACCACCATTCTTAATTCAACTTTGGTCGAGTGGTTAAGACGCGGATCGGTACGCAGAAGGCGCAAGATCGATTCTGGGTACAAGCATCAATTTTTGGATTATTTGACATAATATAATAATATATAACGACTGCAGAGTTCATAATTGACGTAAACAAAAAATTTATGAAGTGCTAGATACACGAACGTGGCCGAAGGTAGCCGAGAGTGTGACTCGTTTTCGTGACACAATTTCTGGATTCGGTCTCCACGCAAGGCCCGCGATAGAAGCTATGCAATAGCTTAAAAATAAAAGTTCTTATAGTTCGTTGTAACTTTGACTGATGTTTTAACACGTTCGCAGTGGTAGTGATTTCACTAAGCGGAAATTGCGGTTTATGACGTATTAAAAAAAACTAGAAGCGCTAGTGGCCCCGCGGACTCAGTGTTCTGTAAACGATCACTGCAGTAAGCAACTTTCACTATGGCCGGTCCATGGATGGGTGACCATCCATGTGATCACTTTGTGACATTTATTTGAGCGTTTCCGTGCTTCGGAAGGCACGTTAAGCCGTTGGTCCCGGTTGCCAGTAAAATGGCAGTCGTTAAGCTAAGTTGAAGGCTTTATTTTCAACAGCAGGCAGTCACAACCTGCGCCTGTCCATTTAAACACGGCAATACGGCTCACCACCTATTACGTGGGACTAATTATACAAAGGTGAAATGTGGGCATATAATATGCCTCTGCCTACCCCTTCGGGGATAAAGGCGTGACCATATGTATGTATGTATGTAAACAAAACTACCAGCTCTATCTGGTTCAAACTAATTTTTGTTGGTAGTTTTTATGGCAATGTACATCATATATTTTTTTTAGATTTATCATTCTCTTAGTTTAGAAGTTAGAGGGGGGGGGGGGGGGGGGACACTCATTTTTCCACTTTGGAAGTGTCTCTTGCGCGAACTATTCTCTTTAGAAAAAAATGATGTTAAAAACCTCCATGGCATTTTTGAAGACCGATCTATAGATACCTCACACGTATGGGTTTGATGTAGAAAAAAAGCAGTAAATTTTGGGGAAGAACTAAAACTAAGAACTAAGAACTGAAACTCAAAATTTTTTTTCCATCAGCCCCATACGTGTGGCGTATCTATAGATAGGTCTTCAAAAATGCTATGGAGGTTTCTAACATCATCTTTTTCTAAAGTGAATAGTTTGCGCAAGAGACACTTCCAAAGTGGAAAAATGTGTGTCCCCCCCCCCCTCTCTAACTTCTAAACTAAGAGAATGATAAATCTAAAAAAAATATATGATGTACATTGCCATGAAAACTACCAACGAAAATTAGTTTGAACGAGATAGAGCGGGTAGTTTTTTTTTAATACGTCATAAACCGCAATTTCCGGTTAGTGAAATCCCTACCACTGCGAACGTGTTAAAACCTCAGTCAAAGTTACAACGAACTATAAGAACTTTTATATTATGTTACTTGCTGCTACGAAACCCTTCATGGGCGAGTCCAACTCGCACTTGGCCGGTTTATTTTTGTTTAACGTGAGGGAAAGTCCTTCATGGATGCTATGCCGGACTCACAGACTTACAATAAGTAGCAGACAAAGCATTAGAGATTGAAAAGTACGCCAAAAGTAACACATATAAAAACCACACACACTAACGCAACTACAGGGAAGGAGTTAGTTCAATAAGATTTATTTTAATGAAATAAGAGTATCTGAGACCGTATTCTTAGCATTCCATGGATTCTCCGTGCGGGCGCCGGGTCCATAGCGTTTCACAGGGGGGAACACCCCGACGGCGTCTGGGACTTGCGACCCATTCGAGTAGGTTTAGGGTGGCCACCTTACTATGCGCATAAACGATCACCTTCCACCGTCAACAATGTTCCCCCCCCCTGCCCAACCAGATTTGGTAAGATCCTATCAATGCCGCTTTGGATACTCGTTTTAGTAAAGAGCTTACTGAAGCTCTTGGCAATCCAAGGTCCTTAAATAAATTATACAGGGATTTAGCTGGAATTTCCCTTGCTCCTACTTCTACGGCATAGAGTTTAACCACATAGCCATTTTTGGTTAACTCATTGGTCAAGTCAAAGTATTTATTTGTCTTCATGGCGTGGTCCTTCGGTATGTTGGTCTCCCACGGCACCGTCAGCTCCACGAGCACCGCACGCCTGTGTATCCTCGAAAACAGGAATATGTCGGGTCTGGATGACGAGGCACATAGTCTTTTAAGGTTCCGTAGCCAAATGGCAAAAAACGGAACCCTTATAGATTCGTCATGTCTGTCTGTCTGTCCGTCCGAATGTCACAACCACTTTTCTCCGAAACTATAAGACCTATGCACTTGAAACTTGGTAAGTAGATGTATTCTGTGAACCGCATTAAGATTTTTAAATATAACTAGAAAAAAGCAGTAAATTTTGGGGGTCCCCATACTCAGAACTGAAACGAAAAGATTTTTTTTCATCAAACCCATACGTGTGGGGTATCCATAGATAGGTCTTCAAAAATGCTATTGAGGCTAAAGCCTACATGAAAAATTAATTACATAAAAAAATGATGTTACAAAACATCATTTTTTTCTAAAGGTGCTCCCTCACCGGGAGCATTCGCGCGTAATGTAATGTTACGAGTCGAGAATTACAGCCAGTGTGGGAGGTGAACCGAGCATTGCAATGCGCACCTTGTAATGATACAAGACGAGGTTACAGCAGTGAGGCAGGTGATCCGAGCATTGCAATGCGCGCCTTGTAATGATACAATGTGTAACGTTTTGATCCAATTCGTAACATCAATGCTTTTTTTTGTTGCGGCTGGCCGGCCGCACACTGGTCCGGATTATAAATAGGTGGACATACGATCTAAGATGTCAAACGCTTTTGGGAAAAAAATTGTAGTACGAGTACGAATTTCAGGTTAATTTTGCAATCCAATATGGCCGCCGCGCCACCATTGTAAAAATTCATGTTGGATATCGTTTATGGGGTTTTTTGGTATGCCGAGTACGAATTTCAGGTTAATTTTGCAATCCAATATGGCCACCGCGCCACCGTTGTAAAATTTCATGTTGCATATCATATAGGGGGTTTTTCGGTATGCTGAGTACGAATTTTGGGTTAATTTTGCAATCCAATATGGCCGCCGCGCTGAATTCACAAAATTTCATGATGGGTATCATTTAAGGAGGATTTTGGTACGCTGAGTACGAATCTCATGATAATTTTGCAATCCAATATGGCCGCCGCGCCGCCATCATGAAATTTTGTGATTTCGGCGCGGCGGCCAAATCGGATTGCAAAATTATCATGTGTATCGTACTCAGCATACCAAAAAACCCCTTAAACGATACCCATCATGAAATTTTGTGATTTCGGCTTGGCGGCCATATTGGATTGCAAAATTATCATGTGATTCGATCTCAGCATACAAAAAACCCCTTAGACGATACCCATCATGAAATTTTGTGATTTCGGCGCGGCCGCCATATTGGATTGCAAAATTATCATGTGATTCGTACTCACCATACCAAAAAACCCCTTAAACGATACCCATCACGAAAATTTTGTGATTTCGGCGCGGCGCCCATATTGGATTGCAAAATTATCACGTGATTCGTACTCAGCATACCAAGAAACCCCTTAAGCAATACCCATCATGAAATTTTGTGATTTCGGCGCGGCGGCCATATTGGATTGCAAAATTATCATGAGATTCGTACTCAGCCTACCAAAATCCCCCTTAAACAATACCCATCATGAAATTTTGTGATTTCGGCGCGGCGGCCATATTTGATTGCAAAATTATCATGTGATTCGTACTCAGCATACCAAAAACCTCCTTTAACGATACCCATCATGAAATTTTGTGATTTCAGCGCGGCGGCCAAATTGGATTGCAAAATTATCATGTGATTCGTACTCAGCGTACCAAAATCCCCCTTAAACGATACCCATCATTAAATTTTGTGATTTCGACGCGGCGGCCATATTGGATTGCAAAATTATATCTTAGTCTTTCTGTTCCCGGTTTCCATTTCGGAGTTTCCAGTTCTGAAAGAAGAAAGAAAGAAGAAGAAAGAAAATAAATTTATTTCACATAGGCATATACAGATGCTCTTGTAAAACGTCCAGAATATAAATCAAAATCTACCACCAGTTCACAACGCGACCCACCTGAGAAGAACTGGCAAGAAACTCAGCGGGTTATTCTTTTTAGAGCTCTATTTACAAAATGAATCTAAAAACTATGCATTTTTACAATTTTTTTGAGAATCCAGTAGAGCAGGTCATTTCCAGGCTTCTCCATCCAACAAATAATCACCAATTGCATAGTAGCCCCTGCAGTACAATTTACTTTTTACAACCTTTTTAAATTTATTAAGGGACATACTTTTAATTTCGTCTGGTAGCCTGTTGTAAAAGCGTATACAGTTACCCATGAAAGAATTGCTGATTTTGTGCAATCTGCTATGATAAACAGCAAGGTTACTTTTATTTCTAGTGTTGACATTGTGTCTATCACTTAACTTAGCGAAACTATGTAAATTTCTTTGTACGTACATCAGATTCTCAAAAATATATTGTGATGCTACTGTAAGAATTTTAACCTCTTTGAATTTTTCGCGCAGAGAGACCCTTGGACCTAATCTATATATAGCTCTTATGGCCCGCTTTTGTAAAATAAAAATTTTATCTATATCTGCAGCATTGCCCCACAGTAGAATACCGTAAGACATTATGCTATGAAAGTAACTGAAATAGACTATTCTAGCCGTATCTACATCCGTCAAGTGCCTTATCTTTTGTACAGCAAATGCTGCTGAACTTAATCTATTTGCTAGTTTGACAATATGTGGACCCCATTGTAAACCAGCATCGACCGTTAACCCTAGGAACGTCGTTGATTCCACAAGTTCCAACACCCGACCATTAAGTTGAACATTGGTTTCTGACTGTGTTACATTAGGCAAGGTAAATTTTATGCATTTAGTTTTATTATCATTCAGTCTAAGATTGTTAGTGTTAAACCAATGAACCACTTTAAAGATTGCGTTGTTGACATCGTCATAGTTATCTATTTGTCTTTTAACTTTGAAAATCAAAGAAGTATCATCTGCAAACAAAACAATCCTGTTGTTGTCCCCCACGTAAAAGGGTAGGTCATTAAAATATATAAGGAATAAAAATGGTCCGAGTATTGAACCCTGTGGGACGCCCATAGTAACTACAGAGCCCTCTGAGCGTGTACCATTAACATCAACCCTCTGAATTCTATTGTTCAAATATGAAGTCAGAAGATCGAGAGCCTTGTTTCTTATGCCATAATGGTGTAATTTCCTGATTAATGTTTCATGTTGGACGCAATCAAATGCCTTAGACAAATCGCAAAACACACCAATTGCATCTTGTTTATTCTCCCAGGCCTCGTAAATACATTTCAATAACTCTACACCAGCATCGGTAGTCGAGCGTCCTTTAGTGAAGCCAAATTGTTTCTCATGAAACAATTTGTGACTATTAAAATAGATCAGCATCTGCTCTAGTATTAGTTTTTCAAATATCTTGCTCAAGGTCGGCAACACCGAGATAGGTCTGAAATTACCCGGATCTGAAGCACTGCCAGCCTTGAACAGTGGTATAACTTTACTGTGTTTCATCAAATCAGGAAATACACCACTTGAGACGCAATCGTTAAACACAGTTGCCAAGTGGGGTGCAATGACATCTATAATACTTGATACGGATTTTACTGATAGCCCATTAAGGTCAGCGGTTTTTTTAACATTAATAGATCTAAATGCTTTTAAGATGTCGTTGCAGTTGACAACTGTAAATTCGAACGCGCCCTCACAGGCAGCTACAGATTCTGCTAATAAAAGCTCGGCGGAGGTGGAAGACGACCGGAGAGTGTTAGTAATCTCTATAGGTACATTACTGAAAAATTTTTCGAACTCGGTCGCCACATCCATATCCCCCGAAACGTGGTGATTGTCTATCTTTAAATGAAACTTTCTTTCATTCGCTGTACACCTACCACATTCCGCATTTATAATGTTCCAAGTAGTTTTAATGACATCCGCAGAATCTAAAATTTTATTTCTAATGAAATTAGACTTGGCTAAGGTACAGGCTTGCTTAAATATCTTTGAATATTTTTTAACATATTCCTGAAACTCTGGGTTGAAATTATGCGATTTTTCAGAATACAGTTCATATAGTTTATGGCGACTTTTATAAATTCCGGGTGTTGCCCAGTCACTGAAAGCAGAGCTGCCTCCGATTGATAAAGTCTTAGGGGTAAAGATTTTCCCAAACACAGCATGTATCAAATTAAATAAATCAGAGTAGGATTCTTCTACACTAGTGTAATTGGGCAATTCTGTTATTTTCTTGACTAAGTTTCTTCTGAATGTTTCCAAGCGATGTGTGTTAACTGGGACAAAACTAATTATTTTCTTATTTTCCCTACTATTTCTCAGATAAGAAACAAACTGACCGCGATGATCTGATTTTACAGGGTCCACTATACATTTTTTAATGGGATTTATATTTGTATAAATATTATCAATACAAGTAGCACTAGTGGCAGTTATACGAGTAGGTTCCAAAAATATATTATACAAACCAAATGACTTGAACAAATTTAACATTTTCTCTCTCTGTAAAGGTTCCCGTGCAGTTTCTAAAACATCTACACTGAGATCCCCACAAAATAGGACCGTTTTTTTAGTACTTTGGCATTTAAACAATGCTTCTTCAAGTTTTTCTTCGAACTGTACATATGGAGCGTCTGGGGGACTGTATATGCTTAGTACAATGAACCGCTCAAACTCTATACTGGCTATCTCAATAACTCGTTCAACAGAGAGGGCTACTATGTCTTTACGTTCTTTACACTTTATTGACTTATTAATAATAATTAAAGAGCCTCCACGTTTATATTTCATTCTACAGAACGAGCTAGCAACCTGGTGATTTTTGAAATTGAACATGACTTGATAAGGCCTTAACCAATGTTCTGTTACACAAAAAATATCAATGCCATTCAAGTTCATGTACAATTCCAATTCCAACTCCTTTCCACCAATCAGGCCTTCAACATTTTGGTGCACCAGGTGTAAAGCATTATTTTTAAGATTAATAGATTCAACGGCCTGAGAGCGATCAGATATAAAATTATGCTGTGGCTGATGTAGAACTAAATGGCTAGATTTAACATTAATTGATTTATACATTGTGTCAAGCTTAGTGCAAGAACGTTGCTCTTTTGTCCTATAATCTAATTTAAATTACTTGGATATAAGCAACTATCCAGAGTTCTAATATCAATGACATTTTTCTGCTCAAAAGGAGCAGGTTTGATAGCCAGATTTTTGGCTAAAGAATCTATAAAATAATGTAGCGAAATTGCTACCTGTCTTTTAAAATAATCCAGAAGCTTATGCTTTCCTTTAGTCAAATAGAAATAATAATTTTTCCTAACAATAGTGTTAGTATCAATTATACTAAATTTTTTATTATGAAGTGTTAATGTGTCCAATGACAAATTTAAATAGTACCTAATCCTATTTTCCACAACTGGCATATGCTTACAGTAGGGCAGTGTGTAAATAATAATATTATTTAAATCTAATGAGTTTAATTTATTATAATATTTAATAAGTTTTTGTTTGGTTATATCAGTCCTGTTTCCTATGAAAATAACCAGATTATCTCTCTGATGAAATTTATAACTACATACGGCCTTCATTAATTGGGTATAGGATGTGGAAGGCATGCAGTGATTTATAAAGGACTGCCCCTGTGAACAAAAGTTTAATTTTGACCCCATGTCTCTCCCAATTTCATCACTGAACATAATCCAACGACTACCTTCACTGTTATCTTTTTTAAAACCTTGATTGATTTGTTTTGGTGTGTTATGCATCTGGTCACCAGATAGGGCAAGTGTACTCCCTGGCTCAGGTTGACTGCAGTCACATTGTGTTTTATCTGCTAAGGAGTTAAAACGGTCAGCATAATTAGATGTTGAATTTAAGAGTTTATCCATGGCCAGAGAATATTCTTTTATAATCAGCTGCGATTTATCATACATTGTCTTAACAGACTCCAGGGAATCTTGAAGCTGTTGTAATTTATAACTGAATTCCTGTGTATCTGCAGCATGCTGTTTTTGACTACTTTCTAACTTTTCAGTGCATAAATTTAGTTCATGTAATATATCCAATCTATTTCGGCAATTCTTAATATTTTTGGTGAAGTTTTTATTATTATTAAGCAAATTTTGATTTTTTCTTATCAACTTATTTATTTTCATATAATGTTTTAACTTTTTGTTGCTACAATGACCTAAACCTACTTTGGCCGATGCTGCAGGGTGTTTAGGAGTATCATTTGTAAGGTCTATAATGTCAGTCTGTTTATGTTTTGCAGCTGTAACTAACCTTGGGGACCTATCCATGAGTTCATCGAACAATGTTTGGTTTTGTTGAGAACTAACTTGCAGAGACGCTTCTTCTAGCTGAGTTATTTGTTGGTGGGAGTCCCTAAGCTCATGTTCTAGATCAGCTATCCGTTTTAAAGCGCGTTCATACTCTGCACTGCACTTATCAAAATTATTTATTATTTTTAGGAGTTCATCCCGTTCCCCAGTCACTTCATCTAACCGCACGCTTAGCAAGGACAACTGTTGTTTTAATTTGCCGTTGTGTTCTACAACAGAGACAAGCTCTGTCTCATTGTCCTCACGTTCATTACTGAGCTGGACAACCTGCTCCTTGGCCGATTTCAGTTCTTCTAAGACCAGTTGAAGTTTTGACTGTTCCTGACGGGCCAGACCTCTTCGAGTCATCATTTTGTAGTATTAGACAAGAATAGCTACTTTATATTAAAAACAAGGAGCAGCCTCTAAAGCTATAGATAGATAGATATTATATTTATTGCAAAAATCTATTCTATCGCAATAAAAACCATTTCTGCTAATAGTTTTGCACCAATTTTTTTAAAATCTTCTCCTGACAGAAACAAACACAACAAAAAAGAATTAGCGAAATCGGTCCAGCATTTCACGCGTGATGCCGTGACCACGGAAATCGGGCTTCATTTTTATATATTGTATACTCAATATCATCGAAGATTACAGGCATTATATTAAAATGCAATTCTGAACTAATTAAATGCTGAATCACAGTTTGCCACACTTATTTTTATGTTAGCATTAAATTAAATCTTGAAAAGAAGTGCCTGAGTTTGGCCCCTACATTAATGAGAGGTATCTAATACGTCAAACTGCAGCATTTTTAACATGTCATGTTGTATAGTGTTGCTATACGTGTAGAAACGAGATAGCAGCATTCACTAACCCCTTAGAGCGAGCGGAATGGAAAGACCAACGCACACAAACATAATTAATGTTTCGTCTGCTACTTATTGTATACGTCTGTGGCCGGACTCTTACTGACTAAGAAAAACCTACGTATCGCCCAACAGCCTACGGTTGGGAGCCCCGGGTAAGCCCTCGGAAGGATGTCCCAGGACTCCCAACAGACCTACGGTTAACACTGCGGCCTCGCCTAGGGGGTGGTTCGGGTGTTATCCCGCGTATTTGGTGGGGGGAGGGGGGGGGGCGTGCGTGAATCTGTTACGTCACTCTGTCGTCATGGGCCTGCTTCAGTAAGGACGGTGAGCAGCCCACTCACCGTCCTCAGGCCCCCGGTCATGGAGGCCAATAGTCTTCGGCGAAGACAAGTGCGGAACTCGGGTGAAATTATACATGCTATCACGAAAGCTTGTTCTAAACTAAGAGGGAGATTTCAACTTCATAGTAACAGCCTTTGTTCTTGCAGAGTAGTGTAAATAGGCACATCTTTGGGCCGTTAACTTGAGGGTCACTGTCGATAATCTTGCCTTTCCATCAGGCTCACAGCATCACACTTTGAAGTTGAAAATGCAGAAATCTCATTCAGTTTTATTAAATTTTCAATTAAAAGTTCAACGGTTTTTGTTGCTGACGCTAGCTCGCAGTAAATTGAGACAAAAGTAGAATTGTTCCGGAAATGCTTCTTTTTAGGTTACATCAACATGTAGTTCATTAGCACGTTAAATTGTGTTCAATCGAATACACGAATTTGGCAATATTGAAATTTTTAGATTACGTGCAAGTTCTGATGTAACACACGTAGGTATTGAAAATCATAATCTAACTGTGAACCTAAAAGTCGGTTAAAATGGGACGTTAAAAAGCAGAAAAGTAGGCAATTACTAATTCTAATTAAAATCTCAGTCACTTTATTATCACATTAGATATTTTTATCAAAGCTCATTCCGTGATTTAAATGACAATTAAAGAAATAAATATATTTTCAGATTATCTTTGTTAGATTCGATAAGTAGCATAGTCCCTAGCTAGAGAATATATTTGAAGCCTTTTTTTTACTTTGAGCGAGTAAACGATTATTGAGTTTGTTTGCTGACTGTATCTGTGTGTTGACAGATTTATATTGTTTAATATTTTTACAGATGAGACTATAATCTGTAGTTTTTGTTAACCAAGGTTTATAGAAGCTTCAAGGCTAGGCTAAATTAAGCAGTTTTTTGATAGATTGTCTTAAGGGACTTTTTGTTGGTCGGTAATAAAATAAAGTAGCTACTTGTGACAATTTAGATGTAGGTAATTAAAATAGACTTCTGCGTAATAAATCTTTGGGATACTTTTATTTACTAAAGGTAACTTTGACTAATATATATTTATCTCGGAAACAAGTTAAAATGGACCTTGGGAAAGGCTAAAGACCACCTGTTACTGCGGGAAAATGTTCCAATGGGAAACGGATAGGGAAAAAGAATCACCACGTAAGAAATTAGCTAGTATTCTCTTGCTAGTATAGCAGAACATTAAGCTAGTAAGACTTCTTTCATTTGGAGTTAGCTGGCTGACTTCGGTGGATAATAATCCGTGTAGTTTTCTGGATTGCAGTAGTTTCTCAAACATCAGTACTGTCGGTACAATAACAATTAAAACCACCGAGATTAGCGTGGAGTCCATATTTATTGAATTTCTTCCACGATGTTGTTGTTTTAAAGCCATAAAATTGGCTGCAATCAGCCGTGTCTAAAGCCGATTAATGGCTATCCGTGCGCGACAAAGGAAAGCTTGGATATAGCCACTTAGCTAATAAATTGACAATCGAGTTTTGAAGAATTTATATCCAAAACTTAAGCTAGAACTATCTATGCTTCAAAAGGGAAAAACGATAAAATTCCGGACTGACTAACGGATTCGGAGGTCCTGGGTTCGATTACCACCCAGGACAAATCACTTTGTAATTTATCTATAATACGTAAGTATGTATTTACAATAATATTATACTAGCTGACTCGCGTAACTTCGTTTGCGTGATAAATGAAGAACCGCTTGGCCGATTTTGTGCAAACTTTACATAAACCATCTACTAAATAGTCCGAACAAAGCCTAAACATTTCGTTTGGATAGGTAAGCCCGTTCTTGAGTTATAAAATTACAACGAAAAGTGGCATTGATTTTTATATATATAGATATAGATAAGTATGTCTTTCAGGCGTCTAGAATTCTAGATCCCATAGCAGAATATTAGCTTAATTTGGGCTAGATGATGTTGTGTTGTGTGTCCACAAATATTTATTGTTATTATTATAATAAAATATTTTTACAGTGTTGGCAAAAAGACTGTAACGTTCATAGGCCACGGTGAAGATTACCATCAGGTTGTACGTAAGTAGGGGGGCTCCACCAAGATATTTCTGCTCCCAGATATATGGTCTCCTGTAAGTCGGTGTATCAACAGACGGAGGAGGCTCTGATGCAAGGAAAGGGCCAAGATGACATTCATTAGGAAGTCAGAATTACAGTTGCTCTGACTTGCAGGAAAATCCTTCATGAATGCTATGCCGGACTCCTACCGACTAAAACCACACGTTCCCTACCTAATAAGGTAGTCGGTAGGAGTCCGGCATAGCATCCATGAGGATTTTCCCTCACATAAAAAAAAAGCCCTTGGAATGACCCCAGAATTCCCAACAGCCCTCGGTTGCCACTGCGGCCACCTAGGGGGTTCGAGTGATATCCCGTGTCTTTGGGGGGTTATTCAGATGTCCCGCTTCTTGAGGCGTGTGGTGTGCATGAAACTATCACGTCACGCTGTCGTCTTTGGTCTATTTGCCCCTAAAAGTAGCCCTCGTGTTCAAAGTGTGTAGAAGCAGAGGAACTTCACGCTGAGAGAGAGAGAGAGAGACAGAGAGAGCGCGCGAGAGAGAGAGAGAGAGAGAGAGATGTTTTACAACCAGGCGGAAATATTGAGGTTGTTCTGGTACGCATCTCTTCTTGCTTCAGCTTTGGTGGGGTTGGTGTGTCCTATGTAGTTACCTACTATATTATGACCAAAGTTTAATTTACATTTATATGCAATCTTGGCAACTGTGAATCACATTGATGACAAAGTTTAGTAAGGTAAGACTATGATTCATTGCGTCGGAATTAAGAGTTAAGTTTTAATAACACTTGGTAGGTATCTTTCATCCATCCATCCTTTGCCGACTATAAGATGTATGTGAATGTACCTTGAGCATTATTGCCGATTGCTTCAATAGCTGGCTTCGTTGTTACCACATTTTTACTATCATATCGTTTAAGTTAAAAATATACTTTTTTCAGGTAGATACTCTACTCTACTTCCTACTTTCGATTCGGTAGTGCGTACGCTTATCTATCACCCTAGTAGTTTACATTGGCAGCAATAAAATATTAACACGCTTTTACTAGCTTTGGTTGTACGTTACGTACGTATCTATCTATTTGAGTAATGGAATCTTTACATTATCAGTCGTCTAAATCCCATAACACAAACTTATACTTTTATTAGTTTAATTTAGGCTACTAGACGATGTTGTGAGAGAAGAAACAAATCATTATTTATTTTGATTCCATTTTTTTTTATATTCAGTTTGCCAAATTGACGTCGCCACCAACCTGATGGTAAGGCGTGGCGCATCTAGCGATTGAGGACCAGTCTCACAGTCCTTAAGACTTTCGACAGTGGCCCTCAAGTTGGCGGCCCTGTGATGTGACTCTTCACGCTCCTCTTGAAGAACCCGGGATTGTAAGATGAGGGGAAAACGTGTGCGGGCAGGTCGTTCCATGTTTGACCATTTTCGAGCACTTTATTTTTGTTTACTTTCAAACAGCAATGGACTTATGAAGTAAACATCCTATAGCCAAAATCAATTTCTCCGGTCAAGCGTGAGTTGATGAATTATATGCGGTAGTTCACAGATAATCTATCGTTTGGTAAGCATTGGAGTGAGACGGTTCAGGTTCTAGTCCAGTCGCGACGAATCGCGTAGTATTGCAAAATGGGCTAACGGTTCATATCGTTATTTCCGCTTGAGATAATGACGTATTGAGAAATATAGCTTATTGTGAATAATATTTGTAATTCTTTATGGTTGTTAGTTGTGGTAATGTTAGACAATTTTCAGCAACGGTGAATGCAATTTTACTTTAGGTTAAATATATAGGAAGAGGAATGCTTCAAAATACGATTTCTCATTCGTATTCGTCACAAATTTTTCAGGAGTTTCTAATATTGAACTTCATCTATACTAATATTATAAAGAGGAAAGATTTGTTTGTTTGGCTCCGGAACTACTGGACCGATTTGAAAAAATCTTTCACTGTTGGGTAGCTACACTCTTTGCGGTGAACGTAGGCTATATTTTATTCCCGTATTCCCACGGGAACGGGAACTACGCGAGTGAAACCGCGTGACGTCCGCTACTAATTCAATAAAGCAACTTCTCATGTCCTTTAATAAGAAGACTTCTTCAATTTTAAAAAAGACTAAGAAAATAGGTGTATAAGTACTTTTCAAACAAATTAGTAACAATGCCAATCCAACTTGGTCGCCTTTTAGTGGACGTCACGCGGTTTCACCCGCGTAGTTTACGTTCCCGTGGGAATGCGGGAATAAAATATACCCTATGTTCACCGCAAAGAGTGTATCTAGCTTCCCAAAAGTGAAAGAATTTTTCAAATCGGTCCAGTAGGTAGTTCCAGAGCCTATTCGATGCAAACAAACAAACAGTCAAATCTATCCTCTTTATAATATAAGTAAAGATTTGCTATGAGTTGAGATTCAAAGACAAAATAAAAAGAAAATGTTAAATATTTAGTTGACTGTAGTAAAAGGTTTGAAATACATTCGCGAATCAATGATTTACTGTGCTACATTTCAGTCCGTGAAAGTGGAAAGTGAATTAGGGGTTTTCATTACTTTGGGGCCGTCCATTAATCGCGTGAGGTTTTTTTGGGCATTTTTTGGACCCCCCCTCCCCCTTGGTGATATTTGGTGAGGTTTCAGATTACCCCTCCCCCCCCTGGGCCGAATCACGTGTATTTTTAGTAACTACCTACAAAGTTTTTTAAAAAAAAAATGTACATAGAAGTCTCTATTGATATTATCATCTATCCAAACTTCTAGCGAATCCGGCGCAACTTCGTTTGCGTCATATAATAGAGACGGATGTCGTATTAATATTTTAATATATTTCCCGTTGCATTTAGTCCCGTCGTGTTTCTATATAATATTCATTATTTTGGAGCTAATAAAGAAGATGTCGGTTTGTCAAGCTTAAAATCTTACGTTGGTTTGATCGCAGTTGGCTGAATAAAAGCGAAGTTATGAGCAAAAGTACAATAATCAAGGTTGAATTTCCATGCGATTCAGACAAATTAAGTGCTATTCTATACTAGTTTTAATATTGTAGGTTTTGTTGTTCAGAAATTACAGTGATCTCAAATTCAGGGTTGTAAAGTTGCTGTTCGAAATAAATACACGTGATATCTCACTACACCCCCCACCCCCCCTGGTGATGTTTCGTGATTTTTGTCAGACCCCCTCCCCCCCCCCTTTCGAGCCTCACGTGATTTATGGACGACCCCTTTTACGATTCTTTTACTTTAGAAAACGGACTTTTTTTGTTCTTATCACTGCTTTGTTCAGTGATCTGTAGTAGAAAAATCTCTATGCTATAATTAAGACAAGTCACAGATTAAAAAGCAAAAAAAACATATTAAAACCATAGGTATATTATTTTTATCAAACAGCGGGCCGAAAATAAATGCGATGCTCCTGAAGATATTGTGCAAGGATTGTAACACTATAAGACAACTTATTTGTAAATAACATTTGTATAGGAAGTAGGTAGGTACCTAATTGTCAAGTATTGGAGAAAATATAGGTACCTACTACATTTTGTCATTCAATTGAAATATTATACTTGACGGTACTAGACGGTTTTTACACTTTTCAATGTCGAACTGGGTCAACATTTGATAAAGTCGTTAAAACTGTTTTTTTTAGGTGCAATCAAATCTTTAATAATAGGTTTTGTTAATACAGTGTGACATCACTCATGTATATGATGTGAGATCGTCTCGTGAAAGCAATGACACGTGAAATGTATAATTTCTCTATAGAAACAATAGGTATCTACGAAAAGTATAGAAAATTAAGTCCTGGGTCCTGGGACATCCTTCCAAGGGCTTACCCGGAGGCTGTTGGGGTTTTTTAGTCGGTAGGAGTCCGGCATAGCATCCATGAAGGATTTTCTCTCACGTTAAAAAAAGAAGTATAGAGAATTAGTAGATGACTGTGTTAAAAATCTCAGTAGATTATACGCCGTATAAATAATTTAATAACAGTAGATGTCTTCTAGATAACATGTTGGCTGTAGGCTGTAGGCAACGTTTGCATTTGTGATAACAGAAAAATACACAGTACAATAATAAAACTGAGCCTCTTTGCCTACATAGTGTTGTATCTCAGTGTGCAAATTGAAGGAACGATTTCGTGTAGGGCTATAGCTTAAGCTGTGTTTAACTAGGTAGTGTTGTGTATTTAAGTGAGATAGCAAAGCTTGAGAGTTGCCACTAATTTTATAAAAGACCTTCTAAACGGGCCATGTTTTGCTGCAATTTGTGGCTGCACCTTTGGGCTTTGGCAACTAATTTCCCGGCAATCTCAAAAATATTTTATTGCAACTGATGGCCGAACAATCAATAGCTGGGCAATGTGTTGCAATATGTCTGCAATAGTATGGCTCTTGATGCAGATTCCTAAACGGGCTACACACACCGGCAACAATGGCTGACGAAATCACACTTGTAGCAGCAGCATATAATGTTTTATTAAAAAATAAACAGAAAAGAGATAGTGGATTTGACCTTACTTAAATAGGCGTGAAACTATTGATAATTTGAGCTATTTTCTGTAAACTATGACTTGGTGTACAAATAAAGTTGTATTCTATTCTATATTAACAGCATTTTTTAAATATAATAATTTATCAATATAATAACATAACCTTGAAATAAACACGGAGCTGTTCGCAAACACAGAATATAGCAACATGGCATCACTCACAGCAAACTTCATGTCGCGTAGAAAAGGATAGACTGTGACATAACAAAGAGAGCGAATGAAACAACAATAGAACTGGCCGAGCAATATTGCAGTAAAATCGACCGCCTAGCGATCGTTCGGCAACCCATCGGGGCAATATCGGCCTTATGTGGCAACACTAAACATGTTTGGCTATATGGCCGGGACACTACGGCAATATTGCATAGTCTGGCCGGTATTGCTTGCAATGTTGCCGGGCCACAGTGTTGCAGCCACAAATTGCAGCGAAACATGGCCCGTTTAGAAGGTCCTTAACTTAAACGAGGGATGGCAAAAAATTTATAAACTCATGCATGACCAACAATGGTACTTACGTTACGTACCTACTTTAGTCGGTATTATACGAACTTCGATCAGTATATCGTTGATCGAAGTATTCGAAGCACTGTTGGGGAGTGGGCCTACTTTCCAACTATTCTTCTATGCCTGCGCGGTCTTAGCGAATACCAACACCGCTGCGAGGGCTTAACTGGGACTCTAGGCCGTAGACATTGGAGGGTTTCGAGTAGTTATAGTCGGTAGGAGTCCGGCATAGCATCCACGAAAAATTTCCACAAGAAAAAATACCATCACGACTTGTCTCATTTCATTTTCTAACATGGACCCCCAGATTGGAGCTTTACCTGGACCTTAGTATGGATTTAGGAAGCGATTTTGGATTTAGAAACCACTCTTTTTTATTTTCGTGTGAAACCTACATGGATGCTATGCTACACTCCTATCGACTTAAAAACGCACAGTTGTAGGACAACTGTCTACAGCTGGGAGTATCGGGTAAGCCTTCGAAAGGATGTCTAAGGGTAGATTTTGGATACCACCGCGACCACGCCTAGGGGTTTGGGCGCTATGCCGCATCTGAGAGGGTTGCTTCGGGTATTTTCTGGCTTCTTGGGACGCCCTAAACTAAGCTTTGCTCGCGTTCATAGCAGGCCTACAATCGGTAGTATAATGACCTGCAAGATTCGCTAGGCCCCCTAGTAAATCAGAGTTTCATGAAGGATTTTTTCTTACACGTATGTAACTGGTTTCCAAGGAAATTTCGCGAGCCTGAGCTTACTTAGCTTTCCTTCGTCTTAAAATCTCGCGTTCTTTAAGAGAATCGTGAAGAGATACGTCGCAGGGCCGCCAGCTTGAGGACCACTCTCAGAGATCTTACGGACTCTGAGTGTGGCCCCCTATCGCTAGATGCGCCTTGACTTTACATCAGGCTGGCGACGTACATTTGGCGAGCATAATATTAGAAAAAACTTACTTATTATAAGTAACTTAAGTCTTAAATACTGGCTTGGATCAGAACAGTGAGATCATATTAATTTGGTTTCGTAAAATTTTCAAGATGGAAGATTCGACACGCGAACAATTCGAAAAGTAAAAACGAATTGTTTAATAAGAAACGGTAGTTTATAATCTAAAGCTGTCGGAAACCAGGTTATTGGCGTCTTACTTTTACTTACACAAAGACAATCGGATTTCACTTAATTAGTACACACGTTTTTCAAAGATTCAATCATCACATGCATGTATTAATTACGTAACTTCCTTACAGCGTGTGTGTGATGATAACGCCGTGAAAAGATTATTATTTTAAGATTTTAGTTGAGGATTTAAAATGCATTTACCTAGTTTAGCAGTGCAACTTCGTTTGTGTCAAATAAAAGCAATCCTTTATGTCAAATTAGATCAAACTGATGCGCCTTACTTAAGCATTGTTTTCTGCCATTGCACATGACCATTTGGTCTTTTGGCTTTATAAAAAGCACTGTACATCAGTACATCATTTTATATGATTAAACTAGTTCCTTTTTATTGTAGTTGATTGTACAATAAAAATTAACACAACAGCCATTACGCGTTTGTCGATTAATACATTTTTAAATGTAATGAAATTTTATATTTCTTTGTGTTTCCCCCTTCACCCGCTATGAAAACTGGCAGAATATTTTTGTATGCGGTGGTTCGCAAAGGCTAGTCCCGTGTTATATGGTCTAAGGCACAGACTGCAATTTTTTTTTAAATCGGTTCAGTAGTTTAGGAGTTCAGGGCGTATGATAAGTACTGGGACATCCTTCTGAGAGCTTACCTGGGGCTCCCAACCGTAGACCGTTGGGCGTTACGTTAGGTTTTTGAGTCGGTAGAAGTCCGGCATAGCATCCACGAAGGATTTTCCCTCACGTTTATAAATAAAATATAAAAAAAAAACGATGACAATAACAAGAGAAGCAGTGTTATTTTCGAGGGGTTAATTCCCGGGTCGGGGATGAACATCATTTAGGGTATTTATTTGGTTTTATTTATTGGTTTTGTTTTGTACACACAAAGGGGGAAAAAGATAAATTATCAAGGCCATTGTACCAGGCTTTACTTATTTCTTTCCTAAAATGTACACTAACCATCCACTAAGAACGAGGTTTTCATATCTCACCCCTGAGGGTTGAAATGGGATGGCTTTATCACGCCAGCGAATTTGCACACTCGACTAAAGAGTTACATAATTATAAACTAGTTATATTATATTACTAGAGACCCGTCTATAAATAGCTTTATGCAGTTTTTCTCCATAAAAAATATAACTGTGTAAAATTTCACGTTCCCGCAATATTCTTAAAAAGAGATAAGAACTAAAAAGGTAGGTATCACTTCACGTATTATAGACTAGTTGACCCTCGCAACTTCCTTTACCTTACATAAAATCTATGAAAGGAGAGATTTTCTTCGACAGACTCCTAGGAGCGTGTGAAACTGCCCTGTTTGCTTGATCATAAAAGAGCTTTAAGATTAAGTCTAAAACAATACATTCCACGCCTATTATTATTTATTTATTTTGTAATTAAATTTTTTAAAATATCTTCCATGTACAGACTCTTGACCCTCAACAGTTTTATTATATGTATAGATAATTGTAAAGAGTACTTACGTTTTTCCGGCCCTTGTCCCAACACAGCGCCAAGACCAAGGGCAAAGCCCAAAACACACAGCTCCCACGCTTTCATCTTCGAATCGGGAACCTGCAGGGCGTTCGGGAAAACGTCGAGGGCAATCGGGTTCCTTCGGGACGGCACTCACGAACACTCCACCTCACGCCTAAGAAAAAATGTTACAATTAAACTTGTGATACCGTTGTAATTATGTTTAGATAGTGTGATAAGATAGTTTTATCTTGTGTCTAATGATGAATTATTGTGGTAGGAAAAATACGTGTCACGAGATGAACGTGGGGTGGGGATGATGGTGTCGTCAGATGCGTCTGACTTGTTAAGAGTCCATATGACACTAAAAAGACTATTACTTTGATCTAGATCTCACTTAGATCATCTAACCACAGGATGCGCCTTACTTAAGCATTGTTTTCTGCCAAGCCACATGACCATTTGGTCTTTTGGCTTTATAAAAAGCACTGTACATCAGTACATCATTTTATATGATTAAACTAGTACATTTCATTGTAGTTGACTGTACAATAAAAATTAACACACAACAGCCATTACGCGTTTGTCGATTAATACATTTTTAAATGTAATGAAATTTTATATGTCTTTGTGTTTCCCCCTTCACTTGTATGAAAACTGGCAGAATATTTTTGTATGCGGTGGTTCGCAAAGGCTAGTCCCGTGATATATGGTCTAAGAGATCTCAGAACTCGTGAGGTCTGCTGAATTGAAATTTGAACACTGACAACTTCAATTCATGAACTAAAAGTGCTCTAGGCTCGAAACACGATTACTGATAAAATCCTCGATAGATTTTTGTGTTGAAAATACCTCGATTTCGTGAAATTTTAAGCTAGATCTCGTATGTTATATGTTGTTTTTAGAATGTAAATTTATAAGAAAGACAATAGTAAAATATTCATTTGCACTAGAGCATTTTTTTCATATTGGTTATAGTTTTTTTATAATTAATTTATTTCGTTAAGAGGGCTAACATATTTCGCCCCACGTATTGCTCAGAAACCATACTTTTCATTGCGTTTAAAGTCATTAAATATGTATCGTACAAACATGGTATTCACTAACATACTTAGTAAATTTAGCGCTCTAAACGTTTTATAAAACATATTTTACCTAACAACAGATTACATATGGTTAATATCAACGAAAGTGAACAAGGTTTTTCAAATCATACGATTTGCATCGATTTCGATGCTTAAATTCATGTCAAATAACTGATAAATTTAATAAACAAGGGATACGAAGCAATTGCAAAAGGCCTAGGCTATCTGTTTGTAGAATAACCTGATATCAGGTAGGTTCATTTTTTGGAGAAAAATGACTGTCAAGTTTGCTCAAATACTGAGAATTTTCACCACAATAAAGTAGTCTTTTCACCAGCTTCTGTAGTTTAAATCATTATGATAATTATGTAATATTATGTAGTGTCCGACCGAAACTGGTTTTTCAGCCGAAACCGAAACCGAAACCGAACTTTCGGCCCCAGGGTCAGTTTCGGCCGAAACCGAAACAGAAACCGAAACTCACATGTTCATATTGAAAAAAAAAAAAACCAGCCAAGTGCGAGTCGGATTCCCGCACAGAGGGTTCTGTTACAGAACCGTTTGTTGTGTGTAGATTTTTTTTCAGATTTTTCATACCTTTATATGGTCACGCCTTTATCCCCGAAGGGGTAGGCAGAGGCATATTATACTTGGGGCCACGAGCGCTTTCGATTTAGTAGGTATATTTTGTTATGGCGTCAACAGAACAGGCTAAGGTGGTGGTGGCAGTGTCTCTTGACATCGCCAACGCCTTCAACACCTTGCCCTGAGGTGCGTTAGGGAGGCGCTTATTTACTATGGAATCCATCTCTACCTCCGTCAAGCTGTTCGGGCCTATCTTTCCGAGAGGGCTATAACTTACCCGAGCTTGCTAGGGCTGAATTAGCGAGATGTGTCGATCAGTGATTTCTGCAGGGATCGGTCTTAGGACAGCTTCTGTGAAACATCGGTTACGATTAAGTGATGCGTGATCCTTTGCTCAGAGGTATAATCAGCGTAACGTGTTACGCCGATGACACCCTCGTTACAGTGTGAGGAGCAACGCACCGATACGCAGCCCTAAAGGCTACGGCAGGGGTTGCTCAAGTCGTTGGTCAAATACGGCGGCTAGGTATTGAGTTCGCCCTTCTTTGAGCGTCAGCACCGGCATCGAGCCTTCAATGGCGTATCTGGGGCTCGTACTCAATAACCGGTGGAACTTTGGATACCACTTCCGAAGTTTGGTCCCAAAAGTAAGGGGGGCATCAGCCGCACTCTCGTGGTTGTTGCCAAACATCAAGGGACCCAGCAGGAGACTGCACTTTGGGATCGTGCAGAGCATGGCCCTATACGGGGCCCCCGTATAGACGGAGATCCAGACGGCAAGCAATGCGGCTAGATTGCTTAACCCGCAGAAGGCGATGGCCGTCAAGGTGATAGGAGATACCGCATGATCTCAGTTGAGTCGGCATGTCTCCTAGCCAGGACCCCTCCATAAGACCTAGAAGCGAGGATCCTTGCGTCATTATTTAAATAGCGCAAGGAGGCGCTGGAGTGGGGCCATCGGCTTGCGTCTCGAGAAATCGAGGCTCGGCGGTCTGAGCTCCACCAGGAAACCAAGGAGACGTGGAAGGTGCGAATTAAGCAACCAAGAGGGGGAGTTGATACAATCGAGGAGGTCAGACCAGTCATGGACGAGTAGTTGGAGAGGAGCCACGGCGCTCTATCCTATCGGTTGTCACAGATGCTTACTACTAGCTACGGAGGGTGTCCCGGGTAATTCGTGAGAAGGGTGTCTCAGGATTCCCGACAGACTTTGGCTATCACTGCCGTCTCGCATGGGGGTTCTATCCCGCGTCTTTAGGGTTGGTTGCCCTGATATTTGGGGCATGAGGTGTGCATAAACCTCTTACGTCATGTCACCGTCTTGGGCCTGCTTCTGTAAGAACGGCCAGCAGCATACCCACCGTTTTCTTTCCCCTGTCATGGAGACCTATAGTCTTTCGTGAAGACAACCCTGCGGCGCCGGCGCCTTCACCCCAGACTTTGGAAGTCGGGAGTTCTCTTCCGCTTCCTTCCTGCCATCTCACTCACTAACATGACCTGCTCGTAGAAACAAGCGGCGGCGTCCCATTTACTCCTGCTGGAGATTTTGGTTGGCACTGTGGTCTTCAGCAAGTTAATGATAGTCTCTAGACTTGCCACGAGGATCTGACGCTGATGACCCAAGCTGAGCACTCTACGAATGAGTTGAGCCCTGTATCCTAGCTGCGTTCTTCGTCGTGGTGGCACTCAGTTGTGGTCTCCCGATGTATCGCCAATGATTGTATGGGAGGCCTCCTTTAGTATTGTTATTTTGTCTATATTTTATTATTTTGTTTCTATAGCGCCAACAGAAATACATCATCTGTGAAAATTTTAACTGTCTGACTATCACTGTGCATGAGTTACAGTCTGCTGACAGACAGACGACCAACGAAGTCTTAGTTATGGGGCCCTGTTTTTACCCTTTTTGTACGGAATCGACTACAGAGGGGTAGGTTTATGTAATGTCCTAGATCACCTTTTTAGGATTCCGTAACCAAAAAGTAAAAACGGGACTCTAAAAAGGTGTTCTAAAACATAACACAGGGGTAACTGTCTAATACTTCTCAATGATTGTAATTGCTCGTGGTTTGAATAAATTGTTTAATTGTAACTATTGATTGGAATTCATTTGTAAATCTCTAAATCTTAGGTTAGTAACATTTAACTGGTTGGGCTGACCCCAACCACGTCACAAGCAGAACCAGGCACTCAAAATTTACGAACACGTGAGTTTCGGCCCGGCCGAAAGTTTCGGCCCGATTTGGCCGAAACCGAAACTGCGGCCGAAACTCGATTTTTTGGCCGAAACTGGCCGAAACCGAAACCGAAACCGAAACTTCGGTCGGTCACTAATATTATGTCAGAACTTCTCCTCTGACAGTAAAAATATTTCTTTATAAGTAACTAGATACAGATTTTTTTTTACAAAGTATTTTGTGAACCCCTATAAATGCAGATACGCGAACAAATACGATTTAGTACCGCCGAGAGGCTCTCAGAGAGTGGTCATGTCGCTCGATGTTCCATTTTGAATACGAAAAAATTAATAAAAATAGTCTAATTCTAGCGTGACCAAACAATCTTAGTACTGTGTGACGTATAATATAATATATATAAATATTTATGGTCGATATACAACGTGAACTTTTGTATAGTGCAAAGCTCAGACACCCCGACTAGAGTTTCGCTTCAAAATACTGTATAAAAAAAAATTAAATGAATCTAACGAAAACTGACCAAGTTATAAGCTATTACAGTTGCACTATTTTCTTCACGAACAGCGTAGGTGTAGGTATTATACGCAAGGCAGGTAGTCACTATTCGTGTGGTATTGATAATAACATATTAACACCCCATTTCATATGTGGTAATTATGGAACACCTGTGAGGAACCAGACCAGGATTGGGACGGCTATAAAGCCGCTAAAGCAAAATACAAGTAGCGACTGAGATACAGAAGTACCAAGTCTTGGAGAAACTTCTTCTAGAGTCAGACTAACTGGCCAAACAAGAGACAGAACTGTCCGTATCTATAAAGAAACCTGACGGCGCGGCGGCCTGACCAACCCATGAAAGGAATTATTTATACTGTTGATGGATGGCACTTGGTGGAACCTGCTGCACATATTCATTAACGGCACTTGTACTGTTCCACAACATTTATTTATTTTACACCTGACTGGTTTCGCCTTTCGGCATTTTCAAAGGCAAATTAACATTATATAATGACCACTACATCACTTAATTACTCGAAAACAATAAATTAATAACATATAAATTACCACTACATCATTCTACTAACGTAAACTATCATGAAAAGAAGCCGAGAGTATTTTGATACAAACGCACTTCCCAGGATGCCAATTGCTGCAGACACTCATGTGGCTGGTGGAATACGTATCCACAAAAGAAGTCCAGTGGGAGCTCGCAAGACCTGTTCTAATCTGTTCTGTCAACTTACAAAAATTTGAATGGGTAATTAACAACTTCAAGTCCTTCAAATCTCCAGGACAGGATGAAGTCTTCCCTGCAGTGATAAAATGGGGGAGGACACAAGTTGATATTGTCAGTTACATAGTATCTGTACGCCAGACAATGAATGGGACTGTGACCCTGACTGTGGAGAGAGGTCTAAGTGATATTTATACCAAAACCCGGTAAAGGGTTTATATTTGTGATTCGGACCTCTGGTTATACAGACCGATAGGTAAGCCCTTCGTCTTTCCTGCTAAAAACTCTGGAAAGATTGTGTGACAGAGACAATCGAGAGACGGCCCTTCAAAATAAGACACTGCATTCCAACCAACGCGCATATTGCCCCCGGCAAGTCTACAGACTCAGCACTACATGCAGTGGTACACAAAATAGAAGAGGTCATCCAGAATCAATCAATCAATGTGCCTCGGCACTTTCATGAACATAGAGGGAGCTTTCAAAAAAAGAAGCATAACCACGGCACTGGCAAAACACCAAGTATACACGATGTCAGTGAATAGATAGATAACATGCTAAATAACTCATTTTAAAGCTACAGACAAGCAGAAACCAGTGCGCAGCCATGGCCAAAGGTTGTCCAGAAGGGGGCGGGGTCTCACCACTGCTATAAAACCTTGTTGTAGACGACCTAATAACCAATCAATCAATCAATTTAACCTAGAACTGTCCCTATATACATGGATGTGGAACAAGCCAAAGCAGATGGTAAAATTAAATTATGGAGAAAATACGGATCTGTTAATACAAAGCATGACTGGTATTTTAAAATCAAAGGCCGAGAAAATACGGATCTGTTAATACAAAGCATGACTGGTATTTTAAAATCAAAGGCCGACTTCAATTCAAGTGAGAAGCTGCGTTTATTTTATCTTCTAGTGATCTTGTGTATATAATAAATATTTTTAATGAATTGTATTAAAATTACTTTCAGTCAAGCCAACATTTATCGATTTGCGGTGTAGACTGAACACTAATTTGCCCATAAGCACAGTAAATATTTCGAGAGACGACGAGTACTGGACTACAAGGTTGGAACCTAAATTGTTAAATTTTTACGACAAATGTCTGTTGCCCAAAATTATTAACCCCAGAAAGAGTCGATAAAATAAAATAAAATAAAATTTATTCCCTTTGAAATTTAAAAAAAAAATAGGTTTGTCAACATTTTTGTGACTCTACTGGGGGTTCGGAAATGCTACAGACTGAGAAGAACACTGTGAGAAACTCAGTTCGGTCCCTCCCAAAATTCATCTTAGTAGGTAGGTATCTAATAATATAATCGATCAATGCCGATACGGAAGGGCTAATTAATTAGCATTTTTCTTGGCGGTGTGCATTGTTATGCACATACCTCTTAATAAATATTTGGTTATTGTAAATAAAAACACCTACTATCAATATTAAGATTAGAGTTAGATCCCATAGCTCAAGCTTATAGCTTAGTTTGGGCTAGATGATGTTGTGTAATAATATAATATATAACAATATTTATTTATGAATTATTTATCATCATTATCGTTACATAGTATAAAACAAAGTCGCTTTTTCTGTCCCTATGTCCCTTTGTATGCTTAAATCTTTAAAACTACGCAACGGATTTTGATGCGGTTTTTTTAATAGATAGAGTGATTCAAGAGGAAGGTTTATATGTATAATAACATCCATTAAATAGTGGAGTAATACTGTATACCCGTGCGATGCCGGAGCGGGCCGCTAGTTAAAAATATTTTAATGTTGCTGCCAGCACTGAATCTGCAGTAGGCAGCAAAACATCGGACCATGCCAAGCGCCTGCGCATTGCTACGTAAATATTATTTGTTTTTAACCATGTGTATTGTCAAATTTAAATATTTATAGTGTAAAATAGAATATTGTTCATTACTTTCTACAATTTTCGTGTATTTAGATACTTTAAAAATAAACTTATGAAACCGTTTTCATGTATGTGTGTATTTGTAATTTCAATATTGATATTAGTTAGGTAAATAAATGTCAACTTTATTAATTTTATTGATGTCAGTATCTATCACTACTAGAGTCGAAATATTTCTTTTATTTATTGAGACAAATGTTACAATAAAGCATAATAACTATTAACAATATGAATAAAACTAAACTAAATCTAAATAGGGCCCCGGTGGCATTGTGCCCAGAAAACTGGCAGCATTCCCCTTTTGAACGGCGATGCTTATTCGTTGGGAGAAATAACTGCCAGCCCTTAGGTCACTAGTTGACTCCACAAGGCGCTTCTTCAAAATTTAAAAAAACTTTATGCCCATGAACCTAGGGTCACACACACACACACTACTAAATATCAATAAATTTGCAATAAAATAATCAATATTTGTTTTAAACTAACACGCGTTGAACACATATTTTTATACAAAACGGGATTTCGCGTGGCACTATTTTATTATTAATTAAAGGTTTCGGTATCTTCACTTTCCGAGGCGACCTCGGGACCACGATAGGTGTAACCCTGCCGAAACGTCGAGGTTCAGTCCACGCCTTCGGCGCGGACTGAATTGTTTTAAAATAGACTTAATCATTAAGCTCTTTTATGATTAAGCAAACAGGGCAGTTTCAGACGCTGCTTGATGACTCTGATGAAGAAATACCTTTCCTTTCATACACCTTATGTGACGTAAACGAAGTTGCGGGCTCAGCTAGTTATTAACTAATATTACTAACATAAAAATTAAATTAAAAGATTGAACGCTTAGACTAAGAATATGACACCGGTAATACATCAAGGAAAACAAAAGTATCAAACTTGTTGGTAGCAACAATTGGCACTATACGGCTATATGCGCCGCGCCGCGCTGATTTCTTACGATCGTAAAGAAATTTGAAAACCGAATTAACGCTCTTAAAAGCGCACAAAAACCGATCGCATCTCTCTCTTTCTTGCACGTTAAAATGTATATCTTTTATCTTCTTTTAACAATTTGGCGTCTGGTAGGCTCCTATGTAATATCAGCATCTCAGCCGATTTGACTTTACTCCTCTCCCAATGATTGGCTCAACGATCGATAGAATAGAATAAACTTTATTGTACACCAATATAAAAAGCATACAGAAGAGAAAGGTATTACAATTTTATAAATGTACAGAGGGCGGCCTTATCGCTAAAAAGCAATCTCTTACAGGCAACCTTTGGATGCAAAAGACTGTTAAGAATCACAGGATATAGGTGGTCATTAGTGTAAAGAGATTTCGAATTTTATTAACAATACACGTCATAAATTTGAACGTTAAACGTTCCACGTCATCAACACATGCATGTCAATAAATATATAAATAAACAAAATAGATCGAACTTGTGCTACCTGTAGGTACTGTATCTAGGAAGCTCTCCCGACCTTTACTAAGTCCCTTGCAAGAAAAATACCAACTCTACATTTTCCGGTACGTGTTTGCCACTCGAGAATCTTCGAGGATACTCTTTCGAATTTCCATAGTAACACAAAATAGAGATAGTCGTAACCTATGTTATTACCTTATTCTTAAGTCGTATCAGTAGTTAAGAGTTTATCGGTTCCATACAAAATAATCTAATCATTCCCCTAAATTATACTACGCTTCTGTATCGATGATAAAATTGTAAACGTGAATATCTGTGAAAAAATAATCAATTTTGACCACCATTAAATATCTCGAAAACAAAAATTTTGAGGGCCGATCATTATTTTGCAAACTTTACCAGAATTGACGCCGAAAATTAATTTTGTGTCGTCTCGGCTATAACCTTCATCAGTAGGTACCTATGATAAGTCTCCGCTACATTTCAATGGGCACAGTTATTGCGGAAATGAGAGGAATTCTATCATATGGAAAGCGAGATACCTATCGTGAATCATGATGAAATGACGTATTTTTCGGTAAAATAATATTAAATATCCATATCTGTGTGGGTACATAATAACATTTATTGTTAAAAATTACGGAGGAACATAATTATTGCATATCTATATATTTACATTATTACCTACTATCTAAACTAAACCTAAAACAAGGCCCCCGTGGCACTGTGCCCAAGAGACAAGCAGAATTCCCACTTTGAATAGCAATACCTATTCGCTGAGCGAGAAAACTGCCAGCCCTTGGGTCACCAGTCGATTCCACACTCCACAAGTACGCAAGGCGCATTTTCAAATTCTTGAAAAATTTTTGCGAAATATCCTTATCTTCATTCCTTGTAAAGGCGCGCGTTGCTCTGCTCTGAGCTTCATTCTCATTATTATAAATGCAAATGTGAGTGTAGATCGATGTGTAATTTCTGTATGTCTGGATCTTTGTTACTTTTTCACGCTCTGACGGCTAAATGGATCTACAGGGAGGGATAGAGTAGTCCGGAATAATAGGTGAACTTTTATTCCCGGAATTAGTACCTAACGTTTTTAGTACCTACATCGTTTCTCTAATTTGCTAACTCGTCCTTGAAGTAGCGATGACGTAACTTCCACTCTACGATAGTGCTAATTATCGTGTCGGTTGTTGAACTGTTGCAAGAAGCAACACTAGTCTCTTATCAGTACCTGTACTTTTGTGTTTCTAGGGCGTTGAAAGTGGGGCACAGTGTCATTTCTTTGCTGATAACGTTGGAATTTTAAGGAATATATTATTCAAGTGTCAGAGTCATAGTGGCGCCATCTAGTTACTTGATTAATACCATAACATAATGTAATATTAAGTGAACATTATCGGACGAACTAGATGGCGCTATGATAAGGTGTCATTGCCTTTTTTTTTGCGCAAGCAAAATCCTGCATTGATGCTGTGCCGAACTCCTACCGACTAAAAACCACACGCACCTAACAGCCTACGGTTGGGAGCCCGGGTAAGCCCTCGAAAGGATACCCCAGGATTCCCAACAAACCTACGGCTACCACTGCGGCCTCGCCTATTGGAGGGTTTCACGTCACGCTGTCGTCTAGGGCCTGCTTCTGTAAGGACGGTGAGCAGCCACCTCACCGTCCTCAGGCCCCCGTTCATGGAGGCCGGTAGGAGGTCATTAATTGCCATTTTATGTCGTAAAAATCCAGGCTTACCTGGGACTGTCCCGGCTGTAGACAGTTGTAGGGTAAAGTGTGGTTTTAGTCGGTAGGAGTCCATCAAAGCTTCTATGTAGGATTTCCACACATAAAAGCAATGATTGACGTGAATTTTTACAAAGAAAGTTTGACATAAGTTAGTTTTATTCCCAAGTACAAACAACTCATGGCAACACAGTGTCATTATAACATAACCGCCAAGTGCGAGTCGGACTCGCCCACGAAGGGTTGCATACCCGAAAATCACGTTTGTTGTATGGAATGTATGGAGCCTTGATCTCCCCCTTTTTTCTGATTTTAGTATTTGTTGTCATATCGGCAACAGAAATACAGTATTCGTGAAAATTTCAGCTCTTTAGCTATTACGGTTCCTGAGATACAGACTCGTGACGGACAGACAGACGAGTCTCAGAAATTGGGAGTCCTAGGACATCCTTCCTAGGGCTTACCCGGGGCTCCCAACCATAGGCTGTTGGGCGTTACGTGAGGTTTTTTAGTCGGTAGGAGTCTGGCATAGCATCCATGATGGATTTTCCCTTACCTAGGCGTTAAAAAAAAGGGTCCCGTTTGTACCCACGGTCCGAAATCCTAATAAAATTATCACTGCGTCAAGTTTCTTTCTCCACGGTCAGTCCTAAAATGGTTGCCGGTTTCTGGCATGTCCATTTACAAGTGATACCGTGCTTCAATAGGCACGTTATGCCGTTGGTCCTTTTTGCTAGATATTATGATAATTTATAAGCCAAGTTGAGGTCAATAGTATATAACCTCTGTCCGTTTCGACCCAGCAATAGGATCGGTAGCGCGAGTTTATCACCTCTGAAGTTGAAAACAACCAGAGACATATCAGTTGAACCGTACCTATAATTGTCTACCACCTTAGCAGTTAACACAAATTTTAACACTCCCTTTTCGTAGTCGGTTAAAAAGACAACTCTACCATGATTCGTTGTGCACTGGTAACGACAAATAGAATGTGCTGTCAACTGCGGCAAAGCGTGATCGCATTAGTTACGCTGTTTTGTGTGCAGGCACCGATTGTGACTGATTGTGTTTTCGAATTATAGGACAGTTAATTGATACTTTACGTCATCATCTACTTAATATTTTACATTTGTATACCACTAAGGTTGTAGACAAGAATATGGACCACCTGATCGGAAGTGGTCACCGTGACCTATGGGCTTTTGCTGCTCGCAATTTTTGCGCTGCCTACCCAATGAAACCCTTCTAAAGGTGCGGTTCTACTTAGGCGGAGCGGAGAGGAGCTGTGCCGCGATTCACCAATTATGGTGCGGAGCGGAGACGAGCTGTGCTGCGATTCACCAATCACATGGCTTAAAATCCACAGCTCCTCTCCGATCCGCCTAAGTGGAACCGCACCTTAAGACCCCCTTTGAAGGGTGTTGATTACACAGTTCAAGACAAGAGCGCGTGGAAGATTGAGTATGAAAGTCTGTGATTATTTTATGTAGAAGACATGATTGACAATAGTCTTAATTGGCTATTTATCCAAGTCTACTTGTAGGGTTTACCTATCCCATGAAGCTCACCGCATTACCACGTTTCTCTTACCATAGGTATTCTTTTAACGTGAAAGAGACCAGCTGTGTGGTTACGAGAAGAGACAAGAGTCAACCAGTAACTTTTCAGTGTCTTTATGAAGTGAACGAGTCATTTCAGAGTTAAGTTGTAAATTCAAATTCTGGATTCAACATGAAACCCTGGTAGGGCTCCAAACCATATCGTATAACACCTATGATTGTCTTAAACACATGGGATTATCTTTGTAACTCTCTTCAAATCTATCCTAACCATAAGTTCTCACGGTAAACAAGCTCTTCGTACAACATAAAGATTTTTATCACACGAAAACGCCACAGAACAAATCAATGTAACAACTATCATTTCTGTAACAAATCGTTTTAAAACTATGCCTACTGCGTCATTAGTGGGTAATATTCATAGGCGTGTTTCGCTCTGCTGGGTTAGGTAGTTCTATTCACACGCTGGTCATTGTGGCGTAGAGAGAGAAATGGTGAATAGGAATGCAGGGAAATTTGACAATATTTTGTGTGACGGTACCCACCTATTAAATCTGGTATCACCCGCGTAGTTCCTTCGGGTAATGGCGAATAAACTATAGCATGTTATGTAGGTATTCAGATTATTTAGGATGCCAAACACCGATTGATGATTTCATTCTAACACGTTTTCAATAAAATGTGTTAGAATGAAATCATGCATAACCACAAAATAAATACCTTTCTAATTATGCAAGTCAGTCGATAATGGCAAGTGTACATAATTTCCTTCACACTCACTTTTTGCCTGACTGTCAAGTAACTACTGTTCAATGCGCCACAATGTGCAAGTTACGTAACCGCATTTCGTAATTTTTTGCACCAAAGACTTTTGCCGCGTATGTCGCGTATTTTAATGCATGTAGCGGGATATCTTCATTCATCTAGATTTCTTTAAGTAGGTATTTATTTTTATTGCAAAATATTGGAATACGTTTTATCATCTGGTGAAATAAGATCTGTGACTGTACTTCTGTCTGACTCATTAATGAGATAGATTGATACATCATCTGTTTGAGTCTCAAATAAAACGAAAATTGGACAAATGTCATAAAATGCTTTCCTTGTGGTAGGGCCTTATAGTCAAGTCCTGACGTCATTAGTGCAAGATAATTGTGTCGATTGGGTATTCTATGACCAGAAGAAGGTAGAAACGATGGTATCCATTAGGTATTAGCGGGAAAGCGGATTCGAGACAGGTACATACATACAATGCAACCAGAAAGCTCAGAGCATCACAGGAATACGGCACTAATAACATAGCTAATACGTATGGGACTTTACCCAGTATTGCCACCCAAACTCAATACAATGTGGGCGCTTCTTCATTAGCCAATGTATAGTAGTGCATTGCATAGTAAAACGAAAATATGAAAATTCACCCAAGACGATACGAGATTTTACTTCATTTGGATGATATGATTGGAAAAGACCGCACAATACCCTATGACTATCTACGGCCGAGAGTCCCTGGGGAGGATGTCCCGGGACACAAGATTTTACGTGGAAACTCTTTTTTAGGTTTTTTTAAAACAACTGTAGCACACTCACCATAGCTTAACAATGTACTTACCTATTGTAGTTTCATGAGTTTTGCCCCACAAGTATATTTCTTCTAACAGAGCTATCATGTCCAAAATCCTATCAAAATAAACAAAATTCTACATCTTAACAAAACATGACAGTTTTTGATACGGTTGTAATTGGCAATCTAGTGACAAAGAACCCTGCTTGGATCATGCCGAGCGAGAAATTACTTCACCATTCTGTACCAAGTGATCTGTATACAGGTTGTTGTTGAAATTATGCGTTGTAATTTTATTTTTGTACCTACTCAAACTGCAGTTAGGCTATGTGAAAATTATTTCGTGACTGCTCTCGTTTCTTGACTAATGAACTCAAATGACAACGTTCTAATATCATAGGTAAGTACCTACCTAGTACCTATTAAAGAAAGGACGCCTCGCATAAAGGTTAGATACCTACTTATTTAATTTTAAGTTTCATCAATAAAAGTTCCAAAAAAAAAAATGATAAAAGTCTCAAAATCACAGGACAATAAAGGGTCAATTACCCAATACAAATGATCAAATTGGGATAGAGACTGATTTGATTGATGAATTGATGATAGATTGATTTGTAATTAATTATGTATCACACGTGTCGGCATCTATAAAGTAATAATAGAACAGCATAAAGAGAATAAAATCAGCCTGTAAGCGTTTGTAATACTTACAAAATGTACTAATCCGTGGCAGAGTGAAAAAAGAAATGTATTGTATCACGATAGATCGTGACCGCAGATAGATGCGCCTGCGCACAGCGTCCGCGCCTATACCTAGCTATAAAAAGAGGATGTTCTACAGTGCGCATGGAATTTTATAAAGAATTCGTCGTTGTTATTATAGGGATTAGAATTTATGTTCAAAGCTTACTAATAATGGCCAAAATGCGAAAGAACCTAACTTTGTTACGCTTAATTTTGCGCCTGAAACACAGAACCAATTTTGATAAAATTTTGGTATGCACCTACCTTTTTTTTTAACGTATCCGACCTAACAACCTACGGTTAGGAGCCCCGGGTAAGCCCTCGGAAGGATACTCCAGGACTCCCAACAGACCTACGGCTACCACTGCGGCCTAACCTAGGGGGGGTTCGGGTGCAGTCCCGCGTCTTTGGGGGTTGTTTGGGTGTTATTCCTCTTCTTAGGGGGGCTTGCGTCCTACTAATCCTTCACGACACGCTATCGTCTAGCTTGGGCCTGCTTCTGTAAGGACAGTGAGCAGCTCCCTCACAGTCCTCAGGCAGGTCATGGAGGCCGATAGGGGCCAAGACACGTCTGCATTACCCCCGCCGTAAACTGCGGATCTCGGGTGGGAGAGTTCTCTTCCACTAACTCCCCACCTCTTTCACGAGCATGACCTGCTCGCACTAAGACGCAGCGGTGTCCCACTTACTCCCACTGGAGATCATGGCTCGCAACATGGTCTCCAGCGAAAGAATGTCCACGTTCAGACCTGCTACGAGGACCTGGAGCTGTTGCGCCCACGCTGTGTACTCCACCATTGGTACCTTTAGAGTTAGAATACCTAGAGCTTGAGAAAGGACTAACTACACTAGGTTAAATCTGTGTTACTGTCAAAAACATTATAATAATATTATGTATAGTTTGAAGCTATAAAATGTTTTCTATTCTATTTTGTCTCGGGAAATGGGTACGCAATACGAATTTACGGAATACCTCACCACTCCAGCTGAGCTGCTGGCATTAGCTAGTATAGGTTCTTTAAAAACTATAATAAAGAAAGAGGTAACGCTCCACTTACATAATTTGAACTTCGAATGGCATTGAATTATAGAATTATTATTAAATCAAGATTTTTAATAAGCATATTATATTAATATCAGTTACATATTATAATTGGAATTTACTTAATATTCACATTACAATGTACTTTAATAATAAACGTTCGGTATGATATTTAATAATCAAAAAGTGGTACAGCTTTAATTATTATCAGATTTCAATACACATACAGTTATATTAAGGTACTTATTAATACTGAGCAGATTACTGTCAATTTTACTGACGTTAAATTCAAGTACATAGTAATAGGATCATGTTAGTGCCTTTTTTTAACATGTGGAAAATGCGTCATGGATGCTACCGGAAAATGCCTACGGTTGGCAACCCCGGGCAAGCCCTCGCAAGGATTTCCCCAGGATTCGGAAGGATATCCCCAGGATCATGTTATTGCCTATGGGAAAGGCAAAAATAACATTTTTGAAATGTTATGAGTAAAACCGAATAGAAACTTTTAGTCACTGATTTTATCAGAAAGACGTTTTTGACTTTTTCCAATTTATGTGCTTTTAGTGGTGCAGCTGATTCGCGGTGTTGGTATAGAGGTTAGTCTCTATTTCGTTTATTGTAAAGGATCTTATGCTACTATCGGTTCTCAGATGGGTGATCCTTTGTCGCATTTTCATAACCCCGGTAGCCAAAAATATTGTAACGTAAGTAAAGCTTGAAAAATATCAACAGCTGATAGTCTCTACAACTAGAGAAAGAACTTTAAACGCGTTGCGGTACTTTCAGAGTTTTTAAACAACAAATTTTTCCTCATATAGGTATATGTTCTGTGGTCATTGCGGAGAGAGTAACAGTAATTCAGTTAACCAAGTACCTAGTAATTACAATAGCATACGCTACGATACGGTCTATACTTGCAAACAATAGAGCGCATATGTCCTGTTAACCTTAACACTGCACTAGTGTTCTGGCACGGTGCTCTTTTGAGGGGAAATCGTACCAATTCAATTTTGTTTTGCATGATGACATTTTTTTAGGGTTCCGTAACTAAAGGCTAAAAACGAAAGCCTAATAAGAAGACTCCGCTGTGTGTCGCCGGCTTTATTTTAACGTGAGGAAAATCCTACATCGATGCTATGCCGGACTCCTACCGAATAAAAACCACACGTATCCAAATCAACAGCCTATAGTTGGGGGCTCCGGGTAAGCCCTCGGAAGGATACCCCAGGACTCCCAACAGACCTACGGCTTCTGTCACTAGGCTGTATCTCAAGAACGGTGATAGCTAGATAGCTGAAAATTTCACAGATGATGTAGGTATTTCTGTTGCAACAACAAATACTAAAAACAGAAAAAGAAATCGTTAAAATGAAGCCACCGACGCGGCCTGATGGAAAGACATGGAGATATCTAGTGGTTTGAAGCCTACTCTCACTATCCACAAAGCTATTTGCAGTGGCTCAAATTGGCTTGAAGAACTTCAACTTGTAAAACCTTCCGAGGCTTAAAGTATATGTATATTAGAAGGTATACTCTAAGTAGTCCCGAGGGCTTACCCGGGATTCCTAGCCCGGGATTCAACATCACTAGGTACTTAATTGTATAATTTACATGATAACTATGTGTTTTGTGTTATATCGAGTACTAAAATTATTAATTATAATTATCCATAATTGCTAAGTTAGTTTTGTATAATATTGTGTTATTAAATGGCATTGTCTAATTAGCAGCTTCTGGGGGTAAATGTATAAAATGGCGGTAAGATCATTGGGACTCTCTCTTCATTCTGAACGCTTAGATAGGCTGTAAAGCTGCTCAAATAAATGTAAATGTAAAGTTGTAATTTTAAGTTTTATTTTATTTCTGAAGTGCACCTATTTAACAGTACATACCTTTGTGTTCATTGAACAATCAAATGAACATACTTACAACAATAATAAATTAGAAATGTGACGATGACCGCCAATTGTTTGTTTGTTTTGTAACAAAATCATCAACAACTGAGTCATGATTATTATTAGATTATGCTGTTAGTAGGTATTTTGCGAGGATGATAATACAACAAAGAATGAATGAAATACTATATTTTTATCTTCGGGAGCTTGCATAGGAATACTGTGCATAGGGCCTTCGAGAGCCAAACCAGCAAGTGGTGCATCTGGTGACTCACATACGAAGTTATGGCGAAAACCACTTGTAGGTACCACAGAATAACTAATAGTACTTCTCGTACCTTGTACTGATATCTACCCCACCCAGTTATACCATGATATCTCCCCTACCATGGGAGGACATCAGTACTAGAAAAGTCGAATGGGATCTCCCAGGGTATCGACCCGAGGAGACATGAGTCCGCAGATAAAGAAGGAAATCTTGAAACTAGACCTGTAAATACGAGTCTCGATAACGCAAAATGGTAAAATAGGGTCAAACCCACTCCCGAAATGAAATTGGGAGAGCTAAGGTGGTAATTTTTTTAATAACCCTTCTAAGAATATTTTGTAAAAGAATGTGCGAAGTATGTCGTGGACGAAATCAGTCGAGATATCAAGAAAATGAGGCGTTATGAGGACACAAAAACACAATGAAACTGAGTTGAGAAATCCTTTGTTAAAATCGATTAAAATTGTTCATCTCCATCAACAAGCGATCGTCGGCGCCGTTAAACCGCAGTTAACCTTTATTGCTAAACTGAGATTAAGAAATTTGCGTAAAAAGAACCGAAAAATCGACTTACTTTCTAAATCATTCTCTACGGTACCTATGCAGTATTGCGGGTTATCGTAATATACCTGATAGGTAGCTTTAGTATCGCGTGTTATTGCAAATGTAAAGATGGCGGCCACGAATATGATACGGTTGTTTTCGCGATTTGGTAAAAGTATTTACGGATCATCAAGTTTTTAGGATGATGAAATGGGTACAGAGAGGTCTTGGTTTGTTCTATGAATAATTATGCGTAATGTTTAGTTCATAGCTCACTGGTCTTCCTGGGACATCCTTCCGAGGGCTTCCTGGGGGCTTCCACACGTAGGCTGTTGGGCGTTACGTGAGGTTTTTTAGTCGGTAGGAGTCCGGCATAGCATTCAGCTCAGTGGTCTTCTGTAGGGAATTCTGGAGACATCCTGCCGAGGGCTTACCCGGAGCTCCCAACCGTAGGCGATAGGTAACATTTTGGTTTTTGTTGGCAAGAGTTCGGAATAGCATCAATGAGGGACTTAACACATTTTAATAAAAAGATCACAGTTTTATTTACACTTACAAGCATTTCCAATTAAAAAATGTCTTTGTTAACGTGCTTTGTAATTGTAAGGCACACTTAGCTGTTGGTCCTCCCTAGACAACAGCGTGACGTGAGGAATCCACGCCCCTAACAACACCCGAAAATCCTCCAAATACAGAAAGAAAAGAAAGAAAGAAAGAAAAATATTTTTATTTTTTCTGCAACAACAATACTGGCTTAATTAATAAAGATACACACAGATACAAACAAACACAATAATAATAATAGAATATATAATAGGTAGGTACATACGTCGTTGCACAAAAACTGGGAACCAGTTCAGCATATTGCCGGGCACAAGTACCCGGCGCTGGTTTTCAACTGGCACCCACTGGGTAAAAAAAATTAAAAACCTAAGTATACTTACATAACTAAATTATTACATAAATACAGTTCAAAAATAGAAGGAAAACAATAAAAAACATGACGAGGAGTTTTAATTATATTTCTAATCTGCAAAATTTCTAATCTGTGGCTACCACAACCGTTCATAGCTAATCCGCCCCCAGCGCCGATGTTGGCTTACTTGGTCTTCTTGAATACGCGGGATAGCAATAGGTTAAGACGCAGCAGTAATCGTAGGTCTGTTGGGAATCCTGGGGTATCCTTCCGAGGGCTTACCCGGGGCTCCTAACCGTAGGCTGTTAGCAGGACACGTGAGGTTTTTTGGTAGGTAGGAGTCCAGCAAAACATTCATGAGGATTTTCCCTCGCGTAAAACAAAAAAAAAGCCCGTTGGTTGGTCCTATAAATCAGTACAAGGTAGTAAAATTTGAGAGCCTCAAAAAAATAACACTAGAGCCACAGTCTGTTATTGTCAGTTTCAACACGGCAATAGGGTCGGCAGTATTGTTAACTCTAATGTTGCCACTTTCGATCAGATATACCGTAAACTCTGGTATGCTTGTCTGTAACTTCAGTAGTAATATAAATGTGAAATCATCAGACTTAGAAATGCCTTACCTCAATGTACTAACCATCATTGTATAGATCTCCATTGTCAAGCAAAGTAGGACATTGATGTGGTCATGTGGTAATTTGCACATCCGATTCCGATCGGCTTTATATCGGATGTGGTCGCATATACCGAAGGGGTTTGGTTGGATATTGTATTAAAATTCGCACTAGTATGCTAAAACTGTTACTAAAGTGCTAATTCTATCTTTTTAGTAATAATTTTAGCATTTATTGTTATAGGTATACGTTTCGCATAGTACATAAAGGGACCGATGCTTTCTTCATTTCATTTTATTTATTGTGCACCAGGAATAGTCGTAAACAAGGCTAGATTACCAACCTTTGACAGACTTGTTAGTATAAAGCGCGCGTAACGAGTTGAACTCGGAACTTTGTCAAAGAAAATCGGAAATGACAGATTTTCGAACCATTTTGCTAAGGCCGAGGCCGCACTTGCGGTTACCGCAGCGGTTTCTAACCTCAAAATGTCAAACCATTGACTTCATTTCATTGATTTTGACAGTTTGATGACATTTTGAGGTTAGAAACCGCCGCGGAAAAACGCAGATGCGGCCTCGCAATAACGCTGTAATACTTGAAATTTCTCATTTTCCATTTTCTTTGTCAAAGTTCCGGATTGTACATACAACGAGTATGTACAATCCGGAACTTTGATTATAGCGGGGGGATTATACGCATAAGGTAAAAGTAATCACAGCTCTACAAAAACCGAACGATACCTACTTGTATGAAAGTAAACCATCCTGTGTGCATATGTTCCTGTTATTAATGTATCCTGTCATTGGATAGGACTTACTTTCACTTGCAAATTGTAATGGAAGTTCTTATTAATTTTGTTTTTGCGATAATGTATCCGGATTCCTTTCCTTTTTGATCGATTTCTAAAGCATTTCCGTATCTATAATATATTCTACGTTCATAAAAAAGTCGCATGCATTCTAGTCCTAGAGATATTGAATACCTACTTCCTAAATAGTATGAATAAAGCGCTCGTGGCCCCGCGGACTCAGTGTTCTGTAAACGATCACTGCAGTAAGCAACTTTCACTATGGCCGGTCCATGGATGGGTGACCATCCATGTGATCATTTTGTGACATTTATTTGAGCGTTTCCGTGCTTCGGAAGGCACGTTAAGCCGTTGGTCCCGGTTGCCAGTAAAATGGCAGTCGTTAAGTCAAGTTGAAGATTTTATTTCAACAGCAGGCAGTTACAACCTGCGCCTGTCCATTTAAACACGGCAATACGGCTCACCACCTATTACGTGGAACAAATTATAAAAATCGGAGATGTGGGCATATAATATGCCTCTGCCTACCCCTTTGGGGATAAAGGCGTGACCATATGTATGTATGTAAATAGTTAGTTACTTAGTACTTTATATTCATTATTCATTACACTCTTTTATTAATATTATGTGAAAACTCTTGGATTCATATTAGCAATGTAGAGGTTGTGTAGCTCTATGCCAGGAGCTAACGGTGAGATAAACAAGTCAGAATCGAACCGACTAAAGCCACATGATTAAAATAGACAAACACGCTTGAAAAGCAATTCCTGTAACCCTGATCAGCTGTAGTCAAGCAAAACCCCCCCTCTCCTCCACTGGCTTTCCTAAGGTGACAGTCTTTGATTATAATATACACTGTGACTGTTATCCCAACCTGGCTAGTCCGAAGCTCATGCAATCCGAAAGTAGTTTAGAATCTTCGGCACCATTCTCAACGGCACTGGGCAACGCTATTCCTATCGGCATGGCCAGCAAAGATAGAGCGTGAAATTACGTCTATTTATTAACCGACTTCAAAAAAGGAGGAGGTTCCTCAATTCTTAGAGCAATTATAATGAAATACGTAAGTGAGTGGTTTTTGCCACTGTCGAAAATCAACACTTGCATGTGTTGACAAATAATACGTAATCTGAACCTATTGAGGACATTGCTTAATCATTGTAGGTAATTATGATAACAATAGATATTATTTAATATTCGCACGGCAATTTCGAATTCACACATTTCTAACTCGTAGTAGATAGATGTGATGTCACGTACTTACTTGTTCTCATAATTTAAAAGGTGACTAACGAGCGCTATTCTGGGCCTAAGCACAGTAAACTAGTACAGTACCTACCTACATTTTACATATACTTAGAATAGATCTGATGTAGACCAAAGCAGCCTCACCTGCAATGTGGTGCATTTGCTGACTAAGAGATCTTGGCAAACAGTACGAGATCTCGAAACAAAACCAATGATTTATTTGAGTACAAAAATCAATAAATTAGTCAACAGATTAATATTTTAAAAAAAGGTAGGTATGTCATTAACTAATTACACAGTAGTGTAAGATAATGTGTTTACCAATTTGAATAGTAGGTACGTGTAACCAACCAATAGGTACAGGTAGTTTTTTTTAACGTGAGGGAAAATCCTCATGAATGCTATGCTGGACTCCTACCAACTATAAAAACCTCAATACCTATGGTTGGGAGCCCCAGGTAAGCCCTCGGAAGGATGTCTCAGGACCCCCAAAAGACCCACAGCCCCCACTGCGGCCTCGCCTAGGGGGTAGTTCGGGTGCTATCCCGCGTCTTTGGGGGGGTTTCGGGGGTAACCTCGCTTCTTAAGGAGGGGCGTGCGTGAGTTGCTCACGTCACGCTGCCGTCATGGGCCTGCTTCTGTAAGGACGGTGAGCGACCCTCTCACCGTCCTCGCGTCCTCAGGCCCCCGGTCATGGAAGCCGATAGTCTTCGGCGAAGGTACAGGTAGCTAATGGGCCCTAATGTTTTAGTTTTATTACTTACGCAGGTTATGTTTATTTGGCGATCTAGAGGGGCAAATAGCCAGATAAATACATAGTTCAATCCAGCAAGCAACTGGTAAATATTTCGAACATGATTTTCAATCAATAGGCCTCTTGTGGTAGGCCTCTTCCAGGTACTGTAGGTTTGATTGGTCAGAAAATATAATATTACTTAGAGTGGCAAAACAAACATCTAAGCGTATCATCAAAAACATCATTGTAAATTTAAACATAAACAGCTCAGTACTTTCGTTATTGTGTTTATGTTCACAAACAATGCCTAATTGATGTTACAAACAAATGTTGCAATACTTTGCTAACGAGGCTTTTCTGACAACGTTAATTCTTGCAACATTATGATGATGTAGCAAAAAAAAACTTGACTTGATATTTGTGGTTTGAGAACCTTTTCTTTTTTAAGCGTGCGTTTAGTTCTCGCAAGGTTTTTTTTTTTAACGTGAGGGAAAATCCTCATGGATGCTATGCCGGACTCCTACCGACTAAAAAACCTCACGTAACGCCCAACAGCCTATGGTTGGGAGCCCCGGGTAAGCCCTCGGAAGGATGTTCCAGGACTAGTTCTCGCAAGGTAACACTTTATCTGCTTCGATCATGCTAGATGAATATGTCGGTATCCATCAGGTACCCCCCAGCTCTGCTAGGTCCCAATGAGCTACGGAGGTATGCCGAAATTCATCAGATATTCCCTGGAATCCTAGCCAACTATGATCACCAAGGGGAAATCCTATGTTATTCATACTCTCTAGCTCTGCTAAGTCACAATGAGCTACGTGGGTATGCCAAAATTCATCAGATCCGCCCTCTCCTTTCCGATCCCGAACAACGCGTGCTGGACAGAGGTGCCACTCTAACTCAGTGGAAAGAATCTTCGCTAGAACTGAACGATTCAAAAGATCGTTTCTCTGTCGAGCCATAAAAACTTGGAACGACCTGCCAGCGCACGTGTTTCCCTCCTCTTACAATCCTGGGTTCTTCAAGCGGAGCGTGAAGAGGCACATTATAGGGCCGCCAACTTGAGGGCCGCTTTCTATAGTCTTACAGACTGGGACGGTGGCCCACAATCGCTAGAAGTCGCTGTGACTCTCCATCGGACGGCGGCATTATTTTGGCGAGCTAAATATAAAAAAAAATCCCTGGAATCCAAATCCTGGTAACCAATCTAGGGTTCCTTTCGGGGTTAATTCCTTCTTTCTTATACGGAAACGAGCCAGAGTATCGTATTGCCACCTTGTGTCTACTTCCAACACTATCCAAGTAGCTCAATTGCCCTAGTTTAGGTACTATCGATCTACAGATTTATTTTTAGAGGGGAATATGGATTTAGACAAAAAGATGCCTTATGAATGAATGCTATGCAATATCGAGGATCTGAAGAAGCTCGTTTCCGCTTTAAGAACCAAAAAAAGACAGTAATTGCAATAAAATTGCAAGGATAATTATTTTATAGTAATGTTAGCCTCATAGCCTCATTTACAGGTCTTTTCGCGAAAGTTTTAGTGCTAGGCACTTGCTTAGGGGAAATGAGCAATTAGACAAGTACTGTTTCCTGTGACTGTAGCTATCTGTGTCAGCTAGTAGTTGTAATTACTAACTACGGTATGGTTGACAATTGCCATATCTATTTTTGTATTGCTACTATTTTAGGCGACCGTGACAGCCTTTCACAAACAAAAATATACACTTGTGAATAGCCTTCAATTTTTTTAAAGCGGAAAAATATGTACATAGTATATAATCACGCCTATATCCGGTGGGTAAGCAGAGGTGAATAACAAGCCCACACTTTGCGAGTAGTTTTGCTTAACCCACGTAATAGGGACCACAGCCGCCGCCCGGACACCATAGACAAGAGTAGATAGATAGATAGATAGTTATTCTTTATTGTAACACCAAAGTACCTACATTTTATACTATTAATATCTACTTACACTAAATTGAGAGTAATTCTTATGTAATCCGAAAAAACTTAGTCTTGCAGTGCAAATGTGCAATACAAAATTGTTACTCAGATACCATTGTGGGTTACTTACATTTAAAACTGTACTGATAGGTACAAGAATACCTCGAACTACAATCAGTGAATCACGCTGGGCGAGGTGACCACTCCAATCGTTGCGCCTGTCCATCACCACGGATGTTCAAGCATAATTACTATGAAAGAAAGGCACAAGTACCTATGTAACCAGCTTTACATACATACATACATATACTCACGCCTTTATCCCCGAAGGGGTAGGCAGAGGCCTATACCGGCCCACATTTCACCGTGTACAATTCGGTCCCACGTGACAGGTGGTGAGCCCATCGCCGTGTTGAAATGGACCGCCGCCGTCAGAGCCTCGTCCGTTGTTCAGCAGGTGCACGAGCTTGCACGTGAGGTTGACTTGGGCCCGATGGTGTTGGTAGGGCCCCACTACACCTTTGTGTTGCCCAATTCCTTTATCTACAGAAACCTTTCAAATAATAAACATACAAAACTATAGGTAGGTACTATGTGTGTATAATGATTATATAAGTGGAGAAATATGATGTAATTGTACAATCATTTCTTTATAACATGGTGGTCTTTTGAGAGCCTTCGTTGCGTTTGTTTCTATTCAGCCCGAGGAGAATCACAAATTCGATCGTGACTTCTAATAAAATATCGGTTTTCTGTAAAGTCGGTTTACTGACGATAGTTGAACGTGACTACTCAGCCTTAAATGGAACGCCTCAGAGCGAGGTAACGCCGCATATGTCATGTTTTTTCGTGCGTGCATCGAATTATAAGACGTTGTCACGTCAAAAACTTTTATATATGTACATACTAGGTACCTATACATATTTTAAAGAGGAATATTTGATTATTTGTTTGCATTAAATAGGCCTCGAAATTTCTCAATCGATTTGAGAAATTCTTTCCCTGTTGGGAAGCTACGCTATATCAGGTAATACCTACTTACTTTATTCCCGTATTCCCAGGTCAACCCGCGTGACATCGGCTAGTGAATTTATTAATGTACCTGTTCCATGTAAATCAATCACCTTGTATTGTCCTCATCCCTACTAATATTATAAATAAGAAAGTAACTCTGTCTGTCTGTTACGCTTTCACGCCTTAACGGCTGGAGCGATGGAGATGAAATTTGGTATAGAGATAGTTCTAGGCCCTGGGAAGGGCATAGGTAGTTTTTAACCGACTGCGCAAAATAAGAGTTATCGATTTTTCGCGATAACGACTTCTACGCGGTCGAAGCCGCGGGGAACAGCTAGTTATAGTATATATAGACTAGCGGACGTCACGCGGTTTCACCCGCGTAGTTCCCGTTCCCGTGGGAATACGGGAACAAAATATAGCCTATGTTCACAGCAAAGAGTGTAGCTTCCCAACAGTGAAAGAATTTTTAAATCGGTCCAGTAGTTCCGGAGCCTATTCGTTACAAACAAAAAAACAAATTTTTCCTCTTTATAATATTAGTAGGTATAGAAGTATAGATACCAATATATTATGGAAATTATTGTATGTAATATTAGTAGGCAGTATATTTTCCGGTTACTATGAATTGTGAGTTAAAATATAGCGTGTGATTATGACCTCGATCGGTCAATTCATTCAGTAGTTACAACGATCACAAACATCCAAACGTAATGGTGTCCGAGTTATTAATCTTCATAACATAATGGGTTAAGTTAAAACGGCCTTGACGCATAAGTATAGAGTATAGATCATTTCATCAGTTTTTTTGTATCAAAGTCAAGGTAAGCGCTTGGCTTTTGTCTGTTATGTAATTCATAAGTAAAAAAAAGGTTTGTTGTTAAATATTGTTTTGTCTGTGGCCACACACAAACGTTGGCGCCAAAGCAAGATTTTTATTTAAATTCTGAAACTTAATCTTAGTGTTTTCAATCGTGTCCTCGGGGACACCCTTCCGAGGGCATACCCGGGGCTCCCAACCAAAGGCTATTAGGTAGAGTAGGATACGTGTTGTTTTTTGAGTCGGTAGGAGTCCGGCATAGCATACCTACGTGTAGGATTTTCCTCACGTTAAAAAAAGGGTTTTCAATCGAAGGTTTTCATCAAAGATTTAGAATGTTTCACTATTCTGTTTTCTCAAAAAAAAAGAAAACTTGTTGGGAACTTGGGGAACGATTATTAGCTAACCTTTCAACTCCGAATGCATTAAAAGTATGTACTTCACACCTATTGACATAACTTAAGCCTAATACTGAAATATTATATATTTCTCAATACATAATTATAATTATCATTTAAATATAGAAAACGAACCAAACTCTAAACCAAAAGTTCTCATACATAGTAGCATCTTAGCATTTACTTTTGATAGTAGGTAGGTACATAATGTTTTGTTATAGATTTAATATGAGTCATTCATATATTTTGTGAACGATTATTGCTAACAGACCAATATTACTTGAGAACAATTGTTATAAAATACAATGCAAAAATATTTCAAAACTTAATAGACCAAATCGGTTCACAAACTTTACTTAATTTTCTCACGACTGCCAGCCAAGGGGTTAATGCCTATGTTTCGCGCGTATCTTGTGTGCATTTAATAACATAAAGACGATTTTATTCAAGTTATTATTGTTCGAATTATGAATTGGGACAAAGGATTGGTGAAAATAACGAATGACTCTCGCTCTAAATCGTTCCTAATCCAAAGGCTGGCCATAGCCTATGTATTTGACTGCCTATGTGGCGCGGTCGGTAGAGATACCGCCTGCGGCGCTGGAGGTCGTGGGTTCGATTCCCACCGGAGACAAATATTTGTGTGACCCATAAATGTTTGTCTCAAGAGTTTGGGTGTTTCTATGTATAATATGTATGTACCTATTTAAAAGTATACCGGCTGTAGATTTAGTAGTGTGCAATACTTGCACACGTGACTCTACTGCCTACACCCGTTAATATTTTGTGATAAAAAAAAACGGTTTTTTTTTTTCATGTTAAATTTGATTTTATTTGCAAAGGACCTCTGCCTGTACCCTTGTACCTGTACTGTAGTGAACATAAATTTAAGTAAGTACTCAATAATTAATAATAAATCTAAAAAGCGAAAGATTGTAAATGATACTCGCATAATGCCTATTTATTATCCAGTGCTATGACCTCTAGCGTCCAGCTGATCGTTTGTATAAGTATAAGTATTAATTAAATATAAATATAAAATTAAAGTTTGTATAAGTATTAATATCCGTGGTCTGATACCCATAACACATGCAGGTTATTCCTAGCTTACTTTGGGATCAGATTGCGTTGTGTGAAATGTTCGTGAATATTTATTTATTTATTTATTTATAGCCATTCAGCGAGGCCATGCGCGCCATGTGGCTTGAGACAGAGTAATGGGCGCCTTTGCACCGGGAACGGTTGGGGGTGGCTTATTTGACTATTAAGCTATGACAATTCTGATATTATTTAAAAAATGAATTATGGTGTTATCTGAGGTTACAATCGATGGAGACTAATTCAATATTTCTATAATACGGGCTACATACAAGTCATAATTATTATGAATTACAATATCAACTGCACTAGGTATACCTACTTGGAGGCTATTTAAAATTAGGCGTAAATAAAAAAATGCAATGAAATTGACACCTCTTTTGTTAACATGATACCTATATCCCGTTCGCTCTAAGTTTGTCACTGGTGTAGACTGTGTAGAGGCGTAGTTTGGGAGACGACCTACAAACTTAGAGCGAACGGGTAGTATTGTAATATCGGTAACAACTGCTTACAGGATGTGCGGAAAGGTTATACGATATGATGTAGGTTCATATCCTGGGTCGGTTTACAATTTACACCGAATGCGTTGTCTTCTGATGCGTAAAATCATTATTATAATGTGTTGTATGTATTGTATAACAGGCAGGCACACCACCTGTTACGTGGGACGAAAATGCAAATATTTATGACTACCGTAACGACTCGAATGACACCCGCGTAGCTCCGGTTCCCGTGGGAATACGGGAATAAAATATAGCCTATGTTCACCGGGAAGAGTGTAGCTTCCCTTCAAATCGGTCTAGTAGTTTTGGAGTCTATTCGATGCAAACAAACAAACAAACAATTAAATCTTTTCTCTTTATAATATTAGTACACTTAGATGAATATAGTATGCCTCTTCATACTCTATCTACTTCTGCATACCCTTCTAAGGCGTGAATAATGTAACTATAGACGATTTCCGCACACTATTATTTTCAGGATAGGTAAGTAGGCTTGCTTTATTATAAAGTAATGTACTTAGAAATTTTTCTTCAATTTCTTTTTTGAAATTGTACTTTTTAGGGTTAAGGGTTAAAACGGGACCCTATTTATTAAACTTCGCCGTCCGCCTGTCTGTCTAACTGTCTGTCTATCCGTCACGAGGCTGTATCTCAGGAATCGTGATAGGTAGCTAGAGAGCTAAAATTTTTACAGGTGATGTATTACTGTTGCCGCTATAACAACAATTATACTAAAATCAGAAAAAAAAGAGGACTAGACGGGCCCCTATTACAACAAACGTGAATTTTAGCCCATTTTTTGGTAAGGAACTCTCTGTGCGGGAGTCAAATTCGCACTTAGCTGGAATTTTTTTATGGTTGCGTACCCAAAAGGGTTAAAACGGGACTCTACTATTGAGACTTCACTGTTCGTCTATCTGTCTGCCTGTCACCAGGCCGTATCTCCTAAACCGTGATACAATACTATAGTGTTTTACTTTTTGACAACAATAAAGTATAAGTACAGGTATAAATTTATTTCACATGGTTTGATTTCTCCGAGATTCGTTACACATGTAAGTAGGTATAATTATACTTACCGTAATTAAACTATAAGTAAGTACTTTGATGTGACGCAATGTCTTTTTTTTCTGTATAATTATCAGTTTTTACTTTATTTAGATAAAAAAGCGTGGCAGCTCTACCTACAAGCCATATGACTAGTTTTCTAAGGCTTCTCTTTTGCCCGTATGAAATTCCTTGGTTTGATTTTGTTGTCACGCTTATCATTGTGAAGTGAAAACTGTAAAAATAGTGGAGGATTCTACAAATCAAAAAATGACAATTTTAATATCGATGGGAGAGAGTTTTAACACCCTTTTACTTATGTTTTGCGTAATAGGCTTACATTAGCTTACATGGGTTAAAATACCACTAGTAGTGTGTATGTCTCTGCCTACCCCTTCAGGGTAAAAGACGTGATTTTAAACCTATCACCTATGCCATATGCTTACTTTTTCAGCCAGTGATATGGAAAATATAGAGCTCCTATTCCTATTACCCATGTAAGTGCACTGTTAAAGAATTCAACAGTGTATTATTTTTTAATGTACATAAGTATAGAATTTACGATACAATTATCCTCACTAGATAAATAATATATTCGATAGTATGTCCTTAATGTATGACTCATACTATATCACATCAAACGTAATATTTACGTATCGGAAAACTCAAGAAAATGACGACGATTTCTATTTAAAAATAAAGTATAAACAATGAAAATGATTATAGATAACTCACTTGATAAATAAAGATAAAATACAATCCAAAATGAATCACTTTTCACTTTGATAACACGAATAACATTTTTTTCCGTTCGCGCGCGATGTTTTTTTTTAAATCCGGCTCAAACAACACGACTATCGACCGCCGTGGTTTTAAAAACACTGGTCTGACTTTGGCTCGTAATTCATACAGCCTGTGTTTTGTTGAATAAATAAATGACCGGTACATTTTGTGTTGATTAGTAGGTCATACATTCGCGGTATTTTTCACGGTCTATAGATGGTTTGCGACTAGTGATTTGATTAGGAATTTCTATTGTAATAAAATCAAATGAACAAATGTACGGTGTACTTATAATAACTGTTATAGTTACAAAGCGATTCGTGGTTTGTATTGATAAAGAAACAGAGATTGGAGAGCTCAGAGAAAAAGTTGCAAGTGAAAAAATAAAGCAAAGTAGATCCTGGGCCCCGAGGTGGGTTTTGAATACAACTGGAAATAAAAATAACACAAGAAGGATGACAGAACGCAAACATTTTAGCAAGTTGGAGATCTTTCTTAGGTTACAAAAAGTGCACGGTTTACATTGTAGGTACTTTTTCTTTATTGTATGTAAAAGTACATCACGCTTTTTCCCCGAACTGTTCCTATTTCGAAGACATTTATTTGTATTATGTATGTCCCATGTATATGTCGAACCCGTGTTGAAATGGACAAAGGCAGAATATAGCTACTCGCTGCTACTGGCAACATAAGGCACGCAAAGTGGGATAACGCACGATCAACCCCCCAAAGACGCGGGATAGCACCCGAACCCCCACTTGGCAAGGCGCAGGGGTAGCCAATCTAAAGAATCACATATAAAATGCAGCGTCGCAGGCAACAGCTAGTACTTAAATAAATAAAAAAAGAAAATAAAAAATACAAATACTACATAGAGTCACTCATACTGTTGTATGAGTGACTCTATGTAGTATTTCTATTTTTTGTTTTATTTTTGATATAACTTTTTTTTATGTACCGATTGACATGAAATAAACACTAAACGTTAAGTGTAGTAAATCGCAACGCAACAAAGAAAACAGAATATTGCAATCGGTTAAGCGGTTGCTGAGATTAGCGTGCACAAACGTACAGACAAACAGACAGTTACGAATTTATTATTATTGTTTTTTTTTCTTTTTATTTCGTAAGAAAAAAAAGGGACCCACGACTGAAAGTGCGTTCTACATCCGAAGCACGGAAACGTTCGTAAATCAAAATGCCACAGACGGTCACTCATCCCAAAACAGACAGGCGTAAAGAGGCTTAACGCAAGAACAAAGAGCAGGCCTGCTACGACCTCTTATAAAATAATAGTTTAGATATTATTAGACTATTGGCGTAAGTGAATTGATAATGTATCGACAGGTTTATCACAAAAATGTGATAATGATATGCGTAATAGGAATTTGATATTCGTCACTTCGAGCTCTAAGTAATCAATCGAATTATCTTTATTAAGTAGGTAGTGGCCTGTTGATGGTTGGTTTCTCCCTTTTTTTTTAGCGTAAGGGAATATCGTCATGGGTGCTATGCCGGACAACTTCCGACTAAAAAACCTCAAGTAACGCCCAACAGCCTATGGTTGGGAGCCCCGGGTATGCCCTCGGAAGGATGTCCCAGGACTGCTTGGTTTCTCCCTAGGCGAGGTCGCTGTGATAGCCTAAGTCTGCCGGGAATCCTGGGATATTCTACCGAGGCTTACTCAGGGCTCCCAGCCGTAGGCAGTTGAGTGGCATAGTGGCCTCGTGTGGTTTTAATCGGTAGGAGCGAGTTAAGTTGCCTACCTAAATCCTACCTACATAAAAAAGTTGGTTTCTACATTAATTTTGCGCATCATTATTCTAGCGTAATGAGCAGTTAGAGTCCGAAGCTAAGATATACTTATTTCTGTATTTACTTTAATGATTGTATCAAAGATTTTCTTACATAGAAAATGGTGGTCAAATTATAATAGACATAAATTAATTAAAAATATAATTAACTTAATTTAACCATTTTTTTAAACGAAACAAACGTGCTTATGCAGTTTGTTGCTGTAAAGCCTGCGCCAATTTTCAGCAAGTTAGTTGTGTGCAAGTTATTTTAGAAGGGTCTTCTCTTACTGTATTTACTATACAACGCTGGACAAAGAGGTTGGCACAGGTATTGCCATCCTTTCATCCTTTCGCCATGACTTCGTCCGTTACTCAGTAGGTGAGACCGACTTGTTGCCCGAAGATCTCTAACACTTGTAAATAAATTGTATTGCTGGAGACATGTCTCTCACCATCGCCATGGTCTTCGTGAATTGTCGTCTGTCTGTGAATGTAGAGACACAAAACGGCAGAAAACTAGTGGAGGCGTCCCTCCTATAACAGGGCCTATCCCACACAGCATAATACTCACACGAAGCATAATAAAATTGCTCAATGTCTCCAAATATTTATCTGTCACATAGTTATAAGACAATAGATCATCCACAACATCAAGAAAAAAAGATCTCATGTGACCATGTCACTTTATTAAGAGCGTGTGCGTGTGTCCCAGAGCGGGTACTTACTTTCATTAACTACTAAGATGCTGCAATGCAAGAGTACCTTATGGTACACATAAAGAAAACCGTGCGAGCAGGATGCGCGCGCGCCGGAACGATGCAACTGACCTTGCTCGTACAAATGTGGTCGTTTTCACTGGACTTGTTTTTATGTCAAAGGTTTATTTTCAATTGAGTGGGTTGGTATTGAATTCAAGAGGTTTTTATTATTATACGGTGTCTCTTCTCTTTCTCTTAACTGCTAAGTTGAGTAAGCAAAGCCATTTGAGTCATATCCATTTGATTCTATATCCTGAAATAAGTGGTCATCAAATTGTATTAAGGATTTTCGCAACTGCTAAATAGAGAGATAATCTATAATTTTCTGATATTATATGAAATATTTACTACGGAGTCGACTTGCGCTTTCTCGACTCTGATTGAGCTCAAAAGTACTCAATTAGACTAAAAATCCGTTGGCCGTCCAAATTTGACAGCAATTCATTATAAAAATAATAGTATAAGTGCTTTCCTCTCTATATAAAATTTATATTTTTCAAATTTTACGTTCGCACAATTTTTTAAAAAGGGTCAAAGTCTTTGTCATGCATAAAAATATAGGTTAGTAGGTACCTATAAAATCAGGTGATAGTAAAAAAAATGGTTTAAGAATCTCCGTAGCCGGACTCTTCTATCAATGGCGATGACAAAAGATTTTTAAATAAAATGTTTATATCAATAGTCCGCTATTATGTAAATAAGTATGCAAACTATATTTACCAAACCATGATATAATCTTACAGAATAAATACAATACTTACTTCCTTACCTTGTTGTTAAAGCTAATGACTTCCGAGGCATCTCCATATTAAATTTGAATATACAAAAATAACTTTGAACAATAATTTGTACACGGATAATCGCTCAATCTTGGGTCAAAACAGCGCAGCTCGTTGCGTAAGAGCACGTGAGGTCATATCAATGAGGGCGACCTTAAGAAAACAATCTACTGACTTTGCTTCGAAACGTGGTATGTACAGGCTGTTTAATTTGATATGTAACGTATAATTATGTAATTTAGACGTTGGTAGTACCTCTAGCAATGTACGCAGTGACGTCATCTGAGAAAATAACGTTGTTATATTTCGGGGCCACTCTTGGAGTCCACGGAGCTAAAATTGTGGGCCTCAAGTTGGATGCCCAATAGTGTGCCTATAGAGGAACATTATTGGTCATTCAACTTGGGGCCCACAGTTTAACAGGGTTATTTAATGGAGACGCTCCAATAAGGGGTTGTAAGAGAAGAGAAACATTATGCTGTCAGACCATTTCTATGGTTCGACAGAGAAACGATATTTTGGATTTCTCAAGATTTGCGGCACTGTGTGAGAGTGATACATAGGTATCACTCTCACACAGTGGCACAAATCTTGAGACTGATATGATGATGCGCAAATGATGATATATATATGAGCATAGGCTCAGTATGCGTTTTTCACGGTCGAAAAGGAAAGACGAAATTTCTTTCTTTTTATTGACACGGTAAAGCAATCCTTTTTGAACTGTCAGACGGCATTTTAGGCGACATTTTCTTGTGGTATAGAAGATGGAAGGATTCGCTTGAAAAGGATGATCTCCTGTATAATATTTAAGCTGACTGTTCTCTCAATTTGACATTTTTGGCAAAAAAACTGCTTTATGTTTTAAAAATACTAAAAAAAACAATGTTGGTTGCAAGCAAGGGTCCCCAAAGCAGTTCTGAGAACAAACTTTGACTTATTTTTTGGCATTGTAGGATGCGAATCATGAATTTACTTACACACACCCTGTATTATCCTGTGATGTTTAAACCGTGGCGGTATGCTTGCAGATGCATACATAGGTTTGCGTTCAGGGAATTCTTAGTATGTAGCTATACTAGCCCTGATTAGAATATTTATTTATTCTGAAGGACAGAGCGATATCATACAAGTAGAATTGCCTCATTTACTTTTTACCTAGCGTTATTTATTAAACACACAAATCTCGGATAAAGATTCATCTTCATCTTAGCATCTTGCCAGTGGCCTCCACCAAACTCTACCTGTTTTATGGCCAGCTAGGAGTAGTTATAATTTTAGTTATATTTTCGGCATTTGTCAGCATTGCCGTCAAATCTTCACACTCTATATCGACACTAAAACTTCGTCTGTTCTGACTGTTCTCCAAGTGCATCACTGCAGGTGACGCTGACTGTCGACGTCCCAGTCCATAACGTCCAGTGAGTACCTACATTTTCACTCATACCTACTTATAGAATTCGGGACTTCACGCGAAATACTATTTACTTACATTCACCGACGTTTCGAGCACGTTGCAGCGCCCGTGGTCGCGGTTGGACTGAGGACTGAGGTTCTATAAGTATGAGTGTAAAAAACCGCGATAGTTTAAAAATACCTACATTTTCTCTGAAAAAGAAAGAGTATTATAAATAGTATGCTTACATACACATATTTATCATTGAAGGGGAAGGCAGAGCCATATTAAGTTCATCAGGAAATCCTTCCACCAGTGGAACTTTCTCATGGATGCTATGCCAAACTTTTACTGACTAAAATCAAACGTTTTCCCACCAATAGGTACCTATTTGGTCCCACAGGTAGTGTTGTGAGTGACAGAAATTGAAATGACTCAAGTGATTCACTATGAACACTTAATATAATATTGGTGTCTAATGGTATACCGTCACAATACCAGAAATCATAATGCCTTTTTTTTTTTATTTTTTTTATACCACTAAGGTGGCAGACAAGCACACGGCCCACCAGAAGAACCGGTGGTCACCGCAGCCTATGAACGTTTGCAACACCAGAGGCGCCACACTCGCGCTGCCGACCCTAATATATTTTTTACTTATATATAACTTTACTTAAAATGCATGAGCCCAAAATACCCGAAATCGAAATATCAATATTGAAAAGGCCAAGTATGTATAATATAAATAATTTAAAATGCCGTACGGTCGAATAACCGAAACCCAAAAAATCTATTTACTAAATACTTAATCCTAAAACATTCAAACACAAAATACTTTTTTTTTCGACGAGAGGTAAATCCTACATGAATGCTATATCTGTGAATGGTTAACACCCCGACTCAGAGTACCCCGACTCGGATAGATTAGGTTAGAAGGCTAAGGCGGGAGCTCCGCTAGTAATCTGTGGCTCCGCTCCGCTTCGCTCCCGCCTTAGCCTTCGTATTATTTTTTTTGATTTTTCGTTAGCCCACTGGCACTGTATTAATTTTGTAACTCTACATCAAAGTGTTCACGTAAGTCGTTCAACCAATCAACATTCACCTCGCCTTCGTCGTATTTTTAACGTTAAGACGACGTTAATTAATCAATTTACTAAAATATTTATGTTAAAAACTAAAACATTTCAACTGCCGTTTATTAGTTTGCAAGAGTTGATCACCTACCTAAAAAATTGATCAACTCACGAGTCTTGTTATTTTCCGGTGACATACACACAAAGTAGTATAATTATTAGTCCTTAAATTTTGGTTTTATTATAGGTAATTATGTGTTACAATTTACGCAGTTATGTCAGTGACACATTGTATTCTATTTTTGGTATTGTAATTTAAGGATAATTGAAAATTTGAATTTTGAATTCGGATATGATAATTATATGTATTTTAAATTTAGACATTGTACGATAAGGTGTACTGAATTAAGGTATTCTGAATATTAAGTTATTTCGAATTCGGGTATTTTAGGCTAATGCATTTTAGGTAAAGGCATTCTGATTTCTGGTATTTTAATATATAACCGCGTCTATACGAACACGCGTAGAGTTATTACGGCAACAGAAAGAAGCCTTACAAACGGAAACTAACTTACTTGTTTGTATGATTATGTACATTATAGCATAGGTACCTATTATGTAAATGTAACACAAATATGTACATACATAAATGTAAAATCAAACACATTATATTGTAAGTAGGTACCTACTTGTTACAATTTTATTGTACCTGTGTTATGTGTATGATGAATAAATACTTCGAATCAATCGATCGCACTTACCTATACCGATAGGTATTATTTATCTCTCGCGTAGGCAGATATTTTGTAAACTATTCATACCAAAATTTTGGCTGTGATACGAACGCCGTTGGTCCCGGACTCCCGGTTGTATTCGCCCATGTGGGGTTCGAAATATGTGGCAGGCGGAGCCGTGGAGCACAGCTAGTTCCTTACAGAGATAGATTCAGATACAAAAACACGTATCTCACGTTGGTCGATATTGTTTGCATGTTATTTAAGAGGTCTGACCTTGAGTGGTTCAAGGTCTACAATTGTATGAAGAAGTTGTTATGAGGTGTGTTGTTATTGTTTGATCTTTGCAAATAATATACTTACCTATTACTTAATTATAATAATAAATTAATAATAGTTCGGTGTATCTATAACCTTTTGGTTCTTATCCTTATTGACCAGACGCTGAAACTCCTTAATTTTGTGGAAAATCTATACTAATATTATAAAGAGGAATGGTTTTTTTTTGTTTGTTTGTAACGAATAGGCTCCGGAACTACTGTACCGATTTGAAAAATTCTTTCACTGTTGAAAAGCTACACTTTTTGCGGTGAACATAGGCTGTATTTTATTCCCGTATTCCCACGGGAACGGGAACTACGCGGGTTAAACCGCGTGACGTCCGCTAGTGTAAAATAAACTTTGTCTTTTTTTTAACGTCGGGAAAATCCTACATGTATGCTATGCCGGTCTCTTACCGACTAAAACCACACGTTCCCTGCTTACTGCCTACGGTTGGGAGCCCCGGGTAAGCCCTCGGAATGATGTCCCCAGGAAAGTAAACTTTGTCTAAGTTTAGTTTTAAATTCAATTCAGTCCACGCCTTCGGCGCGGACTGAATTGTTTAAAAATAGTCTTAATCATTAAGCTCTTTTATGATTAAGCCAACACGCCAGTTTAGGTTCACTCACATTCAAAGAAACCCCTACAATTAATTTTTTTTAAATATCAGATTCTTAAAAGTGTTATAACTCTTTTATTTCTAAACCGATTTACATAAAACAAACGCTAAATGTTAACTGGAGCAAACCTCAACACAATAAAAAAAACCGCATTGCAATCGGTTGAGCGGTTACTGAGATTGGCACAACCGTACAGACAAACAGATATACAGACATACAGAATTACAGACATACAGACAAACAGACAAAAATTCTAAAAATCATTGTTTTGGGTTCTATTGCGTTCATAAAGCCCCCCTATAATATTTTTTCTTATTTATCTTCCATGTACAGACAGCGACCTGTTACGATTTTATTATATGTATTGATGACTAGCTGTTGCCCGCGACTTCGTACGGGTGAAAATTATGTTATGATGCCAATTTGATTGCTCTCTGCTTAACCCCTAGGATATGTAGCGTGATAATATATAACCTTTTTGAAGACCCTACCTAAGGGTAGGGTCTTCAAAAAGGTTTGAAGACCCTACCCTTAGGTAGGGTCTTCAAAAAGGAAATTTTGCACAAATATTACCTAGGGGTAATACACTCGAGAGCAATGAATCCGGGTCACTTAAAGAATCCTAAAAATCTCGGAAACTAAAAATGCTAGGTTAATGCAATAAATTGTATTTAATAGACAATGTAATACTCCTTAAATGAAGGTATTAAAACTTCTTAGTTATTGTAAAGTTATATCATAAAAAAATCAAATTTGAAAAAGGGCCACTTTCGAAGATGGAACTACGAAATTACAGCATTTGGTGTTGCTTTTGTTTGTAATCTGTCATTTATGTGGGTACATAAACCATGTTGATAGTGCTCTATATTCATTAATCAAGCTGAAATTATGTCGCTTACGCCTGAAGAATGCACCAGAATACTTACAATGCTGGAAACCGGCCGGAGTCAGCGCGATACAGCCAGGACTGTCGGTGTGTCGCTGTCAACAGTACAAAGAGTTCTCCGACGTTACGAAGAAACTGGTTCTAACCTACGCAGACCAGGAACGGGCAGAACCAGGTGTACCACAGCACGAGAAGACCGTACTTGGTGAACACCATGCTTCGAAATCGCTTTCTCACAGGAACTGAACTCACCAATCAGTTTCGACGCCTCGGAGGAAGTAACCCAAGTGCATGGACAGTAAGACGTCGGCTTGCTGAATCTAACTTAAAACCCCTTAGACCTGCAAACGGCCCTAAACTGGAGCGTGGGCATCGTATTTCGAGACTAAGGTATGCCCAGAGCCACGTAAATTGGAGTATTGAAGATTGGTCAAAAGTTATGTTCTCCGACGAATCAAAATTTATGCTCTACAAGCACGATGGAAGACACAGAGTGTATCGAAGACCAGGGGAAAGATTCAAGCAAGCATGCATCGAAGAAAAAGTAGCCTACGGTGGTGGGTCTGTACTTGTGTGGGCCGGAATTTCTTCTGAAAGTCGCACAGAGCTGGTGATCATAGAAAACGGCTCTTTAACTAGCGTAAGATATGTGGAAGAAATCCTCAATGATCACGTTGGTCCATTTATGGTCAATTTAGGTGAGGATGCTATATTTATGCATGACAATGCCCGACCTCATACAGGTAGGATTGTGAATGACTACCTTCAAGAGACGAACATTACTCGTATGGAGTGGCCAGCGCGCAGCCCGGATATCAACCCGATCGAGCATGCTTGGGACGAGCTAGGCAGATGCGTAAAACAACGAAACCCTCCCCCAATCACGCTTCGTGAGCTCAAAATTGCTCTCACAGAGGAATGGGAGAATATTCCCCAAAATCGTATAAGGAACTTGGTGTACAGCATGCCAAACCGCGTAAACGCAGTAATGGAAGCACGAGGAGGCAATACGAAGTATTAAAATTCAAGAAAATCGTAATAAATTCCAAAAATTTCATGTTTCCTATTTTTGTTTTAAGGAGAGATCGGCAGTTTTTTCTTTATGTAATTTTGTGTTAATAAAATGTATGGTGACTCATATTTTTTTTTACTTTCATTTAAGGAGTATTACATTGTCTATTAAATACAATTTATTGCATTAACCTATCATTTTTAGTTTCCGAGATTTTTAACATTCTTTAAGTGACCCGGATTCATTGCTCTCGAGTGTATTTGTGCAAAATTAGAATCAAATCTATTGAGTACTTTCCGAGATCCTTCCGGACAAAGCAAAGCAAACTGAAAAACAAACAAAAATATTTCTAACTACATTTTCGGCTTTGTTATCTTATGTTAAACACCCAGAAAGTATTTTTTTTTAAATATTTGAATTGGACAGTTTTGACTTTTCTATCATTTTATTATATGAATAGAAGATAGGTAAAACTAATACTGTAGAAGCTCGATTGGACTGTTCTTAACCTGAAACCTCGATCATAATTCAAAGGTCTGAAAAATTCAAAATAATACTGTTAATAACTTCTGTTCAGCTCTCCTTCTTATGAGGCATGGCATGAAGCCATGACCTCATCTGTCAGTCAACAAGAGCACCACTTCCAGATGAGGCTGGCAACTTCTGCAATATGAGTATACTAATTACTAATGATATACATGTAAGTAGGAATTACTAATTATAATAAAATATTTTAATTAGTTCGAGCATAGATATTTTTTGCCCGGATTCTTCAAGCGGAGCGTGAAGAGGCACATCACAGGGTTGTCAACTTGAGGACCACTGTCAGAAGTCTTAAGGACTGTGAGAATGGCCCCCAATCGCTAAATGCGCTACGGCTTTCCATCAGTCTGGCATCAATAAGCCAGCCTGATGGAAAGCTACAGTTTAGTTTTATACATACATACATACATAACATCACGCCTGTCTCCCAACGGGGTAGGCAGAGACTATGACTTTCCACTTGCTACGATTCTGGCAAACAACTTTCGCTTCTTCAACTTTCATAAGTGTCTTCATACATGCTCTTCGGTTAAGGGTACATTCCTACTAAATATTATAAATGCGAAAGTAACTCTGTCTGTCTGTCTGTCTATCTGTCTGTCTGTCTGTTACGCTTTCACGCCTAAACGGCTGGGGCGATTGACATGAAATTTAGTATAGAGATAGTTTGAGGCCCTGGGAAGGACATAGGCTACTTTATAACGGACTGCGCAAAAGGAGGGTTATGAATTTACGCGATAACGACTTCTACGCGGTCGAAGCCGCGGGGAACAGCTAGTAAGTAATAAAACTAAACTGTAGAAGCTCGATTGGACTGTAGACAACACTTTGTACGGCTTTCCATGTGGCTGGCATTCCTAATAAAAAAAAACTGACAAAGTACCTACCTACTAAGTAGCCCCCCAGTAGGTACATACGATGTACATACAAGCTGAACAAACTTCATAGTAAAGAGTTTTCACTGAACAGTAGGTAGGTATAATCAGGTCGGTCAATCCATACGTCGATGGTTTAAAAATATTCGGTCCAGTCCAGCCGACCCACTTTGGGGTTAAATAGCAACGGTTAATGGGCGTTTATATGCGGAAATAGGTGCTTGTGTAAGTTGATAGACCGATGTATAGCACTCTCCAAACGTTATAATCGCTCTGAACATAGCTACTGATTCGAACTTGAACAGCATTATTTGAGTGAGCAATGGGGAACTAAGGACTGTATTACAAAATCAATAGGTAGGTACTCACAAATACAACCCAAGAACCTCTTTTATATTTAGCGTGTGGAAATCCTTCGTGGATACCATGCCTACTAAAGCCTACGGTCGGAATCGGAAGCCTCGGATAAGCAAAGGGCTTAGAGTCTCACTTATCACTCGTATATTGTCCAAGGTGCGGGTAAGTGGATTTAAGCCTATGGCTGCGGCAACGCCCAACAGCCTGAGGTTGGGAGCCCCGGGTAAGCCCTCGGAAGGATGTCCCGGGACTATTGCCTACTCATTGGTTTGAACTTGCAGCTATACTCAGAGCGGTTAAAAAGATTGAGAGAACTGTAAAACGAAATTAGCTGCCTCCTTTAGTAGTACATAATAATACTCTCAACTCAAGTCTTTCGTATGATTACACAAGTAACTTTGATAGTGATAATGTTTATATTGGGAGTAAATGTTTTTTAACCTTTGAGGATTTTCAATTTCATCTGTAATCTGAAGCTGACTAACGGGGTTCTAAAGCATGTGTGTCTAAATGTTTCAGAGGGCACATGACAATCGCCTTGCCTTTCAATAATGCTGAATGTGCTGAATATAGTCATTTCTATTAAGCCTTATGGGCGGCTTGAAAACATTCAACGGTGGATCGTCATAACCTGCACCTGTTCCTTTTCAATACGGCAATTAGACATCACCTATTACGTAGGACATAAAACTATAATCGGCGTCGGAGTATACTATGCCTCAGTCTAACTCTTCGGGGTTAAATGCGAGACTATATTGTATTGTAGAGTCATTTCTCAGTTACAATAGCAATAACTGTAAGAAATTTTTTTATTACTAGCTGATGCCAGCACCTTCGCCCGCGTAAAATTTGTTCCCGCGGGAAGTTATTCCCGGGATAAAAGGTAGCCTATGTGTTATTCCAGACCATGATCTATCCCTTTGCCAAATTTCAGCCAGATCTGTTCAGCGGTTAGAGCGTGAAAGAGTAACAAACATCCACACTCACAAACTTTCGCCTTTATAATATTAGTAAAGTAACATTATCTGCGGTAGGTATATCTAATCGGTGTGGGTGGTGGAAGGTGGTTGGTTCTAAGATAAAAGAGATTTATGCAAATTTAGAATGGATTTTTGTTAGCCCTAATCTTTTTTCAAAGTCATACCTTTCATTGATTCTTCATTTACGTCCAAAATTTTTTGCGTATTTACGGTTTAAAGGACCGTAAGACTTGAATACAATACAATCACAATGGTAATAAAACACATTGTTTGTATGAAATAAAATTCTTTTGTGTTTCTGAACGAGAAACACTGTGTTTTAGAACGTCAATATTACGTCAAAGTGTCACAGTCTCTGTGGCGCAGAGGATAGCGCGTTGGACTTCTAATCCAAAGGTCGTGGGTTCGATCCCCACCAGGGATGTAATATACTTTTTTTATTACATGTAACGATGAAGTCTGCTCATCTGTTTGTTTCAGATGAAGCGTAGTTTGAGTTAGTAACCTCGCCATAACGGTAGCCAAAATTGGAGGCCTACATCCGACAGTGGACTGCGATAGATTTATTTGAATTATTGAATAAAGCATTTTTATAGTATTTCTGTTTTCAGCAAAATTTGTCAAACTGTGCTATGGGGACTACCTACCTATAATATGCGATTAGTTTTCATTTTTATGCTTTCGGCCTCATGCAAAAGTTATGCGTCACCTAGCGATTGAGGGATCACAGCACAGTTCATAACACTTCCAGCAATGGAGTTGCTCCGCTTTTTAATTTCACAAAACAATCGAAGTGGGAGTTATAGGCGTTTGTCTGATAAGTGATATCTAAAATGGCATGTATCAAATATAGAAAACTAGGTGTGCTTCAAGCTGTAATCCTCACCTTTGAAATCTCAATGAAAACGAATTTTGACAACGCCAAAAAATAGTCGTGAAATAGTCGTAAATAGTCGTACATGTAAAAAAAATAGTCGTATTATAGTTTCGGCGTTATAGCTATAGGTTAGTGAGGATTATGGCTTGAACGTCAAGCTGTAATCCTCACCACTGGTGCAAGCAAACGGCTAATGCTATCGAATTGGTTTAGGTTCCAAAAAATAGTCGTAAAATAGTCGTAAAGACCTGCCAAATCTCAGAAATAGTCCATAAGCGGTTTCCGAGATGTGAAGGTACCCTGGTGAGGATTATGGCTTGAACCTTTGAAAACTTCAAATTTCTCCGGAACGCCTGCGAGTTTCGGTTCAAAGTTTGTGCCAAAAAATAGTCGTGAAATAGTCGTAAGAAGCTATAATAAATTTGAGTTGATTTAATGTGAAAATAAAAACTTTTTAATTTCCCTACATTTCTATTGATGTACAGTCGTGTACAAAATTTGTAACTTCCAATGATACTAGAGGAAGTCACGCGGTTTTATCCGTGTAGTTCCCGTTCCCATGGGAATAATAAATAGCTACTACGTAACAGATACATCGCTCCCATACAAAAGCGAAAATACGTATGCTATATTAGCCTACAAAATTTTAATAATATTATCTGCTGCTTAGAACGAGAAGAATTGTACCTTAAACACGTGCTCATAGCGTCGAGGCTATGTTGCCCGCCCTGCGAATGACGTCATCGTAAGAATGCGCTAGGGTTGTTATTGTAATACAACGAATGTTACGAATCAACCATGTTTTTTATTAGTCAATCAAATATGTTTTAGTTTTGTATTTTTGTTTCCTTTTTCGGAATTAAAAATTTCATAGTGTAAAATATAATAAATAATTTAAATAAATAATTATAAGGAAAACAGGAGCAAAGCGATGGAAAATCAACGGTTTTTAACATTTGTAGTACGGCAATGAATAAAAAAATTCCTTTGTTTTTTGACTTTTACACCCATCTGCTAAATAGTTACTTAATTCTTCTCGTTCTAAGACTTTATTTTATTCCCGCATTCCCATGGGAACGGGAACTACGCGGATAAAACCACGTGACTTCCTCTAGTATCATTGGAAGTTACAAATTTTGTACACGACTGTACATCAATAGAAATGTAGGGAAAATAAAAAGTTTTTATTTTCACATTAAATCAACTCAAATTTATTATAGCTTCTTACGACTATTTCACAACTATTTTTTGGCACAAACTTTGAACCGAGACTCGCAGGCGTTCCGGAGAAATTTGAAGTTTTCAAAGGTTCAAGCCATAATCCTCACCAGGGTACCTTCACATCTCGGAAACCGCTTATGGACTATTTCTGAGATTTGGCAGGTCTTTACGACTATTTTACGACTATTTTTTGGAACCTAAACCAATTCGATAGCATTAGCCGTTTGCTTGCACCAGTGGTGAGGATTACAGCTTGACGTTCAAGCCATAATCCTCACTAACCTATAGCTATAACGCCGAAACTATAATACGACTATTTTTTTTACATGTACGACTATTTACGACTATTTCACGACTATTTTTTGGCGTTGTTAAAATTCGTTTTCATTGAGATTTCAATGGTGAGGATTACAGCTTGAAGCACACAAAACTAGCTGACCCGCGCAACTTCGTTTGCGTGATAAATGAAGAACCGCTGGACCGATTTTGTGCAAACTTCACATAAACCATCTACTAAATAGTCTGAACAAAGCCTAAACATTTGGTTTGGATAGGTGAGCCCGTTTTTGAGTTATAAAATTACAACGAAAAGTGGCATTGATTTTTATATATAGATACATATAGATCTAAATTTAACGTTGACACTTAGGGGCATCATGGTCTTTCACGTTTAAAGAGCGCAGGCCGCTTCTCACACCACGCTGCGCTGAACGACATCATTCGCCGTGCACTTGCCACCGCCAATGTGCCTGCGCTCCTAGAGCCAAACGGCGTTTTCAGGGACGATGGCAAGAGACCGGATGGTATATATAACTTTGATACCGCGGGAGCATAGATATATTATAAAGTCTAGATGGAAGGTCAAGGCGCAGAAACGGCGCAAAAAAATTCATGCAACTGTTACATGAATTGGTCTAACCCGCCGCTCAGTGCCGATCGTGTCGCTTTAACGTCACCACGTAAAACGCGCGCTAAGTAGTGTACGAAAATCTAGCTAAAATGTCGTTTTGTGCAATTAAAATTTGTAGAAATTATAGTAGGAGATTAAAAACTTCTAAACATGTCAGCTATCATCGGTAAGAACAAAATAAATCTACTCAAAATAAAGCTTATTTTAATTTTTCTTTTCTTCATTATTAATCTCGCAATATTCATCAGTGTTGCCACTTTATTGTTTTATTCTCCCAACTTAACAATTGGGAAAGGGGTAAGTATACCTAACCAGTTTGTCTAGGAAATGATTACTTATATTGATTTCTTAATACACTATGTACTAATATATTATTTATTATAATGAATTAGATCTAATAAATCAATTTCGAAAGTTCATGTGTTATTAATTTAACATAGTTTTTGAATGAAGAATTATGTAATAAAATGATACCTAGTAGGTACTTATTATTTCGTAGTTACAGTTATTTCTGGATGTTACTCTTGATACTTGTGGAATCGGTTTATTATAATCCTTTTTTTTTAAAAAAAGAAGTTACCTATACACATTATAAATCTATACAGAAGAGATTTTCTGGAACAAACAGGTGAGAGACAAAACGTATTTTGTTCTAAGTACCATCTTCAATATCAACCAATCAATACATATAATAAAATCGTAACAGGTAGCTGTCTGTACATGGAAAATAAATAAGAAAAATATTATAGGGGGGCTTTATGAACGCAGTAGAACCCAAATAATAGATTTTTAGAATTTTTGTCTGTATATCTGTTTGTCTGTACGTTTGTACACGCTAATCTCAGTAACCGCTTAACCGACTGCACTGTGGTTTTTTTAGCCCTTAGCATTTAGTGTTTATTTCCTGTCGATCAGTTTATAAATAAAACAATTATATCTTTCTTAAGAATCCGGCGTGAGCTGAACTGAAACTGAACTGTTTGATTAAACTAACAGGGCAGTTTCACACGCTGCTTGATGAGTCTGATGAAGAAATACCTCGCCTTTCATACACCTTATGTGACGTAAACGAAGCTGCGGAGATCAGCTAGTACTTTCATATATCCATTTAGTGAAAAGTTGAACTGCAGAGCTTCGTTTTGCATCAGTATTTTTCCCGTCACTTGTTTGGCTCTCAAAAGCAATAAATGTTCCCCGTTTTTTAAACTTTTCGTCGTCATTAAAGGGAATATCGAGCCGTAAAAGAATTTTTAAAATCAAACAGTAAGTAGTTCCTCAGAATCTAGCATTCAAACAAATAAACCATAATATACAAACAAACACGAAATATTACTATATATTTTATACGCACACATTTATTATAGTTTTGAAAAATAGCTTAAAATAAATGAAGGATATGAAGCCACACAACTCCTAAGAGTTTTTCAGTGCATTATATTCGATTTGTTCAATACATTACATTAGAATTCAGTAGATTCTAGGTATCCACCAAGTTATGAAACAAAAAAAAACAATAGAAAGTGTGTAACGGGCAGGTTATAGGTATACAAGTTATTAATTTACCTACATCAATATTCAATCAGCTCAAGACGCGTGAACAATTTTATTACTTACACAAAAAAAAATTACAAGCAGACACTTCAATTTTATTTATTTGTATTAATACTCATACTTACCCAATAAACAAATATGTATACAATATTGATAATAGTAAATATTATACATCCTTCATTAAATATTAAATTAATTACATAAACTATAATAAGACTTAGTTTAATGCAATTTTAGGGAGAAGCTGGTATCATTATTTACGCACACAGAAAAGCCGACGCACAGTGTAAAGACACTGGCCGCTCGACGGCGCACGCACACAATTGCGAAATCGTAAGCCGTTTTGTTCATGTCGATTGTAGAGCGACCCTCCATCTTGACCTTAATATATCTATGCGCGGGAGATGGGTCGGGTCCTGATCTGGGATGCAACTTGTGTTGACACTCTGGCCCCGTCCCATCTTCCTAAAACAAAATTAAAAGCCAGTGCAGCAGCGGAAGCGGCTGAAAGTATTAAAGTTAATAAATATAAGAGTCTCAACTCATCGTATCGTTTTTGTTAGGTCGGTGTCGAGACCCTAGGTCCACGGGGTCCCAATGTGCAAAAGTTTTCAAGAATTTGAAAAAGCGCCTTGTGGAGTCGATTGGTGACCCAAGGGCTAGCAGTTTTATCGCTCAGCGAATGGGCGCTTGCACATTGCACGATATCGTCCACGATATCGTACGATATCGTTCCACGATATTGTACGACATCGTTCCACGATATCGTGGAACGATATAACCGAACGAAATTGACACAGTATAACCCACAGCTTGTTATTCGGTTAGTAGCTTTGCGCCAGGAAAGGTAACCGCGCGATTCTTAAAGCTAATTAAAATATTAGAAGCAATAATGGCAGCAGTAAACAAGTTACGTTTACTTTATCTTTTATATTTACGGAGAAAAAAACGATACTGTAGAAGAACATTTTGGGTTGATCCTCTTCTACAAGAGCCATATTTAGAGGGAACTTATTACCTTCTCTTCGATAAACTGTGTGCGCGAAGTGAAATGTTTAATAATTTTTTTCGAATGACCCAGAACACTTTCGAGTTCATACTGTGTCATTTGTTGGAGGTTTTAAAAAAACAAGACACTAACTTCCGGATGGCAATACCACCGCGGGAATGTTAGCAGTATCTATAAGTTACGAATCACGTGATAATTTAGCAATCCAAAATGTCCGCCGCACCGTAATCACAAAATTTCGTGATGGATATCATTTAAGGGGTTTTTTCGAATGCTCAGTACGAATTACGTGATAATTTTGCAATCCAATATGGCCGCCTAAGCTATTTACAGTAGTAAACTAAAAAGATTTGCTTGTTAAGTTTAGGCATTCTGAACTGGCAATGCGAAAATACTATGACAAAAGATTTTTATTGTAAAATTAAGGCCAATTACATTAAATTGGTACCTAGCATACGAAAAAACCCTTAAACGATACCCATTATGGAATTTTGTGATTACGGCGCGGCGGCAATATTGGATTGCAAAATTATCACGTGATTCGTACTCAGCATACCAAAAAACCCCTTTAACGATACCCATCATAAAATTTCGTGATTACGGCGCGGCGACCATATTGGATTGTAAAATTATCACGTGATTCGTACTCAGCATACCAAAAAACCCCTTAAACGATACCCATCATGAAATTTTGTGATTACGGCGCGGCGGCCATATTGGATTGCAAAATTATCACGTGATTCGTACTCAGCATACCAAAAAACCCCTTAAACGATACCTGGAGCATGACTTGTAGCTCACTACAAGTCATGCTCCAGGAATGTCACGGGTCAGTAGATGCGCACGTCTGTGTGAGTGAGCCGTTTCGCACGTTTCTATGAAGTTACTCTACTGTTGTAAGTATTTGTATATTGTGACCGCGCTTTGTATCGTCACACGATATCGTGGACGATATTTACTGTTTATCGTCCACGATATCGTGCGATATCGTGACGATATCGTGGCAGTGTGAAAGCGTGTAGTAGTAATTGTATCAAAACACCGCTCCTACGATATCGTACGATATCGTGTCGTTACCGTTATCGTGGCAGTGTGCAAGCGCCCATCAGGTATTGCTATTAAAAGGGAGAATGCTGCTAGTCTTTTGGGCACAATGCCACGGGGGCCTTATTTAGGTTTAGTTTACATAGTAATAATGCAAATAAAATATAGATATGTAATAATTATATTTCTCTGTAATGTTTAACAATAACTGTAATCATTTAGAAAATCTAAATAACTAGCAATACATGAGTTCATTATAATATACCTGCCTGTATTTAGTTGACCAATTTATCATCGTATGCGTAACGAACTAACGAGCTACTAGTTTAGATTCCCATAATCAACTTTTGTATCCCCAGAAAGACTGTTTATCTATGTATGGCTTGACTTGTTGGTGGCACTAACATATGGCCATACTCTATTATCAACAAACCCCTGTAGCAACTTGGTACAGGGGTTTGTTTCAAGGTTTCCTTCACCAGGACCTTCAGTTAATCGGCAATTGCACCACTACAGGCGACAGTGGCGGGGCAAGACCTAAATTTGGTGTGGGCAAGACAGATTTCGCGAGGCCCTGTTCTGTGGCGCCAATAATAATAGTATCGCCATAAGGAAAAAAAAAGTTTAAACCACAGAGGTTTACGTCAAATGTGGTTAGTGGGGTCACTCGTCCCAAAAAATCCAGGATAAAACATATATGTTGGTTCCACTACCTAAATGGGTCCAGGAGTACTTGTAAATCCTGTTGGACCCCTTAGTGGAACTTAGCAGTGGTAGGTACCAACAGTCCGGAAGGAATAAAACAAGGGATTCCCCGCACTGATAAATCAAAATACATACCTATTACTATGTGCCTTAGATGAACTTTTTAATTCATCTAAGCTATGTGCAAAGTAAATTTTATTTTTAAGGATTTGTATGAAGTCGGTTCTATTTTTTATTTAAAATTTTTTATTACCACTTTTGTTTTTATAAGTAAGTTTTTGTATTTATGTAACTATGATATATATGTTTTATAAAACGTGTTATTGTTTTATTTGATTAGTACATTATTTTCTTCAAATCTTAATGAAAAATCACTAGGTATACAATACAAAAATGTTGCTAAAAAGTAGGAAAAAATTATAATCATCTGCTTATAATTATCTCTCAAAAACTCCCGATCCCGTATGCTAGTCATATTATTTTTGATGTGGGTAGGACAGTACTCAGCTATAATGTGGTTTATTAACAAGTATAACTGTAAAAAACAAATTAGACATAATTTTCTTAAAGAAAATAAGAAAAATGATATTTTGTCATATAGCTCCCAGAGCGGTGCCTAGGGATACCTAAAATGTTTGGCAGATATTTTGCTAACAACCCATTAAAAGTCACTCTAAGCGTTAAAATAAGAAAACACGAGAAAACCGCAAGCTATCCCTTTTTAGGGTTTCGTAGCCAAATGGCAAAAACGGAACCCTTATAGATTCGTCATGTCTGTCTGTCAGTCCGTCCGTGTGTCACAGCCATTTTTCTCCGAAACTATAAGACCTATGCTATTGAAACTTGGTAACTAGATGTATTCTGTGAACCGCATTAAGATTCTTATATAAAACTAGAAAAAAAGTTGTAAATTTTGGGGGTCCCCATACTCAGAACTGAAACTCAAATTTTTTTTTTCATCAAACCCATACGTGTGGGATATCTATAGATAGGTCTTCAAAAATGCTATTGAGGTTTCTAACATCATTTTTTTCTAAAATGAGTATTCTGCGCAAGGGACACTTCCAAAGTGGAAAAACATGTCCCCCCCCCCCCCCCTCTAACTTCTAAACTAAGAAAATGATAAATCTAAAAAAAATATATGATGTACATTGCCATTAAAACTACCAACGAAAATTGGTTTGAACGAGATAGAGCTGGTAGTTTTTATTTAATACGTCATAAACCGCAATTTTCGGTTAGAAAAATCACTACCACTGCGAACGTGTTAAAACATCAATCAAAGTTACAACGAACTACAAGAACTACTATGTTATGTTACTTGCTGCTACGAAACCCTTCATGGGCGAGTCCAACTCGCACTTGGCCGGTTTTATTATTAGTTATGTATATTATTATTTAATGTACTTTTCCATACATTGAAATCAGTTTTTGTTAAATATTTTTTTAAATGGGATCTAATCAAAATTGTGTCTCTATTACTTCGACCACAATTATTAAGATAAACACATTGGCATCATTAGTTTTTGTAAAATCAGTAAAAAGTTTTTCAAGATTCCTATGTCCGCCGATTTTGCTGTGAAAATTATGTATCGATTCATACAAATATGAATCGATACATAATTTTCACAGCAAAATTATTTTATATCTTTTTTTATTTTATTCTCGCTTTGAAGCAATGCATAAAAATTTTTGAGGCGCGAGGCCCCTTGTACCGCGAGGCCGTGGGCGGTGGCCCACGTCGCCCACGCCTTGCGCCGCCACTGACAGGCGATACCCTAAGATTTCAGTACATAATGCTAATAAATGAAAAATATCGATAGTATGCATATGAGTGCATTTTTATCACACTTGCAACATATTGAAAAGTTTGAAACAGGGAAATTCACCAACTTGAAACATGCAAGCTTCTAAATAAAAATAAAACAGGAGATTTAAAATCCGTTCATAAACGACAGCAGATAACAATTTAAAATATCTACTTTAGTAATAAAAGAAAAAAAAAGAAATACAGTAGACCAAAAAGTGTCCTGCATCCCTGGTGGGGATCGAACCCACGACCTTTGGATTAGAAGTCCAACGCGCTATCCTCTGCGCCACAGGGACTGTGTCATGTGACGCGAAATAGTACATTACACTCTATAGCACTCACACACGCAATACCCATGCTGTTTGACGTCAGACGGTGCGTCATTGTGTGTACGATTTAATCATGTGGCGATTGAAGTTGGAATAATGATTAACCAGTGTTTACTTACCTGTTTACTGATTTGTTTTATTGATTTCTTGTAACTTTGTATTGGTGTTATGACCTTCGATAACTATAGAATAATATACTTAATTATAAGTAAGTATGTAGAAACTTTTATATTCAACATATCGGATTAGTAATAGAACGAAATATAATAAAGTATACTATTTACAATTATAAACTATGAATTAAATATTTACAGAAAAAAGAATGTAGATAAGTAGATATAATAGGGGAGACCTGGGCGCAAGGTAACAAAATTTATATTTTCAGTAAGAATATATTTTAGTATGATTTCTGCGTTAATTTATGCCGTAACTATTCAAGTATCAAACCTTATGATTTAATTTGACAAAATATCGTTACTTTTTAAATGAGGGTGACTTTTTTGAAAAAAGTCAGACGTTAATACTTACCCTGCGAGGGGGCTAGAATCAACGGTCTCGAGGTCAGTTATAAGTACCGAAGGGGTAACACTGGGGTAACAGTTAACATTTATAATATTTTCCAGGATAATTAAAGAAAACACCAACAAAATATGTTTTTCTTTTCTCATAACTGAGGTAATAAACAAATTGGGCGTATTGACTGTGATGTTGGAACGCTCCTACTTTAAGGTCTATGTCCTGTATTAACCGTGAATAGAATAGAATGGTAATTCTCCGTCTAATCCGTCCACAATTTTGTAAGCTTCTATTGACTGAATCCTGGGGTCATCCTTCCGAGGACTTAGCCGGGCGGGGGTCCCTCCCAACCGTAGGCAGTGGTTTTAGTCGGTAGGAGTCATAGCATCCATGTAGGATTTTTCTGGCGTTAAAAAAAAGATTCTATTTACAACAGAATAGATAAGCTTTTACCATCTATGGAAATAAAGACCATCATCAATATCAATCAATCATCAATACAATATAATAAAATCGTAACTGTCTTTTTCTCTGTACGTTTGTGCACGCTAATCTCAGCAATCGCTAAACCGATTGCAATGCGGTTTTGTTTATTGTGTTGCGGTTAGCTCCACTTAACATTAGTGTTTGTTTCATGTCAACCGGTTCGTAAATAAAAAAAAGTGTGTGTGTGTGTGTAACCTTTACGTGCGATTGAAGTAAAACTTCGTTGCCATTGACGCCATATATCACTGAAATGATTAAGTTTTAACTTAAATAATAAATAAGTATCATATTATAATTTAATTATTCATGTGTTTTACAAAGATTATTCAAATGTTATATTAATATCATTCATTAGAATTTTGAATAGTGAAAACTGTCTGTGTGGTTACAGCTATTCAAAATTCGAATAGTAAGCGTAACTTCCGTCAGAAAAAAAAATCTGAGTTACTCCCTAGTCGCGCCTAAAGAAGTTTTACTACAAAAAGTTATATTAATCTAAAGAATCACTTATAAAATTAGCGTACGAAGTAGCAGGCAACAGCTAGTATTAAATAAATTGAGATAATGTAGTTTTAAATTGCTTACCCTATCTTTCACCCAAAAATAATTACTTAGGTACTCTTTGATGGTGTCGAAAGGCACATAGGTAAGTGTAATAATTATGAGATTATGGGAGCTTTTGTTCTGACCGCTTTTGGCTTTATGATGATTGTCGTAAGTCGCATAAGTCGTAATAAAATAAAATAAACCGTTTCTGTGGCTGGCACGGTAATTTAAGCACATCGAGATGGGCCACCAATAATGGTCACTTTAGCTGATGAGGCCACCTAAAATGGTGATTTTAGCTTATGAATGTTTTACCACAGATTGTAAGGTTTCAATATTTTTCACATTTTATTTTATTGCACTGGCCAATCTGACGTCTGTCTGCTCATAAGAATAAGAAGGGATAGCAATTTGGCGGGGCAGAGGTCTTTAAAAATGGCGACAGCGCCATTTGTGAGGCAGTGTGAAATTAGTTGTGTTGCTGGGAATATGTGTTAGTTTAGAGTTATGAGTATTTTAACCAGTGATGCTTTTGGATAATTGTTAAGATTGTGTTACCAGGACATAATGTAAGGACTTTTATTAAAAAGATACTGAAACAATATGGAGTGTTTTTCTGAGTTTGTTACATCATAATTTTCTTTTTTTTTGTTACGTGAGGGAAAATCCTACATGGGTGCTATGCCGGACTCCTACCAACTAAAAACCTCACGTATCCTACCCAACAGCCAACGGTTGGGAGCCCCGGATAAGCCCTCGTAAGGATACCCCAGGTCTTCCAAGAGACCTACGGCTACCACTACGGCCTCACCTAGTGAGATAATATACTTAATAACAATTTTAATAGTTACACTAACGCTGCAGACCACAGATATAAGAAAAGACATTTTTCTGATTTCTGTGCTGCAGACACTGATAAAATCTTCTACACCTCTCCTTGAAGAACCCTACAGAGCGGCAATAAGCGGGATGGTTGGTGGTGACCCATTGCCATGGTAGTCAAGATGGTTTACTAATGTTTGCCATAATTTAAAGTGCCATAATTTCATATGCCATACTGGTATTTGCCATAATTTCATTAGAAATAACGCTTTAGTTGCCATAATCGTGAAATGACATAAAATGACTTTCACTAATTCTATTGGTCATAATCGATCAAGTGTCATAATAATTAAAATCCATAAATGTATTTGCCATAATTTTCGTTTTCAATAATGCCATTTTCCATAACTTTTATTCACCATAATATAAATAAAGATAATTTATACGACACAGATTTTTTTATTCACAATTAACATACATACATACATAACATCACGCCTGTCTCCCAACGGGGTAGGCAGAGACTATGACTGTCCACTTGCTACGATTCTGGCAAACAACTTCCGCTTCTTCAACTTTCATAAGTGTCTTCATACATGCTCTTCGGTTAAGGGTACTCTTGACCTGTCCTTTTCTCAGAAGATTATTGATTTGATCGACATGAGTATGCCGAGGTCGACCCCTACCAGTTTGCTCATTCACTCTCGCTTCATAAATCTGTTTCGTCAGCCTATTTCCATCCATTCTCTCCACATGTCCAAACCATCTGAGCATCCCTTTCTCTATCTTAGTCACTACATCTTCTGTCATACCGCAATGTTCCCTTATCACACTATTCTTTACTTTATCCCTTAATGTCACTCCAGCTATACTTCGCAAACTTCTCATTTTCATGCTTCTCCTGCCACACCCAACTTTCACTACCATGCATAAGTGTAGGGACAAGCACTCCTCTATGTACAGCCATCCTTGCCTTTTTAGACACGTTCTGACTGCTCATAAAGGTGTGAATGGCTCCATTCACTTGGTTTCCTGCCAAAACTCTCTTTCAATATCATTGTCACACTTTCCATATCTTGCAAATTTTGAACCCAAATATACAAACTCTTTCACCTGTTCCACGCTCTTTCCTTCGATCGATATCGAGCAATCAGTCATACATTTCTCTCTTTCAAAAACCATTACTTTTGTCTTGCTTACATTAACATTCATTCCTCTACTTTTAAGCGCATCGTTCATTATATTAACCATCAACTGCAACTCTTCCGCCGATGATGCCAGTATTACCTGATCATCAGCATAAAGGAGGCATTTGACGGTTAGCTCATTCATTTTTAATCCATACGCGCACTCTTGTAGTTCTTTCAAGCAACTGTCCATGTATAGGTTGAACAGCCATGGTGACGCTACACAGCCTTGTCTCACACCTTTTTCGATGGGAAAAAAGTCTGTGCAAGTTCCATTGATCCTGACACAAGCACTGGAGCCCTTGTATAGAGATTTCAAGGCTCGTATCAAGTTGCTGTTCACTCCATACATGGACAGTGTTGACCACAGTTCATTCCTCACCACTCTGTCATAGGCCTTTTCCAAGTCCACGAAGATGCAATAGACTTTTTGACGTTTTGCCAAAAACTTTTCAGCTAGGCATCTTAATGAAAAGACCTGATCCGTGCATCCTCTTCCTTTCATAAATCCTGCTTGTACATCCCACATTTTTCACAATTAAACCTAAAACTAAACCTCATATGGCGCCTGCTAGCTAAGCTCGACGGAGCCGCGCTTCGCGGGGCTCCTACTTCTGGGTGGTTTAAAAAAACCACGTTCTAACCTAACCTATCCGAGTCCTAACAATATTATGAATCTATTATTTTATTTTCATAATTAGGTATATCAAATTTTGATTATGTCAAGAGTCGATTTTGAGATGTGTTACTTATGGAAACTAATTATTATGATATATGTTGTTATAGAAAGTCATTTTATAAAAGTTATCACTGTTGAGTTGTTATGGTAAACGTTATTAGTATAAATGATAATAGTGCAAGTAAATATTATGATCGGGGACGATATGGCAAACAATATTAGTGCAAATGAATTTATGGAAAACGAGAGAAGACCAGTCCAGTCAAGATAGGTCTGTTTGTATGAAATAAGCCGATATTCCACGTTTAAATGCTGACGCGCGAATAATATTGTAAGTAGCGGTCGAGCGCCCCGCGCTAGCAGACCAGTCGCGTAGTCGCGTACCGACAGGGCAGTAGACAGGACACGTAGCTATGTACTAAATCTTGTGGTATCAGTTTGAACATTATAAATGTGGATCAACCTAACTAGTGTGTTTACTTGGCTCCGGCTGTCAACCCAGATAGGTGTAGTTTCGCCTCGACACAGCATCCCAACACGGAAATAAAATATAGCCTACGGTACCTAAGGATAGTGTAGTTTCCTAACAGTCTTTCCTCTTTATAATGCTTTTGCCATGTTGAGATGGCTATATATCCTAGAATTAATACTCGAGTATCTGCCACGAAAGTGGTTTAAAGCTTACAATAGTATTAGGCCGTGACTGTTCTGTATGTCATCCACATTCTTCGAAACAACTGTACCGATTCAAATATGGTTACATGTTATTATCTATTATACATTTAAAAATAAGTCGGGTTTTTCTTCCTGACGCTATAACTTTAGAACGCACAAACCGATTTCCACGGTTTTGCATTCGTTGGAAAGGTCTTGGGCTCCGTGAGGTTTATAGCAAAGAAAATTCAGCAAAATTTCACATAATTCAGTATAATTAAACAGGTTGCTGTAAGCAATTGAATGCAAATGATAGGGAAGACTGTTAAAGAGCTTTCACACAAACATTGCGTTACTGTTGCGTTTATTCAGCGTATGGTCGACGACACGTCGAATAAATCTCATGAAGAGAGGAGACAAAGAGAAAACATACCAAACACCCTTGACCGACCATCACAACCGTCCAGAATTTCATCAATGGTTGTAATGGAGTAATGACGAATCGGACTCCTTAAGAAGAAGGAAGCAGGGCAGATAGTGTATAGGTACGTACCTTACCGGTCTCTAGATTTTCACTGCAACATTCTACTTAACAAAGAGATATTATGTCGAGAGTTCCTTAAGTTGTAAAGCCGAAAATCCGTATCTATACTAATATAATAAAGAGGAAAGCTTAGATTGTATGTCTGTTCGATGCAGCAGTTTCGAGCTTATTGATTGTTTGCATTCAATAAGCTCGAAACTGCTGCATCGATTTCAAAAATTCTTTCCCTATTGGAAAGCTACACTATTCCCGGTAAACATAGGCTATATTTTATTCCCGTATTCCCACGGGAACGGGAACTACGCAGGTGAAACAGCGTGCGGTCGGCTAGTTTAATATATCAGCGTACCTGAAACATCGGTTACCTCCAAAGTCTCTATCTCGTACAGCTCATCAGAGTCAATCGGACGACTTCGTTAGTGTAAAGAGGTTGCTACAGCTCAATTACCTACTTCCTACTAATTTTATAGATGTAAAAGTTTGTGAGTGTGGATGTATGTTACTCTTTCACGCTCTAATGGCTGAACCGATCTGGCTGAAACCTGGTACAGATAGATTATACCGTAGGCAGTAGGTAGGTAACGTGTTGGTTTTAAGTCGGTAAGAGTCCGGCATAGCATCTATGACGGATTTTACACACGTAAAAAAATAAGAAACTGTCTAAAAATGTTCCACCGCACCGTGTAAAAGAAAAGAAGTTCTTAACCTACGCCACGGCCACCATGGCTAGTGTGAAAAAGCTTTAATAATATCTTTAGCTAACTCATATTGTGCCGCCTGAATTATGGAAGTGAAAGAAACATTAATAAATCATTGTATTTATTACCAGTCGTATAACTTTTGAACCGTATCTACTTAAAAAAAACGCTTTATTCGTCTGTTATCTTTGTAGTTTATGACGTTGCTTGCAGTTTTTTTAGCAGTAAAATAAATATCATACTGTCTTGTAAGGTTGTAAGTAACTATGTCTCATAGTTTTGCTTTTTTGGTGCTATGATTACATTACATTGTCTATAAAACGCTCAGAAAGTTTAAACTTAACCAAATTTTTCAAATCAATTTGCCCTCAATTTTGTTGGTCCCACGGAACTTTGATATTGCGATGCAGGATTCATCTTACTTCCTCGCGAGAACTCTAATATCGCGATACTGGACTTAAATAATCTTAGCTATGTGGTGGTCGCCACAACTTGCCACTATAGAATAAAATCAAATCTTTTTTGTTCTATGTAACAATAATTGTTTTCCCATAAGACCACCCAACGGAGCTAAAAGGACCACCTACAAAGGTTCCTACGTACTCAAACAATTAATGGAATCTGGACCACCTGATAAGAGGGACCTATGGCCTATAACACCATCGCTCGGCGTGTGCCACTCTCGAATTTAATTGATTAGGTGGATCTTGTATATTGTATATTGCCGTATCTTTTATATTGTATATTGATCTTGTATATTGCCGTGCCATCTTAGGTTCGAATTCAGAGTCGATACAAATAAGTGTTTCATCCATAGATTTAGGATTTTTCGCTACTATGGTTTCATCAGTAAGTGTTTCCTTCGGAGATAGGATGTATAGAGAAAAATTGAATCATGTTATGTACTTACCTGTGGTCTACTTATTGAGGGATAAACTTTCAAATGAGGTTGTCCGTCAGAGAACCAAAGTGGTCGATAGAGCTCGCAGAATAAGCAAAATAGAGTGGGAATAGACTGGCTACATTTGTGTAGGAGAACTAATGTAAAAAAAGTTTCTGGAGTGGAGACCACGACTCGACGAACGTAACGTTCAGGCACTTTTTGGCGCGGAACGGAACCCTCCGTGCTCAAGTCCAACTCGCACTTGACCGGTGTATTTTCGCTTAGATCTAAACTAAACTTCTCAAGGGATTTTAATACAGTTTTCAGCAACAGATAGAGAGAAAAATAAGCTTTTGCACAAACTGCGAAGTCATAGTTTCTTTGCCAGTGGCAACTACCTATTAAAAACTATGCAATGCCATTCAATACTTTGCAAATGCATGCAAAATTTGCAAGGTAATGTTTGTGTTACATTTATTTCAACTCTAATTTGTTTCTTTATTCATGTTAGTTCTTCTAATTCTTTTAATTCAATTTCAATTCTTTACATAATTAAGTGACTCACCATTTTTTGAAATAAAACAAATCACAAGATACACAGAATCTTTTGAATGAATCCAAAACTTTATTTTGAGAAAACAAAACAACACTCGCGTTACTATGGAAACGGCAAGATGGCGCACGTCCGCGCATGCGCATGTAGAGCCAGACAGGCATGAACTGATTGTTTTGGCGCCAAAGCCTCCGTTGCCTTGCCGTGATCATTGGTCCGTGTGAATTCCTTCCGAACTCGTGCCGAAAAAGTTTGCTGTACAAGTCTTTCAGACACGACTATTTTTAGAATGCATAATAAAATAATATTATTATTACTTACTAGCTGTCCCGCGCAACTTCGTTTACGCCACATAAGGTGTATGAAAGGACATGTATTTTTTTAACAGACTCATGGGTGCATAAGAAACTGTTCTGTTTGCTTAATCATAAAAGAACTGAAAGACTAAGTCTATTCTAAAACATTATATCGTAAAATCATAACCCTCCTTTTGCAGAGTTGGTTAAAAAGTAGCATATGTCCTTCCCAGGGCCTCGAACTATCCTTATACCAAATTTCATCTCAATCGCTCCAGCCGTTGAGGCGTGAAAACGTAGCAGATAGACAGACATATAGACGGACAGAGTTACTTTCGCATTTATAATATTAGTAGGGATACTCAAGGCTCATAGGTGTAGGCACATAGAGTATAGTATATCATCTAAGCCAGTAGGTAACCGCAACCTGCCCCGGTCCATTTGGCTCAGCAAATCGACGCCCTCCGCCTGATAGAAAAAGGAATAAGCCATGGTGTGACATCTAGCGATTGTGTGCCACTCTCACAGTCTACAAAGTGACAGTTGCCCTTTTTTTAACGTGAGGAAAATCCTACAATCCCTGTAGGATGCTATGCCGTACTCCTAACGACTAAAAACACATGTATCCTAACAGCTACGGTTGGGAGCCCCGGGTAAGCCCTCGGAAGGATAGCCCAGGACTCCCAACAGACCTACGGCTACCACTGCGGCCTCACCTAGGAGGGGGGTTCGGGTGCTATCCGTCGTCTTTTGGGGATTTTTCGGGTGTTATCCCGCTTAATAGGGAAAGCGTGCATGAATCCCTCACGTCACGCTGTCGTCTAGTGCTTCTGTAAGGACGGTGAGCAGCCCCCTCACAAATCCTCAGGCCCCGGTTGACATTGGTCCTCAAATTAGCAGCCCTATGAGCCTCTTCACGCTCCGCCTGAAGAACCTGAGGCCGCAACAGCAGGGAAACGGTCCTGGCAAAGCTTTCCAAGTTTTTCTGCTTCGAAGGAGCAACGATCTGGCAAATGCCTATTACGTGGGACAAAAAATTAACTGGTGAATTGTGGGGTAATCTGGTGATTGGGATGCCTCTGCCCACCGCTTCGGGCAATAAGTGTAGTGTAGTATGAACCCGGATCGAATTCTGGACTCCGTACATCCATTACTGAATACATTACAATATAATACACAATCTCGAACATAATTCAGATAAATATCTTCATTAAAAACTATTCTGTCAAAAAACAAAGCACAAATTGCCTCTCAGGCTCTACAGCGAAATCGTACAGTCACGAATTACGATAGAGACAGACATATACGGTATTGTCTAAGACAGAAAGAGAAAGAGAATTTGGAGGCTTTCAACGCGACGAAGTTCCCACGAAGTGTAGTTAGGTACTTACCGTAATGTAATGTGATGTTATGGTTATTAAATAAAAGAGTGGGTCTTCATTCTAGCCTTACACCAGGGCGTCGATTCTTGATCATACGATTCGCAGGTTCTCGAGACTATGATTTGCTGTTTCTATGAGACAGAGTTGTTATTCAATCGGTGAGAGTTGACTTTTCGCTTTCATAAAGCGAGCGACGCAGAAATTGTGTCAATTTACAAAAAAATTAACATGTTAGGGTTGGGAGGCCAAACGGCAGTAATTCCTACGGACCTGAGGCAATGTAAGACAATGTGAAAAAGTAAAGATACAAAAAACCATAGAAAAACATTGTTCAAAGCTTGGATCATGATTATGGTAAAGGTAAAAAATAAAAATATGTACATCGCGATAAGTTGGTATAAAAATTTATTAGAAAGTAATGTACATATAATTTTAAGTTTCAATAAAAATCTCAATGTTTCAGGTAGAATGTATTTAATGATGCTTTCAAACATATGAAGTTTTCTGCGTTTTCCTTAAAATATTAAAATGTACGGAGAGCTCATCCAATTACAGACTACTTGAAACTTCATCTTGCATCTGAAAATAAAACAGATTTTATTAAGTGCTTAAGAAGTCACATGACCCTGTTTTTTAGGGAAAAATTGTTTAATAAACTTGTAACAAATACTTGTGTTGTGTACATATCCAACAAACAAAATTTACTCTTATAGAGCCTTAACAAAAATAATAATCTTAAAAAGAGCTGTATAAATGTTTCGAGGGTGTATTTGGGCACAAATTGATTTTTTATTATAGTCATATTAATTGGGTTTATAAACTTTTAACCAGCTTAATTATAAGAATATTTTTTTTATTAATAGTTCTTTATTAATGCTCTTTTGAAACAACTACAGCACATAAAGCTTTTTAGAATAAAATTTATACGTTTATTTTGTTTGTTATGTTTATAATACCACAGTCTAAGGGCAAGGTTCTGACGCTAGAGAGATAGGTGGGGGAAGGATAGGTAGCCCAACACGGACTACCACTGCGGCCTCACCTAGGCCTAGGGGAAGGTACCTACGATATCCTTATTTAGCAATCCAGTAATTAGATAAGAATCATAGGAAAGGCTGCGGTTGGATTTAAAGTCTGCTGGGGAATCCTTGGGCATCTTTTCGATGAGTTCTCCGGGGTTCTGGCGCTAGAGAGATAAGTGGGAACCGTGTTTTTTTCGGTTTCAGTTCGGATAGCATTCCTAGCAATTTCCGCCACGTTTAAAAAGAAACTAGTTAGTACCTATCTAATCTTATAATTTACGGCAATAGGCTCACCACCTAACGCGGGACTGGACTGTAAGGTGAAGTGTGGGCGTATACTATGCCTCTGCCTACCCCTTCGGGGATAAAAGCGTGACTATATGTATGCATGTATGTATGTAGTATCTAATTAAGAACTTTTTTCATGTGTGGAAATCCTACATATAGTAGATGCTATGCTAGATTCTTACTGACAAAAACCCTAACACTGCCTTCAGAATGGAACCCTGTGTAAGTCCTCTGAAGGATGTCCTAGAATTCTAATTAAACTGAACTGAACTGTGCAATAAAAAGATCTCCACAGGGTACTCAATTTTGCCAGAAAAGATAACCGTAACCTGGAACAACTAATGGTTACCGGAAAAGTTGACGGAAGGCGTTCAAGAGGCCGTAGTCCAACTTGATGGTCAAACCAGATACGCACTGCGTTGTATACTGGATTATATAATGCTTTCCACATTGCCAAAGATCGCAACAGATGGCGCAATATCATCAGGGAGAGAGTGATTCAGAGGGGGAATCACGACCCTCAGTAATGAGGAGCACGACGTGAGGAGGAACTGTGCAATAAATAAGAATTTCGCTCAGATTAGAAGAATAATCTTTTAGTCTGAGGTATTTGATTACAATTTATTTTAATCAATTTAGCCTATAGCAGTCCACCGCTGAGGCCTCTCCCAAATTTCGCCACAACACTGCGCTTTGCGCATCCAGTCAACCCTTGCAACCTTCTGTAGGTCGTCGCTCCATCTGGCAGGGGGTCGTCCTACCCCACGTTTACCAAGTTGCGGTCCCCATTCCAGAACTCGCTTGCTCCATCGGCCATCAGTTCTTCTACAGATAATATGTGGCCAACCCACTGCCACTTCAAAACGCAAACTCTGCGAGTTATGTCGACCACTCTTGTTCACAATTTATTTACCTTTTATCGATTCCTTTTTTGAGAAATATCTATGACTATGTCGGTTACTTCTACTGCCCGTTCAGTAATTTCTTTTATCAGCTTGACGATGCGAGCTATAGCTACAGCTGTTTGCCTCTCCGTTTGGGCTATACTTCGTGCTAGAATATTAGAATAAATTAAAATGATAAATATTTTAAAACACACATTCAATTTAGATAATAAAAAATAGAAACGGCCAAGTGCGAGTCGGACTTGGCCACATGCCAAAAAACGGCAAATAAGTACCTTCTTTGTTGTACGGGATGTTCCTTTATCATTTTTTTTCTGTTTTTGGTAGGTACCTATTTGTTGTTACAGCGGCAATACAAATACTTACTTCATCTGTGAAAATTTCAGCTTTCTAACTATCACGGTTCTCGAAATACAGCCTTGGACGGACGGACAGACAGACAGACTGCGAAGTAATAGGGTCCCGTTTTTACCATTTGGAAACGAAACCCTAAGAATGGATAATCGCAATGTTGTATGGGACCATATTACTTTTTGATTTTAGTATTTGCTATTATAGAGACAACATAATTTTTTTTTATCCCTGTATTAATTTGACAATTAGAGTTTGTTATCTATTAAATTAAATTTTATATTACACTCATTTGCAAAAAAAACGGGCGGTTTTGATTTTCATTCATCTTTAAAAAGATACAATACCAAAAAGGTTTCAATCGTTTGTACACGTTACTGGCCGGTTTTAAAAATGCCGTGGTATTTAAAAAACTACGTTCTAAATTCAAATTTTCATTTGATGCTCATTTTTACAGAAAAGCCCACTTTATCCTACATTTTCGGCGCGAAGTTCCAGGAGTTAAGATCGACTTTCACAACTTTTATTCAATTTTTATCGATTAATTTCATATTCTTGACTGTCAAAGCTTTATTTATTACTGTTTGGCTGTATCAAAAATGGTAGATAAAGTGGTAAAAGCTACCAAAATTATGGCGCTGCTTGAGAGGGTTGCAGCCAATGTTTCGTGGCCAGGAGGCTAAATGTTAGTCGCTCGACGGTCCAAAGGACCTGGCAGCGATATCAGGAGACTGGTTCCGTCGAGAGAAGGCCTGGTTCTGGAAGAAAACCATGTACCCAACCACGGAATGATCGTTTTCTAGTGAGTCGCGCATTGAGAAATCGCAAATCTTCGTATGTGGATCTTAAGAACAACCTCCAAGAAGTAAGAAATGTGCATATTAGTCTATGGACGGTCAAGAGGAGGTTTCTCGCTGCCGATATACGCAGTCACCGCCCGGCCCGCGGCCCCAAATTACTCCGTGAGCACAGAGTTCACAGGCTTAGGTTCGCTAGAAATTGTGACTCATGGACTAAAGAAGATTGGAATAGGGTTTTGTTCTCTGATGAAGCCAGGATATCTCTGTTCGGTGAAGATCGACGTCGGCGAGTGCTAAGAAGACAAGGAGAACGCTTTGCAGAGGCATGTTTCGAAGAAATCACACCTTATGGTGGGGGCTCTGTTATGTTTTGGGCAGGAATAAATTCAATGGAACGTACAGAGTTAGTCTCATTGAAAACGGCTCACTGACTGGGCTTCGATACATAACGGAAGTTCTAATTCCTCATGCACAACCCGCATTGGCCGCTCTTGGTTAAGACTCAATTTTTATGGACGACAATGCTCGCGCCCACCGATCCCGCGATGTTAATGCGTATGTGCAAGAGGTCGGCATTCGTCGTTTGGATTGGCCAGCTCGAAGTCCCGACCTCAATCCCATAGATCATGTCTGGGACGTTCTAAAACGGCGTGTGAGATCAGTACACCCGGCTCCGCAGACCATCAGAGAGCTGAAGAATGTGATTACTGCGGAGTGGGAACGTATTCCGCAAGCAAGTATCCGGGATATACTCGCTAGCATGCCCAGACGAATTCAAGCTGTGATTTTAGCTAGAGGGGGTCAGACTCGATACTTAACATTTATCTGCTTTTACTTCATTAAAGAAAAACAAACAAAAAAAACCTTTTTATTTTTACTTCATGAGCATATGCACTACTAGCGAACATACACTACTAGCGAGGTTTAGCATTATTTCCCATAAATTGTAACAAAATTTTATGAAATACTGATGAAAACGATTATTTTCTTATTCATTTACCAAATTGTGAGGATAAAACTACCTATAATTATCAAACAAAGCAATATTAACATTTGAAATGGTTCATTGCTTAGGTGCCCGTTTTTTTTTGCAAATGAGTGTATATTGCTGCGCCCTAACAGGGTCCACACTGAACAAATTGTATCTTAAATTGTCATCTACCACCATGTTTGTACTGTGGAATGGCAAATAAAATACTGAATACTAAATACCTACATCATTATTCTGGTAAAATTTGACCTCTCACGGTTAATGAGATACAGCTTGGTGACATTCAGACGGACAAACAGTAGAGCCTTAGGTAGTAATAAGATTCCATTTTTACAGAATCCTAAAAATCTAATTAATAATTACGACTTACTACGATATCGTGGTGTGCGCCTAATTCGTCTTGGTAAAGGTGGGGCACCACTACTAATAGTTGAGTTTGGAATAGGTTTAGTCTGCGGAAACCCTCTACTAGGGTGCTGAGTATCACTGGTACTTGCTTCAGGGTTCTGAGATGCATCTGCATTTGTCTTTACACTGAAAATGTCATTTACTTATAAGATACAGGTCTTTATCTATATACTTATAATAAAACTGTTGAGGGTCGAGAGTCTGTACATGGAAGATATTGTGAAAATTTCAATTGTAGGGCGTTCTATAATCGATTCTGAAGCCGAATATGTAATTTAAAATTTTCATGTCTGTCTGTCTGTCTGTATCCCGAATAAGTATCACGCCGAAACTACTGAACCGATTTGAATGATACTTGGTACATTCCGAGCTTATAGTCCGAGAAAGGTTCTTGGATACTTTTGATCCCGATATTTTGCGCGGTTCCTGCGGGAGAGAGGATGAAAGATATAATGGTTTTCAGCTGTAAGTTCTTACCACGTGGTCTGATTTCAAATCACAAAGATAGATTCGATGTCGGCAGCGTTACCCCATAATAGTATGCCATAGGTCATGACACTGTGGAAATAGCTAAAGTAGACAAGACGCGCTGTTCTAATGTCTGTCAGTTGTCGGATCTTTTTAACGGCATAGGCTGCAGAGCTCAGTCTGCCCGAGACTTTCTCGATATGAGGCCCCCACTGCAAGTTGGAGTCTAACTTTATGCCCAGAAAGACAGTTTCATCGACCAATTCTACTTGATCATCCCTAATCTTAATACTGGTGTTAACGAGCCTAACATTTGGCAAGGTGAATCTAATACATTTTGTTTTAGTTTCATTCAACAATAAATTATTTGCGTTAAACCAGTGGACTACCCTAGAGAGGGCATTGTTTACTTCGTCAAGATCGCGTTGTCCACGTTCAACTTTAAATATTAAAGATGTGTCATCAGCAAACAAAACTACCTCGTGATCGTCTCTTATAAGGTGAGGGAGATCATTTATGTACACTAAAAATAGAAAAGGACCCAGAATTGAACCCTGAGGCACCCCCATTTTTACAGCAGAACCATGTGACTGTTTACCATTTATAACTACTTTCTGTACTCTATCTCTTAGGTAAGAACTAATTAAATCCAAGGCCGTCCCCTGGATCCCATAATGATCAAGTTTTTTAATTAAAGTCTGATGCTGGACGCAATCGAAGGCCTTAGATAGGTCGCAGAATACACCATAAGCATCATACGACTCCTCCCAGGCCTCATATATATACTCTAATAATTTGATTCCAGCATCCGTGGTAGACCGACCGCGCGTGAAACCGAATTGTTTAGTATGGAATAGTTTATTTGTATTAAAATGATTTTGCATTTGATTAAGCATTACCTTTTCAAAGATTTTACTAAACGTGGGTAGTACAGAAATAGGACGAAAATTGGACGGATCCGAGGTGCTACCCGATTTAAACAGAGGAGTTATTTTACTAAACTTCATTAAGTCAGGAAACACACCACTATCAACACAATTATTAAATATTATTGATAATTCAGGAGCAACCATTTCAATTAACGAATTAACTAAATGTACAGAAATTCCCCAGAGGTCAGCCGTTTTCTTAATATTTAAAGATTTAAATATTATATAATAGGATAAATCCAAACGGGCGTGTTGGCTTAATCATAAAAGAGCTTAATTATTAAGGCTGTTGTAAAATAATTCACTGAATTGTTTTAGAACAGCCTTAATCTTTAAGCTCTTTTATGATTAAGCAAACAGGGCCGTTTCACACGGTGCTTGATGAGTCCTCTCCTTTCGTACACCTTATGTGACGTAAACGAAGTTGCGAGGGTCAGCTAGTCTATACATATAATGATGAATGATGAATGATGATGATGGTGATGAATCGATACTGAAGCCGAAAATGTAATCAAAAATTTTCATGTCTGTCTGTCTGTCTGTCTTTCTGTCTGTCTGTCTGTATCCCGAATAAGTATCACGCTGAAACTACTGAAGGGATTTGAATAAAACTTCGTATAATCTGAGCTTATGATCCGAGGACGGTTTTAGGATACTGTTGATCCCGATATTTTGAGCGGTTCCTTTGGGAGAGGGGATAAAAGACAAAATGGCTTTTAAGCTGTTGCTTCTCATTGCGTGATTAGATTCCAAATTTTTTATCACTGTCATAAAGAAAGTGCTTTAAGGATTGTTTCACATAAGTTTCAATGTTGAAAGCTCTGTAGTTCAGGAATTAGAGACATCTCACCTTTCGCAAAACCTAGAATTCAAGGGTTGCTTTGAATGTGAGGGTAAATCTAAACTGGCGTGTTGGCTTCATCATAAAAGAGCTTAATGATTAAGACTATTGTTAAATAATTCAGTCCGCGCCGAAGGGGTGGACTGAATTGTTTTAGATTAGACTTAATCTTTAAGCTCTTTTTTGATTAAGCAAACAGGGCAGGCAGCTTTACACGCTGCTTGATCAGTCTGATGAAGAAACAACTCTCCTTTCATAGACTTTATGTGACGTAAACGAAGTTGCGAGGATCAGCTAGTTAATATTATGAATGCAATGCAAGTGTGATGGATGTTTGTTACTCTTTCACGCTTTAACAGCTAAACTGAAAGGTACAAGGGTAAATTATAATCTCGAATAACACATTGGTCACAATTTACTCTTGGGTACCAAGAGTAAATTGTGGTATATCCAGTCTAGAGGAAAATAAAATTCTAGAGAAAGTTTAATCAATAAAAATCTTGATTATAGGTATGTTTTAAATAAATATATTGCCTTGGCCATCACATGAAAACCAAATGTATCTCACAATTAAAAATAGGTACCTACCTGCATTTTAATCATTAAATAAGATGGTTTAGTGCGATTGCCAAGTTAGTCTATTTTATAATAAGATGTTTTTATTAGCTAAATTACGTAAAACTTAAAACAGAAGGTCCCTTACGTAGGGGCTGATCCAATTAACCGACTTGATATGAAACGGATCTCACTACTTTTTGCGGTAGGAGAACTGATCTGTGGGACTTGGATTTTTTACAAGTTATTTATTTAAATGGGTTTTACACTTACTCGTATTTCGTCACCAGCTTTGCAAGTCCTATTATCAGTTCAGGTATGGAATTTACCCTTGCAGCTGGATTGCCCTGCCCAAACCCTGTCCCCAAAATGGTCAGAAATCTCCGCTCAATGGGAGACAATGATTTAGCTTGGAGCGGCCGTCCGCCTGTGGCTGTAGACTCCTTGTTAAAGACAGACATCTTTTTCTTTAATTTATATTTGAAGTTGTTGAAGTACTGTGGAAAAGAATAGTGAGAATTATCTAAATAGGTAGGTACCTACTGTGAAAAAGATTAGTAGGAATAAAATGGAAGTTTTTTTTGTTCCAAATTACTTGTTAGTGACACTAAATGCATTGGAAAGTATTACCTGTAGTACATAATTACATAGAATATATCAAATTATCTGTGGTATTACGTAAGTACAGTACTAACTACCAGTTTTATAAGTTACACCGATGTACCTGCGCAGAACTAAATTTTTTGTAAGGCGCGAAAATATATCTAACAATCACAGCGCGCCACATATTCCCGCGAAAATACTCGCCTGCTATTGGCTGATGCGTACGCGCCATGTCTTTGTCTGGCTCGGCAGTCAGTCTGTCTAGATTGACAACGCAACGGTGTAGTCGCGTTCATTGCTCTGTCGTACACATCCTGTTCACGTCTTGTTATTTTCGACCCTAATTTAGTAGCAATAAGTTCGAAATTGCTTTGCAATTTTCATTCGGTTTAATTCGTCAGTGGGATGAGCTATTCTGCGCAGCCGAATAAAGCCGATGCGACTTATAAACGTGGTAGTACTGTACCTACTTACATTACAAAATTATTTGAAATATTTATTTTTATCTATTTATTTTAACTAATCACTGAAACTGATATAGCAATTTTAGCGGGACTTGCACTGTCAAATAACTTACATTATAAGGAGTAAGTACCTATCTTAGGCTACGTTTATTTCGATGAAAAGTATCATTTCGTGTAAAAAACTGAATGTGTGATGTTCGAGGCTAACGGTAACCAACTATCGGGTGGGTCGTAACCTTCTCTCCGGCTCAGTATTATAAAAAAACTACATAATTACTTACATTTTGCCAATTTTCGTAACTTTTTGTAGCGCCTGACCTCTCAGCGTTTAATAGCTCAGCTAGCTTCCGCCACAGATGTTGCGATATTTCCTTTCCCTGTGGATTGTTATAGCCATGCAGTAACCGGCTATTCCTCTCCAGAAAGTCCAGGGCTATGTCCCATTGGCAGGCGGAAACTGTGTTGGTTTTTCTTTCCATTTCTGAAATGCAATTAATAAAATTAATACTCGTATAATGATATTATAATGTCACTACATATTATAAAACAAAGTCGCTTTTTCTGTCCCTATGTCCCTTTGTATGCTTAAATCTTCAAAACTACGCAACGGATTTCAATGCGGTTTTTTTTAATAGATAGAGTGATTAAAGAGGAAGTTTTATATGTATAATAACATCCATTAAATAGTGGAGAAATACTGTTATTTTTGAGGTTTCTAATGTGATGTCGTAAATAATTTCATTTTTTCCACTTACATTGCAAACGCAGACTGAATCCTACGAGATTTATCAAAGTAATGTACTAAGTATTGTACACATTGTAAAGGTCTACAGAAAACTCCGCGATGGCATATTTCTATCTCTTATGGATATACCACAATAACATTTTTAAGTCATTTACTTTTTACGACGAATGGCTTATTTTCGAAGCGGTTTTAACCAATACATCATTAATCCTTATCCAATTAAATACCTTAAATACATTGTTTATTTAATATAGATCTATATGGCCATTTACAGCATATGATTTAAATGAATATTTTCTAAGATATTACAGATATAAAATTGCGGGACGTAGCGTTTGCGGCCGTACCGGCCGGCCGCACACTGGTCCGGATTTTAAAATAGGTGGACATACGATCTAAAATGTCAAATTTGTTTTGGATAGAAAATATAGTGCTAATTAACATTTAGTACTACAACTTTTTCATAAAATGACTCATTCATGCCTAAAAATATAATGAAAATAAAAAATGTATGGGGGAAAATTTATTTGGTTCAATTTCTCAGTTCAGTATCAAAGTATGAAGGTTTTTACAGAATCCTAAAAATCTAATTAATAATTACGACTTACTACGATATCGTGGTGTGCGCCTAATTCGTCTTGGTAAAGGTGGGGCACCACTACTAATAGTTGAGTTTGGAATAGGTTTAGTCTGCGGAAACCCTCTACTAGGGTGCTGAGTATCACTGGTACTTGCTTCAGGGTTCTGAGATGCATCTGCATTTGTCTTTACACTGAAAATGTCATTTACTTATAAGATACAGGTCTTTATCTATATACTTATAATAAAACTGTTGAGGGTCGAGAGTCTGTACATGGAAGATATTGTGAAAATTTCAATTGTAGGGCGTTCTATAATCGATTCTGAAGCCGAATATGTAATTTAAAATTTTCATGTTTGTCTGTCTGTCTGTCTGTCTGTATCCCGAATAAGTATCACGCCGAAACTACTGAGCCTATTTGAATGATACTTGGTACATTCCGAGCTTATAGTCCGAGGAAGGTTCTTGGATACTTTTAATTCCGATGTTTTGTGCGGTTCCTGCGGGAGAGGGGATGAAAGACAAAATATTTTTTCAATTGTAATTTTTCAACGCCTGGTCCGATTTCAAATATTTTGTAGCGTTGGAAAGGGAGTACTTTAAGCATTGTCCCACACAAGTTTTAAGGTTGAGGGTTTTGTGGTTCAGTAATTAGAGGCATCTCAACTTTCGCCAAACCTAGAATTCAATTGTTCCTTTGAATGATAGTGTAAATCTAAACGGGCGTGTTAGCTAAATGATTTAGCAAACAGGGCCGTTCCACACGGTGCTTGATGAGTCTAATGAAGAATTACCTCCCCTTTCGTACACCTTATGTGACGTAAACGAAGTTGCGAGGGTCAGCTAGTCTATCTATACATATAATAAAACTGTAGAGGGTTGAGAGTCTGTACATGGAAGATATTTTAAAAATTTTAATTGGAGGGCGTTCTCTAATCGATACTGAAGCCGAAAATGTAATTTAAATTTTTCATGTCTGTCTGTCTGTCTGTCTGTATCCCGAATAAGTATCACGCCGAAACTACTGAACCGATTTGAATGATACTTGGTACGATCTGAGCTTATAGTCCGAGGAAGGTTCTAGGATACTTTTGATCCCGAAGTTTTGTGCGGTTCCTTTGGGAGTGGGGATGAAAGACAAAACGGTTTTTTAGTTGTAGCTGCTCAATGCGTGGTCCGATTCCAAATATTGTTTTAGTGTTGGAAAGGGAGTACTTAAAGGATCATTCCACACAAGTTTCGATATTGAGGATTATGTAGTTCAGAAATTAGGAGCATCTCAACTTTCGGTAAACCTAGAATTCAAGGGTTCTTTTGAATGTGAGGATAAATTCAAACGGGCGTGTTGGCTTAATCATAAAAGAGCTTAATTATTAAGGCTGTTGTAAAATAATTCACTGAATTGTTTTAGAATAGCCTTAATCTTTAAGCTCTTTTAAGATTAAGCAAACAGGGCCGTTTCACACGGTGCTTGATGAGTCCTCTCCTTTCGTACACCTTATGTGACGTAAACGAAGTTGCGAGGGTCAGCTAGTCTATACATATAATGATGAATGATGAATGATGATGATGGTGATGAATCGATACTGAAGCCGAAAATGTAATCAAAAATTTTCATGTCTGTCTGTCTGTCTGTCTTTCTGTCTGTCTGTCTGTATCCCGAATAAGTATCACGCTGAAACTACTGAAGGGATTTGAATAAAACTTCGTATAATCTGAGCTTATGATCCGAGGACGGTTTTAGGATACTGTTGATCCCGATATTTTGAGCGGTTCCTTTGGGAGAGGGGATAAAAGACAAAATGGCTTTTAAGCTGTTGCTTCTCATTGCGTGATTAGATTCCAAATTTTTTATCACTGTCATAAAGAAAGTGCTTTAAGGATTGTTTCACATAAGTTTCAATGTTGAAAGCTCTGTAGTTCAGGAATTAGAGACATCTCACCTTTCGCAAAACCTAGAATTCAAGGGTTGCTTTGAATGTGAGGGTAAATCTAAACTGGCGTGTTGGCTTCATCATAAAAGAGCTTAATGATTAAGACTATTGTTAAATAATTCAGTCCGCGCCGAAGGGGTGGACTGAATTGTTTTAGAGTAGACTTAATCTTTAAGCTCTTTTTTGATTAAGCAAACAGGGCAGGCAGCTTTGCACGATGCTTGATCACTCTGATGAAGAAACAACTCTCCTTTCATAGACTTTATGTGACGTAAACGAAGTTGCGAGGATCAGCTAGTTAATATTATGAATGCAATGCAAGTGTGATGGATGTTTGTTACTCTTTCACGCTTTAACAGCTAAACTGAAGGGTACTAGGGTAAATTATAATCTCGAATAACACATTGGTCACAATTTACTCTTGGGTACCAAGAGTAAATTGTGATATATCTAGTCTAGAGGAAAATAAAATTCTAGAGAAAGTTTAATCAATAAAAATCTTGATTATAGGTTTGTTTTAAATAAATATATTGCCTTGGCCATCACATGAAAACCAAATGTATCTCACAATTAAAAATAGGTACCTACCTGCATTTTAATCATTAAATAAGATGGTTTAGTGCGATTGCCAAGTTAGTCTATTTTATAATAAGATGTTTTTATTAGCTAAATTACGTAAAACTTAAAACAGAAGGTCCCTTACGTAGGGGCTGATCCAATTAACCGACTTGATATGAAACGGATCTCACTACTTTTTGCGGTAGGAGAACTGATCTGTGGGACTTGGATTTTTTACAAGTTATTAATTTAAATGGGTTTTACACTTACTCGTATTTCGTCACCAGCTTTGCAAGTCCTATTATCAGTTCAGGTATGGAATTTACCCTTGCAGCTGGATTGCCCTGCCCAAACCCTGTCCCCAAAATGGTCAGAAATCTCCGCTCAATGGGAGACAATGATTTAGCTTGGAGCGGCCGTCCGCCTGTGGCTGTAGACTCCTTGTTAAAGACAGACATCTTTTTCTTTAATTTATATTTGAAGTTGTTGAAGTACTGTGGAAAAGAATAGTGAGAATTATCTAAATAGGTAGGTACCTACTGTGAAAAAGATTAGTAGGAATAAAATGGAAGTTTTTTTTGTTCCAAATTACTTGTTAGTGACACTAAATGCATTGGAAAGTATTACCTGTAGTACATAATTACATAGAATATATCAAATTATCTGTGGTATTACGTAAGTACAGTACTAACTACCAGTTTTATAAGTTACACCGATGTACCTGCGCAGAACTCAATTTTTTGTAAGGCGCGAAAATATATCTAACAATCACAGCGCGCCACATATTCCCGCGAAAATACTCGCCTGCTATTGGCTGATGCGTACGCGCCATGTCTTTGTCTGGCTCGGCAGTCAGTCTGTCTAGATAGACAACGCAACGGTGTAGTCGCGTTCATTGCTCTGTCGTACACATCCTGTTCACGTCTTGTTATTTTCGACCTTAATGTAGTAGCAATAAGTTCGAAATTGCTTTGCAATTTTCATTCGGTTTAATTCGTCAGTGGGATGAGCTATTCTGCGCAGCCGAATAAAGCCGATGCGACTTATAAACGTGGTACTACTGTACCAGCCTACTTACATTACAAAATTATTTGAAATATTTATTTTTATCTATTTATTTTAACTAATCACTGAAACTGATATAGCAATTTTAGCGGGACTTGCACTGTCAAATAACTTACATTATAAGGAGTAAGTACCTATCTTAGGCTACGTTTATTTTCGATGAAAAGTATCATTTCGTGTAAAAAACTGAATGTGTGATGTTCGAGGCTAACGGTAACCAACTATCGGGTGGGTCGTAACCTTCTCTCCGGCTCAGTATTATAAAAAACTACATAATTACTTACATTTTGCCAATTTTTGTAACTTTTTGTAGCGCCTGACCTCTCAGCGTTTAATAGCTCAGCTAGCTTCCGCCACAGATGTTGCGATATTTCCTTTCCCTGTGGATTGTTATAGCCATGCAGTAACCGGCTATTCCTCTCCAGAAAGTCCAGGGCTATGTCCCATTGGCAGGCGGCAACTGTGTTGGTTTTTCTTTCCATTTCTGAAATGCAATTAATAAAATTAATACTCGTATAATGATATTATAATGCTACGTTTCTATGTATGATAAGTATATATTTAGAATATATAATGTATTAGGTAATATCCGTGGTCTGATACCCATAACACAAGCAGGTTATTCCTAGCTTACTTTGGGATCAGATAGCGTTGTGTGAAATGTCCGTGAATACATACATACATTCATGTTTATGAGATTCACATACTGTGGGACTCGAATAAATATTATAATTTATAATTACACTGTAATGGGTGGAAAATGTATAAAAGTTGTTACAATACCTTTTTAGTCTATCACAAATTAATTAATGGATTAGTAAAATGGATAAGTAAATAATGGACATATCTATGGGATAAGTTATCAGTTTATTATCAAAACTGTACTGGCTTGCGTACGAAACTTCATAATCTATTTATGAATATCTTGTCAAACAATTATGATATAATCGTCTTAACGGAAACATGGTTGCATTCTGATATACATGACAATGAGTACATAGATTCACGTTATCGAGTCTTTCGCTGTGACCGGGACTGGTGGATCGCGAGTTGCTGTGCCGGCCAGAGCCACCTCCCATATAGCGCCGCTAGTCGTCGTCGAGGTCTTCCACGCGGACCCATTGGGGTCCCGGGGTAACGAATTCAGGCTCTTCTGCCTCTTCTAGTGGCTTCAGCGCCGCCTGCGACTACAGGCGGGTCACTAGGTGGGACGCTAGGCGTCCGTGATGGTCCGAGTGGATGGTGGATGGGCGTCGCTGCGGCGCGGCCGTGCCTGCGCACGTAGGCCGGCCGGCCACCGCGACGTCTCCGATTCGGTGAGGCTACGACCCGTCGCACGGCGAGGTTGAGCTCACTGGGGTTGACGCCAGTGAGCGCCCATCAGCCAGCGACGGGGAGCGGTCGTGTCCGGGTTGGGCCGACCCACAGTCTTAACTACTCGACGTGGAGTAGTAGACGTGGGCAGGCCGGGTGGGCGCATGTTGTGCTCATGCAAGCGAGTTGCAGAGCTCCAACATGCACCTGGTGATCAGAGGGATGGGGTCCCTCTGTTCTTCGAGCGCCATCAGCACCTGTTGCATGGTGCTGATGACGGCGTACAGGCTGACCTGTGGTGATCCGGAGGGCTGGGGCTGGGCCACGCGCACCGCCTTCCCCCTTGCGGGGGCGGCGGCCACGGGTGGCACAGGCTGTGCGGCGGCAGGGGGAGCGTCCTCAGGCGCCTTGGCGGGCTTGCGCCCGCGGCGTCCGCGGCCCTTCCTCCGTCGTTTCGCGCCCGGCTGCTGCTGTGGCTGGTTTGCAGCAGCCATGAGCAAGCCGGGAGCGTTGGTCTCGGTCGATGCAGGGGTGGCGTGGGCGCTGGTATGCGCAATGGTACCGGCGCGCTTGTTCCGCGTCTCCTTGCGGAACACGGGGCAGTTGGCGTTATTCGCAGTGTGGTCACCCGCGCAGTTTGCGCAGGTGGGCTTCTCCGCTAGGGGACGCGGGCAGTCCTTGGCGGCGCGGGCGTGTCCCTCACCGCAACGCACACAGGCCTGGGGCCTGTGGCAGTGGTGTGAGGAATGGCGGAACTGCTGGCACCGGTGACATTGCGCCGGGCCCTTGCGTCCACGCCAGGCTTCGATCTTGATGCCGGGCATACAGAGGAGCTCCTGCACCTCGTATATGCCCGGGATGGTGGTGGGTGTCCGCTGCAGCTGCGCGAACAGTAGGCATCCTGGTCGTCCGGGGCGTGCAGGGATGTTGCGCACGTGCTCCGGTTCGTACCCGAGCTCGCGCAGCTCATCCTCCACCGCCTGTGGGTCAGTATTGGCCGGTAGGCCCCTGATGGCGATCTTCATGCTTCTCTCGGCTGGAAGGGAGTAGCTAAACTACTTAGATACTCCGTGTCGGTTTTCGGTAAAAACCTAACCCCCCTGCCAAAGGGGCGCACGTTGGGTGCGTGGCCGAGCGCTGTCTTCAGTTCCCTGAAGTGCGTCGGCCAGTTAGGCAATACCTCCACGACGAGTGGGGGGTATCGGGCTTTCCGATTTTGGTCCGGGGTGGTGTTGGCGGCGTGGTCGCTCCGGTAGCGAGCGTCGCCGGCTTCTTTGCTTCGTTCGCCGCCGTAGTCTCGGCGAACGTTTTCCGGGGGCGGGGTGTGGGTGACGTTGTCGTTGCGGATGACGCGAGTTGCTTAGCCGCGTTGAACGCGGCCAGCTCCTCAAACGTCATCCGAGGGTGGCTGATCTCCATTGGGGAGAGCTGTCTTCCTGCTTCTGGTGTCGGTGTACGCTCCGTTGTGGCTAGCAGCGGGGCGTGGGTTGAGGGCCCCGTCTTGGGGCGGTGTAGTCGGGGGTCCCGGCTGGTGGAGGGCGCGTCGGGTGGCGGGAAGGGTGTGCGTATCACCGAACTGGCGATAAACATCTCCTCCCCGGCACCGGTCGCTGGCCCCGCGACGATGTTAAGCCGGGGTACGGGCACGGGCGTCAGGTTGGCGGCCTTCACCGCTGCGTTAAATAACGCGGGGACTGCCGACCTCGTGAACACCCGTGGCCGGGTAGCGTAGCGCGTCGTGGCGGCGGGTATAGCCGCTTTCGCTCCATTGTAGCGCGGAGTCACGGAGAGGTGTACCGTGAAGTGCGGCCTAGGTCGTGGCCCCGGCACGCCGATACCACCCAACCCGGTCCCCGGGGCTTGCCGCTGGTGGCAGACCGGGAACCAAAGCCAGGCGGCACGTCGTGTTATTCCGGGGTCACTACCGGGCGCAGGTGCGGTTGAAGAGAAATCAAATGTAACCGTACTATTAGAGGCCCGAGCACCGGTGCAGAGAGGTCTGCACTCGGCGGTACACTGGCTGCTCTGCGCCGCTAGTAGACCATTTCAACCATGTTCATGTTCTTGTAGAATTACGCACACGTGACTACCTTTGTATTATCAGCGCGGCGTACATACCACCGTCACAGTATATATATGTTGTTTAACCAGTATCCACCGTCTACCGGTGCAGACAGTTATAGAATACATCTGGATTATCTGACCTTTATATTGCATACAACTAATGTACAAAATTATATTATATTAGGTGATTATAATTTACCTAAAATGAAATGGAAAGAATATTATAAATACCTACTTATTACCCGAGATTTGTAACAACTCTTTGTCTTGTCAACTTTTGTCCAATTTTATTAATTTATTCAATGCTTTTCAGTATAATAAAATAAGAAATAAAAAAGGTAGAATATTAGATTTATGTGTTACCGATACCGACATCACAAATTGTGAATCAGCTCAGCCCGCGGTACCGCTCGTAAGGACGAATGATAATCATCCCCCTTTTTACATGATTTTCCCGATTAGTAAACCTTTTCAAAATAAAACAAAGCAACCGATAAGTCAATTTTCATTTAATAAAGCTGATTACACATTTATAAATGGGAATATTAAAAACATTAATTGGAATGAATTATTATGTAACAGGGACGCGGAATGGTGACTATTTTTTATGAGCGAATATGTGAAATAATTAGGACATACGTACCCAGGAAAATCAGCAAATCATCTCAATTTCCTGTGTGGTTCTCACCTGCTCTAATTCATATATATAAAAATAAAAATAATTATTGGATAAAATGGAAAAAAAAAATTGTAACAAGTCTGACTATGAGCTGTTTAACTTTTTAGGCAAAGATTTAAACATGAATCACATGAGTGTTACAAAGATTATATGGCAGCGGTGGAAAGTAGTATACAAAAACATATCAAATATTTTTGGACATACATAAATAATAAGAAAAGTAAACCAGATGTACCTACTACTATGATTTATAAAAATGTAGTCGCTGATAAGCCGGACGAAGTGTGTCACCTATTCTCATCATATTTCCAGTCAGTTTTTCAGCCCTCGAACGTGACTGATGATTTCGACATAGATGAAATACCTGATAGCAATGGTACCTCACACGCTTGGTTTAGCCGTATTACTCTTTCTAAAGAGGCAGTTCTGCGGCAATTAAAAAGCCTCGATATCTCAAAGGGGCCTGGAGTAGACAACATACCACCTAACTTTCTTAGAGCCACTGCTCAAACAATTTGTCAACCTGTGCACTACCATGTTTTATGCATGTCTAGAGGAGGGTACTTTCCCAGCAATTTTCGAGTCGGCCCGTATTGTACCAGTTTTCAAAAGTGGTGACAAGTCTAACATAGAAAATTGCCGTCCAATATCATTCTATCAACTCTGTCTAAGACTTTTGAGCGGCTGGTCCATAAATTTATTTACCCATCGGTTCATAAACTTCATAACCAAATTATTGAGCATCAACACGGTTTTGTTTAAAAACGTTCAACAAATACCAACCTTTTAGTATATAGATCTTATCTATTTGAATGTATGGATGATAATAAACAAACGGACAGCATTTATACCGATTTTAAAAAGGCATTTGACAGAGTGGATCATAAAATTCTTGTGCAAAAGTTAGCCTTCAACGAAATTCGTGGTAACTTGTGGCGCTGGTTTAAGTCATACATCATAAACCGAACACAAAAAGTGGTCCTCAATGGTCACGAATCTGACTTTATTTCTATAAGTTCTGGAGTTCCACAAGGGTCCATATTAGGCCCGCTATTATTCATTATATTTATCAACGACATTAGTGACTGTTTCAAATTTGGTAACTGCTTGCTTTACGCTGATGATTTGAAGATCTAACATAAAATTGAACAAGAAGGTGGTTTTTCAGACTACTGTTTGCGAAATAAACTAGAACTTAGTATTAACAAATGTAAGTCTATTACCTTCACAAAAAAGAAAAATATCTCTGACTTTACTTACAACCTCAATGGAATAAACCTTGACCAAACTATTTAGTAATCTGTGCCTTGACGGAGTCGAGATGATCAGGGACTTAGGAGTATTATTAGATAGTAAATTGCATTTAGATATACATATAGATACTATTATTAATAAAGCTTTTAGGATGTATGGATTCGTTATGCGTTCCAATACTAATTTCACCCAGGCCTCTACTTATCTTTATTTATATAATTCATTGATCCGTTCACAACTAGACTATGTCATTCCAGTTTGGAATCCATTGTACGACAAATATATCAATGCAATAGAAGCCGTTCAGAAAAATACTTGCGATGTGTACAATATAGTTGTTGTCGAAATAAACTTCCATATAAAAACCTTCCACTAACATAATGATTATATGACTTTGGAACATAGACGTATATACTTACAAGCAGTATTACTGTACGATATCTGCCACAACCATTACGACTGTATTCCACTCACGAGAAAGCTATGTTATAGTGTTCCCATTAGAGCTCATAGTCGTAATTCACGAAAGATTTTCGCAACAACTAGATGCCGAACTAATGCTGGAAGACGCTCACCAATGCATCGCCTAGTTACGTCTTATAATGCTCACTTTAATTGTATCGTTATAATGGCAACGCGTCCCGGCATTTTTAAGAAATTATTGTCAGCTAAAATAGCCTCATTTCAAGAGTAGAAGAAAAAAAAATTAAAAGATTTCTTTACTAATTTCTGTATATTTTATATATATATATATATATATATATTAGAGATGCGCCGAATGTGGGTTGAACCGAATTCGAACATTCGGCCGAATATTCGGTAAAAAATGTACCGAACCGAATATTCGGCCGAACTATTCGGTTCAAATTAATGCGGTAAACAGGTTACTGCAGGTTAGTCGACGAGGCTGGGGACATACTTTTAGCGCTGGGCGCGCAGCTCTCAGCCCTAGGGCGCTGATTCTCAATCGAACAACTTGCAACCGTGAAGAAAGTTTACAGTCGAAATGTCTTTTGTCTAAAGATTGAGAAAAAGAGTAATTGGTGGGAGATGGTGAGCTGAACGGGTTCCTTTTTTAAAGAAATGAGTTTTTTTACACCAACAAAGATTTCAAAAATAAAGATTAAGATTAAGATTAAGATGAGTAAAGTGAATGTAAAATGAGAGAAATTAAATTGAAAATGAGAAGTGCATTCTCACATAGACTTAGTTCAGTTGGAGTTTTGGACTGGTTGTGTACAGCCGTGTTTTGTAGCGAATTAGTTATATTGTCGTGTGAAGACAAAGTTCTTGCATATTGTAACTTAAAGAAGAGACAAAAATAAAAACGGACTCCGTAATGCCCCGGACCACTAACTAGAACTGAGCCAGCTCATTACAACTATATTAACCACTCAGTCCCTTCATTGCGACAATTTATTGGTGGGAAAATTAGTGCCTAGTTTGCGAGTTAAACGGATTCATTATACTTTGTAAACTAAAGCTTGATCTCTGTGACAGTTACATTAACGTTACCAAAATTTACTTTTATTTCAAAAGCATAAAGTTGTTATTTACAATTTGCACCTCTGTGCTCTCACTCTGTCTATGCATTTCAACCACAAAAGCTATATACCGTTGACATAAATTCTATTCTTGTCTACGTTTGTACAACTGTCACAGAGATCCAGCTATATTTTACAGAGTATATTGGAACCGCTCTGTTCGCAATGAAAACCGGGGTTTACTAATGTTTGTCAAAAAACATACCCCAAAGTGCCACATGCCAAATTATCTATCCCAAATTTTCATTTGGCAAAACAACTTTTCGCAATTTTACAGTTAGCAATACTATTTTTGGCAATTTATTGTTTAACAAATAATAACATGGCAAAGTTTGATTTTACCGAGTATAAAGTAGTTCAAGTTCAAGTTCATAACATACTTTTCCCAGAATATTACATATCCATATGATTTACTCAAGAGTCTAAATTCATTGTATTAAAATATGGCTTTATTATTGGCTAATTGCTATTATAAAAAAAAGATCCGATGTTTAGCTTTACCTAACCCACTCTTACATCCCACTTTTCATGTTTTTACAATTTTTCTCCCATATTAAAATAAAATTTTGAACGAACGTACTTTGGAATACAATTTTTTTACAAAATAAATCATTAGCTTAATGTAAATTTTGACTGCCTCTGTGGCGCGGTTGGTAGTGATACCGCCTGCGGCGCTGGAGGTCGTTGGTTCGATTCCCACCTGAGACAAATATTTGTGTGACCCATAATTCGTTGTCTCAAGAGTCTGGGTGTTTCTATGTATAATATGTATGTATTAAAAAAAAAGTATATAAGTATTAATATCCGTGGTCTGACACCCATAACACAAGCAGGTTATTCCTAGCTTACTTTGGGATCAGATAGCGTTGTGTGAAATGTCCGTGAATATTTATTTATTTATTTATAATTGACTTAATAAAAATTGAGCAATTAAAAAATTGCCAAATGAATATTTAACGAAGTGATTAAAATGCGAAATATAATTTTGCTAAAGATTTTTTTGGGAAATGAAACTATGCGACAAGTTTATTGGGAAGTGAAATTTGAAGGAACATATTTTGCCAAACGGCAGGATCCCGAAAACCGGGCATTCTTTAGGTAAGCAACGTTGAGAACTCCGATCTTTTTCATCTAAATGACCATGTTACTGTGCGTCACCAGAGATATCTGTACCATGGCGCTAATTATGGGAAAATCTCTACCTGTTCAATAATGATTAATTTTGTTAATAATAATTTAAACATTCGGTAATTATTCGGCAAATAAACCGAATATTCGGCCGAATACGAACTATTGAAAACTTGCCGAATGTACCGAATTCGAATATTCGGCCGAACATGCGGCGCATCTCTAATATATATATATATATATATATTACGCACTTTGTATAATATGCATGCAATAAGTTAGCAATACGCAAAATTGTAATCTTACCTATCTCTTTAGACCTAACTGTACAAATAATTTACTAGTTAATATGTGGTAAATGTTGTTGGTGTCACAATTACCACTATTTTAATGTTAACAAATTTATTACCATTATGTATTGTGGCATTGTTTATTTACCTAAATAAAATAAAAATAAAACATTGTACATATGGTCACGCCTTTATCCGCGAAGGGGGCAGTGGCATATTATATGCCCACATTTCCACATTTTTTTAGAATTTGTCTCACGTAATAGGTGGTGAGCCGTTCTGCCGTGTTGAGATGGACAGGCACAGGTTGTCACTGCCTGCTGTTGAAAATTTTCAAGCCGCCTAAAAGGCCTTCAACACGGTTTAACGTCTGCCATTTTGCTGGCAACCGGGACCGGGCCGGACCAGGGCTTAACGTGAAGGGCCGTTAAGCCATTGGTCCCGGTTGCTAGTATACATGGAAATGCTCAAATAAAGGTCACAAAGTGGTCACATGGATGGTCACCCATCCAATGATATTATAATAAAATGGCCATTTTTAATTAGCATTATTTTACAATAGTTTAGCTGCCATTGTAAGCAGTCCATTGCCGTTCTTCTACATAAGGCGAACGTAAATTGTCCTTTACATTAAAAATCTCAAAGAGCCTCAGCGTGGACCAATATGTCCCCATGTAAGCCTACCAAAAGACAGGGTATCTTCATAAGAAAAAAAAAAGATAACCGATATAAGAAGAGACTTGCATAATAATAATAATAATTAATTAAAAACTTTACAAGTGGTCGTACCTTGTACCTATAGTGTGACTCCTGCTGATCATTGTGAATCATGGATACCAGCATGAAACCATTATTTTTTTTTAGTTTTAAAGATTGTTTGTAATGAGGTGTTACGATTTTCGCTAGAAATATCAGTAAACTATAATAGGCACTTACATATTTATTCTTCGAAAACGGCAGTGTTTACACAACAAACTCAGAGGATGAAATGAATTTATCAACTTATAGGAAAGGAACGTTGGGTTTTGTGAAGCACTCCAGATCATTTTTTTTTACAAATTTTGAGTGTTTCAGAGTGTACGTTGTTAACACAATCTTCGTGGTGCACTTAAACACAATTCATAAATTATTATAAACTAGCTGTTCCCCGCGGCTTCGACCGCGTAGAAGTCGTTATCGCGTAAAAGTCGTTATATCGTAAAATCATAACCCTCCTTTTGCACAGTCGGTTAAAAAGTAGCCTATGTCCTTCCCAGGGCCTCGAACTATGCCTGTACCAAATTTCATCTCAATCGGTCCAGTCGTTTAGGCGTGAAAGCGTAACAGACAGACAGACAGACAGACAGACAGATAGACAGACAGACAGACAGACAGAGTTACTTTCGCATTTATAATATTAGTAGGGATTTATGATCTGTTATAAAAAACATAGGTAAATTGAGAATCTTGTTCAATATTGTTAAGAATATGCGTCGAATTATATAATATCAATAACCGTTTTAGCAACCGTGCCCCGTGTGGCGACGCGGTCCCATGTTACGACGGGTAAGAGTACAAAATGTCGCCACTCCTATGCATCCCGAGGGTGTCGTAAGAGGCGACTAACAGAACACTTTCGCAAAAAAGATCCATTGCGTAGAGATGGAAAACTCTAAATGTAACCCGGTTAACAGTAAAATGACAATCATTAAGCCAAGTTGAAGGCCTTAAGGGCGGCTTGGAAAATTTCAACTGCGGGTCACGGGAACCTACGCCTGTCCATTTCGACACAGCAATAGGCTCACCACCTATTACGTGGGACATAAAACTATAAGGTGAAATGTGGACGTATACTATGCCTCTGCCTAGGGGATAAAAGCGTGATTATATGTATGTATGTTTTGGCAAAATGTAAAAAAGTGTGCATTCTAGACAAACTAATGAGCTTAAATACTTACATGAGCGAAGTTTTATATAAGTAGGTAGGTATGTAGCTTAAAAAGTTTTCGAGTTGTCAAGATGGTTCGTGTACACGTGGCTGCAGCATCGCCATTTTTTTTCATTTTGACTTGGCCGGACACGCTGCCCCGTGTCTAAATATGGCTGGACCGATTTTGCTAATTCTTTTTTTAGTATTAGTTGTAGCCATCGCAAGGTTTTGTATCCAAAAAAATATAATATTATTGATATAGCGGAACAAAGTTCGCCGGGTCGGCTAGTTTATATCTATATATTTTACCTCACGTATGGCAGGGGAGGGATCGAGTCTTTATGGTACTAAGAACTTAAAAGACCTTTAAGAACTAAAATCGAATACTGATGCCCGCCACTCCGGGGTGCTTAGTACCCCTCCGGTCGAGTCTATAAGGTACTAAGAACTTTAAGAACTAAAATCGAATACTGATGCCCGCCACTCCGGGGTGCTTAGTACCCCTCCGGTCGAGTCTATAAGGTACTAAGAACTTTAAGAACTAAAATCGAATACTGATGCCCGCCACTCCGGGGTGCTTAGTACCCCTCCGGTCGAGTCTATAAGGTACTAAGAACTTTAAGAACTAAAATCGAATACTGATGCCCGCCACTCCGGGGTGCTTAGTACCCCTCCGGTCGAGTCTATAAGGTACTAAGAACTTTAAGAACTAAAATCGAATACTGAACCTCCGGCCTGGTAGCATTCGTTTCCCGTTCAAAGGACTGAACGTGTGCCAGAGATAAAAAGTAGCCTATGTGTTATTTCAGACTGTCAGATCCTTTTAAGAGTTAGGTACAGCGTGATTGAATAACAAATATTCAAACATTTTCACGAAATTGTACACGTGATTAGTAAATAAGTGTTCGAAAATGACAGCATTCCCGGAATAATTTTAATAAGTACCTGCTTAGGAGTCCATATGACGCCAAATAGACTATTACTTTGATCTAGATCTCAGGACTCGTGAGGTCTGCTGAATTAAAATTTGAACACAGACTAAAAAACGCTCTAGGCTCGAAACACGATTACTGATAAAATCCTCGATAGATTTTTGTGTTGAAAATACCTCGATTTGGTGAAATTTTAGGCTAGATCTCGTATGTTATAAGTTGTTTTTATAATATAAAATATTTATAAGAAAGTCAATAGTAAAATCTTCATTTGCACTAGAGCATTTTTTTTCATTATTGGATACCCATAGTTTTTTTATAATTAATTTATTTCGTTAAAAACGCACAAAAACCGATCGCATCTCTCTCTTTCTTGCACGTTAAAATGTATATTTTCTTCTATCTTCTTTCAACAATTTAGCGTCTGGTAGGCTCTTATGTAAGTACCTCAGCCTTCAGGCTAATAGGTTATTAAACAATAAAAAAGTTAAAACCAACGGCGTATTATAATATAGACACGTCATGCACGAACATCACGGCTTTAAAAAACAGCAAATATTTTATACATTCAAAAAAAGAATTTCTATGAAATTATCTATGGTAGCATGTATGAAAAGTAAGGCAATTGCCTGACTTTTTTGTTGCCATTTTTCAGTGTTGGTAACGTATCTATAGTTTTTTATATATCATTGGTTAAAACCAATAAATTTACCCCGAATTTTACAAGTTTATGGCTTTATTTATAAAAGATCTTTTGTTAAAAATTTTATTGCGCCGACAACGTCGTCATACAACACCAACTTAATTTTCAAAGAATAATGAACTGTTATACTTTTAATGACTTCGGAAGAATAAAGAAGTAATTAAGTCAACTTTTACACCCAATTTTAAAATACGACGGGTTTGAAAAAGTAGTCCGTATCGAAATGCTCTACGTCGTCTTAGCTATTAAGAAATAAGAAAGAATAAAGGGTTTCAGAAAGATCACTGGGGTCTTTAAAACCACGGGTATAAATAAATAACAAAGAATAAAGTTCCTCATAGAAATCTCTGGGGTCGAAACCAGCTCGTAGATAAATAAAATATTTCATGGTCAGCTGCGGTTGATGTAACGTCCTACATCTCAGGACCTACGCTACCCCACCCCACCCATGTTTGGGTAAATGGGTAATACTGAAAAAAAAAAGAGAAATCACAGCTGCAAGCATCAAAGCGCATCTCGAAGGATTTCAAGTGTAAATTGAGGGTGCACTCTGACTTCACGCTAAGGCATTAGAATTCCAGTCTTGATAATGACTAAATTACGACTGTCATACTAAATTTCGAAGTTCAAAATCGCGATGAACTGTAGCCCTAAAGTACCGAAACGCGAATCACGTTAGTGCGAAAGTACGCCACATCGATACCCATAATTTCGAATGTTTTCCACCGCGAAGCACGTTAGTGCGAAAGTATTCCACATCGATTCACACGTTGTCGAATGTATTCCAGCGCGATGCACGTCAGTGCGAAAGTCTAGTAAATGCGAAGGCATGCCACATAGACACACTTCCTATTTTTAACCGACTTCCAAATAAGGAGGAGGTTCTCAATTCATCTGTATTTTTTTTATGTTTGTTACCGGCAAACCGCTTAAAAGACTTAACCGATTTTGATGATTCTTTTTTTATTTGAAAGCTGGTGCTTCCCATGTGGTCCCATATACAGAAAGTCAGAATCTGATGCTGGGATCATAGAGAAATCGAAGAAAACCCTCGAATTGAGGGAATTTCTTAACGATTTACAGCAGTTACCTTGTGTTTGGGCTTGATTTATTTGTATTGGGGTGAACATTACCCCTAGATAGATATAATTTCAGTCTACCCGTCACTAAAAATAATGAAAAAAAAAATAACAAAAAAAACCGACTTCAAACAAAAACTAAAAATTGAAAAATAAAATTAACTTAGCACAAAGTAATAGGTAATATTTAGATTTATCAGATATTATTGTATGTGATACTGAAGTCGGTGCCAATATTTCTATGAGAGATTAATAATACCTACCTAAACCTATAGTTTTACTTGGCGCCGATTTCAGTATTACATTCAATAATAGCTGATAAATCTAAATATTACCTATTACTTTGTGCTAAGTTAATTTTTTGTTCCACTTTTGACACTAATATAAAAACTGACTTTGTTCTGATAATTATTCAAGTTCCAGTAAATCTATAACTTTACACACTCACACAAAACATTGATTCGTCAATCATAGATTTACAGTAAACATTTCTGTGTAAAGCAAGAAGTAGCATGCCTTCGCATTTACTAGACTTTCGCACTGACGTGCATCGCGTTGGAATACATTCGACAACGTGTGAATCGATGTGAAATACTTTCGCACTAACGTGCTTCGCGGTGGAAAACATTCGAAATTATGGGTATCGATGTGGCGCACTTTCGCACTAACGTGAGTCGCGTTTCGGTACTTTAGGGCTACAGTTCATCGCGATTTTGAACTTCGCAATTTAGTATGACACACCATTATCATACCGTAGGTACTTTTAAAGGCTACTATAGTAATCAAAATATGACGCTTGTAATTTCATTATTTATGGGAATATACAAATTATTCTATCTCTATCGCTATTGGAATTAGAATTATAACTTTCAACGCATAAAACTCGAAATCGTGTGAATAAATTTTTTGTGTTGTTTGGATGCTCCCTTAAATTGTTCTAAGACTTATTATTAGACTTCGTAGATAGCATAAAGTAATTGGTTTTTACCTACATTCTCATTGCCTCTGTGATGATGTGATGATGATGATGTAGTAAAAGTATTTTACCTGGTGTTCATAACTCTACTACAAGCTGAGTTATAAATAGTAATAATAATAATAATAATGATTTTAATTGTAAAACGTCATAATAATACAAAATTTTCTACAGAATTATCTTCTAAAACTGGAAAAGTGTGAGAAATCCACAACATGAATATGTTTACAAGAAATATACAACAAAATGAAATATACTACACAATGGTTCTGTATTTGACAGATGTCAAGACACAATATTTACAATTATAAAAGACACAATAAAATGGTAAAATAAATGTTGACCCGATCCAGAAAACGAGAAGCACAAGTAACACCTCCGGACTCATCACTCAGCTCCGCCTCTCTTCCCCGTGAATGTGTAACAGCGCCAAGGGGAATCGCAGAGGCGTCGAGCTCATCGTCGAGTGATGAGTTTTTCTCTCCGCCGACGTCGCCAACACCTGTACGTCGGCCGGGGAGAGGCCGGCCACCGTCTCGCTTGGGACCCCGACGCCCACCGGCATCGCATAGGGCCCCCGCTTCCGGTGGTAATGTGCACCGCATGAGATGGACCACACCTATCAATGAAAATGTCATGCGGGCATATTTTATGGCTACAGAGGTTGAAACCAACCTCACTGCGTATCGTAATCGTATACTGCCTCTGTTTCAGGAGCTTGAACCATCTATCAACGTATCGGCTCAACGATTATCGGACCAAGTGCGTGTCATTCAACGCAATCGTATGTTGGATGACGCTATACTTGACCGTTTACGCTCAGAGTGTCTGCAGAATAGGCGTGTTATCCCTCCTCCGCAACAAACTGTAAGTACAGCAGATAATATCAGCATAGTTGTGGATGACAGTATCACTGCTGTGGATGACACGTATATTCGTGCAGATACGCAGTACAATGACGAGGCTAGGGTAACTTTGGAATGTGCAATTAATGAATATCGTTTCATACCTATTGAATTAAGACCACGATTGCCCCGGTTACCCATGCATAGAAAAAACCTGATGCTGGTTAGTGCGGTTGACTCACTATTATCTATTTATTTAGATAATAGTGGGTCTCTCGGTGATACCCATTCGATCCTGTATTGTGCAGCTGTTGCGGTTTGCCGTGTAGCTAAAGTAAAAATGCCATCTAAAGACCTGGTTACACGGCCAAAGGCAACCGTTCCTGTTTGGCAATCCAGGATCGAAAGACGTATCGCCGAAGCGAGAGTGCTAATCAGCAAATTAACCAGTTTCAGATCAGGTAACACTCGGCCAAGGGTAATGCGCTTTGTGAAACGAGCGTTTTCTGGGACTGAAATTAGTCCTGAGGAATATACCGCTCGGGTCACGGAGCGCATTGATTTTTGGAAACAAAAAGTCTATGCATGGGCACACCGTATACGTAGGTTTAGAAAGCGCGTCGATCGATTTCAAATTAATTGCTCATTCCAAAGAGACCAGAGGTGTGTTTATAGAAATTGGGAGCAACCAGATAAAGGTGTGAGTATTGGTAGCCTACCGGATGCTGATGAAACGAACATGTTTTGGCGAAGCGTCTGGTCGGCACCTGTAAATCACACCGAAGGTGACTGGATGTGCGGTGTCGAGAGAGCATGTGAAGGTGTTGTAAATATGGAACCAATAAGAATAGATTGTTCAGATGTGGCTAATGCAGTTCGTTCGGTATCAAATTGGAAATCTCCAGGACCGGACGGACTGCATAACTTTTGGATTAAATGGTTCCGTAGTTCACATGCTCTTTTGGCATCTCAGTTCCAGGCAGCCATTGATTCTGGTTCACTCCCAAATTTTATGACCACAGGAGTTACTCACCTGCTACATAAGACAGGAAGTACCTCGAACCCCAGCAATTATAGGCCGATCACTTGTTTGCCATCGGTCTATAAACTTCTCACATCCATTTTGAGGGACAAAATTGCCAAGCATATTAGCTTTAATACGGTAATAAGTGCCTCTCAGAATGGATGTAGAAGTGGCGCTCGAGGTACTAAAGAGCTCCTCCTCATTGATATGGCCATCAGCCAACAGGTTCGCCGCAACCGCAAAGACCTCTCCGTATGTTGGATAGATTATAAGAAGGCGTTCGATTCCGTACCTCATACGTGGCTTTTGAGGGTGTTAGAGTTGTATAAAGTAGATACAACTCTATGCACCTTTTTGAAGTCATGTATGAGTCAATGGAGAACTATTCTTAGCTACCCAGGATATCGAGGGCCATGCGGTAGTGGTGAACCTATAAAAATCGAGCGGGGAATATTCCAAGGTGACAGTTTGAGTCCTCTTTGGTTTTGCCTAGCACTGAACCCTTTAAGTACTCTACTTGAAAGTTCAGGGTTAGGTTATAGGTTGCGAAGAGGAGGTCAGGTAATATCTCACTTACTTTATATGGATGATTTAAAGTTGTTTGCTACAACAAACTCACAATTGATAGATTTACTAAAGGTAACTGAAAACTTTAGTAATTCTATCAAAATGGAGTTTGGTGTAGATAAATGTGCAGTCATGCATATTAAGCGAGGGAAGATAATGGAATCAGATGGTATTCAGCTTTCTGATTCCGTCCATCTGACGTCACTCCTCGTAACTGATACCTATAAGTACTTGGGTATATCGCAGGCTTTGTGCATCAATGAAGCTGACTTGAAACATTCATTGCGAGAGCGTTTCTTTGGTCGCCTGAAAAAGGTACTAAACAGTCTTTTATCAGGTGGCAACAAGGTTCGCGCTTATAATGGATGGGTCATGCCACTTCTGATGTACTCCTTTGGTATACTCAAGTGGACTCAAACCGAATTGGACGCTTTGGATCGGAGGGTGCGCACATTGCTAACCGCATACCGTATGCATCATCCACGTTCATCTTTAATGAGGATGTACATCCCACGAAGATATGGAGGACGTGGCTTTTTAAATGCCAAAAGCCTCCATAATCGCGAGGTGTACAACCTCAGGCAGTATTTCCTTAGTATGAGCGTGGATATGCATCGTGATGTGGTTGCAGTGGACGCTGGACTCACCCCGCTTGGTTTGGCTAGAGAGAACTGGCATAGGCCTACAGTACTTAGCCTTGGTGACCGTCAGGAGGTATGGCAGAGTAAGGAGCTACACGGGAGGTTCTATCAGGCCCTACATGGGTCTGATGTGGACTTTTTAGCTTCCGTAGCCTGGCTACGTTTCGGTGATCTTTTTGGAGAAACCGAAGGTTTTGTCTGTGCAATTGCAGATGAAGTTATCAAGACGAACAACTATAGGAGGCATATTATGAGGGACGGCACGATCGACATTTGTCGAGCGTGTCACCAACCTGGTGAGTCCCTCAGACATATAGTTTCCGGTTGTCCTCGTCTTGCTAACAGCGAGTACTTGCACAGGCACAATCAAGTAGCCAGGATTATCCATCAACAGCTCGCTCTTAAGTACCACCTGGTGGACGTTGGGGTTCCGTATTATAAGTATGTTGCCGAACCAGTTCTCGAAAATGGTCTTATCACATTGTACTGGGACCGTTCTATCATCACAGACAGGACTGTTATAGCTAACAAACCTGATATTGTGGTGATAGACAGGTCCGAGCGCAAGGTTATGATTGTCGATGTCACAATTCCTCATGATGGCAATCTCGTGAAAGCTGAAAAAGAGAAACAAATTAAATATTTAGATCTAGCTCGCGAGATTGTCGATATGTGGGATGTGGACTCGGCAACCATAGTCCCGATAGTTGTAACTGTGAACGGACTCATAGCCAAGAGCCTCGACCAACATCTAAAGAGGCTCGCGTTAGGTAGCTGGGTCAAGGGCCAGATCCAGAAAGCAGTTCTGCTGGCACGCAAAGCTGGCACGTATTGTGAGGAGGTTTCTGTCTCTGGAGCCCTAACCACCGGTATCTTGGTCCCTGTATCCGATGCCGGTGGGATGCTATTTTATATATTTTTAAATAGATTTTATTTTTATTTTTATCATTTTAAATTTATTTAAAAATGTATCTAATATGTGTATTTGATGAATAAAGGACATAATAATAATATATACTTTATTGTACACCATAAATTAAACAATTACAGATATTGCGTATCAACATAGTACAATGGGCGGCCTTCTTAAAGATCTTCTAAATCCATTTAATTGAACTTCATTTCATAATGTTACAGTCCCACAAAGACTGAGGTCTTGAAATTGAAATCCCGGCAAATAAAAGTTTAACACGTGAAAGTATCAATGTCTCTCTATATTGATACTAACTAGTGTAGTACTACTAGTGATACTAGTGTACTAGTATCTACCTTTCACGTGCTGAATATTATTGGCGGCAAAACGACACGATATTGTTAGTTTGTAATGCAGTTTTTGTTTGATAAATTAAATATGACCTATTTATATAACCTTACTACCTAAATTTGTATAAAATGAAATAACTTCTTTAGGCGCGTTGAGTACTTATGACTTCTAGTTATTTCTATGTTGTTAGTTGTTCAAGTTTTCACTTCTGCCGGCCGGCACTCTCGGATTGCCACTGTTATCTTTTTCACTACGGTGTCTCATCTACGCATCTTGTAGTCTGTTGTCCCACGAAGTTAATGCTAGCATCTTATCATCTTCGCGGTCATTAAAGAGATTGGCCGGGTCCACGTAATTTCTTTTGTTGGTGGAATGTTTGGAATGAGCTAATGGGTCATACACCGCCTTAGGAAAGGCGTAGGAAGTAAAACGGAGTGACTGAGAACGGAAAACTATTTTATGTCTCATAATCATAAAACACAGGACCCACTTTGTATGTCGATTGGAATTATAACAAATCTTGTTTAGTTTTCGTTTTTTTTTTGCTACCAAGCAGTCTTTTAGTCTGAGCAAATTATTCCGTAGAGCAAGCAGTCTTTAGCATGCCTCGCGTGAATTATTTCACGTTGTGAAGCGTTATAGGTATTGCATGTTATTAGCACTCTAGTACTACTCTACGGTCAGCAGTGAATTGCAATAGGCTGATTTGATTACCCTCAACGACGTATTATAATTAGACTTTCAAAAACAGCAGATCTTTTATACGTTAAAAAAAAGAATGTCTATGAAATTATCTATGGTAGCATGTATGAAAAATTGAAAAGTAAGGCAATTGCCTGAATTTTTTGTAGTCATTTTTCAGTGTTGGTAACGTATCTATAGTTTTTATATATCATTGATTACCCTTGACTGTTTGAATGACGAATCAAGGGTACCTATGTGGTTCCTTCTTCGATTACGGTAGGTACAGTTATGTGTAGAAAGATAGTAAATCTTTATAGCCCGTTCGCTCTAAGTTTGCCGCTGGCGTAGAGGCTGGTATAGAGGCGTAGTATGGGAGACGACTGGCAAACTTAGAGCGAACGGGTAGAAGATACGTTGACGTTCTTTGACATCAATAGGTAGAGCATTTTAAGCGTCAAATATATTCTTTTAGTCTAAGGTTAAACAGTACAAAAACAATGTACGTGGGCTTGGATTAATAACCGCGTCGTTATTCCCACGGTACTTACGTGGTGCGGTGTCGTGTATGATGGCGCGATTATGTCTACGCAAACGTCTGTCTGTCTGTGCGCGTACGCAGGTGAGATGTACGAAGATTATGAGTTAGTAAACAAGGTTAATACGGCTTTGTTCTGATCTTGAGTCTTGAATGAAAATGCTTATACTTTTTCTAATTTTTTTTACTTTACTATTTTCAAAGCCAAGTAGAGTCGACTGGTGACCCAAGGACTGACAGTTTTCTCTCTTAGCGAATAGGTATTGCTATTCAAAGGGGGAATGCTGCTAGTCTTTTGGGCACAATGCCACGGGGGCCTTTTGTAGGTTAGTTAAGATAGTAAGTATAAAAATGTAAATATTTGTAAGTACCTATGTGTATGTAGGTAATAATTATGTTTCTCAGTGATTTTTAACAATACATAAATGTATTTTTTTCAAAGGTTGTTTGTAATTTTTAAACGGTACATAGGTATTGAATTGATTGTTTTTTACACTACTTAAACCTATCTTTTAAACTGATATGAATGGTTTTTGATTTCACTTCTTTAAGGTGTTTTAGGTCTTTACCTAAAAAACCTGAGACCTGAAACCTTTTCAATTCTTTACGGCGGGTAAAAGTGTCTTACTCTTATCCCTCGATTGTGACTTAGGTACCCTGAACTAGTTGCCCAAAGCCTACTCCTTAATCACCTGTCGGAGCTGAAACCGCAATCCCTCGTTTCCTTGTACCGTAGGTAGGTACATGCGTTAGTGGCCTGTGCTGTGAGGGTGAGCATATCTAAGTACCTGCCTATCATAGTTGGGATGATATAGATGCCTGTCTTTTCAATGACAATAAATTACGGACCTTGCTAACAAAACAACTAAAAATATTAAAAATAATATTAGCATGAAAGCGAATCCCGGGCACTACAGTCACAGATTAAATAATAGTTACACAGTACAGTCTTCGGTAACTAAAATATAAAAATGAGAAAGATAGAAGAAAGCCGTGAGATCGTTCTCACCAGACTGCCCCTCTCTAACACGTTTATTGTGAAAGTGAATGTTCAATCCGATTGACGTTGTCATGTTTGTTTTATTTCAAACTTTGAACAGATGGTCCACGTGACTTAGTGACGTAGTTTAATGCAACAGAGTCACAGACTACAGACAAAGTGTCGCCATAGGCACCTCTGCACTCTATTTTATAGAGAGGATTCCCAGTAGTTCCGCGGCAGTTGTTCCGCGACGGAACTAGTGAGACTTTTTGTCCCAATAGTTCCGTGGCGGAACTAGTGAGACTTTTTTATTCTCAGTAGTTCCGTGGCGGAACTAGTGAGACTTTTCTATTCTCAGTAGTTCCGTGGCGGAACTAGTGAGACTTTTCTATTCTCAGTAGTTCCGTAGCGGAACTAGTGAGACTTTTCTATTCCCAATAGTTCCGTAGCGGAACTTTCAAAACAAATAAAGATCTACAAAAACAAATGAAGATCGACAAAAGCAAATGAAGATCGCCGAAACAAATGAAGATCAGCAAAACAAATGACAGTTGGAAAAACAAATAACGAGCGAAAAAACATTTTGCAGATCAATAAAACAAAAGACTATAAGCAAGTTGATAAGGTCAAAACATACTTGCAGCCATGTTTTGTAATCAAAATGCGATTAGCATTAAAAATAATAGGTGCAAGCAATTCTCGACATTAATGGCACTTATTTAAAAATGTGGTTTTAGGCGTTTATAGACATCACAGATCACGAATATATAAAAAATAAATAGATATTATGCATGCTCATAAGGTCGAAATTGGCATGGACCTTTTTTGTAGTCTAGATGCGATAACCATTCAAAAAAATACCTGCAAGCAATTCTCGACCTTAATGACACTTCCCTAAAAATGTGCTTTTAGGCGTTTATAGACATCACAGATCACGAATATATAAAAAAATAAATAAATGTTATGCATATTCATAAAGTCGAGAATTGCTTGCACCTGTTTTTTGAATGGTAATCGCATTTAGCTTACAAAGCATGGCTGCAAGAAACTTTTGACCTTATCAACTTGCTTATAGTCTTTTGTTTTTCCAACCGTGATTTGTTTTTCCAACCGTCATTTGTTTTGCTGATCTTCATTTGTTTCATTGATATTCATTTGTTTCGTCGATCTTCATTTATTTTGTCAGTCTTCATTTGTTGTACCGATCTTCATTTGTTTTGTCGATTTTCATTTTTTTTAATTGTATGAGAAAATAGTCGTAAGACACCGTAGGGAACTAATGGGAACATAAAATATTCGTATGTAAGAGATGCTTTCTCCCGCGGGACTACTGGGACTTGATTTATTAGTTTTTAATTTATGCTTTGTTCCGCGGAACTACTGGGAATGAAATTATTAGTATTTCATTTCTACTTTGTTCCGCGGAACTAATGGGAACTGAATTATTGATGCTTTGTTCCGCGGGACAACTGGGAAAAAAAGTCTCACTAGTTCCGCCACGGAACTACTTCAACGGAACAACTGGGAATAATCGTAAAATGTGTCACCATTCGAGCCCCAACAAAAAATATTATTTTAATATTATAACGCCATCTACCCAAACATCATTCAATTACAAAGAATGGTGCTTTACGCCGTATTCAATGTTCATTGACTTCAAGTATTTAAGCAATAACGTAATAGATGGCGCTGTTACCAATTATTCTAAGGTAAAATCACCAAAGACTTCGAAGTCTGAAAATCACAGTAGAATCGGAATCTGGTAATCCATACTAATATTATAAAGCTGAAGAGTTTGTTTGTTTGTTTGTTTGTTTGTTTGTTTGTTTGTTTGAACGCTAGGATCTCAGGAACTACTGGTTGGATTTCAAAAATTCTTTTACAATTTGATAGTCCATTTATCGAGGATAGCTATAGGCTATACAACATCACGCTAAGACGAATAGGAGCGGAGCAGCAATCAAGAATGTTTTGAAAACGGGGAATATTTTTTACCGTCTGAGAGCTTCCGAGGCGTACGCTGCGTCAATGGTTAAAGTTAGGTAAAAATTGTGTATTACAAAATTGTATCTCTTAAAACGTTCTACAAAAAAGTCCGCGACAGCATAATTATGTCTATCTTTTAAGGTTCGCTCACAATACCCTAATTTGTCTATCTCTTAAGGTTCGCTCACTATATAATGAAACTGAAGAGTTTGTTTATGCTAGGATCTCAGAAACTACTGGTTGCATTTCAAAAATTATTTTACAGTGTAATAGTTCATTTACTGAGGCTGGCTAATGGCGATATAACATCACGCTGAGACGAATAGGAGCGGAGCAGCCATGAATAATGTTTTGAGAACGGGGATTATTTCTTTCTTTTGAGAGCTCCCAATGCGGACGCTGCATAAATAGTTTAAGTTACGTAAAAATTGTGTATTACAAAATTGGTTCTCTTAAAAAGTTATAAAAATAAGTCCTTAACAGCATATGTCTATCTTTTAAGGTTCACTTACAATAACCCTCTTATTAAGTTTTAAAATATGAGCGACACGACGGGAGTAAACTTGGTCTACAGTGGCAGCCAGTCAACTGAACCAGAGTTTAATAATTCTACTATGACTGAACGATAAAAACCGGCCAAGTGCGAGTCGGACTCGCACACGATGAGTTCCATACCAAAAAACGGATGGGTGGAAGTAAAGGCGACAGGAAACATTATATCACTTAACACCTCTTACCTTCTCACTCTCATGTGACGCAAACGAAAATATGCGGTTCAGCTCTAATGAATCCAAGCAACGCGACGCGACGGGGGTAAATGCAACGGGAAACATTATAATACTCAAAATATTAATACCATACCTCTCCCTCTTTCTCACTCTCATGTGACGCAAACGAAGTTGCGCGGGTCAGCTAGTCTATTATATAAAAATAAGTCGGGTTTTCCTTCCTGACGCTATAACTTTAGAACGCACGAACCGATTTCCACGGTTTTGCATTCGTTGGAAAGGTCTCGGGCTCCGTGAGGTTTATAGCAAAGAAAATTCAGCAAAATTTCACATACAGCGCCATCGCGGGCGAAGCTGCGGGCATCAGCTAGTGGTAAATAAAGTAGTTTGGCCTCAGAGTTTAGTTTACTATTTATTTTTGAATTGAATATGAATATCAATACATATAATAAAATCGTAACGGGTCGCTGTCTGTACATGGAAGATAAATAAGAAAAAATATTATAGGGGGCTTTATGAACGCAATAGAACCCAAAACAATGATTTTTAGAATTTTTGTCTGTTTGTCTGTATTTCTGTATGTCTGTATGTCTGTATATCTGTTTGTCTGTACGGTTGTGCACGCTAATCTCAGTAACCGCTCAACCGATTGCAATGCGGTTTTTTTATTGTGTTGAGGTTTACTCCAGTTAACATTTAGCGTTTGTTTTATGTAAATCGGTTTAGAAATAAAAGAGTTATAACACTTTTAAGAATCAGATATTTTGAAAATTTTAATTCTAGGGGTTTCTTTGAATGTGAGTGAACCTAAACTGGCGTGTTGGCTTAATCATAAAAGAGCTTAATGATTAAGACTATTTTTAAACAATTGAGTCCGCGCCGAAGGCGTGGACTGAATTGTTTTAAAATAGACTTAATCATTAAGCTCTTTTATGATTAAGCAAACAGGGCAGTTTCAGACGCTGCTTGATGACTCTGATGAAGAAATACCTTTCCTTTCATACACCTTATGTGACGTAAACGAAGTTGCGGGCTCAGCTAGTTATGAATATACCTACATATTGATTTACAATATTGTATTTTTAAAATCCTAGTCGAGTCCATTAATATGAATGAAATTAGTCCAGACGTGTGAAAACCAACCTTAGCTTCTTTATGACGTCATAATTAATCGAAAGTGATTTATGGTAAGATTACCTATTATGAGATATTACCTATTTTGAATTTGTTCAGACAGTTGTGTGTAATAAAATTATAATAAAATAATGAGAGAAATCTGGCTGCACAGTCGCTAGTCGGGGTGAAGATAGCCTCACCTCCACCTCTCTGGTTAGCGTAGTACAGTAGATAAAGTCAAATACTCTCCTAAAATTATCGAAAAGTGGCGTACTTCCATCAATAGACTATGGCAGATTTTGATTGATTGCTTGATGACAAAAATATATCTTAACATTTCATTGTTAGTTTTATACTTGAATTTAATAGTAGCTCCGCGTAGTGTTCTGTAAACGATCAATGCATTTCAATACGCATCAAAGGCTGTTTCTGATCCTGAGATGGGTGGCCACTTTGTGGAGCGTCAGAAGGCACGAAACAATTGCCATGTAATGTAACTGACTACCGACACTACCGAGACCAACGCAAGCCTTTGGTCTCGATATTCAGTAACATTGCAGTTGTAGAGGTCTTGCCCTTGCGCCTGTCGATTTCAACACGGCAATATGCTTATCAACGTAGGATGCATAGGTAAAATGTAGGCGTCAGTTAGCCTCTACTTAAAACTTTGTGTATAAATATTTGAATATTATTTAAGTATCTGTACTTGTGTATGTACAATTAGAATGAAGAAAATTGTAGAAGGAACAAGGCCGTGCTTGTTCTGATTAATACCTCTAGGTAACTTTTTTTTTCATAAAATCTGTTTCTTTCAAATTGTCGTTTGCATTACAAAGCACAAATAGGTGTATAGAATGTGATAGAAGATAATAGTGTTTAGAGATACTTTATTTAAATATTTTGAATAAACACACAACACACTTACAATGCAATTTTGTAAATGATGATCTGTTCATGACTTGTAAAAATCTAAACCGTAATGATAATACAAATGTGATACATTTTTCTAATACAAGGGGTGCTTAAAAAATAATAGCTGCCTACGTATCTACTGCTCCCAATACTGTTTCTATAACCTCTATCATTAGGATAAACCAAAAATATGGAATATCTATAAAATGAGAAAGTAAATCTGTCTATCTATTAACTCTGATAAGATAACAGAATAGTATCTATAGAGCTTGGGAAAGTATATTGGTATCATGGCCTAGTGGTAAGTGTGTCGGTCTAGCATTCTTGTAGGCTAAATGTCTTCTCACTGAAATAAAAACATTCTACATAAAAACATTCTACAACATCTAAAGAAAGAAAGGAGTATAGTCGTTTTTATAATATTCCTCACAGGCTCTACTTAAAGTTGTCTGGCGAATCTGGCAGTAAATCTTTTTTAAGTTCGTACGTACATAATTGTTAGTTTAAAACACCAGTGCAGTGTCATCAGTACCTACATATATGAATTTTTTTTTATACCACTAAGGTGGCAGACAAGCATACGGCCCACCAAAAGGACCGGTGGTCTATGAACGTTTGCAACACCGGAGGTGCCACACTCGCGCTGCCGACCCTGTAAAAACCTTTGCATTTTTATAAAATCATTCAGTCGCGCTTTCATTCATTCTTTTCACATTATTTTCTTTCATTCTCTACGACAATTTTTTCTTTATAGTAAACCTACCTACCTTTAAAGAAGTTTTTTTTTTCAATCATATCATGGACTTTATTTTCCATTAAATTACTCAATAAATAAATAAATAAATAAATAAAATCATTTTATTTTCAGACCATTAGTCCATAAATTAAATAAATTAAATTCAGCACATTAGTATTTTTAAATTACATTTGAGATTAATAAGTATAAAATCTATACCTATAATTAAACGGTAAAGCGAAGGCTAGATGACATTCATATATATTTCTTCAGGTAGGCAAACGCTAGCTCGAATTTTAATCGTTAAGTGCCATCTCTTGATCATTTTTTGTACTGAAATCTTAAAATTATTTTTTTACTAGCTGAGCCCGCAACTTCGTTTACGTCACATAAGGTGTATGAAAGGAAAGGTATTTCTTCATCAGAGTCATCAAGCAGCGTCTGAAACTGCCCTGTTTGCTTAATCATAAAAGAGCTTAATGATTAAGTCTATTTTAAAACAATTCAGTCCACGCCTTCGGCGCGGACTAAATTGTTTAAAAATAGTCTTAATCATTAAGCTCTTTTATGATTAAGCCACCACGCCAGTTTAGGTTCACTCACATTCAAAGAATATCTGATTCTTAAAAGTGTTATAACTCTTTTGTTTCTAAACCGATTTACATAAAACAAACGCTAAATGTTAACTGGAGCAAACCTCAACACAATACAAAAAACCGCATTGCAATCGGTTGAGCGGTTACTGAGATTAGCGTGCACAACCGTACAGACAAACAGATATACAGACATACAGACATACAGACATACAGACATACAGACATACAGACAAACAGACAAAAATTCTAAAAATCATTGTTTTGGGTTCTATTGCGTTCATAAAGCCCCCCTATAATATTTTTTCTTATTTATCTTCCATGTACAGACAGCGACCTGTTACGATTTTATTATATGTATTGATATTCATGATTAATTATGTATTTTTTTACACAAGCATGTGCACAAAAAATAATAATAATTTATACGATTGCTTGGATGTATAATAAATTATTTAAAAATAAGTCGGGTTTTCCTTCCTGACGCTATAACTTTAGAACGCACGAACCGATTTCCACGGTTTTGCATTCGTTGGAAAGGTCTCGGGCTCCGTGAGGTTTATAGCAAAGGAAATTCAGCAAAATTTCACATACAGCGCCATCGCGGGCGAAGCTGCGGGCATCAGCTAGTAAACTATAAAAAATCATCAATTACTATGTCTTATCTATCCATCTATCTTTAAATATTAATAAAATGATAGAAAATACAAAACTGTACATTAAATATTTAAACCAGAAGCCAAAAATGCAATCACTAAAATTTTTGTCTGTCTGTCTGTCTGTCTGTCTGTCTGTATGTTCCTTATAGAAACAAAAACTACTCGACAGATTTTAACGAAAATTGATACAAATTATTCTTTATACTCCTGGGCAGGTTATAGTGTACTTTTCATCACGCTAAATCAATAGGAGCAGAGTAGTGAAGGTAAATTTTGGGAAAACGGGAGAAATTACTCCATTTTTTAAGCTTCCGTCGCGTGTGCAGCCTTAATGGTTAAAGTTACATAGAAATCATGTATGACGGAAATACATATTCGTATTCTACATAAAATTGTCTAAAAAATATCCTATGTCTATCTTTTATGGTTGACTCACAATATAACGTGTAACTCCTGATAGCTTAGCATTCTGATTATATTTGTTTACGCTTACGTTTATAATACTCTCATTCATCCCTAATTTAAAAAAAAATAACATTATTACCTATTCAATAAAAAAAGAATCATAGAAATCGGTATAGAAACACCAAACTTATATAAGCCATCGATCGCACCGTCGCACGTGAATACTGAATCATGCTATAAGGATTATTTTTGAGATTATTATTACATCTTATTACATACAGTGCGAGGACCAACATCATTTTGTAGATTTGAGAAAAGTAGACGATGTTGTTATTGACATTCCGATTATTCTGCTCCGAAATTTAAGACCACCACAACTTTGCAATGGAACTCGGCTTAAAGTAACCCAGTTGCAACAAAATCTAATCGATGCTCAAATTTTAACAGGTTGCGGTGCAGGAGAAACCATCTTTATTCCCAGAAATCCCATAATACCAAATAATTTTCCATTCCAATTTAAAAGAACGCAATTCCCAGTATCGGTGTTATGCAATGACAATAAATAAGGCTCAAGGGCAGGCTTTTCGTGTTGCTGGAGTAGATCTCGGTGTCAGTTGTTTTTCACATGGTCAGTTATATGTCTCTCTTTCCCGGGTTAGCAGTTCTAGAAATCTTTATGTTCACGTGCCGGACGGGTCAACTTTCAACGTAGTTTACCAGGAAACTTTGCGCTGAAGTATTTTCATTATATATGTACTTAAGCCTCATGTGAAAGTGATCTTAACAATATTACCAACACATTAACATAATAACATACAAGGAGTTACACGCTGATGGTCTCGGGGCACAGCTATTAATAATAATATTCTGCGGTTCCTTATTGCGATATTTTTTAACAGTATTGTGGATTGACATAATGATTATATTTCCCTTCTAAAATACGAAAGTTAATCTGTCTCTCACATCAAAACCACTGAACCCTGAGGAAGGACATATGTTACTTTTTTACGAAAAACGACGAAAACGCGGACGAAGTCGCGGGCAAAAGCTAGTATCACAATAAATTAACGACAAAAGGTTTTGACATATCGAGAAAACAGGCATAGACTGGTGTCTTCTATGTATGTTGTACTTGTAGCATGCTTAAGACACACCATGGCACTTTCAGTAGAGAGTCCAGCTCGGAAACCGAACTGAGCATCATTTAATTTAATATGCTGCAACAGTATATCATTAAGCATGCTATCAAGCACCTTTGCAACAATTGTGGCTAGTGAGATGGGCCTATAATTTTTGAAATCTGATGCATCACTAACCCTACCCTTTAAAATTGGAACTACTATGGTTTTTGTAAGTTCGTTCGGCAGAAAACCATGGCATACACACAAATTGAAAAACATAGACAAAACCCGAGGCATATGCACACCTGCATATTTGAGGTGCTCAATGCTCAGCCCGTCATGCCCAGGAGATTTACCCCTTCTCATACTATTAATGACTTTTTGTACACTGTTACCTGAAAAAGTCACAGCTCTCTCCTGGGTGACAGTCAAAGCACCAAACACCCCATCCACACATCATATAAATAACAGGTCTTGAAGTATTTAACGAACGTAAAATTTTAAATCTCGTCCATTTTATGTAGCCCTATAAACCTATTTAATTCCTATTATTACCTACAATATTTGCAAAGCGTTTGACTGCAAAATACAGATTAACTTTAATCCTTACATATCAATAACTACATTCCATTTTAATCCTTGTTTATTAACTATTTTTGACAATGGCAATTGTTTGCCGCCAAAAAAAAGATAATGAGCGAGCGAGAGGATGATATCTTAAACACGTGAGCGCGCATATTGGGGTGATTATTTTTGGGGACAATAGGGATATTAAGCAGCACTTTGTACTAGCTTTAGGGTACCGTTTTGTTTCATTCGCGACTGATTTCATGAATAATACGTAAGAGCCGTGTTTTAGCACCGTATTTTTTTAAAATATTTTTTTAACGTGAGGGAAGATCCTCATGGATGCTATGCCGGACCCCTATCGACTAAAAAAACCCACGTTACGCCCAACAGCCTATGGTTGGGAGTCCCGGGTAAGCCCTCGGAAGGATGTCCCGGGACTCTTAGCACCGTATTACAAAATATCTACGACTAGCGGACGTCACGCGGTTTCACCCGCGTAACTCCTGTTCCCGTGGGAATATGGGAATAATATATAGTATATTTTACTCAGGGTTAATGTACCTTTCCACTGGCGAAAGAATTTTTTAAATCGGCACAGTAGTTTTTGAGTTTATTCATTACAAAAGTATATATTTTCCCTCTTTATAATATTAGTGTAGACTTGATGGATGGTGCCTTGGGCGCAGCCTGTGTGGAATTCTGTCCTTGTTCCAGTTTCCATAGGAACTTATACCGGGGACGTCAAGTATCTTATAATACAGACTATAATCTATCCCAGTACCTTTCAGCCAGATTCATTCCAGTTATTCCAAACTGTAAATTATCTCTGTACTATACCAAATTTCAGCCCATTCCGTTCAGCCGTTTGAGTGTGATTGAGTAACAAACATTCAAACATCTTCACAAACTTTCACATATTAGTAGGAAGTAGGATAGGTAGGATTAGGATACATGAGCGGGATAAAAAATTACCTATATACTACGGAACCCTCAACATTGTTTATTCCTTCCGAGTGCATGGTTGTACATATTTAGTGCATGGATGACTGTTTATTTATTTATTCAGGCGCGCAGAATGGTCTATGAGGGTGCAGGAGAGGGTTACGATTTATAATCTACTATAATTTTTTTTCAACTTGTGGAAAATCCTACAAGCATAAAAACAACACGTTTCCTACCTGCCTGCCTACGGCAAGGAGCCCCAGGTAAGCCCTCGGAAGGATGTCACCAGGATTCCCAACAGATCTACGGCTACTACTGCGGATCTAGGGGGGATCAGCAAGTGTATCAAATCGCGTGAGCTGCCGCAACCAAACCATAATGCGAAAATAAAACCTGCCTTTCTGAAAAACCAAAAATTAAAAAAAACCTAGGGGGATAATCTACTAGCTAGCCGGTACCCGTGATTTTGTACGCGTGAAGTTACTCACCATTTTAATAGATGGTTAACCCATACATGCCCATATTTAATATATGTCATCGATCATCATCAAATCAACCTAAGCACAGATTAATAAATACATAGTTACTACGTAGGCCCCGCGGACTCAGTGTTCTGTAAACGATCACTGCACTAAGCAACTTTCACTATGGCCGGTCCATGGATGGGTGACCATCCATGTGATAACTTTGTGACATTTATTTGAGCGTTTCCGTGCTTCGGAAGGCACGTTAAGCCGTTGGTCCCGGTTGCCAGTAAAATGGCAGTCGTTAAGCTAAGTTGAAGGCTTTATTTCCACAGCAGGCAGTCACAACCTGCGCCTGTCCATTTAAACACGGCAATACGGCTTACGACCTATTACGTGGGACAAATTATACAAAGGTGAAATGATGCCTCTGCCTGCCCCTTCGGGGATAAAGGCGTGACCATATGTATGTATGTATGTTACTACGTAAACCCAAGGCACTGCTGGACGTAGGCCTCTCCCAAATGACGCTACAATACACGGTCCTGCGCCTTTCACATCCAGTCAGACCCTGCGACCTTTTTCAGGTCATCGCTCCATCTGGCGGGGGGTAGTCCTAACCCACGTTGGCTAAGTCGCGGTCTCCACTTCAGAACTCGTTTGCTCCATCGGCCATCGGTTCTTCTACAGATGTGTCCAGCCCACTGTTACTTCAAAATGAAAACTCTGCGAACTTTTTTGAACTCTATGGTTCTCTGTAAATATGCCATATCATTTGGACATTTATTATTTCTGTTCCATTAGTAGCTTGATAATAGTATGTACAATTTTGTACATAGCCAATCAAGAACAATAATAAAGCTTTCTAATGGCGAAAGAACTTTTAAAACTACTGGTGTAAAATTGTAAAAGTAGTATAATATACAAAAGCAACCTAAGGACTAAGGTTATATTGTATGTGAGCTGTCCCTACCAACACGGCTATTTTTACAATTTTATAGCTAATAGTTTTGAATTTAAATAAAACACATCCATTTTCATTCAAGTGAAACTGCTGTCCACTACATACCCATTTTCTTTGAACAAATGTCATTGAAGCTCCTACTGGACAACAGCGGCACATACATTAACAAAACATTTTCGCCCAATTCCATTCAAAATCCTCATTAATACTGTACCAGTAATGGACCATAATCCATTACAGCTTGAGGCTAAACAAACCCATTGACAGTTATGATGACCACTTATCTAGCCCTGATTGTGTGAGCCCCACTGGTGTGGGATGATGGCTCGCATTGTTGTTTGGACCCCATAGAAAGAATAGGCGCTGCGGGCGATATTCTATTGTCGTTAAATATTTTTCCAAAATTTTATGATACTGCGTGTTTTAAATGTAGTCATGTAGCTGAATAAAAATGTTCAATTACAACATGCAGCAGGAAAATTATGAGTATTGTAGTTTTAAGACTGTCAACGAGTAAAATAAATATCATGGAGCCCTTAAAAAATTCGCTCTGAGTTTTTGACGGAGATAAAGTAGGGGTCTAATGCCCTATGAGGGAAAAACCCCCTGTCTTTAGAAGCACCTACACAAACGCTCGTAAATGGAAAGCTACCAAGCTGTCACACAAATACAAATACAAACAGTCATAGTCGATATAATATAGGAAGCTGTTTGTTTACTAAACAGAATAAATATGAATTGAAAATAAGAAATTATGTCGATCAAAAACTATCAATAACCAATTTAGGGTAACCATTTTAGCTGTCTGTTGTATTAAACTCATAACTTCAAAACCATTGACTTACAATACTGAAATTTTGCAGACAGTAATAGCTGGTCATTTTGAGAGAGTATACAAAATTTCAAAACAATAGGTCACGTAGTTTTTTTTTAGAAGACGTGTTAGAGAGGGGCAGTCTGGTGAGACTATAGATTTAGAGTACCGAAAAATTCTAAATCTATGGGTGAGACCGTTAACACGGCTTCTTTTGAATTGAACCAAAGAAGTATTTGATCACAGTACGTTAAATTTCTTACAAAGTGCCTATTGCCCAGTTATTACAATACCAGAACATCGTTTTAAACATCTAATACTCAAGGGGTTGTACTAGCCATAACTCATAGCCAAGTGTCGTTCAAGGGCAGTCAGGATGCCGAGTTGGTTGAACGCACTAATTGAAATTGTATGTGTAACGTAGAATGGCTGGCGATGGATAGGACGAGTGAAAAATAGTAGTTTGGTGGCGCAATGCTCATATTGTTGAATTCGGTGCGTTTGAAATGTGTGTATTTGGTATACAGAATACTTTTTGATAGTCCTTGTATATTATTTTGATCATTTTAACTACGTCTTGCTTAGACAGTATCATTTATCTATAGAGGAAAGAAAGCATATTTGGAATACCACTTTGTTTAAGGGCTCTTCAAACTTTTGTGTGACAGCTAGATTCGTGAGACAATCTTAAAATGGTAGCAAAACTAGCTGTTTATCAGTCTTGAATGTATTAAAGCAATTGAACATCATGAGTGGGTACAATTTCAAATTTAACACAAAATGTCTGAAATCTTGTTTGAAGATCTGGTGCAGGTATTTTGGTATAGGGGTATTCCAATTTGTATTAATCATGCTTAGATAAGAAATGTGACGCATGATACCAAACTATCTTTGAAGAACATGTAAGTATTTTGAAAAGTAGTCTTATCATGTAAACAAACTAACTCAAATCAGTGTCTACTCTGAGTTAGGTATTCCAATCTATCTGCACTAGACGATTGGGGTATTCCAACTTACCTTCACTATTATGAAATACGGAATATTCCAATTTGTGTTCACTTATACAAGATTATATTAATTAAGTTCTGAAATCAATCAATCAATCTGAAATTTTGTGGAATGACGTATTTTGACCTCCTAGTCACGAATATCATAACGGAAATTCACGAAAACACACACACACACACACACACACACACACCCATACACACCCACACACACACCCATACACACACACACACACACACACACCCACTCACACACACACACACACCCACACACACACACGAACACACCCACACACACACACACACACACGCACACCCCCCCCCCCCCCTTTTTGCCAATATTCATTATGATATTCGTGATTAGGAGGTCAAAATACCTACGTTATTACACAAAATTTCAGATTGATCGGTGGTATGCGCTTTTCAGAAGTTTACCTACCCACAAAAAATAACCCTTTAATCCTAATTAAATAATTAACCAATAAAATAAAACATACATACAAATTATGGAATAAAATAAACATAAAATATTAATTTGGAATAGCAATGGTGTACATTAATTGGAATACCGAATTCCGAATAACCATCCCCTCATATATTCCAATTTAGCAACACGGCGTGATCCGACAGAAACTGAATTTGTAGGTTAATAAACGCGTATAACAACAAAATCTCAAATCATTTATGCAATTCAATTGTTATCTAACAGATTAATTACAGTCGAAAAGAATAAAACACAGGATTACTCAAAAAAACAGATTTAATCACATACCTTATTTTTTTTCTAAAATGCGGCTTTCGGTTTTGTGTGTCTGGACGCCATATAAGAACAATGGCTGGCTCGCTGTCAAAACCTAACTATAAGTGACAGTGTGGGCTAAGAGTTAACGTTAATATAATGAAGATGGCACTGTTGGTTTTTATAATACCTCACTATTCCAAATTGCCAACAGTATTCCACATATGCTTCCTTTCCGAGGAAAGGAAGCATATTTGGAATACCACTTTGTTTAAAGGCTCTTCAAACTTTTGTGTGACAGCTAGATTCGTGAGACAATCTTAAAATGGTAGCAACACTAGCTGTTTATCAGTCTTGAATGTATTAAAACAATTGAACATCGTGAGTGGGTACAATTTCAAATTTAACACAAAATGTCTGAAATCTTGTTTGGAGATCTGGTGCAGGTATTTTGGTATAGGGGTATTCCAATTTGTATTAATCATGCTTAGATAAGAAATGTGACGCATGATACCAAACTATCTTAGAAGAACATGTAAGTATTTTGAAAAGTAGTCTTATCATGTAAACAAACTAACTCAAATCAGTGTCTACTCTGAGTTAGGTATTCCAATCTACCTGCACTAGACGATTCGGGTATTCCAACTTACCTTCACCATTATGAAATACGGAATATTCCCATTTGTCTTCACTTATACTAAATTATATTAATTAAGTTCTGAAATCAATTAATCAATCTGAAATTTTGTGGAATGACGTATTTTGACCTCCTAGTCACGAATATCATAACGGAAATTCACGAATAGACACACACACACACCCCTACACACACACACACTCACTCACTCACTCACACACTCACGCACACACACACACACACACACACACACACAGACACACACACCCAATTTTCGTTATGATATTCGTGATTAGGAGGTCAAAATACGTCATTACACAAAATTTCAGATTGATTGGCGGTATGCGCTTTTCAGAAGTTTACCCACAAAAATAACCCTTTAACCAATAAAATAAAACATACATACAAATTATGGAATAAAATAAACATATAAAATATTAATTTGGAATAGCAATGGTGAACATTAATTGGAATACCGAATTCCGAATAACCATCACCTCATATATTCCAATTTAGCAACACGGCGTGATCCGACAGAAACTGAATTTGTAGGTTAATAAACGTGTATAACAACAAAATCTCATAATTATAATTTATGCAATTCAATTGTTATCTAACAGATTAATTACAGTTGAAACGAATAAAACACAGGATTACTAAAAAAAACAGATTTAATCACATACCTTATTTTTTTCTAAAATGCGGCTTTCGGTTTCGTGTGTCTGGACGCCATATAAGAACAATGGCTGGCTCGCTGTCAAAACCTAACTATAAGTGACAGTGGGGGCTAAGAGTTAACGTTAATATAATGAAGATGGCACTGTTGGTTTTTATAATACCTTACTATTCCAAATTGCCAACAGTATTCCACATATGCTTCCTTTCCTCTACTACTTATAATAAAACTGTTGAGGGTCGAGAGTCTGTACATGGAAGATATTTTGAAAATTTTAATTGTAGGGCGTTCTCTAATCGATACTGAAGCCGAAAATGTAATTTTAATTTTTCATGTCTGTCTGTCTGTCTGTCTGTATCCCGAATAAGTATCACGCCAAAACTACTAAATCGATTTGAATGAAACTTGGTACAATCCGGGCTTATGATCCGAGGAAGGTTCTAGGATACTTTTGATCCCGATATTTTGCGCGGTTCCTTTGGGAGAGGGGATGATAGGATAAATGATTTTTTCATCGTAAGTTCCAAATGCGTGGTCCGATTCCAAAATAAAATCTGCTCATTTCTTGGGCCACATTATGATCGTTTCTTAAAATTCAAGAAAACTATTTTTAAACTAAATCAACCTCCAGCCTTTACCTTATAATTGAATATCATTTGGTATGACGGGTCTACCGATATTGCTAACAATTTTTGTAAACAAATCTCATCACCATTATTTTTAGTTGTATAAAGGTATCTACTTATCAGTAAAGGTTATTCCGCTTATTTGACAAAAAATCACCCATCAAACATAAGCCTGTTCCTAAAATACGTTTATTTCCTTGCGTTTGTCTTCCTATCCACTATTTCCTAATCCACGATAGCGTTCACACGTGCATAGCGAACGTTTCTGTAAGTAGTTATTAATTGTCTTTGATATCCCACAGATAAGATATAGTCATCAACGATACCCTTAATTGCATTTTAGGGTATACCTAATTGTATTTGAGGGTAGGTATACCACAAGACATAGTGGAGGGTGACCATATAGAACGCGGTAAATTATTTTTTTAAGGAACATTTTGAGAAACATGTGTGCTATTTAAACTTAAAGTAATTTTCTAAAAGGGCTTGAAAATTACTTGAGCAGATAATTGCGCTGGGAACAAATTATAATAATTACTTTGAGACGACACCCGCGACTACGCCTGCGTGAAATTTGATTACTTACGTGAAACGTTCACGTCGCGCTGTCTTTTTGGGCCTGCTTCTGTAAAGAAGGTAAGCAGCCCCCCGCCATCCTCAGGCCCCCGTCATGGAGACCGATAGTCCGGTCTGGTTGGGCGAAGACAAGTCTGCCGCGGGGCGGCGCAGTTATCTCCGGTTTCCCGCTTCCTCATGAACTATCCGCAGAAAGTCGCGGTGACATCCCACTTACTCCCATGGCATCTTGTCCACCATGATCTCCAGCGAAAGAATGTCCACGACCAAATCTGCTACTAGGACCTGGCGCTGATGTGCTCATGCTGTGCACTCCTTCCATGTGTGCACCGCTGTGTCCTCGCTGCGTTCCTCGCAGTGCTGTCACTTAGCTGTGGTTTCCCGGGGTAGCCGTCACAGACATTTACAGAAGCTCCCGTGCCCAGTAATCATCTGCGACAATCAGTAGAAGAGGTTGCCGTTGCTCCTCTCCTTTTAAAGAGAGGGTAGAGAAGATAACGGGGATCTTTTAGCTATAAACGAGTCTTTTTTTTCTTTTTTTTTACGTTAGGGAAAAGCCTCAAAGTATGTTATCCCGGACTCTTACCGACTAAAAACCTCACGTAACGCCCAACAGCCGGTGGTTGGGAGCCCCGGGTGAGCCCTCGGAAGGATGTCCCGGGACTCCCAACAGACCTACGGCCGCCACTGCGGCCTCGCCCAGGGGGTGGTTCGGCTGCTATCCCGCGTCTTTGGGGGGGTTTTGGGTGTGATCCCGCTTCTAAGGGGGGGCGTGCGTGAGTTGCTCACGTCACGCTGCCGTCATGGGCCTGCTTCTGTAAGGACGGTGAGCGACCCTCTCACCGTCCTCAGACCCCCGGTCATGGAGGCCGATAGTCCTCGACGAAGACACATCGGCGGCGCTTTAAACGGGTCTATACCAGGATTTCTAAATTAAATTGGGAAATGTTGTCAGGCCCGGTCGATATCCACCACGAGATGCCGCCTCTTTTACTCTCGGAACGGTCAGAGGATGTCTAGATAGTTCTTCAGTAGTATTATCACATTGTGAAGAAACGGGAGATCCTTTCAGCTGTAAACGCCGACGCCTTTGTTTCCTGGCATTTAAATCTACCAGGTTTTCTAAATCCATTGGTAAATGCGGTGAGACCGGGTCGAGATACACCACGAGCTGCCACCCCTTTTCCTCCAGGTCGGGCCGCCCCTCCGTTTGACAGCCAGATTAACTCTCCTGTAGAGTACTGTCGTCTGCATAACAATGAGTGCACCCAAGAGCCGAAGAAATAGTGTTGGACAACACAGATTCCTGTTGTACTCTTGAATTAAACTGCAGAAAGCAGGGAACCTGACCAGCACAGAGGACTTGTAGATATACGTCACCCGTGCAGGAAACTGGCCATTTTAAAAACACAACAAATTTTCAAAAATCAAAATACTAAATACTGAGGCCGCCCCTGCGGTAGCCGCCTCGAAAACACGCTGCAAGTTTGTAAAGAAGCGATGCGATCTAAGAATTGTTCGCTTCCTTTCAAGCATCTGGCATATTTTTTAAGATCATTTCTGATATGATTTGTACATATAGCATAATTATTTAATGTGAAAAGAGTTAAATAAGTTGGAGTGTTTATAATCAGGTAAGTATCTACTATGGTCCAGGTCAATTAACTGATGAGTTGTGCATTTGTATGCAAAGTTTGAATTTGGCACCCTCTGATTTGCCGCCCCCCTGTGTTTGCCGCCCGGGGCGACGGCCCCGGCTTGCCCCCCCCCCCCCCCCCTAGATCCGGGGATGTTGGAAGGATGACCCCAGGATATATAACAAGAGTTAGATTATAGTAATAGAGAGAGAAAGTTTTGTATTGTATCAATCAATATTTTTCTATTGTAAAATGTTTGTTGATACAATAAAAGATTTTGAGATTTGAGATTGCATAGGCTCCGAAACTACTGAAATTAAAAGTTATATTCTGTAATTCGTGTTTTTGTTTCTTTTTTTAATTTTATTTTTTATTGATTTTTAAGTTGGTGAGTGTTGCGCGCTTTTCTGTACTTATATCTAACAAATAGCAAAATATGAAAACTTGTTACTGACTCTGTTATTAACCTGTTGAATTGTAAGAAAAAAATAGCTGTAAGTTTTCCAAATCGTAAATTAATAAATAATTATAGTATGGAATGACAAATAGATTACTTTTTATCCCTAGAATACATTTACGCAGCAGTATTACACGCGGACGGAGCCACGAGCTTCAGCGCTAGTACCTACTCGTACTCAAGTCTGTATTTTTAATTCAAATAAATTCCACATATACATTTCTTTTTATTTCCGTACAATGAACCCGTAATTGTGATCAAACAAATACTAGAATTACCAGTAAATCAGGCGGTAACAGATGCGAGGACGAATCGACCGTGACGTGGGGTGGACAATACACCCTCAGGCCACGGCTCAATGCGCGATATTAATATTTAGTATGACCATTTAAAATGGTGAGGAATCGTATAAAAAAACATTTTTTTTGTAATCTAAGTATGCAGGAATAGGTGCACCCTAGCCTTAAGAGGAATACCAGCGGCCGAGGTTAGTACTTTTATACACTAGGTGGTGGACAAGCGTACGGCCCAACTGATGAAATGTGGTATCGTAGCCTATGAACATTTGCAATACCACAGGCGGCACACTCGCCTTGCCAACCCTGTAAGAACCTCCTAAGACCCCTTTTAAAGAATCCCATATTGTAGGCGTTTGGGAAAGCGTGCGGAGATTCCCACAGATATCATGCCAACGGACTCAAAGCGACTAAAACAATTAGGGTGCCTTTTCACCAGAGGTGTACTCCATATATAGATGCGTTTGAAATCCGCCAATTATATTCAACACAATTGCACAATTTGACACAACCTTGCTTGTGGACCGACAAATGTTCAATGTTCTGACTTCCTCGTTGGTCTAGAGGTCGAAACGTGCGACTGCGGATCACGAGGTCGTGGTTTCGATTCCCACCGGAGACAAAAATTTGTGTGATCCATAAATGTTTGTCTCGAGAGTCTGGGTGTTTCTATGTATGATAAGTCTAAGTATGTATTTAAAAGTAGGTATATAAGTATTAATATCCGTGGTCTGATATCCATAACACAAGCAGGCTATTCCTAGCTTACTTTGGGATCAGATAGCATTGTGTGCAAATGTCCGTGAATATTAATATTTATTTATTATTATTAAAAAAATGTGACTGGTATAAATATGGATATAAAACGCATCCGGACGTAGGTCCGGATGCGTTTTCGGATGTTGTAGCCGTAGGGCTACAACTGCTGCATCACCTACTGCCGAGGCGAAGCACCGTCTACAAGCCCCCGGTCGAGGAGGCCGATAGTCTTGGGCGAAGACACGTCTGCGTCGCCCCTGTGGCAAGGCACCCATACCTATGCAGGACATCACGAGTAACTCCCCCGTTTACTGGCCTGAGGTGGTACTTACTAATTACTTTGCACTTTGATGACTAGGTATTAAATTTGTAGATGTAATTGTGGGTTAACGGACCATGGGCAAAGATAAATAAATAGTTACAGCATAGTTACTGCCCTGGGCTCTGAAGCGTCAATGTTTGATTTATCTGTAAACTACATTATTACAACGTACCTAATCTCTGCTCATCAAAAGTTGTCTCATACCACAGATTACTAAATAGTTACTACGTAGGTACTCATACCTTTTCTTACTTAGCCTATTCATTGTTCACTGTAAAATTCATGTTTATTTTTCCGCAGCGTTCTGTACAGTACGTATAATCTTGTACAGTTTTGCAAGTTCTTCAGAATCTTATCTAGCTGAAATTTCAAGCCTTGAAATATATAATCTTCTCGAATGCCTCTATCCTGCTTATCCCCTGTTTCATTATCCTATGTCCCAACGAGTCGCCTGTATTCTGCAAGACATAGTGTACTAAAGTTAATGTCCAATCGCTCTTTGATCCTTCAAGTTAGCGAGAAACCTCGTACTCGTTTGTGTCAGCTGTATTGGAATCACCTTTGATAAAGTTATTAAAAAAATTTCAAGACGATAATGTTATTTGAAAAGTATTTTTAAGTGTGTATGTTTATGAAGAGGTTTTGCACTCGGTCACCCTCTAACCACCGAAGCAATTTGGCTGAATTTGGTAATCAGATTGCTGCTGACAATCCGGATTCACGCAAAGGCTTTTTATCTCGATAATAAGTTCCTAAGAAAAATGGGTATGGGTAGACTTTGCTTTTTTAACTATCTTACTAATATTATAAATGCGAAAGTTTGTGAGTGTGGATGTTTGTTACTCTTTCACGCTCAAACCGCTGAACGGATCGGGCTGAAATTTGGTACAGGGATACATTATAGTCTGGAATAACACATACCTAGGCTACTTTCATCCCGGGAATAAGTTCCTATGGGAAGCGGAAACAGGAACAAATTTTACGCGGGCGAAGCTGCGGGCATCAGCTAGTTAAGTTATAATTAAAACTAAATGCTATCAAGAAGGCGGGACCAGTGTAGCGTAATTCCAGCGCATGCGTTACGTTAACCCTTTAATGAATACCAAATTAGCAAGTACGTACGTTACTGTACTGTCCATCTGGTAAATACGGTAGTGAATTTATTTCTAAAAGAAAAGATATGGACGGTGAGGGTTATTAGAAAACAGTAGGTGTTCTATGAAGACAGTCATATAAAATTAACATAATAAATAGATATAGGTACCGAAAATAGTAGGTAATGTGTCATATGGCTTGGAATAACGGAAAATGAAGGAACTCGTGCAAATGGTACTTATGTTCTGGAACGGATCATATATTTTGCATGCTGACTATTGCTGACTATATTGTCAAAAGATTCTGTAAAACATCAATTACATTTTAATGAAGTATGTTCTATAATAAATGAAAAAAAAAAGCGCTTAGATTTGCTTTTGCACGCTCTGGTTAAAGCCTCCAGAGTTGCAAAATCAGAAAAGCAAATAAAATCAAATAAGCACCAAAATATTACATTCAGTTAGAATAAGAAGTGGGTACATTTTGATCCTGTAGTTACAGCGCTCGACTACAAAACTAGAGGACGTAGGTTATACCTAATATATCAATCTATCAAAGCAGCCTATGGTAGTTCACTGCTGAACTCCTCTCTGCAACCTTTTTCAGGTCGTGATTGTCGGTCCATCGGGCAGGGGGAACCTAATATTCCACCGAAGACAAGTTTCTGTGGTTCATAAGTACGTAACCATTAGTCTATTTTGTGTCTATTTAGAAATACGTGTATAAGATGTACATTTATAGCACTGTGTGAAAATTTATATTTGATACTCTGCTAGCTTCGATGAACCTTAATCCCGTAATTTATCCTATTAGTAGTGCAATTAGAAAAAAATATTTCTTTGAACGCTATGTTGGTGTATTATAGTGCTAGCTACTATCAACATTTTGGCTGGGCGTTGATAGATGAGTGAGTCGCCCCTTAATTTTAATAATATAGATCGCAATAAAATAATTATTACAGACATAATACGCTAATGAGGTAAACGACATTCTTGTTAGTAAGTATGTTATGATCTATTTGATTACATTTTTGATCGTAAAACTGTTGGTTACAGAAATACGACTCCGGCGCATGTCACTACCGCGCATGCACGACCCCTTACTGAATATGAAATTAGCCAGTACGCCACATACATCTGTTCACATCAAGTACATTTGAATAGAAAAATGTTAGAACTAGCATTTGATATCAATAGGTAAACTAAAAAAATAGTTTTGAATATCAGACGCAGAATTTATTTAGGTAATTGCCTATTATAAAAATAGATTCCTCCAAATCTAGAGCATGTCTTAAGAGCGTTTACTTTCTATGACATAATTATTTTATTTTTAATTATTATACTGGAGTACCTACTTAGTAAAAAAATTGACAAAAAATTGTCATACTAAAAACTCTATGAGTAATAACTGATTATTAGATATGTATTTAGTTCACATGGAACTCTGAAAATAGCTTCATCACTTCAATTGGCTCATCTTTATTAACTGGCTGATACTGACAGTAATTTACCCGTCACGTTCACGACAAACGACTCACTATAGATTTTCTATTTTGTCTTCTGGAACATCATTTTGCTTCCTTGTAACATCGCGTCGTCGCTATCAAAATTGGTGCAGGTGCTCAAAAAATTACCCGCAACAATCAGAGCATAACATTTTATTGAAATTGCCGTTTTCGTGTGAACTTGGATAATATTCATATGTATTTGGGCATTACAAACACACACTTTAAATCCTATCAAATTTTAAGCACTTTTTGAAGCAACTATACTTAACCCTGTGCAGCGCAGTAAGTATTCCGATCCTACTTAAGATACCAAAATATTTGCATATAAAATTACTATTGGGTATGTCGGTCCGTCTGTTTTGTTCGCTATAACTACGTAGGTACAGTATGGGGCAATATTTCATATTATGGGTATCGGTTGATTGATTTTTATGTGCAGACCTGGGGCATTTTATTAGGAGCTAAAAGGTTATTGATAGGCTACAAATGGCTACTCAATAAACGGTATGCATATGTTAGGAGTTTAGCTGGAATATTTAAGTTTTATGACGAAAAATGTAGTCTTTAATAACAGTAACTTTTTTAATGTCACAGGTATTGGCCGATCTCACCTTTTAACTAGACTTTGAATTTTTACAAGTATAACTCCCATAATAGTATTGTGAGACTTTTATTTCTTTTTCCACATTACACCGAAACTTTGAAGCGAACGTTTTTGTGGATCTCTCAAATACTTGGTCCGTCCCGGGAATCCAAACCAGGACCTCAGCGCGTAGTGGGGGTAAACCTATTACGTACCTTGTTGAAATGAACAGATACAGATTATGGCTATCTGCAATTGAAAATTTCACTTTGTCCACAATGCTTTCAATCTTTGGATTAACGAATTCCGTATTATACATAGCAGGCCTGCGACACGGCCATCTAGCTCAAACTTAGTATATGTAATCGAGACAACGGATAAACATATTTATTATTTTGCGGATCACACAAGTATTTGTGGCGAGCAAAATTCGGACTCAAGACCTCAGCAACTACCGTCACATCAAAGACCATTGCGCGATCGAGGTAGAAAAAAAAAGAACCTCCAATTTTTTGCGCTACATTACATATCATAGACTATAGAGGAAGAATGCAGAAAGCTCATTGTTGCGTGAATCAAAAACAAACATCCTAGTTTTCACATTCATAAGGTTAATATTGGCAGGATAGTGATTATCCTTTCAAACCACAAAGCATTTTTAATATCGGTACGAACATTATTTCCCCCTTGTTCCTTTATACGCAAAACAGCCACATATCATTATTTTAACAAAATAATTAGCTCACACTTAAAATATAAATGGTCAGCCGATGGTAACAATCGTCCATTGTGTTACTTAAATAATTTATAGGATGGACAATGGACGCGTGCCCAAAAATACGTGATTTGGATGAGAGTGTACCGAGAGCGGTGGAGGGTTGAATACATCTGCGTACCAATTTTATATTGTTATAATAAATTGCACTTGATTTAATAGCAGTTGGTTTGTTAAAAAAAAAAGAAACATAAATATTGGGCATAAAAAGAAGATTAATTTTAAATCGTAATTTTATGTAAAAGATGGTAAAATGTTAGGCGTTTCTCGTGGGGGATTTAAACTTAGACAGAGGTGTATTTTAAAAATGAAATGACTATTCCGATTTGTTGTCGTGGTCGAATGCTGACGTTATCAAAAGTGTCATTCATGTGTGAACTTCAGCACAGATTACTAAATTTAGTTAGGTACTATTTTTTTGTTTACTATTGAATCGTCGTCGTCGTCGTCGTATCGTGAGTTGGTGAATCGTGATCGTCATACTACCAACGTTGCGGGATAGTCCCCGAACATAGGTGAGGCCGCGGTGATAACCAGTGTGTCTGGAATACTGGGACATCCTTTCGAGGACTTACCCGGTTGTGACTTAACCGGGGTTCTCGACAGTAGGCAGGGTTAGGACACGTATAGTTTTAGTTAGTAGATGTCGGCATAGCATTTATGAGGGATTTCCACACGTAAACAAAAGGAGTCTTGCGACAGACTCACAGCTACAGACAAATTCTCGCCATAAGCCCCTCTGCACTCTATTTTATAGAGAGGGGCTAAAAGGAAGAACTTATTATAATTATTAATAAATCCTCCTTACATCGGATGTAAGAAACCAACACGGCCATATAAACATAATGACATTAGTCGAAACACCCTTGGGAGGGAACCCTCTAAAACGTTATTATCTCCCAGGACACTTTCGGTCAATTAAACATACGTGTTTATTCCCACCGACTCCCTCGTATCGGGAAGAAAACACCCGATTTGTGTTGTCATACTGGTATTTTAAATTTACCCAAAAAAACCCGCGATGTAAGAAAGCTGGTATGATTACTAATGGGGGATGCCTAGTGTGTCGATACACGTGTGACCGACTTATTAGTCAAGTTGCTAAGCGGAGTAGTGCTCATTATTAACATACTGATGGAGGGTTAAGAATTTTTTCCTATCCTTCATTCAAATTACCTTTACTGAGGAGTTCGATTTGTCATTCCTTCCTTATAATTATTTGTGGTTAATCTTAACTGTTGTACGTTCGGATTGATGAATCGAGGGTGTGAGGAAAGTTCCTCTCCCTCCCCTTCTTTATTATCGTTCAAAGCTAATAATATATGCACAAGTAGAACATCTATTTAAACCCCGTCCATTAGGTACTAAGACGATGTTTACCTTCTACTGTGAGCTGAATCTATTAATGTAGGCAACTTGACTTTTTAAGTACCTATTTACAGGGACGATACTTAGGAAATTATTTATCTTATGCTTTTACACAGACAGTTTTTAATGTTTCTTTTTAAGAGTACCCATTTCCGTGCTGGGAGTCGTGTGATACCGATGGACATAGTGAGACAGATAGTAGGTAGTAATTGCAGAGACCTCCTCGCCTTACACCTAACACAGCTAGGGCTTGGATATGGGATATACCAATAAAAAGCGCGCAGTGACCACTTCAAGAAGTCGAAAAGTCTTGTAAGTTCCCACTATTTTGGGAGAAATTTGAGGTTTGGCAACACTTTCTTCAATCGTGGAGGTCACGATTTTAATTGAAGGTTATTTTAACGTAAGTTGTTGTGTCCTATCATTATTTTTTGATAGTAACTATAATTTACCTATTTTTAAAGAGTGGTTGTGAAACTTCTACTTGAATTTGGGACACGGAAAGGAATGCTCTCAGGTCATCCTGAGAGCATTCCTTTGCGTGTCTTTGCGTGAGTGCCTGACACCGTGACGATCGTAAACAAATATTTTTTTATTTTTCTTTTATGATAAGTGTGAAAGTTTTTAAGATATTTATTACTAAACTATTTAAGCTTTTACTGTTGATCTAATTTGTCCTAAATTTTGTCTAGGTACAGATAGCTGAGCATCTTTTGGACTAACTTTATAAAATGGAGGATTATCGAAGGACGGATTCAAAAGTGAGAACTGGAGTTGTAATGGGGAATAATGCTGGGATGATGATTCAATTAGTAATCAGTTCAGATTGCATTTCAAGTCACTCTGACTGAAAATTTGCAGTTTGTATTTTGTAACCGTAATTTTTTTGAAAGTTGCTATTTGCCAGTAAGGCAAATAGCAACTTTCAAAAAAATTGCAGCTGTATAAAATTTGCAGTCTACGGGCCTTTTTTTTTAACGTGAGGGAAAATTCTCATGGATGCTATGCCGGACTCCTACTGACTAAAAAACCTCACGTAACGCCCAACAGCATATGGTTGAGAGCCCCGAGTAAGTAAGCCCTCGGAAGGATGTCCCAGGACTTCCAACTCCCAGGACTCCTCAACAGTCTACGGGCCTTAGAATTTTTTTAAAGGAAACATAATGGTTAGAGAAATCGCGCACGGCTGTCAAACCGTGAGTATCAAGCTGAATGTAAAAGTAGGTAGAAAGCGAGAATATAATAATAAGCTATAAATTTCCGACGGTTAAGTCACAGTATAAATATATGTTGTTGTGGTCAAGTTGTTTTATTCACCAAAAGAACTATTTTACCACAGGGTACATTTAACAAGAATCCACAAACGTTACAGTAAAGTGGGGAAGCCATTCCATTAAAAATGCAACACAATATTACATTGGTTGACTGACAGGCCATTTATCCTGCTGTGAAAGTTGCCATCATGAAAAATACTGCTCCCAGGAGAACAGTTACTTTATTCCAGTGATGTTTTCGCCTCTTTCATTCAAGCTTGCAAATTTTGATAAGCGAAAATTAAGCTATTTACTGATTTATTGCGTGGTTATCTAATACTTGGATTAAACAAAATATTACACAAAGAAGTTGGAAATTCCTCAAATACTTAATACTTACAGAAAGCAAAGGACCCTGTATTGGGGCGAAGTTCGAGAGATGCTTACGTCCACCAGTGGATTGTCATAGGCTCATTTGATTGATTGATAATTACCTCTCTTTACTCTTCTCCTACTTTCGCTGTTCAGACTAAGACGAGCTGTGCAAAGACCTTGTTTTAATTCTGCCTTAATAGATTTTTTAAGCAAGGATTTGAGTCATAGTTTTACTTATTAGATACTAGCGGACGTCACGCGGTTTCACCCGCGTATATTTCATTCCCGTGGGAATACGGGAATAAAATATAGCCTATGTTCACCGCAAAGAGTGTGGCTTTCCAACAGTGAAAGAATTTTTCTAATCTAAATCTAACAAACAAACAAACAAATTTTTCTCTTTATAATATTAGTATAGATTTTTATGTTAGTGAGGTGGCAGCAAGATAACAATACTGCCCAAGTAGGTACGTTTAAAAAGTATGAATTGAGAACTCTACTATTACAAAATTGTAAAAATAGCTGAGTGAAGATAAATTTTAAAAAATAACTGTAATCCACTAATTTAGGGCTTCTGCGTCCAAATCTATATATTTTTCTTCTTGTCTGTTTGTTTGTTTGTTAATTTGTTCGGGGTTGGCGCAAAATTCTGTAGCTTGATCATAATTATACTATTAGGATTTTGTAGGTATTTTTCAACTTAAATATCCCTGTATGTTTCATCAAAATCGGTTCAGCAGAAATGATAATGCAGTTTGACCTATGTTTTACTAGAAGCCCTATACATTGTACAGGTCAAAGTCGATTGGTTATTAGTTAAAATCACCTTGCGACCGAATTCGCAGGCAAAAACTAGTTTACTAATAAAGTCGCCCCGCTGCCACAGAATAAAACAAAATTTTGAAATATCTTAATTGAAAAAGGATCGCTCTGGAATGGTTTAGTTCACAATATGGCTCGCTTTTCAATTATTTCCACGTAGGTACAAGTGAATGTTACATTCGTCATTAATAAAATACGATCTAAGGCTGCGGTCTGAGATACAGCGGTACGTTTGACTCCTTAATTTCGCTCTGACGAACTAAACGGATCAACAATTATTTTTTCCCAACAGTACAAATTTTAGACGGCTCTATAGACAATTTGTGTCTCTAAACTCGAGCCACTTAACACAAATTTGGCTATTTCAATCCGCGGCAACCTGACGCCTGAGTAATAATTATGTTAAAAGACTTTTGGTAGTCAGAAAAGTCAATCTTGTTTCTTATTAAATTGTCAAAGTGCTTCGGCTTCTTGAAAAATAAATAAATAAAGCATTCAGTGAATCTCCCCTTTTAAAAAAGTTATCTACACTTCCGATGTCAAGTTAATTACCATAAGCAGTTTATCAGTTCCTATGTTATAAAATACATATATAATGTCAAGAAATAAGAAGCCTCAATACTTAAGAATCAGTCGCGCAAGCGAAATTTAACCACAAGCAGTATACATATAAGTATAATTTTGTAATACGGTCGTATTACAAAATTATCTCAGTGTAAAATACTAAAATCCTGAAGAAAAATACTAACAAATAAATACTGTAAATAAATCTGAAATCGTGACACAGCGAGAAAAAACGCTTTTCGCCTGTGGAGCGTTTCCGCTTGTACTGACACTTAAGCCTTAAAACAGTACGGCACGGTGACATGTGGACATTTTTAATGACAATAATGACTGAAGCGCGCTTCCACTTAAGCCTGATGGGCTTTTAAACGCGTACACATGTAATTGTAATTACATCATTGTATTCGACTCGTGTTTACGCCAGATGGTCTCTGGTAAATTAATTGTGATACAAATTATTGAAATACCACGCAATTCAATTTGTTTTTTTTTGTAGATAAGTACATATTTGTACCTCCTTAAGTCCTGAGTCATTTTTTTTTATATTTAGCACGCCAAAATGACGTAGCCCGGCTGATGGAAAGTCAAGGCGTTAGATAGCGATTGAGGGCTATCCTCACAGTCCACAATACTATTTTGGCGGCCCAATGATATGCTTTGAAGAACCCGGGGTTGCAAGAAGAGGGAAATATGAGCGTAATGTCATAGTGGCATGACTTCAGAAATTTTTTAGTCTATTGTGGAACATTTTCATGCGCTAGCTAGTCCATAAAAGCTAGCATAAGCTTGTAATGTAAATATACATTTTATTATTATTACACGAGTACATATAGAACATTCTAACTCCGGAACAAATATTTATGTAGGTAGGTATCCTCAAATACTAGTTTGATAAATTGAATTTCACGATGAGACTTTAACCCGAGACTTCAGCATGACAGTGCAATATGCTTATACATTGCTTCATGAAACTAGATAGTCTTGTATAATAAAAACATCTCACTTACTTCCACTATAATAAACCCAGTAGCCGATGCTCGCGGCTTGGCTCGCTTGAAATTTGATTCCCGTTCCCTCTTCCCGTGGGAACATGTTCCCGGGATAAAAAGCCTATGTGTTATTCCAGACTATAATTTATCCTTGTGCCAAATTTCAGCCCGATCCATCCATCTCTAAGCGTTCTTGAGTAACAAACATCCAAGCATCTTCACAATCTTAGGATTATAGTGGGTCAGTGTCTCACAAGTGACTCAGTTCTAAAATACATTATACACAACAAAGACACTATAAAAGACCTACCTGCAATCGGAAATTAACTGTAAGATGAAGAGATTATACCAAACTATTAATATCGACACTTTGTATTCACACAAAAAAAGAGTGACAAAGTCGTTGATAGTATTAGGTTAGGCCTCAAACTGGATGTCAGCGGCGAGCGGAGCGACAACGATCCAGGCGAGAGAGCGGGCCCTGAGTACAAGAGAGTGAGGCGGCACTGTGCTCGCACACAAGCGAACCGCGCTCGGCGGGTTTGTTATCGTTTATTGAGGGCACAGACATATAAGTAATTACTTTTTACTACTTAGATAAAAGTAATTACTTATTAGTACTAATTAGTTGTATGTAAACTATACAATTATTGATTATTTACTGGATAAAAAAGCCTGGAAATACCTACCTGTTCTGCGGGATTCTAAAATAAAAAACCAGCCAAGTTAACCGCGCTCGGTGGGTTTGTTATCGTATCGCTGCTATACAACTAATGGTTATTTACATACATACATACATTATGGTCACGCCTTTATCCCCGAAGGAGTAGGCGGAGGCATAATATATGCCCACAATTTACCATTTTAGAATTTGTCCCACGTAATAGGAGGTGAACGAATGATTATTTGCTGGATAAAAAAGCCAGGAAATGACCTGCTCTGCTAGATTCTCAATAAATGTGTTAAAATACATAGATTTCAGTTTCTTTAAGATTGTAAATAAAGCACTAAAAAGAATAACCTGCTGAGTTTCCTGCCAGTTCTTTTCAGGTGGGTCGCGTTGCAAACTATATAATATAGTATGTACTTCTTTGGCTTATATTCGTGACGTTACAAGTACATCTGTTTATGATCAAGTGAAATAAATTTATTTTTCTTTGTTTGAAGTTACCCACTCTCTTGTACTCTCGCCGGAATCGCCGCCGAACCTCTCGTCGCTGACATGCAGTTTGTGCCCTAATACTATCAACGACTGTCTCACTCTTGTGTGCATACAAAGTAATACATCTGCCGCCCCTATCAACGTTATTATGTGTCGCGCATCATCACGGCAGCTAAATTACACCATTTTATTTGCTTTATTTGCGCCCACATAGGGGTATTCTGTTTAGACGTGTTACGATGTGCCAAATGTGCGCTATAAAAGTGCATTTTATGTCAGTTTTGTATTTATAAGTTTGACAAACTTTTTGTAAAATTATTGTTGAACTTAAATTAATGCTAGGTTCACCCATCAAAAATTGACGTTTTTTTTTAGTTCCACATAATGACGCCAATCAAAACTGAAATAGGCAAGGGTATTTTTAAATTAACAAATGAGAATGAGAATTACATATTTTATGGTAGGTAAGTAGTGGATTTAGTAGGAGACCACTGCTCAGCAAAAGTAAGGTGATTTGAATAATTACTTAATTATTTTTTTACAATTAAATTGACTGATGGTTTTATCATAAATTGTCTGATTTTAAGTAAAAAAAACCTATCTTATGATCCGATCCGCCCAGGCCGCCGACTGCGGAACTCGGATGGGAGAGTTCTCTCCCGCTCCCACCCCGCCGCTGTACATATCAAAGATTTTATATGGTATTTTGTATAAATGCTTCTTTTTATTGTTTTTAATTATTGTAATTTAATGTAGCTACTTACAAAAGTTCTTTTACCTAAAATTATTTTATGACTTTTGACCAATATCTAAATATGTATAAATGAGTTCTCCTACCATTGTATTAGGTTAGCCTGTAAGAATGGTTGTAAGAGGTTTTAAATAAAAAAAAATGTTTGCAAGGAAAGACACGGTTTGGCAAGAGTGAAACTTACATTGCCAAGTTTGAATGAATAGGTACTGTTTTTCTAGACGCTCTACATTTGGTCAGGTTTAAAAGTGGCTAGACATAGTCAGGAGGCTTCTGTGTGATAATAAAACAAAACTGATACTCAAGTTCTTGTCAAAAAAACTAATATTCAAGCCTTTGAAGAGTTCCCTCCTTCAGAGAATGCGGAGAAGGTCTTGGCCACACCACATTTTTTTTACCAGTAACTTATTATATTTTTCAACTTAATAGGATTGCTTCAAGTTGAAAAATAACATGCTTAGAAATATCGGGCTTACAGCAAGTTAAAAAAAAGCTCAGGGCTATAAAAAAGCGATAATGAACAATCATAATATTTGCGAAATAGTAACCACAGCAACTAATTAGCGTTGCGCTGCGATTGCACCCAACTGCGCGTGATTGTACCGCAATAAGCGTGATTTTACATAAGACTTGTGCACGCGCACCGGGCATTATTGCGTGTGACATTTGCAAATTATGCGAAATAATGATATTATCCATAATTGTGCGAAATTATATTGGAGTGTAGTAGGGGCAGGGGTCGCCAATAACTTTCCAGAACTCAAACCAAACTCTCCTGGAATGAGCAGCTGCTGATTGGAGAATGAGACTCTTGCGCAGGTATCAGTAAAGAGTTTGGGAGAAATAGTAATGGAACGTGGACGTTTTGGCTTACACCAACCTCATCGGCAAGTGAATACCTACCTGTTGATTGAAGTACGTGACTCTGGTACGGACGTCAGTCCTCCCGAACTCTTTACGGGCATAGAGTTTCGGAACTCGGATGAGCGTAGTTTACAATAATGCTGAAGCTGAAAGAAAAGTCACAACTACTGCCAAAAGTCAATGAAAGTGGAGCTCTGTTCCCCGAGTTGAAGCACAGAATAATTAATGGAAGGTACTAGCGTAGCTGAGCTTAAGCTGGTTAAACATTACTTTACACTCAGGAGTCTTAGATAAAGAGTAGGATCGGTAGTTATGTTATGCGGCTGTGCAAGCGTTTGCCGCAGCAATTTGTCACAACTAAGTGATGTGATTTCATCACTTATTTGTGACTAATTTTGAATCACATAATATAAAAAAAAACTTGCAGTGAAGCAGTGAAGGCACTTTGATAGATTTTAGTCTGACAGATCTCGAGCAACGTGTCATCATCCAGCTGAGCAAATAAAGGCATCAAGGCTTCTCGTTGATAAAATCAGTTATGTTCGTCTGTCGAGATAAACATGGTTTAAATATTTGCAATAATACCTTACGGTTACATGTCTAAATACCTATTTGTATTCCTTGGGATCTCATTCCAGGGATAAAATGTGTCCTGGGGTATCCTTCCGAGGGCTTACCCGGGGCTCCCAACCTTAGGCTGTTAGGTAGGATACCTACGTGTAGTTTTAAGTCGGTAGGAGTCCGGCATAGCTTCCATCTAGAATTTTCCTCACGTCAAAAAGGAATAAAATGTAGCATATATGTGTTATCCCAGGTTATAATACTATTCTTGTACCAAAAATCTGGTAGATTCGTTCTGGAGTTACAGCGTGACAGAGTAACAAACACACTTTCAACACAGGCCAGACGGATACGTAATAAGTAGTTAATGTATTGGCTATGACCAAAGACGTATCATATATAGACACGTTATACACGAACATTGCGGCTTTCAAAAACAGCTAAACTTTTATAAATTTGAAAAAAGAGTTCTATAAATTATCTGTGTTAGCAATTTAGCATGCATGAAGTCAATATCAGAGGAATGTGGGGAAAAAGGCAAACTTTAATTTCACTTACTCAGGCATAGTATGATTAATGTATTTACGGGTAAAGTACGTAATATTTAAATTTATAAAATGTTAATGTAGTTTATCGGATTAGTAATTATTAACGTAATTTAAGTCATATAATAAAAATATAACAATTTCATACAGAAACATTTATTTAATAAGTAATAATTTAGTAGGTACCTAGTAAGTAATCCAAATATTTGTAATTTAAATCATTTTAATAATCTTAATTTATTATTATTATGTTTCATTATTTTTTAAAGAAATATAATCACCTAAATAATAAAAATATTCAAATAGCAAAAAAACATTACTACAAAATCTCCCCGACATCCCCTTACGGGTCGCGGGCGCCAAACCACAGACTATAGAGTACATTTTCTTTGTGCATTCATTAAGCTTGCCGCCATTTTATCGATCCGAGAAAATGAAATAATATTATTATTTCTATTGTACTTACGCATGAAATGACACGTTTTTATATTGAACAGTTGCTGTGTAGCTTGTGTATCATCTGAAGATAAATGAAGGCATGTTTTTTTCGAGTTTTCTTTACTAACAGAATTTAAAACAGTGCTAACAGAACTTTCGCTAACCCTACAGCCGCGTCAGAGATTTTCAGGTAATTACCTACTTTACGTGTTGCCATTTCAAGTGTCTATAACGTATCTATAGTTTTTATATCATTGGCTATGACTATATTTCGAGTTTTCCTTCCCTTTCAAACGTGGAACGTAATTCTACCCAAAATTGTAGGTATCGTACGTAAATCGATACTAATATGTTTAACGTCAATATTTAAACGATACCCACCAGAAGGTCAGTTCAAAAATAGGTTATCGATATGGGCGCGTGACGTCATTGTATCATAAGTAGTAGGTACCCTATTTTCCTACTCGTATTTTCTTTACTAATATTATAAAGAAGAAAGATTTGATTGTTTGTTTGCATTGAATAAGCTCCGAAACTACTGGACCGATATGAAAAATTCTTTCACTGTTGGGATGCTACACTCTTTGCGGTGAACATGGACTATATTTTATTCCCGTATTCCCACGGGAACGGAAACTACCTACGCGGCTGAAACCGCATGACGTACGCTAGTAAAAATAAGAAGTAGTTGTTTGTACAAACAAACCATTAATGAAACACTAAAACGAAGTACTGAATTTTTTTTAATAATATTTTTGCAATTATACAGTCTAATCATCTATCTATCTATACATATAATAAAATGATGGAAAACTCAAAACTGTACATCGGAAATATTTAAAAATATACTCGCTGGGTGTTCAAGAAAAGATACCGAAGCCGAAAATATAGTTAGAAAAATTTTTGTCAGTTTGTCTGTTTGCTTTGCTTTGTCCGGAAGGATCTCGAAAAGTACTTATTAGATTTGATTAAAATTTTGCACAAATATTACCTAGGGGTAGGATCTAATACCACTATCACATATGTCACTGCTTAGTATATTTTAAGTGTGAAATTTGAAAATGTTTGAATGTTGAATTTGGTTGAAATGTGGTATACAACCTACTGACATCCTGAATTAAAGGCGTTTCATTATGGGAAGAAATCCACCGATTTTGGTTATTTAAAAACTTGTAATAGAAGAAAAAAATAAGCGATACGAAACTATAAGGTTTCATCGAATCAAACATTTTAACAATGTTGTTTTTAACGTCTAAGCGTCTGAAATCTTACAATTCCTGCCTTTTGAAAAAGTAAAAGTAGGTAAGTACATAAGTAACAGAAAAACATTTCGTTTGTAGATTCAAAGCTTTGATCTAAAGTCTTCCCCAATTCACGCTACAATAACATCAAAAAGATTTTCTAAGACTGCGTTCGAATTTTTTTCGGCAATGCCTAATTTGTCCATTATTACAATAAAACTGCAGCTGCCCCACGTGCCAAGTATTTTGATCCAGATCCTTTTGTGACCACCCTCGCTCAAAATGAAGACTTTTGAGCCTTACAAATAATTATTTACTTCTTAAAAGCATTTTTACAAAGTTATAAATGCTTTTGACAAATAAGAGAATTCTTTAGATTTTTTTTCAACTATTGGAACAGCAGTTCTAAATTTAAATTGTGAAGTTTAATTGTCAATTTATAGACTGTTACTTATAGCATTTCGGAGCGTACCTTTTATTTATTTATTCGATTTTGAGCTTTATGCAGGTTACCTAAGGTGCTTAGTGATAAATAAATAGATATAATGTCATACATCGCTAGTACAATAGTTTTAAAGACTGTGAATTTATAGCCATATGAAAGCGTAATGTTACAAAATGTATCTGAATTTTTTTTTAGTTAGTGGTAATTGTCCAAATGAATTTTTCGAAAATTATCAAATAACATACCTACACAATAAACCATAAATGCCATACTCCTATCGACTAAAAACCATACGAATCGTACCTAACAGCCTACGGTTTTGAGCCCCGGGCAAGCCCTCGGAAGGATTCCCCAGGACTCCCAACAGACCTACGGCTACCACTGCAGTCCACCTAGGGGGGGTCTGCTATTCGTAAATTCAAATCTGTGTGATGTGGGCAGCCGTTTACTGACAACTGTTGCCCAATCCCGTCAATCTCGAACGGGATCTTGTCATATTATGCTTCGGGATTGATCCCGAAAAATTACACGAGAACTCGCGAGATCGGGATTGTATTCCCTACTTCCAAGTCCCATGGAGGGGTCCCGGCTAGGAGACATGCCGCCTCAACTAAGATCGTGCGGTATTCCCTTATCACCCATTGCCTTCTGCGGGCTAAGCGATCTAGCGGCATTGCTGGCTGTCAGGGTCTCCGCCAATACGGGGGCCCAGTATAGGGCCATGCTCCGCACGATCCCAAGGTATAGTCTCCTGCACTGCACCTAATCCATATTGGTACTTTAATGCCTGCCTATGTGGCGCAGTCGGTAGTGATACCGCCTGCGGCGCTGGAGGTCGTGGGTTCGATTCCCACCGGAGACAAATATTTGTGTGACCCATAAATGTTTGTCTCAAGAGTCTGGATGTTTCTATGTATAATATGTATGTATTTAAAAAAAGTTTATAAGTAGGTATTAATATCCGTGGTCTAATACCCATAACACAAGCAGGTTATTACTTATTCCTGGCTTACTTTGGGATCAGATACGTTGTGTGAAATGTCCGTGAATATCTAAGTATTATTTATTTATTATTTATTTAAGAAAATCGATCTATTATAGATAGAAGTAGCATCAAAGCTGACCTAGGAACCATTTTTGTCTCATGCAGGGATATCAATGTTATCTGTTCACTATAGGTACCTAATAAATCATGTATAACTTTTTTATTGTGTCCTTGCTGAGAACAAAATAAACCATTTTTCTTTCTTTCTTTCTTATAGTGTAAATAGATTTTTCGACAAATCAAATACCCACTGTTCATTAACTGTAACCAAAGACGATTTAAAACAGGAAAATCTTCGCGGTAGTGTTGCCAATTGAAGATTTCTAATTTGCTTTAACAATAGAATAGAATAGAATAGAATATGCTTTATTGTACACTAATTAACATATACATGTATATGGAATACAGGGTTTTAAATGTACAATGGGCGGCCTTATCGCTAAGTGCGATTTCTTCCAGGCAACCTTTCATTGAAGGAAAAAAAGTAAGTACATATCTACCTAATGTTAATAAAAATATAAGTACCTACTTTCTTCATTTTGATTTCTTTACCACATTTCTATTTATCAATTTCCATACATTCTAAAAAGTGAATTTAAGCAGTTGAACATAAATTTTGCAGAAGGTCAAAACTAGCACGGTCTATTCCAATTTTAAAATGTACAGACGGCACGTGGAATATTTTTATCAATCTAGAATGACAATAAATATTTGATATCTAATACTTATATTTTTTAAGCTGTATCCAATCCCGACAAACAGCAAACAAACGCGCGCTTCACCTGGCCGCTAGTGTTGTGCCAGTCCGATATCGATTCTTTGGTTGAATTTTGAATATTAGTTGGGGAATAGGTAGTAGCTTTAATTTTAAATGATAAAAATTGGAATTACACACAGAAGTCTTTATTTATTAATTGCCATACATATTAATCCATACTAATATTATAAAGCTGAAGAGTTTGTTTGTTTGTTTGTTTGAACGCTAGGATCTCAGGAACTAATGACTATATTGTTTGTTAAAAGGTCCCCCCCCCCATTTGTGTATAAAGGAAGAGATAAATAAAGTGTATTAAAAACAAAACGACAATAAATCAGCTTGTGTAGAGGTAGTTGAATGGAGAAAAAACTATATAAAATATAAACCTTTCAGACTTCTAGTTTTATTATTTTGGTGATAAGCAATGAGATCAATAATAATCAATCATCATAAAACCAGTCTTATATTCTACTCATAAGTTGTCTCTAAAGCACATTGCGCATTAGAGAGATTGCAAACGCACGTGTATCTCCTTCCGCAAGCGACGCTCGACTTAGGTAAGGCTCACAGAGAGCAAGGGCATTCATTAACTGCAGCTACTGAAAAGTTCGAAAGCGTGTGACTGAGCAATAAAAGAAAATACAACAATCAAAATGAACAGTGTCAAATAGACCCCGCCACATCCTCGCCGGGTGTTTATTTTTAAAAATGGTTTAGTCTGAGTTTTAATTCCAGTTGCATTTATTACTTTGGATGTACGGTGCCGTCTCGCTCCTACACCTCCACGTTTTATGATATTTATTATAGGACACATAATTAAAAATACCTCTGTTATACTTATTATTTGATAACTGCAATAAGATCAGTGCAGTGTAACGTTGTGAAACAACGGGGGCAAATATTGATTAACATTAGGGGTTTAGAATCGAAAACTAGATCAACATATGAAAGCGCCATCTACCCAGTAAGTGTCGAAACGGCGGAAGCCTTATTCGTATTTAAAAAGCGGTCTTGACGATTGAGTAGTTTCGAGTGGTGCCGCTAGAGGCGCTGTACATACATATATAAACAACCGCGCGCGAATTTCAAGGAGCATTACTAAAATAATCTAAATATACTAGTCGCGAAGGCGCAGGTGCATCAGAGTTTAATTTTATTTAAAGTGAAGAAATATAGTAAGGAGCCAAGTACTCCCAAAGTGATCAGCGATTTAGCTGCGAGCGTCAATAACCCCATCATTGGGTGAGTCAAATTAATTATAACGAATCTAGATTTTTAAAACAGTGAAAATTAACGGCTGTTGGTCAACCCTGTTATGGGAGGGTAGATTACAGGGGTGTGAAAAAAAGGTCTCTGTAAAATTAGTAGATAACCAAACATTGTAAGGCAACCGACTCTCAAATGGTTTAACGGGGATCGGCTGTCTTAGCAATGGGCGGGAAAAAGGGTTCCAGCTAACCCGTCTTCTGGAACATTCCAGGGTTCACCCTACGGGTTCGAAGAAACTATCTACCCTACGGATTGGGAAGATCCACCCTTCGGGTGCCACGAAGGTGAAGACGCACCCTTCGATTCTACGAGCGATCATCCACCCTACGGTTTGAAAACACCGTGCCAGCCGAACTTGTGGACGGCACGGCTACCTGGCGGACTGTATCAACATCCTGGAGCCACCAAGATAAGTCGAACCCTGAAGGACTATCGGAAATCGCGAAAACCCTTGCTGCCCGATATTGCCACAACCCACGACCCCCAAGTGCTAAAATCTGATTCCAATAAATTATTAATTTTTCATGTGTTAAATTCTATCTTGTTATTTCTCTCTCCTTTCCTGAAAGCAAAGCGTTTCAGTGGCGCCCATATCGTGGTTTCGGGTAGCGAGAAAGCGATTTCCGACGGGAGTCGGGAGGTCATAATTATAAGATATTTTAATCTGTGTAAAATAGTCTTAAGAGTGCCCGTTAGCGGGGTAGTTTCCCTCCAAATTATCATAACTACCCAGGAATTTGGCTCTCCTGACCTCTGCTGCCAACTTGTTCTTTCCGGCTTATTTTGTGTGTTTCTTAGTGATTTTAGACAGATTTCGGCATAATCAAGAACAAGGCAAAATTTGAATTTTTTCTCAACGTAAATTGTAATTTTTCCAAATTTTAACGGTCCCCAATTTATTTTCACACCCTCAAATAGTATTTTATGGTGAAAAATTTTTAATTAAATTTAAAGTAAAAGTTTTTTTTGTTTTGTTCCAATTTTAAATAGTACTTTGTTAAAGTCTGAAGTAAAACTTCTCATTTGAAACGCTTACATTAATTTTAGTAAGTGAGTTGTATTGCCTATATTCATCGTAAAAAGTAGTCACAGGATATCACCACCACAATTTTTATTTTTTTTACGGCGTCAAACCGCCTCAATTTGTGTATTATTTTGTTGTATTTCCTATATGTGAATTTACAGCGAGACCAACAGCCGATAATCACACTTCTGGGTAACAATCCCTATTGAAATTTCACTTTAGTAAAACGAAAGATTTTACGAATTTCACTTCACGTAAATTATAAAAGATTTATAATTGTTTCACTTTTCGAATTACGTAGAATTCTGATACACTGAAATAAAACTGTAAGAAAAAACATTCCAAACGTGGATCACGCAGTGAAAACATTCTTGCCATAACAATTGTAAACTTATAACTTTGATTCGGGTTCTGAATAAACAACGGCAGATGTTGCTTTCATAACGTTTACGAGTAAGTTGAATTACTAGCTCGATAGTAGAAGAATTTTTTTTTTATATAAACTGTGGGTGGAAGTGAATAAAATACACTCCGGACACCAACAGTCTCATTCAAAATATTTCCAGAAGCGTCCAAGTACGAATCGGTTTTTCAAACAATTCGAAATATTCAAGGGTTCCGTAGTGGTGAGGAACAATTTACATAAAAGGTTGGTTACTACTATATAGTTTATTTCAAGAACCGTCCAAGTGCGTATCGTCTTTGACACAGTTCATAATAATTAAGGGTTCCGTAGTAGTAAGGAACGATTAAAAAAAAAATTACTGGTACGAGTTAAAATACAATTAACTCTTAGTACGTTCGTGGGAATAGTTACATTTTAATAAAAATAATATTAACGTCAAAAATTATATTAATCGATTACGGTCAAACATTTAGCTAACTTCATCAACCCATCATCATACACCTCACTTTCACTACTTACTGCTTCGGATTAGATTACATTTAAACACAGACAGACAGACAGACAATTAATTTCTAGAAGGGTCCAATCTATTAATTGAGTGAAGGAACCCTAAAAGGTAATATTTCCAAACTTAAGTATTTCCTAAAGCAAATACTAAGTTTTATAAAGGTTCAATTTATAATTCGGTTCACCGAACCCTAAAAGTAGAATTTATTTTTTCGTTATTCTGCGGGTGTATCGAAAAATATTCACATTCCTTAACATTCAAGAACGTAAACAGACAACGATAAGGGCCGTCGTTCACTACAACAGAATTCGTTAGCGAATATAGCGAACATTCGTTGTTTACATGAAATTAACTTTTCATATAAAATAAGTAGCAGATAAATACACTATACATTGGTAAATAATCATCATCACTAAAGATTCCCGGCAATAGTAATTGAAATAGTCAGTACAATGGCATTCAAATCAAATTTCACATCACTTCCAAAGGCGGAACTTGCATATGAAGTTAAGATCCGGGGAGAGGAACCTGGTTCAACGGTGGCAGCCCTCAGGCAACAAATTAAAAAACTAAAGATAACCACGGACGAAGAAGACTTACAGGTCTCCCCTTTGGATTTGGAGGAAGACTTAGTAGGGTTGTACTCCTCGCTGGCCGTGTTGGAGAAGAACGTGGCGTCCCTTCAGGACAAGTACAAACTGTCATTATTGGCTAGCTCCAAAGCCTTAGGTGCTCACATGGAGTCTAGATTCGCTAGAATCATTCCCCCAGAGGAATCAGATCTAAAGGAAAGATACGATGACTTTCAACTCACTTTCAAAACTACATACAAGAGATTGAAAGCCATATCCGAAAGTTATTCGCATGCATCAAACACCAGCGAATTTGATGATGCGGACGAGAGCATTGCTACCCCTACCAATGAAGCGCAGGAGGCAGAAACCCTCGCGGAGATGAAAGAGAAAGCAAATAGCAACAACCTGAGAGAAAGTCACTTTCTAAATCATCCCGTAATATATGAGCGATGCTCTCTTACGGAGCTGTCCAAATTTAAATACGACGGGAATTCGGATGTACACTCTTTCATTGAGAGGGTGGAAGAATTTAAACAAGCTCGAGAAATCGACGACCAGAGATTGTTAACAGCAGCCTCTGAACTATTCACAGGCAACGCTAGGCATTGGTACCGCAGTAATCGCGATAGATTTGCGTGCTGGCAAGACCTAACGGATGCACTAATACAAGATTTCAGAGTCAGCAACTACGAATACCGCCTATGGCAGGAAATTCGACAACGCACTCAGGGAAAGGGAGAAGGAATAGTGGTGTACCTGGCCATTATGGATGGAATGTTTGCTCGTCTAAGCAACAAGGTGTCGGAAACGGAAAAACTACACATTATCTTAAACAACATCAGACCCGTCTACGACAACATCCTAGCAACCAATGGAGACATAGTCTCGTTGGAACAAGTAAAAAACATATGCAAAAAACATGAGGACATGGTGGCACGCAGAGCGTTCTTTACCGAGCCTCCAACAGCATCTGAAGGGATGGTAGCAGCGGAATTCGCATTTACAAATGGAAAGACTGCGAGCAAGACCTCAACATCTACAAGGCAAAGTTACAACAGCTTTAACAGAAACCGCAGTAACTTCCCAAGCAGCAGAATTGCGACCAATACCTACGGGAACAGGAACGCTTACAGCGCAGGTTACAACCGCGACAGTCGTAACTTCAGATCGCAAAACACTGTGGCGGCGACAACATCGGACGACACACGGCCATGTTCGAAGTGTCGTTCCAGGTATCATTTGACTATGGCATGCCGAAACACGAATGAGTCGTATGGTTACAAAGGTGGGACAAAAGAAGTTAGGTCTACAAAATGCAAAAACGAAATTACAAGTCAGAAGGAATCTTCTATACTCTCCCCATTACCTACAAATGACCCCAGGCCTTACGCCAAAATAACAATCATGTCAAACCCACAGTTAGAAGCATATGGATTGTTGGACACAGGAGCCGCAATCACAATTTTAGGTAACAACTCACACAGAGTGTTACAAAATTTAGGATACAAGATAGAGGAAGACATAAGTACAACGGTTACAACGGCCGGCGGACACACAACCGTAGTACAAGGAAAGGTAAAATTACCCATCAAATTCGAAGATAAAACTCACATAATTACGGCGTATATAGTGCCTAACATAACCACTAACCAAATTTTAGGTATAGATTTCTGGCTCAGATTTAACCTATGTCCCAAGTACTTCGGACATATACCCATATTAGTGGACGATGACCCTAAATTGTCATTAATATCCGAAGAGCAAAACAAACTGTATGACTGGCGTAGTCTCACGCAACAACAACGCTTAATAGCAGAAAAAATGATATCCAAATGTGCCGAAATATCATATGAGAAAGTAGGGCTAGGCAGAACACATCTAATAGAACACACAATAGATACGGGAGACAGCAAGCCAATCAAACAACGTACCTATAGAATGTCCCCTGAGAAAACACGCATAGTATCAGAACAAATAGACGAGATGCTAAAGGCTGACGTCATCGAGCCTAGTCAGAGCCCATGGTCAAGCCCCGTACTAATCGTGAATAAAAAAGACGGCAAGCCCCGTTTCTGCCGGGACAGTCGCAAGCTCAATGCAGTCACAAAAAAGGACGCATACAGCCTGCCATACATATCAGAGATATTAGACAACTTGAGAGAAGTGAAGTATCTAACAACACTGGATCTCTCCAAAGCCTTCTGGCAAATTCCTTTAGCACCAAAAGACCGGGAAAAAACAGCCTTCTTCATCCCAGGACGAGGAGCATACCATTACAAGGTCTTACCATTTGGACTAAGCAACTCAAGCAGCTCACAACAAAGACTAATGGACAATCTATTTGGGCCACAGTTTCAAAACAAGGTGTTCTGTTACATAGATGACATAGTGATAGCGTCATCTACATTCGAAGAACATGTGTCACTCATTTCAAGAGTTCAACAAATATTAAAAAGGGCAAATCTAACCATCAATCTGGAGAAATCTAACTTCTTCAAGGACAGGCTAAAGTTCCTGGGGTACATCGTGGATGGTCTGGGTCTCAGAACAGATCCGGAGAAAGTCAACTCAATCCTGAAATTCCCGGTACCAACAACAAAGAAGGACGTTAAGAGGTTCTTAGGCACTGCGTCATGGTACAGACGGTTTATACCCAACTTCAGTACGATTGCTGCACCTCTTAATAAACTGACTACAACAAAGAAAGGAGCCCCGGCATTTCATTGGAACACAGAGGCGGAAAGAGCGTTCATGGAACTTAAAGCACATTTAATAAAAAGCCCGGTACTAAAATGTCCAAAATACGATGAACCATTTCAGGTACACACAGACGCAAGCAACTTTGGCATTGGTGCCATGTTAACACAACTACACGAGGGAGTAGAACACCCTATAGCATATATGAGTCGGTCACTGAGCGGGCCGGAAAAGAATTATAGTGTAACAGAACGAGAATGCTTGGCGGTGATAGCCGCATTAGAACATTGGAGATGCTACCTAGACAATGGTCACAAGTTCACGGTGTATACTGACCATTCGGCACTAAAATGGTTCATATCATTAAACAATCCAACCGGCCGGTTAGCTCGTTGGGGCATACGGCTTAGCTGCTTCAACTTCGAGTTAAAGCACAGGAAGGGCAAAGACAACATAATACCAGACGCATTGTCACGAGCTGTACCAGTATCTACCATATCCACGAAACAATGCAAAGTCACCGACAGCAAGGACGAATGGTTCATGAAAATATGCAACGGCGTGACTAGCTTACCGCAGGCATACCCCAACTTCAAAATAGAGAACGACGTACTATACAGACGAACTGACATAAAGGACTTTGTAAACAATGAGTTCGAGTGGAAAACGGTAGTACCACCCGAAGCGAGAAACGCAGTATTTCGAGAAAACCATGACTCACCTACAGCCGGACACTTCGGTATTTTTAAAACATACCATAAAATAAAGTTACGGTATTACTGGCCGGGGCTATATAAGGACACGGTAAGCTATGTGTCATCTTGTGAAAAGTGCAAAGCACACAAACATGACACTCAAGCATCCATAGGTAAGATGGGCCGTCCCAAACAATGCTCTCGCCCGTTTCAGACAATTTCGACTGATCTAGTAGGACCCTTACCGGTCTCTAAAAAACAACACGTATACATTCTCGTCGTCACGTGTTGTTTCTCTAAATACTGTTTAATCTTCCCACTACGCAGAGCTACCGCAGAACCAATAGCCAAAATACTAGAGGACAATGTTTTCATGGTGCACGGCATACCACAAACGGTATTAATGGATAACGGTGTCCAATTCATAAGCAAAGAGTTGAACACATTATTTACGAAATATAAAATTCCCAACATCAACTTCACACCTAAATACACACCCCAAGTAAATACCGTAGAACGGTACAATAAAACTATAATGACAGCCATATCAATATTTACCAATAATGACCATCGATCATGGGACATACATATCCCAAAAATACAATTTGCGATCAACAACTCGATCAACGCGTCCACCGGTTACACACCAGCATATTTGGTTCATGGTAGGGAATTGGTAACATGCGGGTCACATTACTTACAAAATGATGACCCAAGTGAACTTAACCTATTGCCTAGAAACATATACGCGGAGAACCTAGGATATCTCGCAGAGGTGTTCAACACAGTACAAGAGAACCTCTGGCGTAGCCATCTAAAGTACGCACACCATTACAACACGAGACACCGACACGCACAATTCGAAGTAGGCGACATAGTGTGGAAAAAATGCTATTTCCAAAGTGATAAAGACGCATACTTTTCTAAAAAACTGGCCCCCAAATTTATCAAATGTAGGGTCAAGGAAAAGTTATCAAATTTGGTCTATATCCTGGAAGATATGACAGGAACAAACCTAGGAAGTTGGCACGTCAAAGACATAAAACAACATTCGGTATCGTCCATTGCATCGGTGAGACGAATAACATAAACATCCCTCAACGATGTGTGTACGAATGCAGATAACGGTAAAGGCCGTAACACACTGCGCTAAGACGCGTTTGCTAATAGTTAATATAGCACATCAGCACGGTTACACAATTGTGTTTTTGATAATTAAACGTTTGGGAAAATATAAGGGTGTTAGCACACCGTAATATAATTTTAGTACTTAGGTGGCACATATAGGTACCACATTTCGTGTCATGTTACACGCATACATATGATCATACGGAAGTTTCACAATGACACTTACATAATAATTAGGTAGTAGATGGTCATCACATATTCATCACAATTATCTTCACACACAATTCCAAACACTTCATAAGCAGTTTTTTTTTTGTTTGTTTGTTTACATAGTGACACATGAACTTTATGTTGTGTGACTCCCAAAGGCGGAAGTAGGAGTCAAACTGGTTACAGGCGAGTCACTTTCGTAGATTAGAGAAAGTGACTCAAAGGTCCTAAGTTTTGGTTCCCGACCAAAGCTGACGGGTTATTATATAGCATGGAATGTAGTGTGACACTGGCCTTAGATGCAACGATAAATAACACGTTTACATCAACACGATTACGTCAGCAGCTTACGCGCAAACAAAACAAAACTTGCACAGGGGAGATTTCATACGTACATACATACATATTATTTATTTAAGCACGCACATACATTTTACACTGCCATGGTGGCATACAAGGGTACCATATTTTTTTGGAGATTTGGCATAATGGCCAGAGAGCGTTTATCTTCGTTAGTTATTAGGGTTGACATAATAGTCATAGTCAACATTCTTCTACTAAAGTTGCGAATAAGCACTTAGCTTTGTTATTGCTACTAAGATTGCGAATAAGCACTCGTTTTTTTTTTTATTTTGTTAAAGGGCTAAAATAGCCTAGTAATTAGTTAGGGACACTACACACTACACACTACACACGACTTTCAAATAAGTACACATAACAACGTGACAAACACATGCCGTGTTCGTCATGGGGACATAGGGGTTAATTAGCATCACGGAGGATTCTGCGAGTAAATTATTTCTATCACTTTTCTGTTTCTTGGTTTAGTTGGGAGTTTTCTGTTAGTTGGAAGCATGGGTCTATCCCTAACAGAGTTCGTCGGTTACTGTTAGTTGGCAGCATGGTCGTGCCCTAACAGATTAATGGTTTAGGTTTATTACTGTTACGAGGAAGCAAGAGTCTTACCCGAACAGATATATGGTGTACTGTTATTTGGCAGCATTTGTCTTGCCCTAACAGTCTTAGGTGTAGGTCACCTTTATGTTTATGTTCGTCATATGGCTACTCCTACCACTCGGAAGCTAGAGGCTTGCCCTGGGGGATAGTCCATCCTATGATTCGGAAGTGCTACACGAGCCCTAGTAGGATGTTCTTCTCTGGGACGGTTGTATAAATCCCAGCCTTCAGCAAAAAGCCTTATTATACACACCCCACTTTCAGGCGGTGCGTATTACCTGAACCTTCAACCCAAAGCCTCAAATACGTCTTTTCTCCTTCTGTCCTATAAGATCCTTCAGAATCACCCAAATACATCCTGCGAGTTGGTTTCATTAAGGTTAAGGCCGACTCTTCGCTATACCCAGCATCACCTCATTCACACAGCACACTAACATACACACACACATAGACGAGTAGTAAGTATTATGTTAGGGGCGTTCGAGGACGAACGCAGCGTTTGACGCGTTAGGGTACGTCAAACGCTCACCGGGGAGGGGGAGTATGTAACGTTGTGAAACAACGGGGGCAAATATTGATTAACATTAGGGGTTTAGAATCGAAAACTAGATCAACATATGAAAGCGCCATCTACCCAGTAAGTGTCGAAACGGCGGAAGCCTTATTCGTATTTAAAAAGCGGTCTTGACGATTGAGTAGTTTCGAGTGGTGCCGCTAGAGGCGCTGTACATACATATATAAACAACCGCGCGCGAATTTCAAGGAGCATTACTAAAATAATCTAAATATACTAGTCGCGAAGGCGCAGGTGCATCAGAGTTTAATTTTATTTAAAGTGAAGAAATATAGTAAGGAGCCAAGTACTCCCAAAGTGATCAGCGATTTAGCTGCGAGCGTCAATAACCCCATCATTGGGTGAGTCAAATTAATTATAACGAATCTAGATTTTTAAAACAGTGAAAATTAACGGCTGTTGGTCAACCCTGTTATGGGAGGGTAGATTACAGGGGTGTGAAAAAAAGGTCTCTGTAAAATTAGTAGATAACCAAACATTGTAAGGCAACCGACTCTCAAATGGTTTAACGGGGATCGGCTGTCTTAGCAATGGGCGGGAAAAAGGGTTCCAGCTAACCCGTCTTCTGGAACATTCCAGGGTTCACCCTACGGGTTCGAAAAAACTATCTACCCTACGGATTGGGAAGATCCACCCTTCGGGTGCCACGAAGGTGAAGACGCACCCTTCGATTCTACGAGCGATCATCCACCCTACGGTTTGAAAACACCGTGCCAGCCGAACTTGTGGACGGCACGGCTACCTGGCGGACTGTATCAACATCCTGGAGCCACCAAGATAAGTCGAACCCTGAAGGACTATCGGAAATCGCGAAAACCCTTGCTGCCCGATATTGCCACAACCCACGACCCCCAAGTGCTAAAATCTGATTCCAATAAATTATTAATTTTTCATGTGTTAAATTCTATCTTGTTATTTCTCTCTCCTTTCCTGAAAGCAAAGCGTTTCAGCAGGTCATTATATTCAAAGAGTCAAGTGGCTTTTCTTAAACGTGATGGAAAATCCTCATGGATGTTATGCCGGATACCGACTAAATAATCTTACGTTACGCCCAACAGCCTATGGTTGGTAGCCCCGGTTAAGCCCTCAGAAGGATGTCCCAGGACTGGTTCAAGTGGCTAGCCTAAAGTTTGAAATCATACAAGCCATGAACACGTTTCCCCATATAACGTGTTTCATAATCCATTGTAGATTTTCATAAAATAAAAGTGTGTTTTGCTTCGCTTGTATCGTGAAACGTTAACAATAAAATTAAATCTAAATACATATTAACCTTCTATCGATACTCAACTTCTCAGTATCGACATTTGTACATATCTAGCATTTTTTTCAACAAACATTAACCGTATTTCGCCTTGCCAATTCCTTGCACAAAACTCCTCCAAGAATATAATTTATTTCGTTTTCAAACAAAAGAAGGACCCAGCAGCTGATTTCGTTTTTTATAATAGACGTACCAACAAGTTTGCCTGTAGGTAATCTTATTTGATAGAAATTTGAACTTTATGATCTTCGTAAAAAGGGTCATAGTATAATATAGAGTAAAAGCGTAAGAGTGTAATTCAGTAAAGTGTGGTCCACGCGCTCAAGAATTAGTACTCAAATTACTTGACTCCACCAAAAGAGGTCTGATTACAAAAAGGGTTGAATTGCGGTACTTCATTGTGGAATTAAAAATAGTGTAAATGTCTTTTAAAAAAGTTGAAGGAAGTAGGTTGAGGTTTGTTTAATTTTGACATTTAATTAACGGTGTTGTTAGTAAATTAATAGGAGAATACTATTTGGATATCAAGAGGTTCAATTAAAATGCCCTTTTAGAGTATAGGCAAGTTATACATTGGCATTTTCGGTGTTTTGGTATAGGTAAATATCTTAATAACTTAATCTTAGATACCGAGGTGGCAGTTATATCCGTTTAACCTAGAGCAGATACCTATAAGGAATAACGAAGTTCTGTACCTTTCGAATAAAAAATCGGGAATTGTAGCTAATATTTTTACATGCTGGTTACATTGTCAAAATGCTCTCAATAACGTCACATTTATGTCAGTCAATAAATGAAGAAAGTACATACTACAATTTTATTGATGGTATTTATTGACAACTGGATAATGATCGGTTGTTTCCTCTAACGGACTGCCATATGGACTGCACTGTGGCGTCTTCATTATTTTCTACTCTTTTTTGCCAAACTGTAGATTCCTGAGTCTAATTGCCGATACCCTTTTCAAAGAAACGCAGACTCACGCATAGTTTATAAATACAATAATAATTCAATAATCCGGTATGGTACAACGAGTAACACTGATTTTTACGTGGTTATTTTTTTAAATAAGTACACCATTGGTTGCGTCATTATTTTATATTTTTTCATAGAACACTACTGATCTTTGTACAAGTGCACACGCATCAATGGATTTTGCGTATTAGTTTTGTATAATGGCTGTACAAAATGCCTGTCATTGCCTAACAATGACAAGCGTTTATGCACCGCACTACTCCTGTCAAAATTATGACAGCGTAGCCGCCCTAACCATGTTCCTAAATGTCATTGTAACACTTTCATAATTCGAATAAAATAATGTTACTTTTTAAACACGATATTTTTTTAAGTAGTAAACATTTTTGCGGGCAAGTTTTATGAAATAGAGAGATTGATTTTAATTTTGTTTGAAATTATTTATGTAGTTATAACTATACTATGATTAATAAATTATGTCAATATTTACATAACATGTTGTCTTGTGCCTCATGGTAGGTAAGTGGTGAGCCGTTGACAGTGTTTGCAACCAGAGGCACTTGTGATGCCGCCCATAAGACCTCAATCTCAACTCGACTACAATTTTACTGATACCCACAATGGAAGGAAGGTTCTCCGGAAGCATAATTTTTGTCGAAAATTGAAATACCTCTTTAGCCAACTGGCGATGACGAAGTTCTATGTTCTATAGTCGTAGATCGTTCTATGAGAGCGTTTTAGAATGCCTAGAATAATTTATAATGTTGTTTATACTTGAGCAAAAACATAACGCAATAATAGTTGTTGAATGAAGAAAATCGTCATCGTGGTGTAATATCTAATAATAATAAGTACAGAAGGTCTACTGATGTGTCCAACAAATTAACAACTCTAAAACATAAGCCTGTTAATGAGTATTTTACACTTAATAATTAGTGGATGAAGGATTTTGTCAAGATTATGATAATCAAATATCCATTAAAAGATGGTTGAAGGATGTTGCTAGGAATCTAACTGGTCAATGTTATTATTTTGTCATAACTTTTTTTTTGTAAATACCTCCGCATAGTGCCTACCTTAAATACATAGTACCTTAAATAAATAGTCAGTTACCTTAAATACATAGTACCTTAAATAAACAGTCACCTACTAATAATGAGAAAAACTTTAGAAGGAATAAAATACTTATTCGTATTGCAGTTTTGAGTATACCTACGTTTAGTTCCGAATTTCCAGATATGCCTAAATGTGAAGAAAACTCCCTATGTCCTTTAAACATTTTCCAACAATTTCACAAAAATATTTAATTTTCTACAAGTCAGCTAGCCGAATCATCCTCTGATATAAAATATAATAAAACCGGCCAAGTGCAAGTTGGACTCGCCCATGAAGGGTTTCGTAGCAGCCAGTAGGTAACATAATATAAAAGTTCTTATAGTTCGTTGTAACTTTGATTGATGTTTTAACACGTTCGCAGTGGTAGTGATTTTTCTAACCGAAAATTGCGGTTTATGACGTATTAAAGAAAAACTACCAGCTCTATCTCGTTCAAACCAATTTTCGTTGGTAATTTTTATGGCAATGTACATCATGTATTCTTTTTAGACTTATCATTCTCTTAGTTTAGAAGTTAGAGGGGGGGGGGGGGGGACACACATTTTTCCACTTTGGAAGTGTCTCTTGCGCAAACTATTCACTTAAGGAAAAAATGATTTTAGAAACCTCAATAGCATTTTTACAGACCTATCTATAGATACCCCACACGTATGGGTTTGATGAAAAAAAAAATTTTGACTTTCAGTTCTGAGTATGGGGACCCCATGAGGGGGGGAAAATTTACTGCTTTTTTTCTAGTTTTATATAAGAATCTTAATGCGGTTCACAGATTACATCTATTTACTAAGTTTCAATAGCATAGTCCTTATAGTTTCGGAGAAAAGTGGCTGTGACACACGGACGGACAGACAGACGGACAGACAGACAGACAGACATGACGAATCTATAAGGGTTCCGTTTTTGCCATTTGGCTACGAAACCCTAAAATGATATAAAATATGATAAAAAAAAATCATTCTCTGATCTTTTCCTAACCTTGCTAGTTTAAAAAAAAAACATCCGCCAGGAATTCTGTTACTTCCAAATTTTTATATATTTTATATGCAACTGAAACTTTTTTATTATGAAATTTGCGGTTTAAGCTCTTTAGCTTTATTCCCTACATGAAATGCCAGATTTAATTTACAAACCTAAACTCTGGTGAGTATAAATAGGGACCAAATAATTAAGAGAAATAATTAAACTGGCTTCATGTTTGTTACCGAGCTTGTTTTCATAAACCGTTTCATTTAGGATTTTTCCGAGCTCAATGTCATTTGGTCTGTTTTGTTGGGGATTACACACACACAAATAGGGATTACATGTAAAGCTTGTTATGAAATCCACCTCTACATAGGTATACTACCAAATTGCTCGACCATTTAGAGTGCTTTTCTTTGAACGAGGCTAGTTTATTTCAAAAGGAAATACGGCAGTGTTAGAACTATAACTATATTTAATTTCAATAAATGTGCAATGGAAAAGACTATCCAGTTATAAGAACTTTGACTCTTAATAGCTATCAATAGGCAGGTAATTCTTTATATTGACATGAAAATTAATAGACAAGAAAACTTAGCAGTAACAGAGGGTGAACCTTAAAAACAAATCATACTGTATCTATAACTATGTGATATGGTGTTCAGAGTTCAGACTGCAGCAGAGATTGTATTTGTAGAAGCGTTATAAAAACTGCTGTAGCAGTTAAATTTTGTTTCGTATTACAGAATGTCTAAAGATTTTCTTTGAATTCGTACTCGTTGAGGGCAGTAGACTTGCCCCCTAATAGGTACATGGGACCAAAATACTGACAAAGTTTTCCTACACTTACTGATAAATAAGATAGTACCTAGATCTGTATCCAATTTAATCAGTTTCCATCTTCATTAGACACAAGCTGTTCCCCGCGACTGCGTTCTCGTAGAAGTCGTTATCGCATAAAATCATTACCCTCTTTTTGCGTAGTGGTTTAAAAAGTAGCCTCAAAGTAGTCCCAGGGACTCAAACTATCTCTGTACGAAATTTCTTCTTAATCGCTTCAGCAGTTTAGGCGTGAAAGCGTAACACACAGTCAGACAGAGTGAAATTCGCATTTATAATATTAGTAGACATTATAACGGCCACATACAGGTGACTTATTAGGGTAAATATGCTAATTTAGCGTCAGTTAAAGCCAGGTGCTGCTCGAGTAGTGGGTGTGACAGTACGTAATGCATTGATTGACGAATATTAACATAGTGACCCCTCGCTAATGACACGTTTTGGGTGGCAATGCGTTCACGCATGTCACGCGGAACTAAATCTGTCTATGGTCACACTTTAAAGTGAAATGTGTATGAAATTTATTATATTAGAGATGGATTGATCTATCAAACTACAGCTGAATTGATTTGTCTCAAATTTGGCCGTTGACTCTGTGGAGGAAGAGTTGGGAATGTTCCTCCAACACACAAAGGGAGGACCCTAAGACCAGGCTAGGTCATCGCGCCTGGCGGGCCGAAGCCCAACGGTTGATGTTGGCCTGTTGAATTATATCGTCTATCATCGCAGTGAGAGCTCTGATATCGCAATTCTGGATTTGTCTATGCTAAGTTGTGTGAACTTTCATATTGCGATGCAAGATTTTTATGTCTTCGATATGTGGCGGTCTCCACAACTCAGTGTTCAGTACATGATCACAGTGCTAAGCCACTTTCGCTGAGGCTGGTCCGCTGGTCTGGTTTGATGGACTTGACACCCATAACACAAGTTAAATCTCAGCTTGGGTGTCAAGGGCGCAAAACCTAGAATAGAATAGAATAGAATTGAATATTTATTTGCTAGAAACATGGTTACAGGGTTCTTATGTTATGTTACTAAGGTAAGGTACAGCATGTTTCACCGTATACAGACGGTATGCAAAAACTTTAAATTATTACATTAAAAAAATAAAAATCTTTCTTGACACAGTGCTTTACATATTAGAAATCGAATTAAAAATTAATAAGAGAATTTAGAAAGAAAATAAATTATATTTTTCGAATCCTGGTTGTTTTCAATATTCCCGCTTCGGGACCCAAACTACAACATCTTACTACTTACCTATTTCGTTCTCTGGAAAATAGACTTTCCTGTTTATACAAAATTCACAAGGAATCAAACAGTTTCGAACCGTTTTACACTCAAGGCTCCCAAACCAATGCAACTAACTAGTTTTTTTTTAACAACTATGACACAAATTCTATTCAGCCAACTAAAATAAATTACATTAACGAAGTTCCCAATATTACAAACAGGTCGTCCCGTCGCCGTCGCCTTAATCCACGGCTGAAGCAATAAGGGTGTATGAACAAATAAATCAACTATGTTTGACCCCCGACCTTCCTCGGTTTGGGGGATTACGGTATTAAGTTCTGGTCTCACGTTAACGACTCTTCGATGACGGTGTTTTTTTTTAATTTTAGTTATGGGTTATGGTTCGGTGATTTAAGGTAATGTGTTACGATAATTAAAATGTGTGAATCGTTGGTGATTTGATTTGATGTGTACACACACAATACCTCCCACCCTAGTATAAATTAATCTATATAATAACATTTCAGCATCAAGGAGCTCATTGATGAATTTCATGTTTCATACCTATAGGTATTTTTCTTTTGCTATATTATTTTAATTTTATCTAAGTTCTGCTATAGAATAGAAAAGCGTTGTAACTTTTCTTGTCACTTAACAAACTCTTCAGAAGCTTCAGTAACGCTTTTACCTAATTAGAATAGGTACTGAGGAAAGACTAACTTCACTTAGATTACACTTGGCTTTTTTAAAATGCATATCCGTATTGAACGAAATCTGACTCTTAGCGTATAAACTAACACGTTCCCGTGTCACGGGACATCCTTCCTGAGGGCTTACCCGGGGCTCTCAACCATAGGCTGTTGGGCGTGGCGTGAGGTTTTTTAGTCGGTAAGAGTCCGGCATAACATCCTATGAGGATTTTCCCACACATTAAACAAAAAAAAAAAAACTAACACTTTCCCTACCTTCTGCCTACCCGGCTACGGTTGGGAGCCCTAGGTAAACCTTCGGAAGGGTATCCTCAGGATTCCCAACAGACCCTGGCTACCACTGCGGCCACTAGGGGGTTCGGGTGCTATCCCACGCCTTTGGGTTGTTCGGGTGTTACGATTACACTTGGCTAAAACGTAAGACGAAATTTGGCTATGCAATATAAAAGGCAAAGATAATTCTTTGCAATAAAGAGATGAATCGTATTTTACTATTTTACTATGTTATAACCCTTTCCTTCTCTATGTCAGAACTACCAATAGATAAATTCAATTAACCATAGCAAAAGAAAAAATATGAATTCATCAAGGAGTTCCTTGATGCTGATTCACCAATTAAATTCTTGAAAATGAAATTCTTGCGTTTAAAGCTCAATAACTTGTAAAAAAAATAGTTGTGCTAGTTATTACAGGTGTGCAGTTTTGCGTGAAATAGTTAAAAATATATTCCAGTTTGAAGCAGACAAAATAATGGTACCTAGTTATTAGATAGATGTTCTGTAGTCTGTGGAGAAGACACATCAACACTGTAAAAATATTTAGTAGGTACCTACGTTATTCAGCTCCATTTAGGTCTGTCAATTGAGAACCATTGTAGTCCAATCAATGGTTTCCGTTCAATTAATGCGAGAATTTTCCAACTGAATTCAAACACAGCCTCTCGTTAGCTGTGAACTGAAGAGAATTGGATAAGTATTTTCACGTAGATGTAGATATTGATGAAAATATCTAATCTACTATTATATTATAGAAACCACGTCACTATAGCGTTGTTGCCTTTTGGTTTACTCTGGATTTCGAAGTCTGCTTCCGGAATATTTTTTGATGTGGCTAGTTTTAGCCCCTCTTTATAAAATATATTACAGAGGTGCTTATGGCGAGACTTGTGTCTGTAGTCTGTGACTCTGTTGCATAAAATTACGTCACTAGGTCACGTGGATCATCTGTTCAAATTTTGCATGACAACTTCAATCGGATTGAACTTTCACTTTAACAATAAACGTTAGAGGGGCAGTCGGGTGAGACCGTCTCACGGCTTCTTTTTATTTAAGGCCAATATGACTTCGCACACAAGAGTCTCAACTAGCTACAGGTGTACCAGCCTTGCTGGTAAGGTTGGTTATGGCCGCTAAACATTTAGTAAAGCCTGTTTACACCCTCTAAAACAACTTTCAAACAAACAAAAATAAGTTTGAATAAAAAATATTCACAATAATCTACTAACCCTTGAACTCCAAGCAAAAATATTTTCTTAATAACAATGGCGCCTAAATCAAGTTCCTATTGCTAATTTCCCACTTCAATTCCCACTCATTGTAACTTCATTTATTATAAAGTTGCATATACACAAGCGAGTACAAGTTACAAGCAACTCGTGTTAAGTTACGGCCCTCGGCAACAAACGAGTGTAAGTTCGAGTGTCGAGTCAGTAAATTCCCATAACGGCAATGCATTGTTGACGAAAATAAATCAACATTTACATGAACCAAAAAAAAACTAGTTTAGTCTTCGAAAAAATAAAAGGGCGAAGCATTGTCGTCTTACTTCGTTTTCGCATACGGAAGTTCCCGGTCGAAGAATACGCATTTTTAGATAACAATGCAACAATACGGGGACTGACAATAGGTCGGAATGAGAGCAATCGCATTGTGCGACGAGCAGCTGATTCTTCTTATTACGTCAGTTTAAAATGCAAAGACGTAACGGTGATTCAATTTTCCGAATATTGGGCGCTCCAGTTTTACTTGAGTTATGTGCAGTGTGAACCCACTTTTATGCCGCATCTGCCTATTTTATTCTTTTTTAAATAACTTTCAAGGGATATTTGCGACGGATCTAAATTCGGAGATATATTTGCACTTTAACAATCGCCGACAAAGCGACTTAAAAATTTTTTTTTCTTAAATTTTGTTTGACGACAGCTGGTATTTAAGGAAACCAAAGTTTTCACCCCAAAATATACTGAAAATAGTGAAATATATACCTAGGTGTGCAAGTTAGCCCTATATATTTGCAAAAATACGATGCTAAGATAAATATTTGTGGAAATTCTCACACAACATCATCTAGCACCTTAGATCATCTAACCACAGGATGCGCCTTACTTAAGCATTGTTTTCTGCCATTGCACATGACCATTTGGTCTTTTGGCTTTATGAAAAGCCTGTACATCAGTACATCATTTTATATGATTAAACTAGTACATTACATTGTAGTTGACTGTACAATAACAATTAACACACAACAGCCATTACGCGTTTGTCGATTAATACATTTTTAAATGCAATGAAATTTTATATGTCTTTGTGTTTCCCCCTTCATTTGTATGAAAACTGGCAGAATATTTTTGTATGCGGTGGTTCGCAAAGGCTAGTCCCGTGTTATATGGTCTAAGTCTAGCACAAATTATGGCCTATAACAAATATTTTAGGCTTTATTATCTCTAATGATTTCACTTATTGAACGTTGATGTAGTTAATTGTATTGTTGTGCAATTAGGCTTATCACTCACCTTACTAATTAATTTTAACCGTTCAATGCAGAAGTTCTTTAAACTTCCATATTATTTTAATTCGTGCCTATATTCCTTTCAAAGCGCATGCCGATTGAACAGTTTAAACCGTTTAACTCGTTTGCCTCGTGCCTGAATATCTAGGCTTAGAAAAATTAGTCTAGACCATAAATAGTAACTAATAATTGTCAGCCGTTGGCAGATGTTGCTTACGGCACACGCCTAACCTTTAGCAAAATGTCAAGTTTTTCATTTATGTTAGTAAGTGTTATTAAGTAGAATTATTATTTCAATGAGGGTTTTAATTTCAAACCGCCTTTCCGGCTAACAAGTCGTTAAAACGAATTTTGCGATAACATTTTCCAGAAATTTTCATCTTTTGCTGTATTTAATTTATCTATACAGGGACATTTGTAAAATAATAGCAGCTTGCTAGATAAGTGTTACGCCTTTTGAAAATTCATTACATTTCATTTATTCGTAAAGCCACAACTTTGTATAGGTACAAAGGAGTAGGCTCCTTTTTGAGAAAATTACACGAAAATGGTTAAAGTTTAGAAGTATGGAAAAAGAGTGCAAAATCTATTTTATTTTTAAATTACTGTCTCAATAGCTAACGGGTTTTTGTCTAGTAATGAAATACTTAAATACTCATTTAACCGGCGATATTTTAACACTGACTTGTTTCAAATAAAGTATCTACCTAAATAATTTTGATACTAAGTTTGTGTCTGTTTACCATGGTGTGCCATTTATACCGTTATATAGAAGTCCTGCTTACTGAGCATTCTGTAAACGCTCAGTAAGTATTTTACTCCCCAGCTAGCTCTGAAATGGGTGAACGTTTGTACTATTTCCACAAATATGCGTTTCCGTACCTTGGACGGACCTTAATCCGATGATCCCAGCTGCTAGTAACACGGCAGTTATCAAACCAAGTTGAAAAATTTGCTTAACTGTGGCTTTAAAATTTTCAACATCATTTTATACAGGCACTAGCTGACCCGCGCAACTTCATTTGCGTCACATGGGAGTGAGAAAGAGAGAAGTGTAGTATAAATATTTAGTGATATAATATTTCTCGTCGCATTTACTCGTCGCTTATGTTCATTAGAGCTGACCCACACAACTTCGCTTGCGTCACATAAGAGTGAGAAGGAGAGAGGCGTGGTACTAATATGTAAAGTGATATGATGTTTCCCGTCGCATCTACTTCCGCCCGTCCTTTTATGGTACGAATTCGACTCGCACTTGACCGGTTTTTATCGTACGCTTGATTGGCTACCACTGCAGACCACGATTACTGCCGTCGTCGCCTCGCTCTTATTTTAAAATTTACTAAGAGGGTTATTGTAAGCGAACCGTAAAAGATAGGCATATGCGGTTAAGAACTTTTTTTTTTTAATTTTTAAGAGGAACAATTTTATAGTACACTATTTTTACGTAACTTTAACCATTTCCACAGTGTACAAAATGGAAGCTCTGAAAAGAAAGAAAATTTTCCCCGTTCTCAAAACATTATTCATGGCTACGCCGCCCCTATTCGTCTTAGCGTGATGTTATACTGTCATTAACCATCCTCAATAAATTGACTATAAACTGTAAAATTATTTTTGAAATGCAACCAGTAGTTTCTGAGATCGCAGCACAAACAAACTCTTCGGTTTTAAAATATTGGGAGCGGACTTTAAGAGATAGACAAATTAGGTTATTGTGGGCGAACCTTAAAAGATAGACATATGCTGTCGCGGACTTTTTTTTAGAACTTTTTAAGAGAAACGATTTTGTAATACACAATTTTTACGTAACTCTAACCATTTACGCAGCGTACGCTTCGGAAGCTCTCAGAAGGTAAAAAATATTCCCCGTTTTCGAAACATTCTTGATTGCTGCTCCGCTCCTATTTGCCTTACCGTGATGTTATATAGCCTATAGCCATCCTCAATAGATGGACTGTCAAACTGTAAAAGAATTTCCGAAATCCAACCAGTAGTTTCTGAGATCCTAGCGTTCAAACAAACAAACAAACAAACAAACAAACTCTTCAGCTTTATAATATTAGTATGGATATAACAATTGCTAATCAGATGTAACTCGTAAAATGTATTCATAAATAGTCACTACTGCCTTTCAATTAATGAAAATTCTCCCTACTTATTATGCCCATCCCTGACTGTGTTAACTAATAATTTGTACAAATGATAGATTAGGTGGTAACACCAAATTAAATACATAAGCAATGGTTTAAAGAACAAGACATTATGTGGCGAAGATATTCAAAACAGCACATAAAATATTTGTACTTAAATCTTTACCAGCCCAATTATCATATTACTTGCATATATTAACGAATCGAATCAAAAAATTATCCTATCAATAAAATACTTTGAAACTGTTATTATTTTTGCCAACTTATTTTTGTCGACGACTTTTTTTTGCCAGCGGCTTACACCGACATCGTAAGGGTTAAAGTCGTTCAAAAATATTTTTGTTCATAGATTTAATAGAGCAGTTAATCCGATAGATCTTTTAGAATGTTTATTGGTAGGGCGTATTTTAAGACCGATATACAAAAGAAATACTGCACAATATAGATAAAATGTATTTATTCATATTTTTTTTCGAATAATGTAACATCACCCCTATTTTAATGTGGGGTGACTTGATTATTTTTTTAACGCTGTCTTCCGTGAGTAAAAAACGTGGGTACGTCTTGTGTATTAAAAAAAATGTATGAGATAATGTGATTTTTTGTGTTGCCTAGTTGCGATATGATTTAGATGCATTTCAATGAAAAAAATGTTAGTGAAGTGTAAAATTGTAATGGCACATTGGCAACGGGTGAAAAAAGTTACTCTGAGAAAAGGCTCAATATTGTTTTCATAATAATATATATGCCATTACTTTTGCCATGTTTCAGCCGTGCACCTGTTATTTTTTTCCTTTTTGTTTATATATTTTTAAGGGTCCGTACCTACCGTTTATTTGTCACCAGCCTGGTATTTCGCTTCGCTATACCAGCAAACAATCAAAACAGAAAAACAATTATTAGGCTTCTATAAACGTGTTTTTTTTTCACAGCTTTTTGATATGGAACCGTTCGTGCCGTGATTCGGCGGAAAACTTTCAGACAAGCGTTGCATTTCGCTATATTATTTTTTTAATACAGTTGCTCAAAAAATGACGTATTACAGGGACGTATAGCGTTCGGGATGTGGGCTATTACACACGCGTGCTTTTTCTTTACCATTCCCGCACTCGTGCGTTTTCTTTCCCAATTGTCCAAATAATGTCTGTGATTCATGCAAATATTTCTAAAAAAAGATACTAACTTGTTTCAATATCAGATTAAAAGTAATTTTAATTGAAATTTAAGCATAAATTAATATGAGTATCGGCCAAATTAAATTTATAAAAATAAAAAAAATTGGCTGGCATTGCCATAGTCTCTGCTTAGGAAGGTATATTATTCTTTTACGGTTGGCGCCATTTTAGATATTCAGGTTTATTATGTTTTTATTATTTTATATAATTGGTTAATATTTTCGCAACTGTATTAAAAATAGTTGTTCAATACAACGTGTGGGACTGTTATTTAAACTCGTTCCGACTGTCTACCCTCGCCTTCGGCTCGGGTCAACACCTGTCGTAACTCGTTGTAATAACAGCAATCCCACACTTGTATCGAAAACTACTATTTCATAACTAGTGTATTTTCGAGTGTGTATGTGTAATTTACGGTGGATTATTAAACATAAAGGTTCGTCAACATGCAAAGGGTTGGAAAGTGATAAAGCGCAGTGAAACGCGAGTTTTTTAGGTTTTTCGACAAATTCCACAGCAAGCCCTAGTAAGGTACCACCGCCTTACTAGAGTTAAATTAAGTCCAAACTTGGACATATATGAATACGCTGCTGTTATGAAGAATCTTAACATGAAAATGATTAATATTTTCACAATGAAATTTACTTGACTTTGGCATACTCTCAAGCCGAGAAAGTCCAAGAACAAGAAGAAAAAAAACCGTTGGTGCCCAAGGCAGACCACACTTGTCCGGTTTTGAAGTAAAAGCAATAAAATTAGCGATCAAGTGTAATGCATTTTACAACACTAAACTGCATTTAACAGGTGGCTGCGCAAGCGCAAAGGTCGCGAAGAACGTTACATACCATTGTTTTTTTAGAAGATTACAGCTTTTTATGAATGTCTGTTCGTTTACGTGAGTTTAAGCTATAATATAAAGTCTATTTAAAAAAGAATTGTAAATTCTATGCGTGTTTATGGCCAAGATATCCTGCCTGCCTTTTTATTTATACTTTTTGAAATTCATCACTGCATAAATAAGTACAATTTTGAAACACTCTACTTCATTTTATTGCTATTTTCTTCGTGTAGGGCCCTTCCACGGCGCATCTTTATAAGAGCATACAGTACCCCAAATACCCTACGTATTTGGGGTACGGTATTGACCCTACTTAAAAATAAAACAAAATTAAGCAGAAATCGAATTCATAATTTCAAAATTTCACGTAGCACATAATTAAAATGTCGAATCATTATACCTATTCAATCATAGTCAACCCTTTTTCGCTGGGGTGTGGGCGAATCCCGCGGCGCCCACTGGGCCCAGCGTGCGCCCGCGCCGGACAATACAACCGCCGTGTAATGAACACGTATTCAGTTACTTTGTTAAATTCGTGACACGTGTACAATGCATTGTGTTTGTTTTCTCGCCTGAGGCGCCGAGAGCAGCAGGACGTGCAGATTTTATGTAATTTAATGAAGTTATCGTACATCGTTTTTCATTAGATTAATGACAGATGGTTGCAGTCATATACACAGTAATAAAGGTATGTAGCGTGTTCAGTCATATATTTATTGAATTTGTCGATAAATTTTAGTAAGAACCCATTAAAATTTGTTGTTATATTGATATACTGTGTTACTAATGAATGGTATATATACTTACTCACTGAATTTAACAGAAATGCAGTTGCAATTTTTTTTTGCAAATCTATTATTTCTCTATTCAAAATTTATGAAATGGCTTCTAATACTCATTTAAGTGCATCATCTGCAGAGGTAAACCTATCAAATAAATAGGATATAATATACCATAATTTGTGTTTAAATATTTTATTAGATTATCGTCGGTGAGCTTAGAAGAGCTATCAAACTATTCAAACACAACTGGTTCTGGACATCTGTTGTAAACAGATAATCTAATTTGTACAAATCGCTCGTAAACCAATAAAATAAAATTTTATGTTCTACCCTCAATGGTGCGGAAGGGAGAAAAAAAAGGTTTAAAATTTAAACTGCAACAGTTGTTTTATATGAATGATGTTGTTATTGTTATAAGGTTAGTAATAGTGTCGGTTACGCACAACCATCCTAGCTTTTATTGAAGTGGACATCCACGGTCGGTTATACCCGCATGAAGTAGTGAATGAGAGATGTAGAAAGAGATGTAGAAATTGAAAAACCTACGAAAGCATGCATAGCAGGTGCCTACATTAGTAGATGAGTGACTCTATAATTTTATTATTATAGATTAGCGAGGTTATTCTGCTGCAAGTTACAAGGTAACATCATTCATTGGGTTATATTTGGACTTAAGAATACTCGTCATTCTTTGAGTTTCAGCAAACTTCACCTAAAATAAATGCACTGAACTGCTTTAGGGTTTGGAAATTCAAAGAGCAGAACTTAGCTTCCATCAACGCCAAAGGTATAGACACTTAGGAGAAAAGACTTCTATATAAGCAGACCTCTGTTTATATAGAAAAGACTTCTATATAAACAGACCTCTGTTTATATAGAAGTCTTTGCTTAGGAGTAGCTAAAATGGATATCTCTATCAGCTAATCGTGGGCTTCTGAAATGCGATATTATGTATGCAAACGGTTAGATGCCATATCAATGAAAAGACAAGATAAGATACACAGGCGTCTCATAATTTGATTTTCATTTAGTCCATCTGCATCTAGTTCCTTACCACGACTTCCTTTAGGTTACCTTGGAATTAAAATTTGGATCTACTGTAAGTGCGGTAGGATGCACTGGTTTTTGATATTTATCCTAAGTAATTGCGGTTAAATAATAAAAATAAAAATCGAATTTTAAGATTATGTGTATTGTGGATAGAATGCTACAAAGATATTTTAATTTGTATATAACGTCATGCAAGTTTAGATACTTCAATCAAGTTCACATAAATCTACCTAGTTTTGGACAGCAACATAAAATGTAAAAAAAATAAGTAACAAAGTGTGAACATTACTAAATCGGGCGTAAAATACTTTTAACCATTGTCAGACGTAATAAAGTATTCTTATAAGTATCGTTTGTCAACTGCAGTCTGCGAGAAATTGCGAATCATCAATATCTATTTCGAAAAATCAATTTATGTAATTTTGCTATTCAAAAATAACATTTATTTATTTACTGATAATGTTTAAAGTGGCTATTGTAAAATTTAGTAACATATTGGTTTCAAAAACTGTCAAATCATTTATTTTAATAGATTAAGGCACTATCGACCCACAGTTGCATTTGAGTGTTGACAGTTTTTTTTTTCTGGAGAGGAATAATGGTTTCACACTAACCTCAGGTACCTATGATGCTTCAGTTTCAATTTATTTTGTTTGGAATGATATCTATGATCCTCTAATTTCATAATAGTACATTCCTATGGTTCGGGCATGTGTGCACGAGATGAAAGAATGGCAAAACCGATATACAACGCGAAAGTGGATGGACGTAGGAGTCAGGGAAGGCCACGACACACCTACCACGACCAAATTAATCGTGTGTTAGCAGTAGGTGGTGTCAAGAGCCGTAGGAACCGACGTGCATGCATGAAAAGAAAAATTAAAGTTGAAGAAGCAAGTGAGGTGTGTATGGACCGTGCCGTGTGGCGCTCGGTCCTTTCTGCCTACCCCGCAAGGTATTTGGCGTGAAGATAGTATACTATAGTATACAGTCCCAAGCTATGTCTTTTCTAATTTTGAAAGGGTGGTCGGTATTTGTGTATAACGCATGCCAAAAGGTTTAGTAAGTACAAGGTTTTGTTGAGTTTTCCTTTTCTTCGCTAAAACCTCGTCCGTGAGTTAGCAGCTACTCTACAAAAGATGTAGAGGTGTTAGCGTTAAAGAAGCTGCTATTAAACTTTTTAAAATAGTTTCACCTAATAGAAGGAGTGGAATTCTAGTTTCAAGCTGGCAAAACGAGCTGGTACAACGCGGTGTTTCAATTTTCTGCCTCTTTGACATTATCTCGACCATGATTCAGTAGGTGCACCACTTGCAGGTGACCCTGACTCTTGCCTGGAAGCCATAGATAGGGCTTTCCAATTTTTTTTGTATAACTAAAGTGGCAACCATTAGGTCACCAGAAGGACTGGTGGTCACCTTAGCCTACGGATGTATGAAACACCGGAGGCGCCACACTCACGCTACCGACCCTGTATAACAATTTTCAAAATGGCCAACAGGACCAGCCAATCGTCACTTATGTACCAGTGACGTGTTCTGACGTCAACGGCCGTCACGCTGCGCCCAACACGCAGGTGCGTCGGCGCACTAATTAAATGACGGACGTGAGAAAACGACCAATTTGGTGCACTTTACCGAAATTATTGCTTTTATGAGCTCTACCTGTACTTTATCTAATAATTTTGGACGTGTTTGTTTTATAGTTCATGATTGTTTAATAGGGGTTGACAAAGTAAGTAAGTATGTACCTGCCTAGAGATTAATTTGTTTTAATTTTCCTTTCCTTTGAATGCATTATTATCATTAATACAAAAAGTAAGTAGAAGCGCTCGTGGCCCCGTGGACTCAGTGTTCTGTAAACGATCACTGCAGTAAGCAACTTTCACTATGGCCGGTCCATGGATGGCTGACCATCCATGTGATCACTTTGTGACATTTATTTGAGCGTTTCCGTGCTTCGGAAGGCACGTTAAGCCGTTGCCAGTAAAATGGCAGTCTTTAAGTCAAGTTGAAGACTTTATTTCAACAGCAGGCAGTCACAACCTGCGCATGTCCAATTAAACACGGCAATACGGCTGGTGCCGTGGGACAAATTATGAAAAAGGTGAAATGTGGGCATATAATATGCCTCTGCCTACCCCTTCGGGGATAAAAGGCGTGACCATATGTATGTATGTATGGACAAAAAGTAAAGAACCGATGGCGACCTGCTCCAATCTTTGAGTAGGTACTGAGCCAATGGTTCATTTATTGAGTAATGGACGAAGTCATAGCGAATAGGAGGAAATCTCGATACAAAACCTTTTCATTGTGGCAAAAATTGGAAGCAGTCTACCTTCAGCAGTGGATTTTTATAGATTGAATAATAAAAAAAATATTTTGTGACTTGATGCAATTATACAAACTTTAGAAGATTGCTCAATAAAAATAATGTAATTTAGTGAAATAATAGGTACATTTATTGTTAAAAATTTCAGTGAAACATAATTATTACATAAATATTAACATTATTACCTACTATCTATAAACCCAAAGCCCAAAAGACTAGCAGCGTTCCCCCTTTGAATAGCAATACCTATTCGCTGAGAGAGAAAACTGCCAGCCCTTGGGTCACCAGTCGACTCAACTAGGCGCTATTTCAAATTCTTACAAATCTGCGCAAGCTTGGTTAAGTCAGTCCATGTCATAATTTCGAAATAATCTGGCCAACCGTCAAAATTCCGAACGCTCATTTCGCCGATGATCAATTCAACGAATGGTTGTATGGTCGAATGTAAAAACTCCGAATGGTCATTTCGCCGATCAGTTTTACGAATGATTGTATCGGGGTACTCTGAGTCGGGGTATTAACCATTCACTTATTATGGTTAACACCTCGACTCGGATAGGTTAGGTTAGAAGGCTAGCCTTAGCCTTCGTGGTTATTTTTTTTATAACCATCCAAAACCAACATCGATATCACCATACAATCATTCGTAAAACTGATCATCGGCGAAATGACCATTCGGAGTTTTAACAGTCGACCATACAACCATTCGTACAATTCATCATCGGCGAAATGAGCATTCGGAATTTTGACGGTCGGCCAGATTATTTCGAAATTATGACGTGGACTCCTACGTTAAAAATATATCATTAATTAAATTCAGCGTCCAATCTCATATAATTACATATGCATTTTGGTACACATGTTACATTCGCTATAAATTTAATTAAAAGATAACATCTTGTCCGATTTACACCACGATCACAGTACCTGTCGTCCAATATGGCGCCAGCGCAAACTGTTAACGTTCTAGTAATGGTGTGTGGGCAGGTTAGATTTGGTGATAATAGAATTGAGGGAATAGAATATTCACCCACTTTTTGTCAAGGGACATTGAGCCCTACTGTGCCCTGTGCGGCCTGTGCCCCAGGACGCTGGAAGCCAAAATTAAATCAAAATATCTATATTAATGCAAGCGTGGTAGTAACATTGAATTATTCTGCAATGCATCGCAGAATAAGTGTACCAGCAGGTCACAAACCTTTCTGACCCTTGGTTAGCTTACATATTTCGTCAGTGGTCCACGACTAACTCGAATCACAAGTGTAGAGTTTTGAAAAATCCATTGCCTTCTTCACCAACTCTACATTTTTTACATCCTAGGTGAGCTGGACGTTGATAGATGTGGTCAGTAGATGCCTACATCACCTACTCTACATTTCTCAGCATCCTACGTTTGAGCTGGGCGTTGATAGATGAGTGAGCTAAACGGTAATGTGTCTTTGTCGAAAATCTTTGAGCCAACAAAATATCTCAACTCCCTGCAATAAAAATAAATAAAATAAAATAAAATAAAATATATTCCCTTTGAAATAAAAAAAAAAATTAATAATAATAATAATATAAGTCTTTTATCAGGTGGTAACAAGGTGCGCGCCTATAACGATTGGGTCATGCCAGTTTTGATGTACTCCTTTGGCATACTCAGGTGGACTCAGACGGAACTTGAAGCCCTGGATAGGAAAGTCCGTACGTTACTCACCACGTACCGAATGCATCATCCGCGTTCATCAGTGATGAGGTTGTACATTATGTACATACCGCGGAAGTGCGGGGGTCGTGGCTTACTTAATGCCAAGACCCTCCATAACCGTGAGGTGTGCAACCTCAGGGAATATTTCCTTCACGCTGACGCGGATGTGCATCGTGAAGTGGTTGCAGTTGACAACGGACTTACCCCGCTTGCTCTGGCTAAAGAGAATGGGCATAAACCTGTGATACAGAGTCTCAATGATCGTAAGGATATATGGATGAGAAAGGAGTTGCATGGTCGGTTTTATCGGGCCCTACATAGGCCAGATATAGATTTAATATCTTCTGTATCCTGGCTACGATTCGGTGACCTCTTCGGAGAAACCGAAGGTTTTGTTTTTGCAATTACTGATGAAGTGGTGATGACTAATAATTACCGAAAGTATATCCTAAAGGATGGTACGGTTGACATATGTCGGGCATGTCACCGTCCCGGAGAATCCCTTAGGCATATTATTTCCGGTTGTTCTAGTCTAGCCAATAGTGAGTATTTGCATAGACACAATCAAGTAGCTAGGATTATCCATCAACAACTTGCTTTAAAGTATAACCTTATAGAATCAGAGGTACCGTATTATAGATATGTGCCTGACCCAGTTCTCGAAAGTGACCATATCACGTTGTACTGGGACCGATCTATTATCACTGACAGGACTATTATTGCAAATAGACCTGACATAGTGATAATAGATCGGCTAGAGCGCCTTGCAATAATAATTGATATCACTATTCCACATGACGACAATCTCGTGAAGGCTGAGATAGATAAACAAGCTAAGTATCTGGACTTGGCCCACGAGATTGTGGACATGTGGAGTATTGACTCAGCTATTATTGTGCCGATAGTGATCTCTGTGCATGGACTAATAGCCAAAAGCCTCGACCAACACCTTAAGAGGCTTGCGGTGGGCAGTTGGGTCAAGGGCTTGATGCAGAAGGCGGTTCTTCTAAACACGGCACGTATTGTGAGGAGGTTCCTGTCTCTGAAGTCCTGACCACCGGTAGCTTGGTCCCTGTACCCGATGCCGGTGGGGTACTATTTTTTATATTTTTAAATGTATATTTTTTATATGTATATTTAAAAATGTAATTTATATGTTGTATATTAAAATAAAGAGAAATAATAATAATAATAAAGCCATTTATTCCAAATCTCTCTTATGATAATTATTACAGTGTTTGTTAGTAAGTTGTTGCTTAAATAAAAACGTAACTTATAATTAATGTTAGTGTTCTTTATGAGGTTTGGATCCCTGTTAGGGTAAAGGCCTCCTCCATCCTTTTCCATGACTCCCTGTCCTTCCCTGAACTTATCCAATCGTTTCCTGCCACGTGTGTTATGTCATCAGCCCACCGTCCTAATTGTCGACCAACATTCCTTTTCCCCGTCGGTCCTTTCCATCGTGTGGCTTCAATGGTCCATCTTTTGTCTGGGTATCGTGAGATATGTCCGGCCCATCTCCACTTAAGCGAGAGCGCGTGCCTGAGAGCATCGGTGAGTTTTGTTTTTTGACGGATGGTTTCGTTCCTAATTTTATGAATTCTTCTAATTTTTAACATGCTCCTTTCCATTGCTGTTTGACAGCATTTGATTTTTTGTTTTATTTTGTTTGTAAATACCCAAATTTGGCAACCATATAACAAGCAAGGTAATAGGCATGTATCAAATATTGTTCTTTTCATGTGCAAGCTGTAGTTTCCCTTTAGAATTTCTCTCAATGCCCAGAATTTCCTCCAAGTTGCGTTAATTCTTCTTGTTACTTCTTCTTCGTTGCTTGACGTTTTGAATGAGATTTGCTTCCCTAAGTAGATGTATTCGCTGACGTACTCTATATTGTTACCTTTTATCATTATCGGGCGTTCTCGATTGTTGGTTAGTATCTTAGTTTTGTTTACATTCATTTCAAGGCCGATTTTCGAGCTTTCGAAATCCAGCAATCTCATCATCTCCTCTAGGTCTTTGGCAGTTTCAGCAATTATAACGATATCATCAGCGAACCTCAGATGGTTTAAATAGTGTCCGTTGATGTACACTCCCCTGTTTTTCCAGTCTACATTTTGGAAAATATTTTCAAGTACTGCTATAAACAGCTTCGGAGAAAGGGGGTCTCCCTGTCTAACTCCTCGTTCTATAGTTATTTCGTCTCCTCTAGTTTCCAATTTAACTCGACTGGTACTTTTTGTGTAGATATATTTCAAGACATTGATGTATTTATAACTGATATTTGATTGTTGTAGCGCGTTCCAGATTGAACGGTGACTTACAGTGTCAAAAGCTTTGCTGTAGTCAATGAAGCCCAAATACAGAGGTCTATTGTATTCTCTGCATTTTTCTATGACCTGTTCTAATGTCTGTATGTGGTCCATTGTGCTAAAGCCTGATCTGAATCCTGCTTGTTCCTTGGGCTGATGCATATCAATTTCATCGGATATTCTCTTTAAAATTATGGAAGAGAATAGTTTGTATGTACTTGCCAGAAGACTTATGGGTCTATAGTTCTCTATATCCAAGGGGTTTCCTTTCTTGAAGAGTAGAATTATGTCTGATGTACACCATTGCGTTGGTACTTTTTCTTCGTCAAGTATCTTGTTGAACAATTGCGTAAAATGGCATGTTAAGATAGGTGCTCCTATTGTGAGGGCCTCATTGCACAATCCATCTGGTCCAGGGCTCTTCTCAGCCTTCAGTTTTATTAATTGTTCGTAAACTTCGGAGTCTTCAATTTGTCTGATGCAGTTCGTCGCGTTCATGTGGGTTACGTGCGCTTTCGTTTCAGTGTTATTTTGTTTCCTGTATAAGTTTTTATAAAAGTTTGTTGCATGGTTTATGATATCTTTTCTAGATTTTGTTTCATGTGAGTTATGCTCAAGTTTTAGGATCCATGACTTGTGTGTAGTTAGTTCTTTGTATGCTTTTTTGGCACTTCTATATTTCTTAACATTCCTCGAAATAATCTCGTATCTGTGGTTGTTGTAGTCCTTACGGATTGACCTATTAGTCTCTTTGTATATTCTGCTAAGTTCTTCTTTAATATCTCTGGTTTTATTCTTTGTTTGTACTAGTTCCGTGCGTCTTTGTATAAGTTGGATTGTGTCTTCGGAGAAAACATTGTGTTGATGACGGTGTGTACTGTTTTTGTATTTTAAGCTCTCGGTTATGCCTCTTTCCAGGTTATTGTAATAGTTTGAATATCAATGCAGTCTGGTTCTATATTTTCCGTGTGTTTCCGTAAATTGTCGATGTAGTTTTTGGTTTCTGTTTCTGTTCTGGGGATATTCGTAGGTGTTGCGTAAGTTTTTCTGCTCGTAGCTGGACGACTCAAAAGTAGTGTTGCTCTCACTAGTCTGTGATCGGAAGAGAATTTGAATTTATTTAGTACTTCTATATTGGTTATAAGTTTATGGTTATTTATCATTATAAAATCTATTTCATTATATGTATTATGGTCGGGTGATAACCAAGTCCACCTGCGGCTCTCTTTCTTGAAAAAGAAAGAGTTCATTATTGACAGCTTGTGTTGGTGAGCGTAACTTAAGAGACGTTCACCTCTTTCATTACGCACTCCGTAACCATGTTTCCCCATTACTGGATAGCAGTTTGTTTTTGGAGAGCCTATTTTTGCATTGAAATCTCCCATTACTATGACCTTTCCATCTGTTTTGGTGTGAGCATGTTCAATGTCTTTGTAAAATTTTTCTATTTCTTCTTCTGTTGATTTTTCCGTCGGTGAATATGCTTGAATTATTGATAAGGAGAGACATTCGAATTTTACTTGTAAAAGTGCTACTCTTTCCGAGATTCCTATAAAGTTGGTGATGTTGTTTTTATATTTTTTCTTGATTAGAAATCCCACTCCATATAGTCCTTTAGTTTCGCCGATGTAGCAAAAGATAAGGTTGCTGTACTCTTCGATTTTACACCCCATTTTTCGAATTTCTGCTAAACCTAGAATATCCCAATCGATATTTTTTAAAGCATTTGTTAGTTCAAGGAGTCGTTCTGGTGATGCGAGTGTTCTTGCATTATAAGTGCAAATTTTGAGGGTTTGTTTTTTATCTTGATCTTTGTCTGTATTAGGTGGAGGGTTGCAGTCTAATTCCCCACGAGGACAAGTCGGGTTGGGGAATGTCTTGTTTCTGTTATCTATATGTTCTTGCTTATTTAAGGTTTTGTTCCGGTGGCTGATGGCAATATCCTATGCATTCTGATCAGCTGGCAAGTTAGCAGAGGGCAGAGAATTACTTCTATTCCTCATTACGTCGAAGGCGTTTAGACGATATGTTTTTGCTGACAATTGCTGTTTGCGAGGATGCTCTTTAACATTAGGCGAGGTTGATGGTTTTCTTTTGCGTTTCTCATTTACTGGTTTCCCCTGTTTAATAATTAGCTTGTCGTAGTTTATGAATGCATAATTGCCTTTCTTCCTTTCTTCTTCTAGTTTTGGCTGCAGTTTCTTTCTCGTGTCTAGGATTTCTTTTGGGTAGTCCTCAGACACATACACATTTTTCAATCTCTTTTTATTTGCCACGATCTCATTTTTCTTCCAGAGATTAACGAATGTTAGGAGGATTGGTCTTTCTTTCCCATTTTCTGTATTATTTTTGCCGATTCTGTAAATCGTGTTCACATCTCTTTCTTCAAAAGTAAGATTTAAATCATCTTTAAATTTCTTTTTTATAATTTCGATGAGATTGACAGTCGACTTTTCGGTTTCTTTTACTCCATAAAGTATTAAGTTGTTGAGTCTTTTATGTTTTTCAAGGTTGTATATCTTTTCCTTTAATTTTTCATTTTCTGACCTTAATTCCTGCATTTCTAGTCTAAAAGGTACTAATTTTTCATCCATTCGTGTCATAATGTCTTCGGTTTGTTTTGACATTTCTATTTTCATTTGGTCAAAAAAAGATTGAAGTTTATCCATTTTTGCTGTTTTTGCTGTTTTCCCTTGCGTGTACTGAATGAGGGGTATTATTATGAAGGCTGCTTGAAGTCTATAAGTTCCTAGCTGGGACTTCTTTGTAACTCCGAGTCTACGATTATTATCTGTAGCTGGGACTTTTTTTTTCACCTTTCAAATTTTAACCGTGACTTCTTTCGTCGCTCGTACTCTACGACTATGCTCAATGTTGGCAGTGGAGTTGCTCTGCGAATTTGGAACGCGCCCTGCTTAGTTTTTGTCAATGGCCGGAGGCCGGTTCGAAACAGTGAAAATAAACGGTTCCTGTGATTGTAAAGCAATATATCTATGCAATATTTTAACAATTTTTCACATTATGATGGTCGCAAGGAACACGACGTTGCAGTATTTTAAAGGCGAAACATGTGTGGGAAACAACACATACGTGGATAATTCCGCGATTCACTGTTCAGTGCACTTCCAACGGCGATATGGCCACAATGTATCAATTATTCTGGCACAATCACTTTTCAGCTGTGAATCTTCCACAAAAGTAACGATTAGGGTACACTTAGCACTGCGAAAGTTACAATTTGTATTTTATTTCTTTATTCTAAACTCGAAGTGGTTTACAAGCGACCGTCCATAGACACTCCAAAGAAAGAAAAAAAAAAAAAAAAAAAAAATTTAGGTTTGTCGAAATTTTTGTGACTCTACCGGGGGTTCGGAAATGCTACAGACTGAGAAGAACACCCCAAGAAACTCAGTCCGGTCCACAGACGTATAAAGATTATACGTCTGTGGTCCGGTCCCTCTTAATTCATCTTAGTATCTAATACAGTTTTTTTTAAATGTAGAAAGGATGCAGCAGAATGTGCATATAAAAGAAGTAGGTATTTAAAAAGAAAAACCAAAAGTCACCACGCATAGTAGGTACCTAGGTAATAAGTAATATCAAAGGTGCCTTATTACGACGTTTTGAGGGTGGACCTTGGGCAATACGGTTAAAATAATTTCTGGTGTTTTTATGGAAAATTTCAGCATCAGTGAAGGTGTGTTTATAATGCCACCAAAGAATTTTACAAGTTGACTTCTTTAGGATTTGGTCTTTCATGCTTTGCTTAAAAATCTGGAGTGCCACGTGTTTGAATAACACTGCAATACAAACAGGATTTAAATCCATTGGAACTGTGCTTCTGACTATATCTCTTGAGTACTAAATATGGTCTTTAAAACAAATAAACTTATTTCATTACACATTACAATTTAATCACTTGTGTTAATCTTAATTCAAATTACTAAATAATAAATAAAACCATCTTAATTTACAACTATTTATTATAACTATTGACAACCGTAAATTATGTGGGCAACACCTTATAACAATAAAGGAAGAAAAACATCACAGAGAAGCCTTCGATCGACAAACGTTGTACTAAAATGGATTTAAACTACACCTGTCCTATACACATATAATTATAGAGCATCTACGTAACATTTCGAAAATATAAATATTAGTGAACAATGTGTCAAAGAATTATACTCAAAGTTTCCATATATATTTTTGAAAAGTTTTCAAAATATAATATAAGCATAAGATGAATACGAAAACACAACAACATGCCTACCTTCGATCTGTTAATCCTAGCGCTTATCAGTAAAAGCCTAGCGGAACGTGAAGAGGTGAACCATTGGACTGCCAAGTTCAGAGAAATAATCTTCAGGACTGTGAGAGCGGCCCTCAATGCGCTAGATATCGCCATAGCTTTCCATCAGGCAGGCGGTCCGCCACGTCACTTTGGCGTGATTAGTAAAAAAGAAAAACTAAAAATTATAGCAGACGATTTCATTTTAACCACAGCACCCTAGAATGTACGAAGAGACAACAAGGTCAATTTACATTGTAGACTGTTAATTTTTATCCAAAATACTCAAGAAACGGAAAAATAAAAAATCAACGTGGATCCCACGAGGCTTGGATCCCGTGACTTTAGGACACAAAATTCTTAGAGCAGCTGAGCTGCAGAACCGTACCGAAACCAATCAAGATTCCTATCTATTAACAGAACAAGAAAGTGAGGGCAAAAGTAAGCAATTAATAAATCCAAAAGTAAGGAGTTGAGGACTATAATGCGGTATTGCTAAACACTGTTCAATATGTAACAAGGTTCTTCTCTCATACAGAGAGTTTGCTCACTTTTAGAGTATTTGCTTTTTCCCCTCATGTTCTTGTTCGGCAAGCGTCATCTGTCTTTAGTTCTCTTGGTTTAATCACCGTCTTGAGATTTGAATACTTAAATATATTTCTGTACATTTTTACGGAAAAACAGTTTGAGAACCACAATGTTATTGAGTAGCAGGTGCACAACATGCGCACGAGTGGATCTCTCGACATTATAAATACCAAACCTACAACGTATACTAATTTGTTTTACTGACAAACTGTTTTATTTCACCTTACATGACAGCCGTGTGAGGGCGCCTGATGCGTTGTATAGAAATAACATCTTTGATAAGTAATTGATTGCCGTAAAGGGTTTTAGCCATGGCAACAATAGATGTTTGATAGGAAACTGTGTTCGCTAATTAGTTTCGGATATTAATTATAGTAGGCAGTTGAATTGTATATGTATACATACATATGTGGTTACATGGGATAGTCAGAGGCATATTTTGATACTAGTACTTCTACGAGGAGTGGACCTCGCGAACACCCAGGGAAAAAACAAAACGAATCATTAGATCCGTTCATAAATAACGCGACAAAAAATTTTTTATCCCTTTTCTTCCCCATTTCTCCCCCTATAAAAAAGCTCTGGACAAAAGTTGTATTTTATATCAAAGAACACCTGTACCAAGTTTGATAAAAATCGGTTAAGAAATACGTCCTCTAGACCGGAACTGAAATTCACACAAACGTAAGGACGAAAGCAAAATCGCTCTCTTTCTAGTTCGCTTTGTTCATTCGGTCAAATATGCCCACATTTCACCTTTTTTAGAAATCGTCCAGTGTGGTGAGCCGCATTACCCCGTTGAAATGGACAGGCACATGGTGTGCTGTTGAAATTGGTCTAGCCTGTAAAGCCCGCCTTGGCTCAAGGACTGCCATTTTACTGACTAGGCAACCTTTTTAGGTTGAGTTACAACAGTAGGTTATCAGGCAGGAGGTCTTGTAGTCTTACGCTACGATTGGTCTTAAGATGAGATTCACTGTTTCTAGCCTTGCCGTTTACCACTATTTCTGTGCTAGGAAGACACGTTAAACCATTTTTTCTGGGCGCCTCCTGTAACAATAGTAATCGTTATGTCAAACGAAGGCGTTATGGCGGCTTGTAAATATCACAACTTGCGCTTGTCAATTTTTTTTGTAATTTAGTGCAGCAAATATATGCAATGAGTTGACACTTGTAATGGTAGAGGAAAATTTGCAATAACTGACTCTACCCTCTGAACTAGACGAAGGCCTGTATTTCAGAAGGCAGACTACTTCAACACAACGATATCCTCATCACCATGTGCATGAAGGCTTAAATACATTAGTGTTTTTTTAAGGACGCATTTCTTTTGTCCGCGTTGGTGCCCAGCACTCAAAGGCTGTTATTGACACAGCATCGAACAATTATTTATGTTCTACTGTTATTTATTTAGGACAACATGCCACACAAAAATCTGGAAGTATTGTCAAAATGCTGCCAAAAACGTCACTTCTGTTAGTTTACGTGTAGAAATCCTCATGACTACGATGCCGAACTTCTACCGACTAAAAACCACACGTTTCCTACCTAATTTCTACGGTTGGGCGCCCCGGGTAAACCCTCGGGAGGATGACCCCAGGACTGCCACTACGGCCTCACGCAGGGAGGGTTCGAGTGCTATCCTGCGACTTTGGGGGAAGTTCAGGTGTTATCCCGCTGCCTGGGGGGGGGGGGGGGGGGGGGCGTGAATCCCTCACGTCACGCTGTTGTCTAGGGCCTGCTTCTGTAAGTACGGTGAGCAGCCCCTCACCGTCCTTACGGAAGCAGAGCAGGCCTCCGGTCATGGAGGTCGATAGTCTTGGGCGAAGACACGTCTGCGGAATTCGGGTGGGAGAGTTCTCTCCCGCTCTCTCCCCGCCGTCTCTTTCACGAGCATGACCTGTTCACAGAACCTGTTCGCAGCGGAGTCCCGTTTACTCCCGCTGGAGATCATGGCTCGCAACATGGTCTCCAGCTAAAGAGAATATCCAGACATGCCACGAGGACCTGGCGCTATTGCGCCCACGCTGTGCCTACTTCTGACCCTAGTAAAGTGATTGAGAATTTACTAGTAAGGATTTTATTAATTTCTACCATTTTAGTTACTACTACTCCTGCGCGATAAGTTGAGGCACAGTTGAGAATATTGTATTTCCTAGAGTGCCTCAACTTATGGTGCACGCGTAGTACCTCGTATGCCAAATTCTCAGCGGAAACAGTCAAGATATGGACATTTTTTTTCAACCGTGCCTATGTTAATCTACTGAATAGCGATCCCACATTGTGATACCTATTTATTATTTAGTAACATTTCAGAAAAGATACGCAATTTTGTCCTTAAAATGTTCTACAATGACAATTTTTTATTTATTTTATTTATGGACCTTTTCGCCAGTTTTTTACTTTTTAATCGCGTCACGGTGAAATCAAGTAAAGGCATTCGTTTCGGTGGCATTGTAGTCTTGTCATTTATTTATATTTATTTATTTATTTTGTAACACTTTTGTTAGTTTTTATCGCCATCACATAACAAGGATAAATTACAATGTAGGTATTAAAATGGCGACTACGAAGTTTTCTAAGGAATTGAGACGATCATGAAAGCGTGGAGAGGGGGTTACTTGACCCATTGCGGGAGGCAAAAAGCCTTCAACTTATAAAGACTGTGGAATTAATATTTCATTACTAATAATAATAAGTACTCGTAATAGTGGTAATAAAATAATATATCGCCCGCGCAAAATCTTTTTTAAATCATTTTATTGATTGAAAACCTATCATTATGTCCTAAGTCGGAACAAATTCAGCAAAGTGTAAAAAAGAAAATAAAATTGGTTAAATAGTTTCGGAGCAGTTACATACTTTAAATAACTCGTACAAAGATAGTGACAGGATAATTTTACATAGATGAATACTTATTTGCTTTAGGGCGGATTTGACCCAAAATCGGAGAAAGACTACTAGAAAATAACTTTTACTTATTTACCATTTTACCCACTAGGTACTAATAAGCATAACGTAACTTAGTTTTTACAAGGAGAGCTCCGCTTACGGACTACCCATGCTGGCGAGGCACGGGCTCGTGTGAGGGTCGCCCAGCACCTGATCACGATAGCACTGGGAATAATCACTAAAACTCCTTGACACCGATCTGCCCCTATGGGAGTGTTCTGGGATCTGTCTAATTCATCAGAACAAAGCATAACGTAACTATGGTAACCATACTTTTTTTTACCGTTGAGAAAATCCATCATGAATGCTATGCCGGACTCCTACCGACTAAAAAACCTCACGTAACGCCCAACAGCCCATGGTTGGAAGCCCCGGGTAAGCCCTCGGAAGAATGTCCCAGGAATGGTAACCATACTAAAGTAGACGTATCTATTGTAAACTTACTGAAGTAGACTACTTCAGTACAAGTTATTCTCTAGCATAGTCTTACTCTGATTTTGGTTGAATCCACCCTTAGTCAATATCTATTAAATTGATATTTCATTACTAAAGTTAATACTAGCTATTCCATACATAGTCGTAGGTTACAGGTAAGTACCCCGACCTAACCTTAGAATTTTCACCAGAACGGAGCGTTTCAAAAGATCGTTCCTCTGTCAAACTATAAAAACATGGAACGACCTGCCCGCACACGTGTTTCCCTCATCTTACAATCCCGGGTTCTTCAAGAGGAGCGTGAAGAGGCACATCACAGGGCCGCCAACTTGAGGACCACTGTCAGAAGGCGCCCCCAATCGCTAAATGCGCCACGGCTTTCCATCAGGCTGGTGGCGACGTCAATTTGACGAGCTGAATATAAAAAAAAACCTTTTCTTTAATCACACCCTTTGTATGAAGACAAGGCACTCATCAGTCAGACACGATTTAATTTCTCAAAGAATTCCACAACATTACCACAGAGTAAATGTAAGTCTTTAGTGCTATAAATCTAATTAACGATGCCATTGCGAATTCCAAGAATCTAACTGCATAGACGATTGCAAGACCTTTACCGAACACATAAGATTATACTATACTAAAGATAAAAATAAAATAAGATAAGATTAAATTACTGTAAATTATTTAGCGCGTATGTTGCGCTTTTCTGGTGTTGCAAACATTCATATTCATTTTAGGGCCACTTAAGTAGTATAAAAAAGCGTGGAGACCTAATTCTAACATTTTGATCTAAATCTATAAAGAATTAGTGTCTCAATTCGTCACATTTTTTAATGTTTGAAACCTAATTTGGTACCTTTCTTTTTTTCAACGTGAGGGAAAATCCTCATGGATACTATGCCGGACTCCTACCGACTAAAAAACCTCACGTAACGCCCAACAGCCACACAAAGACCTCTAAATTGGTTAAAAACGACTTTATGTGTATTTAGAACGAAAACTTTCAGTTTATAGTCGGTACCTTAATTTTTTTAAGATTATCTTACACTCGTTAATTTTATTGCAAAAAGTATTGATCTGGATCTGACTAAAAAAAGATGTTTTCCTAATATAGTGGTATGTGTGCCTCGACCATTATTTTTGAAAAGCGCTTTTCCTTATTTCCGTCTAAATGTGAGGCCGCATCTGCGGTTTACCGTGGCATTTTTAACCTCAAAATGTCAAACCTTGACTTGATTTCATTGATTTTGACAGCCGCGGTAAAACGCAAAAGTGCGGCCCCGGACTAAAAGTCCGACTCTGAAACCGAACTTAGCCTTGTTCTTTTTTCTTAAAAAGGGGTACATTTATTTCATAAATAGATATTTGTTTAGACAATTTCCAACTGTCTGGTCGTCTCTATTATTGACGCTGACTGTAACTAATAACTTAACTCCATAATAACACACATAACACCGCCAATGGGCGCTTGCACACTGCCACGATAACCGTAACGACACGATATCGTACGATATCGTAGGAGCGGTGTTTTGATACAATTACTACTACACGCTTTCACACTGCCACGATATCGTCACGATATCGCACGATATCGTGGACGATATTTACTGTCGTGACGATATCGTGTGACGATACAAAGCGCGGTCACAATATACAAATACTTACAACAGTAGAGTAACTTCATAGAAACGTGCGAAACGGCTCACTCACACAGACGTGCGCATCTACTGACCCGTGACATTCCTGGAGCATGGCTTGTAGTGAGCTACAAGTCATGCTCCAGGTATCGTTTAAGGGGTTTTTTGGTATGCTGAGTACGAATCACGTGATAATTTTACAATCCAATATGGTCGCCGCGCCGTAATCACGAAATTTTATGATGGGTATCGTTAAAGGGGTTTTTTGGTATGCTGAGTACGAATCACGTGATGATTTTGCAATCCAATATGGCCGCCGCGCCGTAATAACAAAATTTCATGATGGGTATCGTTTTTTGGTATGCTGAGTACGAATCACGTGATAATTTTACAATCCAATATGGTCGCCGCGCCGTAATCACGAAATTTTATGATGGGTATCGTTAAAGGGTTTTTTTGGTATGCTGAGTACGAATCACGTGATGATTTTGCAATCCAATATGGTAGCCGCGCCGTTATCACAAAATTCCATAATGGGTATCGTTTAAGGGTTGTTTCGTATGCTAGGTACCAATTTAATGTAATTGGCCTTAATTTTACAATAAAAATCTTTTGTCATAGTAATTCCGCATTGCTAGTTCAGAATGCCTAAACTTAACAAGCAAATCTTTTTAGTTTACTACTGTAAATAGCTTAGGCGGGAATATTGGATTGCAAAATTATCACGTAATTCGTACTCAGCATTCGAAAAAACCCCTTAAATGATATCCATCACGAAATTTTGTGATTACGGTGCGGCGGACCTTTTGGATTGCAAAATTATCACGTGATTCGTAACTTATAGATACTGCTAACATTCCCGCGGTGGTATTGCCATCCGGAAGTCAGTGTCTTGTTTTTTTAAAACCTCCAACAAATGACACAGTATGAACTCGAAAGTGTTCTGGGTCATTCGAAAAAAATTATTAAACATTTCACTTCGCGCACACAGTGTATAGAAGAGAAGGTAATAAGTTCCCTCTAAATATCGCACTTGTAGAAGAGGATCAACCCAAAATGTTCTTCTACAGTATCGTTTTTTTCTCCGTAAATATAAAAGATAAAGTAAACGTAACTTGTTTACTGCTGCCATTATTGCTTCTAATATTTTAATTAGCTTTAAGAATCGCGCGGTTACCTTTCCTGGCGCAAAGCTACTAACCGAATAACAAGCTGTGGGTTATACTGTGTCAATTTCGTTCGGTTATATCGTTCCACGATATCGTACGATATCGTGAAACGATGTCGTACAATATCGTGGAACGATATCGTACGATATCGTGGACGATATCGTGCCACGATATCGTGCAATGTGCAAGCGCCCAATAGCTATTGTGCCACATAAAATCCATTACCACCTAAGTATATCACATTATCTGACAGTTTCTTACGAACTAAGTAATTTGTGTCAGTGAGCCGTTTAATTGCATTGAACGGGACCGAACCCACTGACCAACATTACAACCGCTATTCACACAGTTTACTCAGATATTGTGACTCTGTGGTTTTAGTGTCAGCTTTGTTACAATATGGTGTTATATGACGGTGCATTTTTGTTACCTTGCCTAGTTTAGGAGAAAGTTATGGAAAGAGATCTTTAGAAAAAGTGTCTCAATGAAAGTTGCTGGTCCCGAGTTTTACAGAGTACAAAATTTTTGGTGTTGGATAGCTTCTGTGTACCTAATCAATCTTGTAGGGATATTTGCACGTACTACTGGACCAAACGTTCTTGATGATCGCGTGGAATGATCCTTTACCACCTGCACCTACATCAGGTACCGGAATCGCCTTAATGCCGTCCGCAAGGATGCAGACCACGCTCATGTATCTATTTTCGCAAATTTTGTTCAGGACAAAAAAAAAACTCGATCGATTAGAGAGATTTTTCGTAACATTTAAATCGTCAACTTCGCTTGGTGGAGTAGTACTACCCGTTCACTCTAAGTTTGCCGGTCGCCTCCCCTACTACGTCTCTACACCAACCAGCCTTTGCGCCAAGCAGCAAACTTAGAGCAAACGGGCTATAAAAACATCGTCCAAGTGCGGGTCGTACTCGCGCATGAAGGGTTCCGTACAAAAAACGGCAAAAGAATCATGTTTTTTTTACCTTTTATTTCCTTTTTGTGACTTTAGTATTAAATATACCATCATCCTTGAAAATTTCATCTCTCTAGCTATCACGGTTTCTGAGCTACAGCCTCGTGACAGACAGACGGACAGCAAAGTCTTTGTAGGATCCCGTTTTTACCCTCTGGGTATGGACCTTAAAAAGGGGCACTTATAATGTAAATTTGCATGTCGAAGAGAAGAATCACAACAAAATAAAACTCTGTAAGTACCAATTCGCCTGTACAGTGTTTTACAGGTCATCATTTTAGGAGGTTGATCTTCCCAAAACGACACGGCACGCATCTCTTCGGTCTTCGGCTAAGTTGTTAAGCATCTTGCACGGAATGCGAGAAGATGCAGGTTCGAATCCTGCTCGAAACCAATTCTTTTTCCATATTAAAAATTTATGATCAGTTAGCATACTAATTGCTTTTCAAAAATAATCTTAAGGCACGCATCTCTGTAATAGTTGTCTATGAAGATAAATGTGCTATTTGCAAGAAAAAGTATTTTCCCTGTTTTTCAGTTAAGTTTTTTTTGTGTGGATCAGGTCATTGTCCGAAAGATAAGTTATTATGCGGGTAACATGGTGTTGTGAACTGTTAAGAGCTTTGTAGAGCCAGCTAAATAAATATAGCTACTGTATATTAAATAGGTACCTATACCTACTTATACTAGACGTTTTTTAATAGCGCCTTAAAGGCAAAACTAAGGAATTCACAAAAATATATTATGCCTTAAAAAAATTTGTTTATGTACTTACTAGATTTTGTGAATAAACTTAAATAAATTCTAAGTAGGTAGGTACTTACTTATTAACTACCTACCTAATTAAAATACCTACCTAATTAATTAAATTAAATTCAAACTCAACAACAATAATAATTGTAAAATAATTAAAATTTGTACTTAGAACCATATAGATATAATTCTATGCTTAAAACATTTTTCACATTGACGACTTTTTCTTCAAACGAAGAACTTTTTAGCAAACCTAATTTTTGCAGAACATCTACCGAACCAATTTCTCAACTGTCTAACTAGCTGAAGAATACATTAATCAATGGGGGCTAATGAAAATCTATTTGTGTCGACTTTGCAAACAGTAAAACTAGGAGGAAAGGAAGCCCCTTTGAAATACTTTAATGACATTTTTATCAATGGACCTTATCGGAGACAGCTATCAACAGACCGCTGAAGATAAGGCGCGAAAACAATACACCGGTTGAAGAAAAAAGTTTTAACATCTTTCGCGACCGTTCCACCTTCAATAAAATGTCTCTATCTCACTCACTCAAAATATTTTACAAAAGGTTAAAAGGAGATCGTATACACATGTATGTAATGTCACACGGACCCCAGGTAAATTTTGAATTCCATTTATTCGAACGCGAGCTTTGCGCGCGAATACACGTGGCTGCGCGGGAGCTTTTCCTTTTCTATAGAACATGCATCGGCGGTTTTATTCGAAAATGGAATCGATTTTAAAATGTGTTTTTATTTTTTAAAGCTTTTATTTTTAAACAATTTAGAACAGTGTGTTTTGAGGAGTTTCTAGTGTTCTGTGAAATGACAGTTGGTATTTTTTTTGTCGCCGGACCATCTTATTGTGCAATAGGGATTACTTTTTGTACCGGAGCTAAGGATACGGTGAGTCGGGTTCCTATTCAATAAGATATACATTCAAGTTGCAACTGTTATCTTCATGTGTGTGTATGTTCTTGTATGTATGTGTTTTCTTTGAAATAAAATTTACTTGACAAGCTATGAATCTCATTCAAGAAACTGTAATATCTCTTAGTTTACTTGAATTTTAAAAAATCTCTGTAGATTTTTAGTACTGTTACTACCTAAACAAATCATGTATGTCCGAATTAGTTATTTTTAGAAATTTATATGCAATAACAATTTTGAACTTGAACCTGGGACAGTATTTGAGCTAGAACTGTGTGAACTCTACCATTTGAGTTACCAGAACTAGGTACGTCCTACGTAATAGATTACACAGATAATAAAATTTTACAAATACAGCAGGACGCTCTTATTTATTTAGACGTCTGATTGCCATCGTTTCCAAAAAAGCTGTAAAAATAAGCTCCTGTGATGCATTAAAGTGTGCTCTCCAAAGTAGAGCCCAATACTTAGTTTCGCTGTTCATGCTCGCTGAAATATCAAATCCTGATTTATTAAACTTTTTAAATCTGAACTAAGGCCTCCTTGCACATATATCACGTGCTACTACGAAAAAGGTGATTTGGGTTTTGAAAAAAGAATGAACAACTTTGCACTGCTCGTTGTGATTGCCACCACCTCCAATTCTACACACACTTCACAAGTTCCACAACTCCGTTAATATGGTAAAGAATGCTTGGTCTATACTTTGATTTAGGGTCTAACCATGAGTTTTTAAAAATCATTAAAAGTCAACCACGTGGGCCAGCAGAATATACCGAGGCTAACACTTTCACTAGGTACTTATATACATATTTGAGGAAGCAGCGTTATCCTCGTGGGTAAAACAATCCCTTTGGGCTTGTTTTTCTTCAAACTATTAATGAGCGAAACTTTTACGATTCACGGTTGTAATTTATTTCGATCACATGTGGTGGCATGCTTCCTGACTTCCAAAGTATAAAAAAATAAAGGTATCGTCAAGCACCTTCTACGAGTATATCAATTACTTACTATTCAATAATAAAATTATTTGATCACCATTCTGATCATGATACCTTTTGCCTCTTCCGTCAGTATCCGGTACTTTCAATGGTGATACAGATTAGATCAGTGACAATTCTTCCCGCCTTTGATTCAGTGTTCCGATTCCGATATCTCGATTTTCAAACTGTCGCATGTCGGTATTTTTTTATACCACTAAGGTGGCAGACAGCATACGGCCCACCAGATGTATCGGTGGTCACCGCAGCATAAGGACACTTGCAACACCAGAGGCGCCACACTCGCGCTGCCGACCCTGTAAAACCTTCTAAGACTCCCTTTGCAGAACCCCATACTGTAGGCGTTTGGGAAAACCGAGGCAGATCATTCCACAACCTACCTAAGCGTGCGCAGTAGAAAGCCCCTATTGGATCTAACCGTGCTCGAGCGCTCCGGACGCTACGTGTGGTATACCTAAATAAGATCCGATGAGTTACACTTAAGCACAAAGGAGAACGCCCACAGATCGTTTCTTTTTGAAAAACCTTAATAAAAAGTGTATGGCTATCTAAGTAAATTGATAAATCATGGAATATTTTTTTAACAATCTTTTAATTCACTCGATCAAAATCTTTTGTGGCGTTTAAACTTTAATATAATTCGTGGTGTTATCGTTTTTACGCGTAGCGGACTGACCAAATGAATGGTACTGACGTGACGAAGATGGCCGCCAATCGCAAATATCAATGTGCGGGGCCTATACATACTCAAATGCACATTATCATAGATAGTTTCAAAAGGATTAGTCTAAGCAACAATATTGTTGAAATCATAGACTTAGTATCGACAAATTCAAAATCTATGGTTGACATAGAAGTAGGTACTATTACTAGCCGATTATTTCTTTTTTCATATAAAATAGCATTCTAACTATAGTAGAAATCTTGGCTAGTGATTAAAAATAAACGTTTTTTATTTTATTTAAAAATAAAATATCATTCTTGACTCAATGTTATTCACCGTGTTGTGAGTCCATCAGATACCAGACCATGCCGCTTTGTGAAAAATGCTAGAAGCTAGCTCTTTGAACGAAATACGAACTGTTAAAAATTGAAAACTTTTGAACAAAACGTCTTTTCGGTAACGAATGTGCGGTTTTGCAGTAGATCAGATAAAAATGCCACGCTGTGTGAATTGTTCACTTTCTTTGATACATCCTCTGCCTCGACGTTGACGATGACCTCTTTTTAAAATCAATTAGCGAGTACAACCGATTTATAACACTATACCAAAGACAAACAAGACTGAGAAAAAATAATTTAATAACAAGGAAAAAATGGGCGTTTGCGCGGGAAATTGGAAACAAGCGGACTACTCCGATGTAAATTTTTCCAAAATAAGTGTATTATGAGTGTTTTATGAGTAAAAATGGTGGATTTTTAAACCTAAAAGTTCGACAACGTGCACAAGTGTTGGAAAGTGATGTAACGCAGTGAAACGTGACTCTTTAATTTTTCGACAAACTCCTGAGACACTTCTAGTAAAGTCCCACCGCTTTACTAGAGAAGACTGACTTTAACTTAGGACTGTACTTGACTTTGACTTAGAGGATGAGGACCGAGAAAAATGACATAAGCAGCTGAATATTAAATAATACAAGAGTTGGCAGTATGGTTTTAAATACCTTTGCCTGTCCTTTGGACGAATAAAGCAACAACAACAAGGAAAAATCACAGTTAAAATGTTTTATCACCGAAGTATTTTTCATGAAATTATTTTATATTCTAAAGGTAAATTGGTGTGAAATGTTTGTAATAAAACAATGTATGATTCCTGTAAAGTGATTATGATCAGGATTGATATTTAAATTGTAAGTAACTATGGAACAACCGAGATCCAATTTGTTTATTTACTACATTATCTGAATAAGTTGAAATGTGATAAGTTTACACATTTTCAGAGTTATATATAAGTGTGTTGGAACTATTACTTCTATCTTTTTTGAATTAAACCCACGTTTATCTATGTAACGATTAGCATTTTTTTGGCACAAATTGTTGACGAATGGATGGGCATTTGCTTCAAAACTAACCTCTAATTTGAACAGCAAAACGAAGAATGAGAGAAAACCCTACAAAATAACAGGATATTTTTTATTTTCTATGAAAGTACGATATCCATCCAATATAATATCCAATTTTCACTGTCATACTAAATTATTTGTTATGAAACGGCGATCCATTGAAGAGTGGGCAATCGCCTTTGTCTACATTTAAATTCAAATTGTTGTTCCAGGTTCCATACCATTCTTCTTTAAAAAAATAGAGGAATATATCAGCTCCGTGTAATTTTACATCACAGAGAAACGCGAGTTTACGCGACACCGACACCTCTTCGCGTTGACAGGTCGCGTTGCTCCATATTTTACTTATCTTATATTTTTTAAATGAGCCCAAATGCCTTATTTTCGTAGTGTTATAGGTAGTAGACATTGGAAATAGTATATTACCTATCTGATGTGTAATCTGATTCTATCAACTATCTTATCGAGATATTATTTTAATTACAATTTCTATTACGCGACTTGCAATGTTTTATATAATCAGCTCCCCTTCGTACGTTGCCTAATAAAAAAAAAAAAACATTCTATAAATATTGATCGATACTTACTTTTTTAAAAGTGTAAATGAAGTAACGGCCTTGTTATGTATCATCTTCATGTTTTATTAATTTATTACCACTTATTAATCAATTTTATACAATACATCGCCATCATCTTCATCAGAGCTCTCGTGGCCGCGTTAGCGTTCGTAGCCCTCGTAGCCCTGCTGAATCAGTGTCCTGTAAACGATCACGCAGTAAGCACTGCTGATCTTTGGATGGGTGACCACTACGTGACCACTTTCTGGCATTTTCATTTCCGAGTGATTCCGTGCTTTAAATGGATTTTGGTAGGTACCTATTTTACTAAAACGAGATTTTTTAACTGACGGTACCTTTCATCCAACATTTACAATCTATAATATGTCAAAATTCAATCGCACTTGATAAGGGCTCTTCAGCGCCACAATAAAACAAAAGATCATCGAGCACTTCTCAAGCACTTTTAAAGGTCAGTTATGCCCTTAATTACTAAAAGAATGAAACGGAAATATATCCATGCTAATGTTGAAAAGAGTAGGAAGAGTAAATAGATTAATAACGCACCCTTGCGATTCATCGGACCGTGCGCGCGGATTTTTTTTTTGCACGAGTTAAAACCTCTTTAGATTTTTTTTTTGTAAAGTCTATGAGAACTCGACTTTTACACAGTCTAGTGCTTTTGTTCAGTAATGGATAAATATCACGATAGGTATATTTTATGGAAAATTTAGTGTTTATTTTTTCCGGAGTTTTAAATGATTGGCACATTATAAATAAGTAGTAATGGTAGGTAATACTTACGGATGCATCTACTATGCACCTGCTCTAGTTTTTCTTAAATCTGTTGTTGGTATAACTACTTTTAAACTATTAAACAATTGAAAATCTCAATCAAGACCCTTTTGTCTCTGTTCTGAAGTGCAAACCTTTTCGGTAACAGCAAAAAAAAACCCTTTGGGCTGCTTAGAGAAGAAATGCAATTAAAATTAATAATAAAAAAACCCAGTTATTAAAACAATTCAGACTACTCAATAATTACTTTAAAACAAAATGATTAATATACCTACCTAATTTAATATTCAAGTTTCAGATAGAAAAAAAGTAGTTTTATAAAACTGCATCCAAATTTTCTTACCAATTAATCTTGATTAAAATAAATAATGCACCCCTTTAGGCTCTTATAAAAAGATCTATACATTATAACATCTTTTCCTTTTCACTCACTAGTGTTATAAAAAAGTAAAAACAAACCATAGACAAAAGACAGTTTAGTAACCCGGAATCGCTTGCTTCTTTATTATGTCAACCAAAGCGTTATGCATTTTATTATGATTATAATTTATTTGTTTAGCTATAAATGTGAAGTGCGCATTTAATTAAAGGATGTGAAGGGGTTGGATTCAAAGATAGAGATAGAGTATCTGTTTATAGCTCACACTGTAGTATTAAAAATGGTGTTGTAAGTTGTAAAAGAACTATAGAGTTCCAGGAGCCTTGTAAAATTTTACAATTTTATTTTTCGGTGTGTCTTGCCATAAGTTTAGGTTTGTAGAAACTTTCGGACTTACTTTTCTGATAGGTAGGTACCTATTTGAACAATTTTAATAATTGTATCTTCTATGTAGCATAATATATTATCTGTGGTAGCACTAAGCATCTCTTGTACTGGTATTTAGTGTACTGCGTCTTTCGCATCCAGTTCCTGCCTGCGATAACTACAATCGATTCGATATTATTCGAGTCATTCAAATTTCGTCGCTAATTTTTTTTTGCATGGTACGAGTACGATACGTATTCAATTATTCTTGAAACTACCTTGCGCTCTACACTAAGGTTCGGACGATTCCAAGTTCTATATCGATCTAAAAATAATTCAATATCTTCATAAACAGTCAACATCTTTGACTAATTTAATTCATTTTAAGATAGCGCTTAATTTTATATTCTTTCAAAACCCATTTTTTGCAATCCTAGAAATTTATTTCCAAAACTGGTATCTATGCTTCCTACAGTCCCGTATCCACCAAAGGCGCTGTGAAAAAAAATTAACCCCTTGTGTACCTACCCACACTGCACATGTAAGCAAAAAATTAGTTTCTCCACCGACCAGTTTTATTTTTTCAAAGTCAAGCTGGCATGTATTTGCCCAAACGACTTTGAAAAACTTAACCCTTTAGCAACTCCCTTTTTTTCTGCTTAAAAGTATACTTGACAGTTCTCACGGAACTAAAAAAGGTCAGTGCCTACACATCCGAAAAAAATATTGTGTAAACTTACGGCGAAAGGGCGCGCAAGCGCTTACGGAAAAAGTAAATTAAAAGATATGGATCAACCTTTTTGGTACCTAATTGAACTTCGATGTATTGTAGTACTTACCCTTGCAATGCTACAATTTAAAAATAAAAAAGTAGCTGTATGTACCTACATAATTAGGTTAAATTTATCTTTTTTTTTTTCAGTTAAAAAACTGTACCTATACTCTGTTAAAATTAGGATGATAATTTTGACAGCTCTTAGTAGTGCACCGCACAATGTCCAATCGTTAATGAATCTATTCGATTATCGACTGCGTAAAATTTTAAATCGATAGTTACAAAAATATCGTTTTTATTATTTTAGGTAATTAGGTAAATATAATTGTATTATTGTTTGTATTATACCTACTTAGCTAATCATATTACAAATAAATATTGTAGATACCTACTTATTAACTTTACTTGCATAATATACTTAATTTCGATATATTTGTCTATGATCGATTCTGCGGTATTGTTGAAAGACGCTTCACTACGATAAGTGGGCGATACTCGTCTATGTGCTACGATGATTTTTTTTTTTTTTCTTCTTGGTCTTGGACTTTCTCGGTTTGAGAGTATGCCAAAGTCAAGTAAATTTCATTGTGGAAATATAAATCATTTTCATGTAATGATTCTTCTTATGAGCAGCGTATTCATGTATGTCCAAGTTTGGACTAAGTTCCACTCTAGTAAGGCGGTGGTACCTTACTAGGGCTTGCTGTGGAATTCGTCGACAAACCTAAAAACTCGCGTTTCACTGCGCTTTATCACTTTCCAACACTTGTGCACGTTGTCGAACCTTTATGTTTAATAATCCACCATAAATTACACATAAACACTCTAAATTACACTAGTTTTGAAAAAATATTAAAACACAATATAACGCTTGTCTGAAAGTTTCCCGCCGAATCTCACGATGATTTTTTGAAGTAAGTATACTTGACATAAACAAATCCGATAAATAATGGGCGTGAGCTGTCAAAATTATCAACCTAGTTATAACAGAGTCTATATAGGTACACTCGTTTTTCCCGTTTAATCTTTTGACATATTGGTATAGTTGTGACTTTGTAGCACCAAAAGTAATATAAGGTATTTTCTGAAGTATTTACTACTTTTTACCATAATCTTCTTTATAGGGTGTGAAACGTGGTTGATGTTTAAGTGACACAGGCAGGTGTTACTTCATGTTTGTCATGTTGCTGACGCTTCCGCTACTTGTAGCAAAGGGTACCTACAGTGGAGTTCATCTTGCTATCAAAAATATTGTGCATTCGTCGGACAATTCCTAGCTAGTTTTATTTAATGAATTATAAAATGTAGGTAAGGTCACAATCGGGGAGCAATGCCGTCCTTACTTAATTATTTTTGAAAATAGGGGAGACCATTATTGAGAAGACTTATCTTGTGCATTTTAAACCCACAATTATTTTTTTTATAGAATAAAAAGATTTTTTAAATTTTCCAAAGAGCTTCGTTATTTTTTATTGGAAAAAGACTAACTTGAAAATAAGTTTTCATGATACCAGATAACGATGACATTCTATAAAATACTCGTAAATCTAAAAAATTAAATAACCTACTAGAAAAATAAAAAAAACCTACACGTAGTTGTATAGGCTCAAATCGTTACCCTACAATGAGGAACTAAATAAAAAAAAAGTACCCGTTCTAAATTCATATCGGTATAAAATAATATTATCAATTCTACCACATGCCTCATTAATCGTCTTCACGAAGGGCATTTTACTTTTTACAAACCGTCTACAAGCCATAAGTAGGTGACGTAAATCCTGGGAACCCATACCCTAATCCACGTAGCCAGAGGTCAGGAGGTGAACAGGGCTGATTTATATTGATAAGCTTGGACACCTGGTCTTGCCACTTTGCTGTTTGAATGATGGCTATCTATGTTTCTTTTTAAGTTTCGAATAGAGCATGTATTTTTCATAGTGTTGGTATTTTCAAATAACTTTCTTTTGTGCTGGCCTGGCTACACTGTCAAAATGTTATTTTAATAAATAAATGAAATATCATTTTGCATCTATAAATAACAGTTTATACCTATAAATAAAATTTAAGAGTAATAAAACATTTTATGTTTAATGTTAAGTTAATAAAATCCTATCGCGCAATAATTTGAAACGTTTTGTATTATCAGACTGTGCGATAATGTCATGTGCTTTAGACACAGTTTCGTGTGGCCAGCCATGTTTTATTTACATAACTTTTTTTACTGAAATTCTTAAATACAAACAGTAGGTATTCAAGAGTTTCATTAAAAAAAATACTGCTGAATTTCTTTCCTGAGATTCTGATACAAATTCACAGATAATAGAACTAAAGTCGGGTGACGCTGACCGAACAAGAAAGTAAGGCCAAGAAAGCTAATAAGTTCAAAAGTGAGTACTGTGTAATTTCTCTTGAAGTACAAATTGTAAAAAATAATTTAAGTATCGATCTAGGTATAATGAATTATGCGCAATTTGGATTCACGCTTGCTTGCTAAATAGTTACCTACGTACAATAGTTCGATACTTACTTGTAACTAGATCAATAAAAAAATCAGAGACTTTTATGGGCACAATTAAAACAGTTTATGCAGTTAATATAAAAACAGCAAACCCAATGATTAAGTCATAAATTGAAATAATGGTACTGATTTTTAGGGTTCTGTACCCAAAGGGTAAAAACGGGACCCTATTCGAGGATTTCGCTGTCTGTCTATCTTTTTTTTTTATATTCAGCTCGCCAAATTGACGTCGCCACCAGCCTGATGGAAAGCCGTGGCGCATCTAGCGATTGGGGCCACTTCTGACAGTGGTCCTCAAGTTGGCGGCCCTGTGATGTGCCTCTTCACGCTCCTCTTAAAGAACCCGGGATTGTGAGATGAGGGAAACATGTGTGCGGGCAGATCGTTCCAAGTTTTTATAGTTCGACAGAGGAACGATCTTTTGAAACGCTCGGTTCTGGCGAATATTCTCTCCACTGTGTATGAGTGGCATCTCTGCCCGGAGGAGGATAGCTAGAGAGCTGAAATTTTCACAAATGATGTATTTCTGATGCCGCAATAGCAACAAATACTAAAATAAGAAAAAAGTTGGAATAAATTCTCCAACAACAAACGTAATTTTTTTGCCGTTTTTTGGTACGGAACCCTATGTGCCCAAGTCAGACTCGCACTTGACCACTTTTTTTGCTTTATTATCTCTAAAGTGGGCCAAGTACTACATGTGTAACTTAGGTACGTACTTAGTATTGTACTTACACTACTTGCTAAGTACCTAAGTACTTAGTAAGTGATCATTATCAATGTACAAAAATGAGGTTATTTTTTCTCATGATTGTACTCCGATACAACCGAAAATACATAATTATTGAAAGTGGCTTCTTTAATGTGGTTGCATAATGAAATTATTTAAATTATAGGTATATGAGTAAAAAATAAGGATATTTGAGTTCACATAATCTTTTCCATTCCTGAGGTCACATAATAAGGTACCTACTAAGTTAATTTACATACAAAATCCAAATAAAAAACAAATGTTTATTAAAATTAAAAAGTGAACCTTACTGAGAAGTGCTATGCTATGATTCCTAAGAATTTACTTGGCAGGGGCGCTACCGTGCATGTAACATTTTTTGGATAGGTAATTATAAAAAAATAGGGTAATATCCTACTTAAAATATCTATTATATGAATTTCATGCAAATTAGGTCATTAACGAACAGACGCCAAGCGAGACGTTCCGTTGAAAGCTCTGTAGAGAGTCGTAATAGATTAAATCCTTATTGGTAGGGGCCTCCTGACCTTGTTTCATAGATAATTTTATAATAATATAATCTTTTTTCAAAGTCCACAGACAGCTCCAGGTAAAGTTTCCACCGATTCACTGAAGTAGAACTTTGACATGAATTCGCTGCTATCTACAGGATACTCATAAAAGATGAAGAAGAAAAAAAACTACCACTTAACAAATTCTCAATTTGGGAAAGTTCGATGAAAAAAAAGTTTTTTTTTGCATAACCTCAAACACACTAGAGAATTAATTTACTGTCCCTGGCAGCGGTTCAAATAGAGTTCCAAAACCTTATAGCACGTCTCAACTTTCAAACTTCGAACTAAGAATTTTGAAATGTGACAGCGACTTACGACTTTTGCTCAAGTCACATTATTCAACTTTCGCCGTTTTGAAGTATGTACCTACCTATTTTGATTTAGAATTACTCTCGTGGCATTGAAGCTAATTTTGAAATCTTAACTGGTATTTGCGTTTTATTTATACCTATTATTTTATTTATGTGGGAATATCTATGAATATTTCAAAACGCTAATGAAATTACTAGTCGTTGTTGATTAACAAGCAATTTTTTTTGATGATGAAATATGATAAGTTATAAATTGCTATATGTACGTACTTCAGATTTCGTGCCTTTTATAACTCGTAAGTAAGTTGTTAGGTACTTAATCATTTTTAAAAAAAGTGCAATATTTTTTTTATTTTCTAAATTAAGTTCAATAATCATTTTTTGCTCGAAAATGGGAATCTGATGGTTTTTTTATGAACAGAAATATTAAAAAGTTCAATACCTACTTGTAGTAAAATCGTGAAAATGAGTTTGAATGAACTTTGCAAACTAAAAATAATATTGTACCCAAAGACGTATCATTATATAGACACGTTATACACGAACATTGCGGCTTTCAAAAACAGCTAAACTTTTATAAATTTGGAAAAAAGAATTCTATAAATTATCTGTGGTAGCATGCATGAAGTCAATATCAGAGGAATGTGGGGAAAAAGGGAAACTTGAATTTCACTTACTCAGACATAATATGATTAATGTATTTACGGGTAAAGTACGTAATATTTAAATTTATAAAATGTTAATGTAGTTTATCGGATTAGTAATTATTAACGTAATTTAAGTCATTAAAAATATAACAATATCATACAGAAACATTTATTTAATAAGTATCTAATAATTTAGTAGGTACCTAGTAAGTAATCCAAATATTTGTAATTTAAAACATTTTAATAATCTTAATTTATTATTATTATGTTTCATTATTTTTTTAAAGAAATATTATTACCTAAATAATAAAAATATTCAAATAGCAAAATAAAACATTAGTACAAAATCTCCCCGACATCCCCTTACGGGTCGCGGGCGCCAAACCACAGACTATAGAGTACATTTTCCTTGCGCATTAATTAAGCTTGCCGCCATTTTATCGATCCGAGAAAATGAAATAATATTATTATTTCTTTTGTACTTACGCATGAAATGACACGTTTTCATATTGAACAGTTGCTGTGTAGCTTGTGTATCATCTGAAGACAAATGAAGGCATGTTTTTTTCGAGTTTTCTTTACTAACAGAATTTAAAACAGTGCTAACAGAACTTTCGCTAACCCTACAGCCGCGTCAGAGATTTTCAGGTAATTACCTACTTTACGTGTTGCCATTTTCAAGTGTCTATAACGTATCTATAGTTTTTATATCATTGATTGTACCTACTTTCACGAGGTCTGTAAAATATAACAAGTTTTCTTCACCTGCCACGTCTAACCTACACCCTACTTTCAGAACATTGAAAATCCAGTCGTTCTTTGCGAAACAAAGAGGCCATTTTGAAAATCAAACCGACAAAACCAGTTTTTCTTTTGAAAAGTTAACAATAGGCGGCAATAAGTCTGTTTTTTTTTGCAAACTTAGGTATTGGGGCAAATTCATACATACATACATACATATACTCACGCCTTTATCCCCGAAGGGGTAGGCAGAGGCCTATACCGGCCCACATTTCACCGTGTACAATTCGGTCCCACGTGACAGGTGGTGAGCCCATCGCCGTGTTGAAATGGACCAAATGGATGGGGCAAATTCAAAAATAGAATATCCCTTCTTGTTACAAATCGCAACGTAAATCCACCACTAGGGGTGGGACTTGATACCAACTGAAGAAAAAAAAGTTAATGTCATAATAATTATGAAGACATCCAAAATAGGTCATAAAACTTTTAACGATTCTATTATAGACTCGGAGATATTCCCGAAATTATGTGTGAGAGGTTTACGATCATTTTTATTGGTTGTAATAAAGTTACACTATTTGAAATGAGTTTAGTACTACACGGTGGGCAACTAACTTAGTGACGCGCAATAACCAGTTAATACAATTTATTTATTAAGTTTACATGTTAACTGTAAACGCGTTATTAAAGTAATATTTTGATAAAGCGTTTATTAATGAAAGTATTTGTTAATTTTATTTTTTAAAGGTGTAGAAATTATAGAGAAGTTCATAATTAATTCAAATAATTACACACAGACATAAATGAAATTTTCCACAAAATTTTTAGTCTCTCCAATATTTTTCTGCCAGTGCGCAAGGAGTTTGGTAATCGTTTCGTAAAGACAAACAATATTTACCACAGGGAAGACGTTCCCAATTTTACATTTTTTTTAAACCAGATATGTTTATTATCATTTTACCGTTACGCTCATTTCGCTAGAAGCTCACCTGTCTAGTATTAGTAATTTTTAAAAGTCATCTGCTTCATAAATTAATCCACAATACATAATCAAAATGTTCAATAAGGCCCACCCCTTAATATCGTCGTAAATTTCCCACAAGCAGCCGCGTTCTTGTCACAAATAAATCATGACATTTACATGAACTCCTTTGCGATATTAAAAAAAAACTAGATCGGAACCGAACAAAACGGTTCCTTGACAATGTTACCTTTGCCACCCTAAAAAGGTAAATTCGGCTCTATGGTTATCGACATGAAGTTCGTAGTGGTGAAGAAAAAAAAATTCGTTGGCAATTTGATAGTGGATGGACAGTGATGCAGGATGCGTTTCGCACACTTCCTCAAACAATAGTTAAAGAGAGCAGAGTTGCGTTAACAATAGAGATTTCGGTGTGCTCCAGATTGTATAACAATAAATATTATTACTCCAGTTCGGAAGGTCTGTCAAAAGGTGAACGATTGTGATGTTAACAATAGTTTCAATTTGGTAAGGTAAGGGCTTGCTACCTTTGACATAACATCTGCTATTTTTTCTGTCGTCTTATTTTTTTTTTCAGTTTGGTCGTTAAGCAATCATTTCTGTAGAGCCAAAGCTATCACATTTCTCGATTATAGATTCGATTGGATAAAACGATAGGCTTAATTCAAATGTCTGTATGAAAAGACTTATGGCCAAAGTTGCGAAAATTACTTACATTATGTGTTCTTTTCTGAAGTTATTTTAGAGTAGTAAGATGCGCCATTAAACTTTACTTGCGTAGAGTCTTATACTTGTGCTTTTCAGAAATAGAAACGCGAGTAGGTACTTCAATTATTTGGTAGGAAAAAAAACAGTTTAACAATATTGTTCACGACTTTAACTTCAAAATTCTTTAAAAATATATCTATAAGTTTTTTTAAAATTTCTTCCAAGTATTTTGAAAATGACAAATTGTGTAGAACACTATAAGGAGAAAACTATACTTTATAGCCGTCCTATGGCCAAGCTCTAAGTACCAACCTATTTGGGAAATGTCCACAATATAACAAGCATCCATAAACGATAAATTGAATAAGTAAATTGATTAATCTATTGACTAAATAATATTTTTGCAACAAACCTATCTAACATAGGTATAAATTATCTACATACAACTGACCCATGCCAAATATCACAGCAGGCACCCTTTTCCAAATAGTTATTCGAAATTCGAATATTTCTCTTTCCCATGGCTAGACTGTTTACATTTAAAATTATAATTGTAGAAGATACAGATATCTATGGTCATAATTTTATGGACAACGACTGTATTTTCCAACACTTGACTTTGGGGCGGCATTTAATTAACTTAATTATTTTTTCTGATTCAGTGACCATTTCGTTTGTTGAAAATGTTTCTTTTTGGCCATTCATATAAATTAATTATATAATTTAATCTTTGTTGAGGGGTACTTAAGCTATTGAATCTTTTATTCAATTATTTAAACATAACTTCCTGTGTTTAAGTATAAATTACCTGTCGTTAAGGAAATTTTAATAGATTTTAAGGTGAATTTTTAATTTATGGTTACTTTTTAAGCACTTCCTCTTTCTTTTTTTTACATTCTTTCTATTCACGTGTTAGTCTCGAATACATCGGAATTCGGAAGTGCTCGCTTAAGAGTCCGTATTTTACTCCTACTCATTTCTCCCACTACTCACGATTTCGGCATTATTAATGATGCACGCCCATCTATACTAATATTATAAAGAGGAAAGATTTGTTTTTTTGTTTGTTTGTTTGTTTGTAACGAATAGGCTCCGGAACTACTGGACCGATTTGAAAAATTCTTTCACTGTTGGGAAGCTACACTCTTTGCGGTAAACATAGGCTATATTTTATTCCCGTATTCCCACGGGAACGGGAACTACGCGGGTGAAACCGCGTGACGTCCGCTAGTTTCTAATAATCAGATGCCGATATTTCACACCGATAAAAATAGAATGTACTGATAATAGCGCAATGCACACGTCCTACAAAAAAGTTTGACAGAAACAATATTGGAAATCCGAACGGTCCGTTTATTGGTCCTTCAAAAGTCAGACGTAAGTGCACACACAAAGCGATACCAATAACAAGTATATCATTCTTAAGTGAGGCCGCAGTGGTAGCCGTAGGTCTGTTGGGAGTCCTGGGGTACCCTTCCGAGGGTTTACTCGGGGCTCCCAACCATAGGCTGTTAGGCAGGATACCTATGTGTGGTTTATAAGTCGGTAGGAGCATCCATTTAGGATTTTTCCTCACGTATAAAAAAAAGCATTATCATTCTCCGCTACATTAATCTGCTAGTCAGTACTTCCGTTCTTTGCACAATTTGTTCATTTTATATCTACGAAGGGCCAATGAGGCGCTTTCAAGATCTTTGGCGGCTCAGTTCAGCTACACCTGTACTGTATCTACTGACTCTCTGAAGAGAATATGGCGGAGAGAAGGAAAAATCGCATAGAAACCAGTACTACCGTGATGTCCAAGCTTGTCCGTCATAGTATATAAAAGGTAGGTACGTACAGCAATACTACAACTAGGCCAAGCTTATTAAAATCTATGAAAATCAATGAAGGCCAATCAGCAGATTGAAATAAATATAAATATTTGTGGAAATTATATAATAATACAACATCGTCCCAAATTAAGCTAAATTTATGCTTGTGCTATGGATCTACACGACTGATAGACATACTTATATGTTTCTAAATACAAACGTATCATACATAGAAAACACCCAAACTCCGAAACAAACATTTGTGGATCACACAAATATTTGGACCGACCCGGGATCGAACCCAGGACCTCAGCGCGGCAGGCGGTTTACACTACCGACCGCGTCATCGAGGCAGTTCTAAAACTTTCTGTTTTGTTTCAGTTCTGAAATTCTGAAGAATCGATAGCAACAGCCTTTTATAACTAGGACTTTAAATTGACTGATATGCCATAATTTAAATTTATATTTCATGATCAGTACACGTGTTACCCATTCATCATCCTAAGAATAGATTTAGTCTTATAATTGGCATTCTAACTTCTAGGATCTGATGGTCAGCCTATTTCGATTGGATCATCAGAGTTTTTATTCAAAAATGTTATATAATACCTATCTGAGGCGACAAAATTCTTTACATAAATATAGTCAAATCTTCATCCCTGAAGGGGATTGCGTATCAAGTGTATCAGCTTTAATCTCCAAACTTCCCATATTTTCCTTGCGTGACGGTCATTACCTCCAAAATTCGTTAAAATACCTTGATTATTTTGATTCATAGACTACAAACCCTTGTGGGCTGCGCGTACGCTGCCATATGTTCCAAGATTCATAGATAACACATGCCGGGCGTCGTAACATATTCGTATGACGTTAACTGCATAGAAAAAGGTCTTCGACCTTAAAAAATGTTATAATTTTGAAAAAAATATTATTTTTTAAAAAACATGTGTGATGATCTGATTTTTGTTTCAAGGCTTTCATAAAACTTTAAGAGCATTGTCAGAAATCTCTACCTACCAAGATATTGACTATCGTTAAAGCTAGTTACATTATAAGTTTCACAAAACATCTGCTGTGAGAAAAATCAGAAAGTGACATTACTCTGTTAGATCATTTTGCAATTTTGACTTTTGCAGAACATTTTTAGAATTTTAGAATCTCCCCTATTTATATATTCAAATAGAATCCTAAGAACCCAAGTTATGACCGTTATTCACTTGGTAAAGATTGGTGAAGAATTGCTTGAAGTAAATCTACTTGTTATATACCTATTTAAATAAAAATGAATATACGTTTGTTGGTTTCAAACATTGAAAATAATGTACCGATTTACCTAGTTTTGTTCAAAATATTTGTAGAAGTCCAAGCAAGCAAAAAAAAACGTACAAACTGTTCGTACCTACTGTACCTACGTGACACTACATTCTGAAAAGATAAGTACAAAGTTTTTGTACCTCATTATTTTGTGCAGTGTACCTAAACCCCTAAAATAAACTAAAAACATTCCAAAACCTAAGTAAAAAAAAAACAAGTTACATTTTTAAAAGATTGCCAAAATAAAAAAAGCAACAGATTGCTCAAGGCAACTCATCCAATTTTTTTTTTATTAAAGTCAGGCTTAAAACAAACTCCTTGATGACGTGACGGCCCAGGTAATTGGAGGCATTTAACACGGCGCCTGCACATATCAATGGGGGTGCGTTCAGCTGCGAAGAATTGTAAAGAGAATTAAATTTACTTAGATACTGTAATTATTTGGAATTGCGTTTTATTTTTCTTTTTTATATTTACTGTTAATCCCGGTGATTCTCATGCAGGACCGAATATTATTGCCTCGGTGGTGCAGTCGGTAGTGTAACCTACTGGCACGCTGATGTCCTCGGTTCGATATCAGGTTGAACAAAATTGTATCGGAGTTAACGTGTTTCTTTGTGTAAACTTTGTGAGTTGTGTAAGTAGGTATGTATTTAGAATTATAATTTGTCTAGATAATCGTTTATAACTTGTATAGAAGTCATTCAGTTATTATTACTACGTACGTACGTACTCATTGAGTTATACGTATTATACGTATAACTCAATGAGAAAGGTCTAGATCCTGAGCTAGAAAAAGAAAAAATATGGTCGAGAATTGGTGGTATGGGGTCCAATTGATAAAGATATATTTTTGGTGCCTTTTCACATACCTACTGAAATGTTTATCAACTCTTCGACAGCGAATATTATTTTCAGTAAATTAAGTCAAAAAAAACATTAAGTACTTACTTATTTTCTGTTTTCGAGGTAAAAAAATATCAATCAAATCAACCAAAAAAAATGCTAAAAAAATATCGATAAAAATAGCTTACCCCCAATAAATAACAAAACCGGAAAAATTAACGACAATAAATAAATTATTCCAAACAAAATGTCATTTGAATTCCATTATTAGACCATAAAGCCCTCTAGGTTCTGTGGAGCCGCACTGAATTATGCATACAACGCCACCTGTCGCCTAACCGACTAACATTTGCTACCATACATAATTTATATTTACATGGCAATTGAAAACTATGGGGGCGGCTAAAGGCGAAAACAGTGATGCCAACTTGGGGGTTTTCCCCCCAAATTTAGGGGGAAAAAAGTTGCCTAGGGGCTTTTTTAGGGGGTAAATTTATTTAGGGGGATTTTTAGGGGGTATATTTTCACAATGGGAGTACCAGTTCTTGAACATTTTCCATAAAAAAAAATAGGAAAAAATAGGAAATAAGTTTTGATTTTGCTGTACCCATACTTAATTTTAAATTTATATTATTTTTTTCACAAAGCCATACCAATTTTTCATTCTATTATTATTATTACTACTTTCCTAACATGTATATATGTGAATAATAAAATAAATATGGTAGTATAATGTTCTGTGCCATGTTTATTGTCGTTAATTAAAGAATACAACATTTATTTTACATAACTTGAATGCACAGAAAAAAATCCCTAGGCACACAATTAGCGTTAAGTTAAATACGAACAGTTTCAATGGGATATTTTTCAATTTAGGAAATTTTATAGCTTTTGTAATGAAACTATAATTATAATATAAATATTGCAATTATTCTAACATAAACAACTTTATCTACCTACGCAGAAATGCCGACGCTTTTGTTGAGCCCTAGCTTTGGTCGTGACTGTGCACCTTGGGATATTTGAATGTCAATGCTTGAACTTAAAAAAAAAAAATATTTGAAAAAAAAAGGAAGTTTAGGGGGTTTTCCAGATTATTAGGCAATATTTAGGGGTATTTTGACTCGGTTCTAGGGGAACCATTCTGTAGGAGTTGGCATCACTGGGCGAAAAGTGACTTATGTCAGCTAAGGATGTGTCACACTTTTTTTCTTATTGGTCTCTCTCAGTAAATTATCTGCATGATTGATGATTACGTGAGGGTTGAATTTTTCATTTATTATATTATTGTTTAGTAATTTACATTTTAAGGCAACAATAAAAAAATTGCACGCCTCCACAGACCGAGAGGAACGCGTCAAGAAACTCAGTCCGACTTTTTACAAAATGTAGGTATCTTAAAATCTAATACAGTTGTTTTTAAATGTAGAAAGGAGCAATTCGTGTTACTGCCAGGCAGCCTTGTCCTCTACAACTACTACGTAATAATAATAATAATAAGCCTTTTTATTCTGAACTATAATAATAGGTGAAACTATTGAATATGTTCTAGATTATTGCTATAGTATGCCTCAAAGCTCAGTGTGCCTCTGGCTACGAGCCTGGCCTCCTATAACATTTTCTATTCGATTCTGTCACGTGCTACCCTTCTCCAATGATGTCCAACTGCGAGTTTTAAGTCGTCTTCCCATCTAGTTTGTGAACGTCCTCTGTTTCTTTCTCCATCCCTGCGATACCAATTAGTGGCACTTTGGCACTAAAACTACCTACTACGTAGTAAGTATCTATCCTGTGATCTTCCTACACATGCGCTTTTAAACTAATTTGTAGAAATCTGACGAATGATCCTTCTCACTTCTCACCCCGTCAGATCGAGACGCAGCAATTAAGAAAGTTAATTTGTGTATCAATGGAAATGAATTTTAATATAACTAAATTAAGAAGCTTTAATAAAGTCTCATTTAAAATTCAGTTAAGATACGGAGTTCAACGAGAGCAAATGTGATTATATCGAGACGCTTGGTCTTACCCATCAAGTAGTTCTTGCTGGCGACCAGAGCAACACAGGCATTTGGGGACTTTCAATTCGAATAAAAAGTTTAATATGCAGAACAACTCTTGCTCTTCATACACAGGAGAATTACTAAATAATTGCATAAAGTTCCGGCGAATTTCGTCTTTTCTGTGATTAGAGAAATGTTTTAGTCCGCCTTAATGTTTTCATTTCCCGCTCGAACGAACGTCTGCTCACTCAAAACAGGAACATTAAATTCTACAAGCACAGTTCGTAACTGCTTTACAAAGTTCAAAGATTCAAATTCAGAATCCGCTAAAACTTGTTTCTTTGTATTCAGCCAGGATCGTTGACGTTCAGCACGCACCATACTCTCCAAAAAGTATTTAGTGCTTAAATCCAAACCTTATTTCAACGCAAGTTCTTCTTTTAAAAACTATGACGATGTGAAATGGAGTTTGTGCATTGACTAAGAAACTTTTTTGTTCGCGACCCCACATTTTGCGAGTCGAGACGTGCATTCGATATTAAAAAATGCTTCAGAAAATCTTAAATTCAATAGTAATTTGGTATTGAATAGGTAGGGAGAGGATAATGTAAGTACGCCCTGTTTTTGCGGTGTTGTATTTAGTACGCGAATTTCTCGACTTGCATTGTGTACACACTGGTTTCTTGCTCAGCATGAATCTGTCACAGTGCCGTGGATATGAATGGAAATACTGAGTTTCTAATTACACAGTCAATTTGGTCGGTAAAGCGGGAAATATGAATTATTGCCCAGACCGTAACCGAGATGAAATCGGCCATATTGAATATACGACAATAGTTTGGAAATTTTTGTGAACAATTTAGCATAATAATGTATGCGTTTGAATGTATTTTTAAACGATTAGTTAATGATTAGTCCATAATAACAGGATTGAGACTAGAGGCGTGCCATTTTCTTAAAATAAATTTCGTTTCTTTTGCAAATAATTAAGTCATTAGGGTCGCCAAATTGTGTCACCATTGATGTTCTATTGATTTTTAACGAATTTATAATGCCATATTGAAATATAGGAATAAATTCTAGTATGTAACATAAGTAGTCAGAGTCCTGGGGTATCCATTTTACACAGGGCTCCTAACCGTAGGCTGTTAGGTAGGATACGTGTGGTTATTAGTCGGTAGGAGTCCAGCATAGCATCCATGTAGCATTTTCCTCACGTTAAAAATTGTCATTTTCTATTTCTTCGCCGTTTTAGCCCCTCTCTATATAATATATTGCAGAGGGGCTTATGGCGAGATTTGTGTCTGTAGTCTGTGACTCTGTTGCATTACATTACGTCACTAGGTCACGTGGATCATCTGTTCAAAGTTTGAAATAAAGCAAAAATGACATCGTCAGTCGGATTGAACTTTCACTTTCACAATAAACGTTAGAGGGGCAGTCGGGTGAGACCGTTTCACGCTTTCTTGTTAGGATTATCATTACTTGATAACCGAATTCTTTTGAAATTTAATAGCTTACCAAATAACAAAACAATTCTTTTCATGGTCATACACATAAAATTAATAACCCTTTCGCTTTTTTGCATCATCTGTATTACATCATCATTCTCAAGCATAAAATACTCGTGTTATATCGATTTTAAGCCATATCTAATGTGTCAATGGAGCGTCTCCGCATTCTCGATTACATTCGCTTAGATATCAGGCCGTAAATGATGCCCTAACGGTGTAAAACCGTATTTGATGTGATAATATGTCCAATATGGCCGTTGCAGCACATGGCGGAAACGACAAATGATTCGTTTTCAATTCTGTCAACTACACACACGTTTGTGCAGAGCATTTTTTTTTCTGCACATCTGCCATGGGCAAAGCCTAGCTTTAACAGTATTCTTTCTAGCTGCCTTATCATAGAGTCTAGCCCCGCGGGGTTTGTTTACCTACTTCGAGAGATGTCGGGTGGCTGGCGGGGACACCTAATCCCGTGTCGTATATTCTTATTTGCCTCGGCAAACGGCAGTGCTGGCACTTTTGGGCACACTCTCGTGATTCCATCCGTACCGAACCACTGCCTCGCCGGCCTTATCAACTTCCATTATGGGTAGCGCCCCCGGCCCCCGGCATATCGAACCTATCTAAACTAATCCTCTTTCACCCATATTCTTTTTATCATTCCAGTTCTCGCTTTTATGCCTCTCGCACTTTCACGCTTTCCCGACCTTACATTCTTTAATCTTAACTAGCTAAATCTTAATCTATCATCTTTAATTCTTATTCCTCTAGTACCATACTCGTCGCGCTTTTATGCCTCTCGCACTTCCATACTATATAACCTTTACTATATAACCTTTCATACTGTACAGAGCTTGAATATTTGAGTTAGCATAAATTAGTGACTGACGTGTGCTGGACATGCTATGAGTGTCTGATCGAAGTCGAGCTAAACCAAACAACAAGTACCTATGTGTGTGACCATTAAGGTTAAGCATACTTTCCTCAAAATACCCTCTAACTACAATGACAGCTGTTTCGAGGGTGGGGAAGCTTGCTCAGTGGGGGGCAGGAGTTGCTTATCTGTATGTTATAATATTCTTATATTTGGTTGTAGTCCATAGCGCAATACGACTTATGACTTTGATCTGGATGAGAGGCGCCTTAAGGAGACTTTTCACTCTGTCAATACAGACTCCAAATGGTATAATAAATATAAATGTACCTATGTCTCTGAAATTATCAGTGTATTGTTTTATTTGTTTTGTGGAAGTTCCATAGTGACAGCGGATTGCGTTTTTTAGGGTTTCGTAGCCAAATGGCAAAAACGGAACCCTTATAGATTCGTCATGTCTGTCTGTCTGTCTGTCTGTCCGTCCGTGTGTCACAGCCACTTTTCTCCGAAACTATAAGGCCTATGCTATTGAAACTTGGTAACTAGATGTATTGTGTGAACCGCATTAAGATTCTTATATAAAACTAGAAAAGAAGCAGTAAATTTTGGGGGTCCCCATACTCAGAACTGAAACTCAAAATTTTTTTTTTCGTCAAACCCATGCGTGTGGGGTATCTATAGATAGGTCTTCAAAAATGCTATTGAGGTTTGTAACATAATTTTTTTCTACGGTGAATAGTTTGCGCAAGGGACACTTCCAAACTGGAAAAATGTGTGTCCCCCCCCCTCTAACTTCTAAACTAAGAAGATGATAAATCTAAAAAGAATATATGATGTACATTGCCATAAAAACTACCAACGAAAATTGGTTTGAACGAGATACAGCTGGTAGTTTTTTTTTAATACGTCGTAAACCGCTATTTTCGGTTAGAAAAATCACTACCACTGCGAACGTGCTAAAACATGAATGAAAGTTACAACGAACTATTAGAACTTTTATATTATGTTACTTGCTGCTACGAAACCCTTCATGGGCGAGTTCAACTCGCACTTGTCCGATTTTTTTTATATGAATACAATCCCCCTGCAGCATATTATGACAGACAAGATATGTATAGAGCAAACATGCTACGTACTAGTCACGTTGCTCTATGGATATGTGCAATATAGTCTCAGCCCTATGGTAGACATAGCATTCATAATATTATCAACTTTTAGTAAAGATAGGGAGGAAGCTGGGTGTAGCCGATGACATTTAAAGATTTCTTCATAATAGTAGCCGCAGATCCTTACTTAGTATAAACTTGTTACTTGAATTGTCAATGATGAATTATCGTCTGGGAGTAATATGGCGATTAATGATGAAGATAAAAATTTTAGCATTAAATCTAACGGACTACTTAGATTTGTTGTCTATTAACATACATACATACATACATATGGTCACGCCTTTTATCCCCGAAGGGGTAGGCAGAGGCATATTATATGCCCACATTTCACCTTTTTTGTATAATTTGTCCCACGTAATAGGTGGTGAGCCGTATTGCCGTGTTTAAATGGACAGGCGCAGGTTGTGACTGCCTGCTGTTGAAATAAAGCCTTCAACTTAGCTTAACGACTGCCATTTTACTGGCAACCGGGACCAACGGCTTAACGTGCCTTCCGAAGCACGGAAACGCTCAAATAAATGTCACAAAGTGATCACATGGATGGTCACCCATCCATGGACCGGCCATAGTGAAAGTTGCTAACTGCAGTGATCGTTTACAGAACACTGAGTCCGCGGGGCCACGAGCGCTATTAAAGTACATGAAATAATAATAGTTTGACAATAACTATGATATTACTAGATTATGCTTATTGATGCCGTATGCTATATTAACATAACACTATTATGAGTTCAAAATGGTCAAGATAGGCAATCACTGATTTTATAGCTGGTTGGATCCGTACTGTTCTAGTTAAGACTGCATGGCGTTTGAGTGATGACATAATTGTCTTTAAGATTGTACTCTATTATTGTATTAACTATAATTTTCTGCACTTAAATTATTTACTAACCTACAAAACGTTCGGATCTATCACTATTCATGTACCTATGTCTACTTACGTTCTCGCCCTGCCGTGGGAAAATCAAAAATAACCTACCTATATATTTGCATTCTACTTCTTCAAATCAATACATAGATTGTTCTCGCAGTTTAAATTTAGCAATGAAATCTGCCAAAATATTTTTGAACAAGTGATAAATGGAAAACTCAAAACGTTTATTAGATAGTTTAGTAATAAGTAAAATAAAATATTCATTGAGTTTTTTTCATTGTTTCAGGTAAAAGATGTTAAAGTGGGCAGTCTATGGTAAGAAGAATCAAGATATTCGAATAGCTAGCGAAAATGAAAATGACGACTGCGATTGTGTCGATGGACCTTACGGTAACAACAATAACAGAAGGTCGCTTGACGCTCAAACAGTTAAGAAAACTAAAAAACCAAGTAGATACCAGCGAAGATCGCTAGGAGCCAATGCAGCTAGAAAAAATCTTCGGGCTGTGGATAAAGAAAATATGAACTATATAGGGAATACACCAAACTATTTCAAAGAAGGTTTCATAAAAAAATCTGAATGCAATGCCCTCAAAGATGTTAGTAATATTACACCTACTGGTACGCCGGTCAAGAATTATGATAGAAGAAAATATTATATAAATGGTTCTAAAGATGATATACCTCCTGATTTACCTCCTACTCCACCAACGTACAGCAGGAGGGTAAGAGAAGCTAAGAAAAGGAAACTAGAAATGGCAAGTGCTAATGATTTCTTTAGTAGAGATAGTTGCGTTTATAAATCTGAAAGACGAATCAAATCTATAGACAGAATATCATGTAGCCCTAAATTAAGCCATAGTACTTCAGAACCATCTTTAAATGAACTCTCTGGTAGACTGAATGCTAATACTATCAGCAATAGAAATTCATTTGCTTTAGGGAAACACTTAAGAAATCCAATATGCACAACGAAAACCACAAACGAAGGGTTGGTGGAAATTGAATATGATCAGGATTTAGTTATTAACTGCTTAGAAAAGCCTTTAACTATCAACAAAAGTGCTGTCGAAAAAACAACTTTGCCTATATTTGGACACCACATCTTCATGGATAATCCACTTTATTTTAAAAGTAATGATATCGATCGAATAAATATTAGACCATTAAAAAGAACAAGAAAGAAATCGAATGGGTTTGAGAGTTCATTCAAGTCCCCATCAGTAGATAAAATTGATGCCCATACTTTAGTACGAGAAGGGTGTTCTCCTGTATCTATAACTCCGTTATCTACTAAACTAGCTGCTTTGAGATTTAGTACTATCAGCACACACAGTAAATCACAAAGAATGCCTTTTAGCAATGACGTTACAGATTTTTTACCTAAAGTTGAGAATCCATTCACTTTACCTTTAAAAGATGAAGAAAGTACCACCGAAATGGAAAATAAATTTATCTTAAGCAAGGATACAACAAACAATGAGACAGGTTCAACTGTATCAACGACACAAATGGGCGATATAACTCTTGAGAGAATGATTGAAGATATTATAAAAAGTACAAAAATGGTTAAATCAAGAAGAAGAATTTTAAATAATAATAATAATGTAGACAACAAAATAGAAGAAGAAATTCCTACTCTGGAGGCAGCCAAAGAACTATTTGTAAATCGCCAAGCAGAAAATAAAACCAATTTAATAAAACAAGCTAAATATGTAAATTTATCAAGGGAGAGTTCAATTTCACCAACAGCAACACCGACAAAAAAACAGCCATTGCATAGAGTTAATGATAAATTACTAAAGAATCTCCCTATGGGATGTTTCATTTTAGATGACGGAGATGGATATAATGAAAGGGAAGTGAGAACCCCAGACATAAAGGTTAAATCGGGTTCTAAAAAAAGAAATGTACTTATCAGATCACAGTCTATGAATTCAGCTCCTACTAGAAATAATTTGGAGACTATGTCAACGGGATCTACTCCTGATTTACTCTCCGTAGACAAAGAGAGATCAAGTCTTCGATTAAAACGTCAAAGGTGTATACGGCGAAAGAAATCTACTGTCAGTAATGATAGTCAATGGAAAGCTAAAGATAAAACATCAATACTTACTCTTGAAATTGGAATTCCGAGTCCAGCTACTGTATTGCCTAATACTTCTTTATGTGAACCATTAAGTCCTCCTCTCTCTCATCAAACTGAGTCGGATGATTATCAAAATATTTCTATGAAATCAGATGTTTCACACAGCAGTTTGAAACCTTTCGATAATATTCAAAATAAAAGATCTAGAGAACTATTTGGTTTAACATTAGACCATGGTATTCCAAGTCCAATTACTCCTGTTACCAACCTCAAAAGACCAGGCAAGGTGCTAAGTGAAGAGCGTGCTCATAAAACTAGTAAGCTAGATGAGGACTTACTTCCAACTGAAACGTTTACTCCCGTTATTGAACACAAATCTATACGTCGATGTTTGACATTTTCTCCTGAAGAAAGTAGCATTAATAGCAGTGAGGAGAAAAGAAGAAGCGTGGCAAGTAATCGCTTAGACCGAAGTAGTGACCGATTCCAAGCGCTGAAAGGAACGATAGATTTGGAAATTATAACCAAAAATGACGTCATAGACGTGCACGGTGAGTGGTGACTATCGAACTTCTTTTTTAATTGTTCTTTATTGATGTTTATTTGAATAGAGTTCTAATCGATGTATTTTTTTTAGTTGTAAGATGTCGAGATCTTCAAAGGCCTACAGGAAAAACGGATGATATCAACGCGTACGCTAAAGTTAGTATTCCTATTAAAAGATCCATTTCAAGTCTTGCTAAATGTATTTGTTTTCTAACATATAGTTTTGTATTTCTGTTTTCTAAAATACAGGTTGTCATCAACGGTGTGCCAGAAAGTCAGTCCCTTCCATCCCAGAGGTCAATCTTCCAAAGGACATCGGTGCTTTATGGAAAGCGAGAACCGGAGTTTCAGAGGCATTTGAAACTACCCCTACCCGCTGCCATTTACGATCATCAGACCCTTCATATCTCCGTCTGGCATAGAGATAAAAAATACCGGTGAGTCAATTGATTTATCAAGCGTCAATTATATAAATTTCTACTACAAGGGAAACAATATGAACTGAACGAGGACAGTAGGGCAATTGGTACTATTTGTATTGTGTTGACGGTGGTTAATTCAATAATTGATTTATTACAGATCAACGGCCGATGTTGTACCTTTTGTTTTCATCGGTTATTGCGTCGTAACAGAATAAGTTCGTTTTCAGGGATAAATTAAACATATCTTCAATCATAAATAAATATCATAAAATGTGTGCGATGGAAATGGCCCTACCGAAAACTTCGAGGTCCAAGGCAGCCTCACCTGCAAATAGTGGGCATGTTGAGTAACAGCTAAGGTTATGACCGTCATAACAAAACAAAGACAAACTCGAACAAAACTCTGTACCAGACCTCCTGGCTAATATGGTGCAGAATTTAAGGCCAGCCATCCTTCCAAAATAATGACAAACAATACATGTGTGCTGTGGCGAAAATTGGGAGCGACACACGTACGCCAGTCTGGACTGTAACAGGATGACAATAATATCCCTATTAATCTATACTAATAATATTATAAAGAGGAAAGATTTGTTTTTGTTTTTTTGTTTGTTTGTTTGTAACGAATAGGCTCCGGAACTACTGGACCGATTTGAAAAATGATTTTACTGTTGGGAAGCTACACTCTTTGCGGTGAACATAGGCTATATTTTATTCCCGTATTTCCACGGGAACAGGAACTACGTGGACGAAACCGCATGGCGTCCGCTATTGTTAAATAAATGTGTAAGTAACTTTGTCACGGTTTCTCGATCGAACCAATGCATTATTTTTTCATTATTCGAACATATGCATTTTAACTGCCTCTGTGGCGTGGTCGGTAGTGGTACCGCCTGCGGCGCTGGAGGTCCTGGGTTCGATTCCTGGGTCGGTCCAAATATTTGTGTGATCCACAAATGTTTGTTTCGGAGTTTGGGTGTTTTCTGTGTATAATATGTATGTATTTAGAAATATATAAGTATGTCTATCAGTCATCTAGATCCCATAGCACAAGCTTTATAGCTTAGTTTGGGCTAGATGATGTTGTGTGAGAATGTCCAACAATATTTATATTATTTATTATTAGTTCTAATAGAATTTTGTGCAAAGATAGACTAGTCTCATCATAATACAAATCTACTTTGTGGCCTACAGTTTGGGAACTTGACTTGAAGGGGTTAAATAGGGAAATAGGGGACGATATCCGTTTTAGAATATTGCGAGATGAAAATTTGTATCATAAAAACTTCACCAATTAGACGGAACCACTGGCAATAGTTGCATGTTTACATATTTCAATATTTAACCTATTAAAGATAATATCAGAGATCATTCAATGGTACTGTTTGTTTTTATGTGAATGCTTATTGTAATAGCAACTCAAAATGTTTGAACAGTAAACAAAGAAACTGACCACGAGCGTAACGTAATCGCGATTCAATATCGGATGTTGATATTGACATTGTACGGAAGTATTCTTGTTAAACTGAAAAAAGACTACAAGCCGTCTTTACTAGAGTAATGGCCCAATCTTTTGCCAACTATTCCGAAACGGGACGATCTACCCTTTGGAATTCGCCTCAAATAATATAACCCTCTTAAAATCAAAGGCTCTTCTATTATCTAACAGATCCCTTCCTTTAAATACTAATTCTGTCACCAATAAATGTTCAAATAACCTTTACTTCGTACTTCCTCTAATTTTATTACAACTTAGAGCAATCAAAATTTCCAACATGGCACTCGGAACAATCGTAGTCTCTAACATGTTATATTATTCATAGAATACATTAGCTTCAAATGTGGGGCTTGAAGTCGTTACACGGTTATGATGTAAATTAAAATGTTCTATAATTTTGACTTCAATATTCTGTTTATATAGATTTAGCAAGATTTTGAGAGACATTAAAATTTAAATATTACTTTAAATAATTTGGAATATAATACAAAATATTGTTTTTAATTCTGTAGCGTAGACATTCAGTGTTTTTTAAACCATTTTTTCGCCACAAAGGCATCACTGACACTGGATGGCTATGGTAGCCAAAGAGAATATAATACTACGTAAGAATGGTAGCTAAAAGCTATGACTGGTTTGTCATAAATGGCAGAGCTCCTGAAGTTACTGAGAAAGGTCTCAATTTTTTTTCTAAAGGTTTTGAAAGATATTTCATGTGTAAAAAGGAAAGAATAGTACAGGACATATTTTGCTTCAATCCATATCAATCCCTGTCACCAAAATACTTTTGTCACATCATAGCATCGATACATTTTATTTTGTACAGTATTTTGCAAAGGTTAACAAAAATTCATGAAACTGTCTATTAGAATTTCATTATTGGAGGCTCAGTAAAAGAGTCTCAATTTCACGGGATCTTTAATAAGTTGGAATTAAAACTAAAACAAAGCCGGCTTTGTTTCGGCAGTGATATTGTTTAACAAACCTTTGATCTACTTTAGAAGTTTAAGACATTTAATTAGGTACGTCTTCGTTGTAGGTACTTTTAGGTCACTACATTTTATTTTAAAAATATTTGCATTCAGTATTTAAGGTGTTGATATTGACATCTATAAGTAAGTAGGTACTTAATAATATTGAACTCATGGCTAATGGCCAATTTTACAGTAAATTCAATCCATCATTTCCTTTTTATACCTTTACCGGTATATTTATTTCCAGTATAATGTAGGTTAAATTAAAATGGAAGGATATGGCGTGACGTGCTGTAGTGTTTTATTCACTTTTCCCTCTGTATTCCAGTTTCATACATAAGATATTGGGGTGTAGAACCGCGGACTTTACCAGGCTTGCGCAGGGCGATCGATTGACTGGCGGCGCAAAACCCGGGCAGTTGCGTGGCCGAGTCGCGGGTGACAGTGTTCCCGTTTTTGCCGCGTTCACCCTAAATACGCATAGATTTTTAAGTGCCGTTCAGTGTTGTGATAGTGTGTTATATTATTTTATTAAAGGATTGAGTTATAAAGGGTAAGGTAGTAAAAAAAGTAGCAATATCAGTAGACTTTTATTTTTTTTTAACGAGTCGGTGCTACTGTTCATTTAATTCGTTTTTCTCTAATGCAATAGTCTTTTCTTTTCTGGGTTTGATAAAAAATATCGTTGCATAACCGAACTCAAAATACCTAGTACTTTCTGCATTTCAGTTACAATGAATAAATTGAAATCTTTTCGTTTTTAGCCTGAAGTTTCTATATAACTACCTTCACATAATAAATTAATAATTATATACCTCTTTGAAATAACAAGGATCTACGAAATACATAGGAATAGTGCAATCGTTTATGAACTTAACTATAGTCATTACTTTGAGTGGCTCTTTAAAGAGCATAGACAATTTCCCAACAAGAGTTTTTACCTCGATAGACTTAAGCGTCATATTCGGCATCCTCGTTCTATGATATGGGTCAGGGTGCTTGTACAAAACGAAAAACTTTAGATATGATATTTTCTTAAATATATAAAAATCAAACGTAGGAAAATCTTGAAATAACAATGATGACCAAATTAAAACTGAGAAGAAATCAATGAATTACTTACTTACCTAATTATTGTAGCCTTCATATCTGTAAAATTAAAAAAAAATGATCTCATTGGTTGAAAGAACTCGGACAGGTGTGGTGTGGTGACTTTCTAAGTACCAAGATTCAAATAATAATTTTTTACATGCTCTTAAAGCAAACCAGAACAGTATCTAGATTGATGACCGTCCTAATCGATTTTTTAGGTATCCACATAGATCGGTTTCCATACCGAGTTAGGTAGTAATAATGATGATAATTTTGATTATTTTGTATCTTATTATATTCAGAAACAAAACAGATCCTTTATTACCTTAAACTGCGGATGTAATAAGAATAATCTTTATATTTTTCCATTTACACAAGAAAACTGCCTTAATTTACGTCCTTTACACCGAGTAATCGGGTTTCCGGATCAGGTTAGATATGATAGCATTAATAGTTAACACTTCTTTTTACATGACAAAGCAAACATAGTAATATACTTTCATACGTCTACCTATTTATTCAGAAGATAAACTAACAATTTATACATATATTATTTACAACTTATATTATAAACATAATATCCGTCTTAGGGTATAACGAGATTGATGAAATTATTGACTTATCTAATTTCTATTCCAATCCCAGCAAATATCCGCTTAGTACATACTTCCTTCGCTTTTTTCTCGTCTTTGATTCTTATGTAGACCCTATTTACAGTTCTCTTCTCTCCTTTCATTCTAGTTTGTCTTCCTACTCTAACCACCATCTTCAATCTATTTATTTGGCGTGACGTCATATGTTATCACGTAACATTATTCTACCCCAAACATACTTACCGCAGCTTCTGGATTTATACAAGACAGTAATCAGCATGCTTCTTTAGATCATTTTCTTTACTTACTGTTCCTAGTACGTGATGTTGATTTTCGTCTCCTCTCTCAGTTTATATTTATGTAACATTGCTGACGACTTGAAGTAATTTACTTCACTGTAACATTCCCGCAATCCGACTAATAGTTTTCTTTATTTCTAACTAAAATGAAGGCTGAATAAAATGCCCGTATGAAATAAATCACCAGGCTTTTTGGTTAATATATTCATTACGTCCTTCAATAAGGTTTCACATTCGACTTTTGTCTTTATTCAGCTTACTTAATTATTCATGCCATTCAGTTACCATGCGTGGTTTGGTTATAATTTAAATTTGTTCGTCCATTACTCTTGGTGTAAGCTTTTTATGCGATGAGATTTTAAATTCTCTTTCGGTTTGGTTGCGATAAGCGCTAGTTTAGAGCTGTGACATCCTTCTGAGGGTTTACCTTGTAGGGCTCCGTGTGGTTTTAGCCGGCTAGTGTCGGAATAGCAGCAGAAAAAAAGGCGGCAGGTTTTTAGCCTCTATCACTTCTATAATATCATACTGAAAAAAGTTATGAGTGCCCAGAGGGTATTGAATTATTCATGTTTAGTTTATCAGAGAGTCTTTGATATTGAATCCCTCTCTATTATATAACTATCCTCATATTCTTCATCTATGCAACTATCTTCTAGACCCCTTTTGTAGTTATGAGATGAGATATTATTAACTAACTGCACCCTCATCACAAAATTTTTATATTTAGATTTTTTTTGGGACCAGAAAAGTATACTGAGAATTAAGATACTTTCAAGGTATCGGAACCTTAAATTTAAAGCTTTTTTGGAATCGTAACGGACATATTGTGTACATTATTACATGAAGACATGTGATTAGAATTCGGCTAGCTACTATCGGTCATGGTTTTCTTACTATTTAGTGCACTGAAATTCATATTACTCTTGTCTGTGAAATAATGCCTCAATATTAAGGTTGACCTCACTCTCAGGGATATGAAGACAATGATTTGATATAACAATGAATTAAATACCAAAAAACTAGACAAAAAGCAATCCAATACTTGGATATACAGGAAGGACTTCTTTGTTTGTGAATATTTAAGTGAGCAACATATTCTATTTGAAAAATGACAGATTCATTTTTCCATCCCCATACTAAATAATACTAAATATCTTGAGACACATTTCCTCATTTCCAGTAACCTTTCATGTGTTTTTCTCTAGTAACACTTGCCCTGTGCTTTAGAACAACTATAAGATAAGTTTATGTATTGTATTTAAACACCCGGAACTGCTAATTATTTACGCCTATAACAAGGCATAAATCACTTAGTAGTGTACTTTATGTGTTTGTGCTGTGTGTAGAGTCATACATAGGTCGAAATAGAGTTATATTATTTACTACTATGAAAAGTGTATATAAATATTATTTACTACTATGATAAGTGTAAACTGACTGTATAAACAGTTTTCATTACGATTTTTAAAGAAAAGTATACAAACTTTTTAATAGATACAGTGATTCAGTCAAATGTAGACAAAAAACAGTAATTCAAGCAATAATACGGTACAGAATTAAAATTCAATCAGTTTTCAATTAGTAGAAACCTTACAAAAAGTTTACTCCGAGTAGTTTGGGATAATTAAAATCAAATAGAGTCCGACAATTACAAAGCTTTTACTGTAAAGTAATAAAGACAAAAACTCAACAATCCGCAACCCGACCCTTTTTATTTTAACGTGAGGGAAAATCCATCATGGATGCTATGCCGGACTCCTACCGACTAAAAAACATCACGTAACGCCCAAACTTGCTGTTGCAAACGTCTATAGGCTACGGTTACCAACCTTCCGGTGGGCCGTAAGCTTGTCTGCCACCTAAGTAGTATAAAAAAAAAAAAAAAGCCTATGGTTGGGAGCCCCGGGTAAGCCCTCGGAAGGATGTCCCAGAACTCACAACAGACCCACGGCCGCCGATGCGGCCTCGCCCAGGGGGTGGTTCGGGTGCTATCCCGCGTCTTTGGGGGGGTTTCGGGTGTGATCCCGCTTCTAAGGGGGGCGTGCGTGAATCCCTCACGTCATGCTGTCGTCGTGGGCCTGCTTCTGTAAGGGCGGTGAGCAGCCTTCTCACCGCAACCTGACCCTACGACTAAAATCTAATAGTGAATTATCTTTTGTTTTTCATTGTTTTGATCTTCAGATTCCGTACCGAAAGGGGACCCAATTACCACAGCCTACACAGATCATCAATTCTGAGACTTCACTGTCTGTCTGTCTGTCTGTCACCCGGCTGTATCTCATTTTAGAAACATATTGTGATATTTACCAGTAAATTTTCACATCTACGCTTTCACTGGTACGACAATAAAACTTTAGCAGCTGGTTTCTAGATGATGCTCATCGATTCTTCAAACGTAAAGCTATCAATTTTATAGAGATTGCTCAATTGGCTCTAAAACTTGTTACCCAGTTTCATTCCCTTCATAAAATAATTTTATTTGAACACAACGGACGTATGTAAATCAGTATTTAATAGTTATAATACCTTTTAATGAGTATTTATTAGTTTGTTTAAAGAGATTTTCTTTCCGCTGTATTCATATGCTGATTCAACCAGTAATGAAAAGTAATATAATATTACTATTAAATTATCTTGGTTAATATTTGCAATATCTCTAAAAGAATTTTCGAGAAAAATTAAAGATTGCGTATCGAATTTATATAGAGGAAAAGTACTTATAGCTATTTTGAAAGAATTACTATGGAATTTTGTCGACAACTGGTCTCTTGTGCTCTATAAAAGAATCAGAAACGTTTATGAACTCATCATTTATTATTTGAAGTGAAGCAACCCCGAAGGCATTTCAGGTTGCCATGAATTAATTATCTGATTTGGCGAAGTAAAAAGTAAAAGCCGGACATGATCTTGTTAAACCTAATGTAATTTAGAGTCCCTACAATAAACTACCGTTTTCCTTTAGGGATTGAGTTTAATTTTCTAGCTTTATTTTTTCATCCACATATGTGTACCTTATCTACCAAGTCTCGAAAAAAATTGAAGCTATTAAGTGTCCTTAGGGAAATCATAGATTGTTCTGTGGTTGTGGTATTTGTACTAACTTAGTAATCTTTTCCTGTCTTTTATGTACATAACTGATTGTTTCCTATTCTAGTATCATTCCATTTAGTTTTTTTTTGTGAGAACGTTCATCTCACTTCGCGTTTTACCGCCTACCTACTTTATTTATTTCCCCAAGAGTTGCTGGATTGGTTTGGAGATCCCAGCTGCAGTTTTCATAGCGTTTTATTTGAGTTCCCAAGAACAGTGCTCAAGCTATATGTATTGTGAAATTAGCTGTAGGGCTATATTTTTTACGCATGGAAATCCTCATGGATGCCATGTCACACTCTTAATGGCTAAATAGAACCACAAGGTGCTCTACAAACTGTGTACCCTTGGGGTGTGAATAGAATCTTATCTATAGTAGGATTTTCTTCATGTTTGTTGATATGACTCTTCTACGAAACCTGTTTCTCCATGTCTTCAGTATAGAAGTGATTATAGCGTTGGGTTTCTAATTTATTGGTTCCTGAGAGTCTGATGGTTGACAGAGAGCTTTCATTCTTTTTAAGGAAATTCTTTATCATGGGAAAGATATTGCGCTGCAGTTGACGGTTTAGAACTGTTGCCCGATGAAGCTGTTCTACGTCTTACTATGAATAAGCTTGAGAGGAATCTTTTTTTAACGTTAAGAAATCCCACATCTATGATATGTCATATGTGATGTGTGTGTGTGATGATGTGTGATATGACTCTTTCCGACTAAAATAAAACAACCGGGGCCTGCACCCGTAGGCACTGGTCCTACCAGTGCCTACGGGTGGAAGCCCAGGGCTAAGGTCAAAGCCCACTATAACGACTCCGCTCCCACCCGGCAAAAACAATATAATTCAAATATAGGCTTTAAATATTGCTCTTTAGATATATTTTACATTGCCATCATCATTTAGCAGACAGCTCGCTGTCAGCGAGCTTACCGCAGTCAGACTGCTCGGGAGTGGACGCCTCGCTGGCCGTGCGTTGTAAACGAGCGGTCGGCGCGGTGCCCGCGCGGCCACTGCTAGCAGTCGCCTCACCGGCTCTCTACTACGAGTTGCTTTAATGGAAACCGATCGCGAACTGTGTCTATTGCGAAAAGCGAGAGCGGTCGGCGGATGGACAGCTGGCCGTCTGCTAGCTGTCGCCGCGTGGACTGCTGGGTGCAGGCTAGCTGTCACCGCGTGGACTGCGAGCAATAGTCTTCTTTTAGGGCAGTGTTGGGTGGGAGCGGTGTTGAAGCGGAGTCCTTTAAGTGAGCTTTGACCTTAAGCCTTCTAAATGATGTCCTAGTATCAGATCGTTAACGTACATATGACTTTTATGGGGACCCTCTTTTCTTTAGAAATCTATCAATGACACGACAATATCTGATTGATTGAGAGAAAAAGAATACATTTATATAAACGTCGATTGATATCTGTCATATTAAATACAGTTGATTCATCAACTGTCAAGCCGTTTAACCCCGTTCACAAATGGGTGACCTTTTATGGCACGCTGCCAGACGGCTCTAATAACGAAACCAGCGTCCACACCCCAGGCTGTTATGCAAACTTCATAATGATCGCGATGAAATTATGGCTAGCCCAGATCTTTCTGAATTCATTGAGAGATATTGAATCGCAATGAATATTTAAGAGATCAAATTTTTGTTACGTGTGGAAGGAAATCAAACATGGACGCTATGCCGGACTTTTACCACTAAAACCACACATGCCCTATCACTGCCTAAGATCGGAAGTCTCGGGTAAGCCCTCGGAAGGATGTCCCAGGAAGGATACAACTGATGACATTATAAAAGTTCTTTAGAATTGCATTCCTGATTAAATACAACACCGTGTCAATAACAGGGTATGCATTTTTTTCGTGAAAGTTCTGACCGTAGCTTTTTTCATGTTTAAGTAACGCACATAATAATAATGCTTATTATTATGTGCGTTATAGCTTAGCTTATTTTCGGGTACACACAGTACAGTCGACTACAATGAAATGTACTAGTTTAATCTTACAAAATGATGTATCGAGTGCCATAATGAACTAACCAAAGATAGTGAGTGATGTTTGTCTCTATCTTTGGTTAGTTCATTATGGCACTCGCAGTGATACATCATTTTGTAAGATTAAACTAGTACATTTCATTGTAGTCGACTGTACATAGCGCTTTACAGGAAAAGTTTCAAAAAATCCTGGACGCTAAGAATACATCGTAGGTACAAAAGTTCTGTGCCTAAATTAACGGTTATGCCGTGACCCCAAACTAATACATCCACTCGGCTAGGCTTAAAGGTCACATTAGTGCCAGGTCATTGGCTATAGACATGGTTCTAACTAGATTCTTTCTATAACTTTCGCTATCGACGCAACATTGTGTCTTTCTTGTCAAAGCCTTGAATATTCAGTTGGAACTCCTTGCATACAAAGTAGTGTGTGTTGACTATGGAAAATTGTTATTAATGGGTGTATGTATGTCTTTATTTTTTGTTTAGGAGGGAAAGGAAACTTTTTTTGAGACGGCACTTTTGTGTGGAAAAAGGTTCCTTTATTATGTTTCCCATACCAGACTGAAGCGTAAATTAACGGAAGATCGCATATTTAGTGGTGGCTATTGGACATAGTGCGGGTTTTTTTTTATGTTTAGTCATATGTGACAAGTCATCTATACTACGAGTAATGTAATAAACTAGCTGATGCGCGCGGCTTGTCCCGCGTGAAATTTGGTTCCAGTTCCCGCTTCCCGTGGGAACATTTTCCCGAGATAAAAAGTAGCCTATGTGTATTCCAGACTATACTCTATTCCTGTACCAAATTTCAGCCAAATCCATTAAGCCGTTAGAGCGTGATTGAGTAACAAACATCCAAACATCTTCACAAACTTTCACATTTATAATATTAGTAGGATGTGAAGCTTTGACCCTTTAACGGCTGAATGGATACGGCCGAAATTTGATTAAGGGTTAGTCTGGATGCTCCTGGGGTATCCTTACGAAAGCTTACCTGGGGCTCCCAACCGTAGGCTATTTGGTAGGAATCATTTGATTTTTAGTCGGTAGGAGTCTCGCATAGCATCCACGTATTTTCCCTTAAAAAAAATGGTTAGTGGTACACACACATGTGCTCCTGTTTATTCCCAGTGTCTATGGGATGTGGGAGCAACAGAATACCACGATGCCAAATCCTACTCCTACTAATATTATAAATGTGAAAGTTTGTGAAGATGTTTGGATGTTTGGATGTTTGTTACTCAATCACGCTCTAACGGCGGAATGGATCTGGCTGAAATTTGGTACAGAGGTAGAGTATAGTCCGGAATAACACATAGGCTACTTTTTATCCCGGGAAAATGTTCCTACGGGAAGTGGGAACGGGAACCAAACATCACGCGGGCGAAGCCGCGCGCATCAGCTAGTACTATATAAAATTCATCCTTAACACGTTCCGGGACACTCGACTTTTTGCTAAGTTTTGAATATGACACCACAAAAAAATATTGTTTTTGAATTTTTTGAAACGACAATACCGGCCACAGACGTCAACGCCGCGTTGTAACTTGTACGGAGTCTACGGCTGTCGGCGGTGTGTACATATTTTTTGGTACATGCATGAGCCCTATGTGCCTATGTGTGTGTTTAAGAATAACTCGACAAGAGTTTACTGTGACACATACGAACGATCGAAGTCGCGTGTTGTGACATTAAATTACGTGCTTCCTAGATATATTATGGGAAAGCTACGACTATCGACGGTTTGCCAAATGTAATGAAATGAAGTTCACCGCCCTTAGCCGTACTGTCACGTAGCGAGATACCGAGGTACCGTCGACAAGCGGTCTGTCCCGGAATGTGTTAATATGAAGGTTAACCGTAATGAAGTAGCCACTGAAATCTACTCTGGTCTACATATTTACATTATTACTATATAAACGAAACAAACTATTTACACCATTAAAAAATAAACATAAAAAAAGCCAAAGCTCAGGTCTTGAGAAAATTAATGAAATACTAACGTTAGTTTAACACACTTGCCTCTTTCTACAACAACGGTGAAATACAAATTCACGATTGCTAGATAACAATACACATTGTTCAAAAAATACATATAATTAATTGAATGCTACATACCGTTAACAGACTGTTCTACTGACCCTCAATGTGTATCCTGTTAATATTATAATTGTTCAAGTAAAGAATATTTATAGGTATAAAACTACACATAATTATGCTTATTTTCTTACACATAAAAACGTCTAAACAGATTTGGATGCAATTTGTCATGCCCCGCGGACTCAGTGTTCTGTAAACGATCACTGCAGTAAGCAACTTTCACTATGGCCGGTCCATGGATGGGTGACCATCCATGTGATCACTTTGTGACATTTATTTGAGCGTTTCCGTGCTTCGGAAGGCACATTAAGCCGTTGTGTCCGGTTGCCAGTAAAATGGCAGTCGTTAAGTCAAGTTGAAGACTTTATTTCAACAGCAGATTTTTAAATTTTCTATAAGAGGTACGAAACATTTTTTTTTTAACGTGAGGGAAAATCCTCTTCGATGCTATTCCGGACTCCTACCGACTAAAAAACCTCACGTAACGCCCAACAGCCTATGGTTGGGAACCCCGGGTAAGCCCTCGGAAGGATGTGCCAGGAGTCCCAACAGACCCACGGCTACCACAACGGCCTCGCCTTGTGGGTGGTTCGGGTGCTACCCCCGCGTCTTTGGGGGGTTTCGGGTGTGATCCCGCTTCTAAGGGGGGGTTGAATCCCTCACGTCACGCTGCCGTCATGGGCCTGCTTCTGTAAGGACGATCAGCAACCCTCCCACTGTCCTCAGGCCCCCGGTCATGGTACGAAACCCTAAATATGAAATGAGTCCCCCAGAAAGTAATAAATAAAATCTATTTTTACCCGGCATTGATGTTTAACAAGAATATCAATGTCTTATTGAAACGTGATAGGGCATCGTTATTGGAAGCTATTTTCGTATCCAAGGAACCTTTGGAAACCTTCCGTGAACTTTTCCAATATTGAGGTGTTATTGATGAAATATTGTTTGGGGATGGGGAGTATATTCAGCGGTACCTACTAATTGTCAGTACTTGTACTGCTCGTTCGCTCTAAGTTTGCCGCTCGGCTCCCTACTAAAGTCGAATTTTTAACTAGACGAAGTAAATTGACAGCAACTAATGTCACTTCTTCATACAATGTTGCTTATTTTCTATGACGAAGTGACATTAGCTACTGTCAATTTACTTCGTCTAATTAAAAATTCGGGTATACGCCTCTACGCCAGCGGCAAACTTAGAGCGAACGGGTAGTATTATTATTTCCTGCATGGAATTCCGTTCCAGTTGACACATCTTATGGGATCTTATTCCGGGTATAATATACTATAAAAAGTAGCCAATGTGTGTACAGACTGTATTCTAAACCTTTTTTTTTAACGTGAGGAAAAATCCTTCATGGAAGCTATGCCAGACTCCCACCGTCTAAAAAACCTCACGTAACGCCCAACAGCCAACGGTCGGGAGCCCCGGGTAAGCCCCCGGAAGGATGTCCCAGGACTCCCAACAGTTGTATTCTATCACTGTACCAATTTTCAACCGGGCCGGTTAAGCCTGACACAAATTTTCATTTTTATAACTAATAAAATCCATTGAGTGATTTTTGCTTAAAAGAGTAGGTAACAAACATCCTTCCATCAATATCAATACATATAATAAAATCGTAACAGGTCGCTGTCTGTACATGGAAGATAAATAAGAAAAAATATTATAGGGAGCCCCCCTATAATATTTTTTCTTTTTTATGAACGCAATAGAACCCAAAACAATGATTTTTAGAATTTTTGTCTGTTTGTCTGTATGTCTGTATGTCTGTATATCTGTTTGTCTGTACGGTTGTGCACGCTAATCTCAGTAACCGCTCAACCGATTGCAATGCGGTTTTTTGTATTGTGTTGAGGTTTGCTCCAGTTAACATTTAGCGTTTGTTTTATGTAAATCGGTTTAGAAATAAAAGAGTTATAACACTTTTAAGAATCAGATATTTTGAAAATTTTAATTGTAGGGATTTCTTTGAATGTGAGTGAACCTAAACTGGCGTGTTGGCTTAATCATAAAAGAGCTTAATGATTAAGACTATTTAAATAGACTTAATCATTAAGCTCTTTTATGATTAAGCAAACAGGGCAGTTTCAGACGCTGCTTGATGACTCTGATGAAGAAATACCTTTCCTTTCATACACCTTATGTGACGTAAACGAAGTTGCGGGCTCAGCTAGTTTATAATATTAATGCGGAGTATTTACTTATTTCCACAAAAGGCAAATTCATTTTCAGCGTCATACAAATAATTTCTTGCCACACTTTCCAAAAAGAATATGGCAATAAAGCAGCTTGTTTATAGGCACAACAGTCGCCACATTTGGCAAGGATATTCGTAGTGGTAGAAAATACGTATGGATTTGTGCCAAGTTGAGCAAGGGCCATGCCCTTGGCGACCTTGGGCTTCATACTAAACTATAATATACACTCACTACCCATCAAAAGCTAAAGCTCTCAGACCTGAACCATGGAAACGATTCTGAAAAAAACTTGGTACTGCTATAGAATAGAGTTTGGGAAAGGACATAGGCTATTTTTTCCTGGGATCAAGTTCCTGTGGGTAATATATCGAAAAACCTCACGCGGGACTGTAGTCATTAACTAGCAAGAATATTCACATTTTTTAAAGATACGTCTTTTCTATAAGAATCTGCTGAGAACACAACGTCTTTGCAGTGGCTGGCTAGCGGTTACCTATCATAATAACTAAAGTTGTTTCAACTATTTTCAATACAACTACGGTCAAAATAATTACTGATTAAAACACCTAAAGATCGTTTCACCTATTTTTGTTATAACTACTGGTCGAAACAAATAATGGACGATTCACCTACGATTAATTCAACTACAATTAACTGTGCTAAGATTGATTGAACTATGTATAAAATACATAATAATCAATTCGCCTACGAGTTTATTGTACGATTACGAGTCTCAGTACTCAGGGGTACGTATCATAATGACTGTTATTTTCCCGAAAAACATTATTCAGAATTTTAAATATTCGAAAATTCACTGTTTAAGTTTTTTTAATAAAGTACGGTCAAGTCTAATTACCGAAAATATTATTTCCAAGTGAGTGGAAGGCAAACTACAAAACAAAAAAAATAACCACGAAGGCTTCTAACCTAACCTATCCGAGTCGAGGTGTTAACCATTATAAGTGAATGGTTAACACCCCGACTCAGAGTACTCCGACTGGGATAGGTTAGGTTAGAAGGCTAAGGCGGGAGCGAAGCGGAGCGGAGCTCCCGCCTTAGCCTTCGTGGTTATTTTTTTTGTTTTGTAGTTTGCCTTCCACTCACTTGGAAATAATATTTTCGATAGTTAGACTTGGCTATACTTTATTAAAAAAACGGGTGGAATCGGGAACATAAATAATCGTCTTTAATGATAAGTTTTCGGGTTAAAACAGGGACGGGTGGAAACGACATTCACCCTTCGTACATTAGGTATTTCAAACGTAGTCAACATGTCCAATATCATAAATGAACATTATATTAATCGTCCGTTAGTTCAAATAATTATAGTTTATTCGAAATTATGTGAATTAACGAGTAGTCGAGTCGATCAATATGCGTAATGAACATAGGTGAATCAACCGTAGTTGTTTTGAAATTAGTTAAAACAACTTTAGTTATTATGATAGGTAACCCTGGCTAGCAGTAGCAAACATCATTAGCTTTTTCATACATTCTCATAGTTTACCGGTACTTGGCCCTGATTTACACCTTTAGGTTAATATTTACTAAGGCTTCGTTCACTCTTGTACATAAATGGGCAGATACATTGAGCAAAAAGGAAAACATAAGTCATAAAAGTAGTTGATGATGTTCATGAGTTGAAAAACCACCCAGGTTTTCTCTTAATTTATCATATTTCTCAGAAAACAAATTCATGTAATTGACAATGTACTTCACTGCGATGATGCAGATATGAATATTATGTATTCTACACGCAGTGAAGTACATTCGCAATTACATGAATTTTATATATATAACATAGGGGCATTGAATGTATGACTATAGGATATTGCCATACATTCAATGCCCCTTATTTGTCCTAGTTTGAACATCCCGGACGGGGTCGGCAAACAAACATCCTGTTAAGCTAGACACTGTATCCGGAACGAGTACGATTTGTTTGATCATCGTCAAACTAGACAGGACCGGAGCAAGCTAGATTTTATTGATACTTGCTTGTCTATTTCTTGATAATAAATATGATCAGGGAAATTTTACTGCTTAACATTCACAGAACTACTTATGCAACGATTTCTACATTGTAAAGAAACAATATAGCTTTAAGAAGCTGTAGCCTTGAATATGTGGTTGTAATTTCAACTCGATACTTTCACGCATTCGCGAGAAAAAGGCGTTGACAGGACGGATAACAACGTGATCCTTTAGGCACTTTAAATAACTACTACTAATAACTATAAAGAACTCGCGAGGTGCTCGGTTGCGTCGGTGCTCGTAACTGGAAACCAGACTCAAACCTCTCATACTTTCTTAAAATTTTGTTTTCAAATAACATATTTACTCCCTATCAAAAATACTTTTTTAAGGTCTTCCGAGCCTTCAATAGAGATTCGTCACAGTTTGCGCTCTTTTTCAATTCTTCAACCACTCCGCTAACCAACAAGTGTATTGACTACCCACTTTCTTCAATTTTATTGGAATCTCAATCCAGAATGCTTCCAGGACAAGATTTACTAAAACATTTACGACATTCGGGTGTTTATGATCGATGTAGCACCCCCAAGGGGACATTGGCCTACTTTTGTTACCCATTAAATAGTCAAGGAGCCTAAGGCTTTTACAAGGTACAATTTGTTTTATGTGTACTCAAATAAAGCTACTTATTTACATTGTAGTGCTTGACCCGCCGAAATAGAATACGATTTGGTATTTCTTTCTTTTGTTAAGGAATTGAATTTGATATATGTGTATCTCCTTCAATTTACGCACATCTTAGTATTTAATTTGCTCCCCCTGGGCGAGGTTGCAGTGGTGGTCGTAGGTTGTTGGGAGTCCCGGGGACATCCTTCCGAAGGCTTACACGGGCCTCTCAACCATAGGCTGTTGGGCGTTACGTGAGGTTTTTAGTCGGTAGGAGTCCGGCATAGCATCTATGATGAATTTTTACCCTCACGTCACCTCACCGAAAAAAAGTATTTAATTAGCTTTCTAGTTTCTTTCCTAGTCAGAGCAAGGGGTTTGGGAATATTCCGTTCCAGAAACTTCTACCGTCGTATCAACTACTACATTTCCGTCAGCGGCGAAAGCAAAATGGCCAAATCACATCTTCAAATAGTTGACAATCAAAGCAGGATCGGGATCAAAACTGGAAGTGATATTAAGATTAGAAAATATTGGATCTTTATTGTAAACAATACCTACTTATTGTATTTTTTCTCTATTCCTATGCATCTAAAAACTTATTGCAATAGCAAGTCCGCTCGCCTTTTCATGATATCCGGAGAGAATCGTCCTTTGCAAATATCATAAAATCTTCTTTCTATTTACCCCTTATCGAATAAAGTAAATAACCAGAAGTTGGTAACATTTTCTGCTGTCTATTTGCGGCAATCTTTCAGTAACAAATAGGTATTTCTGTTTATTTGCCTCTTCCTCTACATACAACCCTCTTCAAAGGTTGATCTAGAGCTGAGCTTTCATGGGGTGAATTATTAATCCTCATAATTCCATCCCATTTGAGTAAAGAGCCTTCAAGCTTGGCTGCTTCTTTATTAGCATTGATTAATATTAATGGATATACTGTTTAATTTATGTAGCGTATATTTTAGCCTATTTCGAATACAAATGTATGTACAGTAGAATTTTATTTTATTTAAGTCGCGCGTCCGCAAAATGCACAAAAAGGCATTTAGGATTTTGAAAATATTCAAGAACTTACTTCATTAAATGACACTAAAATGAAACCTTAAATTCTTAATAGATGTGACTACATTAACACCGTGCGCTTTTTACAAAATATTTTTTTACTTGCGAAAAAACCTCTGGATATCATCGAAATTTACCTTTTTCCATTTGATTATTTCTGCTATTTCGATGATTTTTAATAACTTTGAGAGGTGATTTTTCTAATGCAAATAATTATTTTGTAAAAAGCGCACGATGTTATTGTAGTTTCGTCTATTAAGAATTTAACGTTCCATTTTAGTGTCATTTAATGAAGTGAGTTCTTGAATATTCCCAAAATCCTAAGTGCATTTTTTGCAGACTAGCCCTTTAATAAATAAACAACAATAATTGATGAATAAATAGCTAAACTTGCATGACAGAGAATTGATAAAAAAGCTAGTTTATCCAAATTATTCCACTCGCACGCTAGATTTTTAATATCATTTGTCCAAACAATATTCTTAGACCTTATATAGAACTCCATATAATGCAGAAATGTTTGAGAAAACACAAAACTGACAGAGTTTTCACAACATCAAGATGTATCTATATCAAGATTTTAGTTTTGAATGAACACTCTGAAAGAAACTCTCGTCTCCCCTTCGTATTGTTCACCTTTAAAACATCCCCTACATAATAAGGCATTACACTTTCGCTACAACGCCAAGCCTTTCCGTAGCTTTCCGTGTACTGTTCAACAGCTAAGGTTAACGACTTCGGGGCAACTCGTTAAGTGCTTATGGCTGTAACTCGTGTGCTAAATACTTGGCATAAATACTGTTTGATGCGGGTAGTTGAAGATAGATTTTAATGTCAAAGTGCTTATACTTAACTTAGGAAGTGCTTTAGACTTAGCAAAGGATTGAACTTCGAAAGTGTTTTAAACTTTGGTGTATAGGGAATTGTTTCACGTGCATTCATGCTGGTGTATGACTGATTAACGAACGATGTTCTAGCTCTCATTCTTCCTTACATTGGAAAATCGGACTGTAGAAATTCTGAAAACAGAGCTTTAGTCAAAAGCAAATGAAACTTGACGATTCTCTAGTTTACTCTTATCTTTGAAACAGATGAAAAGTTCCTTGGCACCTTCTTCTTCTTCTTTCGTGTCAGTGGTTACTATGTGTTTTTTTATTTTTAAACTAGCTGATGCGCGCGGCTTCGCCCGCTTGGAATTAGGTTCCCGTTCCCGCTTGTCGTAGGATCATTTTCCCGGGATAAAAAGCCTATGTGTTACTCCAGACTATACTTTATCCTTGTACCAAATTTCAGTCAGATCCATTTAGCCGTTAGAGCGTGTTTGAGTAACAAACATCCAAACATCTTCACAAACTTTTACATTTATAATATTTAAGTAGTAGGATTGTTTGGGAATAAAACTCCGCTTGAGATCGTTCTTAGTGTAAGAGGAACATAGAGGATATGAAGAAGTATATATCTATACTATTATTATAAAGAGGAAAGATTTCTTTTTTTGTAACGAATAGGCCCCGGAACTACTGGACCGATTTGAAAAATTCTTTCACTGTTGGGAAGTTACACTCTTTGCAGTGAACATAGGCTATATTTTATTCTCGTATACCCACGGGCACGGGAACTACGCGGGTAAAACCGCGTGACGTCCGCTAGTCTTTAAATAAGTAGGCTGTATGGAATAAAATGAAGAAAAAATTTGAATACACCTTCCCCAAAATTGGTTAAAAATGTTAGATAGCTGTATAAATACACATTTTGTATGTAATGATTACCGTGGCCTATTCAGGATAGCGTGTTTTCAGGTGATTTATTCCGTTTTCCCTTTCAAACGGCTGAAAATAGAGGGCAGTGTAGTCTATAAAAAGAGAATTAATTTTATCGTTGTTTTTACTAGGGAGGGAAACAATACACTTTTTACTGTAGATAGGTCAATTTATATAATGGAGTTTTTGATTTGTCTACATCAAATTCTTATTACACTTTTTTATTTGGCTGTAACTCATGCTACATAACTACATGTTAGTGCCTAACTTCAATAAGTGGCCTTATCGCGTCTGCGATCTCTTTACAAAGACATCAATTTGTCTCGTCGTAATTGGGCTTACCTTTATTCCACTTCAACTACCTGGGTATATATTTCCAATATTCTATTATTATCTTTATATACTTGGAGTATCAATCAATCTATTCTATCAGTTTGAGTACCTACATCGTCCTGTGCATTCATTTTTAAAACTTATGCGAATATTTGGTAGGTAACTAATAATGTTTATAAGATATCATAATGATATCATCTGTCTATTTTGAACTATTAAGTGCGTTGGTCTACCTTAATTTACCAATCTATGTCTCCCAATTAAGTGCGTTGGTACCTATTTCCATATTTTATGTAGGTACCCTAGATAAATATACAGAAAAGCGAAAAAATGTTGACTACCCCATGGAGATGTACAGCCCGTAAAACTCCTCGAATAAAAAGTTCCGAATAGACCAACGCACTCACAAAAAAGTGAAAAGGAATCGCGTGACAGATTTATTAAATTTTATATTTCACCCATTTAAGGTTTTAAAAATTCTAACATACTCAACTCAGACTTTGAACTTAGCGTGACCAATTTATGCTAAGCGTGCTAACCTTGTTTAGGTCTTAAAAGTGTAATTAAGCCTGTACACACGAACATCCGATAAACACGTTTAGGTAATTATTCCCTACTAAACGTTTTAGGACAGTTTCTAAGAATCAAAAGTAAGAACTCGCCAACTTGAGTACCACTGTCAGAAGTCTTTCGGACTGTGACAGTGGTCCCCAATCACTAGATGTGCCATAGCTTCCATCGGGCTGGTGACTTCAATTTGGCGAGCTTTACATAAAAAAGTTCTTAAATAACGAAAATACCATAAAATCATGTATTTTCCAGTACACTAACCAAAAAAGATGTCGTTTGTATCCCAAACCGTCGCGGGCCTGAGCCAAACGCGACGCGAAGACCCCCCTCCTCGCCAGCACTGCTCGCACCAACACGCTCACCGCCACACGCAGCTCAGCCGAAAGAACAGCCTCCCAGAATGGGACCCACCAGAAATCAGGAACAGGAAAAACAGCCTACCAGCCGATATGACCGACAGAATGACCGAATCCACCACCAGCCCTATAATAGAAGAGTGACAACTGACCCCGTAAGTTTTGGTGTCCCCGTCACTAGTAAGCATGGATGCACTCCCATGTATTGCACAGGATGAAGAAAGGCTTTATGGAGCAGCCCCTTGCATGTTTAGAGGCTTATATGTGATTAGGGGAAGACCCTGCACGAACCCTATAGATATACAGGGTGTGGCGTAAATAGTGGTCCAACCGTCAGGGTGTGATAGAACAGGTGCCCCACTATAACATACTACAATATCATCCAAATTTACCCAAGGGTCTCAGAAAAAAATAACTTTTTTTGAAAAATCGTCCCTTTTTTGTAAAGTTGCCTGTAGATTATAGGAAAACAACTATTTCTGATTTCTGTTTTTTCTCTCTTAAAGCTAAGTACATAAGCTATCAAAAAATAATATTGTTAATAAAATTCCACAACAAACGTTTGAAATAAATATAAGTTCATCTCAATTTTCTCTCTAATTTTCAGGTATCATGAAAATTGTTCAACGTTTTTTATAAAAAATATGTACTACACTGATGCTATCCAAACGTTTAAAAATATGCTTATGTAATATTGATTTCAAAATGATACCATGAAAGGATTTCGCATAAACAGAAACTAGTAATTTTTACTGATAAAGTTCAAAACGGGTTAAGAAAAATGACCAAAATCAACTTACATACATCACACTTATAACGTTTTTTTTCATAGTAATAGTTCATAGTCGACATTATTATTATTTATTTAAAATCTTATAACCTAGATAGCGCCCGCGGCTCCACCCGCGTGGGATTTTGTAACTATTCTCGCTTTTATGATCCCACCGGAAGTGGGAATAGTAACAAAATTCATCGCGGGTGAAACCGCAGGAGACATCAAGGTCGCGGTTGAACGCCCGAAACGTCGGTGAATGTAAGTAAATAGTATTTCGCGTGAAGTGTTAAAAACTGCGATAGTTTAAAAAAATCATAACCGTGATGGCGCCCGCAGTTCCACGCGCTAGGAATTTGTCATGGAATGGGAACAGAATTTCAGATAGAAAATAAATAAAAGCGAGAATAGTTACAAAATCCCACGTGGGTGGAGCCGCGGGCGCTATCTAGGTTATAAGATTTTAAATAAATAATAATAATGTCGACTATGAACTATTACTATGAAAAAAACATTATAAGTGTGATGTATGTTAGTTGATTTTGGTAATTTTTCTTAACCCGTTTTGAACTTTAACAGTAAAAATTACTAGTTTCTGTTTATGCGAAATCCTTACATGGTATCATTTTGAAATCAGTATTACATAAGCATATTTTTAAACGTTTGGGTAGTATCAGTGTAGTACATATTTTTTATAAAAAACGTTGAACAATTTTCATGATACCTGAAAATTAGAGAGAAAATTGAGATGAACTTATATTTATTTCAAACGTTTGTTGTGGAATTCTATTAACAATATTATTTTTTGATAGCTTATGTATTTAGCTTTAAGAGAGAAAAAACAGAAATCAGAAATAGCGGTTTTCCTATAATCTACAGGCAACTTTACAAAAAAGGGACGATTTTTCAAAAAATGTTATTTTTTTCTGAGACCCTTGGGTAAATTTGGATGATATTGTAGTATGTTATAGTGGGGCACCTGGTCTATCACACCCTGACGGTTGGACCACTATTTACGCCACACCCTGTATATGTTGTCTGTAAATGTTGTGATGAATGGAAAAATGTGACTTAAATGTTGTGAAGATTATTTGAAGATTTGATTCTTGATATAAAACTATTTGATGAAGAAATGGTTTCGTTTCATATTCCTTTTGAAGATTGTATAAACGATAAATATGAATTAGGAATGAAAACCTGTTTTTGTAAAGTTCATTTTCTTTTAAACTTGAATCAAATACTTACATTAAGTGTCCTAATGTTAATAACATTCATGTGCATATCTGTTGCTTTACATGTGATTTTAAACTGAAATAATACAATGCAACATAATATTCACTTTAAAAAATACATACACGTTTATAAAAATACATAACATGTATTTTTTAAAGTGTAATATTATCTAAATATACTACAATGAAACCTGAATACGTGGGATCTGAAAAAGTGAGAGGGTCACAACATTTTAGCTCTGTAATTATCATCTCTGATTGAGGGACAAAACAAAACTCTTTATCTCCATCACGGTAATGGTGAAAAAGTTATTGACAAAATAAACGTGCCTCTGATTTATACAATGGCATAACAATCTCCCATTAAAGGATAGTCGACTTTATATCATCCCCACCATTTAGGCGCAAAAAAAGGCGACGGGGCGCGGTTCTGGTGAACAATTTGTCCGCGAGAAATGCGACGTATGAAGTTTTTCTGTCAACGAATACGACGGCGCAGTTTTCTAATTCTGATTGGTGGATATCAAACGCATCTACAGCAATGTAGCATGGCAAATCACTGATGAAAAAGCACCATCAGACATACACAGTTACATACCCAAGAGCCGCACCGCGCCGCGCCTGCGTTGTCTGGTTTGCACCTTATTCAAAGATAATATTACATACAGATAGGCAACTCCGTGCCCCCCACTGAGCAAGCTTCCCCATCCCCTCAACAGCTGTCATATTAGTTGGAGGGTATTTTGAGGGAACATTTTGCTTAATTTAGTGGTCACATACACATTCAACCTCTGTACAAACAATGTGTTTTATAATGTAGGTGACAGAATTAAAAACGTATCATTTGTATGGAGTTCGCTTCGTGTCTTAATGAAAAACCTTCAGGCAACTTGATTACTATAATATTAAATTCCAAGTTCCCTTTACCAAACTTACGCGCAACTGTAAAAATATAAATTTACGCAGTAGGTATGGATTCAATCAATAGTACAAGTAGTTATTTATTTTTCGATGGATTCTGTACAGGAAACGACCACTCGTAAAAGGTAGAACTCATATACTAGCTAAATACTTACTCGAATGTGATGTGTGCTCGATGTTGTGTAAAAAAATAACATTAGCTGGTGAACCAACCAATAACTTATCGATTTTACTTTCACTGGCCGTATAACCTTCATATTAACCTTTGACATAAAAATAGTGCTCAAATTATTTACAGGATGAGCGTTAAAATAACTATAATGGTACTTATGGGGTATTACGATCAGAAAAATGATAACCTTAAAGATATTTCGTCAATGTTATTGATTTAAAATGTTAAAAGAGCTATAACTATCACAAATGTTCACTAAAAGAACATAGGTGAAATATTTAATGTATTTTATAATCAATAACATCACCATAAACTAATATTTGGTAGATTACATGAAATTGGTAGGTATAACATTGTAATTGATTACCAAGAAATTTTAACCCGCGCAAATGTATACTAAGTCGATTAAAGAAATAATGATGTTAAGTGAATATAGCTTGCTTAATGTGGATTTATTGCAGACATATATGGTATGGATGTCGAGAACTTGATTAAACGGAAATAAACCAATATAGCCTCGTAAATCTATTTCGCAAGTGATCGTTAATTGAAATATCGTTAATTAAATTGAACGAGGTGGAAATTATAGGTAATTCTGCTAAATGTAGCGTATAGTAGTTCTCCTAGGAGGTTATTGAATTTCATTTGTTTTCAAGTAAGAGAAATTCAAGAACTTTCAATGATAAGATAAAATAGGACTAAACAGATGAACTTGTAAACGGTTCACAAAATTCTGACTTTCTGACTGATTTTCTTTTTTTTTTTCAAAAAATTAAGTAAAATAAACTCCTTTAGTTACAACTACAGCTTGGACAATGATAGAGAAGACGTGAGTTTTGCTATCTTCTACTTCTTTATATCATTTACTATCTTATATTTATTCAATAACAATTTCAAAGCACTGAATAGAAATTATTGAATAACATCTTTGATGACCTTAAACTGGTGGAAAACAATTACTTAAAAGTGTTATGTATTTAACAGCTTACATTACTATAACTGATTTCAAAATAATATTCACAAAGAAAGTTGAATAAGAAAATACAAAGATACATTTATAGCCATGTAAAGCCCTTACTTATGTTCAAGCCTCTACAACAAAGCTAACAAACCTTCAGACAAACAGTGTTTATCCGAAGCTACAAGGTCGACTGAACTTTCCCTTACGGGCATGCTAATATAGCACGCGAAGCTATTTCTGTAACCACTACACGTAACTGCACAGCTGTTTGCAAGAACAGTTTGAAATTCAGATATGATCTGGATATCAAAGATATTGAAGATAGAAACGAAAAAGATCTACAATAGAGAGAAGCGTTGATGTAATGGAAAGAAGAAAGACAAAGAAAGAAAACTAAATTCTAAATAAGGTTCATAAATAAGTTTTATTCTTGTGTGTAATATAACGTAATTACAGAAGAATTAATTATGATGCGATGCAACTAGTATATAAAAGACAGTGTTAAAAATATCATAGATTTAAGTGTAACAAATTTAGGTATTTGTAAAACTAAAAATGCAACGTTAGAATATTTTTTTTTTTTAAATGTTTAAAACATCTAAACATTCATATAGGAACAAGATCTGCAGGGAATGAAAATATATACTAGAAGAATGCTAGAAGCAGGTACAGCCGAATTTGAGAATGCATGGTCAATCCGAAACGAAATTGCTTTGCACTGAGAATTGACGCCATCTCTCGGATAACATTGGAAGTCAAGTACTAGATACTTGACTTCCAATGTTATCCGAGACGCTGCCGATTTTTTTAATACCTCACACAGGAACGCGATTATTGTCAAAATAGCAACTCATTAATCTTTTGAATAATGTAAAATGCCATCTAGTACATTTTTTGTGATTCTAAGGTGTCTATGCAATATTATATTCGAGTAAAGTTGCGCCATCTAGTGGAGTCTTCGTGAATTTGGCCTCAAATGTGCATGAGATTATAGATCTTAAGGGGCCCATGCAATATTGTAGGTGACTGATTTGAAGAAGATGACAGTGATGAACAAGGAATTAAAATATGAAATGTATTTATGAAGGACAATAAACTTAACTATTATCATTTATTTGTAGCACGATTATTTCCAATATTATTATGTACTATTTATTACACAACATAAGTCAAGTATATACAACTACATACTAAAATATATGAGCATTACGAAAAACACATTACTTATGTAGGTCGCAGGATTCCAAGTCACGCTGCGTTGAGACCACACTCGATGAGTCATGAATATTATAGGCCCAAGCCGACTCCTACATATTTTATTACTAGAATTAGTTAACGTTAAAGTGGAATTTCTTATCCCTCCTAAGATATATTTTATAATGATAATGATATTCTGTAGGCAATGGTTACTAAGGAGCCTCAGATAATGTTGGAGACCTTGGAATTTATGTATGTAGAGTCGGAAGCGGCTGAAGGCCTCTAAACTGGTCAATCGGAGGGGCGAGTTCAAGCCCGACTGCCATATACTCAGCCGGAACACGCCACTAAGTCTAGACCCGAAATATAAAGGCGATGGTTCACTGTTAATGTAAAAAATTTTGGTTGGATAATGATATTACTGAAAATTCTCTCTTCGGTATTTGAATTCGCAGAATTCAGCAGCAGAACAATGGCGAAAAACTCAAATGAAGAGCAGTATCAATTCACAAATTAGGCATATTACAAAAAAAATAAGGTCTCTATTGAACCACGTCTTATACCTACCAATTATGCTGTTTATGTCAAACTATTCCATTATGACACAATTCTCTTCATTAGCCTGTAAGTTGGCATGGCTATTTGCAGAATAAAAAGAATATTCTTGATCTGCCAATCGCATATCATAAACTAGTGAAACGGAAAGTATTACAAAAACTACTGGAGATATTATAAGAAGTATTTTAGTCTCGGAAAACGTATATCGATAGTCCAAAAATTCTTTTGTTTAGAAATTTTGGGAAGACTTTTTGTCAAGCTAATATTAAACCTAAACTTAAGTCACTAACCCAGCATAAAAGGGATAAAATTTACAACAAAATTTCTGCTGGTTGCTTTTTTATTTTGCTTCGCATAGCCGTACCCAGTCATGACGTCAACTACAAAAATTTCCATCTTACACCCACATTATACGTTCAAGGTCGCTGTGGTGGAAAAAAAACATCCAAAGAATGACGATTATGTGGATTTATGGGCCTTTATCAAACAAAGGACTGGTAAGCCAACTTGTTAATTAAGGAATGTTATGGCTAAGATGTTGTAAGCTAGCAAATTCAGCCCTCGTTGCTGCTTACATCAGTCATACAATAAGTACGATCCAACTTTTACTGTAAAAAAAAGCCATAATTCGAGGCTATCATCCTCATAGAACTTGTACTTGATCACTATTAAATTGGAGATTCTGGTATAGTGAAATTGAACGAGAAATATAATTGATGTTAGATATTATGAATTTTGATAGTCTTTGTGCTTTCAATAAAGGCCCAGAAAGCATTTAAATTGACAACTATTAAATTGCAATGGGGTGTTGCAACTGCCCCATAAACGTGCAGTTACGGTGCAATTAGTGCTGCTGCCTTTTCATTATTAAAATACAGTGCCATTTTGCTGCAGTCCATCTCTTTAGGACATACAGCACACTTTGTCCATGACGAATAGACGACCACTTCATACCACTATGTGGTGATATGATTCGATATTCAAAGAACCAAATATTGGTAACATACATTCAAAAATAAGAAGATCTCATAAAATATATTGTTTGTTACAGGCGGAGCGAGTTTCTAGGATGTGTCTCGTTCCCACTGAAAGATGCAATTAACTGCGACATATCTGGCACGTACTTCCTGCAACAAGGCTCCGGACGCGGCCAAAACGCGGCGCAAGCTCACACCAATGACAGATACGTCAAGGACAGCGTGACTGAAGGGGATACACGCAAGATGGCTACCGACAATATTGAAACTAGCACTAACGATGGCGCTAAAGAAAACCATAATGATAAAGGTAAATTTGCTAATCAAGAGGATCTTTTAATTTTTGAAACTGTCGCCTGGCTTACGACATAGTAAAAGATTTCAATAAGTCTACTACAATTTTAGATTAGTTCGTTGATGGAAAATCACCGCTAGTAAGTTAATTCATAAGTCAACATTTTTGTGTGACCTTTTCTAAGAGAAATCAGAACCTATTTTTGGTCGCACGTATCAATTATAAAGACATTTAAATTTCTTTTTTAAAAATCAAAACTACATTACAAATTATCTTCTCAGGAGTGTCCACAAACGGTCCATCAACTACCACGGCGAGCCAGGCACAAGCTGTGGCGGCCGCTCTCCAACGCGAGGCCGACGAGCATCTGTTCCTTAGATACCTGGAGCTGGATCCGCCTGAAGATCCCAACGCACCGAGGAGAGCGCAAAGAAACGGAAGGACACCTTTCACAACATCTAGAAAGTAAGTATTGCCTTTAACTTGGAATTTGACATTTTAGCAACAACTAACAACATGAAAAAGCGAAACTTCACATTTACCACCTCGTCATATTTTTAGGTCTATATTTCAGCACCCAACCGATAATAGAACTAGGTTAATTAATAAATATATAAATATTGGTGGACACACACAACATCATCTAGCCCAAATTAAGCTAATATAAAAGCTTGAGGCAAGCCAGATGCTAATCTGTTATCAAATAAAGTGTACCCCAGCTTGAAAATGCTGTTTCGGATCCCTGATGAACTTGATTAGCCGCTGCTTGATAAGCCGTGAAAATTCATGCTGCCATAGAAATGACATTAACAGCCAACTAACCAATTGCTCTTGTCGTTTCCAGACTGGTCCGCGGAGCGGGTGGAGGTTTCGGCTTCACAGTGGTCTGGACCAGACCCCCACGAGTGGAGAGGGTCGCGGCGGGGGGCTCGGCTGAACGAGCGGGGCTTCGCGCGGGGGACTACTTGGTGTTCGTGGGGAACAAGAACGTCGTGACCGGCAGTGAGGAGGAAGTGCGGACTCTTGTCAAGTGAGTGTTATACACTATTCAATGCAAAAATGGCTTATATTTTTGTTCATTAAATTGATTAATCTAGTTATTCTGTGGATCTTTGGTTTCGATGTTTGAACTCTAGAAGTATTTGTTGCTCTACAAATGACCAACAAAAACTTAAAAAATCGAACATAATATATATTCTTACAGCTGCGAGTCGATAATGTTAGTGACGAGCATTGACGGATTTCGAGAATAAAGGATGTCACGCTACACCGTGCCGGGTCCGAGCCGAGTGTCGGCCGTAGCTCGGTTAACTAAATGTTACATATATTTTGTATGAACACACTCACGCTATACCGAGCGGTAAGCGAGTGACAGCCGAGCAACGGACAACAGCAAAGTTCGGATACAACTCGGTCCCGCCTCGGCTCGGACCCGGCACGGTCTAGCGTGAGTCATCCTTAATACCCTGTCCTGAAATTATGGTTGCACTCGTCCTTTTATAAACGGTCCTTGAAATGAAACGAAATGAAGATTAAGAGACACCGTTGAACCACATAACAATGCAAGATTCTCTATAAATTTATCATTTGTTACAGATCAGCTGGTCATACGCTAATACTAGAAACTTTTAGAAGAGTGCCTCCAAACGGTGTTGGGATTCGACCAAGACTAGCCCAGATCACAATTCCACCAGCGGAATCTACACCACCTCCTCCACCAAGGTCTCCTCGACTCGCAGCCTTAGCATCCCCAGCCACTGCCGCAAGGCCTCCCACTGCGTGTTCTTCTACCAGCCAATCCTTGGATCGTCGCAAGCTCCATCTACCACAAGTCACGTTCTCCAAGGAGGTCGGTAATGGAATTATCGTTTGACATTGACACCTCATCTATCGTTATTGGAAACTAGTCATCTAGGCCTTCATACTTGTTATAAACTTGTGGTATTTCATCATTATCTATAATCAGCATGTGACGACAATTTCCTTTCCATATGAAAATGTTTTGCATACAACAGAATCATTGAAACTGTGTAGGACTAGTTGTAACTCCGAAACACATACTAACGAATTCGAAGATATAAAATGATTTTTGAAATCTATTGTTATTTTGGAATCATTTAACAGTTGAAATTGAAGACCATTTAATAGCCTAGTACAAATCATCTAAAATATTTTTTTAAAGCGATTTCAAAATCTGTAACAAAACAAGATCTTCTTAGTATTTCACATCAAGTTTATGTATAAGTAAGGAGGCCGTATATAAAATAATATTCGAATTTATTGCTTTGGTATCGAAAGACGAAATTTTTACTAAATTGGTGCTAGTGTCGGACTCTATTACTCGATTCGTGAAGTCATCGGTTAATTTTATACTGTACAGAATTATACTGTATAGTAGAATAGTGTGTATCGCGTTTATTATTATTATAACTTTTGTATATACTTCACTATACATTCCATTATAATAATCTTTAATTTCTAGTTTTTGAGTATCAGTGTACTGCTGGTTTTTGATAGACTCAAATTGATAAATATCTATACGAAAATTATATTTATTATTTTATAAGTAGCGTTCAGTGTGTTTAGGTTATTTCAAATTATTCCTTAAAAATCAGCAGTGTACTTTGTAATAGTTTTTAATATAATGTTTTTCGTCGTTAGAATTTAAGTCATATTCATAAAATGGGGAATCGTTACGTTTAAGCTTACTGTTTTTGTTAATATTTATTTTGTTGATGTTTTTTTTTTCATTTCATTTTTCTAATTCTTTTCTTTGTAATTGCGTGTTGTATTTTTATAATACTCTTCTAACTATAGTACGTTCGCGGCAATAATGCAGTGATCTTTAATTTTTATAAACTGTGTCTGCACAAATGACTCAATCGTTTCATTCACTCAAATAAACTTTCTGATTTTGGGTGAACTTAAATGGTTACGGGGTGTGACTAGGTCGCGGGATAATGATTGAGTCACTGCATTCGTACCGTGAACAAACTACTTATATAAATGTTTTTGTATATTTTTTAATGTAACCAATATTATGATTTTATATTGTAATTTCAATTGATTTTATTTGTGTATTTGATAAAAAAAATTGGTTCCTGTTGTTTTTATTACGTTTTTAATTTATGTTCCATTACTTTTAGTGCAAATAAATTTATTGCTTACATATTTTGTTTGTTTATTTTTTTGTCTTTGGTTTTTTTTTGTAATTTATTCTTTACCGTACTCAAGTAACGATAAATGTATATAAGTTTCTACTTATTATGTATTTCCAGTACTATTCTTAATAATAGAGGGAGAGACAGCGTCAAAAATTGCACTGAATTTAATGCATTTTGCGATTGGGGGCCACTCGCACAGTCCATACGACTTCTGACAGTGGTCCTTAAGTTGGCGGCCCTGTGATGTCAGCTTATCGTAGATATCCCTTGAAGAACTCGGGGTTATAAGAAGAGGGAAACCCGAGCAAGGGCAGGTCGTTCCAAGTTCTGGCGACGATATTCTCCACTGTGTAGGAGTGGTTCTGCTGGGCGCAACGCTTGGTTTGGGATCGAAAAGAATAGGGTGGGATTCCATTATGTATACAACATTAGACAAACGGAAATATTATAATGTTCGTTGTATGGGAAATATTTTATTTTGTTTTATAGTACCTATTTGTTGTTATAGCCGCAACAGAAATACATCATCTGTGAAAATTTCCAGCTAATAAAAACAGTTTTCTAGCTAACTGTCTAGCTATCACGGTTCATGCCACACAGCCTTAGTGACAGACCGACAGACAGCCAATCTAGAATTAGATACGCGGGTGAAACTGCGTGACGTCCACTAGTTAGGTATAAAGAGGTAAAGTTTGTGAATTCTGACTTTGTGATTGCTGTAGGGAGTAATCTCTGGATGGCCGTTCAAACTATTCCGTACTGAACTGATTTTGAAATTTCATTTAGTAAAATAAAGCTACATTATCTGTGAGTGTCCTAAGCTACCATCGCGCTACTGCTAAAGGGAGTGGAATAATAATAAGAAATGTCAACAGATCAATAAATTGAGTCGTTAGACGTGAGGGTACAACGGGAGTTCTAAGAAGATATTTTAAATTAATTTTTGTCTGTCTGTCTGTATCCCGAATAAGTATCACGCCGAAACTACTGAATCAATTAATTGAATTATAGGTACCTACTAGGCACAATTTGAGCTTATGATTATAATCCGAGGGAGGATCTAATTACAATGCTTTTGATTTGCCAAAATTTTGCGCGGTTCCTCTGGGAAAGGGGATGCAAGACAAAAGCGTTTTTCAATTGTAATTTCTCAACACGTGAAACGATTTTTAAACTTTTTTTAGCATTTGAGAAATTAGAGAAATCTCAACTTTCGCGTGTTTGCCTAATCATAAAAGAGTTTAATGATTAAGGGTATTGTAGAATAATTATTGGGCTGAATTATTTTGAAACAGACTTAATCCTTAAGTTCTTTTATGACTAAGTAAACAGGGCAGTTTCCTATGAGTCTGATGAAGAAATAGCTTTCCTTTCATTCACCTTATGTGACGTAACCGAAGTTGCAAGGGTCAGCCAGTCACCAATAAAGGTAGTTAGGGTTGTTAGAGCTTGGAGAAAATAGCAGCTACAATTATGAAATATTCTAAATAGAAATAAGCAAAATGTAAATCTAAAACGCGTTGAGTATAGAATCTTCGGTTCAATGAGAATAATTATGTAAATTGCAAAATCACATCACTATTAACTCACCTACCTATTTGCTCTAGAGACATCCTTCCGAGAGTAGGCATTAGGTAGAGAATGTGTGTGGTATTTCTTGTTTTTTTTTAACGTGAGGTAAAATCCTCATGAATGCTATGCCGGACTCCTACCGACTAAAAAACCTCACGTAACGCCCAACAGCCATGGTTGGGAGCCCCGGGTAAGCCCTCGGAAGGATGTCCCAGGACTCCCAACGTCTCGGTAAGAGTCTGGCATAGTATTCATGACAGATTTTCCACATGGTAAAAAAATAAATACCTAGTTGCTAGTTACTTTCGATTGAAGTACTCGCATCCCCGCTAAATCAGAGTTCACTGTTAGTTCTGTATTAGTGTTGCAACAGAACTCTGCTTCCGCTTCCGCAACTGCAGAAGTTCCGCATGTTTTTTCACTTCCGTTTCTGCTTCTGGTTCCGCAAACTTTATAACAGAACTCTGAACGGAAGCGGGGAGAAAGCGATGAGGAGCGGTGCAGCAGAGTCTGTCGTTTTCAAAACTCAAAGATTCGCTTGTCTTGTACCTAAGCGCAAATCCAATCGCGATGATATCCCCCGAAGACTGGATGAATATTCAAAAAATTGTGCAATTAATGCAGCCATTTGAAGAAATAACAAGAAATCTAAGTAGTTCTCAAATCAGTATTTCATCAGTCATACCATTAATTCAAGTTCTTAAGACCACATTACAACAAGAAGAGACGAAACCTAATACTTCAGAACAATTCATAAATTTTATAACAAAATTACGCGATGAATTGAATTCAAGTGTAAGATTTGGAAACCTGGTCGAAGACGACAAATACCTACACTATTGCGACGTATTTGGATCCGCGATACAAATCGCATTTTTTCACCAGCGTCATTGCAGAGCAGGTTGAATCTAAATTACTTAATATGACACGATTAACACTATTAGAACCAGACAATCCAATTTCATCCAAAATGATGACTGCGAACCTTCCCCCAAAAGAAGCCGAACTCAAATTGCAATTGAAAACATTGGTAGACTTTTATTGTTAAAAATTACAGAGAAACATAAATATTACATATCTATATTTACACTATTACTATCTAAACTAAACCTAAATAAGGCCCCCGTGGCATTGTGCCCAAAAGACTAGCAGCATTCCCCCTTTGAATAGCAATACCTATTCGTTGAGCGAGAAAACTGCCAGCCCTTGGGTCACCAGTTGACTCCACAAGGCGCTTTTTCAAATTCTTGAAAAATTTTTGCGCATTGGGACCCCATGGACCTAGGGTCTCGACACCGACTGGACAAAAACGATACGAAAACATTTAAGTGCAGCCTTCTACCTCCAAATCATCAGCATCATTGCAAATATTGGAATCGATGTTAAGTGTAAATGAAGACCAGGAGGAGGACTCTTCTACAGCTGACGATGGTGATAATACTGACAATTTACTTTTAAAGATACAGTCACACCCTCGGGAGTACAAGAAAGAAAAAAGACTACCTCTTCATGAGGATCCCCTTATGTGGTGGAATGGAAATGCGCACAAATACCCCCATATTTTGCCAATAGTTCGCCAATACTTATCAGCTCCCCCCAGCAGTGTAGCCAGTGAGCAATTATTTAGCGGAGCTGGTTTAATATATGAAGAACATCGAAATAGGCTGAAAGGTGAAAAAGCGGCCAAGTTACTCTTTATTAAATATAACTTGCCGCTGATTAATTTTGACTACTAAAATACAAATTTAATAAAAAAAGTTTTAAATGTACAATTGTGCTTTTTTTCATAGTGTTAACGCTTCCGTTTCCGCTTCCGTTAAGATTTACTTTTGACATCTGTTTCCGTTTCTGCTTCCGTTATGCCAGTTCCGTTGCATCACTATTCTGTATGTTAACAAACTAGAAATCAAATCGTTTGTGGACAGTATACACAACGACAATGCAAACTGTTGCACAGATCGCAACAAATAAGATCGCTTCAAACTTCAGAGATAACTAAATAAATAAATCTAAGTTACTAAACATAATTACGTAGGTCAATATTCACAAATTTATTTGAACATAGGTTACTAGCTGTCGGCTGCGTTAATAGAGAACTCTTGGAAAGGTATTAATTTTTGTACTTTTCTAACTTACCTACTTTTAAAAATGTAGGTATGTGGAACAAGTATCAAATGAAATATTCTGTTGCCACTTGCATTCCTGTTCCTGCCTGCCAAATATATTTTAGAGTTAGTTAGTAAGAAGTTAATAATTGTATACTGGGTGTTTCTTTTAGGGTGTCAAGCCGCCACTAGCTGGTAGCAGGGTTCCATACCTATCGATTTAACCCCGATGTATGTTCTACGATTTTTTGTAGTTTTCGAGATATAATTATTTTTCGTTATTTTTTATAATTACGTTTCCACGTGGCTTTCTTCTTTTTGGTTCGACTTTTCTTGGATATTTTTTTATTATTATAATGCCTATTTATTGCAGTATTATGGACAAAATAATCTCCTCCCTAACTTTGATACGAGATGTAAAAATTATAATCGATAAAAATAGGGAATTATGCAGAACATTATATCTCGAAAACTACAAAAAATCGTAGAACATACATGGGGGTTAATCGATAGGTATGGAACCCTGCTACCAGCTAGTGGCGGCTTGACACCCTAAAAGAAACACCCAGTATATTAATATTGTGAATATGATGTATTTAAAACGTATATAAGTATTTTTTTTTTTTTTTTTTTTACAAGGAGAGCTCCGCTAACGGACTACCCATGCTGGCGAGGCATGGGCTCGTGTGAGGGTCGCCCAGCACCTGATCACGATAGCACTGGGAATACTCACTAAAACTCCTTGACACCGATCTGCCCCTGTGGGGGTGTTCTGGGATCTGACTAATTCACCAGAACACCGCCGGGCGGCTCAGGGTAGCTGAGCTACTGCGCCGATGGAGGATTACCCCGGTAGGTGCCAAGTAATCCTCAGACGTGGTGGCCTGTGCAATGCACACGTGAGTGCCACTCTACGTGTGCAGGCCAACCCGGGGTTAGAAACGGTTCGCGGCGAAAGCCGCGTGTCTTCTCCCACCCCTCCGCCTACGCCGGATGGGAGCGGCAAGAGCATCCTCTTCCCGCACCCTCTCCGCAGCCTCCTTCGCCGACATTAGTGTGTCAGCGAAGTTGGCAACTGCCTCCCAGGCGTCCGCGCTCCCGACCATAGCAGATTTTATGACCGGTAGCGTGAGGCCCCGCCCGGCGAGCGCATCGCTGAGCTCGCTGCGCTCGCTACTCCAGGCCGGGCACACAGCCACTGTGTGCTCGGTCGTGTCGTCGGGAGCGCCGCAGTGGTGACACATTGGCGTCTCCTCCCGTCGGGCGACCCGGTACAGGTAATGACCGAAACACCCATGTCCGGTCAGTACCTGCACCAGGTGGTATGTGAGGCTACCCCACTTTCGGTTCACCCACTCCTCCAACACCGGGCGGATGGCCTCGATCGTCCTGTGACCGGCAACCGGGTGAGACAGTGCCTCGCTCCACCGGCGCAAAGCTTCCCTCCGCGCCTGCGAGCGAACCTCTTCGATCTCATCGAGATCAGGCCGCTCACCCCGAGTTCTGGTGTCGACCCGATGCCGATACACCTGCGCAAGCACAAGTGCTTCGACATCCCACGGTAGCGTGCCTGCTAAAACACAGGCAGCTCCGTGGCTGACCGTGCGATAGGCACGCACGGCCCGAGTCGCCATCATCCTCTGTGGTTGACGCAAGAGAGCCCGAGTCCGTCGGGCGAGACACTCCGCCCACACCGGAGCTCCATACAGGGCCATCGACCGTATCACTCCGTGGTACAGCCGACGGCAGGGCGCACCGGGACCCCCTATGTTGGGGAGTAGGCGTCCGAATGCAGCTGCTGAGTTGCGCAGCCTAGGAGCGAGAAGCTTCAAGTGTTCCTCGAAGGTCCATCGAGGGTCCAACGTAAGGCCGAGGTACTTCATGTGCACCTCGACCGGTACGCTGATACCCTCGATCCGGACAAAAAGACCATTTGGGGCTCTTCGACCCTGGGCATGGAACGTCATAGCCCTCGTTTTCGTGAGGGCTACCTCCAGCCCCAGAAGACCAATGCGCCGAACAACCAGGGACGTGCCTACCGACGCCAGACAAACTGCATCCTCCCTCTCTTTTGCGGCTGCTGCTACCAAGGTGTCATCCGCAAAGCACATGACATCCATCCTTGGCAGCAGCACGCCGCGCAAGACCCAGTTGTACCCCAAGTTCCAGAGCAACGGACCCAGCACAGAACCTTGGGGAACACCCGATGCTACTCTCCAAGATTGGATGCAGTCGTCCTCGTCCTCATAAGCAACGCTGCGATCTCCTAAATAATCTTTAATAATGGCGCATAGGTAGGAAGGCACTCCGTGAAAGTGTAGTGCCTCCATTATACATTCGTGGGGGATGGTGTTGAACGCGTTGGCAATGTCCAACGACACTGCCACCACCATCTCCCCACGCGCATTGGCCTTCTCGGTCCAGGTTTTGAGACGACTAACTGCGTCCATGGTCGACCGTCCAGTTCGGAAACCGTACTGGCAGTCGGCCAAATCTGGTCCTACTCTCTCGAGATGCTCGATGATGCGGGAGGCAAGGATCTTCTCAAAGACCTTTGCCACCTCATCGAGCAGGACTATCGGCCGATACCCATCCAGTGAATCCGCTGGACGGTTTTCCTTGCGGAGCAAACAGAGCCGCCCTACCTTCCATCTAGCGGGGAAGCGAGCCTTTTCTAGGCATAAATCTAATACCGCACGGAAACGGTCCTCCAGAGGGCCCAGAGCGATGACCATCGCCCTGGCTGGGACCCCATCTGGGCCGGGAGCTTTATTATTCCGACGGAGCCGTTCCCGTGCGACACCAAACTCGATGTCAGAAACCGGTGGCCCTACACTCATTCCTTCCGAGGCGGCAATAGGTGGCAGCATGCGTGGTGGAACGAAGGATCCCTTGTTGGGGAAGAGCTTCTGCAGAACCCTTTGCAGAAGCGCGGGCTCCATACAAGACGTAGGCGGGGCTCTCTCTGAGAACTTCCGCCTTATCGTCCTGTTTGGCCTTCCCCACGGATCGGCGTCAAGATATTCTACAAATCGTGCCTACGAATCCGATTTGGCCCTAAAAATCGCCTCTCTGAGGGCATTCTGAGCTACTTTGTATGTCTGGTGGAGAGCTTCCTCTTCACCAGGCAATTGGCGGGCTCGTCTACGGCATCGCTGGTACGCGCGTCTGGCTCTTGTACTGGTGGCCCGCAGGTCGGAAAGTTCCGGCGACCACCAGTACATCTGCCCACGCCTACGAGGGCCAACACGTTGCTTCGGCATGGCGGAGTCACACACCGCCCGCAGGTCGTCGGCGAACAGATCCGCCATGCCGTCGGGATCGTCTGTAATTGTGTCAGGCACGTCTGCCCAAGCTCGCACCAGCGCCGCCTCCTCCGCAACGTCACCCCGTAGTTGGGCGATCGCCCATTTAGGGAATGGAGACGTGCCCCCCATCAAGGGCAGCCGAAGAGAGAACCAAGGATTCCAGTTCCACACCCTTCGTGTCCGTGATCCGATACCCCCACGCCGACGATTTAGCGTTTACGTCGCCCGCCAACAATACCGGACCGGGAGCTGCCCGCCTTACCACGGCTTCCACCGTAGTCAGGTAGCGCTCATATTGCTGTAGCGTACTGTTCGGGGAGAAGTACATGGATACCACCATGACGCCCCCCCATCTTGCAGCAACGTATCCTACTCCTCGTTCTGCAATGTCAAGAGGGGAGGGCGCCATGCCGGCCACCATGATCGCCGCAAGGCCATCCGATGACACGGCACACCGAGCTGGCAAGGAGGCTTTGTGGGGCTCGGAAATAACTAATAAGTCGATGTCACCCTCTGCCGCCGCCTGGAACAGGAGGTTCTGGGCGGGGGGCGAGTGGTTGACATTGGCCTGCAGTACACGTCCTATGGGTCTAACTGGCATTGTTAGTGTCCATAGGCGTGACTGCAGGTTCGGCCGACGCGGCCGTATAAAGTGAATGGCAGAACACTTGCAATTTGAATCGCCGACCTAATGTGTGTCACTGTAGGCTTAACCGCTGCACCACGCTAACAGTTGTATATAAGTATTAATATCCGTGGTCTGATACCCATAACACGAGCAGGTTATTCCTACCTTCCTTTGGGATCAGATAGCGTTGTGTAAAATGTCCGTGAATATTTATTTATTTTTATTTATTGTGTAGGTAGTTTTGATCTAGGATTGATAGCAGCCTGCTAAACTTTTCTGAAAGCTGGATCATTTGCCATCATTTCAAAATAATTTTCAAATGATGACAAATGACACAGAGACAAATGATCCAGCTTTCAAAAAGGTTTAGCAGATTGCTACCATTCTTATATCAGAAAAATACACAATAAACTTAAAAAGAAGGTAAGTATACAATTATGGTTAAATATTTTTAACAATTTGCATTAATACATACACTTGTACCGCGAAAAAATCTAAATCTATGCTTGTACTGTTCAAAAGTAACGTCATTGTGCTATTACTTTCTGATGTAATAACAGCCTTTTCTTTTTTCTATGTGGGGAAATTTCTAAAGGGATACTAGGTATGACTCCTACTGACTAAAAACCACACGTATCCTACCTAACAGCCTACGGTTGGAAGCCCCGGGTATGCCCTCGGAAGGATACCCCAGAACTAGTAACAGACTAGGTGTAATGAATGCTGAATAATGTTCGATGCGTGCAATGGCTCTGCAGCTGGCTTGACCTTATTGAGCCCAAGCCAGCTTAATCTGCAAGTGATGCACCTGTTGACTAAAGGACGGGGTCTTGGCGAAGAAAAAGACATCAGGCTGGAGGCGACGTCTATTTGCGTGCTAAATATTAAAAAAAAAAGGGAAATCTCGAAACAAACCCTGTATCAACCCACCTGTATTGAGTAATTCAGTCCTAAAATAAAATTGGGAGAGTCCTACGTCCAACAGTGTAATGGTAGTTTACGGTTGTATTAAAAAGAACAATTTCCTTGATCAGCAGGCGCCAGGTCTTTCCACTGACGGTAGAAAACGAGCTCTACTAGCCGTCATAGCAAGAGAGCAGCACTACGCCACCTGCGTGCAGTTCGGGCTGGTCAGATTTGTGTCTCCACTCGCTGAGCGAGCTGATCTCATAGCGCCTAACGATCACCAGCTGTTGTTTCAAAATATTGAAGAAGTAAGTATAAGGATGCCTGTATCAATTAGATATTTTGACACTTATGCAATAGTCGCAGATACAACAGTGCCTAATTATTGACCAAACAAAATAACACAATAGTCAAATATATAGTCAACTATGATAAATATTAGTGACCAAGAAAGTTTTAAAGGTCTGGATCAATATCATCAATACCTGTCAAGGTTAGGAATGGTTGTATGTGAAATTTGCCTTTATTATTAAGTCTAGGTCAAAACGATTGCCGTGCGTTTAGCTCGACAACTTTATTGAATTGCTCGAGTGGCAATTATACCATTTAGAGTGTAAGTATGTATCCACACGACTTGGCCAAACCATTTGCCTGCAACCTTTTTGGGTCGGTCCAAAATGGATCTATCCACTTTCGGAATTCAAAGTGGAATGCGATCCTATAGTCTTACCCTTTCGCGTTGTCATTGCAACCTAGGTTCCATAGACAAATACAAAACTCCTTTTGGAATATTCCAACCTACCTACAGCTATACTATATTTCTTAAATAGAGCGTTAATTCGGTTTTCAAATTTCTTTACGATCGTAAGAAATCAGCGTGGCGCGGCGCATATAGCCTTATAGTGCCAATTGTTGCTACCAACAAGTTTGATACTTTTGTTTTCCTTGATGTATTACCGGTGTCATATTCTTAGTCTAAGCGTTCAATCTTTTAATTTAATTTTTACGTTAGTAATATTAGTTAATAATTATTGATTATTTTTATACAAAACGGGATTTCGCGTGGCACTATTTTATTATTAATTAAAGGTTTCGGTACCTTCACTTTCCTCGACGTTTCGACAGGGTTACACCTATCGTGGTCCCGAGGTCGCCTCGGAAAGTGAAGGTACCGAAACCTTTAATTAATAATAAAATAGTGCCACGCGAAATCCCGTTTTGTGTAAAAATATGTGTTCAACGCGTGTTAGTTTAAAACAAATATTGATTATTTTATTGCAAATTTATTGATATTTAGTAGTGTGTGTGTGTGTGTCGGGACCCTAGGTTCATGTGCATAAAGTTTTTTTAAATTTTGAAGAAGCGCCTTGTGGAGTCAACTAGTGACCTAAGGGCTGGCAGTTATTTCTCCCAACGAATAAGCATCGCCGTTCAAAAGATTCCCCTTTTGAACGGCTGCCAGTTTTTTGGGCACAATGCCACCGGGGCCCTATTTAGATTTAGTTTAGTTTTATTCATATTGTAAATAGTTATTATGCTTTATTGTAACATTTGTCTCAATAAATAAAATAAATATTTCGACTAGTAGTGATAGATACTGACATCAATAAAATTAATAAAGTTGACATTTATTTACCTAACTAATATCAATATTGAAATTACAAATACACACTTACATAAAAACGGTTTCATAAGTTTATTTTTAAAGTATCTAAATATACGAAAATTGTAGAAAGTAATGGACAATATTCTATTTTACACTATAAATATTTAAATTTGACAATACACATGGTTAAAAACAAATAATATTTACGTAGCAATGCGCAGGCGCTTGGCATGGTCCGATGTTTTGCTGCCTACTACAGATTCAGTGCTGGCAGGAACATTAAAATATTTTTAATAAATAATTCATAAATATTGTTGGATATTCTTACACAACATCATCTAGCCCAAACTAAGCTATAAGCTTGAGCTATGGGATCTAACTCTAATCTTAATATTGATAGTAGGTGTTTTTTATTTACAATAACCAAATATTTATTAAGAGGCATGTGCATAACAATGCACACCGCCAAGAAAAATGCTAATTAATTAGCCCTTCCGTATCGGCATTGATCGATTATTAGATACCTACTAAGATGAATTTTGGGAGGGACCGAACTGAGTTTCTTGGAGTGTTCTTCTCAGTCTGTAGCATTTCCGAACCCCCAGTAGAGTCACAAAAATGTTGACAAACCAATTTTTTTTTTAAATTTCAAAGGGAATAAATTTTATTTTATCGACTCTTTTTGGGGTTAATCATTTTGGGCAACAGACATTTGTCGTAAAAATTTAACAATTTAGGTTCCATCCTTGTAGTCCAGTAATCGTCGTCTTTCGAAATATTTACTGTGCTTATGGGCAAATTAGTGTTCCGTCAAGCCAACATTTATCGATTTGCGGTGTACGCAAATCGATAAATGTTGGCTTGACTGAAAGTAATTTTAATACAATTCATTAAAAATATTTATTATATACACAAGATCACTAGAAGATAAAATAAACGCAGCTTCTCACTTGAATTGAAGTTGGCCTTGGATTTTAAAATACCAGTCATGCTTTGTATTAACAGATCCGTATTTTCTCCATAATTTAATTTTACCATCTGCTTTGGCTTGTTCCACATCCATGTATATAGGGACAGTTCTAGGTTAAATTGATTGATTGATTGGTTATTAGGTCGTCTACAACAAGGTTTTTTAGCAGTGGTGAGACCCCGCCCCCTTCTGGACAACCTTTGGCCATGGCTGCGCACTGGTTTCTGCTTGTCTGTAGCTTTAAAATGAGTTATTTAGCATGATATCTATCTATTCAGTGACATCGTGAATACTCGGTGTTTTGCCAGTGCCGTGGTTATGCTTCTTTTTTTGAAAGCTCCCTCTATGTTCATGAAAGTGCCGAAGCACATTGATTGATTGATTCTGGATGACCTCTTCTATTTTGTGTACCACTGCATGTAGTGCTGAGTCTGTAGACTTGCCGGGGGCAATATGCGCGTTGGTTGGAATGCAGTGTCTTATTTTGAAGGGCCGTCTCTCGATTGTCTCTGTCACACAATCTTTCCAGAGTTTTTAGCAGGAAAGACGAAGGGCTTATCGGTCTGTATAACCAGAGGTCCGAATCACAAATATAAACCCTTTACCGGGTTTTGGTATAAAGATCACTTAGACCTCTCTCCACAGTCAGGGTCACAGTCCCATTCATTGTCTGGGGTAGGTACAGATACTGTGTAACTGACAATATCAACTTGTGTCCTCCCCCATTTTATCACTGCAGGGAAGACTTCATCCTGTCCTGGAGATTTGAAGGACTTGAAGTTGTTAATTACCCATTCAGATTTTTGTAAGTCGACAGAATAGATTAGAACAGGTCTTGCGAGCTCCCACTGGACTTCTTTTGTGGATACGTATTCCACCAGCCACATGAGTGTCTGCAGCAATTGGCATCCTGGGAAGTGCGTTTGTATCAAAATACTCTCGGCTTCTTTTCATGATAGTTTACGTTAGTAGAATGATGTAGTGGTTATTTATATGTTATTAATTTATTGTTTTCGAGTAATTAAGTGATGTAGTGGTCATTATATAATGTTAATTTGCCTTTGAAAATTGCCGAAAGGTGAAACCAGTCAGGTGTAAAATAAATAAATGTTGTGGAACAGTACAAGTGCCGTTAATGAATATGTGCAGCAGGTTCCACCAAGTGCCATCCATCAACAGTATAAATAATTCTTTTCATGGGTTGGTCAGGCCGCCGCGCCGTCAGGTTTCTTTATGTTTAGTTCTGTCTCTTGTTTGGCCAGTATTAGTCTGACTCTAGCAGAAGTTTCTCCAAGACTTGGTACTTCTGTATCTCAGTCGCTACTTGTATTTTGCTTTAGCGGCTTTATAGCCGTCCCAATCCTGGTCTGGTTCCTCACAGGTGTTCCATAATTACCACTTATGAAATGGGGTGTTAATATGTTATTATCAATACCACACGAATAGTGACTACCTGCCTTGCGTATAATACCTACACCTACGCTGTTCGTGAAGAAAATAGTGCAACTGTAATAGCTTATAACTTGGTCAGTTTTCGTTAGATTCATTTAATTTTTTTTATACAGTATTTTGAAGCGAAACTTGCAAACTCTAGTCGGAGTGTCTGAGCTTTGCACTATACAAAAGTTCACGTTGTATATCGACCATAAATATTTATATCCTACTAATACTAATATTATAAATGTGAAATTTTGTGAAGATGTTTGGATGTTTAGATGTTTGAATGTTTGTTACTCAATCACGCTCTAACGGCTGAATGGATCCAGCTGAAATTTGATATAGGGATAGAGTATAGTCTGGAATAACACATAGGCTACTTCTTATCCCAGAAAATTGTTTTCACGGGAAGCTGGAACGGGAACCAAAGTTCACGCGGGCGAGGCCGCGCGCATCCGCTAGTATATTATATTATACGTCACAAAGTACTAAGATTGTTTAGTCACGCTAGAATTAGACTATTTTTGTTAATTTTTTCGTATTCAAAAATGGAACATCGAGCGACATGACCACTCTCTGAGAGCCTCTCGGCGGTACTAAATCGTATTTGTTCGCGTATCTGCATTTATAGGGGTTCACAAAATACTTTGTAAAAAAAAATCTGTATCTAGTTACTTATAAAGAAATATTTTTATTGTCAGAGGAGAAGTTCTGACATAATATTACATAATTATCATAATGATTTAAACTACAGAAGCTGGTGAAAAGACTACTTTATTGTGGTGAAAATTCTCAGTATTTGAGCAAACTTGACAGTCATTTTTCTCCAAAAAAAGGAACCTATCTGATATCAGGTTATTCTACAAACAGATAGCCTAGGCCTTTTGCAATTGCTTCGTATCCCTTGTTCATTAAATTTATCAGTTATTTGACATGAATTTAAGCGTCGAAATCTATGCAAATCGTATGATTTGAAAAACCTTGTTCACTTTCGTTGATATTAACCATATGTAATCTGTTGTTAGGTAAAATATGTTTTATAAAACGTTTAGAGCGCTAAATTTTCTAAGTATGTCAGTGAATACCATGTTTGTACGATAAATATTTAATGACTTTAAACGCAATGAAAAGTATGGTTTCTGAGCAAAACGTGGGGCGTAATATGTTAGCCCTCTTAACATGTAAACAAACACTTTTGATCTCAATTCCTTATTTATTTACAATTGAATATTCACCCTGAATATATCCATGTATCAAGGAGCCATACAGTGTTCATACAGTCACTTCGACACCAAATAACTTCTATAAGATAGATTATTTTCATTTAAAGTACTCAGGATGGTAAACATTTCAATGACTTCTTCAACTCCTATAGTATTACTTACTCATCCGTCAGACAACGACTCACAAAACATGACATGTTTACAATATTGCCAGAACGGACTGAGAATCACTATACAAAATATTAGAATCAATATTGCTCAATTTAATCTGTACTCTACATTTCAGATCTTCAGGTTATCGGAGGATATTTTAGACCAAGTAGTACAAGATGACGGTGAGATCCAGACCTCGACGGTAGTGGCCGTCTACCTGCAGAAAACCCCTGTGTTCCTTAGCCTTTATAAGAAATATTGCCTTGGTCTCAAAAGAGCTGATTGTGTTCTGGTAAGTAAAACCGCTTTTTTGCTCGACTTTTACGGACACTGCCGTGCCCCTAAATACATTTACATAGTATAGCATCTTTTTTCTAGCAAATGTAGTAAGAAGTAATTATCGATGGAGCAAACTTATATTTGCTCCATGTTATTACCTAATCCCTTTTAGTTCTTTGGTACACCTACGTAAGGCGGGATTGAGTTACATTAACAATTTTTATATTAGAAATTCGAGTTTTTATGAATTGTCTGAAGTGACTGCCAGCGCAACTTCTCCCTTAAATTGAAAGGTTTTCTGCAACTCCCCTAGTATATTCGACGGTCACCAAGTTCACCAGCAGGTTGGGCTGCGAGCTTTCTTCATTTCTTGATTGCATCTGAATCTTACAGCCGTCCGTTTTGATACCTGTCTCTTCCTTTTTAATTGTCTTCGACGAAATTTCAATAAATATTTTTAATGTTCACTTTCACAGGTAAAAAAATCAAAAGACCCCAGCGGAGCATTCTCCCGGTTTTGCACAAGCCCCCCTATTCCTCGAAGAAGACCGGATATCACGTCCTTAGTTCACAAACCCTTGGAGCAGTTCAGAGAGCTCTTGAGGTTAATGAGAGCAGCTGCTGCAGCGAATGGTGCAGGACCTTATGACCAGTTGGAAAAGAAACAGCTGCAAGTTATAGTAGAACAATTGCAGGTAAATATTTATGAATTAGGTAAAAGTGTTTTGAATATTTTTTACACGCCGACATACAATATATGTCAGCTGTTTCGAGAACGTTTGCACCATTTGCACCCACGGTACAGTTCACGGGTTTTTCAAGGTGCGTGTGAAGAGGCACGTCATTGTCGTCAGCATCACCATTAATACTTCTGCGGAATGTTAGAGTGATCCTTAACTCTTTCAATATCGCTATCGCTTTCTTTTATCCCTAGAAATAATAATACTCCACCAAAGATTTTTTAAACATCGATATTGCAAGATTGAAAAGGTTAAAGTTTATTTCATTCCTACCCTTTATGAGTATTTGCAGCTATATTTATTTCAACAATAACACCCAACATTTTCAGAACGGCTATCAAGATGTCACAGCCGGGTCTGGGCTAATGGGTCTCGCTGGTGATGGAAAGCCGTTGCTTTCTGTCGCCGACTTGGAAAGTCGTCTCGTGTTCACTAGATGTAAGGTACGTTGGTAGACATTTCATTTTTGTTCTGAATAAACTCTTAGTACCTTTAATGATAATGGCCCAGGACCGTGTGTTGTGGTGTAAACTGGGAGAGGTCTCAGTCCAGCAGTGAACTGTTAAGACTGCTTTGATTATTGGATTACATGGATATTTTCTCTGATGATAAACCTGTTTTTATCATCAGAGAAAATCATCATCAACAAACCCGTAGAAAGTCACAGGCATTGGGAATTTAAGTATAGATTACAGAATTTTTCTAGTCAGCTTACAAATCAACGGCTTTGTCATTTTCAGCCGTTCGTGCTAAGTACAGCAGGTCGTCAATGGATATTTGGTGGAGAACTGTCAAGAGTGGAAGGTAGAGCAGTCAGACCTTACTGGGCGTTATTGTTCAGCGACCTACTTCTCTTCGCCACTGTATCCAGGGACAGGGTTTTATTTGTAACAGAAGAGCCTGTGGCGTTAGGAACCGTTTCTGAAGCCCAATTCAATGTCAGGAAAAAAGGTTAGTGCTGTGTATCGTAATTAACATTGTACATTTTTCCAGGTCTTTCGCATGCCCAGTGATTCGTATTCAGGTCCAAGTTTACGACCTTGCTATCGTAATCTAACGTTTTTCAAAGTTCTAAATTTGCACAAAGTACGCCGTACTTTAGTGATCAGATACTTTGTAATTTAGTAATCAGAATTTGTTGTGATTAATATTTATATAGTAAACTAGCTGATGCCCGCGGCTCCGCCCACGTGGGATTTTATTCTTGGTCACAGGGGTATGAAAAATAGATGTTGGCCGATTCTCAGACCTACTCAATACGCTCACAAAATTTCATGAGAATCGGTCAAGCCGTTTCGGAGGACTATGGCAACGAAAACTGTGACACGAGAATTTTATATATTAGATGATAACCGGTGTTCCTTTTCAATTCCAGCGACAGAATTCCGGTTGATTCTGGGCAGAACGGGCGGTGAGTCACCCATGGTGTCATGTGCCCCGCGGACACCACATCGGGCACGAACTTTGTCTTTACGGGCCCCATCCATCGATCTGAAAGCTGTTTGGCAAAGCTTGCTGCAAAGACAGATGTAAGTATTTTAATCATAGGCATTACTGGGCAGACTGTCTAACAACTCATTTTTGACTTTGGTTGGTTATTAATTTCACGAAATCACAAGAAATATTTTTCTTCTTTTAGCTACCGCGTACACACTATGTCTGGAACACCACTTGGCTCACCGCTCGATTCACCAGATCCTCAGCTGACGTTCTCTCTTGCAACATTGGACTCACAACAACGCCAGGTATCTGCGTCAAGCATTCAGCGACATTCAAGCCTGGCCCTTCTTCCAGCCAGCTCCTATCGCTCACATCTTAATATGCTTGTTGAGGAACGACCGGAGAAAGAAGTTAGAGTCAGTTTTGACGTAAGAACGAACTCAAACTCTCCTATCCCTCAACCGGTAAGAGGACCACTAAGTAGCGTTTGGAGGACAGCCCCTACTCCAGAAACACCATCGGCTAATTTGTCACCGGTTGACTCCCAAACATTCTCATCCCATTTTGTTTCGTCGTCTAGTATTGAAAAAAATGACGAACGTCCTAACTCTCCTAGCGCTCTTCTTACCCCAGACGGTGCAGAAGATTATAATACAGAAAGCTCTCCATGCAGATGGGAGTCTTTCGAAGCAGACTTGGCTCTAGCCGATTTAGACGTCGATCCATCATACAAGCATGCCGTAGAAGAGCGTATATTCATGCCCGATGATCCCCTTTTGCCTCGAATGGCATTACCAGAAAGGCCGACGCCGCCGGCCTATCTGGAACTTTGATCCGCGGAGTCGGATCCGGAGTTAACAGAATTTTGTTTTCCTCGGAATCGTGCAAATTGAAGATAAAGTTCAATAAAAGAAATCCCATAAAGTGTGTTTTATATAACGGACATCTCACACAACGCTATCTGATCCCAAAGTAAGCTAGGAATAACCTGCTTGTGTTATGGGTATCAGACCACGGATATTAATACTTATATACTTTTAAATACATACATATTATACATAGAAACACCCAGACTCTTGAGACAAACATTTATGGGTCACACAAATATTTGTCTCCGGTGGGAATCGAACCCACGACCTCCAGCGCCGCAGGCGGTATCACTACCGACTGCGCCACAGAGGCAGTCAAGTTTTAGTAGTCATGTTTAGCTGGTGTTAGGAGAAAGGTTCGATAGCTTCAGCGCGCCGCGTAGACCGGCGATAATTTGTTGGATTGTTATAAAATTTCGCTTATAGTTGAGATTAAGGTTGTGGTAACAAAATTTTGAGAGACATATTTTCGAACATTAGCAGTATTAAAGAAAGTCAGTATTTTGATTATAAATAGAGAATAACACATAAGTCTGATACCCACTTATGAAGCGCTAACGGGTATAAATATGAAAATTAACTTACGACAGAACTGAATCCACGATCGGATGTTATACAAACTGCTTTAGAATAATCCAAATGTGTATGCCAATTTTACCAAATAGAAAATCAGTGTCAAATGTAACTATAGGGTACCAATAGTAAATATTTGTGTACGTTTTTTCAATGACATGTTTGCTTAAGTCTTCCGTCCTTTTCTTAATAAAATCCAAAATGCTTAGTTTATTTTTTGTCAAAATTAGTATGGCCCACTGTTTACATTTTCGTTTTTTCAACAGTGTAATGGAACAATTAGCACGTAGTAATGTTGATGTTGTGAATGTACAGACACTGAAGGTAATTGTAAATCTGTACATAATGTTGATTGTACAGGTCATGTGGATATTTGGCGATCAGCTTCGCGGAGTTAATCATGTAGTTGCCATCTTTGCACCTTAGAATATTTTGTTTAATCATTGCTTCTTTATATTGGATACCTTCATCGCCATTAGACAATAATATACAACACAAAGAAAAATGGTAGTTGATGTCAAATGTGAATGATTTGTTTAATGCTTTTTTATTTATAAATGTAAAAATGAAACACATAGAAAAATTACTCATGTAACAGCAGATATATTTATCGATAAAGAAATAGAATTTCATATTAAATGTGTCGCTAGCATCGCAAAATGTTCACATAACCTAAAAATGTCCCGGGTAATATTTGTATAATGTATAATTCAAATTGTTTTTATAAATCTTTCGTAGTTAGAATGTCATAATTTTCGATGTCTTTGGCTGTGTGTAAATCTTAAATATAGTGTATTGTTAGTACGAAAAGAGATTATACCTAATTTTGAGACAGCATTTTACTTAAAACGTTCGGATTTCTTCGTGACATAATATTGGATTCAAATAATATAAATTTGAATGTTTATGTTTAGATCAGAGCAGTATATTTCTAAATGTCCGTAAATAAAGTGGTTTTGTCAGTGGATAAATAGGTTTTATTTAAAGTATCTTTACCGTAATTTTGCGACGCTAACGAATATTGAAAAAAGGATATCTAAATGATTCTACCATTTTTCTGAACACTTAGGTACTCTTGATTTATAAATAATTAAACTTAAACTAAACTCACCCAGAAAGTAAAAAAATAGAGAATTGAACTGAAAGGACGAATTAAAATAGAGTCACACGTACTGAGCGATGGAAGGAGCTCACCCAGACAAATACCTACCTGTAAAGAAGTTAAGAAGTAGAGAGTTCCGACATAGCCTAGCCATAAAACAGATTCCAAAACTCTTCTCTTGTCCACAATGTGTTTAACATTGTGGACAAGAGAAATACAATATGAAATATATTCTTTTCATCAGAAAACCAAAAACAAATACTAAACAAAAGACATAGATATTACATTATACATCTAACACTAAAACTTCTGAACTACCTTTTATATTATTTTAACTTAGTGTAAACTTTTCATGATGTAGAAAGTCATCATGAAATAAACACGTATTGAAGGAATAAGAAACTCTTGAAAAGGTAAGTACCAAGTTTTGCTGTCGTCAAATATCCACATTTTTGTACCAGTGTCTTTTCATTTCTTCGTCATTATCTTAAAATTCTAGGATTGCTCGTATACAGAATTATAAATGTTAAGACTTTTACGCTACGGTCAGTCGCGGTATGGATGACCGTAATCTCTGCATACCCCTTCGGAGAAAACACAGTACTAATATTTGTTTTAACGTGACTAACTATAAATCATAATTTATTGATTGCAAATTTATCCTTATCTATAATAGACGCGACGGAGTTCTGTGGAAACTCAGACTGGAATGAGTGCAATTGAAGGAGCCAGGAGCACAAGAAGTAGAGGCTCAACTCTTCATCTACAACGGTGGATGACCCAACTACCAGAAGCTGAAGAAATGGACCCTCCAGAACCTGATATGGAGGTAAATACTCAACAAATAAGGTTTTTGTTTGAAATATTTTGTTGCTAAAATTTAGCCCTGAGTGGGACTCTGGGGCGCTGTCTTGGTCATCTACCGACATTAGTTAAGTACGTCGCCCCAAAATTCCTCAAATATTTCACGGCAGCTCAATTAAGCGGCTCTCCCGCCTATAGGTAGATGTGTTGAAAAAGGTTTCAACTTAATATTTAGGATCATATTGAACTTTTATTCTATGTCTATGAAACTGTTATACAAAATCCTATTATGTAAATTTTGTTTGTCAGATGTGGAGCGTAGAAGAACTAAGGAAAAGGTCTAAAGAATTAAACCTTCTGGAAGTGGCCGATCTCGTCATCAAAAATGAAGCAAAGGGTTCTTCGCCTGCTGAGAAAAAAGAAAACGAACGAAGTCCTTCTAAAAGCTCAAACTCAGGAAGTCAGGTTGGTAACGACTAATAATAATGATTAGTATTGTTTTATTTCACACCTAATAATACATTTTATTTCAGATAACAGTGAGGACGAGCCCAGTGGTAGTGGATACTATACCCGTTTGCCGACAGTGCCATAAAAAGTGTTTATCCAAACCAAATAGTCCGTTAATATCGCAAAAAGAACAATCACTGATGCCCACAAAATCAAAAACTGAAGTGTCACCCCAAAACTCGAACTCTAATAAAAGTTCTACGAGTCCGTGTAGTGCAAACTGTGGTAATCGTAAGCCAAAAAAGTTTTCTCATTTAGAACGTAAAGGTGCTATCAAGATACGTCCCGAAGATGCCCCCAAAGTTGCCATGAAAGTTATAGATTCGATAGAGCAAAGTCAAAAGATGCTCAAATCGACTTCTTATGAACTGAAAACTGAGTCCCCAATTCTAAGTAGAAGTATTCAATCATGCCACGCAAAAAATCAGCTGGAATTAAGAAAAGACAATTCTTTACTATCTCCGAGCCCTTCATCGAGTAGTCGAAACAGTCCTCTATCAACTAGTCATACAACTTGTAGTTCTATGGTTTTTAATTCTAGCTCTAACGATTTAAGAATGTCAAATTCAAATATAGCTAATCAACTCCAATGCGTTATTGCTCAAGAGAAATATCTAAATGAAGTCAGATGTATTGAGAATATCACTTTAACAAAAAATAAAATAGATTCTAACTATCCATCACCAAAGTCTTTGCGAAAAGAACAAATTACGAGGCAAAAGGCTGAAAACGTTCTAAATAAAGTACTAGGAATTAACGTCATGACTAAAAGAGATAATGTTGGTTCTTGCTTAAAAACATCCTCCGTCTTCTTAGATGATGACTCAACACATGAAGATGAAAATGATTTTAAGATTGAAAGAGGTCTGAGAAGATCACCTAGAATGGGTATTTCAGCAGTAAGTAAAATGAATGGAGATATAAATAAAAAGACTGATGATATTAATACAAATACAATCGATGGAGTATCTGATGAAGAATCAGAACTAGGGCCTTTGATGCTAATGGGTTTATCGGCTATCAATCCCGCAGCACATTTGATGAGAGTAGAGCCTTTCAAGAGATCGTCAAGTACGTGCTTAAAAAACCCACATTCAAGGCCAGGTAGTCTTGGTTCTGTGAAATCAGAATCGCCTGTTCCTAACATTGCTGTCGTACCCCCAACACCTGACTATAATTCCAATAATAAGACTGTGAGTATATTTTGAGTAATCATTTTACCATGGCTTATATCTTAGGAACGTGATGTTGATTTTCATTTGCAGGATGACCTTGTAGACGAGTCCCCAGATTCCCCTGATGTTCCCGAAGACTTACCCTATGTAACACTTAAAAGGTAAATAATTGTGTCAATTATTTGTGATTTACTAATCCCTGTATAATTAAAAATGACTGCCTCTGTGGCGCAGTCGGTAGTGATACCGCCTGCGGCGCTGGAGGTCGTGGGTTCGATTCCCACCGGAGACAAATATTTGTGTGACCCATAAATGTTTGTCTCAAGAGTCTGGGTGTTTCTATGTATAATATGTATGTATTTAAAAAGTATATAAGTATTAATATCCGTGGTCTGATACCCATAACACAAGCAGGTTATTCCTAGCTTACTTTGGGATCAGATAGCGTTGTCTGAAATGTCGGTGAACATTTATTTATAAAAAAAAAAAAAAAAAAAAATACTCTAAGAGTGCTTTCATATTTAAGATATGGGACGATGTCAAGCCTGGAAAGGCTACCGTCTGATGAGACTGACGATGGGAACGTAAGACTGACAACTCAAGAACCAGAAACAACGAAGGCATATAACCCAGGTATGTTCACTATTGAAAATAATTACTAATACTATGATAAATGATGTGAAAAGTATGCATGAAGAGATTATTTTACTTACAAATATTATAATTTTCAAAACAGATTTTTAAAATTGCTTTAAAGCAGGAACAGGTACTAGAGAAACTTTACTAATGTGTGATAAATGCTAGTACACGTAAATGTTAAAATTACTGCTAAACTACATTACTTAGTATCAACTAAACAAATTTGATGTCTCCAGTGAGCGGTGCTGCAGGCGGTATTATGGGTTGGACTGCGAGAGCAGGCTCCTTTGTGGTAGAGAAGATGAATATATTCAGTTATACAGAAAGCGTTCCTAATACTTCAATAGCGCACAAGCAACCTTCATTCCTGGAAAGGTATGTTCTCCAGCTTATTTATCAACTATATTACAGCATTATTATATATAAACACTAGCTGACCCGCGCAACTTCGTTTGCGTGATAAATGAAGAACCGCTCGACCGATTTTGAGCAAACTTCACATAAACCATCTACTAAATAGTCCGAATAAAACCTTAAAATTTGGTTTGGATAGGTGAGCCCGTTCTTTAGTTATAAAATTACAACGAAAAGTGGCATTGATTTTTATATATATAGATACACGTCTTTATCCCCGAAGGGATAGGCAGTGGCATAGTAGGTATACGCCCACATTTCACCTTATAGTTTTATGTCCGGCTAGTGTTGGAGCCTATTGACGTTTTGAAATGGACAGACGCAGGTTGTGGCAACCCACAGTTGAAAATTATCAAGCCACCCAAAAGACCTTCAACTTGGCTTAACGACTGGCATTATACTGACAAATTTTCATGTCGAGTTTTCCTTCTCTAAGCAATGGATCGTTTTGGAAAAGTGTTCCCTTAGTCGCCGCTTACGACATATTAGGAAAATATAAATCATTCGTCACAAAACTTCCCAATGTCTTGTCATATTCTTTATGGATATTTTTAAGAATCCGTTATATTTTAAATTTGAACCAACATTACTTACTGTGAGACTGCCTCCCTATACCCTGCACAATGGCGCTGATTTCACATTTGGGCACGACTTGTACCTAGAATTGATTCCCCTCGCTTATTAAATTATTCAGAATACCCAGCCTAGCTTGGGCTCAAAATTTTGACTTTGTATGCAACTGTGTTATTTCCTAAACACTAGTTCTGATACAAAATGACTATTGAGATTTTTTCAACCTAGGTGGAATTCAACTCTATGCAAGAAAATAACATACCGATGAGTAAGAATAAGTTGGTGACAATATAGTACATAGTTTGTTGTTTTTAAAATGTACTTTAAATACAATTTGCTCTTAGAGCCTGTACACATTGTATAATTGTAAATTCAGAAGAACATTTTGATTTTAATAATGTATTAAAGTAGAAGTTTTCAATTTTAAGATTAGAATTATTTAAAGAATTATGATTAAAATTGTAGTTTAAATTATACGCTAGAGATTACAAACTAAATAAATAATGTAGTAAAGATTTTTAAACTGAAAACGCTAGATTACAAAATAATTTAAAGTAACGAAAAGTGTAGTAAACTATTTCCATAGCTATACACGTAACTTTTTATCATGGAAACTGAAAATTTTGGTTAATTCAATTTGGTAGGCTCTATTTTATTATCTATAGTTACAATATTATCTTTAGATGTGTGAACTTAGATAAGAAGATTTTCTAGATTTTATAGTTTTGTTAATATTTCATTATTACAGTAGTTTTACAGTGTACATTATATCATAGAATATTGTACGTTATGCCACAACAGTAGAAATATCTATTTGTTTGGGTATACCGCCACAATACCAGAAATCATAATGCCTTTACTTAAAATGCCCGAGCCCAAAATACCCGAAATCGAAATATCAATATTCAAAAGGCAAATATTTATAATATAAATAATTTAAAATGCCTTACGGTCGAATAACCGAAACCCAAAAAATAAATTTATCAAATACCTTATCCTAAAATGTTCAAACACAAAATACCTTTTTTTTAACATGATTTAAATCCTACATGGATGCTATATATCTGTGAATGGTTAACACCCCGACTCAGAGTATCCCGACTCGGATGGGTTAGGTTAGAAGACTAAGGCGGGAGCGAAGCGAAGCGGATGTCCCGCCTTAGCCTTTGTGGTTTTTTTTTTGGATTTTCCGTTAGCCCACTGTAGTACTTTTGTAACTCTGAATCAAAGTGTTTTAACATGAGGTAAATCCTACATGGATACTATGCCGGACTCCTACCGACTAAAAACCACACGTATCCTACATAACAGCCTACAGTTGGGAGCCCCGGGTAAGCCCTGAGAAGGATACCCAAGGACCAACAGACCTACGGCTACAACTGTGGCTTCACTTAAATAAAAAAACGTGTGAGTGGCAATAAATCTTTATTTCTTAAATCATTCATTTATTAATTATGCGCTATTTATTGAACTGGTATAGCATATAATTATATACCTAATAATACCCAGTACCTAGATTATAGCGATAAACTGGGTAGGTTATGGTTTTTTTTTTATATTCCAAGCACAAGATTGTATAATTGTTCCTTAAATTTTGGTGACTGAAATTATTATAGAAAAGACAATATATAAATATGTGTTACATTCCACGTAGTTATGACAGTGACAGTGACACATTGTATTCTATTTTCGGTATTTTAAATTAAGGATATTTGAAAATTTGTATTTTGAATTCTGATATAATAATTATTTGTATTTTAAATTTAGACATTTTACGGTAAGGTGTACTGAAATAAGGTATTTTGAATGTTAAGGTATTTCGAATTAGGGTATTTTGGTCTAATACATTTTAAGTAAAGGCATTTTGATTTCTGGTTTTTTATATATAACCATTTGTTTGATAACAATAACTTCACGATCCACAATTTAGAATCTTAGTTTTTCCGATAATAATATAATGAACTACATAAAATTCAGACTATTAAATCATTTATAATTGTGTAGATGCTTAGGAGTCAGTGACTGGAAAGCAGCCATAGGAACAGAGGAAGGCACAGCTGAAACAGGAGAGGGAAGTGGAGCAAGCGGAGAGGAGGCATGGGGTACGCCTTCATCTGGTGACCTATCAGACAATCTCCCTGACTCTGAACATGGAACACTATCGGTAAACGATATTTTCAATGATGTATCAAATTTACAAAAAAATCTTAAAGTTAAGATAAATTTTGAAAAGCAATTAGTATGCTTACTCAACCATAAATTAAAATCTTTTTCCGTATTTAAAATTTTAAAAACATCTTAAAATCATAAGATCTAATCAAAAGTGATTGCAACCATAATCTACTATGTGGGATTTTTATAATAATTATTTTTTGCGTTTATTCTTACCCTATTTTTCTGTAAATATTTAACTCATAGTTTATAATAGTAAATAGTTATATACTTTATTGTAATGTCTTTTTACTGAACAAATCACTATTATCAAAATAGTATATCTAAAAATTCCTAAGCTAAAACATATTAAAACTTTTATAAGGAAAAAAAAATTTATTTGTCATTTTGTTTAAACATATTTATGTTCAAACAATTCGTTTTCTATTGTGATTAAAATGCCCACAAACTCTTTGAATGGAAAATCCTTCAACATTTCAGTCTCCAACAAAGTCATCATCATCATATGCCGGTGACGACGACACTGAACTGATGATGGATGAGCTCCTGATGGCGCCTACAATAACTGGACCTACTACATTACGGCCTTTACTTCCAAGGTAAAAATAATCTTTATCGCATAATAGAATAGTACTAAAATAATCTGAAATTTTAGCACTATAATGATATCATTAATTCATTACAAAAAAAAAGTAATCAGAGCTGCTAAGTAGCTCGATAGCTGGTTCTGGCCTTATAATCTTAAATGGCGTTAACAATATAAATAAGAATTTCAGCCTGTTTGGGTGTAGTTCTGTAGTAGCACGAATTCAAGGCCCATCTAAACCAAGTTGTCCTTTATTACATTTAAAAATTAGATAGTAATTTACAAACATATAGAAACTCTAAATACATTGCTATCATTATATAGTTTGAAGATGGAATACAAATAGTTTGAAGCATCAAAATACTAATAAAAAAATCGCTAGTAATTTACAAAAATATAGAAAGTCTTAATACATTGCTATCATCTATATAGTTTAAAGAATCGAATATAGTTTAAAGCATCAAAATACTAATGACAAAACTTAAATCTAGGGATGTGTTCAGAAGAAGACTGGAACCTCTCCTAGAAGAAGAGTGCTCAGATAGCGGCAGTGAAGACAATAAGGCTACTCCCACCAACTCTGACGACCAGGTGAATATCTACTCTAAAGAAAAATTTAATGTTTGCACCAAAGTTCAATAAACCCTTAGTAAATTCTGAAACTAGAATTCATAATATGTATGTATGTAACTATATTTTATGAACACATATTTTTCCCCCAATGCTATCAATCAAATATTGGTGCTGAGCTTCCCAATTACCTATTGAACCATAATATAGTATATTAATTATATTATTAATTGAATATCGTGTAATAGTAATATGTATTTTTTATATATTTTTAAACAGTTATCGTCTGTCAAAATTGATGTTCTCAATTTTACTTTGTAGTTAGTTGTTTAATGTTATTAAAGTGAGATCATTTATCAAATAGAGTAGAAAGAAGTAAACTGTTTTTGTACTGACAGCAGATAGATCATAATTTAGTCAAATGACAGATCTGAAGTACACCTTAGTTTATGTAGGGTAATATTGTGTCATTGTAATATTCATAGCATGCAAATAATTATACGAAGAGAATGATAATGAAATCAGCATGCTTGTTGCATGACATGATTTGAGTACAACCTATAATGTATGTACAATGTGTTGACTCTACTTAGATTCGTACAAACAACCTTTTTTATAGTCATCCCTATTTTCGAAATAATTCTACCAAATTCCAAATTAGATCAAATTAGAATCTTGGACTCGGGTCCAAATTATTGGCAAATTCCAGTAAGGTCCCGTAGCTAGGTAAAATCTCACATTGTGACTGGTCCGCTGGTGCGGCGCTTGGCGCAGGGCAGCGGGCATGGCCTCGATGCTGACGACTGTTGCGACGCGCCGCACCCGCCACCCTCTGCTTCCGAAACAGGTGAGCCTTTAGATGACATCCTATGGTAAGTGTATGTTAAACTATAAACGTAAATGAGTGAAGTAGAGAAAACATAAAAAGATAAGCAGCAAAGCTTTTTAAATATTGAGGTTAAATTGAATTTGTAAATAAACTCATAAATAATATTAAAGACAAAGAAAGCATGAATACAAAAGTGATGGTTTTAAGTAATACAACACTAACGTCTGAATCGGCGCACAACACAATTCCAGGCACCCATACTATAACTAACAGAAAAAATACATTTTGACAGAATGGACAGCTTGACATTTGACCTAAGGTGAGAGCGTTACAGTACAGCATTAGCCTACAGTCTACAATTCATACGATGTCAACTCAAGTTTAATTCAATAAATGACATCATTTTTGATAACGCACGAATACCTTTTAGTAATGAGAAAGCACGATGCATGTTAAGTGGAATTATTCACATCATACCCGGTATTTTCATTTTGCCCAAGATAGTCAAATATCAAATAGATAGACATTTACGTGGTCGAAATAGATTTGATGCCAAAATGACTACTGATATTTGAAAGCGAACTCTGGATAAGCTACACTTGTGCAATGGTATCCAATCCTTGGATACGTCATTTCGCCATCAAATCAAAATCCAAGTATATTTTTATCATGTCAAAAGCTTAAATGAAATCATGCATTTATGGTAAACATTACAAAGATACCTGTTTTTGTTATTGTACCCAAACATAGCACTCTATTAATATTGTAGTTAGTTACACATAGGGATTCAAATTGTATGAAATTACTATTTTTACACTTTAATACATTCACACAACGTAATAGGATACCTAATAAACTACATTTATAAATTACATCGCACTAGAATCAACTGATAAATATAGCACACGTAAATGTAATAATGATGAGATTGATCACCATAATCCTTATGCATGAATTCAAGAAAGATTGATCGAGAAAGCTAAAAGTTCTAAGTACTTAAATACGTGAGCAGACCCTCCATGGCAAATTGAGGACTTGGTAATCTTTGCTAAATGCATTGTCATAAACTCTTCGTCCAAATCCAAACAATAACTAGCTCTTTATCTGATAATAAGATACTTCGACAGTTGATACTTATAGTTGAAATTATGGAGGCTACTAAATCAATGATAGTTACTGCTCGTTCGCTCTAACTTTGCCGCTCGGCTCCATACCAAAGTCGAATTTTTAATTAGACGAAGTAAATTGACAGCAACTAATGTTACTTCTTCATACAATGTTGCATATTTTCTATGACGAAGTGACATTAGCTACTGTCAATCTAATCTAAAAAATCTAACAATTCGGGTATACGCCTCTACGCCAGCGGCAAAGTTAGAGCGAACGGGTAGTATAGTAGATAGCAAAGGCAAAAATATTAAGTAATAAATTGCGATATAATTTGTTAAATATAGTTGGGACTTCAATGTGGAACTTATACTCATGATTCAGAACTTCACACAGGCATAATTATGTGTTAAACGTTGGGTGCTAAAGAAGGGTTTCTATTTGTCCAGGAGCAGAGGGTGGGGGTGCGGCCGCCGCAACGGATGCTGGAAGGGAGGGAGATGGTGTCGCCGGGTGCGATCTGAGCCCCGATCGGACGCCAACCAACGAGGCACCTTTGATGCCCTTACTATCTGGTAAATCATCTGACTCTACTTATTTAGTCACGCCAAATCAGTATATGTTTTGAAAACAAGTCGTATGTATTATATTATACCGCTCAACCAACGTCTGCACCCAATCATTTTCTCCTATTTTGATATATGGAGAGAACTTAACCTCCTAGTAGTTTGCTTGCGTTTTGGGTTTTGATGCAGGACGATGCACAAACTCAAAAGCCAAACGATAGACGCTCCTATGAGCGGCAGCTAGCATTCAAATAAAAGTGAATCCTAGACTTATAAGCAACTGTGTTGCACCAAGATGTAGGAGAAGAGAGATACTGCACGGAACCTGCATATCAGTGTTAATCATAATGCCGTAGACCTGTGGTAGACTGGAGCTTGAAGACTAGAAACTAAGAATAACGCTAAAACAATGATAATAATGCCCAAACTCCTACATTATAGAAGTGGATACGTTCAAAGTTTTTCTAATACAAATACACTTTTTCAGTTTCAAGAGAGTGTGTGGAAGTGCGTGCCGCTGCTGCAGCTGGTCGTCGGGGCTCAGCCAGCTCGGACAGCACGCTCTCCACACTCGACCGCACCGCTATACACAACCCCCCCGCTATGACCGCCGTTCAGCCGCAAGCGTCGCCTGGTATGTTATTAATAAAACCTATTTTGAACTAAAAAGGATCATTTTTAAGCCAAATTAATGTGCAAGAGTTCTTGACATGAGATCTAATCAAAAGAGCCAGTCAAAAAAGGAAAAGAGAGAATAAAATGTGATGCTTACTCAGTCAGTGTGTTTGTTTATAACATCCATTGACTTTCGATAAAGTGACCCAAAACATGATAAGACGCATACGTTTAGTTCAAATTTCAAAGCAAGAAGATACGGACAAGAATTTAATCATAACGTAGCTATGTAGAAGGAATTTGAGGAAAATATAAAGATGAATCAACCAGTCTATCTTAACTTCTTTGCCAAATGTAACGCTATCATCAAATTTATTCCGAACCTCTAACAGCCTTGGAGCCAGCACCAGTACCGGAGGATATCTTACAACTGGAGGAACCGAGACCACCGACACCGGAGCGACTCAGTCCTCGAGCGGAGATGAGGCTGGCGCTGGACCACGGCAAGGATATGCTGGCAGACCAGGAGTCGCCGGTGGTACGGCGGGTATGTGAAAATGATGCTACTGATATTACTCATATGCTATACCTTCTAAGTTAGCTAAACTGAAGATATCTTCAGGCTGAATTATTATTCATACTTTAAAAGGTGTACTTTTCGGAACAACGGACCAGACCACGAAATATTCCTAAATGTATTTCTATTACTGTTATCTACTACCTACTGTATAACATAGCTTCATAAATGACTAATGAAAATAACAATTAATTACCCCTCAATGACTGGTAATGACGATTCGGTCAGTACGCCGCCGTTAGGCAGAAATGATGATGGAAGGTGGAGGGCTATTCCCCTCAATTGCATATTCTAAGGCAGGTTCTAAGTTCCTTATAGAATTCACTAAGCTATGGTGTTCCGCAGGGTGGCGGGTCCGACCCCTGGTCGTTTCGCGCGGCGTGCCAGCGCTCGTTGCTCCGGCGCGTGACGAGCGCCGACGCAGTGACGCTGTGCCGCGCAGTGCCGCACCCGCGCCGCACCGCCCCGCATACTACTTCGCGCAGTTCTGTATATGCCTGGAAGGGTAAGATCAACATCATTTGAAACACATACACATAATGTTACCTTTTTTCTCAAAGAAGCAGATCATGTCTCCAAATTGTATTTAAATTATGCCGAAACTACTAAATGCCGTCATGCGACAGATAAAGTTTCTGTTCTTCAAATAAATAGTCGGCCAGCTGGTCTTTTATGATTTCTTTTTTTAGTACGTTCTTAAACGATGTCTAAAATTATTCATTGTTTTTCATTTAGATTACCATTCAGTTCCAGAAAGCGAGAAACCTATGGAGATGGAGCAACTGGCACGAGCGGAAGTTCAGACGATGCGTTCGCGGACGCGCTCTCTATGCCAGAACGGGAAGATGTGAGTATTCCTGTTAACCTCTTTCGAAATTTCCATATCCATCATGTAGTCCAGACAGTAGTTCTTTTATTTCGACTACAGTTATTTTCATAAAACTCTATTAAAAAATCGGAGACAGATATTAAAATTGGTTTACTTAGATAGTTCTCCTTCGATAAATACGCATATTCCAACCCCCAAAGAGGATTGAGGTTTTGTATAAAGGTTGTTGTAACTTTACAGAATGGGATTCCTCCGCCGCCGGGCGTCCTCCGATAGCCCGCGGCGCGAGCCGTTCATAGTATCGGCAACCCGTCCGTTCTCTCCGCGGCGCACGACCGTGAGCAACAACGGCTATTACAAGATTTGCTTTGTCAATGGCTATGTGTGAGCACCGCACCGCCAGCTTATCTGTGCCAATCAGCTGGATTTAAACATTTTTGGGAAGTTTCTTCATATTTTTGCCAATACTATTATCATTTTAGAATTTCGCAAAAAGACTTCGTGGCTTAGTGCAACAAAATTATACATTAAAACTATGTGAAGTTACTTGCTATCAGACTTTGAACATAACAGAAGATACAAAAATCTGTGCAAATATTCCTTTACACGTCCACATTCATTCAACATTTGACGCGAAATTAAAGTACATAAGGACGAAAATTTTAAAAATCAACATCTCATTTTAAGATGACATTTAAGCAGAAAATTTAGGTATATATCCGTTTTTTCGACAGTTTAATCTCACGAAATACTAAAAGATAATTTTGTGACACCTGAATAATGATAAAGTTTTTAAAAATGAAGAAACTTCCTATTTATGTACACGTTTTATTCAATAGTCATAATGTGGACACTTTTTAATGAATACGAGCGTGATACGTAATGTTTTAAAGTCTGTTTTGAATGCCCCGAAAAAAATTGTCTAAAACGAACGTATACTAGGTAGAAAAAAAATGTACTCTTTAGTCCGACGTGTGGATAGAAAAAAATAGTTAAATGGTTAGACGCCATGATTGGAATTGGAACTATTTAGATTTTTTAGAGTGTAAACTTTCTCGAAACGTTTAAAATTCAAATTTAAACGTAACGTAATTTAGATATTCCGTCGAGTGTTTTTTAAATTGGCCAATGAAATTGCCTTTTTTAAATTAATGGTTAAGATTTGGAAATGATATTGTTAAATTAATATTGAAAAAAATTAGATAAATTTTAAAAATGACTTTGTCGTAAGAATATTACTACTTGGGGCTATGCTGCCTAACTCGATGCTGCAACAACTTTAGTCAAGTGTCCATCACGAAATTCATTAAATTGAACAATCAGTGACAGTCATACAAAGAAGTTTAAAAATTTAAAGGATTCTAACTGAAGCGCTAGTTGCAATACATAATGGGAAACGATTTAACCATCTTTGTGCGACTACACATACCCGCCATAATTTTAGTCAGCAAAAACTTGACTTTACATCCAAAAACGATTCAGTTTTATTTGAAAGTCATTTTAGCTAAGATTAACTTATGTTAACCACAGCGATAGCTAAACAATATGACTATTAAGAGAGTTATGCTATCGCTAAGGATAACAAAAGTTAACGTTAGCGATAGCTTAACTGAAATGACTTTCAAATGAAACTGAATCGTTGTTGGATGGCACATATACCAAGTTTTTGATAATAAGCATCTTCATAGAAACTTTTCTCGAAACTGGTAAACGACGTTCTTGGTGTCTAATTATGGAAATAGAAAATATAGGTACTATCACAAAAGATAATCTGTTTGAAAGATGGAATTACGATCTAAAAGATGCTTTTAAGCTTTCGTGATAGACACATTAGTTGTACAGTTTAGAATATCATCTTGTTATTTTCAATCGTCTTCTAAAGCGATATTAAGACTGTAGCTAGCAATAGTCTTGCCTCTAACTTCGGGAGATTCAGTTCAGGCTGCTAATCTTCGGAGGGTTGTGTGAACTGATAAGATGACATCTTAAAATGTACAACTGGTCAAAAGCTATCGAGTACATTATTGTTATATTGTGACCGTCCTGGCACAAGGCTCACGTCAATTTGATCTTGCTTAACACTTAGTATTAAAGTTTAAATCCAGCTTCGAGACGTCTATGCTAAATTTGTTTTGTCTGTTGAACTGATCTGTCCATTTTGATTGGAACGAGTGTTCTCGAAAATATATTTTTATTAAAATATCATTACGCTTTTCATTCTTCATCCTGCTGCTTAGCTAATCCGTCCTTCATTTGAACCACTCCTTCACTTTTTAACGCCAACCCCTTTTACCATAGCCGTTTATGACCACTTCTAGATTTTGATTGCAATTATTTTTGGTAAGCTGTTTTTCACATTAACAATTTTATAGACGACTATCATATAAGAACACATTTACTACTGAAGCAAATAGTACCGACGTTAAAAGTTAGTCTAGAATAATTGAAGCCGCCTCTTGTGGTCTCTTCAAGATCTAAATAATACTAAAATGGAGGCTAAAACGAATAGCTCCTTATATTATTTATTTCTGAAATTCAAGTTTTCTACGTACAATTAATGTGATGTTCTTACAGGAGAAACAATTGGAGAAAAGACACTGGAAACAAGTAAATAGAAGACGTCAGTCTCTTGGATCTGTCAGTCAGATTTAGACACGAGGTAAATGTAACCGATGATAAAAGTGTTCATGTGTAGTACTTCACGTTATACATAGATGTAGCTGATTCAATAAAATTGTAAGTTTAGACGGTCGTACAAAACTCTTCAAACTTTATGACCAATCTGAAGTTTGGAACCTATCCGCAGCTTACAAAGACATGAGCAATGGCCTGTGTTGCAAACTTCGGAATAGTTATAAAATTTGACGATTATTATACGTAAAAAAGACTTAATGTAAAATTTTAAAACCAATTCAGAGTGAATGAAAAGTGTTTTATTAGAATGGATACTGAAGTTAACGGAATGCCAAAAGATGCCAGATATTATGCCAAAATACTGACGAAAGGGACCTGTCAATACTTCATATCTTAGAATCATTGTGTTTTAAAGTAGGTACATAACACCTAAATAGGCCTAATAATTGTTGTATGTACATACAGAGCTGTTTATTTGTTAATATAGCTGTACAAATAGAGTTATTTGTAACTGAGCTTGATAGTAAAATTGTAAAATATGTGATAGGATAAAACTGTTTTAACTGTCTTGTATATTGTTATATTTACCCTAAAACGTTGGTTTGTTTTCTATTGTATTGATCTCGTCGAATTCTCTTTCTCTTAAAAACTTAAGCAACGGTATTGATTGCTAACTTCAGAGTAAAAACCTACATCTACTAAATTATCTACGAAAAATAATGCACTACAAAATCAAAGTAGGTAAGTTTTTCCAAACTTTATGTGTATCTGTTCATAATAAAGTACCTACGTAGTTTGGTTTACTATAAGACCGCAACGTTCAGAGAGAATTAGAATTTCGGTGAGACATGTACCATGTTGATTCTCGAATTTGTACTTAACGTCCATTTCGACATTTAAAATTTGTAACGCTTCATATAACCTATGTCGCACAACTATTAGATAGTCTTTTATAGATGTTGTACACACTAGCAGAGCGCTTAATAACAGATTCTGTTATTAATGAAGTCATAAGTCACAGTGTCAGTCAGTCATCAGTGATAAGTCACTTTTGATCGAAAATTTTAGGATGATTGGGTTTCATCTAAATTAAACCTCTTTCAAAAGTAGTTATAAGTATGTATATTAAGTAACCACCTGCCGCGCTGAGGTGAGGGCTCAATTCATGGGTCTCGGGTCCAAATTTTTGTGTGATTCACAAATGTTTGTTTCGGAGTTTAGGTGTGGATATGTATGTATTTAGAAATATTTAAGTATGTCTATCAGTCGTCTAGATCCCATAGTACAAGCTTATATTTGCATAATTTGGGCTAGAGGATGTTGTGTGAGAATGTCCACAAATATTTATTTATTTTTTATCATGTTATTTGTAACTAACTGATATCAAATTCAAAACCTGGATTTGTAGGTTTTCGTTTTTGTTGGAAGCGACTGACCATCTCATCTCAAAATCTTGATTTCGCGTACCATTAGATACCAGATTCTCGTCCACTAGTGAGGGGACCTGGTCATACGATGCACCACATCGTCTGACCTTTCAGTTGAGGTTTGATTGGAACTCATACCAATATTTGTAAAGTTAAGATTTCTGGTGTATTCGCGGGTAGTCAAGGTGCGTGAAGCAAGCGTTAGGCTTCGACCAAGTAATAGCACAGAAAATATAATTTATTCTATAAGTAGTATGGACTGGCCCATCCACACATTAGTTTTAAAGACGTTACAGTGAGCGCGTGCGCTTACTTGGTCGTAGTCGGTGTTATTGTTGCGAAGGTGAAACACGTGTCAAGATAAGACATTGTGTAAAAACACTACCCTAAATTCGAAAATAGAATGTATGTGTGCCTTTCGTGTCGTTGCTACAATATCTTTGTGTGTGAACTAGTCTCACTTTTTGAGTTCGTAATGTATGACGTGGGCCCGTTTATACTAAGTAGGTATTACTTGGTCGAAGGCCTTAGGTATGAAATTTGCTAAATATTTCAGCGGGCCTAAAAGGCAACATTGTACGTTTCATTTTATAAACTTAGAATAATAAAAGTGATTTTTATGATTTGCACCTATGTTTCGGGTTTCAAATTATGTAAATTGTATGTTTCATATTATGAAACATACATTGTTGCCTTTTTATGCCCGCTGCTCTATGCCAGTGTGTACAAGGCCTTGAAATTTTATATTAAAATCTATTTATGTATTTCAATCTATACTATCTATACTAATATTATAAAGAGGTAAAGTTTGCGTGTTTGTTAAATTGTAAGGGGTAATCTCAGGATCTACTGAACCGATTTAAAAAATTCTTTCACCAATAGAATGCTACGTTATTGTGGAGTGTCATAGGCTATATAGCATCACGCTACAATGAATAGGAGCGGAGCAGTAATAGTAAATGTTTCAAAAACGGGGAAAAGTTATTCCTTTTGAGAGACGGGAACAGGTAATACTCTCTCTTAAGTGGCGCAAACGAAGTTGCGCGGGTCAGCTAGTATTATATAAAATATTATTATTATGATTTTGCAAATTAAATGCTTTATAAAAAATAAATTAATGATTAATTTGGAGTTTTAATCAATGTTTAAATTGTTTCCTACAACATTATTATTTATTTTGTTTAGAAAATGTGAAACTACGATATGAAACAATTGTCGAATTTATTAATTTTAATGCAGTGTATGTAATTGTTTGAATCAATTTCGTTTATTTTCATTTTCCAAATAAATATGTGATAGAACTCTAACGATACTGTTATTTTTAATGATACACTTTTTAAACAGCATTGCTTTAGCTTATGTACTAATCCCTCAGCTAGACGTAGTGCCACTGCAGAACATGCCAATTATTAAAGAGCCCCAAAATAATTCAATATGGCCAGACTTATCCTTTGATGGTACCTATGAATTCAAGCAAATACCGTTTGGTCTAAGAATTGACTCCACTTTATCTATACTAATATTTTAAAGAAGTAAAGTTTGTGTGTTTGTATATTTGTTAAATTGTAAGGGGTAATCTCGGGATCTACTGAACCGGTTTGAAAAATTCTTCCACCAATAGAAAGCTACGTTATTGTGGAGTGTCATAGGCTATATAGCATCACGCTTCAATGAATAGGAGCGGAGCAGTAATAGTAAATATTTCAAAAACGGGGGAAAAGTTATTCCTTTTGAGAGCTTCGTTGCGTGTGCTGCGTAAATATTTATAGTTATGTAAAAAATATGTACTACTTTACTCTCTTAAAAAAAGTTCTAAAAAAATTGCGCAATAGCATGTGTCTGTCTTTGGGTTGGTGCGCAATAACCATTTTAATGGCAATCAATTTTTTTCTACAATAATGCCACGGGATACCTCTTTCATAAACGAAATTGTTCTTAAAAATAATGCGACGGGAATACACTTTCTCTCTATCTCTCTCTCTCTCTCACATAGTATTGAATATTAACGACGAGACGCTACGGGAGTAAACGCAACGCGACGGGAGTAAATGCGACGGGAACAGGTAATACTCTCTCTCTTATGTGGCGCAAACGAAGTTGCGCGGGTCAGCTAGTAAACTATATTGGTGCCTACTAAAACTTATGGGTGTGTAGCTCAGCCAATGCTGGAACTATACTAGGCACTGCGGTGAAGAACAGGAGGGGGGAAACTTGAGTCGCGCTGTATTTTAAGCCTACCAATTCATAAGTTACTAGGGCGTTGACAAAATCATGGATCCCATTATGTGTAGGAAAACGAAAACTATCTTAGATAAAGTTTTACTGAAGATTTTATTTATATGGGCCACAAAAATGCCTTAACCTCTGAAGGGGTAGACAGAGGCGTACTATGAGTTCACTTATTAATAGTTATTATTAACTTTAATATTTTGTCCCACATAATTAGGTGGTGAGTCTATTTCGGTGTTGAAATGGATTGTAAGTTGTGCAGATTGTTAAGCTGATGACTAGACTTAACGCTGTCATTTTACTGGCAACCTCTGCGGTAAATGATCTGGAGGCACGGTAATGCCTACGCCAAGTCGGGCAAAAAAGCGGCACGGACGTGCCGGACCATATTTGCTCGAACCAGTTCATGCCATTTTTAACCCCCTCTAACTTCGTCGCATAAAAAAACTAGAAGCCTGGATTTTTGCACATGTAGGTATTTCGATGCCAAATTACAGCTTTCTTCTTCTGACTCTTGGCTAGACTACGGATAGATATACAGAAGGATAAATATATCTATAGAAGCTACAAAGATTCCTTGTGTATTACGAAGCCCTTAAGAAGGTGAGATTTGTGTGTAAATAAAACAAAAGTGTTAAAAATGTTAAGGTACGTATTTTTATTGTCGAAATACAATCAATTCACATCGTAAATACAAATCTACATGCAAAATTATATATTAAAAAAATATTAGATATTTTTCAACTTAGCACCACGGTATCATTTTTATTACTGGAGATTCACATAGGTACCTTTATAATTAAATTGTATTTAAAATTGTTTCTGCTTGCCTATTTTATATAAAATGGTTCATGACAATATACAACTTTACCTTAATAATTTTATTGTATTTCTGAGATATTTATTATTATATTTCTGTGATTTTTTTAAAGTTATCTCCAGTGTATATTATATGTATATTGTTACAACCACTAATTGAGCACAACTTGCACCGTCCCATTGCCCATTAAATCCCAAGTTCACATAGCAATTAAAGCAAGAATACATTTTGCATGAAAAAGTCAGACATCTGTTATAATCTCCAAAATACGCCTTGTCTTGCCTCAATTGCTAGGCTTCAAAACTTTTTCAAACTTAAAAATTATCTATGTACACCTAATATTAGTATTGGCAGGAAAAAAGACAAAAAATTCACATTAAAAAATTAATATCATTCAAATTTAAAATTTCAGAAAGTACAGTTAGTAAAAAAAAGCATTAAGTATAATTCATTTTGGCACAATGTTAGTTAAAATTACAAACTGGTTTCTAAGTAAAGATATTTATACAGCTAAATAATATCTTTTTACTATATTTAAGTATTTTTTAATAATAATGGTATACTTAATTTACTTTCTATATTAGCTGACGTATAATAATAATATAATATTCAAAATATTGGTAATACAATTGTATAGAAAAATAATAAAATTTGGAACTATAATTTAGTAATAAAATATTTTTATCTAATCTGCGAAATATTTTGTGTCGCTGTAGCCGTGCAATAATTAAACGAATATGACATTATGGCATAACAAAAAAAATGACATAAGAAAAAATTACATTGAAAAATAATAAGGTACATAATGAAAAATTTTATGTCACATAAAAGATTGTCACCAAATCACGAACTTTGTACTAGTCAACAATCGATGGAATCAAATTTAATCTTAAACTTATACATATAATGGAATGTTGCACTTACCCAAAAACATGCGAAAAGGCAGTGAAAATTTTATTTGAGCATTATATTATAAACTTTCAAACCATAATATCAAAGATTTTGCCACATAATAATAAGATACAGAAAGCACATGATGTACTTTTTTCCGTCCTACCCTCGTCTACGCAAGCAACTACAAATATCGAAATTACTTTTAAAATCCTCTGATCTTATGTCCGTGAACTCTGTGAGCGGTGTCTATGTGTGCGTAGTTTTGGCGCACTTTGTATGTAGATTGCCTTCTGAACTCATTATTTTATGGTTTTACTTTCATTCAACATTTTGCATTTATGAAGTACACTGCCATCTATAAACCGTTTCTTGACTCAAATAGTTATGTACTATCAATGTTTATTCCCGCCATTCCCGGGAAGCTTGGAAAGTTCTCACTTCCGATGATGTAAAAGTCGTCAAGCCTTGAGGACCTGGAATTTATAGTTTATTTTAATGATTTGAATCAATAAGATAAGAAGAAGATATACGGAGTTCGATCTGATAAAAAATATGTGATTGTCCATCACGCAGTCATACTGGCTGATCATGTTTGCTCTATACTCAGTAACAAAATCTACTACTTTACATTAAAGTAGGCTAGGGGTATAAATTCCTAATGACATAGAGTTGGGCTTCATATAATATTGGAATTGTGATTCGACTGACAATGTCATTGTAGATGGCGACGAATCTTGACGTACAAATTTAATGCCAACATGTCAAACTAGACAAATGTCATTTGTCTTACATTTGGAAACGGTTAAACATGGCATGAGTCTAACTGAGCGTATTACCCCAGTAAATTTCGCGCGACCTAGGCGACGATTTTCGACCATACAACGTGATCGCGTGATCAGAAATTTACTGGTGACCTTTAAACTCGTGTTTAGCCGTTTCCAAATGACATTTCAAAAGTTTTCCTTGTTCAAGTCGTTTTGTCAAGATTCGCCAATTTAGGATGCAACTTAAGTTGACACTGGCTCGTCCCATCTTCCTAAAACAAAATGAAAAGCCAGCGCAGCAGCGGAAGCGGCAGAAAATATTAAAATTAATAAATATAAGGGTCTCGACTCATCATATCGTTTTCTTCCAGTCGGTGTGGAGACCCTAGGTCCAAGGGGTCCCAATGAGCATAATTTTTTCAAGAATTTGAAAAAGCGTCTGGTAGAGTATCAGCTATTCTCGCTCAGCGAATAGGTATCGCTATTCAAAGGGGGAATGCTGCTAGTCTTTTGGGCACAATGACACGGGGACCTTTTTTAGGTTTAGTTTAGATAGTAATAATGTAATATGTAATAATGATGTTTCACTGTAATATTTAACAATAAAAGTATTATAGATTCGCCACCACTCACAATTTATATTGACACTAGCTGATGCCCGCAACTTCGCCCGCGTAAAATTTGTTCCCGTTCCCGCTTCCCGTATTTCATCCCCTTGGTGGTAGAATTTATCAAAATCCTTTCTTAGCCCTACGTCATAACATCTACCTGCATGCCAAATTTCAGCCCGATCCGTCCAGTGGTTTGGGCTGTGCGTTGATAGATCACTATGTCAGTCAGTCAGTCACCTTTCAGTTATATATATATATATATATATATGAGATAAGATAGATTGTCAGTCGAATGTTTGCCCAGCACCTACAATGCCCATCATATCATGACTCCGATGACACTGCTCAACATAGATGTTGCTAAACTCCTTACCCATGAGCCTACGTCCAGGCGTGGGCGTGACGTCACCCTCAGGCACGGTCCACTGCTCCACCACTTCGGTAGCTGAGCGCGCCAGGGACGGCTGGCTCACCGAGCGGTTCAGAGAGCGATGGCCCCATGATCTGCAATGAAATATCAAATATTAATAACTAGATTTCACCCGCGGCTCATAGGAACTTATTTCGGGAATAAAAAGTAGTCTATGAGTAATTTCAGATTATAATCGATTATCTTTTATCTACCAATCTCAGCCAGCTCCTTTTAGTTTGAGCGTGAAAGAGTAACAATTATTCTGACATCCAAACTCACAAACCTTCGCATTTATAATATTAGCGCAAATAACTTTTATTATACTTAAAGATACTAATGTAAAAGTCGCTAAGAAGTTTTTCTACAATTTTATTTCTGCACTTGCAATAGGCACTGAGCTACAGGGGGTCAAAAGTGGGTCGAAGCGGTTCGTGTAAATAGTGTACGACATGCGCTCGGCCTGTTGCTGAGACTTGGCCTGCGCACTACCGTGCGCTTAGATTAATTATAACTAAAGATACTAATGTAAAAGTCGCTAAGAAGTTTTTCGAACTGTCTTAAATAAAAATTTAAACTAATAGCTGTCCCTGCCAGACAAAAACCTGAACCCTAGACTTTAAATACCAGTAGGGTTTGAAAGCTGGAATACCGGGAAGGGGGTACCCCCAACGGGCCCTCTGAGATTGTACATTCAAGATAAATTTTAAAGAAATTCTGTAATCGACTAATACTTCTGAGTCCAAATCCATGTTTTTTTTTCTTCGTGTCTGTTTGTTTGTTTATTGTTCAGGGATGGAGCAAAATTCAGTAGCTTCATGTTAGTTTTAATATTGGTACCTATTTTGTAGGTATTTTTCCAACTTAAATACTGTATGACAAAATCGGTTCAGCGAAAATGATAAATACAGCTTGACCTATTGTTTACTAGAAGCCCTATACGTTGGACAGGTCAAAGTTGTTTGTTTATAAGTTAAACTCACCTCGCGAACGAATTCGCGGGCAAAAGCTAGTCAATTTATAAAAACAAAAACTCACTGGTTCTGATGGAAAGGATGCTCAGAATCGCTGTCATCATCGTAGTACCGTCCCAGCTGCGTACCTCCTGACACTTCGGAATGCGTGTCGGCCTGTTCACGAGCGTAGTCTACCATCATCTCTGACATAGACCTGTGGAGGTAATTATAATTGGAGTTATTGTAGATTGAGAATATCGGACTCACTGAGTCTGAAAAGCTTGTGGCCCCGTGGGCGCAGTGTTCTGTAAACGATCACTGTCGCCGTTAAGCAACATTTACTGTGGCCGGTCAAGGATCGGATACCACTTTGTGACATTTATTTACGAGCGTTTCCGTGCTTCGGTAGGCACGTTATGCAGTTGTTAAATGACATTCGTTAAGCCAAATTGAAGGTCTTATGGGCGGTATGAAAAACTACAACTGTGGCTCGTCACAACCTGCGCCCGGGTCGGCAGCGTGTGTGTAGCGCCTCTGGTATTGCAAACATCCATAGGTCATTGTAACCAATCTTCTGGTGGCCGTAAGCTTGTCTGCCACTTGAGTAGTATAAAAAATAGCTGTAATTTGTACAAATATCGGAGTCTTATTTACAGTAAAAATTCATGAAAAACAGCAATAAATCGGGAATCATTTTGGTCTCCTTCGTAGAATTTGATAGGTGAGCGTTTGGCAATGTGGCAAAACTTAACTGGTGAATTGGCATTTGCCTCATTTTTACAAATAGCATTTTTAAATAACAAATTTCAGCGAGGATGGAATGGGACTGAATTGGATCTAACCGGACCAAAACGGAACAGAATAGACTGCACCGGAAAAGATCAGTTGAAATAAGATAGAATGGGGTGGAATGGCGTGGCATAGGATAGGATAGGATGGGACGAGGTGGGATGGGATAGGATGGAATCGGGTGGGATGGGATAGAATGGAATCGAGTACGATGGGATAGGATAAGATAGCATGTGTTTAGGGATTAGAATGTTACTGGGATGGAATCGGATTATGATAGGGTTGAGATGGGATTGGGATGGAACGAAATGGGATGAGATCAGAAGCGATGGTTCCTCCATACCTCATGTCCACGTGGTCGCTACGGTAGGAAGACCGGCGGGAGCGTGTCGGGTCCCGTAGCGAGGTGGCGTCGCTGTCGTACTCGTATAGAGTGGGAAGCGAACTGCGACGGGAGCGGGAATCCCACTCTGACTTCTTGCGGTAACGGTTCTGGAATAACAAAAAAACATACATGAAATTCACTAGTGATTTTAACTAATAACCAAACTACTTTGACCTGTCCAAGGCATAGGCCTTCTATTAAAACATAGGTCAGGCTGTATTTTCATTTTTACTCAACCGATTTTGATGAAACATACAGCAATACTTAATTTAAAAAAACCTACAAAATCCTAATAAAACAATTTATGATAAAGCTACTGAATTTCGCTCGAACCTCGAACAAATAAACAAATAAACAGATACGAAGAAAAATATCTTACATTTGGACCCAGAAGCCTCAAATTACATAGTCGATTACAGTTATTTTTTTAATTTATCTTGAATGTACCGTCACAACTATTTTGACGTGACAACGTCTTATAATTCGATAGAGCCAGCTGCACGCACAAAAAAACATGACGTATGCGGCGTTACCTCGCTCTGAGGCGTTCCATTTAAGGCTGAGTTGTCACGTTGAACTATCGTCAGTAAACCGACTTTACAGACAACCGATTTCTTTTTATACATTATATTAAATCGAATCGCCCAGACACTCAAAACTAATATTTGTGAATCACACAATTTTTTTACTCAGTGGAAATCGAACCCACGTAATCTACAGTCGAACTTTACGACCTCTAGACCAAAGAGACAAGACATAAGCCAGAAAAAAGTGTATAATTACCTTAGGTTTATCCGCAGGCGGAGCCAATATACGTATAATGACCTCCCACTTGTGCGGCGGGTAGAGAGGAGCGAAGCGATGATCATGCGCTACCCGCGTGAACTCGTCCCGGGACACCGCTCGGGACAGCTCCCGGCGGAGCGTGCTCTCGTGCGTGATGAGCTCTCGCCAGCGGAGGCGCTCCTCGCGAGTCAGCCGGTAGGAACGCTCGGTCTCCATGAGCACCTGGGATGTATTGAATTGTTAGATTTTAAAATATCGGAAAAGTGAGCAAGGGTTCCGTGGACGTACGATTTAAAATAAATAATAATAAATAAATATAATGAGTAAATATTCACGGACATTTCACACAACGCTATCTGATCCCAAAGTAAGCTAGGAATAACCTGCTTGTGTTATGGGTTATCAGACCACGGTTATTAATACTTAAATACTTAAATAAATAATAATAAATAAATATAAAAAATTGCGTGTACTTAGTGTACACACGTAAGAAGTGAAACTTCTTCATAAACTTAATTTTCACCTCACCTTAAATTAAGTCAAAAAGTACAAAAGTCCAAAAGTCCAAAAGTCCAAAAGTCCAAAAGTCCAAAAGTCCAAAAGTCCAAAAGTCCAAAAGTCCAAAAGTCCAAAAGTCCAAAAGTCCAAAGTCCAAAAGTCCAAAAGTCCAAAAGGCCAAAAGTTTAAAAGTCCAAAAGTCCCAAAGTCCCAAAGTCCCAAGGTCTCAAGGTCCCAAAGTCCCAAAGTCCCAAAGTCCCAAAGTCCAAAAGTCCAAAAGTCCCAAAGTCCCAAAGTCCCAAAGTCCCAAAGTTACAAAGTCCCAAAGACCCAAAGTACCAAGGTCCCATCTAAAAGTCCAAAAGTCCCAAAGGCCAAAAGTCCAAAAGTCCCAAAGTCCCAAAGTCCCAAAGTCCCAAAGTCCCAAAGTCCCAAAGTCCCAAAGTCCCAAAGTCCCAAAGTCACAAAGTACCAAAGTCCCAAAGTCCCAAAGTTCCAAAGTCCCAAAGTCCCAAAGTCCTAAAGTCCCAAAGTCCCAAAGTCCCAAAGTCCCACAGTCCCAAAGTCCCAAAGTTCCAAAGTCCCAAAGACCCAAAGTACCAAGGTCCCATCCAAAAGTCCAAAAGTCCAAAAGTCCAAAAGTTCATAAGTTCAAAAGTTCAAAAGTCCCAAAGTCTCAAAGTTCCAAAGTCCCAAAGACCCAAAGTACCAATGTCCCATCCAAAAGTCCAAAAGTCCGAAAGCCCAATAGTCCAAAAGCCCAAAAACCCTTAAATGACATGCTATCCCTGGATAAAGTACTCTTAATTCGAATCCACCGTGGTGGGGAACAGAACAAAGATGGCGCGTAACCAAAAATCGTGACGTGACGTGACGCTAATTTTTTTCCAACGCCGATAAAGAAGTTTCACTTCAATAAATATTCACGGACATTTCACACAACGCTATCTGATCCCAAAGTAAGCTAAGAATAACCTGCTTGTGTTATAGGTATCAGACCACGGATATTAATGCTTAAATACTTTTAAATACATACATATTATACATAAAAATACCCAGACTCTTGAGACAAACGTTTATGGGTCACACAAATATTTGTCTCCGGTGGGAATCGAACCCATGACCTCCAGCGCCGCAGGCGGTATCACTACCGACTGCGCCACAGAGGCAGTCTAAAAACATAAAAACATGGGAAAAGTGTGAAATAGGTCAGGAAATGAGTTATGCTTTATGATTGCTATTCCTATTTCCGTTTTTTATTTACCAAAGTGATGTCACCGCCTAATTGAAAGCCATATCAACATCTAGCGATTGGGGGCCACACTCGCAGTCTACAACAAGAATGTAGACAGTGGTTCCCAAGGAACGTATGAATACTGTATACGTAAGATTCCTGCTTGATTTTAGATTGTTTAAGGTTCAATAAAAACCATTATAGGTTTCGCATTTTTGAAAATCACATACTCAGGTGTTTTGGTTTTAATCTTAACTCAAAACTACTACTCATTCTCGAGATAAAGAGTCGTTAAATTCAGAGAGGACAGAAAGCAAAGAATTTCTAAAAGAATTCCGATTTTCTCGTCTAAGACACGGAACCCTTAAAATCAAAGCAACTGCTTCAGTTGAGTTGACTATTAAGACAAACGAACTGAACAACAGGAGTTTAAAAAAAATAACCATCTTACCTCATCCTGGGCTTCAGTTTTCAAAACCCTGGTGAGCACAGTCCAGTTGACAGGTACCGGGGGCGCCGGGACCGGTTCCGCCACGTCTTCGTCGTCCTCGTCACGGAACAGCGGGTTCCGTGCCGGAGGCAGTTCCGGGAGCAGGGGCAGGTCGGAACTGGACTGGTACGAGTGACCCGTCTGCTTGATTAGTTCAGGGGAGAATAGGTCGGGACCGCCCTTTCCTGAAAAGTTGGACAGCTTGATGAATTGCTTTCAAAATGGCATGGTTCCTTGGTGGTATATTGGCGATATAAGATTTTGCGTATTTTCTAGAAATATGTAGAGCTTTCTTTTAGAATATAACTACTATTTCATTTCAAAAATGGCTTTTTTTAATTTTTTGACAAGTAACGAATTCCAGTAGGTACGATGATGAATATTGCATCAGTCATGGTAGCCAGGTGCAATTTCATCTTAATATAAAGGTTAAGTTTCATGGAATATGACACAAAATATTCAAATGTGTTTGTTTTAACGTTACCATCATTACTACTATGTTAAATTTCGAATTTAGCCAACATATTTTGGGTTGTTAAACTGAAAATGGGTGGTCCGAGAGGGCCACCTTGTGAGAATCTACTGCAGAATCTAAAATTTGCCCTTATAATAATAATTTAGATGGGCCTCGATAGCACTATAAAAGAACACTGAAAAGTTTCGAGTTTCATTTATAAAGTCAACTTTAAGAATGTGCAATACAACAGCTTCAAATGGTGTGTCATCAATTCAAAAGCCTTACCAATATATTTCTGGGGCGGCAGAGACAAGGGCACTCTCTCCATCTTGGGTGTGAGGGTCATTCCTGAAGCACTGCTGATGTCGGAGAAGTTCTCCCACTGCGCTTCGGGTACCGTGTGGTTCCGGATGGTTACGTCGAACTGCGGGGGAGGCATAGGGACCTAGGGGGAGGGGGAGATCTTTAATGACACATCTGGATTTTTAACCTCCATTGCCCAAATCGATTTCGTACCCCTTATAAATTAAGAAGATAGGTGAATAAGATCTTACTAAAATCTACAGATTTGACTAGGTATGTTACTTAAAACCTATATTTTTGTCACGTTTTGCTGTAGTTATAATAATTGTTTTCAAAATTTATTTCCAACTAGATGAAGCCGCTTCCCATGAGAAATTATTCCCGGAATAAAAAGTAAAGTAGTACCAACGTGTTATTCCAGCCTATAATCAAGCTCTGTATGTGTCAGCCAGATCCATTCAGTTGTTAGAGTGTGATCTCTTACATCAAACATCTACACTCATTTTCACATCACACCATTTATAATAATTATCATCATCCTGGGGTATCCTTCCGAGGGCTTACCCGGGACTCCCAACCGTAGGCTGTTAGGTAGGATACGTGTGGTTTTTTTAGTCGGTAGGAGTTCGGCATAGCAGACATGTAGGAATTTCCTGACATTAAAAAAAAATATCAACATCACAGTTATAATATTATCAAGATTCTGTTACCTGTTTGTACTCGGTGACGAGTCGCTTGTGCCGCTCGATGTCCTCGATGGTCTTCTTCTCGGTGATGGTGCGAAGGAACACGTCGTCTACCACGTGAGAGGTGATCTCCGGTTTTCTGGAACATTGTAACATTGTTTCAATATTTCGTTATTTAAAGATGCGCTGAATATACTCGTAGCTAACTCACTGACTAAGCAATAAAAAAAAATCACTTTGATATTGTATCTTTCGCTTTAGTTAGCTCTCAGATGATGGACCACTTTGTGGCAATATTGTGCACAAGTACATTGCCGTTCTTCGGAAGGTTTGTTAAGTTGTTAGGCCAGGTTGCGAGAAACGTGCCAGTCGTTAAGCAAGTCAAAGGTATTTATGGCAACTTAATTTATCAACAGCGGGTCGTCACAACATGCGTTTGTCCGTTTCAACATCTAAATAGTGACATGTGGGTCTTCTTTAAATTCGTGATATGTATGGTATTGATGCAAGCAATATTTACCGAAGAGCTTGAATACGTTTCGTAAAACCAATACGAGTATTCCACCATAGAATCAACAAAAGCCTTAGACAAAGTAAACACATTCTTACCTGGCTGGCATGATGGGTGTCTCAGGGATGGGCTCGAGACTCTCCATCAGCAGTTCCTGCTCCTCGGTCTGAAGACGCTCGCTGATCATTGGAGGTGGTGGAGGGGGAGCCTTCTGTATAACATTTATTTGATGCTGAGTGTCATTGGCAGTCATCACACTAAAGTCTTTAAAATGTGGCAGCTGTATTACAGTAAACAAAATGAACTTTTATTTCTAAGTTGTAGAGTTCTTATTTAAAGTTTGGACCTTTGTCTCTATACATTTCAACCACTGAAGCTGTTATGTCATTGAAATAAATTCTATTTTTGTTTATTTTAATACTTTTGTTACGTTAATACAACTGTCATTCAAATCAAGCTATTTCACCTTGGCAGCTCGACTTAGGAGCACAAGTTATAAAACAGTCTTGTTAATTAATTCAAAATCATATTAAATAACAAATTTCGTTAAAATTCATCATCATCCACAATTTTTTACAGCGAATTTAATAAGGGGCAGTAATCTATAGATACTAATATTATTACTTAATAAATAAATTATAATAAATAATAAATCTTTCAATTTGATTATTTGTTCGTGTCTTTGTTTGTTTGCACGAATAGGCTCCAAAACTACTGAACTGATTTGAAAAATTATTTCACTGTTGAGAAGCTACTACACTATACCCGGAGAACATAGGCTAGGTATATTTTATTCCCGTATTCCTACGGGAACGGGAGCTACGCGAGTGAAACCGCGTGACGTCCGCTTGTGGTGTTATAAAATAAAACACTTCACGTATACACGTGGAAACCAAACTAAACGAAATCATTAGGTCCACAGGTAACATTAAAAAATTATCATTAAAAACTGATCTTAATATGAAACACTGACCTGGATACGGAACACTGACCTTAAGATGGAACATCCTAGCGTGCGAGCTGTCAGTAACTTCAGTGACGGAATGCGTGTCCGTCATCTCGGTGTTCAGGGAGACGATGGAGCGCGGCCGTCTGGACCACTCCTGGTTAGTCACACAATGATGTGATGGAAATGGATATGTTTGTAATGTGTAGAATAAGTCATATTAAAGTGCAGTAATGGTGAGGTTGCTGTATTCTCATGTTGATTGTTAAAATTAATTTCTGTCATAATGTTTAACAAAGAAAAAATGTAAACTCAAAACATTATTTAATAGGTACAATTTGGTATATGATTTTGAATGTAGAGTTCTGCGCGAGTACCTAACCATTTCTTGATAAGTTCCATCAAATCTAATTAGTACTTGGCAAATAATGCAATCAATGCAATGAATTTAATGCAGGTCATTGCAGCTGGTTATAGACCACCCGCAATTTGGAAGGATCCAGTGGGGTTCTACAAATCTTTTTGATATCGAAATTTGCTCCTTCTGCGAGTGGTGTACCAGCGGGAAGGTGGGCGATGTCATAGCGTAAAGAAGGAAATTTGGATTCCTGGACACCTTCCTCGTTCGGCTTTAAAAACCTACCGAAGGTGTAAATAGTATTTCTTTTTTTCTCTTTATATGTGTAAATTGTAATATGGGCATGGGTGATGTTTATATTCGAATGATCTTATTTTGTTTTGTGAGTCACACACAACCATGCTTCGTGCAAATCACTCATTCGTATTTTACTGCGACATTAAAATTGGTATGAATTAATTGTAACATTTATGCATGCAGATAAAAAATAGGTAGTTTGGATTAAAACAATTTTAGTAATTTAATCAACTTAAATTACCTTATAATCTGTATTTAGGTTATATTGTCAAATATATTCGAATCACTGATGAAGAGATGGTTCTACGAGGAACAAGAAATAAGTACCTATTAAGTTTATCTTCAGATACTTCTTATTTATACAGGGTGTGGCGTAAATAGTGGTCCAACCGTCAGGGTGTAATAGAACAGGTGCCCCACTATAACATACTACAATATCATCCAAATTTACCCAAGGGTCTCAGAAAAAAATAACTTTTTTTGAAAAATCGTCCCTTTTTTGTAAAGTTGCCTGTAGATTATAGGAAAACAGCTATTTCTGATTTCTGTTTTTTCTCTCTTAAAGCTAAATACATAAGCTATCAAAAAATAATATTGTTAATAAAATTCCACAACAAACGTTTGAAATAAATATAAGTTCATCTCAATTTTCTCTCTAATTTTCAGGTATCATGAAAATTGTTCAACGTTTTTTATAAAAAAAATGTACTACACTGATGCTATCCAAACGTTTAAAAATATGCTTATGTAATATTGATTTCAAAATGATACCATGAAAGGATTTCGCATAAACAGAAACTAGTAATTTTTACTGTTAAAGTTCAAAACCGGTTAAGAAAAATGACCAAAATCAACTTACATACATCACACTTATAACGTTTTTTTTTTTCATAGTAATAGTTCATAGTCGACATTATTATTATTTATTTAAAATCTTATAACCTAGATAGCGCCCGCGGCTCCACCCGCGTGGGATTTTGTAACTATTCTCGCTTTTATGATCCCACCGGAAGTGGGAATAGTAACAAAATTCATCGCGGGTGAAACCGCAGGCAACATCAAGGTCGCGGTTGAACGCCCGAAACGTCGGTGAATGTAAGTAAATAGTATTTCGCGTGAAGTGTTAAAAACTGCGATAGTTTAAAAAAATCATAACCGTGATGGCGCCCGCAGTTCCACGCGCTAGGAATTTGTCATGGAATGGGAACAGAATTTCAGATAGAAAATAAATAAAAGCGAGAATAGTTACAAAATCCCACGCGGGTGGAGCCGCGGGCGCTATCTAGGTTATAAGATTTTAAATAAATAATAATAATGTCGACTATGAACTATTACTATGAAAAAAACATTATAAGTGTGATGTATGTAAGTTGATTTTGGTAATTTTTCTTATCCCGTTTTGAACTTTAACAGTAAAAATTACTAGTTTCTGTTTATGCGAAATCCTTACATGGTATCATTTTGAAATCAGTATTACATAAGCATATTTTTAAACGTTGGGGTAGCATCAGTGTAGTACATATTTTTTATAAAAAACGTTGAACAATTTTTATGATACCTGAAAATTAGAGAGAAAATTGAGATGAACTTATATTTATTTCAAACGTTTGTTGTGGAATTCTATTAACAATATTATTTTTTGATAGCTTATGTATTTAGCTTTAAGAGAGAAAAAACAGAAATCAGAAATAGCGGTTTTCCTATAATCTACAGGCAACTTTACAAAAAAGGGACTATTTTTCAAAAAAAGTTATTTTTTTCTGAAACCCTTGGGTAAATTTGGATGATATTGTAGTATGTTATAGTGGGGCACCTGGTCTATCACACCCTGACGGTTGGACCACTATTTACGCCACACCCTGTATATTTACTAAACATTCTAATGCTGAGATTATCTTTCAACTCATTAAACTTAAGCGTAAACAATAATTCGAATATATTTCAAACAAACATGGTTAATTCTTCAATCTAAGGTCAACTTCTGAACTCATTACATACTCTTCAACCGTATCCTGAACACAAAACCCAACTTTTATCAACCTCTCTCATACATACCTGTTTCTCCCGATGCACTTGTGAGTAGACCGCGGGTGGTCTGGGAGGTCTCTCAGGCGGCGGCAGCTGGGATGCCCTGGCGGGAAGTGGGAGTGCCACAGGGGACACTGTTCGGACCGACTCTTGGCGCTCGTGTTCTTCCGACATCATAGTTTGTCTGAGGGATACATATATACAACAATGTACTAAGATTATAAAAGGAAGGCGTACTTTTGGTTGGGTAAAGACTTTAGATAGTGATTCGAAATATTATATTATATGATATTTAGGAAAAAGAAAAGTATCTAGCTAATGTGCGAAAATTACCGAATGAACAAAATGATGTATAAAACTAACTTCAAATTTTCTGTAAATATTTTTAATTTAATTGTTCAATGTATTTTTATTGTTACTTGTAAATAAAGAATAAATACTTCAAATTGATAATTAAATATTAACCTACAGGTTTGTCCATTTTCACACATGTCAATGGGCTCACCACCTATTCTTTTGAACAAAACTGATAGTCAAAATTTGTCCATAGTTATATACCATATGCACATACTGTCGCCGGTGCCGTCCACCTACGCAGGCGTGAGGGTCGAGTGTCAAGCGCCGGCGCAACGCCAAATACTAATCGTGCGTTTGAAGCCTCTAAGCTAAGCGTCTACCTTTCGTCTAGCGTGAGACGCTCTACTAGTTAACTCCTCTAAAGGACGTCCCAAGGAGGCATACTAGGTCCTTCAAAATCTGCCCATAGTTACCTCATGCTCATACTGCCGCCGTCCACCTCGGTAGGTGTGAGGGTAGAGGGTGGGGAGTGCAATGGGGGGGGGGACGCTGCATTCGCACTCACACATCAAACGCTGGAGTCGCATTCGATACTAGGTGCGCGTTTGTAGCTATTGTCTACCTTTCCGTCTAGTGACTTGTAACTCTTTAGAAGGATGTCTCAAGGAAGCATACTAGGTCCTTCAAAATGTGCCCAAAGTTACCTCATGCTCATACTGCCGCCGTCCACCTCGGCTATTGATGATGCTATTGTCTACCTTGTCTTGTGAAGTTCTAGGAAACTCCTTAGAAGGGTGTCTCAAGGGTGCATACAAGGTCCTTCAAAATGTGTCCATAATTACCTCATGCTCATACTGCCGCCGTCCACCTCAGTAGGTGTAAGGGTAGAGGGTGGGGAGGGCGGCGCGGGGGGCCGATGCTCTCGTACTCGCACGTCGAACACTGGAGCCGCGCCTGATACTAGGCGTGCGTTTGATGCTATTGTCTACCTTTTGTCTAGTACAGTTCCAGGAAACTCCTTAAAACGATGTCTCAAGGATGCATACTAGGTCCTTCAAAATTCGTCCACAGTTTCCTCATGCTCATACTGCCGCCGTCCACCTCGGTAGGTGTGAGGGTAGAGGGTGGGGAGTGCGATGGGGGGGGGGACGCTGCACTCGCACTCACACATCAAACGCTGGAGCCGCGCTCGATACTAGGTGCGCGTTTGTAGCTATTGTCTACCTTTCCGTCTAGTGACTTGTAACTCTTTAGAAGGATGTCTCAAGGAAGCATACTAGGTCTTTCAAAATGTGCCCAAAGTTACCTCATACTCATACTGCCGCCGTCCACCTCGGCTATTGATGATGCTATTGTCTTGTGAAGTTCTAGGAAACTCCTTAGAAGGGTGTCTCAAGGGTGCATACAAGGTCCTTCAAAATGTGTCCATAATTACCTCATGCTCATGCTGCCGCCGTCCACCTCAGTAGGTGTAAGGATAGAGGGTGGGGAGGGCGGCGCGGGGGGCCGCTGCTCTCGTACTCGCACATCGAACATTGGAGCCGCGCCTAATACTAGGCGTGCGTTTGATGCTATTATCTACCTTATGTCTACTGCAGTTTTAGGAAACTCCTTAGAAGGATGTCTCTAGGAGGCATACTTGGTCCTTCAACATCTGTTCATAGTCTCCTTCCCAAGGAGGCATACTAGGTCCTTCAAAATGTGCCCATAGTTACCTCATGCTCATGCTGCCGCCGTCCACCTCCGTAGGCGTGAGGGTAGAGGGCGGGGAGGGTGGTGCGGGGGGACGCTGCACTCGCACTCGCACGTCGAACGCTGGAGCCGCGCCCGATACTAGGCGGGCGTTCGTAGCTATTGTTTCGCGGGTCTCGCCGTAACCTGTTACGTAAATAGTAGGTATTTATTTTACAAATTCTACCGTTCTATTATTACTAACATCATAGGTGTTAGTTGGATCTTGGATCATACAACTACTAATAGAATTACGTTCTTCTAACTAAATGGATGAACTTAAGTAATATATAGTATGGTCTATTCATTTGTGAAAATTATCTTAGACTGACCTTAATATGGAACATTATATTACTAGGATCTTCACTAGTTTTGAATATTCACCACAAGTTTTTAACGTCGCCGTCGGTTTAATACATTTGTGAAAGTCCAGGGAAGATTATTTATTAATGTGTTCAAAATCAGAAAAATTTAACTACCCCATTTTTGGAGAAAATTTGAAAACTGGTATCCTCTAAAATGTTGCAGTACCTACATTGATATTTTATAGTTTACGTTAGTAGAATGATGTAGTGGTAATTAATATGTTATTGATTTATTGTTTTCGAGTAGTTAAGTGATGTAGTAGTCATTGTACAGTGTTCATTTGCCTTTGAAGATGCCGAAAGGCGAAACCGGTCAGGTGTAAACTAAATAAATGTTGTGGAACAGTACAAGTGCCGTTATTCAATATGTGCAGCAGGTTCCACCAAGTGCCATCAATCAACAGTATAAATAACCAGGGAAGATTATTATATTTTAGGTGATAAGAATAATTTTACTTGTGATTCTGAGACGGTAAGAAGTTCACCGCTTCATACTAGTCTATACTAATATTATAAAGAGGAAAGATTTGATCGTTGGTTTGTTTGTTGGTTTGCATCGATTAGGCTCCGAAAGTACTAAATCGATTTTAAAAATACTTTCACTGTTGGGAATACACTATCCCCGGGATATATTTCATCACAATACTATATAATAATAATAATAATAATAATAATAAATCTTTATTTTCAAGCTACATTAGATATAGACATATAGCAGTACTAAACAAATATTAGAATAGAGCTTAGATCATCTAACCACAGGATGCGCCTTACTTAAGCATTGTTTTCTGCCATTGCACATGACCATTTGGTCTTTTGGCTTTATGAAAAGCCTGTACATCAGTACATCATTTTATATGATTAAACTAGTACATTACATTGTAGTTGACTGTACAATAACAATTAACACACAACAGCCATTACGCGTTTGTCGATTAATACATTTTTAAATGCAATGAAATTTTATATGTCTTTGTGTTTCCCCCTTCACTTGTATGAAAACTGGCAGAATATTTTTGTATGCGGTGGTTCGCAAAGGCTAGTCCCGTGTTATATGGTCTAAGGAATAGAGTCTCACCTTCGCTATGATAAGACTCGTCCATCATAAACGCCTGGTTGGTATGCGTCGCCTCAGCTTCACTGGGCGTCTCTGAAGGATAGTCAGAAGCGATGGTTCCTGACGCCACGCTACCCACTTCTGCGGCCACGGGGTAGACAGGGTGCGCTCGGGGGATTTTGACTTCTGTAATGATTTATGTTTATGAAATATACGGATTTTCGGAATCTAAAGTACATAGGCAAATCCAACTGAAAATTTTAAAGATACCCATAACATTATTGTGAAAACTGATTAATGATCTAAGATCAAAACCTAAACTCAATAATTATATGTTCGATGGGGAGTGTTATATGAAGTACAAGACAAGACTAATTATGATTTTTTAATAGGTGTTAACGCTAGAAGCGCTCGTGGCCCCGCGGACTCAGTTTTCTGTAAACGATCATTGCAGTAAGCAACTTTCACTATGGCCGGTCCATGGATGGGTGACCATCCATGTGATCACTTTGTGACATTTATTTGAGCGTTTCCGTGCTTCGGAAGGCACGTTAAGCCGTTGGTCCCGGTTGCCAGTAAAATGGCAGTCGTTAAGCCAAGTTGAAGGCTTTATTTCAACAGCAGGCAGTCACAACCTGCGCCTGTCCATTTAAACACGGCAATACGGCTCACCACGTATTACGTGGGACAAATTATAAAAAGGTGAAATGTGGGTATATAATATGCCTATGCCTACCCCTTCGGGGATAAAGGCGTGATGATGAACCTAATAGGTGTTAACTTCTAAAATGCTGCACTGCTTTTGGTGAGATCCTTCTGTGTGTTTCAGCAGGTACTTTGAAAGTTATTACATGACTTTAACATTACACAAGATAAATGGTTCTACAAGCAGAGAAGATTTTGGAATGGGACCTTTGTGAAATTCGTTATAAATATAAATACATAATATTCGCTGATATATTTCAGACTGATATGAAGCAGAATACTTATCTCCTCCCACCCTTTTTGGGTCCGTTCACACAGACCGGCTCGGAGAGCATCGGCACGCACTTTTCTTTTTACACAGACCGGATCGTATACGCTTGGAGTTGGTCGGAGCGGAGCCGCCAATTATTTCACACAGACCGGCTGAAAGCGGATGCGCTCGGAACCGGTCGGATGAGCTCGGAGCCGGTCGGATGCGCTCGGAGCCGGTCGGATGCGCTCGCAGCCGGTCGGATTCATCGAGTGCATCGATTCACTACAAAGGCAGTACCAGTATTCCAAGTTTTGTTTTCGGTGTTAACGGGTGCTTTTCGGAACGTGGTTTTAGATAGCTCCGATGAAGAAATATATTAATTTTTCATCAGTCATGTTTTCGTATAAGTGCACACAACTGTTCTGTTTAAATTGTGCTATCGAAATGACGGTCGGCGTTGGGCAGCGCGCACGCAATCGGAGCCGATCGGCTGCGCGAGCTTGAAAGAGCATGCAATTGGAGCCGATCGGCTGCGCGAGCGAGAAAGAGCATGAAATCGGAGCCGAACGGCTGCGCGAACGAGAAAAGCGTTCAAGCATTCTTACTGACAAAAGCAGTGCACATGCAAGAATAAACCTTACTTCAAATAATAAAAGCTCTGTTTTCAACGTGATAAGAATCTGCTCTGCTCTCCGAGCCGGTCTGTGTGAACGGACCCTTTACCTTCCACTTTTGATAAAAGTGAAAGAGGTAGAATAAGCCAGTATAATAAGGGGTGCTGGGTAGGACAACCTCCACGTGGTGCATCCTGGTAACGTGGACGACGATGTGGACTTCGCCTGAGGCGCATGTCGTCGCCCACGGCCAATAGTCCACCAAGGAGGGGGGGCCTTTATGGCCGGTTTGGAGTTCTCCGCATGCGCTCTGCTATGCAGAGCGTACTTAGTGGAGAACTCCCAGGGCGACGAGTACTTCGCCACTGAGTGATCAGTGGCGAAGTACACGGTTCCATAGGAACCATCGTTCGGCCGAGCCGTTACCCCGTCTGGCAACAGACGGGCACGGTGGCTCTTTGGAGTTGCGAGGAAGAAAACCTCTATAAAAAATAACCCGAATCTCACGCTCTGACGACCGGCAATTTGATGCATCGCTGGGGGGAACTCAGTGCCTAGGGCGTCACTCCCACCTTCCCACCCTTCCCATCCTCACATCCTCTCCCAACCTCCCCACTCCCACCCTTACGTCGGCGGACGCAAAACGCAACAAAATAATCACTATGGAGCAAATTACGACGAAAGTTACTACCCAGGAGCGCACCCGGACAGTGTCCGGGGAATCGCTTGCCATGTCTCGGCATGGCGACCCCCGCCAGGGTTCATCCCTGGTGGTATATGGGAGGGGTCACCATAGTTTAGGCCCAGGGGTGTGCCTTAAAACCACCCCCAGTGACGCGGAGGTCGCGTCAACCCGTGCTGGCTCGGAGATGGAGTCGGCGGTCGACATGGGTACCGAAACCGAGGGTGCCATCGAGGTTAACCATGCCGACGTGAAAAGGAAGAGACCCAGGTCGAGCGGCGAAGGCCTGTTCCGTAGGCCTGGGTCGGAAACATCCACAAGTGAGGAGGATCTCCCTCGGAAGGTTGTGGCTACCACCGCGGGTAGAGGTCGGAAGACCGACCTCTACAGAGCGAAAGGGGGTAGAGTAGCAGCAGAGCCGCCGGCGATTGTGCCCCCGCTGCCAAGCGGGAAGGTCACGGAGGTGCCGGCGGCTAAAGAAATCATGGCGGCTCTTGCCCGCATTTCTGGCGCCGTAAAGGGTGCCAAAAATGTGGCCGGTAAGAAGAAGGTTGTGGCGGACGCGGTCACAGGCGCCGCCAAAGCGTTGGAGGAGCTCCTCGAGAGGAGTGTCTCCAAGGAGGAGGGGAAGCTCCGGGCTCGGGTTGCGGGCCTGGAGGCGGAGCTTGCCGACTCCCGTAAGCAGCAGCAGCTGATGCGGGAGGAGGTTGACAAGCTGACGCAGCTGGTCCAGGGGGCCGGGGAAGCTCGGGGTGTAAAAACCCCCGCTCCCCGTGCACCACCCAAGACGACACCTTCGATGGTCCAGCTGCTGGAGGCCATCGAGCGACGCCTCGGCGTCCTGGAGGACCGGGCATACCGCCCACCGCTGGCGGCTCCCGTCGGCGCGTCATAAGCGACGACGGCTGCACCCAACGGGACTGGTCCCAAGCCGAGGGCCTCCGCCCCCTCCGCCCCCAAGAAGACGGCACCTGGGGGAAGTGGCAACCCCGCTTCCCAAACAGCTAGCGCTCCTGCTGCACCCCAGACTACCTCGAACGAGGGGGTCTGGGAGGTGGTAGGAGCCAAGAAGAAGGCCAATAAGGCCGCCAAAAAGGCGGCGAAGGCCGCCAAGAAGGCGGCAAAAGTCGCCGCTAAAGCGGCAAAGGCGGCAAAGGCCGCCGCGACGAAGGCGCCGTAGAGGCTCCGCGCTCCCCGCTCCACTGCCGTCGTCATTACGGTGACGACAGAGGGCAAGGCGAAGGGCGTGGGGTACGCCGAGGTACTGAGGCAGGCGAAAGCCTCAGTTGACCTCAAGGCCCTCGAGATTGAGGGAGGGCTCCGGTGCAAGGTGATGCGCACCGAAGCGCGCCTCCTCGAGGTCTCCGGCGCCATCAGCGGCCCCAAAGCGGATGCCTTAGCGGCGAAGCTGCGGGAGTCGCTGAATACAGGCGACGTCCGCGTGTCCAGACCCAACAAATGCGCCGCGCTGCGCATTTCGGGTCTGGATGACGCGGCCACGACGGACGAGCTTATCTCCGCCGTCGTGGAGGCGAGCGGCTGTCCCCGTGATCAGGTGAGGTCAGGCGAAATCCGCTTTGGCCCCACCGGTCACGGGTCGGCAGTCGTGAGCTGCCCCGTCGCGGCGGCCCAGAAAGTGGCGGACGGACGAAGCCTCCTTATTGGGGGCTTCTTGAGGGCGCAGGTGCATCTCCTGCAGCCCCGCGAAGCCAGGTGCTATAGGTGCCTGGTCGTGGGGCATGTGGGGGTGCAGTGTGCGGCGGAAGTCACCGTAGGCGACCGGTGCTTCCGCTGTAGTCAGCCCGGTCACAAGGCCCTTGCCTGTGACGCCCCGCCGCGGTGTTATAAATGCGTGGCGGAGGGCAAGGAGGCCGACCACCGGGCGGGCAGCAAGTCCTGCGCTGCCTCAAGGCCGAGGCCCCGTCCGTCCGCACGGGGGGCTGAGAGTGAGGTGGCACGCCCGCGGCAGGGTGCGGAAATGGACGTCCATTAATGGACACCCATATCCGCATCCTGCAGGTGAATCTGAACCACTGCACTGGTGCTCAGGACCTTCTGTACCAGAGCATCAGGCAGTGGTCCATTAACATCGCAGTCGTCGCCGAGCCGTATTGGGTTCACCCGGGAAGCCCGGTGGATCTGGACGGCATAGCGACTATTTTTGGGGGGACCGGCGCGGACGACTCGCGCCTGGCGGTCATCGCTAGGGGTCCGGGTTGTGTCGCGGCGGAATACGAGGGTGTGGCTGTCGTGGCCGTTTACATTTCGCCGAGCCTCGACCAGCATCAGTTCGAGCTATGGCTCCCTGAGCTGGACGTCGTCCTCGCTGCATGCCGGCCTCGCCCTGTCCTGGTCCTGGGAGACTCAATGCTGGCAAAGGCTTGGGGCTCCCGGGAAACCAGAGACAGGGGGAGGAAACTGGAGGACTGGGTCACAACACGTGGCCTAGTCATCCTGAACCGGGGGAATGTCGCAACCTGGACGCGGCGAGGGCTCAGCTCGGTCATAGACGTCTCGTTTGCGACCCCTGAGCTCGCCCGCCGTGTCCAGGGATGGCGCGTGGTGGAGGAGGAGGAGACGTTGTCAGATCACCGATATATTCGGTTCGACGTCTCCCCTCCACCAAACCTGCCGCCAGCAATTGCGAATCCCCCGGAACCGCGTTGGGCACTTCATCGCCTTGATCGGGAGGCTCTCCTGGAGGCGGCCATCGTGCAGGCCTGGATTCCGTCAGCGGACAGGCCTGCCGATGTTGATACCGAGGTGGAGTGGTTCGGGAGAGCCATGTCGCACATCTGCGATGCGGCGATGCCCAGGGCTAGGCCCAGGCCGGCGAGGAAACAGGTGTACTGGTGGACGCCGGAAATCGCGCAGTTGCGCGCGGAGTGCGTTTCCGCGCGCCGCCGGTACACCAGGTTCCGCCGGAGGCGTCGCCGCCCAGACGATGCGGCAGCCCGAGAGACGGAGCTCTACGATGGGTACAAGGAGGCCAAGAGGGCCCTCCAGACGGCCATCAAGCGGTCCAAAAAGCTGGGCCGCGATGAGCTGATGGAGACTCTGGAGCGGAACCCGTGGGGGCGCCCGTACCTTATGGTAAGGGGCAAATTACGCCCTAAGGCGCCCCCACTGACTCAGAGTCTCCAGCCGGACCTTTAAAAATATTATTTTTTTTTCCAAAAAATATATTTGAGGCACTACGCAATTTATATATGTTGCAGTGTAATACTTAATGAATACGAAAAAAAATAAGCCAGATAATTTAATCGGGGTTTTAACATTGCCAGACGCGTGTAAAAATATTTTGCAAAAAATTATAAAAAATGTTTTTGAGGCAGCTTGAAATTTTAATGGAGCGTTATTTATAAGTCAAAAATAAGATTACCAAAAAGACAGATCATTTCGGTGGGGCTTTCTACCTGCCAGGTGATCAAACAAATAATGAATGGGTACGAGCCTGTAGTGCTATAGACAAGCTGGAGTGTGAGAGAGCGCATAACGACAGCTGTCTTCGTTCTTGCTTGCCGCGTTACTATTAGCTCTGGCGAAGCCACGTGCGACCCATGAGGTTTCTAGTTAAAATTTCGGAGTTAAAAATATTAAATTTTCTGAATTTCTACTAAGAACATTTTGCGTAAAAGAGATTGTATTGATTTATGGTCGTTACGTATTAAAAAAAGCAATAATTAAAATAAAAAATCGCAAAACCAGGTTTATAAAAATATAATAACTCTCCAGTAGTACAATTATTTCAAGTATAAAATAAAATTGAAATAAATTCTATTCATTTATTAATATTTTAGAGATATTGAGTTAATATAAATATAGGAATCTACTTATAATTTGGTCAAACTAATTTTATTCTATATTTTATACAACCCGTTTTATTTTATTTATCTTTTAATGTTTTAAATGTTTAAAATTACATAATTAAACATATTTCGGAATAGGAATAATAATAAATTATATATTATATATTACAAATTATTAGTATATATTATTATTATATATTATTAGTATTATAATGTGCTCTCTTGTTTGCTTAGTCAGATGAACGTCTGAGACACAGGATTAACATCCTAGTTCAGACAAGGATCTGATAATACACTGTAACAACTTCTTGCCGTAGCTGATAGGTATACAGCAGCAGAACAAAAAAAAGACTGAAAATAAAGACTCCGAAATTCCGACTAGAAACCTCATGGGTTATTGTAAGTCACGTGGCCTCGCCAGAGCCAATAGTAACGCGGCAACCAAGAACGAAGATAGCTGTCGTTATGCGATCTCTCTCTCACACTACAGCTTGTCTATAGCACTACAGGCTCATACCCATTCATTATTTGTTTGATCACCTGGCAGATAGGAAGCCCACCGAAACGATCTGTCTTTTTGGGAATCTTATTTTTTACTTATAAATAACGCTCCATTAAAATTTCAAGCTGCCTCAAAAACATGTTTTATAATATTTTGGAAAATATTTTTGCACGCGTCTGGCAATGTTAAAACCCTGATTAAATTATCTGGCTTATTTTTTTTCGTATTCATAAAGTATTACACTGCAACATATATAAATTGCGTAGTGCCTCAAATATATTTTTTGAAAAAAAAAAAATAATATTTTTAAAAATTTAGGGGTTGATTTAGCCCCGCTACTCACCAGCCAGGTCTGCAATTCCGAGTTGGGATATAGTAGGAGAGGTATCTGACAAGTTTTCAGCTTGCCTCAAATACCTACCCAAAAATTCGTGCCAGCTCTCGGACTATTAGGGGCGGCTGTACTGCGGCTTAAATCCCGCAGAAACACCGCCCCTGGACCCGACGGCATTCCAGGCCGAGCGTGGGTCCTGGCTCTCGAAGAGCTTGGGCCTCGACTAATTGGGCTCTTTAGCGCATGCCTCGAGAAAGGCCAGTTTCCCAAGGTCTGGAAGACAGGGAAACTGGTCTTGATTCGAAAGGCGGGGCGGCCGGCAAATTCCCCATCAGGGTACCGGCCGATCGTGTTGCTCGACGAGGTGTGCAAGCTCTTTGAGCGCATTATTGCACAACGCCTCGTCGGGCACCTCACACGCGTGGGGCCTGATCTGGCGGATAGCCAGTTTGGTTTCCGTCAGGGACGCTCCACCGTGGACGCGATCATGCGCATTAGAGGCCTGACGGAGGAAGCAGTCTCACAGGGTGAGGTGGTGGTGGCGGTGTCTCTCGACATCGCCAACGCATTCAACACCTTGCCCTGGAGCTGCGTCAGGGAGGCGCTTATCTATCATGGAGTGCCTCCCTACCTCCGTCGAATTGTCGGGGCTTATCTCTCCGAGAGAGCCATAACTTACCCGAGCTGGCTAGGGCCGGGTCGGCGAGATGTGTCGTGCGGTGTTCCACAGGGATCGGTTTTAGGGCCGCTTCTGTGGAACATCGGTTACGACTGGGTGCTGCGTGGTCCGTTGCTCAGAGGGGTCGGCGTAACGTGTTACGCCGACGACACCCTCGTTACGGCGCGGGGAGCAACGCACCGTGCCGCAGCACTTAAGGCCACGGCAGGGGTTGCTCAGGTCGTGGGTCGGATTCGGCGGCTGGGTCTCGAGGTCGCCCTTCACAAATCCGAGGCTCTGTGCTTCCACGGACCTCGGATGGGGCCACCTGCGGGATCCAGCCTACAGGTAGGGGGCGTCAGCATCGGCATCGAGCCCTCGATGAAGTATCTGGGGCTCGTACTCGATGGCCGGTGGAACTTCGGACACCACTTCCGAAGTTTGGTCCCAAAACTGAGGGGAGCATCGGCCGCACTCGCGCGGCTGATGCCCAACATCAGGGGACCCAACGCTCCCTACAGGAGGCTGTACCTGGGGATCGTGCGAAGCATGGCCCTGTACGGGGCTCCCGTATGGGCGGAGACCCTGACGGCCAGCAATGAGGCTAGACTGCTGAGCCCGCAGAGAATGATGGCCGTCAGGGTGATAAGAGGATACCGCACGATCTCCGGTGAGGCGGCATGTCTCCTAGCCGGGACCCCTCCATGGGACCTGGAAGCGAGAGCCCTTGCGTCACTGTTCAGATGGCGCAAGGAGGCGCTGGAGCGGGGCCAAAGGCCTGCGTCTCGAGAAATCGAGGCCCAGCGGACCCTGCTCCACCAGGAAACCGTGGAGACATGGAAGGTGCGACTTGAGCAACCAAAGGGGGGATTCGCCACAATCGCGGCCGTCAGACCGGTCATGGACGAGTGGCTGGAGAGAAGACACGGTGCTCTCTCCTACCGGTTGACACAGATGCTTGCCGGGCACGGTAGCTTCGGTAGGTATCTGTGGCGAAAACACCGGGAAACCACGGCCGAGTGTCAGCACTGCGAGGACCGCAGCGATGACACGGCGCTCCACACGCTGGTGGAGTGCACGGCGTGCGCACAACAGCGACAGGTCCTCGTAGTGGGTCTGGGCGTGGACACTCTCTCGCTCGAGGCCATGGTGCGAGCCATGCTCTCCAGCGGGAGTAAGTGGGACTGCGCCGCCTCTTTCTGCGAGCAGGTTATGCTCGCGAAGGAAGCGGCGGGCCGGGTGCGGGAGAGAACTCTCCCACCCGTGTTCCGCAGTCGGCGCCCTGGGCGCCGCCGACGTGTATTCGCTGAAGACTATCGGCCTCCATGACCGGGGGTCTGAGGACGGTGAGAGGGCCGCTCACCGTCCTTACAGAAGCAGGCCCATGACGGCAGCGTGACGTGAGCAACTCACGCACGCCCCCCCTTAGAAGCGGGGTCACACCCGAAACCCCCCATAGACGCGGGATTGCACCCGAACCACCCCCTGGGCGAGGCCGCAGCGGCGGCCGTAGGTCTGTTGGGAGTCACGGGACATCCTTCCTGAGGGCTTACCCGGGGCTCTCAACCATAGGCTGTTAGGCGTGGCGTGAGGTTTTTTAGTCGGTAAGAGTCCGGCATAACATCCTATGAGGATTTTCCCTCACGTTAAACAAAAAAAAAAAAAAAGCCAGTATAATAAATTCTCCTACCTTGAATACTCTCCCTGCTAACAATAGAAGCGGAGGAGTCATCGATGAACCGCCTCGGCGCCGGGATGGCTCGTCTTCTGAGACACAGGTACGACACTCCGAGCCCCAGCAGTAGCAGCGTCAGGAACAGGATCGCGCAGATTATCATGAGGATGTGGGTGCCGGCTAGGGGGGCTTTCGCTGGTAGGGGGCCGGCTTCTGGGCTGGGAGGACAAAATAGTTTGTTTTATTATAACTTTTCAATCGAGTTTGAAGTAAAAAGCGCTCGTGGCCCAGCGGACTCATTGTTCTATAAACGACCACTGCAGTAAGCAACATTTACTGTGGCCAGTTATGGATGGGTTCCATGCTTCGGAAGGCATGTTAAGCCGTTGATCCCGGTTGCCAGTAAAATGGCAGTCGTTAAGCCAAGTTGAAGGCCTTTATGCGGGCGGCGAAAAAATTTCAACAGCAGGCAGTCACAACCTGCGCCTGCCCGTAGCAACACGGCAATACGGCTCACCACCTATTATATGGGACATTTTCTAAAAAAAAGGAGAAATGAGGGCGTATAATATATCACTGTCTACCCCTTTACGGATGAAAGGCGTGATCATATGTATGTATCTATATTTAAAGTATTTTTTTGCTTCAAAAAGGTTTAATTGATACCAGAATATTTCTAAAATTTTCCATTTGCAACTTATTTCAAACTAGACGTACCTACACCACGGCTTCACCCGTGAAATACTTTGAACTCCCGTTGCTCAAATCTAGCAACTCAACTAACTAACTAACTCAAATAATCGCAGTAGCGTGATATGGACATGACAGTCAACAATTTGACTTAAAATAATTTTCAAAATTATTTTATTCGATCTTAGCAGACCTCTATAGTTCTAACTTGATGTAGGCAGAGTCTTCACTGCAAAATAAGAAATATAACTTTTCAACACCCTTGCTCATAAAGTGGTTTTTATCACATGGTTTTTACACTCATAAACCATGGTATTAAACACTTGTGCTTTTTTTTCTTTATCGCACTAGTGTTTTATTTTATATTCCATCAAATTAAGTTTGTACCTCGCTGAAAGATATTATTTATGCATTCTATTTGCTCTTAATTTAACTGGGTTATAGTTTTATTTTTAAATCTCTGAAAAAGTATTGACTTAGATACGTTTCGTTTCAACATTATGACTAAAAATCACACAATTTTTGTAAAAAATAAGAAGTGTACCACCTTGAATATGATAAATTTTCAACAACGTATTTACTTTAATTAATAATTCAACGTGAAACTAATTTATAAATACAAAAAAAAAAAAATTTGAATATTTAGCGCTTTGGCTGTTTAGCTCCAACAGCTAACATCCCGCGCGCAGAAAAAAAAATATCAGCGCGGAGCGCGCCTTTTTGACAAATTTTCCGTCTGTGACTCTGTGCTGTGAGGCGTGAGCATTGTTTATTTGAGTATGAATAATTATAAAATTTGTTGTTTTACTCGTAAGTGTGTTGAAAAACGTCGTATGACACACGTGAGGTTTGCAGGTTTATTGTGTTTTGATTATTTTATAAAATTGATTAATTTTTTCGCAACTGTATTAAAAATAGTTGTTCAATACAACGTGTGGGACTGTTATTTAAACTCGTTCCGACTGTCTACTCTCGCCTTCGGCTCGGGTCAACACCTGTCGTAACTCGTTGTAATAACATAAATCCCACACTTGTATGGAAAACTACTATTACAGCCATTCGAGAACACAACTGCAGTCCGTCTAACGTAGTTTTGATGGCATATTGTTTGTTATATAAAAATAAATAAATAAAAAAATAATTAACGTAAATCGATATCGTCGTGAACTCAGTGTGTATAGCCAACTGAGGCCAACTGTGAATGAACGTACTAAGAGCTCTTTCACACGGCGTTTTTGACACGCACATCGAACGCTCGTTATACGCGCATATTAAGCACAGGACACGCAGAACGCCATTATTCATACAAAGCGATAAAAATATGAATGGGAAGTGTATTTAAAAAGCATCTTTTATTACAATTGTTATAACTTGATCCAAATATTGTCATGTTTTACTGTTACTGTTGTCTGTCAAATTTTGAAATAATTATAGTCCGAGCGCGTTGTTGTAACTTAGTAAATTAGTTGTCTGTCGGTTTAACTTGCCAGATATTTTGCTAAGACGACTTCAACAATTTAGATAAAAATGTCACCTAAAAAGATTTTTGTATAAGTAAAAGTTGGAGAAATACCTACTTCCAAAAGCGGGCTACCAAGGGCGGAAAGCATTGATTTAAATAATATTGTACTCACGTGAATATAAGCGGGTTAAAGACCGGCTTAGGCACGATGGGTGGTGGATATCGGCACACGATGGTGATGACCTCGTCGCCGTCCATCTCTAGACCAGGGTGGAACCGCACCACTATGTTGTTGGTGAAAACACGGAGGGGGTCCTGGATAAACGAAGAAACATCATTTATTAAAATAAGTATAAAAACTAGGTGTTTTATAACTAATGCTACGAAGGTATTATAATACTGATAAACCTACAGTACATCATCATCCACCGAGCGCCTTTTCCCAACCCAGTTGGTGTCGCTGTTCCAATCTTATTACAATGGAGCTGAACTTCAACATTTTCCGTGACCTACAATAGTACGTGCACAATTCTATTTAATAATTATTATTATTATCTCCGTTTGGATCTACGGTGCCGACTCGTGGACACTTACAGTAAAGCTAGTCCATGCCCTTAAAGTTGCACAGAGAGCAATGGAACGAGCTATGCTAGGGTTTTCTCTGAGGGATAAAATCAGGAACGATGTTATTCATCAGAGAACCAGAGTGGTCGACATAGCTCGCAGAGTTTGAAGTGGCAGTGGGCTGGCCACATCTGTAGAAGAACCGATGGTCGGTGGAGCAAACGAGTTCTTGAGTGGAGACCGTGACTAGGTACACGTGGGGTAGGACGACCCCCGTCAGATGGACGAAGACCTGAAAAAGGTCGCAGGGACTGACTGGATGCGAAAGGCGCAGGACCGTATTTTGTGGCGAAATTTGGGAGAGGCCTACGTCCAGCAGTGGACTGTCATAGGCTTATTTGATTGATTGATTGATTGTTATCTCGTACGATGGGAAACGCTCGGTATTCGTGGCGGCTATGATGCAGAAAAATATTAATCTATATCTATACTAATATCATAAAGATTTGTTTTTTTGTTTGTTTGTTTGTAACGAATAGGCTCCGGAACTACTGGACCGAATTGAAAAATTCTTTCACTGTTGGAAAGCTACACTCTTTGCGGTGAACATAGGCTATATTTGATTCCCGTATTCCCACGGGAACGGGAACTACGCGGGTGAAATCGCGTGACGTCCACTAGTATTTAATAAATCGTCTATCGCTTCTTCTCCTTATCACTTTGACGCCCCGACCTGGACTCTCTAATTTAGCTTATAATGAGTGTAATAGCTACCAACCTGCCTAGTGCCACATCCTTTAAGCGGCAGCTCCAACTTGTATGATAATGCTCCTTTTCCCCGCACCTGACACGCTGAGTTTCTGTCGAAGTCCGCATACGCTATACCGTAGAATTTTTCGTTGAATTTCATTTCGATCTGAAATAATAAATTTATTACACTTTAAAGAAATTGATTAGTCCGGCGTTACGTATAACTGTCTATATTCTTGAGAGCCTCGGCTAATCTCATTTGCAACATATTATTGATAAACGAGAGCATACAAGAGTCTGATATATGCATGAAATAAAATGACCCAAATCATTAAAAACACCTCTCCGGCCCCAAATTAAGAACAAATTACTTGCAACTAGAAGGTTAGAAGAAATCAACATGAACTCTATTCACGACCAGTAGAGTTATCTATAGACATACACCAAAATTGACAGTCTCCTTTATAGAATTGAAATCTACTCCACTTTGAAATCATGGTGTAAAAGGCCTTATTTTAGGATATAAATCTGTCTTAACAGCTGTTCCGAGTCAATACATCTAACGGTGTATTTAACACTATAGAATGTTGACTCTATAAACAAGGCGTTATCGTCTAGTTTATTGAGTGAAAGAGAAGCAATTCCTGATTTCAAAGTCAGCTCTATAAGGAATTTCACACGTCTACGAAATCAATCCGCTCGGATAACGAACTGTATTTAAATAAAGCAAGTTATACATTTCCAAACGCGGACACTAAGGCGAAGGTACACAAATTACTTACTTTCTGTCTTAGTTTGTTATTTTTGTTTTATGTGCCACAATTTTTGGCTTGATAATATTTGGTCAAAATAGTGTTACCAGGGCTTCATAAGTTATTTTAATATGGACGTCAACCTTTTTTGTAAACGTGGGTTGATAAAATCTAATTAAAAGCTGATCCTACTGAATCTTTCAAAACACCTAAATTATATCAGTCTAAGTATTTATAGTATACCCAGAAATTTAATAAAAAATATTATCTACACGCTAATAGTCAAAATAATCAACATTAACAAGACAATGGTTCTTAAAACAAAACAAAAACATTTCTAATTGCGTTTACAGCGCGTGAAATATATTTAGTGTGTTGGGGCCCTAATATGAGTACAGTTATTTTGCTTAGGCCCGTTACACATTTGCGTTTATTTAGACACTATGAACGAATGCAACTCCAGTGCATGTTTTGACTTCAAATGTTTATGAGTTTGTGGTTTAGAAGTTATGGTAAGATGGATATGACTTTGCATAAACAGCTAATAAAAGTAGGTTTTGTGCTTTAACTCTTGGAATAACTGTAAAAATAATATTACGTGCATACATAAATAACCATTTCCTGACAGTCGCGTAAAAATATGTCCGACTTCGATATTTGTCAAGTTATTTGAAAATGGAATCAAACGGGAATCATAGCGTGTCGTAGATTTACAAAGAGAAGAATATAAGCACTTGATGACGCCCACGACTCCACAAGCTTGAAATTTTGTTCCTGTTTCCCATGAAAACGTTTTTCCCGAAATAAAAAGTTGCTTAAGCGTTATTCCAGACTATAATCTAACCTAGTACTAAATTTCAGCCAAATCCGTTAAGCCGTTAGAGAGTAAAATAGTATCAAACTTCCTGAAATTCACACATCCTTACAAACGTTGGCATTTATTTTATTACTAGCTAATGCCCGCAGCTTCGCCCGCGTAAAATTTGTTCCCGTTCCCTCTTCCCGTGGGAACTAATTCCCGGGATAAAAGTGCCTATGTTGTTCCAGACCGTAATCTATCCCTGTACCAAATTTCAGCCAGATCCGTTCAGCCGTTAAAGCGTGAAAGAGTAACAAACATCCACACTCACAAACTTTCACATTTATCTTATTAGTAGGAAGTAGGATATCAGTAACATTGTCAAATTAAATAATGCTTCTTAATCGCCTCAGTGGCGCAGTGGTAGTTTATGCGACAGCTGTTGCTGAGGTATCAGTTTCAAATTTTGAGTTGAAAAAAAATTAAAAATCTCCAAAATATTTGTTTCTGACTTCCACGCTTTAGAGAAATATTGTAACTCTTGCGTAAGTGAAGATATGTACATAAAATAAATTTAAAATCGTCGAAATGGGAAAGTAAATTATAATAATACTTATTCTATTAAATAATTTAATTGTTACGTTAAGTAAATTATCATAGCCTCACTTTCCCATTGTTAAATACATTTTTAAACTTATTAAAATACAGATTTCACATATTATTTTTAAAACTGTAAGTAATAATAACAAAGTATTAGTGAACCGTTCTATCGAAATTTAAGTTTAATACGGAACCCTTATCAATTATTCATAATAATTACATACATACATACATATGGTCACGCCTTTATCCCCGAAGGGGTAGGCAGAGGCAATTATACGCCCACATTTCACTTTCTAGTTTTATGTCCCACGTAATAGGTGGTGGTGAGACTTCCTTCTGTCCATTTCAACACGGCAATAGGCCGTGTTGAAATGGACAGGCGGAAGTCGCCGCGACCCGCAGTTGAAATTTTTCAAGCCGGCCATAAGGCTTTCAACTTGGCCTAACGATTGTCATTTTACTGACAACCGTGTTTCATTTCCAGTTTTCCTCCTCTACGCAATGGATCTATTTGCGAAAGTGTTCCCTTAGTCGCGTCTTACGACACCCTTGGGATGTATTGGGGTGGCGACATTTTGTAATCATACCTGTCGCAATCGCAACTCGGAACCCGTCGCCACACGGGGCATATAATAATTATTATATCATATTCAACGGACGAGTAGATAAAGTTTCATTTGGCCCCTGTTCTAATTTCAATCCAATATCATTTTTATTTATAACTAGCTGTGTCCGCGACTTTGTCCGCGTTGAATGTAATAAAAAAAATTAGTTTATTTAGTTTTTTTTTGTTTTTGGCATTTTTTTCTAAAATAAATGAATTTTTCTAAAATAAAAGTAGCCTTTATCTACTCTGATACTATAATACAAAGATTATAAAATTGAAATCAATACTATTATGACAAACATTACGCACAGGCCAAAAAAAAAGTTTTATTACGATACAGGTCTTGTATGGACACCTGTATCATAATAAAACTTTTTAATCATTACGATACACCATAAACAATCTCCAGCTGAAAAAGAAGTTTGAACCTCTACTTTAAAAAAAATGTGTCTCCAGAGTAGCGAAAAATCCTAAATCTATGGTCTCCGCAGCCTAAAAAAAAAAGAAACACGCATGCGCAATCGATGTTTGCGCCTTGGCGCCAACATTTTACATTTAAATTAAACAAAGTTTGGTTTTGTTTGTAAAATAAATTAGTTTTTGTGTAAAAACATGTCTTAAAGCGAGGATGGTGGTAATTGTACACCACCAGACATTCTGGAAACTGCGTCAAACATGACCATGAACCTGTTACCGGCGAAATCAAGGAGCAACTATATATCACAACAAAATGAAATCAGGTATTATAGTATGAGAGTAGATAAAGTAGTGTATGACACTGTACATAACTTGGTCTTATAACACTCGTGTGATACTATAAAAAAACTCGCCTACGGCTCGTTTTTTTAAAACACACTCGTGTTATAAGAACCCTCATTATGCAACAGTGTCATAAACTACTATTATTACTCCTTATTACATAAGCTATCTGCCAGTGAAAGTCCCGTCCAAATCGGTCCAGCCGTTCCAGAGATTAGCCGGAACAAACAGGCAGACAGACAAAAATTTTAAAAGTATATATTTTGGTATGTACCTATACCGTATATTCATATGCATGTAGTACATACATACATATAATGCGATGTGGTTCGCCACCCATCACGTCTCGTTTCCCATCGAGGCGAAAAGTGGACTAGGGTTAGCCACTTTGCTACATTAAATGTGAGAGGAGGAATGAAAGATAAAATTGAGGAGGTATGTAAGATGATGCAAGAGAGGCATCTTGATATTTTGTGTGTGAATGAGACAAAGCGGAAAGGATGTGACACCACGACACACGGAGCCTATACGGCCTATTGGTCAGGTGTAGCCACAACCAGCACAGCATGCCAGGGGGTCGGTGTACTACTTTCCGCGAGAATGAATGAGTGTGTGACAGAGTATGAATGTGTGAGCCCAAGACTCCTTTGGCTAAGACTGAAGGTTGGACTTACCCGCATCTTTGTTTTGGGAGTGTATGCTCCGCAGGATGCGCGGTGGCACCGGTCTTCAAAAGACCAAAGCGAGAGGCAGGCATTTTGGGAGAGTATGAGGGATATTCTGGATAAATTCAAACGAAACGAGAGAATAGTGATGTTAGGTGATTTTAATGGTTGGGTGGGAGTGAAGCGCGATGGATACGAAAGTGTATTAGGAAAGTTTGGTGATGAACGAGTGAATGTAAATGGAGAAAGCTTGCTAGAAGTATGTTTGGAAAGGAATCTTGTGGTAACTAATACCATATTCAACCACAAGGATATCCACTTGTATACAAGAGAGGAGAGAGATCAGAGAAGCATGATTGACTTTGTGATAGTAGACGCAAGACTGAGAAAGAAAGTGCTAGACACTCGGGCGTACCGTGGCACCGGGATCGACACAGATCACTTCTTGGTAATTAGCCGGGTAAGGGGTCTGTTTCAGCGGTGGCGACATCGTGTGCATGAACCCGTTAGTGTACTAGAGCGAATAAAAGTTGAGAATTTACAAGAGTTAGGCATAAAAGAGGCATTTGTGAGTAAACTGAGTGAAAAATTTGAAAACCTAGAAGAAATATGTGAGATTGAAGAATTATGGAAGCCGTTTAAGGAAGGACTTGTGGAAGTTGCGATTGAAGTGTGTGGGGTTAGCAAAAGACGACAAGGATGTATGGCAAAGGGAATGAGTGCGGAAGTTCTTAATGCGTTGACTGGCAAGAAGAAAGCATGGTTGGACTGGTTGGCTACAAAGGCCAATCAAAGAATGCAAAAGGCAACGGATGAGGATGTAAAAATGGCAAAGGATGAATATAAAAAGTATAAACGTGTTGCAAAAGAGACGATGATGAGAAAGAAAGAGAATGATAGAGAAAAATTTGATAAAAGGTTATCTGAAGACTTCCAACGGAATATTAATTTTTTTTGGAAGTCCATAAGAACAGTGAGGAGTCAGCAAACAATGTCGCCGCTCAATCACATCAGAAACCAGGATGGAAGTTTTGTAAGAGGAGAAGAATGTGTGCTAAAGAGATGGAAGGAATATTTTGAGAGTTTATTCGAAAAAGAAGATATACAAGGCGATACGCGTGTTTTAGAACTGAATGAATTTGGCGATGAAAGCGAGTTAAGTATGGGAGAAATAGTGGAAGCGTTGAATTGTATGAAAGTAGGAAAGGCTGCTGGAATAGATCGGATTTCTGTCGAAATGCTGAAAGCTGGACGTGGCGTGGTAGCTTGCCAGCTGTACCGCCTTTTTAACTTTTGTTGGCGAAGTGGCAGAGTACCAGCAGAATGGTGTAAAGCTGTCATTGTGCCGCTTTACAAAGGAAAAGGGTCGCAGCAAGAGTGCAAAAACTACCGCGGCATAAGCTTGCTCAGCATCGTTGGCAAATTGTATGCAAAAGTGTTGATAAAAAGAGTGATGAATGAAACTGAAGGAAAAATGTGGGATGTGCAAGCAGGATTTATGAAAGGAAGGGGATGTACGGATCAGGTCTTTTCCTTACGATGCGTAGCTGAGAAAGTTTTGGCTAAAAGTCAAAAGGTCTATTGCATATTCGTGGACTTGGAAAAGGCCTATGACAGAGTGGTGAGGAATGAACTGTGGTCAATATTGTCCATGTATGGAGTGAACAGCAACTTGATACGGGCACTGAGGTCTCTCTATGAGGGTTCTAGTGCTTGTGTCAGGATCAACGGGGCCTGCACGGACTTCTTTCACATTGAAAAGGGTGTGAGACAGGGATGTGTAGCGTCTCCGTGGCTGTTTAATCTATACATGGATAGTTGTCTGAAAGAACTGCAAGAGAGTATGTATGGCTTAAAAATGAATGAACTGACCGTCAAATGCCTCCTATACGCTGATGATCAGGTGATATTAGCATCATCAGCGGAGGAATTGCAGCTGATGGTTAATAGTATGAATGAGGCTCTAAAAAGTAGAGGAATGAAAGTTAATGTAAACAAGACGAAAGTTATGGTTTTTGAAAGAGAAGAAAGTATGACGAATTGCTCAATCTTCATTGAAGGGCAAAGAGTGGAACAGGTGAAAGAATTTGTATACTTGGGTTCCAAATTTGTAAGGGATGGAAAGTGTGACCAGGATATTGAGCGAAGAGTTTTGGCAGGAAATCAAGTGAATGGGGCTATGTACACCTTTATGAGCAGTCAAAATGTGTCTGAGAAGGCCAGGTTGGCTGTACATAGGGGAGTGCTCATCCCTACACTTATGTATGGTAGTGAAAGTTGGGTATGGCAGAAGAAGCATGAAAGCAAAATTAATGCAGTGGAAATGAGAAGTCTGCGAAGTATAGCTGGAGTGACTTTAATGGACAAAAAAAGAAATAGCGTGATAAGGGAAAAATGTGGTATAACAGAAGATGTAGTGACTAAGATCGAAAAAGGGATGCTTAGATGGTTTGGACACGTGGAGAGAATGGATGAGAATAGACTGACAAAGCAGATTTATGAGGCGAGAATGAATGGGCAAACTGGTAGGGGTAAACCTCGGCGTACGCATGCCGATCAAATCAGAGACGTTCTGGAAAAAGGCAAGGTCAAGAGTACCCTTAACCGGCGAGCGTGTATGAAAACAGTTATGAAAGTAGAAGAAGCGAAAGTTGTATGTCAGGATCGTAGCAAGTGGAAAGGCATAGTCTCTGCTTACCCCGATGGGAAACAAGCGTGATTATATATGTAGTAGAAAGCGGTTATTTTAATATTACAAACAGACACTCCAATTTTATTTATTTGTATGTATAGGTTGATGTATAGATTTGTTTCACAGATATTCTTCCATTCTCAGTAAAATAAAATATGAACGTTATTTGTTAGTTACGTCTTTTTTATCTACAAATGAGGAAGGTTCTTTCGTCACGTAATTGCAATTTGCGACAATATTCTGCACGTGTACTCTGAGTAATCATTGACATTTAATAGTTAAAGCATGCATTTAAAATGATTCATTGGTGCATAATGCATCAATAATAACTAAAAAAACTCATAACTCTACATAACAAAATAATTATAATCCTGTACGTAAACAAAGAGAGAAACGTTTGGTGATACCTCAAGAATCTTTACTAACATAAAAAAGTAGCTCCGTATGTTGAACCACTGAACCAATTCTGATGAGAATTGTACAGAATACAGATACTTTTATCCCGGAATTAAATTCCCGTGGGAAACTTCATCATGTGGACGTTTGCTAGCCTTGTACAAAATCGATTGCCGATTCTAACTACCAGCATGATCGCGTATGTTAGTAGTGCCAAATAAGGATCATCTCACAAGGAGATTCATCGTTTTAATAATTAATAACTCTCCATAAACACTACAGTCAAAGGATATCAAACATAATACCAACCTGCATAGAGCCAGCAGCACAATTGAGGGCAGCTTTTGTTCTGTTCAAGAATATAACTGGACTCAGATCGTCCAGCTTCGTGACCTGCAACAAGCGTTTGATACGTTAACACACATAGTATTTGGACATAGACTGATACTAAATTGTATGGTTGTAACATTTATTTTCTATATGTGGCAAGTCTGGTCTTGGGCTTGTCAATATATTTGAGCGTTTGAGAGCGCCATGATCGATTGATTGTTTTTTTGCTGTGGCAACAGCTGTCTCAAGAAAACGGTCTATAGTCTATGGGACATGACTAGAGTTTTTTTGGGGACTGACATCGGAGAGAAAAGGTTAATAAAAAATTAGAAGAGGTTTCTTGAGATTGGATGGCTTCGGTGCTTTGATTTTCTGAGCTACTAAGTTTTATTTTTAACCGACTTAAAAAAAAGGAGGAGGTTCTCAATTCGTCTGTATGTATTTTTATTTATGTATGTCAAGCGATATTTCCGTCAATTATAGACGGATTTCAAAATTTATTTCTTTGTTGAATAGGGTTTACTTCTGAGGTGGTCCCATTTTCACCAGGTCAGGATCTGATGATGGGATCCAGGAGAAAACGAGGGCAACCATCGAAAATTGTAAGGACAACTAGTGCACTTGTTAACTTTTTAATTAAGTGCTTTTATGTTCCACACTTTAATGAAGGTCTGGAGTCGACCTGATGATAGAGTCGAAAGACAGTCGAGGGCATTCCTTAACAATTAACAGCAGTTACCTTGTGTTTGGGCTTGATTGATTTGTATTGATGAGAACTTTGCACCTAGATTGATAGATTCGCCTTCAAAAAAAAAAGGAAGTTCTCAATGTTTTATGTATGTTCACCGATATTTCCGTCAATTATAAACGGATTTAAATTGTTTTCTTTCTTGAATAGGGTTTACTTCTGAGGTGGTCCTATTTTAATCAGACCAGGATCTGATGATGGGATCCAGGAGAAATCGAGGGCAACCACCGAAAATTGTAGGGGCAACCAGTGCATTTGTTAACTTTTTATTCAGTGCTTTAATGCACTGCAATTTAATGAATATCTGGAGTCGATCTGATTATGGAACCGAAAGACAGTCGAGGGAAATCCTTAACGATTTACAGCAGCTACCTTGTGTTTGGGCTTGATTGATTTGTATTGATGAGAACTTTTACCTAGATAGATATATTTTCGGTTCACCCGTCACTTAAAATAATGAAAAAAAAAAATTTAATAAAAAATAAAACCGACTTCCAACAAATCCTGAAAAATAAAATTTACTTAGCACAAAGTAAAATGTATTTTGATTTATCAGATTTTATTCAATATAGTATTGAAGTTGGTGCCATGAATAATACCTACATAAACCTATGGGTTTACTTGGCGCCGACTTCAATATGATATTGAATAAAATCTGATAAATCAAAATACATTTACTTTGTGCTAAGTAAATTTTATTTTTCAGGATTTGTTGGAAGTCGGTTTTATTTTTTATTAAAAATTTTTTTAGTCACTCCAGTTGATGTTTTTTTGTCAAAGTTCTTTTCTAATTTCTACCCAGATTCTGGTAAGTTTCAATTAACTATTTGCAAAGCGGGTCGATTTTGTTTGTCGCGCAATCTGTCGTTTCTTTCATGACAGGGTTTTTTAGTACGGGGAAAAGTGGGTCAGCCGCTGTTCTGAGCCACACCTGAGAACACGTGGACCACACGAGCGAGGTCATTAAGAGAGAAGCCTGCCAATTTCACCTGAACTCTCAGCTCACAATGCAGGCCAGTACTTGTCAGCTACTTATACATGTAATCTAGCCGCCTAAGTTACTTCCTCACGCTGATATAGTGTAGTGCTGTACTAGTGGTACCTAAACCCGCAATATTCTTATGTTTGTCTGTGCTTTCTGTATCTATGTAATCTCATTGTCTCTGTAGTGTGCTGTGTGCTATTTAAATATATGTGTGTACACCCTACCTGGCTGTTTTCGTGAGAGCCCTAGCCTACCTTTGCACGCACACTGGAATCTCTGTAGTAAGGCGCCCTGGGAAAGAGTTCTCTGCATAGCTACCTCGCGCTAGTTGGTGAGTAACACTGAACATCATTGTGTTATATGCTTGAAAAGTCCCGACTGACCTATATAAGGACACGAATATAATGTAAGTAGGTACTGTATTTTTCGTACCAACTTTCGTCTCCCTTTTTAAATCCTAATAGTGAATGTATATGGGAAATAAGACTTTGTATATTATAACCTTTTTAATTCCTTTGGGGATAAATTTCGTTCAATCCAAAACAAAAAGAAAATTGTTGTTCGATCTCATGTTTCATCACATATTTTGTTATTAAAGACAATCATTCCTGTTGCTCCACAACTGGGAGAGTTGCGACGGTGTGTAGGACTCCCAGACCGTCCGGTCCGGACAGCAATTAACCTGTGCTTGCTATTACGGATTCTACTCCTCAACAACAATTTCTTTAAATCGTAGTGTGCGGACTTTCTAGAGCTAAGGTTATCAATGCTGCCATTACAAACCAAAAAGCAACCAAATTAAAGTAACGTGCTCCAATTGGAAGTTGCATATTCAGAGGACAATGATTGACGGAGTAAATACTGTAGTACATTTGCATAGAGAGTTAACCTGTGTAAGGTCAGCAACATGATTCCCTTGACCTTTGCGCCCAAAACCAGATCTCTGATCGCGAAAGGCATCAACCATTCAGTTCACAATCTCTTTATTTCAGGTTAGTAAGCTATGTTACATAATTATTGACCCTTAGGGCACATGAATGCAGCTACAATTTTATATTTAATACATTTCATGCCCGACTTTGCTATAAATCTATACTGCTAATTATTACCCTCGGGCTGTTACTATCTACGCACGTTTTCATTGGACCACGTCAAACTATCACTATCTATATAAATAATGTTTTGAAACCTAATTTGAAGAAGTTCTAAGTACCTGCATATAATATCATACCCATGTGTAGGTGTGTGTGATATGTGTGGTCGCATAGCTAACAAATAAAATAGTTAGATAAATTCTTTCCTAGCGCTTGAAGAATTTTAAACTCAACAAAACAATTGCAGAACATTCGTTTCGCTTGGAAATTGTATGTCGAATTCTTAGATGATATTTTTGTCTCAAACACGTTATTGTTCTGAACACTAGCCGGATTCAGTATACAATGTTTCTACATATTTGTAAGAATTCCATAACATTTCTGGTCTAATTCTTTTCTCACGCCTTATGCATTACAAACCAAGGAGTGTATGATATACGATCATTAGTATAGTTTTATTATCCACACAATTAAGTTTTGTTTTAGGACTGTTATCTGCCAGCGATAAAATACAGATACAGTCACGTAATTGCCTGATAAAATCAATTATTCGCTTTCTATAGCATAAACTATATAAAAAGACGTATCGAACAATGGAAACACGCCCTTTCAATAAGTTTCCAATTCACAATGGCGATAAGTTTCGTATTGGTTCTCAGCACAACAATAATCGCTTTGTAGCTTGTTTTTCACTGACAGCATGAACAATCATAACCATAAAGATCTCTCAGAGAAAAACTTTCGATAATTTCCATGTACACACGGCTATATGGCTCACCGCACCACCTATTACGTGGAACAAATTCTAAAAAGGTGAAATGTTGGCATATAATATGCCTCTGCCTACCCCTTAGGGGATAAAGGCGTGACCATGTATGTATGTAATCTCCATGTACATGTGTTTTACTTCCCTTACAACCCTCTTGGTTTTTTCAAGAGTTGCGTGAAAAATCATTTTTTGAAAGTCAATTAAACTATGTCAATAGCGTTATCCACATTACTTTTATTTCTATTTTAGTGATTGACATTATTCCAACAACCACAGTCAAAATTTACTTTAGTTAAATGTAACTTCATTATTACTGATAATGCTTGATTTGCATCAAAAATTTTCTCTCAAAGATGACTTTTTTAGACGTTCATTTAACCTACATCAAAAAAAAACTCCAGTGTTGCATGCTCCTTTAAGCCTGATGAATAAATACACCTCTCTCTCTCTCTTCGATCAAAGGCTTTCCAAAGTACGGAAATGCCCGCAAATAAATGTCCCGAAGTACTTAGTCGTGTGGTGGTCACTCATCCAAAGGCAGGCCATCGCGAATGTTACTTTCTGCAGTGATCGTTTAAGGAACACTAAGCCGGTCACGAGAGCTTTTCTTCTCCCCCCCCCCCCCCCCCCTCTCACGTGACATAAACTAAGGCGCGATTTGCCCTGCCCTTCTTTTACGCAGTCAGTTAAAAGTAGTTTGTGTCCTTCCCTAGTATTCAAACTATCTCTATACCAAATTTCATGAAAATCGGTTCAGGGGTTTAGGCGTGAAAACGTAACAGACAGAGTTACTGTCGCATTAATAATATTAAGTAGGGATTATGTATTCTATTCGACCATTGTAATGTAACACGTCCGTGTTATGACAATTTAACGTCGGCCATGAAATTCACAAAACCAATGCGGAAACGCATGCTGTGTGTTTATTTGTGTTTCAACTTTTCATGTTTATAATCAATTTATCTGAGGTTATTTCATTTTTAGTAACTTTTTGCATGTTTTATGATAATTTATAGATGTCATTCGTGGCCACAGGTCAAGTTGTTGAGTAAAGGTCAACTATAGCTTGGCAGAAACTTCTGTTGAATCGGGCCTTTTTCCACAATAGTCACACTGTCAAATTTGAATATATTAATAAATTAATTATGACAAATGCTGAAAATGTACGAGTAGGTAACGACAGAAAATACGATACCTTATCTGGTTGGACCATGTTTTCTGAAATAAATTTAATCCCGTGTTGGGAATCAGGCCGGAAAATTTATGTTACTAGGTACATTGGAGCGTTTCATTTACAGCATAATATCATCATTCTGTACCACAGAAAACAGACAAACTTTTCTGATATCTGTAATCTGTAATGTATAATAAAACAACTCTATCTAAACGATAGAAGAATTCATTTCAATGAGAACGCAACGGTCCCGAGTGCAGCTATTTGGAGATATTTTCACGTCACTGCGTCCACGGTAATGACCGTTCAAATTGCATGATACTCATAGTAAGATTTACGTCGCGTGACTCCGTATAATATTCACCGCAGCAAATTCATCTTCAACACACGCAACTTCTGTTTGTACCGCTCAAAGGTCGTAATAAAATAAATATAGTGCTATTAAATTTCCACAATACTTGTGTAGGATCATGAATTGTGCGGGCTTAGTCTACACACCTGGTGACAACAGAACGAAGCTTCAAAGTATATTCATATGATACGCTCTGCTAGGGCTCATGTTTCCCTTCTCTTAAAACGCTGAGCTCTTCAAATGGAGTAAAAAGAGGCACATGAATGGACCACCGCCTGCTCAACTGTGAGTATGGTCCCCAATCGCTTAATGTCACCATGGGTCAATCAAGCTGGGTTCGCCATTTTGACCAGCTAGATTTTTTTAAAGTAGGCACAGCTTTGTGAGGTTTACAGCCAATCAGAGTAAACCTCGAACTCCAAAGTGGAGCTAAGAAAATAAGCAGTAGAAAAATATACATACTTTTCCATCCAACACGGTCTGCTCAGGCAGCCCTTCGCCCTGGTATTCGATGTTGTTTGCCTGGGACCCATAGTTCGATTGCGCTTGCGCAGCGGCCAGCACGCACGCCAACACCCACCAAAGTAGCGGCGCCATCTCTTATCTGGAACAAGGAAATAAAAAAAATAAGAATAGGTGTCACGAATGTCATTCCAGGGCCATGAAACCAATCGGGCAGTACCTAATAACTCTCAGCAAAGTTGATGAGAGTCAGCATTGACTGGTCTATGTTTCTAAATGATGACCATTACAATATTGTCACTATCGATGATGATGAGCATATAGCTCATCATCATCGATTATCAGGAATAGACCAAATTCAGGTTCAATCAACTCTGCAGTCAATCCATCATAAAGCCTAAGACAGGGTCTGTCAATTTAATTTCGAGAATATGATTGGCGTTTCTACATTGACACAGACTCATCACTAGTTTATACCTACTGATATTATAAAGAGGAAAGATTTGATTGTTTATTTGTTTGTTTGCATCGAATAGGCTCCCAAAACTTCTGGACCGACTTGAAAAATTCTTTCACTGTTACGAAGCTACACTCTTTGCGGAGCACATAGGCTATATTTTATTCCCGTATTTCCACGGGAACAGAAATTACGCAGGTAAAACCGCATGACGTTCGCTAGTCTAAGATAAAAAGCTTATCATTAATATCAATATTAAAGTGTTAATTTTTTTTTAAACTCAGGCAAACAATAATAAGTGATTTCTTAGATTTAAACCTATCAAATTTCAGATTATTATGTCAACAAAAAGTGGGTCAAATTTCCATAAGGTACCAAATAAACAAACAGGGCAAAAAAATGCTGTTTAAAAATAAACCTCATGTAGAAGCTGGTCATAAACATTTAAAGGCAAACAAGTAGAGTGATCTCAACATCAATGAAAGTAATGTCTCACGTTACGGTATATCGGAAACTGTTTTTGCTCAGTTTCTATACGAGATGTTTTCACTTGAGAAACTCGTGCGCAGTTTTCTTTTTATTTTCACTAACGCAGATCCGGTTGTCGGACTTTTTTGCTATAGCCACTTTGTTTGGTTTTATGAAAATTTGAATGTTATGCTCGCATTTATGTCCATCACAAAATAAAAAAGATCAGGGAGCTTTGAGATCTTTTATTTATTTATTTATTTATTTATTTATTAGTTTATGTACACACAAATTACAAAAAAAGAGAAAAACATAATAAAGAAAACAGCATTGTACAAGGGCCTACTTATTTCTACAGAAATCTCTTCCAGTAGGCCCGTAAGAGGAGATGTTAAAAATAGGATACAGATTAATAAGTGTGTGCAAGTTAAGGACCCTAAATAAAATAATAGTATACATACTCAAATACATATAAATTGTTAAACTATACATATATACAAACATAGGCACATACATTCACATACAAACGTTCACTATAATAAATACATAGGTACAGTATACACATATACATACATACATACATACATACATACATACATACATACATACTTACATACATACATATCCCATTTAGATATACTTAAGTTCAGATAGTTACGGCAAAGAGGAGAGGTAATGTTCTTTCAGTTTCTTTTTAAAGAGTGAGACAGATTGGCAAGATTGTATCTTCGGCGGGAGAGCGTTCCACAGCCTTACCGCATGAACAGTGAAAGAGTAAGAGTAGAATTCAGATTTATGGCGAGGAATAGTAAGAAGATATTTAAGGTGTGACCTACAAAGAGCGTCAGGCCCACGCATGTAAGAAAAACGTTCTCGCAGGTAGGAAGGACAAAGGCGGTTGTGAAGGATATTAAACAAAACACATAATATTCGAGTATTCCTACGAAGTCGGATTGGGAGCCACTTGAGTTTCTTGCGAAATTCTGAGACATGATCATACTTGCGTAGATTGAAAATAAATCGAATGCATTGATCTTTTGCGATGTGGACTATATTGGAACTCTTACTGAGTTCAGTAACCCAATTTTATTTAGGTTACGATTGTTCTATCTGAAGCGCCATTTCACGATAATTATTTCCCACAGAACTTAATCCAATTTTTTTTTGTTCTTTTTATAGGTACGTTGTGGAGATCATTTAGGCACTTGTATAATTAGGAGAGGCCGCAATGATAGCCGTAGGTCTATTGGGAGTCCTGGGGTATCCTTCCGATGGCTTACCCGGGGCTCCCAACCGTAGGCTGTTAGGTAGGATACGTGTGGTTTTTAGTTTGTAGGAGTCCGGCATAGCATCCTCACGTGAAAAAAGTCACTTGACTAACTAGGTTCAATCATTGCGACTCAGCAAAGAGACGTTATTAAATACTCTTCTTGAAGAGACAAACGTTAGCCCCGGTAACGTTTCTCAAAGACCAGGATCAGAATACCAGTTTTCAGTGCACTCTCTTTTGCAGTTATGATGCAGGCCACGCAGAAGACGAAAAACTGAATAGGTCACTTGCAAAGTCTTAAAAAAAAAGAAGTTCTGACATTATCATTCATTAAACGTTCCAAAACTGTCAAGTGGACAAGGATATGCGCAGGCGGCGGTAACCTTTCACCGCACAAGGTCGCCCGCAGCCTGCCTGCTGCGTGGTACCACAGATAATAAAATATAACTATAAGCTGTATGCTGATATAACTGGTAGAAACGTGTTTTGTCATCTCATCGAGGTATGATATCATTCGGCAAGGTGATTTATTTTATACCTATTTTCCTTTATTATTCAAGATTTGACTTACATGAAAATAGCAATTAACTTCTGTCTGTATCTTTGTTCCGGGTCATTTCCTGAACTACAAGGTCAATTTTGACCAAGTTGTTACTGGTAAAAAGTTGATATTACAAGGAGTAACTTAATAGTAGTTTATGACACTGTTGCATAATGAGGGTTCTTATAACACGAGTGTGTTTTAAAAAAACGAGCCGTAGGCGAGTTTTTTTATAGTATCACACGAGTGTTATAAGACCAAGTTATGTACAGTGTCATACACTACTTTATCTACTCTCATACTATAATACCTGATTTCATTTTGTTGTGATATATAGTTGCTCCTTGATTTCGCCGGTAACAGGTTCATGGTCATGTTTGACGCAGTTTCCAGAATGTCTGGTGGTGTACAATTACCACCATCCTCGCTTTAAGACATGTTTTTTCACAAAAACTAATTTATTTTACAAACAAAACCAAACTTTGTTTAATTTAAATGTAAAATGTTGGCGCCAAGGCGCAAACATCGATTGCGCATGCGTGTTTCTTTTTTTTTTTTAGGCTGCGGAGACCATAGATTTAGGATTTTTCGCTACTCTGGAGACATAATTTTTTTTTAAAGTAGAGGTTCAAACTTATTTTTCAGCTGGAGATTGTTTATGGTGTATCGTAATGATTAAAAAGTTTTATTATGATATAGGTGTCCATACAAGACCTGTATCGTAATAAAACTTTTTTTTTGGCCTGTGCGTAATGTTTGTCATAATAGTATTGATTTCAATTTTATAATCTTTGTATTATAGTATCAGAGTAGATAAACTATTTTTATTTTAGAGAAGGCTCTAAGAATAGGCCCCATGTAAAATAAAACCTGTTAAATACCGGCTAACTTCACAGGTACAAAGTGGAAAAAAAACTAAGAAAAAGTAGGAAAAATAAGTCATAATTCTACGTAATAGGCCATTTTCTTTGCTAAATGAGAGGAAAGACTTGCTTTCAACAGCTAATAAGGCATTTATCATAATTGCAAAAGATTGAAACACATTGTGTGTGGTTTTTGATTTGCAACTAAAATTATACACAAGCTACGTGTCATTATACAATTGTGGTAAATTAAGTTGGTACAATTTTGCGATACCGATGAAATTTATATACTGGGTTCTGGGTAAGCAGGTTCTAATAATACCATGGAAATTTGTGCAGCAGAAACACGTGTGCGAGCAGGTCGTTCCAGCTTTTTATAGTTCGACAGAGAAACGATCTTTTGAAACGCTCAGCAAGGTTTAGCAGCAGCGAGAAAAGGGTGTTTTTTTTTAGAAATATGAATTCTCTCTCGGAGACCGTAGCATCTCCACTTCATACGGTCATCGACATTCCTAAAATGTTTTTCACTCCTCTATACCACGCTGACGCCATACGGGTTTCCTACCTAATGGTTTTCATATCCAGAATTTTCTTTTGTACGTAAGGGTGCTTTTGCCAAAATGTCAAATTTTAGTCACCATTTACGATATCTAGGTGCTGAATACACCGAAGTGATAACATTTGTACTTTATCAAACAGACAGTCACTTATGGCAACGCCATTTTATTTTCAAGGTATAAAATAAACTGCCCAAGATCAGCCTATAAAGAAAAAAATACATGACAATTTAATTTGAGAAATATAATCGAACCTCTATTTAAGAGTTATACACGAACAATCATAAACTCAAACGTGGTACGGAACCAATAATCAGATATACTTTTATTTACGCCCCGTACATAAAAGCAATCGCACTTTCAAGATATCGAAATCACGCCCCTGCTTTTTAAAGTAGTGCTTCGGCTTCCAACCCACTCGGATGATACCCAGAACGAGATTTTATTTTTAGAGATATGCTTTGGTGAAGAGCGTAGCGATTTGCAATAAAAATCGCGCAGCGCTTATAAGATCGCAAGGCTTTTTCTTTTAACGTGAGGAGAATCCTACATGGATGCTATGCCGGACTCCTACGGACTAAAAACCACACGTATCCTAACTAAGAACGCAAGTCATATAGGAATATCACCCCATACCTACTTACACGTAATTTATTAATTTTACAATAATGTAAATTTTTGGCCGATTTTCGACTTCTTTTTTGCACGCTGTTCCTTCCTCGCCCGAATAGGTTAAAAAACCGAAAAATTATCGAATCAGTATATTCGTTCTCTACTTTTAGGTATATAGGGAATGTTAAGATGCAGCCGACGCGCCCACACTTTGTCACTAATTTTGTTGACGTAATAGAACTTCAACGTCACTTATAGGCACAGAAGAAAATCTAAAAACATTCTGTATGCATAATTCAGAACCCCGATTATACACCATCCTATTTGAAAACATCTTATCTCTTAGAATAGTGGAGCAACTTGCCTTTCTCTCTTAGTCCTTCCTGTCTAGCGACTTAATTTCTTAAACACGGGAGATTCTTATTTATATGTCTCTGAACCGAGTGCGCTTTTGTAGACCCAGTTCAAATCTTTTGCATTTTCTATGTGTTTTTATTTTTGGGGCGCACTCATATAAACTCCAGACTCGCTATCAATGAGAACACACCTTTACACTCGTGTTGTCGATATCGCAAAAAAAGTCCTCGGCAAATATAATTTCACAGTTTACATTAAGTATCAAAATGTATGTTCATATAAACAGTAATCCAGTTGAACCAGTCGGTTTTGATACTTTAAACACAAAAAAACACGAGCATCTTCTTCGTGTAGGTATTTTTATTGCTGCTCTAAAATTAATTTATATTTTAAAACTAAATAATATTCATGATTCGATATTTCAACATCTTTATAATTATGTGCATTTATTAAGATCATTCTTGGCTCATGAAGCGCTCGTGGCCCCGCGGACTCAGTGTTCTCAAACGATCACTGCAGTAAGCAACTTTCACTATGGCTGGTCCTTGGATGGGTGACCATCCATGTGACCACTTTGTGACCTTAATTTGAGCGTTTTCGTGCTTCGGAAGGCACGTTAAGCCGTTAGTCCCGGTTCCCAATAAAATGGCAGTCGTTAAGCCAAGTTGAAGGCCTTTATGGGTGGCTTGAAATTTTTCAACAGGCAATTTCAACACGGCAATATGGCTCAGCACCTATTACGTGGGACAAATTCTAAAAGGGTGAAATGTGGGCATATAAAATGCCTCTGCCTACCCCTTCGGGGATAAAGGCGCGACTAGGGAATGCAATACCGGGATACCGGGATCCCGAAATACCGGGATCCCGCAGTATTTTTGCGGGACCAGTCCCGCACGTAAATCGTGCGGGATCCCGCGGGATTAGCGGGATTGTGCAAAGGTAAACGCCATGATTGTGTTATTCTGTAAGCGGAAGCCCACAAACTGATTCGGTTTGAGAAAGAAACCTAATAACGTACGTATTTGATTTTAGTGATTTAATCAGGGTGATTTGACTTTTCTTGTACTATAAAAGTATTCAGTTATCTCGTACATTGCTTGCTGGCTATCTGACATGTAAAGTTAGGAGTCGTTTGGGAGACAAAAATTTTGACATGCTATGTTTTCTGCGCTTCTAATAATTTGCAGTAGCTCAATACAAAAGTAATATTAAATAATTTATTTTTCCTTGTGCCCCGCAGACTCAGTGTTCTGTAAAAGATCACTGCATTAAGTTACATTTACTATGGCCGGTCCTTAGATGGGTGACCACTTTGTGACATTTATTTGAGCGTTGCCGTGCTTCGGATGGCATGTTAAGCCGTTGGTCCCGTTTGCCGGTAAAATGGCAGCTAAGTCAAGTTGAAGGCCCGGCTCGTCTCATCTCATAATGTCTTTTTCTCGAAATGTCCTTTCTCATTATGTCCTTTTCTCGAAATGTCCTTTTCTCGAAATGTCTTTTTCTCAAAATGTCCTTTTCGAGAAATGTCCTTTTCTCAAAATGTCCTTTTCGCGAAATGTCCTTTTCTCAAAATGTCCCTTTCTCCAAATACGTGCACTACAGGATTAGCCTCGCTCAATCCGATTTGATAGGTTAGGTTAGGTTATAAAAAAATAACCACGAAGGCTAATGCGGAAGCTTCTCTGCGCTCCGCTCCGGCCTTAGCCTTCTAACCTAACCTATCTAAGTCGGATTGAGCGGGGTTAATCCTGTAGTGCACATATTTTGAGAATGGGAAATTTTGAGAAAAGGACATTAGGTATGGGATGAGACCATTATGCCTCGTCCTGCCTACCCCTTCGGGGATTAAGGGGGTGACTATTTTTCAGTTCTAGATGGATGTATGATACAGAATTCTATTCTTTTCTCAATGACTTTCAGAAATATGCAGGATCCCGCAAATACCGGGATCCCGCGGGACTGAGATTGCTCAGTCCCGCAAATACCGGGATTACAATCTTGTTGCGGGATTGCATTCCCTAGGCGCGACCATATATGTATTCTTGGCTCATGGAAACGTAATGTATCTACCTAATGATTCTGTATAGTGGTCCAATAATCTAAATTTAGGTATGTCTGAGCAAGTATAAAATATTCATTATGTTCTTCTTTATTTGTTACAAAAAATGGTGGTAGTAAGTACCTAGTTATAGTAGTGGTATTGTGGTAACATGGTGACAGACAAGTTTTACTAATGATCATAATTATTATACCTGATCGAAAATTCCACTCATTCAAATCACAAATCTCCTAAGTATAAGAGATTTAACTTAGCATAACTACTTACTATCAGGATACTGGCAAACGGAATCAACGTAAACGGTAACGCCACAAAAGGTCGCCCATCTCACGATGTAAGATGCTAAACGTAGGGATTGTTACCAGCACACGGAACTCAATCAATCAAATAAGCTTTTAGCAGTCCACTGGGACGTGGGATTTCCCCTCCCAGTTCACGCCACAACTCACGGTCCTGCGCCAAACGCATCCAGCCCCAGCCTTCGCCCTTTTTTTCTAGCTCGTCGGTCCATCGAGCGATTGGAGACTGGAGACCCTACCCAATGTTTGCTGAGTCGCGTTCTCCACTCCAGATTACACTGCACATGCCCACTAAACTAGCAAGACTAAAGGTGCTTCCTTTCATTCAGGTGGGCTATAAACTTGCTTTCTTGAAATCCATAAAAAAAATCTTCTTTTGATGCATGAAGGTTTGAAATGTTCCCACCACTTCACACAAAACTAACCATAAATAAAAATAACACCTTCGACATACAAGATAAACTTGAACATCGCAAATATCGATACAAATGCATGAGACGTGTATGAATGATTCAATTAACAGAACCTTGCGCAAGGTACGTCTCCCACGGAACCACTCACGCGCATCTAACGGTACAGTCAGACACTATAATATGTGCACATTATTATTGCAATCGATATGGAGCTTTGAACTATTATATACTAGACTAGGCATAGCATAATGTATGAGTTGCGGTCTGACACTTGCGACAAAAAGAAACATGTAGGTATCTTCATAGTAATAAATGTTTATATCCCTTTGGTAATTGTATTATAACAGTTTGGTAATATGCTACGGGCCTTATCTTCGGGGCCCAAATCAGCCTCCCCTGCAAGTGGTAAAGTTGTGAGAAAATCAAAATAAAACCCTGCCAGTCGCGTGGTAAATAAGGTCAATCATCCTCCCAAATTGAAATTGTAATAGGCCTACGAACAGCAGTGAGGTTGATACATTTATTGAGTTCAAATTGAAAAATACACATAATTTACCTGAGTCTCGATATCCCGTATTTTCATAGCGTTCCTTTCCAAAGGCAGCCCACTACCAAGTGATATGGCTAGCACTGCAATCATTCATAGACCTCTGAAGCCATTTGACATGATGCAATGCAATAAAAAAGATCTGTTTCTTTCTTAATTGCAACGGAAATTCCTGAGAAAACAGATGTTTCCGTTGCGTTGCGATCAATTGACTCTATTCTACGTCAGCTCCTCGCTCAACAAATATGTTAATCCAACTGTACCTGTACTTATCACCTGCCTTCGTACTCGGCTGGTGGGCGCCACGCATATTCTTCCAACCTTCTCAATAACGTGTTGGTTCAATAATGGCGCTACGTGCGTGTATAATTGGTAATTTTTATGCAAACAACACTTGTAGATATGTCGCCATTTTTACTGTTATTTTCTTAGCTGGCAGACCATAAATATTTGTTAATAGCCATCTTGCTTGGTATTTCGTACTGATCTCTCGTACCACTTAATTATGAAACTAGAGGCCATAGGTTCAATTCGAACCCAGGACAAATAGGTATCTTATTGGATGAAAAGGATCAATAATATTGTACATTCAAAAATGACTGAATGGATTTAGATTAAGATTCGGTACGTTTAATGTACAGGTATAGTTTGATTGTGACCAACCTGCGAATCTCCAGACGGTCCGTTTGCTAATTCTTGCAAGATTTCATTGGATACTATCTAGCTAAACATAACCAAAGATAATATAATAGTATTACATGTCGGCAACTCCCTGTCGCGCCACAGCTGTCAGTAGAGTTGAAGTGCGCGTTGACGGACAATTGCTTACATTTTATTGATCACACGCACACATTCAAGCTGGAGTTTCCGCCGTGACAGCGAGTTGATGCTCACTATTACAGTCTAGAAGATTTATTAATAGTGGCTCTCAAGGTGGCGACCCAATGATATCCCTCATCTTCACGCTCTGTTTGAAGAACTTAGTGTTATAGAAAGAGGGAAACACGTGTTCTGCTGGAGGGTTCCAGGTTTCTGTGGTTTTAACAGAGAAATATAAATTCTTAATAGCCTTAAGGGGCGGTTAACCCGCACAAATAGGCATTTGGCGCTCTCCTCGCCCCGGGCGCAAGACACACCGCGCGCCGGCAGCGGCAGTCAACTCTCATGCCACAGTATACAATAAAGTAGAAAGAAACAGCATGCTAACTTTGTTTGACGTAGTAAATGCATCTAACTTTATTAAGTGTAGTGATTTATTAGTTTCGTAAATAAAAATAAATGAGTTAATCGTAAATAAATTATGTATATTATACTATTATTTTTAAGCTAAAGAGTTTGTTTGTTTGTTTAGTTGTTCTAACTCTAGAGTCTAAGAGACTGCTAGTTGAATTTCAAGAGTTTCTTAACAGAATGTCCATTTTTGAAAAATACCAAAATATATAACATCACGCTAAGGCGAATAAGAGCTTAGCAGCAACGAAACATTTTCGACAACTAGGATATTTCATTTCTTTTGAGAGTTTCCGTTGCGTACGTTTGCTACAGTTGCGTAAAAAATGTAAATTACATAATAGCTGGTCATAAAAATTTCTAAAGTTTTCTAAAGTTGGTATGCTAAGTATGAATCACGGGATCATTGTGCAATCCAAAATGGCCGCCGCGGTGTAATCACAAAATTTCATGATGGGTGTCGTTTAAAGGGTTTTTTGGTATGCTGAGTACGAATCACGTACTAATTTTGCAATCCAATATGGACGCCGCGCCGTAATCACAAAATGTCATGATGGGTATCGTTTAAGGGGTTTCTTGGTATGCTGAGTACGAATCACGTGATAATTTTGCAATCCAATATGGGCGCCGCGCCGTAATCACAAAATTTCATGATGGGTATCGTTTAAGGGGTTTCTTGGTATGCTGAGTACGAATCACGTGATAATTTTGCAATCCAAAATGGCGGCCGCGGTGTAATCACAAAAATTCACGATGGGTATCGTTTAAAGGGTTTTTTGGTATGCTGAGTACGAATTATGTACTAATTTTGCAATCCAATATGGCCACCGCGCCGTAATCACACAATTTCATGATGGGTATAGTTTAAGGGAATTCCTGGTATGCTAAGTATGAATCACATGATAATTTTGCAATCCAATATGGCCACCGCGGTGTGATCACAAAATTTCATGATGGGTATCGTTTAAGGGGTTTTTTGGTATGCTGAGTACGAATCACATGATAATTTTGCAATCCAATATGGGCGCCGCACCGTAATCACAAAATTTCATGATGGGTATCGTTTCTTTAAACGATACCCATCATGAAATTTTGTGATTACGGCGCAAACTCAGCATACCAAAAACCCTTTGGTTTTTGGTATGCTGAGTACGAATTACGTGAGAATTTTGCAATACAATATGGCCGCCGCGCCGTAATCACAAAATATCATGATGGGTATCGTTTAAGGGGTGTATTGGTATGCTGAGTACGAATCCTGTGATAATTTTGAAATGCAATATGGCCGCCGCGCCGTAATTGCAAAAATCCATGATGGTTATCGTTTAAGGGGTTTTTTGGTATGCTGAGGACGAATCACATGATAATTTTGCAATCCAAAATGGCCACCGCGCCGTAATCACATAATTTCGTAATGAATATCGTTTAATGGGTTTTTTCGAATGCTGAGTACGAATAACATGATCATTTTGGAATTCAATTTGGCCGCCTAAGCTATTTAGGCCTACTTGCGCGGAGAGTCGAGTTAAATATATAAATATAGAGTTAGTAAGTTCTGAGTTAAATATAACTTCTTAACTCTGACCACGTCTTGCACAGTTGCAAATTGGCACGCGGTTAACTAACTCACAGTAAACCGAACAAGTTTTTTTAGTCTGTGTCGTTCCATGCAATCCAACCACACACAAATGTTAGAACGAAGAATGGAACATGTGTCTCTATCTCTTTTACACTACAGTCTGCTACGTATGATTTACGATGCTACCATTTACGATACCAATCATAAAATTTTGTGATTACGGCGCGGCGGGCATATTGGATTGCAAAATTATCACGTGATTCGTACTCAGCATACCAAAAAACCCCTTAAACGATACCCATCATGAAATTTTGTGATTATGGCACGGCGGCCATATTGGATTGCAAAATTATCACGTGATTCGTACTCAGCATACCAAAAAACCCCTTAAACGATACCCATCATAAAATTTTGTGATTACGGCGCGGCGGCCATCTTGTATTGCAAAATTAGTACGCGATTCGTACTCAGCATACCAAAAAACCCCTTAAACGATACCCATCATGAAATTTTGTGATTACGGCGCGGCGGCCATATTGGATTGCAAAATTATCACGTACTTCGTACTCAGCGTACCAAAAAACCCCTTAAACGATACCCATCATGAAATTTTGTGATTACGGCGTGGCCGCCATGTTGGATTGCGAAATTATCATGTAATTCGTAGACATTTTAATGCATTAGGTAGCTGGTTACCATGTCGTGAAAACACTTAAAAAGTAAAAGATCACCACATTTTTACCATGAGTCGCGTTTGTATTTGTAACGGTTAATCTAATTACATTTTGCCCATTACTGATATTTTTATACTGCGGCGCGATTTCAACGTAATTTGGCATAATAATTACGAAATAGTTGCGAAAAAAACTGACACAGGTCCTGCCTCCACAAGCGCCAGGGCGAGACTGATCGGCCGTCAGCGGCGCAATTCTATTGCGTTTGGTAGATATTCGTACATGATAACTATGTAAATAGTTGTTTATAGAAAAACGCTCGGAAAATGTGTATAAAAACTTAATACCTTTAATTGAGTGCAAAAAAAAAATATAAAATGTTAATAGTTTAGCCACAGTATTGAAAAAACTTTTCTGAGAGAGTCAACTTTGGGATTTTTTTCTATCTAGTGAAATTTATTGGATCGTGTAACGGGCTCGGAATATGTTTAGCTTATATCCTTAACTATTATATATATATTTTTCAGATTTAAAAACCTTTTACTTTTTGACTAGGATTGTTTCAAAAAACTCAAAATCTGACCCACGCGGTCTTAATTGTAGATCTAAAAATCAGTGGAATTCTAAATTACGTTGTGTATTAATTATCAATTCAAAATGGATTCCACGACAAATATTAATAAGATAATATTGTCGCGTTTTTACTGTGCAAGATTTTAATAGTCATCATCGCTGACCATTGACATTCAAATATCTATCTTTTATAATACAGCTAGAGTTGAAATTTCAATGTTTTGTACGAATTTAATAACACACAATGTCAGTCGGAGAACTATTAAATAAATTGTAAACAGGTTTTAATATTCAGATTTATAGTTAAAGATGTTTCTCACGGCCAACGACATTAGGTAGGCAGGTATGTAATTTCTTGTGATCTTGCCTCAAAATTTATTATATTTTATACTTAATTACCTAAGAGTTCGTTCTAAAATTATGATTGGGACTATTCGTTATACGTTTATAACAGAACAAATCTGTAGTTATTATTTTTAGAATTGCTTGTCGTAAATCTTCTAAGATATTTAGAAATATGTAAACGTATCTACTGATTATATTTCTGTGTACAAATTGAACAGCCTCTCATCTGGTTTTACTATGTTCTCATACACTAGAAACTTGGAGCAGTAAATAAATACTACCTACTCCCTTGGGTAGTAGTATGGTGATATAGCCTTAGTTACTTTAGAATAATTTGATTTTCACATGGCGAAAGAACTTTTAAAATTGGTTCATTGGTTTCAGACAGGTCAAATCATTCTATACTTAATTTTATTGAATTTGAAACCCAAACGTTTCATTTTTGGTCCATCCATTCATTTTTGGACACAGTGGTTCGAGGTTTGCCTCCAGACTACAGGGCTCATCTAGTAGGCCATATTATTGATATTTTTACAGTAACAGCAAGACAGTAAGCACACAGTAAGCCAGGGTTTCAGATGCAACAGATTTAACTGTCAGATTTACACATGAATCGAACTTGTGACCTCTAAAACATGATACGTACACCACCCAGGCGTGTAAGTGATGTAACCTTAAAAAACCACCGTAATGAATATTGATGTATAATGTTCTGAACAAGTGCCTTACAAAACACACATACATTATTATCGAAAAACTATCTTAAACACATTGATTTAGGAGTTATTATCGAATGAGAGATGTGGATGGCCTCTTCCATTCTTTTTGGTTGCAACAACTTTCACTTTTTGCAACGGCATGTTGATTTGTTTGTTTATGTAATGCGAGATAAAGACTACTAATAGGCACAATGTACTCGTTTTATAACAATAGGTTTTACAGGTTATTTTGAATATCAATTGAAAGTAATAGTGGGCGGCGATCAATAAATTATTTCCGTAGAAAATGTGTTTAAATCTATATTCTCTTCTCCTTATGGCAAAAGAACAACTAATTAGTTTTTTTATGTTATTAATCTTTCTTTTTCTCCTTTCGTTTCGCCATGCCATTTTTTTTAACGTGAGGATAATCCTACAGGAACGCTATACCGGAATCCTGGCCATCGGTAAGCCCTCGGAAGGATGACCCCAGGACTCCTAACAGACCTACGGCTACCTCTGTGGCGCAATCGGCAGTGATACCGCCTGCGGCGCTGGAGGTCGTGGGTTCGATTCAAACCGGAGACAAATATTTGTGTGACCCATAAATGTTTGTCTCAAGAGTCTGGGTGTTTCTATGTATAATATGTATGTATTTAAAAAAGTATCCGTGGTCTGATACCCATAACACAAGCAGGTTATTCCTAGCTTACTTTGGGATCAGATAGCGTTGTGTGAAATGTCCATGAATATTTATTTATTTATATTTATATTTAAAAAAAAAAAAAAAAAAAAAGGTATATAAGTATTAATATCCGTGGTCTGATACCCATAACACAAGCAGGTTATGCCTAGCTTACTTTGGGATCAAATAGCGTTGTGTGAAATGTCCGTGAATACTTATTTATTTATTTAAAAAAAAGATGAAAGATTCCCCTTTGACTTTCCATGGATGATCCTCGAAAGAATAATTTCGAGCAATAGAAGCAATTCGTCAACCTGTAAGAAATGTAACTGACTGGACGACATTTAAGAGGCAAAATCAAGATATTTAAAAACTATGGTACACAAATGTATTTTATGGATAAATTTGTGTACAGTATTTGTGGACATTCGCAGACATTTTATATTCAAATTAGATAAAGCCCTTTCATCAGTGGATTATGATAGGCTGTTTTGATTGATATTGCCAGGAAAGTTGCGTAAAATCGACGAGCTTACACGATAACTAGTACAATTTAAAATATTTTCCATGAACTCAAAAACTAAAATATTCACTAGAGTAAAAGCTATGAGCTTACACAATATCTATAATATTTTCATAAAATTTATGATGCATCTCAAAAGCCAAAATACGCACTGGTAAAAGCTCTGACAGAACTGTGTCACTGTTCACATACAAATATTCAAACTATATTCATTTTTTACAAAACTAATATTAGTTCACGGATTCCACAGATATAAACTATTTCAACAATGTTTACACAACTGTTTACAAAGTGTAACAAAAGCCGAACGATGTCGAAAGTAGCCGAACGCAGCCGAAAGTTGCTAACATCTGCGCGTACGCATGTCCTTGCACAACCACGCGGAACAGGGCCGACATTCTTCGAACAATAGCTAAATTAATTAACTTTTAAATAAATGTTTTGAATTGTATTGCATTGGTCATACGATTTTAAATGGGTCTTAAAAATACTCGTAATTAAAATATTTTATTTCCAAACTCATAAAGAGTAAAGAAAAATTGCAAGCCGTAAAAAGATTTTTTTTATAACCCTATTTTTAGCCCCTTTTATTTACTTTTAGCCCCTCTCTATAAAATAGAGTGCAGAGGGGCTTATTGCGAGACTTTGTCTGTAGTCTGTGACTCTGTTGCATTAAACTACGTCACTAGGTCACGTGAATCTACTGTTCAGTTTGAAATAAAACAAAAATGACAACGTCAATCGGATTGAACTTTCACTTTTACAATAAGCGTGTTAGAGAGGGGCAGTCTCGTGAGAACGATCTCACGGCTTTCTTGTTTATAAGTCCTCCACATCCACAAGAAAATCTCGCCGAAAACTTCTATTGGATCCGCATTCGGAAAATAGGGCGAAATCACGGTGAGAACCTGTGAATCATATTCACGTTTCTCGTGCTTTTCTCGTGTTCTCGCGATATTCTCGTGTGAATGTGGAGCGCCCATTAAACCGCTAGTCAGGACTGTTGACTGGATGATATACTGGACTCGTATTTACTAAATCCACAAGGTGACGCTCCTACGCCTTCTTTTAAGGACCCCTTGTTTTTGAAGTGAACCTCCTTTAGGCGCGACTAGGCAGTAACTCAGATTTTTTTTCTCACGGAAGTAACTCTTACTATTTGAATTTTGAACGATTTATAATCGCGCGTAAAGGTTACATGCACACACTTTTTTTTTGTTTCTCATTTTGCATTTCACACGGTGCCTTACTATCTGTCTAAGACCAGGAGTCCCGGGTAAACCCTTGGAAGGATAACTCCGGGGCTCCTGACACAGACTTTATCCACCATCGCGGACTCTTTTAGTGGATTTGGGTTTTATCCCACTTCTTATAGGGTTCGGGTTTTATCGGGGCTACTATACAATCAATGATTATTTGTTGGATAAGGAAGCCTGAAAATGACCTGCTCTGCTGGATTCTCAAAAAAATTGTTAAAATGCATAGTTTTTAGATTCTTTAATATTGTAAATAGAGCAAAAAAAGAATAACCCGCTGAGTTTCTTGCCAGTTCTTCTCAGGTTGGTCGCGTTGTGAACTGGTGGTAGAGTTTTGTTTTATATTCTGGACGTTTTACAAGCGCATCTGTAAAATTGCCTAAGTGAAATAAATCAAATTATGATTTGATTTGATTTGATCTCGCTTCTTTGGGGAGGAGGGGAAGGTAAGGACAAGGACCCCTAAAGAGGATGTTCCCAGCAGCCCCGGATCTAGGGGGGGGCAAGCCGGGGCCCATGCCCCGGGCGGCACAGTCAGGGGGGCGGCAAATCAGATGGCGACAAATTCAAACTTAGCAGACAAATGCACAACTCATCAGTTAATAACCTTGACGATAGTAGATTACCTACCTAATAATAAACACTCCAACTTATTCAACTCTTTTCACAAGAAATAATTATGGTTTATGCTCAAATCATATCAGAAATTAGCTGTAGATAGGTATGTGCCAGATGTTTGAAAGGAAGCAAACAATTATTCTTAGATGCACAACATTCTGCAAGTTTGTGAAGAAGTGATGCACTTCTTTACAAACTTGCAGAATGTTGTGGAGGCGGCCAACCCAGAGGCGGCTACAGTAATTTCATGATCTGATTTTTGAAAAATTTGTTGTGTTTTTTAAATATATCTTGTTGCACCATACATCAACGGATAACGTTATAAAGTTTCTTTTAATTCTTTTCTTCTTGTCTCTTAAAAATGAAAAAAAGCTGAGTCATTTTTGCATAAGATTAAATTGAAAATTAGGCATTTTTGCGCTCACCGTCACAATTGTGCCGCTTGATGGCCAGTAACGTGCACGGGTGACGATGACGTACATCTACTAGTCCTCTGTGCTAGTCAGGTTCCCTGCTTTATGCAGTTTAATTCAAGAGTACCACAGGGATCTGTGTTGTCCAACACTATTTCTTTGGCATATTATCTCTTGGGTGCACTTATACAGACGACAGTACTCTACAGAAGAGTTAATGTGGTCGTCAAACGGAGGGGCGGCCCGACCTGGAGGGAAAGAGGCGGCACCTCGTAGCGTATCTCGACTAGGTCTGACCGCATTTACTCATGGGATTTAGAAAATTTCGTTGATTAAAATCCCAGAAAATAAAGGCGTGTGCGTTTATAGCTGAAAGATCTCCTTTCTGACCTCTAACCTCTCTTCACAATGCGATAATAGTACTGAAGGACTATCTAGACATCCTCTGACCTTTCAGAGGGGGTCGGTCCGACGTAGAAGAAAAGAGGCGGCATCTTCAGAAGGAGAGGAGCAACGACAACCTCATCTACCGGTTGTCGCAGATGATTAGATTACTGGGCACGGGAGCTTCTGTGTGACGAATACACCGGGAAACCACAGCTGAGTGACAGCACTGCGAGGAACGCAGTCAGGACACAGCAGTGCACATTTTGGAGGAGTGCACAACGTGAGCGCAACAGCGCCGGGTCTTATTAGCAGGTCTGGTCGTTTTCTCATCATAGTGGCCATGATCTCCAGAGGGAGTAAGTGGGATGTCGCCTCGACTTTCTGCGAGCAGTTCATGCTCGTGAGTGGCGTGGTGTGGAGTATCGGGGAGAAAGCGGGAAACTGGAGATAACTGCAGCGCCCCCGCCGCAGACATGTCTTCGCCCAAGACTCTCGGTCTCCATGACCGGGGGCCTGAGGCGGGCAAACAATGTGACGTGAACGTTTCACGCAAGCCAGACACTCCAAAAAGCGGGATAACTCCTGGACAACCCCCAAAGATGCGTGAGAGGACCCGAACCCCCTAGGTAAGATCGCAATGGTAGCCAAAGTCTTCTTTTCAGAAGACATTCTTCCGAGGGCTTCCCCGGGCACCAGACCGTAGGCAGTGGTAGAATTTGTGTGCTTTCAGTTGGTACGAGCTCGGCATCATAGCATTCATGACGGATTTCAATACGTATAGAAAAAATCCCTCTCTTCAGAATGCGATAATACTACTGAATGATTATTTAGGAAATGTCTAGATTCTAGACATTCTCGGCCTAGACGTCCACCACGAGCTCCGAATTCATCTCTCGCGGAAAATAGGAGCTCTTTAATGGGAAGAGGTAATTCATTACGCGGATTACGCCACCATAGAGGTGTCTGCTGTACAAGACGCAGATTTGTACCTTCGCTAATACTACTTTCAACTTCGAACTAAGGAACCTAAAAAAAATAGGCGGGGGTTTAAGGGGGGCGGCATTTTCACATTTTGCCCCGCCTAAAAAAATCTCTAGATCCGGGGCTGGTTCCCAGCCTAAACAGATATTTTCGTCATGAACATCTCCTTTATTACTAGTCGGTTAAACATAATAGCTTTATGTTTGACACCCAATAATATACCAAGGTCTCATATTTCGAAAGGCCTGTAATTTAAATGGCCTGCATAATCTGACAGCTGTCTAGATCGTAGATACGGCTAGAACAACCTTGGACGTGCAATATTTAGTTTAGTGCATAATTATTGGTTTACGATACGATAAATTAGAGGTAATACGTACAGCTTTAGTAACAGATAAAATTTTATAAATAAATAAATAAATATTATGGGACATTCTATCAGAACGCCATCTAGCCCAAATTAAGCTTATGCTACGGGATCTAAACAGCTGATACACATACTTTTACATAGTTCTATCGGACACGTATTTTATTTATTTACTTATTTTTTGTATCGACTAAAACCACGAGGTTCCTACATCTTTTTTCAAGGAGCCCGGATGTGTCCTCAGGAGGATGTTTTCAATATGAGCATCACCTCCTTTATTACAAGTCGAGTTTCAACAAACTCCTATCCAGGAATCAAACCCAGGACCTCAGCGCGCCAGTCGATTTTCACAAACAGACTTTACAGTATGATATAACTTGAAAATTTTATCTGTGAAAATTTTGTCAGCAAATACTTTATACAACAAACGAGATTCTTTGATGATTTTTGGTTCGTAGGTAGGATTGCCATTATATTACTATATTTTGCCTTGAATTTCCCAAAAGTAATATATCTTTGGGACTATAAAGAAAGAAATACTATATTTTATTCAAGAATAAGGTGGCTACCCTATTCGTAGGTAACGCGCGAGTACGAACCGCACTTGGCCATTTTTAAGGGGAGTATTGGTCAAGAACTTGTGTAGTCTTTACGGACTTAAAATGACAAATGAATCTCATCAACAGTGGCGGCTGGTGGGTACTCAAACTGGTGGTGCACTTTACTTGCTCTCTAGTTTTAAATTTAATAAGAGCCTTGGTGGTCCCGCCAATTTTATATCAACTTTATTTTGAATCCCGGCATTAGGCTGACCACCTACCTATTACGTGGGACATAAAATGTTATTATTTTAATCTGAGATACAAACGTGGGCGTATACTATGCCTATGCCTACCCCTTCGGGGATAAATGCATTCATATGTATGCAGTATGTTTATTTTGAAAAGTTTTGTTAACACACCCCAGACACTTTACAAGCAATATTTTCTTTTCTTTAATAAATAAATAAATATTTGTTTATTAAAGAAAAGAAATATAGAATAGAACTAAGATCAAAATAAATAAAAAACTAACAATCTAAAAATCAAACAATAAATATTTAACCCGTCACAGAACTCACAGATCCATACATACAGCGAAACAATACCGGGAGAATTCGAATTCGTCAAACAAAACATCGGGTGCTCTCGGGTAAAGTTCGGTTTTCCCTAACGCGTGCGGCGCACGAAATCAGGCTCATCGCTCGGTACATTTTCTATGAACTATGCTTTGTCTCACGCGCCAGGCGTTTTAGCTCGGATATAGTACAAGTTGTATGGGCCGTTCTCGTGCGCTCGGGAAAACGCACGCCGATGTTTTTTACAGGGAATTTAGGCTTTAGTAGTGTAGCAAAGAGCTTAATTTGTTTCGTCACAATAAGATATGTTATTTGTATTAAGTTTTTGTAAGAATAGGTTACTTACATACCTAATGGTAGGTAATTAAATATTAAAGGGGTCGTAATTTCGTAATTTTTATATCTTTTGAACTGGTGGTTCACCGCACGAGCGCACTTAAGGTACAGCCGCCACTGCTCATCAACAGGGTGTTAATAAGACTCCTTATCTATTTATAAGTTCTAATGATTTGTCTATTGAATAAGTTATCATAAATTGACTGTCTTTTAATGTTAGCTACGATACGTTTGGCTAACAACAAGCTATTTGTCAATTCTGAGGAACCTGCTAAACGTTAAAAGATAAGTTTGTCACAGTTCAGAACATTCACCGTAATACATTAGGTAGAAGGCAGCCAAGGACGCTATGGTTCTTCGATGCGCTAACGATTCGATGCTTCCCGTCACCTCGACAACCAATTATTCGGATAGCACGTCTCTGCATAGCGTCAAGCGCGTCTAGCAAGTACCTCGCGGAGTCATCCCAAAGGTGAGAACAGTATTCGACGCAGGGACGAATCTGCGTCTTGTAATCTCTGATGTGGCGTGAAATACCGTCTCACTTTATTCAGGATTCCTAGTTGATATGTGTGATATGTGTATGCATGTTGTTGTTACGTAGGTATCATATCACTTATGCTCCGAGCCAGCACTGTAGTCAGGAGACTTCGCAATGTTTGGCCTGCTGGCCAGCTCGACGCAAAAGTTTTCACATAAGTAGGTACTACATTAAACTTAATTAGACATAATAAATAATAAGATGCGTATACGCAAATTACGATCGCATCCTTAAAAAAAACAGTTAAACTGAAACGGCAAAAAACTAAATAATTTTTCAACCAAAGTGGACACTAAACTCGTTATAAATCTTCATTATACAAAATGCGTTCATAAATTACCATCTTTATTAAAGTATCGTATATGCAAATACGACGTCGAATTTCAATTTCACATCTCACCAACAATTTACTAAATAAAGTGCCTTAAATGCCGAACACGTAAAACTCAAGCCACAAAAATAAAACATAATTCCGCAGGAACTAAGATTTATGGGTCTTTTAACTTTAACGGATCGGTTCCAATATTATTGATACTGTTGATTGATGGCACTTGATAGAACTTGCTACACAATGTGTAGCAAGTTATTATAATAATAAATAAATATTGTGGAACAGTACAAGTGAAGTTTTCAATATGTCATATTGAAAACTTCACTTATACTGTTCAACAATATTTATTATTATAATACCAAACCGATTTCGCCTTTCGGCATTCTCAAAGGCTATTTACTTATTTAGATAATAATTACACTTCGAACACAAACAAAATATGATCTAAATAAGTAAATACTTAGCCTTTGAGAATACCGAAAGGCGAAACCGTTTAGGTATATAATAATAAATATTCTGGAACAGTACAAGTGAAGATTTCAATATGAGTTCCAATATTATTTTAAGTACATACTTACTTACGTACTACTTTTTTTTTTCATGTGGAAATCCTTCATGGATGCTATGCTGTACGCTTCACCCTTACCCTCTAAGGCCTTTACTACTGCCTACGACTTGGAGCTCCGGGTAAACCCTCAGAAGGATGTCCTAGGATAATTATTATACTTCATCTCCGAATAATGCAGATTCAGTTTTGATCAAGAAATGGTTTGGATGAGACTGATGGAATCAGCTTACGTTTTTAGACAGAAGCAAGCCATGGGGACAAAAATTGTATTTTTTTTTTCATGCCACTAGAGTGGCAGACAAGCATACGGCCCCACCAGATGTATCGGTGGTCACCGCAGCCTATGGACGTTTGCAACACCAGAGGCGCCACAATCGCGCGGCCGACCCTGTGAACCTTCTAAGTCCCCTTTCGAAGAAGCCCAAACAGGCATGTTTTTTTCGGGTTTTCTTTACTAACAGAATTTAAAACAGTGATAATAGAACTTTCGCTAACCCTACAGCCGAGTCACAGATTTTCAGGTAATTACCTACTTTACGTGTTACCATTTTCAAGTGTCTATAACGTATCTAAGTATAGTCTGTGGTTTGGCTCCCGCGACCCGTAAGGGGATGTCGGGGAGATTTTGTACTAATGTTTTATTTTGCTATTTGAATATTTTTTTATTTAGGTAATTATATTTCTATAAAAAAATAATGAAATCATAATAATATATTAAGATTATTAAAATGATTTAAATTACAAATATTTGGATTACTTACTAGGCTGTATTTAATTATTTTCAAATTTATAAAAGTTTAGCTGTTTTTAACCGACTTCAAAAAAGGAGGAGGTTCTCAATTCGTACGCTATGTTTTTTTTTGTATGTATGTTACGCGATAGCGGCGCCAATTATGGATGGATTTTGAAAATTCTTTTTTTGTTTGAAAGAGGTTACTTCTGAGGTGGTCCCATATCCAGGGTATCAGGATCTGATGCTGGAATCCAGGAGAAATCGAGGGCATCCACCAAAAATTGTAGGGATAACTAGTGCGTTTGTCAACTTTTTGATTAAGTGCTTTAATGTACTAAAATTTAGTGAAGGTCTGGAGTCGATCTGATGATGGAACCAAAAGACAGTCGAGGGAATTCCTTAACGATTTACAGCAGTTACCTTGTGTTTCGGCTTGATTGATTTGTGTTGATCAGAACTTTACACCTAGATAGAAATACTTTTTGTCCATCCTTCACTTAAAATAAAAAAATAAAAATTTTAAATAAAAAATAGAACCGACTTCATAGAAATCCTTAAAAATAAAATTTACATAGCACATAGTAATATGTATTTTGATTTATCAGATTTTATTCAATATAATATTGAAGTTGGTGCCATTAATAATACCTACCTAAACCTATGGGTTTACTTGGCGCCGACTTCAATATGAAATTGAATAAAATCTGATAAATCAAAATACATATTACTATGTGCTAGGTAAATTTTATTTTTAAGGATTTCTATGAAGTCGGTTCTATTTTTTATTTAAAATTTTTTTGAAAGCCGCAATGTTCGTGTATAACGTGTCTGTGATACGTCTTTGCCGGTAACAATCAAACTAGAATTACATGTGTAACTTACCTCTTCGCTACTTAGGAATCATCGTATATTGTTACATAAATACATCACTATAACGCTATTCTTACTGATAAATTCTGATTCGCAATAAATACCTACACACTTTACACAATAAAAAATCCATCATTTTGTAAACAAAATCAATAATTTCATAAGACTCCAAAGTTTGAAGTCTTATTATTGCCGCGCTTTTTTACTTTTTAATCAAAATCCAGTTCTGGCAACCAGCACCTTTAAGGCAAAGGTATTTAAGTCAGTGGCGTAGTGTCAACATATAAGGGAGGGTAACTTTTTGTCAGTTTCTCAGCTGTACGTGTACGTAATACTGAGGCATTAACACGTGATCGAGCATCATCTGAGCATTAAGCCCTGGATATGTTGAAAGACCTTAATATTGAATACTCCAGGCACTTACAGTGTCTTTATTTTTGACGTGAGGGAAAATCCTCATGGATGCTATGCCGGACTCCTACCGACTAAAAAACCTCACGTGACGCCCAACAGCCTATGGTTGGGAGCCCCGGGTTAGCCCTCGGAAGGATGTCCGAGGACCTTACATAGTGTCTACAAATTTATTGTTAGTTATTAGATATTACTGTTAAGTATAGATATTCAGATGACGGCAGCGTGACGTGAGCAACTCACGCACGCCCCCCCTTAGAAGCGGGGTCACACCCGAAACCCCCCATAGACGCGGGATTGCACCCGAACCACCCCCCTGGGCGAGGCCGCATTGGTGGCCGTAGGTCTGTTGGGAGTCACGGGACATCCTTCCTGAGGGCTTACCCGGGGCTCTCAACCATAGGCTGTTAGGCGTTACGTGAGGTTTTTTAGTCGGTAAGAGTCCGGCATAGCATCCTACGAGGATTTTCACTCACAATAAAAAAAAAAAAAAAAGTATAGATATTCAGTGTGTTAGTGTGGAATAAACTATTTCTTTCTTTCTTTCTACTACGCCAGTCCCATCCATCGGTCTGTCGATGGACCATTCTTTATGTCAACCTCGCTTGGGATCAAAATCTTTGCAAACTTCCTTGAAGAATATTTATGTACTAAAAGGGGCATAAATGCAGTATCAGTTATCGCACTATAACGAGAAAGTTTAAATAAATAAGTAAAAGAATAGGTAATACACGAACTGTACCGCAGACAACAAAGTAGCAAAGTCTATTTATCTTATGCGTCTCAACTCAATAGTTTTACCTAACATGGTCACAAAATTGTCAAGCCTTTATCCAATACACACTTCAAAGTAGAACCTTTAAATGCCTACCACATTGTCTTCCTCAAAGGACAGCTGATACATTTATATTTCCTTCAATACGTTCTAAGACACAGTTCCTCAAACTGTATTTTTGAAATGAGACCCCCAAATGAGCCTCTTATGTGAAGAAAACTGTAAACAAACAGCCCCTAGTATATTTAAATTTCAACATAGTTCCCCTTTCAAATCATATCTATAACCGCTCAATAAGTGACATTCTCCTATTTAATAAAAATAATAATAAATATAAAAATAATAATATTTTAAATAAAAACTTTTAAAAAAAGACAAACGTGAGATAACCAGGCCTCTAATCTATCAGGTTAATAGTCAACTGAGTTAAAATTAAACATAATATTTTTATTATAAAGTGAACAAGTTGGCATACATAGTGTTTTACATATTGTATGTATTAAATTAAACAGTTTAGTTCATAACAAGAATGTCGCTGGTATAACAGCAGAAACTGTTTTACGGAAACAAACTGTAAAATGAAGTATCACAATTAAAATTATTGGACGTATAATAAGACCGATAAATAAATGATAGCAACCTTCAACACCTAAAAGCTTTCATAATAAAATTAAATCTTATGTATCTTCCTTTGGGGTCAAAAACTGAGTACTCATAAAGTTTGAGAAACTGTGCTGCAGGATATATTCTAAGGACAATCTTACGCATCTTCGCATTCCTATTGAGGTGTCGCAGCTAACGAGCTGATCAAAGATACCTAGGCATGACCGCTTGTTAAAACACTAGATAGACACAGACTATAGATCTTATTGTAAAGGCTCTCCCACATAGGCATGTCATTATTGGTCGATAAAATGACATACGTTTTTGCGATAACGTTCCGATTAGGTACTTTACCGAGAACTTCAAAAAAATCAGGAGGTTCTCAATTGAACTGTTTTATTTTCTTTAGATAGTAAGTAAGCTTTACAATAAAAACATATTTTACTTGATCTTCCTTTAATTTAAGATACTATGTTGTTTAAAAGAAATTGTTCCTTATTAAATACTCTTTCGGTTCTTATCATAAAATACAGGATGTTCTTTTTTCACATCTCCCAGGTTCGATTCCCGGCTCAAGCAGGTGATTTTCGAAAAATCTTTAAATGCAGTTTTACTTACTTTTGAAAATAAAGGAATGTTTCCTTTCAGCAAAACTTGCCATTATCAATATTAAGGGTACTTTACTCCAACTACCGTCTTTAAATTCCACTCTGTATAACTAAAGCCGTGTCGACATTTATTGGGGACCACCATTGACATAATATATATTCTACCGATAGACAGGAACGTCCACACATTGAATATGTTCAAGAGCGAGACTCTAAACGTTGTATAACTATATTACTTAGCATTACCTTTAACATGTTTACCTCTGTACATTGCGTTTACAACACTTTGTTTGATAATTGTACCACAATAAATTAAAATATCTCCGTCACGTGCGTGTCATTCGCTATGGCACAAACCAAACTAACCAAGAGATCTGTACTTGTACCGCGGTTGTACGTAGTACATATAGATCGATGGGGACCACTCTCACAGTCTACAATATTCTACATAATAAAACTAGACAGTGGTTCTCAAGTCAGCGGCCCAGTAAAATTGGGGTTTTAAAATAAAAAAGAAATAAATATTTGTGGATATTCTTACACAACACCATCTCGCTCAAATTAGGTTAATATATAAGCTTGTGCTATGGGATTTAGACTACTTATAAACATACTTAAATATTTCTAAATACATACAATATAATACATATCATACTAATATTATAAATGCGAAAGTTTGTGAGTGTGGATGTTTGTTACTCTTTCACGCTCAAACCACTGAACAGATCGGGCTGAAATTTGGTACAGAGATACATTATAGTCTGGAATAACACATAGGCTACTTTTTATCCCAGGAAGGAAGTTCCCAGGGCAACAAATTTTACGCGGGCGAAGCTGCGGGAATCAGCTAGTTAAAGATAAATTACACCCAGACACAGAACAAATCAATGTGCTCATCCACCAAAGAGATTTGTCCTGGGTGGGAATCGAACCAAAAATAATTATAATAGTATTACATAATCGAACCTACGACCTGCGAATCCGTTACGGTATCAACTGGATAAAAGATTCCTCAACTGACATTCTGCTGCAAAAATGTGCCGAAGAGGACTCAATTATAATTTTTCATTGTAAACGAAAAGGACAATGAATAATTTTTAATTGCACACCAATTATTTTGTAATTGTGTAATTGTTCTGAGATAATGTGCAAATAAATAAGTTTTTATTTCGTTCAAGGTTACAACAAATTTAGCAATACTAAAGTCGATTTTTTAATTAGACGAAGTACAGCAGCTAATGTCACTTCGTCATAGAAATTAAGAAACATATGAAGAAGTGACATTAACTGCTGTCAACTGACTTCGTCTAATTAAAAATTCGACTTTAGTAGATTTTTTTGGAAGACAATGTGTTAGGGAAGCTAGTATAATCGATATTCTTTCTGTTTCGGTGATAATCGCTGTTAGCAGATTGTCCCGATGTTTATAAATAATAATAAATAAATAAATAAATAAATTCATTTATTCAATTAAAATTTCACATAATAATTTTCAGTGACCCCACACTAGGCAAGCCTGTCCTGTGGGTGTCAAACACGACCAGCAGTAAAAATTTATTTAATAACAAATAGTGATTACATTAACAAATTAATTACATTAACAATATAAAGATCATTTATAAAATATTTAGAATAGGTACATAATTATACAAGACTTATTAACTAAATATAATTTAAAATACATATCTGGGAAAACAATTGAAATTTTTACATAATACATGTCATGTTAGCAGTAAGTAACCATTCGTCTACTCCATGTGTACAAAGAGATCTTCAGTACAATTATAGGTTAAGGATTGGAGCCATTCTGCAACCACTGCCCTAGCTTCCCTTACTGAGGAGCGCTTAATAGTACAGGCAGCAACTATTTTATTATAAATATAAATATCTTTATAAGGACTGAAACGTCTAGCAAATTTGGTTCTAATAGACGGTAGCGGAACCCTATAAACGCGGCGCCGGAGAAGTTTTTGGTAATCAGCGGAGTTAATAATATTTTTATGTGTCTTTAAAATGGACTCAAGAATAAACAACTGCCTCACATTTAGCATCTGGCAGCCCCCATACAACAATGTTGTGGAGTATCTATACGGCTTGCCATACATGGTCTTAAGCACAGCCCGTTGTGCTCTCTCCACTTGCAGCATAACAGTTTTACTAGCGTTTCCCCAACAGGTCAAACAGTACTTGATCAAAGACTGGCACAGAGCGTAATATACAGTTTCAAGAGTGCTATTCGCCGCCGAGGAACGAAGCAACTTCAAAATGTTCGCCGATTTACGTATACGGGTTGAGAGGGACGTTATGTGAGCATGAAAGTTAAGATTCTCGTCGATAATTACGCCAAGATATTTCAGAGAGTCAGCTCTTTTCAGCTCCTTACATGTGCACGGAAGACTCCGATCGGTGCAATCGTGTATCCTAATTCCACTTTCGTTTTCAGGAGCTGATCGAGCAGTTTTGTGAAAACATATATATTTAGTTTTTTTGGCATTAAGAGTCAACAAATTGTGTTCCAACCAAGTGTTAATATGCCTCATTCCAGTCTCCGCAGACTCACAAACCTCAGACCAGGTGTCGCCCTTAAATACAATAGCGGTATCGTCCGCGTAACAAATTATTTCCGCATTCAGACTATCATGTATACTGTTCATGTACATGATAAACAGAGTCGGTCCGAGTACACTGCCCTGAGGTACCCCAAAATACACCGATTGCAGTCCACTTTCACAGCTACCCACCCTCACACACTGCCGCCTTCCCGACAAATAACCCCTGAACCATTCCAGCGCAGAGCCTCTAATTCCAAAGAGCCGTTCCATCTTTGACAGCAGTATAGGCGCCGACACAGTGTCAAATACCCTTGCCAGGTCTAAGAAAATTGCCACACACATTTTGTTTTGGTCCAAATAGGATGCCACTGTACTGGTTAGAAGTGTAACCGCATTCTCAGTGGATATTCCCCTTCTGAAGCCAAACTGCCTAGTAGAAATAAGATAATTTCCCTCGATATATCGAAGAAGCCGGTTATTAACAATCTTCTCCAGGAGCTTCGCAAATACCGACAAAAGGGAAATTGGCCGATAGTTTTCAATGGCGTCCTTTGGTCCAGATTTGTGAATGGGAACAACAGATGCCACCTTCCAGAGTTCGGGAAAAACGCCGGTATGCAAACTAGTGTTGTATATCAAAGTGAGGGGTTCAATGATAACATCCCTAATCGCCTTCAAAAGACTATTAGTTACGCCATCGACTCCTGGAGCTTTATCATTTTTTAAGGACAATATCAACTCCTCCACCTCGCGCTCGTCTGTAGGGTGTAAGAAAAAGGATTTTAATATATATTTATTATTAACTTCTTTAGCCAAAGTTTCTTGATCTGTATGGAGCTTATTAAGGATCTCATCCGCCAGCCCCTCCCCAACAGCAGAAAAATATGTGTTACACGCGTCAAGGGACTGCACTGCACTAGCACTACCTTTTAGAGACAAGAGCTCGCCAGGATCTTTATTTTTATTGGAAAGATGGCATATTCTTTTGATAGTTTTCCAAAGCTTCTTCGGATTTTTAGCGTTTTTAGCGAGCTCTTCACTCTCATACTCCCGCTTAAGTTTACGCAAAAGATTGTTACAGAAATTTCTGTAACGCCGATAAACTATTTGCAGGGCCAGGTCACTGGGGAATTTACGTGCTCTCGTGTGAAGTTTATCCCTATGGCGTATGCAGCGGATTAGACCCGGCGTGATCCAGGGTTGTATATTATATTTGGAACGACTTTTACGTACACTCACTGTATTTCTGTGTACCACTTCGGTTAATCGTTCACTAAAGCCCTTTACCATAACGTTGACATCACCAGCACACAGCACTTGTGACCAGTCCTCCCGCGATAGTTCCATCCGTATTGCATGTATGTTTCGCTTAAGAACACTTCTATCCATTCGTTGCTTCTGGGGTACACTAACAGAAAGCCCAAAAACAACCAGGTCATGGTCAGTCATATGCGAGGGGCACACCGCACCCACTGCACCCTGGACAGTATTTACAAATACATGGTCAAGGCACGATGCACCCCTCGTCTGTGTTGTTATGGCTGGGAAAAAGCCGTACTGTGCAGCAAGGCAAAGGTACTCCAAATCCTGGCCAGTGGCCGCCGAGAGTATGTTTATGTTGATGTCTCCCGCAATAACCAAAGTTTTATTCTCGGTTGACAAGCCAACAAGAGCACGATCAAGTGAGTGCAAAAAGTTAGTCTTGCTCCCAAATGACGGCGGTCGATAGATACCTAGAATGGCAATGGCACCGGGCAGGTTTATCTGCAAACAGTTTGCGTCATCAAATTCTGGTTCCGACACACAAGCGCTCAGTGTATCCCTGACATAAACAACCACTCCACTATTCTGGTTAATAATTTTGATCGTACTGTATACTGTATATGATGTTAATTGTGGCACAACAGTGCACTGACTAAGCCAACACTCCGTGAGAATCAGCACATCAAAGGCAAAACCAAACCTGTCCAAAGCTGTCAGAAAGCAATCGAAGTTTTTACCTATACTACATATATTAAATGTCAAAATTTTTAGGTTGTGAAACGATATAAGTTCAAAACAGTCCTCAGGCGTCTGAACTGTGTGACAAGGTATGCATACTGTGTCCAATCCCTCCTCTAAGGCATCATCAAACATTAGGCCGTAACAGAACAGTACCCTTTTCATTTACAGATATTCGATTTAAGAAGCCATCATTGCCATGATCACACAGAAGAAAGACAAAACCTGAGTAACATTCCATTCCCAGATTTAGCAAACACAACAACAACAATGAAATCATAAGGCAAGCACAGCAGTTACAGGCAGGCCCACCCGCGACGACCACGCTATGGAAAATATTTAGTTCAGCCATCCAATCATTAAGTGAATACCATTCAAATTCATTGATTATGTGAATAAAGTACACAACAATAACAATAACACATAACACATGCACCAAGGAATAAATAATTATTAATATACTACACGCAATAAAAACAATAAAAATAATTATACACATTATCTCATGCATTTCTACATCACAATAATCCAGAACAAAACAATAAAAGCGCCTGTATATATGTTCAATTAAAGTTAAGAAAGCATACACCTCATGTTTCAATAGGTGTGTTAAAAACTCGTTTAAAATCATCAGACGTTCGTATCGACAAGGCCGGCTTCCCTTCTCGTTTCCTAACCAGAATATTACCCTGAGATACCCAACAATAGGAATAGTCATACTCTTTACATTTATCTCGTGCTGCTCGAAAAAGCAGTCTGTTTTCCTTAGTCAAGCGTTCATTATAAAAAATTTTGTTTGATTGACCAGGTATGTCCAGATCCCCACTTGTGATGTTTCTCCTTGATTTCGCAGCCCTTATGACTTGATCTCGCTTACTTCGACGTAATAGTCTGACCACGAGTGGCCTCGAAATCCTACGAGAGCCTTCTGCAGAGACGGCCGATATAATGCGGGGGCCAGCCCTGGTCGCCCAGTCAATATCGCCATCAATCAAGTCAACTCCGACCTTTTTTGCAGCTAGAAGAGCTAAATGACATGGGTTTTCGTTATTAACTTCAGGAATGCCCACTATCTCGAGCTCGTTCCTCAGTTGCTGTTGCTCCTGGTTATTTAAATCGTGCTGAAGTTCTAATACCCTGCTCTCGAGCAGTCTCACCTCCTTATCTCGGTTTTCTAAATGTGTTATTCTAGAATTACTGGAGGCGATTGAGGTTCCAAGTTCGTTCAATCGTGATTGACAGGTAGTTAGCGACGTTGTAGCATCCTCCAATCGATCCTTTAATGACGCAATCTCCCGGGTAAGCAAACGCACTTCCTCAACAAGTTGTTTGACTTCATCATTTAGATGGTTATCATGTTGCGTTTCTATTTTCTTCCGCATCGTAATATTTATATTATCATCGATGGTACGCACCGGGGTTGAGCTGTTATCACCCCCTTTTTTCTGCGAAGCACAACATTCCGGACATTTCCAAGTTTTTTTCTTATCAACTGATAAAGTAGATGCATTACTACAAAGAGCACAATAACTCTTCTCGCACGTAGGCGTAGAACATTTTATGCACGAGCTGTCACTGGAATTCTTTAGACAGCCACGGCACTTCATTGTTGACCGTGTAGCACGTAGCCCTTAATGCCTCTGCCGAAACCCTCGTGGTAACAGGCGTGATTATATGCAATTGTATTTCACAATTTTAGGTAGGAATGTGCCTCGCAAATTTTACTTTAGAAAAATCACAAAAAGAGATATAACGTAAGTGTGATTTGAAACCAGGGCCACACAAGCGAAGCACTACAAATTAAGCCTCGAGACCAAACAGTCAGTTACGTACACAGTTGAAATTACTCAATGGTTTGCACAACGGTAGCCTACTGGTCAGTGACGTGATGTAGCTTTTTTTTTATTGATAAACACTTTGTTGATATTCAAACTACAACGGCTTTAACTTTTTTTCACTTTGCACTTTTTTTATTACTTTTCATTGCTGAATACTGTCACAGAAAAGAAATAATTCACTGCAGACATGCGGTCCACCACTCATTTGAAGTATTTGATGAATGTTTAAACGTCAACTTTGCATAAAAGTCGATTTTTAAATTAGACCAAGTCAATTGACAGCAGCTAATAATGTCACTTCGTTGCTTAATTTATTTGACGAAGCGACATTAGCTGCTGTCAATTTACTTAGTCTAATTAAAAATTCGACTATAGAACATAAGACGCGTACATTTGTTCGATTTAAAACATGGCCGGTCAAGTGCGAGTCGGATTTGCATATGGAAGGCTCCGTGCCAAAAACCGCAAAAAAACATACGTTTGTTGTGTGGGAGACCCCCTAAATATTATTTATTTTGTTTTTAGTTCTTGTTGTTATAGCGGCAACAGAAACACATCGTTTTAGAAAATTTCACGGTCCACACAGACATAAAGACAGACGGACAGACGAGTATCAGTAATGCGGTCCCGTTGCTCTCCCATTTAAAAACATTACAAAACTTTAAATTAAGAACAGACAAGATGTGGTGACTATAACAAGAAGCCGTGAGATCGTTCTCACCCGACTGTTCCTCTCTAACACGTTTATTGTGAAAGTTCAATCCGATTGACATTGTCATTTTTGTTTAATTTCAAACTTTGAACAGACGATCCACGTGACATAGTGACGTAGTTTAATGCGACAGAGTCACAGACTACGGACAAAGTCTCGATATAAGCCCCTCTGCACTCTATTTTATAGAGAGGGGCTAAAATAAAACAACAGGTTTTATACATATTTATATGAAAATGAAAAATCTTAATTCATATAGGTCACAATGTAACGCTTATGAACGTCCAAATGATTGCTTCTACATTTTTACGCAGAAAGAGACGCAGAAAGAGGCCAAGTAAAATCGAATGATAATAATTTTAAACTTAAAGTAAATGGTAACATAGTTACAACAGATGCCGAAGTCACTAACGAATTTGAACAATTTTTTTCTCGAATTCCAATAGATTTGACCAGAATCCTAGGTTCTTCTACCCCAATAGCAGAATCCTTGTTGAAAGCAAATGTTCCTTGCTGTAATGAAATATTCAAATTCAGTAAAATTAGTATACATACACACTATAATAAAAACTTTTAAATCTTTAAATATTAAGAAAACGGCTGACCTCTGGGGAATTTCTGTACATTTAGTTAATTCGTTAATGAAATGGTTGCCCCTGAATTATCAATAATATTTAATAATTGTGTTGATAGTGGTGTGTTTCCTGACTTAATGAAGTTTAGTAAAATAACTCCTCTGTTTAAATCGGGTAGCACCTCAGATCCGTCCAATTTTCGTCCTATTTCTGTACTACCCACGTTTAGTAAAATCTTTGAAAAGGTAATGCTTAATCAAATGCAAAATCATTTTAATACAAATAAACTATCCCATACTAAACAATTCGGTTTCACGCGCGGTCGGTCTACCACGGATGCTGGAATCAAATTATTAGAGTGTATATATGAGGCCTGGGAGGAGTCGTATCATGCTTATGGTGTATTCTGCGACGTATCTAAGGCCTTCGATTGCGTCCAGCATCAGACTTTAACTAAAAAACTTGATCATTATGGCATCCGGGGGACGGCCTTGGATTTAATTAGTTCTTACCTTAGAGATAGAGTACAGAGTGTAGTTATAAATGGTAAACAGTCAAATGGTTCTGCTGTAACAATGGGGGTGCCTCAGGGTTCAATTCTGGGACCTTTTCTATTTTTAGTGTACATAAATGATCTCCCTCACCTTATAAGAGACGATCACGAGGTAGTTTTGTTTGCTGATGACACATCTTTAATATTTAAAGTTGAACGTGGACAACGCGATCTTGACGAAGTAAACAATGCCCTCTCTAGGGTAGTCCACTGGTTTAACGCTAATAATTTATTGTTAAACGAAACTAAAACAAAATGTATTAGATTCACCTTGCCAAATGTTAGGCTCGTTAACACCAGTATTAAGATTAGGGATGATCAAGTAGAATTGTTCGATGAAACTGTCTTTCTGGGCATAAAGTTAGACTCCAACTTGCAGTGGGGGCCTCATATCGAGAAAGTCTCGGGCAGACTGAGCTCTGCAGCCTATGCCGTTAAAAAGATCCGACAACTGACAGACATTAGAACAGCGCGTCTTGTCTACTTTAGCTATTTCCACAGTGTCATGACCTATGGCATACTATTATGGGGTAACGCTGCCGACATCGAATGTATCTTTGTGTTGCAGAAAAGGGCTGTCCGGGCTATCTATGGTATAGGGTTTCGGGAGTCATTAAGAGAAAAGTTTAAGGATATCAACATCCTTACTGTGTATTCACAGTACATATATGAAAACTTATTATATACTCATAAAAATAACAGTAAATTTATTAAAAATAGTGATATCCATAACCTAAACTTAAGAAATAAGAATAAATTGGCTGTACCTAGATTTAGGCTTAATAAAATAAGCAATTCTTTTGCGGGCAATTGTATTCGAATGTACAATACATTGCCGACAGCCATAACAGGTTTGTCAGTTAATAAATTTAAAAAACTAGTAAAACTTAAATTGTGCCAGAAAGCTTATTATAGCATTAAAGACTTTCTAGAAGACAAGACTGCCTGGCAGTGACACGAATTGCTCCTTTCTACATTTAAAAAAAAAACTGTATTAGATACTAAGATGAATAAGAGGGACCGGACTGAGTTTCTTGGGGTGTTCTTCTCAGTCTGTAGCATTTCCGAACCCCCGGTAGAGTCACAAAAATTTTGACAAACCTAAATAATTTTTTAAAAATTTCAAGGGGAATAAATTTTATTTTATTTTATTTTATTTATTTTACATTTACTGCCAGATTCGCAACGCAATTGGTAGAGCGGGAGAAAAAGGACCTGGCAATAAAACTCCGGCTACTCTTTTATAGGTAAACCTCTATGTGTAGGGATAGACGTAAACTATAGAAGGAGGTCGAAATAGACACAAAAAAAAGCATTTAAAATACTTTATCATTTAAATATCGAATGTTTGTTCGAATGACGAACCACTATATTAAGCGCCTAGAGCCAAGGCAAAAGTGCCTATAATACCGTAAAGCCACATTATCCCGATAACGGTATTAGATGAAAATGTGATAAAATGGGCGGTTATTGCCATTTATTGCGAGCCAACCTTCAGGCTAACAGCTACCTCTGATTTTAGTTTTAAAATCCAACAGGTTCTGAACTTAGATTTTTACTAATATATAATTACTGGCTGATGCCCGCAGCTTCGCTCGCGTAAAATTTGTACCCTTGGGAACTTATTTCCGGGATTAAAAGTAGCCTATGTGTTATTCCAGACTATAATGTATCCCTGTACCAAATTTCAGCCTGATCCGTTCAGCAGTTTGAGCGTGAAAGAGTAACAAACATCCACACTCACAAACTTTCGCATTTATAATATTAAGTAAGATTATTTCCACTTTTCGAATAATAAATAAGTAACTTTAATGGAATCTAATAACTAGATGCCTAGTCTGGGGATCCTGCCTTTGTATCAGAGGCTCATAAAACGTCGTTTATCTACACCTAAAGACCTGTCCGTTTTATGAAATTTCTTCAATAAAAACCTTGTCTTCTCCGGTAATGTAAATAATAGGAGATAAGCTTAAAGCTAATAAAGTACCAACAAATCAACACGTATGTATAAATGTATAATGTATAATCCTCTCTCAAATCTTTATAACTATCTACTTTATAAGTCTTTGCAACACAAAATATTTAAATAGTTTAAAAATAAATAAATACCGAGCATGTTACATACAAGTAGGTACCTACTAAGAGTAAGTTTTCATTCAAGAATCTATTTCGAAAATTTCAATAGTGTTTATCTACCTAAGAGGTTGACTGTACCTATCTGTTCTATTCTTTAATCATTTGAAATTAAAGAATATGTACAACCTTTTTAAAAATCCACCAATAAATTAAATAGATAAAATAATACTGGTTCTGAAGACGAGCACAAGACTACCTGTGATTCGATATTTAAATATTTTGTTTTTTTTTTAATGACCGTGTTGTCCTTGTTAGATGTTAGCACAGGTGGTTATACCGCTAGCAAAGGCGGTGACATTCTAATAAAAAAAAATATCAAATAGTCTCACACATAAGAAAATAAAACGCCATTTATGTAATTTTTAAACACCAGTAATAAAATAAAATGTGTAAATGTTAATGTATGTACTTTTACATGCAATAACTAATAATAAAACGTAGGTAATCATAATTAAGTCATTGCGTTTTATTACACGTAAAATACGTTTTCATCAAATTTGTTATTAATTTATTTTCAATTTTTCAATCGCATCAGAGCTACAATAATATTAATCACTAGCGGACGTCACGCGGTTTGACCCACGTAGATCCCATTCTCGTGAGAATAGGCACGGGAATTAAGTATAGCCACCAATAACCAATGTCACCCCGGGAAATTGTAGCCTCCCAACAGTGAAAGAATTTTTCAAATCGGTTCAGTAGTTCCGGAGCCTAGGTATTCGATGCAAACAAACAAAAAATCAAATCTTTCCTCGTTACAATGTTATCCGCAGCTCCACCCGCAGGGATCTGTATTCCCGTTCCCACATCCCATTCCAATGCGAGAGATTTTGGGTATAAAAATATTGTTCCAATAATTCGCGCCCGATTAACAATATATTGTTGATCGAAGTCCGCGCCGTACCAAATTTCAGCCAAATTCGTTCAGCCGTTTAAGCATGACAATTTATTAATCTCTATATTATACCTACGTACAAACTTTCGTGTTTATTTCGTTTGTTCGTGTTTCGTTTGTTTCGTGTTATACAGGATTTAAGTTGTAGGCTCTTACTGCGACCTTACCTAGTGGGAGTTCGGGTGTTATCTCGCGTCTTTAGGGGGTTGTTCGGGTGTTATTGCTTGACAAAAGAAGCCTGGAAGAAGCCTACATGCTCTGCTGGATTCTTAAACAATATGTTATAGGTATATTGTACAGCCTATGTTAATGTAAATAGAGCGCTAAATAGCTCGCCGAGTTTCTTGCTAGTTCGTCTCAAGCGAGCCGGGTCCGAACTGTTGGAAGTAACTTTAATTTGAATTCGTGACGTTTCGTAAGTCGCCACAGACGGAGTTTATCCACACACTCTACATCCGGAGCGTTCGAGCACGGTTAGATCCGATAGGGGCTTTCTTCCGCGCACGCTTGAATTGTGGAATGATCTCCCTGTCGCGGTTTTCCAAACGCCTACAGTATGGGGTTCTTCAAAAGGGGTCGGCATCGCGAGTGTGGCGCCTCTGTTGTTGCAAACGTTCATAGGCTGCGGTGACCGCCAGTCCTTCTGGTGGGCTGTATGTTTGTCTGCCACCTTAGTGATATTAAAAAGAAAAGTGCCCATTTATTAGGATTATGCGAAATAAATGTGTTTTTTTATTTACATATAATTTCATATCATCACAGTTTCTATCACTATCTACATCAACCTTAACGGTTCTTTTTGGTCTTTGGATCCGGATTACTTTGGATTAGCAATTGCTTCAAGCGTATTCCAAAACCCGTGATAACCTATAAGATAAAGTTCTTTACGATCATGGTGTCGTGGATTCGACCCCGGCCATTACAATATACAATACAATATCGCTTCATATTCATCAAATTGATATACCTACACTAGCTGTTCTCCGCGGCTTCGTCCGCATAGAAGTCGTCATCGCGTAAAATCATTACCCTCCATTTTTTGCAGTCAGTTAAAAATAGCCTATGTCCTTTCCTTGGACTCAAACTATCTCTATACCGATACAATTTCATCGAAATCGGTTCAGCGGTTTGGACGTGAAAACGTAACAGACCGACGACAGACAGAGTTACTTTCGCATTTGACGTTTTGGGAAGTTGACGTTTTGGCACAGTTGACGTTATGAACCTAAAGGATATTAGTAGCGATAGTTATCCTTGAATGTGGAAATTGGGAGAGGCCTACGTCCAGCAGTGAACTGCCATTGGATGTTTTGATTGATGGTTATCCTTCCGAGGGCGTACCCAGGCTATAGGCAAATAGTAGGGCCAATGTGGTTTTAGTCAGTAGGAGTCCGGCAAAGCCTCCATGACGATTTCCACAAGTATAAAAAAAATCGGTTGTCTGTAAAGTCGGTTTACTGACGATAGCTGAACGTGACAACTCAGCCTTAAATGGAACGCCTCAGAGCGAGGTAATGCCGCATACGTCATGTTTTTTCGTGCGTGCAGCCGGCTCCATCGAATTATAAGACGTCCCGTCAAAATGTGTAGGTTAATGATAAAAAATACATATCGTTAGTATCCAAATGCAAAGGATCTTTTGAAAATAAATTATAATTGCAACAATATTAGGTACTGTATTCTCTATCGCATATTATACATACGCTAGCAATTCTGAAAATTTTATGTTCGCTTACCTAAATAGTATCTGTGATAAAATCAAGATGGAGGACGTATAGGCGGGAAAACTACCGCAGCTACGTCACATTGTCGGCTTGTTACTGCAACAAAAGAAGAAAATTTATTTATTCAATGCGTCTGCTTTGCGAATCTCGCAGTAAATGTAGAAAGCAATAATCTTGATAAATAAAGATTTGGTGTTTATGAGGGCTTTACAAATAAACCAAAGTGAGTACCTATGTTTGAACCAATTCTATTAAAAACTGACATAGTCATGTAAGAAATGTTTATCCTGATATCATGTAAGACCTGTTTATGAACTTCATAAAGCTACACGATCTGTAACTTTTATCGGGAGGGGAAGCGCCATGAGACTCTCCCCTCTATTAAAGAGGACTCCAAAAGGGGTAGGTACGCTTAGTATATAATCAAAGCTTTAACACCCACTTATATAAGAATTATGAGTATAATTGTATTATGTAAGTTCCATAGTATTGTTTCAATTGTATTTTGTAAGTTCCACTATGATATATAAAAAATAGAGATACGTTACCAACACTGAAAAATGGCAAGAAAAAGTCAGGCAATTACCTTACTTTTCATACATTATAACACAATGATGTTCAGTGTTACTCACCAACTAGCGCGAGGTAGCTATGCAGAGAACTCTATCCCAGGGCGCCTTATTTCTGAGTTTCCAGTCTGTGTGCAAGGGTAGGCTAGGGCTCTAACGAAAACAGACGATAGGGTGTACACACATATATTTATTAAGTACACAGAGATACACAGAGACACACAGAGAGCTTATTCACTGATAGACACAAATATCACAGGTACACAGAAGTATAGTCAGGGCTTAGGTACTAATTCTACTCAATAGACCACTGCCGCGTGAGCAGGTAAAACGGGTAAGCAGCTAACTACACTTATAATTGGGTGACAATTACTGGCCTTGAGTCAAGTTGAGAGCAGCACAGCACGAGAATGCCACGTGGAGGCGGCTGGTTCCTCTCAAAACACCTCGCTCATGTAGTCCACGTGTCATTGGGTGTGGTTTTGCTAACCGTGGACGGGCCACTTTTCCCCGTAGTAAAAAACCCTGTTATGACAAGTAAACGACAAATGAAATAACTGACATCGCGACCGACGAAATTCGAACCGCTTAGCAAACAACAAATGACACTTACCGGTATCCCGGGTGTAGGTTGACACAGAGTCCAACTCCTTCCGAGGAGAATAAGTAAACTCAGACTAATTCCTTAACAGGTCCTCAGGTTGCAACTTACAACCTCCAAAGAAAAATTGAGGCGTGCCACTCAGAGTAATATCAATTTCCCTCGTCCTTAGCCGATCGTAAAAAGAGACTTGGAACTTTGTATCAGGGCTTTATCCCCACTCTCACGTGGAATCGTCTCGAATTTCATGCAAAACCTGCTTTCATTGAATGCAAAAACGATTCGTCACTGATCCTTATGACATCCTGTCATTCTGACAGCAGAAATGTCACCACTGACAACCGATTAAAAAAAGATAACTCGATTAGGCTGCTTTCACATACTGAATACTGCATCTATAGAAAATAAATGCTACAACATGCTACCATAGATAATTTCATAGAAATTCTTTTTTTAAAATGTAGAAAAGGTCTGCTGTTTTTGATAGCCGTGATGTTCGTGCATGAGGTGTCTAATTACAACACGTCGTTGAAGTTCCATAGTGACAGTCGATTGTGTTTGTAGTGGTGTATATGAATACGATTTCTCCCCTCAACATATGACTGACTGACATGTATAGAGCAAACGAGCTATGACTACTCCACATGTTCTGGCCGCGTTGCTCTATGGTGAATAATACTGCGAAACTATTATTAGTCATACCTGGGGTAATTCTGAGTGGATATTTTTAGATATTTTCCTTCTGACATCAACGGTCCTAAAAATGTTTGACGTGACGATCATGACTTTAGGTGCATACAATGCAACTGTTTTAACTTCTTTAAAAGACTTAACCTCTCACAAAACAAAAATCGTTAACTACAGTCATCAGTGAATAACAATAATTCCTCAATCAACTGATGGAGTCAGGCGTTATTTGGCAGAAATCCATCGTAGATCTAAAATGAAGGGTTTCCCCCTTCATCTAAAATGAAGGTGGAAATATTGAGGAGCTAGAACCTAACACACACTCAATTCTCGCACTCATAAATAAATGGGCAGTCTTACATTAGTGACAGTACAGTATCGAAAACTCAGTCAATCTGTTCCCTACAACGTTCATTCAACATTCCTACAAGTGTAAAGTAACCTGAATTTATGTTATTACATTAACTAACCGCATTCGATCCCGTTACTTCGAATAACAATCGTAATAACTGCTCGATCGATTCAGTCCACAATTCTGCAGTAAAAAGAACACCGTTAATGAGACAATAGGATTCTGTTGACGACTCTCTAGTCTCCCTTTGTATGCTGATGTTGATAAGAAAAAAAAACAAAGTCTTTTTAGGGTTTCGTAGCCAAATGGCAAAAACGGAACCCTTATAGATTCGTCATGTCTGTCTGTCTGTCCGTCTGTCTGTCCGTCCGTGTGTCACAGCCACTTTTCTCCGAAACTATAAGGCCTATGCTATTGAAACTTGGTAACTAGATGTATTCTGTGAACCGCATTAAGATTCTTATATAAAACTAGAAAAAAAAGCAGTAAATTTTGGGGGTCCCTATACTCAGAACTGAAACTCAAAAATTTTTTTTTCATCAAGGCCATACGTGTGGGGTATCTATAGATAGGTCTTCGAAAATGCTATTGAGGTTTCTAAAATCATTTTTTCCTTATGTGAATAGTTTGCGCAAGAGACACTTCCAAAGCGGAAAAATGTGTATCTAACTCTAACTTTTAAACTAAGAGAATGATAAATCTAAAAGAAATATATGATGTACATTGCCATAAAAACTACCAACGAAAATAAGATTGAACGAGATAGACCTGGTAGTTTTTTTTTAATACGTCATATACCGCAATTTTCGGTTAGAAAAATCACTACCACTGCGAACGTGTTAAAACATCAATCAAAGTTACAACGAACTATAAGAACTTTTATATTATGTTACTTGATGCTCCGAAACCCTTCATGGGCGAGTCCAACTCGCACTTGGCCGGTTTTTTTTATCACTGACAAAAAGGTTACAACTGTCTTGAGCTGTTTAGTCGATTATTTATCCTATGCTAACATTGATTTAAAACGTGATAATAAGCAGCACAAAAACTAGTCGATTGAGATCCATATCAAGATGTCGATGAAATACAAAGAAGAGTGAATCGTTGATACTATTGTAAGATAATCGATTACTATTGTTTGAATAAATCGATACACATACATTTTAAATTTGGAATTAATCAGGTGCTTTGAATAGATGAATGTATTTATCGAAATGCATTCAAGATGGTCTGTGATAGAGTTAAATAGGTACTAAGTATTTTTTTAATTAATTTTTATTTATTATTTTTATTAAGCGACTTTGTAAGTTCGCCCGCTATCTATGTGGGTCTGTCTATGGAACCGTAGCTCTTTATCACGATAACGGATTTGAATGTGGTTTTGCATTTTATTTGAAAGCTAGTTTTCTAGCGATGATTCTTAATATTATTGTTAGTACCTACAGTGTTGAGTCTAATATTATTATGTTATATGGATTTTTAAGACCCGTTGACATCTAAAGTAATATTAAGATCCATCCACGGTTACATGACCATGTCACTTGCATAATATCAGTACTTCGATGAAACAATAATGTACTGATTCGGAGGTCGTTGGTTCGATTCCCGCCCAGGACAAATCTCTTTGTGTGATGAGCACATTGATTTGTTATGTATCTGGGTGTAATTTATCTATAATGTGTATGTATTTAGAAATAAATAAGTATGTATTTTTATCAGACGCCTAGATCCCATAGCACAAGCTTATATTAGCTTAATTTGGGCTCGATTTTGTTGGTGAGAATGTCCACAAATATTTATTTATATTATTTACTTTTATAATAATTATTCATAGTAATCATATGTATAAATATGACTCCTATGTCACTATAATGTGTCACTATAATCTAACAAGAAGCATTACGCATTCTCGCGCGTCACAGTGACTCACGCTCGCGATTATAATTCCATAAGTGCACTTCTACACACAATGGTACCCGTGATCGTCGACCAGGTCATATAAAATGGCCATAATATAGCCAACCTAAGCTACTGTGGAACACCACACGACATTTGTTTGCGGACCAACGCACTAGTCCAGTCTGCGATCGCCGGAAAGTGGTGTAAAGATGTCGGCCCACAACTTTATAGAATGCTAGAGGACGTCACGCGGTTTCACCCGCGTCGTTCCCGTTCCCGTGGGAATATAAGACTAAAAAATAGCCTATGTTCACCGGGAAGAGTGTAGCTTCCTAACAGTAAAAGAATTTTTCAAATCGGTTCAGTAGTTTCGCAGCCTATTCAATGCAAACAAACAAACAAAAAGACGGAGGAAGCAAGTCTTCCCACCCCCAGAACCCTCCCCTATCCAAGGGAGGAGTAGAACACGTTGTGACGAGCCTTAGTCCTAGAACACGACTCCACGCAGCCCGACAAGGGTGCAGTAATAATGCTAACGAGAGGGGGGTCACTGAGGTTCTTTAGCGCCTTCGTTACGGTGGGTTAAAAATACTTTCCCAGGGCCGAACGCCTCTTCGACCCTAAAGACCTTAGAGAGTCGGGATACGGCGGCGTCAGGGGTCCACTTCCCGCAGCGGAAGGGCTGCTACTGGCCGTCACTTAAGATTGTATGAGGAATACTTAGTACACCCAGAACCATTTTGTTCAATCCTTTCAATAGAACACATTCAGGGTGTTCATCCTCACACATTGCCTTTGAAGCGTTCGAGCACGGTTAGATCCGATAGGGGCTTTCTCCCACTTAGGTTGTGAAATGACCTTCCTGCCTCGGTTTTCCCAAACGCCTACAGTATAGGGTTCTACAAAAGGGGTCTTATAAGGTTTTTACAGGGTCGGCAGCGCGAGTGTAGCGGCTCCGGTGTTGCAACCGTCCATAGGCAGCGGTGACCACCGGTACATCTGGTGGTCCGTGTGCTTGTCTGCCACCTTATTGGTATAAAAAAATACAGATCTTTTATAAGATCGTAAGAGCAAGTGCAGCACCTTTGTTAACTTTGTCTGTCAAATTTATTGCCAGACAATATGTCACAGTTGGTAATATACCTACTAATAATAAAATTGTATTCTGCGCTACTATTAACATGACGCCATATTCCGTTAAATCGTAACAAGACGGTACATGACATACTACAATAAAATTCCATCCACGAGCGCGATATCGCTAGGATTTATTACATAGTGTGTGATCTTAATGTTACGACCATTACGGTTAATTCTCCGAGAAGTCGGCCGACTAAAGGTACAAATGGCGGGAATATAAGTTGTTCTACACCGTTTTATTATGTGGTTTTGTTGCTTTTTATTATATTTCTGAATACTGTGTGTAGTTTAGTGTTTTGTATGCGGTTCCTTGTCAAGTCAAGTAGGGTTGTCCGCCAAGCATTATGTACGAGGCTGATAAATTCGTACATACCTACATTAGTTACAAACTTTGAATTTTGAAAGCCCTAAACCTGCATAAGGAAGTTACCTTTCTCCGTTTATACAAGAAGAGGACTATTGCCTGGAAGGATCTCGAAAAGTACTCAATAGATTTAATTCAAATTTTGCAGAAATATTAACTAGGGGTAGGGTCTTCAATTCAAAAAGGCTATATATCATCACGCTACATATCCTAGGGCGTTAGCAGAGAGCAATCAAATTGGCATTATAACATAATTTTCACGCGTACGAAGTCGCGGGCAACAGTTAGTAGAAAAAAAATGAAAAACTTTTGGACATTCCAATCAACACCAGTCGTATTAATACTACTACCGATGCTACTCCGGTGGTCATATTCGTATATATCAATACAGCATTCGATCTTATAGGAGAAATGGTCCTTTTGTTTTACGGCCAAACGTGTTCATGAATATTATGAGCGTACAGGATTTTGAATTTTTAAATAGAACCTGCGTATGTTTATTTTTAAACTAAAACCAAGCCAAGAAAAATCTACTCATGATTCTTTTTGGTAGGAAGCTACAACCTACCCATATTTTGTCAGTATCGCATTACGTGGGATAGTACTTATGATATTTGAGTGTTTGATATGCCTCTGCCTACCCCTTCGACGAATTCTTACAGCAATGTAACTTACATTAAGGACTGTGACCAGCATTGCTATGCGCACAGCAGTAGTGAACCTTGTTAAACAATTTCACCAAGATGCAAAAAAAGATGCTGTCAAACAAGTCAGTTAGTAACTGAAATACCACAATTTGAGCAATACATTAAAATAAATATAGTTCTTTCTCACAGGTTCCCATATTAACAGCGTCCATTATAATTCTTCCATTTTTTGCCAAACTGCAGGCGCCGCGCCATAAAGAACGCGCATTTATAGATCATTCTACAATCGTCAAGAATCGAAGAAAAAAAGCAAACCAACACTAATTGCCCACTACCGATAGCTCATTCCCACACAATGAAGTTACTACCCGTTCGCGCTAAGTTTGCCGGTCGCTTCCCCTACTACAGCTCGCGCCACGGATCTTTGCGTCTATGAAGTTCGTTCGTTCGCGTCGCAATTATGCATTACTAGCTAATGCCCGCAGCTTCGCCCGCGTAAAATTTGTTCTCGTGGGAACTTATTCCCGGGATAAAAAGAAGCCTATGAGTTATTCCAGACTATAATGTACCTATGTACCGAATTTCAGCCCGATCCGTTCAGCGGTTTGAGCGTGAAAGAGTAACAAACATCCACACTCACAAACTTTCACATTTATAATATTAGTAAGATTAGGTATTATGCAATAAACTACTGCTGAGGCGGGAGGGTAGCCCTTCCCGCCTCAGCTGCGCTGTAGTTTACCCTGTGATGCCCGATAGTGCAAATTGCGGCGCGAACGAACGAATTTTATACACGCAAAGATCAGTGGCGCGAGCTGTACACCTCTACAGCAGCCACTGCACCAGCGGCAAACTTAGCGCGAACGAACAGTACTTACTTGTATGTGTAGGTAACTTAATTTGAAGAGCACGTCGTTTGTGGCAGACGGCCATGTTTCTAGGAAGATGCGCCTGCGCATTCGACATGTCCTCACGTTACTGCGTGACGATGCGCAGCCATAATGGCGGTATACAGTTCCATTTTGAATATTTCGTGTGAATTATGTATCATATATTTAAGCTAGATGGAACACGCGGCTCCGCCCCGTTCCCAAATCCCTTGGGAAGTAATTTCGGAGATAAAAAGTAGCCTAACCAGAGAAAGAAACTTGGTTCAGGGGTTGGAGCGTGATTGAGTATTAAATATCTTCACAAACTTTCATATTATATTTGTTACTTAGCAGGATTATTTTAATTACATATTTTGTCAACGAAGGTGTTAAAAGTCGTGGGGATTCCACATTTAATAATTATAAACAGGAAGGCGTATAGTTATCGAACACTTCGTCTCTGTCTAATTTCAATAATTAATATTTTGTCTATATAATTAGAAATAGCGTCCATAAATTCATAGACAGCACACTTCGTTAGATTTTAGATAACAAAATTGATAAATACCATAAAATTCCAAATAAAACCGCCATTTCATCTTAGTAAAGAATTTTCTACCTAATGCTGTAGGATAAGTTATAGACGGAGAATTTAAAAATAATAAGGACCCTGTTATACAAGTTGGACGTGTTTTTTAACGAAATTATGTAAATTTAACGCTTTACCGGTTCGTAAGTATTCGAATTAAACGAGATTTATAAAAAAAACTACATCCTATTTGAAGAAATAAAATGAAATGATATAGTTATGTGGTGACATTATATATGAGGTTTTCAAAGATCATGCCAATATATTCTGTGAGTCCTAAAATAGGTATTTACTTTTCTCAAAAGTACAGATGTTGCAGAGGACAAAACCTCGAAAAAACTGTGGACCAAAGTTGGTTAGCGGGTAAGACAAAAAATCTAGGTATAATAATTATTATACCTAGTTTTTTACTGTTAGAATATTACAACAGTACAGTGTTATTGCGGAAAACTACAAATTTTAATACCACTGGAATATTATAATTAGGTACTCCTTATAGCAATTGTAATTTTTACACTCAACATTATAAACACAGTCAAAACAAAATATCACAATTGAACGACAAATACTTCACTGTTCATCGAAACAGAAGTGCGTGGATGCAGGTTACCAATTACTACCCGTTCGCGCTAAGTTTGCGGGTCGCCTCGTCTTGTACGCCTCTACACCAGCTTCTACGCCAGTAGCAAACTTAGCGCGAAAGAGCTATACGTACTTATAATGCACATCACGGACACCGGACACACCGAGCCTCTGCCAAGTGTGCTACATGTCTTAGGCTTGGGACTTCTTCAAGGCGTCACTATTGGGCCCTTATTTGTTGTTGAATAAAAAACCAGTTAAATTTTAAAGCCATATAAAATATTGAATTTCATTTGCGTATTCGAGTTTACTGATGGATGAAAGATGGTACAACGTATACGGCGTGCCTGATAGCGTTGTTTTAAGTTTTTGCTTTTCGGTCCAAGAGTCATTTATCAAACTTTTGTCCCTGTAAAGTGTGAATTTATATTTACTAGAGGTACGTACCTTTTCAGTAAAAAGAAATAAACTCATACCGTACCACCTAAATTCTGTGGATTTGTTATTTTTTATAATAAACTTAATAAAATCATGTGCTATAAGAGTATAAATCTTTAAAGAAGACCTTCCCCTGTTTCGAACTATTCGTAAACCTTTCTTTCCATTATCGAATCTAAAGTATCGAGAATCTATTTCTGGGCAATTTTGTAGTGTGCTGTGATACCAATAAATGCCCTGTTGCAAGTGCGCTTATTATTCCGTAATATAATTTTGCTACTTCCATATTTTTTCTTTAGCAGGTTTACATACAGTTTGGTACAATAATTATATAGTAGTTGCCAGACAACTGGGTGCAAAAACTGCTTCTGCCTATTTAAAAATAATTCTACAAAATATATAGTACGCGCATAACCCTTTGACTATTTAACACACTGTGTTAGATGGTCTAAGGCATAACCTCAGAACGGGTGAACCGATTTCGCAAATTCTTTGTTTTTTTAAGTTTTTTTTTTTATTTAAAACTTTATGCACTAATTCGTACAAAGGTGGACTTAATGCCATAGGCATTTTCTACCAGTCGACCTTTGGGTGATGCAGAGATAAATTAGTAGAGGCAGGTGCTCCAGGTTGATATTGTTTTTTGTGTTAGTCATAGCCAGGGCAAGGTTTGTATACAAAAAAATGATACGACGGAATAATGTTCGCTGGCTCAGCTAGTTCTAGATAAAAAAGTGTTACAATAATCCAATACAACAAACTATTTCTAGCAAATCACACTTTTCAAATAAAATACTGTCTCGCCAAACGAAATATCTCCTTGAATAACAAATTCACATTACCACAAAAACAACACGAACGCACGAAGGTCACACGCTTAGAATCGAACCCACAGACCGTGCTAACACATCCTCGCCGGAAACTGATTCATTAGCTGACGTCATCCAGTCAAATAATAGAATGGACACTTCGCAGAAAATTGTCCATCGCTTAGTATCCTATGAAGACGTATAATTTGGTTAAAATGATGTTTTACTATAGTGAAGAAGCTAAGAGTCATCTTTTGGTACAGTCACAGACAAAAAATATTTTATGAAACGGACGTGTAACTTTACATCTATACTAATATTATAAAGAAGAAAGATTTGATTGTTTATTTGTATCAAATAGGCTCCGAAACTACTGAACCTATTTAAGAAATTCTTTTACAGTTGGGAAGCTACACTATTTCCGGTGAAAATAGGCTATATTGTATTCCCATATTCCAACGGGAACGGGAAACCGCGTGACGTAAAATAGTTATTTAAGTGAAGTGAGAAAGAAAATCTGTCACCAATATAATCAGGAAGATAGCACTCAGTTCCAGAAAGATAATATGTTATTCGATAATGTTATTAGTAATTTGTGGTAATACTACATAGCTGTGTAATTGGAATAGTTTTTTTTATCCTAGCAATATAATACTCTAATAAAATCAGGAGTGAAATAGCAGAAATCTATCGTATGTAGAGTGATGTCCCTCCCCTCCTTTATTATCGCTCTCTAAGAACCCACACAAGAGACAACAAAATAAAAAAAAATCTTTAAAAACATTTTAACGTCTCAATGTAAATTCAAAGTTAAATTTCAAACTGTCTTCACGAATTTAAACTAACTATTACTTCCGTTGCTCGTGATATTACGGTATTAAATTCACATGGTCAAACATAATTACAATACAAATTACTATACAGATCTATACTAATACCATTTCAAACATCGCAGCCGGCAGGAGGTCAGATGCGCCAGCGCAACATATAGGTGTATCTTGATATTAATGATGATTCGATTGGATTAAGATTTCATAAGAACTGCCTTTTTCTATATAATTGTGATTGACTGTACTCTGAATTAATGCACTTTAATGATGATGAGTGTATTAGATTAATATGATCGTAAGGTCAGAGAAGTTATTTTTTTAACACCACTGAGCTGGATGCTACTAACATATTAAAATGCATCGAATCGCTCGTGGCCTCGAGGTCTCAGTGCTCTCTGTAAATAATTACTGAAGTAAGCAACTTTCGACATATCCGGTTCTTGGATGGGGCACCACGTAACAACTTTGTGACATTTATTGCCAATGCCATGAAGCCGTTGGTCTCAGTAATATGAGTCTTCAGGCTAAGTTGAAAACCTCATGAGCTGCTTGACAATTTTCAATAGAAGGTCGTAACAACCTGCGCCTGTCCCTTTCAACACGGCAACAGGCTCACCACCTATTATGAGGGAACAAAAATTGTGTGTGTGTGTGTGTAGACTATGTCTCTGCCTACCCATTCGAGAAGAAAGCCGTGAATAAATGGATCTATGTAAGATGCACCGAGTGTATTTTGAGATTTTTTGACATTTGTCCAGGCTGTTGGAATTTTAGTACAGATTCATAATGGTTATAGGTTTTCTGGATATAGTTTTGACAATAAGCTTCCGCCCGTATTACGTGCCACTAACGTACTGTCATACTGTAGGTGAGCAATTCACTTCGGCCTACCCTTTTTGTGAGGAAAATCCTACATGGATGTTATTGCCGGACTCCTACAGACTAAAAAAACACGTTTCCTACCTAATTGTTACAATTGAAAGCCCCATGGCGGATTTCGACACGTTAAAAAAGCTCCCTATAAAGTAAGGTTTTCGATTTGACTTAGCAACGGTTTTATGACCGGTAGCCAAATGAAAACAGCAATGTGTAACGTGCGTAATATAATCTCAGCCTACCCCTTCTATAGTCACGATAATCTCAGATGGAAGCAGATAATTTTAATAGATTTCCGTCATCAGTGAGAGATTTAACTCCGTGTAGTCTATAACAACAATGCAACAAGCTATTACGCCATTTTTATTATACCTACGTTTAATTATGGCTGACTTTGTAATAGCACATACTCATAGAACGGGCTTGCGAAGGTAAGGTTAAATAACTGATAGTTGTTATAATGTTATGTAACTAGTTGTAGCTATTGTTAGTTAGTTACAATTCTAGATTTTTGGTTACTGACTGTCAAGATTTTTGATAGACTAGACCGACTCAAATTGCCTGTCTTAAACAAAATTTGGTCTATGCAAAGCCGCGTGCATGTATGTATATGCTGGTATAGATTCTTACAAGTTAAACTTAAGGGATTTGTTTGTAGCACTTAGGTGGCAGACAAGCATACGGCCCACTAGATGTACAGGTGGTCACCGCAGCCTAGGGACGGAGGTTTTTAACACCGAAGGCGGCTACACTCGCACTGCCGACCCTGTAAAAATCTTCTAAGACCCCTTTTTGAATAAAGGGTAAAACGAATTTAAAATTGAGCGAAGAGGCAATGTAGAACTAAGTCCCATTTATTCGCATTTTTGGCCACATGAAATAATGTATTCAAAAATCATACCTAGGTACATTTGAACTAATGTGTGTATAAAAAACATTAAAACTAATAATATCAGAATTGCTTTGATTAAAGATATGTGATTCCAGCCTACGCTATTGGAGAAGAACACGTATTTGCAATTATCAAATATTTCATACAAAAGACATCAACGCGCCGTGTGCCTTGCGTGTGCGCATCCCATTCAACAAATCGCGTGTGAGCGCTCATAATAGGAGTTTACCGGTGGTTTTTTTATTATTATTTCCTCCGTTCTTCGAATACCTATCGTAGAGTCAACGAATCGTATGCTAATATTGATTTTGACCGGTTCGGTTACAAAAAAATGTTGGGTGTGAATTGTTTAGATTATCTTTGAGGTTCCGTAGCCACTTTTCTTTTAAGTTTGATCATGTTGAGCTGAAATCAATCATGTTTGACTCTGAGCTAATATTTCTTGAGTGACTCAGGAAATTTTAACTCGGTGTCAAATCTTGTATATTGAAAAGATTTGAGCTACCACGTACCGAAGACTCTAATGAGTAAGTCATAACTGCTAGATGGTAGGTAAAAATTGAAGGTTTTCTATGTGATTTTAATGTTTTCTTTAAATAATTGAACCATGAACTCTTCTAAAAATTTACTGCAAGGGTTGCCCATAAACAAAACTTCCAATTAAAGCCTTGCTTTGTTAAAGTGTTCACTTGAATATTCGCTAAAATAAGCATTCCTTCTCAAGCGTCACAATATTATTAACAGTTAACAGTACCAAAAGCATGTAGGTGTACATAAAAACACTAACTATATACACATCAGCTGATTGAGCAAGTCCAAACATCAAACCTACGTAAACTCAATTGTCTCACAAGGAAACTGCTAAGGCCATTCAAAGTTCAAATAAATGACGTTTGCGCAAACAAATCTCATATACATACTAATAATGTAAAGCTGAAGAGTTTGTTTGTTTTATTGTACACGCTAATCTCAGGAAATACTAGTTCGAATTGGTAAATCTTTAGGCTATGATGACCTACTTTTGTCACTGTGCAAGGTTAATATACATACTAATAGTCGGTTTTCCCAAAAGCCTACAGTATGGGGTTCTTCAAAAGGGGTCTTAGAAGGTTTTACAGGGTCGGCAGCGCGAGTGTGGCGCCTCTGGTGTTGCAAACATTCATAGGCTGCGGTGACCATCGGTCCTTCTGGTGGGCCGTATGCTTGTCTGCCACCTTAGTGGTATATAAAAAAATATATAATCCATATGCTACGATGAACTACCTTTGTATGCTGTGCAAAATAATAACTTCAAATATTGTTATAATGACTCTACTTGCTTCATATGGAAAGAAGTGACTAATCCTAAAAGCTTAAGGCCACTCATTCAATTAAACCAGCTAATCGCAGTTCACAACTGGAAGTAAGCTTCTCCCAAAACCCTCCAAAGACGCGGGATAGCACCCGAACTCCCTAGGTGAGGCCGCAGTGGCAGCCGTAAGTCTGTTGGGAGTCCTGGGGTAATCGTTCCGAGGGCTTACCCGGGCCTCCCAACCGTAGGCGTAGGTAGGGAACGTGTTGGTTTTTAGTCGGTAAGAGTCCGGCATAACATCCATGACAGATTTTTCACACGTAAAAAAAGTAGTGTTTTAATGGCATTTTTGTAAATTGCAAAATGTCTACTGGTATGAAAATGTCTCTTTTGCTGATTCCTCTTTTTGAAAGCGTGATAGTAAAAATAATAAAGGAGGCCCGTTTCTAATTGAAAGTAATTGCACATTCTATAAGTCAAAGGCCACTCTTATAGTTCATTCAATAAATCAAATCAGCCTATAACAGTCCACTGACGTAGATGGACATAGACCTTTCGCAACCATTTCAAAACGGTGATTTGCCTTTCTGTACCACGCTGGTTCCTTCTTTACACCATGATCTGTCTGTTATTCAACCAGTGTACCATTTGCAGATAAGTCTGAAATGGGCTCCAGTCATTCCTGGGGATATCTTTCCGTCCTGGGGACATCCTTTCGAGGCCTTACCCGGGGCTCCCAATCGTAGGCAGTAGGTAGGGAACGTGTAATATTAATCGGTAGAAGTCCGGCATAGCATCCATGATGGACTTTCCAGACGTTAAAATAAGACCCCAGTCATTTCCAGCCATCGAAATTTATAAGGCGTTTTCACTTTCATAAAAATTGACAAAGAACCCAAAATAGAACCAAAGCTAATAGGTGCAACAAACTTTGGCCAGCTCGTGCTAATTGTCTCGAGCGAAGCTCCGCTAGTCGCGGCTTTACGACCAGATAACACACAAATAAAGATATGAAAGAAAGAAAGAAAGAAAAAGCTTTTTATTCCACTTAATGAAAAAAAAAATACATTATAAAACTTAAAAACAAAATAAAATTAAACAAAAAGTAGAATAACGGCCACCTCTCAGCGTAATGCTGTCCACCTGCGTTACAGGCAGACAGCGCTGGTTTTCAGAGGTGGCCGGACGCAATTAGACAGGGGCAGCCTTAATTTTAATATAAGTAAATATTCTACTCATACCTAGATTTAGAATTATTTTTCGATATTAGCGAAGTAATTTCTGCTGTCACATGAACAAATGACATAACTTATTACTTACTCTTACAAAATCAATTAAACACAGAAAACAACACAAAACTCTATATATATATATCAAAAAAGATATATCACTAATACCATCGACTGCGGAGAATTCCACGGTTTCGACTATTAAAAACTTTAGGCAAAAAGATATAGGTACCTACCTATTTGTTGTGAAGAGAATATTTTTTAGAGATCTGATAAAATAAAGCTTGGTAAAACGTTTTGAAACGAAACTAATATTTTTGAATGCAAGGTATATTAGGTTTTTTATTTATGTTCAGCTCGCCAAATTGATGTCGCCACCAGCCTGATGGAAAGCCGTGGCGCATCTATCGATTGGGGGCCACTTCTGACAGTGGTCCTCAAGTTGGCGGCCCTGTAATGTGCCTCTTCACGCTCCTCTTAAAGAACCCGGGATTGTAAGATGAGGGAAACACGTGTGCGGGCAGGTCGTTCCAAGTTTTTATAGTTCGACAGAGGAACGATTTTTTGAAACGCTCGGTTCTGTTCGGTTCGGTTCTAGATAATACAAATACTGTGAGAAAGAAAAAAAATAAATGATTAAAAGGAATGATATGCGACTTCTGTGATTAACTGTTGTCACAGAAGTCACGGGTTTGAATAAGGATTCAAACAATTGTGCGATTACGCATGTTTGATTCGGTGTTTCGTATGTGTCTAAAATAAAATTACTGGGTGACTCACTCACTTATCAACGCCCAGCCCAAAGCATTACAGCTTAAAAAAATCAGAGATTTTAGGGTAAGCTACACTTATAGCGTAGAGACCCACTGAAAACATAAAATAACTCCCTTAGGGAGGTTAAATGCTATCAAATGATAACAAATTAGTACGCGAGTAGAGCTGCGGTCCTCCACTAGTAATTAATACACAATTCATTCATCAAAATCACTTCATCACTAAAATAACTTACGTATAGCGAAGTGCATTATCATTTATACATTTTTTATTTTTTATTTTTTTTTATACTACTTAGGTGCCAGACAAGCTTACGGCCCACCGGAAGGTTGGTAACCGTAGCCTATAGACGTTTGCAACACCAGAGGCGCTACACACGCGCTGCCGACCCGGGCGCAGGTTGTGACGACCCACAGTTGAATTTTTTCAAGCCGCCCGTAAGGCCTTCAACTTGGCTTAACGACTGTCATTTTACTGACAACCGGGACCAACGGCTTATCGTGCCTTTCGAAGCACGGAAACGCTCGTAAATAAATGACATATAGTATATTTGCCACTTTATATTATAATACTAGCTGAGCCCGCAACTTCGTTTACGTCACATAAGGTGTATAAAAGTAAAGGTATTTCTTCATCAGAGTCATCAAGCAGCGTCTGAAACTGCCCTGTTTGCTTAATCATAAAAGAGCTTAATGATTAAGTCTATTTTAAAACAATCCAGTCCACGCCTTCGGCGCGGACTGAATTGTTTAAAAATAGTCTTAATCATTAAGCTCTTTTATGATTAAGCCAACACGCCAGTTTAGGTTCACTCACATTCAAAGAAACCCCTACAATTAAAATTTTCAAAATATCTGATTCTTAAAAGTGTTATAACTCTTTTATTTCTAAACCGATTTACATAAAACAAACGCTAAATGTTAACTGGAGCAAACCTCAACACAATAAAAAAAACCGCATTGCAATCGGTTGAGCGGTTACTGAGATTAGCGTGCACAACCGTACAGACAAACAGATATACAGACATACAGACATACAGACATACAGACAAACAGACAAAAATTCTAAAAATCATTGTTTTGGGTTCTATTGCGTTCATAAAGCCCCCCTATAATATTTTTTCTTATTTATCTTCCATGTACAGACAGCGACCCGTTACGATTTTATTATAAGTATTGATTAGCCACAGCCGTCTAAACCAGAACTGTTCCAAAGTAGGCCTTACACCTCACATGGCAATTCTTTGAAGGCTCGATAATCTCACGAGTGTTATGTAAACTTAGTGGAAGTGGGCGATGAGGCAATCGTGACTGCGACGCGGCCGCGCCTCGGTGTTGTGTCATCTGACAGGTCACTTGTATATGTAGGTGAAATAATATTTATATGTAGGTACTATTCATTCTACACACGTTAGTTCAAGTGATGACGAACATAAGCCACAATAAGCAGTGATATTTGTTGAATAATACAAAGACGTTTATATAAAGGCTGTTTTCTAACCCATCTATCTGTAAAATAAAAGTTTATGTATTAATGCCCATTCATTAGCCCACATAGAGTCCGTCAAGTCAGCAACAAAGGGTGTAGGAAGGGCTATGCCCAGCTATAGACGTGAATCACAAGGATCTTGACAGACAGACGGACTGGCGGACGAACGGACATCCGGCAAAGACTTCTATATAAACTAAGGTAGACATGCCCTACGCACCGATTTTTGAATTCTATAAACTGCGCCAATTAGCAGCGTTGCTCGCACTGTTGTGAGTCAAACTTCGAGAGTAGGTACTCGACTTGCAATCTGAGTCCATACGCCTTCTCTTTTACTCTTTTTCTATTCGTATATTGTTATTGTGTGTGGTGACAATTACGTAAAAAATATTTATAAGTTAGTGTAGTCTTAGTAATGTGTGTGTTTGAGGATTGCTTTTGGAATCTCGTTTGTTAGAGTACGGCGCGTCTACCTCAGTTTATATAGAAGTCTTTGACATCCGGACGGATGCCTCGGTGGACGAGTTCGACTCGTACTTGTCCTGTTTTTTTTAATGTACTACAGTTGAGAAAAGCTCTAGTTCATATTTACCTAATCCATAAAAGGGAAATTGTAGTTCTTGACCCTCTATCATGTTGCCATTATTTTTGTATGGACATTGTTTTAGTTTTGGAGAGTATATATTTTTATCTCGGAAAAGCATCTTGTTCCCACGGAACTACAGACGCGGTGATATAACCAAATTTAATACCAGCGAGGAATTTAACAGGGTTTAGTTACTATTTATTATGAACCTTACAAACGCATGAAAGGAACTGTAACTTTGGGCAAAACTTAGATTCTAGAGAAACAATTCCGATATGCCCAGATAAAGGTGTCTACACACGAGCGCCGACAATACAATGTTCAGCTCTTAAAAATCAGCTCATAAATTACCATCGCGTGTAACAGTTTTCCTCGTCAAACCATGACACTGTCTTAACAATATATCGCGCTTGTACACCATAATAACACCTTGTAATGACTATAATAACTGCAATACCACCGTCGTCGTGTCAGCTGTATTCGAGCATTTGACAGGAAATTGCTGAAAAAAACGTGTTGGAATAATTATAGCTGGCAGCATACACGATCAGTGTTCCTAAGTCCAAAAAAAATACAATATGCAGTTCTATAATCAAGTGAGACGTAAAGTGCTATGTAATAATTTATTTCTTTTTTTTTTAATGTAGGCACAGGTTAGTAGGCTGCGAGCTGTCACTAGAGAAGTACTCGCTATCTTTATAGAGTGGTCCCAGTAGTGCTTTAAACACCTGAGTTTATTGCGTACAAGTTAATGGGAACAAAATAAAGCTGACTTTATTGGTTTCATTAAATTCTTTTGATGCGCCGGTCAATTTATTTCATGTTCGTGGTCAAAGACGAGTCTTTTACCGCAGTATCTATAATATAATGAGTTTTCTGTCCATGCAATGCTCCTTTATACGTAGGTATTAGCTATCTTAGTGAAGTTCATGACGCCACATCACCACAGAACAAAAATGAAAAAAGAAGGAAAAAATTTTTGAGCAAAAATGGAGAGGAAAAACCGGCTAAGTGCGAGTGGAACTCGCGCTCGAGGGGTTCCGGATCAAAAAACGGCAAAAAAAATCACGTTTGCTGTTTGAGAACCCTCCTTAAATAACTACTTTTTTTCTGATTTTAGTATTAATTTTGTGGTTTTAGCGACAGCAACACAATTTCAGCTGTCATGCACGGTTCCTGCGATACGCATTGAAGGCAGATAGACGGACAGCGGAGTCCCAATAATAGGGAACTTTTTTTAGCCTTTGGGTACGGAACTCTAAAAGACTTTTACAAAAACATTTAATAAGTAAAAGACTGCTTCAAGATGACTTCAAGTACGCGGTTCACCTTCACAGTTTGCCGCCATTATTTAATTTGAACGCGCCATAAAATCCAAGTTTTTCAACAAAAACTGACATTTTATCGGGCGTTGAGGAATTGCTCGTCATTATAATAGTTTTTATTCGCAGTCCAGCACGCTCGCATATTTGCAAAAAATTAATAATGGGTCACTGGAATTATGGAAATACAGAGGAACGTCTTTGAGCACGCGCTTGATGTGAGCCGGAGGCTGTTAGTGCTAGTTTAAAAAAAAAACAAGACAAGTGTTAAAATTATGTACAGATGTTCTTTTAAACGTGCATATATGCGTAGGTACTTTAAGTTGGACTTGGATATTATTAAGATATGCATTTAGGCAATGATGTATAAAAACTATAGATACGTTACCAAAACTGAAAAATGGCAACAAAAAATTCAGGCAATTGCCTTACTTTTCATACATGGTACCATAGATAATTTCGTAGAAATTCTTTTTTTTTATGTATAAAAAATATTCTAAAAGATCTGCTGTTTTTGAAAGCCGTGATGTTCGTGTATGACGTGTCTAAATGTAATACGTCGTTGCATATAGGTACATACTCGACTTCCACATTAAATGGTTTATATGGCACAAAAGGAATGCCTTTACACATATATTTCAATCTAAATCAGATAATACATGAGGCTTTCGAGTTCAACCAAACCAAAAATTGCTTTACGCTAGTACCTAATATAATATGAACAATATTAGTTTAATGGCTAATAAAGGTACCTAATTAAATTATGTGGCAGGCAGGTAAGTGCCAAAACCAATATTAAAATTCTATTCTTTTTTTTTTGAGGCAAAATCCTCATAGATGTTATGCCGGACTCCTACCGACTAAAAAACCTCACGTAACGCCCAAAAGCCTATGGTTGGGAGCCCCCGGTAAGCCCTCGGAAGGATGTCCCAGGACTCCCAACAGATTCAAATTCTATTCTATAGAAAATAATATCGAATACCAAAATACCTACTTCTCAAAAAAAAACTGACAAACTTATCAATAATATTGGATATCCCTGAGGCAAAAATAACTAAACAAGCAGCTGGAAAATATTATAAAGATTGTGAAATTATTGCTGCTTACGCGCCATAAATCTCTTAGCATAGACAAGTAACATGGCCGCTTATTCTATATTGTCTTTGGTCCACCATGAAATCGTTTTATTCGCTTATTAACAAGCACAACTTTAGAGTTTAATCCGACTTGTAATGAACTGAAAATAAAGGCTATTTTCGTTTGCGTTTTATTGATTGCATAAATTTGTTAGTAAGTGCGCAGCGATGACAATCTATCCAAAGATATCCCGCAGTTTTATTGAACGCTATAGGGAAGCAAAAATATGTTTATCAGCCTCACAAAATGTATATTTATATTGCGAATAACGTCCGTAGGGTTATCAAATTTTATTTCTACTCAAAAAATATTGCTTAAAAAAAATGTATCATCCACAGATTATAGAACAAAAACCGCTGACTGAAAAAAAACAAGAACGTGAGGGCAAGAAAGTAAATACTAAATCCAACAAGAAGCCGTGAGACGGTCTCACCCGACTGCCCCTCTCTAATACGTTTATTGTGAAAGTGAAAGTTCAATCCGATTGACGTTGTCATTTTTGTTTTATTTCAAACTTTGAACAGATGATCCACGTGACCTAGTTTAATGCAACAGAGTCACAGACGACAGACACAAATCTCGCCATAAGCCCCTCTGCAATCTATTTTATAGAGAGGGGCTAAAAGTGAGTAACGAAACGCGACAGTGCTAAACACTGTTCCCACGTCATAATGTAATGCCTTCATGACATTGTTCACTTCTAGAGAGTCTACTCTACGCAGTACTCACTTTTGGACACCTCTCATGATTACTTGCGCAAATATCCCGAATACCAAAATAAATAGTACAAGTCGTGTGAGTTTCGGGCATAAAAATCATCATTATCAAATGATCTTACTCACGGACTCGATAATTGTAGTTTCACGCACACCACACCCCCAAGAAACGACATAGCACCCGTACAACCCACCAAAGACGATGGATAGCACACGAATCCCCTTTTTTTTACGTGTCTATAATCCTACATGGATGCTATGCCGGACTCCTACCGACTATAACACCACACGTATCATACCCAACAGCCTTTGGTTCAGAGCCCCGGATAAGCCCTTGGAAGGATACCCCAGGACTCCCAACAGACCTACGGCTGCCTAGGCAATAGCAAGCAATAGATAGAGAACGTTTTGGTTTTTTTTAGTCTTTTTAGTCGGTAATAGCATCCAGGACGGATTTTTCACACGTTAAAAAATGTGATGCATTTTTTTTTTTTTTTTTTCATTTTACAAAGGCTAAGAAAATAGTATTTACCTCGTTTATTCGACGTCTCTCCGACTCACCCTGAAACAGGGCGACATTTGAGACTGGCGCTCGATATCTGAAAAGGAAAAACTTAACTTTAGATATTTTCTTCGTTTATATTCTAGAAACTAGTTTTTTATACTTAGGTACTAGGAATTATAAAATATGGTGCCATTTCGGAAGAACGGAGATTTAAAATGTACGTCGCTATTATTAAAATAATATATTGTCCTTATGAAAATTAGTAAATATTGTAATAACTTCCTACTTATGCAAAGTAATCTGTTTAATAACGAATACGTTAAGCAAAAAACTTTGTATCCGGATGAACGGATATTTTTTTTCTCATTTTGAGATTAGACATAGTATCCCTAAAAATTCATCGAGAAATATAAATTACTCAAGTTTCATATAATATTCGGACCAAAACCAAACTCTTTGGTCAACCATCACCTACATTTACGAGGGCTCCACAGTCTGTTCTCAATGTAATTACATACTTTTTTTAAATAGGGTCAACAGATGTTTCGATATTTGTCGGACTTCAGTAATATCATGGCTTTTAAGTGTACAGTTTTTTTGTATTGCCTTATCGTAACCTGGTTACCTTAATGTAGATTGGATTGTTATTTACTTTGATTAGTTTGAATTCTTACGATTATCTGTGTTAAGAACTAGTACAGTAAGTAGCTACATATTTTATTAAATACTTTTTGGCGGCGTCACCAGGTGAAAGTAGATTCAAATTGCATTATTTTGATAGTAAAAAAAGAACATTTTCTTTGAATTTTGTTTTGAATAATGCTTAGAGCATTTATTTCTCTTAAATGCTCTAAGTATTTAAAATGCTTATTTTGAAATATATTTATCTAAGTATAGACCAAAACTAAAATCTTTTACTAACTGATACTGAAAATAAACAAAATAAATATTGAATTATCCGTTTTACCAAGATGAAGAATTTATATAAGTGCCTTTGTTTTATACACGTATAAGTAAGTACTTCAGTAGCATTGGTGTCGTGTCTGATTCTGAGAGATCTCAGACTGCGATAAGACGTCCCATTGTACGAATATGATGCATGAATTCACAGCATCTAATCATAATTGTTATTTCCAGTATACAATGCAGAGGTATTATTTATATTCTACTTGTTAGCGATATTTTTAATTACAGTCACTACAATTTCTATCTATGTTTCCTTGTACCTATTGTTGGATTCAATTGTAGGTTTACTGGTTTTATCCTATCATCTTTTAACGTGACGTAATTGATGTTCAATGTAATGTAAAAAAAAACATTATACCCGTAGTCCAAACACCGACACAAACATTTGTGGGACACAAGTTTAGTTCGACCCGGGTTACAAAACCGAGACTTGCTGTCGCACACACCACCAGAAGGCCACCGAGGATGTCATACAAATAATAATGAATACTTTTCACTTGAAACTCCGTCAAACAGTTTAAGATACAGGACAATGAGACTTACATAACATTAACCTATTCCCTGGATCAGTACCTAAGTTGCTATAATAAACGAAAATAACAAAGTCTGAATGCGTCTCAAATTTATTGTGCGCGAGATAGACACTTGAATGTCCTGGGTTGCCTTTGTTTTGTAATAATTTGAGGTATTGTTACGTGGCTCGGTGAGTAATTCATAAAACTTTCTCTTAAAAGTTCATTGACGGTGTACTAGATTACTAGAATAATAATAACTGTGGTTTGTTCTTTTTTCGCGGGGTTTGAAACGGAAGCTTGAGTGGTCGCCTTTTTATGAAATTTTAAACGCATCTTTTAAAAATATATTTGACCCAATGTTCATCAAAGTGGAGGTGGCAAAAAAAGCCCCCGGTCAATTAAAAAGTGACCTTGAAAAATCCTAAAATTCATCCTTACGGATGGTCACCCTACCCATTATTAAAGTAAAACCCGAGTTTTTGTAGGATGCACGATTCCCAGACATACGAAGGACCTGCCAAAGTGACTTTTTTGACTTTGGAAGCCGGTTCTTCCAGGTACCAACACGAAACTGGCTTCAATTGCGAACTCAAGTGAAAATATACTTATTTTTACTTTCATTACGTGGTTTTCCCTGATGATCTTTAAAATATACGGTACTTGAGCGGTATTAGTAGGTGCGCTAGCGATATATTATTATTGGTTTCATGTTGTGGTCTCTTCATACGAAAAATTTATGTAAATGTCAGCTACTTTGAAATTGAAAGTGACCGACTGGCCTTGAGTAATATGTTTTGTATTTTTTTGTCGAACAATGTTCTTTAGTTTACGTCCTAAGGCCTCATTTAAATGTATAACAACAGGTGTCCAGCAGTTAGGGACTCAAATACTTTTTCTTTCTTTTTTTGTTGACAACGCAAAAAAAAAGAACAGTATTCCTAATTTGAAGCTTCTATGCCGGATGTGAATGACACATGACGACTTCTTTTTTAAATTAGTGGGCTAAGAAAGGATGTATACATCTTTTAAGAACCGAGGATAGCCTTAAAAAGCAAGTTAGCCTTAAAAAATATTAAACAATAATTTTATTATAGGCATTATAGGCATCTGCATTGACGTGATGGTTAAAGAGGAAAATTGCTACAGAATCGCAATAAACCTCATTGTTCCGCTAGACATTGGTGGGCAGAATGAATATTTACCTCACATTACCCGTATAAGACATCGGATTTCGACATAATATAACTTATCGCAAAAGCTTGAACGTGGAATGACATCATCTTACATATTTTACGGAATAATTTTGGCAAGAATCAAGTCTTTTCGAGAGCAAATTTAGAAATGATGTCATTACTTGGTGTCGGCGCCCTCGGAAAGTTTAAAAACATATTAAAAGCTCGACTTATCTGTGGAGTTTTTAATGTTACACGTTCTTTCGATTTTAGGATGGACAATATTTGCCCGATTTGCAGGGACGTGCCTCATTAATCTCGTAATAAATTTACACTTACATGACTCAGGGTTTAACCAAGTGCTTGCTAAATCAAAGATCTACATGGAACTAATGAATAAGTAATGGAGGAATGTGAGAAGTATAAATCTTCGACCAGGTAAGGGTAAGGTGACAACTGACAAAGTTGGACAAAGGCGAACCGCCCATATTATTTTGGAAAGGAAATAAATGGGGAATTAAGGCCTGTTGGGGATGGTAATAGATTAAGAAAGGAAATCTTGCTCTGTACCTCCACAAAGCTACTCACCGACTCTCATTATAGAATACGAAGACATTCATCTATCTATTTAATCGATCAAATCCGCCTATCACAGTCCACTGCTTGATTGCCCGACGCCAATTTCATTTTAGGAGGTTGATTTTGATCAATGTACGACGCTGATCAGATGGGTTTGTACGGAATTTTGTTTTGAGTTTTCCTTCCCTTAACTATGATATCATACGATAGCAGGTTCACATGCGCATTCTGATAAAACTAAGAACTGTGCGTTGAATCTCATAATAGACAAAATTTGCTCTCTCTCTGTACACTCGCGACTCGGCTGACTTTTACTGACACCTATTCATTTAGGTTACCTATCATAATAACTAAAGTTGTTTCAACTATTTTCAATACAACTACGGTCAAAATAATTACTGATTAAAACACCTAAAGATCGTTTCACCTATTTTTGTTATAACTACTGGTCGAAACAAATAATGGACGATTCACCTACGATTAATTCAACTACAATTAACTGTGCTAAGATTGATTGAACTATGTTTATAATACATAATAATCAATTCGCCTACGAGTTTATTGTACGATTACGAGTCTCAGTACTCAGGGGTACGTATCATAATGACTGTTATTTTCCCGAAAAACATTATTCAGAATTTCAAATATTCGAAAATTCACTGTTTAAGTTTTTTTAATAAAGTACGGTCAAGTCTAATTACCGAAAATATTATTTCCAAGTGAGTGGAAGGCAAACTACAAAACAAAAAAAATAACCACGAAGGCTAAGGCGGGAGCTCCGCTCCGCTTCGCTCCCGCCTTAGCCTTCTAACCTAACCTATTCGAGTCGAGGTGTTAACCATTATAAGTGAATGGTTAACACCCCGACTCAGAGTACCCCGGGTGGAATCGGGAACATAAATAATCGTCTTTAATGATAAGTTTTCGGGTTTAAACAGGGACGGGTGGAAACGACTTTCACCCTTCGTACATTAGGTATTTCAAACGTAGTCAACATGTCCAATATCTTAAATGAACATTATATTAATCGTCCGTTAGTTCAAATAATTATAGTTTATTCGAAATTATGTGAATTAACGAGTAGTCGAGTCGACCAATATGCGTAATGAACATAGGTGAATCAACCGTAGTTGTTTTGAAAATAGTTGAAACAACTTTAGTTATTATGATAGGTAACCTTCATTTAAAAACTATTAAAAATGCTGAAGCAGTGCCCTAGCTTCCGAGGGCTTACCCGGGGCTCCCAACCATAGGCTGTTGGGCGTTACGTGAGGTTTTTTAGTCGGTAGGAGTCCGGCATAGCATACATGAGGATAATCCCTCACGTTAAAAAAGAAATCCTGAAGCCCCTGAAGCAGTTTTTATTGCTTCAGGATAGTGAATGTTGGTGTACCATTGAACTGCATACCTAATAGCATTATCATTACACTTACATTGATCATTTCACTTAAAGTCGGATGACCTCACGTCTAATTAATATCTATTTATTACTTCCTAGTTTCATGATATAGGTAGATACCTATTTAAATTAAATGCAAAATTATAAGCTATTGTCTAGTAATCACCTTGTAATTTGACTGTCAATTCTCTTGCAATAGTATTGATCAAAGGCCTGTGTAAAAACCATAATAATTATATTGCAGTACTAAACTATAAATAATGCTCAGTACCTACTTTGTCTGTCTGTCTGTTACGCTTTCACGCCCAACGGCTGGAGCAAATGACATGAAATTTGGTATAGGGATAGTTCGAGGCCCAGGGAAGGACATAGGCTACTTTTTAACTGACGGCGCAAAAGGAGGGTTATGATTTTACGCGATAACGACTTCTACGCGGTCGAAGCGGGAACAGCTAGTATAACAAAACAGGGAATAGACAGAAACAGAGAATATTCCACACCTCGCTAATTCTAAACTCTCCCTTAATGCAGTCATAATAAGAAGGACTTCAGCACTTCTTCACTCTAAAATGTAAACGAGAGTGTATGTACCTACGTAATAAAATTCGACAGGTCAAAGAACAGTGTACCTAATGAGCAGTTGGAAAAATCCAAAGTAGGTACCTACATGATGTGTCTGCCTCTGTGGCGCAGTCGGTAGTGATACCGCCTGCGGTGCTGGAGGTCGTGGGTTCGATTCCCACCGGAGACAAATATTTGTGTGACCCATAAATGTTTGTCCCAAGAGACTGGGTGTTTCTATGTATAATATGTATGTATTTAAAAGTAGGTATATAAGTATTAATATCCGTGGTCGATACCCATAACACAAGCAGGTTATTTCTAGCTTTCTTTGGGATCAGATAGCATTGTGTGAAATGTCCGTGAATATTTATTTATTTATTTATGAGCAGTTGGAAAAGTCCAAAGTACCTACATGAGCAGTTGGAAAAGTCCAAAACCAGTTTGCCCAGAGTAGGTAGTAAGACCTTTTGCACTCCCTAAATAATTGGGGAATACCTACGTCAAGTAGTAGACTATCCTAGTCTGGTTTGAATGATTGGTAATTAAAGACCCGTCGACTTCCCAAAATTATTAGAAGAGGCCTACGTATCACACTGCAATAGGCGAACTTGTTTGACTGAAATATACAAGAAACTCAATGTCATTTACTACCAAAGTAAGTACATACCATCAAATACCATGAACTGATTCCGCGTTCCGTAATAGCATTCAGCGCCTACGCATGTCTGACTAAGATCGTCGATATGGGAAGACAAGAGCTGTATTAGGATTTACAAGTTATTATGCAGAGTCGTTTTGTCGCAAATGCCAAGATTGCTCAATGAAGAGTCGATGACTTGGTATAATGGCTAATGTTTTATGTATTGGAGGAGTTGGAAAACAGTTATCTTGTAAAATAGGCGTTTCAGTAACTTGTTTTGGCTGTTGAAGCAAATATAATATAATAGTATGTATAAACTGACCATACGTCCCGTTTTGAACGGGACTGTCCCTTTTTTCGGTCCCTTGTCCCGTTGTCCCCAAACAAAGGGCCGGGACGCTAAATTGTCCCGTTTTCCGAAATCTTACGATTTTTTTTAAATTTCGTAGCCCGTGGGACATGCGTGGTCGAGGAATTTAGAGATTAGAGATTCGAGTGTTTAGTTTTTGTGTAAAATTCATGAAGTAGTTTGGTGGTAAACTGATACCTTAATTGAAGCCAGTGTTCATTTAATGTCAACATAAATATAAACAAAGTAACCATTTATTGAGCAAACGACCATATATTACCTACGGTGCCGAGACGTGGAAACTTACAGTTGGGCTAGTCCATACCCTTAAAGAAAATTGCGCAGTAAGCAATGGAGGAATGGAGGAGCTATCTTTGGAGTCTCTCCAAAGAGATAAAATCCGAAATAATGTTATCCATCAGAGAACCAGAGTGGTCGACATAGTTTGCAGAGTATGCGTTTTAAAGTGGGACTGAATGCGGAAGGCGCAGGACCATGTGTTGTGGCGTAGATTGGGAGAGTCCTACGTCCAGGAGTGCACCGCTATAGGCTGATGTGATGATAAGAGTAAGGGCGAGGCTCTAGCAGTGAGTACTCGACATCTCTAAGGCCTTTGACCGGATCTGGCACCGTAGTCTTCTTCCGAAATTACCCTCCTATGGACTGCCCGAGAGTTCATGCGGTGGGATGTCCAGCTTTCTGGCTGGTAGAAGCATCATGGGCGTCGTTGACGGCCAGCTGTTTTGACTGCATGTCCATAAACGCTGGAGTACCACAAGGCTCAGTGTTGTCCGGTACTCTGTTTCTGGTACATATCAATGACATGGGCATTCATTGTTATGCGAACGACAGTACGGGCGTCCCGGTATCTCTCGAGCTGCAGTGGAAGAAAGTCGTGAAAAACTTGTGTCTGAAATCGAGAGTACTCTCACCAGAGTGTCCGATTGGGGTCAACAAAATCTTGTTCAATTCAAGCCTACCCAGACACAAGTTTGTGTATTCACCGCAAAAAAAAAACCGATTTACTGTAACGCCACAATTTCAAGGCACATCTCACCCCATCTCTAACAGTATAGGTATCCTTGGTGCTGACATCTCCAGTGACGGTCAGTTCTGAAGTCATTTGGAGAACAAGGCCAGACTGGCGTCCAGGAAGCTTGGTGTGCTCAACAGCTCAAATTTACTGCGGTACAAACACTGCTACTCTCTAAGGCGCAAGTGCGGCCGCACAAGGAGTACTGCTGTCACCTTTCGGAGGGGGCACCTGAATATCAGCTTCAACCTGTCGACTTGGTGCAAAAGCAAGCTATGACAGTTGTCAACGATCCTATGCTTGCAGGTGGTGTGGAACCTCTTTGCGACAGGAGAGACTGACTATGTGCGTGTTCTACCGCCTTTACAATGGTTTGTGCTGTGAAGATTTGTTCGATATGATGCCCACGACTACTTTCTACCATCGCACCGCTCGCCATAGACAGGATGTTCACCCTCAAACTTTGCGTCCGTTCGAGCATGGTTAGATCGGATAGGGGCTTTCTCCCGCGCACGCTTTGATTGTGGAATGATCTCCCGGCCTTGGTTTTCCCGAACTCCTACAGTATGGGGTTCTTGAAAAGGGGTCTTGGAAGGTTTTTACAGGGTCGGCAGTGCTAGTGTAGCGCCTCCGGTTTTGTATACGTCCATAGGCTGCGGTGACCACCAGTTCATCATTGGGCCGTATGCTTGTCTGCCACCATAGTGGTATAAAAAGGGGGGAAGAAGGGGGGGGGGGGCTCCCATTGTACAGTTTTTGTTTTTTGGTACGGAATCCTTTGTGGGCAAATCCGACTCGCACTTGGCAAGTTTTTTGTAAATAGATAATGACGTTATGTTTATTTGAATTGTTAACCTGCTAACTGGGGAATAAAAATTATGTCCCGTTTTGAGATCAAAAATAAATGGTCAGTTTAAGTATGTATGACATACAGATTTTTTTTTTAAATTTCAATTTACAACATGCAATTTACAACAAGCAATCCATAAGTCACTAGGGCTTGTCTGGATTGCTGTCTACTACAGTACTACACAGTTAGGCAACTCCCTGCCCCTCACTGAGCAAGCTTCCCCACCCCCGCCAGTCCCGCGGCACAGCTGTCATTATAGTTGGCAGGTGTCGTGAAGGAACATTTGCTTAGCCTTATTGGTCACACACACATTCAAGCTCTGTACGAACATAGCGTGTTTTTAGTGTAGGTGACAGAATTGATAACGAATCATTTGTATGGAGTTTCCGCCCTGTGTCAAAACCATGGGCACCTATTTAGTTAAAAAAGCAAAATATATAGCAATTGTCAGCATTTTTTAAACTTAGGAATACTTTGAAACTGCTTTTGACTTGGTCTGACTAGATTTTCCAAAAATCCAAGTTCAAATGAAATGAATCCATTCTGTTTTTTTTTGTTTCATTAATGCAACGATCTATCTTACGTTTTACCTGAAAGAACCGACGATTAGTGCACAGCACACAGCACACAGCATTCTCCTTTTATAGGAAACACAATGTTACAGGCTCTTTTGAAATTAGTAGGCAATTGGAAATAATTTCACAACCCAATCATTATTTGCGTAGAGATTGCCGTCGAACAGTAAATAAATATATGGGGTTCTTCAAAAGGAGTCTTAGAACGTCCATAGGCTGCCGAAGACTATCGGCCTCCATGACCGGGGGCCTGAGGACGGTGAGAGGGCTACTCACCGTCCTTACAGAAGCAGGCCTATGAGTTGCGCACACCCTTGGTAGCGGGATCACACCCGAAACCCCCCAAAGACGCGCGGAATAGCACCCGAACCACCCCCTAGGAGGCGAGGCCGCAGTGGTAGCCGTAGGTCTGTTGGGAGTCCTGGGACATCCTTCCGAGGACTTACCCTGGGCTCCCAACCATAGGCTGTTGGGCGTTATGTGAGGTTTTTTAGTCGGTAGGAGTCCGGCATAGCATCCATGATGGATTTTCCCTCACGTTAAAAAAAACTTCCAAAGGCTACGCGATGACCACCAGTCTATCTGGAGGGCCGTATGTTTATCTGCCACCTTAGGGGTATGAAAAAAAAATGTTTTATAAATTGTCGGATCCTATTTAACATCACGATAAATCGTATCGTAGCCTCAAAACAATAACATAACAGAACACATCAACGGTACAGCACCGCCGTGCTATCACTAGCGGTAATAACACATAATTGAATAGTGCCTTAGTTAAGTCAAGTGAGGCCCTTGAGAAATCTCGACGTGATGGTATTTGAGCTTGTGTTGTGTGAGTTAACTGTCTTTTGACGGCGTTGTTGTGGATTGAAATCTTTTGAAATGTGTTGGGTTTGCAGCTATTTTTTTTTGTTTAACGTGAGGGAAAATCCACATGGATGTTATGCCTACCGACTAAAAAACCTCACGTCACGCCCAACAGCCTGTGGTTGGGAGCTCCGGGGAAGCCCTCGGAAGGATGTCCCAGAACTGGGTTTGCAGCTGTACAATTTTCTTTATGGTCATTAATTGTTTGTGATGGAGGTATGGATGTTTATTTACTCTTTTAAGCCTACGGCTGAACGGATGTGACTAAAATTTGGTACAGGTTGAATGCGGATACAGAAGCAGAATTGTTTTTTTTTTTCAACCCACAAATTTAAATTTTTACTTTTTTATAGGATAGCTAACCCGCGAGCATATTATACGTCACCTAGGAGAGAACGAGATTTTTAATTTAATTCGTACCTGTCTAATTTATGAAATTGTTGCGTTCAAAGTTTACAAACAGGCTACGCAAGTACCTTGTAGTAACATCTCTGGTATCTCGCAACGTCCTAGGGTAAATGACCATTAAACTATTGTGGCAGTAGGTATATTTATGATTAGTGATATAAAAGAATCAGTTCATGGTATTCCTCTTCCACATATACGCTATTTAATACCTACCTATTCCATTTACAACAAAGCGCAAAGATTACCCACGCCTAAATGTTGGTATCTGGTGATCGCTGAACAACTAATCCTAATTAAATACAACCGTCTTGGTATATTTTTTGTGATATTATGAAACATTTCCCATACATCATGGCCGACAATAGAATTTCTGCATTAATTACTTTCTATTGGAGCATTGTCTTGATACGTTTTACGTCTGTAAAACCTCCTTTCTCTAGATTTCATTGGCGATATGTTTTAATATTTTGATTACTGTGCTTTTAACTTTTATAATCGTTTTAATGAAAGTGAGCGAATTGTGTAAGCAATCTTATTATGCAAAAGCTTGTGTGCACTTAAGAGCATCTAACAATGAGAGAGGCATGAGCCTCAAATCGAATTAAGAAAAAAAAACCAAAACAGCAAAACTATAACCCTCTTAGGGTAATTTCAATACTCCCTCATGGATGCTATGCCGGACTCTTAACGAACCACACGTGCCCTACCACTGCCTATGATCAGGAGCCCCGGCTAACGTGCCCTACCACTGCCTATGATCAGGAGCCCCGGCTAAGCCCGCAGAAGGATGTCTCACGATTCCCGACAAACTTTGGCTACCACCGGCTTCACGTAGGGACTCCAACCAGCCTAGACCACCATTACCGCGTTCAAAAAAACGCGTACACCTAGAATCGTAGTTAAAATGTTTATGGTAAGCTACCCCCATTTCTAATGCAAAGGTGTGAAAACCTTTACTTCGTACCCGCATTTTTTTTAACCTGTGGAAAATCCATTATGGATGCTATGCCAGACTCTTACCGACTAAAAACCACATATTGCCTACCTACTGCCGGTTGGGAGCCCCGGGTAAGCCCTCGGAAGGATGTCCCCGAAACTTCGTACCCGCTACGAAAGAATGTTTCACATCTGCATCCCTACATACAAAACCTTTTTCTTTTTTTTAACGAGAGTGTTGCCGGACTCCTACCGACTAAAAACCTCACGAAACGCCCAACAGCCTACGGTTGGGAGCCCCGGGTAAGCCCTCGGAAGGATGTCCCAGGCCAAACTACAAAGTCGGTATAGTCCAATCCTGCCCGATCTGACAATAATGTAAACATGTCATGTTTTGACTTAATTTTTACCTACTTAAAACCATTAATATTTTAATGACCATCATTGAATTTAATTAAAAGGAAGTTACTTCATTTTCACCGCATGTTGGAATGTGTGCGGTACTAAATTCTTTTACTGGGGTCTTCATTTTGGCTTCATTTTTAAGGCTCCGTACGTACCAAAAAGGTAAAAATGGAACCCTATTCATGAGACCTGTCTGACTGTCTGTCAATTCGCCATGAGGCTGTATCTCGGAAACCGTGTCGTCGGTTAAAAAGTAGCCTATGTCCTTCCCAGGGCCTTGAACTATCTCTATACCAAATATCATCTCAATCTCTCCAGCCGTTTAGGCGTGAAAGCGTAACAGACAGAGTTACCTTCGCATTTATAATATTAGTAGGGATTGTAAGGATTTGTAAAAAAGTAAGGAGACTTGAGACTGGCCATTTTTAGGGTTTCGTAGCCAAATGGCAAAAACGGAACCCTTATAGATTCGTCATGTCTGTCTGTCTGTCTGTCCGTCCGTGTGTCACAGCCACTTTTCTCCGAAACTATAAGGCCTATGCTATTGAAACTTGGTAACTAGATGTATTCTGTAAACCGCATTAATATTCTTATATAAAACTAGAAAAAAAGCAGTAAATTTTGGGGGTCCCCATACTTAGAACTGAAACTCAAAATTTCTTTTTTCATCAAGCCCATACGTGTGGGGTATCTATAGATAGGTCTTTAAAAATACTATTGAGGTTCCTAAAATTATTTTCTCCTTAAGTGAATAGTTTGCGCAAGAGACACTTCCAAAGTGGAAAAATGTGTGTCGCCCCCCCTCTAACTTCTAAACTAAGAGAATAAGGGTCCGTTCACACAGACCGGCTCGGAGAGCATCGGCGCGCACTTTTCTTTTCACACAGACCGGATCGGATACGCTCGGAGTTGGTCGGAGAGGAGCCGCCAACTATTTCACACAGACCGGCTGAAAGCGGATGCGCTCGGAGCCGGTCGGATGCATCGAGTGCATCGATTCACCACAAAGGCAGTACCAGTATTCCAAGTTTTGTTTTCGGTGTTAACGGGTGCTTTTCGGAACATGATTTTAGATAGCTCCGATGAAGAAATAAATGAATTTTTCATCAGTCATCTTTTCGTATAAGTGCACACAACTGTTCTGTTTAAATTGTGCTATCAAAATGGCGGTCGGCGTGGGGAAGTGCGCACGCAATCGGAGCCGATCGGCTGCGCGAGCGGGAAAGAGCACGCAATCGGAGCCGATCGGCTGCGCGAGCTAGAAAGAGCATGAAATCGGAGCCGAACGGCTGCGCGAACGAGAAAAGTACGCGATCGGAGCCGGTCAGCTCCTCTTATTATTTCACACCAAACGCGTTCAAGCATTCTCAATGACAAAAGCAGTGCACATGCAAAAATAAACCTTACTTCAAATAATAAAAACTCTGTTTTCAACGTGATAAGACTCTGCTCTCCTCTCCGAGCCGGTCTGCGTGAACGGACCCTGAGTAATCTAAAAAAAATATATGATTTTAGTACATTGCCATAAAAACTACCAACGAAAATTGGTTTGAACGAGATAGAGCTGGTAGTTTTTTTTTATTACGTCGTAAACCGCAATTTTCGGTTAGAAAAATCACTACCACTGCGAACGTGTTAAAACTCGCACTTGGCCGGTTTTTTTACTGATTTCATTTGTATCCAATGATATAAAAACTATAGATACGTTATAGACACTTGAAAATGGCAACACGTAAAGTAGGTAATTACCTGAAAATCTGTGACGCGGCTGTAGAGGCGGTCAGCGAAAGTTCTATTAGCACTGTTTTAAATTCTGTTAGTAAAGAAAACTCGAAAAAAACATGCCTTCATGTATCTTCAGATGATACACAAGCTACACAGCAACTGTTCAATATAAAAACGTGTCATTTCATGCGTCAGTACAATAGAAATAATTATATTATTTCATTTTCTCAGATCGATAAAATGGCGGGAAGCATAATGAATGCACAAGAAAAATGTACTCTATAGTCTGTGGTTTGGCGCCCGCGACCCGTAAGGGGATGTCGGGGAGATGTTGTACTAATGTTTTATTTTGCTATTTGAATATTTTTTTTATTTAGATAATTATATTTCTTTAAAAAAGTAATGAAACATAATAATAATATATTAAGATTATTAAATTGATTTAAATTACAAATATTTGGATTACTTATTAGGTACTAAATTAGGTATTACTTATTAAAAAAATGTTTCTGTATGATATTGTTATATTTTTATTTTATGACTTACATTACGTTAGTAATTACTAATCCGATAAACTACATTAACATTTTATAAATTTAAATATTACGTACTTTACTCGTAAATACATTAACCATATTATGTCTCAGTTAGTGAAATTCAAGTTTCCAATTTTCCCCACATTCCTCTGATATTGACTTTATGCATGCTACCACAGATAATTTATAGAATTCTTTTTTCAAATTTATAAAAGTTTAGCTGTTTTTGAAAGCCGCAATGTTCGTGTATAACGTGTCTATATATGATACGTCTTTGTTTGTATCATCTATTTTCCTACTGGAGATTGACGTATTCGTTGGTAAACGGAAGGCCATTGATTTAAAAGAAGAAGAACGTTTTAATTAATTATGTAATGGACATTTGATTAGTCGATCGAATCGTAATAGTTGAAGAGATAGAGCTATGTTATCCACCTAAAAGATTGCTTCGGAAACAGAAATGGCGCAATCAATATTTTTCTTTTTTTTACTGCCGCTTCCTGCGCTTCGGTAGCTTACGAAATAGATCTAATTGAATAAACCGGATTCTGTTGATATGTTTCAAGATAAAAAGTATGGGTACTTAAACAATTATGTTATAAAAAAAAACTAGTCGTGACTTTGACCCGCGCCGCGGTTTAAAAGTAATAGGTAGCCAGTATAGTACTTAGTCATAAATTATTATTTTATCTATACTAATTAAGTACTGAGACTTCCGTTTGTTTAACTATCGATGTCTATGATTAATTCTTTTTTTTATACCAATAAAGCTTACGGCCGGCCCACCGGATCAAAAGTAGGTAGTCACAGTGATTTATTGGCGTTTGTAACACCAGAAATGCTACAGCCATGCTGGCAACCCTAAAATATAAATTCACATTCACACTATGAATACAAATCTAGGATCAAGTATACCCTGGATTCGCCAACCGCGTGCACCCGAAAGGGACAAACACATAGTACTTGTGATACCAGTGTTGTTAGTCCCTACCAAATTTTACCCACGACTTTTTTAAATCCGTTAGGTAAGTATAATGAATTAATGTTTTCTGGCATTACATCCTTTAAAAAAACTCAAATACATAACAATTTAGGCATAAAGAATACTGATAACTGTAATTATGTTAAAAAAAATTTAAATTTATTATACAAACACGAAAGGTGGCATCAGAAGAATTTTTGATTACTTACATTGCCCTAAAAGAGGGACAAGGTTTTACAGTGTCCTACGCGTAGGATATGGTCAAAAAACAATCGGCAGCGCGCAGTGACTCCTTACCGCGGTGGTGCACGGCGGAGTGGGAGTATATCCATTGCTCCCACTCCCACGCGCAGTGCACCTCCCGCCACCACCTCGTCAACTGACGAGGCGACAGCGGCCCAACACTGTTGCCGCCAGCCGCGTCGTTATTCACGGTCGGCAGCCCGAACTGCATGGCAGGGCGGGAGCATCTACCCAAACTCCCGCCCCCGCAATGGCGGCAAAGTGCTGTTTGCCATCATCGCCTCGCTAGCAAGTGGCGAAGCGGCGGTTACCCAGCATTGCTACTGCCGGCCGTGCCGTTAATGACGGCCCACAGGTGGATTGCTCCCGCCTGGGCCGGAATTAGCCAGAGTAGCACTACTCCCCCACAGAGGAAGGGAAGTGGTCGCTACTCCGTTGTCCAAGATGCATCATGAGGAGGATCCGATCCATTGGGGTCCTCATCATGAGGAGGATCCGATCCATTGGGGTCCTGAAGATGTTTGTAGGACACCGCATCCCCATGGCATTGGCGTTATACCAGACCTTGACCTAAATATTTTATAATGTGGGTTTAAAATAAAAAAGTTTGGGACTCCTGGTCCCCAAGGAGCTGCATAATATTTATTTAGCGTGTTTGAATAAAAAAAATGAAACAAGTTACTCAAAATTCCAATTTTCAAAGTTTTTATTGTCCATTAAATAAAAATAATTTAGTGTACATATTTCGTATGTTGTCAACTCTATTACAAAAAGATTTTGTGCCATAATGAATACGTACATTCAAATATTTTTTACATATAGCTTTAATTAAAAGAGAGTAATGGTTTTCAGCAATAGGTCGATGGACTAATTAGCCGTTTTTCTTGAAATTTTTCTACAATTGCGGACAGTTTGCCGTTTTTCTTCATAAGACGCTGATTTTTCGAACGTAATATAGTCAACTTCTTTGTCGTGTCTGGGCTAAAAGCGCCTGCCGGTTTAATTGCTTGAATAGTTTCTGTTTCCGTGGTGTTATCTCAACCTCCGTGGACTTTTCAATCAATGTTGAGTGTTCAACCTAAAATTAATTTAAAAAAAGGGGATTTTAATAATAATAATAATTTAAATTGCTACTAATATTAATAAACATTTTCTCGATTCATTGAAACTATAGATACGAGTAATTACAATTATAAACATTTTGAAAGAGAATTTTATGTTTACCCTTTTATTCAATCTCTGTATCAAATTGTATCAGATTATCTTCCGAAATGACAAACTTTAATACTAACTTCCATCTCCTAGTCCTATACCCCCCCCCCCTCACCTCTATCCCCTTTTACGCGATCAAAGGTAGTCTAGGTCCGTTCCCAAGCTCTAATCCATCTTTGTGCCAAATTTCATCAGGATATCTTCAAAAATGGCAAACTTTCATACCCAATTTAACCCTTTAAACCCCCCCTTTTCGCGATAAAAGGTAGCCTATGTCCATTCCTAAGCCCTAATCCAGCTCTGTGCCAAATTTCATCAAGATCGGTTCAGTGGTTTAGGCGTAGACAGACAGACAAAGTAACTTTCGGAATTATAATATAAGTATGGATCACCTGCGTAGATATGGACGCGATTTCCATTGGTACTTGTTTAGATGTCGACGCAATTTTCGTTGATACTTGAATGGATATAGACGGCATTTCCATTGGTACTTGGTAAGGGGTCGACGCGATTTCCATTGGTACCTGGTTAGATGTTGGCATGTCTTCCCTTGGTACCTGGATGTGAAATAAAAAAAAATATTAACAGGAATGGAGTGAACAGTGGATAGACATCATACAGATACTCAAATACAAGAAGCTTAACATCTACATGATCTTACCATCAGGTGCACGATGTGCTTTTCCCATTACAAAGTAGGTATGTAGTTTAAAAAAAAAACTAGACTAGGTACCTACCATTATTACAATAAAATAGTAACTAACCTCTTCGACAACATGAAGTGTAGGGATCGAGAACGCTTTTATACTCTGTTAAAATTAGGTTGATAATTTTGATAGCTCTGAATAGTGCACCCCATAGTGTATAATCGTTAATGAATCTATTCGATTATCGTTCCAGTAAAATTTGAAATCGATAGTAACAAAAACGTTTTTATTATCTACTAGCTGATGCCCGCAGCTTCGCCTGCGTAAAATTTGTTACCGCGGGAAGTTATTCCCGGGATAAAAGGTAGCCTATGTGTTATTCCAGACTATAATGTATCTCCGTACCAAATTTCAGCCCGATCCGTTCAGCGGTTTGAGCGTGAAAGAGTAACAAACATCCACACTCACAAACTTTCGCATTTATAATATTAGTAAGATATATATAAAAACAAGAACTGACTGACTGACGACGTCCATATTAATTCAGGAGCCACCTTACACCTTTTAAATTAAATTCAGGTAAGGACGTGACGTGAAATGAAAAAAAAAATAAAAGCCCTCTCACGACTACGATCTTGCGCATATTTTTTCGGTACCTAATGAACTTGTTCGTATATTTGTAGAATATACGCAAGCCCCAAATCGTTGTTGGATCTAACATGGATGCTATGGATTCTAATTACTAAGACCACAGGATGCCTTACAACTGTCTCGGAAGGATGTCCAGGGGCTCCCGGCAGACTTTGGCGACCACTTAGGCCTGCCTAGGGGGTTCAGGTGCTATCCCACGTCTGGGGAGCTATCTCGGTACTTGGGGAAGAGGAGGAGAGTTGGGTACTATCCGCCACTAAGAGGGGCAAAGAAACATGGCACCGTTTTGGCCTGATTCAGCAAGAACGGCGAGCAGCCAACTCGCCTTTCTCAGGCCGCCGAGTCGCCGACTGCGGAACTACGTAAGGATATTTCTCCCCGCTCCCTACCCGCTGCCGAGGAAGGGCCTTGGGTGAAATGAAACGAAAAATAAATCTAAATTACTATTTTAATTCTTTCAGGGGTGCACAACCTAAATCCTCATCCTCTTCATCACTACTCGAACCATCACCAAGGCAAATAATAAATTCTTGCTGTTCACAGATGTTATCAAAGTGAACATCGCGCTCCCTGGCCTCTTCAATATTTTTTTTCGTATGTTCTATGACTTTCCTCCAGTCCTCCGCAGTAACACTCCGCAGTAATTATAAGTCGCTGTCCTTTGCCTTCGGGTACTTTTAAAACAGACAGTGCTGTGTCATCGGTCCATGCTTTCGGCACGGTGTGATTGGCATTAAGCCACGTCTCATCGAGAAAAATAACAAAGTCCCAATTTGTAATTTTTTTAGCTTTTCTTAAAAAATCTATGCGTGCCAGCATAATATCTGTACGCTCCATAACAATCTTTCTTTTATTCTATTTTTTGAACGAAAATCCAATATTATGCATAATATGGCGCCTATAATATTTATATTATTTAATAACGTCCTTAATATTTAGGTTAATATTACAAAACATGCTTAATATTACAAAAAAAACTAGTAGATTCCCACGTAATCATTTTACTTTCATTTAAAATAATATAGTTTAATTCGATTTATTCGATTAATTTGTCTATGGTCAATTGTGCGGTATTCTTGGAAGACGCTTCACTACGATAAGTGGGCGGTACTCGTCTATGTGCTACGGTATTTTTTTGAGGTATTCTTGACATAAACAAATACGGTACTTCATAGGCGTGAGCTATCAAAATTATCATCCTAGTTTTAACAGAGTATAGGTATGTCATATTGCCGGCAGTTTTCCTAAAACAACTTTGTTCAAAATGTCTCGAGCATATTCGAGTGTAATTGGTCGGTTGCCAGTTTAGTCGTCCTGCGGCACGAATCCATAATTGACGGACTGCAGAGTCCTTTGGAAATCTGAAACAACAGTTTCATTAATATGAAGTTTTAAGAATAAATAAAATATACCCCTCGTTATGGGTAATTTACCAGTACCTCAACTGGTATCCCTAAAAAATCTATAACCTAGACAAATTAAAAAGTAGATAAAAATGGCGGACAAGTCAAGCTTTTGTTTCGAGTTCGATAATTTTAACTTACAACTTTATTTGGTTGGTTATCACACTTGTTATGGTAAAAATAAATCATTATTTTGAGCCATTATTTCTACTTTAAAGAACTTGTTAATATGCTACGGCTCATAATCTGTTATTATCTTTACAAAGCAAGGGATATTTTATCTAAAAATCGTACTTACGTATGATAGGTTATGTTTTGTGATTTCCGCTCACTACGGCTTTTGCAGCCTATAAAATAACATATCACCATGTTCAATAGATGAGTTTTAAGCAAAAATTATCTGCCTTCTTAGTTACACCACTTAAATTACTGTCAATTACAACAAAATCCCACAACAATTAACGATCACAACAAACTTGTTGGTCACAACCTGCACTTGTGACCAACAAAAAAAACAGAAACTCTGACAAAGACAGAGAATACACTTTTTGTCCTTTTCATTCCTTACTGTTTTTTGTATGTTGTGTCTCGTTCATACGTGGTATTATTATTTGCGTAGCCAATCCAGGGTATACTTGATCCTAGATACAAATCGAAGGTGTTTAGTTGGTGGGTTTACTCGTTCACTCCTTTGTTAACGTTCTATGATGGATTTCGTTTACTTTATTCTAATGGATAAATAGATGAACGCCGGATTCTATCAATTATTAAAATTTTGACTGGCTTATCTGAGTAGGAGCCTGGAACATTAATCCGAAACTCATTTCCTAGGTACAATTGCGTAAGTCGACTAAAGAATTTTCTGGTTCTGACAGTAAAAAGATAAGCATCATCATTAAAGCCAATCCAATGTCTTAGGGGCCATACAATTTTAAAAAGTTCGTACTTAAACGATTCGAAAGGAATTATTCGCGAACAGTTCCGAACCTTGTACGTGACTTATCAACGTCTCAAACGTAGTACAGCGGATACAGCAATCCTCAACATCTAATATCCATTAGTTTCGTACTAAAAATAAACAGACTGCACCTCGCTAAGTGTCCACTTAGCGCAGGATGTTCGCGGAAGGAGAACTGGACAAACAAGTTCTTGTACTGCCTAACACGTCTTAGAATGTACAAAGCGTGGCGAGTTTACGCGTATCGCATGAACAGACCTCTGATGTGCGCGGAAATAATTATAAATCACGTATTGTACTCCCGGAGGAATATCCGTTAGACGTGATTTCGCGCACCATTATTCCGAACATATTTTCTATTTCATGTGGATCATTTTTTATTTCAACACATACAATAACTGTCCTGGGGTATCCTTCCGAGGGCTTACCCGGAGCTCTTAACCGTAGGCTGTTAGCAGGACACGTGAGATAGGTAGGAGTCCGGCTTAACATCCATGAGGATTTTCCGTCACTTAAAACAAAAAAAAATCACATGCACTAACTTATGCTCAGCTCCGCTTTGCTAAAGGTAGATATTGTCAAAAATCAAACCAATAAAAAATGTAAATAGGTATGTAAGTTTATTACTCGCATTTCCATTAAACGCAATCATCACAATTCGAAATTATTGAACCAAAGATCAAAATCCAGATGTGGTACTATTTACAATTATGTTTAAATTAACGGTATTTTGCCTGTAGGTTCTGTTAAACACTTGACATAAACGTAGGTACTACAATACTTATAGACTCGACACATCAATCCTCAACGCCATGGCTTGAGTTAATCATCACCCCAGTAGTAGACAATGGTGGCGGGCGACGCGTATCATATTCCCGCCCTCGCTTTTCCGGGGAAAGTCCCAAACGACATCGACTACTCGCCTATAACGCATCGGGAATTTTCTTTCTAGTGCATACCTGGGACCTAGCTCTCACGCAATGTAAAGGAACATCGTGTGGTCCATGGTCCAGTTCCACTTCTGTGACGTCACATATATCACCGTGAAGGTTCACACGCGTACTAAAAAAATCGTAACGGAGCAGGTAGATAATAAAATTATTATAACATACATTGAGTCTAGTAGTAGGTATTTTAAAGCAGTCTTTAAGGTGGTCATTACACAATTAATTAAAGTAAAACCTCACAAAAACATGAAGCATTAGATACTAAATGCTACATCATACCAAATCATACAACAATAATAATATGTTTGCCTGATTTTTTTGTACATAGGTAGTTGATGGCGTAACATGAGAAACTCGCCCGCAATGTTAAGGTGAGGATACACTGAGAGCATTCTTATTAAATTTAATATTAGTAGCTAGAACAGTGAGCCTGCGTCTCCCAGAAAAAAAGGACCCGACGTAATCTTGACAATCATGGGTGAAGCAATAAAATGACCAACTGTGTACTTAAATTGAAAAAAAAATGGTACATGTCACGAGTTATGCTGGCGATTAAAAAATTTCAGCTTATTAGTAATTAAGTATATTCGCACAATAGAGTTCAACCTGTGGGGTTAACAGTTTTCAGGAGAGCTTAGAAAAGTTGCTAGCTTGTGTAACTCGTTAAACAGTGCGGGTTGACATTTTGTTATTGAAAATATTATTGTAACCATACCATAAATAAAATATGAACCCTCACCATTTAAGAGTATAATACAAGTTAACTTAGTCTAAGCTCGGAAGGAAAACGACGGTTCATTCTTTCAACCCTACAGATAGGACCTTATTCTACGGATGAGTCGATATACTCTGAACCTAATCGTTCGGATGTCAATTATAACTGTAGGTAACATTATAATAGCGTAATTGCTCAGTGTATCCTCATCTTTACCAACATTCGGCAGTAAAGGTCAACACCCACCTACGCGGTACAATAACGTATACTTTTCTAATGTTAAAAGACAGACAAGGATAGCATAGTTTTATAATACCAGACGCCAAAAAAGGTCGGAAATACATTAAAATTATATTATGTACATACTTCATAGGTATTTTACTTTAATATGTGTGCTAGTTTCATGCAATGCTTAGGTACAAGAGTTACAGGTTCTGCTCGCTTAGTTTTACATACCTATGTAATATTATGGGTAGTGATTGACGACTCGTCCTCAAAGTATGAGCGAAAAGCGATTTATGTGTATGGCCGATTACAATGAACATACGTAGGTACGTTAGACTATTTTTTACGGTTAACATAATAGAAATAGTGGATTTCTATACCTATTGCGATTTTTTCCCAATAAATCGCTATTCAGACTTATTATAGGTAGGTATCACGTAAGATAGAAGAGAGACACCGTCACTTCCCACTATTCTAAAACCCCAAGGTGGGCTGTAGACCCTAAGATATAAAATCAAGGGCTAACGTTAAGGGTAAAATAGGTTTTTATGGGATCTGAAACATACCGCCGACAGACGTTTCTCTGCCGGATGAGCCGCCGACAGAACGTTTCGATCGTACACACAGAACGAATGGTTCTGTCGGCGAAACGTTCGTAGTTGAAAGGTTCTGTCGGTGAACAACTCATAATCAAAACGTTCTGTCGGCGGCTCATCCGGCAGAGAAACGTCTGGCGGAGGTATGTTACAAAATCGTGTTTATGTACCTACTCTGAATTTAAAACTCATAAATGGTGCTGTCGTCTATCATAATCGGATATTTTGCGTTATATTCGTTTTCAAACCGCTTATAGCTTATGACTTGCCGCCTCAAAAACCTAACAGTGCGATACTTGTACGTAAAAATCGTGTCACGGTCGCCACGTAATCGCGTATTGACAAGCCGTTACTGCATGTTAATGTCCCCGCGTGACATGTTGTAGTGGCACGGAGATTTATTACGTACTAGCTGATGCGCGCGGCTTCGCCCGCGTGAAATTTGGTTCCCGTTCCCGCTTCCCGTGGGAACATTTTCCCGGGATATAAAGTAGCCTATGTGTTATTCCGGACTGTTCTCTATCCCTGTACCAAATTTCAGCAAGATCCATTCAGCCGTTAGAGCGTGATTGAGTAACAAACATCCAAACATCCAAACATACAAACATCTTCACAAACTTTCACATTTATAATATTAGTAGGAAGTAGGATTGTATACAAGATGTTGAATTAGGGGGCTGCTCACCGTCCTTACAGAAGGAGGCCCATGACGGTAGCGTGACGTAAGGGATTCACGCATATGAAGGGCATGGCACCCGAACCCCCCCCCCCCCCCCTCCCCCGTCCAAGACGCGGGATAGCACCCGAACCACACGCAATGTTGGCGGAGGTCTGTTGGGAGTCCTGGAACATACCTACTTTCGAGGGCTTACCCGGGGCTCCCAATCGTAGGCTGCCGGAGCTCCCAGCGTTAGGCTTATGTGAGGTTTTATAGTCGGTAGGAGTTCGGCATAGCATCCATGAAGGCTTTACCCCACGTTAAAAAAAGGATGTTGAATTAACTTGGACTGTAGTAAACTACATTTCTTGGGTCAAAATAAAACACTTCTGTAGCTGCTGAAAAATAAGGCTGTATGTTTTAATATCGACAATTTTACCGAAATGTTGTTTTAAAAAAATGTAAAATCACAATAATTTGGTTAAAAACGTTCGATCAATTTGATTTCTAATCAACTAAGGGCTGCTGATACGACCAAAATCGGCTTAAGGGCGAGGCCGCACTTGCGGTTATCGCGGCGGTTTCTAACCTCAAAATGTCAAAACATTGACTTGATTTGATTGATTTTGACAGTTTGATGACATTTTGAGGTTAGAAACCGCCGCGGAAAAACGCAAATGCGGCGTCGCCCTAAGACTATACTAGAGAATAACTTGTACTGAAGTATGGTTACCATAGTTACGTCTACTTCAGTATGGTTACCGTAGTTACGTTGTGCTTATTAGTTGTTGTCAAATGGAAAATCACTATACTTTTAGAAGAAGTACAAGTTGTTCTCAAGTATAGTCTTACTGCGATTTTGGTTGCATCCGACCTAAGAAAGTAAAAAAAAAATACCTACTCCATATATCAAAAAACATATTTTCCAACTTAAAATATTATGCTAAATAATACATATACCTAGTTATACTTAACCGTATGGTAGTCTATTTGAGATGTAGGAAAATACAAGAATACAATAAGTATATAAATAATATTATTTTATAATGTTATTTATAATTTAATAACTGCTATTAATGGATACAATATGCAAATAGAGTATAACAGTCATCCTCTAGCATTGTGAACTAATCAAAATTCTTGCACTGCTCATTTATTATACATAACCGGTATTTTATTACTTATAAATTAATGTATACGTACACTATTATTTTAATGCATTTACACTGTACACTGTGGAAAATAAATTATAATTAAATAAATAAATTAGAAATATTAATATTTACTTTAAAACTTACGACCATAAAACGCACTATGGTTACTACCTACTTGTATCCATGGTTATGGCAACACAGCCAAAACACTCAGAGCTGAGCAACATTTCAAATATTAATAATTTGTTACATTATCTAGTATTAGTTAATGTTAAACGACCCAAAAAAAACATGTTGGAACACCATCACCTAGGAACTGAAACGTTAAAAACTTTTGCAAAATTAAATCACACTAAAACATTTCCTAATAACATAATACATTAAGCTAATAAAAATTAACGTTAACTTTTACATCATAACAAATTATTGAATAAGATCGCTAAAATATTTCTTTTACTATTTCCACAAACAAAATAAAGGCCCTTTGTCAATTTAGAAGTTTGATGGACAAAACTTATAACATTAATAACACATTACAAAAAATACTACAATACTGTCCTGCATCAAAATTACAATAATATAATAATTAAAAAAGAAAAAATAACTAATTTAAGAGGTAATAACAATAATAACTGGTACTTTAGCTGACTAATGGGCAGTTTTTTATACAAGACTTAATAAATTACTTTTAAATCTATAGAGAGAGAACCCGTACCGCTTACGTGTGGAACATCTGTGTCAAAACAAAATCCTTTAAGTTAACAAGGCCTGTATGTCCGTTAATCATGCAATAATACTCCGCACCCACTATGTAGGAGAACACCATGGCTCCTACAATGCTTCCAAGAGATGTCGACTTTGGTAGTAAGATCCCCGTTGCAACGAGTAGACCCACGTAAGTCATGTACCTAAAAAGATTATAATTTTGTTAGTCGCTGTAGATGTTTCAAATTATTTTCCCATTAAGCAATGACATATTAAATGTAAGTATATAATTAAAATAATAATACATGATTATGTAAATTAAATAGATGCATATATTACGCCTTTTTTCCCTGAGGGAGTAGGCAGTGGCAGGATAATGGAGTACACTTCTCCAGTTGTTTATGATAAAATTAAATACTTTAGCCAAATCACTATTTTTAAAATATCAAAAACTCATACTAGTTGGATCAAAGGTAAAACCGAAGAATATGACTGGAGGTCTGAACTTTTATGACCACATAATTCTTTAAGGAGAGGTGGTTCTATTCTTATATTCACAGTCAGCTTGCTTGGACCCCCATAGAAATGAACATTTATAAATGAACATGTAAGAATACATAAACCCATTAATATTACGTATTACGTGGGACAAATTATAAAAAGGTGAAATGTGGGCATATAATATGCCTCTGTCTACCCCTTCGGGGATAAAGGCGTGATGATGAACCTGAACCCATTAATATTAGATTAAAATTATAAGAAAACTGAGATACCTATAAAAAAAGATGTAATAAAAAACTTTTAATGTTTATAGAACCTGACAAACTTGTTAAACCATCAAACTAGTTGTAGTTTTAGCTACAGAGAGGGTTTTCATTTCATAATATTAGTGGAATATAATTATCTATTTATATATAAATGAGAATAAATTATAGACAATTCAATATAAATCTATTTACAAATATATTTTATAATGCCAACCCAGCACCAGAAAATAAAAATCATAAATTACCGACTAAAAGGCATGCCCAAACATTGACGTAATCTTATAACTCGTCGTTTCTGTAAGAAATTTTATTAAATTATAGTAACTCAATTTCAACTGAATCAAAGTTTTAGTTTAGTAGTTGGCTCACACAAAAATCATCTGAAGGAGAGATTACTTTTTGTTTTATGAGAGCCTTACTAGGCCAGTAGATGCCAAAGTGGATGGAAGAGAAAACCTTTATATAAACTTTTGATTTAGTACAGCAAAACATGTTAATGGGTAACATGTATAGGGAGTATAACTGCCACTGGTCACTTCTCACAATTATAGATGCCTTCTAACAACTGTCAGTTTAGTATACAATGCTAAGTAAGCAATAGGCCATACCAGGTATGAACTCTAAAAGAGTCTACTCTTGGTCATGACCAACCATTGAAAGGTGAGCAAAGTCAAAAAGACCTGAAATAAACACACAATAAATGATTTCATTACCTTGTAGTTGTCAGCTTTTCCGTTTGATCCTCCTCCTCTCTATCTGCCATACAGAATTCCCCTTTCTTGGTATATCCTTCAGCACATTTCCTGCACATATCAGGACCATCACCGTGACAGGTCTTGCAAGACTTATCACATGCCATACAAGTGTAAGAACCGATGGAATTCATACAGAACTGGTCCTTTTTGCAACGGTCTAAATCATCACACTCGTTAATGTCTAGGCAACCTTCTTCAGCGTCAAATGTGAATCCTGGTCTACAAGCTACGCAGTCCTTGTTCGTACCGGCCCTACAGCCTCCCATACAAGACCGATGACATGGCGAGCAAAGTAATTTATTTTCATCATTGTGTGAAGTATAATAGCCAGGCAAACATGTATTACAGTTGTCTCCGGTATAGCCCGTATCACAGAGACAAGTTCCATTTCCTTTCCTGGTCCCATCTCCTCTACACTTTCCGTTGCCACTGCATAAATTCTTATGATCACCGCGACAAGGTCTACAATCTCTTCCGTAATGCTGTTTAGGACAGCACACCTTAATTTTATCGATACAGATGTATTTAAATAAATCGGTTGATTCATCTTGATCCTGTGCCCACCATGCTTCAATGAATTCTTCAGCTTTTTCAGCCATATGGTGGCATTGCATAGAATATTTCTTCTCCTCCTTGCAAATTCCATCTTGAATATCGATAAGGCGCATTTCACTGCGTTTGTACGATTGTTTTAATTTCTCTTCCTCCCAAGCTGCATCTCCACCCTCATACTTGCCTCTGGCAGTTCGTTCTAGACCGTTTTGAAATGATTCGACAAACACTTTGCAAGCTTGACATTCACCGAGGGCATTGGATTGAGTTAAAATACTGGGGTTGATGCCGGGGGACTGAGCGGTACAAAATAAAATTGGAAGCACGCAAAGCGCGAATGTTATACTTAATGTATATTTCTTGTTATTTTTCATCTTGATATCACTCTGAAAAGACCAATAATAAATGAAAATGTGATTAAATATAAACTTTTAATTCAATATTTGTCGTTATGTACATTCTTAATTTATTTTAGTAGAAAACGTTTCGATCGAATCACAAAGTACCTTTAAAAATCGTCAATTTATCTCGAACCACTATATTTAAGTTAATTGAAATAAACACTGGTTAAAACTAATTAATACTTATGTTAAATTACCTATTAATACTCCTTTTTCACGTTTAAAAACGGAAAATACTGACGTGTTTTGTTCGGACTCGCCGATTGCAAAATTTGACAATTTAATTTCAGCTGACAGCTGTTTGGCTGTTTTCTGACTGACGTAGCGCCATTTTGTACGTTTCGTTCCACGGAAAACGATCATCCTTATTGCACAGTGCACGCACATTAATATTATGTACCTTCATCAAAATTCGAGAATACTTTAGAATAATTAGTATAGTAGGTATAAATAGTTTGACATTCAACATTTTTACAATAAATTTATATTCCTTTCATTAAAAGAGCTCACCCACACAACCCGTTTACCAATCGTAGGAGGAAATTAAAATACGTTGACCTTATGAATATTTCGTAATAGCTGCCCATAAACCGCGTTTTGTATTATTCATATATTCATTTTAGATATTACTATGTTACTGCGATCAATAATTGAATCCTGGATGGAATATACGTATATCAACGGATATTAAAACCTTCAATTTGTCACCCATAGTAGAAAGTACTAAGACTAAGGTACTGCTCGTTCGCTCTAACTTTGCCGTTTGGCTATATACTAAAGTCAAATTTTTTATTAGACAAAGTAAATTGACAGCAACTAATGTCACTTTTTCTTGTAGTGTTGCGTATTTTCTATGACGAAGTGACATTAGCTACTGTCAATTTACTTCGTATAATTAACAATTCGGGTATATGCCTCTACACCAGCGGCAAAGATAGAGCGAACGGGTAGTAAACAAAATTACACGGCGTGGTAATTACCTGCCTTATTGCACTTCTTAAATAGGTAGATACCTATAGAGGACACAGGCTATGGGCCCAATACTTAAAACCATCATTCACAATGTTGCATCCCGTAGATAGGAAAGGAGTTTCCGTGTCCTTATTCTAGTAGTCAATTGTAGATAGGAATTCCAGAGTAGGTATAAGATGTGACAAAAGTGCATCCTCTTTTACATAATTTTAATAAGTATTGATTGATGAACAGAACTTTTTTTTTCTCTTTACCAAAAGCGCAGACAGTTTTTACAACTCAATCACCTGACCATTAAAACACTCCTGACATATTCATAGCAGTATTTAAAGACCCTCCGAAGACCAGACATTTATTTTGCAAAAATATAAAAGAAACAATAAAAAAAACCTGAAAGTCCAGTCAAGATGTGAAATGATCGATAGTTCACTAGATACCGATGGTGCATTTAATATCTTGTAGCATTATACGAATAATAAATGATTGAAAGGGGCTGTCACTTATTTCACCTCATTCGTATTCATTCTTCGTGGTAGGTAATTGCATATACTTACATGCACCTAAGCACAATTAAGTCTTGTCTTTAAGAAAATGAATATAATTTATTTTTATATTGCTAAGCAGAAACGTTGTTCCACTTATGTTATTAATTATAATGTTAACTAAAGCATTTTAGACGTAGGCTTCAGCTACCGAGACGGCGTAAATGGCAAGAATTTTCATTGGTTTGCAATCAGACCAGAATTTGCTATTGGGTCCAGTGCAGACCGGCAAGGATAGGCGTTCTCGTTTATGGGTTTGACTTGTAGAACACATTGTGGACTTGGCGTCTTCAATTGTAGGCTAAAAAGGCTTTAAAGGTGAAAAAATTTAACGCAGTTTTCGAAACACTACACAATCTAAAGAATCCTTGTGTAAAGATAATCAAGCAAGATGTTAAGAAGGTATTTTCTGATGACTTGCAGCACCCCCCGACCTTAATTTTATCGAATTTCATGCAAGATTATGAGACGTTATACTATTACTATCTACTTAGACTGTAAATACAGCATTCAAGTGTTCCAGTGTCTGAACCACAGACTTACAATAAGTAGAAGTCTGTAGTCTGAACAAGTGTTTCATTTTTCAATGCCGTTACCAAGCTCGTGCCAAAAACATTTATTTAATTTAATGTTAACATTTCATTTATTAACGTTTTTTATTTCCACGAAACAAGGACAGTCGTCTTCAATAAGAAGATCAAATTATAAAAGACAAAGTATATTGTTTAACAACACGTAAGTACACGCAATTATACTGGCATCGGCAATGTAATGATACTTGCATAAAAACTTCCTGCTTTCACCGTTTAACAAAGCATAGACAATACTCTTCCATGATTGTAAACAATAAACAAAGTTAAACCATTTTGGAGGAATGGTAGGTACTTTCTGATGATACTTACTGCCAACAAATAGTCAAATAGCTACATAAATAAAGTTATGAAAAATGTTTAGTATAAGGAGTACCTGTACCTATTTAGAAATAAATTAATTGAGTAGGTGTGTACCTACTAAAATAATTTCTGGAGTAAATATAATAATTATTCTTGTTTAGTAGGTACAATAATATAATATTTAGACCCGAAATTATTTGAGTAGGTAATTTATTTCCAAATAGGTATACGCCTTCAATTAAACATTTTTATAACTTTATTTATGTAACTATTTGACACGGAACACTCGTGCCTGCACTATTTAGACTGCAAAGCTACCAGCAAAACAATAATTATAGCAGTGCTTTAAAATCTTAATGAATTGGAACGTAAAACTGAAGAACAAAACCTATTATCAATGTCCTATTGTCATCCCGTTAATCAAAGTCATCCCAAGCATTAAGTCTTTCGTAAAGAGGCTACATTAAAGCCTATGCCTTGATTCAAACCTAAACATCTCACAACGGCAACTAATCGAAGTGCCTAATTAAACTTTTACTGTTGCTATTTAGAGCCTCTCGTAAAAGGTAACTCGATGTCATTTTATGAAGCAAGTCGTATTAAATAATTAAATAGGTACTTACTTTTAACTATTTCCTATTTTATAGAGGTACAAAATTATGTACCTAATTATTTATTGTAAACTATTATTTTTTTTATAGAAGAACTAAAGGGTCCCCATAGCCACATACATAGGTATTATAATAATATATATCCTTCCCAATTCCCAGTCATGTTCGGAAGTACCTAAGTACCTACTTAAATAAATTTATCCTCTTTCTTCTTTCATTTCATTTCTCTTCCAAAGGAAAATGGGCTTCCGTATTTTCGGAAAAATCCAAATAACACGCGTTTCCTGTGAGTCTTTTTTGCTACTTTAATATTGCAACAAATTATTTCGTCGCTCGTGGCATGTAGGTACCTAATAATATTTTTAGATTGTATCAATTTAAAAAATATTAAGTAGGTACATTAATATAGTATCTACACGGCAGTAGGATCACCACTATTCAACACCTATTACGTTACGTGGGGCATAAAACTAAAGGTGAAATGTGGGTGTATACTATGCCTCTGCCCACCTCTTCGGGTATGAAGGCGTGACTATAATGTTTGTATATATGAACATTAAAATTATCCTACCTATGTCTTTACTAATAATAATAATATTGTACACCCCTAGCCGCTCACACCGGTGTTGCCCTCTGTCGCCTCACAGGCTTACGAGCCTATGGCGATTGTATATGGGGCCCATCTAGTGAGTTGGCGAGTCACCGTCTGCCAATATTTTAGTAATAATATATTGAAATGGCAGACGCCGTTATCATCCATAGCATAAGTTACTTAGTTCCATTAAACCCCCAACACAATAGCCCATTTTGTAGTTCGCATATTTTCCAATAGTTTAGCTCCCATTGCGGGCGGTTCATTACCGTTCTTCTACATACGGCGGGCGTGAGTCGTCTGCAGTGGGGGTCCCATATCCCCTTACATTAAAAGTCTCAAAGGGCCTCTGCGTGTTGGACCAATATGTCCCCATGTAAGCCTACCAAAAGACCGGGTACCTTTGTAAAAAAAATGAAGGTACCCGAGAAAGACAAAAAAATAATATTGTAAACCAGTAAATTCGCGCAGATAAAAACCAAGCTGGGTATCCTCCTAAACAAAATGTTCCAGCCCAACTCCGGTGGTAACGATTTTCACTGTTCATAAAAAATGCAACATAAAATTATGCAGTTGTTTACATGAGAAACATGACTTCATGTTACTCTTACCTAAATGTCCTCGCTGTTTGACCACACAGACTCTATAATAAGGAAATTATAACGGAGTTGTATTGTACCTAACTGTATTCTGTGAACAGCCTCCGCAAATTATGACAAAATAATAGTAAGTAGGTAGGTACCTACCTACGTAGTAAGGATTTTCTGCCACGTCCAGTATGAAAACTCACGAAATATAAATACAGTAAAAATTGGATTGGTTGCGATGGCCTGTTTGGTACCTATTATTATTATCCTACCTGTAACATAGTGTCAACTAGCATGGGAATGGTAAGTGTAAACCTGGCTTTGCGGCTAGATGTAGATTGTCATATGGCAAGTTCGCGAATTTATTTATTCTGTTTTTAAATATCTTAAATAATTTTAAGAAAAACCTGCGCATGTACAAATTATGACACCGTAAATTATAATCGGCTAAGAAATAGAATTATGTATCTACTATTGTATCCAATCTTCAATTGTTTCAAGTCCAACACAATACCTTTATTAATAACTGCCACGCCTATGACCCACCAGCGGAGGGCCTTGAAAGGCCACAGAGTACTATGTGCTATCTAACTGGAATCAAACCAGCATTTGTCCATATGCATCATATGCATGTGCGGGAAGATTTTTTTTTTCGGCATGTGTCTAGTTGTTGCTTTGCCTGCAGAAATTAGAACAACAGTATCCCTAGAAGTAATATTAATATCTTTTTAAATATTGCTGTAATTTTGAGGAATTTTCCTTTGGCCTTCATTTTGAGCCTCAAAAAATATTTAAAACAGCCTTATTTCTCTATGTTTTTTTGTAAGGAAAAGAATGTCTTTAGTTACCTATCTCCTTACCACCACTCCACTCCTTACCACCTTCTATTTATTTTTTTATTTACTGAACATTCCCTAAGTGCATCAATACAAGTTTTTCTTTTTTGCTTGAACCACAGCATTTAAACGCTCTGTGTGGACTTGCCCACAATGATTTTATTAGAAGTGCTTACGCAGTAACCACACTGTGCAGTGTGTACCTAAGCACTTAGATCAAACGGCTCGTAATTTTAAAGGTAGTTTATTTTCATTTCGCATACTCGGAAAATAGTGTTTTCTTGATCTGACTATTGGGTGAAAAATGCTGTTTCCCTCCCTAGGGAGGGAAAAACTCATGCAAATTACTTTTCACCCAAGGGCCGGAATGAACTTTAAAAATAGAACTGCTGACAGGTCAGCTGCGATAGTGAAGAGATTTGTGTAAAAAAAAAAATTAAAAAAATGCTGCGGCCATGCGACTTTCCAAACAGCCAGTGTGAACTTAGCGAAAATTTCTTCCGGCCCCATACACGTACAATAATATTGATCAATATAGCAATAAATTGACCGTGTATGGGTAATATTGAGGTTTGAACAGACTATATTCGGATGGAAATAAATATTGTGGCAATATTATTGAGTCAATAATATTGTACGTGTATCGGGCCGGTAATAATCTCTGCAACAATTACGCGGTGAGTTCCATATTTAAAATTTAAAAAGTCGACATAATGTAGTTGTTATTTATCTGTAACAGAATTCAAAACAATTGGTAATAATCTTTTATGGTAAGGTTTGAGTCTTATTATTAGTTTTATTTTCCTCGTATTTGAAATGAAAAGTAGAGTGTTTAACTCGGGTAAAAGAATCAATTCCAACTCGGACTATAGCCGCCCTTGCTGCGCTCGGGCGTCTAAATACCTCGGGAATTGATTCTTTCCACCCTCGGTGAACAATCTACTATTTTATAACATCGAGCGCGATAAGTATAACTTAGTACTTTTACTTTAAATATTATTGAACTATACAAAATCCGTAGCCTATTTTTCAAGTTAGGTAACCAATCAGACTAAGCATAAGCTCCATTTTACATTTATTTCATTAGACTGGGAAAAGGAAAGAAGCCAAAATTACTTTGTCAGGCTTTTATTTTTATTTAACGTAAGGGAAAATCTTTCACGGATGCTACCGACTAAAAAACCTCACGTAACGCCCAACCGCCTGCAGTTGGGAGCCCCGGATAAGCCCTCGGAAGGATGTCCCAGGACTTACTGTGTCAGGCTATCCGTTGGCAGCTGGCGAAAGAAGAGATACTCAGGCCAGTTAAATTTTTAACAATTTTAACTAGTTTAATAAAAATCATTTTAACAAGTTAATTTGTCGTACACAATTCAGAATATGAAAAGCCCAATTTTTCGTTAAAACACTTTTGCTTTGCGCTGACCGCCTAGTACTAGAGTGGTACCTCAATGGCCTGCGTTCCAATACTCGCACACTTCTTTTTGTTCTTTTTTTATTTTTATTAATGGTTTATCGTATTAATACAATAGTACCTGTTCTACGCTCGGCAAAGGCAACCGTTTTATTCGTTTTTGCATTGTCACACAGATGTTTGAAAGCGAAAAGTTTATTTTTAAGATCTGTATCTATGTGGCTGTAGTTGCATGAGCGGTGCACAGTGAGCCGTTTATCTCACGCAATAGTTTATTTGAAAAGGGAATGCGTTTTTATTGCATCTTCGTTGGCATTTTTGAAAATCAGATTATCGTTCGCTCTAAATATTTAAGCAAGCAAAAAAAGCGAAGAAATTAATGTACATTGTTTTTTCCGGCGTATTTTTTTAGTCAAGTGCCCAATGATGATTGTAAAAATTATCTTTGCCGGTAGGAATAGTACTGATTGCTTATGATTCACCTACCAGCTAACTTCACAGGACCGCAAACAAGATAATTAGCCCAAATGACATTTTATCAGGGAGATAAAACTAGATACAAGGTAGGTATGTCAAAGAACTTTGAAATGAGAAGAGAGTAACAAATGAGACAAGTTTTCTGAAACAAATACTGCTGAACAAAGTAAGACCACAGTTCCAAAGTTAAACCTAAACAACAAAAATGGATAATTGGTATTTCGAATGCTTTGATGTCTTCGAAACGTAGTCCATTTTTTTTCTACTGGGTATGTTTTTCTCCAAGTAGCCAGACTATTTACACGTCTGTGTTCATCCACACTCGAACGGTGTACGGATTAATTAACAAGCCAAATATCTCTTAATAACATTAAGAATAAAACTACGACCAGTTGTGTTCTTTCATAAGTAAACAGGGGTTTCAAAAATGCCTTGACTATAAAATAGCATCTCCAAGTGGCTTAATAGCCGACCTAGGGCCTAAAAATAGAGACATAAATTACGTTATGTCGTTTTATTGCATTATTGCGTGTAAAATGCACTTAACAATTGTTTTATACAATATCCTTGACATTCGATACAGGTTGTGGACGAGAATATTATCGCTTTAGATGAAACTATCAATTAATACAGTGTTGATGTGAAAATTTATTACATTCTTAATAAGCAGATGCTTGTGCTGAAAGTTGCTTTTTTTTACGTGAGGAAAATGCTACAGGAAAGCTATTCCGGATTCTTACCGACTAAAAACCACACGTTTCCGTAGGCATTAATCAAACGTGTGGTTGGATTCCAACCGTAGGGTTGGTAGCCCCGGATAAGCCTTCGGAAGAATGACCCCAGCCCTGAAAGTTGATTGATCCCTGTTTTCTATGGTGATAAGTTGTTTTTTCGGGATACCAGCAATAAACAAAGCTACCCTCATTCAAAAATCATGGTAATTATAATGTGATAAAAATAAATAAAAAGACTTTCTCAAAACGTTATTAGATAAGGTAGTATCGAAGGTCGAAAGAATTGTTGTTTAATTATTTAAATCTTTTTCAGCATATACTAAACTTAGACTGTTAAGAGACAATAGGTACATATATAAACTGGTAAAGGTATATGAGATTGGAACCATAATAATAACGAGATTGGACATTTTTATCAGTACAGGCGATCAGAGCAAAAGTGGCATAGCCAAAATTTTTTTTATATTCGGATTTCAATAGACGATTTTTCAAACTTATTAGCAATTCATAGAAAAATTTGCATAGTTCTTGTTTCACTATTATTCAACGGATAGCGCTGAAAAGTTATTTTTGATTCTTTAATTTTTCTCTTTTGAGAATCTAAAAAAGCCTAAGGCGGTCAATCTATTTTTGTAAAAGGAAAAAATAGAGGGTTAGGCTACTCTTGCACTGACTGCCTCAGTTCATCTCGTGTTGAAAAAATATTTTGGAAGCAAAAAGAGAACATTATAGAAATAATTTAAAAATAATGTGAGTCATGTGTTAAAAAAGGCTTAGAAATACTTTATAATACCCATGTTATCGAGTAATAAAATACAAAGACTTCCATGAAATTTTATCTACATTCTATTCAGGCCCAGTAATTTTATATCCGATTGAAGTTTAATTGGTTTAAATCCGATAATCGATACTCTAATCACGAAGATGATTACGCGAGTTTTGATGTTCATCTGAACTAGAACAATCGAACCGTAGATGCGTGAGATACACCTTTCCGGAGATAAAAATATAATAATTGTTGCATTGTACTATTTAATTTGAGATTTATTATTATCAAGTAATTAATGTAAGTAAGGGAACTCTTAATAAAATTATAATTATCTGTTTAATTATTAATTAAGGTTATATTTAGCATTGAATTTGATTGAGAAGGTTCATTTTTTCATTTTCGTATTTTCGGCCTGACAAAATTTCGGGATTGATTAAGGTCGGATACCCAATGTTACAAGATAATACGTCATTGCGAGTACCGATAAAGCCTATATTTTTTGAAGCGTAGGCCAGCTTTAATGTGTATTTTATAAAGTAAGAGCTTTAAAACTGAACTTTAAATAGTAAAAGTAACTACTTACATAATTAAGGAAGTGAGTTTCTTTATTTGTTTGCAAATAAATCAATGATCTGCGGTAATTTTTAAACTGAAAATTACAGAAGGAAGCTCACAATTTTTTTTCATCCCCGAAAACATTTTAATCGCATTGAAACCACGGTGCTATAATTGATAACTAATTTAATGTAGATGGAATGAATGTCGTCTTCTGTTTAATCGTAGGTAGCAAAAATTGCGCCAAATTCTTCGAATTCTAAGGTTCAATTAAGAAACATAATAAAGTCGTAAATACTTCTGCAAAAGCTTTTACCATTGCAAAACAGTAGGTAATAAGAATTTCATGTCGTAATCTTGGAGGCCCTAATTAAAACATAACAGCTTTATGGGCATTTTGTAAAACGTTTAAAAATATTTTTAGTAGCACATCACGCAGTAAATCTAGACACTTAGACATTTAAAGCTTATTACTTGTGCCTTTTTGTAAGATGAAGTTTAGTGTAAAAATAAAAACCTCTGTATCCAAAGAATAACACAAAAAACAAAAACAGAGGCGACCACTTTCGATCAGATAGGGTGTACCTATGCTTGTCTCTGGCCTTAGTGATAAATAAAAAAGGTAGCTAATAGCTGATATTATTACTCAATATAAACAGAAAATAGGGCTAGGTTAATTCCTATATGTACTTATTGTCCGTTTTCAAAAGCTCGCATTTCATAATTACCTATTTCGAAAGCGCTTCATCAGTAACACTGACACAGATCTAAAACTAAGTAGATACAATGTGTCCGACCTCACAAAACAAAGATTTCGTTCTCATGAAATTTAAATGTGGCTGAAACAAACCTCTGGTTCCAAATTTAAATTAATTAGCGTGTAAATGCTTTAAAAATAAACAACTTACTTTTAAAAATTAACAATTAATTTTGAGCCAATTTATTGTGAAGTTAGTACACTGTGTAGAGTTGGTACTACCCGTTCACGTTAAGTTTGCCGTTCGCCGCTCATACTACGCCTCTACACCAGCTTGTACGAAAGCGGCAAACTTAGTGCGAACGGGCAGTATATTTTGTTATATTTTATCTTCAGACAACACTCTCGTCAGTCTCGTATACTTGTTATACTATATTAAAGGGAGGGAGAAAGGTGCTACTAACGTAGTTCTGCACCAATTGTTTTTTAGAACACACTATAGCGGAGATGAATGTCTAGTCGGAGAACCTTCGCGTAGTAACTTTAATACAATTTATAAAGTTAATTTGATTGTTCCTTTTTTGTTTTCTTTATTTAATGCTACTGATACTGAAGTGTCAGACAGGCAAGCATACAGCCTACGAGATTGAAAGTATTACCGTAGTCTATAAAGAAAATTTCAACACCGAAGGCGATACCTGCTTCGCGAGCTGACTCTATTCCTGTATTGAAATGGACAGGAACAAGCTGTATTTAGCTGCTGCTCGAATTTTTATAAGCTACTCGTAAGGCCTTTAATTTGGTTTTACATCTACCGTTTACAGTCAATTGGGGATAACGTGCCTTCCGAAGCACAATGCTTCTGTCATACATCTCAGGACCAACCCTGATTTAAATGCTTAACAAACACCCGTAATCGTTTACAGAAGACTGAACTAGCGGGCTATATCTACAAGTGCCGCTTCAAAGTTTAGTTTAAAGAAAACAACTGTAATAATTTGAAAAAATAGAGGCCAGTGTTTTTAAAACATCAACATTCTCAAAATTGTGCATTTTTCTTTATTTTTAGGCGTCGATCGTTGACGGCTTTGCTATGGGCTGCCCGTGAAACGGATTCTGACAAATCATTTTTTTTCCTTTTTAGAGACCTTTAAGTGTGTTAACAGTAAAATTAATTTTACTAGCTGATCCCCGCGGCTTCGTCCACGTGGAAGTTGTTATCGCGTAAAATCATCACCCTCTTTTTGCGTAGTCTTGTAAAAAGTAGCCTATGTCCTTCCCAGGGGCTCAAACTATTTCTGTACGAAATTTCATCTAAATCGCTTCAGCAGTTTATGTGTGAAAGCGTAACAGACAGACAGAGTTACTTTCGCATTTATAATATTAGTAGGGATTCGAAGTGCCCATTACGGTGCCGCTGCATATTTTGCCCGTGCAGTAGGTACCTACCTATTTAAATTGGGTTCTTCATGAAAAAAGTTCCTTACCTATGTATAATTTAATAAAATTAAAATAACATTCGTACGAATAACAAAATATTGGATTCTAGTTTTAATGTTTTCTGAAATAAATTAAAATAAAGACTAACAGAAAACCTTAATTAAATTAAATGTTCCGGGTAAGTAACTTGAAATATGATTGAAGAGATCAATTCCCACTTTAAAAACAGGATAACAAAATAATCTTGATACCATTATTGCTGTAGGTAGGTACTCGTACTCGTCTGGTCTGCTAAAAGATAAAAGACTAGCGTGAAATAAAAGCAACACGTATTGTACTTACTAGACTCTATCACAAGCTAAAAAGTACCTAGGTACCACAAATAAAAGACCATACAATTTACTGCCAACCAGTTTTGTTTTTAAAACCGTAAATAACGAGAAGAACAAGTAGCGTGCTAACAGGGCCTATACTTTTGTGTAAAACAAACACAATTTATGGGTATCGAAGGCTTTATATTAAAATAGTTTGTAGGCAGCGTAGCAGCAATTTCTTGAGTCACCGCGCTCTGACGTCATGGCTGCAAATGCTAACCGGCTTTAGCGAGGCCTTGCGACAACTCAACCATACCTACCGCTACACAGATTGCGATAAATACTTAGTAAAATATGTACAGACAACCATATTTAAACTTAATTTAGGAAGTATACCTTGGTCCTTGGCCCTAATAGTTCAACTCGTTTCTATAAAAAAAAGCAACTAGTCCTTCGAGCCGGATCATTTCATAGTGAGTAATTATTTTTCGATTATTTAATGGTATATTTGATAGAGATAGACCAAAAAAACAATATTTCAGGATTTTTTAACTTTCCTTACGTACCTGCTTAGGTACTACTGTACCTATATTATTTAAATAAATTCACTATAATAACTAAGTATATACCTAATTTGGACACAATAAAATCAGTGTGCATACCTAATAGATAAAAATATTGGTCTTGAGTGAAAATTGAACCAATTGCTTTAACACTTTTGTACCTATTCTATGTAAGTGTGTGTACCTAATTCAGTGGTTTACAAATTTGCAACTTGCTTGGTACAATGTAAACATGTAATCTAATTTTTTACCTACGTGAAACACATCCTTCAATAATTAAGCTCCGACTCTAAGATTTACTTACAACATACATAACTGGTTTTCATCGCGGTTTTATGATAATATCAACAGTCACAAACAACAATAAACTATCATGTTTATTTTGCAAATAATAACAACTTGATTTTTTTATAGTCATGTCTTCATTCTGCCTACACGACGAGCGACGACGCGAATTACAATAAAACTCCAATGTTACGGTTTAAACCGACCGTAAAACGAAACGGGACAGTTATCCCGCCAGCCACAGCAATCGGAAAATTCCGGTATCTGTGATTCCCGACAATTATTGTCGGGAATCACAATATTATAATCAACCTACTTCTACTTAAGTACCTAATTTTTTTTTTTTTCTTGTATTACGTTTTAGGGTTCCGTAAATAATCTAAGGGTTCCGTATTTAAATTCCCTTACAATTTCGTAGAGTTAATTTTTTTTAAGTAGGTAGATATAACCATAGACTCATAACACTTTTTTTTCTGTAAGCCTATAGAAGTTTGTAAATCTCTACAATGAAGTACCTACAATGCCCATGGCCCAACGCACGTGCGCTTTTCAACTTTTCTTAATATTGTGACCTTACTATAACAAAGACAATATACCTAATATAAGATTTTAATAGGGTATTACAGGGTCTAGTTATGAATGCCTTGACAACTTGTTCATTATTCAAATAAAAATATTTGCATCTGGCAACCACGCAGTGGGTGCGCCCACCGTAGTCCAATAATCTAGCTTCACATCTAGTTGCGTAAGTTTGAGTTAGGTAGTGCAGTTGCGATTAATCTTATGCCGAGATATTGAATTGCTAATAAATGAGGTCGCAGTCGACGCAATTATTTTAGTGAAGGGGTGACGTTCTAAGGAACTATATCGATGAACAGAATTACAGAAGTCATTATGAAATAGTGCCATGTCGGAGTTGCCATTTCCATGAATACCTAAAGGGCCGATTGTTCATTATTTACTTGGTTATGTACTTTAGTAGGTACTTACCTACTTGTTAATAAATGTGAGAACTTTTATTTTCCAAACAAGTGGATTGTTACCTACTAATATGAATATATCAAAATGATAGTACCTTAAAATATAACAGGCTACTACTGTTTTATTTTAAGGTACTATCATTTTGAACTTTTTAATGACTTTTGATGATTTTTTTTTCTCCCCTCTCTCTAGAGTTTACGCGTCGGTACTGTTTACTGGATTACTACAATAGTTCTACCATTTATCTACTACATTCCCGGAGAGCGAACCTCCTCTTATTTAACATATTGCTACCTACCATTTTCATTATAATATAGCATGTGAAAAAATATAGCCTAGTGTGTGTGTAGGTATGTATTGCGAAATATTATTAGCAATGTAAACAAAAACAGCAGCTTCCAATAAAGCTCTTACTCCACTTTAATCAGAAGTAATCAACCGGCGCAAAACATTCCACAAAAAATGTCCTATACTCATACTTAATAAGTTTTTTGTTTCAATGAAGTAGAAGCGTTGCTTTTTGCCATCTTATATCAAATCGCTTGAGTAAGTAGTACCTGTAGGTATCGCCTAATAAATAAGTCACGTACTGACATCCTGCGTGATACGTTGTTGTCCATAAAAAATGCGCCACAGCACAGCTAATCGTCGGTCATCGTACTCTCTAGCTCTTTCGTTAAAATATTATACTTTATTATGGTAGGCAGTCAAACGGTTACGGGAAAGACAAGTTCCATGTCTGGTCGTGTCTCGTTGTATACACAACTGTGCGCAGTAATTGTCATATTGCCTAATTTGGTACCGAAGTCGAATAATCGAGTGAACTAAACCACATTTTAAAATATAGCCTAGAACGAAATGGACCGTTCAACACAAATCACTGAACGCATCGGCATCCATTATTTCGCATCGTGTTATTTGCCTAAGTGGCCTGGTGCAAGATAATAAGTTAGAAAGAATAGCCTTAGGTTATGGTCAGCTTTGTCTGGAGCCGGGACTATGCATCGGTCATGACACCTTCAGGCTATGCTATAACTTGGTCTATTCCACGGGTAAATTGCCATGTAATAAGGCTCTGAATTCTCTACCTATGTCGTTATAAAGATGGTGTAATGAATGTACAACATACGAACTTTACTTTGGTGTTCTGTAAATGGCGACCAAAATAGGGGTGTGCAACGAAGCGTATTCCAAAAACCATATGCAACATTCGAAGTTCGAAATTATTACGTACGCAATTTTTACCACGAAAATTGGCACCACAAAATAAAAAAAGCATTGGTCGGTCCCAGCGGGACATCTCGATATCTCATAAGACCTAATGATACATCAACTATCATATTCGCAAGTAAGTATAATACAAGTGTTTTTGTGAGCCCTTTTTGTAACACTTTGTTCCATTTTTGATTACACGGCGAGAACCTGGGAGATCATTACGTAGGTACTTTTCAAGAACCATATTTTGAGGCGCATCAAAGTGAAGTTAGTCTGACAGGACTGTTTATGTCGGCGATGGATTTAATAACAGAGGTTAACTTATAATAGACACATTCATTAAGCAATAACAACTTCGATATTTTTTTCCTATGCTGTCCAAACATCTTTCCTTATTAAAATGATTCAATGTTTAAAACGTTCGGAGCTTTTTATAATGCTTTTTTTGTTATGGTTTTACAATGGAAAATATTGCTTAATCCGTACTATGTCACACTCTGAAACATGACTCATAAAACAAAATATGTAGGTAGGTATACAGGGTGAATTTTTCAAAAGGGATTGGATGGCCAAATCCGAAACTATAAGGAATAGCGAAAAATGCTCTAAGGAGTCACGAGCCCGATTTTGATGAAACTTAAAACTTCATCATTAGATTTTTGAAAAACCAATTATCCTAGCTGGGAATCGAATCCATTGATTTTGTAAAAAAAACACAGCCTTTATTATTACACCATACGATAGTGTTGCTATTAAGGATCATATTCTGGGAAGTAATGATATACGGCAAACTACAGGAAAGAGCTCATCTTTAACAAAATACATTTTATTTTTGTTACGTTAACTGATTAATTGTTCAAAATCTTTGCAATACATAGCTGGATTCGAAACCTCAAGGATCGTGCTGCATTCAATATTTCAATATTATTGATTCAGTTTAGAATATTCTCCAAAAATTCATTCTGAGCATAATTTAAAACACGGAATAGTTACGATCTTTTCTGGGAATTTGAACGAAAAAAATTATGATACAAAATTTAAGTCCATGAAATATGAATTCTATTAAAATTCCAAATGTTCCTTAAATTTGGCGTATATCATTACTTAGCAAAATTTGATCCTTAACAGCGACTCTATCGTGTGGTGTAATAATAAAGGATGTGTTCTTTTTTTTCAAAATCAACAAGTTCGATTCCCAGCTAGGATTATGGGTGTTTCAAAAATCTAATGATGAGGTTTTAAGTTTAATCAAAATCGGGCTCGTGACTCCTTTCAGCATTTTTCGCTATTCCTTATAGTTTCGGATTTGGCCATCCAATCCCTTTTCAAAAATTCACCCTGTATAGTTAGTGGTGAACTTGTGATGTATGGTTAGGTAGAGGAGAGACCAATACAGCCAAAGAAGTACGAAAAGAACCACAAGACGTGTCAAGGTCTAAATTAAAGTTCTATAAAAACAAATGTCAGCACTACCAGCTAAAATTTTCGCACAAATTTGCGGCTAAGCGCTACAGAACTCTTCATTAAGCGCAACTCATTGGTCTGAATAAACTTAATCAATGTAAGCCTATTTCATTTAGTTAAACGCAACTACGTCCTTTCACTATTTTACGACGCATAAAATCTTCAGTTAAGATAACCACGTCATATAAATTAAATTTATGATTATCTATTAAAAAAATATCGCTCTTGATCTGATTAAAAAAGTATTATAGGCATAGGTAGGCGCATATTATTCTCAATTGTATTTACCGCGGCCAGCCTGCCCAGTCATTTCGAATTAAGTATAAAGTCTGTCCAAATAATAAAAAAGAAGCCCGTCTTGACAGCAATAAAAACTTTGTGCCTCTGATTTCTGATGTTCACTTAATTTGTTTCTAAAGAGACGAACCAAAATCTCATTACAGACCACTTTTAACGACTTACTCTCAGAAGCTCTCAGAATTAGTTTGGTTAATAACAACGGAATTGTAAAAGTTTTATGGTTTTGTGGTGTTAATGTTAAGTAGAAAATTGTTACTTACTATCTTTTTTTACTATAATGATTTTATACTGTACAGTATAAAATAAAAACGTTACGTAAGTAGATTGGTACGCAGAAACTATCCTATGCTGACATCTCCCTATCAAACTGACCTGGGACCATTATTTTAATTATAAGACCTCAATTAATGTACCTACATTCTAGTAAATAAATTAATCTGAATCTGAATTTGTTCGTATTTACTTGTTAAATGAAAAGACTGGCAATTTATTTATTTTATGTAAAATTTATGTTGTAATGTTTTTTGTTGTTTAGTCTGGAATAACACATTCTACTTTTATCACTGGAGTATATATGCAATGGGATGCGGCCCTGGATCAAAATTTCACGCGAGCGACGCCGCGGGCAACAGCTAGTTCTTAATAAAATACTAGCGGACGTCACGGGGTTTTACTCGCGTATCTCTCGTTCCCATGGGAATACGGGAATAAAATATAGCCTATGCTCACTAGGAATACTGTAGCTTTCCAACAGTGAAACCATTTTCAAATCGGTTCATTAGTTTCGGAGCCTATTTGATGCAAACAAACCAACAAACAATGAAATATTTCGTCTTTATAATATTTATTTAGTATAGAAAAACAAATTATCTAATAATATTTTCCTTCAAAATAAATATCAAATCATACATCAACCAGGAAATCAAAATCACACTACACCTCCGCCATTTTCTTTTAACTTGACCCGAACTTAGATTCCCGCCATTCTGAAGTCGTCGACGCTGCCGCATCCGAGAGGCGGAACTCAAGTAATAGGTGCATTCCGCTGACGAGCCTGTGAATGCCGAAGTACTTACGATCTTTGAATGGCTTAGGAAACCATTAACGGGCTGCGCTTTAATGCCCAAGAGCATCGACAGTAATGTCAGTTCCCTTTGTTTATTGGTAAGTACAAACTAGACAACAAATTGGGAATCTCATTTCCAATGTGGTTATCTAAAAGAAATCTTTGATAGAAAAGGTAAATGTTATTTTAACTTCATATTATAGTGATAAATATTGTTTTAAATGCTTCAATATGTACTTACAATACATCACAGACAGGTATCTACAATTAGGAATAGGATTAGGTACCTACTGTCAACAAAAACTAAATACTACTTTTTCCACAAATAACAAATAACCATTGCCTACGACGTTATTAAAGTTATAAGAACTTAATTGCAATCGAAAAATCCTACGCATTCTACGACTTTATTACAAAGGCTTTACGTTCTTAACTATTCGTTTATGGAATGCACTAATAAAGCGGATACACCAAAACAAGTATAAAAAATGAAGATTATGATCACTTTTTACTTTTTACTACGTAATCAAAAATGTAGGTAACCGTATAAAGCAAGAAAATTAGATTTAAAATCATTTGACCATCAAACATAATAGGTGCGGTTTCTGTAAAATAATTTAGTTAACTGTAATGGCACGTCTAATCGATTAGAATGCTACAGATCGCGAACATTAGAAAGGGTAGGTACGATCGTACGAAGATCACGCACGTAAAAGGTACCTTTTTAATGGCGACTATAGAATTTACGACAGTAGTAATTTTAAGCACATCTGACCCTCGGCTTAGATGGCAGAGTAAAGCAATTATAATGCTCACCATATGTCAAGTAAGAAGGTAAAATTTATTCGTAGATTTTAAAGCTAATAACAACGACCAAAGTGGTAATTATTTGGTTGTTGTTGATGAGAAACAGTGACGTTAGAAAATAGCTTACTAATAAGTATACCTATTCAACTTTTAAAAATATTTAGAATGTTAGATTTTTTAATTACTCAACAATAAATTGAAACAGTCAGGGCGTCATTGATAAATTCGTCATGTTATCAATGACGCCCTGACTGCATTATCGTCGTCTCTTATGTTCGAAGTCTGTATTTTGTAAGCAATGATTTATTTTTAAAATATCCTTATTGCTGAATAGTTGTGGGCTGACAATATTCAAGTAAGTAAAAGTAGAAGATACTTAACTTATATTAAAGCTTATTATTGCTTACTGTGAGAACCAAAAATCAACAACAGTTATCTTAAAAAAATCAAGCAAAGGTATCTTACAATCTGCCTAAAACTTAAGTGCAGTTTAAATCCATTCATCAGCGAAGTACATCCCTAATCCAATAAATTTATTTATGACCAATAACTAGAACAGGTCTATAATACAAAACGCTTTGCGGGTAAAAAGGTACCCCATAAGAAAGGATACATTATGACCCAATCGCCTTAACTTCCAATTTAATCTTGGTTTATGGCGGAAACTTTAGATAAAATAAACTTATGAAAGTTCCACAGATTAAAATGACGAATAGGGATGTTGCTTTCGACATACTTATTAATATTATGTTCCAATGCCTTTAGTAAGAGTGCATTCGTGTATAATATAAATATTAATACCGTTGCAGTGAGGTAATGAAATAAAGTCTATTAAAGAGCTTATTCATTACTCTTTGAATAGAGATTTAATTGAAGTGCGGGTGTTGCCGGCCTTACGCCATAATTTATGTTGAAATTCTCACGTTTTTTTATGTTTAAATGCGGGAAATGTGATGTAATAAATAAATGACACGTGTTCAGAAATCTCTAGTCTGAAAGTAGAGCATAATATTATTATTATAGCCCATTTAAAGTAGAGCTTTATGCCTTTATCCAGTGCTATGTATCAGGTAAGGTTGAAAGCAAGATAGATTTTATGTGATATGATCTTACGGTAAACTGTAGCTTTTATTGTTTACGAAAATAAAATATCGATAAATCAATGCGACCAACGCTGAACATCACTAAAACTTTATTTTTATTAGTATCAATACTTTGGACAAATCTTGGAAATTATATTTTTTTAGTATTATCTACTATACTTAGACTTATTCTATGTTCCTATACATATTTATAAAAACTTGTAAATCTTAATGACATCATAAAGTTTATGAATAAATTATTTATTCATAAGTTATGTAAAAATATACCTAGGTACTTTACCTATTTATAAAGTAGCAGGGTTCTCTTTGGGGTAATTTTTACAAAGTGCAATATCTCTAAATACCTACCTATGAAGTCGTGTTGGGGGTTCTAAGTCCAAAAAGATCGCTATTGCCATTCAGCAATGCAGTGTTGCTTGCTTGTAGGTATAATGAGAGTTGCTCAAGGACTGGAAATGATTCGGTGAGGGTAACAGACTTGTTATAATATATTAATTCGCAAAATACGTTAGCATAAAAATATTGTTGGACATTAATTCCTTCATTGTTAACATACCAGTAATAAGGGCGCTAGTTAAAGATGAGTACCTAACTAATTTACCAGAGTTACAGTAGTAAGTACAGTGGGCGGCGGCCGTGAGAATCCGCGAACCAAACTCTTGGTCTCAAGTTCGATGCCTTGGCTGTTCTAGCTGTTAAACAGATGTTGCAATAGTTGTACTAATAAGGACGAACATAATAGCATTGAAGAACCAAACCTCAGTTAATCACCAAGGTTTTAGAAACACGCGATGATAATATCGTAATTTGAGTAGGATGGAAAAATAAGTAGATACAGCAGGTTCAATGCCATCAATCACAGTACAAAATAATAGAATGTAATTCCATAATTTCGAATTTGTAATTCCTGTGGACAATAGACTGAAGACAAATAGATATTTTGAAGCTGCTCGATAATCAACCAGAATAATGCATGAAGTTACTATAATACTTCGTAGTGTTATTTACAATTTGGAAGCTCTGCGAGGTCGGTTAAGTAATCCTTGCAACCGAGCGTAACGACTAATGAATGACTTACAAAACGATGCAAATGAACCCGCGAACTGGGTCCGTCTGACTATTTATCGATGTGAAATATCGACTAGTCCACGATATAGTAAGTAGACACAGAAAGGGCGAGCTATACATATAATAACTGGGAATATTACAAAATTACAAACCTCTATGTAGAGTCGCTGACTGCGGCACTTCAGTTATTTAAAACAAAAAATATCAATCACTGAACTGCTGTGAAACACTTTTTGTAACGGGTACACGGGCACGATAGACTGTACGACACAAATGGGTCCCGCGATCTTATTCGAATTATGTGACGCAGCAACGTGCGCACGCGCCGCTTGTTCCGCGCTGACTGGCGCTAGCGATTTAGACGTGCCCAGTGAACGTATCATGACCTTCCTGCCCACAAAGCCTGGCAATAGAACCTCTTTTCCTTTTTGAGATATGTCCCCAAAACTAATGGCCTTTTAAGAAAATAAATCAAAATTTCCGTGTGTTCAGTACAAAACATTGCAGAAACAATGATGGAAAGTTTCGTGAGAAAGGAAGAATGCGTAGTTGAAAGACAGCTAAGAGCTGATTAGGAACTGAGTAAGGTGATGAAGGAGGGTGTAGACGCAATGATATATGCACACATTCCCTGCACGAGAAACTTAGCATTGGATTGGGGGACAAGTGGCAGTTGACACCCCTCAGGGATTCGCGGTTGTCTTCTGCGCTCGATCGCTCTCTGCTCCCTATGTCCTCAAGAGCTTTGCTGGTGGAGATTGATAATTCCATTACTTCGGGGCGTTCCTTTCCTAAGTTGCAGTAACGCCTTTTTGCATAGACTTATAACACCTTTTTGGGTCTGATCCATCCTGCGTCTCGGTAAAAGTGAGGTGGAACACCATGGAACACTGTGATGATAAGAAAATAAAAAAAAAACATTTATTCGGTTTAAACATAAAATTTCCAATAGCAATTTTTTCTGTCCTGTGCATTACCTGACGAGGCAACTGCTAAGAAATAGAACTAAACTCTTCAGCAGCAATATTATAAAGTGAAACATTAAGTACTGCTCGTTCGCTCTAACTTTGCCGCTCGGCTCCATACTAAAGTCGAATTTTTAATTAGACGAAGTAAATTGACAGCAACTAATGTCACTTCTTCATACAATGTTGCGTATTTTCTATGACGAAGTGACATTAGCTACTGTCAATTTACTTCGTCTAATTAACAATTCGGGTATATGCCTCTACGCCAGCGGCAAAGTTAGAGCGAACGGGTAGTAGGTAGCCTATTCTGTAAGTGGCATGTTTTTGTCCCTTCCAATAGGATTATCAATCAGTAGGGCAACACATTTGGTGTTGCAAACGGACAGAGCCGTTGGTCAGTCAGTAACTCAGTACTAGTTAAAAGACAAACATTTGCTAGGTATACCGTGTCCGTTATCAGTTTTATTCCGCGCACTCTTCAATTTCGTAACGAGCTATCTGCTTCTGTTTTGCCTTACGTCTACGAGGAGTATTGGGTTTTCAAAAGAGGTTTTAGAAGGTTCTTACAGGGTATGGCGCCATTGTAGCACTTCTAGATGCTGCAAACGTCCTTATAGGCTGCAACGACCTCTTTCAAATGGGCCGTATGCTAGTTTACCTTCTTAGTGTTGTAAAAAAAGAAGGTTTCAAATCCTATAAACATGGGCGCTTTGTAATTGGTGTAGTTAATAAAATACCTGTTACAAAATCAAACATTCTACATTTACACCGTTACTCACCGTCGTTCGTCAGGAGCTGTCACTGCAGGACTGAGAGGAGTCCCCCTGAATTGAAGCAGGCCAAGACAGTGGCGTGTCTCTTCGCCTCTTGTAGTAGTCCGATAGCACGCAGCTACCCCTCCCCCCTTCCCCTATTAACGGAATAGCATACGAACAAACCCCCCAGACAACGGAGCTTTCCGTCGTCTGGGGGGTTTGTTCGTATGCTATTTATCCTTTATATAGGCGCGGCCGCGATGATAGGCAAAGTCTGCCGAGAACCCTGGGAGATCCTTCTGAGAACTTACCCGGGACTCCCGGCCATATGTAATACGGTTTTTTTTTTATACCACTAAGGTGGCCGACAATCACACGGCCCACCAGATGTACCGGTAGTCACCGCAGCCTATGGACGTTTGCAACACCAGAGGCGCTACACTCGCACTGCCGACCCTGTAAAAACCTTCTAAGACCCCTCTTGAAGAACCCCATACTGTAGGCGTTGAGAAAAACCGAGGCAGGGAGGTCATTCCACAACCTAAGCGTGCGCCGTAGAAAGCCCATATCGGATCTAACCGTGCTCGAACGCTCCGGATGCAACATGTGAGGATAAACAATTGAACACCCTGTCTGTGGCGAGCGGTGCGTTGATAGAATGTAGCCGTAGGCATCATGTCAAACAATTCCTCAGAGCACAAACCGTTATACAGGCGGTAGAATACACACAGAGAAGCAAAGTCTCTCCTGTCACTAAGGTTCCGCATCACCTGCAAGTATGGGATCGCTGACAACTCTCATAGCTCGCCTTTGCACCGAGTCAAAAGGACGAAGCTGGTATTCAGGTGCCCCCGCCTAGAGGTGACAGCAGTACTCCAAGTGCGGCCGCACCTGTAGAGAAGAACAGTGTTATAGAGAAGCGGTATTGTGTGGTTTTAGTAAATAGGAGTCGGGCAGTCCGGCATAGCATCCATGTAGGATTTCCACACGAAAAAAAGTGTGTGCGTGTAACCTTTAGGCGCGATTGAAGTAAAACTTTTTTGCCATTGACGGCTTCAAATGATATATTATTAATATCATTTATTCGAATTTTGAATAGAGAAAACTGCGTTTCCGCTATTCAAAATTCAAATAGTAAGCGTTACTTCCGCCAGAAAAAAAATCAGAGTTTCTCCCTAGTCGCGCCTAAAGAAGTTTTACTTCAAAAAGGTCCTGCATCTTCTCGCATATAAGCCCCGCACGTTGATATTGCGCTTGGCGGCCATCTTGGTTACCACTTGGTGACGTATGTCCGTCGAGCAGTCAGTACTAAAAAAAATACCGTAGGTACGCAGCTTCGCGAGGCCAGCGCGCGCTCGCGCTACGTCACGATGACGTCACTTAGCTGTCATTATGACAAGGTTCCAGCGCATTACCAACTTGCGGGGCTTATACTTACCGTGCCGCCATCAATGATCCAAAATTGAATGATTCTAAGTGTAACTTTAATAAAGTTTTATGACAGATAGTAGATACTAATAATATTGAAGTCTAAAACATAAATAGTGGTATTCGCATATATTACCGTGAAACAAGTCTTTTCTTGCTACTCTCCAACTCCAAAGACACTTCAATTTCAAGTACCTACCGTGCATGCTGTGCATGGCATCTATAACTTTGCAAGGTTTTAGCACAGACTTACAATAAGTAGCAGACAAAGCATTAGAGATTGAAAAGTACGCCAAAACTAACACATATAAAAACCGGTATACCGTCATAATACCAGAAATCATAATGCCTTTACTTAAAATGCCTGAGCCCAAAATACCCGAAATCGAAATATCAATATTCAAAAGGCAAATATTTATAATATAAATAATTTAAAATGCCTTACGATCTAATAACCGAAACCCAAAAAATAAATTTATCAAATACCTTATCCTAAAATGTTCAAACACAAAATACCTTTTTTTTAACATGATTTAAATCCTACATGGATGCTACTTATCTGTGAATGGTTAACACCCCGACTCAGAGTATCCCGACTCGGATAGGTTAGGTTAGAAGACTAAGGCGGGAGCGAAGCGAAGCGGAGCTCCCGCCTTAGCCTTCGTGGTTATTTTTTTTTTATTTTTCGTTAGCCCACTGTAGTACTTTTGTAACTCTGAATCAAAGTGTTTTAACATGAGGTAAATCCTACATGGATACTATGCCGGACTCCTACCGACTAAAAACCACACGTATCCTACATAACAGCCTACAGTTGGGAGCCCCGGGTAAGCCCTCAGAAGGATACCCAAGGACCAACAGACCTACGGCTACAACTGCGGCTTCACTTAGGTGGGGGGGAGGGGGGATGGTTGTGTAAATAAGTTAAAGTCAAATAACAAAACGTGTGAGTGGCAATAAATCTTTATTTCTTAAATCATTCATTTATTAACTATGCGCTATATAATGAACTGGTATAGCATAATATATACCTAATAATACCCAGTAGGTTATAGCGATAAACTGGGTAGGTTATGGTTTTTTTTTATATTCACATTGTATTCTATTTTCGGTATTTTAAATTAAGGATATTTAAAAATTTGTATTTTGAATTCTGATATAATAATTATTTGTATTTTAAGTTTAGACATTTTAAGGTAAGGTGAACTGAAATAAGGTATTTTGAATGTTAAGGTATTTTGAATTCGGGTATTTTGGTTTTAAGGCATTTTATGTAAAGGCATTTTGATTTCTGGTATTTTAATATATAACCATAAAAACCACACACACTAACGCAACTACAGGGAAGGAGTTAGCCGCCTAGTTCAATAAGATTTATTGTAATGAAATAAGAGTATCTTAAATTACCTCTTTTAAGGTTCCGTAGCCAAATGGCAAGAAACGTAACCTGTCTGTCTGTCTGTCTGTCCGTCCGATTGTCACAACCACTTTTCTCCGAAACTATAAGACCTATGCACTTGAAACTTGGTAAGTAGATGTATTCTGTGAACCGCATTAAGATTTTCAAATATAACTAAAAAAAAAGCAGTAAATTTTGGGGGTCCCCATACTCAGAACTGAAACGAAAAGATTTTTTTCATCAAACCCATACGTGTGGGGTATCCCTATGGATACCCCACACGTATGATATAAGATAGGTCTTCAAAAAGGTATACCGTCACAATACCAGAAATCATAATGCCTTTACTTAAAATGCCCGAGCCCAAAATACCCGAAATCGAAATATCAATATTCAAAAGGCAAATATTTATAATATAAATAATTTAAAATGCCTTACGGTCGAATAACCGAAACTCAAAAAATAAATTTATGAAATACCTTATCCTAAAATGTTCAAACACAAAATACCTTTTTTTTAACATGATTTAAATCCTACATGGATGCTATAAATCTGTGAATGGTTAACACTCCGACTCAGATAGGTTAGGTTAGAAGACTAAGGCGGGAGCGAAGCGAAGCGGAGCTCCCGCCTTAGCCTTCGTGGTTATTTTTTTTTTGATGTTTCGTTAGCCCACTGTAGTACTTTTGTAACTCTGAATCAAAGTGTTTTAACATGAGGTAAATCCTACATGGATACTATGCCGGACTCCTGCCGACTAAAAACCACACGTATGGGGGGGGGGGGGGTAAGTTAAAGCCAAATAACAAAACGTGTGAGTGACAGTGACACATTGTATTCTATTTTCGGTATTTTAAATTAAGGATATTTGAAAATTTGTATTTTGAATTCTGATATAATAATTATTTGTATTTTAAATTTAGACATTTTACGGTAAGGTGTACTGAAATAAGGTATTTTGAATGTTAAGGTATTTCGAATTCGGGTATTTTGGTCTAATGCATTTTAAGTAAAGGCATTTTGATTTCTGGTATTTTAATATATAACCCTTCAAAAATGCTATTGAGGCTAAAGCACCTTTAGAAAAAAATGATGTTACAAAACATTATTTTTTTCTAAAGGTGCTCCCTCACCGGGAGCATTCGCGCGTAATGTAATGTTACGAGTCGAGAATTACAGCCAGTGTGGGAGGTGAACCGCATTGCAATGCGCACCTTGTAATGATACAAGACGAGGTTACAGCAGTGAAGCAGGTGATCCGAGCATTGCAATGCGCGCCTTGTAATGATACAATGTGTAACGTTTTGATCCAACTCGTAACATCAATGCGCTTTTTTTGTTACGGCTGGCCGGCACAGCCGGCACACTGGTCCGGATTATAAATAGGTGGACATACGATCTAAGATGTCAAACGCTTTTGGGAAAAAAATAGTAGTACGAGTACGAATTTCAGGATAATTTTGCAATCCAATATGGCCGCCGCGCCACCATTGTAAAATTTCATGTTGGATATCGTTTATGGGGTTTTTTGGTATGCTGAGTACGAATTTCAGGTTAATTTTGCAATCCAATATGGCCACCGCGCCACCGTTGTAAAATTTCATGTTGCATATCATATAAGGGGTTTTTTTGTATGCTGAGTACGAATTTTGGGTTAATTTTGCAATCCAATATGGCCGCCGCGCCGAATTCAAAAAATTTCATGATGGGTATCGTTTAAGGAGGATTTTGGTACGCTGAGTACGAATCACATGATAATTTTGCAATCCAATATGGCCGCCGCGCCGAAATCACAAAATTTCATGATGGGTATCGTCTAAGAGGTTTTTTGGTATGCTGAGTACGAATCACATGATAATTTTGCAATCCAATATGGCCTCCGCGCCGAAATCACAAAATTTCATGATGGGTATCGTCTAAGGGGTTTTTTGGTATGCTGAGTACGAATCTCATGATAATTTTGCAATCCAATATGGCCGCCGCGCCGAAATCACAAAATTTTCGTGATGGGTATCGTATAAGGGGTTTTTTGGTATGCGGAGTACGAACTTTGGGTTAATTTAGCAATCCAAGATGGCTGTCGCGTCAGCGTTGCAAAATTTCATGTTGCATATCGTAGAAGGGGTTTTTTGGTATGCTGAATACGAATTTTAGGTCAATTTTGCAATCCAAGATGGCCGCCCAACCACCGTTGTAAAATTTCATTTTGGATATCGTGAAAGGGGTTTTTTGGTATCTCAGCATACTGACAGAAATCTCGCAGTGGCGCGGTGGCCATATTGGATTGCAAAATTAACCTGAAATTCTTACTCAGCATACCGAAAAACCCCATAAACAATATCCAACATGAAATTTAACAACGGTGGCGCGGCGGCCATATTGGTTTGCAAAATTATCATGAGATTCGTACTCAGCGTACCAAAATCCCCCTTAAACGATACCCATCATGATATTTTGTGATTACGGCGCAGCGGCCATATTGGATTGCAGAATTATCATGTGATTCGTACTCAGCATACCAAAAAACCCCTTAAACGATACACATCATGAAATTTTGTGATTTCGGCGCGGCGGCCATATTGGATTACAAAATTATCATGTGATTTATACTCAGCATACCAAAAAACCCCTTAGACAATACCCATCATGAAATTTTGTGATTTCGGCGCGGCGGCCATATTGGATTGCAAAATTATCATGTGATTCGTACTCAGCATACCAAAAAAACCCTTAAACGATACCCATCATGAAATTTTGTGATTTCGGCGCGGCAGCCAGTTTGGATTGCAAAATTATCATGTGATTCGTACTCAGCGTACCAAAATCCCCCTTAAACAATACCCATCATGAAATTTTGTGATTACGGCGCGGCGGCCATATTTGATTGCAAAATTATCATGTGATTCGTACTCAGCATACAAAAAAACCCCTTAGACGATACCCATCATGAAATTTTGTGATTTCGGCGCGGCCGCCATATTGGATTGCAAAATTATCATGTGATTCGTACTCAGCATACCAAAAAACCCCTTAAACGATACCCATCACGAAAATTTTGTGATTTCGGCGCGGCGGCCATATTGGATTGCAAAATTATCATGAGATTCGTACTCACCATACCAAAAAACCCCTTAAACGATACCCATCATGAAATTTTGTGATTTCGGTGCGGCAGCCATATTGGATTGCAAAATTATCATGTGATTCGTACTCAGCGTACCAAAATCCCCCTTAAACAATACCCATCATGAAATTTTGTGATTACGGCGCGGCGGCCATATTTGATTGCAAAATTATCATGTGATTCGTACTCAGCATACAAAAAAACCCCTTAGACGATACCCATCATGAAATTTTGTGATTTTGGCGCGGCCGCCATATTGGATTGCAAAATTATCATGTGATTCGTACTCAGCATACCAAAAAACCCCTTAAACGATACCCATCACGAAAATTTTGTGATTTCGGCGCGGCGGCCATATTGGATTGCAAAATTATCATGAGATTCGTACTCACCATACCAAAAAACCCCTTAAACGATACCCATCACGAAAATTTTGTGATTTCGGCGCGGCGCCCATATTGGATTGCAAAATTATCACGTGATTCGTACTCAGCATACCAAGAAACGCCCTTAAAGGCGCTAGACAGACGACGGGGCGGGCCGGGCTTTTTGCCCGCGACGTAATAAAGACCGCGTCTGTCCGCCGATGCCCGCGACTGCCCGCCCCGCGAACGCAACGCACACGACGGCGACGGGCGGGCAGTTAGTTCACTACTTCACTACGTTCGTTCTAGTGAAGAGCGCGTCAGTGAAAATGGATACCCAGAGAATTCGAGTCGTTGCTTATTTAATGTACAAAAAAAGAAAGAGACGCAATCGTAATATAGTCCATTGAAATGTTACATGAGCTTTGCATTTATTAGAGGACGCAATTTTATTTTCGGGACATATGTGGGGGGTCAATAGAAGCTTAACCTCAAGTTTGTGGGGTCGCCACCCTTGTCCCCCGGCCGCCATCTTGAAAAGAGTGAGGAAAAAAACACTTTTTTCGCAACATTTCGGAAACTATGAGTCTTACAAAAAAAATTGTAGAAGCATAATTTGTAGCATATTGTGTTGCCTACAAATGTGTATATAACTTAACAAAAAATTTTGAATTTTTTTATAAAAATTTTCTTTTTTGCTCTTTAACTTTTTTTATACATTTTACAAAAATAATACCTCAGACTAATCTTGTAGATGATCTTTAAAGAGAAATTTAAAAAAAAATGCCACAGAGCAAAAAAGAAAATTTTTATAATTTTATTTTCAATTTTTTGTTTATAATTTTTAATTTAGGACAAAAATATGTTTGACATATTTGTAGGCAAAACAGTTTCCACAATTTTTTTGTAAGACTCATAGTTTCCGAGATATTGAGGAAAAAGTGTTTTCACCCCTTTTTAAGATTGCGGCCGGGGGACAAGGGTGGCAACCCCACAAACTTGAGGTTAAGCTTCTATTGACCCCCCACACATGCCCCAAAAATAAAATTGCGTCCTCTAACAAATGCAATATTCGGTCCTTAAATTGTAACATTTCAATGGACTATTAAGGAGTACTGGGTACTCGATGACAACTCATCCCATACTGCAGGCGTATAAAGGGTGAATATTTGAAAAGGGCTTGGATGGCCAAATCCGAAACTATAAGGAATATCTAAAAACTCTCATTCAAAAACTCATTAGATTTTTGAAAAACCAGTAATCTTAGCCGGAAATCGAACCCATTGATTTTGAAAAAATGACACACCCTTTATTATTAAACCATACGATAGTGTCGCTGATAAGGACACAGATTACTAAATAGTTACTAATAAGGATCAAATTCTGCGAAGTAATGATATACGGCAAATTTAAGGAAAGTTTGGAATTTTAATAGAATTCAGATTTCATGTACCTAAATTTTGTATCATAATTTGTTTCGTTTGAAATCCCAGAATAAATCGTAACTATTCCGTGTTCTCAATCATGCTCAGAATGATTCTTTGGAGAATATTATAAACGGAATCAATAATATTGAATGCAGTACGATCCCTGAGGTCTAAATTTTGAACAATTAATCAGTTAACGTAAGAAAAATAAATTGTATTTTGTTTAAGATGAGCACTTTCCTTTAGTTTGCCGCATGTCATTACTTCCCAGAATAAGATCCTTAATAGCAACACTATCGTATGGTGTAATAATAAGGGGTGCGTTTATTTTTCAAAATCAATGGATTCGATTCCCAGCTAGGATTATTGGTTTTTTAAAAATCTAATGATGAGGTTTTAAGTTTCATCAAAATCGGGCTCGTGACTCCTTTGAGCATTTTTCGCTATTCCTTATAGTTTCGGATTTGGTCATCCAATCCCTTTTGAAAAATTCACCTGTATATTGCCTGGCATATTTGGTTCCATAGCTTCCTCTTTTCATTTACATCGTGATATTCTTTTAATGCCGTATTATAAATCGGCGATCTTTTTTCGACTTGAGAAATTAAATTTTCGACGTCGAAGGCGTCCATCACTAGAAAACGTGCGGCGAGGACTGAGCCTGGCCGGCCTGCGCCGCCCCGCGCCGCCCGTCTGCGTTAATCAGTGTGACCATATCAGAAATGGCGAATCTGCCACAGACTGGGCAAAAAATCTGCCAAAATCTGCCACACTTGTAGCCAAAACTGACAAAAATATGTAATTCACCTGAGAGAATATTCTTTCGCACGAAGCGTTGGACATCCGCAAACATAATAACGCATACGCGAGATTCGTTATGTTTGAATATTTTGTAGCCCCATTCGCGTTCAGAAATTTTCCAATCGCTCCCCAAAATTTGTCTACACTCAAAATGGTGCTGGTGGTGGCTATTTCCACCTGACTCTAACAAGTTTCTTACATTTTAATTAAATTTAATTTGTCGAAGTTTGACATCAACTCTTTGAATGTTGTTTTCGGCTACTACGTTGGAAAAATATATGCTAAGTTTAAAGTTAACGTAATTACATCAGGTTTCATATTTTTATGTGAAACCTGATGTAATACTTTTAATAAGATGAATTCATTGAAATTTTAGATTAGTTAATTAATAGATAAAATATTTAAAACAATTAGTATGCTAATTTTTTCACAAAATCTTAAATGGCGGTTACAATAAGGTGGAGAATTTCAACTTGTATCGGTACGGCTCCCGTAGCTCAATTAGTTAGAGCTTTGCCCTGGATTAGGCAAAGGTTGCGGGTTCAAGTCCCGTCTGGGCCAAGTTCTCTTTTTTCACTTTATAATAAAATAATAATATAATGAAATAGTTAATTAATGTTAATAATTCGTTACACAGAACCGCTCACGATACACATCAAAAGAGAAAGAAATAAAATCGAAAGTTGATTGGACACCAAATCAATAAAGAATATGAACTCTATTTCGGTTTGATTACAAGTTCATAATCATAAGATTCATTTGTTTATAAACAGTAAAAGCGGGAAAATTCCCGTATAATTTGGCCATGAAATAGAAGTTTTCAGTTTGATAAAATAATGTGTAATCTAATTTTATATGAAACCTGATGTTATTACTTTTAAAAAAAGATGAATTCATTGAAAATTTATATAAGGTAATGTGAATTTTCTTAAAATATTTTAAATCTGCCGAAATCTGCCACTTTAGTAAATCGTCAGCATGATCTGCCACAGACAAAATTTAGGAGCAAAATCTGCCAAAATGGCAGAAATCTGCCACAAATGGTCACACTGGCGTTAATACAAACTGGTTTGTGTGATTCATGGCGGCGAGCCATGGACATGCCGCGCCGCCAGTGCCCGGCGGACAGCGGCGGCGCGGTCTTTTTGCCCTTCGTGTGCGTTGGTAGTATAGGATTCCTTTAGCGCTATCGTTCGCGGCGAAATTGACCGGCCCGGCCCGCCCCGTCGTCTGTTTTACGCCTAACGATACCCATCATGAAATTTTGTGATTTCGACGCGGCGCCGCACGGTGGATCCTGTTGTATGGGATGGTTGGTCAATATTATTTAACTACGTTCCGAGACTTAACCTAAGTCTTAAAGGTGTATAATACATTCATACGTACCTAAATACATTAAATCACGCTTATTTCTCACTGGGGTAGGCAGAGACCACTGATTGCCACTTGCAACGCTCCCGGCAAATATCTTTCGCTTCCTTAACTTTCATAATTGTCTTTATTAAAGGTGTTTTGAGGCAAAATAACTTTATTAATGTCTTTATTACTCTATACAATTTAAATATATATCACAATAAATGGATTTATGAAGGCTAGATTCTTTTAATCTGGTAAAATCATTTTTAGTACCTCACTAGGAAGAGTAGTTTTATATTTTCTCACAACCCTTGAGCACGAGACTACTGGATCCGAAAAAAATTAAAACAAATTAAATACATCCGTTAGAGTGTCCTTTCTCGAAGTTTTACGAGCGTAAAATTAAGAAGGAAAGATATGAGGCGCGTAGCTTTGTACCACGTTATACTGCTTCTTACTTTATTTCGCTTCAGTATCTAATCATAGACAAAGCGGTTTGAGGAGATACTGCCTCTTGTTCATTTGCTGTGGTTTTCGGTTATAGAATATATTTTAATTTATTTAGTTGGGAATGGTGGCCTTCAGTTCGAAAATACATTAAGAATAAAGAAGTTCACTGCCAGAACCGGACGCACGTGAAACTTCGGTCTTCCTACGTTTACTGCGGTCACGACACTGCTCAAAATCCTTCAGGGGCCTACCTGGGCTCACCCTTTGCTTAATAATATATTTTTAAAAAATGCAAGTCTCATCTAGCTACGTTGAGTTATTTTTAACAAACCTTTCTTTGATTCTGTTCGACGATAGCCATTTTATTTTAAAAGATTTTAAGAAAATATGCAGTGTTTCTTTAAGGGAAGTTATATCTGAAGCAGGGCAGTTGGTTTCTGCAATAATTATCTCCTCTAATTTTAAAAACTTGCTATCTAATTTCTTGTATTGAATTAAAAACAATTTGTCACACAAATCTCTCCTTTTTACTGGATAATCCACTATTCCTATGAAAAAAAAAACAAAAAATAACCTATATAATTGGCTACAATACAATTCAAAACTATTCATTCATGTTAAAGACGAAAATTTTCACAGTTAAGTGTAATAACTAACCGAAATACGAGTGGCTCATATTTTTAATCTACTACCGTGAAACTATAAATCACTGCCATTTGAAAAGGAGCATTTTGTCTGAACTTTTGATATCAACTATATAAAATACACTAACTAACGAGTTACGGAGAACTAATTAGTACCCTGACAAAATGCACTTTTTCGAAAAAAAACAGTATCAAAACTGCACTTCTGAAGAAAAAGTAGTTTTTAAATAACAATTTATTATGAAGAAGTAATTTTATCGTGAAGAACTAAATTTATACATTTTAAATACTACATACCTTCAGCATCACTCATGATTTTTTTTATTAATTATACCCTGTTACTTTTAAAGTAATGCAATGTTTCTATACTGCACCAAACTTAAAAAACGTAATTCACTACAAGGAAAATACAAATATGGTCAACTTTGTTGTATCATAAAAAGTATACTAGACAACCAATAATACTTTAATTACATATAATAAATGTGGTATACCCTCTATTTGCTAAATCTATGAAAAAATATTATCTACCGGCATTTTTTTAATTTTGATTAATGACCAACCAGCTCATACTACAGGATCCAACGTGCGCCGCCGCGTCGAAATCACAAAATCCAGCAATATAGCCAAAGCAATCCAATATAGCCGCCGCGGCGGCGGCTATATTGGATTGCAAAATTATCTCTTTCTTTTCTTTCTGTTCCCGGTTTCAATTTCGGAGTTTCCAGTTCTATGATCCGATTCAAAATCGCAATAAAAACCATTTCTGCTAATAGTTTTGCACCAATTTTTTTAAAACCTTCTCCTGACAGAAACAAACACAAAAAAAAAGAATTAGCGAAATCGGTCCAGCATTTCACGCGTGATGCCGTGACCACGGAAATCGGGCTTCATTTTTATATATCGCACCTTGATTTCGAAACCGTTACTAAACGAAATTTTTACGAAATTGAGTTAATAACGCCATCTTTTTTAAATCGTCAGGAACTACCGAATGAATTTGACAGTTTATTTAATACCTCAATATTACGGTAGATAGCTCTAAACTAAAACGTTACTAAACGAAAATTTTAAAACAAATGCTAATGACATAACCGTAATTAAACCAGTTGTCACCGGTCATTTGAGGAGTCGATGTACAGTTTGTCTATAAAGTCGTGACATGAATGTTTGAGGAACTAAAAATAGTTATGTGTGTGGTAACACTGGCAACACGAAACATAAGTACGTCAGTTGTCAATGCTATCGTCAAATTTCGTTTACTCTCTCACGTAACTTTAATGTTTGGATTAAACTGCAACAAATTGAGACCAAACTACGCATAAAGGTTTGAGAAATGAGTAAAGAAAATAGGAGTGGTGCCCAGGAAGTGATTTTTAAAGTTTTCCAGTGATGTTTCGCGGAGTACCAATCTGGACAATTGTTGTGGGATTTTGAGGATGTTTATGAGCGAACAGCATCTTTGGTGGGTATGTAATCGTGTTATTGTTTGTTTTGAATCTGTCTGAAGTTACAAATTTACGGAATTTACGATTTGGAGACAAAAAAAAGGCATTGTTTGCATATTTTTAGGTTAAAATCTTAAACTTACAATCTACCTATAATGTAAGTCAGTGGTTAGAACAACATGGTTATTTTATAGTACGACCTACATTTTTGATACTCAGTTCAATCTGGTTTTCTACCAATTTTTATTTTGAATTAATTGCTTCATGTCAATAGTTTGTTTCCAATATGTAATTAATTTTATTTTTTTACTCTTTTCAGGAAAATCAGAGAGTACAGTTAGGCGAATAGTTAACGAAGGTTTTAATAATGAAGGAAAGTTTGAAACTCCTGGTAAACACAGAAAAGGTCGGCAAAGAAAGAAATAGACGATTTTAATATTTGAGCACTGCGCCAAAAAAATCCTTGTCAGATGGGGGAAAGTTACAGATAAAACATGTAATTACATGATTGTGGCAAAGCAATTGGGACTGCTAGGCACCTGCTGGTGGGTTGTAAGACGCTATTAGACCGGGGCTTCTGGATCTGGTTCAATAACTTTATTCTGGATCTGATTCAATAAAACAGAAACAAAATTAAAAATGTATAATGTGTTTTATTTATTAACTCACTAGCTGATGCCCGCAGCCCGTGTCGAATTTGTTCTCGTTCCCGCTTCCCGTAGGAACTTATTCCCGGGATGAAAAGTAGCCTATGTATTATTCCAGACTATAATGTATCCCTGTACCAAATTTCAGCCAGATCAGTTCAACTGTTCGAGCGTGAAAGAGTCTCACATCCACACTCATAAGCTTTCGCATTTATAATATTTGTATTGTTCCCGTTCCCGCTTCCCGTAAGAACTTATTCCCGGAATAAAAAGTAGCCATGGTTATTCCAGATTATAATGTATCCCTGTACCAAATTTCAGCCAGATCCCTTCCGTTCGAGCGTGTAAGAGTAATAAACATCCACACTCACAAACTGTCGCATTTATAATATTAGTAAGATTTTACTCGGAACGAACTCCTCGTAGCAAAATCATTTTGGTCGTACTATATAGGGTTGCATACATGCATTCAGCAGAGCCCTCATTTAATTTCACGACTTTATAGACAAACTGTACAAGTTTATAATAAAAGTGTAACTATTGATATAAGAACGGTTGACTTTCTCGTTAAGCTATATTATTTACTTATTTTTATTCTATAAAGTGTGTTTTTTTGTTTAGTCACAGTTTTTAACTTAAAATGTGTATTTTATTTTTTTTCAAATTTAAAACTAAAACCGTTACCTTTTGTATAATCCTTATAATAAAAATTCTAGATAAAAGTATGACAAATATTTTGTTTCAAATTGTGATTATTGGTTTAGTATAGTTCTTGACTAACTTGATTCTCATATTTACGGTTAGGATTATTACAATAAGTATATAAACAGTGGCAGTATTATTACAATAAGTATACAAATAATAAGTATAAAACAAATACAAAAGATTTATAGATGACTGTTTAGTTTCATATTGTGTTATATTATTTTTACTTAGCTAGAGCTCCGGATAAGCCCTCGGAAGGCCACCACTGCGGCCTCGCCCAAGGGGCGGTTCGGGTGCTATCCCGCGTCTTTGGGGGGTTTCGGGTGTGATCTCGCTCCTAAGGGGCGGTGTGCGGGAATCCCTCACGTCACGCTGCCGTTATGGGCCTGCTTCTGTTAGGACGGGGAGTAGCCCTCTCACCGTCCTCAGGCCCCAAGTCATGGAGGCCGATAGTCTTCGGCGAAGACACGACGACGGCGCCTAGGCCGCCGACTGCGGAACTCGAGTGGGAGAGTTCTTCCGCGTTCCCGCCTCGCCGCCTCTTTCACGAGCATGACCTGCTCGCAGAAAGAGGCGGCGCAATCCCACTTACTCCCGCTGAAGATCATAGCTCGCATTATGGTCTTGAGTGAGAGATTGTCCACGTCTAGATCCACTACGAGGACCTGGTGCTGTTGCGCCCCGCAGTGCACTCCACCAGCGTGTGGAGCGCTGTGTCATCGCTGTGATCCTCGCAGTGCTGACACTCGACTGTGGTTTCCTGGTGTCTTCCCCACCGATACATACCGAAACTACCGTGCCCGGCAAGCATCTGTGACAACCAGTAGGAGAGAGCACCGTGTCTCCCCTCTAGCCACTCTTCCATGATTGTCTGACGGCCGCGATTGTGGCGAATTCGCCCTTTGGTTGCTAAAGTCGCACCTTCCATGTCTCCACGGTTTCCTGGTGGAGCTGGGACCGCTGGGGCTTGGTTTCTCGAGACGCAGGCCTATGGCTCCACTCCATCGCCTCCTTGCGCCATCTAAATAGTGACGCAAGGGCTCTCGCTTCCAGGTCCCATGGAGGGGTTCCGGCTAGGAGACATGCCGCTTCACCGGAGATCGTGCGGTATCCCCTTATCACCCTGATGGCCATCGCTCTCTGCGGGCTCAGCAATCTAGCCACGTTGCTGGCCGTCAGGGTCTCCGCCCATTCGGGGGCCCCTAGGGCCATACTTCGCACGATCTCCAGGTACAGTCTCCTTGCAGGGAGCGTAGGGTCGCCTGCTGTTGGGCATTAATGCCCCCATCAGTTTTAAGACCAAACATCGGAAGTGATGTCCGATTTTCCACCCGCCATCGAGTACGAGCCCCAGATACTTCAAAGAGGACTCGATGCTGATGCTGACGCCCCCTACCTGTAGGCTGGATCCCGCAGGTGGTCCCATCTGAATAGGAAGTAGTTTTCTGTTGATATTAACTAACTAACTAACTAACTAACTATCTTCAAATATTATTATTCAAAATAAGTAAATACGGTGATTGTAAGCTTCAATTAAATGATAATTATTAAAAGAAAAATAAAGAGTTATTTGCCATTTATAATTGTACTTCCTACGTTCGTTTAATAAATAGTGATTTTAACTATTACCTTTTATTTTATCCGTGTCTTTAAATATATTTCACACTCATTATTCTGTCATTTAAAATAGCTAGAATTTTATTTTTTACATAGTAACATTCAATTCATACTAACATTACAATATTCAATGATAATTGAAAAAAAAGTTATTGCAAAAGTGTTACTATAAAAATTAAAATTATTATAAATCAGTAATTATTTTAATTATCCAATTATGTGCCTTCACATCTTGAAAAGGAAATGATAATTTAATAAGTAATCTAAGACATACCTCATAAAAGTTCATAAGTTTTTCATTATGAGGTATTTAATAGGCCAAAAATCTTAAATTGCTTCTCCTGTAAAATTTAGTTATTTTGTTTAGTAACGGTTTCGAAATGAAGGTGCGATATGTATACTCAATATCATCGAAGATTACAGGCATTATATTAAAATGCAATTCTGAACTAATTAAATGCTGAATCACAGTTTGCCACACTTATTTTTATGTTAGCATTAAATTTAATCTTGAAAAGAAGTGCCTGAGTTTGGCCCCTATATTAATGAGAGGTATCTAATAAGTCAAACTGCAGCATCGGCAGCTTATCCCTTTCAAAAACCAGGCGAACGTCATTTTTTTTAACATGTCATGTATAGTGTTGCTATACGTGTAGAAACGAGATAGCAGCATTCACTAGAGCCCCCCACTAGAGCCCCCCACCCCTTAGAGCGAGCGGAATGGAAAGACCAACGCACACAAACATAATTAATGTTTCGTCTGCTACTTATTGTACGTCTGTGGGTTTTAGGCGCAGTTGAACTTTGATCAAACAAAATTCTCAAGCCGAGCAAGCAAGGCTGAAAAAAGTCTAAAGTCAAAAGTGTCAGTTGACAATTACTCAAAGTCAACTGTCAAAAGTGTCAAACTCTTGCTAAACAAACATCAAAATTCATCTGTTTTCCTGTAACCTATTTCAAGTAAATTATTTATTTGTTTTGTTTAGATATTTCATGAATAAAGCTCCATAGATTTTACCGTTGAAACTAACAGTCATTGCCACTATCCTACTGAAATGCATCATTTAAAAAGAATCGTTACTGGTATAGGTAAGTTCTGAAAGTAATGTACTTTGGCAACTTTGATCATCAGTAGCAAAATAAATGTTTAAGCAGGTAATTAAATTGTTTGTAAATGAATGAACCGCCTTAGTTAACTTCAAATATGCGCTTTTACAAACTAAGACCTTTTAATCAGTAATGTTCAGCGTACACCAAAACCTTGCGAAACAATATTATACATTGAGTTTAAATAAATATAATTAATCAGAATCACAAATCTTTTTGGGGCTCAACTTTAGATTGTCTGCCGTGGAGTTTGGGGTTCATATTTTTTTTACACAAAGCTAATATTATTAGAAGCCTCCACACGAAGTTTTAACTTGCGGAAATTAATGGTTAACGAGAAAAAAAATAATGAAAATCATTCTTCTTCTTCTTCTTTTAATGAATGGCCCTCCGTTTATTAACGATTTTGCCAGTCTCCAGTAAAATAAATAGATACAAATTAAATCAGTAAAAAATGGCGATACGCCAGTCTCAAGTCGAAAAATTCATGAAAATCATTAAAATTCACCAATAATTTGACACTTTTCACCACAGAATACATACACTCTCAATGCTTTTGACATTCGGCTCGTCACTATACGTTTCGTTTTACGTAAGGTTAAAGCACAACCATGTTTTACTTCATTTAATAATTAAATAAATAATTATATTTAGTAACAAAGTAAAATTTTATGCATATTTTATAATATTACGTATATTTTGCTGATATAAATGAATGCTATTACTTAAATGTATTCTGACAATAATTTACCGACTATTGCCGATGTAAAACTAAACGTAAAAATTCGTCGAAACGCTGTCACTGTTACTTTCTGACAGTTATATTTTTTTTTTTGTAATATATATTTTACGGCCTTTGGCTTCAGCCTTTTAGCCAACTATTGTTGATTATCTTATTATGGTTAGGTTAGGTTGGAACTGTGACCATTGACGCGCGAAGGCGAGCGAGCGAAGCGAGCGTGCCGCGGCAGCGGCCGCCGAGCGCTTTATAATATTATTTTAACAATTTCTACCTTTATATCGATGTCAACACAAGACAATGCGAAAGTTAGGTTAGGATATTAAAAAAATCATAACACTAAAAGGGGGGGATTCCGCAACTTTTCCTTTAGGGGGGGGGTTCTACAACCCCCCCTCCCCCCTTTCCACCCCCTCCCGCCCCTTAAATCGTGGGACGACAATCCGAAGTCCTACCCTTTTTGGTTTTAACAAACTTCGTTACCTGATCATTACTACATATACATACTTTTTATAAAATACATTAATGTAACTTTTTTTAATAGCCAAGGAGCAAAAGAACACAATCAGAAAGTGTCTACTACGCAATGGAACAAAATGTATGAGTACAATAGATACTGTAGAGTTACCGCCAGAGACATGGGACAGAAGGAAAAGAAGAATGGACAGCTTTGTTCCAAAAGAAGTTTTAGGACAACCTACATGTATCACTCACCCGCACTTAATATCTGAAGGATTTTTGACGGGTGGTGTAACACAAGCTGAGTATATTGCAAGAAGGGAAAAGCTAGTTAATAAATTGAGTGCAGAAGTAGAAAATGCTCACAAGAGTCATATTGTAAGTACCTATTTATAACTCTAGAGAACACTAAGACTACATCACTGTATTCTGATCGAGAATGTGCAATCTAGTGTATTTGTATTAGAGATTGTTGTTCAAGACTTCTATTAAATCACTAATATTCTTTTTTTATTTCTTTGCTCTGTATAAATCTGTTATAAAAACAAAAATATAGATTTTATACATGCTTATTCATTAAAATTAATTTAGTACATCAGAAAATAATCATTATAAAACATCCCGCTTTTTTCTGATTTTAGTTTTATGAATTTTTTGTTATAGTGACAACTGAAATACATCATCTGTAAAAATTTCAACTCTCTAGCTATCACGGTTCAGGAGATACAGCCTGTTGACAGACAGACAGACAGACACACGGAGACTCCTTGTAAAGGCAATGAAACTTTAATGAAGCTTTAACATTTAAAAAAGAAATTATTCTTTAATGCCTCGTCTGTTTAAGCACGGATCCATGCACGCGATTGACCCGGTAACTTCATAAGGAGGGCCCACATGGTAAAGGCAGGAGCGGTTAAGTGACAGGAAAATCTTATATAAATTGTAGAGTAGTTTACTTAATTTTTCACTTTTCAGATAGTGATACCAGCAGCCCGTAAACAGTACATGTCAGACAAAATTCCATATGTGTTTAGACAAAACTCAGACTTCTTTTACCTCACTGGTTGCATGGAACCGTCTGCAATACTACTTATGGTGAAACCTGCACAAGTGGACACATACAAGGTACCTCATCCTACTTCGTACTAATATTATAAATGTGAAAGTTTGTGGATGTTTGGATGTTTGTTACTCAATCACACTCTAACGGCTGAATGGATCGGGCTGATATTTGGTACCGCAATGTATTATAGTACTACTTTTCATCCCGGCAATATGTTCCCATCTGAATATGGCTTGGGAACCAAAATTAATGCAGGTGGAGCTGCGATCATCAGCTAATAGATTATAATATCTCTTTACATTCCCACCTAGTACAAAATTTTAGATGTTAACAATTACTTATCTATTACCAGTCCATCCTGTTTGTACATGAAAAGGATGAGCATGCAGAGTTATGGGAAGGGCCTCGCACAGGGTGCTCCAATGCGGCCCTGTACTTTGCAGTTGATGAGGCGAGATCCATTGATAGCTTTGGCAGTTTCTTGCAGCAGTAAGTATCAGATAGATGTTTCATCAGGATGTCTCATTAAAAGAGTATTGTGACTAAGTACATAATGCTTATGTAGACTACACCACATATGCATGGGAGCACCGCCACTGTCAATTCATTTTTCTTCCACAGCTTAGTGTATTCACTTTTAAAAAAATTTAATATTATAAAAATGTATGTAGGTACTCATTTCGTGGATTTAATTGGTTTTTTAACATTTTCATGCTAAAAGTATGCGATTATTGTAGCATACCTAGTCACTGTAGCCAGCACGCTGGCTGCAGTTACTAGGTATGCTACAATAATCCAATAACCTTAAGGTTAAAAAGTAAAGTGGCTCTCCAAAGCGTAGGGATAATATAGAGGTAAATAAAAAAAGTACATTTGAGGAAAATAATAAGTACAGAAATTCTTGTAAACACAATTTCTTTCTTTATTTCTAGAATAACCGCATCATCAAAACCCGCTACCCTCTGGTACCACAACGACACACCAGCCAACCCGGACATCCACAACACTATCCGTTCCACACTCAAGGCAGACGGCAATGTCACACTGAACGACCCACAGCGGGCCCTGCATCACATGAGAGTGGTGAAGTCACCCGCTGAGATCGAGCTGATGAAGGAAACTTGTTATGTTGGGAGCCAGGCTATGAATATGGCTATGGCTTGTACTAAACCAGGTATGTATAACTTGAAAGCCTAATAGGATGTGTCCTTGTGTGCAATCTTAGTTGAATAAAAAAATTGTGTAAATGGAATAATGAACCCACTGATCTTAAAATTCCATTGATTTTACACTGAATGTTAATAAGTAATAATGAATTACTCTCTTCAATGTTACTCTACCTCATTCATAAAATATAGTACAGGCTGATTTGTATTTTTATTAGCTTTATATCAAGATCTCGTGGATCGCGGTCGCTTTTTGGCGCCATATAACATTTATTTTACTTAACATCCTTATTCGCCAAAGAATTAATCAGGTACTAAATGCCTACATTTCACTATATTAAAATCTGTCTGAATTTAAGAAATTAAAAGATTTGTATTTAATAAATATGATCAATGATCAAATCTGTAACTTACGTACCATTTCGTTTCCTCAGGAGTATCAGAGCACATGATAAACGCAGTGTTAGAGTACTCCAGCAAGGGCGGCGGCGCGGAACACCTCGCGTTCCCGCCGGTAGTGGCGGGCGGGCCCCGCGCCACGCACATACACTACATCTACAACAACCAGCTGTTGAGGGACGGGGACATGCTACTTGTGGACTCTGGTGAGTGTCATGTACTGTCTGCAAAGGAAACTAGAGTCCTGGGGTCATCCTTTTTTTTTTGTTTAACGTGAGGGAAAATCCTCATGCATACCGACTAAAAAACCTCATGTAACGCCCAACAACCTATGGTTGGGAGCCCCGGGTAAATCCTCGGAAGGATGTCCCAGGACTCCCAACAGACCTACGGCCGCCACTGCGGCCTTGCCCAGTGGGTGGTTCGGGTGCTATCTTGCGTCTTTGGAGGGTTTCGGGTGTGACCCCGCTTCTAAGGGGGGGGCGTGCGTGAGTTGCTCACGTCACGCTGCCATCGTGGGCCTGCTTCTGTAAGGACGGTGAACCGTCCTCAGGCCCCCGGTCATGGAGGCCGATAGTCCTCGGCGAACCTGGGGTCATCCTTCCGAGAACTTACCCAGGGCTCCAAACCAAATAAGGGCATTAGGTAGGAAAAGTGGGGTTTTAGTCGGTAGGAGTCCGGCATAGCATCTGCGTAACGTTTTCCACGCGCTAAAAGAAAGTACTGAGACTTTCCCGTTTTATTTTTTTCAGTTCTAATGAAATTGTTATCTGGACCGACAGAAAAAAAATCTTTCTTTATTTTCCAAATGTTTTCACGTAGGTAGTCAGCTCTTTGGGATGGCGACAAATTCAACAAATCAAGGATCACAAAAAAACCACCTACCCATTCTCAAGTTTAAGTGGAGTGACAAACCCGACTTTATTTAAATAACATAAATAATATATAGCAAATTCGTATGCAACCCTTTCATGGTCAGCGGATGACGGGTTACCGCAACAAAGAATGAGAAATACGCCATCTACTATTGTGTTACCAGAAACTACAGACAAATTGGTATAACTCGTGTTACCTACGTCTTCTAACCCCCCGCCCCTCGCGCACCATGTGGAAGTGTCGCCTACGAATTGGCCATGCTATAGTAGGGATTGAAGAATCTGGGTGTTTCTATGTATAATATTTATGTATTAAAAAGAATATAAGTGTTAATTTTTTTTTTTTTTTTTATACCACTAAGGTGGCAGACAAGCACACGGCCCACCAGAAGGACCGGTGGTCACCGCAGCCTATGAACGTTTGCAACACCAGAGGCGCCACACTCGCGCTGCCGACCCTGTAAAAACCTGAATAATAGTGTTAATATCCGTGGTCTGATACCCATAACACAAGCAGGTTATTCCTAGCTTACTTTGGGATCAGATAGCGTTTTGTGAAATGTCCGTGAATATTTATTTATTTTATTTAAGTTGTTTTAATAAGAAAGCAACTGTCTGAGCTGCGGTCTATACGTTACTATGTCCATGGCGGCAGGTTGCCAGCACTGGCTGTACAACTCGGACATCTCGCGCACGTGGCCCGTGTCGGGGCAGTTCACGCGCCACCAGCGGATACTGTACGAGCTGGTGCTCGCTGTGCAGGTTAGTAAGTACTTACGATACTTTACGCCGACATTTCACTATAGTTTTCTTTGCTAATGTAATAAACCGTGATCACCACATTACATTACAGGCCTTAATTCTTCACCATTTAACATGTCGTTATTCAACACTACATTACATTACAGGCCTTAATTTTACACCAAATTACATACCTTAATTCAACACCACATTACATTACAGGCCTTAAGTCTACATCATATTACATGCTGTTATTCGACATCCAATTACATTACAGCAGTGATGGCAAAATGTAATTAGATTAACCGTTACAAATTATAATTACTTTGTAATGCTTAATTCAATTACTCTGTAACAGATTACTTGAGTAATTAATTACAATGAGTACTAGCAGTAACTCAGTAACACGTTAATCTAATTACATTGCAACTAGTTACTCATTAATTCAATTAACCAACACTCATAATTACCAACTCTGTCCTGTGCTGTGGATTCGTCGCGGTTTTTTGATGTAAGTCAATGTGTACAGGTTGGTACTCAGCTATAAAATTTGAAGACCGTCAGCTCAATTCCTGAGTGACGAAGGAATTTCACTGAAATTCCCATACGCTAATCACAAAATTTCATGATGGGTATCGTTTAAGGGGTTTTTTGGTATGCTGAGTGCGAATCACATGATAATTTTGCAATCCAATATGGCCGCCGCGCCGTAGTCACATAATTTCATGATGGGTATCGTTTAAGGGGTTTTTTGGTATGCTGAGTGCGAATCACATGATAATTTTGCAATCCAATATGGCCGCCGCGCCGTAGTCACAAAATTTCATGATGGGTATCGTTTAAGGGGTTTTTCGATGTGCTGAGTACGAATCACATGATAATTTTGCAATCCAATATGGCCGCCGCGCCGTAATAACAGAATTTCTTGATGGGTATCGTTTAAGGGGTTTTTTGGTATGCTGAGTACGAATCACATGATAATTTTGCAATCCAGTATGGCCGCCGCGCCGTAGTCACAAAATTTCATGATGGGTATCGTTTATGGGGTTTTTCGATGTGCTGAGTACGAATCACATGATAATTTTGCAATCCAATGTGGCCCCCGCCCTGTAATCACAGAATTTCATGATGGGTATCGTTTAAGGGGTTTTTCGATGTGCTGAGTACGAATCACATGATAATTTTGCAATCCAATATGGCCGCCGCGCCGTAATCACAAAATTTCATGATGGGTATCGTTTAAGGGGTTTTTTGGTATGCTGACTACGAATCACATGATAATTTTGCAATCCAATATGGCCGCCGCGCCGTAATCACAAAATTTCATGATGGGTATCGTTTAAGGGGTTTTTTGGTATGCTGAGTACGAATCACATGATGATTTTGCAATCCAATATGGCCGCCGCGCCGTTATCACAAAATTTCATGATGAGTATCGTTTAAGGGGTTTTTTGGTATGCTGAGTACGAATCACATGATAATTTTGCAATCCAATATGGCCGCCACGCCGTAATCACAAAATTCCATGATGGGTATCGTTTAAGGTGTTTTTTGCTAGGCTGAGTACGAATCACATGATATTTTGCAATCCAACATGGCCGCCGCGCCGTTATCACAAAATTTCATGCTGGGTATCGTTTAAGGGGTTTTTTGGTATGCTGAGTACGAATCACATGATAATTTTGCAATCCAATATGGCCGCCGCGCCGTTATCACAAAATTTCATGATGGGTATCCTTTATGGGGTTTTTTGATATGCTGAGTACGAATCACATGATAAATTTGCAATCCAAAATGGCAGGCGCGTCATAATCACAAAATTTCTTGATCGGTATAGTGGATGCATTGCGGTCCAAGCCCAAGGTATTGACCGATTTTGATGAATGTGTCCAGGATGTACTTAGCTATAAATTTTGAAGACCATCAGCTTAATTCCTGAGTGATCAAGGGCTTTTAAAATTCCCATGCGAGATTCATGATGAATGTGGTATTCTTTTACTTTTAAGGAATTTTCACGACATGGTAACCTGGTGCCTACTGCATCAAAATGTCTGCGGGATACCAACTCTTCAGGAAATTACATGTTGTTGTGAAAAGTCACAGAATCGAGGTTTTCATTAGATTTTTAGGGTTCCGTATCCAAAGGGTAAAAACGGGACCCTATTCATGAGAATTTATCATCCGTATGTCTGTCTGTCGGTCACAAGACTATTTCAGAAACAGTAATAAGTAGCGAGTAGGAAACCTACATCCTCAGTTAAATTACAGGATATATTAAGATTTTTGGGCTTGTTAGAACAGTCATAGGATCGGGACTATAATAGGCTTTTAGGGGTTTCGTACCCCAAAAGGTAAAACCCGAAATTCGTACTCAGCATACCAAAATACCCCTTATACGATACTCAACATGAACTTTTACAACGGCGGCGCGGCGGCCATTTGGATTGCTAAATTAAACCGAAATTCGTACTCAGCATACCAAAATACCCCTTATACGATACCCAACATGAACTTTTACAACAGTGGCGCGGCGGCCATATTGGATTGCTAAATTAACGCGAAATTCGTACTCAGCGTAGCAAAATACCCCATATACGATACCCAACTTTAAATTTTATAACGGCGGCGCGGTGACCATATTGGATTGCAAAATTAACCCGAAATTCGTACTCAGCATACCAAAATACCCGTTATACGATATCCAACATGAACTTTTACAACGATGGCGCGGCGGCCATATTGGATTGCTAAATTAACCCGAAATTCGTACTCAGCATACCAAAATACCCCTTATACGATACCCAACATGAACTTTTACAACGGCGGCGCGGCGGCCATATTGGATTGCTAAATTAACCTGAAATTCGTACTCAGCATACCAAAATACCCCTTATACGATACCCAACATGAACTTTTACAACGATGGCGCGGTGGCCATATTGGATTGCTAAATTAACCCGAAATTCGTACTCAGCATACCAAAATACCCCTTATACGATACCCAACATGAACTTTTACAACGGTGGCGCGGCGGCCATATTGGATTGCTAAATTAACCCGAAATTCGTACTCAGCATACCAAAATACCCCTTATACGATATCCAACATGAAATTTTATAACGGCGGCGCGGTGACCATATTGGATTGCAAAATTAACCCGAAATTCGTACTCAGCATACCAAAATACCCCTTATACGATACCCAACATGAACTTTTACAACGATGGCGCGGCGGCCATATTGGACTGCTAAATTAACCCGAAATTCGTACTCAGCATACCAAAATACCCCTTATACGATACCCAACATGAACTTTTACAACGGCGGCGCGGCGGCCATATTGGATTGCTAAATTAAACCGAAATTCGTACTCAGCATACCAAAATACCCCTTATACGACACCCAACATGAACTTTTACAACAGTGGCGCGGCGGCCATATTGGATTGCTAAATTAACGCGAAATTCGTACTCAGCGTACCAAAATACCCCTTATGCGATACCCAACTTGAAATTTTATAACGGCGGCGCGGTGACCATATTGGATTGCAAAATTAACCCGAAATTCGTACTCAGCATACCAAAATACCCCTTATACGATACCCAACATGAACTTTTACAACGATGGCACGGCGGCAATATTGGATTGCTAAATTAACCCGAAATTCGTACTCAGCATACCAAAATACCCCTTATACGATACCCAACATGAACTTTTACAACGGCGGCGGCGGCGCGGCGGCCATATTGGATTGCCGGCTGTGGTATTGATATTGATTTGCTTGAATGTATGATAATTACAAAGTAATGAATTACAAAGTAACTAGTTATAAAGTAATCTAATTACTTTGCAACTAGTTGCTTAGTAACTAATTAACCGGAACATCCAAAGTATTTAAATTACAAAGTAATTAATTACTGAGTAATTAGATTACTTGGTAACTTAATTACATTGTAATTCAATTATTAATTGAATTACTGCTGTAATTAATTACGCCCATCACTGCATTACAGGCCTTAAGTCTACACCATATTACATGTCGTTATTTAACACCACATTACATTACAGGCCTTAAGTCTACATCATATTACATGCCGTTATTCAACACCACATTACATTACAGGCCTTAAGTCTACATCATATTACATGCCGTTATTCAACACCACATTACATTACAGGCCTTAAGTCTACATCATATTACATGCCGTTATTCAACACCACATTACATTACAGGCCTTAAGTCTACATCATATTACATGCCGTTATTCAACACCACATTACATTACAGGCCTTAAGTCTACACTATATTACATGCCGTTATTCCAGACCACATTGTAATATTACAAGCCTTACGCTCCACATTGCATTACGTGCCTTAATTTTACACCATATAGGGTAAACCACCCAATTATTGGCACTTTTAGAATGAATTATTGGCACTTTAGTTAAGAGTATATTTCGAAAAATAAGGGAAACCTAGTTTATTTCAGTTCGGTGTTGCCCATTATGTAGTTGTAGATATGCATTAAAAAGTAAAATAGCATTCTTTTTCTGTTAGAAATGGGCAAAATTACCTAAAGTGCCAATAATTGGAGGAGTGCCAACGATTGGGTGGTTTACCCTACATTACAGGACTTACCTCCGCGTCACAGCACGTTTTTCATTAAATCTTCTGGTCTCTTCCAGAAACGTCTGATCGAGCTCCTGGGTGAACACCGGCCGCCTTTAGACCAGCTCTTCGACAGTATGTGTCGACTGTTAGGCACTCATCTACAGCAAGAGGGCATCTTGCCCAAGAACATTGATGGACATGAACTTATTGGAGTAAGTGTCTCTTAGTTTGTAGAAGTGAAACTTTTTACAGGGCCATCTGATGGCATGGTGGAATATGGTCACCTTAGCCTATGAACATGTTACCTTGAAACTGTTACCTATAGCTATAGTACTGGGTGTAACAAAATTACCTCTCCAAATTTCATGAGATGACTTGGCATCGGAAAGCAAATACAAATATACAGGGTGAATTTTTGAAAAGGGCTTGGATGGCCAAATCCGAAACTATAAGGAATAGCTAAAAATGCTCAAAGGAGTCACGAGCCCGATTTTGATAAAACTTAAAACCTCATTATTAGATTTTTGAAAAACCTATAATCCTAGCTGGGAATCGAACCCAATGATTTTGAAAAAAAAAACACATCCTTTATTATTACATCATACGATAGTGTCGCTCATAGGGATCAAATTCTGCGAAGTAATGATAGACGGCAAATTTAAGGAAAGTTTGGAATTTTTATGGAAATTAATATTTCTTGTACCCAAATTTGTATCATAGTTTGTTTCGTTCGAAATCCCAGAATAGATCGTAACTATTTCGTGTTTTAAATCATGCTCCGAATGATTCTTTGGAGAATGTTCTAAACGGAACCAATAATATTGAATGCAATACGATCCTTGAGGTCTCGAATCCAGCTATGTATTGAAAACAATGGTCTACATTTTGAACAAAATCAGATAACGTAAGCAAAATAAAATGCATTTTGTTAAAGATGAGCACTTTCCTTTAGTTTGCCGTATATCATTACTTTCCAGAATAAGATCCTTAATAGCAACACTACAGTATGGTGTAATAATATAGGGTGTGTTTTTTTTTCATAATCAATGAGTTCGATTCCTGGCTACGATAATTGGTTTTTCAAAAATCTAATAATGAGGTTTTAAGTTTCATCAAAATCGGGCTCGTGACTCCTTTAAGCATTTTTCGCTAGTCCTTATAGTTTCGGACTTGGCCATCCAATCCCTTTTGAAAAATTCACCCTGTATAATAAAAAAGGGGGGTTAATTTTTTTTGTCGCACATTAAGAATTCGTTTTAAGCCGCGGCAATTTGAGGTAACATGGTCGACGTGGCAAAACAAACACGGAGCACTCGTCTGGCTGCCGTTGTCACTTTCTACTGCCGCTCAGTAGCGATAGAAAAGGTGATAATTAAAATTTATAGGACCTTTAAAACGGATTTACGGTTAAAGTATTCATTCGATTTTTTTTCTTCATTTTTGTAATGTTTCTTGACTGATGCCACGTCACGTGACGAAATTTGGAGAGTCAATTTTGTTACACCCAATATAGATTTTAAAAATGCTGTGTCTCAGGAACCGTTATAGCTAGAGAGCTGAAATTTTCACAGATGATGTATTTCTGTTGCCGCTATGGCAACAAATACTAAAATCAGAGAAAAAAAGGGGGGATTAAGGGGGGCTTCCGTACATCAAACGTAATTTCTTGCCGTTTTTTGGTTCGCAACCCTCTGTGCTCAAGTCCGACTCGCATTTGGCCAGTTTTTATTGACTAATATTGGCCAGTATATAGTAGTATTTCTTGCCAAGCTGTATACTATCAGCGTGTACTAAAGATACCGCTATACGTTTACAGAAGGCGTACCGCCTGTGTCCGCACCACGTGTCGCACTACCTGGGGCTGGACGTGCACGACGCGCCGCTCGTGAGGCGACACGTGCCGCTGTGCGACAACATGGTGGTCACCGTCGAACCCGGTAACTCGCTCATTCATTAATATACGATTTTTTTATATTAAGCCCGACTTATTAGCGTTTAGTCGCATAATGCCTAATTCGCAAAATGGCACCCGAGTCTGAAAAGGACTAATTCGCAAAAGGACTAATTCTTAAAAGGACTAATTCGCGTAATGGCCAACTCTTAACAGCGTATGATGTTGGTGTTGAATGGATATAAAAGACTCGAGTGCCATTTTGCGAATTAGGCATTATGCGACTAAACGATTAATTATTAATTGGGATGGGACAGCGCTCGTGGCCCCGCGGACGCAGTGTTCTGTAAACGATCACTGTAGTTCACATTTACTGTGGCTGGTCATGGATGGGTGACCAGTTTGTGACATTTATTTGCAATCGTTTCAAAAGACACGTTAAACCGTTGGTCTCGTTTGTCAGTAAAATAACAGTCGTTAAGCCAAGTTGAAGTCATTTATGGGCATCTTGAAAATTTCAACAGCATTCAGTCTCAACCTGCGCCTGTCCATATCAACACGGCAATTTGGTTCGCCATCTATTACGTGGGACCAAATTAAAAAGATGAAATGTAGGAATATAATATGCCTCTGGGATGAAAGCCGTTTTCGTATGTATGCAAGTGTCTTTTTATATTAAGCTTTCTGAAAAAGTTAGTTAATATCAGCGCTAGACAAATGAAACTGTTTCTCATTCATAAAATGTCATAAACCACAGGTATATACATACGGCCAGACGACACATCCGTACCTCAAGAGTTCCGTGGCATGGGCATCAGAATAGAAGACGACGTGCTAGTCACTTCGGGGGATCCCCTTGTACTCACCAGCTCTTGTGTCAAAGAGGTGAACGATATCGAAGCCATCGTTGGGAAACATGGCCTTTGAAGACGACTTAGTACGATAGGAGAAAATGTTTTCATTTGGTAATTACCTAATATCAGCGCCATCTAGCGGTGGCTAGGTGAAACTAGTTCTGTTTATCGATTTTTGTAACATTTTGGTTTTTCACTGATATTGGAAGCGAGGTTTCAAAATTATACTAGCAATAATGGAAAGCAAATCGTATCACGTTTGGATAAAGATCAGATTGACAGCTGTCGTATACATTGTTCATCCTGAAACATAAATTGTATGTACCATTCAGTCATCATTTTTAATATTTCAAAATATTTGCTAGGATAATTTTGAACACTCTGGACGCATCTATATTAGGAACTAGCTGACCCTCGCAACTTCGTTTACGTCACATATTGTGCACGAAAGGAGAGATAATTCTTCATCAGACTCGTCAAGCACCGTGTGAAACGGCCCTGTTTGCTTATTCATAAAAGAGCTTAATTATTAAGGCTGTTGTAAAATAATTCAGTCCGCGCCGAAGGCGTGAACTGAAATATATTACTAGAATATTCTGAATTAAACTGAATATATAAACTGAATTGTTTTAGAATTGTTTTAGAATCTCTTTTATGATTAAGCTAACACGCCCGTTTAGATTTATCCTCTCATTCAAAGGAACCCTTGAATTCTAGGTTTGGCGAAAGTTGAGATGCCTCTAATTTCTGAACTACAAAACCCTCAATCTTGAAACTTGGGTCCAAAAATTCTTAAAGTACTCTCTTTCCAATACTAAAAAAATATTTGAAATCGCATCACGCGTTGAGAAATTACAACTGAAAAACCATTTTATCTTTCATCCCCTCTCCCGCAGGAACCGCGCAAAACTTCGGGATTAAAAGTATCCTAGAACCTTCCTCGGACTATAAGCTCGGAATGTACTAAGTATCATTCAAATCAGTTCAGTAGTTTCAGCGTGATACTTATTCGGGATACAGACAGACAGACAGACAGACATGAAAAGTTTAAATTACATTTTCGGCTTCAGTATCGATTAGAGAACGCCCCCCAATTAAAATTTTCAAAATATCTTCCATGTACAGACTCTCGACCCTCGACAGTTTTATTATATGTACTAGCTGACCCTCGCAACTTCGTTTACGTCACATAAGGTGTATGAAAGGACAGGTATTTTTTCAACAGACTCAAGGGAGCGTATGAAACTGCCCTGTTTGCTTAATCATAAAAGAGCTTAAAGATTAAGTCCATTCTAAAACAATTCAGTCCACGCCTTCGGCGCGGACTGAATTGTTTTACAATAGGTAACCTTAATCATTAAGCTCTTTTATGATTAAGCCAACACGCCAGTTTAGATTTACCCTCACATTCAAAGAAACCCTTGAATTCGAAAAGTTGAGATGCCTCTAATTTCTGAACTACGAAACTCTCAATATTGAAACTTGTGTGGAACAATGTTAAAAACATCCCTTTCTGACACTAAAAGAATATTTGATATCGGACCACGCGGTGAGAACTTACAGCTGAAAATCCATTTTATCTTTCATCCCCTCTCCAGCAGGAACCGCGCAAAATATCGGGATTAAAAGTATCCAAGAACCTTCCTCGGACTATAAGCTCGGAATGTACCAAGTATCATTCAAATCGGTTCAGTAGTTTCGGCGTGATACTTATTCGGGATACAGACAGACAGACAGACAGACATGAAAATTTTAAATTGCATATTCGGCTTCAGAATCGATTATAGAACGCCCTACAATAGAAATTTTCAAAATATCTTCCATGTACAGACTCTCGACCCTCAACAGTTTTATTATAAGTATAGATATAGATTTTCATTTCTGAGCAAGTGGGTTCATTTAATATGCACAAATATAAAGAAATCTTTACACTTGATGTATGAAATAGTCAAAGATTACGTTTTATATAATTTTATTAGCTAAACCGCGCACCTCAGTTATCCTCAAAAACAAACTACCCTTATCTCTCAAGTTGGATCAAACTGTGTGCTAAATTTGACACAAAATTTTAAAAAACCTGTGTTGTCCTTACTCGTAATATTTACCTACGTGTTTGACTTTCAACCCCTTTCAATTTTTCAATCACAAAGAGTTAATTAGATAAGAGAGAACTTATTGGACCTAACTCCATTCTTATTTTACGAATTTAATAATGCAATTTGCTAAAATTTATTAGACTGCCCAAAGGTTAGGGGGCAAGTTGTTAGTCCAAGCTGGGACCAGAGACTTTTTTTTAATATGCCATGCCATACCAATTGTTTTTTCGGGCTTAATAAAAAAGTTCAAAGTTCTTTATTTATGGTATACTGTACAAATTGTGGTATAATAATAAAAAATATAAATTTCATCATATTCTGCCTAATGCGGCGCACTAATTTGTACCTTCAAAAATTAAAAAATAACAATATCGATGTTTTACTTTTGCCAGGCGTCCCGTGCAGACTCATTTTATTTTCATCTTTATATCATTTTTTTCTTTAATGTGGCTGCTTATTATCAAATAAGAAAATTGGTTTCCTGGCCGCAGTTTGAAGTGGGACTACTTGCCCCCTAAGTCCAAGTACCTATGTGATGATTTTATATTGTACCTAAACTCGTCATGGCGATGTTATAATTTTAATTAGGTATTATTCCGTTTTCAATGCGTTGTACAGACATACACACAAAATTAGTCGTTATTTTTGTAAATAAATTGTATATAAGTTAATAAATGATGTTAAATGGCTGCGCAGTGTATTTTATTTCTTATCCTGTGCATATTATGTGTAATATAACATGATTCAAACAGTCATGAAATGTTCATGATAACATAATATTATTAGCTTCCAAAATGGTTTCAACTGTAACGGGAACGTATCCTGTACGGGTACGTATTTGAATACCTAAAATTATAATACCTAAAGTTAAATAACCTAAGTTCAAAATACCTAAAACCTAAATACCAAAAGGTTTAAAATACCTAAACCACTAATACCTAAGTACTTAATACCTAAATTTGAAATACCTATTGGACTAATTACCTAATGTTTAAAATGCCTAAAGTTAAAACAACAAAGGTTGATATACCAAATCAGAATGACCGATCGATCTAAAGCAGCCCGCATCCAGCGCTTTAAAAAAAGGGACACTGCCCACCCCGACTCGGATAGGTTAGGTTAGAAGGCTAAGGCGGGAGCGGAGCGTAGCTCCCGCATTAGACTTCGTGGTTATTTTTTTATAACCACACATACAAGGATTTGCAACTTCAGGATTGGAGCAGACAATCCTTGTATGAGTGGTTATAAAAAAAAATAACCACGGAGGCTAAGGCCTTAGCCTTCTAACCTAACCTATCCGAGTCGGGGTGAGCAGTGTCCCTTTTTCTTTAAGCCGTACCACATATTATTTCGTAAGTCAAACAACCATTAGGTATTTTGAACTTAGGTTATTTAACTTCACATACATACATACATAACATCACGCCTGTTTCCCAACGGGGTAGGCAGAGTATATGGCTTTCCACTTGCTACGATCCTGTCAAACAACTTTCGCTTCTTCAACTTTCATAAGTGTCTTCATACTCTTCGGTTAAAGGTACTCTTGACCTGGCCTTTTCTCAGAAGATTATCGATTTTATCGACTTGAGTATGCCGAGGTCGACCCCTACCAGTTTGCCCATTCACTCTCGCCTCATAAATCTGTTTCGTCAGCCTATTTCCATCCATTCTCTCCACATGTCCAAACCATCTGAGCATCCCTTTCTCTATCTTAGTCACTACATCTTCTGTCATGCCGCAATGTTCCCTTATCACACTATTATTTACTTTATCCATCAATGTCACTCCAGCTATACTTCGCAAACTTCTCATTTCCACTGCATTAATTTTACTTTCATGCTTCTCCTGCCACACCCAACTTTCACTACCATGCATAAGTGTAGGGACAAGCACTCCTCTATGTACAGCCATCCTTGCCTTTTTAGACATGTTCTGACTGTTCATAAAGGTGTGAATGGCTCCATTCACTTGATTTCCTGCCAAAACTCTTCTTTCAATATCATTGTCACACTTTCCATCTCTTGCAAATTTTGAACCCAAATATACAAACTCTTTCACCTGTTCCACGCACTTTCCTTCGATCAATATCGAGCAATCAGTCATACATTTCTCTCTTTCAAAAACCATTACTTTTGTCTTGTTTACATTAACATTCATTCCTCTACTTTTAAGCGCATTGTTCATTATATTAACCATCAACTGCAACTCCTCCGCGGATGATGCCAGTATTACCTGATCATCAGCATAGGCTGCGTTTCCACCAGAAATGTGCGATGGAAATGTGTCGTGCGAGGATGTCTAGCTGTGCTGTGAAAATGTGTGGGTGTTTCCACCAAAGCTGTGCGATGATAATGTGCCTACGAGGATGTGTAGCGGAGCTGTGAAAATGCGCATTTATGTGTGGCGCGAGGATGCGTTGCGAAGCTGTGAAATGTGTAGACGGGGGTGCGGTGTAGTGGGAGCCGAGTAACGCGAACGCCTGCCTGCCGCTGCGGCTCACGTCTCACTTTGCTGTCGTAAGCGCTTGTAGTCGTACGCATGTCGTACGGTTGCGTGGCATAATGGACGAAAAATTAATTGATGCCGTTAAAAAGTTTCCGTGTTTGTGGAACACTTCTTTGTCATTTTACAAATGTAATGAAACTAAGGACGCAGCGTGGGAGGAAATAGTCAAAGAAATAAAATATAAAGATGGTAAGTAATAATCATGTATTAAAATCAGGTATATTAAAATACAAGTTACAATATTTGGGTATTTATTGTGTGCGATGAATTCGTGACGAAATACGAGTATCTTGCCATGACACTTTTCCTTGATTATTGAAATAAGAGCAGTATTTCTCTCGTACCTACTTCATAACCATCACTTGACTCGACGACGGAAATGCTAGGAACGGATACAAGAGTACTTGTATTTGTGTTATCAATGGAATCCAAATAATTAGATTGTCTTTCAATTAAAAAATTATGCATTACACATGTGGCTTTTACGATTTTGTCAACCGTTTCCACTCTGCATTCAAAGTCTTTACGATACACATACCACTTTCGTGCCAATACACCGAATGTAGCTTCCACAATGCGACGTGCCCTCGAAAGTCTATAGTTAAATATACGTTTCTGTTGGTCTAACTGGTCCCGCGGATATGGGCGCATGAAATTTTCCATCAAAGGAAAAGCCTCATCTCCAATGAATACAAATGGTACTGGTTCACCTCCTTCATATAATGGTTCAGGTTCTGGAAGATTCAATCTTTTTTCTTTCAAATATTTTCCAAAAACACTATCATCAAATATTCCAGCATCACTAAATCTTCCCATGGATCCCACATCAACCATTATAATCTTTCTCCTAGCGTCAGCTAAGCACATAAGCACTATAGAAAATCTTTGTTTGTAATTAAAAAAAAGAGGACCCAGTGTTTGCAGGACACATTATATAAACATGTTTACCGTCTAGAGCCCCCAAACAATTTTTAAACTGCCATAGCTCTTGAAAATCCTTTGCTATTCGCTTCCAGTCGTCTTTGGTAGGTTTTGGAATAACAAGAGGTTGTAAAACAAGCCAAAGAGCATTACAAACTTCTGCCACAATTCTCGACACACTTGCTACTCCAATCCTAAAATTTTCTGCCAATCGTGTGAACGACGAGCCCGTGGATAAATACCTGCAAAAAAAGGAATGTTTATAATAAAAGTAAAAAAATTCATTAACAAATAAAAAAGTACTCTTTACCTGTTACTGATTTTTTTGCGATCTGTAAGACAATATGCTTGGTATAAAAAATTTATATTCCTAATCATAATTTTCTATTATTTCAGTGAAAAGCGCAAAGTATCGTTGGAAACAACTACGGGATAGCCATCGGGACGCGTTAAAGAGGCAGAAATCTAAAAAAAGCGGACAGGCTACAACCAAAACACGTGAATGGAAATACCAAAAATTGATGGAATTTCTTTTACCGTACATGGCCAACAGAGATAGAGAGTCAAGTTATAAAGAGGATATTTCGTCACCAAATAATAAAGATGACTCTTCGCAAAGCACTCAATATTCATTAAACCAAGATGACTCTTCGCAGAGCACTGAACATACACCAAATCAAGCTGACAATCCCAACAATCTTTACGAAATAGCCTCAACTTCAGGCATTTCAACAGATTCGGTCACCCCGTCATCATCAAAGAAGAAAAAAGGCGATGAATTATCAATTTTACTACAAAAACATATGAAAAATCAAGAAGATTTTCGAAAAGAAAGGCAAGATTTAAGAGAACTTTTAAAACCAACGGACTGCGATGATACTGATCATTTTTTTCTTTCAATGGCGAAAACATTTAAAAAATTACCAGATTACATGCAAGTTCCTTTAAAAAGGAAACTTTTTAATATGATTAGCGAAGCCGAAGTTTACGTGCTGTCGTGGTATAATCAAAATATTGGTTATTCTTCAAGCTCTGGTACCAACGCAAGTAATATAGCAGGCCAGATGGATTTGCCGCCTCAGCTGGATCCTGAACAACTTGATTATTCTTCAAGCTCTGGTACCAACGCAAGTAATATAGCAGGCCAGATGGATTTGCCGCCTCAGCTGGATCCTGAACAACTTGGTTATTCTTCAAGCTCTGGTACCAACGCAAGTAATATAGCAGGCCAGATGGATTCGTCTTGCCAACTGGTAGCTGAACAACCAGCATCTCCGGGAACACAACATTCAGACCTACAAACGCCAAATACTTCAAACAAAGTAGGAACAGAGCCTAATTTGCCATGAAAAAGAGGAACTTGTTGTCTACTTATTTTGCAGATTATGTTGTAATTTTCAATTAATATGTTTAAAAAGACAAAATTGATTCAAACTATTTTACTTACTTTAAACATACCGCCAATTTTTCCTTGGTGCTGATGCATTCTCTGTAGTGAGTGTCTTCTTTCTTGATAATGTTCTCAATCAAATTGTGTAACTCATAAAAGTTACTTCTAGATACTCGATAAGAATTTTCGAATATTTCATCATCAGCCGTATAAAAAAATAAACCGACCAAGTGCGAGTTGGACTCGCCCATGAAGGGTTTCGTAGCAGCAAGTAACATAATATAATAGTTCTTATAGTTCGTTTTAACTTTCATTGATGTTTTAACACGTTCGCAATGGTAGTGATTTTTCTAACCGAAAATTGTGGTTTATGACGTATTAAAAAAAAACTACCAGCTCTATCTCGTTCAAACTAATTTTCGTTGGTAGTTTATATGGCAATGTATATTATATATTTTTTTCAGATTTATAATTCTCTTAGTTTAGGAGTTAGAGGGGGGGGGACACACATTTTTCCACTTTGGAACAGTCCTCTGCGCAGACTATTCATTTAAGAAAAAAATGATGTAAGGAACCTCAATACTATTTTTGAAGACCTATCTATAGATACCCCACACGTATGGGTTTGATGAAAAAAAAAATTTTGAGTTTCACTTTTGAGTATGAGGACCCCCAAAATTTACTACTTTTTTTCTAGTTTTATATAAGAATCTTAATGCGGTTCACAGAATACATCTTGTTACCAAGTTTCAATAGCATAGGTCTTATAGTTTCGGAGAAAAATGGCTGTGACACACGGACGGACAGACAGACAGACAGACAGACAGACAGACATGACGAATCTATAAGGGTTCCGTTTTTGCCATTTGGCTACGAAACCCTAAAAAGGTAAAGAATTCTCCATGTAATCGATGATATTTAATATGGTTACGTATCCAAAACCTGTGTGTTCTTCTATTGCTCAAAATTATAGAACTAATAAACTCCGTATCTTCTGCTTCCATTTCTTCATCACAAATTGTTAAATATAAAAGTATTTTCTTTTTCCAATTATCCATATTTTATTATCTATTTTGCGCACTTCTACTTCCAACAAACTCCGTCTATGGACTGGCTGGTACAGTATGCGCAAACCTCGCAACACATCTTTCTCAACACACATTCCTCGCAACACATACCTCGCACACATTCCTCGCAACACATCCCTCGCACACATCCCTCACTTGTTTTGTATGCACAAAAATCTAGCTCTGCTGAGCCGTTTCCACCAGAGCTGTGCTGACCGAGGTGAGGTAAATGAAGCGATTCTATTGGTTCTTTACAAACACATCCCTCGCTACGCATCCTCGCACATCTCTGGTGGAAACGCAGCCAGCATTTGACGGTTAGCTCATTCATTTTTAGTCCATACGCACACTCTTGTAGATCTTTCAAACAACTGTCCATGTAAAGGTTGAACAGCCATGGTGAAGCTACACAGCCTTGTCTCACACCTTTTTCGATGGGAAAAAAGTCTGTGCAAGCTCCATTGATCCTGACACAAGCACTGGAGCCCTCATATAGAGATTTCAATGATCGTATCAAGTTGCTGTTCACTCCATACATGAACAGTGTTGACCACAGTTCATTCCTCACCACTCTGTCATAGGCCTTTTCTAAGTCCACGAAGATGCAATAGACTTTTTGGCGTTTTGCCAAAAACTTTTCAGCTAGGCGTCTTAGTGAAAAGACCTGATCCGTGCATCCCCTTCCTTTCATAAATCCTGCTTGTACATCCCACATTTTTCCTTTAGTTTCATTCATCACTCTTTTAATCAAAACTTTCGCGTACAATTTGCCTACGACACTGAGCAAGCTTATGCCGCGTTAGTTTTTGCATATATTTAACTTTAGGTATTATAATTTTAGGTATTCAAATACGTACCCATCCTGTACATATTCTTTTATTTGTCAATAAACTGAACCCGGTTGGTGAGACAGCAGCGATTGCAAAGCACAGTCTTGACACGCACAGATTTTGCAATATCGCGCATTTTTTATTTATTGACATAGACAGTGGTAGGGCACCTGTAGGTTTAGTCGAGAAGCGTTCGGCATAACGTCCATTTGGGAATTTTCACACGAAAGACATCATTTCGTTTACTCTCACCTGTTCTGTTAACAGAAGTACTGGTAATTTATTTCCCATAAGTTCTGTCCACAGAACAAATGGTTATGCAATTCCCCCCTTGAGTGTTTACAAAACTAAAGGTACCTAATTTTTTTACCATTAGGTCTGTCTACAGAGAAAATGGTAAATGAATTCCCACCTGTTCTGTTGTCAGAACTAGATAATGGTATTTTGTTCCCATTAGTTTATAAAAAAGTGTAAATACAAAAGTTGTAGATCTTTTTATTACCTACAACTTTGCCGTCAAACTTTTTTTCATAGGACTTTTAGTTTTGTCGAAAATCGAGATAACCCCTTTTTTACCCTTAAAAACCCCCTATTTTCCACTTTCCGACCTCAGATAGCCCGTATATTATTTTTCCTTTTATTTTTGTTACATTCTCTTCCATTTGCAATGGGTTTCCTTGTAGTGCATTTTTTTTAATGTTTTAACAATTATCTGCATTGGTCTATTGTTAATTACTTAAATTATAATTTGTTCTGTGGACAGAACTAATGGGAAAACAATTACCAGTAGTTCTGTTAACAGAACTATTCAAGAGAACAGGTGGGAGTAGACGACAGTTTCGTCTTTAATGATGTGACTTCGTGACCGAAAATGTATATTTGTCTTGTAGCCTTTGAGCTGGGTTTAACGTATTAAATGATATTTTCAGTTGTTGAGGGGATATCCCTACTAATATTGTAAATGCGAAAGTAACTCTTCCGTCTGTTTGTCTGTTACGCTTTCGCACCTAAACGGCTGGAGCAATTGAGATGAAATTTATAGAAATAGTTCGAACCCCTGGGAAGGACATAGGCTACTTTTTAACCGACTGCACAAAAGGAGCACGGGGAACAGCTAGTAGAATAAAAAAATATAAAAATTGGTGAAATAAAAACATTTTATTTAAAATTATTGTCTACTTACATACAACATATCACTAGCAGTATGTTAGCCTTACAAAATAGCTTCTTCAGACGTCGCAGCCAGCACGACCCTTACGCTAACATTCGAAACACAATATTCGAATCAAATGCAATGTTTGAGATTATGTTATATTCACTTAAATCTACGAGATTCCGATATGGAATGATATTATTTTATGCCCATAGCTTCTAAGACTATAGGACATAATTCTTATTTCTTACAACTAAAGGAAAAGGCACTTTTTAAAATACATTCGTATAAAAGGTATAACTAAATTAACTCTTGGAACTTGTAGAAATATTTTTTTTTCTGAAGTCATACTCAAAACAATAAAATAGTTTAGCTAGAGCATAACGTAGTGCTGAGGCTTCAAAGCTAGAAATTCCTGGAGAACCAGGACTTACGCTAGGATGATGATGACTTGTCATAATAAAAATGACTGCAAAAGGTTCATAGCATTTTAGCCCCTCTCTATAAAATAGATCGCAGAAGGGCTTATGGCGAGACTTGTGTCTGTAGTCTGTGACTCTGTTGCATTAAATTACGTCACTAGGTCACGTGGATCATCTGTTCAAAGTTTGAATTAAAACAAAAATGACAACGTCAGATTGAACTTTCACTTTTACAATAAACGTTAGAGGGGCAGTCGGGTCAGACCGTCTCACGGCTTCTTGTTTTTATTAATTCTTATGTTGCTCAAGTATTTTATAGCTAAATGATTTCAAAGCTCTAAGAGTTAATTTATTTACATAATATAGCACAAGAGATTCTTTTACGCTCTAAAAAACCGCTAGGTACCTAAAAATGTAAAAATACATCAGGATTTTTATACAAACAATATTAAAAAAATATGAAAAAAAAATCAAAATGCAAGACGGAATTTGATGACAGCGCTGTCTGAATAAGGCACTGCCATTTTGTTTAGTTGAGATTAACTACCTTTTTTTCACGTGTTATGACTAATTGTACATTAGGAACTCTCAAAAATTTGTATACATATAACCAAATAGGCAAAAATAAATGATTGTACAAACTGTACATAATATAAAAAAGTAAATACTAAATTTATGCTTAATTTTTTTCAAAAATTCAGCCAGATCCGTTTAGTTGTTAAAGCGTGAAAGAGTAACAAACATACAGACATCTGCACATCCACACTCACACAACTTTCGCATTCAAATGGAAACCGCCACGATAATGCTTTTCTGCTCAGACTTACTCAGGATTCATGGATGAATGAAAGATTTTTCGCAAATCACATCTCACATTAAAGATACTTAATCTGGTATGAACAGTCAGCTGTAGAAGATAATCATTTATAAGTAGATATCGTTATATTATTAGTAAGTAGATATTTGTAAGGATTTTTTAAAAACGCCAGTTAAGTAGTACTAATTTCTAACAAAAATATTTTAGACCGAATAAACTTGTAAAATAATTGTAACATTGAAAGTGATAGTATAAATAATAAAACTGCCTTATGTTTATACCGAATTTACTTGGCCGTGAGACAAAATGCAAACTACATTTTATAACTTTTCACACTAAACTAAATATAGACGGCATGTCGAAGATGCTTACTTAGTCTTATTTTACATTCAACTTTTTATCTATTAAACACACAATACATTTTTCGCCCCACTCGGCTAAAAAGTTTGACAACTACTGTTTTCTCTGTTTATATTGTGTCTCACGGCCAAATACAGTTTATAGGGAATGTGGCCACGAGCGAGAGAATCGCGACGATATTGTCGTTATTAGACAGGAGTACGCATAAAAATATGTAGCACCAAAGATAATCTAATAGTATTACATACAGATCGGCAACTCCCTGTCCCCCACCGAGTAAGCTTACCCATCCCCCCACCAAAATTAAAGTGTCTATTCCCGTGTCAGTACTTGAGAGAGTGTCACTGCGTTGCATTACGTATTACTGCCTATACCTACGTACTATGTGCTATTGCTTTGGTTTAATTTGTGCTTAGCCGAAGGAAGGTTTGAAAAAAAGTACCTACATACATGATATTGCGTTCTGTTCCTTATTATTTTGTTTCCATAGCTAGTGACCCTAGAATACTCACACACACATTGAAGCTTGATTTAAGCATTCACATTACGTCTATATTAGTGTGGGTGAAAACGAACATTTTTGTATGGAGTTTCCACCCTGTGGTAGCACGACGATATAGTCGTCGTGAACACATTCTCTAAACATAAAGTAGTTGTATTATCTAAACTAACGTAAACCAATGTATTATGTATATTTTACAAGTTTGTCGTCAAATATTTTAGTTAGTGACTATTATAGCTGATCTACAACATTTTAACTAATACCAATATATTTTTATACATTTTTCATTAACGGTCATAGACTTCTCATGGCTTTCACAACACATTAAACTATACACAAGAGAGCTATATAAAGTCCAACGTCTCTATCACTCGGGGAGTCCCCGGGGCATCACCAGTCGTCCTCGGGGAGTCCCCCGGGGTAGTCCCCGGTGAGGCAGGCGGTGCAGTGGCCGCCCACTCCGTCGCTGGGGTTCGTCTTCATGTTGTAGTGTATGGCGCTTACTAGGCCTTCCACGCTTAGGTATTCGAGGCTGTCCGCACCTGCGAATGTTTGGGTTTTATTAGTTTTATATAATACTTCATCTCCGGGGTAGACAGAGACGCTTAATGCCTACATTTCAGTAGAAAGGATATTGAATAAGACAGTTACAAGTTATCACTACCTGCTGTTGAATTTTTTTAATATGAGGCCTTAAACTTAGCATGGCTATGTTCAAAACACATATCTTGTCGGCTTTTCGCATTTTACCCTATTTTTATCTTTTTCCTACGCTCTCAAATATCAGTAAATAGGTATTTTTTGTATGTATATCGTTCTGATTACTGATGTTCCAGAAAAAGCCGATTACACGCGGTTTTACACGTGCAGTTGTAGTTATCCAGGGATAGTGTAACTTTGCAATAATAAAATAATTTTTCAAATTGGTTCAGTACTTTCGGAGCTTATCAATGCAAAACAAACAATCAAATATTTCCTCTTGATAATATTATTATTAATTAGAGGTGGTACATTCGCGCTACCCAATAACCCTGTAAATACTATCTGATGCCGCTTTTAAAGAATCTACGCAGTATTTGTTAAAAATACTCATGTCGATCAAATCGATAATCTTCTGAGAAAAGGCCAGGTCAAGAGTACCCTTAACCGAAGAGCATGTATGAAGACACTTATGAAGGTTGATGAAGCGAAAGTTGTTTGCCAGAATCGTAGCAAGTGGAAAGTCATAGTCTCTGCCTACCCCGTTGGGAGACAGGCGTGATGTTATGTATTTATTGAAGAAACCACGGCTCACGATATCCGTGGAAATTCGGGGCGCGAAGCTAGTAATCAAGTGAAGTTTTTCAATATGTGTAGCAAGTTCCATCAAGTGCCATCAATCAACAGTATCAATAATTATTAAATAACCATTTATTTCCTTACCAACATATTGGGCTAGTTTGTAGGGCTCCATTTTGTTGCCTATGAGCTCTTCCCGGGTGGGAATGTTGATGCCCATGTAGCAGGGATACTTTAAAGGCGGGGATGCTATCCTTATGTGTACCTGGGAAGGAAATAATATATCAATATTTTAGAATGAGTTTCATGGGCACTTAGATAAAAATCATTAAATATTTTTGACTGTCTCGGTAGCGAAGGGTGCAGTGGGGCCCTACCAACACCTTCGGGGCCCAAGTCAACCTCACGTGCAAGCTCGTGCACCTGCTGAACAACGGACGAGGCTCTGACGGCGGCGGTCCATTTCAACACGGCGATGGGCTCACCACCTGTTACGTGGGACCGAATTGTACACGGTGAAATGTGGGCCGGTATAGGCCTCTGCCTACCCCTTCGGGGATAAAGGCGTGAGTATATGTATGTATGTATGTATGTCTCGGTAGCGCAGTCGGTAATGTAACCGCCTGCCGCGCATGAGGTCCTGGGTTCGATTCCCGGGTCGGTACAAATATTTGTGTAATCCACAAATGTTTGTTTCGGAGTTTGGGTGTTTTCTATGTATTATATGTATGTATTTAGAATATATAAGTATGTGTATCAGTCGTCTAGATCCTATAGCACAAGCTTCTATCAGCTTAATTTGGGCTAGATGATTTTGTGTGAAAATGTTCACAAATATTTATTTATTTATAACTAGCGGACGTCACGCGGTTTCACCCGCGTAGTTCCCGTTCCCGTGGGAATACGGGAATAAAATATAGCCTATGTTCACCACAAAGAGTGTAGCTTTCCAACAGTGAAAGAATTTTTCAAATAGGTCCTGTAGTTACGGAGCCTATTCGTTACAAACAATACTATACTATCTATATACTATACTATACTATCTTCACGCCAAATCCCTTGCGGGGTAGGCAGAAAGAACCGAGCGCCACACGGCACGGTCCATACACACCTCACTCGCCTCTTCAACTTTCACTTTCAACAAACAAACAAAAAAACAAATCTTTTCTCTTTATAATATTAGTATAGATATTTATCACTTCAAACTCACCTCCGCAGCTCCAGCGTCTCTCAACAACTTAATAATCGGTCCTATCGTGTTCCCTCTCACAATAGAGTCGTCTACCAACACGATTCTCTTCCGACGAACATTTTCGGACAGCGCGCCGAATTTCTTGGCGACTCCCAACTGACGGAGTCTGGTGGATGGTTGGATGAAGGTACGACCCACGTATCTGTTCTTGCAAAGGACTTCCATGAATGGGATGCCGGACTGGAAAGATGTAGAATATAATTATTGTTATTTGTGTGGTTTTTAGGGTTCCGTGTCCAAGGGGTAGAAACGAGAATTACTGAGACTGCTGTCTGTCTGTCATGAACCACGTAGGTATCACGAACCGTTTAAGCTAGACTGTTTGAAATTTTTAAAGATAATGTATTTCTGTTGCCGCTAATAACAACAAGTACTAAAAAAGGCTTGTCCGGTTTTTATAGTGTTTTTGGCGATTTTTCTCGTATGGCTTTCTCGGCTTGAGTGTGCTAACCAAAAATATGAATCTAAAAGAATCTCATAGACATGACCTTTTCATGTTGTCAGATGTCGAACGATACGGAAAAAATAGTCCGCGTCGTCCGATCAGTCGGACGAAACGGAAAAAATAGTCCGCGTCTTCCGATCAGTCGGACGAAACGGAAAAAATAGTCCGCGTCTTCTGATCAGTCGGACGAAGCAGTCGGACCACGCGGTCAGGGAGGATTCTTTTAAGTTTGCAAATTTCTACTCCAGTGAAAGGGGTTAAACTTTACTAGAGCTAGTTTAACTTTATGGACGGTAGATAAACATAAAAGGAAGGTAGAAAACTTGGCTTAACATCTGCAATGTTACTGGCAAACTGGATTAACAGCTAAATGCCTTCCAAAGCCCGGAAACGCTTATAAATGCAAATGTCACAAAGTTGTCAAACATTATAACCGCCTTCTCCACTTAGGGGCAGTGGCGGCTGTACCTTAAGTGCGCTCGTGCGGTGAACCACCAGTTCAAAAGATATAAAAATTACAAAATTTTACGACATTTTTAATATTTAATTACCTACCATTAGGTATGTAAGTAACACCTATTCTTACAAAAACTTAAAACAAATAACATGTCTTATTGTGACGAAACAATTTAAGCTCTTTGCTACACTACTAAAGCCTAAATTCCCTGTAAAAAACATCGGCGTGCGTTTTTCCGAGCGCACGAGAACGGCCCATACAACTTGTACTATATCCGGGCTAAAACGCTTGGCGCGTGAGACAAAACATCGTTCATAGAAAATGTACCGAGCGATGAGTCTGATTTCGTGCGCCGCACGCGCTCGGGATAACCGAACTTTACCCGAGAACACCCGATGTTTTGTTTGACGAACTTCAAATTCTTCCGGTATTGTTTCGCTGTATATGTATGTATCTGTGACGCGTTAAATATTTATTGATTAATTTTTAAATTGTTAGTTTTTCATTTATTTATATCTTAGTTCTATTCTATATTTCTTTTCTTTAATAAACAAATATGTATTTATTTATTAAAGAAAAGAAAATATTGCTTGCAAAGTGTCTGGGGTGTGTTTACAAAACTTTTCAAAATAAACATACTGCATACATATGAATGCCTTTATCCCCGAAGGGGTATGCAGAGGCATAGTATACGCCCACGTTTCTCCTTATAGTTTTATCCCAGATTAAAATAATAACATTATATGTCCCACGTAATAGGTAGGTGGTGAGCCTACTAAAAAGGTTTCAAAATAAAGTTGATATAAAATTGGCGGGACCACTTAGGCTCTTATTAAATTTAAAACTAGAGAGCAAGTAAAGTGCACCACCAGTTTGAGGACGCACCAGCCGCCACTGCTTAGGGGTAAACCTCAGAAAGTATTTCAGTTCGCTCCATTTACCCTACTACCAAAAATTACACACAAGAGTCACCTCACAGGGTCCTGCAAAACGAATGTTAATACTACTGCATTCATTTCGTATTCCGGAATGTCGAATCGTACTAAAAGACTCAGTAGTCCGATGATTTATAATCATCTGCATCATCGGACTACTGAGCCGGAAAAGTCTCAGTGGTTCGATCATCGGACTATTTAATCGGACTACTGATACTAGGGGGTCCTAACTAACCACAGTGCAGTGGAAAGGTCACCCCGGGGGACCCGACTTATTGATCATGGAGTACCCTGTGCTAAAAGTGTAAGCAAATTACGTTCAGGTAAAAAAATTCAAAACACGATTCAGACACCGCGCATACCACGCCATCTATTGGCAGTCTCGATAAAACCATTTGAAAAAAAATGAAAAGAATTCTACTGACACATTTTCACGAATTTTAGCAGTTTGATCGCTTGAATCAATTTTTTTTATCAAAAATATTCTTCAAAATGACTAATTCTGAAACGAACCGATATCAATGCAATTTTCTTTTAAGGTAAATTTTGAGCAAGTTCTCACTTTCACATGAAAAATTAACCCTCCTAGGATCCCCTGCCGAGTTCCGAGCAGCTGAACGCAATCGGGGCCAACGGCATAACGTGCCTTCCAAAGCACGGAAACCCCCCCTAGGGCGGAGGAGCAATTTTTTCAATTTGGAAATTCCTAATGGATGCTATGCCGGACTCTTTTTACCAACTAAAAACCACACGTGTAAGTAAGACCTCGAAAGGATGTTTTAGGATTTCAATAGAAGGGGTAGAGGGAACCGCAACCCACAGTTCCCACTACCAAAAATTATGCATATGAGTCCCACAGGGGTTCTCACAGGGTACAACCCAACCGCAGTGCAGTGGAAAGGTGGACCCGGGGGAGCCGCCTTTATGATCACGGTGTCCCCTATGCGCCAAGTAGTACATTCTAAAGGAATTATGTTGAGATAGTCATTGAGTTTAGGAAATTTTGATAGCGCGATTAAGTCAATTTGTACAGCGCCACCTATCGATCTGGAACTCCACTGTGGATCTCAATGTTATGTTTAACCGAAACTGTTCTATGCCGCAACCAAAATAGAATATTCGGCCCCAGTGTCAGTTCCAACCGAAACCGAATCTTACGTGTTCATTTAAACCTCAAGATAGATATTTTTCTTTTACGCTTGGAAATCCCTCATGGATGCTATGCCGGACTTTTACCGACTGAAACCACACGTGTCCTGCCACACTATATACGGTCTGGAGCCCGGGCTTAGCCCTCGGAAGGGTGTTCCAGAATTCCCGACAGACTTTGGGTACCACTGCCTCACCGAGAGGGTTCGGGTACTTTCCCCCGTCTATGGGGGTTGTTCGGGTATTACCCCGCTTCTTGGGGAGAGATAAATGCTGTATCATTCGAGTATAACCCACCTGTCTAGCGTAGCCATGCGCGGCGGCTGTGCCCGACTCGGGAACGGACGACACTATATCGGCGTCGACGGGCGACTCTCGCGCCAACATGCGCCCGCACTGCATGCGCGCTGAGTATACCATCTGACCTGGAATGGAGAGAAAGTGACGGTTTTAGGCAACTGACAGAAAAGGAATAATATTTAGGCGTTATTATATAGGAAAGTCATAGTGACATCTAGCGAACGGGGGCCACTCTCACAGTCCGTGAGACTTCTGACAGTGGTCCTCAAGTTGGCGGCAGTGTCACGCTTCGTTTGAAGAACCTGGGTTCGTAAGACAATGATGAAACGATGTTTTGAAACGCTCAGTTCTGCCAAAGATTCTTTCCATTGTATATGAGGACCGACCCGCCCGGCACACGTTGTTCGAGATCGAAAAGGAGAGGGCGGGATCAGGTTGAAGAGCTCTTCAGAACACTCACTGTGACAGATTCATTTGTAAAGTTAATTCAAATTACTTTACTGTGTCTGTGGAGCAAAAGCTAAAACAGATGTTCTCAAAGTTTCATCTATACCCCGCCATTCAAGCACGGTAGTACATTTCAATATAACACTGTCGCCAGTACACATACCTTCAAAGATGCTGTCAGCCCGCGCGAAGTACACGTACTCGAAGATGCAGAAGGCCTGCTGCTTGTCGGCGGGCCGCTCCACCACGTCCACGGTCCGCACGCCGTGGCGGGACATCTCCAGGATCTCTCCCGGAAGGACTTCCCGAACGTATCGCGCGCCTGGGAAACGGACAGAGGGTTTATTACTACAGTGAACGGTGGTACTATGCGTTTGATTGAGAAAGACTGACCTAGACCCCAGGTCAGTGTTTCTCAAACTATGTGTGAAGAAGTAAAAACACATGTCAAAACAGGCCTAATAATAAGGCCTGTTTTGACATTTGTCATCACGACGACTCTCATTTTCAGATTCCCATATCCACCTATGACTTTCTCAGAACTGAACGAACTCTTATGGGCTGGTTCCGGTACTGCCAATGAGAGTGGCACTTTCTCAAATGTCAAACCGGGCCTATTATTTTTTGACAACTTTAATGTGGGTTTCGGTTACGAGCAAATAGTGAGTGGGCCCTGAAATTTAGGAATAATACGGTCGATACCGTTACGGGAGATAAGATTTTCTTTGGAAGAGGCCCATGTCCAGCACTGGACTGTCATAGGCTGATGTGATTGGTATCGACCACAACCAGACCGATCCAAAACTCGTATGGCCACTAGACAATCTGTGGACAGCACACGTGCTGAGTGAGCTGTGTGTTTTTAATAATAAGAATGAATAATAAATATTCACGGACATTTTCACACAACGCTATCTGATCCCAAAATAAACTAGGAATAACCGGCTTGTGTTAAGGGTATCAGACCACGGATATCAATACTTATATACTTTTAAATACATGCATTCATACATGGAAACACCCTTGGAATATGAAACACCCATGGAAACACACTCTTGAGACAAACATTTATGGGTCACATACATTTTTGTCTCCAGTTGGAATCGGAAACCGGATCAAGTTATCGTATCTTGATCCGCAGTCGCACATTAGTTTGGTCGAAACGAGGCAGTCAATCAAAATAAACTCGTTTCAAGGAAATTCTATCCTCTAAGAGAGCTTGAGAGGTAGATCGCAAAGTTAGAAATATTTGTTAGACATGTCGAATTCCAATCAACTTTGTGAACTAGTCTAGATTATATTTTTATTTTATTTCTCTTCAATAAACCAAGCTAGTCAAAATTAATAAAGTTAAATTGGTAAATTAAAGCGATCACAGAACGAAACCGAAATCACAAAATCTGAATCCTTAGGTCCTCTAACCATGAGACGACAAAGATTGTCAAAGCTAGCAGTATTTCATTGGCTCGGTCGGCTACCATTATATGTCATCCTAAATTTCAGAGCCCACACAATATTGACTCATATAAGTCACAATGCACTGGTAGTTTGAGAAATGCTGGTTTAGCCTATAACAAAATAATGTGAACAATATCTACACTTACCAATGGAAAGAAACCCACAGGACTCTGAGGAGACCACCCAACCTTCTGGCTTGTCGTCCACGCCGTTTGTTGCGCAGCCGTTCATTAAAACTAGAAAAATAATGTAATTTATTAAATGGTGGTTTTTATGATACTATACTCTGTAAAATATAGCTTGATCTCTGTGACAGTTCTACAAACGTAAACAAGAATAGACTTTATGTCTACGGCATAAAGCTTTTGTGGTTGGAATGCACAGAGGTGCAGACTGTAAATAACAACTTTATGCCTTTGAAATAAAAGTCAAATTTATTTACGTCAATATAACTGTCACAGAGATCAAGCTATATTTTACAGATTATAATGACATTTTTTTATCAAGCGGTCGATTTTTTATCATAATTTGAAATATAATACTTAATTCTTGACATAATATTTAATACGTCGTAAATTTATTTCTTTAATTTCTAAAAGACAATGCGCTTTATTTATTGTACGCCGAAAACCATGATTGAGATAGTAAGCACTCTTTCGTTTACGAGTACTAATGGCATAAGCTTTACCAAAACTGAGACCAGATTGCCTTTTTAACATAGATGACACACACTATTTATTTAAATTAACATTCATACATATACATATACATATGGTCACGCCTTTATCCCCGAAGAGGTAGGCAGAGGCATATTATTATATGCCCACATTTCATCCTTTTAGAATTTGTCCCACGTAATTGGCGAGCCGTATTGCCGTGTTGAGATGGACAGGCGCAGGTTGTGACTGCTTGCTGTTGAAATTTTCAAGCCGCCTAAAAAGGCCTTCTACTTGGCTCTGCCATTTTACTGGCATCCGGGACTAACGGCCTAACGTGCCTTCCGAAGCACGGAAACGCTCAAATAAATGTCACAAAGTGATCACATGGCTTGAAAAATTTCAACAGCAGACAGTCACAACCTGCGCCTGTCCATATCAGCACGGCAGTACGGCTCACCACCTATTACGTGAGACTATTTCTAAAAAAAGGTGAAATATGGGCATATAATATGCCTCTGCCTACCCCATCGGGGATGAAAGGCGTGATCATATGTATGTACTATGAAATTACGCAGCATGCATCATTCAGTTGCCAGTTCACATGTCTATGAGTACAATATGAGTGTTATTGTAGACAACTCATTACTGCGCGTGCCCATAATATGTATTGTTATGATAGATGAGCAATGTGACCATAAAATTATACCAAGATGTGGATGTATAATCACAGGGCGGAAACTCCATACAAATGATTAGTTTTCAATGCTGTCACCTACACTAAAAACATGCTATGTTCGTACAGAGCTTGAATGTGTGTGTGACCAACAAGGCTAAGCAAATGTTCCCTCACGACACCCGCCAACTATAATGACAGCAGTTGCGGGACTGGCGGGGGTGGGGAAGCTTGCTCAGTGAGTGGCAGGGAGTTGCCTATCTGTATGTCATACTATTATATTGTCTTTGGTATAATGTAACATTATAAGATATAAAAAACTCCGGTAAATAAACAAAATAACAACAATCCCGCGTGAATTAAGTCTAGAAGAGAAAATAGCTCTGTGTCATGCCGTCAATTCAGGGCGCATTCATATTATACTCGTGAATACGTGTATTCACGAGTATAATATTCAAATTTGACAAACACTATCAGTAACGTGGGTCATACAATATTATTTTCATTCCTTCTATTCGAAAAGAATCACTTTGCACCACGATATCGGGGCGCAAAATGGCTCTTTTCTGTTAAGAGCTTTTTAGCGGGCGGCAAAGTGATTTGAATTTGGAACTTGAAAATTTCATAGAAATCGAACGCAAATTTTATGAATTACTGGCTGGTAAGTTTGGCTGCACAGCGCGGTGTCCTGAGCTAACTAAAAAAAAACTAAAGAGCGCCATTTATCTGTTCGTGTTCGTCATTATTAATGTCCTTGTAATCAGTAGGTAAACATATTTATTGTATTCTGCAAAAATAATAAGTTCTGACCAAAGGGCTGGCAGTTTTCTCGCTCAACGAATAGGTATTGCTATTCAAAGGGGGAATGCTGCTAGTCTTTTGGGCACAATGCCACGGGGGCCTTATTTAGGTTTAGTTTAGATAGTAATAATGTAAATATAGATATGTAATAATTATGTTTCTCTGTAATTTTTAACAATAAATGTATAAGTTCTACGTCAAGTTATGAAAGTGACAATCCATGAACACCTGGAACAATAACTATAGAAGGTAACTACGTCGTAGAAAACTTATTTTTTCTCATAGAAAGGGAATGAAAAGTATAGTATATTACTCGGGGGCAAATTATTTTTCCCTCGGGCGGTGTACTTTGAATCCCTCACTGCGCTCAGGATTCTATGTTAGAATCCCTCGCTATGCTCGGGATTCTATTCTAGAATCCTTCGCTTCGCTCGTGATTCAAAGTAGCGCCCTCGCCGTAAAAATACTATTTTGCCCCCTTGTTATACAATCTACTATTTTAGTAGACTTCAAAAAAGGAGGAGGTCGAGAACCAGCTCCTCTTTAGAAGTCGGTAAAATTGTAATGGCTAAGTCGAATTTTATGATTTTTTTAATTTGAATTTTGTGGTCCGATTAATGTCAGTTCTTATTTTGTTAAAATTTTCTATTGGTTATTTTATAGGTAAAATGTGAACATGCAAACCATGACCAATGGAACTCTTGTAGCATTATCAGTTACGAGCATTTCGTTAAAGGGACAAATTAGAGATAGTACAGATGGAAAACTCATGTAGGGTAAACCACCCAATTATTGGCACTTTTAGAATGAATTATTGGCACTTTAGTTAAGACTATATTTCGAAAAATAAGGGAAACCTAGTTTATTTCAGTTCGGTGTTGCCCATTATGTAGTTGTAGGTATGCATTAAAAAGTAAAATAGCATTCTTTTTCTGTTAGAAATGGGCAAAATTACCTAAAGTGCCAATAATTGGAGGAGTGCCAACGATTGGGTGGTTTACCCTATGTACTTTTTTTTCACACCTACCCTCTGCTACACACACTCGCGCACAAATCAGTATCGAAAATTCGGTTGAGACCGCCTGACCTCGTGTCTGTGAATGAGTTGTGTATGTGTGCGTAGCCTCAGCGAATCTATATATATAAAAATCAATGCCACTTTTCGTTGTAATTTTATAACTCAAGAACGGGCTCACCTATCCAAACCAAATGTTTAGGTTTTGTTCGGACTATTTAGTAGATGGTTTATGTGAAGTTTGCACAAAATCGGTCGAGCGGTTTTTCATTTATCACGCAAACGAAGTTGCGCGGGTCAGCTAGTACCTATATAAAAATCAATGCCACTTTTCGTTGTAATTTTATAACTCAAGAACGGGCTTACCTATCCAAACCAAATGTTTAGGCTTTGTTCGGACTATTTAGTAGATGGTTTATGTGAAGTTTGCACAAAATCGGTCCAGCGGTTCTTCATTTATCACGCAAACGAAGTTGCGCGGGTCAGCTAGTTTAGTATATAGGTTTCCATCTGTACTATCTCTAATTTGTGTTAAAGGTCTTGAATATTTTCAACAGCGGATAGTTACAACTTGCTGCCTGTTTCAACACGATTATGACTTGTCGGACAGAATCGCGGGAATACTAACGAAACGAAAATTGTAATGTTTTTAATAAAAAAAAGAATGTGTATGTAATATGATTCCAAGTTACTTAATAATGTTTTGGAGTAAGTGTCTATGGCAAGCGAAATTCACCAATGATTTCATGTTAAGTATAATAGCTAGAAATATTTTTTCGCATTATATAATCGGTAATAATAGGTGTATTTTGGTTGTACGGTCGATAGATGTAAGGGATGTCGCCTGCCTTAGAAACGTACTGCACGTGCGCGATAACTTGTCGCACGCTAGCGAAGCAACTGTTCCCAAGCGTAACTCAACTCGTCGCGCACGCGTAGTAATATAAAATTATTTATGAACTAAGTTATAATGTATATGAAACATGCATTACCCGTCGCATGCTGTGGAGAGGACTTTTTGTAGACATCTGAAAAGGTTAGTTGTTACATTAAGATTACATATTTCATACAAACATACAACTTGCGAAAATATAACAAAATATTTAAATGACATAAATGGATGATGAATGAGGAAAGATAAAAGAGAAACACACTAGTTGATTTTCGCCATTTTGGCGCTGACCGCAGTGTGTACTATCATAGAAATAATATTTTTAATACAGTTGCTCAAAAAGTGGCGTATTACAGGGACGTATAGCGTTCGGGATGTCGGCTATTACACACGCGTGCTTTTTTCTTTACCTTTCCCGCACTCGTGCGATTTCTTTCCCAACTGTCAAAATAATGTCTATTCATGCAAATATTTCTAAAAAGAGATACTAATTTATTTCAATATCAGATTAAAAGTAATTTTAATTAAAATTTAAGCATAAATTAGGATAAGTATCGGCCAAATTAAATTTATAAAAATAAAAAAAGTTGGCTGTATGAAGTGCACTGCCATAGTCTCTGCTTATGAAGGTATATATTCTTTTACGGTTGGCGCCATTTTGGATATTCAGGTTTGTTGTGTTTTCATTATTTTATAAAATTGCTTAATTTTTTCGCAACTGTATTAAAAATAGTTGTTCAATACAACGTGTGGGACTGTTATTTAAACTCGTTCCGACTGGCTACCCTCGCCTTCGGCTCGGGTCAACACCTGTCGTAACTCGTTGTAATAACAGAAATCCCACACTTGTATCGAAAACTACTATTTTATTTACTATAGAACTATTAACGGGATATTTACCATGTACTGTTTTATCGAGTTTCCGATATTTCGGCGCTGTTACAAGCGCCATGATCACGGATGAACTGTTCAGCTTGTAACAGCGCCGAAATATCGGAAACTCGATAAAACAGTACATGGTAAATATCCCGTTAATAGTTCTATAGTGTATAGTAATGACCATGTTAGTTTCAAATCAAATATTTTTATTCACTTTTTGATTCAAGTTCTACAATACATTGAGAATGCCTCGGTGGCGTAGTCGGTAGCGTATCCGCCTGCCGCGTTTGAGGTCTTGGGTTCGATTCCCGGAACGGTCCAAATATTTGTGTGAACCTCAAATTATAGTTTCGGAGTTTGAGTGTTTTCTATGTATAATATGTATTTAGAAATACTAAGTATGTCTATCAGTCGTCTAGATCCCATAGCACAAGCTTATAGCTTAGTTTGGGCTAGATGATGTTGTGTGAGAATCTTCAACAATATTTATTTATTTAATGCAAATTTCGATAACCACCACTCAAAAAGGGATGTCTTTTTATTTTGAATTTAATAAGATAAGTGATCATTCAGTGTACAAGAACTGCTGTTAATAAAAAATGTTTATTTCTTGTCTTATCAAAAATTGCAATTCTATATCTGATGCCTTTTTATTTCATTCTGAAAGTGTTTGAGACTTCTACAGATTGACAGTGATATCTTAGTAATAAGATTTTAAGTTTGGAGATGGACAAAACTTCTATAACTATGTTTAAATTATTATGAACTTACAGTTTCCATTTAACTTTTATCTATATGCAGCGTGAAATCAAAATAGACAACTTATTGTCAAAAATACAAAGTCAAAATTTTATATATGGAGTTTTGGACGACAATGAAATTCCCATTCATGCAATCCCGTCCCATGCAATGACCTTTTGAATGAATTAAAATGCATTATAGTGGCATGGTAGTAACTGCAGTTTCAATTCAAAATTTCTCAAATATCATGGCTTGGGAGTCATATGCTTTTAGTAAAATTAAGATAGGCTGAGGCCGCACTGCTATTGCGGTTTCTAACCACAAAATATCAAACCCATAAAACCATAGAGGCGGTTTCATTGGTTTTGATCTTTTGAGGTTAGAATTTGACATTTGGTGGTAAGAAACCGCGTACGGTAACCGCAAACGCGGCCTCAGCCATATAAACAGTAACATGTTCAGAAAGAGCCAAAAAAGAGGGTGGCGTTCAGTAGTCGATTGACCATTCTTATTTGATTGAGGAATGAGTATGGCAAATCTTATAAATAGATAGATACTTACATGAGGAGCCTAGAGGTAGTATCTTGCCTATACAGAGCGGCCTATTGCCGTACGGGTCGCGGACGGCGTAGATTTTGTCTTTGAGCATTATCACCAGAGAGTAGCTGAGGGGGGCTAGTCTGTAATGAAATTGGTAACAAATTTAATTAATACTAGCGGACGTCATGCGGTTTCACCCGCGTAGTTCCCGTTCCCGTGGGAATACGGGAATAAAATATAGCAAAGACCGCAAAGAGTGTAGCTTCCCAACAGTGAAAGAATTTTTCAAATCGGTCCAGTCGTTCCGGAGCCTATTCGATGCAAACAAACAATCAAATCTTTCCTCTTTATAATATTAGTATAGATGAAGTGGGTCATTAAATGACACTAAAATGGAACCTTAAATTCTTAATAGATGAAACTACAATCACCGTGCGCTTTTTACAAAATAATTATTTACATTAGAAAAAACACCTCTCAAAGTTATTAAAAATCATCGAAATAGCAGAAATAATCAAATTGACAAAGGTAAATTTCGATGATTTTCAGGTTTTTTCGCAAGTAAATAATTATTTTGTAAAAAGCGCACGGTGTTAATGTAGTCTTATCTATTAAGAATGTAAGGTTCCATTTTAGAAGTAAGTTCTTGAATATTTCCAAAATCCTAAATGTGTTTTTGTGCATTTTGCGGACGAGCCCTTAACGAGAAAAAATCACGTTTGTTTTAATAGTTACCCCCCTTAAGTAATTTGTTGTTATAGCGACAATAGGAATAAACCATCTGCGAAAATTGCAGCTCTCAAGCTATCACGGTTCCTGAGATATTGCTTTGTGACAGACAGACGGACAGTATTGCCTCATGTTTACCCTTTGCGTACGAACCCTAAAGCAATAGTTACCTCATAAGGTGGTTGATCCTCGCCGGCCAGTCGGGTCCGTCCGTCTCTCCCTCTGGAGGGTTGAGGCACAGCGCCTGTGTGATCAGCTCCGAGTCCGAGTGGGTGGACAGGCCCACGCCTCTGCCCAGTACCTGTAGCGGACGAATAGGTTGAATATATTGGTTTCGTATACACATAAAATTATGTTTGTTTCCAAGTCTGGTGTAGTGGTACTGTAGTAAGAATTTCAAGTTGATAACAAAGCTGCTTTTTTCGAAGCTTTATGAGTTTATGTATTTTTGGACAATATTACATGTATTGTGTATATCATATTATGTATTTAAAGATTTATAAATATGTTATCAGTTCTTTAGATCCCATACCACAAGCTCACACCTTAGTTTCGGAGTTGAGGCGGGGGTGGGGAAGCTTCCTCAGTGGTAGGCACGGAGTTGCCTATCTGTATGTATCTTTAGTTTCAGCTAGACACTAGATGACTAGACTATCAAGTGTGTGAGGATGATATTTTTTTAAAGAATGATTAAAGAAAAAAAAACTAAATGTGACTGGTTAATCCCTACTTTTTTTAGCTGTCGAGATAGTAGAGAAGAGAGAAAGGGAGAGAGTAGAGAAAGAGAACACGTATGTGTATGAGTTGTGTGTATGTATGCACTCACCATCTTCCTCAAACTGCTACAGTTGACCAGCTCCCCGTTATGCGCCACGGCTAGCGCGCCATGCGCCGTGTGCACCACGAACGGCTGGCAGTTCACCTCCTCCGAGGCCGCCGACGTCGAGTACCTGCCGTTGTATGTACTGAACATCACCTCATTACTGGGTCATACTAATCTCTATATGGAGTGGAATTTCATGCTTTTCATCGAATGGCATGCATACGTAACGCGTGGAAATCCTTGCTATATGTTGTAGAAACTCATGATATTCACCGATTGGCATGCATATGACAATATAATTCTTTTTTCGCGTAGAAATCCTCACTAGTATCCAGCTATCTTCTATCAACTAAAATAAGATGGTGTCCTTCCAATTGCCTACGGCTGGGAGTTCCTGGTATGCCTTCAGAAGGATACACACAGGGCTTCCAATCAATATCAATACATATAATAAAATCTGTTTGTCTGTACGTTTATGCACGATAATCTCAGCAACCGCTCAACCGATTGCAATGCGGTTTTATTTGTTGCGTTGCGGTTGGCTCCACTTAACATTTAGTGTTTGTTTCATGGCAATCGGTCCAGGAATAAAAAAGTTATATCAATCTAAAGAATCACATATAAAATGCAGCGTACGAAGTTGCAGGCAACAGCTAGTATTAAATATGATAGTCACGTCTTTATCCGTGTAAAAATTGTAATCCCGGCATTATTGATTTAATTGCAATATATCGACATACGACAAGGCCCAATTTCAAATGTGGGTCGTCCTGCGCCCGAGTCGGCAGCGCGTCGCCTCTGGTATTGCAAACGACCATAAGCTACGGTAACCAACCATTCAGTGGGATGTAAGCTTGTATGCCACCTCAATAGTATGAAAAAAGGCCTATAACTGAAGGCTGATAGACAGTGAAAATGGCTCCATAATATATCAACATGGCTTTCCTTCAGGCAAATGAATTTAGAGAGTTTAATATGAAAAAAAAAAAATGAAAATTGCTATCAAAATTCGCGAGTTTGATCCGATCATAAAATAAAGTAACATAATTTTTATCATGCAATTAACATGCAAGATTAACAATGTCGTAAAATGTGAATACATTTAAAATTGGCACGAATTTTCGAAACACCATTATTAAAAAAAGCGCCCTAAGTATGTAAATAGAAATTTAAAATCAAAACTCTATAACAATGCTATACCTTGTGTGTCCAATGCCGAGGTTCCCCTTCAGTTTCTTCATGGCGTCGTCGTTAAATATATTGTTAATCAACCCCATACCTTTGTGGGCGTTGAAGGACCGTGTGTTTTTGCCCTCTGACGTCACGATGCCGGCTGACTCTTGGCCTCTGTGAATATAAGATTCTAGTATAAATATTTTGTATACTGACTGTGTATTTTATCAGCTGGTTTTCTATTCAAATCAACTACTTTAATCCCCTCTTTATAAAATAGAGTGCAGAGGGGCTTATGGCGAGATTTTGTCTGTCGTCTGCGACTCTGTTGCATTAAACTACGTCACTAGGTCACGTGGATCATCTGTTCAAAGTTTGAAATAAAACAATAATGACAACGTCAATCGGATTGAACTTTCACTTTCACAATAAACGTGTTAGAGAGGGGCAGCAGTCTGGTGAGAACGATCTCACAGCTTTCTTGTTGATGAAAAATCTAAGTTTTGAAATGTATTGTTGTATGAAATTCGAATCTGTAATGTTTTTAATGTCAAGTTCAAGAAGTCAATAAGTAAGTTGAGTGCATGAATTGTTCTTTAAAAATTGTTAAAATGACAAAAAGCGGATGAACTTTTTCAAGTTCCTTTATTTTAATATTTTTTTCAGTAAAATGGCAGTCGTTAAGCAAAGTTCAAGGCCTTGATAGGCGGCTTGAAAAATTTCAAGAGCATGCAGTCACAACCTGCGCCTGGCCATTTTAACACGGCAGTACGGCTCACCACCGTGGGACAAATTCTAAAAAGGTGAACTGTGGGCATATAATATGCCTCTGCCCACTCCTTCAGGGATAAAGGCATGGTATGTATGTAAAAAGTACAAAAGTAAGTGTGTCTCACCTGTGTTGTAGTGCTACCAAGCCCAAACAAATGACCTGCGGGATGTCCACCTGCGTGGGCCACTCGCCCGTGCTGATGGCGCCGAACACGCCGCACTCGTGGGTCAGGCCTGCAGAACAACCATTATCTCTTATTACAACCTGATCAATGTACTTTTAAAAGTGCGAGTTTCGAGGGTTTCGTGGGAAAAAAATTACTTTGTTGTATGGGAGCCTTTAAATATGTATATTTTTCTGATTATAACATTTGTTGTTATAGCGGGAGCAGAAATACATCATTTGTGAAAATTTCAGCTGACTAGCTATCACGGTTCCTAAGATACACAGCCTCTTGACGGACAGACAGACAGACAGACGGACGGCGAAGTCTCATGAATAGGATACTATTTTTACCTTCTGAGTACGGAAACCTAAAAACGATTCCTAAGTTTCTAGTTCTAATTTTAGCAATTTTTAATACATTTTCAAGCACATAAGGGTAAATAGATTGGATAATTAAAGTTGAGAGCTCCACAACCTACGCCCTCTATTAAAAAAACAATATTCGATGTACAAAAAAAAGTGCAGCAAAATATATAGAACGTATAAAATAAGTTACAAGAATTTGGCATTTTTACGTACTACCGCTAATGAAAGAATGGCCTTGAGGTAAATAAGTTTACTTACGGAATTCAGCTCAAATATTGTAGATTAAAATAAATTGGGATCGAAGGAGTAATAATAATAATAAAATGCATTTATTAACAGACAAGTACATAACCGTTTTTAACAATGTTTACTTCTGACAAACTAAAAAGCAGTTTATTGGCAGACGTAGCTTCCAGTACAACAAATGTAAATACTTAGTAGGTTTTGGGTTCTTCTTTTATAATTATTTATTATCCTTCTGTAGTTCCGTGATCGTAGCGCTTACCAAAATATCGGATGATGATGAAATCACCTGTACGTTTTGCACATTATTTACTTTATACTCGGTTTCGCCTCACGGGATGATACAATTTATTGTGTGAAATTTAAATGGCACATCACTGAATGAACGCGAGTAGAGCATTATGTTTCGAGATCGTTGAAAAGCTTAGCAGGGGGCTATATTACCTGAGCTTTGACACAAAAAAAAATTATCACAACTCTTGCAATCCATTTTATCGTCGTATTTTATCAAAACTACCTGCTATTATTATGTCCATTTAAAACTACATTTTAACGTTCCGAGAATTTTATATTGTTATACTAGCTTAAATTATAATGATTTGACAGTTTGTGTGAATCGACTGAGCTTTGCCTTGTACACAATAACCTGAATTTAAATATTGTTTTTATTCGGGAATCATGTTCTTAAATGGGTTTCGGGAAACGATAAGGATCTATTGATGAATATCCTACTCTATTGCATACTTGCCATGCAAAGTCACGGGCGTCTACGGATCGGAAATAGATTACTTCACTAAATACTAGGTACACAGTGTACACAACAGTACCAGGGGACGAGACGTGGACACTTACAGTAGGGTTAATCCATGGCCTCAAAGCTGCGCAGTGAGCTATGGAGCGGGCTATGCTTGGAGAATCTCTTAGGGGTAAACTCCGAAATGAGGTTAGCCGTCAGAGAACTAAAGAAGTCGGCATAGCTCGCAGAATAAGCACATTAAAGAGGCAGTGGGCTGGCCACATCTGCCGAACAACCGACGGCCGATGAAGCAAACGAGTTCTAGAGTGGAGATACATACATACATATGGTCACGCCTTTATCCCCGAAGGGGTAGGCAGAGGCATATTATATGCCCACATTTCACCTTTGTATAATTTGTCCCACGTAATAGGTGGTGAGCCGTATTGCCGTGTTTAAATGGACAGGCGCAGGTTGTGACTGCCTGCTGTTGAAATAAAGCCTTCAACTTAGCTTAACGACTGCCATTTTACTGGCAACCGGGACCAACGGCTTTACGTGCCTTCCGAAGCACGGAAACGCTCAAAATAAATGTCACAAAGTGATCACATGGATGGTCACCCATCCATGGACCGGCCATAGTGAAAGTTGCTTACTGCAGTGATCGTTTACAGAACACTGAGTCCGCGGGGCCACGAGCGCTTCTCGAGTGGAGATCGCGACTTCGTAATCGTAGGGTAGGACGTCCACTCGCCAGATGGACCGACGTGTGTTATAGCTCAATTAGGAGAGGCCTACGTCCAGCAGTGAAGTGATATAGGCTGGTTTGATTGATTGATTGACTAAATTACACTGCGTCATCGCTGATTGACACCATAGTGTGAAATAACTAACAATTGTTACAAGTCTTTATAATGTGATTCACACCATGTTGCGAAAAGCTCGTGATTTAAAACACTAAGGTAACATAAACGTTGACGGAATTCTAATCCATTTTTATGCTTTTAAAAACTTGGGCAAACTTCTCATCGTCTTCACCACATTGGAGCTATAAACAGCCCTTAGTAGTAATAGCAGTCGGTCGTCAACTCTCGCCGCTTTTTTTATATACCACTAAGGTGGCAGACAAGCATACGGCCCACCAGATGTACTGGTGGTCACCGCAGCCGACGACCCTGTAAGAACCTTCTAAGACCCCTTTTGCCGCTGACGTAGCTTGCGGGAACCACCGAAGCAAACATGGGCCCAACGAGCACCCCTGTAATACTCTAATTAACGACTCTACTTTTTGCCTTTGTTTTACCAGTACAATCCTCTCATAGACATTTTAGCATATCTTTATTTCAGAAAAATCCTGTCCAAGCTACCGCCACTACTTCTAAACATGAATCAGGATCTTTTTCGACGGATACATAATAACGTTGTAATCATCAAACGTCAAGCACGTTATCACGAATCACTACTGACCTCTCGAGATTTCATCAGCTATTTCTATTGCGGAGCATGGCCGATTGAATTACGTCTCTTGAATTATCTATTGGAACAATATATATGGCGCGTAATACACTTACAACTGATAGCCCGACATCCCCCGGCGTGAACTCTATTAATATGTTTTTGTGATACTTGCAAGTTATCGTCATCATGGACAATAACCCTTTTAATTATTTGTTTAATATTTACAATACTATATAGGTTAAACTGATACCCCAAGCAAGACTGTCTAAAATCTTGCACCTTTGCACTAGCAGAGTCACCGTCTTCTGAAACTCCAGTCCCATTACAGGAACGCCTATAATGGGACTGGAATTTCAGAAGACGGTGACTTCATTAAAGGCAACAAAACTATAGTATACTGATGGACTGGACCATGAGTTCGTATCGATTCATTTTCAATGCAGTTTCAAAAATTAACTAGCTGACAAAGGACTCCTTTATAAACTTAAACTTTTGATCAAAACATAATATTTGCTTGCAGTCGTAATATTTATCCCAACAGTGGTTGCAGTGACAACTACATGCTAAGAAACACGGCCATAAACGCAGTAGGAATCCCTATTTAAAACAAAATTGGTCTATACCATTTTAATTTCACTTATCGGGTTGCCGAAGAGCGACTTTATCCTAAGCATGTCTGAAATTTTATAACACGCCATGCCCCACAGTTGACCTTGATAAAAATGTATTTATGGATAATATTCTAATTTCATTGTAAAGTTGTTATCGAATCGTATAAATTCCCTCATTTTTCATAAACAGACACCTTTTCGAAACGACAAAATATACCGCTGTATCAATGGGACCGTTTGCATGGTGAATTTAGTTGCTTGACATTTTTATCCGCCCCGATGCGGTCAGAAAAGTCAGCAAGTACCACGACTTTAGATCTAGAAGAAGAAGAAGAAAGAAGAAGAAGAAGAAAAAATATTTATTTAGTTGTCAGCAAGGACACAATAAAAGTAGGTAATACATGATATATTAGGTATGGTACAAAATGGTCCCTAGCTCAGCTTTGACGCTACTTCGCGTAATGAACGAGTTAGCGCTGGTATTCTAGTTGCACGGGCATATCAAAAGTTATGAAAAAATTACGCAATAATATTAAACAAAACATGCTAGGAATGCAATTAGGCACCATTATTCTATCGGCCATTATTAGACTGTTATCTCAATTATTGAGAAACTGGTTTGACATTTATTTTTTATATTATGAAATCCACCACAAAAAGTACATGGTTCATGGAACTTGTAATACAGCAAGATACCATCGAATTTTAAAGAGATTTTTAATGATAAGAAAATAATAATTGGTGACCCAATACGAATATCGCCTGAATCGTATTTTATGTTCAGAGTAGTAATACTAATAATATAGAGACCAATGTCATCTGGAAGTTATCGCAGCGAGTCACAGTAAGATCCATTATTTGAATCTTGACCCTGATCGTGCTCTATTAAATATCGTTATTACATTCAAGAATATTTATTGTAAAAGATATTTTTTTTTTCAGTAACGTATAAAATAACTTAAATGGATAACTTTAACATTCTATGCAGACACAATTCTAATCTATTTACAAACTATTCAAACAAAACGAGAATTTGAAAATGCACCTAAAATTATGCTGAATTTCATCCACCTATTAATTGAGCTACTTGACAATACGAGTACATATGTAAGTACTTTAATCTGAATTAGTCTGCAGTGCCTGAATAGCATCATTAAATAGAATCGATAAATACTTTCAGTCTTTAGGAGATCACCCGGGTGATTTCATCCCGTCTTAAGTAATTGACCATCGTCAAAGGATCCTTCTCACCAAAATGATTTGTATTTTATGCGCGATGTATGTTATTCTGAGTTTAATGACTAGCTTTCCTTTACCACTAAGCACTTATTTAATTATGGTTATGATGATTTTGGTCATTTTCGTACACTAATTTCGTAATCATACGCAGATAATTGTAATAGTAAGTATGAACTTCGGATCCGTCGAATCTAATTGCATGACACGAAGCGCTTGTGGCCCCGAAGACTGTGTTCTGTAAACGATCACTGTACTAAGCAACATTTACTATGGCCGGTTATGGATGGGTGACCACCACATGATCACTTTGTGACATTTATTTGCGAGCGTTTGCGTGCTGCGAAAGGCACTTTAAGCCGTTGGTCCTGGTTGCCAGTAAAATGGCAGTCTTTAAGCCAAGTTGAATGCCTTTATAGGCGGCTTGAAAATTTTTAACAGCTGGCAGTCACACTGCGCCTATCCATATCAATACGGCTCACCACCTATTACGTGGGACAAAATCTAAAACGGTGAAATGTGGGCATATAAGATGCCTCTGCCTACCCCTTCGGGGATAAAGGCGTGATCAGCATGACACAGTGTTTTCCACTTACCGCTTTGCACAGCGCCTCTCCCAAACCTCTTGCTAATCTTCACTTCGGGTTGTTTTGTGTCTTCGGCCGCTAGCCTCTCCATTACAGCTGGTGAGCTAGTCGTCGCGTCTCCGTTTGAAGGTCCGTCGGGACCGTTCATTTTGTTTCTGAAATAGAAAAAGAGAAATTTAATACAAATTACTATGATACGTATAGGTATTAATCAAAACACGGTTCGACATCAGGGTAAGGCAATACTACTCGTTCGCTCTAAGTTTGCCGCTCGGCTCCATACTAAAGTCGAATTTTTTATTAGACGAAGTAAATTGACAGCAACTAATGTCACTTCTTCATACAATGTTGCTTATTTTCTATGACGAAGTGACATTAGCTACTGTCAATTTACTTCGTCTAATTAACAATTCGGGTATACGCCTCTACGCCAGCGGCAAACTTAGAGCGAACGGGTAGTAATAATATAAGTATTTTTTTAAAATTGGAAGTACCTACCAACTACCGCGGTTTTAAAAGGTGATCGCTACAGCGGAAATACAATAATTTTGAGCATCAGTAACTTGGTACCTACGAAGCTTTGAATCTAGATTATAATTATGAGTTAAAAAGAAAGTAACGGTGTGTTTCATCCATGGAACCTGCGTGGTGCAGATTACAGGCCGAAAGGAGTTAACAAGCATTCAAAAGGGCCATAAAAACTTAAGCATCAAGTTAATACTATATTTTTATTATATTATGTGAGTTTTTATAATTCCGACTAGAGAATATGTAAACGATTTGATAAATGAAACTCAATAATATGCCATAACTACTACATAGCTTAGTTTTCCTAACTAGTTACTGCTATATCAGAAATAAAACAATCTTTAGATACGGTTAATTAATCACAATGGCCACACTCACTTTGAAAATTAAAACCTTGTTCAGTAACTGTTGTTAAAAACTGATAGAAACTATACGCTGCTTTTATTTCTTAATTAATCAAAACAAACACAGCTGATGTGGAAGGACACAATACAGCAACGTTGTGAGACTCAAACTAAACATTAACAACATACTCCTTTAGGTTATATGACAATCGTTTATAAACAACTTTAAAGCGACAATATCATTACAATTACTCGATAATAGAATACACAGCTTTTTTAAATTCAAACTCTATTGCAACGGCGTAACATCATTCTCGTCGTACAAAAATATACTGATAATACGTCAAAGTAATGCTTATACTTTATTGACTTGCCAGTGATAATTTGATTGATATAATGTTGCTAGGACTGATAGTATATTATCGCAATGTTATTGTTTTATTTTATTGACGCATCTCCTAAGTTTGAATGTAGGTTAAAACAGATTAAAATGACTGTAGGTAGCTCTTCATGGTTTTCTTTAGTTTAGTTCAGCTTTTGGAAGGCATAGGAGTGGTAGCCATCAGAATGGTTTTTCTGGTATGCTGTAAGTGGGCGTGTGTCAGTACATGTATGAATAAGTAGGCAATCAGCCTTAGACCATATAACACGGGACTAGCCTTTGCGAACCACCGCATACAAAAATATTCTGCCAGTTTTCATACAAGTGAAGGGGGAAACACAAAGACATATAAAATTTCATTGCATTTAAAAATGTATTAATCGACAAACGCGTAATGGCTGTTGTGTGTTAATTGTTATTGTACAGTCAACTACAATGTAATGTACTAGTTTAATCATATAAAATGAGGTACTGATGTACAGGCTTTTCATAAAGCCAAAAGACCAAATGGTCATGTGCAATGGCAGAAAACAATGCTTAAGTAAGGCGCATCCTGTGGTTAGATGATCTAAGCAATCAGCGCATTCGTTCATGGTGCCAAGAGGAGCGTAATGTGTCCACGTTTTAGTGTACATTACATGAACACATCATCAGGTGCAAACTGAATATTCTACATAATTAAACGTGTGTAACACGAAATTCTCAACACGCTCAATCTCAAATTTAAAAAAAAATTTAACAAAATAAAAACCGACTTCAAACAAAAACTGAAAATTGAAAAATAAAATTAACTTAGCACAAAGTAATAGGTAGTATATTTAGTTTTATATCAGATATTATTGACTGTAATACTGAAATCGGCGCCAAGTAAAACTATAAGTTTAGGTAGATATTATTAATCTCTCATAGAAATATTGGCACCGACTTCAGTATTACAGTCAATAATATCTGATATAAAAGTAAATATACTACCTATTACTTTGTGCTAAGTTAATTTTATTTTTCAATTTTCAGTTTTTGTTTGAAGTCGGTTTTTTTTGTTAAAAATTTTTTTTCATGATTTTCAGTGACGGGTAGACTGAAATTATATCTGTCTAGGGGTAATGTTCTCCCCAATACAAATTAATCAAGCCCAAACACAAGATAACTGCTGTAAATCGTTAAGAAATTCCCTCGATTCGAGTGATTTCTTCGATTTCTCCAGGATCCCAGCATCCGATTCTGACTTCCTGTATATGGGACCACATGGGAAGCACCAGCTTTCAAACAAAAAAAGAATTTTCAAAATCGGTTAACTCCTTCTAGCGATTTGCCGGTAACAAACATAAAAAAAAAAATACAGACGAATTGAGAACCTACTCCTTTTTTGAAAGTCGGTTAAAAAGAGCTAGTGGTACAAGAACCTCGGTAAATGGTATATACTCGAGACCTTAAAAAAATACGTATCTACTTGATACAAAATTTAAAAGGTACATACAGCGTAGCATATTACATACACCGTTTCAGACATTTTCAGTTAGATAACTTCAAATGTATGGTTTTCATTCACATTATCAAGGTACTGAATGAGCTTATAAACAACCAAATTATTTAAATATTTTACATGAATGTTGATACTTTTCCGAAAAACTAAACAAAACTGGTTTCTTGACATTCATTATTGTAAGTGTATTACCTAAGTATTTTAATTGTGCATAGTATAGTGGACAATTCATATTGAAACTCTTCAGTGCCATTATTATTTTTTACACCTACTACTTGTTTCCCTCAAATACGCGGGATAGCACCCGAAACCCCCCACCCCCCTACATGAGGCCGCAGTGGTAGCACAGATTACTAAATAGTTACTACGTAAGTGGTAGCCAAGGTCTGTTTCGAGTTGCGAGTCCTGGGGTCACCCTTCCGAGGGCTTAACTGTAGGCCTTAGGTAAGAAATGTGTGGTTTTAAGTCGGTAGACTCGGTAGATGTCCGGGCATGGCATCCCATTTTCCTCACGTTAAAAAAGAACTTACGATTTTGATTAAGAAGTAAATATTTCCTTAATAAAAATGGTTTGATAGATTTTTTTCATTTTTCACATAAAACCGTATGTTAGTTTTCTGACCTTGAAAGCTAGCATACAAAACTATGAATTATTTTAGTATGCTGACATCTGAAGGCCAATAACGTTATTATTTTCACTCAGTTGAGTATATTGTCAAGCACTTTTTTATTTCTGTTAGGACTTTTTAAAAGACAAGCATATGTTTTTTTTTTAGAAGAACATAATAAGAAGATATGTCCAAGTATCTTTTTCACACAATAATCTTTTACTTGACGTCTTTTAAATTCTCATCGTCGAAGGAAATAGAACTTTTCGCCCCTCAAATACTCGTAATTTACTCCCCTCTTTGTACTTCTCATACTACTGGTTTATAGGTACTTCTTATTCATCCAGCCTGTTGTCCTGTGGAAGTTATTGTCCTGGTGTACTTCCATCTTGAGGCACAATATCCGCAAATCCCATCATATTATTGGCAAGTCTCACAGAAGTAGAGGTGATACACAGCAAATTTTTCAGTGTGATATGGCACATTTCATAATTATGTATGGTTATTTATAAATAATTATATGTGTATCATTAGTGTTGGGTGGGTATAATTTGTGAAGATAATAATATGTAGCTGTAGTATAACTATGCCTAATTTTAGTAATTATTTTATTACACATTTTCCTGGTAGTAATAACATTGGTCTCACTTGTCTTGTCACTGACTCCACACTACGTGCACCTATCTCGTTTTCAGCAATGTACGGCCAGGAAATGCATTTATAATTAACTAAGTACTTCAATGCACTGTTGGGAATCTAGGATTCATCCTTCCGAGGCCCAACCGTAGGCAGTAAGCAGGGAACGGGTGGTTTTTAGTCGGTAAGAGTATCCATGACGGATTTTCCTCGGACCGCACCAGAAGAGATCAGTTATAAACAATATTCCAAATGGCTCGTAAGACGATGACCCAAAACATTGCGCGAGAAACAAAACAAAACTTCTGCTGACGTCTTATTTGCTCCAATATTCCCTTATCATGAAAAAAATATTAAACATAATAAGTGATGATTTGCACCCGATAACTTCTCTGACGCCCAGATACACTCGTAAACATTTAGCAATATGTTCACCGAGTGTCGTCATGACAAAAGCCGTCTGTCATATGACCGTAGGGGGTCAGCTATCGGCTGACTTTAAGTACATTTCCAGAAGGGGGTGCAATAAACAAAGCCGATAAGATTATTGGAAATTAACACATTTATAATTGTTATTCAGATGACGATACAGTAGCTCTATATTTAGTGTTGTTATATAATTGTACTGGTGAAAGAAAACAAAGTTACATATTGCAGTATTGTCATTTTACAAAGTTATCTTAAAGTGTAGTGACATTAAGTATAATAGGTATAGTAATAAAGAACGAGAGGTCGTTAATCGGATTGAAATAAAGTAACAATCTTTCCAATGGCAATAAATATTCTAAAAGAACCCGATGATAGCTCAATATAGAGGGCATCGTCTGCCTGATGATCAGATGTCATTGAGGACAACTATATAGATAGCAGGACTTCAGCCATATAGCAGTTCAAAGTAGGCGATCTAGAAAAATGCTTTTGAACATACATGCGCCATTAAGCTTTTTCAAAATTCTAAAAAGAGTTGAAACAGATAAGTTTCATAAGAACTACCAACTCTACCAAGTCTTCATTCAGCCGACATTGAAAAGAGTTGCTGAGCTCCGAGTTGAAATGTATAAAGGTGTAGTGAAAATCTCAGTGTAGTTGGCAAATATGATTGGCATGCAATCTGAAGCGACGGTTGGCGTAAACGTTTCTCTAAGTGAATGTCCCTCGAATTTGCGTTTCTGAGTAAAGCCCTCAGCAAACTTAAAACTGGTTTAAATTTTAACCGCAGTACATAATATAAAGCTTTTCCACCTAGGTAGGAGTAGGTGGTACAAGAAAATTGGCAATCTAATTGGAGCGATCGCTTGAAGGTTGCACAACTGCATCTGATTAGGTTTCGATTATATGGAGCAACTTTCTTGCACCATACTTAACAGACAGCTAGCAGATTGAAAGTTGCAAAATGTTCTATAGATATTATAATTACTGACACCGAGATACAATCGGGTAAGAAATACGTACAGAAACTTTGTACTTTGAGCTCCTTTTTGATAATTCCTATCCACAATTACTGCGACTCATGTAAACCAGGATCTCCAGCAATGAGCAAGACCAGAAAAGTTACACCGTTGGAAGTTAAAGTCCCAGGAGAAGTTAGAATGTCTGTGTGAATGTGAAACCAGGATCGATATTAATCAGAAGATAAATTGAGAGTGTTTAAAACAATCCACTACAGAAGCAGAAGACTAGGGAACTATAAGTAACCAGGATCATGTTCTATACGGAAAGGAAGCACAACGGTAATAACTATGAGTTGCAGGTTCCGAAATCTTAGAACATTCTATAATTTAACAATGACATGTAAACTTTTACATATTTCAAAGAGTTTCCATTCTATGTACGAAACAAAGTAATTGGCACAGTTTATGTGAAAATCTACAGTAGGTATCTTATTATTTATACTCCCGATTGTTGACACTTGGTGGAACTTCAAAGTAACTGTGTTAAATTAAATAAAAGTAGGAATACCTATGTGCACGTAAGTTTGGTTGTAATGATGCAGTTTTGTTTAATCTTCATTTCAGCATTGAAAGTGGTGAATTAAACTAATTTACTACGAAAAAATTAATATATTTAAATTTGGTACCTATCTATAGTTATTTCACATTCGACACGATAACGACTTACCAGCTTACGGTGGGCTACGTAGTATGTCATGTATTGCAATGTCATTAGGTATTAATTACATAGAGAAAAAAATCTCTAAAAACAGTGTCGTTCGCTAAATTAGAAGCAAGGAAATGAGGATAATGGGGCATACTATTTACTGTTAGGAGTATTCCTTGAACTGAATCTTAACTGTAATAAAAGCTTGTAAAAACATCCCAAGCTTGAGACAATTGGCAATGGACGTTAGAGAGTACAATGGTGGTCGTATTGTATGACTATTACTGAGACATTACTAATAATACGACTATAGTAAATTGGCTACAGATTAACTCGACGGAACCGCTCTTGTAATAATATACTAGCTAGTGGCATTCATATTTTTTTCGGAGACAAACACATTCTTTCGGTGCAAAAACAGAGGGGCCTGTTGGAGGCATTGTTTTTCAAGGTTTGACTGCGTTAAATATTTTGAAGGCGAGAAAGCCTTCAACTTTATCGAAACCTGGGCAGCCCTGGACGCACTGAAGCGATGTTGCAATGATTGGCAATGTATAGAGGTGTTGAGATGTTTGTGCGACACCGTCACCATTGACGATGGCTGGAGGTCTAGCTGAAGGATCAGCAGATCAATTCCATAGAAAAGCGCAGGTGTGCGACAAAGAGATATAATATGTAACATCCCCTAAGCTCTTTACCAACGCGCTCGAAGACAGTTTAAAGACGGTGGATGAGGCGTGAATATTAACGGCGAACGCATCTCGCTTCTTCGGTTTGCCGACGACATCGTCATTGTAGCGACAACGCTGGGCGTTGAAACAGTTGGGCGGGATGCTGCACAGTCTAAATGGAGCATCTCGATATGTTGGTCTCGGCATGAACGTGGTCAAACCAAGGTCATGTACCGTGCATGTCCTGCCGGGACCAATTTGCGTTGGTGGATCGAGGCTCGAGTAGTCCAGAAATACTCCTGCTTCGAGCAGGTTATCACACTTGTTTTGGAGAATTTAACAGGTCCCAAAACTCCCTTGTTACGGTAGAACGGTGCCAAGGATTTTTATTAAGTATTCCCAGTGCCAACACGATCAGGTGCTGGGTGCTCATAAGCCCATGCTTCGCCAGCATGGGTATTGTGTTGTATAACAAAAAAGGGCAGCATTCAGCAAACTGCGTCGGGTTTTCTATTCGGCTATACCGCAATGCCTGAAGACAAAAGTCTACAACCAGTGCGTTCTACCCGTTATGACGGTGCCGAGACGTGGACCCTTACGTTGGGGCTAGTCTAGGCAATTTTGGAAAGCTAATGAATGCCTGCATGCATGTCCGCTTGTCTGTTATGTAACATCCCCTAAGCTCTTTACCAACGCGCTCGAAGACAGTTTAAAGACGGTGGATGAGGCGTGAATATTAACGGCGAACGCATCTCGCTTCTTCGGTTTGCCGACGACATCGTCATTGTAGCGACAACGCTGGGCGTTGAAACAGTTGGGCGGGATGCTGCACAGTCTAAATGGAGCATCTCGATATGTTGGTCTCGGCATGAACGTGGTCAAACCAAGGTCATGTACCGTGCATGTCCTGCCGGGACCAATTTGCGTTGGTGGATCGAGGCTCGAGTAGTCCAGAAATACTCCTGCTTCGAGCAGGTTATCACACTTGTTTTGGAGAATTTAACAGGTCCCAAAACTCCCTTGTTACGGTAGAACGGTGCCAAGGATTTTTATTAAGTATTCCCAGTGCCAACACGATCAGGTGCTGGGTGCTCATAAGCCCATGCTTCGCCAGCATGGGTATTGTGTTGTATAACAAAAAAGGGCAGCATTCAGCAAACTGCGTCGGGTTTTCTATTCGGCTATACCGCAATGCCTGAAGACAAAAGTCTACAACCAGTGCGTTCTACCCGTTATGACGGTGCCGAGACGTGGACCCTTACGTTGGGGCTAGTCTAGGCAATTTTGGAAAGCTAATGAATGCCTGCATGCATGTCCGCTTGTCTGTTTGCTTGCATATGGTTAAGGTCTTTAAACGCAACGCTTGACAACGTCTGTAGAAGAAGCAATGGCCGATTAAGCAAACGAATTCCGGAGTGGAAACCGCGACTTGATAAACATGGGGTAGGACACCCACTCGGTGGAAAAGGTCGCATGCAAAGAATGGATGCAGAAAGTGAAGAACCGTGTTGTGTCGTAAATTGGGATTGGGAGAGGCCTACGTCCAGCAGTGGGCTCTCATAGGCTGATTTGATTGATTCATGTAAAAAGTACCTATTTCACTTCTGAAATTCAATCCATTGAAAAAAATATCTAAGATAGATCAAAACCACACCGGAGTATGTTACTTAGATATTATGTACATAATTTATTATAATACCACCAATATCTAGTCCCGGGTACAGAAATATAAAAGTCCAAGGCGAACTCAATCATCATATAGATAAATAAAATTGTAGGTAGGTATATCATTATTAAAACAGGAGTAGGTATTCAGACGCTATCGATCAGCACGCGACTTTGACAGCTATATAATGATGTAACTTATTTGAAGTGTTGATGAGATGGAATTTAACGGAATACGCAAATGATGACCTTGACCGGTAGTTTCAGTTTGTGATAAGGAAAATCTTAAAACAAGTGATAAAAAAACCCCGGGCACTGAAACTTTTACCTATATAAAACTAAACATGGTATACCTCTGTGCTGTAATTTTCTGAGGAATTGGGTATATTGCACTTTTTACTGTGTCAAATACCTAGGTATTTGACGCAGTAAAAAGTTCCATTCCAGGTTTGAATATTAAGTGTTGTAAAGAAATGTTTAAATGGATTAAGATTAGTTTGAATCTTACATCAATCCAATCATTTTTATGGCCTTTGGTGATCTTTGCAATAGATATCAAATGTGTTACTGATAGAGTTAAGAATGCATAGTGTCTTAAATAATTGACACGACACAACAAGACAGCATCATATTGAATATTGCCTTTATCGGCAATATTTATGTAAACAGTAGTAGATAGTGACAAACAGGACCATTGATAATCAGAGCTAGTTTTAAGTAGGTCACTATTATTTTATCTGTATATTTGTGTCTTAGTCATACGAAATGAGGAAAATCTTCAGATAACAATGCTGTCAATACTGCAAATATAATAATCTTACTAATATTATAGATACGAAAGTTTGTGAGTGTGGATGTTTGTTACTCTGTCACACTCAAACGGCTGAACGGATCTGGCTAAAAGTTGGTACAGATGTACATTATAGTCTGGAATAACACATAGGCTACTTTTTATCTCGGGATTAAGTTCCCACGGGAACAAATTTTCCGCAGGCGAAGCTGCGGGCATCAGCTAGTTTAATATAATATTTTAGAGCCGTTTGGGGTCGAGACATTGGGCTCGTGGGGTCCAAGTGCCCATACGCTTTACAGAGAGATTGCAAGGTGTTTGATCAACACTCCTTGTAACCAAAGGTCTGGACTCTTTTTCGCTCAGCAAATATGTACAGGTATACAATGCGGTTATGCGGCCAGCCTTATGGGAACCTTACTAGTTGACATTGTTGGGGAGGAATTCTTCGACAGCTGAACGGGGCAATGTCAATTTTTAAAATTTGTTTTCTTAAGTTCTTGTTCAAGTTACCTTTTTGCAGTGCATATTTTACCTTTAAATAATTTACCTAAAATAAACACATTAGTATTGAAGTTGGTGAATTGGGAATTTTTACAATGTGTTATTTTTAACCGATTCAAAAAAGGTGGAGGTTACTCAATTCAACTGTATATATTTTTGTGTGTATCTGTTGCAAGCGCTATGACCACGAAGAATTATTATGAAACACATGGTTAATATCCTGATAATTCCTATCCTCCTAAATTTAAACTAAATTGAACTACTTTGATGAATCAAGAAATAGTACAAAATATCACATGGTTATAAAAAAAAATAAGCACCTACCATTTAGAACCTCAGATTTCATGATTATCTATCAAACAAGATAAATATTAATAAATACCTATAAGTATAAAAAGTTGTCTGTTGGGCAAGAAGTAATAAAATTAGGTTTAAAATTACAGGCTTTTTACAGAACAGCAAGGTAGATCCTGTTCCAAAATGCCATATTATGACCTAACCTCTAGTTCCCTTGCTTAGTTACAAACTGTATTACTTGTACCACTATGAAAACAAATAGAAATCCCTACAAAATCCATTGATTCTACAACATAATAATATTAGTAAACACATCAATATTCCACACCATGTGCACTTTTGAAACTAAGTTATAAGATAACCGGAACGAGTTATGTGGTTCTCAGAACTAAACAAAGTTTCTTCATGCTATGTGAAATATATTTTATCGAGTACAACATAGATAGGTGCTTTGTTTTGGTAATAAATAATAACATGTGAGTTCACTTACTTCGGTATGTGGCTTGGCGGCGAGGAAATAATTATTTCAACCAAAGGTTGTACAGCGCCTCAGCAGTAAGTAGCGGAGCGGCAACCACAAGTTTACTTATCGTCGTGAAACGTGAAGAAACACTAATTGTGTTGTGCGCACGAGCACGAGAATCGAGAATACTGTGTGCGAGAGCGAATGCGAAACGAAACGATTCGTTTTTCGTTTGTTTGTATATTTGAGTTTGACGTTTGATGGTGTGACAAGGACAGTAACACCAGTGTCGCTCCGAAATCTAGTAACAGTATTATTTATTTAATGACCACTTTTTAATAAAAAAAAAGTAGACCAACTCCGACCAAATAAAAAATTAAAAATGAACAAAGTACTTATGTACGCATTTGTTTCTTGCATTTAATATATTAGGTTTTTTTTTATAATATAGGTGCGATGAGGCCCTGCCAATAACCCCAGGGTCCAAGCCTGCCTCGCCTGCTGACTAACGGACGAGGTCATGGCGTAAAGAAGGAAAACTCGAAATGAAACCCTGTACCAACCTGTCTGGTCAGCGTGGTACAGTAAGGCCAAAACCCTCCCAAAAATGATGGCACAAAACATGAAATGGCCTATAGTTCCCGGCACTTCCGCTGTTCCCGATCACGGTAGCGGCCGGGGCGACGACGCGGCGGCGGGAGAATGGGTGCGAACGATCTCCGGGCTACGGACGGCTACCACTCTCGACTGACCCTGGCTACCTATAACGGAATGAACGGACACCTTACCGAACTAGAGGTCGAACTAGGTCGTAAAAACTGGCACATACTGTGGTTGTGCGAGGTCCAAAGACAGGGGAGGACACGCTTACCCTTGCGTCAGGTGACCTGTTCTACTTTCGAGATGGTGATGGAGCCCTTCCGATGGCTGTGTCGGTTTTATGGTGAAAAAGGACCTCTTTAGCAACAGCGTTGTGGAAGTCAGTATTGTTTCAGCTCGGGTAGCATACCTTATACTCAAGCTCACCGACAGGTAGTCCTGCAAGTGATTCAGAAAGCCCCTAGACTCTATCGAAACCTGGGCAGTCCTAGATGCTCCGCAGCGGTGTCGTATTGATTGGCGATATATCGACGGAGGTGTTGAGATACTTGTATGATTCCGCTACCATGACCGTCCAGTTGGAAGACTAGAAGACCAATCCCATAGCGCTGCGCAGAGTTGTGAGACAGGGAGATGTTAATATCACCCAAGCTCTTCACAAAGGCGCTTGAGGACGTCTTCAAGTCGTTGGAGTGGTATGGATGGGGCGTGAATATAAACGGTGAACGTATTTCACACCTGCGGTATGCCCACGACATTGTCATAGTAGCGGAAAAGCTGGAATAGTTGAGCGGAATGTTGCATAGTCTAAGTGAAGAGTCGCGACGTGTTGGCCTCGGCATGAACTTGGACAAAACCAGGGTCATGTTCAATGAGCATGTTGTGCCGGGACAAAGCTACGTTGAAGGATCAAGGCTTGAAGTTGTCCATGAATACACCAACCTTGGGCATGTTATCGTACTAAAAACGAGTAACCTGGATAAGGAAATAGCCAGAAGGATTTGCTTGAGCTGGGCAGCGTTCGGCAAACTGCTTCGGGTTTTTCTATGCGCCATTATCGCAATGCCTGAAGACGAAAGCCTTCAACCAGTGCGTTCTACCAGTTATGACCTACGTACGGTCCCGAGACGTGGACACTCACAGTGGGACTAGTCGGTGCCCTTAAAGTTGCGCAACGAGCGATGGAACGAGCTACGCTTCGGGTGTCTCTGAGGTATAAGATCCGAAACGAGGTTATACGTCAGAGAACAAGATTGGTCGACATAGCTCGCAGAGCATGCGTTTTTAAGTGGCAGTGCGCTAGTCACATATGTAGAAGAACTGATGGCCAAGCAGATGAAGCAAGCGAGTTCTGGGGTGGAGACCGCGACTTGGTAAACGTGGAGTAGGACGACGCCCTGCCAGATGAACTGACAACCTAAAGAAGGTTGCAGGGATTGCTGGATGCACAAAGCGCAGGACAGTGAGCTGTGGTGAAAATTGGGAGAGGCCTATGTCCAGCAGTGGACTGCCATAGGCTAATTTATTGATTGATTTATAACAAGACTAGCTGACCCGCGCAACTTCGTTTGCGTCACATAAGAGAGTATATCACTCGTTCCTGTCGCATTTATTCCCGTCGCGTTGCGTTTACTTATGTAGTTTAGTTGGTAGTATGTTTGTGAACTGTTCAATTATTTATTTCAATTTTTGTAATTAGCGTCTCAAAAAACTATGAAAACGATACCCATAATGATATTTTGAGCTATCTGTGGGGACTTTGGGTTTGAATTTTCAAAAAACCTGAAACACGTGTTTACTCATTTATCATTAAGAATTCGTGAAATATGAAATAAAATAGTCTAACTAATCTCGTTTCCCCATACAAACTTTGGACCCCCTTTTCACCCATTTAGGAGATGAATTTTCAAAAATCCTTTCTTAGTGAACCCTTACACTTTATAAGAAACTTACTCGCCAAATTTGGACTTTCTAGTAAGTGTTCAAGTAGGTATAGTGTGAACCTATAGATAATTATTCACCTCGCAGCGTAGTGTCGATAACCATACGTAACACGGCGAACAGCTAGAAAATTGCTTGTAACATTTTTTTTGTACTCGTAGTAACTTCTAAACGGAAGGTCCAATTTGAATGAAGTAAAAGTAAAACTTCTAGATAAATGCCCTTGATGATAAAACTATATATTTGGATAAGGGTTAATAGAATAGAATAGAATAGAATAGAATAGAAGAAACTTTATTGCACACCAATATTAAAATTTCTTATACAGATATTACATTTCATACATGTACAGAGGGCGGCCTTATCGCTAAAAAGCAATCTTTTACAGGCAACCTTTGGATGGAAAAATACCGTCAAGAATCACGTGGTAAAAGGGGTAGTCATTGGTGTCAAATAAAACATACTAAGTCTACTAAACGTCTTAAGTCAATAAGATATAGGTAGGTACCTACATAGGTACCAATAATATACATACATAAACATATAATATATATACAATACATATAACAATACACAGGTTATATACATTCATACACTCTAATTACGTACATATCTATTTATCACACAGATATAATACATTAATATTTACATTCACATATACTATGAAGCTAAGTAGTGCTCCTTAACCAGTCTTTTGAAAGTATTTAAGGACTGCGCGCGCCTAATGTTTAAAGGTAGTAAATTCCACAACCGAACTGCTTGCACAGCGAAGGATTTGTCGTAAAAATTTGTGGAATGTCTGGGAACTACTAATTGCAGTGACTCTGATGACCTTAGAGATCTCAAATGTGTGTCATTCAGGAACGTAAAACGTTCTTTTAAATAATTGGGAGTAGAGGGATTGAAAAGGGTGCTGTAAAGCAAAGACAGAATATGAGTGTTTCGACGAAGACGAATAGGGAGCCAGTTGAGCTCTTGACGAAATTGTGTTACGTGATCATATTTGCGTAGGCCAAATATAAATCTGATACAAAAATTTTGAAGTCGCTCAAGTTTATCTAGCTGCTCCTCAGTGACATCAAGATAGCTGACATCTGCATAGTCGAGTACCGGAAGGAGAAGGGATTCTGCAAGCGCTCTTTTAGTGGCAGTTGGTAGGATATTACGTAATCTACGCAATGATCCTGCAGATGCAAAAAGCTCACGGCTGGTTTCCTTTATTTGGGTACGCCAAGATAGTGTGCTGTCTATTATAATTCCCAAATCCTTGACTTCACTGCTAACCTGCAGGGTAATACCATCAAATACAATGTTCGGAAGGGTTGTCCATTGCACTTTTTCTAACATTCGAGAGCTGCCAACCAAAATATCTTATGTTTTAGAGGGGTTTACCTCCAAGCCACACTGTTTGCTCCATTGACAGATTTGCGTCAGGTCTGTGTTGAGTATTGTAATTGCTGTCGACAATTCAGACAAAGGAGCTTGATTGTAAATTTGAAGGTCATCTGCATAAAGATGGTAGGAAGAAAATAAATACTTTAGGATTGAATTTATAAAAATTGTAAATAACATGGGAGAAAGCACGCCACCCTGTGGAACACCGACAGACGTACTACACCAAGTAGAAAAGGAATCTTCAACGCGAACACGTTGCCGGCGTCCAAACAGGTAATTATGAAACCAATCAATCACTGGTGGAGATATGTTAATAGAACGTAATATACCAAGCAGGATACGAAAATCCACAGTGTTAAAAGCATTGCTAAAATCTAATAAAGTCAGCAAAGTGAGATTTCCATTTTCCATGCCCAGTCGTATGTCATCAGTTACCTTGATCAATGCACTGGTCGTACTATGGCCTGGCCGAAAACCTGATTGTAATGGATTTAAAAGGTTGTGTCTATTAAGATATGCATTTAATTGGGAGTGAACAAGCCGTTCTAGGACTTTAGACAGGAACGGTAATATGGATATGGGACGATATTCGGAGAAGGATGTGGGATGTGATTTTTTAGGTAAAGGTATTATTTGTGATTTATTCCAGGCTTTCGGAAATTCAGCACAGGTAAGGGAATGATTTAAAATATGACAAATTATCGGTAGAATTTCATCAATGATAGATAGAACCATCTTACGGCTAACATTGTCATCGCCAATTGCATTTGAACAAATCGACATGATAGTCCTCTTAACATCACACTCAGATAATTGATCGAAATTGAACGGTGAGTGGTCAGGAATTGGAAGCGATGAAAGAAATTGCAAGGTATTGTCTCTATTTGACTGATCTAAATTAGACGTTGATGAGAAATGTTGGTTAAGTGAATCAATATCAAGTGAGTTTGATATTTGCTCTCGACGTTGCTTTCCAACTCCTAATGTTTTCAGAAATTTCCATATTTTGGAAGGATCTCCGTTCTCCACTGATTCATGTATATATTGGCGTTGTGCTTTCCTACACACCTTACTGCAGAGATTCCGTAACGCAATATACTTCTCTTTGTTACTTGATGTAGACCGTATTTTATACCTACATTTGGCAGCAGCTTTTTTAGATAAAAGACTTTTTATATCTGCTGTAAGCCATGGAGATGGCAAATGTTTTACCTTTACGGCCCGAACTGGGGCATGCCGATCATAAAGTGCAACAATTTGATTATTAAAATAATTAACTTTGGCATCGATCGTTTCAGCTTTCAACAACGGATTCCAGTCTATGTTGCTAGCATCTTCACGCAATTTACTCAAATTCATGCCACTAAAATTTCGCTGCATAAGGAGTTTAGACTTAGGCTTAGGTGGACGAACTTTATAAGAGAGAAATATCATGTCATGATAAGAGAAGGCGTCAGCAGGATACTGACCATGTTTAGCAACAAGGTCAGTTGAAGAAACAAGTATTAAATCAAGAAGAGATGGAGGATGATCAGGAGCATGGTGTGTGGCATTTAAAGGCAAGACAGACAGATTGCAGGAGTCGACTATGCTTAGAAAAGTGGAAGAGCGGGAATCTTGCTTCAACAGACAAGTATTAAAATCTCCTATAATAATTGTCTGACTGTATGTTGGGGAAAGACGTTCAACTAGATTTTCGAAAGAAGAGAAAAAGTTAAGTTTCATAGAAGGGGCGTAATAGACCCCTAGTAACATTTTAATATAAGCAAGGTCAATCTCCAAGAAAAGATGTTCACCAGCGTTGGATGGAGGTGGTTGTGAGGATAGATCAACAATATTGTAAGGTATGTTTTTGCGTAAATAAATCGCAACACCACCACATCTTGGACCAATCCGATCGTTTCTTATTAAATTGAAATCTGGTAAAGAGTAGCAGCTGGAAAGTAGACCAGGTTTAAAGAATGATTCGGAGATTAAAATAGCATGAACATTTTTACAGTCAAAAGTGGTCAGCATATCCGAGGAATGGTAGGAAACACTCTGTGCATTTATATGGACTACATTAAAATTCTTTGGTACATCAGAGAACTGGGACTACATATTACAGCACATATCTCCTCCCGGACTTTTTTTTGTAGACATTAAAAAGATCTATAAACCTGTATCACATCATTTTGTTCAATCATCAATAGTTTTAGCAGCGCACGCCTAAGAAGATTTTTATTTCTCTATATTTTTTACAATATTGCGATTTTCTTACGGATTTCTTATTTTATTGAAAATAAATTATAGCCTATGTTACTATTAGATATTGTAGCTTTTTATAGGTGAAATAATTTTTGAAATCGGTCCAGTAGTATCAGAGCCTATTCGTTACAAACAAACAAATCTTTCCTCTTTATAATATACGTATAGATAGGTAGATTGATTCCACCCATCTGGTAAGCTAAGCGCATTTAAGGTCCCTTTCACAGTCCCCAAAACTACTTAAAGTGGCCGTCGAGTTGATGGCCATCGTTCGAATCGTTCGATCGATCGTCATACCAAAGAGAATGCAATACTACGTAAGACGTCATCCTTTCAACTGTTGAATTCAAAATAAGCGACATTTTCCAAATGTCCGCATCTGTTGATGTTCAATATTTGAACACTTTTCCTTCAAACAGTTCGGGCTCTTCTAGCTCAGGCTGTACTATTCCGATCCTGCTCAAATTTTTATGGACTGTTCTTAGACAGAAACGGGACAAGTATGTAGTACATTGTATGTCTGTCTGTCACAGCTGCACCTCATGATTCTCGTTTAAAAAGTGCCCTCCATCGCGCACCATTCCGCGCGGCTAAGTGACGACGACCGGTACTGTGTTGCGTGTAATTACATTTGTGTTTGGTGTTTTTTACTTTCAAAACTTAACAAAATCATGACTAGGTTAGAGTTTTTATTCGTAGATTGTGTATTTCATAAAGATTTTGTACCTAAAATAGTTATTTTCAACGAACATTCATTGTATTTTTACGCGCCGTCGGCGTCACGGCAGCGCGGCGCCAAGCCCATACATTTGGATGAAATACAAAGAATAAATACTGTAATGATGACAATCTATCGTTATTTTATGTATTTTTATGTATTCTTTTATTGTTTTCAAGCATTGAATGTAAAATCTATTTCAATAATTTTGTGTAAAATTGGGTCGAAATTCTCGATCATTTTTTGCAAAACTTTCAAATTTCAAATAATTCTTTCTGAAATATATTTGTATGCCAGCACACCTTTTTTTTATGTTTATCGATTAGGAAAAGTCATGTAGCTGTAGATTGTAAATTTTTATGAAAAAAAATATACAAAAAAAATTCAAAAAAAAAACAAAGTTACGACCACCCTTTTGGACCTCTTTTTAAGTGCTTGGTTCATTGTTCAATTTCTAATAAACTAAACACGTTTGTCAAACAAAACTCTGTGTAAAAAAAAATTAAGGACCATACTTACGAATAAAAAAAGAATGTAAGCCACTTGAAGCACAGTTTTCTCAGAATCATGGCATGAACTTAACCTTTTTTTGGCGGTCGGCGGTCGGGTCGCCGAAATGTCATATTTTGAAAAGCTTGTAAATAAAAAAAAATGTATGACAAGTTGTATTGTGTCTGTTGAAAATTGTGAAATAGGATGTATTTAAAAAACTAAAAAAAAAAAAATTTGGAATTTTACATTTTTTTTTTTTTACAATTTTTGTAGAGAAAACTGTTGAAAAATTACAAATTCTTTTTTCTAATAGAAATTAGTAATACATTACAAGGCAGAACTGGTCTTATCTATCATTTTATCATTAGCTTGTTTCATAACGATTCCAGTGAGGTAAGTATTTTAAATGGCTACCATAGAAAAGTTATGAGAAATCGCCATTTTAAGAACATCAAACGACGCCGCTCGCGCCGCGGGACACGGGGTAACAGACGCGCCCACAGACGCGGGGTTGACGCACACAGACGCCCACAGACGATGGGACTCACGTACAGAACAAAATCCACGTAGGAATAGATGCGGAAATATTTTGCCGTAAAGCATAGCAAATATATTCAAGGTGGTTATAGATTTCACACACATGTCATGTAAAAGTAAAGATTTAAATATTTTTTAAAACAAGTAGGTAGTGAAGACATTAACTTGGCGTGTTGTGTCATGTTATGACCACATATGACGGTCTATGGGTACTACTACTTACGTAAAAAACTAAAAAGTATACCGTACTTGTCTAGAAACAATATCGTATAACTTGACCTGTTTTTGTTATCTACAAACCAGAAACGTTTTCATACTAGGTAAGGTGTACTTGTACAAGATATTAAACTACTCTTCAAATTGGTTTTAATATTACTAATTGTGTAATTTTCTTGTGTCATTCATTTCGGAATTCTCCTCAGCTATCTCGATAATTTGACACTTCTAAACAATCTTGAGGAGTTTTGGCGCGAACACGAAAGGACTCGTACATTATTCCGTGTTGTAATTTTTCAAAATTAGTGTATATATGAGTATTTATGTTTAATAATGGTGGATTCTTAAACATAAAAGTTTCAACAACATGCACAAGTGTTGGAAAGTGATAAAACGAAGTGATACGCGACTTTTTTGTACCACCAAACTCCAAAGACAACTCTTAGTAAAGTACCACCGCTTTACTTGAGTACAAAATTTGTCCAAACTGGAACATACATGAATACGCTGATAATAAAAATTATATATTAAGAAAAAGATATATTACACTTACACTGCTATTTGCAAGATTCTCAACATGAAAAGGATTGATATTTTTGATATATAATTGACTTGACATTGGCATACTCTCAAGCCGAGAAAGTCCAAGATATAAGGAAAAGAAAGAAGAAACAATCTTGATACTTGCGCCTTACCACTAAAAAATTAAAAATCTATTCTATTTTCTTAAAATAAACTTTTTTGTGGAACGCAATTAATTTGCGCACTATAAATCCCATAAGTCTTGTAGTCTTGGAGAGCTACTTCCTTTAATTTGCTTAACAGCTGCTTATGGCAGAGATACAGGAATGGGAACGGCTTCATGCCGTTCTCCAACCCCCAGCTTTTTTTTGTTTAACGTGAGGGAAAATCCTCATGGATGTTATGCCGGACTCCTACCGACTAAAAAACCTCACGTAACACCCAACAGCCTATGGTTGGGAGCCCCGGGTAAGCCCTCGGAAGGATGTCCCAGGACTCCCAACAGACCCACGGCCGCCACTGCGGCCTCGCCCAGGGGGTCTCCAACCCCCAGCTTATAAAAAATTTGAAAGTTTGTGATTGTGGATGTCACGATTTCTGAACTGGATGTTTGTTTATTGTCGAGTTGATGCTAGGAGCACAGAAGGCCATTGAAAGAATTGAATGTTTGTTACGCTTTCACTCTGTCGCCACTGTGAGATATTTTACCGAATATTAGTAGAGATTAATAAAAAAATTAAGGTTCGACTGTTGGCACTAAGATTTTTTTTTCACGTAATAATTATTCCTAACTTTACATATTAGAAAAGGGCTCCTGTTACTATACGGTTGTATTTAAGTTTAATTTTTACTTTGACGAATATATGAAAAAAAAAACATTCGGTACCAGCAAAGGCGAAGTTGATGCTACATCTCGAAAAAATTTCACGCCCGAAATAACTCCAGCAAAATTAGATAGAAAGTTTCAACTTAAGGTTGAATTTTATGGGACAAACTGAAACTTATTATGGTAACACAGCGATAAAGTAGCCAACTTCACAGCAACAGGTAAAATAACTGTAAACGGACCTACGAATAATGTATTCTATAGAAATGTAACACCTATAAAGTTACCGCCGAAATCTTGGAGTAACTTACGCATACTAAAAAACAGCAATAAAACATAACACTCACACATCCATCGTTGAATACTTGCATGCGATTGGTCGCGCCAAGGTCATGCCGGCTCGGCGCCCCACCCAAAGCGGCGAACGTGATAAGCGTGGATGTTTTTATGCAATAATAAGAAAGCTTGTTTATGTGTTTATTTTTTGTTGAATAAGTTCAATCAAAGTTTAATCAACAGAAAAATAATAACTAGATTGTTATTATTTTTCTATTGATTGAACTACTTTGTATGCGTATTTACAAATTAAAATACGTTGTTGTTTTTTTTTCACAATTATAAACCTCTAAAAATAATTAGTTTATTTAATTTATGGCGGTTGGAATTTAAGGACTCTTTTTTAGCAATATAATGCAGACGAATTATTAGAAATTGTTCGATTATAGCCTTCAACAACATAGCATCGTGATTGCTTTCTATAGGATGACTGTCTTTCAGGGGTTTCGTTACGTCATTTCTTTCTATTATTTTGGCAAAACACTTATTTACCATTATTTTCAAATTGTGTGTCCTAGAGACCTAGACAACCCTTTTCCTTCTATGTTGACAAGCTGCCTGAGTAATGTTTCAGACCAAAGACATATTTTGAAAACAATGAATGAGGGATAAACTAATCCTCCAAAATCTTTCAAACAAATTAGTTTGTGAAAATAAAGTTTTTCCGTTGCCAGTAATAAATTGATGCAGGACAAACATTATATTTTGGTTTGTAACTTTTTTGCTACGAACCCTGCAATAGCCCACAATTTGCTCAACTGTTTCTGGAAGTTGACGTTTCACATACAGCATATTTGACAACGCCATGCAAACTCCGAAACAAACAAAAATTATAATTTAATTTCTATGCATAATATCATCCTACTAATATAATATCTTACTAACAATATTACCTCAGCGCTTAACATACTATAAACACTGCATAAAAATAATTTAATTTTGGAATTGCGTTCATGTTGCATAACACTTTTCAACTTCCCCAAGTACGTGTTTTTAAAATGAATATTTACTAACTTATGGAAGGTGATTCCAGAGTTTTTCATATCCGTATGGCTTCTGCACCACTTCACAACACACGAAGGCATTTTTGGGATATATTTAACGCGAAAACACAATTAATATCACTGACTGATTGGTTCCAGCGACACAACCGTACGTTACGCGTGACAATGCGGACTAACTGTGTCGCGCGGTCCCCTTTTTAAGCCCCACCTTCCGCGGTCCCCATTTGGTGGAGCCATTTTTCGAGCCGAATTACACTTCTATAGAATACATTATTCGTAGAAACGGACTGTACATAAGCTTTTATTGTTTCGTAGTGTATTCAAATTGCCTAGAAAACTCAACCTCAAGGCAACACTGCCACTCTAAAAGACCACGATAATGGGGTTTTGGATTGGACTTCAATTGCTTGCACAGGTCAGCCATCATAATGAGTGGGAAATCTCAAAACCCAAGCAAGGCATTGACCATCTAATTTTAATTGTGAGTAGATAATCTGTTCTTAATATCAGAGGATACTGAATTACCTACTGATTGCTAGCAAGAACTTAGTATTTTTTCGTTAGAGAGACTTCGCTAGAGCTCGATTTAATTGATGTTAATGTGTACTGAAATTATTATAAATGCGATAGTTTGTAAATAGGAAGAGATATACGGGTTTATCGGTTCATATTTGGTCATGGGCCTGCTTCTGTTAGGACGTTAAGCAGCCCACTTACCGTCCTCAGGCCCCCGGTCATGGAGACCGATAGTCTTCGGCGAAGACACGTCGGCGGCGCCCAAGCCACTGACTGCGGAACTCGGGTGAAAGAGTTCTCTCTCGCTCCCGCCCCACCGCCTCTTTCACGAGCATGACCTGCTCGCAGAAAGAGGCGGCACAGTCCCACTTATTCCCGCTGGAGAAAATAGCTCACGCCATGGTCTCGAGCGAGAGAGTGTCCACGTCCAGACCTGGCGCTGTTGCGCCCACGCCGTGCACTCCACCAGCATGTGGAGCGCCGTGTCATCGCTGTGGTTCTCGCAGTGCTGACACTCGGCCGTGGTTTCCAGTGTCTTCGACAAATCAATAAACAAATTCAAAGCTACCATTAAAGCCAAATTATGTAGCAAGGCATATTATACAATTTCAGACTATATAGATGATAAAAATGCGTGGGTTTAAGGCGCTCCAAGTCAACGCACAAAAACAAATTATGTACCTACCTAGACGAATTTTGTTTAAAAAAGGATATAGCTTAAGAGTCTGTATGACGCCAAATAGACTATTACCTTGACCTAGATCTCAGGACTCGTGAGGTCTAATGAATTGAAATTTTAACACAGACAACTTCAGTTCATAAACTAAAAACGCACTAGGCTAAAAACACGATTGCTGATAAAATCCTCGATAGATTTTTGTGTTGAAAATACCTCGATTTCTTGAAATTTTAACCTAGATCTCATAAGTTTTAAGTTGTTTTTATAATATAAAATATTTATAAGAAAGACAATAGTAAAATCTTCATTTGCACTAGACCACTTTTTTAATATTGGTTATAGTTTTTTTATAACTAATTTCTTTCATTAAAAACGCACAAAAACTGATCGCATCTCTCTCTGTCTTGCACGCTAAAATGTATATCTTCTATCTTCCTTTAACAATTTGGCGTCTGGTAGGCTCTTAATGAAAACTCGCATGTACAAAACTCTTCACACAGATCATTCAACAATTACACCTCTGTAGTTGTTGAATGATTTGTAATTACCTACTGGATGTTAAAAGAGTGGCCGGAGTTTTATTGAAAGGTTCTTTTTTCTCCAGCTCTACCTATTGCTTTGCGAATCTGGCAGTAAATGTAAATGTAGAAGCAATCATTTGGACGTTCATAAGCGTTACATTGTGACCTATATGAATAAAGATTTTTTCATTTCATTTCATTTCAGATACTTACCGAAGCCACCGTGCCCGGTAAGTATCGTTGACAACTGTTAGAAGAGAGCATCGTGTCTCCTCTCCAGCCACTCGTCCATGACCAGTCTGACGGCCGCGATTGTGGCGAATCCCCCCTTTGGTTGCTTAAGTCGCACCTTCCATGTCTACACGGTTTCCTGGTGGAGCAGGGACCGCTGGGCCTCGATTTCTCGAAATGTAGGCCTTTGACCCCGCTCCAGCGCCTCCTTGCGCTATTTAATCAGTGACGCAAGGGCTTTCGCTTTCAGGTCCCATGGAGGGGTCCCAGCTAGGAAACATGCCGCATCACCTGAGAACGTGCGGTATCCGGTATCCCCTTATCAACCTGACGGCCATCGCCCTCTGTGGGCTCAGCAATCTAGCCACATTGCTGGCCGTCAGGGTCTCCGCCCATATGGGGCCTATATGGGGGCCCCATATAGGACCATACTTCGCACGATCCCCAGGTATTACAGTCTCCTGTAGGGAGCGTCGGGTCCCCTAATATTGCCGCACTCGCGCGGCTGATGCCCCCCTCAGTTTTGAGACCAAACTGCAGAATTGATGTCTGAAGTTCCACCGGCCATCGAGTACGAGCCCCAGATACTTTATCAAGGGCTCGATACCTGCGGGATGCAGGTGGCCCCATCCGAAGTCCTTGGAAGCACAGAGCCTCGGATTTATAAAGGGCAACCTCAAGACCCAGCCGCCGTATCCGACCCACGACTTGAGCAACCCCTGCCGTGGCTTTTAGTGCTGCGTCTCGGTGCGTTGCTCCCCGCGCCGTAACGAGGGTGTCGTCGGCGTAACACGTTACGCCGACCCCTCTAAGCAACGGACCACGCAGCACTCAGTCGTAACCGCTGTTCCACAGGACGGGTCCTAATACCGATTCCTGTGGAACACCGCTCGACACATCTCGCCGACCCGGCCCTTGCCATCTCGGGTAAGTTATGGCCCTCTCGGAGAGATAGGATAGGTAGGGAGGCACTCCATGGTAGCTAAGCGCCACCCTAACGCAGCTCCAGGGCAAGGATCAAGACCAGTTTCCCTGTCTTCCAAACCTTGGGAAACTGCCTTGGCATGCGCTAAAGAGACCTATAAGTCGAGGCCCAAGCTCCTCGAGAGCCAAGACCCATGCTCGGCCTGGAATGCCGCCGAGTCCAGGGGCAGTGTTCCTGCGGGATTTAAACAAGAGCTGATACAAGAATAGATTATAGTCTGGAATAACAGCTCTGAAGTTCCCACGGGATTCGGGAATGGAAACAGAATTCCGTTGTGGATGGGGCCGCCATCTGGCTAATAGTAATATGTATCACAATATTATAATGAAACCTGTGAAGAAACCTCTGAAGACTGTGGTAATAAGTTCTGGTTAGGTGTACTATCTTTTCGACGTATGAACTTTTTTGATGTTAGTATAAAATATTATTGCAGGTAGCCTGATAAATATATAAACCAGGATTTTTATAATTTTTTCTTATTTTTTTTTCGTAGACAACCAAATTTTTATTTAATTCGATCTAAATGTCCTAGTAGGTACATTTAGATCGAGAATAGGTAGGTATATGACTATTAAAAGATATGCTGAGCGTCTTCACTTCATTATTACAATAAATTTAATGTTCAATGTCAAACCTCAAAACCATTTGATCCTACAAGCGAATGCGTGTTCTTTATCTAAGAGCGAACGTTATCAACAACGCAACTGGTTGTGTGGTCAGTGACAAAACACGTGGGGAGTCTGTCGATTCGGAACACAAAACTTTATTAAAGGCCCACCCAGTGTAACAAGTGATCCAAGTATCATATCGCTGACAGACGCGCTTCAAATAAAATGTCTCATCCGAAAGAAGGTAAACCATTTATTTATTTATTTTTCTTTATTTTAATGTAACATCATACATACATAACGTTCAATAAATTATTATTCCGGTTAACCTGTAAACTTCGAAGTTATCCGACTAAATTAAAAAGTCTGAGTTGAGTTGACTTGACCACAGATTCTATAGACGCTATTTAACAAAAGACACCATGCGTGTTTGCAAGCACGCAAACAATATTTAGTGACCTGACCTTGCCTATGAGTTTGATTTAGTCGTATAATGAACGTTCAATTTATCAATTGCTGAATTTGCTGAAATAACTAGGTACCTAGTTGTTTTTTTAATTACCCATATCACGTCTAGAATCCCTAGTTCATTCAAAATCGACATACTCCTGCAGTCATTGATACTTAAATTATAATACAGATAATTAAAAGAAATAAAGTTGCAGACGACTATTTACTTTTATGGCCTTTTTAAATGGACAAATAAATATCGATAACGAAGAAACGCTATATTTTAGAACACTGCATTTTATTCAGTGAAGTTCGGTGACTAATGAATATAATATCGACATAGCCTTTTTTATTTACATATCTACTTTAATATGGTAATGCCTACTTAGTGCCTTATTAAAGTTAAGTAATGATCAATTAATACTTCAGTTACAAGCATTAAAAACGTTAACTAATGGTAAGATTAACGCAGTTCAAACCTAAATATTAGATTAGACTTAACAGGTAGGTACATCACAGGTACCTACAATGAATAAATAGTTTGGTTACACGAACCCTGGAATTGAAAAGCAAATGGACGCCGCCGTAAAAACTTCACCTTTGCGTATTTAAAGCTGTCTGGGACCCAACCTGCATTTGGAGCCTGGGCTCCGCTCTAATTAGCTAGGTTTGGCTTTTTTCGCGTCATTATTGGGAGCAACTTTGTTTTACCTTAACCTCATTAGAAATTATTCTGTTTTCCAGTTGGTGGTTACAAACTTGGAGGCCTTATCATCGAAGGCAAGACAAAGCAGGTGTTCGATCTCCCGGAAGTACCCGGCCACTGCCTGCTCCTCAACAAAGACCGCATCACAGCCGGGGATGGAGTTAAGGCTCACGACTTGGAAGGCAAAGCAGCTATCTCAAACCAGACCAATGCTAAAGTGTTTGACATTCTCAAATCTGCAGGTAAGAATCGATAAAGAGTTCAGTCATATTATATATCTGCTTTTCTTTATTTTAGTAGGAGTATGCCCAGTTGCTTTCAAATCTTACCCGGATTGGAAGGTCCACTTTTATTTCACTTCTAATATCAGCACTTATTTGACTTTTGAATGCCGAGCTGCATCGAGCGCCGTCAGGTCTCCCTCCCCCGTCAAGACGGGTACCTCGTATCCTCGTTCGTCAGTAAGCAGGTGCGCTGCTAGCAAGTGATGTCACTTGAGCCTCGGAGTTCTTTTTGGGCCCATTATAACTTTCAGTCATACGGCAGGCTAGAAACAGAGCGTTAAGTACCTACTGTTGCAATGTTATCTCCTGTTTAACTATCATTCTTATCCATAAAAATAAAATGATTCTTCTTACACGACACTTACGCAATCACGCGGTCAACGTTCGTAGAAAAGATAAAAGACATAGCGATAAACCAAATAAAATCTCTCTGTAAACCTTCTTCAGCAATAAAAAATAAATGTTGCGTTATAATGAATTATAATATAAAAATAAGTCGGGTTTTCCTTCCTGATGCTATAACTCCAGAACGCACGAACCGATTTCCACGGTTTTGCATTTGTTCGATAGGTCTCGGGTTCCGCGAGGTTTATAGCTAAGAAAATTCAGGAAAAATTTCAACAGAAAAGCGGGAAATCATTTTTCACATACAGCACCATCGCGGGCGAAGCTGCGGGCATCAGCTAGTTGAATTATAAATATCTGCGCTGTAACGTCAATTGAAATAGCGTAGGTACCTACCTACTAAAAATGACAACGAGTTTAATTATTTCTCAGGGTCAAGTTTGGACGTAGCACGAACTTAGAGATAAAGTACTTCCTTATTCTTCTACAATCATTACTATTTTATAATGTACTGATCAAAACTGATTTAGAAGTATACAGACGCGTTTAAATCTGGATTAGAATAAGTTTATTGTGTGCATTTCAACAAAATTAGTAGGTAGAAAGCTACATAAACAGGAAATCTAATAATACAGGCGGAGACAGTCATTTGGTATCAAATTGTTTTCGATAGAGAGATCTATTAAAAACCATTTGATACCAAATGACTCCAATTCAATGGAAGCCTGGTCCAGTCGTCATAATAGACAAACAAACGTTCGGAAGAGAATTGTCGGTATTACCAGCGCTGATTCCAAGCCCCGGTTACACTCCCCATCCACCCAGTGATCTCTTGTCCCTTGGAAAATTCTAAATAAAAAAAATACCCAAAATAAAGTGCATTAAACTTTTTGTACAAAAGCAGGCGATGCATGTATCTTTTGAAGAATTTAAAGGAGCTGATATGTTATAGTACGTTGTGTGTTATTTTCTTGATCCTAGCTTGACCTCACCACAAACAACAGATAGTAAAATAATCATTATGAAATATCACGTGCTATTAAGGTCATGTATTGACTTTATTATTTATATCAATATCAATAATGAGTTTGTTTTTTTAAAACAACAGCTATTTACGTCATAAGATGAATGGGTTCGGTAACATTGTTGATAAATGTGGGAATATTACGTCTTGTTATTAAAAATAACCACAGCGAATAATTTACATTGATAATGTTTCGGTTTAGATTTTCAAGTTTAATTACTGGAAATCTTCTTATAATTTTCAAATTGAACTCTGATCGAAAATAACATAAGTAGGTAGGTATTTACCTATTATCTACGCTACATACCTATTTACCTACGCTATTTTTGTGTTGAAAAATTTCACGCTCTAGTGAAATTTGGACCTGTGTCCTTTTTTGTAATTGGGGAATTATTTAAAATAGCTGAGCTACGGAGCCACCCTCCGACGGAACTGATAAATTTTCCACCATACCTATAAATATACCAATCTCAGACTTTTAATCTGATACCTATGTCTTAGGTCGACGTATACTAATTGCTTCGCCAATTATTTTGGGTTGCTTGATTGTTTCAAATCAGATTTTGCTGGGAGATTTACCTATACCTAAAAATCTTGTTTCCAGGTATCAAAACTGCTTACGTTAAAATAGCGGCGCCCACTGCTTTTATATCTAAAAAATGTGATATGATTCCTATCGAATGGGTCACCCGACGTCTGGCCACCGGATCTTTCCTTAAGCGTAACACAGGAGTGCCAGAGGGCTTCAGATTCACGCCACCAAAGCAAGAAACGTTCTTCAAGGATGACGCAAATCACGATCCTCAATGGTCAGAGGAACAAATCGTTTCTGCTAAATTCACCTTTAATGGAGTCACCATTGGTAAGTTTGATTTGAAATTTTTAACATGCATTTATTCGTTATGAGCTATCCTTTATTCTTATCACAAAAATAATAAAATTGGGGTTTCACATGTCAGTAGTATTAAATATGTTCTTATCTAAATTATATAAAAAAGGTCACGGTTCCAAGTCCCGTTCAAATCAAGTTTTTTTTTTTAAATGGTTAGGTACCTACATTGTTGATTGCTCTAAATTTATCTTTATATGGTAGTCGGCAGGACGCAGAGGGTCAGCCTCCGATTGTCCTCAAAATGATCCAAAACGATAATTTCTTTCAAATTGTTTATAAATATTATTTCTAGGTAAAATATTGTGCATAATGTACCTACCCAAATGCAAATTATTAGCAAAAACTATTTTGATCTATTAAACTTTAACTTCGTTATCCTTATTTTGATATAACATATTATCTACTACATAAGTACCTATATCCCATTTTTGCATTCGATTTTGTTGGTGAAAAAACTAATAACATTTCCCTGATGTTTAATCATGTTCTCTTTGTACCACGCATTAGGTCAGGATGAAGTGGATTACATGAGGAAGGCTACGATCTTAGTGTTCGAGATTCTCGAGAAGGCGTGGGCCCTTCGTGACTGTGCACTTATCGACATGAAGATTGAGTTTGGCGTCGATACTGAAGGTAAGTGAGATATTGTTCATTGCATTAGGACTTATGTTACTAGCTGATTCCCGTCGTTTCGAATTCTATTCCCGTTTCTGAATTCTAGTGAAACATATTATTTCAGGGATAAAAACGTCTATGTGTTATATCAGATTATAATTTATCCCTGTACCAAATCAATCAATCAGCCAAATCCAGTCAGCCGTTAGAGCGTGATTAAGTAACAAACATCCTCACAACTTTGTTAATTTATAATGTTGGTAGGATTTCAACAACCTCACACTCAGGTTTTAAAGAGACGGCCTTTTTGCGTTATTCTAAAGAATGTTGACTTCTGATTTATTTTTTCTGAAATTATCACAATGTGGGGTTATTTTATGTAGGTACACGTTAATACTTATTTCTTTATTTTTCAGGTAACATACTCCTAGCTGATATCATTGATTCAGACTCCTGGAGATTATGGCCCTCTGGAGACAAAAGACTGATGGTTGATAAACAGGTACGTAACTTATTTGTAGGATTTAAATTGAATATAAATCGTTAATATTATTTTGATGCATAATACCGACTCTAAAACTGATCTCTAAATCTCTGAATCGATTGTTCTCCAGGTGTACAGAAATCTGACATCAGTAACTGCTGCAGACCTGGACACAGTCAAGCGCAACTTCAATTGGGTTAAAGATCAGCTGGACCATCTAAAGCCCAACGTGCATCACAAAGTAGTTATCTTTATGGGCTCTCCTGCAGATCAAGCGCATTGCGAAAAAATCGCCAAATGTAAGTTCATAGGCGAGACGAAGACGATGCTTCTTTACCGTAGTGATAATATTACCAGAGTATTGTTCGATGGTATCGCAAAATTATTTGGCAAAAAAATGTCAAGTTCAAGCGAGATCTCGGACTTGCGTCTTCTCCCTTGCTGGAGGACTACTTTGGCCGCAAATCTGTCGAAACCACGCTCGAAACTTTTGAAATATTTTAGTTTATTCTATTATAGAGTTCACAAGCCCTACTTACCTACTGTTACTACCTCCTTTAGCCGCTAAGGAGCTTGGCCTGAGCGTGGACCTCCGCATCACATCTGCCCACAAAGCCACAGAAGAGACGCTCCGTATCATGCAGCAGTACGAAGACACGCACGGTGCTCTAGTCTTCATCGCTGTGGCGGGCCGTTCCAACGGACTGGGCCCCGTGCTCTCCGGGAACACGTCCTACCCAGTCATCAACTGTCCACCTCCTTCGGATAAACTCGTACAGGTACGTGTCCGGTCTAGACTATAGTGATTCGTGTTTTCCACTATCCATGAATCTGAGCCTGGTGATGGATGGACGGGACAGACGATTGTTCTAGAGGGGGTAAGCTCGTGGGCCCTCCCCCAAGAGCTTACCCATTAGAGCAATCGTCTGTCTGGGCTAGAGAGTACGATCGAAGAAAACCAATTCGGTACGGAACCCTAAAAACCACTAACCAGCATGTTTGAACTTTTCAGGACATCTGGTCATCACTTTCGGTTCCTTCTGGTCTGGGATGTGCGACGGTCATCTATCCCGACAGTGCAGCCCTCATGGCAGCTCAGATCATTGGGTTGCAAGATTATGTGGTGTGGGCCCGTCTGCGTGTCAAACAACTGGAAATGGCGACCTCCTTAAGACAGGCTGATAAAAAACTCAGAAATCAAGTCTAAGCTCCTATATCAAATCACATTTAAACTACTTACTTCTTTAGTGATCACTGTTTTTCACTCTGTTTTAAAGTTTTTCGGTTAACAGCAATAAATAGTATAAATACACAATTTATGACCATTACAGGCATCACATATTGAATTTGGATGCAAGAATGTATACGAAATTTGGAATCTCTGTTACCTGAATAGTATGTTATGTAATTTGTAAAGTATTTTATAACCACTTTTACAAGTTGTTGTTTATTGGGTTAATGTTTTCGTTATAGATAGATAGAGTGAATGAAAAGGTAATGAAATCAGAATGCTGTTCTCATGAACATTCCTCATTTTTTATACTGATTAAATAGCTGTATACTAAATTTTGTAGTTTTATTTATATGGATACTTTTGTAGAGGAACGTGGTGGAATATTTCTCCGGCATAATCTCTTTGGACAGAACAGCCCAGCAATTGACGCTAGACTTTTGCGTACATTTCATTACTACTCGATAACTCTCATTGCACTTCGCTATGTGGGCACTTAACTATCAGTCATATCATTACCTTCTGAGACAAAAACTATTGTGAGTATGGTACGTTGTGAATCGCGCCAATACCATTTCATGTAGCTCCAGTGAGTCAGAACTAGGGGTTTGCACCGGAGCAGTGAGTACCGGAGAAGCTCCGGTGATGTACCGGTTAAAAGTACTCGGTAAAAGTACCGGAGATCAATTGATTACTCTCCGGTTTTCTTACACTGTATAGGTATGTAGGTACCGGTAAAAGTATTCGATTAAAAGTACCGGAGATCAATTGATTAATCTCCGCTGAAATATTCTAACATGTGTTATGTATTCAATATTATTTATTAAATATAATATTATACCTATTAGACGACCTGTTTCGTGGGGAGGCAAAGATACTGTCTATTAATCAAGAGGTCGCGGCTTCGATTCCCGCGCAAGACAAATATTTGTGTGCAAGAACATGTTTATTTGTCTTGTTGGGAGTGTTTCTATTGTATCAATACATATAATAAAATCGTGTCTGTTTGTCTGTACGTTTGTGCACGCTAATCTCAGCAACCGCTCAATCAATTGCAATGCGGTTTTCTTTATTGCGTTGTACTTAGTCTGCTCCACTTAAGATTTAGTGTTTGCTTCATGTCAATCAGTCCATAAATAAAAAAGTTATGTCAATCTAAAGAATTAAATATAAAATGCAGCGTACGAAGTCGCAGGCAACATCTAGTCTAGTAATAAATACGTATTTACAAAAACAAATGTATCTTTATGTTAGTTCTTAAATGATACTTATATTGGGCTCAGGGGTCGGCAACATCGCGGCGGCTCGCGAGCCACTTGCGGCTCTTTAGTTCCCTAAGCAATTATCATAGTACATTTTCAAAAACATATTACCGTTGACATATATTCTACCGATAGACAGGAACGTCCATAAATTGAATATGTTCCAGATTTCTACGCGCTTGAGCGAGAATGGACTCGCGCAGCGGGTGCTATAAAACTCATATATTGGTATGAAAAAAATAGGGTTTAACATTGTATAATTATACTAGCTGACCCGCGCAACTTCGTTTGCGTGATAAATGAAGAATCGCTCGGCCGATTTTGTGTAAACTTCACATAAACCATCTACTAAATAGTCCGAACAAAGCCTAAAAGTTTGGTTTGGATAGGTGAGCCCGTTCTTGAGTTATAAAATTACAACGAAAAATGGCACTGATTTTTATATATATAGATTACTTAGCATTAACTTTAATATTTTTACCTCTGTACATTGCGTTTACAGCACTTTGTTTGATAATTCTACCACAACAAATTAAAATATCTCCGTCACGTGCGTTTCATTCGTATTATGGCATAAACCGAACTAAAGATGGGATGAGTACATTTACCGCAGTTGAGTGGTACATGACGCTTGTTCTGATCGCTCTTTAAAAGTCTAGATATTAAAATTACAAGTTTTTGGCTCTTCTGACAAAAAGGTTGCCGACCCCTGGTCTAAGGCACAGTAATAATGTCTAAGGTTTTGGGCTGGATGTTGATGGTTTTATGATTTACATACTTAGGAGGTACAACTTTAAAAAATCCTGATACACGTGTTCATTTATTTTTGATTAGATGCAGGTATACAAATTGTGAAGCAGTTTCCATTGAAGAAATGAAGAAATTCCCATACAAACTTACAACCCTTCGTTTACCTCCTTATTGATTTAATTTAACAAATCAAAGATATTGTTATACCCATGTAATGCTAGCCTTAATGCTGTCCTACTAACTTTTATGCTGACTCCCGATTATTAGCCTCTTGCTCTGTCCAGTGGCTCAGCCACAAGCCAGTCTGTTTCCATCCTCCAACACGCGCGGTTGCCTAAGGATCCCGAAAATACTTTATTATATTCTTTCTGAATAAAGATCACAGTCACATTCTTTTTTTAAAAAACGGTTTTTGAAACTCCGTATAACAATATGCATGTCTATTATTTTATAACCAAAAACAGGTATACATAATTTCATGTTTTTTTTTGTGACGAATTTCCATACAACTGTTTATACCTTATTTACCACCTTAATGGTGAAATTTCCCAAAATCCTTTCTTATAACTTACCTAGTTAATAAAAGGTACCTACTGTTCAAATGTCATCATTTTAGGTTCTAGGGTTTTTCTCTACGTTGATGAGTCAGTCGGTCAAAATCTCGCTTTATATTATTTATAGATGTTAAAGATTTTATATTAATCTATTGAGTACTTTTTAAAATATAGGTCCTCATAAAACTCTACTGGATCACCTACATACAAATTCCCTGATTGTACATGTTTATTTAAATCAAGAATTGCAAATTAGAAGACAATATTTCAAGGCATCAAATCTATGTACACAAACGCGATGCTCCGGTTTTCACCGGAGAAAAACCGGAGCTCGCAAAAAAACCGGTGAATTTCACCGGAGCTCAAGATTCCGCTCCGGTGCAAACCACTAGTCAGAACTCTTAACTACTGTTTAAATTGAATAGAGGTGGCTGCGTGCTGTCCAGAGAGGAGATACTTACTCGTATTACATTGATCATGTAGTTCTGGTGTGCTGGGGCTAAGCACTCGAGAGATCCATGGGAGCCCTGGTTAGAACGGTTGCTACTACCTTGATGTATCCCTGATATTGCTTGAGATACCAGGTGACTCAATTAAATACCTTTCACCACACCCTGAGTTACCTACAGCAATAGTAGCGAAGATGATGCGGATTTGCTTCGTGGAGACTGCTTCAAATCACTCCACCGGCACCGACACGACTGTCTCCGCCTCGGCATCTTCGCTACGGTGTTTTCTCTGACCTTAGTATTGTCTGGTATGCGGACGACATCTTCATATTATTGGCAAGGTCAAACTTCGAAGATCGCTCGTCGAGTTATTGGTTACTTGTGACGATTCATGTAGGTACTGAGTCTGTAGGCGCAGGCGGCGCAGTAAAAAATCGAGAAAATACGGTTCCATGAACTATCCAGGTCGCGACTCAGGCTAGGTGACGCTGAGTTCTAGGCGGACAGAAAGTAAGTATATTAATTTTCTAAGCTTCATTGACGACAATATGATTTATACTAGACCGTGCCGTGTCCGGGCCGGGCCGAGGCCGGGGTGGGCCTGGAGCGGAGCCCGAAGCGGAGCATCGTGCGGGCCCGGACCGGACACGGATCATGCACTGTGTATAATATAAACTGGTTCATATAAAATGTATAAAACGTTTCAAATCCGTGCCCCGTCCAGTCCGTGGCCCCGTCCGCGTCCGGGTCACGTACACGGCACGCCCGGGCACGATACGGTCTAGTATAAATCATCTCTAACGTGACCATGGCGCCTCGCCCGCGTAAATTTTGTTCCCGTTCGCGTTTCTCGTGGGTACTTATTCCCGGAATAAAAAGTGGCCTATGTGTTATTCCAAACAATAATCTATCCACGTACCATACAGTCAGATTTAGAGCGCGAAAGAGTAACAAACATCCACACTCACAAACTTTCGCCTATAATATATCAGTAAGATTTCTTCTTTTCTTGAATGAATGGCCCGTCGTTTACCAAAAGTAAAGTAGATAAAGTGTCAATGTCATTCCTGAATGTCAAAGAATGAGTGTCAGTGGTCAATGTCATGTTTCTGGCAAAAAAGTTGTGTTGTGTTCGTGCGTATTGTGGTATTTTAGCAGTAAGATTATCTTTTAGATTTATAAATACCGGTAAAATGGCAGAAAAATCTACTGATTACTCTACTACAAACGGTTTTGAAAGTAAAACACCTTTCTTGATCGGTGTAGCAGGCGGCACGGCCAGCGGAAAGGTAAGTCGTCGTACTTTGGTTAACTTATTGATTTTGTTAGTTTCATACAAAATGCGTATTGCGTAACTAAAAAGATTACTATAGAAATTTGAGTATTATTATTATAATTAAACGAAACTAGTTTCGATTTATTTGTTATTGGAATTTAGTGTTATCATCACACATAACCTATGAACATCAACCTCTTCCATGCGTAGTTATTAAAACATCCGTCATAATATTTTGCTGAGAGAACAATACTCTTGTTGCATTATTATTTTAAGAGCAACTCATAGCACTGCTTATTATTGTAATGTTTCTTGACATCTGTAATAGAGATATGATTAAATTGTTAGATATGAATGTTAAAATGTTGTCTATAATGGATTCAAATTCTTAAAAACTATATTAGTATTTAGTTTAGAAATGGTAGGACTTCGGATTGTCGTCCCACGATTTAAGGGGCGGGAGGGGGTGGAAAGGGGGGAGGGGGGGTTGTAGAACCCCCCTCCTGAAGGAAAAGTTGCGGAAGCCCCCCCTTTTTGAGTTATGATTTTTTTAATATCCTAACCTAACTTTCGGTAGGACTTCGGATTGTCGTCCCACGATTTTAGGGGCGGGAAGGGGGGGAAAGGGGGGAGGGGAGGTTGTAGAACCCCCTCCCTGAAGGAAAAGTTGCGGAAGGCCCCCCCTTTTCGAGTTATGATTTTTTTAATATTCTAACCTAACTTTCGCATTGTCTTGTGTTGACATCGATATAAAGGTCGAAATTGTTAAAATAATATTATAAAGCGCTCGGCGGCCGCTGCCGCGGCACGCTCGCTTCGCTCGCTCGCCTTCGCGCGTCAATGGTCACAGTTCCAACCTAACCTAACCATAATATGTGCATAGAGATAATCAACAATAGTTTGGCTAAAAGGCTGAAGCAAAAGGCCGTAAAATATATATTACAAAAAAAAAAAAAACTGTCAGAAAGTAACAGTGACAGCGCGTCGACGACGTTTAACGTTTAGTTTTACATAGCGACAATAGTCGGTAAATTATTGTCAGAATACATTTAAGTAATAGCATTCATTTATATCAGCAAAATATACGTAATATTATAAAATATGCATAAAATTTTACTTTGTTATTAAATATAATTATTTATTTAATTATTAAATGAAGTAAAACATTGTTGTGCTTTAACCTTACGGAAAACGAAACATATAGTGACGAGCCGAAGGTCAAAAGCATTGAGAGTGTATGTATTCTGTGGTGAAAAGTGACAAATTATTGGTGGATTTTTATGATTTTCATTATTTTTTTTCTCGTTAACCATTAATTTCCGCAAGTTAAAACTTCGTGTGGAGGCTTCTAATAATATTAGCTTTGTGTAAAAAAAAATATGAACCCCAAACTCGACGTCAGACAATCTAAAGTTGAGCCTAACTTTCTCATTGACATCGATATAAAGGTCGAAATTGTTAAAATAATATTATAAAGCGCTCGGCGGCCGCTGCCGCGGCACGTTCGCTTCGCTCGCTCGCCTTCGCGCGTCAATGGTCACAGTTCCAACCTAACCTAACCATAATATGTGCATAAAGATAATCAACAATAGTTTGGCTAAAAGGCTGAAGCCAAAGGCCGTAAAATATATATTACAAAAAAAAATTATAACTGTCAGAAAGTAACAGTGACAGCCACTGACCTGTAATAGTATCTGGACTGGTGATCGGTTTCAAAAAAGTGTGCCTAATTGAAAATCGCCATTTGGCGCTGACGGCAGCTAGCGAATGTACTTGGAACTAATACTAGTGATGTACAACACCTGTCTTGGTGTCGATAAAAACTTTACCAGATATCGACTACAATGTTAATTTTATTTTTTTACCAATGATGTTTACATAATATGAATGACTACTTTAAAGTACCTAAGTAGGCTAACCATCAGGCTCGCGAATTCAGTTTGGAGAGCTTAATATAAAAAAAAAGTATTTGCTTAAACAGTGGTCGCAGGTATGTTGCCAAAGTAGTGTTACTATTGTAAATCGGCTGAAAAATGACACCGGACACAGCCCACACAGTCATTGGTTGTCTTTAATCATAATTGGGTTATGTTAGAACTTAAAGCTAGGCGTCCAATAGGCGGATGGGCCGGGCCGGGCCGCAACGCAAAAATCCGCATGCCATACGTTTTTAATGAAACTGCGTTTCGTTGCGGCCCGCCTCTAGTAAAGGCAGATGCTACACAATTTCATATGAAACGTACGGCACGCGAATTTTTGCTTTGCGCTGCGGCCCGGTCCGCCTGGTGGACGCCTCGCTTAACGTGAGCCGTGCAAGCGTGCTCCCCGAAGCAGCCAATGCCAACTTGCTATTCCGCCTCAATGGCAACTATTTCCCATTTACTTCCCGAAGCAGCCGTGCCCAGAGAGGAATTTTGTTAAGTGACAGGTTAATTAGGATTAGGATTTATTGTAGTTTTGTTTGTTTGCGGTAGATAAGTACAGAGGAGGGTAGGTATTTAAAAAAAATATGAAATCGCACATTTATTACGGTATATTTTTAAATGCACATCTGTATAATTTTTAAAAGGAAATTATCTATATAAATATATCACATATTTTAAAAAGATTGAAAAACAAAGTAGATTCTCTTAAAATAGGCTTGTGTCCACTAAGAATAAATCTGATTGATGTGTGTTTCTAACGACTATGTCCAATATATAAATAACAAAAAGTAATATAAATTGGTACACAAATTAAGGATTAGGTACTATTATTTTTAGAAAATAAGATTGGAATAAATAGGCATTCCGTCACGTCACATCAAATACCTCTATCAGAAAGTGTGACGTAACGTAACGTCACGTAAAAGTTATATTTCACACGCTAGTTAGTTACTGTTTCGATTATCTACTACAATTTTAAGTGTTTATTAATAATTTTAATATGTTCATTAAATTATTAAAGAACTTTTACCATGCCTCTTGTTTTTTAAACTACGAATTTTGGCATTGGACAGAAAATTATCGATATACATTTTGACATCCCTATTAATCATTATAGGTTATAAAAATATTCGTAAAATCCCCGAAACTCGAAGGGTATTCGCTTATGATAGTAAAAAAAACCTAAATTATGGTTTTATAATAATTGTTTAAGAATTAGATTCTTAGATTTACTTACTTGTGAAAAGAGACGCCACAGCCCTTCTCGTATCTTGTTTTACAATATACACACGATCTCATGCTAAATATCTACTTAATTACACAATGAACTAAATTTATACATCAAAACACTTCAAATTTATACCAATCACAGTAATAACTTAAAAATATTCGAAATTTCACACATAAACTCCTTCTGAAATAAACAAACAACGGCCATTTGCAAACTAATTTAGTTCTCAGTGCACTCGACAGAGGCGCTTTGAATCGGCACAAAAAAGTAGCTGTCATTTTGTATGGAATAGCCAGTCCAGCGATTATTATTACAGGTCAGTGGTGACAGCGCGTCGACGACGTTTACGTTTAGTTTTACATAGCGGCAATAGTCGGTAAATTATTGTCAGAATACATTTAAGTAATAGCATTCATTTTTATCAGCAAAATATACATAATAGTATAAAATATGCATAAAATTTTACTTTTTTACTAAATATAATTATTTATTTAATTATTAAATGAAGTAAAACATTGTTGTGCTTTAACCTTACGGAAAACGAAACGTATAGTGACGAGTCGAATGTCAAAAGCATTGAGAGTGTATGTATTCTGTGGTGAACAGTGACAAATTATTGGTGTATTATAATGATTTTCATTTTTTTTTTTCTCGTTAACCATTATTTTCCGCAAGTTAAAACTTCGTGTGGAGGCTTCTAATAATATTAGCTTTGTGTAAAAAAAATATGAACCCTAAACTCCACGTCAGACAATCTAAAGTTGAGCCTTAGAAATTATTGTCACTTCGCTGAAGCGTTCTGTAAGCGATCACTGCAGTAAGCAACTTTCAGTATGGCCGGTCCATGGATGGGTGACTTTGTGACATTTATTTGAGCGTTTCCGTGCTTCGGAAGGCAGGTCCCGGTTGCCAGTAAAATGGCAGTTGTTAAGCTAAGTTGAAGGCTTTATTTCAACAGCAGGCAGTCACAACCTGCGCCTGTCCATTTAAACACGGCAATACAGCTCACCACCTATTACGTGGGACAAATTATACAAAGGTGAAATGTGGGCATATAATATGCCTCTGCCTACCCCTTTGGAGATAAAGGTGTGACCATATGTATGTATGTATGTTCACCTGATTCGCCAATCCCACCATAATATTCGAATTAGGCAAATCAAATGTTATGGTGAAATATTTACAACTTAAAAATAGAACACATTTTTTACCAAGAAGCCATTAATTATTATTATTATGTATCAAATTCAGTCCACAGTATGCCAGCGCATCATGGAGAAGCTTGGACAGCAGCACAAAGAACAGACTGAAAGGCGAGTGGTTTGCATCAGTCAAGACTCTTTCTACCGCACATTGTCACCTACAGAGAGGCTCCGGGCAGAGCGAGGACAGTTCAACTTTGATCATCCATATGCTTTTGATGATAAGAAGCTGTTAGCAATTCTAAAGGATATACTTGCTGGTAAAAAAGTGGAGGTGCCAGAGTATGATTACATAACAAATTCAATCAGGTCAGTTTAATAATAATATAATAATAAGTATTGTGCTGATAGGAATTGTGTGACCCACATTCCCTTCTTGAAATCTACTACCCGTTCGCTCTAACTTTGCCGCTGGCGTAGAGGCGTATACCCGAATTGTTAATTAGACGAAGTAAATTGACAGTAGCTAATGTCACTTCGTCATAGAAAATACGCAACATTGTATGAAGATGTGACATTAGTTGATTAGTTGCTGTCAATTTACTTCGTCTAATTAAAAATTCGACTTTAGTATGGAGCCGAGCGGCAAAGTTAGAGCGAACGAGCAGTATGTATGGTTCGTTTCTTGACTAATAGCTCCCAAATAGTTTGTATGATCTGGGAACTTGTATAGCATAATATATTGTTCGGGTCAATTAGGAGAGGCACTATAAGCACTTCCGCTTGGCCACAGGTTAACATAAAGTTACAAGTTGCCAACATTAAATTTATAGTATACAACAGGCATTGCTCGGCTAGTTTTTCACACTTTTCAATAGACTATGAGCATCAAAATATTGGCGTGACCTTCACTGGAACACACACAGTAGTTACAATTGGAGAAATAAATATCATATCTTTTTTGAGGAAATATTCTCTGGTTTTGTAAGTTGCCCAGCCCATGTGGTTTGATGATTGAATGAAGTTTTCATGGGTTCTTTAAGAGAAGCGTGAAGATGCACATCACAGGGCCGCCAACTTGAGGACCACTGTCAGAAGTGGCCCCCAATCGCTAGATGTGCCACGGCTTTCCATCGGGTACACTACATTAATACGAAAAACTTAATTCCGAAAGTCACAATCACGAATTTCATAATTCCGAATTTCATAAGTCCGATTGATTCGAAACCCCGAAAGTCAAAAATCCGATGTTTCATAAATCCTTTTTATTAAAAGTCATAATTTTAAAATTCCGAATGTTTACAATTCCGACTGTCAGAATTCCGAATTTCAAGAAACCGAACCGTTGAATTCCGAATCATTAAAAATCCGCCATATTATAAATACGAACTCCGATTATCATAAATCCGAAATATCATAAATCCGGAGGGTGAATGTCGTTTCCACCCGTTCCTGTCTTAACCTGAAAACTTATCATTAAAGACGATTATTTATGTTCCCGATTCCACCCGTTTTTAGGGTTTCGTAGCCAAATGACAAAAACGGAACCCTTATAGATTCGTCATGTCTGTCTGTCTGTCTGTCTATCCATCCGTCCGTGTGTCACAGCCACTTTTCTCCGAAACTATAAGGCCTATGCTATTGAAACTTGGTGACTAGATGTAATATGTGAACCGCATTAAGATTCTTTTTTAAAACTAGAAAAAAAAGCAGTAAATTTTGGGGGTCCCCATACTCAGAACTGAAACTCAAATTTTTTTTTTCATCATAACCATACATGTGGGGTATCTGTAGATAGGTCTTCAAAAATGCTATTGAGGTTTATAACATAATTTTTTTCTAAAGTAAATAGTTTGCGCAAGAGACACTTCCAAAGTGGAAAAATGTGTCCCCCCCCCCCCCCCCTCTAACTTCTAAACTAAGAGAATGATAAGTCTAATAAGAATATATGATGTACATTGCTATAAAAACTACCAACGAAAATTGGTTTGAACGAGATAGAGCTGGTAGTTTTTTTTTAATACGTCATAAACCGCAACTTTTTGTTAGAATAATCACTACCACTGCGAACGTGTTAAAACATCAATCAAAGTTACAACGAACTGTAAGAACTTTTATATTATGTTACTTGCTGCTACGAAACCCTTCATGGGCGAGTCCAACTCGCACTTGGCCGGTTTTTTTTTTAATAAAATATAGTCAAGTTTAACTACCGAAAATATTATTTCCAAGTGAGTGGAAGGCAAACGACAAAACAAAAAAAAGTCGGGGTACTCTGAATCGGGATGTTAACCATTCACTTATTATGGTTAACACCTCAACTCGGATAGGTTAGGTTAGAAGGCTAAGGCGAAAGCGAAGCGGATCGGAGCTCCGGCCTTAGCCATCGTGGTTATTTTTTTGTTTTGTCGTTTGCCTTCCACGCACTTGGAAATAATATCTTCGGTAGTTAGACTTGACCGTCCTTTATTAAAAAAAACTTTAACAATGAATTTTCGGATATTTAAAATTCTGAATAATGTTTTTCGGGAAAATAACAGTTCGGTCTTTTGATTATTCGTACTAATGACATTAGGAAAAATATAAATTCGTACTTATGACTTTCGGATAAATGAATATCGTCTTTTGAATATTCGGAGCTTTGTTTCTTAGGAATTATAATCTGCGGAATTTTGAACATCGGAATATTGAAATTCGGAAAAACATATTTCGGAATTTTTGGGTGTTCCCCTTTCCATCAGGCTGGTGGCGATGTCAATTTGGCGAGCTGAATATAAAAAAAATAGACACCATATATTATACTGTCATCTGACAGATGCAAACAAGCAAATACTTTTAGCATTATTGTCATGACAAGTTTACATACAACATATCTCACTCATGGTCATTAACTCGGAAGGGGTATGCAAGTATGAATAAAGAAATATGTCATTATACTAGCCCTATGTTTCTTTGTAGCCCAAATCGGTCACATACGATCTACCCAGCAGATGTGGTGCTGATTGAAGGCATCCTAGTCTTCTACTTCCCGGAAGTGCGTGAACTGTTCCACATGAAACTCTTTGTGGACACTGACTCCGACACCAGATTGGCTAGGAGAGGTATGTTAAACTTATTTACTACTAAGGTAAATTATTCCCAGTATACTTAGAGATAGAAGAAATAGTACTTATGTTGAGGTGACCTTTGATTGATCCCACCAGGGTTATGATCACGCTTTTCATACCCGAAGGGTAGGCAGAGGCATATTATATGTCCACAATTGACCTTTTTTATATAAATTGTCCCACGTAATAGCCGTATTGCCGTGTTTATATGGACAGGCGTAGGTTGTGACTGCCCACTGTTGAAATTTTTCAAGCCACGCTCTGAATTACATCCTAGCTCTAGATCATGCTAAAATAGTAACACTAGTGCTTATAGAAAATCTGATTTTTAGTATAACACACCTGTTTATAAAATCAAATGTTTTTTTCAGTGCCCCGTGATATAATGGAGCGTGGCAGAGACCTGGAACAGGTGCTCAATCAGTACATGAATTTTGTGAAGCCTGCGTTCGAGGAGTTCTGCTTACCGGTATGTACATTACTACTAGGTTTCGCGTTAATTATAGTTTTAAACCCGGCGAAAACTAAGTTTGACCTGTGTACTGTGTATCTGTCTGTGTATATGTGTGTGACTGCCTGTGGCATCGTTGCGATCCAACGGGTGGACCAATTTTGATGCGGTTATTTTGTTCGCAAGCCAATGTAACTGGGATGGTTCTCAGCTATAAATTTTGAAGAGCATCAACTCAATTCCTGAGTGATGAAGGGATTTTACTAAAATTAACAGGTTTTATTCATCGGAAATGTGGTATCTTGGTCGGTATTTCCACAGAATATACCATGTTTGGACTTATACACCAGTCTCGGGTTCAATGGTGTGTTAAAATTTTCAAATTAACACTTGCCCCTGATATTTTTGCAAGCCCGTGTTTTCAAGTCTTATAGTTTCCAACCGTTACGTTTCTACTTTTTTAGGTCCTCAGCATTCTCGATTATAAACTGTGGTCTCGCACTCAGTTTGTCAACTGAAAAGCCTCAAAAATTAAGTGTATTTTTGCTCATATTAATGCAACAGTCGCAAAGATCTAGCTATGTTTTACAGACTATTAATTTTAAAGTTCTTAGAACGAAATTGTCGTATTTCATTTTCAGTAAGCAAACTCTTTCCGATAAACCAATGAAATGTGTTATTTTGCTTTTATGTTCTTTTTTAATCAAGAATCCCACATTGGTTTATCGGAAAGAGTTTGCTTACTGAAAATGAAATACGACAAAGAAACTCTCTCAATCATACAAATATACGCTCCTACAGAAAATGCTAGTGAGGAAGATAACAATAATTTCTACAAAACTTTACAAGAGGCACATAAGCAAGCCAGTAATAATTTATTAGTTATTGGTGACTTTAACGCTAGAGTGGGTCAGCCAAAGGCAGAGGAGAATCTGATCATGGGAAAATTTGGATATGGTACCAGAAATGAGAGAGGAGAAAAACTAATACAACATGCCTACGAACACAAATTATCAATTATGAACACCTTTTTCAAAAAGAAAGACAACCGGAAATGGACTTGGCTCTCCCCTGACCAACATACTAAGACTGAAATAGATTATGTTCTATCTAACCGACCTAAAAACGTAATCAATGTGGAAGTACTACACAATATAAAATTTCCCTCCGACCATCGTTTGGTACGTGCTTTTTATGTATTCCAAAAAGCCAAAAGAAGCAGGACATCGTTTAAGTCAGTAAATACATCGAATTTTAAAAATGTAAATGACATTACAACATTCAAGACGAACTTAGAAAAAAACATACAAGAAATAGAAACAGTTTATAAAAACAACAATATGCAAACATTCTATAATGAATTAGAGTCAATAATAAAAAGAAGTTCATCTAGAGCTAGCGAAGAAAACAAAGTAAAAGTTAACAAAATCCTTAGCAGCAATACTGTGGAGCTTATTACTGAACGGTCACAACTTTTAAAAACAAAAAACAAAACTAAAGAAATGAAAGAGAAACTAAGTCAATTATTTAAAACAACTAATAAGGCCATAAAGAAAGATTACCGAAACTTCAGAAATGAAACAATAGAAAAGAACTTGACATGCTACAGAAGTACAAAAAGGGCTTTCAAAGAACTTAACACACAAAAAACTTGGATTCAAAACCTTAATGCCCAAACGGGCAAAACAGATAGCAGGCAAGATATAATTAGTAGAGCCACAACATTCTACAGAGATTTATTTGATAATAAAATAAGAAATAATGAACTTAGTTCAAACTGTATAGAATCTGAGGTCGGAAACAATACTGATGGAGTAACAAGAATAGAGGAAGTTGAGATTATCAGTCATATAAAGCGGATGAAATCAGGCAAAGCGCCGGGTCCTGATACTATACAAAATGATGCTTTAAAAACTGGCATTCTTACTCTAGCCCGCCCTCTAACTTGCCTATTTAACAAAATTCTCGACACAGGCCAAATACCAGATCAGTGGAAGAAATCTGACATCATTTTAATTTATAAAAAAGGAGACCCAAAAGACATTGGAAACTATCGGCCAATCAGCCTCCTTCCCAGCATTTACAGGCTATTTTCGTCAATCATACTAAACAGAATTAGTGGAAAAATAGACTGTTGCCAACCAATTGAACAAGCAGGCTTTCGTTCCGGATTCTGCACTACGGACCATATACATACAGTAGAGCAGATAATAGAAAAGTATAAAGAGTTTGGCAAGTCACTATACATAGTATTTATAGATTACTCGAAAGCTTTTGATACCATATCGCATGACTCCGTATGGATGGCACTAAAGAAACATCACATCCACGAAACTTACATAATCATTTTGCAAAATATCTATCGAGGTATTACTAGTACAGTAAAATTGGAACAACGAGGACCAGAAATTACAATTCTAAGAGGAGTGAGACAGGGCGACCCCCTGTCTCTAAAACTTTTCATAGCCGTCCTTCAGAGTATTTTTGAAAGATTAAACTGGCAAAGAGAGGGTATCATGGTAGCAGGACGTCGTTTAAGCCACCTAAGATTCGCCGACGATATAGCTATTTTCTCCGAAACCAGCAAAAGTTTGGAAAGAATGATCTGTAGTCTTAAGGACGAGAGTGAGAAAGTAGGCCTCCTAATAAATGAAAGCAAAACAAAAATTATAACAAATAGCACAAAAAAGAACATTAACCTAAATGGGAACAATTTGGAATATGTAGACAGCTATATCTATCTGGGAAAGCAAATATCATTCAAAGACAACAATCAAGAAGAAGAGGTCGACCGTAGGATAAATATAAGTTGGAGGAAGTATTGGTCACTGAGGGAAGTTATGAAAGGAGATTTCCCTCTTCATTTAAAAAAGTAGTGATGGATACTAGCATTCTGCCCTCTTTGACCTATGCATGCCAAACATGGACATACAATATAAAAGTAAAAAATAAATTGATAACATGTCAGAGAGCCATGGAGAGAAGCATCCTAAAAATAAGAAAAATACAAAAAATAAGAAGCGAAAGTATAAGACAAAAGACAAAGATAACTGATGCACTGTGCTATGCGCTCAAACTAAAATGGCGATGGGCAGGCCACCTTGCCCGAAACAGTGATGAAAGATGGACACTGGCAACAACCAAATGGACTGGACCAACCGGCAAAAGACGAGTAGGACGACCCAAAAAACGATGGAAGGATGACATAACGGCTCTAGCAGGAGAAAATTGGATGAAAAAAGCAAAAGATAGAAGAGTTTGGAACAAAATGGAGGAGGCTTATACCCTATCAGGGGTTCCTATCCAGTGAAGAATAAGAACAGAAATGTTAAATTGTACAAAATATGAGGATATGAAATAAAGAAGCTTATTATTATTATTATTCCCTTTATTTACATTTATAAACTTATTAATTTAAATTTTTAAATACATTCTTAAAATAAAAAAATATATTTAAAAATATAAAAAAATAGCGTCCCACCGGCATCGGGTACAGGGACCAAGCTACCGGTGGTTAGGGCTGCAGAGACAGGAACCTCCTCACGATACGTGCCGTGTCTAGAAGTACCGCCTTTTGCATCTGGCCCTTGACCCAACTACCTAACGCGAGCCTCTTGAGATGTTGATCGAGGCTCTTGGCAATTAGACCGTGTGCTTATTATTATTATTATTTCTCTTTATTCAAATACATTAACATATAAATTACATTTTTAAATATACGTATAAAAAAAGGTACATTTAAAAATATAAAAAATAGTGTCCCACCGGCATCGGGTACAGGGACCAAGCTACCGGTGGTTAGGACTTCAGAGACAGGAACTTCCTCACAATACGTGCCGTGCTCAGAAGAACTGCCTTCTGCATCAAGCCCTTGACCCAACTGCCCACCGCAAGCCTCTTAAGGTGTTGGTCGAGGCTTTTGGCTATTAGTCCATGCACAGAGATTACTATCGGTACAATAATAGCTGAGTCAATACTCCACATGTCCACCATCTCGTGGGCTAAGTCTAAATACTTAGCTTGTTTATCTATCTCAGCCTTCACGAGATTGTCGTCATGTGGAATAGTGATATCAATTATTATTGCAAGGCGCTCTAGCCGATCTATTATCACAATGTCAGGTCTATTTGCAATAATAGTCCTATCAGTGATAATAGATCGGTCCCAGTACAACGTGATATGGTCACTTTCGAGAACTGGGTCAGGCACATATCTATAATACGGTACCTCTAATTCGATAAGGTTATATTTCAAAGCAAGCTGTTGATGGATAATCCTAGCTACTTGGTTGTGTCTATGCAAATACTCACTATTGGCAAGACTAGAACAACCTGAAATAATATGCCTAAGGGATTCTCCGGGACGGCGACATGCCCGACATATGTCAGCCGTACCATCCTTTAGGATATACTTTCGGTAATTATTAGTCATCACCACTTCATCAGTAATTGCAAAAACAAAACCTTCAGTTTCTCCAAAGAGGTCACCGAATCGTAGCCAGGATACAGAAGATGTAAAATCAATATCGGGCCCGTGCAGGGCTCGATAAAAACGACCATGCAACTCCTTACTCATCCATATATCCTTACGATCATTGAGACTCGGTATCACAGGTTTATGCCAATTCTCTTTAGCCAGAGCAAGCGGGGTAAGTCCTTTGTCAACTACAACCACATCACGATGCACATCCGCGTCAGCGTGAAGAAAATATTCCCTGAGGTTGCACACCTCACGGTTATGGAGGGTCTTAGCATTAAGGAAACCACGACCCCCGCACTTCCGCGGTATGTACAACCTCATCACAGATGAACGCGGATGATGCATTCGGTATGTGGTGAGTAACGTACGGACTTTCCTATCCAGGGCTTCAAGTTCTGTCTGAGTCCACCTGAGTATGCCAAAGGAGTACATCAAAACTGGCATGACCCAATCGTTATAGGCGCGCAACTTGTTACCTGATAAAAGACTTTTAAGTACTTTTTTCAAGCGGCCAAAGAAGCGCTCCTTCAACGATTGTTTCATACCAACTTCACAGATGCCTAACGCCTGCGACATACCCAGGTATTTATATGTTTCGGTTGCAGAAAGACATCCAAGTCGTGTAGAATCTGAAAATTCTACGCCTTCAGATTCTATTATCCCGCCTCTGTTTACATGCATGACCGCACATTTGTCAACACCAAACTCCATCCTGATAGAATTACTAAAAACTTCTGTTATCTTTAGTAATTCTGTCAGTTGCAGCTTGTTGGATGCAAATAGCTTAAAGTCATCCATGTAAAGGAGGTGGGATATAACTTGGCCATCCCTCCGCAACCGATAGCCTAACCCTGAATTCTCTAACAAAGTACTCAGAGAATTCAGTGCCAGGCAAAACCATAATGGACTGAGACTGTCACCCTGGAATATACCCCGCTCAATCCTTATAGGCACACTGTTCCCGCAAACCCGTCGACATCCTGGATAGCACAAGACTGTTTTCCATTGCCCCATACATGTCTTCATGAAGGCACATAGAGTTGCATCAATTTTATACAACTCCAGTACCCTCAAGAGCCATGTATGCGGCACAGAATCGAAAGCCTTCTTGTAGTCCAACATGTCGCCAGATTCTTACGGTTACGGCGTGTCTGTTGGCTGATGGCCATATCAACTATAAGGAGCTCTTTAGTGCCACGAGACCCACTTCTGCATCCATTCTGAGAGGTGGACAAGATGGAATTGTCAATTAAGTGGGACGATATTTTCCCTCTCAGCAGTGGCGGATTTACCAATAGGCCAAGTAGGCCGGTGCCTAGGGCGGCAGATTTAGAGGGGCGGCAAATTTAGCTAATTTTTTTTTTAAAGATTTTTTTTATAATTATACGTGCACACAATTCATATACGTACAGTAGACCCGCGGTAATCGGACAAACGTTTTGCAAGGCAGTGTCGGAATATCCAATTTGTCGGATTATAGAGTGCTTATCAAGACCCCCTATAGTTCGGCATTTTTTACATAAGAGTACCTTGTAATCCGACAAATTTCAGATCCAAAAATGAGATTCCATGTGTTATTGTCGCTGAAGTACCTACAAATTCTACAGATGTCGAATTTAGTTAAATAAACAAGAAAAAAATATTTTTAAAGAAAAAAATTTAATAACTTTACATTATAAAATAATTCTGATTGCAGCGATCTAAAAAATATTATTTTAGTTATAAACCCGCTCAATATTGCATTGTTTACATTAGCGATAATGTGACGATCGTCAAAAAATGGGTAGGTACATACCTACTATTAGGTCCTGTCGGATTACAGGGGGTGCCGGATTAGCCGGGGGCCGGATTACCTCGGGTCTACTGTATAAATAAACGATTAATAAACGCACTGTAATATATCCTTAGGTAGGTACTTATGTGATCATGAATTTTAAAATATTCCAACAGCGTTTCAATAAAAATAAAATAAAAAACTCGTAACACACGATCTTTATGCCTTATTTTTGACTGCCTCTGTGGCGCAGTCGGTAGTGATACCGCCTGTGGCGCAGGAGGTCGTGGGTTCGATTCCCACCGGAGATAAATATTTGTGTGACCCAATAATGTTTGTCTCAAGAGTCTGGGTGTTTCTATGTATAATATGTATGTATTTAAAAGTATATAAGTATTAATATCCGTGGTCTGATACCCGTAACACAAGCAGGTTATTCCTAGCTTACTTTGGGATCAGATAGCGTTGTGTGAGATGTCCGTTAATATTTGAATATTTATATATTTATGATTAGTACACACATCAACACCGTCTAGGGATATTTCACATTTTCTCAATTTTCAGAAAATCTGTTAGGAATAATATGCAACAATGTTATATTCTTAGGAAGCACATTTTTCAGACTATATTTTAAAATAAAATAAAAATATATTTTCGACTTATATAAAATTTTATTAAAATGAAAACAATAGTAAAAAAAAGGTGCAACTTAAGATGAATGTGTCATTTACGAAAAAATAAAAAAATAAGTAATTTCTTTTCAATTTTTGCACTGATAGGAAAAATCAGTAGTCAGTAAAACCACCCATGACGTTAACCACAGTCCTGCAACGGTTTTTCATGCTTTGAATTAAGTTATCAAAGTCTCGCTGCGGGATATTGTCCCAAGTTCTGCTAAGATGCAAAAAAAGTTGCTCTTCAGTCGCAATGTCTGCACGAAAATTCTTATAAGCCCTTCTTTGGAGCATGTCCCACGCATGCTCGATGGGGTTTAAATCAGGCGATTGCGCCGGCCAGGGTAAAACCGACACGTCATGGTCCTGCAGCCAGCTGGTCACCGCTCGCGCTGTGTGCGGACGGGCGTTGTCATGCATGAGAGTAAATTCTTGACCTATTTGAAGTCGATGAGGGTAGACAATGGGTACAAGCACCTGGTTGCGGTATTTTTCAGCGGTCATGGTGTTTCTAATCCAAACGAGGTCCGTTTTTTCACCAAAACGAATTCCCGCCCAAACCATAATTGTCACGCCCTTGTATGGATGGACTACCTGGGGGTGTTGCAGACGACTCTCACGACCAGGAACTCGCCAAACGCGTACTCTTCGTGAATCAGGATGAAAACCGAATCGGGACTCATCAGTAAAAAGTACTACAGACCACTGGTTATCTTCCCAAAGCAAATGTTCACGAGCCCACTCTAATCTTCGTCCACGATTTCCTCTGCGTAGTGCTGGAGTACGAAGTGGCCTGCGAGCATGAAGGTTAGCTTCATGCAGTCTCCTCCTCACAGTTTGGTCACTGACAAGCAATTGGTGTTCTGACTGGAGCCGTTGAACCAACTGCACGGCTGTAACGTTTGGCTGCATTCTCGCGACAACTTGTAAACATCGGTCTTGTCGTTGGGTGGTTATGCGTCTCCCGCCACGGTGTCTTTCAGCCACTTCCCCGGTTGCACGATAACGTGACCACAATCTTGAAATAACGTTTTGCCTGGTTCCAATCTCCTCAGCAATACTCCGCTGAGTAGCCCCAGCTTGGAGCATGCCTACTGCCCTTAGCATTTCTTCTCTAGTTAAATGGCGTCGCTGCATGACTTACACAATGAAATAAATTCGTAATTAATCAATAACTAGCTTTAAAACTTCAACTGGACAAAACAAATACCAATTAACTATCGTCGGTAAAATTAAAATTTCGAACTTCGCTATACTAATGCCGCGCAAATCATTTGTTTTAATTTCTTTTTTTTTATTTCAAATTCTGAATCATTCAAATATACCTACAAAATAAGATTCAATCAAAAGTTTTTAAAATCGGCCAGTATTTTTTGAGATGTAGAACTTTTTAAAAAATATCCCTAGACGGTGTTGATGTGTGTATAGTGGAATTCAACAGATGTAAATAATATAGTAATCAAAGCAATTGGATCTTGACTACTCCATAATTACTTACATTTAATTATCAATCCTGATCATAGTCGTTTCAAGGAACTCTAGTTAGATTTATGCGGACATTTCGACACTAATAAACCTTTAGATTATAGAATAATTTCATGAAAAATACTCGGATGGTAAAAATTTAAGACTGTCATTTTTGCTTGTCATTAAATTACTTTTTCTCAGACTTGTTTGTCTTTGCCATAGTGTTGTAAAACTGTTGTACTGGCCAATTGATTTTAAAAGGAGGTCATTGTTTTATCAATCTGTCAGTTCGAAAAAATGTACTTGCTTTAATAATATAACTTATAGACCCAGAGAGCGACGAGTGCGAGTCTTTGCCCCTTTCACACGTACCGGTTGCCGGGTGCCGGGTACCCGGGTGTATGGCCGTGTACTATAGCTTTCACACGTAACGGCGTGATTTGCCCGGCAACCGCTTGCATTCGCCGCCGATTACCCGGCACCGGCTACCCGGCAACCGGTACGTGTGAAAAGGCACTTTGAGTTTGGGTCTTCGATTCTACGGTATAGACGATTTTGCTTTCGTCCGTATGTGTGTGTGCATGTCAGTTTCGGTCTAGAAGACGCATTTGTTAACCAATTTTCTCCAAACTTGGCACACATGTTCTTTGATTTAAAATCATTGATCTACGAAAATATAAAAATACAACTTTTGACCTAATGTGTTTTTATTGCGTTTGTTCAAAAAGCTATAATTTTTTACTACTTTGCTTCGAATATACCTGTCACCATGTCATTATAATGGCCTACTTCCCTTTCTTTGGATTTAAAAACCCCACATTAGAAATCTCTCAAAATGTCTTAGTCTGTAAGAACGGCGAGCAGCCAACGAGGCGTCTACACATTTTATCATCCCTAAACTAATATATTATTGTAAATAAATGATTATACTATTAAATTTTCTAAATTTTTTTTTTAAAGATCCTTTAATTAAATTAATATAAAAAGTTATTGCACATAATATATATAGATATATAGTCTTTTTCTGGACAGCTCAGCAATCATGTAAACATGTCATGTTTTGACAGAAGTTGTCTATGATCATAGTGTTGTAACTAAACTGATTCTAATTATGTAAGTAATCATTGAGTTATATCTAGTTCACCGTACATTCATTTACTTCGGTTAATCAATCGCCAAATTCATCAAATCATGTAATTCGGTATATCTATATATATTATGTGCAATAACTTTTTATATTAATTTAATTAAAGGATCTTTAAAAAAAAAGAAACTGTTAGAAAATTTAATAGTATAATCATTTATTTACAATAATATATTAGTTTAGGGATGATAAAATGTGTAGACGCCTCGTTGGCTGCTCGCCGTTCTTACAGAAGCAGACTAAGACATTTTGAGAGATTTCTAATGTGGGGTTTTTAAATTCAAAGAAAGGGAACTAGGCCATTATAATGACATGGTGACAGGTATATTCGAAGCAAAGTAGTTAAAAATTATAGCTTTTTGAACAAGCGCAATAAAAGCACATTAGGTCACAAAATTTGATAAAAAAAGTTACGAAACAAAATACATAGGTATGCTGCCAATCTCGCCGCCCCAAAAAAAAATAAGGGCACCTTCGCTTAATCACTTTGAACTTACTTCGGGACAGGTAAAGCCTTACGTAGGAAGAAAAAAAAACAAATCATCAAATATAACAGAAGTTGAAGTAATGCTAAAAACAGGTTTGACTAGAATCGAAGATTAATGTGTCACTCACGTCCAAAAGGAAAAGGAACACATGTAAAAAATGACTAGAAATTAAGCATTTGGTTAGCGAGGCTGTAACAACGCACTTTATAATCACTGGGAAAAGTCTGGCATGACTTCCATGAAGAATTGCATCTAGCACCTACTACGGTCTTATGGCAGCTTGGCAGCGTCGCGCGCATCATTCATTTGTGTCTGAATCGTAATAGTCACTAGATGTGTCGCCGGAAACAGTAATTATAAAAGTGTTTGTTACGGAATCGCTAGCATGATCCATAATCTCTATTAATTTTTTCATGTGTTCCTCTTCCTCTTTAACGTGAGCAACACATTTTGACCATTGTTCTGCTCCGATTCTCGCCAAACCTTGTTTTAGCAGTTCTTTGATTTCTGCCATTTTAAATGATTTGTTTTTTCTTCCGACATAAGATTTTACCTGTGCCCAAATAAGTTCAATGGGGTTAAGCTCACAGTGATAGGGAGGAAGGCGCAGCACAGTTATTCCCTTCGAAGCGGCAAGATCGTCGACATATTTTGTTTTGTATCTTTCTTTTTGAAATTTTGTAAGCAACTGTGCTTTTATTTCGCTTGCTCCAAAAGCTATATTTTTGGTACGTAGCCAATTTTGAATTGCGTCCTTTCTCCAGCTCATGTTAGGGACCTGTTCCACTTGACGCGAATGGTAAGAGGCATTGTCCATAACAATTACAGACCCCGGTTGAATATGGTTCAAAACTTTTGTAAACCTGAAATATAAGATTTACGAATTAATACAAGCATATGATAAAAAATGAAACGCTAAAACCTACAGATCTTGCAAGAAATTTTTGTTAGTTATACAAATATAACAATAAAGGACTACAACCTTCAGATCTTATAAAAAAAAGACATCTGGCTTACCATATTTCAAAATTATGGGCATCCATTTCTCCATGATAGTCCCCATCTGACTTCTTTGCTTCGAATATCCATTCCGCATCTTTAACGAATCCGTCCTCACTTCCTATGTGGGTGAGAATGAGCCTCTTTCCTTTCTGCGGATTTTTAAGCCCCCTTGAGAGACCTCTCAAGAATGCCTGTCTGCTACTTTTAATGTCATTATCCATCCACACATAATTACAGGTGTGCCCTAGTAATACACAAAAAGAAAATTGCATTTAAAATAAGTAAAGTAATATTTATGTAGTCTAATAAAATCAGTAATTTTAAACATTTTGAACTCAAAGGCTCATTCATAGGTCTGATATAATCCAGCGGGAGTAAGTGGGACTATATACTACTAAGGACTGATATAAGAAATAAAGAAAATAATAACCCTCATTAAGCCATGTTTCGTCCAAATAATATATTTTTTTATTTTGTTTTCTATAATCGGCTATCTTCAGTAAATAATTCACCCGCCAAACTTGTAGGTCGGGTCTATCCAACAAAATACTTTTCCTTGTTCGTTTAGAGTACGAAAAATTTAATTTTTTTACTATTCTGTACATAGTCGTGTTCGAAAATGAAGGTAAACTGTCATCTTCATTAACTAATTTGGTAATTTTTTCAATGGTAGGCAATTCTCCATCAAAGTATAGAGTGTGTACTTTTCTCCGTATTGCAGATAATGTGAATTCATCCAAATTGGCAATGATTCCTCGATTGAAAGGTGTCATCTTAAAAGTAAAATTTAAAAAAGAATTAGATGTTATTAAAAATTAAAGATAAGGTTATCAAATTTAGCAGGTAATTAAAACAATTAAAAATACCTTTCGCGGTCGGATTTCTTCAGTTTCTAAATAATGCTTCATGGTATCTCTCACCACACTCTGAGACACCTCCATAATTTCTGAAGTGATTTTATATAACTCCATTTTAACAGGATATGTAGGCGATGACTTTTCTAAGTAATTGTAAATATTCACTAGGATTTTTTTTCCCTTACGGTCAGATTAATATTTCTTTTTTTGGCGGGTGGAGGAGTCTTTGATGTACTAGGTTGCTGCTCACTCATTATAACGTAAAAGACGGATGGACGTACTGACAACAAAGTTATCCAACAGGAGTTAGGCTTTTCCGTTTTTGGTACGGAATCCTTAAAATGGTTACGTCCTTTATTCTTGTGAATAAGGTTCAAGTCCGTGATTTCACACAAAATTCGTCGTTACAAGAATAGTTTCAACCAGATAGCAAAGTAAATGTCCGAAATCCGTAGTACATAAAGCAAAGTCGTTTATATAATTTTATTAGCGAAAATAGAAAGACTCACCAACACAGAACAAAACCCACTCGCACAAGGCAGTGACAGCGAGTAAAGTAGAGTAGACTGGGCACAGTTGAAACATTCTAAGGCTAAAAGATTATCGTCAGGATTAGTTATTAATTGCCGATGCTAATTTATTATGTATTAACAACGTCAACAATGTACTAAATAATAGTAGATTGTATAATACGGGAGCATGATGATAGTATTTCGCCCGAGGATAAAACGATTTGCTCTCAAGTTATATACTCTATTTTTCATCTCTTTTCTAAAGTGCGGTTGCGGAGCAAGAGGTAGTGGGTTCGATTCCCACCGTAACTGTACAAGAATATTTGTCTGAAGGGTTATTGGAACCGCGGTTCGAATCGCCCAATTACTATTTCTGAGTAGGACCATTCACACCGCAGTGGTTAGAGCGGTGCGAATAGCCCAAGGTATCTTTCGGAATGGGTCGATTCGGAGCACTGAGCGAGGGTACTCAATACTCATATTTTACAATCTGATATAAACTTATAGAAATAATTAAAGATTTCGAATTATTTAAATAAATAAATAAATATATTCACGGACATTTGCGATGTAAAAATCATGTTTCATATAGGTACAGTCAGTTTGATCAACATAATTAACTTGTGTGTACTTGAATGTAATGTAAGGAATGACCAATAAAAACTACACATCTTTTCTGTCCGACTTCACCTATCCAAAAAGATAAATGTTCCGTATACTGTGGTCCGAATCAACCCATTACCAAAAGTTCTTGGGCGATTCGAACCGCGGTGCCAAACGACTCATTTAAAAAGAGCTCTTTGGCAATTCATACCGCGGTTCAAACCGCTCACGGTGCGAAACGACTAAAGACCCTAAGAGTCCGGTTGTTTATATGTATCATAAATATGTATTTACAAAAAAATAAGTTACAAATAATATCCGATATACTTTTGATTGTTGGCACTAGATGGAACTTGTTTTAATACATTACGTAAAATTCACTTGTACTATTCCACTTTTATTTTAATTTTAAAAACACCTGACATATTTCGCAATAATAGCATTATCAAAGGTCGTATTAATATTCGTGGTCGGACACCCATAACACAAGCAGGTCATTCCTAGCTTACTTTGGGATCAGATAGCTTTGTGTAAAAAATGACTGAATATTTTAACCATCCACCGTCAACCGTACCCAGTCTACCCTAAAGAATCATTATTTCTTTGCTTTTTTATATTTAAATGTTTATGGCGTTCGAAACAATAGATTATCTTTTTGGCAGTTCACAAATGGACGTTAGCCTCTTTAAACTTACTCCTCCACACGGTACTAAGCCTAACCGGATCCTTCTGACGATTTCTGGGTCGCACAAATACTTAGTTAGTCCCAATTTAATACAAGTACTTCTGCGAAGAGTAGACCTCGCGAGCGCCCAGGAAAAAACAACCTGTGAGGAATTATATCCCTTATGATCCCATCATATATAACGGGGCCCTTTTTCTCCCTTATTTTCCACCCTATTAAAAAAACTTTCGACAAAAGTTGTATTTTTATCTTTTCGTAGATCAATGATTTTAAATCAAAGAACATGTGTGCCAAGTTTGGAGAAAATTGGTTAACAAATGCGTCTTCTAGACCGAAACTGACATGCACACACACATACGGACGAAAGCAAAATCGTCTATAGTGTGGAATCGAAGACCCAAACTCAAAATGCCTTTTCACACGTACCGGTTGCCGGGTAGCCGGTGCCGGGTAACCGGCGGTGAATGCAAGCGGTTGGCGGGCTAATCACGCCGGTACGTGTGAAAGCTATAGTGAAAGCTATAGTACACGGCCATACACCCACCCTACCCGGCACCCGGCAACCGGTACTTGTGAAAAGGGGCAAAGACTCGCATCTCCATATATTCAATATACTCTGTGGACTAGCACTCTTCGCTCTCTGGGTCAATAAGTTATATTATTAAAGTAAGTACATTTTTTCGAACTGACAGTTTGATAAAACAATGACCTCCTTTTAAAATCAATTGGCCAGTACAACAGTTTTACAACACTATGGCAAAGACAAACAAGTCTGAGAAAAAATAATTTAATGACAAGCAAAAATGACAGTCTTAAATTTTTACCATCCGAGTATTTTTCATGAAATTATTCTATAATCTAAAGGTTTATTAGTGTCGAAATGTCCGCATAAATCTAACTAGAGTTCCTTGAAACGACTATGATCAGGATTGATAATTAAATGTAAGTAATTATGGAGTAGTCGAGATCCAATTTCTTTGTTTACTATATTATTTAGGTCTGTTGATTTCCACTATACCGAATTACATGATTTGAAGAATTTGGCGATTGATTAACCGAAGTAAATGAATGTACGGTGAACTAGATATAACTCAATGATTACTTACATAATTAGAATAGGTTTAGTTACAACAATATGATCATAGACAACTTCTGTCAAAACATGACATGTTTACATGATTGCTGAGCTGTCCAGAAAAAGACTATACATGCTGCTGTTTTTAACCCCCTACGCAAAAAGAGGGGTGTTATAAGTTTGACGTATCTGTCTGTCTGTCTGTGGCATCGTAGCACCCGAACGAATGAACCGATTTCAATTTAGTTTTTTTTGTATTACAGGTGTTCTACGGGCGAGTGTTCTTAGACATGTTTAATGAAAATCGATTGAGCCGTTTAAAAGTTACAGAGATTTTACGCTTTAAAGTCGGGGGTTTTTTGTTTTGCCTGTCAAATAAACTTGTTAGGTCAACATTAAACTCCATAGCGGGTTGCAAAAATAATCTAGGAACTGACAGAAATATCATTAAGTTCACAATCATACTATAAATAACGGGATTAAACTAAGGTATTGAATTTCAAAAGTCAGTAGGGGCGGCAAATATTGAATGGCCTACTAGCGGCAAATTTGTAAATCCGCCACTGCCTCTCAGAATAGATGTTAGAAGTTTATAGAGCGTGGGGAGACACGTAATTGGTCTGTAATTCTTTGGGTCTGTGGCACTACCAGATTTAAACAAAAGATGGGTAACGCCAGTAGTGGTGAAATATGGCAACGATCCTGACTCTAGGCATGATTCGAATTGAGATGCCAAACGTCCATGTGAGCTCTTAAACCATTTTAGCCAGAAGTCTCCAACCAATCCATCTGGCCCTGCCGACTTCCAATTCGGCAGCAGACGGACTGCACTGGAGATATTATTTGGTGTTATTTGAATTAGCTCCATGGTTTTAATAGGCTCACATGAACGTTCAACATCTCGCATCCAATCACCCTCTGTGTGACCTACGGGCATGGACCAGATGTTGCGCCAAAATGAAGTAGTGGCATCATCATTCGGTCGATGCACTTCGGTCCCATTAGAGTCAGGACGCTCCCAATTTCTGTAAACCCATCTTTTGTCTCTCTGGAATGTGCGATTTTGTGAATACCGATCCACTCTTTTTTTGTATCTACGCACACGATTTGCCCACGCATAAATTTTTTGCTTCAGGTAGTCTATGCGTTCAGTGACACGGGCTAAAAAATATCGAGGTCTAGTGTTAGTCCCCGAGAAAGCCCGGGTCACAAATCGCATGACTCTCGGGCGGGTATTTCCCGACCTGAAGCAAATCAGCTTTCCAATGAGTGCCCTAGTCTCAGAAATACGACGCTCAATTCTGCCCTGCCAAGCCGGCACTGCTTGCTTTGGTCGTATAACAATGTTATCATTAAGAAATTTTACATTTGCTATACGACAAGCTGCAACGGCTCCGCAATACAAAATTGAGTGTGTATCCCCGAGATCTTCACTATTATCGAAATAATTCGATAATAGCGAATCCAGGGCACACACTAGAGCTATGTTTTTTCTATGCGTGGGCAAACGTGGTAGACGCGGTCTAATTTGTACTGGCATAGATCGATATTCAAGCATGGCACACTCCAAAGCACTCCTTAATAATTGTTCGTTGTAATGGGTACTTACGTTTGTAGCACTGGTATTCATCACATCATCGTTACCGTTATTTAATTGTAAAGTAGTTGTAGAAGTTAGTGTCACAGGTAACGATGATGTTGATGGCAGACCAAGACTGCTACACACGTCCGAACGTAGCCTCTCAAGTACGGTAGCATCCAACAGATGACATCGTTGTATGGCCCGCACTTGATCCGATAGACGCTGTGCTGACACGTTGACTGATGGTTCAAGTTCCTGAAACAGAGGCAGCATTCTGACACGATACGCAGTGAGGTTGATTCCTCCCTCTGTAGCCCTGAAATATGCCCGCATGACGTTCTCATTCAATGAATTCGACCATCGCATGCGGTGCACATCACCACCGGAGGCGGGGGCCCTGTTCGAAGCTGGTGGGCCTCGGGGTCCCAAGCGAGACGGTGGCCGGCCTCTCCCCGGCCGACGTTCAGGTGTTGGCGACGTCGGCGGAGAGAAAAACTCATCACTCGACGATGAGCTCGACGCCTCTGCGATTCCCCTTGTCGCTGTTACACATTCACGGGGAAGAGAGGCGGAGCTGAGTGATGAGTCCGGAGGTGTAAGGCGTGCTTCTCGTTTCTTGGCTCTTGTTATCATATTTTGCTGGATTTAATTATACATTTTATTGTGTATTTTCCAATACATGACAGCTGTCATAGACTTCCAATTCTTTTCTATTCAAAGATTTTTTATTACTATTATTCTTGAAGTATTTATACATTTTTGATAAAATATTCATTATCAATATATATAAAAACAAGAACTGACTGACTGACGATCAATGCACAGCCTAAACCGCTGGGTCTAGAACCATGAAATTTCGCACAAATGCTCCTTATGTCACGTAGGCGAGCAATAAGAAGGGATTTTTGAAAATTCTACTCCTAAGGGGGTAAACAAGGGTTGCAAAGTTTGTATGGGACAACGTGATTCCTTAGTCCGATCTTCTTCAAATTTGGTATTAAATATCTTTAACTAAATTGGTAGGGGACGTGTTATGTATTTTATTGAAATTTGCCTTTTATCATGGTTAAAATGGGGTAGAAAAATATTTGAATAAAAAAAGATATTCGAATTGAGCTTTCAAACATGTGTCAAAAAAAAACAAAAAGTACCGACTAAGAAGTATTAATATGAACTATGGGCAATTCCCCCCAAAATATTTTTCTACCCCATTTTAACCAAAAAAAGATAGTCTCAATTTTTGATAAGTAAATGTCAAAAAAAATCAATAATTTTATTAAATAAAACTCTTCATTTATTGATTTTTGCCCTTCAATATGAGGAATTGCCTTCACATTTCGTATGTCAAAAATACATTTGTGAGAAGGAAAACCTGTACATATCGGGCAAGGACTTATGAAATGAAAGAACAAGTTCTAGGTAAGGTGTACACGGTTCCGATTATCACAGAGTTGGTTACGGTCTTCGCTTACTTTCATATTATATACAGGGATAATACAAACGATCAGATGCGTTATAGATGAACATTTAGCAGATGAAATCTACAGTAAATGTCTGATCACAATAGGAGAAACTGTATTAGTACGGGTTGCCTCAGCCTCGAAAGTCTGAAGACCTACGCAATCCAGAAATACCAGAAAAAAAGAAGTTAAGATATCAATTCCTTAGCAAAAGCAGAGAATGCTCTCTAAACCAATTAACTAGTGTCCGACCGAAACTGGTTTTCCAGCCGAAACCGAAACCGAAACCGAACTTTCGGCCTCAGGGTCAGTTTCGGCCGAAACCGAAACCGAAACCGAAACTCACGTGTTCATATTAAAAAAGAAAAAAAAACCGGCCAAGTGCGAGTCGGATTCCCGTACAGAAGGTTCCGTTGCAAAAATTGGGCGCAAAAATTACGTTTGTTGTGTGGATACTTTTTCTGATTTTAGTAGGTATTTTTTGTTACAGCGGCAACAGAACAGGGTGGTTGGTGATGGCAGTGTCTCTTGACATCGCCAACGCCTTCAATACCTTGTCCTGGAGCTGCTATTCGCGAGGGCCATAACTTTCCCGAGCTGGCTAGGGCAGGGTCGGCGAGATGTGTCGTTCGGTGTTCCAAAGGGATAGGTCTTAGGACCGCTTCTGTGGAACATCGGTTACGATTGGGGTTGGTGCGTGGTCCGTTGCTCAGAGGTGTCGGCGTAACGTGTTACGTGCGTAACGTGTTACGACGACACCCTAATTACATCGCGAGGAGCAACGCACCGAGGCGCAGCCCTAAAGGCCACCTGCGGGATCCAGCTTACATATAGGGGGTGTCAGCATCGGCATCGAGTTCTCGATGACGTATTTGGGGCTCGTACTCGATAGCCGGTGGAACTTTGGATACCACTTCCGCAGTTTGGTCCCAAAACTGAGGGAGGGGGCTATCAGTCGCACTCATGTGATCGTGCGGAGCATGGCCCTATACGGGGCCCAGTATGGGCGGAGATCCTGATGGCCAGCAATGCGGGTAGCTTAGCCCGCAGAAGGCGATGGCTGTCAGGGTGATAAGGGTATACCGCACGATCTCAGTTGAGGCGGCATGTCTTCTAGCCGGGACCTCTCAATGGGATCTGGAAGCGAGGGCCCTTGCGTCATTGTTTAAAATAATATATATATATAAATAAAAATAGTCGCAAAGAGGCGCTAGAGCGGGGTCATAGGCCTCTTCCTGTGAGCAGGTCATGCTCGTGAAAGACGGCGGGGAGGAAGTGGGAGAGAACTCTCCCACCCGAGTTCCACAGTCTGCGGCGGCGCGCCCCATACTATCAGCCTCCATGACCGGGGGCCTGAGGACGGTGACGGGGCTGCTCACCGTCCTTACAGAAGCAGGCCCTGGACCCTAGACGATAGCGTGACGTGAGAGATTCATGCACACCACCCTCAAGAAGCGGGCTAACAACTGAACAACCCCCCAAAGACGCGGCCGCAGTATGTATCATTCCAAGGGCATACTCGGGGTTCCCAACGCGTAGTTTTTAGTCTGTAGGATTCCGGCACGGACATCCTGTAGGATTTTCTTCACGTTAAAAAAAATTGCGGCAACACAAATACATCATCAGTGAAAATTTTAGGCCTCTATCTGGCACGGTTCCAGCAATACAATCTCGTGACTAATAGACAGACGGACGGCTAGGCCTCATGTCTCGTTAATAGGGTCCCGTTTTAACCCCTCCTTGCGAGAATCCGATTTGCACTTGGCCAGTTATTTTTTCAATAGGTGAAGCAAGTTCCACAAAGTGCCATTAATCAACGGTATAAATCTTCTCAAGTGTTCATTCTCGTACCTAAAGATGAGTTTCTTTCTTTTACGCGTGGAATTACACATAGATGCTATTGCAAACTCCAACCGACTAAAACTACACGGTGCCCTGCTACAAGCTCTTGGCCGGTTTTGGTTACATTCTAGAAGTGTATAACTAAAACTGGACAAGAGTGAGCCGGACTCTCGCACGTAGGGTTCCGTACAGGAAAAGTGGCAAAAAATCACGTTTGTTGTATGGGAGGCCCCCTTTAAAATTATTATTTTGTCTATTTTTATTATTTAGTAGCAACAGAAATACATTATCTGTAAAAAAATAACCCCTACTGTCTAACTATCACGGTACATGAGTTACAGCCTGCTGACAGACAGATCGACGCCCAACGAAGTCAACGGAACCGACAACAAAGGGGTAGGGTTATGTAATGTCCTAGAGCTTTAGGATTCCGTAACCAAAAGTGAAAACGGGACCCTAAAAAGTTGGTCTAAGACATAACACAGAGGTAACTGTCTAATACTTCTCAATGATTGTAATTGCTTGTGGTTTGAATAAAGTTGTATTATTCTATCTATTGATTGGAAGTCTAAATCTTCGGTTAGGTTAGGTTATTAACTGGTTGGGCTGACCCCAACCACGTCACAAGCAGAGTCAGCCACTTAAAATTCATGAACACGTGAGTTTCGGCCCGGCCGAAAGTTTCGGCCCATTTTGGCCGAAACCGAAACTGCGGCCGAAACTCGATTTTTTGGACGAAACTGGCCGAAACCGAAACCGAAACCGAAACTTCGGTCGGTCACTACAATTAACAAAGACATTAGGTATCAATTTTTACAAAAATATAGATTTACTTCGCTGAAAGTACGTATTTTGATTTATTTAGTCGGAATTATATCTATACATATAAAAACAGTACTATAAAGTGCCGCGGGCTGGCCACAGAAGACGACAGATGACGGCAGATGGAGCAAACGAGTTCCAAAGCCTGCATCGCGACTTGGTCCACCCGCTAGATGGACCGAGGACCTAGAAGAGATCGCAGGCTGGATGCTGAAGGCGCAGGACGTAAATAACGATTTTTAGGGGTTCATGCCCTTAAACGGGACCCTATTTATGAGACTTCGCTGTCTGTCTATCTGTCCGTCATGAGGCTGTATCTTAGGAATCGTGATAGCTAGAGAGCTGCATATGATATATTTCTGTAGCCACTATGACAACAAATACTAACGTCAGAAAAGGGGGGCGGGGATTAAGGGGGCTCCCATCCAACAAACGGGATGCTTGGCTGTTTTTTTTGTACGGAATCCTCTGTCTTTCCACTTCGACCAACTAAACCGGCCAACCTTCGCGTTGTTCGGAATGGAACTCATTAAGGGACTTTATTCCTATCTATACTTTATTCTCTATTTATTTCCTCTGAGCGTGAGTCCGCTTCGCACTTGGCCAGTTTTTTTATACTACTAAGATGGCAGACAAGCATACGGTCCACCTGATGGTTGGTTACTGTAGTGGACGAATTCGTACAGTGAACGTTTGCAACACCAGTGGCGCTGCTGCATGTCGACCAGTATTTCCCTTGGCATCCAGTATAGTCAAGGAAAAGTAAAATATTCCGTAACCCTACTGATAGTGCTTCGAATTAGGTTCGTTTACAATAATCATTTTATGAATTCAACATTTTGAAAATTCAACCTAATGGTCCGAAAGGCAAAATAATACAACGAGAATACACGCGACAGAAAACCACGCGATAAGATAGAAGCGACGGGGTCCTTTCTATTTCTCTCTCTCTCTTACGCAAACGAAGTTGCGCGGGTCAGCTAGTAAATCTATATTTGTTGATAAATGATGTTAAAATTCTGTAAAATTTATGTGTTTTTAAAGCAAAAAGTAATTAAAACTGTACAGCAAAATGTTGACAGGGATGCCAATTTTTTTTATTATTATGTTTCTGTCTTTCTCGGGCACCTTCTTTTTTTTTATTACGAAGGTACCCGGTCTTTTGGCAGGCTTACATGGGGACATATTGGTCCAACACGCAGAGGCCCTTTGAGACTTTTAATGTAAGGGGATATGGGACCCCCCACTGCAGACGATACACGCCCGCCTTATGTAGAAGAACGGTAATGAACCGCCCGCAATGGGAGCTAAACTATTGGAAAATATGCTAACTACAAAATGGGCTATTGTGTTGGGGGTTAAATGGAACTAAGTAATTTATGCTTATTATTATTATTATTATAGAACGAAATTTAGGCACTTTTTTCATGCTCTTCAGGATAACGGGTTCAAAACTATAGTCGTAGCTTTTTTTTTCTTTTTTAATTTTCGATGCTTTTCTATGTAAAATATGTATTTACTAAGCATTCTAATCTATGAAAGTGTGTTTAACAGCAGCACAAGATCAGGATGATATAAATTTTCTATATAAATATTGTAATAAAAATATGTCGGCCCGATATAATTATAGTTACCTACCTACATGTTAAATTATTATTGTAACATAATATTAAAAAAATTTCGATTCTAAGTAGGTAACTACCTTTCAAACAAAAATATGTACTTACCATTTTGCAATGCCTGAAAAGGGCAACTAAGTTGTGTCAATTATATTATATTAAGACCTTTATATGTACACTTGGTTGGCAATAAAGATATGACTATGACTATGACTAACAATTTTCCCTGCAAAGCTGGAGTAGTCCTAGTAAATTCTGAGCTAGTTCTTTCAGTTCCTGTATATGATCACAGTCTGTTGTCATTCACGCTCGTTTTAGTTTCCTGTACCCAAGGGATAAAAAACAGGACCCTAATATAGAGACTCCGTTGTCCGTCTGCCTGTCATCAGGCTGTTTCTAATGAATCGTTTTTTATCTAGGCCACTTTTTATTGTTATATACCCATATGTTTCATAGCGTATTGTTCTGTGACCAAAACTGTTCGTAATAACATTTCCATAATAATATCGCAATAACTAGGTCATATTACTGACCCGGTAAACAAACTATGTACCTACGTGCATTGCTACAACTGTCTGCAAAACAATCAGTATACGCGTGATATTGATACGGTCAATCTCGATAGAATTAATTACTACTAGAGTAAATTATAATCAACATCAACACGTACAGTAAAATCGTAACTGATCGCGGTCTGTACTTACATAGAAGATATTAAGAAAAAATATTATTTGGCTTTTTGAACGCAATAGAACTCAAAACAATGATTTTTAGAATTTTTGTCTGTTTGTCTGTATGTTTGTGCACGCTAATCTCAATAATCGCTCAACTGATTTTAATGTAGTTTTATCTTTTGCGTGGTGGTTGACTCTACATAACATTTAGTGTTTGTTTCATGTCAATCGGTGTATAAATAAAAAAAACTTATATCAATTTAAAGAATCACGTAAAATGCAGTAAAATAAATCAATCAGTTGAACTGGATTCCTTTGAATGTAAGGTTCATTCTAAACTTTCGTGTTTGCTTTATCATAAAGGGGCTTCAAGATTCTATTTTTATAATTCAGTCCACGCCCTACAAAATAAAAATGATTCATTAGGTTTTGAGTTACTGCAGATCAAAATGAACTAAAATGCCTTGTTATTTGCAGACCAAAAAGTTCGCTGACGTCATCATACCGAGAGGAGCCGATAATCTAGGTGAGTTTCATGTTCCATTTTATTATGTTTTGCAGTTCATCAATTTTAGCGTACCTTTTTATATGCAGCAGTGCACTGACTAGTCTAACGGTCGATTCTCGGGTCGTGTCGAACTTTCGTGTGTGTTTACTTTAAAATCAAATTTAGTTGTTTATTTCAACTTCTTGTATGCCACTTGGTCAAATAATGTGGTCCTTATGTCTGAATCTATTTTCATTTGACTAAGTAGTCTGGATGATTCGATTTTTGTCATACTGATACTCAGCAATTGAAGTAGCTTATTTCAGTATTTTTTTTTCTTTTTGTATGCCTGTAGTGTAGAAATGTAATGCTCAAATTGATGAACTGTATTATGATTGACTTCTTTTAGTATCCAAGTGTTTGTTGTGTTACTCTTGCATTGCAGTAGCGATTGTCGTACAATCCCGGGGTTCCACTTTCAATGCTTTTTTATATCACTATGGTGGCAGACAAGCACGCGGCCCCAAAGGTTGAAAGTGGTCATCGTGGCCTAGCTCGAGCAGCCAATTCTAAATCTCACATAAGGATGACTCACGCTACACCGTGCCGGGTCCGAGCCGAGTGTCGGCTGTAGCACGGTTAACTAAATGTTACATATATTTTGTATGAACACACTCACGCTATACCGAGCGGCAACCGAGTGACGGCCGAGCAACGCACAACGGCAAGGCTCGGAAACAACTCGGTCTCTCCTCTTACAATTAGGGATATCTAGCTCTACATAATAGCACCACTTACCGTTAAGCCCCCTTTCCACTTTGATTAGTGTTAAGTGCAGGTGATTAATGCAGGTGCTTAGTGATTAGGACTAATCACGTGTGGCCCACTAGTGATTAGTGCAGGTGATTACTAATCAGCTAAGTAAAATGAATAGAAGAGCGTTCTATTTTTTTTGCGAGTAGCCACGTCCCCCGTGCCTCTCCACCCCCTTCACTCGCACTGTGCCTGTAACTAAACACAATTAGACATGCTCGTTTAGTAGCTACGGTTTTGTTTCATGCAGGGATGATGGGCATGTTGGTATATTTATTTATTATGATATTTTTTTGAAAAATATTAATAAATCGTTTTATTATATTATACGAATATTTTTAAAACTTGTTCTGTATTTTGATGAATGATAAGGGAAAATTTCTGAGAATCAACTGTAGATATAGGTATGCTATGAATGTGTGCAGGAGTATCTAAAAAAATGATTTTGTTCCTACATACTTGCTGTCGTCCAACAACTTACTCTTCAACTTATGGCAGCAACTAAACACAATTGGACACTACTCTCAATATACACTTATGCTAATCATTCAAAGTGGTCAAGTAATGGCTAATCACCTGCACTCGCACTAATCAAAGTGGAAAGTACCCTTTATTAGGTGTAGTGTGTGCCCGTTTACTACTAAAAAGCATCTACTTACATCAAATAGAACGAAACCATTCTCGTTATTTATATTTACAACGTCCAGTTCTAAACAAATGTCAAAATAGTTCTATAAAAGATTTCTTTCATAGAACTTAACTTTGGAGATAGCGCGGAATAATACTCTTTCTTTTAAATGTAATGTGAAACAATATTTTTTTCTTTAAAAAGGTAAGTACATAAAGGTCATAGCCACTGCAACGAGGTCGTATACTGCATCCTGTATTCGAACTTTAAAGTTTAAAAAAATATAAACAGTTTGCAGCGGCTATGTTCTTATGTAGCCAATGTCGACCTTCCGTGCGTCCGTTTAAAGTTCCTTTTGCATTGTTGCAGTGGCTATTGACTTAATCGTGCACCATATATCGGATATCATGTATAAGAAAAGGGCTTCTCCGCCGAAGATTACAAATGGCGTCAACGGACATCCAGAAGTGGAAGAAACGAATGGCAGAAGGATGTCGGGCAGTTCTGAAGACACATTGAGCCGATAGTCTATGGTTTGGAGGACATCTTGTGACTTTGTGACGTAGATAACGAGGTTATATGAATAGCTGGTTTGTTTATGGAATGTAAATTTGAAATTAGCGGTTTATAATAGAAGGAATGTCTAGTTTTTTCTGTGTTCAAAAGAGTAAGGCACTGGCAGATTATGAGAGACAGTATAATCAGTCATCTGTGTTATATACTTATTATTATACAGTTGACGGCTCCTTATGAGGAGTTGCGACTATGTGAGTATTCTTACTTGTTGGCTAACATAATCTTCATCTACATGTATGACATACTTTATTGTTATAGAATCCTCCCCGACCTCATAGCAAAATCCTTGAAAGTATTATACTACTTTGGCAAATTCACCAATCACTAAAGAAGTACTTATAATTTTATATCATTACAAAATCTGGGGTAGAACTCCTGTACTTAGTCAGTCACAACACAGACCCTTAATTATTTTTTTTTATAATATTAAAAAAAAAACAATTTTAGAACTCATTCTCTTATAGGTACATTACTTGCTAAGAATTTAACATTGAAATTGATGAACGAGCGAAACTAAATTGATATTAATTTATTCAGTCATTCTTTCCTCGTCTCTGCCAGTGCTAAGAAAAAAAAAACAAATTTTTATTATAAATAAAGAAAATAAATAAATAAAAAAAAAATATTTATTTATAAAACAATTTTTTATTAAACTTTATTAGAATGAATATTTATGATGCTTGGGTAAAAAGAGTTGAAGTAGGATCGTAGTCGTATGAACAACGTATTATAGTTATCTATATCACAAAGCCACCGACCGATAGATACAGCGGTCGTATAACCACTAAATAATAAGGTACAGAAAACCATCTCATGTTTGTACTTTACCTTAAATACTTACTTTCGGCTACAAAATAAAAAATACAATAAAATTTATTGTCAGTAAATTTTTTTTAAGGAAAAAAAAATTTGATTTCTCAATTGTCGTGACTCTATTGAGGGTTCAGAAATGCTACAGATTGAGAAGAACTCCTCAAGAAGCTGTCTGACATTTTTATTTAAATGTTATCCCAAAATCGAATACAAATGTTTTTTTACGGAGAAACGCGCATTCACATTCAAACAAGTATCACAATTACTATTAAAATTCTCTGACCTTGTGTCCGTGAACTCCGTGAGCGCTGTCTATGTGTGCGTAGCCTCACTTTGTATGCAGATTGTCTTCTGTACCTTTTTATTTCGTGGTATTACCGATTTGTGTTGTTTCAGTACCTCAAAAATTGTGTTGTACACGTTTATTCGACTTTAGTGCTTAGGTCATATTGAAAATGGTGAAAATTGCTTGCTTACCCTTTTTTTCTCTATATCGATTCATTCCCGTCATGTGAATTTATTCATTATTGTACATTTTACAGTATTTCTGGAGCTACTTACCTTACAGTCTACTTAATATCTTGCAATTGAAAAAGATAATAGGCTTTCTCAATATAACATTGCCAGTTAAACGTGTCCTATGTGATGTAATTGCCATTAGATTTTTGGAAAACCGGTATTCTTAGCCAGGTTATAAATAAAGGCCCGTCTGCTCTAGAAACAAATGCAACTTTTAGCATGTACAACCTTAGATCAAGAATAACATAGATTACGGGTCGCGAACAAAATGAAAGTTAAAAAGTGTCCCAAGTCGATACGTAGTTAAACCTATATTCTATTTATTAGCAATCGTAAATAAATAATTCAAGACTGTATCACATTTAACGTAAAAAAGTTATTAAACGTAAGCATAAAATACCATGCCACTGATATATCTATCATGCCTCTGTGGCGCAGTCGGTAGGTAGTGATACCGCTTGCGGCGCTGGAGGTCGTGGGTTCGATTCCCACGGGAGACAAATATTTGTGTGACCCATAAATGTTTGTCTCAAGAGTCTGGGTGTTTCTATGTATAATATGTATGTATTTAAGAGTATATAAGTATCTATATCCATGGTCAGATACCCATAACACAAACAGGTTATTCCTAGCTTACTTTGGGATCAGATAGCGTTGTGTGAAATGTCCGTGCATATTTATTTTATTTATTTATATCAGTTAAGTCGTTTTGTTCCATACGTTTGTATTATTCAATGTCGGCCCATTGTCGCCAGTTAAACAAGGATGTAGTGAGCCGTCTTCTATAGGTGCCGGATTTCTCGCGTCGATATTACATCTAGTTATTCTTGATCTAAGTGTACAACATAATCCACGCCCACCGATATTTAAACTTTCAACGATTTGTCGTTTCTCCATTTTGAATGTGCCCTTAGTGACGCATTTCTCCAATATCCATATCTATAAGTATAGTTAAGGTCCATTATATTATTATAAGGCTGACGCTTTACAAAGCATAGTTTAAGTATTATCTTGCAGCGTGTTCAACTATCGTTTACATTTTATGGAAATTTGACAGTAGTTATGTTAGACCTTAGAAACCTCTAATTTTTTCTAAAATTGTTGGGCAACTGTTGGCCGACAGTTGCAAGATATTGTAGTTATACCAAAGACTACAATTCGATTTTTATATTCGGTTTTATGAACTGTGAAGCTCTCATAGCTCCGCTTACCCAGTGTTTTGTAAACGGTCACTGTGTTAAGCACCTTTACGATGCGGTTAGTCTGGAGATGGGTTATGACGTGGTGAGGGTTTCTGTGCTCCGGAAGGCACATTACGGGTTTCTGTGCCTCTTGGCAGTAACATGGTAGACGTTAATCTAAGTTAAAGGCCTTTATGGCGACTTCAAAATGCCATTAGTAAGTAGCCAAAGTCTACCCTTGACTGCCTCTGTGGCGCAGTCGGTAGTGATACCGCCTGCGGCGCTGGAGGTCGTGGGTTCGATTCCCACCGGAGACAAATATTAGTGTGACCCATAAATGTTTGTCTCAAGAGTCTGGGTGTTTCTATGTATAATAAGTATGTATTTAAAAGTATATAAGTATTAATATCCGTGGTCTGATACCCATAACACAAGCAGGTAATTCCTAGCTTACTTTGGGATCAGACAGCGCTGTGTGAAATGTCCGTGAATATTTATTTATTTACCCTTGTCCATTTTCAAGAAATATAAGTAACAAAATATGTACTGTCTAATTTCCATACAATGTTTAGTGAACAATATAGTCCGATATATCCCACAGGGTCGATACAATGTATACTTGTAGAACCAATGCCCCATTATTGAACACAAGCTGGCTTCGTATGTGTGTATATTTGTTACACATACCCCATTTTATAGGTATAATCCTATTATTAACATACTGTTTGTATGTTTTTCCTATTTACGTCAAGAATATTAACTTTTTGTATAATATACGGTATGTATTAATTTTATTTAAGATATGTAACTTATAGGTATATGTCATATCAAGAAACTAGTATTTGTATTGTACCATGCAATGGATGTATATTTGCTAAGTTGCTATCGAACTCACAAACTGAATTTCGACATCGTTTTCACAAGATTTTAATTCGAGACACCTACTTTTATAATAATTCTAGATAATACCACGTCTTCATCATCCAATGAGCCTTTTACGAACCCAGTTGGGGTGGGCTTTCCAGTATAATTGCGATGCGTCTGCCATTTGACCTCCAGACAATATCACATCGATTAAAGATATTATCTAATTACAGTATTTCAAAGTAATGTACTGTACGTCGAATTGGACTTTTTTCGGGTCAGTATTGTGGTCTAAGAAGAATGTGATCGAACCACCATCGTTTCTCATGTCCTGGTGGAGAACCGCCTTGTCGGAATACAGCAGTGTCGCATTATCGTTGGAAAACTAAAATAATGTCGAAATTTGGTCTAGTATCAGGATATCATGTTGTCGAAATTAAAATCCTGTCGTAGATCAACTTGCCGAAATTCCGTTTAGGAGTCTTGAAACCGAAATTTCTGTAATGTTATTTGAGTGTATGTACTATAATTCTGATTTAACATTAAAATAATTATATTCGTAAACCACTTCCGATAGTGTAAACAAAGCTAATTAAGTCGATGATGATAGTAGGAAGACATTTTCTAATTCTACTTAAAATTGCTTGAAAAGCCTAGCCTCTCAAAGTCTGCTACAAATTTTCTGTAGTACCTCCTTGAAACACAGAAGCACAGAACTTAATTTTCCCTCAGGAAATCTAGTTTTACATTGAAATATTTTAGTCATTTTTACGTTAAGTACACAGTTACACTTTTACTGCTGACTTAAATAAAATATGTTCTACTTTACTGATAAGTCAAATATAGCTTGAAATGATCACATGGTCGCTCAAAGTGCACTGAATATTTTCTATTCTTGGTATTATTTTCTAATAGACGACTGTCTGTAGCGCAACAGTTCAGAAACTTAATGCATAGTATTCACTGTAATATGAAATATGAATATCAATTTTACTAGGCGACTATCCTGTTGCACAACAGTTGAGCAACTTAATAGTCTTCGCTTATATTCAGTTTTACATTTAAATATAGTTTTTTTTAAGATTAGGTACAAAGTTACGCTTCCACTGCAGTGACTTTTTTATATGTCAAGATTGTCGCAAAGATGAAAATAAAATTATTGATTTTAGTGCTGTCGCTCTGAAATTTAATATTTTCTCACGCTTGTGAGTGTCGTCTAACCAAATTCCTTACTTTTCCTTTAATTTGAGAATTTTTATAATAGTCTTCAAAACTATCTACGATGCTTGTATATTATAAAAACATAGTTGCCCATCTGTTCTCTGATTCGGTCGCCATATTGTCGGTCAACTGTTCCGCTACAATTTCAGTTTACATCTGATGATATCGACAATAATTGTGGCACAATGAGCACTTACATAGATTTTCACAAACAAAATAGAATATTATATATTATTTTATTGTGTTGCCACATTGTAATTCTGTTCGCACTGAAAACGCACAACTTTTTCTATCACTTTTAACAGCAATAAATTCAGATTTTTAATATATATGTATAGGTAACTATAAAATCTCCATCTATTGCATTTCTTGGAATAGCAAACATTCCCATGTTAAATAATTTCGCTTATTGTGAAGAAAATGTGTATAACTGAACAAGTTTAATCATCTATCAACATTTAAATAAGATACAGCCGTAATTTTAATATCCTTTATTCTCAACGGGTCACCCTGAAACGGATCACACTGTGACTCGTTGAGTAACGAGTAACGGTGTGACTCTTTGTTGAAATGTTATTTTCATCTAGTAACACAGGGTCTTTTAGTCGTTCAGAGAAAAAAAATTGCATAGAGTGCGACTCGATGCAAGTTGTTATTCTCACTTAGTAACACCAGTGTTACTGGTTTTTTGATGTTTTTTTTTACGTGAGGGAAAATTCTCAGAGGATGTTATGCCGGACTCTTACCGACTAAAAAACCTCACGTAACGCCTAACAGCCTGTGATTGGGAGTCCCTGGTAAGCCCACGGAAGGATGTCCCGGGACCCAGTGTTACTGGTTAAGAAAAACATAATCTCTACTAGTAACAGTGTGACTCATAGATTTTTTATTCTCATCTACACCCTAAAACGGATCACACTGTGACTCGTTGAGAGTAATCCTTTTACAATGTAACGCAATATTCGCAAAACTGTTTTATAAATTTTGTGCTGAACAAGTCGAAAACTAGCTTGTAATACGTCCACAACGATTGTTTCAAATATTATCACAATTAATAATATGAATGATTATTATGTGTTCTTGCCATGATGACACCAATTCTCAAAATATTGGCAGACTCGTTTTTTTTTTTCGTTTTTCGCCTAACAACTTAAACTACACATTTTGACATTATTTACATTTAACTTTAACATTAGATGTGTAAACAAATAGATGTTGCAAGCGTATAGAAGTGATGGTATTTCCAATTATTGAATGTCATAAAACGTAGTCGAAAAATATATAGTGACATGAAAAAAATATATCGTAGATGTAAATTATAAACATTAGAGAAACTATTGTATAGTAGGGAATTGGATTTAAGTAACAGGTTTTTATACTATGGCCTATGATAAATAATATGACTTGATTCTGATCGTCTCAGCATGTTGTTTATTTTCGACTGGCCATAGATACCACTAAACAATATTTTTTTCTAGTTTTATTGCTATTATTTGTAATAAGATATGGATGGAGACCAACCCTTAATTGTGTTTTAAGAATTTATAAGAAAATATGCCGTTGAAATAGTTTTTGAAAAAAATAGACAAAGCAAAATTGTTACTCAGTTTCTTATACATACTGCTATATTATGTTCTATTTGCACAAATGCGTATATCACGAACCATTGCGCTGAAGCATTTTAACTAGCATTTATAATAATTATGTAAATTTATTGTCTATATTTTGCAATTTATGTAAGACTAACTTAGTATAAAGCAACCAAGCAAAGACTTGCGAACCCAGTGCTCTAAAATAAAGTGGTTTGAAATTATGGGTGCAACTGGAACTTGCATACATCTTGTATACACCCCCCCTAATTCACGTGATGTCGTCGTGGCTTTCCAACTGACGGGCGGCGTCATCATCCGATGATAAAGTTAAAATAATATCGATGAGGTCATCACCATCTCGTTCTCGTCACATTCGGTATGTCGGCTAGTAACCTCATGGTTACTTGTGGTTATTGTGATGAGAAATTCCTTCCCAACGTTTGGTTACACTCCAGCCGTAGTCACTCGCACTGCTCTTCTTGTTGCCGCGAATATTGTCCTACGACCTACACAGGCGATGTTCAACGCGTTATTTCCTCGTTTGTATTGCCGGTTCGCGGGCTCGCGCTAAAATTCCGGGTAAAATGGATTGCCTAGCTGTTTTCGCGGCACGACGTGTAAGCAGCCAAAATTCGTCTCTGCCCATTTCCCTCCGTCCTTGTCGAGTGTGTGGCCGGTCCATTAGTGTTAAGGTCACGCCAAAGTTCAGAACGCCATGTTAGAATATTACAATCTTTGTTCGACTGCTTTATACTAAAATGATCAACTTTTTAAAAAACAATGATGTGCACAAATAATGTCTTGCTGCCGACTCAGAAATATTTAACAAATTAATAAGTTTCTTTGTCAATCTTTAAGTCCGAGTTGAGCGGTTTATCTTTTTATTATACATTTCCATTTTAAGCGATTGCATTCTGTAAACTGTTAATTTTTTATTAAATAAAGTGTTTGCAAACTAACATAGATTTTCAATAGTCTACTCGTATTCTATACCTTAGAATGTAATGAAGATCAGTGGAGCCACCCCAGTTTTGTAAGAGACAACGATAGATCTCCGCTAGACCGTGATTATAAAGTGATCTTACAGAATAGCCTTGCTATAAATCTGTTCTTTTACTTGAATTCGAGGGTGATGAGACTGACTGACACCATCAGTAATGTCTTCAACTGGACTTGGTTTAACGACTTCTTACCACGTTACTGCCAGCCAGGACACGCGCGTAAATACCAGCAGGTCGCAGGACTGACCTCGCCGTATGCCGCTTAACGGAGTGGTTGTTTACAAAACACTGAATAAACTGGGTCAAGATCACGTTAATATCTCAACCGTAAAAATTGAGTGAGATGTCAAATCACAACTTGCTGTGGGTATGAACTACTCGACTGTAGGTGTCCACGTGTCGGCACCGTAGGTTATATCTGGTAGAACTCACTGTTTGCTGTCTTTCGTCTTCGGGAATGGCAGAGGCAGAATAGACGAAGAAAATTCAACTTAGTTTGCTTGAAGGCGACACATAGAGGTATTTTCACGAACTACGCGGCCAAAAGTCCCATTATCAAAAACACTAATACATTCATAAAAACGAGTTCCACGAATAAAGTATGAACCCGGGCACTATACCCATGATTTAATTATTTCATACCGCGCACCCCGCCCCTTAGTCGTAATTTGACCGTTACAACTAGTTTACTTTTCTGTTGTCGGCACTTTTTTAAACATGAAACTTTCAAAGTGTATTTTTATATTCTCAAGTACTTCTTACGAATTGAGAGTGATGGAGTCAGATGGACAAGGTAAGATACTTACAAAATACATAAATAAAATTATGATAAACTTTCAAACTACATTTCTGTTTGTAATGTAAAAAAACTCATTTTCCTACCATAATTTATTTTAATATTTTTTCTTTGCTAGTGTTTTTGTTTATGTATCGGGGTAGATCCGGCTGTAATTTTTATTATAGGTCATTATCTGATTCTTTTTTTAGTAAATGCAATGAAATACATCTCCGGAAACGTCCGGATAAATACACTTTTGAGGGATTAAAGACATTCAGCTAAATCTCGTCTAAAATAGGAAATATTTATTAGCAGCTTTCTACATAGTGTATGTTTGTTTTAGGTTCAGAGGGTGCATCAGGAGTAAGAGTTGTGACTCTACAATAATTATTTGACCTCATGAAGAAAGAAAATTTGTCTACTTTAGATGCCAAATTAAACTATTTAAAAGATAAACTTTTATCATGTGAGGGTTACCTTAACGACCAAATTCTTAATTTGAAATGTGGTTTTGACCATTTCAAATCAGAAATGAACAATATTATATATAAGGAAGACAATTTTATAAAATAAAACTTAATTTTGTGTTGTGGCTCAATTTGGGAGAGGCTAACGTCCAGCAGTGAACTGCTATAGGCTGATTTGATTGATTGAACTTAATTAAAAGGGCACTTTTGAAATACCTGTTGTTGGCACGTCACAAAAAAGACCAGGTCGATCATCCAAGTCGTTCAGAGACGCAAGTGAAAGAAGCATAAGGCGAAAGACTGAAGAACTGCACCCTAACTTTGAAAAGGACATTATAATACATCCTGTGAAAGTAAGACTGGGAAAATCCGGTAACAATGATGCATCAAGTGTACTAAAATATATCACTAGCACCTCAACACGAGCAACTAAATATAGAAAGGCGTTTTTGCATACGCAATCCAGTAAAGAGCAGCCCTCTTTGACACCAATACAAGCTTTGCAAATGTTTATAGATGTTGATTTGACACAAGGACGGTACGAAATTATAAGAAAGACCAATAAGAAATTTTTCCGTGCTATCGAAAAAGCCAGGAAGAAAATGTTATTTACCTCAAGAATCGTGTACGGTAAAGATTACCAGTGCCAAAGCTCAGTTACAGTCACTAATGGATGTTACATTGGGCCTTTATCGAAATTAAAAATCAAATTATTTAAAAAAAATCAAATCAAATAATAATAATATCAAATTGAATTGTTTTTATCTTAAAATTCATCAAAGAGCGATGAAGATTTTTAGAATTATAATTCTAAGTTTCTTCATCACTCTTTGATGAAGTCACTAGTGACTTTTTTTTTTGGAAAATATAGTATTATTAAAATAAATTTGTATTTTTATGGTTTATTTACCTTGTTTAGATACCAATTACGCATTAAAATAATTTTGGCCGCCTAAATCCAGCAAATTCACTCTTTGATGAAGTCACTAGTGACTTTTTTTTGGAAAATATAGTATTATTAAAATAAATTTGTATTTTTATGGTTTATTTACCTTGTTTAGATACCAATTACGCATTAAAATAATTTTGGCCGCCTAAATCCAGCAAATACCTCTATGTGCGCCGCCCAACACGTGAGCTTGTACACTAATCCTTGTAGCGAGTTTTGAAGTTATTCTTACTGTAGATACGGGTTCTTGGCAACCTGTGCGCCTTTGTATCGATAATTAAATTGCTAAACGAATTGATATGCTTTGATTTATAAAGAGCGTTTACAAAAATTTTGATGAAATGGAAAACTGTATAAAATTGATGATGTGCTGAAAACTGTACAGTTATGTAGACTGTACATTTACTAAGATGAATATTCCTGTCCCATCCCTCTGCACAGCTCAATGGGGTTGATCTTTTGATAGATAGCTACGAAAAATTCAACGGTCCGATCCCGACCATACGATGTGGCAGACAACCCTTAAATGTCCTTCCACGCATTCAAGTCGTATGACCGAGAATCGAGGCAGAATTCTGACCATAACATAATGGTACCATATTGGGTGTAACAAAATTGTCTCTCCAAATTTCGTCACGTGACGTGGCATCAGTCAAGAAACATTACAAAAATGAAGAAAAAATATCACATGAATACTTTAACCGTAAATACGTTTTAAAGGTCCTATAAATTTACATTATCACCCTTTCTATCGCTACTGAGCGGCAGTAGAAAGCGACAACGACAGCCAGACGGGTGCTCCGGTACAGGGATATATAGTTTGAGGCCCTGGGAAGGACATAGGCTACTTTTTAACCGACTGCGCAAAAGGAGAGTTATGATTTTACGCGATAACCGACTTCTACGCGCACGAAGCCGCGGGGAACAGCTAGTATTTAAATAATTTATTTTGTATTCATAAATTTGTGTTGTAGACTGTACTTTCTTGTCTAGTATATTTATTTTCCCTTTATGCCTACTTGTAGAAACCTCTACATTTTTTGAAGAACGGCCCCCGCATAGGGAATGCAAATCTCGCGAGATTCGGCTCGGGCGAGATCTCGCGAGATTACAGATAACAATACCGCGAGATCTCGCAAATTACGAGATCTCGCGAGATTGGCATTCTTGTGTGTTTATTCTTTGAAATAATCACAATATTTGAGTAAAAATAGGAAAAAAATAATGAGAATTGTAGGTACTTCTTGTGAAATAAACATTTAAGTACCTATTTATAAAAAAGTACCTATATCAACTATTACTTTTTATACTTACATTATTAGACGTATCTACATAGTTTTTTAAAATAAACTTGAAACATCAAATATGTGAGCGATATACTAGAAGTTTAGAGACTTATTAACAAACATACTACGTATAATATTAATTTACAAAAGAATATCCTTTACAATTCTGTTTTCATTATTTATTGTTTTCTCTGTTTACTGTAATTTGTGTGTACATAAACTAATAAATAAATAAATAATAAATAATGTCTAAACATTATAAATTATTATGAATTATTTTAGAAGTAGCTCCTCAACACAATGAACTTAGAGTAGAATGTGTTAAACGGCTTATTATTTTGCTGTTCAGATAACCAGCCACTGAAAGGGCGCTTTCCGATTCAATTCTAGTGGGAACCATCGATCGAAGGCAGTAATCAGTTCTTTTTACAGGCTGAAATGCCTTGTCTAAGTTTACTAAAACCCCATTTTATTCCGCACTCAAATTTTTGACTCTATTATACTAGTAGAAATCATGTCCGGCTCGGCGAACGGGTTCCACAATCAAGTTAGAACTTTATATCTTTCCAAATTCTTGTTTCATGTAATTTGCAGAGTATCCGTTTTACTAGGTGATCTTTTAAAGTGTCATCAATTTCCTGTCTTTCTCAATAATGCCCACATGCTCTGCATCTAGCAGTTCGCGTTCACGCGCAATTATTTTTATGTTTGTGCAATCTCGTTAACCTCGCGAGATCTCGCCTATTTTTCGGCCGAGATCAATCTCGTAAAAAAAGGCCTCGGTCGTCTCAATCGCGAGATCTTGCGATTGCGTCGAGATTGCATTCCCTACCCCCGCACTACTTTTCCACCCTTGTTTGTCTGGTGGATGACACACTTAGCTCTTTTAATAGCCGTAATTCCATCATCAGCGGATTTATTTTTGGTAATTGTCTCGAGCACCGTCTAGATTCTCTAGATAGACTAAGTTCAGGACTAGGTTATTTTTATGAAATTATTGTCCCGGCTCAATTAAGTACCGCCTCAGAATCCTAATGTGTCCAGGGCGGCGATTCTCGATGATACGACGTGAATGCGTCACAGATTTAGAAACGCCATAAATTCTAATTACATTTCACCTGTAAATTTTCATCTACCTACGCATTTGTCACATGATCGAGATTGGGGCCGTCTCGCACAGCTACATTATTCTCTAGATTTCTTTTTCTCAACAAATATGTACAAGAAAAATTTCCAATTTAGTGCAACCGTTCTCATGTTAAATGACCAAGGTAAGTATGAGGTTCTTCATAAGGGGTCTTAGAAGGTTCTTCCAGGGTCGGCAGCGTGAGTGTAGCGCCTCTGTTCTTGCAATCATTCATTGGCTATTGTGTCAGGATCAGGTGGGGCCGTAAGCTTGTTTGCCAAAAGAAAAATAAAAGGGAATGATATCATTTGCATAAACCTATAAAGATTTCTTCGTTTCAATTGCAGTGGCTATCGACTTGATAGTGCAGCACATATCGGACTACCTGAAGCGAAACCCTGCCCAGAAGCCGTCGACTACCAGGGAATACGGAATATCGTCATCTGTACCAACCAGTCCGCAACGGGCCGCCGGCAAAGGAGGCAGACCACATTAATCAACTTAGGTGGGTCCATTATGTACAGACGAATTTGAGAATGCAAGGTCAATCCGAAACGAAATTGCTTTGCACTGAGAATTGACGCCATCTATCGGATAACATTGGAAGTCAAGTATCTAGCTTTGCCGATTTTTTTAATACCTCACACAGGAACGCGATTATTGTCAAAATAGCAACTCATTAATCTTTTGAGCAATGTAAATATGCCATCTAGTACATTTTTTGTGATTCTAAGGTGTCTATGCAATATTATATTCGAGTAAAGTTGCGCCATCTAGCAGAGTTTTTGTAGTTTGGACTCAAATGTGCATGGGATTATAGATCTTAAGGGGCCCATGCAATATTGAAGGTGACTGTACATTTTTTGCAAAATGGAAAAAGATTTCAACATTGAAGGGCAAATAGGACTCTGTCTTCGATAAAAGTGATTCAGCTAAATTTACGTTTAGAAGGTTGCTACTGTATCCCAAATAAGCTTTCAGTGGTGGCATATGGCTTAGAGGTGTTCTATATGGAAAAGAAGACATAAATTTGACACTATGATAGCGTATAATGATAAGATTTATTACGGCACATGTCAATCCAGTCCATCGCAGTCCATGGCTGGATGTAGGCCTCTCTCTTTGATTTACTGTACCTACCACACTGGCCAGACGAATTTGTAAAGGATTTTTTTTTCTACTTTTTCACTTCCGTTGCAGGTGAGCCTTGCTTGGGTTCTAAAGATAAGTAAACGTTAAGTCCCTATTGCACCTCAACCCCACGTATGTGTATTATGATAACGTATATTATATTTTTGTTTCAGGTCATCATCATCAGCAAAAAAATGTATTAGGGATATAAAAGCATCACTACAAAGTCACGTAACGTTGCACTACATACATTAGAGAGAAAACAAAATTGCAACGGTCATGCACTTGTTAGTGATTACTACAAATTAGTGGTCGGTATAATAAATAGCGCCAAGGCCTTTGAGGATGAAAGATGAAAGAAATAGCTCCATCTATTACTCTTATTGAAGGCTATTCTTAAAAAATATGTACCTGCCGTCATTTTAGGGTTCCCAAAAACAGTTTTTCTTGTAGTTTCGCATTCTTGACAAATCGTTAACTCACGAAACCCATAAAACGTCAAAATACCTACCTTTATTCATGTGAACTACATCCTTAATGGTAATCCTTGAACGTCAAGATTATTACTTCTACCTTAGTACTAGAAAGCTGTTTTAATGAAAAAGCGTGCTCTAATTTCGAGGAAACAATTATCTAATGGTTATTCCAAAAGCAGCATTATGGATATCCCGAAGTTAGAGCATCAATCTGTTCTATTACATTAAGCAATTCAAATATATCGTTAGAACTATTACAAGTACCTAATACTTACTCAATATTTAGAATTTTAAATACTTAGATAAATATTGGAATGGAATTTGATGGGATGCTGGTACAATAGCTGTGTGCCTTGATCAAAGAGCTGGATGTAGGATATGAAGTTAAAATGAATAATTGCAAAACGTAGTTGTCATAGAGCTTCTCATAGTTTGAAATTATTAAGATTTTATGAGGATAATATAGAGCATATTTCCCACTCGTCAACGTTACAATAACTGATGTGACAAACGTGATAGTGTAATACAGTCAGCCTCAATGATATGCTAAAAAAATCACAAAAACTAGGAAAATTAAACTTTATCACAATGGGACAAGGATTATATCAGAACAAACAAAGTACACATCAACTTTTATTCTGACTCAAACCTTATTGCATTGAGATATGGTTTAATTTTCGTAGTTATGATCTATTAAAACAGTCTGTCTCATTGACGCTGCTTGTATAATGCCAAATATGAAATTATTCATCAGCTAGTTTTCATAGGCTAATTATATGGACACTTACATTTAAAAAATGTAAATTTTCAAACTAGCCGCCTTCTAAGGAAGAAATAGATTAGTAAGTTTCGAACCTCGTTTTAAAGCACAAAATAGTTTTAACGAATGGTGATAATCGCAACATTAAATTATCTTAGCACATTTCGAAACTTATAGTCGTTTAAGTGAAATTTATAAAAAAATATAAATTCACAATCGAACAACATATCCTAGTAAATACTAAAAATTAACTAGTCAAAGAAAATGCATTATTTATGGCTTTAGTACTTATTCGGTTAAAAAAAAAATTGGTTCGTTTGAAAATGAATACGTAAGTAAATTTTCTTTCTTTGATAACCAGCTACGAAAACAGAATTATTTTGTCGTTTTCGTAACCAATGTTTCGAAGCCAGCTACGATAGAAGATTATTACTTCCCTAGTTTTGCTCCCACCAAGGACGATGAAGGTCATAGTATAATTTGGATTGCATCTGTCCTCTACATGGATGGCAACAAGAAAGGTAAAACCTAGTTGCGATTCGGGATTAAAACCGTGTAGCAGATGCTTTATTTTCTCATTCTTTATAATATGGACTTAGGGAATGTTTACTCAAGTTCCCACAAGAATGCTTTGTTTTACCTACTATTAACAATGACAAATGAAATGATTAAATGCCCATTGCTAAGCTTATTTTGTGTGTTCTATGAATGCAGTCATGTGTGCTGATACCTCTATGTTCCGACCACCGAGAAAATGAATTTGAGTTTTACCATAACGGCCGGCCTTTAAGAAATAAATGCTGGACTCCTACCGACTAAAAATCACAAGCATCCTACCTAACAGACTACGGTTGGGAGCCCCGTGTAAGCCCTCGGAAGGATACCCTAGGAATCCCAACAGACCTACGGCTAACTGCGACCCCACCTTGGTTTCAGGAAACTCACTAAAAAGGCATAGGACATTGTGTCAGAATTTGCTACTTATAGGCCAACCCGTTATCGACGGATGGGTCTCGAGGTTCGGCGGCTGGGTCTCGAGGTCGCCCTTCACAAATCCGAGGCTCTGTGCTTCCACGGACCTCGGATGGGGCCACCTGCGGGATCCAGCCTACAGGTAGGGGGCGTCAGCATCGGCATCGGGCCCTCGATGAAGTATCTGGGGCTCGTACTCGATGGCCGGTGGAACTTCGGACATCACTTCCGAAGTTTGGTCCCAAAACTGAGGGGAGCATCGGCCGCACTCGCGCGGCTGATGCCAAACATCAAGGGACCCAACGCTCCCTACAGGAGACTGTACCTGGGGATCGTGCGAAGCATGGCCCTATACGGGGCTCCCGTATGGGCGGAGACCCTGACGGCCATCAATGTGGCTAGACTGCTGAGCCCGCAGAGAGTGATGGCCGTCAGGGTGATAAGAGGATACCGCACGATCTCCGGTGAGGCGGCATGTCTCCTAGCCGGGACCCCTCCATGGGACCTGGAAGCGAGAGCCCTTGCGTCACTGTTCAGATGGCGCAAGGAGGCGCTGGAGCGGGGCCAAAGGCCCGCTTATCGAGAAATCGAGGCCCAGCGGTCCCTACTCCACCAGGAAACCGTGGAGACATGGAAGGTGCGACTTGAGCAACCAAAGGGGGGATTCGCCACAATCGCGGCCGTCACACCGGTCATGGACGAGTGGCTGGAGAGGAGACACGGTGCTCTCTCCTACCGGTTGACACAGATGCTTGCCGGGCACGGTAGCTTCGGTAGGTATCTGTGGCGGAAACACCGGGAAACCACGGCCGAGTGTCAGCACTGCGAGGACCGCAGCGATGACACGGCGCTTCACACACTGGTGGAGTGCACGGCGTGGGCGCAACAGTACCCAGGTCCTCGTAGTGGGTCTGGACGTGAACACTCTCTCGCTCGAGACCATGGTGCGAGCCATGCTCTCCAGCGGGAGTAAGTGGGACTGCGCCGCCTCCTTCTGCGAGCAGGTCATGCTCGTGAAGGAGGCGGCGGGACGGGTACGGGAGAGAACTCTCCCACCCGAGTTCCGCAGTCGGCGGCCTGGGCGCCGCCGACGTGTCTTCGCCGAGGACTATCGGCCACCATGACCGGGGGCCTGAGGACGGTGACAGGGCGGCTCACCGTCCTTACAGAAGCAGGCCCATGACGGCAGCGTGACGTGAGTGAGTCAATTCACGCACGCCCCCCCTTAGAAGCGGGATCACACCCGAAACCCCCCAAAGACGCGGGATATCACCCGAACCACCCCCTGGGCGAGGCCGCAGTGGCGGCCGTGGGTCTGTTGGGAGTCCTGGGACATCCTTCCGAGGGTTTACCCGGGGCTCCCAACCATAGACTGTTGGGCGTGACGTGAGGTTTTTTAGTCGGTAGGAGTCCGGCATAACATCCATGAGGATTTTCCCTCACGTTAAACAAAAAAAAAAAAGGCCAACCCGCTATACGTAGACAAGTTTCAATGCACCATAACATTCGTTCCAAGTACAGAAAGCACTTGCTCAAGGAATTTGCTAATGCAATAGGCAAATTTGGTTCATATGCATTTAATCGGTGGTCGGACTTTAAGAGTGTTACTAGTCAGTTAAGGGATAAATATTAGAAACGAATTCAGGGTGTTGAAACTGATCGTTATATTCGCCTTTATGTTGTTTTAGTACTAAAGTTCACGGAATATTTACCAGGACGCCGATTCTCGATGCATACGACGTAAATGCGTGGACGGAAATTTCCGGGTGAAACGTCATTTGTCTCATAGAAACGTCAAAACATGCGACATGACGTTTCACTCGTCAATTTCCACTCTCGCATTCATGTCGTATGGTCCAGAATCGGCGCCCATGTGATATTTAATGTAGGTATATTTGGTAACTGTTGTAAGTGCCATGATTATGGAGGAATCGAAGTATTTGCGGTTAAAGGTTTAATCATAGTAAATATCCCGTTTACTATAATACTAACGTTAGTGTCTATGTAAGTTTATGTTGTTTGTTAATTTATTTATTTTAGTTATATAACTTAGTTCGTAGGCGGAAGCTGTACTCGTTCAACATAATAGTCTATTCTCTTCTAGTAGCTACAGTCAGCGTCAATACGGAGTGAGGCTATTAAAATAACATAAACATTTGAGAATCGGAGTTCTTTTTTCTAAAATTTTCCTAGTCTATTTTAATCTATGACGCTGACTTTACCTACATAAATATGGTCTAATTTAGTATGACAGAATTTTGCATTATAGAAAAACGGGGTACCTACCAACGTCATACTTCTAAGGTCGGTAAGGAAAGACAATATAAATAAGTAACTATGCTGTCTTTTTTACTTTTGTTTTTTAAATAATAATTGCTGCACAATCAGGGACGATCAAGTGACTTGAAATGTCCCACGTGATTGTATCAAGTAATTACCTAATCGTTTATACAGGACGCTACATTATCAATCACGTGAGATTTGTCAAGTGACTTCATCGTCTCGGGGATCTTTAAGTAATAATAAAAACTTCTGTTTTCCGTAAGTTTATCCCCCCTTTACTCGTAGGTGTTTATTAATTAACGTTTAAGGATTGATCGCCGGTTCGTATTTGTAAGATTGTAACGCATTCATTATCAAACATATGGATCGCCTAGTGCAGTGGTTTCGCATTTTAACTGGGCTCCGATCTAACAACAAAAGTCCCATCTTAAGACCCACCTCTTGAATGTTTCAGGCAGTAGCCGTACGGCTTCTGGCTCATTTTGTTACAGTCGACATAGTATTATACTACATTTCAGGGTCCCGATTCTCGATCATACGACTTGAATGCGTGGGCGGAAATTATAGGGTGACTTGTCTTGTGTTTCACGTTTTACCGTTTCTAACAGAAACAGATGACGTTTCACCAGTAAATTTCCTTCGACGCCTTCAAGTCGTATGATCGTGGGACCCACGTCAGTGTTTGCTCGCGAACCATAGTTTGGGAAGTGCTGCTCTGCTGGTGTTAATGGGCTATGCGCGACTAAAATGTATAATGCGTCATCCTAATTAAACGCAACTATGCGATCATCGCGCGAACCAATAATGCTGCTATCGACAAATGTAACTTGAGCATTTCAATCGCATATCGCACGAATGGGAATTGTAAGACATCCTAAGAGATCCATTATAAGGTATGCATAATCGCCAACCTGTAAACTGTACGCGTTTAATTAGGACAACGCCTAAAAGCAGCTAAAAGAGTTAAGCCTCTTTATTTTCTTACCAAGTTTATGTAATTTAAGACTCTAAATATAAATTACTACCATAAAATTAAATGCTTACACTTTTTGTTACCTTATTTAATGTTATAAAATGTACCATTGTATGATGATTATTGGTTACTACTATTTTTTTAAAGATGATTGTTAATTACTACTATTTTAACTATTTATTTTCAAAATTAGGTGAGGGAGGATATGATTCCTTTCCTTGATTAAGATATACTGATACTTGTTATATAACATAGTATACTAATATAAAATCTATTGGAATGTATTTTTTGTTGCTGTCTGTACTTATTATTGCGCCTGTTTACTGTACCAAAGAGAGTTAGATTATTGTGTATTCTTGTATTGCGAGTTGTTGTTTTGTTTGTAGCTGTGTTGTGAGATTGTAAATTTATCTATAATTAACGGGTAACTGCTAGCAAGCGAAGTACGTGTGCTATATTTAAAATTATATTTTGTTCTCCTACTATTGTTGGTGTACTACTTGTGCGCCATGAATTGAGGTCCGCTTGTTAAGGAAATCTTCCAATTTTCTTCCCAAGCGGACTTCCACTTATCGCACTCTTATCAATATCATTAAACATTATCTTTTGTTATATTCTTTTTTGAAACTGTGGCCCATATTCTTCTTAATAGACAAGTTTGGTACTTATTCCCAATAGATAAGCTCCATAATCTCTAACCAATTTCATCCGCAACGAATCAGCCCTTTTTTAACGTGAGGTAATCCTTCATGGATGCTATGCCGGACTCCTACCGACTAAAAAACCTCACGTAACGCCCAACAGCCTATGGTTGGGAGCCCCGGGTAATCCCTCGGAAGGAAGTCCCAAACGATCACTGTCTTGCTAGCAGTTACGTGTCAAAGCTTTCCTGTCTTGCCTCAAGCTATCGTAGTGTTAAAGAGCAAGATTAAGCGCTATATTGAAACATTTTATATTAGAACTAGTTTCAATATGAACATGTACAAAATATTTTATTTTTATGAATAAAGCAATTTTAGTTTTCAATTCGTTTGTTTATTTCTGTAATTCTTTCGACGATAATTATGCTCGGATTGCGGGGATTATCATGGCTGTTGGAATTTTGGTTTGGGTCATGCTCGCAATAAGGTCCCCTACCTTACTGAGAGCATGACCCAATACTTTTTCCAAATGCATCGCACAAGTCCTGAGTGTATTTCGACATACTTTCGTGAATACTTACCTAATCAATTCTAGCTGCAGCTCATTGAAACATCTTGCACACCTGCCAACCCATCAATAATACATGGAGCCCAAAGGTTAGTAGATAATAAAACACAAACTAAAATTTGATCCATATAATACACAATAAAATAATAATTATTGCAATAATCATAATAGAAAACAAGTTAATCGTTGTTTTATTAAATAGATTTATTTAAATATAGTCTCATTTTGAATCCACGGGCGGGGACACGGACTAGAGGGCGCTTGTATCAACTGTTCTGTTTAAATCCACAACGAAAATACTCGTAAATATGGTACCCAGCACTTTCAAAAACATATTTTTATAAAAATCTAGTTATAATAACCTAATAACAGCTGAGTAGGTACCTACGCTCAGAGGTGGTGATATACAACGTCTGACACAACTTTGTATTCACAAAAAAAAATTGCTTCAGATTATTCGGTCCCGTCTGACATATAGTACACTCTGACGATAGCAATGCTCAATAAATGTTCAGCTAACTTCAGAGTGGAAATTAAAATTGACGAGGACCTTCAACATTAAATTCATTCACGGATAGAGGCAAAGCATGCGATATAATCCGTGATTATTGGTTTGATTCAAAAACTAAATACTGTAGTTTTTGATAGTACAGTCAGCTGCAGAGAAAAGGATACAGGGCCGCCATGTAAGCATTGACTTTTTCAAAAACTCTTTCATTTATTTTTATGAAATTTGTGTAAGTCTATAACTATACAAAATCTCATAAAAATATATTTAAGATTTTCTGAGAAAATTCAATCGTTAAAGGGCGGCCCTATTTACTTTTCTATGCAGCTGACTGTACATCGAACAGTCGAATAAGGTCGCCCAGCGTGTCCCTCGCAACGCCAATCACATATGTTGCTACATACAACATTAAATAAGTCCTCTTGTAATTTGAACTTCAAACATTTTTGAGAACTATATCATAATTTAAATATACTCCTGTAAAAGTACACAAAAAACATTCTACTGCGCATATTGCCACGTTTCTCAGTACTCGATAGTGCAAATCGATTAGTAGACCTCAGTACTATCGACTAATAGTCGATATAATATTCAACTTTCGTTAAAAACTGTATGACTAATAAATCGACTATAGTCGCCCAATCGAGTTACACTATATTAGTACAATCAATAAAAACAAAAACATTCAATTTTACTCTATACATTTGGTCAGAAATAAAAAAAGAAAATGTACAATTATATACTACAATTAGTATTAAATATAAGCAGTAACTTCATTTGAGAACTGTGCTTTTATCGATGGAGATTAAAGTCAAGTACTTAATTCATTATCGGTTACAAGTTCCAGCCTGATCAAACTTTTGGTCCATTCTGAAGTTTGCTGCACATTCGTTAGCAATGACAACTTGCCACAATAACATAACTAACTTCACGAGTAATTCACTTTTTTGGCCAGAGCTTTAGCACTATCTCAGAAGAGAGGGCCGTTAATTCAGATATTAACTTGTATAGATACCGAATAAATAAAATAGATAAAATGCAGAAATGACTATCCACTTGACTTTTTACACAAAATCTCAACTTCACATCAATAAAAGTACAGTTAACAAATAAATTCGTGCGCTATTTATATTGCATTATTTGCCTTAACGTATAATATACACGATATTTACAATAAAACTCGCTTATAACTATTGATTGTCAATAAGAATACAATCCCGACTTTACAGTGCGAACGTGAGTTATGTGTGCTGTTGTGCCATACACCTAACTCCTCTATTCGGCTATTTGATGTTAGTTCGGCTATTTGATCTGTAGTGCAACTGTCAGTGTAAATAAATTAAGTAGGTTGAATAATTTGAGCAGGATCTATAACGAACCTGCGTCTATTCCAAGTACGAGGCAATAACTTATACCAGTGGTGGGCAAAACTATTTTAATTGGGGACCAGAAATATTAAGAAATTTCAGGGGAGGGCCAGACTTATAGGAAAAATGGATTACAGTAGGTACTTACACACTTGCACAAACGTTAAAAAATAGAATTTTACCGTGTTGTTCATCGGTTCTGCCGTTGTAGGCGTGTGGGACGTATGAAATAATGCTTTTTATGTGCCAAATTTCGAATGCAAGTTCGAGTTGTAACGAAGGAACTTTCATTCAGCAGCGCAAATAAGTGTTCATCAGTAAGTCGGTTTGTGATTCAGAATTCATGTTAAGGCGAAGTGCAATTGTGTCTCAAGCGATTCGGAGGGGGTGAAGCAGACGCAAGATGTTCGGGACGCTCCGTGCGTCGGAAACGTTTTCGCGCGTTAACCCGTTCACTACGCAATTGAAATCATTGACAGAAGTACAAGTTTACATAACAATTTTTTTCGCCCTGTTTAGATAAACCTCTTCAGATCTTCTACTCGTGAGCAACTACGTAATTGATTTTGATGCATTTTTTATCACTAACATGTAATGAAATTCATTTTCATAATAACAATAGAACATAATATATTTAAGAAGTACCTACTTCAATTTATTTTTTTACCTGTGACGATTTTTGCCAGGTTTATTGAAAAAGTAAGAATCTGCTGCCCCTATCCTTTGTTTATATTTTTTGGTACTTCCTGAAAAGGAAAAAGGAGGGTTCTGTACAAAAAAAGACTGAAAATATACCTGTATGGGAGCCCTCCTTAATTTCTTTTCTGTTCTTAGGATTCGAAAATTTCAAATGCCTAGCTATTGCAGTGGTGCATAAGATGACAGATAGATAGTCTCAGTAATAGGGTCGCGTTATTACAGATTATTTATACTGTTGGCACTTGGTAGAACCTGAATTTATTTACTCTACACCTGACCGCTTTTGCCTCTTAGCATTTTCAAAAGGCAATACTTTCTCCTCGTTTCATTTTTACCCTTTGGATACGGATCTGTAAAAACGGCCGAGGTTCAAGTTGGACTGGCACACTGATGAGGATTTCGTTAAAAAAAAAACGCCAGAAGATTACGTTGTATGGGAGTAACCTTATTTTTTTCTTTATCTAGTGTTATTATAGTCGTTACAGCAGTAGCAGAAACATATCTTTGAAATGTATTACTGCCTAGTTCATGAGATACAGATGAACAAACGGACTTCAAAGTCTCAGTAATAGGGTCCCGTTTGGCTAAGAAAACGAAGAATATACAAAAACGAATATTGCTATTTGCATATATGCAAGGGTGTAAAGGAATAAATTTCGATACTAGTTATTTAAACTAGACTAGGCTTTAGTCCTGTCCAAATGATTACCATTTCCTAAATTCAACATTCTACGTTTCACTTCGCATAGCTATTGCCCGCAGCTTCAGCTGTGTAGAATTCTGTTCGCGTTCCCTACTACCATTGGGTCATATCCAGGGATAAAATAGCCTTTATGCTATTTTCTAAATTATCTTACTTCTTACTTAATATTATAAATGCGAAAGTTTGTGAGTGTAGATGTTTGTTACTCTTTTACGCTCTAACGGCTAAACGGATCTAGCTGAAACTTAGTACAGGGGTAGATATAGGCCTGGAATAACACATAGGCCCCTTTTTATCCCGGCAATCAGTTCCCACGGAAAGCGGAAACGGGAACAAAACTAGATGCGGGCAGAGCTGCGGGGGTCAGCTAGTGTATAATATGTCCAGGAATACATTGCAGTCTGGAAAAGCATAAAATAATTATAATAGGCCACCAATTACAGCCAGATCTGCTCAAACCGTTGGAACGTGATTTTGTCACTAACATCTTCACAGACTTTCATATATCATAATTAAATAATTCGTAAGTCATATTAAATCATCAGGCCTTTTCAGTAACATATATTTACAAAATCAGCTTCTAGCGCTTAACATATAGGTACCACTATCCATTGAACATTGAATTACTATTTTACATTATGGCTTAAAAACAAAGTTAGGGTTGTATTGACTGTATCGGGTTGTATGTAAGCTGTTTATTTTCAGTTCACTGTTGGTTAAAATTCAAACTGAGGTGACGGGAGGCCTCTAACCGTTTTGGCGCCGCGAAGAACCATAGCGTCCTTGGCTGCCTTCTATCGAATGTATCACGGCGAATGTTCTGAAGAGCTCTTCAACCTGATCCCACCCTCTTCTTTCCGATCCCGAACAACACGTGCCGGGCAAAGATGACACTCACACACAGTGGAGAGAATCTTCGCCAGAACTGAACGTTTCAAAAGATCGTTCCTCTGTCGAACTATAAAAACATGGAACGACCTGCCCGCACACGTGTTTCCCTCATCTTACAATCCCAGGTTCTTCAAGAGGAGCGTGAAGAGGCACATCACAGGGCCGCCTACTTGAGGACCACTGTCAGAAGTGGCCCCCAAACGCTAGATGCGCAACGGCATTTCATCAGGCTGGTGGCGACGTCAATTTGGCGAGCTAAATATAAAAAAAAGAAACTCATACTTACAACTTCAAATTCAATACCTACCTACATCAACTACGACTTACGAGTAGTAAAGTAAGACTACGAGAATATCAACAACTAGCTGATGCGCGCGGCTTCGCCCGCGTGAAATTTGGTCCCCGTTCCCGCTTCCCGTGGGAACATTTTCCCGGGATAAAAAGTAGCCTATGTGTTATTCCGGACTATACTCTATCCCTGTACCAAATTTCAGCCAGATCCATTCAGTCGTTGGAGCGTGATTGAGTAACAAACATCCAAACATCTAAACATCCAAACATCTTCACAAACTTTCACATTTATAATATTAGTAGGAAGTAGGATAGGATACGCAATACGTGCCTTGAAAGCTGTAATTTTGGATAGAAGTTTAATTTATTATATACTCAATTAAGGTTTATTCCTACTGTTATATTGTAAATTTAGGAGAATTGGCCCACTGATTTATCAGTCATTAGTATTATACTCGTTATGACATTGATTTTACTTAAATATTAATTTAAATTATGTACATGTTATAGGCTCGGTCAGGGCGTCACATACATGAGCGCATTTATAGGTGAATCTTCTGGACTTATCTATTATGTGGCATCAGGCAAACTTTGTATTGGAAAGTATGAAAACGTTACTATAACTTATATAATACACCAAAGAAACTTCCCCAAACAGATGCGATATTTTTACGCTCTTGAGCTTAAGCCTTGAATACTTCCTTTTTTGGTTTTTTTTATTACCTATTTTCGTTACTACGGCAGCGAATTACGTCAGCGGGCGTGACAAAGTTGTACACGGGTGTCCTCAACGAAGCCTGTCGGCTGACTGAGCGGGCTCTGTGAGGTGGTTGATAGCGGCAAAATGCACACCCGCTCAACAAAACGTTTTTTTTATTAAAGCAATATGTTTTTAATTAATAAATAACTGCATAGGACCTCGAGGTAACTTATTAGGGACATGGAAATAAAAAATTAGTGTGGTACATTATATAACTACTGAATGAAATTGATTATAGTCAAGGCGGTCACAGGCAAATTTACAGATTCGAGGGAACTTTGGGATTATTTTCTATCGAGCCGAATTTACTCAATCGTGTTTTGGAGAACTGACATCCCTGGTCAATATACTTAATAATAACACAGGCCTGCAAAATGAGGGTCATAACTTCCTCTCTGGAATTTGATAGCTGATTCTAGGGTATTTTGGTGCGCTGATTACGAATATGTACTTAGTTTTTCTGCATCACCTCCAGATTTTTCAAAAAAGGTACAGAAAGAAAATAGAAAAAAAGACCCAAGTTTTCTCATAAAAAATTATATTTAAAAAAAGTACATTACTTTTAACTTTAAAAACGACTAAAATATAATAACAACTTGTTACTAGTCTAAGTTACATGTAAATTTTATTTGTTGAACCTGGTCCTTTTTTCCTGGAACCTTAAGTTGTGCGATTTTCGGTTAAAATTCCAGTTTGGATCGTCGCGCTTCAATAACCAACAATAGTCCGCCATCATGCTAGTATTCCATGTTCCTTGATACCAGACTTCAAGCTCTTTCAAATCTCGGTAAAATTTTTCGCCTTGTTCTTCGCCAACGGCTCCTAGATTTTCTGGGAAGTAATCAATGTGCGAATTTAGGAAATTAAGTTTAGTGCTCGTTTATGTCCCTTTTATTATTAAAATTGTATCCAGTTATGTCACAACAACAACAGTAGCAATCTTTATCATGGTTGTTAGCCTCTCTTCGTAGCATAGGCGAAACGATTTTGAAGCTATTTTTCTGTCCTTTTGACCACTGGCGAAGTTCTAATAAACAAGTCGTACAAAGTTTATGAGGTGTCCAAGTTTTGTCTTTGGTTAATTAAAACGTCTCCGTAATAACTTTTGTAAATATTTTTCACAAAGTCGGTAATGCTGTTTCGTTGTTTTATCACCATAAAATTCCCGCAAATATTACAAAAACAATTTGGAGAATTTAAACATCTTCGCGATGACATTTTAAAGTTCATGTTGCAAGATGCGCACTTCAACTGTTAATTTTCTAAATAAGTGCGGGTACTTAATAAAAAAAAAGCCTTTTGGATTATCTTTATTACACCCTTTTTTAATAATATTTACAACAATTAGGTAATATTACTACTAGGTAATATTTTTTATTTTTTTATTACTAAATGAAGTCAAAATTACCCGTTTTCAACATGGTTAATGCGGATTACTTTTACTTTTTATGTAGTAATCATCAAATTACTGATTTGCATTAATTTCTATGTCCCCTTACACGAATTAAATGCAATAAAAATTAAGCTGAAGTATTTTAATGACGTTTTATAAATTTCTAAAGATAGACGCTCAGACATTTTGGAGCTAAATCTTAAATATTCAATATCAAAAAATCCTGACGTGATGGATTTTTTTTATTATTTTTCTCGTAATCAGCACATCAGAAACTATAGAAAATGTTACTCAGATTTCAAAGAGGAAAACCATTGCAGACCTGTGTAATTATCCATTTAAAAAATTGTGAAATCTTTGTTAACACCGTTGCAAAATTGGTTCGAAATATGTCAAAATTATGTATTTTGAGTCCCACTTCACCTTAAAGGACCGTGTCGGCGGGCCGAATTAAATCCTTTCGCGAGCCGGAGTTATACCGCGGGCCGTACTTTGCCCATCACTGACTTAGACCGTTAATCTATCAAGCCACGCTCAGAAGTGGTAATATATAACGTCTGGCACAACCTTGCATTCCCAAAAAGAATTGCTTCAAATTATTCGTTTCTCCAGTAAGGATAGTAATCCCTAAGCCCCTCTTTTTAAAACCGTACAATTTAAATGTATAAAACAGTAAAAATAAAAGGCAAGCTGCGTAAACAAGGCACAACAGCACACAAAGAGCGTGTCAAACCAAATCTCATTCCACCACGAAGGTACATATTGTCAAAGCTACACTGCACAGGTTATTTATAATTAGGAGACTATTTCTGTAGTCAACTATCCGCAATTACAATATATTAACAGCTTTATCTACCAAGGTTCCTGCAAATTAATAATATATCATACTGCATCCCATCAGTACAGTCAGCTGTTTTAACTGTCTAAATAAATTTGCCTTTCAGTTTAACGTTTAGAAAACTCGTTCATACAGAGAAAACGGCCACAATATATTATTACATGACTAAAATAATGATAAATTGACCAACTGCTGTAATAATAACGCGTCTATACTGAATGACTGACTGGACTGGCATAAAATACAACTCGACAGTTTACTGGCATGCCTGTAGCTGGCGCATCTTTTCACATTTGCCAGTATTCCTGTCCCTCGCACCCCTCCCTCAACCCGCATGCAAGTAAATCAAATTGTATATATATAGACACAGGCATACCAGTTAGTGTATACACATGCCAGTAGCTGGTATGCACAGCTACAGGCATGTATATTCCCGGCCTTACCAGACTACTTTGAGAATGTTAACGAATGCGTAGAATGTTCTGTTTACCGATGCAGTATGGAATAAGGTATTTCGCCTGTTGAATAGAAGAGTCTATAAAAATATGTCTGTGGTTATAAGAAATTCTTGGCGGAAACAAGTAAAATAGCTATGGACCTGCAAAGCATATTTTTTTTATTATTATTTGTGAAAATATATAATATTAGTCATGTTTGGCGAAGTGTACAGAGAATAGTAATTGTGAAGTAGCTCTAAAATTTGGTGTTAGGAATATCTAAAAGATGAAATAAAGATAGTTTAATAAAAATAAAGATTTTTAAAACGAAAGTAATTAATTGAAAAGAAGGTATTCAATTTGTCGCCTAACAAAAGAGCAAAAATAAAAGAAATTGCCTCTGGTTTTATTAGTTTGAAATTAGAATTCCACGGTTACAATTTTATGCACTTATGCATATCCCAAAATATGTATTTCAGTAAATCTACAGACCTCACAACTTCACACAGATTACATATTGATATAATTCAAAATATTTTCTTTAAACTCGTACCTATGAACATGTGCTAAGTATCTATTATCACTCGATAAGCCTTCTCAAGTACCGTTGCTTAATACTGCACGGTTATAAACTATTTACACGTAAAGGTGTGGTTCCCATACACACGAGATCTGAGGGGCAAGTGCGAGTTTCGGCGTGCGCCTGTCGACATTCACGGGTGAGCGCGTTATGGCCGATTTGTATGGAATTTAGACAAGTTCCCGCGTTTACAGCCAGGTGGCGGGGTGATTCCATACGAATTGGCGCGTGGTGAATGTCGACAGGCTCACGCAAAAACTCGCACTTGCCCCTCTGTACACTTGAACTTAGAATAATCTACAGAAATATTAGCCAACCATTTAGGTTTGAAAAATTGTTAAATGATGATTTTACACCTAACCAATTACATTTATATTATTTTAAAGATGTGTAACTTAAATAATAAATATCGCGACACAAAACCTTAAAATCCATGAATTAACCATCAATTTATTTGTTTCATTAATTTAGCCGTGTGCACGGAAACAACACCTCAAGTAATAATAAAATACAAAGCTATACGCCGCTATACATTATCAAACACTTTTTTATAAATATTAGCGTAACTTTGAACAACACACTGGTTGGATGACACATCGCATCCGTATAGATCCCACTACTATTCTACGTTTTTGCTACATTTAATGTTTCTATAAATTGATGAATATCAGAATGAGTTTTTTTAGCTTCAGTTGCACCAAAATTTTTTTTTTAATACCCGGATGTTCACACTATGTGGTGTTGTTTCTATAAATTTCTGAATATCAGAATGAGAGATTTTTTTAGTTTCAGTTGCACCACTAATTTTGTTTTAATGTCCCTTATGTTTCCACTTTGTGTTGTTGTTGTTTTTTAAATATTTAAAACAGTAAATCATAATTCATTTTAAAATTCCAAAGAGATAAATAAATAAATAAGAGAGAAAACATAAATATGTAGAATTTGGCAAATTGAGAAGAGCATTTTATTCCATGATATAAATAATTTTAACAATGTAACCAGTGTGCAAAATATTAATTTCGTTTCAAAACGTTTTTTTACAAAGCTTTACAAAAGTAAGAAGAGTCTTAGAAAATAGACAGAAACCATGGTTGAGAAATTAATGAAGAATTTTCAGCAAAATGTAGATATTAGATTTAGCCAAGCAAAATAGTCTTGAACCGGAATAAATACTTTTGCGTGCTGGCCACATGTGGTTAAAACGTTACTTATCGTCATAGAACACATGAATGAAAAATATACTGTTATCAAGATATGTAACGGATTTGACAGCTAGTTTCTCTTGTCTATGGTCAATCAAAATTGTTTTAGTGCAACTGAAGCTTGATGACTCTTAAATTGATAATTGTTACAATGTAAACTGTTTATAGTTCAACATAAATACAATTTTAGTAACTATTTAAATGTCACCTGATGACTGAGATGGTAGCAATTTTCTAGAATTACAAATTCTAGATGTAAAACTAAGCTATTATACACAGTAAACGTGCATACGAAACCAACTCGTATGTTCTAAGTATATCGGGAAGGCACAATTGAACAAATCAAGTATTGTTTGTACATCACAATAACGTTTTTAATAGTCGAGTGTGGTGGGGTAGGTTCGATGCCGCAGTGTGTAGGTAATGTGGCACAGTCGGGGTGTGAGCGAGTGGTCGCTAGTCGGCGGGGCGCGGCGGAGGGGCACGGGGGGGCAAGGGCGATGCGGGCATGCTCCAACTCTCGCTGTTGCCCCATCTGGTAATGGTACAAGTAAGTTTGTTTGAAATTGTTGATAAACAACTTCTAAACTCTCCTCTCGTCTTAAATAGCATGATTTCTTGAATATGTTTAATTTTATAGATAAAAAAATTAAAGTAATTATTAGTTTGCTGACTTTTTCCATAATATTTTACTATAGAATCAAAAAAGTCAACTTGACTAAGACTTGCCTAATACTCTTAAATAGCGATAACAATAAGGTGAAAAATTTCAACTTGTTTCAGTACAGCTCAAGTAGTTAGAGCATTGCCCCCATTGGTTCAAGTCCCGTCTGAGCCAAGTCGTCTTTTTTTTTTTCAATTTATAATTAAATATTGTTTAATTGTTTGTTGGATTACTAATGAAAGTTATTTTGAATACTATTGCCATTATTAGTATGTCTGTACACTAAAAACTAACTATTAGGATACTTATTTAACATGCCAAAAGATATTTTTTTTCCAAAATGTGAAATATTACAAAAACTATTCCACAATTTTTTTTTAATTAGACTGAAATGCGTGCTAAATAAATGCACTAGATCAGTAAGGGTGGGTATACATACCTGTGGTGTAGATGATGGTTGTGGTGGTTGTCCCGGCGCGCTGCAACGTGATGCCACTTGACGTACCCGCTGAGCCGGCGCTTCACCAGCCCGGCCAGCGAGTGCAGCCAGCCTGCGACAACACCCACGTGCGACAACCCGGGCCTACCCACCTAGCCCACCCACCCCACTCTACCCACCCCACCCGATACGACCGACTAGCCGCTCTGCCCGCTCGCGTCTATACCCACTCTTTGGATGATGTCGACTAAGAATGATGGCTAACTTTGGAATTAGATCAACTAGCTGAGGGACCGGTGTTGCTACATGACAATAAAAGCTCGCATGGAATCACAGAGGTACTCGATGCGAGTATTTTTCTCCACCGGACATAGTGTTACCGGATTTAGTGTGACTCGTTGAGAGTAAATCACATAGCCTTAAAAATAGGTTAAAATTTGCTGATAGTACAAATATTTATCTGTTTCATAAGTTTTTGAAGAAATATTTGCTACATCGACGAAACTCCAATTGATTAGGATGTTAAGAAAAAATGATAGGATATTTTGTGGCTTCGTTATGACACAGAATCGAGAAAATTCTGCTAATATAAGAAGAAAAAATAAAGTACTAGAACCAAAGAGTCGGTATCGACGCCCTGGTGATGTTACTGAGCGAAGCTACCGAAGTGATGATGAATGTGATGAAGGGTGTAGCGGACACACCTCGCTAGTGTCATTACTGTGGTGAACAGTTCACACGGCGGTCTTGGTCAAAGTATACGATTTTCTAACGACTTGCTTGCAAAAGAAAGCTGCGGTTTGCAAAAACATTGAAGGTAGGATTGTAATATTATTTTATAACACATTTGCTCGTAATGAGTCTCTTATTTGACCCATTTCACTAACGTAATGTATCTCATTACGGCCTAGTCCGGTAATGTAAAGTAAAACGGACGATTGCGTCTAAAACGAACGGTACTTTTTTTAAATCTTAGCAAAGAGTTTTTATGTCAGAAAAGTGGTGAACATTTTCTGAATAAAATTAACTTTGGGAGATAAAATATAATAAAATAAACATGTACAAATTGTTTAATTTAATTAATTTTGACAATATTATTACAACCATTTATGTGAAACCAATACAAACAATATTAATTTACTTTATTAATAATACTGGCTGTTTTTGTGCCTTTGCCTCTTAAGAAATAAGAAAAAAAGAAAGCGTTGTGAACAAGTAAAATTCCGCGCGCTTTATTATCGCTATTTTTTGCTACGTTTTTTTGTTAGTTTATGAATGTCCCCGTTTTATTTATTTCCTTGTTTCCTCGCAAATATGTTATAAAACGTCGTATGACACACGTTCGCTTTGATAATTACAGCCTCTGCTTAACGCCAGCAATAACGCCTCGGCTGTAATTATCAACTTACCGAACTTGTATCATAATGTACTATTACACAAGTAAGTGCTAAACACATTAACTTGGCAGATATTTCAGAACTCTCGTATACAATTATACTGGGTTAGTAAAATAACCATTTTTGATGTTTTTGGTTATAATATACACCTGAAAATATGTACATCTGAACACATTAAATAGACTTGTTGATTTAAATTGGTATCGCGCAAAGCAATCTGTTACAGGCAATCGAAAAGAGGTATGGGCCTGTACAATCTGATTCTATTGAATCAATATACTGCATCAATACTGCCTTTGGTCTATTCAACATAAAATTAACACATTTACCTCTGCCACTTATTAAGTATCGAGTAGGTAGAGAAATGGTCAAATATCATTTTCACAATGTATGTATCTAAATAATTTTATACTGCTTCAAAGGAGAGGTGGAAAGAAAAGAAGAGATTCGGTTCGTCGACTTTATAGATATACTATTTGACAATTCAAGACACCCTGTAAACCATTCATCATCTCAAATATACTTCAACAGAAACACAGAATGCGTACATACTAGCAACGCTTCCCAAGCGATACGTACCCGATGTAGACAAATATAACCCTTATAAGCGAAGTGTTAGGGTCGTGTTTAGTGTAGCGAGGCGTGTGACAGAGCTACTATGGGCAGGCGATGTGTGGGGCGGAAGGACAGCGGCAAAGCACAGTACACGGGACTAGGAATGCTTTCACTAATGCAGTTATTATTAAAGTGTATATAAATCTGTAGTAAATCCCCTAGTTCATTAAGCAGGAGATACTTTATCTTTTAACATTTGTTTTAAACTAACACGCGTTGAACACAGCACAGACCCAAGGTAAGGCCGCCGGAAGTAGATAGATATTTAGCGTTTCTAACGTTCGCAAGAGGGGCAACGGCAAACAAATTCTCCATCAAAAATCCGGCCACCGAAGTGGTGCGTTTACTTAACAAATTTCTGTATAATTAATATAAGAAAACGAATTTCAGGAAATAAAAAGATTGGCTTTCAATATAGACAAACTGCACAAGAGAAAGCTTCCTCATTTCGTGTCAATAATACAAATAACATCAAGTGTATTCGTGTGACGTTATATGTAGTTCGGAGTACGGTGAATTCACAGCTGACAATGAATTTTGTTAATTTTACACTTCACAATAATATGCTACAAGATGGGGAAATACCGACGATATATATTTAATTTTTAGATATATGTAGTCGATATGGTGCCCAAATAACTATAAGCTCGTTGATATAAGCTGAATTCAAGACTTGTGATTGGTGGAACGCTATTTTAAAAGTTATGATCAGATCGAGCGAGTGAAGGGAGCTCCCCTCATTTCTAATGGGTAGCGCTCAAAATTAAGTTAAAAATCAAAATACATAATGTGAAGTCTATAAACTCAGCCAATATACCTATTTATTTCACGATAGAAATTTCGGATACTTATCTTAATAAATTTCGTGACACTAAATTATTTGTAATTACTAAATATATGTGTTTGTACCCAAGCTATACAGCATGTTCAATTTATGAACGTAAGTCCATTTATCAAAGAGTACTGACACTCCCTGCCATTTAGAGGTCGCCATAATTCCTTGACTAGAGGCACCCGTAGTGAGTAGGTACAAGCATATATCAGCAGTAATTAAAAAGATATTTCGTGGGCTCCTGGGCCCCAATAGGTTGTTTGTGCGAAAGCAAGTAACCGCGAAGCACACAGGAGCGCGCCAGAAGCATAAATCCCATAATTTTATGGTTATTTAACACCCTGTATATACAACAACATGGAAGGGTTGATACAGACTGAATGAAAATGATCATGATTTGCGAAATGATTGCACTTCTTTTATTTGATCAAAATATATTTTATTCACTTTTTACTGTTATATGACATTGTAGCTTTCTTTCTGCAAGAAAGAACATCAAATCGAGCTATGATATTGCAAAAAAATATTTTACAGAGCAGGTTTAATGTTATAAAATACACACTCAATTTTCTAAAGTTGCAGTGTTAAAACGAACAGCAGCTAACTATGGCTACCAGCCTGACTATTAGGCCCATTAGGTCTTTCGCATAGCTAGCAATTGGTACCAAAGACCAAAGCGTGTCTCTCGAAGTCCTTAATGAAAAATACCACAAACGATCTCCCATCTAAAAGCACGCAATGATCGGTTACAGAACTGGGCTACCCCTTCATATACGCGTAATGGAAAAATATAAAGGAATAGTGAAGTGCAATCAGTTCACACGTTCAAACACAGTGCGCGCGCAGAGCGGCAACCTGCGCCGGAGTGCGCTAGTCGCGACCTGTAGAGCTTGTCCAACAGACGACGGTAGTCGGAGGCTGGCTGCCCTCCTTCGTCATCGGAATAAGGGTATTGTCAATCATAAATACGGTATTATTGTTTACTTAGCATATTTGTGGAGTTTAGCTGAATATTGATACCCAACAGCACACTATTTTTTCTTTTAAATATGATAGATTTATAATATTGCATCAGATAGCGTTGTGTGAAATGTCCGTGAATATTTATTTATTATTTATTATTTTGAGTAGCTGATTGGTCTACTGGTTTAAAACTATTTTAATTGTTGGAAATGGTGAGTATTTTGTAGCATAAATTTATGTCGAAAATCCAACACTGTAATGCACATATAGCCCATAGACATGATTCCACAATAGGATTGCAGAATCTTGTCTATGATATGTTAGAAATGCGTCTTTCACAAACGTACGAATTTGCTTTTAAATTTGATCGAAAATGTCATGAAAATCAAACAGTGATGCCGAATTTAGTTAAATTTGTACCCTTTTTACTCAGTGTGATGTTGGGTCTCAACTTCTATATTCGCTTCCGTGCGCTATACAATATAAATTATATCACGAAAAGTCATTTTACAAGTAACGTAGCGGTCGTTAGCGAATATGATATTTTCCCTGATCGAACTGTGTTCTGTCTTTAACTAATAATATTTAATTACATAGCTTTTATTAATGTTGTTGTTGGTTGCAATAATAAAAACAATTTCTGCTTACGGCTGGTCTCTAACACTTCTCTCAAAGTAAATCGATACTAGGAAAATATCGATTACAAATATCATTCGAAAGTTTAAGACTAATAAAGGAAAAAATGTAACGATTTAACTGCGAAAATTCGGTTGTAATAATTGTTTTTAAAATGTATAACCTCCTTCTTGTAGGTCTAAAAGACCAGCAGCGGTCGTCAGTTAGGTTATTATTGTTTTCTTATGTTTCAACCCCATTTTTTCCCGCCTAATTCATCCGAACTTGGAAACAACCCGCTTATAGATAGTTTAACTCAGTTGGTCATGCGGCGCTGTGTATTTCCGGCTTGCATTTAAACAACTTTAATTTGAGTGACAGTGACACCGCAGTCTTATAATCACTGACACACAAATTAAAGACGTCTCATCATCACTGACACACAAATTAAAGGCGTCTCATCATTACTGTCAGATAAATTAAAGGCGTCTCATCATTACTGTCAGATAAATAAAAGGCGTCTCATCATTACTGTCAGATAAATTAAAGGCGTCTCATCATTACTGACAGATAAATTAAAGGCGTCTCATCATTACTGACACACAAATTAAAGGCGTCTCATCGTCACTGTCACACAAATCAAAGCTGTATATTTACAAATGAGTTGAACTATCTATACGATAGTTAGACGGTGATCGCTAAGCTAATGTACTCACCCTGGTCGTCGTGGTGGAGCTTCGGGGGCGGCGCAGGAGGGGCGGGAGAAGTTCCTACGTCGCTACGGAACCCGTTGCGGAGTTCCGCGCGTGTTAGGCTCTGACTGCGGCCTTCTGATAGCCTGCCGAATTACAAAAGTATATAGAACCTAATTTCTGACAATCAGTGACCGTGAACTTTTATGGACAAGTTTTATTGAACAGAATGTGAATTTTTGGTTCAACAGAATCTACTCAAGCTCATATTGAATGGCCCACATTCCCTGTCTTCTTGTATACCTCGAGTGGTTCATTTTCTTTTGCACGCGTAGCTCCATAGCTCTTCCTTACCTATCGTTCCTGAGCAAGGGCGAGGGCGAGGCCGAGGGCGGGTGCAGCCGCTCGTGCACGGCGGGCGGAGTGTCCACGTCGGCGGGCTCGTGGCCCAGCATGGCGTGTGGCTTACACTGTGACACACGCTCCATAGCTCGTCCTTACCTATCGTTCCTGAGCAAGGGCGAGGGCGAGGGCGAGGCCGAGGGCGGGTGCAGCCGCTCGTGCAGGGCGGGCGGAGTGTCCACGTCGGCGGGCTCGTGGCCCAGCATGGCGTGTGGCTTACACTGTGACACACGCTCCATAGCTCGTCCTTACCTATCGTTCCTGAGCAAGGGCGAGGGCGAGGGCGAGGCCGAGGGCGGGTGCAGCCGCTCGTGCAGGGCGGGCGGAGTGTCCACGTCGGCGGGCTCGTGGCCCAGCATGGCGTGTGGCTTACACTGTGACACACGCTCCATAGCTCGTCCTTACCTATCGTTCCTGAGCAAGGGCGAGGGCGAGGGCGAGGCCGAGGGCGGGTGCAGCCGCTCGTGCAGGGCGGGCGGAGTGTCCACGTCGGCGGGCTCGTGGCCCAGCATGGCGTGTGGCTTACACTGTGACACACGCTCCATAGCTCGTCCTTACCTATCGTTCCTGAGCAAGGGCGAGGCCGAGGGCGGGTGCAGCCGCTCGTGCAGGGCGGGCGGAGTGTCCACGTCGGCGGGCTCGTGGCCCAGCATGGCGTGTGGCTTACACTGTGACACACGCTCCATAGCTCGTCCTTACCTATCGTTCCTGAGCAAGGGCGAGGCCGAGGGCGGGTGCAGCCGCTCGTGCAGGGCGGGCGGAGTGTCCACGTCGGCGGGCTCGTGGCCCAGCATGGCGTGTGGCTTACACTGTGACACACGCTCCATAGCTCGTCCTTACCTATCGTTCCTGAGCAAGGGCGAGGGCGAGGCCGAGGGCGGGTGCAGCCGCTCGTGCAGGGCGGGCGGAGTGTCCACGTCGGCGGGCTCGTGGCCCAGCATGGCGTGTGGCTTACACTGTGACACACGCTCCATAGCTCGTCCTTACCTATCGTTCCTGAGCAAGGGCGAGGGCGAGGGCGAGGCCGAGGGCGGGTGCAGCCGCTCGTGCAGGGCGGGCGGAGTGTCCACGTCGGCGGGCTCGTGGCCCAGCATGGCGTGTGGCTTACACTGTGACACACGCTCCATAGCTCGTCCTTACCTATCGTTCCTGAGCAAGGGCGAGGGCGAGGGCGAGGCCGAGGGCGGGTGCAGCCGCTCGTGCAGGGCGGGCGGAGTGTCCACGTCGGCGGGCTCGTGGCCCAGCATGGCGTGTGGCTTACACTGTGACACACGCTCCATAGCTCGTCCTTACCTATCGTTCCTGAGCAAGGGCGAGGGCGAGGGCGAGGCCGAGGGCGGGTGCAGCCGCTCGTGCAGGGCGGGCGGAGTGTCCACGTCGGCGGGCTCGTGGCCCAGCATGGCGTGTGGCTTACACTGTGACACACGCTCCATAGCTCGTCCTTACCTATCGTTCCTGAGCAAGGGCGAGGGCGAGGGCGAGGCCGAGGGCGGGTGCAGCCGCTCGTGCAGGGCGGGCGGAGTGTCCACGTCGGCGGGCTCGTGGCCCAGCATGGCGTGTGGCTTACACTGTGACACACGCTCCATAGCTCGTCCTTACCTATCGTTCCTGAGCAAGGGCGAGGGCGAGGGCGAGGCCGAGGGCGGGTGCAGCCGCTCGTGCAGGGCGGGCGGAGTGTCCACGTCGGCGGGCTCGTGGCCCAGCATGGCGTGCTGGCGGTTGATGCGGGGCGGGGGTTCCGGGGACCGGCCCGTGCTGTGCTCTCGGCTTAGGCTGCGGACATACACTCTATTATTATTAAGTACTAAAAAGTATGCCAACGTGGCATTGTAGGTCTGATGGTAAGCTAGAGTGAGTCGAGTCTCAAGGTCGTATCATATCACACACTGGACTCCGGATATTCCAGATCAAACACCGTCCTTCAAGACCGCAACAGCACCAAGGACCCTCCTTGGTGCTGTTGGATCAATGGGAATACCATTCAAGATAAAATGAATTCCTCAATATGCTATATTGAGGAATTCATTTTATCTTGAATGGTATTCGTATAATCTTATACTCTCAGATCTCCACTGACCCTAACTTAAGTTTTCCCAGAGTCTACCACCCGAGATCCTTATTCCATCAGGTGCTTATGAAGAAGTAGAATAAGCGACTATAGCAACAAAGCGCGAGACACATATGTTATTGAAAGATCCGTGAGAGTTTTAGTCAGAAGAAAAAAGTAAATACCTATATTCATTTCCATTTAAAAATGGTAACATTATCGATATTGGTCCATGGAAAATTTAAAAAAATCACCCACTCAAGTGTGCGTAGTAAAGTGCTCCTTACCTTCTATGCCTTGGCGTAGAATGAAGATCCACCCGTGATCTCCTCTGCTGGTTCTGATGGTAAAACCTCTGCAGGACTATGGGGCTAGTGTTGCCGGAACTCTGTCGACAACAACGCAATTGCGATTGATTTAATTGTTGAAAAACAATAGATTTGTATGCTGACTATACCATTATTTTAATGTGGCAATTATTTTGACGAAGTCGTGCATATTCGTACAGTGTAACAATTATCTGTGCAGATAAGTGCAGGTAGATGTCGCCCCAAGACGTATAAGAAGAAGCGGTCTAAAGCTATTCTCTCTCAGGTCCGTTGACACGTTGTAAAAGTGACTAGTTATACTTACTCCACTTATTTTTTTAGGAAAAAAAAAGGGAGAAACAGAAAGAAGTACAGTTTTCCCTTTTTTATTTCATAAAATCCAATTTACGCCGAACCCAAAGAAGTTTCAAACGAAAAAGAGAGAGAGGGCCAGAAATATGTTTCTTTTCCTTACACTTTTTTTGTTTTACAAAATCCTATTCACACCGAGTCAAAACAGTTTTCTCCGATAAAAGTAATATAAATACACAATATAAGTACGCATACCGCAGGCGAAGCTCTCCATCTGTTGTCAGCGGATACCCTCCGTACTGGAGGCGGGGGAGGTGATGCGCATGCGTCTATTGTTCTGCAATGGACAAAACGAAATTTTCAATTTAATGTTTATAGCACAGAAATCAGTAATAAGAGAAATGACATGACGAGGCGGGAGCGTGCCATAAAATGGTTTCTTTTAACGACAAGCCGAAGGTTCCCTGGGTCCATATTCTCGACCACACGACGTGAATGGAGGAACGGCATAACATGCGACAGACGTTTCACCCGTAAGTTTCCGTCCACGCATTCACATCGTATGAATCGAGAACCTGTTAAAGAAATGAAACAACGCGTTCAACTGTTTGTCTTGGAATGTCTCGTCATTAGCGTATTTGAAATCTGGTCATTTGCGTATATGGTCATATGCGTAACATAACATAAGTACCTACACATCACATAATAGATACTAGATGGTGTTAACAGTACTTACATTCTACCAAATAAGTATTTTTATGAAAACTAACACCTGTAGCACTTACCTGCGTCTAGGGTAAGGGGAGTGGTTGGAGAAGTCAGCCTCAAGGCTGGCGGGCTGCGAGCTGCTGCCTCCCGCGTTCGCGTTGCCGCTCGTCGCCCACCATGCCCTGTTCAATTGTATGCTTTGGTTACTTTTCTATAGACACACATACCACACAAAATAATAAGGTATAGAAATGCAATCTCATATATCTACTTTTCATACCCACTTTCGGCTACACACACTCGCGCTCAAAGAAGTATCGCAAATTACAATTAAAATCCTCTAAGCTCGTGTCCGTGAACTTTGTGAGCGGTGTCTATGTGTGAGTAGCCCTAACGCACTCTGTATGTAGATTGCCTTCTGTGTCCTAATTATTTTGTGTATATCGCGTCTTAAAACGTGAGCTTACAAACCCGTAGCAAAGGTTTCAAACCCAATTTCAAATGCGGAAATAAACATTGGCTTTTGTATTTGCGGCAATAATTGGTGAAATAGTCTGAAAAACGTGTGACGCATGAATAACTGTACTCTATAACGCGCCCATAAGTGTGAAATTTAAAGAGAGCTATAGGTATAGTTTTAAACGGTACAAACGAAATAAGTTTAGTTTAAAATACAACGACTATTCTACTGTTCGCCTATGTAGACTAAACCAAACAAAAATATAGATGAAAGTTTTCTCAACTAAACCATGCTGTACCAATTATAATGCATTTTGATATAAAGATAATGGGGCACCCTGGATACATTTATAGGCGATTGTAGTTTTGCAAGCTCAAATAAACATATCATCGGGTGATTTGAGATGACTACGCACTTGAACACTCAAGCGAGATGAAGCTGGTACATTTCGAAAGTCTTTATAAAATCCTTTTATAAGTTAGTCATTGGATGCAGTTTTAGAGCAATTAGTATGTTTGCTTCTTTAATGAAGGTTCCCTAGAAAACATAATTATTATAGCGTTTGCAAGACCTGTACAACAATATATTATACAACTTACAGTACAATTTAATTTAGTCACATCTCTAAACAATAACGTTTTACAGACTATAAAGTGTTGAATATTCTAAATTTCAAAAAGGAATATCTATGAGTACAGTCAGCTGCAAAGAAAAGTATACTGGGCAACCCTGTAGAAAAAGATTTATTTTAAAAAACATTATGAAATTTGCAAAGGTTATTATTTGTGTAACTGTACAAAGTTTCATAAAAATATAAAAAAATATTTTCTGAGTAATTTCAATCCTTTTACGGTGGCCCTGTATACTCTTCTCTGCAGATGACTGTACATAAAGCTCCTGGTTTTCGATATCCTCGAAATATTACGTTAAAATATTCTATGAAACAACACGCCCTCGCTTTGCATCAGCTTCATTCTAAATGGAAAAGTTCATGATTGTTGGATCATGGTTTGCTCACTGCGAGACTGTGATATTCTTTAAATCACTTTTGATATAGTAGGCACATAACTTTTGTTTACCGTTCATACAATTGTACTCAAAAGGCTGTCAAGATACGCGATAATTTTGACTTAGTTGTGAAATATGACCATTGACCATTACTTTAGTAAGCTAATAGCATATTCTGCAAATTACTCTGGAATCATCGCTAAGGGCAAGAATAAAATAGTAACTAACTTACCTTGTGGGAGTCGGTGTAACTTGCTCCATCCAATGCTGCGAGCTCGTCACAAAGTTCCTGCCAGGTTGAGGCGTGACCGGTGTCTCCACTCCATTGCTGGTTGGGCTCACAGTGTGTGTAGCCACCGTGGTAACCAAGTCAGTCTTGAACGTCGTGCCACCACCAGATGACGGTAATGACGCGTACCAAGAACCGACTGACACCGAACAGCGCGCTGATTTCACTACGAATGGGTGCTCTAATAGTTTGGGGTACTTTGGTCGTTGTCTGTAGTTTTTTGTTAGGCTGGAAAAGAGATTTTGCAAATCAAAATATATATGGGACCGTACGAATTTACTTTAAATAACAAACATTTTAAGCATCATTCATAAGCCAATTATTTTCAGTGTGGTTTGTACAACATATCTATACATTTATTAAAACTGTAGAGGTTCGAGAATCTGTACATGGAAGATATTATGAAAAGTTTAATTGTAGGGCATTCTGCAATCAATACTGAAGATTTTTTTTGGCTGTCTGTTGCCTTGTATAAGAATGTTATTTGGCACAATTAGAGCTTATGATATGAGGAAGGTTATATAATAAAACACCTAGTGTGTTTGACAAACTCCAATAACACATAAAACCACAGATTTATCCCACAGTCTAGTTTCTGGTTGTAGTGTTTCACAATAGGTTGAATGTTGCTTTAAAATATAATTATATATACTATAGTTACTATCTCGCTGCAGACTCGGTCATAAATCATTTGCGTGTTTCGCTCTCTTTCCCACTCACTGGCCTTATGGGCAGGCCACGCCCACACCTAGGCCTGTGCATTACTGCTGTCGATGAATGACATCGATAGTTGTTTTTTTTTTATCTTTATAAATGGGTGATAGGAATGAAAAACACGTTTATTTTGAATTTATTTTAATTTTAAAAATACAAAAAAATTGTACGTCTTACTCGTCGTCATCGTCATCATCATTCATATAAATGATGAAGTCTTCGCATAAATGGGCTTTAGTCAAGTCTTCATATTGAAGCAATTTATAAGCAATTATGTACTAATGTGTACTAATGCGTTTTTACGAGAAATTATATAATACTAGCTGACCCGCGCAACTTCGTTTGCGTGACAAATCTAGAACCGCTCGACCGATTTTGTGCAAACTTTACATAAACCATCTACTAAATAGTCCGAACAAAGCCTAAACATTTGGTTTGGATAGGTGAGCCCGATCTCGAGTTATAAAATTACAACGAAAAGTGGCATTGATTTTTATATATATAGAAGATAGGTAATGACCCTGCATACTTAAATGCAGTATGTTTAGGTCATAACCTTGATGATTCCGTTATCGATAACGGCCTTGCGCGCGCGCAACTATAGCACGTCCCTAGCCCGATCATGATTTATGACCGAGTCTGCAGCGAGATAGTAACGATACTATAGTCGCTTAGGCAGAATTCAGTCTTACGTCTATGGCGCAAAGTTTAAAGCTGCATAACCATACAACTTGTTGACAAGTTCGCCCGACCTTGACCCGTATTTTTATGCCTATTTTTAGTGTGTCGACGTATACTATGCCTCTGCCTACCTCTTCTGGGATAAAGGTGGGATTATATGAATGTATTTTTATTGAAATTTGAAATGCTTGAGATTTTAAACAATGCCATATGGGCAAAAGTTACTATTACAGTCGTTATATGAACTTACCACTGTGACACAAATGATTTGAATTCAGTCGTAAAATCTGTGGTGTCTGGTAGTTGCGGTGGATCGTCGGCTATTACCTGCAATACGATATAAGTCACTTTCAGATTGTAATATAACACTATTGACAACGAGAACCTCCATTGCACTGTACACAATTTATAAGTCCCTATGGTCTCCTATTAATACGGCGTCAAACTTCAGCGTGAATGTTCCGATCAACGACGTCTGAAAGCCAGGAACAGCGTTGGCGTTCAATACATAAATTATGACGACAACGTCTCGTTTACAGCAGTAGTCAAGAAAATTGATATGAATTCGATTCAAACGTTATAGTCCATTGAAATGTTACAATTTGAGGACCGAATATTGCATTTCTTAGAGGACGCAATTTTATTTTTGGGACATGTGTGGGGGGTCAATAGAAGCTTAACCTCAAGTTTGTGGGGTCGCCACCCTTGTCCCCCGGCCGCAATCTTAAAAAGGGGTGAAAACACTTTTTTCCCAATATCTCGAAAACTATGAGTCTTACAAAAAAATTGTGAAATCGTAATTTGTAGCAAATTGTTTTGCCTACAAATATGTTGAACAAATTTTTGCCCTAAATTAAAAATTAAAGGAGTTATAAACAAAAAATTGAAAATAAAATTATAATTTTTTTTTTGTTCTGTGGCGTTTTTCTTAATTTCTCTTAAAAGATCATCTACAAGATTAGTCTGAGATTTTTTTTTGTATAATGTACAAAAAAGAAATTTTTTATAAAAAATTTCTAAAAATTTTGTAAATTTTTTTGTTAAGTTATATACACATTTGTAGGCAAAACAATATGCTACAAATTATGGCTCAACAACTTTTTTGTAAGACTCATAGTTTCCGAAATATTGCGAAAACAGTGTTTTTTCCCCCCTCTTTTCAAGATGGCGGCCGGGGGACAAGGGTGGCGACCCCACAAATTTGAGGTTAAGCTTCTATTGACCCCCCACACATGTCCCGAAAATAAAATTGCGTCCTCTAATAAATGCAAAGCTCATGTAACATTTCAATGGACTGTTATAATTTATCATAATGTAAAATTTTGACAATTTTTTTTATTGAAGTAAAACTTCTTTAGGCGCGACCTAGGGAGTAACTCAGATTTTTTTCTGACGGAAGTAACGCTATTTGAATTTTGAATAGCGGAAACTACGAACGACGGCATCAAATGTTATTATTAATAACATTTGATGCCGTCAATGGCAAAGAAGTTTTATTTCGTACTTTTTTTTTATTTTTATAATAGAGTATTTCGCCTTTTTCTTTATTGAATTTCAACATATTGTCTTGAAGCTGACGTTGCAATGGTTCGAAATAACTAGAGACGCAGCGCAAAGCATTTGAATGACAGCTATGGCGTCCCCACGTCGCCGTCAGCGCATGAGAGACCACACAGTACATTTCCATAGTAATCATAATGACGTGGCGTACGGCGTGACGTTCCACGCAGCCTCCGGCGTTTATAGGAGACCACAGTCTAATCTAAATCAATACTTCAACATCTATCAGTGTAGCATGTAGTACGTACCCTGGTAAGAACCTCAAAGTCGTTCTGGCAGTCTCTGTAGGGGAACACCCCGGTGGCGAGCTCGACCAGCGATATGCCGAGCGACCACACGTCCGCGCGGATGTCGTAGTCGGGCCGCGTCGGGTCCGGCGGGTCTATTCGCTCCGGCTGTGTGGTAAAAGGACAAAATTGATTAATAAACTCAAAGCCATCTAGAAAAGGCAATATTAGACTACTGCTATGACTCTGGGGGTAGATAAAACCGAGTGAGCGCAAGGAGATCCAGAGTATTCAGCAGATGTACCAGTTGACTGGGCTATTTTGGTGTAGAGTTTCAATTACTATCTACAATTTACGTTGTTTTTAGAGTTCCAGACCCGAAGGGAATAATCGGAACCTGATTACTGAGTCTGTCTATCTTTCTGTTCAGCAGTCAGTGCTATGTTAGTGGGTTTGACGTCCCAGTGGATCAGATCACACGTAACACACAACAACTCCTTACCGCCATATACGCAGCACAGCCGGCGCTCCTCGTCTTGGCCTTGGAGTCGACCAGCCGTCCGCTGATGCCGAAGTCGCACAGCTTCACGTTGTACAGCAGTATGCTAGTGGGTTTGACGTCCCGGTGGATCAGGTCACACGTAACACACAACAACTCCTTACCGCCATATACGCAGCACAGCCGGCGCTCCTCGTCTTGGCCTTGGAGTCGACCAGCCGTCCGCTGATGCCGAAGTCGCACAGCTTCACGTTGTACAGCAGTATGCTAGTGGGTTTGACGTCCCGGTGGATCAGATCACACGTAACACACAACAACTCCTTACCGCCATATACGCAGCACAGCCGGCGCTCCTCGTCTTGGCCTTGGAGTCGACCAGCCGTCCGCTGATGCCGAAGTCGCACAGCTTCGCGTTGTACAGCAGTATGTTAGTGGGTTTGACGTCCCGGTGGATCACACGTAACACACAACAACTCCTTACCGCCATATACGCAGCACAGCCGGCGCTCCTCGTCTTGGCCTTGGAGTCGACCAGCCGTCCGCTGATGCCGAAGTCGCACAGCTTCGCGTTGTACAGCAGTATGTTAGTGGGTTTGACGTCCCGGTGGATCACACGTAACACACAACAACTCCTTACCGCCATATACGCAGCACAGCCGGCGCTCCTCGTCTTGGCCTTGGAGTCGACCAGCCGTCCGCTGATGCCGAAGTCGCACAGCTTCGCGTTGTACAGCAGTATGTTAGTGGGTTTGACGTCCCGGTGGATCACACGTAACACACAACAACTCCTTACCGCCATATACGCAGCACAGCCGGCGCTCCTCGTCTTGGCCTTGGAGTCGACCAGCCGTCCGCTGATGCCGAAGTCGCACAGCTTCGCGTTGTACAGCAGTATGTTAGTGGGTTTGACGTCCCGGTGGATCACACGTAACACACAACAACTCCTTACCGCCATATACGCAGCACAGCCGGCGCTCCTCGTCTTGGCCTTGGAGTCGACCAGCCGTCCGCTGATGCCGAAGTCGCACAGCTTCGCGTTGTACAGCAGTATGTTAGTGGGTTTGACGTCCCGGTGGATCACACGTAACACACAACAACTCCTTACCGCCATATACGCAGCACAGCCGGCGCTCCTCGTCTTGGCCTTGGAGTCGACCAGCCGTCCGCTGATGCCGAAGTCGCACAGCTTCGCGTTGTACAGCAGTATGTTAGTGGGTTTGACGTCCCGGTGGATCACACGTAACACACAACAACTCCTTACCGCCATATACGCAGCACAGCCGGCGCTCCTCGTCTTGGCCTTGGAGTCGACCAGCCGTCCGCTGATGCCGAAGTCGCACAGCTTCGCGTTGTACAGCAGTATGTTAGTGGGTTTGACGTCCCGGTGGATCACACGTAACACACAACAACTCCTTACCGCCATATACGCAGCACAGCCGGCGCTCCTCGTCTTGGCCTTGGAGTCGACCAGCCGTCCGCTGATGCCGAAGTCGCACAGCTTCGCGTTGTACAGCAGTATGTTAGTGGGTTTGACGTCCCGGTGGATCACACGTAACACACAACAACTCCTTACCGCCATATACGCAGCACAGCCGGCGCTCCTCGTCTTGGCCTTGGAGTCGACCAGCCGTCCGCTGATGCCGAAGTCGCACAGCTTCGCGTTGTACAGCAGTATGTTAGTGGGTTTGACGTCCCGGTGGATCACACGTAACACACAACAACTCCTTACCGCCATATACGCAGCACAGCCGGCGCTCCTCGTCTTGGCCTTGGAGTCGACCAGCCGTCCGCTGATGCCGAAGTCGCACAGCTTCACGTTGCCGCGCTCGTCCAGCAGTATGTTGCTGGGCTTCACGTCCCGGTGGATCACGCCGTGGGTGTCTTTCAGGTACGATAGCGCATTCACTGTCTGTTAATGAAAAAAAAATAAAAATAGCAAAGTCGTTTGGAATCGATACATACATACATACATATGGTCACGCCTTTATCCCCGAAGGGGTAGGCAGAGGCATATTATATGCCCACATTTCACCTTTGTATAATTTGTCCCACGTAATAGGTGGTGAACCGTATTGCCGTGTTTAAATGGATAGGCGCAGGTTGTGACTGCCTGCTGTTGAAATAAAGCCTTCAACTTAGCTTAACGACTGCCATTTTACTGGCAACCGGGACCAACGGCTTAACGTGCCTTCCGAAGCACGGAAACGCTCAAATAAATGTCACAAAGTGATCACGTGGATGGTCACCCATCCATGGACCGGCCATAGTGAAAGTTGCTTACTGCAGTGATCGTTTACAGAACACTGAGTCCGCGGGGCCATGAGCGCTTTTGGAATCGATAAACCCCTGAAACTACTGAAATTAAAAATTCTTTCGCCATTAGTAAGACAAATTATTTTTTAGTAACGTAGCTACTAACTAATGATACTAATAAATTTAATTGGGTAGTAATATTAATGTCAAAAAAGATAGCATATTTCCATACATTGCAAATACATAATAATTGGGTGCAACATGGCTTGTAAAGTGCTTATTCAGTAGCCTTTACATAGATAATAAATAACAGAAAAATAAAATGGTATATTAGCATAAGCATGCCGAATAGGGCCTGGTTCAGCATGTCACAGCCGACGCCGTGAGGCACAGCTAGTAAAAGAAGGCTCAAAAAAAGTTCCAGCAATACTTACCGCAACAGTGACCTTGCCGAGTATATCCTCAGGCATGGGTGCCCCGAGCCTTTTCAGCAGCTTGTCGAAGCACGTCGCCATCAGCTCCATGCAAATCCAAACGTCAGCGTCCGTGACGAAACAGCCCAGACATCTGACTATGTACGGACAGTCGTGTGATCGGACTACAACGTCTAAATCCATGAGGATTCGTTTGGTTTCTTCCGAGTTTCCTGAACGACGCATTTGCTGTTGGAAAAAGATACAATGTTTTAGGAAATTAGTGTAAAAAGTCCATAAAATAGTATTTGGGGAGAAAAGGATATGATCTATTTAATTTTATTTGAATGGTACATGAACAATCTAATAGTAAAATTGCAGTCATTTTACTTAAGATATCGATCACAAAATGTGTAAATCAGTGGCCTTTTTTTTTAACGTGAGGGAAAATCCTCATGGATGTTATGCCGGACTCTTACCGACTGAAAAACCTCACGTTACGTCCAACAGCCTATGGTTGGGAGCCCCTGGTAAGCCCTTGGAAGGATGCCCCAGGACTCCCAACAAACCCACGGCCGCCACTGCGGCCTCGCCTAGGTGGGTGGTCCAGGTGCTATCCCGCGTCTTTGGGGGGGTTTCGGGTGTGATCCCGCTTCCAAGGGGGGGCGTGCGTGAATTTCTCACGTCACGCTGCCATCATGGGCCTGCCTCTGTAAGGACGGTGAGCCACCCTCTCACCGTCCTCAGGCCCCCGGTCATGGAGAAATCTGTGGCCTTGAGTTGCATACACCACCACTGCACCACAGAGGCCGTAAATCCAGTTATCTTAGTAAATGAATTTCCATCAAGCGGAGCATATACTTATCAGGCACCTTGGTGGAATGCAATAAAAACGAGTTAGGCTTCGAGCCTAGCCTAGCGTATGCGGCACTAAATCTGTTTCCATCATCAGGAGTCATTTAATATTGCACTGGCCAGGATCAAGAATTCTATGTCACTCATACCCACCAGCACTTCTTTCTGTTCTATAATTATTTTTATCTACTCTGATACTATAATACAAAGATTATAAAATTGAAATCAATACTATTATGACAAACATTACGCACAGGCCAAAAAAAAAGTTTTATTACGATACAGGTCTTGTATGGACACCTATATCATAATAAAACTTTTTAATCATTACGATACACCATAAACAATCTCCAGCTGAAAAAGAAGTTTGAACCTCTACTTTAAAAAAAAATTGTGTCTCCAGAGTAGCGAAAAATCCTAAATCTATGGTCTCCGCAGCCTAAAAAAAAAAAGAAACACGCATGCGCAATCGATGTTTGCGCCTTGGCGCCAACATTTTACATTTAAATTAAACAAAGTTTGGTTTTGTTTGTAAAATAAATTAGTTTTTGTGTAAAAACATGTCTTAAAGCGAGGATGGTGGTAATTGTACACCACCAGACATTCTGGAAACTGCGTCAAACATGACCATGAACCTGTTACCGGCGAAATCAAGGAGCAACTATATATCACAACAAAATGAAATCAGGTATTATAGTATGAGAGTAGATAAAGTAGTGTATGACACTGTACATAACTTGGTCTTATAACACTCGTGTGATACTATAAAAAAACTCGCCTACGGCTCGTTTTTTTAAAACACACTCGTGTTATAAGAACCCTTATTATGCAACAGTGTCATAAACTACTATTATCTACTCTGATACTATAATACAAAGATTATAAAATTGAAATCAATACTATTATGACAAACATTACGCACAGGCCAAAAAAAAAGTTTTATTACGATACAGGTCTTGTATGGACACCTATAACATAATAAAACTTTTTAATCATTACGATACACCATAAACAATCTCCAGCTGAAAAAGAAGTTTGAACCTCTACTGTAAAAAAAAAATTGTGTCTCCAGAGTAGCGAAAAATCCTAAATCTATGGTCTCCGCAGCCTAAAAAAAAAAAGAAACACGCATGCGCAATCGATGTTTGCGCCTTGGCGCCAACATTTTACATTTAAATTAAACAAAGTTTGGTTTTGTTTGTAAAATAAATTAGTTTTTGTGTAAAAACATGTCTTAAAGCGAGGATGGTGGTAATTGTACACCACCAGACATTCTGGAAACTGCGTCAAACATGACCATGAACCTGTTACCGGCGAAATCAAGGAGCAACTATATATCACAACAAAATGAAATCAGGTATTATAGTATGAGAGTAGATAAAGTAGTGTATGACACTGTACATAACTTGGTCTTATAACACTCGTGTGATACTATAAAAAAACTCGCCTACGGCTCGTTTTTTTAAAACACACTCGTGTTATAAGAACCCATATTATGCAACAGTGTCATAAACTACTATTATCTACTCTGATACTATAATACAAAGATTATAAAATTGAAATCAAAACTATTATGACAAACATTACGCACAGGCCAAAAAAAAAGTTTTATTACGATACAGGTCTTGTATGGACACCTGTATCATAATAAAACTTTTTAATCATTACGATACACCATAAACAATCTCCAGCTGAAAAAGAAGTTTGAACCTCTACTTTAAAAAAAAATTGTGTCTCCAGAGTAGCGAAAAATCCTAAATCTATGGTCTCCGCACCCTAAAAAAAAAAGAAACACGCATGCGCAATCGATTTTTGCGCCTTGGCGCCAACATTTTACATTTAAATTTAACAAAGTTTGGTTTTGTTTGTAAAATAAATTAGTTTTTGTGTAAAAACATGTCTTAAAGCGAGGATGGTGGTAATTGTACACCACCAGACATTCTGGAAACTGCGTCAAACATGACCATGAACCTGTTACCGGCGAAATCAAGGAGCAACTATATATCACAACAAAATGAAATCAGGTATTATAGTATGAGAGTAGATAAAGTAGTGTATGACACTGTACATAACTTGGTCTTATAACACTCGTGTGATACTATAAAAAAACTCGCCTACGGCTCGTTTTTTTAAAACACACTCGTGTTATAAGAACCCTTATTATGCAACAGTGTCATAAACTACTAATAAATACTTACTTTGACAGCAATAACAGCATTGGATGGTTTGTGCAACATCTTGACTACATGCCCACAGGTCCCGCTGCCGAGCTCTCCAAGGTGCTTCAGGTCATCCACATGGGAGCGATATTCTACACCGTCTACGTTCAGCTTGCCACTCACCTGTAAAAAATAAATTCTTAGGTTACGTCCGCACAGGCAGGCGGCTTGCTTGGTGCCCAGCGCCTAGCGAGTCACCTAGCGAGTCGCTTAGTAAAACGAACATACTTGAGTGTTCGCGACCGGCCGCACTGCGCGCTTAGCACCTAGTGAGTAGCTTAGCGTGTATCCAAGTAAACAAACATGTTGGTTTTTTGTCGCCAGGCGCGAGGCATTTTTAACCGACTTCAAAAAAGGAGGAGGTTCTCAATTCGTCTGTATGTTTTTTTTATGTATGTTTACCGATATTTCCGTCAATTATAGACGGATTTTTTTTTCTTTTTGTGAATAGGGTTTACTTCTGAGGTGGTCCCATTTTCACCAGGTGGATCTGATGATGGGATTCAGGAGAAATCGAGGGCAACCTCCGAAAATTGTAGGGACAACTAGTGCATTTGTTAACTTTTTAAATAAGTGCCTTAATGTATTACAATTCAATGAAGGTCTGGAGTCGATCTGATGATAGAACCGAAAGACAGTCGATGGAATTTCTTAACCATTTACAGCAGTTACCTTGTGTTTGGGCTTGATTGATTTGTATTAATGAGAACTTTACACCTATATAGATATTTTTCGGCGCACCCGTCACTTAAAATATTTTTTAAGTGACAGTTTTAAACAAATCCTGAAAAATATTTACTTAGTACAAAGTAATATGTATTTTTCGATTTATCAGATTTTACTCAATATAATATTGAATCAAGTTAGTGCCATTAATAATACCTACCTAAACCTATGGGTTTACTTGGCGCCGACTTCAATTTGATGTTCAATAAAATCTGATAAATCAAAATACATATAACTTTGTGATACCTAAGTAAATATTTTTCAGGATTTGTTCGAAGTCGGCTTATTATTTTATAATTTTTTTTTTTTGAAGAAAAGAATCATGGACGAAGTCTCCATTATAGGAGGGAGTATCATAAATCGAAATGATATGTATCTAGAGTTTTACTTAATTACCTCAATGTACCTAACGACTAGTCGTTCCACGGCTGATAAGTATGTTTTTTTTAAATCCCATGACTTGGCCGTGACTTATTTATGTCATGAACCCAATATGAAGCGCTCGTGACCCCGTGGATTTTACTACTACAGTGTTCTGTAAACGATCACTGTAGTAAGCAACATTTACTGTGGCCGGTCATGGATGGGTGACCGTCTCGTGACCACTTTGTGACATTTATTTGCGAGCTTTTCCGTGTTTCGGAAGGCACGTTAAGCCGTTGGTCCCGGTTGTCAATAAAATGGCAGTCGTTAAGTCGTTAAGCCATTTTTGAAAGTGACATCTCGTCAACGTGCCGATAAGCAAATGACCGAAGCACCTAGCGACCCCCACGCAAACCACCTTTCAGTGCGGCCACCGTGTAACCTAGCAAGTCGCCAGGATGCAAGCCACTAGGCTCTAGGCGCAAAGCAAGCCGCCTGCCTGTGCGGACGTAGCCTTAGAGTTATAATTTGTCCTTAAGCCATCATCAGTGTGTATGCATCTAGAAATCACAATGCTCAAAGATGAGATACAAAGGTCTTCTGCGGTCTATAGGCAGAGACTTGAACAACACAAACACCGGCCAAGAGCGAGTTGAACTCACACACGGAGGGTTCTGTACCAAAAATAGGTTTTTCTGATTCTAGTATTCGCTGTTAAAGCGGCAACAAAAATACATCATCTCCTTTTTTCTCTTGATTGTTGGCACTTGATGGAATTTGTTATAATACATCATCTGTGAAAATTCAGCTCCCTAGCTATCAGCGTTCCATCAGCGAAGTATCAAGTCATTGGCTTTTTTAAAAATATTGATGCAAGTGCTTACTGTGACTCCTAACCTATGGGTACTTGCTATCTTATCTATAGCAGAGCTTTATTTGTCTGACAGCAAGATGTACCCCGGTAGTTTTTGTTGAAGTGAACTTCAATAGGAGATTTTTTAATTGTGGGCTACCTTTGTAATACAATAAGGTTGAAATACAAATATTTGTTGTTTGTTCGAACATAAATGAGTGACCACCCATGTGAACACTTTGTGACATTTATTTGAGCGTTTCCGTGCTTCGGAAGCTGTTGGTCCCAGTTGCCTGTAAAATGGCAGTCAGGCCATTATGATTATGAATTTTCAAGCCGACCCGGCTTGAAAATTTTCGACAGCAGGCAGTCACAAGTCAAGTCACAGTGCGCCTGTCCATTTCAACACGGCAATATGGCTCACCATCACCACCTATTATGTGGGACAAAATCTTAAAGGTGAAATGTGGGCATATGATAAGCCTCTGCCTACCCCTTTGAGGATAAAGGCGTGACTATATGTATGTATGTACAATAAATTGGAATATCTTCGATTTTTGGTCAATTTAATCCCTTTATTGTATACTGGATTACATTAGACAGACTAGCTGGCAATCCACATTGGATGGAGTATACCAAAAATATTTAACCAATTACCTTGTAGACCTCTCGCATTCTGTGCTCAGTCTCTGTAGCCTGTGGTGACCTCGGTGGGAATGCTGGCAAATCTCTATTGGTTTGGAATAATGCTGAAAATTAAAGATTAATTCATTATTTATAATCAACATGGAAATTACAAACAAGAAGCCGTGAGACGGTCTCACCCGACTGGGGCAGTCTCTAACATATATTGTGAAAGTGAAAGTTCAATCCAATTGACGTTGTCATTTTTGTTTTATTTCAAACTTTGAACAGATGATCCACGTGACCTAGTGACGTAATTTAATGCAACAGAGTCATAGACACAAGTCTCACCATAAGCCCCTCTGCAATCTATTCTATAGAGAGGGGCTAAAATGGATGTCTTTCAAATACTAAACAGAGACACTATTTTGGACTGATTGGTTCCTCTATCCATATAAGATTTTTCTGATAGTATAGACTTCTTTAATCAGAGCCTGAAAAATAATGTAAAAGTCATAAAATGATTGGATATTTTTTTTTGCTCACAGTTGTGTCCAGAGTGTTTGAGCATGGTTCAATCTGAAAGGGGCTTTCCTTCGTGCATGCTTAGATTGTGGAATGATCCCAAACACCTTCAGTATACAGTTCTTCAAAAGGAGTCTTAGAAGGTTATTACAGAGTCGGCAGATCAAGTGTGTTATCTGGTGTTGCCAATATCCATAGGCTGTGGTGACCACCAGTACATCTGGTGGGCCATATGCTTGGTTTACATTAGCGGTATAAAAAAAAACAAAACATTTTTAGAACAGAAAAACTCAAGACAAGCTAAATTAAATCTGCCTAAAACATGATACATTAAAAAATTCTTTCATTAAGTAATGAAAGCTAGGTAAGTTGAAGTATTTCAGCAATTCAAATTAAACATTTGCTAGTCACACTTAAGGTCATAGCACACTATAACCACCCCGCTCCAACACCGCTCCCACCCAACACTGCCCTAAAAGAAGGCTACTGCTCGCAGTCTACGCGGCGACAGCTAGCACGCACCCAGCAGTCCACGCGGCGACAGCTAGCAGACGGCCAGCTGTCCACCCGCCGACCGCTCTCGCCTTTCGCAATAGACACAGTTCGCGATCGGTGCCGGTGCGGCGACTCCTAGCAGTAAGCGCGCGGGCACCGCGCCGACCACTCGTCTACAACGCACACCCAGCGAGGCGTCCACTCCCGAGCGGTCTGACGGCGGTAAGCTCGCTGACAGCGAGCTGTCCGCTAATTGATGATGGCAATGTAAAATATATCTAAAGAGCAATATTTAAAGCCTATATTTGAATTATATTGTTTTTGCCGGGTGGGAGTGGAGTCGTTATAGTGGGCTTTGACCTTTATGGTTATTCCAATCTAAGAAATTGATTATGCCAAAAATACTTTCAATGCATCCATAACATCTGAATGAGACTGATCGCAAGTTGTTATAAAAATAAAAATTGATTGTGAATGAGGACACACATTTAGATTCATAACATATAGGCTTTTGTCAATTTGAAGATTCATAATCCCAAAAAAGTACATATAGTCCATTGAAATGTTACAATTTAAGGGCCAAATATTGCATTTCTTAGAGGAAGCAATTTTATTTTTGGGACATGTGTGGGGGGTCAATAGAAGCTTAACCTCAAGTTTGTGGGGTCGCCACCCTTGTCCCCCGGCCGCAATCTTAAAAAGGGGTGAAAACACTTTATTCCCAATTCTCGGAAACTATGAGTCTTACAAAAAAATTTTAGAATCATAATTTGTAGCAAATTGTTTTGCCTACAAATATGTTAAGCAAATTTTTGCCCTAAATTGAAAATTCGAGAAGTTATAAACAAAAAATTGAAAATAAACTTTCTTTTTTGCTCTGTGGCGTTTTTTTTAATTTCTCTTAAAAGATCATCTACAAGATTAGTCTGAGGTATTTTTTTGTAAAATGTATAAAAAAAAGTTATAGAGCAAAAAAGAAAATTTTCATAAAAATTTTCTAAAAATTTTGTAAAATTTTTTGTTAAGTTATATACACATTTGTAGGCAAAACAATATGCTACAAATTATGCCTCTACAATTTTTTTGTAAGACTCATAGTTTCCGAAATATTGCGAAAAAAGTGTTTTTTTCCCCCCTCTTTTCAAGATGGCAGCCCCAAAAACTTGAGGTTAAGCTTCTATTGACCCCCCACACATGTCCCGAAAATAAAATTGCGTCCTCTAATAAATGCAAAGCTCATGTAACATTTCAATGGACTAATAGTAGAGACACAAGGGATTGGAATGGAAGTTTGATACTTGATTATAAATGTCAAATTTTGTTTAGATATTTGTTACTAAATCAAACTCTAACAGCTGGATGGATCTTGCTTGACAGATAGATTATAGTCTGGAATATCACACAAGCTACTTTTTATCCCTGAAATATGTTACTATGGGATGAGACATGAACAGAATTCCACACTGGTGAAGCCAGACCTTAGCAAGTACCTAGATAAATCAGACCGAAAAGGTCTTAGTTATCTAGTGTAATATCACTAGTGAAAGTTAAAGACAGGTTGATGGAAGAATCTGTAGATATATTTTTTAATTGTTTCTATTTGTTCAAGTATTTCAATGATTTATAGCTGATAAGCAGTAACAGCTTTCCGTACTAGTGTAGTATTTATTCATTCTCACCTAAAATAATTTACCCCAAACCAACAACTGGGTACAGTAGTTACAAATGCAGTTAAACTAATATACAAGTACTACCTGCTGATAAATCAATGCCAATAAATGCTAAAAATTTGTATACAATGAACAGAATAGGCGTCAGGGAGTCTGTCTGAATATATAACATAACATTACCTTGTTATTGAGGACAGACTAACCTTTATCACAAGGACCTGATACTGTTCACTAATTCTTAGATGAAATTCAATGTTAGCATAGTCAATTCGACAAGAATTTCATCTTAAACTCTATGTTACAAGTCAACGAAGTAGAATAACAACGACTTTCGTCAATTCCATGTTCAATTATGACTATGGGAAAATAGCATATTGGACGGCTATAAATCATATATGGGTCGATACTCTTAACTGCAAGTGTAAGGAAGTAGACTAGCATCAAATAACTCACGAGGCCTTGGTCTTCTACCACTCCCCGGCCTGGGAGGTCCAATTCCACTTTGGTTGTTGAAACCACCTTCTCCTCTCCGACGCATTTCATTTTCAAATCTTTCTTGTAAACCTTTCAGTTTTCCTTCAATTGAACTATTGGACATTATAGATACTAAAATAGTTCACTGATACCATTTAAGTACTTATTATAAAACAATTAACAAATTTTATTTACACAAAAATTACAATGAAAAGCGCAGCAGCAGTCCAAGGATTTCCTACAATTTCCATTCGCTCATTTTTAATCTATATTTCCATTTGTCACGAATTTCATTCGGTCATTACTTCAAAACATTCATAAAGGTGGACGCTCATAGCCCTCCCTGACCTCAACTTAGTCACAAAACTCAATGCATTTTATTAACAAATCCCTTTGCTTAAAAATCTGAGGAAATACTAGGAGTAGGAAAAAGGCACACGATTGTAAAATAAGTGCTTGCGCTGCAAAGATTCTATACATATTTTTTAAATTACAAACGTGAAGCAGCGGACCCCGCTTGACAGATTAAAATCACATCACTATGTTTTCATTCATTCTCCATCAGAACCATTCATCAATTTTAATTTCGTTCGGTTCGCATTTCTCTCTCTCTTCTCCAATCTTTTTTTTATTATAACAAAAATTGCGTACCTTCACCGCGAAAAGAGAAAACGAGGAAAAATTTAGAACGTCGTCGGAGGAAACCTCATTTTGTTTAAAATAACTTTAATCGAATGAAAGTGCTAAAGAGAAAACACAAGTATGTGCAAAGTAAAAAAGTGTTAAAACTTGTTTCCATTTAGTGAAATGACGTGAAAACAGTATCAAAGAAATATTTTAGTGCGAAATGTGTCTTTGAAAATCAAACGATCATGATGCCATCAACTTCAGAAGGGTGCATGAACATCGCTGAGTTAGCAAACCAACTACGACGCGAGAAAATTTTCATCAACTCAGAAAGGCAGCTGTTGCAGAAACTAAATGAGGAGGTGGAAAAACGGGCACTTGAGCTCTTGCAAGTGGCCTGGGTTTGTTGTCAACAGCGACATAACCTTACGAACTTGATCTCGTCGAGATGTGAGGCAGATTCCATTGCAGCTTGTCAGAGAACAAGTCTCCTTGAGAGAGCTGTTTTTGTTGATGCCTACAAGGTCTTGAAGTTTAAGGTAGGATTATATTTAAATTTATCTGCTAAATTATGAGAATTTCCTGTAGTTTAATACAGTACATCTTTATTATTTGTTGTTGGTTTTTTCACTTTGTTTTTTTTTACATTTGTATTTTACTGACAGAGTTGTACCACATTATATTATTTGCCAAGAACCTTATATTCTTTGTTTCTGGCCTTTTCGAGACAGATCATTAAATATTGGTATAAATTAAGATATTAAATCCTTACTTCCCTATCCCTACTATATATATATAATATATATATATATATAATATATCCTATCCCTACTATATATTATAGGTATACTATTAAAATATGATTGTGAAATTAACTTGTGTCTGTCTAATACACTTAAACAGATAAACACCTGAGCCACTGAACCGATTCTGATGAGATTTAATACAGAGAATAGAGCTGGGATACAAAAGCATGGTCTTTTTGTCTCTCATGAATAAGTGACCGGTAAATAGGAACACCTCACCTTAAGAGCGGAGCATAAAATTTGTTATTATTATGTATCATGAATCCACCCACTTTTCTACTCCTATAATTTGATAATGATTTTTATTCAATACAGCATCTTGTACTACCCGTTCGCTCTAACTTTGCCGCTGGCGTAGAGGTGTATACCCGAATTGTTAATTAGACAAAGTTAATTGACAGTAGCTAATGTCACTTCGTCATAGAAAATACGCAACATTATAAGAAGAAGTGACATTAGTTGCTGTCAATTTACTTCGTCAAATCAAAAATTCGACTTTAGTATGGAGCCGAACGGCAAAGTTAGAGCGAACGAGCAGTACAAGCTTGCTCTTTCAGTGTTTTATTTTTTTATATCAAATTAGTCTTCTTTTTAGGGTTCCGTACCCAAGGGGTAAAAACGGGCCGTATTCATGAGACTTCTCCGTTCATCTGTCTGTCTGTTATGAGGCTGTATCTCAGAAACCGTGATAGCTAGAGAACTGTGATTTTTCAGATGATGTATTTCTATTGCCCCGAGCCCGACTCGCACCTAGCCGAAATCTGAATTATTGTTTTCCTCGGAATATTATGTTGCTTTATAAATTATAGATATTTATATTTTAAAAAATGTGACACATCTGGTGGATATGAAACACCAATTTTTTTTTGTAAAAATCCTTTATTCAAATGCCAAAACTGAAAGTCCCAACTCCCAAATTTTAATTCTGTGTTCTTGCGTTAGCGTCCCCACCGCCAGCAATGCCATCTCCACTAGGAAAATTCAAATGCAAAAAACAATACAGTCTATTGGTTTTACTTTTATAACACAAATCTGCATTTGAGGATTCTGTTCCCAAAATTCAAAACTGTTCAAGTGCAAGTCGTACTCGCCCATGAAGGGTAGCAGCAAAAAGTTTATGATTATGAAATTAAATGCTTTTTTTTAATAACGCTTTTATTAGTTTCACCTGTATGTTTGCTTGTAACTTGTAGCCGACTTCTTTGGGCTCCATTTTGCCCTACTTTGAACTATAAGATTTAATTCAAACTTTGCACACTTGTCAAGGATTGATGACAATGCAATAATTTGATAAAAATTAATTTAAAAAATGAACTAAAAAATGTAAAATAAATGAAAGTTTTTAAAAAACTAAAAATAACTCTTTTATAGAAAATACAACTAAAACATAGAATATAAATAATAAGAAATAAATGTTAAAAAGTAATAAATGTAAATAAATGTAAAAAAAAATGTAAATTATTCTAAAAAAGTGTGGGGTGCATAGTGTCAATAGTTTACAAAAAATATCTTAAAATGCACCTCAAGCTTTTGCTGATTTGGGTGATGAAATATTTCTGGACATTCTCACACAACATCATCTAGCCCAAATTAGGCTCATAAATAAATAAAATAAAATAAAATAAAATAAAATTTATTCCCGTGGAAATTTTTAAAAAAATTATTTAGGTTTGTCAAAATTTTTGTGACTCTACCGGGGGTTCAGAAATACTACAGACTGAGAAGAACACCCCAAGAAACTCAGTCCGGTCCCTTCTCTTCTAGTATCTTAGTGTCTAATACAGTTTTTTTTTATGTAGAAAGGAGCAATTCGTGTCACTGCCAGGCAGCCTTGTCTTCTAGAAAGTCTTTAATGCTATAATAAGCTTTCTGGCACAATTTAAGTTTTATTAGTTTTTTAAATTTATTAACTGACAAACCTGTTAAGGCTGTCGGCAATGTATTGTACATTCGAATACAATTGCCCGCAAAAGAATTGCTTATTTTATTAAGCCTAAATCTAGGTACAGCCAATTTATTCTTATTTCTTAAGTTATATAAGCTTGTGCTATGGGATCTAGAGGACTGATAAACATACTGTATATTTCTAAATACATAGATATAGACTAGCTGTTGCCCGCGACCTCATACTCGTGAAAATTTTGTTGTAATGCCAATTTCATTGCTCTCTGCTTAGCTCCTAGGATATGTAGCATGATAATATATAGCCTATTTGAAGACCCTACCCCTAGTTAATATTTGTGCAAAATTTGAATCAAATCTATTGAGTACTTTTCGAGATCCTTCCGGACAAAGCAAAGCAAACAGACAAACAGACAAAAATTTTTCGGGTGCTAATTAAACGAACTTCTTTTTAATAGCATTATTGGCCTCCGAAAAAATACTTTGCCCCCCAAATTAATAAGTCAGCCACAATTAATGAGTGTCAGTATTTATAGATTCTAGCCACCGTTTAACTTCTTTATTAGCCACTGTTAATAAAATTCAGCATCGTGATTATTTTTTAGCATCTAATTTTGTAACTTGCATTCAAACAGTGAACTTCTAAATTACTAAAAAATGGCATCAAAATAGATATTATTTATTAATATCTTAGCTTCTAATTTCCTAATTCAGCATGTTTAAAATGTAACTCATCCCACATTAATGGATCATCAAAGTTAAGTAAAATTGCCATCAAAAACAAATTATGGCCACTAATATTACCTAAATAGCTAGAACCACTTGTAGCCACTGACTCAGTCTTTTGTAAACGATCACTGCAGTAAGCAACTACCGCTATTGCTGGTGCTCGGATGGGTGACCACTTTGTAACATTTGATTTGCAAGAGTTTCCTTGCTTTGAAAGGCACGTTAAGCTGACTGTATGGGGTGTCATAATCTGGTGGTGGAAATGGACAAGCGAGTTCGTTTCAACACGGGAGCGTGGGACAGACCTTCAGGCATAAATGTTTTTATTTATTATAATGTTTTACCTGCAGTCTTTATAATTCAGATATTCTACACAATACCTGCATTCTAAGGAATACCTGCCCCAGACTCCAGACGCCCCGTCCAAGCAATGTACTGCTCGTTCGCTCTAACTTTGCCGTTCGGCTCCATACTAAAGTCGAATTTTTAATTAGACGAAGTAAATTACATACATACATACATATGGTCACGCCTTTATCCCCGAAGGGGTAGGCAGAGGCATATTATATGCCCACATTTCACCTTTGTATAATTTGTCCCACGTAATAGGTGGTGAGCCGTATTGCCGTGTTTAAATGGACAGGCGCAGGTTGTGACTGCCTGCTGTTGAAATAAAGCCTTCAACTTAGCTTAACGACTGCCATTTTACTGGCAACCGGGACCAACGGCTTAACGTGCCTTCCGAAGCACGGAAACGCTCAAATAAATGTCACAAAGTGATCACATGGATGGTCACCCATCCATGGACCGGCCACAGTGAAAGTTGCTTACTGCAGTGATCGTTTACAGAACACTGAGTCCGCGGGGTAAATTAACAGCAACTAATGTCACTTCTTCATACAATGTTGCGTATTTTCTATGACGAAGTGACATTAGCTACTGTCAATAAACGAACGGGTAGTATGAAATGTTTTGAATAAGTATATGATTGTTCATACTTTGTCTAGGTATTGTACAAAATTCGTAGGGATTGCATAGAGTTCCTGCTGGTACACCGGCAATGTGTAAAATAAATAGATATTTTACACATTGCCGGTGCACCATAAAATGGTCAATCAATCAATTTAGCCTATAGCAGTCCACTGCTGGACATAGGCCTCGCCCAAACCTCGCCACAACACACGATCCTGCGCTTTGCGCATCCAATCAATTCCTGCAACCTGCTTTAGGGCGTCGCTCCATCTGGCAGGGGGTCGTCCTACCCCATGTTTACCAAGACGCGGTCGCCACTCCAGAACTCGCTTGCTCCATCGGCCATCATTTTTTCTACTAATGTGGCCAGCCCACTGCCAACGCATACTCATAAAATTGTAAATACCGCTAAATTATAAACTATCGAGAAATTATAAATTGTTACAGAATGCTAAATATTAAATTTTTGACATCTAGTGCTCGGCGGCCGCTGCCGCGGCATGTTAGCTTTACTCGCTCGCCTTCGCACGTCAGTGGTAACTGTTCCAACCTAACCTAACCTTCGCAAGCAGCCAATAAACCTTCCATACTCTCGTGTATAATTATTTCATACATTGCCTTGCCTGCAAGTTTCAGGTATTCTATAGAATGCCCAGACATTATACAGATTTCGGTCGGTGACGTTATGTATGCATGTAATACAGACTATAGAACTAAAGACAGATAACGCTCACCAAACCAAAAAGGAAGACCAAGAAAGCAAATACTAAACTCAAAAGTGAGTACTACACCGTGGCAGTGCTAAACACTGTTTACACGTAACGAGTAATTTCTCATTAATCGTGAAATTTATGACGACATTATCCACATGTTCACTTAATGTATATACCTATACTAAAGTCAAAGTGTATAATGTATTAAACACTTTTAAGTTTAGTATTTGCTTTCTTGACCTCACTTTCTTGTTCGGTAAGCGTAATCTGTTTTTAGTTACAAAGTGACATCAAATAGCGGTCTCTGATTGATGCAAATGGCCGGTCGCTGTCGTCCTTTGCACTTAGATTAAACCTTGCAGTGGCTATTTTCACGAAAAAAGAATGTGATATATTTATTTTACACGCCAAGTTATAAAAACTGATGTTGTCTGTGGAGGCTTAAATTGTAATTTTTTGAGGCTTTCGATTTGAAGCTGTAAAATATAAAATGGCGGTTACATATAAAATCTGTAGCTGAATTAGTAAATTAGGTGTTTATATATTAATACGCAGGACAAGATTTTAACTGTTAAAATAATTGTTGATCTTAATTTGATGCTCATTATGGAATTTTTTAGGTGACGTTGTAAAGAGGACGAATTAGCATATTAGAGGCTATTTCATTTTCGCGTGGCTTAGTTATTAAATCAGATGCTAAATGCTGTGGCCGATAAAAACTTTTGAGGCTCGGTTTATTATATCCCAAATTTTTCTAACGATATTTTCGGCTTCAGTATCTTATGTTGAACACCCAGCGAGTTATTTTTTAAATATTTCCAATGTACAGTTTTGACTTTTCTATGATTTTATTATATGTATAGATAAATTACACTCAGACACAGAACAAATCAATGTGCTCATCACACAAAGAGATTTTTCGTGTGTGGGAATCGAACCCACGACCTCCAAATCCGTAGTCAGGCACACCGACCACAAGGCCAGTCAAAGAATGACACACGTCTGGACCAAATTTAAATTGTAATAGGACTTAGTGTGCTGCTAGCTCCTTTAGCCCCCTTCCTATGAAATGATACTCCACATTGGAAGGCATGATCGTAATCCTCGTTCTTCTTGCCTCTGCATAATGCTCACATGCTTTATGCTATAACTAGACAAAATGGAAGGGACTTCCAAATCCGATGGCAGTCGCAAAGTTAGAAGGTTTCCAACATCAATTGCCGGTGCACACATCTTTAAAAAAAATCGTACAACACCTCAGCATGAATGAAATCGTTTATTACTAGAAACATGGATGACTTAGGCCGACCATGCATGCTGTATGTAATGCCTGAAATACCCTTGGTATGGTCGGCAACAAGAGTGTGATATCTTTGGAGGCCCGACCGTCCGAACCGCTATTGTGGTATTGGCCACTTTTGATTCGGTGGGCCATATGTTAGCCTGCCACCTTAGCCGTATAAAAAAATAATAGCTTATCAATAGTGTGCGACCGAAACTGGTTTTCCGGCCGAAACCGAAACCGAAACCGAACTTTCGGCCGCAGGGTCAGTTTCGGCCGAAACCGAAACCGAAACTCACGTGTTCATATTGAAAAAAAAACCAGCCAAGTGCGAGTCGGATTCCGCATAGAGGGTTCCGTTACAAAAATTGGGCATAAAAATTACGTTTGTTGTGTAGATGCTTTTTCTGATTTTAGTAGGTATTTTTTGTTATCGGCATCAGAACAGGGTGAGGTGGTGGTGGCAGTGTCTCTTGACGTCGCCAACGCTTTCAGCACCTTGCCCTGGAGCTGCATTTGGGAGGCGCTTATTTATCATGGAATGCCTCCAAACCTCCGTCGAATTCTCGGGGCCTATCTTTCCGAGAGGGCCATAACTTACCCGAGCTGGCTAGGGCTGGGTCCAAGAGATGTGTCGTTCGGTGTTCCATAGGGATCGGTCTTAGGACCGCTTCTGTGGAACATCGGTTACGATTGGGTGCTGCGTGGTCCGTTGCTCGGAGGTGTCGGCGTAACGTGTTACGACGACACCCTCATTACAGCGCAAGGAGCAACGCACCGAGACGCAGCCCTAAGGCCACCTGCGGGTTCCAGCTTACATATAGGGGGCATCGGCATCGGCATCGCCATCGAGCTCTCGATGACGTATCTGGGGCTTGTACTCGATAGCCGGTGGAACTTCGGATACCACTTCCGAAGTTTGGTCCTATGGCTGAGGGAGGGGGCATCAGCCACACTCTCCCGGTTGTTGCCCAATATCAGGAGACCCAACGCTCCCTGCAGGAGACTGTACCTTGGGACCGCATTGATACGGGGACCCCGTATCAATGCGGCTAGATTGCTTAACCCGCAGAAGGCGACGGCTGTCAGGGTGATAAGTAGATACCGCACGTCATCAGTTCTTCACTATCAGTTGAGGAGGCATGTCTTCTAGCCGGGACCCCTCTATGGGACCTGGAAGCAAGGGCCCTTGCATCATTGTTTAAAATGGCGCAAGGAGGCGCTGGAGCGGGGCCATAGGCCTCTTCCTGTGAGCAGGTCATGCTCGTAAAAGAGACGGCGAGGAGGAAGCGAGAGAGAACTCTGCCACCCGAGTTCCACAGTCTGCGGCGGCGCCCCATACTATTAGCCTCCATGACCGGGAGCCTGAGGACGGTGACGGGGCTGCTTTCCGTCTTTACAGAAGCAGGCCTTAGACGATAGCATGACGTGAGAGATTCATCCACGCCCTGCTCAAGAAGCGGGATAACAACTGAACAACCCCCCCCCCAGACGCGGCCGTAGTATGTATCATTCCGAGGGCATACTCGGGGCTCCCAACCGTAGGCTGTTAGGCAGGATACGCGTGGTTTTTAGTCGGTAGGACTACTGTATAGTGAAAATTTTAGGCCTATATCTGACACGGTTCCAGCGATACAACTAGGGCTTGAATATCGGACGCTTTTTCAGTTCCGGAATTGGGTTTCGATATTCAGTATTTGAATTCCGGAATTCCGGAATTCCGGAACTCAATCAAGTTTCGTTTTGTTCAAAATAGTGATATGTAAAAAAGGAAACGGGAGCTGGCAGTCCTACGTGATTAGTGATAAACTACTTTGATTCCCAGTAAAATAACTTATTTTAACGTTACCAACTAAAAACCACACGTTTCCTAACTATTGCCTACGGTTGGCCCGGGTAAGCCCTCAGAAGGATGACCCCAGGATTCCCCACAGACCTTGACTATCACTGCGGCCTCACCTAGGAGGTTCGGGTGCTATCCCGCGTATTTGGGGCTTGTTCAGGTGTTATCCCGCATCTCAGGGCGTGTGGCGTGCGTGAAACTTTCACGTCACGCTTTCGTCTAAGGCGTGCTTTTGTAAGGACGGCGAATAGCCCTCCCACCGTCCTCAGGTCCCCGATTATGAAGGCGGGAGCGTTCTCTCTTGAACACTTCTCGCCGCATTAACTGATGACAGAAAGACGCAGTGGCGTCCCACTTACTCCCACTGGAGATCATAGCTCGCGCAATGGTCTCCAGCGAGAGAATGTCCACGTCCAGACCTACCACGAGGACCGGGTGCTGTTAAGCCCACGCTGTGCACTCCACTAATGTGTGAAGTACTGTGCCCTCACTGCGTTCCTCGCAGTGAGTGCTGGCACTCAGGTGTGGTTTCCCGGTGTATTCGTCACAGATACTTACTGAAGCTCCCGTGCCCGGTAAGCATCTGTAGAAATCGGTAGGACAGAGCACCCGCACCGTGGCTCCTCTATAGTCACTCGCCCATGACCGATCTGACCGCCTTAATTGCGGCGATTCGGCGATTCCCCTCTTGTGTGACGTGATGTGGCGATTCGGTTTGTTGCTCAAGTCCAGGTCTCCACGGTTTCCTTGCGGAGCTGGAACTGCAGAACCTAGATTTCTGGAGACGTAGGCCTATGACCCCGCTCCAGCGCCTCCTTGCACCAGAAAAGAATAAATTAGAAATATAATTAATTTATTTAAACAAGGTCGCAAGTTGCCTTGCTGCCAGATCCTCGAGACATGCCACCTCTGAGCAACGGACCACGCAACACCCAATCGTAATCGATGTTCCACAGAAGCGGTCCTTAGACTGATCGCTGCGGAACACCGCACGGCGTATCTCGCTGTCCCGGCTGGGCCCTAGCCAGCTTGGGTAAGTTATGACCCTCTCGGAAAGATAGGCCCCGACAATTCGACGGAAGTAGGGAGGCACTCCATGATAAATAAGCACCTCCCTAACGCAGCTCCAGGGCAAGATGTTGAAGGCGATGCCAGTGTCTCTTGACATCGCCATCGCTTTCAACACCACCTCACCCTGCGATGTTACTTCCTCCGTCAGTCTTCTAATGCGCATGATCGCATCCACGGTGGAGAGCCCTTGACGGAAACCAAAACTGGTTATCCGCCAGATCTGGTCCCACGCGTGTGAGGAGCTTGCATACCTAACGAGGTATGCAAGATCCTTGAGCGTATCATTGTTGGGGAACGACCGTTCGGGGATCGGCCGGAGTTGCTCAAAGGAGCAACACGATCGGCCGATCCCCGGATGGGTAGACTGCCGACCACCTTGCCTTTCGGATCAGAACCAGTTTCCCTGTCTTCCAGACCTTAGGAATCTGGCCTTAATCGAGGCATGCACTAAAGAGCTCCATCACTCGAAGTCCGAGATCCTCAAGAGCCAGGACCCACACTCGGCCTGGAATGCTGTAGGGTCCAGGGGCACGGTGCCTGCGGAATCTAAGCCGCAGTACAGTCGCCCCTAACTCACCTTCGGTGACTTCGAGCACGTCGTTCTCGCTGTAATCAGCGTCGGGCGCCTCAGACGGAGGCATGTGCGAAGGAATATGTTCCTCCGCCTTGATGAAACAGGGAACCCAGGACCCTCCTCACTCTGGGTCAGTGGAGCGCTTTGGGGCAATGTTTGCCCCTAATAATAAGGTACGGGCCCCATGAGTTCCGTCAGAACTACTAGAACTATGCTGAGCGGAGACCTCTGTCAAATTCTTACAGCGTTTCTATCAACGTTAAATTTAACTCGTAGCATAAGTCAGAGCTAAGTCTAAGTTCGCACTATAAATTGAAGTCTAAATGTAAAAAAAAATACAAAAACGTCATCAATAATATTATTATTATTTAAATAGTATGTTTTCCATCAAATACCATTACTTTTATGGATTTACTTTCTTAGTAGGTTTTAGAAATATCATCAAATAAAATGAGTACATAATCGAATTAATTTGTTAATTAAGAAATCCTAAATAATCAACATTGTAGTAATTAAAGGTCATTAAATTGCATAAGAATCTTATTATCTACATTTTTGTTTGTAATGAAATTAAAGAAGAAGCGAAAACATATTTATTTTTTCAATATCGAAATACCGGTATTGATCTCGCCAATTCCGGAATTGAGAACGATATTAGATTTTATCGGAATTCCGGAATTATGTCAATTCCGGAATTCCGGAGTTCAAGCCCTAGATACAACCTCGTGACTAATAGACAGATGGACGGCTAGGCCTCATGTCTCGTTAATAGGCTTTAATCCGTGTGTGAGTTAGACTTGCACTTGGCCGGTTATTTTTTCAATAGGTGCAGCAAGTTCCACCAAGTGCCATCAATCAATGGTATAAATCTTCTCAAGTGTTTATTTTAGAAATATCTCCACCTAAAGATGATGATGATGCTATTGCGAACTCTTACCGACTAAAACCACACGGTGCCCTGCTACTAGCTCTTGGCTGGTTTTGGCTACATTCTAGAAGTATGTAACTAAAACTGGACAACAGTGAGCCGGACTAGCGCGCGTAGGGTTCCGTACAAGAAAATCAGCAAAAATCACGTATGTTGTTTGTGTGGTTTCCTTTAATATTTTTTATTTGTCTATTTTCATTTTGTCTATTTTCATTATTGTAGCTATAGCGACAATAGAAATACATCATCTGTAAAAAATTTAACTGTCTAACTATCACGGTGCATGAGTCTGCTGACAGACAGACAGACGACCAACGAAACCGACAACAAAGGGGTAGGGTTATGTAATGTCCTAGATCACCTTTTTAGGATTCCGTGAACATTTTTTTTATTATAACTATTGATTGGAAGTCCTTTGTAAATCTGTAAATCTTCGGTTAGTAACATATTAACTGGTTGGGCTGACCCTAACTACGTCACAAGTAGAGCTAGGCACTCAAAATTCATAAACACGTGAGTTTCGGCCCGGCCGAAAGTTTCGGCCCATTTTGGCCGAAACCGAAACTGCGGCCGAAACTCGATTTTTTGGCCGAAACTGGCCGAAACCGAAACCGAAACTTCGGTCGGTCACTACTTATCAATTATGCCACTCATAGCTCTGCTCATAGCCACAGTAAAAGTTCTTCCAGGAAATACAAAATGTGGATGTGCAAATAAGTCTCTTTGTCCCCTATAAGTTGTGCCACAATAGCATTGTCGTGTGGGTGAACAAGTGAACACAAACAATAGTGCATTATATTCTGAATAGCTTTTGTGTACAACTTACGTTTCAAGGGCCTCGAACTGGCTGTTGGGGCAACGGATTATTGCAAAAATATACCTGAATGTCGCTGTCGAGTATAGAAAGGATATACCTAGACCACCTAGACGTACCTAGTATTGAATTTTCGCGTAGTAATCGAGTTAAGTACTGGGGCTGAGAGATGACCAGAGACGTCTTCAGCGTGATGACTAGCAACTTCGCGACTTTGTGTACTAGCCAGTTGAAACGCACTTTAGACACAGGGTCTTACTAAGTACTACACACTTTTCCGTCTGTGCTGTATTCTCTAGAGTCTAGCACTCCACGGTCGCTCCCCGCACGATAGACTTAGGTCCTAGACTCACCGCTCGTGCAAGGACGACTGTATGATCGGTTTACTGACAGGATGCGATAGGCATGTTGCATAAAGCAGACTTCATTTCGGGCATTCACAGCTGTGCCATGTTCTGATTACATTTCCTAGGAATCTTGTTGATAACTGATGACTAAGGGTACAGATAATGCGGTTCCTGCCGGGTTTCCCACAAATTGACAATAGAGACCGCTGTGACGTATTTTATACTGATCCCTCGTTCAAATCAAAGGTTTATCTAAACCTGCCTCCATTTACAAATAAACATTTTAGGTATGCTGTTTTTATCAGTGTTCTGTAAACGCTTATACTATGTCTGATCTTAAGATGAATGGCCAATTTGTATAATTTCCATTTAAGAACAATTCCGTGCTTCGCAAGGCACGTCCTGTACTCTTGACGTTGGGACCGGTTGCTAGGAATATGGCAGTTCTTAAGCCAAGTTCAGAAGACTCCATAAGGGCTTGAAAGTTTCAAGAGCAGATATTCACAACCTGCGCCTGTACATTTCAACACGGCAACTAGGTACCTATTACGTGAGACATAATACAAAATGTTCTAATGTGCACGTCTGGTCTGCCCCTATCTACCACTTTGGTGTATGTATTTACATAGAATGTGTAAATTAGCAAAGAAATATCTTTGTTAGCAGTTATATAGATATCTACATAATTATAACTTCAGACTCGCTAACAGTGTAATTATTACATTCCTCGTGTATGTAACTATGTACTGTAATAAAGTCACGAATACTAAGCGATTGGCAGAATAATAAGAATGGTTTATTAATAGAAACTATTGACCCATAATGTTGGGGTCAACAGGTTTCTAATAACAGTCATTCTACGAATCGCTTCTAACAATAATACTAGCTACCTTCCTCAAAAACATACCATGTTTTGAAAGTTTCTCTTTATGAAACCACAAGGGGATCACCTTCGTCTATGAGATGTATGGCAAGGAAGAAGATAGCTCTCCTTAATATTAAGGTCACGTTACTACAGTCCGGGTACGCTCACACCGTAGCAATATCGGGAATTCGGGACTAGTTCACATCTGTCCATCAGGTTTTGTATAGTCCTTGAAGTTGTGAACACCTACAATAAAGACTACACGTGTAAAGACTCGATAGACTCGAACCCAAGACAAACATAGCCAAACCCAGGTTGGGTTATTTGGAGGGTTTCTACAGCTGCATGGTGATACTTATCTACCCACCTCGGTAAAAAAATGTATAGCCGCGACCGTATTCGCTCGCAAAAACCATGGTCGTCCTATTTCGGCACCCACACCAGTGTATAGCCGCGACCGTATTCGCTCGCAAAAACCATGGTCGTCCTGTTTCGGTACCCACACCAGTGTATAGCCGCGATCGTATGTCGCTCGCAAAAACCCTAGTCTCCTATTTCGGCACCCACACCAGGGTATAGCCGCGATCGTATTCGCTCGCAAAAACCCTAGTCTCCTATTTCGGCACTCACACCACGGTCAGAAAAAGGTGTCGTGGTTTATCATTCCACTTGCCTGACCATTTACGTAACAGGCTAGCAGTAGTTATCCTTGCCGTTCCTATGGTTGCACCAGAGTGCGTGCTTTTTGTTCTTGTTTAGCCCAATAAAGCAATGAATTGGTGGTGGTGTTCTCCTGTCTTGGATCTCATGGATGCTATGCTGGACTCCTACCAACTAAAACCACACGATGCCCGTCCATTTGCCTGCGGCCGGGGTTCCGGGTACGACCTCGGCAGGTAACTACATGTCATTCATTTAATAACAACATTATGATCTGAAAATCGATCTGCCTAGTTATTTCATTTCGCGGTGAAATGCGAATGGACGTGATCGACTTGTGAATAAAAAATGCACAGCCTAATTCCAAACTCGTTCATTTTAAAGTACCTACCTAATAGGGATGAAAAATTCAAACGAACGAACGGACAGAACCGGCTGCTTATCTAAGTGAATATGTCCAATGGACGGATGTTTAAATAACAGACAATATAGTTATCGGATAATGAACATGACTAAAATTAAAACAGTGCTGTGCTGGACATTGTGCACGTTTCGAAAACATCAACTTTTTCATTTATCTTTACTTTTAGCCCCTCTCTATAAAATAGAGTGCAGAGGGGCTTACGGCGAGACTTTGTCTGTAGCTGTAACTCTGTCGCATAAACCTACGTCACTAGGTCACGTGGATCATCTGTTCAAAGTTTGAAATAAAACAAAAATTACAACGTCAATCGGATTGAACTTTCACTTTCACAATAAACGTGTTAGAGAGGGGCAGTCTGGTGAGAACGATCTCACGGCTTTTTTGTTACAGCATAGTAAAATAAAAAATTGCGTCGACCGGAAATTGTTTTAAGAATTTAGTTAGATGCAATAGACCTTTTTGTTTTTAACGTGAGGGAAAATCCTCAAAGGATGTTATGCTTTACCGACTAAAAAACCTCACGTAACGTCCAACAGCCTGTGGTTGGGAGCCCCGGGTAAGCCCCGGAAGGAAGTTCCCGGACTCCCAACAGACCCACGACCGCCACTGCGGCCTCGCCCAGAGGGTGTTTCGGTCGCTATCCCGCGTCTTTGGGGGGTCTTGGGTGTGATCCCGCTTCTAGGGGGGAAGGGGGGGGGGGGGGGCGTGGGTTGCTCACGTCACGCTGCCGTCATGGGATGGGATGCAATAGACCTTATCAAATTCTTTGACTCTCAAGCTAGCCTCAACTCTGCAAGTAGTGCAACTGCTGACTAATCGAAGACTTCATGACGAAGAGAAGGAAATCTCTTGTGAAAAGAAACAATACTGTAATAGCATTTGACCAGGATGGTAACACTTCCTGGGGACATCCTTTTCCGAGGGCTTACCCGGGGCTCTCAACCGTATGCAGTACTAGGGAACGTGTGGTTTTTAGTCGGTATGAGTCCGGCATAGCATCCATGACGGACTTTACCCTAAAAAAAGAAAAAGGAAAGAATGGTAGCACTGGTAACAGTAAGGCCTTTCCTTCCAAAATGAACACGGAATTGGCGATAATTGAGGCTACTAACAGACTGCAATAGGCTGATTTCATTGACTTAAGACAAAAATCTCAGTCGCTATCGCGATTTCTCGATCGTATGACTTGAAATGTGTGGGTTTACCTACATTCCATCTATAACAATTTGCTCCGTCTACCTACATAGTATTAACAGCATTTTAAGCCAGTACTTCTTGGATCTATCTCCCCTACTCTCCCAAATAGTAGTTGGTGAAGGCGGTAACCAGCCACTTGTTCCTCCATTTCCATTCAAGCGTAGTAACTTACGCTCTTTGATTATTATAATGTCTTTCGTCGATGTCATCTTTATATAACCAAATCTTACGCTTAGATTAATCTCCTTAAAACATGAACTTGGTTTCCATTTTCTATTAGGTGAATTTATTCTTGTTTGCCATCTTAGTGGCATATAAATAACTACCGGGAAGTAAAGTTCGCGTCGAAATCTGGTAAAGCCATTTCAACAGACATGATAGCGTCAAGCGTGATAACAAGTAAAACAAATAAATCAACATTTCATACAAAATAATTAGTTCACTATCCAGGGGGCGTGTTTGTGTTAAATATTAATTTAGTTGTGTCATTGTGTTTCCCTGATAGGAAAGTCTCGGTAGCGTGACGTACTCTGATAGGTCATTCTCGCCCATTCTATTATGTGGTTTCGCCTTAAATTTTTATCAGCATTTCTGGAAACAACACATTTCTGTAAAATCCTTTGATAATACCAAACAAAGCTACCATTTTGAAATATATACCAATCCTCAAACCCCTTCTTTGCATAACTGTTCTTCTTATTTAGCGTCATTAGAGGTATTTAAGTTACTAATACTACCTACTACGTGAACTCTCCGAATTTGTTTACACAGGTGATTAGGACTTGCACCAAGTTAACAGAGCATATCGTGAAACGGTTTATTTATATTTAGGCTCGCTTGAATATCGCCCCCGTCTGATTGAAAGCCATGATAACAGCAAATGGAAGGCCCCTCTCGCAGTCCACAAGACTTGACAGTGGCTCACCTCAAGTTGGCGGCCTTATGAAAAGCCTCTTCGCGTTCCGCTTGAAGACAACTCCGGGAGGGTTTTGTAAAAGGATGGAAACACCACCTGCGCTGGCAGTACGTTTCATGTTTTATGGTCTACAAAGAAACAATCTTTTTAATATCTCGGTTATGGTGAAGATTCGCTTTACCGTATGAGAATGGCAGCTCTGCCCGGCAAGCGTTGCTCGGGAGCTAAAGGGAGTGGATGGACTTAAGTTGAAAAACTCATCAGAACAGTCGTACGGTACATACATTGTGTCCCTTTCCGCCTATACAGTATTTTATTAGTATTATATTACTATGGTAATTAATTTCTTTTACAGGAGGCGCAAGCGCTCGGTGACCTTCTAGGATGGCTCCGAGGCTCCCCTCACCTGGTCTCACTATGTCTGCTGCTAGGCGAAGAACACATTCCTCCCAGTCTACCATCAGCGTTGATCTCGGGCTTGTACGGCAGCTGCCGGTCAGCCGCCGACAGGACAAGGTTCCTCGCAGTCGTGAGGTCACTTATCAAGCATCAAATGGCAGTCTCAAGCGATCCTCGCAAGTAAGTGATTATTATTTGAATACCATGATATGCCTCATGTTCCTGATTGACTGGGAAACACCGAACAGCATTCACTTTAAAGTAAACATACTTCAGAACCTATAACCGAATGTGACAACTTGATTACCTTCCTTTCAGGTTATTTCGCATGGGCAAGTGTGCGCTGTCGTCCTTGTACGCGGTGTACCGGGATGGCCACACGCCCGCACGTCAGTTCCTTATCGCAGCCCTCCAGAACCCGGTAATGGCTGTACTGCACGAAGACGAGTTTTTTCTAGACATAGACCCTGATAAGGCTATGGAAAGGTACGTTTAGAACTTTCATGTACAGCTTTTAAAACTAGCTAGTTTCGTTCGCTTTAAAATAGACATCGCGCATTTTAATTCAAAATCGATTCTATGAATTATTTATTATACCTAGTCACAAAGGAGCCATTCAGGCTACAGCTGATTCACGGCAACTGGTAATATTTAATCTATGACCTGACTATCAAGCACATAACTGAGGAATGACAACGCATGAGGTAAAAAAAAACCATAGTTTGCAAGACCCTGATAAACACGACTTTTAGATAAATAAATAAATATTCACGGACATCTCACACAACGCTATCTGATCCCAAAGTAAGCTAGGAATAACCTGCTTGTGTTATTATAAGATTATTATAAGAAGAAAACAAGTGTGCTAAGTAATTCCAAGTTTTTCGACAAGGCCGGATTCTATCTACGGATCTAATGAAGGCGAAGACGCAAACTTAGTTTATCATGATGAATCGTGGTTTGGTTCCTATGATTCTTATTATATGACTAGCGGACGTCACGCGGTTTCACCCGCGTAGATCCCGTTTCCGTGGGAATACGGAAATAAAATATAGCCTATGTTCACCGCAAAGAGTGTAGCTTCTCAACAGTGAAAGAATTTTTCAAATCGATCCAGTAGTTTCGGAGCCTATTTGTTGCAAACTAACAAACAATCAAATCTTTCCTCTTTATAGTATTAGTATAGATAATACCGACGAAAGAGTATGGTACAGTTTCTGTATCTGTGTGAGATTTAGTTAGATCTTGTAAAACAAATAAAAATCTGTGACATTTGCGGCTTCGCGTCATAATCGTTATACCTTCTGTAGTAGATTTTAGTTATAGGCCACTGGCCATTGCATATCGGTCGAGAGCCACTAGTCTGACCCGTGTTTATAAACATAACGTCGATCTATGTCAACATTATATAGGGCAATGGCCTCAGGTCACGATAGACACACTTTGTGAGATAATTTTACTAGCACGACCTCGTACGGGTCTTGCTAGTAAAATTACGGGCGACTGATGATCGTCCTTTGTAGTTATTTACCTCAGACATTAGGTACAGACGAATTTATGAGGCGAGACGTTATTTATTTTCGACTAGCTGACCCTCGCAACTTCGTTTACGTCACATAAGGTGTACGAATGGAGGGGTACTTCTTAATGAGACTCATCAAGCAGCGTGTGAAACGGCCCCGTTTGCTTAATCATAAAAGAGCTTAAAGATTAAGTCGATTCTAAAACAATTCAGTCCACGCCTTCGGCGCGGACTGAATTATTTTACAATAGCCTTAATCATTAAGCTCTTTTATGATTAAGCCAACACGCCCGTTTAGACTCACTTTCAAAAGAAACGTTGAATTCTAGATTTACCGAAAGTTGAGATGCCCCTAATTTCTCAACTATATAACCCTCAATATTGAAAATTGTATGGAATAATGCTTAAAGTACTCCCTTTCAGACACCAAACAAATATTTGAAATCGAACCATGCAGTGAGAAATTATAGCTAAAAACCTATTTTGCCTTTCATCCCCTCTCCTGAAGGAACCGCGCAAAATATCGGGATCATAAGTATCTAAGAACCTTCCTCGGACTATAAGCTTACATCGTACAAAGTATCATTCAAATCGGTTCAGTAGTTTCGGCGTGATACTTAGTCGGGATACAGACAGACAGACAGACAGACAGACAGACATGAAAATTTTAAATTACATTTTCGGCTTCAGTATCGATTAGAGAACGCCCTACACTTAAAATTTTCAAAATATCTTCCATGCACAGACTCCCGACCCTCTACAGTTTTATTATAAGTATAGATAGCCTTAATCATTAAGCTCTTTTATGATTAAGCCAACACGCCCGTTTAGACTCACTTTCAAAAGAAACGTTGAATTCTAGATTTACCGAAAGTTGAGATGCCCCTAATTTCTCAACTATATAACCCTCAATATTGAAAATTGTATGGAATAATGCTTAAAGTACTCCCTTTCAGACACCAAACAAATATTTGAAATCGAACCATGCAGTGAGAAATTATAGCTAAAAACCTATTTTGCCTTTCATCCCCTCTCCTGAAGGAACCGCGCAAAATATCGGGATCAAAAGTATCTAAGAACCTTCCTCGGACTAAAAGCTTACATCGTACAAAGTATCATTCAAATCGGTTCAGTAGTTTCGGCGTGATACTTAGTCGGGATACAGACAGACAGACAGACAGACAGACATGAAAATTTTAAATTACATTTTCGGCTTCAGTATCGATTAGAGAACGCCCTACACTTAAAATTTTCAAAATATCTTCCATGTACAGACTCCCGACCCTCTACAGTTTTATTATAAGTATAGATTGTTCTGAAATGTATCCAATGTGTGTTGCGAGTGTATTTCTGTAGGACCTGGTCACATGAAAAGGGCTTTGACAAAACAAAGTGCCTTTTCGACGAGTTGAAATGATGGACTTTACTTCCCCGCTACTAGTCCTATATTTAAGAGTCTGTCTGACGCAAAATAGACTATTACCTTGATCTAGATCTCAGGACTCGTGAGGTCTAATGAATTAAAATTTGAACACAGACAACTTCAGTTCATGAACTAAAAACGCTCTAGGCTAGAAACACGAATACTGATAAAATCCTCGATAGATTTTTGTGTTAAAATACCTCGATTTCGTGAAATTTTAAGCTAGATCTCATAAGTTATAAGTTGTTTTTACAATATAAAATATTTATAAGAAAGACAATAGTAAAATCTTCATTTGCACTAGACTAGACCACTTTTTTCATATTGGTTTTATTTTTTTTATAATTAATTTATTTCATTAAAAACGCACAAAACCGATCGCATCTCTCTCTTTCTTGCCCGCTAAAATGGATATCATCTATCTTCTTTTAACAATTTGGAGTCTTGTAGGCTCAAAGATTTCTATATAAAATGAGGTAGATACGCTCTACTGTAAGAAACGAACGCATAAAAGCAATCCTCATACACACACATTGCTAAACTACACTCACTAATAAACTATATTTACCTAATTGTAACTGCAATAGCAATATACAAATAGAACAAGATTAAAAGAGAAGGCGTATGGACTCCAATTACAAGCTGAATACCACCGAATACTCTCGAAGTTTTACTTCTCACACGTACAGACTGCAGAAAAATGTTAAGTAGGTATAAAAATTTACCAATGATGTTCCTATTTAAATATAAACTTAATAAACTGATTATATACCTACCTATTTAATTAAGGCATGTTTTTTAATCGATATCTGAATATTCCCCTTTTCCGAACAAAATATTTCAAAGTCAAACTAAAAATACTGACTTGAACACTAATTAATAATTATGTACACCAAATAAATCAAATTAAATGTACTGTTTAATGGTGTTTGCAGAACTATTTTACTGAACGAATAACTATTTTCAAAATAGTTTGGTCTAACAATTCCATAGTTCAACAAACATAATACTATACGTTTTTAAGGAAAACTATCGCCTAATTTACTTTTAGGAACATCGTTCATGCTAAATAAAACCCCAATTTAATAAGTAATCAGTCATCTTCATATAATTAAATTTAATTAAGGCCACAAGGAACAGAGGCTGGCTCTGCCTGCCACAAATAAGACTCGAACTAATGAAAAGAAATGTACACTAAATGTGTGTAATATTCTATAACCACTTTCAAGGCGGCTCTCACTAGTCATTTGAACAACAGAACTTATTATATTATTCAGGAATAAATTAATGACAAACCCTAGTTTATTTAAAAATCAATGCAATTATTACTACTATTACATAAGGTGTCCCACGGCAATGCCACATGGAGGGAAAGTACCTTAAATATTGTAGATAGAACATTTTAATGAAATGAGACATTATTTTAATTTAAAAAAAAACTTAAATTGCATTCATAGATTTTTAAATAATTACATGGTTGAGCCGAGAATCGAATCCGCTACAAGAGAAAAAATAATTACTCCGTAGCTTTATCATACCGATCGAAAGGCTTTATCATAAGGACTATTTTTTACTAACTAACATAGTGTCAGAAATAAAAGGAAGACCATGAATTTTTGCATTTTTAATACAAAAGTCCCATACTGTTGAATACAAAGTCGCACACTTTTGATTATTTTACTCGTTGTCAATCTTTTGATCTTGCTGTGGTGGATATTTATAATAATATGTCCAAGTTCCGTTTGTAACTCGTGGACATTTTCATTTCTTGTAAACTACATTGAATATAGGCTGCGGTGACCACCGGTCCTTCTGGTGGACCGTATGCTTGTCTGCCACCTTATTGGTATAAAAAAAAATTTCATGTCATAACCCCATAAAAAATCTAACATTATTAGATTTGTGGATCTCGGCGGCCAACGTGTTTGTCCCGATCCAGGGACGAAAGTGTTCATTGAGAACACCGGTGATGCCAGCTTTTCATTTTTCTGAACAAAATTTCACATCAAAAATGTTAAAATACATGGTCTTCCTTTTATTTTTGACACTATGTTACTTAGCAAAAAAAATCCTTATGATCCTTTCGGTCGGTATGATAAACCTACGGGGTGAATATTTTTTCTTGTGTAGCGGGTGCGATTCCCGGCTCAACCATGTAAGTATTTAAAAATCTATGAATGCTGTTTAAATTGTTTTTTAAATTAAAATAATGTTTTCTTTCAGTTAAATGTTCCATCTACAATATTTAAGTTACTATCCCTCCTCCATTCCGACCGCTCCAGTCTGACAAATTCAACCCATTTTTGCTGCTTGAGGAAAGCTAATAGAAACAAAAAAAAATAATAATATTCGTCAATGAATGATGTAATAATCTCATAAAAAGTTAATATAATAATCTTAAAATAACCTGTGAAAGGTAACTGCATTTTGATGTGTAATTTTTACAAAATCTTAGTACACAAGATGGCATTATAATGACTGATTTGATCACAATCGTTGTAAGTACCTACCCAAAAAGTAAAACATAAATTAAATTTTCTTGCAAACCGTACTTGCGTAGAACTATAACTATTCGGGGAATCCCCGTGCCTTGACGCTCGCTTGGCATATTCAGCAAGTATTAGGGCGAGCGCCCACCGCTTTGCGTTCCGGTGCGTTGCGTTTGCCGCAAATCTGTAACACATAGAGATTCATAGAAGTGCGCACACTGCTGATAAAAAATCGTACGACTGCCGCAAATTTTTGCGGCGGCTGGCTGCGGCGACTTTTTTTTTTTAATAATTGGCTTTGACGTAGCAATGTCCATGTCTGCAAACAGTATAGTTAGTTAGTTTAATTTGATTTCAAGGATTTTATATTACAAATACATAGACAGCGAGGAAATTATTTTATATGATTGGTAAGTTTAGAAAAAAAATGTATATCAACTATGAAAATTATTTTTATTATAATTAAAACTTTTTTAACCAGCTTTTAGTTAACTTGCTATGTATGTGTGTAGGTATGTAGGGTACAAATTTTGCAAGTAAGATTTGACCCACTTCTCATGCTCCGAATGAGCTGAAATTTAAAATACATCTGTAGTTTCGGGGAGAGTACAATATGATGGTATTTTAGACCTGGTGTAAAGGCGAACCCTGAAGGTCGCCATAGTACCAACTTCTCAACGAAACAAGATAATCCCATAGCGTTTTGACGTTTAGACAGGTGTACTTGTGTACTTGGCAAATAAATCATAGGGGTCATCTGGTGAAGGTCGCCATACTAATTAAAAAAGATAAACCCATAGCGTTTGGGCTTTTGAATGGTCTAGATGCGTACATGGCAAAAAGATCACGGAGGATAGTAAACCAAGTGTGATGATGGAGCCAAGTCAAAGTGAAGGTCATGAAAATAACTATATATATAGACATATAAGTGTTTGGGCTCTATAGAATGGTCTTGATGCGTACATGGCAAAAACATCATATTTAGTAAACCAAGTCCAATGATGGAGCCAAGTCCTGGTGAAGTTCACCATACTATATATAAAAATAAATCCGCAGTGTTTGGGGTCTTTAGAATCGTGTTGATGCGTACAAGGCAAAATATAAAAATTGGTAAACCAAGTCTGATGATGGCGCCAAGTCCTGATGAAGGTCACAATAGTAATTAAAAAAGATAAGCGGTATTTGGGCTTTAGAATGGTCGTACGGAACGGAACCGCCTGTGCGCGGGTCTGACTCACACTTAGCTGGTTTTAATTTTTTTAAATACTACTAAAATGGCAGACAAGCATATAGATGTAGCGGAAATTTAAAGGTGAAGGTTGATAGGTAATGGATGATCATCTGATGGGTCATCTGATGGGTGACGGGTGATGGGTAATGGACGATGGCTAATGGGTCATTTAAGAGTTTTTTCGTATGCTGAGTACCAATGACGAACATAATAATTTGTAATCCAATATGGCCGCCGCGCCGTAATTACAAAATTTCATGATGGGCATCGTTTTAGGGGTTTTTCGTATGCTGAGTACGAAGTTAATGATAATTTTGCAGTCCAATATGGCCGCTGCGCCGTAATCACAAAACTTCATGATGGGTATCGTTTAAGGGGTTTTTTGGTATGCCGACTACGAATCACATGATAATTTTGCAATCCAATATGGTCAGCGTAACGTAATCACAAAATTTCATGATGGGTATCGTTTAAGGGGTTTTTTGGTATGCTAATTACAAATTAAATGGTAATTTAGCGATCCAATATGGCCGCCGCGCAGTATAATAACAAAATTTCATGATGCATATCCTTTTAGGGGTTTTTTAGTATGCTGAGTACGAATTACATGATAATTTTGCAGTCCAATATGGCCGCTGCGCCTTAATCACAAAACTTCATGATGGGTATCGTTTAAGGGGTTTTTTGGTATGCTATGTACGAATCACATGTCAATTTTGCAATCCAATATGGCCGCTGCTGGCCTCTGCGCCGTAATCACAAAACTTCATGATGGGTATCGTTTAAGGGGTTTTTTGGTATGCTGTGTACGAATCACGTGTCAATTTTGCAATCCAATATGGCCGCTGCGCCGTAATCACAAAAATTCATGATGGGTATCGTTTAAGGGGTTTTTTGGTATGCCGTGTACGAATCACAAGTCAATTTTGCAATCCAATGTGGCCGCTGCGCCGTAATCACAAAATTTCATGATGGGTATCGTTTAAGAGGTTTTTTGGTATGCCGTGTACGAATCACAAGTCAATTTTGCAATCCAATATGGCCGCTGCGCCGTAATCACAAAAATTCATGATGGGTATCGTTTAAGGGATTTTTTGGTATGCCGTGTACGAATCACAAGTCAATTTTGCAATCCAATGTGGCCGCTGCGCCGAAATCACAAAATTTCATGATGGGTATCGTATAAGGGGTTTTTTGGTGTGCTGTGTATGAATCACGTGTCAATTTTGCAATCCAATGTGGCCGCTGCGCCGTAATCACAAAATTTCATGATGGGTATCGTATAAGGGGTTTTTTGGTGTGCTGTGTATGAATCACGTGTCAATTTTGCAATCCAAAATGGCCGCTGCGCCGTAATTACAAAAATTCATGATGGGTATCGTTTAAGAGGTTTTTTGGTATGCCGTGTACGAATCACAAGTAAATTTTGCAATCCAATATGGCCGCTGCGCCGTAATCACAAAAATTCATGATGGGTATCGTTTAAGGGGTTTTTTGGTGTGCTGTGTATGAATCACGTGTCAATTTTGCAATCCAAAATGGCCGCTGCGCCGTAATTACAAAAATTCATGATGGGTATCGTTTAAGAGGTTTTTTGGTATGCCGTGTACGAATCACAAGTAAATTTTGCAATCCAATATGGCCGCTGCGCCGTAATCACAAAAATTCATGATGGGTATCGTTTAAGGGGTTTTTTGGTATGCCGTGTACGAATCACAAGTCAATTTTGCAATCCAATGTGGCCGCTGCGCCGTAATCACAAAATTTCATGATGGGTATCGTTTAAGAGGTTTTTTGGTATGCCGTGTACGAATCACAAGTCAATTTTGCAATCCAATATGGCCGCTGCGCCGTAATCACAAAAATTCATGAGGGGTATCGTTTAAGGGATTTTTTGGTATGCCGTGTACGAATCACAAGTCAATTTTGCAATCCAATGTGGCCGCTGCGCCGAAATCACAAAATTTCATGATGGGTATCGTATAAGGGGTTTTTTGGTGTGCTGTGTATGAATCACGTGTCAATTTTGCAATCCAATGTGGCCGCTGCGCCGTAATCACAAAATTTCATGATGGGTATCGTATAAGGGGTTTTTTGGTGTGCTGTGTATGAATCACGTGTCAATTTTGCAATCCAAAATGGCCGCTGCGCCGTAATTACAAAAATTCATGATGGGTATCGTTTAAGAGGTTTTTTGGTATGCCGTGTACGAATCACAAGTAAATTTTGCAATCCAATATGGCCGCTGCGCCGTAATCACAAAAATTCATGATGGGTATCGTTTAAGGGGTTTTTTGGTGTGCTGTGTATGAATCACGTGTCAATTTTGCAATCCAAAATGGCCGCTGCGCCGTAATTACAAAAATTCATGATGGGTATCGTTTAAGAGGTTTTTTGGTATGCCGTGTACGAATCACAAGTAAATTTTGCAATCCAATATGGCCGCTGCGCCGTAATCACAAAAATTCATGATGGGTATCGTTTAAGGGGTTTTTTGGTATGCCGTGTACGAATCACAAGTCAATTTTGCTATCCAATATGGCCGCCGCGCCGTAATATAAAAAAATCATAATGGGTATCGTTTAAGGGTTTTTTCGTATGCTGAGTACGAATTACATAATAGTTTTGATATTCAAAAGTAGCCGACGCGCCGTAATTACAAAATTTCATGATGGTTATCGTTTAAGGCGAATTTCGAACAGTGGCCCCAGGGCCACATCTGGCCTTTGGATTGCTAGCGCACTGAGACTTATTGAGTTTTATAGTGTGACCTCTGAGATGTTTATTTGGGTTCATTCAATTGTGAACATATCCCGAAGGTCTTCTACATTGTAATGCTTATTTAGTATTTTGTAGGTCTCTATGAGGTCACCTCTATTCCTTCTCTGTTCCAATATTGATAAGTTTAGTTCTAAAAGGCGTCTGAACTTTTTCTAACATTAGAATATCTTTTTTGAAATATGGACTCCATATCTGGTCTTATAAGTCCCGGCGTCGTGGAAGATTGCTTATGTACATCCTGTACCCAAGAAGTGTGACAGGACCGACCCGGCCAATTACAGGCCTATAGCCGTCACCTCCCTTTTATCCAAGGTGATGGAGCGTGTTATTAATGCACAGCTCCTGGGGTACCTTGAGGAACACGACCTGCTCAGTGACCGGCAGTACGGTTTCCGTCACGGTCGCTCGACGGGCGATCTTCTTGTGTACCTAACACACCGATGGGCGGCGGCTATCGAGAGTAAGGGTGAGGCTCTAGCAGTGAGTCTCGACATCTCTAAAGCCTTTGACCGGGTCTGGCACCGTGTTCTTCTTACGAAATTGCCCTCATATGGACTACCCGAGAGATTAAGTGGATGGGTGTCCAGCTTCTTGGCCGGTAGAAGCATCAGGGCCGTCGTTGACGGCAGCTGTTCAGACTGCATGGTCATAAATGCTGGAGTACCGCAAGGCTCAGTGTTGTCCCCTACTCTGTTTCTGCTGCATATCAATGACATGTTGTCTATTGACGGCATTTATTGTTATGCGGACGACAGTACGGGGGACACATGTTACACGGGCCGCCCCGGTATCTCTCGGGACACAGTGGAGGAAAATCGTGAACAGCTTGTGTCTGAAATCGAGGCTACTCTTACTAGAGTGTCCGATTGGGGTGGACAAAATCTTGTCCAGTTCAACCCTTCCAAGACACAAGCTTGTTTTTTCACCGCTAAGCAAACCCCAATTACTGTAGCGCCGCAATTTCAGGGCACATCTCTTTCCATCTCCAAAAGTATAGGGATCCTTGGCGTTGACATCTCCAGTGACGTTCAGTTCCGTAGTCATTTGGAGGACAAGGCTAAGCTGGCATCCAAGAAGGTGTGCTCAACAGGGCGCGGCGGTACTTCACTACGGCGCAAACACTGCTTCTCTATAAGTCGCAAGTGCGGCCGCATATGGAGTACTGCTGTCACCTCTGGGCGGGAGCACCTGAATATCAGCTTCGTCCATTGGACTCGGTGCAAAGACGAGCTGTAAGAGTTGTCAACGATCCTGTACTTACAGCTGGTGTGGAACCTCTTCGCGACAGGAGAGGCTTTGCCTCCTTAAGCGTGTTCTACCGCCTGTACAATGGTATGTGCTCTGAGGAATTGTTTGATATGATGCCAACGGCTACGTTCTATCATCGCACCGCTCGCCACAGACAGGGAGTTCATCCTCACACTCTGCGTCCGGTGCGTTCCAGCACGGTTAGATCCGATAGGTGTTTTCTTCCGCGCACGCTTAGGTTGTGGAATGATCTCCCTGCCTCGGTTTTCCCAAACGCCTACAGTATGGGGTTCTTCAAAAGGGGTCTTAGAAGGTTTTTGCAGGGTCGGCAGCGCGAGTGTGGCTCCTCAGGTGTTGCAAACGTTCATAGGCTGCGGTGACCACCGGTCTTTCTGGTGGGCCGTATGCTTGTCTGCCACCTTAGTGGTATAAAAAAATGTAGATAAATAGGTCCCTGGTAATAACATAGAATGCTTTTCTAATCATGTCTTATACTGAATTTGCCCTTTTAGTTATATTTATTATGTGTTCATCCCATTTCAGGTTGCTGGTTATTGTAACTCCAAGATCTCTCTGGGAGATCACTGCTTGCAATGGTACAGACTCAATTGTTATGCTGACAGATTGTCCATGGTGGATGGAACTACGACTTACTGGCTATAAGAGCGGGAACCTTACACAACAGAGTCTACAGACTATAGTTTTGGCTATGGTCAATAGTGCAATAGGTGGAACTCCGCCGCCTTGTTTTGTAAAGAGGTAATGTGTGCAAAAAAGGCGGAGATGGAACGGAAGAAAAATAATACTTTCTTATGCCACAAAAGACGTACGGGGCGCTGAAAATACCATTTCAATCTTCATTTTCTTACAATCATAACATGGGAGTTGACAATACGTGCGAACTATTATCTAAGCAGAGCTCGATTCAAGTTGGTTATTTCGTTATATTTTAGAATATGTACTTGAATTACCCGTAAGCAATGGTAATGGGTCACCAAGGGTTGGCGACCAGAGCTAGTTAGGGCCCTTGAATATCCATTTCAGGGTTCACGTGGTTTCCTGGCTACATACGATTGTATGTAGAATAAAAAGAATCTTAGTTCGACATGAACATCTTGGCGATGTCTCGGGTGGGTTAAGCTTATGATCAGACATTAGTGGAAACTTGCATATCAGATTGCAAGTTAAGGACTTTTTCTTAAGTTTTTCTAGAATCTGTGCAAAGTAGTCACCTTCTATTGATTTTGTGTAATAAATAACGGAAGATTTTTCTACAGAAACGCGAAATATACCTAATAGATATTAACAAATATACTAAATATGTGTTCTTCATACACGGCATAATATATTCAAGGCATATCAAAAAAATTAATTACACTGTAAAGGTTGAAAAAAATTTTGCACCAGCAATTCTGAAAATCATCGCGGGTGCAACCAACCCCTATTCATTTAACATTAATTTCCATTTTAATAACATTATACTTTAAGAAAAGATTGATTTATGTCAGCCTTAAATATCTATTTATTTTCAGACGTTTAAAAACGTTAGACCTTTATTTCGGTGTAATAGACAAAATTTTATCTTTTTCATTGCGGGTGCAACAAAGAAGTACACTGTTTCTTGCGGTCTGCAACAAAGTAATACCCTGTTTCTTGCGGTCAATGATGCTTACAAAATGAAAACATACTTAAATTTATTGACAAATATGAGATAAGAAAATACTGCCAGTACATGTTTAATAATCTCGATACTCATGATGAAGTTTTATAATTACGGCGCGGCGGCCATTTCGGATAGCTAGATTATCATCAAAGACTCAGCATACGGAAATACCCCTTAAACGCTACCCATAACGAAATTTTGTTATTACGGCGCGGCGGCCATGTTGGATTGCTAAATTCTCATGTGATTCTTACTCAGCATACCAAAAAACCCCTTAAACGATTTACAGAATGAAATTTTGTAATTACGGCGAGGCGGCCATTTTGGATTGCTAAATCATCATGTAATTCGTACTCAGCGTATGAAAATACCCCTTAAACGATACCCATCATGAAGTTTTGTGATACCGGCACGGTGACCATATAGGATTGCAAAATTATCATGTGATTCGTAGTCGGCATACCAAAACACCCCTTAAACGATACCCATCATGAAATTTGGTAATTACGGCGCGGCGGCCATTTTGGATTGCTAAATTATCAAGTGATTCGTACTCAGCATACCAAAAAACCCCTTAAACGATACACATCATGAAATTTTGTTATTACGGCGCGGTGGCCATTTTGGATTGCTGAATTATCAAGTAATTCGTACTCAGCGTATGAAAATACCCCTTAAACGATACCCATCATGAAGTTTTGTGATACCGGCACGGTGACCATATAGGATTGCAAAATTATCATGTGATTCGTAGTCGGCATACCAAAACACCCCTTAAACGATACCCATCATGAAATTTGGTAATTACGGCGCGGCGGCCATTTTGGATTGCTAAATTATCAAGTGATTCGTACTCAGCATACCAAAAAACCCCTTAAACGATACACATCATGAAATTTTGTTATTACGGCGCGGTGGCCATTTTGGATTGCTGAATTATCAAGTAATTCGTACTCAGCGTATGAAAATACCCCTTAAACGATACCCATCATGAAGTTTTGTGATACCGGCACGGTGACCATATAGGATTGCAAAATTATCATGTGATTCGTAGTCGGCATACCAAAACACCCCTTAAACGATACCCATCATGAAATTTGGTAATTACGGCGCGGCGGCCATTTTGGATTGCTAAATTATCAAGTGATTCGTACTCAGCATACCAAAAAACCCCTTAAACGATACACATCATGAAATTTTGTTATTACGGCGCGGTGGCCATTTTGGATTGCTGAATTATCAAGTGATTTGTAATCAGCATACGAAAATACCCCCTAAACGATACCCATCATGAAATTTTGTGTTAACGGCACGCTGACCATATTGGATTGCAACATGTGATTCGTAGTCAGCCTTAGACCATATAACACGGGACTAGCCTTTGCGAACCACCGCATACAAAAATATTCTGCCAGTTTTCATACAAATGAAGGGGAAAACACAAAGACAAATAAAATTTCATTGCAATTAAAAATGTATTAATCGACAAACGCGTAATGGCTGTTGTGTGTTAATTGTTATTGTACAGTCAACTACAATGTAATGTACTAGTTTAATCATATAAAATGATGTACTGATGTACAGGCTTTTCAAAAAGCCAAAAGACCAAATGGTAATGTGCAATGGCAGAAAACAATGCTTAAGTAAGGCGCATCCTGTGGTTGGATGATCTAAGTAGTCAGCATACCAAAAAACCACTTAAACGATACCCATCATGAAATTTGGTAATTACGGCGCGGCGGCCATTTTGGATTGCTAAATTACCAAGTGATTCGTACTCAGCATACGAAAATACCCCTTAAACGATACCCATCATAAAATTTTGTGTTCACGGCACGGTGACCATATTGGATGGCAAAATTATTATGTGATTCGTGCTCAGCATACCAAAAAACCCCTTAAACGATACCCATCATGAAATTTGGTAATTACGGCGCGGCGGCCATTTTGGATTGCTAAATCATCAAGTGATTCGTACTCAGCATACCAAAAAACCCCTTAAACGATACCCATCATGAAATTTTGTTATTACGGCGCGGCGGCCATTTTGGATTGCTGAATTATCAAGTGATTTGTACTCAGCATACGAAAATACCCCCTAAACGATACCCATCATGAAATTTTGTGTTAACGGCACGCTGACCATATTGGATTGCAAAATTATCATGTGATTCGTAGTCAGCATACCAAAAAACCCCTTAAACTATACCCATCATGAAATTTGGTAATTACGGCGCGGAGGCAATTTTGGATTGCTAAATTATCAAGTGATTCGTACTCAGCATACGAAAATACCCCTTACACGATACTCATCATGAAATTTAGTAATTACGGCGTGGCGGCCATTTTGGATTTCTAAATTGTCATATGATTCGTACTCAGCATACCAAAAAAACCCGTAAACGATATCCATCATGAAATTTAGTAATTACGGCGTGGCGGCCATTTTGGATTTCTAAATTATCATGTGATTCGTACTCAGCATACCAAAAAACCTCGTAAACGATACGTATCATGAAATTTTGTAATTACGACGGGATGACCACATTGGATTGCAAAGCTATCATTGAAGTCGTACTTAGCATACTAAAAAACCTCTAAAACGATACTCATCATGAAATTTTGTAATTACAGCGCTTCGGGCATATTGGATTGCACGATTATCATGTAATTCGTACTCAGCATACGAGAAAACCCCTTAAACGATACCCATCATGAATTTTTGTAATTTCAGCCCGGTGGCCAATTGGATTGCAAAATTATCATGTAATTCGCTCTCAGCGTACAAAAAACCCCTAAAACGATACCCATCATGAAATTTTGTATTTACAGCCCGGAGGCCATATTGTAATGCTAAATTATCATGTAATTCGTAGTCAGCGTTCTAAAAAACCCCTAAAACGATACCCTTCCTGAAATTTTGTAATTACAGCGCTTCAGCCATATTGGATTTCCAAATTTTCATGTAATTCGTACTCAGTATATGGAAAAACCCCTTAGAGGCTTGGACTTTTTTTTGTTGAGAAGTTGACACTGTGACGACCTTGAGATTTTACCTTCACACCAGGTCCAGCATACCATCTTATAGTATTGTCATTGCAGTTAAATAAGTATTCCAAGTTTAAGCTCAATCGGAGCATGAGAAGTGGTTTAAATCTTACTTGAGTTCCGTTCCAAAAAAACGTCAAAAATCATGTTTGCTGTATTGGAGATTGGAGACCTTAAATATTAATATTAATAGTCTGTTTTTAGTATTTTTTATTGTTTAGCGCCAAAAGAAACACTTAATCTGTAAAAACAATCCGCTCTCTAGCTATCTACGTTCATGAGATACAGCCTCGTGATGGACAGACAGACAGATGGACGGCGAAGTCTCATAAATAGCGTTAAACATCGATTAAAAAGTTGAAATTCCTATAACCAATCGATTCCTATCAAAACATTTCGGGTCTATGTAACCAAGCCATAAAACAATTTAAAAAAAAAGTGCTGGCAAACTGTGGGCAAAACGTGCGATTCTTTTGCAGCAGTGTGCGCACCCATACTTGCGTTTGCGTTGCGGCACGGCAAACGGATCGGAACGCATCGGATCGCAAAGCAGTGGGCGCTCGCCCTTATGCTGTCAAAAAACGAAGTACAACAAAAGCATTGGGGTCGTCAGATTAGTTAGGCCTGTACAATTTGGTGGATTAATACGATTAAGAATAATCATAAAATTGATGAAAAATCATTAATTACGCATAAATTGTGCGTACTTACCAAATAAATTTGTACTCCTTTGTAAACTACCAAGTCTTAAGCACTTTTATGACGATAATTATGTACTTTTCCACGTTAAAAATACACTTTTGTTGTTAAATCGTGGGAGATACGACAGTGACATAGTGTCAGCGCGAACTGCGCGCAACCGCGCTAACTAGCTCAGTTTATACGCTTCAAAAATTGGTGCGTAGGGCAGGTCTACCTCTTTATATAGAAGTCTTTGTGTAGGCTATGCCGGACTCCTACCGACTAAAAACCACGCGTTTCCTACCTAATGCCTACGGTAGGGAGCCCCGGGTAAACCCTTAGAAGGATGATCCCGGGACTCCCAACAGTAACTCTAGCCTGTTAGATTTTCAGGCTTAACCGATTCTGTTGTCTGTTGGTACATAGTTAGATCAGAGCTTGGGGAAGGACATAAGGTTACTTTTTATCCCTGAAAAAGTTCCTGTGCGAAACTGGTACGGAAAAACCTCACCTCGAGGTCGGATCCGCTGGTATTAGCTAGTTCTATAATAATGGAACCTGTACTACACATTGAAACTTAATATTATTCGCGCATTTCTCCATCGCACAGCTTGAAAGCGTAGACAAACGTACTGGTGAATTATCATTTGCCTCATTTATAAATCGCAAATGATAAGACGGGAGACAGCCTCTGTGGCGCGGTCGGTAGTGATACCGCCTGCGGCGCTGGAGGTCGTGGGTTCGATTCCCACCGGAGACAAATATTTGTGTGACCCATAAATGTTTGTCTCAAGAGTCTGGGTGTTCTATATAATATGTATGTATTTAAAAGTATATAAGTATTAATACCCGTAGTCTGATACCCATAACACAAGCTGGTTATTCCTAGCTTACTTTGGGATCAGATAGCGTTGTGTGAAATGTCCGTGAATATTTATTTATTATTATTTCAACATTAAACTTACGTCTATACGGTCTACACCTTTAAGTCCTACTATGGAAAATCGAAGCCTTGTCGTTACGCATTAGGCTAAATATCCATTTTTACCAACAGGTTTACCGCTGCAGACCGACTCAAAAAGTTCGGTCAACCCAACAGTACGGAGTACGCTACGAAAGTCGCGCGATATCGCAAGTGGACGATACAATCGCTGTACAACCTAACTTGCAAGTTCATCGCGTCTCTAAGAGAGCACTGGCCCAACTTCCCCGCGACTATTGCGTGGATTGTACAGCAGATGGTGCATTTGCTCAAGCAACATTCCAGGTAAGTACTCTGCCGACACCTTCGTATATACGTTTATATTATACAACATATAAAACAGAATTGTGAAGAGCATTACATTAAACAGACGCATTTAATACCATCTTTTGTTACACAATACTCCAAGTCCATATAAGTAACGGCCTGGCCACGGGGATCGGCGGTTGCGGCGGCGGCGGCGGCGGCGGAGGCGACTAGTCGCGCGGCATCGTTTGCAGGCCACGGGGTAGTCGCGTTCGCCGCCGCGACCAGTAATTTGATCACTGGCCTAGTCGCCGCGACTGCCGCCCGACGCCGTGGCTCGCGCCGTACTGATTCATGCATTTGTTTCACTCGCTCGCCGCACCGCCAGTCGCCGTGTCGTTCGCTCGGTACATTTCGCCGGTCGCATCGCCGGTCGCCGTGCCGCGTGGCTTGCTCAGTACATTTCTATTCATTTGTTTGAGTCGCAAGACGCTTCGCCGGTCGCGCCGCACAAATTTTCGCCATGGCGACTGCCCCGTGGCCAAGCCGTTACAGTGGTGAACCCCACGAAGGTGGTTTAAGGCAAATGTTGCACTAAAAGTTAAAAGAACCTCTATAGTTTAGTCGAGGTTATCTATCATCCAATCAGATTCCCAATTTCATCATCAAAATTATCTTTTATGAAATTAAGTCGAGACGCATTTCGCCTTAAGGCGTTCTGCTTGGCGGCGAAATTTCATCTGCAAAGACCCCTTGCATATTGTCGTTCCATGGCTAAGAATATATTGTATTTTTCGTTGACAGAACGTCAGACCGCGAGCTGCACGCTATAGTGACGGACCTGGTGCTGAACCACTTCATCTGCCCGGCGATCGTGAACCCGGAGGCGCACGGCGTGGTGGAGATCCCCGTGTCGTACATCGCGCGCTTCAACCTCATACAGGTCGCGCAGATCGTGCAGATGTTGTGCCTCGCCAAGTACCAGGAGGTAAGGCTTGTTCTGGAACTGTACCATGATGCTATAGCTATTTTATCTGTTTTCAATGTGTGGAAATCCTCAGGCCTCAAACAGGAAATCAGCGGTGAGTTGTGCGACGGCGATTGCGGCGAGAACACGCCCAATGAGTACAAGAAAGTATAGCGACACTGCGCTCGCACACAAGCAAATCGTGATCTGTGCGTTTGTCCTGAGTTGCCTACTCTCTAGTACTCTAGCGCCGCGCTCTCGCCGCAGTCGCCGGTCACCTCGCTGACATCTAGTTTGAGGCCCCATAGTGCCCAATCCAGACTCTTTCCAGCTAAAACCACACGGTGCCCGACCATCTGCCGACGGTCTTGAGTCCCGGGTACGCCCTCAGAACGATAACCACAGTGGTCCCGACACAGACTTTGTCCGCCATCGCTGCCTCTTCTCGAGGTTTTAATTTTATCCCACTTACATATTTTTATAGGTACTTTACATGTTCCCTCCTATCTCTAGTCTTCATAACCAGAATGCAAAAATATTAATTTCATTTTTAAGCCATCTTTACCCAGCTTTATGTAATGTTCTATTTTGTCCCCAGGTTGAACCAAAAGTCCGCGACGTATACACCCGTTTCGACCGATCCTGTGTATGGACACTAGTCGAGAGCGTGCTGACCGAAGCATGGGCGCCCCTGCCTACCCCCCCGGCGCACACTCACGCCGACTCTGCGCTGAGGACCGACGCGCATATCGAGACGACCGTGGCGCTGTTCACGCCGCATGATGCGGACTTGTTCGTGAGTTACTGCCACTTTTAAACTGTATTTAGAGCTGAAATTTATAGATCTCCGTTTTAAAACTTAGCAGTGAGTTTACTAACCGCTATTTCCAATATAGAAGTAATTATACCACAGTTTCCAACATAAATGAATATTTTGGGTAATTTTGACCTGAGTTTTTATTGTGTTTGAGATTACGGTCGCTTTATTGCGGGACCATCGATGCGGTGAAAACTTGCTCAAGCAAAACTTCGAACAGTAGTATTTTGACTGCATTTTGAAATTTATTTCTCGATTTTCTCACACAACAGCTTACAGTTCATTATACTCCTAAAAATATGATAGCCCGTTTTGACGTTTCTCATCGCGTCGACTCTCATTGGCGAATTTCTGAATTCACCAATGAGAGTCGAGAGCTGCGTAGACTCTTATTGGCTGACTCAGAAATCTTCCATTGAGAGTGGCGTTTTCTCAAATATGTCAAAACGGCCCTATTATTTTGTGACCAGTTCAACATAAGTGTTTCGGTCAACAGATTGGGTTCCTGCGGCGGATATCGTCCAAGTTAAACAACAACACCCCACAAGCCGCCGACGAACAACCCGCTAATAGCTTTGCGGTCGACTCGGGAGCGTTCAGGTACGCACTTTTGAGACACTTGAACTGTACAATTTCTGTACGTATGGGGGAAGAAAATAAGTATAAACTGGGAAAATAACAAGTCCATGATATATATATTTCGCAAAGTCCACTTTTAATTTGAAATCTAACGTAAAGAGAGAGGTTTTTTAGTAGTTTCACAGGTACATCCAAGTTCAAGATAAGGTTGGCTTGGGTTCCAGGTAAAATGTTAGAGTCCTTTTTTTTACACCATATCAGATTTAAACTTCAAAATAATTTCAAGATATACTTCAAAAGAATAGACGGCCATATTGAAGCACATCAGTTTCAATTTTCATATTTTAGGATCACACAAGTGTGCGTATTTTGTGTCGAACTGTTATATGAATCATACCTTTCTATATTGTCAGTGAGTCTAGCAGCGAGGGCTCGAGCTCGGGCGAGCTGTGCGCGAGCCGGCTGGCGGCGCTGCTGCAGACCAGCGAGCCCAACTACCGCAGCCGCCTGCACGACCTGCTCAAGCACATGCCGGACCTCGCCAAGTACAGGTATCTATCTATATTGTCAGTGAGTCTAGCAGCGAGGGCTCGAGCTCGGGCGAGCTGTGCGCGAGCCGGCTGGCGGCGCTGCTGCAGACCAGCGAGCCCAACTACCGCAGCCGCCTGCACGACCTGCTCAAGCACATGCCGGACCTCGCCAAGTACAGGTATCTATCTATATTGTCAGTGAGTCTAGCAGCGAGGGCTCGAGCTCGGGCGAGCTGTGCGCGAGCCGGCTGGCGGCGCTGCTGCAGACCAGCGAGCCCAACTACCGCAGCCGCCTGCACGACCTGCTCAAGCACATGCCGGACCTCGCCAAGTACAGGTATCTATCTATATTGTCAGTGAGTCTAGCAGCGAGGGCTCGAGCTCGGGCGAGCTGTGCGCGAGCCGGCTGGCGGCGCTGCTGCAGACCAGCGAGCCCAACTACCGCAGCCGCCTGCACGACCTGCTCAAGCACATGCCGGACCTCGCCAAGTACAGGTATCTATCTATATTGTCAGTGAGTCTAGCAGCGAGGGCTCGAGCTCGGGCGAGCTGTGCGCGAGCCCAACTACTATTAATGTAAACAAAAAATAGACCTTATTTCAACAGTATAAAAATTTCGTGGTTGAAATGCAGAGAGTGAGAACACCTAAATTACAGACTCAAAGCCTAAGGTTTCCGTAAGCCATTTCTTAAAACTCTTATTTTCAAGACTAAAGGTGCGGTTCCACTTAGGCGGAGCGGAGACGACCTTTGCCGCTATTCACCAATCACGGTGCGAAGCGGAGAAGAGATGTGGATTTCAAGCCATGTGATTGTTGAATCGCGGCACAGCTCGTTTCCGCTCCGCCTAAGTGGAACCGCACCTTTAGTGCATACTATATTTCTACAGACAATGTCCCATTTAACTTCAGCTGGTCTCCTTAATTTACACTTTTTCTCAAAACTAATTCCTATCAATCTTTCCACAGGCAATCCTCCCCAACAGAATCGAAAGACCCCTCTCCAGTGGAGAATGGCCACTCCAGTAAGAAGTCCATTCTGGCCAAGGTGCCCAAACCACGGCTGCCACGGTCAGCCAGTTCCAACTCTTCACTGGCAGCGGTCTGTGATGACCGGTCGGTGAACGGCTGTAGCAAAGATGATGGGCCTCTGGAGCAGTTGGAAGTGTTGGTCATTAAGTTGGCTAATATAGAGGAACATGATTATGTTGGTAAGTGATCGTTGTTATGTTTTGCTTTTCTATTAGTTCATTTATAGCTATGTAAATACAGGTGACAAACAGACAGGCAAGTGATCATGAACCGGAATCTGTTTATTTATTAGTCGTGCGGAATTTCCTGATCTAAGATTGAGTTATTTATTATACTTGATACATCAAAGTAAAATACTAAAAAATAAGATGATGTCACACTTATGTTTTGGAGAAGTAATCATTAACCTCTGCCTACCCTCTTGGGGATGATGAACGTGATTTTATGGTACATATTTTAATTTATTATAATCTAATCTAGTGTAGGTCGCAGATAGTAACTGGATGCGTTTGGCGCAATTTAAGAAAAGCCTACGTTCTCAGTCGACCGCCACAGACTGATATGAATTATTGATTAAATCTAGTGAAGATGGAATAGAAAACCCTTAAAAAAATATGTTGACTTTGTAATATTCCTATTGTTTCAGGTCTAGTACCAGAATCGAAGGTGCTAGAGTGCTACTACGGCGGATCAGAGGCTGGAGACGGAGACGACGCCGCCTCTGCTCTCGCCGTGACTGGACCAGGCCCGCCCGTGCAGAAGAGGACCAGGTGTGTACTGTACTTGACTTTTGCCTACCCTGATGGGAGACTGGCGTGATAGCATATATGTAAAGACCCTGGATTGCCAAGAGCTTCAAGCTCTTTACTAAAACTAATGTCAAAAGTAGCATTGATGGGATCTTACCAAATCTGGTTAGCCAGCGGAGGAAACATTACTATCTAACGATAGTATATAGATAATCTGCATCTGGGTCTAAGCCCCGGACACAGATTCAGTGTTCCCCTTTGTATCACGTTATAGACGCGTCATCTGCTAGGTGACTCCATAGAATTCCAATAATTAGGTCTCCTGGGTTAGCACTGATATTCTTGTTTCAGGTTCTCCGTGTCTCACGACGAAGTATCCCTGGGCAATACATCCGACAACCTGGAGGCGGTGTCGGAGGCGGCGTCTAACCACAGCGTCACCTCCAGCCTGGAGCTGGAGACGGAGGACCAGAACGACAACCTCTCCGACATGGTAACTAGTCACTGCACAGTGCTGGGTGTGGGCGGGTAGTCGGTAGTACATCAGACAACTTGGAGACTGTGTCAGAAGTTTACTGTTGAGAGCTTCGATTTTTTTTTCTATTTGGAATAAATAACAGTTTTACGCACACAACGTAAGGATGGTATCTACAATTTTAACACTACAATAGCTTTTAAGGTGCGGTTCCATGGAGGTGGAGCGGAGCGGGGCTACGCTGTGAAAAGAGGTAGGGGTTTCCACTAAAGGGGAGCGGGGTGGAGCGGAGCTGCTTTGCCTATTTGCATGACCTGGTGCGTGAGTGACCCAGTGAAACGCGTTCTCTCAGTGACTCAGTCAGATCACACGCGAGTGAGCCGCCCCGCTCCGTTGGCCCCGCCCCTCCGCTCCGCGTCGCTAGTCTAATTTAGCCTGTTTTCTCGAAATTTTAAACAATTCGTTACTCTCCGCCGATGCTGTTTCCTTTGAAGCGGAGTGAAAAAGATATGTAGATTTCAAACCATGTGATTGATGAATCGCAGCACAGCTCGTCTCCGCTCCGCCTCAGTAGAACTGCACCTTAATGCCCGCCTTCCACTGCGAGCGAGTCGGACCCATTACGGACTCCGCTATACTCGTAACAACAATTTTCATACATGTCCTTCCACCAAAGCGTACATGGCATGTATCGAAAATCATCGTTACGAGTATAGCAGAGTCCGTAATGGGTCCGACTCGCTCGCAGTGGAAGGCGGGCATTAAGAGCCTACCAGACGCCAAATTGTTGAAAGAAGATAGAAGATATACATTTTAGCGTGCAAGACAGAGAGAGATGCGATCGGTTTTTGTGCGTTTTTACCGAAATGAATTAATTATAAAAAAACTATAACCAATATTAAAAAAGTGCTCTAGTGCAAATGAAGATTTTACTATTATCTTTCTTTTAAATATTTTATATTATAAAAACAACTTAAAACTTATGAGATCTAGGTTAAAATTTCAAGAAATCGAGGTATTTTCAACACAAAAATCTATCGAGGATTTTATCAGCAATCGTGTTTTTAGCCTAGTGCGTTTTTAGTTTATGAACTCAAGTTGTCTGTGTTAAAATTTTAATTCATTAGGCCCACTGACCTGTAATAGTATCTGGACTGGCGATCGGTTTCATAAAAGTGTGCCTAATTGAAAATCGCCATTTGGCGCTGACGGCAGCTAGCGAATGTACTTGGAACTAATACTAGTGATGTACAACACCTGTCTTGGTGTCGATAAAAACTTTACCAGATATCGACTACAATGTTAATTTTATTTTTGTACCAATGATGTTTACATAATATGAATGACTACTTTAAAGTACCTAAGTAGGCTAACCATCAGGCTCGCGAATTCAGTTTGGCGAGCTTAATATAAAAAAAAAGTGTTTGCTTAAACAGTGGTCGCAGTTATGTTGCCAAAGTAGTGTTACTATTGTAAATCGGCTGAAAAATGACACCGGACACAGCCCACACAGTCATTGGTTGTCTTTAATCATAATTGGGTCATGTTAGAACTTAAAGCTGGGCGTCTAATAGGCGGATGGGCCGGGCCGGGCCGCACCGCAAAAATCCGCATGCCATACGTTTTTAATGAAACTGCGTTTCGTTGCGGCCCGCCTCTAGTAAAGGCGGCCCGGTACGCCTGGTGGACGCCTCGCTTAACGTGAGCCGTGCGAGCGTGCTCCCCGAAGCAGCCAATGCCAACTTGCTATTCCGCCTCAATGGCAACTATTTCCCATTTACTTCCCGAAGCAGCCGTGCCCAGAGAGGAATTTTGTTAAGTGACAGGTTAATTAGGATTAGGATTTATTGTAGTTTTGTTTGTTTGCAGTAGGTAAGTACAGAGGAGGGTAGGTATTTAAAAAAAATATGAAATCACACATTTATTACGGTATATTTTTAAATGCACATCTGTATAATTTTTAAAAGGAAATTATCTACATAAATATATCACATATTTTAAAAAGATTGAAAAACAAAGTAGATTCTCTTAAAATAGGCTTGTGTTCACTAAGAATAAATCTGATTGATGTGTGTTTCTAACGACTATGTCCAATATATAAATAACAAAAAGTAATATAAATTGGTACACAAATTAAGGATTAGGTACTATTATTTTTAGAAAATAAGATTGGAATAAATAGGCATTCCGTCACGTCACATCAAATACCTCTATCAGAAAGTGTGACGTAACAGTTTGCTAGTTTGACGTTTGACGCACTCTGGCAGTCATAACATAAAAACATAAACAAAACTATATATTTCACACGCTAGTTAGTTACTGTTTCGATTATCAACTACAATTTTAAGTGTTAATTAATAATTTTAATATGTTCATTAAATTATTAAAGAACTTTTACCATGCCTCTTGTTTTTTAAACTACGAATTTTGGCATTGGACAAAAAATTATCGATATACATTTTGACATCCCTATTAATCATTATAGGTTATAAAAATATTCGTAAAATCCCCGAAACTCGAAGGGTATTCGCTTATGATAGTAAAAAAAACCTAAATTATGGTTTTATAATAATTGTTTAAAAATTAGATTCTTAGATTTACTTACTTGTGAAAAGAGACGCCACAGCCCTTTTCGTATCTTGTTTTACAATATACACACGATCTCATGCTAAATATCTACTTAATTACACTATGAACTAAATTTATACATCAAAACACTTCAAATTTATACCAATCACAGTAATAACTTAAAAATATTCGAAATTTCACACATAAACTCTTTCTGAAATAAACAAACAACGGCCATTTGCAAACTAATTTAGTTCTCAGTGCACTCGGCAGAGGCGCTTTGAATCGGCCCAAAAAAGTAGCTGTCATTTTGTATGGAATAGCCAGTCCAGCGATTATTATTACAGGTCAGTGATTAGGCCTCACGAGTCCTGAGATCTAGATCAAGGTAATAGTCTATTTGGCGTCATACAGACTCTTAACGTTGTATTAGTGGTGGAATAGTTTTTAATGTTGAAAGGGTTGGCATAAAATTTGTTGTAAATGAATAGTAAACCTGTAGGAACTTAGTATACGAACTTTTTCTCAATTAAAACACAATGTATATTGTTTTATGAATAAATAAATAAAAAATAAATAAATTATACAAAGTGACGAAGATGGTTCAAGGTACAAGGTTGAGAGTTTGAATATAATGTACTTATTTAATGAAGAAGTTATTCAGCATATTTATTTGCTACTACTGCCTAACAGTATACGTACTGTTAGTGCAGCAAAGCTGAGATGACGACCTTTTCGGGCACGCACAGTGTAATTTTTACTTGTTCATATGATTGTACCTATGTTATTTTATTTGTGCGTGCCGAATAAAGCTTTTATTATTATTATATTATTATATTTGCATATGCTTTGTCAGGTGTCAGCGAACGTGAGCGGTCGAGGCAGCCCTAACATCTCCGGTCGGGAGACGCCTTCCTCCCAAGTCACTGATGGGGATGCCGCTGGGGACGGGCAGAACAGAAGGTACGTCACTATTTTCTATGCCATGAGTTCCTACCTTTTACAATACTTACGGGTTTTTATACTACTAAGGTGGGAGACATTTTTTAGGGTTACCTCTTGGGAAGCGTCACCGTAGCAGTAGGATGTTTGCAACATCGGAGTTGGGACACTCGCGCCGCTAAGGAAGGTCTTAGAAGGTTTTTACAGGGTCGGCAGCGCGAGTGTGGCGGCTCTGGTGTTGCAAACGTTCATAGGCTGCGGTGACCACCAGTCCTTCTGGTGGGCCCTGTGCTTGTCTACCACCTTAGTGGTATAAAAAAGTACTAGATTCTATGTTATTTATTGACAAAAGCAGGGCAAATTTTTAAGTATTGTAAGGTTCGCACAATCTCTAACATCCATCAACTTTATTAATCAAACAGCTTTCAACGTACTTTTAGTGAAGCGAACAATTTCGCAGTGTGGTTAATTGAGGTCTGAGAATGAGATTGCGCTTTTTCATCGTCGGTCTGAATGACAGGCAAACAAATTCTTTTTATATTGTAGGACCTTCTCACACAACGCCATCTGGCCCAAATTAAGTTAATATAAGCTTGTGCTATGGAATCTAGACAAGTGATAAACATACTTCTATATTACTAAATACGTACATAAAACTCCAAAACAAACATTTGTGGTTAACCCAGCATCGATATTGTATGGCGTTGGTGGTGAATTTAAGTAAAATAACCCGATCTTTACAGGCTCCCACAAAACGCGCCCGTGAGCCAAGCTGCCAGTGCTCAAGCTAAAATGATGAAACAGACACGAAGCGACATTGAAGACAAGTTCTGTAAATTTGAGATCAAGGTAAATTGAAGCATGATATTGATTCTCATTTGTTACATTCTGTACTCCTGTGGTCAATAGACGGCTGCAGTGATTGGTAAATGGGCTCCCCAATTCAAACAAATTTTACTGAAATGTGTCATAAAATAACGGTTACCTGTTATGTGAACTTCCGGTAGATAACAAACTTTGAAAACCAATTTAAAATGTAAATAAAAAGAGGAAAGGTTTGTTATCAATAGACTATGAAAGTAATGAAACTTTATAAATTATTTCACTCTGTGAAAGTTTAATAATTTTAGCAAGGGAGTGGGGTATAAAAATGTCAAATATGTCTTCATAATATAAGCCTTGTTCCTATAAAACGGTCTGACTTTCCCCAGAAACTGCTGGAAGGCGACGAGACGATCAGCATAATGTCGGACACGTGGAGCACGGACGTGCTGGCCTCCGACTCGGAGACCATCGGCGACTCGTGCGAGCAGACGCAGGTCGCTGCTAGCCAAGGTACGTGACACTAGCTCAATTTAAATTCAAATAAATGAATTTCATTTTAGGTTTTTAGGATTTCTGAAGTTAAAATTCTTTAGGCGCGACCTAGGGAGTAACTCAGATTTTTTTTTCTGACGGAAGTAACGCTATTTGAAATTCAAAATTCGAATGAATGATATTATTAAAAATATATATTTGATGCCGTCAATGGCTAAAAAGTTTTACTTCAATCGCGTGTAAAGGTTACACGCACTTTTTTGGTTTTGAAAGTTATCTGCTCTGGTCTATAAGTGCTCAACAGCTTTTAACAAGGAAAACAAAGTTTAGCCGTACATTTCTTAAAAAAAAATAGGTTCATTTGTGAACATTTAGAGGAGCGTTACCTGGTAACATCTTTGAGGCGGGATCTGAAAGAGTCTATTGAAGCAATTCTCAAAAAACCTCAAGACTTCAGACCCTACTCTTGCACCTTCAAGCCAAGGACGATGTGCCCTTTGTCCAAGGTTCAAGGACTTTTTAGGATATTTTTTTGAGGACAAGTCCCCAGCTAGCGTATGGTGGATAAAAGTTTGAGTCGTAGGAAGTTTGTCTTCAAAGCAACCATAATAACTATCCTTCCTGTTTCCAGAACTTATGGTAACTAATTCCGGAGATACAATTTAGCTTATAAATAAATAAATAAATGTGGACATTTTCACACAACATCATCTAGCCCAAATTAAGTTAATATAAGCTTGTGGTATGGGATCTAGACGACTGATAGACATACTTGTATATTTCTTAATACATACTTAGAAAACACCCAAACTCCGAAACAAACATAATTTGTGGATCACACAAATATTTGAACCGACGCGGGAATATAACCCAGGACTTATTGCTCTATAGTCTATCTATACTATTTATTCCTCCCAGGCACGAGCACGAGCAACACGAACGCGCCGGACGTGTCGGAGACGGCCAGCGAGTCGGCGTGGAGCATGGACGTGCTCGCCTCCGACAGCGACCGGAACACTGAGGTATTCACGGGTTATATACCTAACCTACACGAAAGTTACATTATCTCAGGTATCCAAGGCCCAATGAAAGTGAGAAACCAAGTTGTAGCTGTAGCTAAATTATTATTACTTGATTTTGTCTCTAAAAACCGAGCAAGAACTTCTAAAAGTCGAATATGAACTTATCATCTCGCCTGTCTACCATCAGCTTGTGTATGAGCGCACTGGCGCCGCGCTCTCGCTGAATCGCCGTCGCTGCTGCTGACATCCAGTTATGTCTTCGTAAAAATATAGTACTTACAGCTATATTTTTACAAGACCTCAAACTATTTAAGCATAATTATTTTTAGCAGAAAAATCTGCTAAAATACGTTATACACATTGGGACAGGTGGACACAGACGACTGCGTGTCAGTGGCGGCTCGCTCCGACACGTCGTGGCCGAGACGACCCTCGCACCAGGACGACATCGCTCCCTTCAGGACCAACAGCCATCAGGTAAGACCACGCCTGTTGTGGTGTTATAGATTATATTTATTAGTAAGATTTTGTGTGTAATTTGTACGTATTTTTGAAGTGAAACTTCTTTATCGGCGTTGGAAAAAAATTAGCGTCACGTCACGTCACGTCACGTCAGGATTTTTGGTTACGCGCCATCTTTGTTCTGTTCCCCACCACGGTGGATTCGAATGAAGAGTACTTTATCCAGGGATAGCATGTCATTTAAGGGTTTTTGGACTTTTGGGCTTTTGGACTTTTGGATGGGACATTGGTACTTTGGGTCTTTGGGACTTTGGAACTTAGAGACTTTGGGACTTTGGGACTTTTGAACTTTTGAACTTTTGGACTTTTGGACTTTTGAATGGGACCTTGGTACTTTGGGTCTTTGGGACTTTGGAACTTTGGGACTTTGGGACTTTGGGACTTTTGGACTTTTGAACTTTTGGATGGGACCTTGGTACTTTGGGTCTTTGGGACTTTGGGACTTTTGGACTTTTGGACTTTTGGACTTTTGGACTTTTGGACTTTTGGACTTTTGGACTTTTGGATTTTTGGACTTTTGGACTTTTGGACTTTTGGACTTTTGGACTTTTGGACTTTTGGACTTTTGGACTTTTGGACTTTTGGACTTTTGGACTTTTGGACTTTTTGGACTTTTAGACTTTTAGACTTTGGGACTTTGGGACTTTGGGACTTTGGGACTTTGGGACTTTGGGACTTTGGGACTTTGGGACTTTGGGACTTTGGGACTTTGGGACTTTGGGACTTTGGGACTTTGGGACTTTGGGACTTTGGGACTTTGGGACTTTGGGACTTTGGGACTTTGGGACTTTGGGACTTTGGGACTTTGGGACTTTTGGACTTTTGGCCTTTTGGCCTTTTGGCCTTTGGTACTTTTGGACTTTTAGATGGGACCTTTTTACTTTGGGTCTTTGGAACTTTGGGACTTTGGGACTTTGGGAGTTTGGGAGTTTGGGACTTTGGGACTTTGGGACTTTGGGACTTTGGGACTTTGGGACTTTGGGACTTTGGGACTTTGGGACTTTGGGACTTTGGGACTTTGGGACTTTGGGACCTTGAGACCTTGGGACTTTGGGACTTTTGGACTTTTGGCCTTTTGGCCTTTTGGACTTTTGGACTTTGGACTTTTGGACTTTTGGACTTTTGTACTTTTGAAAATTAAGTTTATGAAGAAGTTTCACTTCTTACGTGTGTACACTAAGTACACGCAATTTTTTTTAAGTAAAACTTCTTTAGGCGCGACCTAGGGAGTAACTCAGATTTACTTTTTGTCGGAAGCAGGGTTCGAAAAAATCCGATTTTTTTGATATATATCCGATTTTTTTTATATATATCGGATTTATATCCTTGTAACCTTGTAAAATGAACCTTATTGTAGTAACATTAAGGTTTAAATTTCAGTTAAAAGTTCATTATACTGGTATGTCAAAAGGGATTTCCCCAACTTAAAATGAGGTTGCCATTTTGGGAAACTATCTAAAATAATTCTGAATTGTACTTTTTCGCAACGTGTTGCCCGAGTAAGCATTAATCTTCATTTTTTTTTAGTTCAGAACACAGGAATAAATCCATTGATATATATCAAGATAAAAATCAATTGATATATATCGTGATATATATCCGCTGATATATATTGGCGAACCCTGGTCGGAAGTAACGCTATTTGAATTTTGAATAGCGGAAACGTAGTAACCATATTAATGTAACATTTGATGCCGTCAATGGCAAAGAACTTTTATTTCAATCGCGCGTAAAGGTTACACGCACACACTTTTTTTTACTGAGCAGACAGAACTAAGTGGTTTTACTTTACCATAAACAAAAGGTTAACAAGCCTAATAATTGGTCGATATTTAAATTTTTATCAGTTATCTAAATCCCATAGTAGAAGCTTTTATGTATTACGTTAATTTTGACTAGATGACGCTGTGAAAAAAATCCCCCAAAAATATCGATTGTGTGTGCTTATGTAGTTGAAGTGAAACATTTTTTTATTCTAAAATTATTAAGTATTTCTTTCTTTTAAAAGTAGGAAAGAACGAAAGAGGGACATTAATATGTATAATTGTCCCCTTTTCCTTACATTTTTTCGTTTTATAACAAGAAGCCGTGAGACGGTCTCACTCGACTGTCCCTCTAACGTTTATTGAGAAAGTGAAAGTTCAATGCGATTGACATTGTCATTTTTGTTTCATTTCAAACTTTGAACAGATGATTCACGTGACGTAGTTTAATGCAACAGAGTCACAGACTACAGACACAAGTCTCGTCATAAGCCTCTCTGCAATTTATTTTATATAGAGAGGGGCTAAAATCCTATCAAAATAAAATTTCAGATCAAAAATAATTTTTGAAATGTGTGTAATAAAATGTTTCTTCCATCAGAACGGCACCGCAAAGCGCTCAGACGTGGGCAGCCCCCGCCACACGTCCCGGCCCGCCCCCGTCCTGCCCAACAGGTCTGGGGGCGCCTACCTCACGGCCACGGCGGCGCTGTCGAGGGGCGGGGAGCTGGACCTGCCGCACGCGCCCCCGCCGCAGTACCACATGGAGAACAGGAAGAGCATCCTGGTCAACGGGTACCCGGTCAGTACACACACTGTATCTGTAGGGAGGAGAGTTTACAGTAGAGCGCTCCGAGGGTTCCTACCTCACGGCCACGGCGGCGCTGTCGAGGGGCGGGGAGCTGGACCTGCCGCACGCGCCCCCGCCGCAGTACCACATGGAGAACAGGAAGAGCATCCTGGTCAACGGGTACCCGGTCAGTACACACACTGTATCTGTAGGGAGGAGAGTTTACAGTAGAGCGCTCCGAGGGTTCCTACCTCACGGCCACGGCGGCGCTGTCGAGGGGCGGGGAGCTGGACCTGCCGCACGCGCCCCCGCCGCAGTACCACATGGAGAACAGGAAGAGCATCCTGGTCAACGGGTACCCGGTCAGTACACACACTGTATCTGTAGGGAGGAGAGTTTACAGTAGAGCGCTCCGAGGGTTCCTACCTCACGGCCACGGCGGCGCTGTCGAGGGGCGGGGAGCTGGACCTGCCGCACGCGCCCCCGCCGCAGTACCACATGGAGAACAGGAAGAGCATCCTGGTCAACGGGTACCCGGTCAGTACACACACTGTATCTGTAGGGAGGAGAGTTTACAGTAGAGCGCTCCGAGGGTTCCTACCTCACGGCCACGGCGGCGCTGTCGAGGGGCGGGGAGCTGGACCTGCCGCACGCGCCCCCGCCGCAGTACCACATGGAGAACAGGAAGAGCATCCTGGTCAACGGGTACCCGGTCAGTACACACACTGTATCTGTAGGGAGGAGAGTTTACAGTAGAGCGCTCCGAGGGTTCCTACCTCACGGCCACGGCGGCGCTGTCGAGGGGCGGGGAGCTGGACCTGCCGCACGCGCCCCCGCCGCAGTACCACATGGAGAACAGGAAGAGCATCCTGGTCAACGGGTACCCGGTCAGTACACACACTGTATCTGTAGGGAGGAGAGTTTACAGTAGAGCGCTCCGAGGGTTCCTACCTCACGGCCACGGCGGCGCTGTCGAGGGGCGGGGAGCTGGACCTGCCGCACGCGCCCCCGCCGCAGTACCACATGGAGAACAGGAAGAGCATCCTGGTCAACGGGTACCCGGTCAGTACACACACTGTATCTGTAGGGAGGAGAGTTTACAGTAGAGCGCTCCGAGGGTTCCTACCTCACGGCCACGGCGGCGCTGTCAAGGGGCGGGGAGCTGGACCTGCCGCACGCGCCCCCGCCGCAGTACCACATGGAGAACAGGAAGAGCATCCTTGTCAACGGGTACCCGGTCAGTACACACACTGTATCTGTAGGGAGGAGAGTTTACAGTAGAGCGCTCCGAGGGTTCCTACCTCACGGCCACGGCGGCGCTGTCGAGGGGCGGGGAGCTGGACCTGCCGCACGCGCCGCCGCCGCAGTACCACATGGAGAACAGGAAGAGCATCCTGGTCAACGGGTACCCGGTCAGTACACACACTGTATCTGTAGGGAGGAGAGTTTACAGTAGAGCGCTCCGAGGGTTCCTACCTCACGGCCACGGCGGCGCTGTCGAGGGGCGGGGAGCTGGACCTGCCGCACGCGCCCCCGCCGCAGTACCACATGGAGAACAGGCAGAGCATCCTGGTCAACGGGTACCCGGTCAGTACACACACTGTATCTGTAGGGAGGAGAGTTTACAGTAGAGCGCTCCGAGGGTTCCTACCTCACGGCCACGGCGGCGCTGTCGAGGGGCGGGGAGCTGGACCTGCCGCACGCGCCCCCGCCGCAGTACCACATGGAGAACAGGAAGAGCATCCTGGTCAACGGGTACCCGGTCAGTACACACACTGTATCTGTAGGGAGGAGAGTTTACAGTAGAGCGCTCCGAGGGTTCCTACCTCACGGCCACGGCGGCGCTGTCGAGGGGCGGGGAGCTGGACCTGCCGCACGCGCCCCCGCCGCAGTACCACATGGAGAACAGGAAGAGCATCCTGGTCAACGGGTACCCGGTCAGTACACACACTGTATCTGTAGGGAGGAGAGTTTACAGTAGAGCGCTCCGAGGGTTCCTACCTCACGGCCACGGCGGCGCTGTCGAGGGGCGGGGAGCTGGACCTGCCGCACGCGCCGCCGCCGCAGTACCACATGGAGAACAGGAAGAGCATCCTGGTCAACGGGTACCCGGTCAGTACACACACTGTATCTGTAGGGAGGAGAGTTTACAGTAGAGCGCTCCGAGGGTTCCTACCTCACGGCCACGGCGGCGCTGTCGAGGGGCGGGGAGCTGGACCTGCCGCACGCGCCGCCGCCGCAGTACCACATGGAGAACAGGAAGAGCATCCTGGTCAACGGGTACCCGGTCAGTACACACACTGTATCTGTAGGGAGGAGAGTTTACAGTAGAGCGCTCCGAGGGTTCCTACCTCACGGCCACGGCGGCGCTGTCGAGGGGCGGGGAGCTGGACCTGCCGCACGCGCCGCCGCCGCAGTACCACATGGAGAACAGGAAGAGCATCCTGGTCAACGGGTACCCGGTCAGTACACACACTGTATCTGTAGGGAGGAGAGTTTACAGTAGAGCGCTCCGAGGGTTCCTACCTCACGGCCACGGCGGCGCTGTCGAGGGGCGGGGAGCTGGACCTGCCGCACGCGCCCCCGCCGCAGTACCACATGGAGAACAGGAAGAGCATCCTGGTCAACGGGTACCCGGTCAGTACACACACTGTATCTGTAGGGAGGAGAGTTTACAGTAGAGCGCTCCGAGGGTTCCTACCTCACGGCCACGGCGGCGCTGTCGAGGGGCGGGGAGCTGGACCTGCCGCACGCGCCGCCGCCGCAGTACCACATGGAGAACAGGAAGAGCATCCTGGTCAACGGGTACCCGGTCAGTACACACACTGTATCTGTAGGGAGGAGAGTTTACAGTAGAGCGCTCCGAGGGTTCCTACCTCACGGCCACGGCGGCGCTGTCGAGGGGCGGGGAGCTGGACCTGCCGCACGCGCCCCCGCCGCAGTACCACATGGAGAACAGGAAGAGCATCCTGGTCAACGGGTACCCGGTCAGTACACACACTGTATCTGTAGGGAGGAGAGTTTACAGTAGAGCGCTCCGAGGGTTCCTACCTCACGGCCACGGCGGCGCTGTCGAGGGGCGGGGAGCTGGACCTGCCGCACGCGCCCCCGCCGCAGTACCACATGGAGAACAGGAAGAGCATCCTGGTCAACGGGTACCCGGTCAGTACACACACTGTATCTGTAGGGAGGAGAGTTTACAGTAGAGCGCTCCGAGGGTTCCTACCTCACGGCCACGGCGGCGCTGTCGAGGGGCGGGGAGCTGGACCTGCCGCACGCGCCCCCGCCGCAGTACCACATGGAGAACAGGAAGAGCATCCTGGTCAACGGGTACCCGGTCAGTACACACACTGTATCTGTAGGGAGGAGAGTTTACAGTAGAGCGCTCCGAGGGTTCCTACCTCACGGCCACGGCGGCGCTGTCGAGGGGCGGGGAGCTGGACCTGCCGCACGCGCCGCCGCCGCAGTACCACATGGAGAACAGGAAGAGCATCCTGGTCAACGGGTACCCGGTCAGTACACACACACACACACACTGCCTTATCTGTAGGTTGGTCCGAACTCCGCAGCAGTATCGCGGCAGCACTACTGCACTGCAACAGACCAGCAGTGTTGTGGCCGATGCAACGATAGTAGGTAGGTATAGCCCAGTGGAAGTATCTGCGAACCTGTCATAATGACGTCATGCAAACTGTGCGGTATATTTCGAGCGCAACGAGAATGTGCTGAACCTTGTCAAAGTCAATGCAAAACGGCCGATTACAAGTATATTTCAATCGCTCGCGGGTTATACTGGATAGGTGAAAACAGGGCGAGGTGCGGGGAAGCGCGAGGGGAAGCCAGGTTCGCAGATATTTCCGCCGGAGAATACACGTACGTGAATGCATGTACATTTCCTTTGATTCAAAAAATGGAACAATTATTTGCTTTGATGGCTTTTTAACCACAGTCGTTTATGATACCAGCGGCTGCACCGCAGCGTGTTGCCCAGTTCGCAATCATACCTTTTAGCTTTATTTTACAATGCAACCAATCTAAACAAGACAGGAGTGTCGAAACCTTTCTGAACCGAGTAACACCATAATGGTTCTAGGTGTTCCTCCTTGTTGAACCAAACCGTGGGATACCCAGCTGTACCATCATCACAGAAAGTTAACCTTAAAATACCCAGGTGAACCACGTAGCTGTTTTACGAATCAGAAATCTTCTAGTTTCGTAGTCGCATGGTATAGAACATTTTCATTCAAAATTTACTTGTTCCGACTAATAACTATTCCGTGCTGCAATAACAATGTGGTGTCCGCCGCAGGTGATGACGTGCTACGCCACGTCTGCGCCGGAGAGCCCGAGCACGTGTCCGCCCGCGCCGCTCTCCAACGACGTGTTCGACTACGAGCCGCAAGGGTTAGTGCTTTATATTCTACATTACACTGTTTAGGAACAACTATTTGACGCATTTTCCGTGCATTTTTGTTTCGCTATCTATAATTATAGTTTGCACCCTGCACCTACTGGCTGCCACAATTTTTAAAAGAAGAACGCAGTTTCTGTAAAAGATTTTTACTCGATGGTCCATCGTCACCTCTGTGCCTTAGGATCTGTCAATGTCATTTTTTTCAAAGTATGAATACAACTTCCGAAGGGTTCCTGGGTGAGAATCCATTCCGAAAAAAGAAATTATAAGATTATCATCCCAGGGGTGGGCTGGGACTGGAATGAGGACGAGATTACTTCACATAATTGAGGATCGGACGTCACTAGGTAAGTTAGTCCGATCTATTTAATTATGTTTCGTAATCTCGTCCTCATTTTGTACTATGTAGATGTTCAAAGAAGAAGTTGTATTGTTATTTTAATAAATTTCTTATTGTGAATGAAGTAGGTAATCTAACATTCTGTCTTGAACCAGTTTCATTTTAACCTTAATTGTTAACATAGCATTAAAATAAAATGAAACTATGTAATCATAAATGTAACATTCTGGTTCAGTATTTCGTTCAAAATTTTGTATTGAATATTAGTATAACCATAATGAAAATTTCTAATGGAAATGTATGTATGCATGAACACAGCCTTTGCAAAGGCATTCAGATTACTTATAATAGGCCTTTTATAAAACCTGGCAATAGTGGAAAAGTGTGTAATCCAGCCTGCCATTTTTCTCGCGACCTCCAAACTATTACCTCCTTCGGAAGCCTTTGAGGAGTTTGAGGTAGAAGCATGTCTCGTTAAGGTTTTTGAGGTCCAGTATAAATCTCCACGACCCATTTGGTTTAGGGTATAGATATATGGTGAATAAATACTGGCCAGCAGCATGAGAGCATATTTCTACTGCACCTATTTGTAATAGCTTATCTATTTCTACAGATATAAGGTCGGTCTCATTTTGAGTAAACTGATTATTTTATGGACCAGAGTTTGTACAGGAACCTTCATGAAAGGTATTGTATACCCTTTAATCCACCTATTATAGTAAGGATAGCGGTAATAGCCGCCCATTGATTAGAAAAGTATACGCGTCTGTACCTGGTTCAACGGCGTTGATGATCCTGTCGGGGTGACGGTAATGTTGCCTCGACGGGGATCGCTTCGGTCGTGTCTGTGGCTTGGCCACAGGATACGTCGGAAACTTCGACTTCACCTTCGACCCACTCGGTCTAATCATCTGTGATCGTTGTGGGGCCCCGATAGTTTAAATTAAACCATTTTAGCTGGTTGTTTACTCTGGGTAAGAGTATTTTTTAGTTCCCGGTCAGGCTTTTTCACTGCCTTGACGGCATTTACTTTATCTTGAAGTTTATCACAGAACAAATACTCAGATATGGGGGTCTGTTCCATCAGCTCTTTCATATCTTTGTAGTTTTTATTTCTTTCATACTTTCATATCCCGGCAGTATTAGAGATCTGCGTGTGATAGAAATTACATGATAACCTCGTTGAATCACTTAATGTTTCAATATGTTGCTCATCTTTTGTACGTATAATGTTATTCAACACTCCCAATGGTAGTAATAGTTGCCGCTAATACAAGTGGTTGTTCTCCTATTCTCTTGTTACTCTTGATGCCACTCTTATTCATGGCAGCTGCCACTTCTCCATTGAGTTTCGGTGGAATCAAGAGGCTACAGTTTGATGGGGGACTCTGTTTATCGATTTAAGTTGATTTTATTTCTGGACTGAGGCCACTTTGGAGTATGGCAGTCCATAGTCTGGCTACACCCTCATGTAAATACTATAGGATTACTTGCAGTGGGTGTACCATCTTAGCCTAATAGTACTTCAAGCCGGCAAGTATAGCTTCTGCTGTTCATCCCTGGGGTCTGAGTGGATACGGTCTCCCCAGCGGAGGACCTTGTTGTCACCCCCCCCCCCTTGTTCTCAGTCTGAATATTAAGCCTAGTTAAAATACCACGGTTACATGTGGCATTGATAAGGATGAGATGCAACGACGACAAGGCGTCTTGTCTTGTCGGGTACTGCTGCATGGGCTTCGTACATGGGGCGAACGGCATCGCACACTTGTTAACCGACTTCTCGAACGTGTCTGACCGGAGCGTGTTTCGCACTCGTCTTCTATAAAAATAGAAGATAATTTTCACTACTGCATCTAAATCCATGGCCAACCTCTCGTGAAAGCTCTAGGAAGTATTCGAAACACGCATCACAACGAAACAGTGTAATAGTCAAGTATTACTGTATTCACAAATAGTGATTTTGAGTACTGTATTTACATTATGGGGCTCTTCGGAGCGCGCTGATCCAGTCAGTGCGCCATAATGTTTCGCTTGATATTAACCCACCGGCTAACCTCTCGTGAAAGCTCATTTTGGGGTTATTGTGTAGAATACAACACACAAACATATCTTTCTGGTTAACCTCTCGTGAAAACTCTAGATATAATGTGCATGTAAGTACAATGACATTGACAGATCCTAAGGCACAGAGGTGACGATGGACCATCGAGTAAAAATCAATAAATAAATAAATTATTATTTAAATAAATAATAATTTTATTTGCTAGAAAGGTGGTACAATACGATATTAGTTATAATGATGTTCTTGAGCTACACCAATCACCATTATACATAATGGTATGCAAATTGTAGATATATGTATCTAACAGTACGAGTATAAAAAATTATGTTGAGTCAGCTATACAATGTCAAGATTTAGATATTACGTCTTATTATATAAAATTCGATTCATTACCTATTACAATTATAGTCACTAGGATTAGGGTTATACAAGTCATATTTTTTACCATTGTTACAATCATAATAATAAGACCTAGACTTATACCTACTTATAATAATGTCAAAATTAAAAGAGTTTAATGTAATAATTTATGTCAGCCCGCGGAACTCCTGTACTGAGTAAAAACATTTCCCGAGAAGCCATTCTTTTAACTTCCGCTTAAAGAGTGTGGTTGGATGCTGTTTTATTTGTTTGGGTAGCCTGTTATAGATATAACCACACATAGCATAGCAATTCTTTTGGTAAAGGCTTGTCCTAGGAACTCGCTGAAGCACTATCCTATTTGGGTTTCTGGTACATCTTGGGAACACCTCTTTTGCTCTTGCAAATAGTGTAGGATGTTCCCTTACAAAGACCGCAACTTGGTAAATGTACATGCTGGGAAGGGTCAAGAGTCCCAACCTCTTGAACAATGGTCTACATGAGTGCCATGGCGCCGCGCCACACATGGCTCTGATAGCCTTTTTTTGTGCTACGAAAGCCCTATTTACATCAGTCGAGTTTCCCCAAAGTATCAAACCATAGTTCAATACAGATGTAATATACCCATGATATGCCATTATAACCGTCTTGGGATTTGAAGTTTTTCTTAGTTTTGCTAGCACGAAGACGAACCTATTAACCTTGTTACAAACTTTATCTACTTGTACTTTCCAGTCTAAATGTTTGTCTATCATTATACCTAAGAAACAGGTTTCATCAACCCCTTTTAAGGTATGTGTCAGATACTTAATACTTAGATCATTGGGTTTTTTAGCATAACTATGAAACTGCATATATTGAGTTTTATTCAAATTGACCTGTAAATTATTATTATGGAGCCATTGTATTATAGACTTTATTGTATTATTTATGTCATTAATATAATTATCATTAGAATAGTTAGATGTCAAGAGAAGAGAAATGTCATCTGCGAATAATGTACAAGGATAGGGAGTAACACTATGTAAATCATTGATATAGATCAAGAATAGTAGAGGGCCCAGAATGCTTCCTTGGGGCACCCCAGAATCATTAACTCTGAAGGACGATCTATATGCTATTAATTCCTGTCTGTTATTAAAATTCATTAATTCAACACATTGTACTCTATTTTTCAAATATGAGTTGAGCCATTTGTGGGCAAGACCCCGAACACCACATCTAGGGAATGCAATACCGGGATCCCGCATCATTTTTGCGGGACCAGTCCCGCACGTAAATCGTGCGGGATCCCGCGGGATTAGCGGGACTGTGCAAAGGTTAACGCCATGTGTTGTTCTGTAAGCGGAAGCGCGCAAACTGATTCGGTATGATTAAGTTTTTTGTAATTGTGACGTAAGATATAACCTAATAACGTACTTATTTGTTTTTAGTGATTTAATCAGGGAGATTTGACTTTTCATGTACTATAAACAGTTAGAAAAGTATTCAATTGGTCTTCTCTCGTTTTCCATAAATTCATTTGCACTAATATTGTTTGCCATAATCATCCCTGATCATAATATTTACTTGCACTATTATCATTTATACTAATAACGTTTGCCTTAACAACTCAACAGTCATAACTTTTATTTGCCATAAAATGACTTTCTATAACAACATTTCTCATAATAATTAGTTTCCATAAGTAACACATCTCATAATCGACTCTTGACATAATCAAAATTTGATATAATTATGAAAATAATGCATAATATAGTAAGGTCGAAATTAATTTATTGTTAACACCCCGACTCAATGCCATCCGACTCGGATAGGTTAGGTTAGAAGACTAAAAACCACGTAAAAAAACCACGAAGACTAAAGGCGGGAGCTCCGCTTCGCAATTATTATGACACTTGATTGATTATGACCAATGGAATTATTGAAAGTCGTTTTATGTCATTTCACGATTATGGCAACTGAAACGTTATATCTAATGAAATTATGGCAAATACCAGTATGGCATATGAAATTAAGGCATTTTAAATTATGGCAAACATTAGTAAACCTATTCAATTATCTCGTACATTGCTTGCTGGCTATCTGACATGTAAAGTTAGGAGTCGTTTGGCAGATAAGAATTTTGACATGCTATGTTTTTTGCGCAGTTTGCAAAACTACCCATTTTATCTGCTTCTAATAATTTGCAGTCGGTATTTTATTACTTATATGTATATCCGGTTAATAATCTCAATACATAAGTAATATTCAATAATTTATTTTTCCTTGTGGCCCCGCGTACTCAGTGTTCTGTAAAATATCACTACAGTAAGTTAAATTTACTATGGCCGGTCCTTAGATGGGTGACCACTTTGTGACATTTATTTGAGCGTTGCCGTGCTTCGGAAGGCACGTTAAGCCGTTGGTCCCGATTGCCGGTAAAATGGGTTGAAGTCGCAATCGCAACCTGCACCTATTCATTTCAAGACTGCAATACGGCTCACCACATATTACGTGGTAAGGGACGAAACCAATCTTGAAAGGTGAAATGTGGGTATAAAATATGTCTCTGCCTACCCCTTCGGCGATTAAGGCGTGACTATTTTTCAGTTCTAGATGCATGTATGATACAGAATTCTATACTTTTCTCAATGACTTTCCGAAATATGCGCGCAAATACCGGGATCCCGCGGGACTGAGATCTCTCAGTCCCGCAAATACCGGGATTTCAATTGCGTTGCGGGATTGCATTCCCTAACCACATCTATCAAGTTTGTCCAATAGCTGTCCGTGGAAAACCAAGTCAAACGCGCTTTTCATGTCAAAGAAAATTGCAGTTGTTTGAGTATTAAGTGTGTCAACGGTAATCTTCACCCGAGTGACATTTTTCAGTTTATTTTCTTATCAATTTACGTACAGCTATTTACTTGTTATACTAAACCATGCCAAATGGAAATTATGAAGTTGACTTGGATTCTAGATAGTACTCTGGCGCTGAAATCGCCCTCGCCTCCCTACCCGAGGTCCCTTGAGGCCTGAGGAATTGCCAAAAAAGTTAACAAACTTCTCTAAGTTAACAACGTAGTTTTTTAGCACAGCCACCTGTCTCACTTTAAAAACGGAAACCTGTATGTATTATATCACTTCAAGAAACAAAGTTTTAGTGAGTTTTCAACATTGTATACATTTTCCAGCAACAGCGCTCAAACGGAATCTACACTAGAAGCAAACAGCCAATCCGACGCCACCAGCCAGTGGGTGGACGACAGCTTCCCCCCGCACCACTCACCCGACCGCCCCTACCCCTCCACCTCTAAATACGACATGCCATCCACCTCCAAACCTTACGACGACAACGATCTCATGGACCGATCTCTCAACTCCAGCGAAAGCTCCTACAACGCATACGGACGATTCGATTCAAACATCGATCCAGACAGACCTGAAGCCGAATCGAGATCCACCATCACCGATTTAATGACTCGAATGAGTTCAGCTACCATATCAACATCGGCCAACCTGGTTAATAATATCACATCTCGAATAGTGAAGTCGGAGATTCGAACGAGCATAGTGAGTATAAGTTCGTCTAAGATCGAGAAGAAGAGGGACGGCACGTCGAATATATCGCTGAGTACGCTGTCGGTGAATAGTGCGGAGACGTCGGTTTCCGATAAGAGTTCGAGTCAGGATGTGAACTCGGAGATCGTGACGGAGAGGCGCGTCAGTCCACCGCCTGTGAAGAACGCTTCTACTGGAGCTATCCCGAAGAGTATCAGCTTTGATGCTACAGCTGAGAAGTCGCAGAGGTGAGTCAAATTCCATTTAAATCATGATCGTAGTACACTATAACATAATCTTTCACATTACAACCACTACTTACCTAAGGCATTTGTTTTAAGTATGAGCCCCCTTTGTCTTCAACCTCCAGCAGCTAATGGAGAAAAGCAGATATGCAACTCGAAACAGCTAAAATCTCACGGTGCTTCCTCCCGATTGTGTGAACTTTGTATACTCTGAAAAGACTAGCCGTGGGGCCCAGACCAGCTCTTGTTGTAAACAACTGGCAACACCATGCCCTTAGTTTGAAATTCGCTTCTCCCCATACACTTTAGAAAGGCGCAGGCTCACATAGCGCCACCCTCTGCTTCCGTCTATGTGACAGTTAGCTCTTAGTCGGCATCTTACTAATAAACCGTGTTGTTGTACAGGCGACGCATAATCGAAGAAGGCCTAGTAGGCAACTTGGACGAACTGAAGAACAACGTGAAGCGTTCCGGCGGGAACTTCCTGCACAAGATCAAGATGTTCCGACAGAAGGGCCGCTCTCATCACCACCATAACGGTAAGTTGTCACGTATTTTGATACAGGTGTAGGTAAAACTTTGGTATAGTGCTCCCGAACACAGCATAAGTCCCCTCTGTATCATTCAATCACATAACAAGTTCAAAATTGTGAACAGAACACGTCTTCCTTTACTTTTATTTACTGAATGTGAATTACCCACTTTTAAAGTGTCTGAATCGTTGGGACCTCTTTCATGATCAACGCCGTCATCTAAAGATCACTAACCTTATGTAGTGTTCGATTCTATGGGGAACGGTAGTGGGGGAATCTTTCAGAGCCGTCACCTTAAGATTAGATTATTAACCTTTGTAAAGTCCGGTTCGCTAGGAAACAGTAGTGCAGGAATCTTTCAGAGCCGTCACCTTAAGAGTAGATTACTAACCTTTGTAAAGTCCGGTTCGCTAGTGAACGGTAGCGGAGGATTCTTTCAGAGCTGTCACCTTAAGAGTAGATTACTAACCTTTGTAAAGTCCGGTTCGCTAGGAAACAGTAGTGGAGGAATCTTTCAGAGCCGTCACCTTAAGATTAGATTACTAACCTTTGTAAAGTCCGGTTCGCTAGGAAACAGTAGTGGAGGAATCTTTCAGAGCCGTCACCTTAGGAGTAGATTACTAACCTTTGTAAAGTTCGGTTCGCTAGGAAACAGTAGTGGAGGAATCTTTCAGAGCCGTCACCTTAAGAGTAGATTACTAACCTTTGTAAAGTCCGGTTCGCTAGGGAACGGTAGTGGAGGAATCTTTCAGAGCCGTCACCTTAAGATTGAATTACTAACCTTTGTAAAGTCCGGTTCGCTAGGGAACGGTAGTGGAGGAATCTTTCAGAGCCGTCACCTTAAGATTGAATTACTAACCTTTGTAAAGTCCGGTTCGCTAGGGAACGGTAGTGGGACAATCTTTTAGAGCCGTCACCTTGAGATTACTAACTTTTATATCGGCTCTTTCAGGGCTATTATCTTAACCTTAATTACGTGACAGCTAGTTACGTAATTATATTTATCTACTCTGATACTATAATACAAAGATTATAAAATTGAAATCAATACTATTATGACAAACATTACGCACAGGCCAAAAAAAAAGTTTTATTACGATACAGGTCTTGTATGGACACCTATATCATAATAAAACTTTTTAATCATTACGATACACCATAAACAATCTCCAGCTGAAAAAGAAGTTTGAACCTCTACTTTAAAAAAAAATTGTGTCTCCAGAGTAGCGAAAAATCCTAAATCTATGGTCTCCGCAGCCTAAAAAAAAAAGAAACACGCATGTGCAATCGATGTTTGCGCCTTGGCGCCAACATTTTACATTTAAATTAAACAAAGTTTGGTTTTGTTTGTAAAATAAATTAATTTTTGTGTAAAAACATGTCTTATAGCGAGGATGGTGGTAATTGTACACCACCAGACATTCTGGAAACTGCGTCAAACATGACCATGAACCTGTTACCGGCGAAATCAAGGAGCAACTATATATCACAACAAAATGAAATCAGGTATTATAGTATGAGAGTAGATAAAGTAGTGTATGACACTGTACATAACTTGGTCTTATAACACTCGTGTGATACTATAAAAAAACTCGCCTACGGCTCGTTTTTTTAAAACACACTCGTGTTATAAGAACCCTTATTATGCAACAGTGTCATAAACTACTATTATCTACTCTGATACTATAATACAAAGATTATAAAATTGAAATCAATACTATTATGACAAACATTACGCACAGGCCAAAAAAAAAGTTTTATTACGATACAGGTCTTGTATGGACACCTATATCATAATAAAACTTTTTAATCATTACGATACACCATAAACAATCTCCAGCTGAAAAAAGAAGTTTGAACCTCTACTTTAAAAAAAAATGTGTCTCCAGAGTAGCGAAAAATCCTAAATCTATGGTCTCCGCAGCCTAAAAAAAAAAGAAACACGCATGCGCAATCGATGTTTGCGCCTTGGCGCCAACATTTTACATTTAAATTAAACAAAGTTTGGTTTTGTTTGTAAAATAAATTAGTTTTTGTGTAAAAACATGTCTTAAAGCGAGGATGGTGGTAATTGTACACCACCAGACATTCTGGAAACTGCGTCAAACATGACCATGAACCTGTTACCGGCGAAATCAAGGAGCAACTATATACCTATCACAACAAAATGAAATCAGGTATTATAGTATGAGAGTAGATAAAGTAGTGTATGACACTGTACATAACTTGGTCTTATAACACTCGTGTGATACTATAAAAAAACTCGCCTACGGCTCGTTTTTTTAAAACACACTCGTGTTATAAGAACCCTTATTATGCAACAGTGTCATAAACTACTATTATCGTTTTTGTATACTCACTGTTTTAACGGTTGTCCCACAGACGTGAAGCTGCCGGAGGAAGAGTCCCGTAGCGACGACGGGTCGCGCGACGTTGCGTGCGCAGAGAGCTCCGAGGAGATCCTCGCCAAGTACCGGCGCAAGTCGTCCGCGGACTCGGGCGGTGGCAGGCACCGGCGCCCGCCCGCGCCCAGGAGGCTCTCCGACGTGCAGGACACTGGGGATGTGGACAGGTATAGCACCCGCAGCTCTGTGCTTGTGTAGCTACCGGGGGCGGGGGAGGAGTGTCTCCGAGGAGATCCTCGCCAAGTACCGGCGCAAGTCGTCCGCGGACTCGGGCGGTGGCAGGCACCGGCGCCCGCCCGCGCCCAGGAGGCTCTCCGACGTGCAGGACACTGGGGATGTGGACAGGTATAGCACCCGCAGCTCTGTGCTTGTGTAGCTACCGGGGGCGGGGGAGGAGTGTCTCCGAGGAGATCCTCGCCAAGTACCGGCGCAAGTCGTCCGCGGACTCGGGCGGTGGCAGGCACCGGCGCCCGCCCGCGCCCAGGAGGCTCTCCGACGTGCAGGACACTGGGGATGTGGACAGGTATAGCACCCGCAGCTCTGTGCTTGTGTAGCTACCGGGGGCGGGGGAGGAGTGTCTCCGAGGAGATCCTCGCCAAGTACCGGCGCAAGTCGTCCGCGGACTCGGGCGGCGGCAGGCACCGGCGCCCTATCTCTATTGTTGCGTGTTTGTGTGGTAGAAATAGGACCCATTGGGTAGAATTCTAAGCCAACCTCACCTGCTAGTGGCATCTGCTGACTAGCGGAAGAGGTCATGGCTATGAGACGGAAAATTAAAAACAAAAACATGTAAGGCTAATCACACTCAGAAATTTAGATTGGAATATCCAGCAGTTGGTGACTGATTGGATTGATTGTTGAATTTTCAGAAATTTATATTTGTGCGAGAACCTCGTCCAGGTCCTCTCACAATTTATGCCACAATACAGTCCTGCATACATTCTATGATAAATTGTTTGCTTCTAGATGTGAAGGCGTAGTGGATTTGAACGACCCGGAGGTGTTCGACAGTATGAAGCGCAAGCTACGCGTGGTGTTATCCAACCCTGATCTGCTTTGTTCTGACTACGTACCTAACGTAAGTATTAGAAAAGTATCTCGTACTATAGATAGATGATGGAATATACACATATGTAAGATTTAATGTAATGGTGAAGGTGGGTGTGTACCTCTGACAAGTTTATTAGGAGAAAAAGGTGTAGTCTGCCTCGGTATATTGATGCTAGTGATCTTATAGTTTTTTGATTAATCTATTTATTTAGCCCATTTTATACTGCTAATTAACTGGTTGGCCCTTTATGAAACTTGCTTGACTTGTTACAAATAAATAACATTTGTTTTAACCATTGACCGCCGTAAGACGCAATCCGTCAGAATCTAAACCAAAATAATGTGGGAAAGTTTAAATTCAAGATGTCTATTTCTGCAGCGTTGCACAAGCACCTCCCTAGTGGAATGGATCCGCTGGGCCAGCTCCGGAGGCTGCGGTACGGGGGCCGCTCACGCTGAACAGCTGGTTCGGGCATTAGGAGGTCGCACGGCACCCCTGCAGCGGTTGGCAGCGGCGTTGAGAGCAGACCTGGCTGCGAGGAGACCCTATGCAGCTTACTTAGCTTCGTGTCGAGCTGCAGCCGGACATGCCGACCGCATGTTGCACAAGTAAGACTTTGCTACGTTTCTAGGACCTTCCTAGTTGAATAGATCCGCTGGGTTAGCTTTGGGGGCTGTGATAGTACTGGTGAGAGCGACAGAGCGTACTACACCACCCTTGCGACTGACGCAGTCAGCATTACGAGGACACTTGGCTGCGATGAGACCCATAGCTTATTTAGCGTCACGTACAGTTGCTGCCGCGCATGCTTTTAAATTTATGAAGGTAGTTTCTCGTGGTACGTAATATTGCTGGTGAATAAATAATAATAATAATAAATAAAATATTCTTTATTGTACACCATAAAGGAACATATTCAAAGAAGAAGATCTTAATCTACGTATGTACAATAGGCGGCCTTATCGCTAAAAGCAATCTCTGCCAGGCAACCTTTGGATGGATAGAAAACATGAAGCTGATAGGGGCAGTGTACAAATTTTAGAAGCAAACATATACCAACAACATAACTATAATTATATACATATAAATAAACATACATAAATACACATACATATTATATAATATATACAATACATAAACATACATACAGACACGATATACTTTATCATATATACTCGTATTTAGAGACATATACATACTAAGAAGAAAACACGAAGTGGGTACTAGTCGGAAATAGACAAAAAGTGATTCATTAGCATACTCTTGAAAGATACTAGTGATTGTGCTCGCCTTATAGATACTGGCAAAGCATTCCACAGGCGAATCGCTTGTACAGTGAAGGATTTGTCCACGAAATTTGTTGAGTGCTGTGGCATCCAAAGAGTCAAATTTTCTGATGACCTTAAAAATCTCGAATGCTTGTCATGAAGGAACGTGAAACGTTCTTTGAGATATCGGGGAGTACAAGGATTGAACAGTATATTGTATAGTAAAGCTAATATGTGAGTATTCCGTCGAAAGCGAATTGGGAGCCACTTGAGCTTTTTTCTGAATTCAGATACGTGGTCATATTTGCGTAGTCCAAATATGAATCTAATACAAACATTTTGAAGGCGCTCAAGCCTGTCAAATTGCTCCTCTGTGAGATCAAGATAGCTGACATCTGCATAATCAAGGATTGGGAGCAAAAGAGAGTGGGCAAGCGCAATTTTAGTGGCTGTGGGGAGAAAACTACGTAATCTACGTAGTGATCCTGCAGATGCAGACAGTTTGCGCCCGACCTCCTGCAGCTGATGATCCCAGGACAATGTGCTATCGATATGCACTCCCAAGTTTTTGACCACATCGCTTATACCAATAGGAGTACCATTAAAAATAACTTGTGGCAAAATTGTGTAGTCGATACGTGACGTTATCCAAGAACTCCCGACTATAATGACCTGGGTCTTTGAGGGATTAACTTGAAGCCCATGATTAATGCTCCATTCACATATGCTATCCAAATCCGTGTTCATTGCAGCAATTGCTTCGTGCAACTGGTTTAACGGCGCCTTTGTAAGTCATCTGCATAAAGGTGGTAGGATAAAATTAATTTTTGAGAAATTGAATTTATAAATATAGCAAAGAGTAAAGGAGACAGAACGCCGCCCTGTGGAACACCGGCTGTAATATTAGTCCAAGAAGAAAGAGAATCTTCTACACATATACGTTGCCGGCGCCCAATCAGGTAACTTTGAAACCAATCAATCACTATAGGAGATATGTTAAGAGAGCGAAGTATGCCGAGTAGGATATCATAGTCCACAGTGTTGAAGGCATTACTGAAATCAAGCAAAGACAGTACCGTGAGGCTGCCCTTCTCCATGCCTATTCTTATGTCGTCCGTAACATTAACTAGAGCAGTTACAGTACTATGTCCAGTACGAAAACCCGATTGGAAAGGATTTAGCAAAGAGTTGGTAGACAGGAACGTGTTAAGCTGGTTATAGACAAGGCGTTCTAGAACTTTAGAAAGAAATGGTAGTATAGATATACATAGGACGGAAGTGGGAAAAACATGATGCGTTACCTTTTTTTGGTAGAGGAATAATCTGTGCTTCTTTCCAAATGGATGGAAAGAGGCTTACAGAAATGGAAAAATTTAAAATGTGAGTCAAGACAGGAAGGATTTGATCTAGGATAGGTATGATCATGTTACGACTGACATAGTCACTACCCACTGCACTTGATGCAATCGCCATTATGCTCTTCTTAACATCACTATTAGTGAAAGATTCAAAGAAGAAACTCGGATAATTTGGAGTTGGAAGTGATGAAAGATGACTAAGTGTATTGGTCTTGGTGGTCCCTCCAAAACCGGACGAAGAAGAAAAATGCAAGTTAAGTGCATCGAGGTCAAAATTTTTAGGAATACTATTTTCTTTAGACTTTCCAACCCCTATGCTTTTTAGGAATTTCCAAACTTTAGGTGGATCACCGTTTTCAATTGATGCATGAATATGCTGGCGTTGTGCATTTCTACACACCTTATTGCAGTGATTACGTATTTCGACATATTTTTCAAAGTTGCATGTAGTCGGTCGACATTTATATTTAAATTTTGCTGCAACTTTCTTGGCCATTACCTTTTTTATGGCATCAGTGAGCCACGGAGCAGGCATATGTTTTATTTTAATCGCTCGGACAGGAGCATGCTTATCATAAAGCTCTATGATATGTTCATTAAAAATGCAAATTTTTTCATCAATAGATTCTGATGTAAATAATGAGTCCCAGTCAACCCTGTCAGCATCCCCACGAAGGCTGTCAAGGTTCATAGCACCAAAATTGCGCTTACGCAGTATTTTGCATTTTGCCTTAGGAGGGCGAAGTTTATAGGAAAGGAAGAGTAGATCGTGGTGAGAGAAAGCATCCGCATTACATTGGCCATATTTAATGACGTGCTCCACTGATGATACCAAGATAAGGTCTATAAGGGATGGTTTACAGTCTGGAAAGTGGTGGGTAACATTCAGGGGAAGAATTGAAAGATTACAGGATTGTTTCAAACGGCGAAAAGAAGAAGCGCGAGCGAGAGAGCGAGGATCATTTTTTACGAGACAGGTATTGAAATCCCCTAGTATGACTGTGTGACTGCAAGACGGGGTATGTTTTTCCAAAAGACGTTCAAAGGATGCAAAGAAACTAATGTTTGAAGATGGGCAGTAATAAACACCCAGCAAAACTTTGGAATGATTAAGTTCCACCTCCAGGAAGAGATGCTCCCCAGCATTCGGGGGTGGTGGCTGTGCTGACACATCAAGGACGTGAAAAGGAATTTGAGAACGAATATAAATTGCAACACCGCCACCAACCTCGTCGCCACCACGATCATTTCTTATTAATTTAAAACCTGGAAGTGGGAAGGCGGAAGATGAATGATATGTCCTGAACCAGGACTCTGAAACAAGAATTGCATGAATGTCTTTACAGTCGAAAGAAGTCAGCATATCAGAAAAATGGGAGGGAATACTCTGGGCATTTAAATGGACGACATTGAAACTTTCAGGTACATCAGAAAACCGAGAATTTAACGTTTCAGCCAGTGTTGGATGGAACACTGACAAAACTATTCAAGAGGCTCGAACCCAGATAAAAACTTTCACTATCACTGTCATGTCTTAAATCTGTCATAGATATAGAATAAAATAAGTATAAAAATATAAATAATATATATAAATAGGTATAATAGAATAATAATATACAAAGATATTATTAGTTATATTAGTTCGAATGTCTATCCACCCGCCAGTTGAGTGTCTGAGTATTGAAAAACGTCGCTACAGGCATGGAACAAAATAATACAGAACAAAACATAATAAAATAAGTAATCACTGAATTTGTTAGAAACAAAATTGACAACATACGAACCAGCTTTCAACAACGAATCGTTAGCATAGGAGTATCTGTGATTGTCTGCGGTAGTGCAGACGAGTACCATTGCGGCGATAAGTCGTCCATTTTGCGATAAAAACCGCGCGCGTGCGTCGCTTTCTGTTAAAAAACACATAAGCAGTGTCAAAAACTGATTGTATTGGAGCTCATTATGTGATTAAAACACTCCCAAGAGCTGCAACGTTTGCTTTCACTTTCGTTCCATCACAGACAGACCCTCAACGTGGAAATGGGCTGCTTCGCGATGAGCGACCAGTCGTAGTCATACCTATATTGAAACGGGTACTAGCTAGTATTTGATAATGTAACAAATACATCGGTTCGCAGACAAATCAAGCAAGTCCGTGAAGAGTGCTCGTGGTGTGGTCGGGCGGCCGCTGGAGCCCGCGTGTTGGAACAGTTAGAGCGGGGCTCCGCGCTGAGGCGACTGGAGAGACGGCATCATGCTCACAACAACCTCGCCATGCTCAACGGTAACTAACTACCCACTATGATTATGTCACCATTATTTTGTAAAAACCGTAAATTGTAATATACCTTACCTCGCCATTGTATAGCGTCGATCGCCAAAATCAGTTTACCCTCGTCTATAGATGTCTCTCATTAAAAGTTTGACGTGTAAATAGTCGGCATGTTTTTTTGTATGGGCTTTAGGTCTTTACTCGATTTAATACTAGCATTTCGTTCCAGGAGGAGAACTAATGGACGAGAAGGCCACAAGACTGACAGCTGGCATCAAGGCCATTACGGCCGAGGTGAAGGCGGACCCCTCGTGGGAGGGTGAGTTCTGTGCTGGGTGATATCTATGACAAAGACGCCTAGAAATAAAGAATTTTGTCCTTATTGTGTACTGATTCGTTTTATAAGTTTGCTATTACCTTATAATTTAATTGGTTTATGGCGAAATATCCCAATTAAAATTATGTCTAGTTATAACGTAGTCATGGAATTATTGACATTGAAATTAATTGTATGATAAAGATTTGCACGCTCTAAAAGGCAGAATATGCTGTTAAGTTTTAAGATACCATCTCTGTAACCATATTCGATGCAAATCAAGGATTTATTAATAAAGTCCAATCATAATAATTATGTGTAAAGGTAACACGTTGTAATTCTCCGATTTATACGCATTATGTGGGTAGTCGGGATGAACAAGATCCGTGAATTAAAGAAATACTGTGAGGTTTCAAGGATTAATTAGATTCCTACAGAAATGGTGAGATGTTCACCAGAACAAGAGGGCGCGTACGCACTGGTCGATTGTTGCATCACTAATGACAGGCGAAGACAACGTTCTGTCGTATGGTGTTTGTGTGTGACCGCCCTCCGTAAATTCGAAGTGCATAAAACCAATTTTTCATTAATTTCTGTCGAATACGGCGGTCAACGGAACATAAGTGTTCTTTTAAGAAAGATTTGTATTTGCGTGAGTGGTTACTGACAGTGAGTTTTCGTTGTTTAGGTAGCAGCAGTGCCCTACTGGAAAGCGTGGAGACCACGGTGGAGCGCGCGGCGTTTGCGCGTCTCTACCTGCACGTGCTGTTCCCCAACGGCGAGGGTGACATCGCACGCGACCAGTAAGTACTAAACATACTACTTCTGTGTATTACTACTATAATGTGTTTCCACATCAGCTTGGTGCTGTTAGAAAATGATAAATGAGACATATTATAGATATTTAAGATAGCTATACGATTAATATTTCCCACTAGACAAACTTAATCGGGTACTACAGATTTCAGTAAGGCCTCTGATAAAGTCTGTCATAAAGTCAATTACAAACATTATGTTAATTACCAACCTACGTGACTATGAACCCGTTCCTTACTTGGACGATTGACTTCATATCTGCAGGATGGGCTATTATTTTGTAGTTCTTATATACTTAAAATTCCAACTTCAAAACATTTCTTGTGGTGTCCCTCAAGGGTCACACTTGGGACCAGTGTTATTAGCCTACTTAACAATGTGTATGTTGTTCCAGGGTGCTGAGCGAGCACATCCGCCGCGTGTCTGCCCACAGCAGCGCTCGTTCACTGGGCGTGGCGCCGGCACACCGCTGGGCGGCGCCGTTCCCGCGCGCGCAGAGACTGCTGCGTCACCTCGCAGTCTACCGCACGCCAAGAGATAAGGTACTTACCCTCTTCCAGGACTAATCAGCCTCTATTGGGGCCGGAGGATGGCAAGTGGACTGTTCGCCATCCTACCAATAGCAGGCCCAAGACTGCTCCTTACTCATCCCTCCTACCATAAGAAAGGTGATTTCGTCTGAACCCTAAGCAGCTTCAACCGGAGCATCGTGCTTCGGTTGCAGATAATGTCTGCCGAGAATTCTGGTCCAGTGCGACCCTAGAGTGATACGTAGGAACCATACAGTTTTAGTTGGTTCGAGTCCAGAATCATATCCGCGGAAATTTCCACATAGTTAAAAAGTACCTTCAATTTACTACATTCTTGGTATGTTTCAAGCTGGCAGTAAATTAAACCCAAAAAAACTCACAAGATTTTTTTTTTCTATTCATCAAGACTATATGACATATGTAATTGCATTTCCAGCTACAATGCATAATGCGGTGCGTGACGTCAATAATGGCCGTGCTTGGACTGACGGAAGGCACCACGCCCTCGGCTGACGATCTCACACCCGTACTCGTCTACGTCATTATCAAGGTACGATGCTGCATTTGCAATAGGCTTGTGTCCACTAAGAATAAATCTGATTGATGTGCGTTTCTAACGACTATGTCCAATATATAAATAACAAAAAGTAATATTAATTGGTACACAAATCATTTTTAGAAAATAAGATTGGAATAAATAGGCATTCAGTCACGTGACATCAAACACCTCTATCAGAAAGTGTGACGTCACAGTTTGCTACTTTGACGTTTGACGCACTCTGGCAGTCTTGAGTCTTGAAATCTTGTGTCACAAGTCGTGTCATCTTGTGTAATTGTTTAGATTCTCACACGTTTTCATAAAATACAATAAGACTTCAACAGTAAAAGTTATATAAATCGACATGGAGGCAGGATTTACTAAGACAAATAGCTGTAATATGCCCAAAATCTAGTAGTTTCTTATTAGTACTAAAACTTTTTAAAAATCTGAATCACTGAAAACAAATAATGGAAAGGGCTCATAAAAAAAAAAAAAAAAAAAAAAACATAGCGTACGAATTGAGAACCTCCTCCTTTTTTTGAAGTCGGTTAAAAAAATACACATTTTCTTTTTGTTTTGTTTGGCAACAAGTGACGTCACACAAGGCGCCATGACAGTTTGGAACGTTTTCGATATTTTAACATCATTTTTTAAAGGCAGGTCGTGAGACCCCTATTACGTGCCAAATTCAGATAGGTTTTGTTAGAGAAATGGCACAGTTATACTGTGGAAATGATTAGGAACACTAGTTTATGATATTGCAACAATAGTAATTCGAACAATATTGCAATTTATTTATAAGTACTTCAAGATTACAATATTCAATGTTTCATTCTTTTTTGAGTGACTTTAGGGACTTGCACACTAGCGTTTTTATGTGTCGTTGACTTGTTTTTTTAACGAACAACTGTAATGAAATACAATACCCCTTCGTTTCCTCATTTCCTGAACCACTATTTAGTAGTTGCACAGCGCTGAGCAGGCGCTAACTGGAAGACCACGCCCAAGAAACGCTAGTGTGAGGGTCTCTTAGGGGGGTCGCTCACTGGTAAGTCGAGGCGCGGTAGCGGCGGCGTCGCGGCGCGGCGGCGCGTGAACGTTAAGTAGAGTCGAGGCGCGGGCGGCTATGCTTCCTTTACATTACACATTCCAATTTATTCACCATGTCGTCGTCAGAAGATGAAGACGCGCTTGCACACAGCGTTTTTGTGCTTCGGAAGGCACGTTAAGCCGTTGGTCCCGGTTGCCAGTAAAATGACAGTCGTTAAGCCAAGTTAAAGGCCTTTTTAGGCGGCTTGAAAAATTTCAACAGCAGGCAGTCACAACCTGCGCCTGTCCATCTCAACACGGCAATACGGCTCACCACCTATTACGTGGGACCAATTCTGAAAACGTGAAATGTGGGCATATAATAATATGCCTCTGCTTCCCCTTTGGGGATAAAAAATACACGGATTCATTCGTACAATTTCAATAGAGTTTACTTTAGTTTCAAAATCGTCACGCATTTTTGAAGAGTGTAAACACGTCTACGCACGAAACAAAATGACAAAATGGTGACGGAGTCGCGGCGCGGTCGAGCGCATCAGCCCCACCCCGCCTCCGCCTCGACTCCACATCGCCCGTGACGCGACTCTAGTGTGTGGGCGCACTGCCATGTATTGCTGAAGGAAACGTAGAAGCGGCGCGCCGCTTATGCGCCCGTGCTTCGACGCCGCCTCGACTCCAGCTCGTGTGGGCGACCCGCCTTAGGCTGGATTTAGTGTCGCGCTGACCGCACGCGCTGACCGTCGGCGCTGACAGGCTGAAATGTATGAACTTGTAGCAAGCATTTTAGAATAACGCGTAGCTACGTAGCTATCAGTGCGTGTGTTGGTCAGCGCCGACCGCTACGCGGCGCATACGCGCGACGCGTACGGACGCTGACCCGTCAGCGCTGACCAACGCAAGCGTGATAGCTACTACGTAGCTACGCGTTATTCTAAAAGACTTCCTAATAGTTCATACACTTTACTTTGACTGTCAGCGCCACCGGTCAGCGCGACTCTAAATGCAGCCTTAATTGTTGAACTTTTATTTTGATGTTACTCCCGCGCACCTGGTGCAAAATGTGTTTATAGGCACATGGCACGGTTCCGATGTCAGTTGATGAGTTGACTCTTGTGTTGTCTCTTTGCAGGTGAACCCGCCATCCCTGCTGTCGACCATCGAGCTGGTGAACGCCCTGGGCGGTGCAGCTTTGAGCGGCGAGGCGCTGTACTGGTGGACGCAGTTCTGCGGCGGCGTGGCCTACATCAAGACCCTGGACTACCCGCGCCTCGACCCCGCGCCCGACTCCTAGCGCCGCCCTGCCCCCACCCTCGCCACCGTAAGTGCATATCGACCATCAAGTCATGTGGGACCAAGTTCCCCCGGTCTAGGATTTCCAGGACACGTGTGGTGACACAGTCCTCCACATGGTTCCCGTCCCTGCTAGTTATTTCCCGGAAGCCCCCGCCCGACTCATAGCGCCGCCCTGCCCCCCCCCCCCCCCCCCACACTGTCGCCTCGGTACGTATAGCACTATCCACCATCGAGCTGGTGAACGCTCTGTACTGTACTGTACTGGTGGCGTTGAAATCGACCAGGACAGGGTGATGAAGACTTGCAGTCACGGATCAACGAGAGGTAACGGTCTCTGCAACCTTGCCCCCTTGCAAAGGATGCGAGGTGTCCGCAACAGACCCTCCAAAGGTCTTGCCGTTCAGGCCCATCGGCGTCCAAGGTGGACCCAGTACTGCTCGACGACAGCGACCATGTGGCCACATTAATGGACCACTATGAGCACTGGTCCAGTTTCACCTGCAGGAAACCGCAGGATGCAGGCCACACTGGCACTGCCTCGTGCAGAAGAACGGGTCTCAGCCTTGTAGCGGCACCAAACTGACCCTTGTGTTTGCTACGTACAGCTTGGCACAAAAGTCTAAAAACTGAACTAATAATTTGCATGCTGGCTACATAGTCAAAATGTTGTTAAAACATCACGTATGTCATTTAAAAATGCATTACTAAAATTTATGTAGTACATTTTACCGTACTATAAATATGGTTCTTTCTAACGGGTTGCCATATGAACACAAACCTGTCTATACTTTCTACTCTTTTTTGCCAAGCTGTTGCATTTGAATACAGCATTGATTTTATGATGATAAGATAAGATAATTATTTAATTACTGCAGATATAGTTAAATAGTTTTTCTAATTTCTAATACTAAAAAAGATCAACTCCACTACCAGCTTTTTAAAAACATAATACTTATTTATTATTTCAGAATGATGCGCGTGCCCACTACAGAATTTCTGTATACTACCGCCGTGAGCGAAGTCACACTGTATAAAGTATCAAGAATCGAACAGTAATCTAGATACCAAAATCATAATACGAAAATTGAAAATAGTGTATAGTTGTATTATAATATCATTAAATGCGATGAGTATAGATATGTAAAATCATGTAACTAACGAAATCCAGTGTAATTTCACTTAATATAGTGATACAATACAGATAAGTATATGAACCCTTGTGTGTATACCTCCCGCTAAATTTTTCGTTCTTATTGAAGCTGTAAAAGCAATACAGTGCGTATTATTTTCCACATAAAAGTATGGTATTATAAATATGTACCTATTCGCAGTCATTCGTAAGCTTGTCGACAAAAATTCAACAATTCAGTTGAGCCTCTAATTCAATTCTGAAATGTGATTCACAGAGCCTATACACATACATAGTTCCTACGAATGGTATTTCCAAAATTGTGTAATGTCATGTAGAATTTACATCGAAAATTTTAAGAATAGTTTGTTAATGCGGTAGAATCCTGGCTTCGATGTTTATCAAACGAAATTCTTGCAACAAGTATCAACTGCTTTTTTCTTTGCTAATCTTGTTCTCCTCTCTATAATTTACAATCTATACAAGTAAATTATCTCTGAAGAACTTAAAAAAGACACTTTAATCACGGGCACCCAACTCATACAGATTATCTTTAATAAACAGAAAATATCAAAAGATGGCACTAGTAGTTTCATATTCCGGAATTCAAATTTCAAAATATCTTATTTAGATATATAATGCATGGCAAATTATTTTAAAAATTTAATCTTGATATTGGCTGCTATAGTAGCACATCAAACTCGTTGATTATAGAATAAACGTAGATTGTGTAAAAATTATCTCTAGATAGCGTTTGATTAAGATAAAAGATGGCGCTCATGTTAATCATTGACATGATTAATATCGCCATCCATCACCAACAGCGCCATCTTTTATCGATGTAAAGAAATTATTATTTCATTAGTTTTTACGAACGGCCAGTTTACGTTATCGAAACAAGCAAGCGGCAACGGTGGCGGTGATGAACTTAAATATAAAGCGTTATTTGGCCGATATTCTCAGTGGCACTTTAGCTCAGCGAGTATGCAAGCTGCTTTGGGCGTATATTTTAGTTAATAATTCTGGTTCGAATCCCACTGACTGCATTTCTTTTTGTATTTTTCTTATTTTTTTTTTTACTTTTTCACTTAATCTAACATAGATTATTAAATATTCCTACTTATTTCTCGAATTTATAATCCTTTTTTTTCCTTTCAGAATTGTTTCACGTTATTGTTATAAAAAAATAAAGCTGTAATCTATGTGATAATTGTAAGAGCAATATGTTCCAGCGAGATTTTGTAGGTACCAGCTTTTATTAGGGTTCCAAAGGGTAAAAACGTCGGGTCCCTATTGATGAGACTTCCCCATCTGTCTGTCTGTCTGTCTGTCCGCCATGACGCTGTATCGCAGGAACCGTTATAGCCATAGAGCTGAAATTTTCACAGATGATGTAGGTATTTAGGGTTGCCAACAGTACTTTATAATAAAGTATTGTACTTTATTTCGGGTATTTGTACTGTATACTTTATGAGAACAATTAAGTACCTACGCGAAAATACTTTCTTTCGCATGATTTGATTTTTCTGGGATTTTGAAAAGTTTCCTCTGAATATTTTTTCGTATAACGGAATGGGCCAAGATCCCCGGCCGTGGAGCCAGACTTAAGTAATTATAGGAAATAGGTATGAATCTTTTGTCCTGATCTAAGTAAGTACATAAGTTTAGAGTTTACCTGTATGGACTTACAATCTATACTAACATTATAAAGAGGAAAGATTTGATTGTTTGTTTGTTTGCAACGAATAGGCTCCGGAACTACTGGGCCGATTTAAAAAATCTTTCACTGTTCGGAAGCTACACTCTTTGCGTCGAACATAGGCTATATTTCATTCTCGTATTCCCACGGGAACGGGAACTACGCGGGTGAAACCGCGTGACGTCCGCTAGTTTATACTAATATTATAAAGAGGAAAGATTTGATTGTTCGTTTGCATCGAATAGGCTAAACTTTTGGACCGATTTGAAAAATTCCTTCACTGTTGGGAAGTTACACTCTTTGCGGTGAACATAGGCTATATTTTATCCCCGTATTCCCACGGAAACGAGAATTACGAGGATGAAACCGCGTGATGTCCGCTAGTTATCTAAAACGAGAAAAGATTAGATTGTTAATTTGCATTAGGCTCCGGAACTACTGAACCGATATCAAAAATTCTTTCACTGTTAGGAACACAGATATCAGAATTCCTACGGTTCCCGAATTCCCACGTGTGACTTCCGCTCGTTATTTATTAAGAGGAAAGATTTGATTGTTTGTTTGTTCGCATCGAATAGGCTCCGAAACTACAGAACCGATTTCAAAAACTCTTTCACTGTTGCGAAGCTAATCTCTTTGCGGTGAACCTAGTCTATATTTTATTCCCGAATTACCACGGGAACGGGAATTACGCGGGAGAAACCACGTAACGTCCAATAGTTTTAAAAAAGCACTGGTGTACTGCCAAGGTTCTAAAATGTACAATTTTAAAATTGAAAATACAATGTACTCTTCTTTGTAAGTCTGTTCTTTTTTTACCCCATTGAAGTCAGATAAGTATACCTACTTTATTTCTTCTAAAAAAAGTTGGCAGCCCTAGATGTATTCCTGTTGCCGCTATAACAACAATTACTAAAATCAGAAAAAAAAAGGAAAGATTAAGGGGAATCTCATTCAAAAATCGTGACTTTTTGCCGTTTTTTGGTACGGATCCCTGTGTGCAAGTCCGACTCGCACTTGGCCGGTTTTTTTATATAATTCCGCCTGCCACCCGCTGTAAAAATAAGTATTTACCAAGATAAAATATTTATTTTTTAGTACATATGCCAACTTTTCCATAGTAAGTAAATTGTAAAATTAAAAAAAGAGAAGTCCTGTCATTTTCACTTCATAATAAAAATAGTAAAAAAAATAAACAAAACCATGCTACCCGTTGGATTTGAACTGGGTCAACTCGTAACAGGCGCCACCCGCCTACCCGCTGAGCTAACTGTGCGACTGATACATTGAGTGAAATACTTAGTCATATCAGAACAGTTGAAACGAATTCAACTGTTCTCATTATATGATATGAGAACAGTTGATGATTGATTTAAATTTTAAATCAATCAATTGCAAAAAATAAATACTCAATACAAAGATAACATGCTTATTTAAAGCAATTAGTATGTCAACTTTTTCATAATATTTTTCTTATATAATAAAAAATGACAAAGTACCGTGTGAGTAAGTAGTCTTTTTTCACTTAATAAAAATATTGAGTTGTATAAAATGTGGGTACGTTCAAAAAGTAAAACTTAAAAAGATAACAAAAAGAATCGTGTGAAAAGTGGGAATCGAACTGGGGCTTGAATGCACCGTATACCGCCCGTTTACCAGTCTGTGCTAATTAAGTGCCTACGTCACGATTGAAATAACTAAATACTTTATCAAAACAGTTGAAACGAAATCAAATTTGACCTTGAAATCTAGTTGAACATTTCGCTAAAAATATCGTCGCCATCTAGTTACATTTGAGGATTCCCACACTGACAGGTAGGCGGCCAGGTCTGTGGAGCGAGTTACGAGTGTAACCGATTTTTGTTCCTGTTCGTGCATCTGTATAGAATATATTATATAATCTGTGCTTTAATTTCTAATTCACCCAAGGTTCAATATCGTATAGCAAACCGAAGACCGTTAGAACAAAACTTTTCGTAAAAACAGCTTAGTAACGTGAAGATATCGACCTTATTGCTTTGTAAGTGTTATTAGAACATTTCTAGAAAATTATTTACCGTATCACCACACCACATTTTTTTTCCTTCGCCGCGGATTACTATATAATATATTGTTGTGTGGGTACGTCGATTCTATAATGAGGAAAAAAGTCCTAAATAAATGTGTACTCGTATGCTAAAGATTTCCCCTACGTTAGGATTAAGCTTGCAACATTTGTAGACTATATGCACATGGGCCAAATTGCCCTGTGAAATAGCCTAGTGGGATGGGATTTTTGTATGGAAGGCTGCTATTTTATCAGAAGATATCTCTTAGCCTACTTTTGAGTGTTCCAGGCAGAGGGGAAATATTAATCAATTTTCCCATACCCTTTTAGTTGGCTGGATCATGGCTTCAAAAATATTTATAAGCCATTCTTGGACCTACTCGTACACACAAAATTTTATTAAAATTGGTCCAGTGGTTCTCGAATTTTGTTCTTAGTACCTACCACATTTGGCTATATTCTTTTTATTAAAATTATACATATATATAATCACGCCTGTCTCCCATCGGGGTAAGCATAGACTATGATTTTCCACTTGTTACGATCCTGGCATACAACTTTTGGTTCTTCTACTTTCATAACTGTTATCATCACAACACAATCGCCGGTTAAGGGTACTCTTGACCTGACATTTTTCTAAAAAGTCTTTGATTTGATCGACATGCGTACGCCGAGATTTTTGGAAAAATAACGTGTGCCGCTTAAAGGTGACCGCATATCTGAGAGGTTATTCTGATAATTATAGTAGTAGCCTTCTAGAATAAGTCTAGTAAGGTCATTTCGTCCATGAGCATGTAGCCTATGGTTCTCTAATTACATTATCTCTATGGACTGTGATTTAGTGTCGGTACAATACACCCAAATGTGTATTTTTGGATACGAGTGTTTCTATGAGGTGTGATAATCATATATCTATATATAAAAAAATGTATTGAATAAGAAGCATATTATTATATTATAATGAAAAAAATAATTTATTACTATGTACATTGTTAGATAGTAGTAGTAGTTTTAGTGATAGTAAATGATATTATCGAGCCGTTGAATACGCTTCTCCATGTTTACTAATTATAAGGTTTGTTTTTGAATATTTCAAATGGATTATTATGTCATTATGTAAATGAAAAGATGTACAGATTTTAGTTGAAAATTCTGAAGCAAACTGAGTTCGTTTAATCAATAATGTACCTTATCGTCATCGTCATAAAGCATAATGTTAATAGTTCACAAGACTTAGGTATTCGTTGTTTAAGCACCGGTTTATTTCGCACCCCGCTGTAAAAGACATTATTTTTGAACTAACGTAGTGTTTAAAGGTAAATAATTCGTAGTATTTAATCAATGAGCAATAGCTGTTTCGTATTCATGTATACGCTTATCAATGTATATGTCGGCTTTAAATATTTGAGGCCACTTATTTTCTAAGATGCGTGGCGTTTTTGAGCCGTAACTTTATTGTGCTATATTTATCGGCTATTATGAAGTAAATTCTGATACATTTAACCTGACCCTCTAAAACGAGAAAGGTAGAAGCTTTTTACAGGGTCGCGTTTTCTGTAAGTAATTATTAATTATGTATTATAAAACTAGTTTGCGGACACTTAAAACATTATTATTCGGTAAGTGAAAATGTCAATGGAAATCGAAACAATTCATATCAGTCTTTTGCAATCTATACTGCTAGACGCAGATCTCTTCCTGTCTTCTCCATATTGGAAGGGCCTTTATTTATATAAATCATTGATTATTTCGTTTGCTAATGTAAAGGCCTTCGCTAAATTTGCTGAAGTACAGCCCGTGACAGGTGTACGGAACGGCGCTGGTACTACGCGTGCTCAATAAGTTGAAGCACGCTGGGAAGACTTTCTTCTATAGCGTGTCTTAACTTATCGCGCACGTGTAAAAGCGTCGGGAGTCGCTTCACTTGCAAAGGCTCTTCGCCATTTTGTCGTTAGAAATATCAGTCTTAAATATTTAAAGCAGATTATTATTAAAATGTATTAGTACTTTGGATGAGAAGTTCTAACGAATAATATACAAACAATAAAGTTTAATCCATACCATTACCTGTTTTCTGTTCTAAACGTAAGCTTGCTCTAGGGCGTTTTTTTTTATATTTAGCTCGCCAAATTGACGCCGCCACCAGCCTAAATGGTAAGCCGTGTTGCGTCTAGCGATTGGGGGCCACTTCTGTTTAGGGTAACCTCCATCATTTAGAACCATGTGGAAATTCTGCTGCAGTTCACTCTTTGAAGGCCGTTAACGGGGTGGATATTTATTTATTTATTCCATCAAATGTGTGTATGTCGGTATCATACCATATAGTGGCCAGGTATGTACAGCACATCCAGGGGGCATCACCCTGGATGTGCTCTGCATGCCTGGCGGCGCTTAGTATTTGTATCACTGTATTCAAATTCAAGCCCCTTTGACGGTATAGAAAGTGCAGTCTTTGGAAATTAAGTTATATAATAGAGAAAAAAAAAACAACTTTTTTTCCTGCCGAACTGCACCCTCCTGTATATATTTTTAACTCGCTGTTCCCCACGACTTCGACCGCGTGGAAGTCGTTTATCGCGTAAAATCATAACCCTCCTTTTGCCCAGTTGGTAAAAAAGTAGCCTATGTCCTTCCCTAAGCCTCCAACTATCTCTATACCAAATTTTATCTCAATCGCTCCAGCCGTTTAGGCGTGAAAGCGAACAGACAGACAGACGGAGTTACTTTCGCATTTATAATATTAGTAGAGATTGCCAACGAGGTGTAAGTGCACCCCCTGTGGCCTGTCCGGGAATGGATGTACCGTAGAGATGTCCCAGGGGGGAGCTTACCCCAATTTCTAGTAGGTATGAACTTTTACGCCCAAACTGGATGTCAGCTGCGAGCTGGGCGACAGCGAGCGGAGTGATCTAAAGGATGAAGTCTTATTGAAGTGAACTGGATGACAGCGAGCGTCGATGCCCAGGCCACGTGTCGTGATATGAGCCGGCGACATTTGTATGTAGGTTCTAAATCGGATTTTATAGTTCCTAAAATATATATACATACATATCATCGCGCCTGTTTCCCATCGGGGTAGGCAGAGACTATGGCTTTCCACTTGCTTCGATCCTGGCAAACCACTTTCGTTTCTTCTACTTTCATAAGTGCTTTCATACACGCTCGCCGGTTAAGGGTACTCTTGACCTGGCCTTTTTCCAGCAGGTCATCAATTTGGTTACCATGCGTACACCGAGGGTGACCCCTACCAGCTTGCCCATTCATTCTCGCCTTATAGATCTGTTTAGTCAGTCTATTTTCATCCATCCTCTCAACATGTCCAAACGTCCAAACCATCTAAGCATCCCTTTTTTTATTTTTGTCACTACATCTTCAGCAGTTATACAGACTTATACCACATTGTATTCTAATCACGCTATTCCTTTCTTTGTCCATCAATTTCACTCCAGCTATACTTCGCAGACTTCTCATTTCCACTGCATTAATTTTACTTTCATGCTACTTCTGCCACACCCAACTTTCACTACCATACATAAGTGTGGGGATAAGCACACCCCTATGCACAGCCACTCTTGCCTTCTTAGACACGTTTTGACTGCTCATAAAGGTATGCATCGCCCCATTCACTTGATTTCCTGCCAAAACTCTTCTCTCTCAATATCCTGGTCACACTTTCCATCTCTCGTAAATTTTGAACCCAGGTATACAAATTCTTTCACCTGTTCCACTCTTTGCCCTTCGATAATAATAGGGCAATTCGTCATACATTTCTCTCTTTCTAAAACCATTACCTTAGTCATATTTACATTCACTTTCATTCCTCTACCTTTTAGCGCCTCATGCATAATATTAACCATCAACTGCAACTCCTCCGCCGATGCAGCTAAGATCACCTGATCGTCAGCATATAGGAGGCATTTGATGGTCAGCTCATTCAGTTTTATATCACACGCACGCAGTCCTAAAATATAATCAAAAAAGTATCCACAATCGTCACTGAACAAGAATTTTAGTTTGCGGCCTTAGGGGCTATCTACAATAGCGAGAAAGTTGAGTCTAAAAACCGCACGGCCGGTTCTTTCCCACCGTCCACCTGCCCAGACCAGACCACCTGGGTGTACGGTGACGGCGATATTATCGCGGCAAGACAAGACGATAATATCGCCGCGATTCTCTCGCTCGTCTATACGGCTCCTTGGCATGCATCTTTCAGATTACCGACTTCTAAAACCTTTGGAGGCAGGGGCAAAGACATAGGTACTCACAAGGCCTAACCTCGTTTAAATTTCTAAACCAGCAGCCCCCCCCCAGATCTAAACACGTTGGCAGCACGTTATCTACAGCACGGGACGTTAACCCTTAAATGCATGATTTTTTATATAGTTATAAAATCAATATTTCAGTATAGATTTTGAGTCACAAATAAAGGGAAAAATAATAAAAAAAATCTTGGTTTGATTAAAAAGTATATTTTTGAAAAAATACAGTTTGTAGACATTTGGCTACATTATGCGTCTAGGGAAAAACAAATAACAATGCGGTAGGTGAGATTAAAATCTAATAACTTATAATCCTAGGGGTTATTTATGTATGTAACGCAGCAAAACAATTTCTGTCTTTAGTTTGACAAAGGGCCACCTGACACTTGATACATTCTGTGCGTGAAAACCCCTCACATCCTTGTAATGTGCACCTATTTTTTGTATCACACCTTCTCTCATTGTGATCAATCTACCCCGTCAGTTCTAACATCTTTAGGTGGAACAGGCTTCATAGGTCCTCAGTGCTTTTTAGCATCAAATTCTGCATTCTCACGCTGGAGACCATGAAGGGCCCCCCGCTGGGGGGGAAAGTGGAACGCTGTTGCGTCTTTCTGTGAGCAAGTTATGCTCGAGAAAAAGGCAGCAGGGAGGGAGCGGGAAAGAAATCTCCTTCCCGGGTTCCGCAGTCGGCGACGGGGTCGTCGCTGGTTGTTTTACGCCCAGGACTACCGGCCTCCATGACCGAGGGTCAGAGAAGGGCGAGTTGGCTGCTCGTCGTCCTTACAGAAGCTGACCAAGACGGAGGCATGTCTCTTCGCCACTAATAGTAGTGGTATAGCACCCAATTATCCTCCCAGACCCTCACAGACGCGGGATAGTACCCGAACCATCCAGCCGAGGCCGCGGTGGTAGTCTGCCGTGAACCCTGGGACATCCTTCCGAGGGCTTGCCCCGGACTCCCGGCCATAGACTGTTGTAAGGCATTTTATGGTTTTAGTTGGTAGGTGTCTTATACAACTCCCAAGAATTTATAGCCGACGTGACATGTCCATCATGTGATAAAAAAGCCGAAGATAGCATTTTCTACTTTTTATTCAGATCCTATACCTTCCTAAGAAACTGTCAATGAGGTCTACTCCGCCCATATAGGCACTGTAGTCCTTTATGATTTTTGACCAAATTATGGTTTATTTGAGATGAGGTTTCCGCCACAGGTTCCGCCGTGGATGCACCACCTGACAAGTGCTCCTCTTCATAGAATATGGGAGGGTCTTCGTTATTATTCAAGGATTGATCTTTCAGTTCATGCAACAAGTCCTCTACATTTGAATAATAAATAATCTATATTATCATCATCGAAATTTGCACCATCTTCGAAGACCTCACCGTCATGTAAAGCAGCAAGAGCTGGCTTGATTTCTTTTTCGGCCAGCGAGCCATACATGCTGAAAAGAAAAGCGAAATTACCAAAATACCAAAACTATACCCAAATAGGCAAAATAAAACAAACGCATGGTGTAGACATTTGGCAACATACATAAGAATCAAGATACAGACACATTCAGGATAAATTACCAAAAAAACCGTTATAATAGTGGTTTCTTACCTTATGTCTAATGTATTTCTTATTTTTTTAAATCGTTTCAGCAATTACTTTTCAGTAAATTTCAATTCAAAAGTCACTAATTATCACACAATCAACTTTTTCCCCCTTCGCTTTCATTATGTCAAATTGCGCGGTAATTTTAATTTCTGCTGACTCTCTTTCATAGTTTTTTGTTTCATTATGTTATTGGCTATGATAAAAACATACATTCAGAAATATTTGTCACATATGTCACTTTTTAGAAGTACAAAAGTAGTTTGTAGACTTTTGGTAACAATATGCATTTAAGGGTTAAAACTGAAATGTGGTTAAAGAACTTTTCCTCAGAGGTATGACAGACAAGATCGAATCAGATTCCCAGGGTTACTTTCGTAGCAACGTGATTTTTAACAGCTACAAGAAAAGGTGCCATCTATGACTCCTTGTGGCTTGTAAAAGCTAATGGATGGCGTTTAACTTGAAACTTTAACGTTTAACTTAACGTTCACGAGATGAAGGTTTTTACAGACAGACAGAGAACAGTGATCCTGTAAGGTTCAGTTTTTTTCCCTTTGAAGTACTATAAAAGGAACTATAAAAACTACTACACAGGCTACGCATGTTACCGTGGGAATTGCCCTTCTGACGTCTTGTCCCTTCGCCCGCATGTCCAAAATTAGTTTGACAATGCGGCCGGAGGGCCAAACTCAGCCACGTGGACCACGCCCAAGTCAGGAGTTCACGTGTTGTCTAAATGCCCTATGCCACCTTACCTGGGCTGACATTCTTTTATGTGCCATACACTGATTTTCATAGGACTGGAATTACAATCCCTTCAGCACTTTAGGTCTTAAAACCGGAAAGTCCTGTCGGTTCCAGGGAAGTAGACTTAGGCCCTTCGTACACTAGGCTACGCAAATCTTCGATACCCAAAGATTTTGGTCTCTAAGCGACTACCGCAATACAAATTCAAAGAGGTTCGTACACAGACATGCGTCGCCGACATTTTGTTCATTCGTCGCCGACGCCAGTCGCGCGCTACCTGCCGGTCGAGATCGGTGCTACTAATGTCGCTGCGATTTCCAAGATGGCAGAACAATTGACATAAATATTCAATTTGAATTTAGTATTTTTTATACCACTAAGGTGGCAGACAAGCATACGGCCCACCAGGACCGGTGGTCACCGCAGCCTATGAACGTTTGCAACACGAAAGGAGCGCGCCGACCCTGTAAAAACCTTCTAAGACCCCTTTTGAAGAACCCCATACTTTAGGCGTTTGGAAAAACCGAGGCAGGGAGATCATTCCACAACCTAAGCGTGCGTGGAAGAAAGCCCCTATCGGATCTAACCGTGCTCGAACGCTCCGGACGTAGAGTGTGAGGATGAAATCCCTGTCTGTGGCGAGCGGTGCGATGATAGAACGTAACTGTGGGCATCATATCAAATAAGTCCTCAGGACACACACCATTGTACAGGCGGTAGAACACGCATAAGGAGGCAAAGTCTCTCCTGTCGCGAAGAGGTTCCACTTCACCTGTAAGCATAGGATCGTTGACAACTCTCACGGCTCGCCTTTGCACCGAGTCAAATGGACGAGGCTGATATTCTGGTGCCCCCGCCCAGAGGTGACAGCAGTACTCCATGTGCGGCCGCACTTGCGACTTATACAGAAGCAGTGTTTGCGCTGCAGTAAAGTACCGCCGCGCTCTGCTGAGCACACCGAGCTTCTTGGATGCCGGCTTAGCCTCGTCCACCAAATGACTCCGGAATTGAACCTCTCTGGAAATGTCAACGCCAAGGATCCCAATGCTTTCAGAGATAGTGAGAGATGTGCCCTGGAATTATGGCGGTACAGTAAATGGGGTTTTCTTAGCAGTGAATATACACGCTTGTGTCTTGGAAGGGTTAAACTGGACAAGTATCTGTTTGCTGTAATTTTTTTGTAGCTACAAACAGTCTACACTTTACATTTTTTTTTATATGGTTGAACGCAGTATTTCCGATTACGACGATTTCTTTGCTTTTAGTAAAGATAGTAAGCCAAAATCATAGTTTCGTCACTTGTGTCAGACATTTCGTAAATTAAATTAGTCTGAGACGTGTTGTCGCTATGTCTACAGTGGCAGAATAGACAAAATTGCGTCTTGAGATATCTCGTGTGTACGGTTCGTGCGCTACCAAATATTCGCGACATAAGTTGACAACATTAGTATCGAAGATTTGCGTAGCCTAGTGTACGAAGGGCCTTAGGCCCTTCGTACACTAGGCTACGCAAATCTTCGATACCCAACGATTTTGGTCTCTAAGCGACTACCGCAATACAAATTCAAAGAGGTTCGTACACAGACATGCGTCGCCGACATTTTGATTATTCGTCGCCGACGCCAGTCGCGCGCTACCTGCCGGTCGAGATCGTCGCTACTAACGTCGCTGCGATTTCCAAGATGGCAGAGCAATTGTTGAATATTTAATTTGAATTTAGTATCTGTTTGTTGTAATTCTTTTGCAGCTACAAACAGTCTACACTTTCTATTTTTTCTATATGTGGATGAACCCAGTATTTCCTATTACGACGATTTCTTCGCTTTCGGTAAAGATAGTAAACCAAAATCTTATGATTTTGGCTTACTATCTTTACCGAAAGCGAAGAAATCGTCACTTGTGTCCTTAGACCATATAACACGGGACTAGCCTTTGCGAACCACCGCATACAAAAATATTCTGCCAGTTTTCATACAAGTGAAGGGGGAAACACAAAGACATATAAAATTTCATTGCATTTAAAAATGTATTAATCGACAAACGCGTAATGGCTGTTGTGTGTTAATTGTTATTGTACAGTCAACTACAATGAAATGTACTAGTTTAATCATATAAAATGATGTACTGATGTACAGGCTTTTCATAAAGCCAAAAGACCAAATGGTCATGTGCAATGGCAGAAAACAATGCTTAAGTAAGACGCATCCTGTGGTTGGATGATCTAAGCTTGTGTCAGATGTTTCGTAAATTAAATTAGTCTGAGACGTGTTGTCGCTATGTCTACAGTGGCAGAACAGACAAAATCGCGTCTTGAGATATCTCGTGTGTACGGTTCGTGCGCTAACAAATATTCGCGACATAAGTTGACAACATTAGTATCGAAGATTTGCGTAGCCTTGTGTACGAAGGGCCTTAGGACAATGGACTTCCGGGGAAGTGAAATTTCAGGGAGCGGTCATCCAGGGAAATGGACTTAATGAACAGACTGGACATTCCAATAATAAGATACAAGTGACGAAGGGTCTTCAAATAGCATAACTTATGGTCGTAGGATCCCTTGCATCATGGGAACTAAAATAACATCCAACATCCTGTTCTCCACATTAAACTTGGGCTAGGTTGTGAGGTAAGTAGTAGGAGGAGGAGGTTTGTAATGTACAAGGTTCATTGAGGTATGAAAAAGAAAGTGCAAATTGTCGTACACCGTTTTATTTATGTACTAGATTTTTACATTTTTGTATGTACACTTATATAAATAACACCGCCTGCCAGCAGCATGTCACTGTAACAAAAACATAAGGTTAGTACAATGTCATTGTAGAGGTGCATTTGTAATATGGATAGGTATTATCATCAGTTAGTGAGTGGCGTCACGGCATTCAGCAGTAGCAAATTTTATTAACATCATTTTATCACCACTTCAAATTAAGAAATTTTGTTGTATATTCAGTATTTTGAAGCATCTCACGTATTCAATTTTCAGGAGTGAAACTAAAGTCAACATGAGTCCAGCTGCATTATAAATCACCAACCAGCAACATATCTCACTTGCATCATCTATCATTCATCAATCTTAAATAACTATTATTAGAGTTAACGGGATATTTACCATGTGTGATTGAGTATTTCCGATATTTCGGCGCTGTTGCAAGCACCATGATCACGGAGGAAGTTCCTCCGTGATCATGGTGCTTGCAACAGCGCCGAAATATCGGAAATACTCAATAGTACATGGTAAATATCCCGTTAACTCTAATAATAGTGTTAGTGACCATGAAAGTTTAAATATGTTAATATTTACCTTATCACAGTGTCGACAGACTTATGATCGAGGCCTCTCCTTCTTTTCTTTATATAAAGCTAAGAGGGATACGTTGGCCACTTTGACGACCTGCGAAATAATGAAAATAGATATAGCTTTCTATCATAAACCATAAGAACTAAAAGGGCAGATAATTGTTAAATTATCTTATTATGAAAAAGAGTCTGTACCCATATAAAAGTCGGTCATATGCACATTAAAATAAAGAACATGACATGTGTTATTATTTACACAAGGGGATGCCGGCACCAATACAACCATGTGTTCTTGCCCCTACTAAATACATAATTTCCCCATGGCCAGAAGATGACATGAAACACTATTAACTTACGCAAAACAGGCTCAATATATGACGAAAAGTTGCAGAGACTAGTTACTGTAAATTTCCTCACCTTAAATCTGACTCCAGGAATATCACCAACGGCGTGACCTTTACGACCGAAGCCTGCTACTAGTACTTCATCGTTCTCTTCAATGTGGTTGAGGCAACCGTCCCGAGGGACGAATGCTGTGACCTTCTTTCCGTTTTTGATTAACTGCACACGCACACATTTGCGAATGGCGGAATTGGGCTGCTTAGCTTCAACACCCCTGTTGAAATAAAGTATGGAAATTAATTCAGTGAAACTAGTTCTCGCAAAGATGAATATGTGTCAACTAGCACATCTTCAATATCTTAATAATACTCTGGAATATACAAGATTTAGTAAGTAATTGCTCCGTGATTAATCTCAACCTGTTTACTGAACACACTATCCCCACAGGTACATAAGCACATTTCACAGACCAACATTACAATATTTAAAGTACATTTATATTCATAAAATTCCTGAAATAGATACATAACAAACATCACATGAACAATACCTGGGTTAAAACAGAAACACAAGATATAAGAAGCAAGATTTTAAGTACATAGTCTAATATTTCCATAACTACATACTTTAATTTGTCAATATATTATTCAATATTACTATAGTTAGCCTATCTAATTGTTGAAGGAAATGTAAAACATCTACATTTACCTTCCAAGATTAAACTAGCGTAAGCATAGTAACTTGTGAACTAACTGTACACAGTGTAAACATTGTAGATGAAGCATGTATAACCTCATTCATAGTTCATTGACCCATGTGGTATTTACATTATCATAATGCATGCAAGATTATGGTTAAATAGTCAATTACAGTATAAAAATAGAGCCAGCAGAGGCGTAGACACACCTCATAGCGAACACAAGTTTACTTTGAATATTGCAAAGCACTTGTATTCGCAGATAGGAACTAGTTGGCTTGAAAACACCCAGTAACCATCTTCGCGAAGTCTCCTCTTCCTGAAGTTAATGACACGGCCACTCGCAGTATTATCCTGTGATTGTAGTATTAAAAACACATTCACAGGCAATAATAATGCGGGCGGACGCATCGGTCAGTTCTTCCTTCTTCCAAAATATTCAGACACGAAAACATTTTGAGGGTTCCTAGAAAACTACCACCAACACCCGCACTTAGTTCAAGTACTAACGGTATACTTACACTTTCTCCAGAACGATGCCTTTAGCGTGAGATGCACCACCGAAGGGATTGGCCTTCCACCTGGTGCCCATGTGAGCCTTCTTGTAGTCTTTGTCGGCCCATCGTTGTTGACGACGATGGTTCACGTGCTTACGTGCCGTGCGTATTCCACGGGGTTTACCTGAAATAGCGACGCTGCCGGTTATCACTTATGTTTAGAACGCACATCACAAATTGACACATTAGAGCCCAAACAACAAGTTGTGAATGGGAAAAGATCTATAGCACCTTGAAATTATCACAGCGACAGTAAGATTAAAATGGATTAAATTTACACCACGAGAAAAACATGTCTGCGCCATGGCCGACACCTATGCATGCACGTATTAATTAGCAAATTTTAAGGAATATATATTTGGAATATTCACTCCTACATTGTGTTAGAGTTAATTGCACTAATCCGCACAATTTTAAAACTAAAATAAATAAAAATCTTTAACAAATACTTCGCAAAACTAATCCTTACCCATGATAGCACAACACCTATCGGCAACCGATAGAAAAAGAAATTAAAGTAGACAGCCAGCCAACAACCAACTACTGGCTTCAAATAATCAGGACAACCAACATTCCGAAACCATTTCAGTGTTGCCAAATTATTAATAAAAAACATAAGGGGCTCCAGACACGGTCAATATGCACTTGACAAGTATCTCGTCAACATCACTGATCCGTATTATTACCACTGGATTGGCTGTTTCATTCCTCTTCGTCTTGGCATCTTGCACGGAATGCGAGAAGATGCAGGTTCGAATACTGCTCGAAACCAATTCATTTCCATATTTAAAACCCATAAAATAACTTTGCAATGCTGGGCATTCTTGCGTTCAAATTTTGAGCAAGTAGAAATATTTGTGTAATACACAAGTGTTTGTTGTGAAAATTATACGTGACTAGCTGACCCGACAGACATTGTCCTGCCATAATATGGATATGGAAATCAGTATCCCGAGTTTTGAGTACGAACCGATCCAAAATCACAAGAGAAGCCATTTCTTTGAACAGTTCTAGCTAGTAATTGATCTTGCAAATTTTCTAATTTTTTATGCAACTTTCTTAATTTCTTTTTTATTAGAACCATCTCCTGACAATAGCAAACACAACAAAATAAGAATTAACAAGATAGGTCCAGCCGTTCACGTAATGGATCACGCGTGATGTGACCAAGGAAATAGGGATTCCATATAATAATAATAATAACTATTTTTTTTTTTCATATTTTTAAATATATTTTCTTTTTTATAAAATATATTTAAAAATTTAATTTAATAAGTATAACTATGTAAATAAAGGGAAAAATAATAATAAATCTTTATTTTCAAGCAACATTAGAGACAGTTACAGGTGTTATTTACTTACTCTACGGCTCATAGATACATACCTTAATACTAAAAATACATATACATATAACTTAACCTAATTGACACGCACTGACGTCGACGTGCAGCGGGGCGGGGTGTCCCGTGTCGGCAGGCGTCCTCTAAAGCGCCTGTACTTCACCCCGCTCGGCCAGAAGTCAGGATCCATGAAGGTGGTGATGCGGTCTGTAGGAACCCTCACCACAAAAGAGTTGAAGCTCACATTATGATGAGAGTTCAGCTTCTCCACCCTCAAACCCAACCCGGTCTTTTTCTGGAGGTAGTCTACGACCTTCACGTTGTAGTGAATCCGGGATACGTAGACCATCGTAGTTGGGACCTCTGCACGGAAGTGCTGCTCTATCGGTCTTGAAGCAGTACCGCACTGGTTCTTGCAGGAGGGTTTCCTCTTCTTCTTCTTCTTCATCACTACCGTGAAACCCTCTGCATCACAAGGCTCCTTCCGCGGCGCCTTAACGATTGCAGTGCTGCGCTGAGTGACGCTGCTCTGCTTCCTCCCCTTTGTTGGAGTGGCTGTAGGGGTGCTGGCCGTTGCAGCTGCGTTTTGTAGTTACGTTGCTGAGGAGGTGGCAAGGTGACAGTAGTCGGCTTCTTCGCGGGGGAAGAGGTGGCGGCGGGAGCGGCGGGGCGCGAGCTCACGTTCTTAGTACACGCCACGGCCACCGGACACTCGGGCGAATCAAATTCTGCTGACGCGAAACTGCACATTAACGCATTTTGCGCCCCTCGCCGTACATTGACATTATTAGAAGCCTCGTTGGGTGACCTACTAATTTAATTGTTGCTACGAAGTAACAACAATTCAGCCTGCAGACCACTGATAGTTTTTTCGGAGGCCTCTAATATTGCCAACACATCAGCAAGGCTGGACTTCAGGAATGTTATGTCCTTAAGCAGTCTTGTCACGTCGACGTGGTCGAATCAGGTCCTGATTTAGGGTTCCGCGCGCCCTAGGCTAGCTATGGATATGCGCCCCCAGCTGCAACTAATTTAAGTCCTACCTACGAAAGAGACTACGTAAGCTGATCCTAAGTTCCTAATCGTTATTCTTTGTTAATTTGAAAATAAAATAAAACCCGATGCTGAGACTTCTATGCATCAGCCAGAAAAAACGAAATAAATATACCATCAAAGTACCTAACAGTACCTCGGTACATCCAGTTTCCGATAAATCGAACCAGTGAATCTTAGTGAAATCCCTTCATAACTCAGGAAGTGCAAAATTTATAGCTAAGAACGGTTCGAAAGCCGATGTGCTGGGGATGGCCCCGGCACATTAGCTTTCGAGCATAGAAAACCGCAAAATTGGCTCATCTGTTGGGCTGCTACGATGCCACAGACAGACACACACATACACTGATACACAGGTCAAACTTAAAACACTGCTCGTTTTTCGGCGGAGTTAATTAAATCGTCAGTAATATTGGTGCGATGGTGCCTTTCCAGTCACTCCTCCATGACCGGTTTCACCGTCTCAACAGCACCGTCTCACACTTTTTTTATAACTCCAAAGCGGCAGACAAGCATACGGCCCACCAGATGTACCGGTGGTCACGCACAGGGAGGCAGTCTCTCCTGTCGCGAAGTTCCGCACCACCTGCAAGCATGGGAGCGTTGACTACTTCATGGCTCGCCTCTGCACCGAGTCGAACGGAAGAATTCAGTCAATTCATTCTGATATTCTGGTGCTCCCACCCAGCAGTGGCAGCTGTACTCCATGTGCGGCCGCATTTGCGACTTAAACAGAAGCAGTGTTTGCGCCGCAGTACGTACCGCCGCGCCCTGTTGAGCACACCGAGCGGCTTGGACGCCAGCTTGGCCTTATTCTCCAAATCACTTCGAAACTGAACGTCACTGGAGATGTCAACACCAAGGATACCTATACTGTCAGAGTAGGAGAGAGTTGTGCCCTGAAATTATGGCGCTACAGTAAATTGGGTTTTCTTTGCGGTGAATACACAAACTTGTGTCTTAGTAGGGTTGAATTGAACAAGATTTTGTTTTTCCCAATCGGACACTCTATTGCGAGTTATCTCGATTTCAGACACAAGTTGTTCACAACTTTCTTCCACTGCAGCCCGAGAGAGATACCGGTGCGGCCCGTGTAACAAGTGTCGCCCGCCCGTACTGTCGTCCGCCTAACAATGAATGCTGTCAATAGTCAACATCTCATTGATATGCAACAGAAACAGAGTGGGGGACAACACTGAGCCTTGTGGTACTCCAGCGTTTATGGCCATGCATTCAGAACCTATGCTTCTACCGGCCAAAAAGCTGGACACCCATTCACGTTGATTCCTGGGTGCCTTGAACGTGACACGGGTGGAGTCGTATTTACTACCACGCTGCCAGGGAGATGAATGATGAATTTAATTTTAACGCACGTATTTGTATTTTCACTAAATTACCAAATATTATTATGTACTTTGGTGTAACAAAATGTTAACTAACAATTTTAAACACGTTGTTAGGAGTTGTTACAATCTGTTAAAAATTGCTAGATGTCTTGTGTGCTCCTTTTTGGGAGCACCGTAAGTCACAGCCCTGCGCCGAGCCCAACGCCAGGCGCCCCCTTGATCCTGGCGCCCTAAGCTTCAGCTTAGTTAAATCAGGCCCTGGGTCGAATCCTACCGGTGGGAGCTTGTGCAGCTCCTTCGCGACGAAATCCGGCACGTCGTCAGGATCCGTTTGCTTCAGCAGGGTGATGATGTCCTGCACACTTCGTTCCCCTCCATCCCTCCTTCGGGACGGCATCTGGGCAGTTTTGCCGACTGATTGGTACAGCAACGCCTTACCACTGCAGATCTCCTGTTCCTTGAAATTGGATTTGCAGATCTGCATTATGCTGAGCTCATCCATGGTGTACACTGCATTCTGGATGAACGCGAGTAATTCGTTAACGATGACCGTCTTGTTGGTAGCCATCGCACGGCGGAATTACAGCGGCGCGTAAGCAACGCGTATCGCGAATTACTATATCACGGGACTAGCCTTTGCGAACCACCGCATACAAAAATATTCTGCTAGTTTTCATAGCGGGTGAAGGGGGAAACACAAAGACATATAAAATTTCATTATATTTAAAAATGTATTAATCGACAAACGCGTAATGGCTGTTGTGTGTTAATTTTTATTGTACATTCAACTACAATGAAATGTACTAGTTTAATCATATAAAATGATGTACTGATGTACAGTGCTTTTTATAAAGCCAAAAGACCAAATGGTCTATTGGCTTGGCAGAAAACAATGCTTAAGTAAGGCGCATCCTGTGGCTAGATGATCTAAGAGGGATTCACATCGATCTATATGTACTACGTACTACTCGGTAGAATTTATGTCATTGGGGATTAATTTTTATATAATAGAAGATTTCAAGTACAACAGTTTAAATGTCTGTAAAAGAGATTTATTTAAAAGATTTTTTCCTAAACTTTTAAAAGATATTAGGCTCTGGTGAAAAGTTGGGATTCTGCTGTGAACGTTCTACTTCACTTTTTCTTCTTCTTTGACGCCTTACTGGTGACATTTTGTTATTAATAACAACAAATACATTACGAGTACCTACCTAATATGAATATGAGCAAGAATTATTACATTACGACGATAATTCTCTCAGCAAAAACACAATTTGAAAAAACCGTTTGACGTAATAGGGATGATTTATACTAGAACGTGCCGTGCGGGGCGTGCCGTGTACGTGGCCCGGACGGGGAACGGATTTGAAACGTTTCATACATTTTATATAACCCGTTTAAATTACACAGTGCATGATCCGTGTCCGGTCCGGGCCCGGACGATGCTCCGCTTCGGGCTCCGCTCCAGCCCCACCCCGGATTCGCCTCGGCCCGGACACGGCACGGTCCCATAATGGTCTGTTTGAAATTGTTATTCGTTGCTTAGCAACTGACTGTCATTCTATCTCACTCACTCGCTTTCTTTATTGCTTATGAGATTTTTTTAAATCGCATTTTAATAAGAAATAGCTTCTATTTTATTATATTTTATTTCATACAAACCTTGCCCTGGTTATATATAATACACATTGATATACAAAAAACCCAAGATACACATTCAGTGTCTGAAAACCGTCCGCAAATTTCGACTACATCTTAGTTTATAAATACAAATTCAACCTTACCCGTGTGACCTAAAGTTGTTTAGGTCATACGGGTAAGGTTGATTTGTAAAAAAATACTATTACGTATTTTAGTTTGTAAATACAACTTTATGTCATACGCGTAAGGTTGAAGTTGTAAAAAATACGTTTACGTCATTACTTTAATTTCATAAGTATAATTGGTGACATTTTTAGGTGTTCTTTTTGTTTGAAATTGTGCATCTAGGTATTTTCGCAGATCAATGATAATACAGGAAAAAAGAATTTGCAAAATCGGTTCAGCTGTTCTAAAGTTATAAGCGTTCATACATTTCGGAGATCAATTTTTATATATATACTAGCAGTTCCCTGTCACGCTTCGCTGTGACTTTTTTATGGTGGGTTCATGTACATATGGGAAATGAGTAACAAACCAAAGGATGGGTACATTAAAAAAAAGTTGAATGTTGAGCCTTAACAGAAAAAAATTTCAAAGGGAATAAATTTTATTTTATTTTTATTTTATTTTATTTTGTAACCAAAATTATAAATCTTTCTGAAAATCCAATCAACATCCAAATCAATAGAAGCTTCACTTGAAAAAAATCTATTCTGTGATCAATGTCCAGTTTTTAACATTGTGCGCACGCTTCAAAAAAATTAATTCATGCTAATAATTTTCCCTAACGCGCCAAAACTCTAACTTCAAAAATAACATGCAAAACATTATCTGACCTCTTTATTAGGTAAGTACTCTCTTTTATTATTCTGAATGCAAGGAGGCCGCAATCAAACTTCTCATAAAAAACAGCAATCTGGTAGGTACCTTCTAAATAGGTTGTTTATAATATTTTGTTCTGAAGCTGGCAGAATATAATAAAAAAACGACCAGCGCCATCTATTGGTAAAATCACTTTTTAAAGCTGTTTTATTCTTATTGCTGATACGACAAAAGTGTATAAAGTACCCTAAAACCATCTCTGAATCCTATATCGTGTCCAACTTTGAGCTCAGTCGATTCAGTAAATTTTGAGTTTTTAATAAGTACTTAAACGCACACAACATTTATATATATTTAAATAGATATTGGATAAAAACACTGAAGTTGGTTTCTTGTATGATATTTTTTAGCACCTTTGTCTGTTCAAGAATCGGACAGATCTTTAATATTGTTTTACCGAACTTCATTTGTTTTTAGCTATCTTCATTTATTTTTGATGTAGTAAAAGGGTAAAATTGAATTACCAGTGGTACTACCTGGATCTATTAGTAGTGACGGGTATTTTTTTCACTCGTGGTAGTACTACAGATCATAGTTAATTTACCTCTAGCGCTGATGTTCGCTTCCTTGAATTTCGTGTTACCATACTGAGTATTTCTTTTCCCATGTACTAACCTAAAAGTCGAAACTTATTTTCTTCTTTTGCTGCCGTTTTTCGGGCGCGGAAATTATTCGAGATGTGGAAGGAGTAACTTCGCCCTCCTTGGAGATGGTAATGAGTCTCTTTTTTAAATATCCATATGACTAAAAAATGAAACTTAAGTACAGAGATGTGTTAAGTAGGTAGTTAGTATTCTTAGCTTAAGTAATTGTACTTAAGTATAGTAACAGAACCACGTGTTTCATATGAGGTCCCGAGTCCCGACACGATGAATTGGCAATTGTCAGGCACATTTTTCATGTGTTCATATACGTCGATGCACACACACATGCAAAGAAATCACGCACACTGAAGCAGCGACCATTCATATTCAACGTGATTGACAATTGCAAGGCATGATCACTTCGGGAGCGGAATAGAGTTATGTTTATTGAAAAATAGATATTTACATTAAAAAATCGGTGACATCTTATAATCTCCCCTAACATGCGGTAAAATGTCTAATGGGCTCCCGACACGGGTCAATATATTGAGTCAAGTCTGATATTTATGAATGTAAGTTGTTTCAGTGTGCGTGATTTCTTCGCATGTTTGTGTGCATCATAGTATAATATGTACACATGATTGACAATGCCAATTGATTGTGTCGGGACCTCTTTACGCTGGCACTCACATGGCGACTTTATTTCAATACCAACATTCAGAAAACGATCTGTCAGAGTTAATAGGCCCAGAGACGATCATGCCTTGCAATTGAAGCATTGGGAGCAACAAGGGCGTTCGATACCCAAAGTCCGTTTTGATGTTATTACATTTAAATATGCACAGAGCCATCTAGTTTCGTATATCAAAAACTCGTTTCGATTTCTGTAATCCAGGTGACGTAAGAATCATTAATGTCGGAGGTGGCGCTACGCCCTTGTTGCATAGATAACAAAAGTGCGTTTAAATTGAAACACAACGACATGTCTGCAGTTTGAAAAACTTTTTAATGTAAAAATGAATGTAAGAAGATATTCTAGTGACTTTAGATCAGATGCTGGCCAGAGTTAACATGAATCTCCCTAAAAAGAAAGGTAAAATAGAAGGTAAAGAATAAAAAGGTTAAAGAGAGGTTTGGGCGAAGAATTTACAATCGCTCGAGGAAAGAAAAGGTTTTTAGACATATTACTACGCGTTGTTCCAAAAAAAGTTGAATGTGTGTTAACCTTCATCAAAATGCACAGCGACATTTTTTTGTGACTTTTGGAATATAATGTGACAAAGTGCAGCAAGATACTCTCTTAATGTCGTGTTTAGTAAAAGGTTTTAAAGTTGAGAGAGAATGAGAGAATGAGAACGTTGGGCCTGAGAAGTTGAAACAAGATAATCAAGCTGATTCAGAAGATTAAGGGAATCTGCTGAATCAGCTTGAAGAAGTCGACTGAATATTTTGATGAATCTGATTAAAAACACGAAAATCAGAATAAATAACTGAGAAAAATTGAATATTTGAACGGTGTTTGTAATAAATACACATGTTTCACTTACATTATAATTTAAAATATTATATAAGTATTAAAATTGTTATTTTTTTTCCTTGAAAATTAATAGTAACATTAATGACCTATCTGTTTTACCAGTTGGGTGCAACAAGGGCGGATAACACAAGTAAAATAAACTTGATTATACAATATTTCTGATTGCTATAAAATAGTTTTGATACCTGAATCTTTTTGCTAAATCATGGGGCTAATAAATAATAAAGTAAATTTAAGTGAAATCCAAAGTAATAAAGTAATATAAGACAACATAACTTTCATTATCAATTTTCTCGAAACTCAATTTTACGACATACGCCCTTGTTGCACCCAATGCTTCAATTGTCAATCACGTAAAATATGAATGGAAGTTGCTTCAGTGTGCGTGATTGCTTTGCATGACGTGTGTGCATCGACCTTAGATCATCTAACCACAGGATGCGCCTTACTTAAGCATTGTTTTCTGCCATTGCACATGACCATTTGGTCTTTTGGCTTTATGAAAATCCTGTACATCAGTACATCATTTTATATGATTAAACTAGTACATTACATTGTAGTTGACTGTACAATAACAATTAACACACAACAGCCATTACGCGTTTGTCGATTAATACATTTTTAAATGCAATGAAATTTTATATGTCTTTGTGTTTCCCCCTTCACTTGTATGAAAACTGGCAGAATATTTTTGTATGCGGTGGTTCGCAAAGGCTAGTCCCGTGTTATATGGTCTAAGGCATCGACGTATACGTGCACATGAAATTCTACGTTATTGACAATCGCCAATTGATCATGTCGGGACCCCTTAAAACCTAGGATCAAGTATTTATTATGTAGTATACTTGATCCTGGGGTAAAATCTCTTAATATACAAATGTGGGGTGTCGGGTGACCACGGGCGAGAAATGAATAAACAACAGTTCAATCAATGAAATCTTTGCATGAGTTTGTCATTTGTCATGGATTTTGGCAGGAAACTTACAAACAAACGTTTATTAGGTGGATTTTTAAATATAAAGGTTCGACAACGTGCATGATATAGCGCAGTACTATGCGACTTTTTAGGTTTGTCGACAATTTCCACAGGCTCTAGTAAAGTACCACCGCTTTACTAGATAGAGTAGAACTTAGTCCAAACTTGGACGCGACACACACGAATACGCTGCTGTATTTTAATGCTTGCTCTACATTACTCGCGAAATTGAACGAAGTTCGTCGGCGAAGTTGCCCGAGGCAAAGAAAATTTTTGACGAAGTAGGCCGTAGTGCCCCTCTACACTATCGTACTCGTCCAACTTCGTTCAACTTCGCAAGTTATGTGGAGGAAGCATAAGGAATCTAGAAACTAAATGTGGACAAAATTTACCCTCCCATCCAAATTTACAACGGAGCTGGGACGACGCTATGTCAAAATTAACCTTTGACTCCTTTTTAAATACTAGCTTAGGCCCGGATCGGGCCAGATTATTAGCGCTCAGTAGAAAGGAATCCGGTGATTGGTTGAAAGCTTTCCCTACAGTCACCGAACTTTTTTGAAACCGGACATCCTAAGAATTTTAGTTGGTTTGAGACTTGGCGTCACGCTTTGCGCTCCACATCGATGCCCCTGCAGTTTTAACGTTGACACTTTGCGGCATCATGGTCTTTCATGTTTAAAGAGCGCAGGCCGCTTCTCACGCCACGCTGCGCTGAATGACATCATCCGCCGTGCTCTTGCCACCGCCAATGTGCCTGCGCTCTTAGAGCCTAACGCAAAGAGTAGCCTAACGGCGTTTTCAGAGACGATGGCAAGAGACCGGATGGTATAACTTTGATACCGTGGGAGATGGGTCGGGTCCTGGTGTGGGATGCAACTTGTGTTGACACTCTAGCCCCGTCCCATCTTCCTAAAACAAAATTAAAAGCCAGTGCAGCAGCGGAAGCGGCTGAAAATATTAAAATTAATAAATATAAGGGTCTCGACTCATCGTATCGTTTTTGTTCAGTCGGTGTCGAGACCCTAGGTCCATGGGGTCCCAATGCGCAAAAATTTTTCAAGAATTTGAAAAAGCGCCTTGTGGAGTCAACTGGTGACCTAAGGGCTGGCAGTTTTCTCGCTCAACGAATAGGCATTGCTATTCAAAGGGGGAATGCTGCTAGTCTTTTGGGCACAATGCCACGGGGGCCTTATTTAGGTTTAGTTTAGATAGTAATAATGTAAATATAGATGTAATAATTATGTTTCTCTGTAATTTTTAACAATAAATGTATATATTTCAATGTGGTATAATTGGCCTAAACCTAAATAACCAAAGCCAGTATAAATTTAAAAAAAAATCGGTTGTAAAGGGGTCCTGACACGATCAATTTGCAATTGTCAAGCACATTAATTATCATGTGTACATATACGTCGATGCACACACCCAATGCAAAGAAATCACGCACACTGAAGCAACTTCCATTCATGTTTAACGTGATTGACAATTGCAAGGCATGATTATGTCGGGAGCCCATTATGGGCACTATAGGGTTACGCACGATCAATTGGCAATTGTCATGCCTTGTCAATATCATGTGTACATATACGTCGATGCACATACAACTTACACATACTTGATTTGACTCATTATATTGACCCCAGGAGCAGGACTCGGGAGCCCACCAGGACGAGGACTGTGACATGAAGAGACAATAAATATACAAGACTTGGCTGTATGGCTCCAATTGCCTTTGCCTATCCGAAAATGGATGATGGCGTTTACTGTCAGTCAGAGTGACAGAGACTGGTCTGGTCTGGCATTTTGGCATTATTTATTTGTGTCTGTCTGTCTCGTTGGGTAGATAAAGTTAGTTTTCAGAATATATTGCTAAAATCAACGTTTATTCCATTTCCTTGAATTTGTGATACATTATTTTAAAGTTACGATGACTTTGAACTTGGCAAGAAAGGATGGCGGGCCCGGTTATGTTGGCATACAGTTCTGTCAGGAGTGTAACAATATGTTGTATCCTCGGGAAGACAAAAACAACAAGGTTTTGCTTTATGCTTGTAGAAATTGTGATTACAAGCAACTAGCCGACTCAAACTGCGTCTATGTCAACAAAATTATGCACGAAGTCGACGAATTAACCCACATAAATCCCGATGTTGTAAGTGACCCTACTCTACCTCGCACTAAAGATCACATGTGTCCTACCTGCAGTAACAAGGAAGCAGTATTTTTCCAAGGACAAACAAGACGTGCTGAAGAAGAGATGAGACTCTATTATGTATGTACAAGTTGTAAACACAGATGGACAGAATGAAAGATAACTGTAAGATTAATTTTATTTATAATAAATGATAAATGACTATTTGATAAGTTTGTGTTTTATTGCACTCAATGTGGTGATAGTCTATCTACCAATGGTAGCCAGTAGATGTGATTGATTCGTGAATACAGCTCAGAGAGGGAACTGATATGCACATGGTAGTTATTAAGATGTTAGAACAGCAATATTAGTAATCTCGCTTATGTATTTTAAACAACATGTGGGTCTAATAACACATCTAGTAACTTATAGTCACACTGCTGAGTCTGCAGGACCACCAGTGCTTCTGAAATGACTGGATAGATCTTCTGCAAAGACTGGATCTTGCAACGCAGTCAATGCATTAGAGAGGTCAATGTTATGGGGTTTAATTGTTTTCAGTGATTATTGTTATGGCATGGGTATCAAAAATGCAGTGTTAATCACAAGTACCTATGTTGTCTATACTACCACACAGTTACTGTAGTGGCTTAGAAATGTCTAAAATGAAACAATAGTAATTTTCAATTATTTATTAACTAAAAATATTGCCAAGCATACATATCTGTCCTAAATAACAGTTAACAATTCACAGCCATTTATTTATTAACTATAAATATGGAATATTTTACACAAACATGCCATTTTACAAATGTGTATGAACTATTTCCATATAACATAACAACAGGGATCTTTAGAACCCTTTGGAACTACCTAATTATTTTGGAAAATGTAACATCTGTAATGATAGATGCTTAAAGTAGGCCTTAGCCACAAAAGTATATCAAAATATAAATAGAAGTAGCCTTATAAAGTGTTTAAGCTCTAATATCATTGAAGACTACTGGACAAGCATTACTTACAGGAAAAATAGTAGGTGCCTTTTATTCATGACTAGAGGTTACTGCTCTCGACTACTGAGCCCGCAGAGAGTGATGGCCGTCAGGGTGATAAGAGGATACCGCACGATCTCCGGTGAGGCGGCATGTCTCCTAGCCGGGACCCCTCCATGGGACCTGGAAGCGAGAGCCCTTGCGTCACTGTTCAGATGGCGCAAGGAGGCGCTGGAGCGGGGCCAGAGGCCTGCGTCTCGAGAAATCGAGGCCCAGCGGACCCTGCTCCACCAGGAAACCGTGGAGACATGGAAGGCGCGACTTGAGCAACCAAAGGGGGGATTCGCCACAATCGCGGCCGTCAGACCGGTCATGGACGAGTGGCTGGAGAGAAGACACGGTGCTCTCTCCTACCGGTTGACACAGATGCTTGCCGGGCACGGTAGCTTCGGTAGGTATCTGTGGCGAAAACACCGGGAAACCACGGCCGAGTGTCAGCACTGCGAGGACCGCAGCGATGACACGGCGCTCCACACGCTGGTGGAGTGCACGGCGTGGGCACAACAGCGACAGGTCCTCGTAGTGGGTCTGGGCGTGGACACTCTCTCGCTCGAGGCCATGGTGCGAGCCATGCTCTCCAGCGGGAGTAAGTGGGACTGCGCCGCCTCTTTCTGCGAGCAGGTCATGCTCGCGAAGGAGGCGGCGGGCCGGGTGCGGGAGAGAACTCTCCCACCCGAGTTCCGCAGTCGGCGCCCTGGGCGCCGTCGACGTGTCTTCGCCGAGGACTATCGGCCTCCATGACCGGGGGTCTGAGGACGGTGAGAGGGCTGCTCACCGTCCTTACAGAAGCGGGCCCATGACGGCAGCGTGACGTGAGCAACTCACACACGCCCCCCCCTTAGAAGCGGGGTCACACCCGAAACCCCCCATAGACGCGGGATTGCACCCGAACCACCCCCTGGGCGAGGCCGCAACGGCGGCCGTAGGTCTGTTGGGAGTCACGGGACATCCTTCCTGAGGGCTTACCCGGGGCTCTCAATCATAGGCTGTTGGGCGTTGCGTGAGGTTTTTTAGTCGGTAAGAGTCCGGCATAACATCCTACGAGGATTTTCCCTCACGTTAAAAAAAAAAAAAAAAAAAAAAAAAAAAAAAAAAAAAAAAAAAGAGGTTACTGCTCGGTTTTTCTGTACTATAATTTGTATCTATTATACATACAAGCCTTCCTCTTGAATCGCTATTATGTAATACTATTATATTATCTTTGTCGCTATTTATAGCTGAAAATTTGCATTAAAATCCATTGAGTATACGGCATAGACAAAGAGTTTTCATTTTATATTATACTATCTAAAGAAGATAGATATTTTTTACCGCCTTATTATTTAAAATCTGTACTGGAATGTAGTAGTGCATCAGAACACACGCATTTGGCACATAGTGAAGTACTACTACACTAAATAACTGTGGTACCTAGTCACCTGCTAACATTTCATACTGCTATTGAATCTAAAGTGCGTTTTCTGGTAACAACTATCAAACAACAATAGTTTTAGGCCTAGTAGCATCGAGTAATGTGTGCAATGTATGGAAGTGACACTCTGAAGAGGATGTTCATATTATATCATTAACTACCTGATGCCCGCAGCTTCGCCCGCGTAAAATTTGTTCCCGTTCCCGCTTTCCGTATTTTATCCCCTTGGGGGTAGAATTTATGAAAATTCTTTCTTAGCAGATGCCTACGTCATAACATCTACCTGCATGCCAAATTTCAGCCTGATCCGTCCAGTGGTTTGGGCTGTGCGTTGATAGATCACTATGTCAGTCAGTCGGTCACCTTTGAGTTATATATATTTAGATATACAGCATTTTGGGTTCACTTCTGTTGTCAGGCAGCTAGTATTATAAGATTATAACAAGTACAGAAATTTTAAAACCAACTTTACTTTCTATGATGACTTATTTTTAGGGGTCCGTACCCAAGGAGAAAAACGGGATGCTATTACTGAGACTCCATTGTCTGTTTCTCACTAAGCTGTATCCTATGTTCCGAACCTGACCCGAAAATCTAACCCGGTTGCGGGTTAGGTTAGGAACTTGAAAAAAAAATGTAATATTTGTTCCGAACGTAACCCTCTTCTTCCTAACCTGACCCGACGTCTCGTTCCTATCATAACCCGAATTGCACAGATTGGTCATTCAGATTGGTCATCACAATAAACATTATTATAAATTAATCATGAAGTTAAAAGTGGACATAGATTTGTGTGACAATATTTCTATAGGTAAGTATAACAGGAAAATTTAACAAGTGTACATTATAATTTTATCATCAACCATTTAGGAAGACGAGTTTATAGAAAATGAAATAGAAAACACTAGGTACCTACTTATCTAACTATGAGTCTAGTTTCCGCTTGTAGTGCTATCTGTGCTATTATGACACAGTATGTAGTTAGGTTTTATTTCAAGGTAGGTGTTTACGCCATCAAGATATTCGTGAATAGATACGTAAACGTCTTTCAGGATTCAAATTCTTCTGCCTTTATAAACCTAAATAACCAAATCCAAAAGCAGGTTTCTCGAAAATGCAGTTTCGGATAGTGTAGTTAAGCTACCTCCATTTTTGGCAAAAAGAGTTGCTGTTCCACCTAATTAGTGATTAGTTCCTAGCATCCCAATTCCCAACTAAAAGCTCCAGCCATGGTGCATGGCAGCGAGATAAGTTGGAAGACGTAACTTTAAACACAGATGATGGCATTATGGAAGGCGAAAAAAATTTTTTTTCCTATCTATTATACCGTTCGATGTTAATAAAATAAAATAATGTTCTCTATTATAGAGTGGACGGTTTTTTTATTCACGACGGAATATTTAGTGCATTAACTGATCAAGATGTCAATTTTATGGTTCTCAGATAGGTAGGTACAATCTCGGTACCTACTTTTCGTATGAAGATACCCAGTATTTGGTGGGCTTACATCATACGCAGACGCTCTTTGAGGTATTTGAAACAATTACTGCAAAAAATGTGCGCCTGCCATACGTAGATTAGCAATCAAATATGGTAAATAAAATGCCAACTATGACATGGGGTTGGAGGTTTAATGGACTGGGTGACTTGAACTATGGACGATGACAGCGTCTACCATTTTAATATTACTTTATTCAAATACTGGCAGACTATTATTATCTACTTATTAATGAATTTATGCCTAATAAGAAAAACTTCGTTTCAAGGCTAGGCTACTACAATGCAGACTTAATGCGTTATCATTTTGTGCTTAATGTTTGTTTGATAATGGAACCTACCTACAAGAACAATTAGCAACTAGCCAACTACAGCTTATAAAAACTAAAACAAGTAGCTACAGCGACTGACATAGATTTTGTAAAGTAAATTTAATAGATTTATGTTAAAATTTGACGTCTTAATATCAGTCTAAAGTTCTAAATACCAAGTCAAAATCACAGAAAACTGAGTTCTGTGATAAAAATAACCAGGTTTATCTCTATTTATTGTAACTTAAGTCTACAACCACTAAAAATAGCACAACCAAAATATTCAATTTACGAACGTGCCATCAATCTTCAGCCTCCGGCCACGTATAGAGAACCGGCGTCAGTGTTCCGGAGGTGGCGGCAACTCCGGGAAGTTCTCCGGCAAGGGTGGCAGCACGTTGGCTTCGAACTGTCCCGACATGTTGCCTGGTGGTGAATAGTTCGCTACCACTATTACCTTGCCGTCTCTGGAGCGAGCCTTCCCTACGCCGAAGAAGGAAGTCGCTATCCATACCATTTGTGTGAAGTGGCCTGGAATGTGCAAAAATAAGTAGTTACAATGTGGGACGCAATGTACTGTCGGTAGATTGCATGTATCGTGCCCGAAGAAGTGTAAGGTTTCATCAGTTTGCCTCAGTAGCTAAACGGTCAAAGCAGTGCCAGCAAGGATGTAAACGCGTGTTCGAATCCTGATCGAGCTTGAAAATATTGCTCATTAACATTATAAAGTGCCAATAAGTTAAACTAACAGAGGGGCAAGTGCGAGTTTTTGCGTGAGCTTGTCGACATTCACGGCTCGCCAATTCGTATGGAATCGAGACCCCGCCACCTAGCTGTAAACGCGGGAACTTGTCTCGATTCCATACAAATTGGTGATCTAATACAGAATTTGTTTTTAAAGCTTTTCGGAGGGTTAGGAAGAATTAACTTTACGCCCACTCAATACCAATTTTATAGTCCCATAGGTGGTAAGCCTATTGCTGTATGAAAATGTATAGGCGCTGTCGCTGGCTGGGAAGACCGCGACCCGTTGCTGAAATATATTGAGCCGCGAGCACAAGTCTTTCAATTTCACGAATGCCATGTTACAGGCAGTCAGTCACCTATCCAGGACTGACTGCGGGGTAATGTTATTTTTAAACAATCGCGGTTTTTAACACTCATACTTATAGAATTCGGGACTTCACGCGAAATACTATTTACTTACATTCACCGACGTTTCAAGCACGTTGCAGCGCCCTTTGTAATAACAACGGAGGGTAGTTCGACAAGAAATAACTTCGTGGTTTTTGTCAATCCTCGCCTCAGTCCAACCGCGACCACGGGCGCTGCAACGTGCTCGAAACGTCGGTGAATGTAAGTAAATAGTATTTCGCGTGAAGTCCCGAATTCTATAAGTATGAGTGACTGCGGGGTACATCCTACTAATATTACAAATGTGAAAGTTTGTGAAGATGTTTGGATGTTTGTTACTCAATCACGCTCTAACGGTTGAATTTGGTACAGAGATAGAGTATAGTCCGGAACAACACATAGGCTACGGAAGCGGTAACGGGAACCAAATTTCACGCGGGCGTAGCCGCGCGCAGCAGCTAGTATTTAATATTTCTGCAACGCAGTGATTGTTTACAAGAATTTTAAACTTTTTCTTATGCAGAGCTACAGCTTATTAGGTAGGTATTATACCTACTTGTGCAATAAAAGTTACCTGCGTTGACGTTCGCGTGAAGAACATCAGGCTCTCGGAAGAAACTGTACTGACGCACCGCCGCGTACCAGTAGGACGACACCTCTTGACCTGCGCACAGATATCACAACATTAGGTGAATGAAAGTTACCGTTGCTGGTGTACTCTACAGCATAATGATTATACATGGAACACAACCACAACCTTCGTGGGGTACGCCGCTGGCTCAGTTGTATTTAAGGATCCTGAACACCGCGAAGTCAGCTATCTATCTTTTTTTATTTTTGTTCGGCATATTAAATGCAGGCCTAATATCGAGTGATATCTCAACAATGGATGGTTCAATGTCATGTTCCCTTTCTTCCGGGTTCATCAAGCGGAACTTTTCTACTGCAGGAATGCAACCAATTTAATTGATGTCGCCATGGTATTCTATTTGACGAGCGGCATTGTTTAACGGTATTTCGAACTAAATCAATACATATAATAAAATCGTAACAGGTCGCTGTCTGTACATGGAAGATAAATAAGAAAAAATATTATAGGGGGGCTTTATGAACGCAATAGAACCCAAAACAATGATTTTTAGAATTTTTGTCTGTTTGTCTGTATGTCTGTATGTCTGTATGTCTGTATGTCTGTATATCTGTTTGTCTGTACGGTTGTGCACGCTAATCTCAGTAACTGCTCAACCGATTGCAATGCGGATTTTTTTATTGTGTTGAGGCTTGCTCCACTTAACATTTAGCGTTTGTTTTATGTAAATCGGTTTAGAAATAAAAGAGTTATAACACTTTTAAGAATCAGATATTTTGAAAATTTTAATTGTAGGTGTTTCTTTGAATGTGAGTGAACCTAAACTGGCGTGTTGGCTTAATCATAAAAGAGCTTAATGATTAAGACTATTTTTAAACAATTTTTAGTTTTAAAATAGACTTAATCATTAAGCTCTTATGATTAAGCAAACAGGGCAGTTTCAGACGCTGCTTGATGACTCTGATGAAGAAATACCTTTCCTTTCATACACCTTATGTGACGTAAACGAAGTTGCGGGCTCAGCTAGTATGAAATAAGAAACAATTGTACAATAGATGAAGCGCTCTGTGCGGACACAGTGTTCTGTAAACGATCACTACATAGAACAAGAATGCCGTGAGATCGTTTTCACCAAACTGCCCCTCTCTAACACGTTAATTGTGATAGTGAAAGTTCAATCCGATTAACGTTGACATTTTTGTTTTATTTCAAACTTTAAACAGATGATCCACGTGACCTAAGGACGTAGTTTAATGCGACAGAGTCACAGACTACAGACACAAAGTCTCGCCATAAGCACTGCACTCTATTTTATAGAGAGGGGCTAAAATAGATAGCGTGTTTCTTTTTCACTATAGCCGGTTGTTTAAACTTACACTATAGCCGATCCCTGGCTTGGTGACCACCACGAGACCACTTTTTGACTATTTTTTTGCGATATATTAAATAGCGTTTCCGTGCTTCCGAAGGCACTTTAAGCAGTTGGTCCCGGTTATCAGTAAAATGACAGTTGTTAGGCCATGTTGGAGGTCAAATCAAATCTACCCTACGGTAACCAACCGTATCCGGTGGACCGTAAGCTTGTCTGCCACCTTAGTAGTATAAAAAAATACCAGTAACATCCGGCTGGATCGCGCTGACAGGGCGCTGGTACAGGTTCTGGCCAACGTCACGGTCGTTCCTGTAGCTGAACTTGTTGGTGTGGGCCAGGTGGTTCGCCCACGCTTGTGCGTAGTCGCATAACTGCAAAGGAGAGCAAAATAATAGGTATTAGGGTTCCCGTGAGAATACTGCAATAAAGATAGCCTATGTTCACTGGGGACAGTATATCTGACTGTAGCATAGCTACCCAACAGTGAAAGAATTTTACAAATTTTGCAACACCATAGGCGCCACACTCGCGCGGATTAAAACGCACTATAAAAACCGCTTCAATAAGAACTGAACCATACCTCTGGCGCCACATAAAGCTGAGGCGCCCCGTGCCGCTGCCAGTAAACATTGTGCCAGCACAGACACTCAGTCATGAAGTCGCTGTCCTGCCACGCTGTGCGCACCTCACTCCACTGCACCACCATGCTCACGGGCTTTGATAGGAGCACCTGTTGAATGATGGCCACTAACATTGAGAAGGTACCCATACCTCTGGCGCCATATAAAGCTGAGGCGCCCCGTGCCGCTGCCGGTACACATTGTGCCAGCACAGACACTCCGTGATGAAGTCGCTGTCCTGCCACGCGGTGCGTACCTCGCTCCACTGCACCACCATGCTCACGGGCTTTGATAGGAGCACCTGTTGAATGATGGCCACTAACATTGAGAAGGTACCCATACCTCTGGCGCCATATAAAGCTGGGGCGCCCCGTGCCGCTGCCGGTACACATTGTGCCAGCACAGACACTCCGTGATGAAGTCGCTGTCCTGCCACGCGGTGCGTACCTCGCTCCACTGCACCACCATGCTCACGGGCTTTGATAGGAGCACCTGTTGAATGATGGCCACTAACATTGAGAAGGTACCCATACCTCTGGCGCCATATAAAGCTGAGGCGCCCCGTGCCGCTGCCGGTACACATTGTGCCAGCACAGACACTCCGTGATGAAGTCGCTGTCCTGCCACGCGGTGCGTACCTCGCTCCACTGCACCACCATGCTCACGGGCTTTGATAGGAGCACCTGTTGAATGATGGCCACTAACATTGAGAAGGTACCCATACCTCTGGCGCCATATAAAGCTGGGGCGCCCCGTGCCGCTGCCGGTACACATTGTGCCAGCACAGACACTCCGTGATGAAGTCGCTGTCCTGCCACGCGGTGCGTACCTCGCTCCACTGCACCACCATGCTCACTGGCTTTGATAGGAGCACCTGTTGAAACATGGACACTAACATTATGAATATTATTTTACGTGTGAAATTAGAATCAAGTGCGAGTTCCGTACCAAAAATAACGGCAAGAAACTAGATACGTTTGTTGTATGGGGGCACCCTAAAATGTAAATATTTTTTGTTTTAAGTAGGTATTTGTTGTTATACCTAACAGCAAAAGAAATAAGTTGGTACATAATCTGTGAAAATTTCAGCTCTCTAGCTATTACGGTTCATGTGATACAGCCTCGTGACAGACGAACATGAAGTAATAGCACAGCCATAGGTTTTTTCGTAGACAAATTTCGTAGACAGGTTTTTTCGTAGACAGATTTTTTCGTAGACAGATTTCGTAGACAGATTTCGTAGACAAGATTTTTCGGCGGCGGGAACAAGCTATGGGAACATGTAGCCATTTTGTAAACCACCACTCGCTTGACATAGCTTCTTTTCGTCTGCAAATGTTGCCGACAAAGTAAAACAGTAACTAGCTAAAGAAAATCACAAAAGAAATGTAGAGCTTGTTTTTTGCTTTTCAGTTGTATGTTTACTTGGCAGTCAGGTTTTTTGTATTCTACAAATAATTAAGTTTTTTAAAACTTTTTAGTTATGTTAGTAGTGGAGTTATTAATTTTCGTGTAGTGAAGGGACATCACCAAAATACAACCTTAATTATTATATTTTGGTCATATTTCCGGTGCTACTCAACCGATTGCAATCAAACAAATGTAAGAATTTAAGTCTGACCAAGGCCTTATAATATAAACACATAATACCGCATCAAAATCGGTTCAGTAGTTTTGCGTTCATCGCAGTCAAATAATTCTAACGCCAAAAGTCAGCCATTTTGATTTTCAATGAATTTTGTTATATCTGGTGTTACTCACACAATCACGACGAATCAAATGACACCTTGTATTTCAAAATCCATCAAGCCGTTCAGGCTGTAGAGCGTCCAAGAAAAATTATCAAACTTTACATTTTAGCGCCAAAAGTCTGCCATTTAGATTTTTTAGAAATTTTAATATACCTGGTGTCACTCACACAATCACGACGAATCAAATGACACCTTGCATGTCAAAATCCGTCAAGCCGTTGAGGCTGTAGAGCGTGCAAGAAAAAAAAAATCATTTTAGCGCCAAAAGTCAGCCATTTTGATTTTTTTGAAATTTTAATGTTTCTGGTGTCACTCACACAATCACGACGAATCAAATGACACCTCGCGTCATTGAGGTCCACCATCGCGTCGCGAAATGTCAAAATCCGTCAAGCCGTTCAGGCTGTTTAGGACGTGACAAAGAATTATACATACATACATACATTATCTCGAAAAACATTACCCTTCTGTCTTCGGCAGTTCGGGTAATAAATACATTTTAGTTTGTTAGTATTTGTTTGGAGCACAGTTCGGTCTATAGAAGTATCGATTGCGACCATAGAGCAACACGACCTATGTGTCCTTTGACTTTGATCATAGCAATAATTGACTGAGTGAGCGTAGCGAACGTATAATCATAGCAATAATTGACTGAGTGAGCGTAGCGGAAGTAATAATTGACTGAGTGAGCGTAGCGTACTCAGTTTCGACAGTATGGACGATTTTGCTTTTGGACGTATGTCTGGTTGTCAGCTCCGGTCTAGAGGACGCATTTCTTAACCGATTTTCACCAAACTTGGCACACGTGTTTTTTGATTCAAAATACAACTTTTGTCGAGAGCTTTTTTTGATAAGGGGGCAATTGGGGGAGAAAAGGGGGGAAGATTGGTGTCGCGTTATTTATGAACGGATGTTGATGATTTTTGGCTAAAACATAAAGAATCCTCACAAGTTGTTGTAAAAAAAGCAAACCGGCCAAGTGCGAGTCGGCCTCGCGCACCAAAAAACGATAAAGAATCACGTTTGTTGTATGGGAGTCCGCCTTAAATATTATTATTATTTTAGTATTTGATGTTATAGCGGAAACAGAAATATATTATCTGAGAAAATTTCAGCTCTCTAACTATTACGGTTCCTGAGATACAGACTCGTGATGGACAGACAGACCGGCGGATAGCGAAATCTCCTAAATATTATAGGGTCCCGTTTTTTACCCTTTGGGTACGGAACCCTAAAAATAAAGGGAGGGAAGTGCGAGTCGGACTCGCAAGCGCTGGGTTCCGTACCCAAAAACGGCAAAAATGACGTGTGTTGTATGGGAGCCCCTTTAAATACGAGTATTATTATTTTTCTGATTTTAGTATTTGTTCTTATAGCGGCAACAGAAATATGTCATCTGTGTAAGTTTAAGTTCTCTTGCAGTCACGGTTCCTGAGATACAGCTTCATGGCGAACAGACGGACAGCGAAGTCTCATGAATAGGGTCCCGTTTCCACCCTTTGGGCACGGAACCCTAATAGTATTAGGGTTTATTTACAACAACAAAAAGTTATTTACGAAATCTAAATTTTAATTTTACGATTTAAGTTACAAAACTAATCCTAACTACTTTTTTTTTTTTTTTTACGTGATGGAAAATCCTCATGGATGTTATGCCGGACTCCTACCGACTAAAAAACCTCACGCAACGCCCAACAGCCTATGGTTGTGAGCCCCGGGTAAGCCCTCGGAAGGATGTCCCAGGACTCCCAACAGACCTACAGCCGCCTCTGCAGCCTCGCCCAGGGGGTGGTTCGGGTGCTAATCCGCGTCTTTGGGGGTGGGTTTCAGGTGTGATCCCGCTTCTAAGGGGGGTTGTGCGTGAGTTCCTCACGTCACGCTGCCGTCATGGGCCTGCTTCTGTAAGGACGGTGAGCGACCCTCTCACCGTCCTCAGACCCCCGGTCATGGAGGCCGATAGTCCTCGGCGAAGACACGTCGGCGGCGCCCAGGGCGCCGACTGCGGAACTCGGGGGGGAGAGTTCTCTCCCGTACCCGCCCCGCCGCCTCTTTCACGAGCATGACCTGCTCGCAGAAAGAGGCGGCGCAGTCCCACTTACTCCCGCTGGAGAGCATGGCTCGCACCATGGTCTCGAGCGAGAGAGTGTCCACGTCCAGACCCACTACGAGAACCTGGCGCTCTTGCGCCCATGCTGTGCACTCCACCAGCGTATGGAGCGCTGTGTCATCGCTGCGGTCCTCGCAGTGCTGACACTCGGCCGTGGTTTCCCGGTGTCTTCGCCACAGATACCTACCGAAGCTACCGTGCCCGGTTAGTATCTGTGACAGCCGGTAGGAGAGAGCACCGTGTCTCCTCTCCAGCCACTCGTCCATGACCGGTCTGACCGCCGCGATTGTGGCGAATCCCCCCTTTGGTTGCTCAAGTCGCACCTTCCATGTCTCCACGGTTTCCTGGTGGAGCAGGGACCGCTGGGCCTCGATTTCTCGAGGTGCAGGCCTTTGGCCCCGATCCAGTGCCTCCTTGCGCCATCTAAACAGTGACGCAAGGACTCTCGCTTCCAGGTCCCATGGAGGGGTCCCGGCTAGGAGACATGCCGCCTCACCGGAGATCGTGCGGTATCCCCTTATCACCCTGATGGCCATCGTCCTCTGCGGACTCAGCAGTCTGGCCACATTACTGGCCGACAGGGTTTCCGCCCATACGGGGAACTAATAACTACTAGATAGCGCTAACGCGATACAAACAGGATAATTAAATTATGTTTTTTTTTCACAGTGTGACAATTTTTGCTATTTTCATTGAACCATCTATCTCTTCTAACTTATTAGTAATTGTTTTGTTGTTGTGGTGATTGTTGTCAAGAATGAATGAAGCCATGAGTTTCGAGGCGAAAAGAGGAAGTTTTAGTCAATTTTCAGCAGGTTTTGCTGGGCCCTATCAACAATGTTTCGCTATGGCTACAACGGCAGTGATTCATGCATGAATCATGGCACATCAAATGACATTGATTTTAATAATTTGGATGTTGATCATGTGGACACTTTCACTATGCAAAGAATGACCATGGATGTTTGAAAGCAGGCAGACTACTTATAAATGTTTGATTACCACAGCGTCAATAATGTAACCTGCCTGATAGCCAAGTCTTGTACTTACCGGGTCCTATGCGACACAATCATATAATAGGTGGGTGCCTCACAGACTTTTTTGGTTTGGTTTCTGGTAGATCGCGAGGTATACTCTTCGCAGAAGTACTAGTAATATAAACGACTAGCGGACGTCACGCGGTTTCACCCGCGTAGCTCAGGGGCTACGCAAGGCTGATAAATGCACCGCAGCGCGGTGGCGGCGCCGAAGTGTGCGTCAGCGTCAATAGCCCACATTTCATCATGTAGTTTTTTTTTGTCCCACATAATAGGTGTAGAGCATAGGCTCTGTCCATGTCAACACGGCAATAGTGCCGTGTTGACATGGACAGAAGCAGGTTGTGGCGGTCGACCCACTGATTAAAAAATTTTAAGCTGTCCATGGGGCCTTTAACTTGGCTAAAGCTTCCTCCACGCGAAGTTGAACGAAGTTATCTCAGCTAAGTCGCCCAAGGCGAGGTAAAGTTTGACGAAGTAAGCCGAAGTGCCTCTCTACACAATCGTATTCGTCTAACTTCGTTCAACTTCGCGAGTAGTGTGGAGGAAGCTTTAGAAAATAATCTATGAATACCGGCCAAGTGCGAGTCGGACTTGCCCACGGAGTACCAAAAACGGCAAAAAGTCACGTTTGTTGTATGGCAGCCCCCCTTTTATTTTATTTTTTTTTTTTAACGTGAGGGAAAATCCATCTTGGATGCTATGCCGGACCTCCTACCGACTAAAAAACCTCACGTAACGCCCAACAGCCTATGGTTGGGAGCCCCGGGTAAGCCCTCGAAAGGATGTCCCAAGAATGGGAGCCCCCCTTAAAAAATATTATTTTCCTGATTTTATTATTATTTATTGTTATAGCGGCAACAGAAAGACATCATCTGTGAAAATTACAGCTCTGTAGCTATCACGGTTCCTGAGATAAAGCCTCGTGACGGACATACAGACTGACGGACAGCGAAGTCTCATAAATAGCGTCCCGTTTTTACCGTTTGTGTACGGAACCCTAAAAAGAAATCAAGATTTGGGTACCTACATTGCCATAGCTTCTTTCAAACAAAACAAACAGAATCGAAATCGGTTCATCCGTTTGGGAGCTACGATGCCACAGACAGACTTACAAACACACACACCCACACACACACGTCAAACTTATAACACCCCGTTCGGGTTTCCGTCGGGGGTTAAAAAATGTCATTTCCAGTTTCCACATTTGAATTTTCCGCTTTTTGATCCACTCTGATCCTCGAGCTACGTTCAAATACGTAACACGATTTAGATATCCAAAGCTTCAAAGCCGGCTTCAAGCTCGATCAAACCTTTATGAACACATCAATCAATTCGAGAGATTCATATTTTATCCTAAGAATAAGAATGATTTATTACCCTTTAAGTTTAGGATCTCCTTACATGTTTTATTTTTAGATTTTAATGAAAAACTATGACGAAGCTTTAACACAGGAATGGAATTTATCCTAGGTCTTTCAAAACAAAGCTAAAGCATAAAAATAAAATTTAAAAAATACTAATTAGGTAGGTATATTATTCTAAGGATATATGCTTTGCTTTATGCGTATGTATTCTTTTGAAATTTCAAAAGAATGTTATCGATACGAGTCCATATACACTAAAATAACTGTGCGATGTTGTGAACTTGTGACTCCTATACACCAGATCTACCAGACCATAAAAATAGAGGCTGATGAAGCTATAAATATAAAAACTTAGAAGCTTTTATAACTCTTCTCATAACACATAACATGAAGCTGCGGCTTGATGAAGCGTGAAGTTAGATGTTTATCATCTAACGTAACACAAAATTTAAAAAGTCCTATCCATTCTAATCACTTATCACTAACATAAATGTACTTTTGATAGAGAATAAATTAAGAATGTGTTTGTCCGTAAGTCCTGTTATCATAATAATATGTGAGACACCTGGAAATAAAATAATGAAGTATCTTCGAAAGTCTACCGTTTCATTATCGCTACATAGCTCATACTAAATCATTCAAAATTATGCAATATTTTTTATCGAATAATAGCATAAATTCTGGCCTAACGTTTAAGGTTAAGGTCAAAGCATCGTTTCCTTGCCGAGTACCTACCATTAAACCTTAAACCTTACTGAAATAAATGCAAATCGTATGCAATTTTGTGTACAATCTCTGAAGTGCCTCGCGCACGCGATCGTATACCAAAAGGCGGTGTTTTAATTAGGACTTATTAATTGCTTTTTTATCGCGGTTCCGTAAAAGTCACGTTGCGCAAGTTGCGCAGTTTCATTTTTGCGTAAAACGGTGACTGAAAATTCGTTAAAAAGCTCCTATTTGTGGCAATTATTTTCCTGATTAATTGTAATTTTAGGTTCTTGAACGCGACACATGGCTATTTCTCCTGGTTGCTTAAATTTGATGGTCACACGCTTATATTTTCTAAACCGTATGAGTTAGAAAGAAATGTTTTAAAATAGTGGAGAAAACAGCTATTAAGCTATAAAATAAATGAAATTTGTTGCAATAGAAGTAAATATTCATACCAAAAATTAACACGAAAGGTCAAAATCGGGGTCATTTTCGCATTCTACTCTTGTCACACTTCCCGATTCAGTTAAACAGGTTACTGCTTCACCAAAATTTTGAAGTTGCATACACTTAATTCACCGTAATAACATACACTACACACACAGTATTACAAAAAAAATCTTCTAACTATTATTTAGAACTTAAAACACAATATACATCGGTCACACGAATCTAGGTACTCTAAATTTGCGTAGTAAACGGTTTACTGTTGACCAAAACGACCGCCCCAATAAGAAAACTCAACTTAACTGAACGTTATTCGTGATCGGGCATCGCGGGAGTGCAACGTGCAACTCCTGGCTCCTTGAGAAAAAAAAATATCAGTAAGTTCCTACATTTGACACTGAATTCGAGTACTTTTCGTGAGTGACTTTTTGTACATTGTATAATAGCTATTGAAGTCAGAGTTTACTCATCGAAACCGCAAATCAATTGAGATATTTATGGAGTATTTGATTTAAAACGTAACTGCTAAACTTTGTCGGAATTAAAAAAAAAGCTGTTTTCATTACCTTCGTGTCACATCCTTCGTGGCGTTTTACCCACGAAGGTGAGTTTATGCCACGAAGGTGATCTCTGACTAGTTTCAGTAAGAGTGGTACTCTTTTAGATTCGTATTGTAGTAGATATGTAGCGGAATAATAGTAGAACAAATAAGTAGGTACCTACAATCATGGCAAAGGACAGAGCAATACCTATAACATTCCGTGTGAAGCCCTTTTATAGGAGTAGAAATCTCACCGGACGTTATGCCAGATCCAAACCGTCTAAAACCCACATCGTAGCTACGTACCCGTCTAGTATTAGGCGCCCCGGGCAACTCCTTAGAATGATGTATCAGGGTACTCGACAAGCTTAGGCTATCACCGTGGTCTCGCCTACGGGTTCGGGTATTATCTTGCGTCTTTTGGGTTAGTTCAGATGCTTTTCCGCTTCTTGAGGCGTGCGGCATGCTAAGAACTTTTGAACAAAGACACAAAGACCTTCGCGTCCAAGTCTCAAGAAGAAATCCTGGGAAAGAGTCATGCCACCTAAAGCTTAATCAAGGCACCTACTACCTTATACTTATATCAACTTAAATACATTTAGGTACCTAGTACTCGTCGAGTTTTCCGGCAAGATGGTTTTTGACTACTCTCGAGAACAACTTGTAAACATGGCTAAGGAGTGAGATGGGTATATAATTCTTCAGCAAAGTCTTGTCACCTTTTTTGAAAAACAGAGCCACCGCACTCCCGCTCCACGCTTTAGGTGTTTGTCCCTGTTGGAGGACGGAATTAAAGAGACTCGTCTGCTCTTTGAGAACTAGAGTCCCGCCAGCTTTAAGAAGCTCAGTCGTTGTTCCGTCCTCTCCAGGGATTTATTGGTTTTTAGTTGTTCGAGAGCAGCCCTGACCTCGCCCTGGTCAATATCCAGAATGTTTTCGGTATAGTGGCGCATTAGTGGGGCTCTGTGGTCACTGTCGCTAGGTCCCGTCGGTCTTATTTTCCGTGATGCATATAGTTCACTGCAGAAGCTCCTAACTTCTTAGAGAATCTCGAACCTCGATGTCTCGGTTTTGCCACCCGCTGTCTTCAATTTTGTCAGACGAGGTCTTCCGAGCTGTTGGGCAAAGACCTTAGTACCCCAATTTTGTGTGATCGCTGTCTCTACGATGTTGGTGTTATAACGTCTGAGGTCGCGTCATAGCAGCTTTCGGATTTTGATGTTTAAATCTCTCTGGTCTGACGAAGACCAAAAGTAAGCAAAAGTAAGTATGCATAGATTTTTATTTTTTTATTGAGGTTCGCAAACTGGATTCTCGGCAAGACTATTCACAACATCGCTCATTTAGACTCTGTTCAGCCGAGAACTCAGTGCGAACACAGCATGCATCCTAATTTTCGCACTTCAATGAAATGTAGATGGCGTTTCCCGTCTGATTCTCATGAGCTCGAGGGTCTCGGGCGAAAGCTGGGAACACCTATTTTTGCTTTTTTCCAGACTGAAACCTTCGGGACACTTGTTGTAGCGTCCTGACTACAGTGTCGGCCTTATCGTGATCGTTGCCAGTGGTTTCCAGCAGATCGAAACGATTTTGAAGCTCCAATTGAAACTTCTCGGCACACAAAGCTATTTGGAGCGCAGTAGGTCGGAGAGTAGGCTTCATCATCCGGGCCCATTCTACGCGGAAGTCTAAATTCAGAGGCGCTCTGACTTTTGATCACAGAGACATCTTCTCCAAATATACACCCTCCTGTCCGACATGATGAATTTTATCTCGTTCCTTGTGACCTTGTTGGGTCTTCGCCAAGTCCACCTTCTATGGGGTTTCTTCTTAAAGAATGAGTTCATCAAGAAGAGCCCCTGAGCCTCAAGAAAGTTGATAAGCATACTGCCCCGCGGCCCCCGGTCTTTTCTACGCCCAACACCAAAAAGTCCGATTTTCGTTTCACCGCGTTCTTGTACTCCCACTTTGACAGTGAAGTCCCCTATCATAACATTGTAGTGAGTCTTGGCAGTACCGTGTAATGCTTTCACCACGTCCTCGTACACGGTCTCAACTGCCTCGTCAGTGCTTCTTGAAGTTGCGGCATAGGTACACCTGAATCACCTTCAGGGAGTCCTGTTGGTAAGTCTCAGTATTACGTATGCTACCCGACGCGAAACACTCCATCTCCACAATGCTGCTAACGAGTTCCTTTTTCACCGTAAAGCCGGCACCGCCCTCGGAAGAATGTCTTCCATCACCTTCCCGAAAGCAGAATAGGTCACCCGACCCAAGGGTCAGCGTGTCCTCCCCCTTTCTTCGGACTTTGCACAACACCAGTATGTGCCAGTTTATGCGACCCAGTTCTACCTCGAGTTCGGTGAGCCGATCGTCCAGCCGCAGAGTGCTTCCATTATAAGTAGCCAGGTTCGGACATTCTCACACAACATCATCTAGCCCAAATTAAGACAATATAAGCTTATGCTATGGGATCTAGACAACTGATAATTTGCCACTTTGTGCCAAAGAGATGTACTGTGTTATTTTTATAATATAATGGTTCCAGAATAACTTTTACGTCAAAAGCATGTCCTACACATGCTTTTGACGTAAAAGTTATTCTGGATATAGGATCTGGTAATTGTTTTTAGTTAAGTAGCTGTTACCATATAACTGCCGAATGAACAAATTAACTTAAGTATAATTTGTACTTAAATAATGATTAATAATGTCTGTAAAGCTACTGCGTCACCTTCGTGGATCGTCGCGTCACCTACGTGGGATCAAATAATTCAAAACCTTATTCTTCCAAATCTGACTCAAAATTTAACTTGTTGACTTATATATGTTACTTAACTTGCCAAACGCTTTGTGTTTGTTTAAAAAAAATGTTGAAATAATCAGTATTTAAAATTTACCATGAAGGTGACGATGAGAATCGTAAAAAGTAGAAATAGCCACATACTAGGCTCATCTGCCTTCGATGTTAGGTAAACAGTTTTGCGTTTTCCTGATGGTGAGAGAGCCATGTGACATAGTCGACTGAACGTAACCTAAATCTACAAAATAAAATGCAAGAGATCTATACCGGTGAGCTTATATAACTTTTATAGAACTTTTTAAATACCAACTTCAGTAGTTGCTTCTGTAAAACTTTTTACTTCGAGAAGTGTACCCACTTCTAACTTTCTGAGTAGGTCAACCACTACTGTTAAAATTGCATCCCCATCCTCTCCTTTTCGATAGCGGACAACGCGTGCCGTCGGCCGTCAATAAGCGGTGTTGTCACTCTCACTCATACCATAGAGAAAATCTATAGTTAACCGCTGGGCTATAAATATGGGAAAGACCTAAAATTGAATACATGTGAAGGTACTGTATTATATGTGTGTACTAACTAATGCTTCTTACATTCTTTTGGGTATGTTAGTTAAAAGGTCTCCCTTTCATTAATTTATTCTACCTAGAGTACGTACCCCGACGCAAATAAAGGGGGTTAAAGTCGAACATGACTGTGTATGGGCGTAACTGTCTCTGACATCAAAGCAACCGAAGAAGTAGAGCGATTTTGATCCGATTTTTTTTCGGCATGTATTTAAATCGATATCTGTTTATTCCCTTTTTCGAACAAAAAATTTAAAGTTAAACCAAAAATACTGACTTGCACACTAATTATGCACACTAAATATACCAAATTCATTATACTGTTTAATGGTATTTGCAGATCTGTTTTACTGAACGAATAACTATTATCAGAATAGTATTATCTAAAAATTCCATTGTTCAACAAAAATATTAAAACTTTTTAAGGAAATATATCGCCTAATTTATTTTCAGGAACATCGTTTATTCTAAGTAAAATCTCAATTTAATCAGTCACCTCTACAAAATTACATTTTATTGATCAAAAAAAATAAAAGATTAACCTAACCTAACCTATTCTGTTATAAGATAGTACTATTTAGAGTGCAAGTTAGTATTTTTGATATGCAATTCGTATTTCTGTTTCACAAATCATATGTTCGATGTACGAACCACATTTTTGGTGTGAATTCGATTAAAAAGGTCATCTTGTTCTGAGTAATATTTAAGTTTTTTAAGTAGGACATGTTAAGTTTATCAATTGTTTTATTGCACAGCATTTAATTTTCTGGTTTGCATTCAGTAAATTAGTGGAGTTACCTAGTGTGCAGAAAAATTAAACGGAGGTGCATTTAAAAATATCCCTTTTTTTTCTCTTTGAAGATTTTCTTCACAAGGTGTGATTTGAGTTTTCAGGAAATTTTCGTTTTAGTTGATTTAGGGTTAGATTTTATAAACGTTAATGTAGTCAGGCCGGTGTAGAATTTGTCAAACTCAATTAAATCAGCCTGTCGCAATCTACTGCGGCGCGTAGTAGGCTTCTTTCAATTCTCGCCCTTCATATTGGGAGGGAGGGTGATTAATTTTACTGTAGGTATCACACTAGCCAGTTGTACTCGGTTCAGGGTCATGGGTGGGCTTTCCTTCACTTCTTTATGACCTCATCCGTAAATCAGCATATACCTACATCATTTAGGAAGGTTGGTATCGCGTGGTCCCGAAGACCTCCATAGGCATCGCACAGATGGACTTAAGGACAGATGGATGAGAATGATAAGCGTGATGTAATAAAGGTCAATGTCTATTTTCAACCAGATTTAGAGGAACATAATCTCGTTTAGAATACATAATTGCAAACGCCTAAAATAGCGTCAGTTTTCGGTAGTACCTATCTAAATATAGAACTTAACCAAGACCATTAAACCCGCCTACGACAAATGATACAAGAAGGCTTTTGTGTGTTTGCACAAAAGCTGTTTTGGTCACATTGTGTATCGGAAATTATTTGTATTTTTGGCAAATTGGAGTTATGAGCTGTTGTGTTGGCAGACATTTATGTTTTTGGGCGGATCGTTTTGATTTTATTACGTGTGGTATTCCAAATGGTTGCCATCCTGGATTCGTACCCGCTAAAACCAAACGGTGCCCTTTACTCTGCTTACGACCAGGAGACCCGGGTAAACCCTTGGAAGGACAACCACAGGAAACCTTACCTACACGAAGTCTTGAACCGATCTTTTTGCTACACAGGAGAACATCTTTTGGAGCTGACCGTTGGCTAAAGGGAGGTTGGGATAAGACATTATCTGCAAGTGAATACAAGCATAATGCGCGTCTATTTTCACAAACTAATCAATCCTTTAGATCAGTGGTTCCCAACCTGTGCGCCGCGGCGCCCTGAGGCGCCGTAGAAAGTCCAGAGGGGAGCAGGGAAGCGCCTCGCGGCGCCCCTCTCAAAAAATAAAAAGAGCACAAAAAGAATAGCCCGCCAAGATTTTTGCCAATTCTGCTTAAGCGGACCGCGTTCCGAACTGGTGGTGGTACTAACTTTGATTTGTATTCATGAACGTATAGCAAGAGCCTATGTAGTAGGACTATGCGATATAAATGTTTTCTGAGTTTGAGTTTGACCCGTAGCCGTCATTTTCCGAGTCGCGGACTCCGCTCTAAAACTCCTTTGCAAAAGAGGCCTGTCTGTCAAGACAACTAACGTAAACGCACCTAATAACGACCCCTTAAAATCCGCGCTCATTACCGCCCTATTCAGAAAACTATCATTATAATGTGATGTGTTAAAGTTACACAAGTGGTTACTTTTGGAAAAATGTAGATATATTTGTATTGCAATTATTCATGTCTATTTTGGGTGCGTAACTCAATGATTTAAAGAATTATTGCCCATTTCTTCCGTGACTGCCGGCGATAGTGCATTTTCCATAGTGTGGCGTCTCCGATGACTTAAGTTCTCTTGCTTCTTTCTTAGCAGAATATTATATCCTAAAGCATTTTAATGCAACTTCTAGTTCTTTTTATGCATTTTGTATACTTTCAGGAACACAAATAATAATAAATTTTAATGAGATACTCTTTTATTTTGCTTAAAATTCAATATTAAAAATAGGCGGTAATAGGAACAAAAATCACAATTTTGTTCCTATTAACGACCCATGTCGCTGATAAGAACTTTTCGTATCTTTCGTGTGTCATGATTTTTGCTAAAATACGTCAATTAATAGGCAGGAGGCTATACTAACTCAGTTCCTTAATATGTTAACTTGCATTTGAGCTATTAACGCCATATTATTTAAGAGCCTTAGTAGCCTTAAAAGAAACTTTGCTCTTAAGTAAATATTTTGTTGAATAAAGGAGGTGTAATTTATAAATATTGTATTTTTATAGTTAAAATATCATTATTATTAAATATTTATAGCAACCACACTATTTAAAATCATACAAATGTACAAAAACCACATGTATTTACCCAATTCATACACATTCCATTGGGTCGGTAATAGGTTATACGATTTCCTTTAATAATACCTATTACCGATCTACTTTTACATTTACAACGAACTCCGTAGTCGTTCGTCGTTCCTTATAGTCAGTTCCAAGTACAGCAAGGGTATGCTGTACAAAAATTGTTAATTATATTTATAAATAAATGATAATAAAAAGAACTAAGAAGTTATCTCAATCTGCGTTCGGGCTCATGGAGGAGAGACATGGAATGGCACTACAGAGGCCGGATGATATGTAGATACAAGCGGCTCAATAGACTGATCTCTATATCTTTGAAAACCGTCCTGTGACACTACAACACAGACCACAATAAAGGGTCTAAGTATTTTTAAGGAATCGGTCTATAGGGCTGAGTCAGCTGTCAAAATTAAAAACCGGCGACAGTCTTCTTTGCCTAAGATACTGAACGAGGTTGAAAGCTTCTATGAACAGTTAGGTACACACATTTCCTGTCCTGGTCCTGGGAGACTTCAATGCCTGGTCACAGGCTTGGGGCTCCCGGGAAATCAGAGACAGGGGGAGGATACTGGAGGATTGGGTCACAACTCGTGGCCTAGTCATCCTGAACCGGGGGAATGTCGCAACCTGGACGCGGCGGGGGCTCAGCTCGGTCATAGACGTTTCGTTTGCGACCCCTGAGCTCGCCCGCCGTGTCCAGGGATGGCGTGTGGTGGAGGAGGAGGAGACGTCGTCGGATCACCGATATATTCGGTTCGACGTCTCCCCTCCACCTAAGCTGCCGCCAGCAATCGCGAATCCCCCGGAACCGCGTTGGGCACTCCATCGCCTTGATCGGGAGGCTCTCCTGGAGGCGGCCATCGTGCAGGCCTGGATTCCGACAGCGGACAGGCCTGCCGATGTTGATACCGAGGTGAAGTGGTTCGGGAGAGCCATGTCGCACATCTGCGATACGGCGATGCCCAGGGCTAGGCCCAGACCGGCGAGGAAACAGGTGTACTGGTGGACGTCGGAAATCGCGCAGTTGCGCGCGGATTGCGTTACCGCGCGCCGCCGGTACATCAGGTTCCGCCGGAGACATCGTCGACCAGATGATGCGGCAGCCCGAGAGACGGAGCTCTATGATGGGTACCGGGAGGCCAAAAGGGCCCTCCAGACGGCCATCAACCGGTCCAAAAAATTGACCCGCGAAAAGCTGATGGAGACTCTGGAGCGAGACCCGTGGGGGCGCCCGTACCTTATGGTAAGGGGCAAATTACGCCCTAAGGCGCCCCCACTGACCCAGAGTCTCCAGCCGGAGCAGCTGGAGGGGGTCCTGGACTGCTTGTTCCCGTCGAGAGCGGAGGAACACATTCCTCCGCGCATGGCTCCGTCTCAGGCGCCCAACGCGGAAGGCAGCGAGAACGACGTGCCCGTGGTCACCGAGGGTGAGTTAGGTGCGGCTATACTGCGGCTTAAATCCCGCTGAAACACCGCCCCTGGACCCGACGGCATTCCAGGCCGGGCGTGGGTCCTGGCTCTCGAGGAGCTTGGGCCTCGACTAGTTGGGCTCTTTAGCGCATGCCTCGAGAAAGGCCAGTTTCCCAAGGTCTGGAAGACAGGAAAACTGGTCTTGATTCGAAAGGCGGGGCGGCCGGCAAACTCCCCATCAGGGTACCGGCCGATCGTGTTGCTCGACGAGGTGTGCAAGCTCTTTGAGCGTATTATTGCACAACGCCTCGTCGGGCACCTCACACGCGTGGGGCCTGATCTGGCGGATAGCCAGTTTGGCTTCCGTCACGGACGCTCCACCGTGGACGCGATCATGCGCATTAGAGGCCTGACGGAGGAAGCAGTCTCACAGGGTGAGGTGGTGGTGGCGGTGTCTCTCGACATTGCCAACGCATTCAACACCTTGCCCTGGAGCTGCGTCAGGGAGGCGCTTATCTATCTATTAGTGCCTCCCTACCTCCGTCGAATTGTCAGGGCTTATCTCTCCGAGAGAGCCATAACTTACCCGAGCTGGCTAGGGCCAGGTCGGCGAGATGTGTCGTGCGGTGTTCCACAGGGATCGGTTTTAGGGCCGCTCCTGTGGAACATCGGTTACGCAGCACCCAGTTGCTGCGTGGTCCGTTGCTCAGAGGGGTCGGCGTAACGTGTTACGCCGACGACACCCTCGTTACGGCGCGGGGAGCAACGCACCGTGCCGCAGCACTTAAGGCCACGGCAGGGGTTGCTCAGGTCGTGGGTCGGATTCGGCGGCTGGGTCTCGAGGTCGCCCTTCACAAATCCGAGGCTCTGTGCTTCCACGGACCTCGGATGGGGCCACCTGCGGGATCCAGCCTACAGGTAGGGGGCGTCAGCATCGGCATCGAGCCCTCGATGAAGTATTTGGGGCTCGTACTCGATGGCCGGTGGAACTTCGGACGTCACTTCCGAAGTTTGGTCCCGAAACTGAGGGGAGCATCTGCCGCACTCGCGCGGCTGATGCCCAACATCAGGGGACCCAACGCTCCCTACAGGAGACTGTACCTGGGGATCGTGCGAAGCATGGCCCAGTACGGGGCTCCCGTATGGGCGGAGACCCTGACGGCCAGCAATGTGGCTAGACTGCTGAGCCCGCAGAGAGTTATGGCCGTCAGGGTGATAAGAGGATACCGCACGATTTCCGGTGAGGCGGCATGTCTCCTGGCCGGGACCCCTCCATGGGACCTGGAAGCGAGAGCCCTTGCGTCACTGTTCAGATGGCGTAAGGAGGCGCTGGAGCGGGGCCAAAGGCCTGCGTCTCGAGAAATCGAGGCCCAGCGGACCCTGCTCCACCAGGAAACCGGGGAGACATGGAAGGTGCGACTTGAGCAACCAAAGGGGGGATTCGCCACAATCGCGGCCGTCAGCCAAAAAAAAAAAGGTACACACATTTGCAAAGCAACCCGTTTAGTATCATGTTAAAGTCCAGAGATCCAGATCGACTCAGCATATTACCGATGATATCCCAAAGGTCAGCCTGTGCGAGATTAGTATGGGCCTGAAGCAGCTTTAAAACAGCAAGGTACCAGGAGACGACGGAAATATACTGCAGAGCTTCTAATGGCAGGTGGCAAACCGGTTCTTAAGGACATACAGAAGTTATTGAACTCCGTCATACTCGAGTGTAAAAAGCCACAGGTATGGAACAGAAGTGTGGTGGTTCTCTTCTTCAAAAAGGGCAATAAAGCCTTATTGAAGAATTACAAACCATCTAAATTTTATAAATAGCTCAACATACCTACACGCGCATTTTTATTTAACTTTAACGGTTCCATTTATTTAGTGGTCGGTATTAGGTGTCTCATAAACGGTATTAGGCACACGCCCTATATTTTGGATCGGTAATAGGGACATGGCCCCTTTTTTCTTTTAATCCATATTTAATTTATTAAGTAATTTTTTATATACTGTATCTATACATGACTGAAAAGTACGATAGTTTCAGTACTTGAAAAACTATTTTTGTTGACGCCACATATTAAGAATGTGCTTATTTTTTGGACATCAATCTCAACGCCGCTTAAACTGGCGGTAATAGGTGCGTTTTAAGCGATGATTACTGACTTTTTTGTTCATCAATTGAACAACCATGATGTGCTGTAGTAGTGGTTTCAACAAGACGGCACAACATGTCACATAGCTCGTGCCACAATTGATTTATTGAAGGAAACGTTTGGTTACCGCATAGTTTCACGTTTTGGACCCGTGGATTGGCCTCCAGGGTCGTGCGATTTCACGCCACTTGACTATTTTCTGTAGAGATATGTGAAGTCCCTCGTCTACGCCGATAAATCCTAAACGATTGACCACTTGGAGGACAACCTTCAGCGCGTTATTGCCGATATACGTCCACAAATGTTGGGAAAGTCATCGAAAATTGGACCTCTAGATTCGACTACGTCCGAGCCAGCCGTGGCGGTTAATTGCCAGAAATCATATTTAAATCATAATGCCAGAAGATTATCTTTCAAATTAAGTAATTTTCATATCAATAAAAACAATCACCTTCGTTTTATTCCATTTCAAAGTTCTATACCTCTAAAAAAAACACCCTTTATTTCGATTTTTTTAAACTAATCTACGCGGTGTCTGAGAATCGTTAGCGGCGAAATTTGCCACCTTTCGCTCAAGGAAATCGGCCAAGTCCTCACCGCGTTGACCATCTTGAAGAGTCTTAGTGGATCTCTCAACTTAGGTGGTGATCATGATGATGATGGAGAGGAGCCATGGCAATCTCTTGTACCGGTTGTCACCGATAATTAAGGGCACGGATGCTTCGATAAGTATCTGTGGCGATTACGCCGGGATACCGCGGCTCAGTGTCAGCACTGCGAAGGAAGCAGCGAGGACACAGCGCTCCATACAGAGCATAGCGTGGGCGCCATGTCCTAGTGGCAGGTCTTGACCTGAAGAGACTACGGTGCGAGCGATGATTTCCAACGGGAGTACGTGGGACGCCGTCGCGTCTTTCTGCTAGCAGGTCATTCTCGTGAAAGAGATGGCGGGGAGGGAGCAGGGAGATAACTCTCCAACCCGAGATTTCCAGTCTGCGGCGAGGGTGCCATACACTCGATTTTGCCCATACTATCGGACTCTATGACCCCCCGGTCCAACATTAGGCCCCCGCCTAAGGTCGGGGCGGGGGCTGTTCACCGTCCTTACAGAAGCAGGCACAAAACAACAGCGTGACGTTAAAGTTTTTCGCACGACACACGACCCAGGAAGCGAGAGTGACACCCGAAAGCTCGCAAAGACGCGGGGAAGTACTCAAACCAAACGAAGTAAAGTAGATGACGTCGCTGTGGTAGCCAAGGTCTGTCAGGAATCCTGGGACATCTTTCCCGAGGCTCCCGACCGTAGGTACCTAGTGGTAGAGCAACGGAAGGTTTCACTCGTTAAGATTTTGGCACACAGATTCCACAAGTAAAAAAGAAGACAGTTTCCCTAGATAACGCCGGCTTCACATGTTTTCCCGGAATTGCGTCTGCATAATGACTCGGCCGAGGCTCCATGGCACAGGAAAGTGGCTTGTGCGATGGATTACTAGTCGAGGGGAGGGGGGGGGGGGGGGGAGTATTACACGTGATATGATTTTTTTTCTTTATTTATTTATAGAGGGTTTGATTACATAAATCATGTCACCCTCATGGTGACAACGTAACTTAAGAATAACATTAATCAGTACTTCTAAGCCTTATACCTACAAGTAAGAGCCTGTACAGCATTCTCGCAGGTTCTGAAGTAGGAAAAGCAAGAACGCTGTTGCATGCTCCAGTCTCGTACCAGTTATCCTGTGCAAACAAATCCTGTCTCTGCGATTCGTTACGTACACACTCCATAATTATATGGTAGGCGTCCTCAATGACGTCACATTCCGCACAGTTCGGGGACTCAACTTTACCCATTAAGAACGCGAACTTGTTAAGAGGTAGGTGTCCGGAGCGAAGTCGCAGAGCCGTTGTGATGGTTTGTCTTCCCATGTTGGCATTGTCAATCCAAGCCCTCTTAAAAACACTGGGCTGTATGGCAGCGTACCATATACCTTTGGTACGGCTTCGTTCGTTAAAATACTCTTGCCAGTTATCAAAGCAGCGCTGTTTCACTTTAAAGAAAGTTTCAGAGTATAATATATGGTAAACAAGTATATCTTTCACCGTCAGTTGTAGCTTCTTTTGCTAGTCGGTCCTCTATTTTGTTACCGACAATACCAACATGAGATGGCACCCACTGTAACACTACAGACTTATTCTTAGCCTTAAGATTACATAACATATCTACAATATCATAGGCGATGGGAATCCCAACCTTAGGTGATGTACAACGACTTAATAGCTGTAAGGCACTACGGGACTCAGTTAGCACTAGAAAGTTTGTGTTTGATATGGATTCAATATATGACAAAACCTCCAGAATAGCAATCACCTCTGCGTGCATTATAGATACATTAGCGTGAATTTTAAGTTTTAGAGAAGACTTAGTCATCGAATCAAAAAATGAGACCCCAGTTTCATTACCAATTATTGACGCGTCGGTGTAGATTGTATAATGATCTTTGTAATTATCTTGTAAATATTTTTCACTAACATTTTTTAACTGTAAAGTATCATATTCTTTTTTGGCATGTACTATCGAATCAATGTTGGTCTTGATTAAGTCATCTAATTCAACCACAGAGCATCGCGCGCCTCTACAGAGGGAGGGGCCAAAGCTTTCAAACCCCCTCTGGCAATAATGTGACACATAATGTGACATATCGACGACAAAAAGTGCCCAGTTCCATACAAACTGAAGGAAGATTTCCCCCCGCCACCCGCAAAATATGACAGAAAATTTTGTACCGAGCAATCGTTCTATGCCGTCTCCCCTCAGACAGTTCGCGTTGCTCTATGAATTCAACATTACTAATCCATGTGGCTAAACTAAACATTTCTAGTTTATCTCTGGAAAAAATACGTTCGCTCTTTAGTGATTCATGCGTGACAACCAAAAGTGGCTTCCGTTTACGCTGCCAGTAGGGATTAGAACATAGATTTGAGAGATTTTCCAGAATACAAATAGTAGTGTTATTTTGAAAGGATCTACATTTGAGCCAAAATTTGCTACAAAGATATTCTCGCCGTAATTGGAGTGGACTCAAACATAGTTCGTACTCGATGGCGTAAATTGGGGTACTTTTTACGAACCCACCAATGGTACGGAGGCAAAAATTTTGAATTCTGTCTATTTTAACTAATTGGCTCTGACTGCAGTTGCCATATAGAAAGCATGCGTAGTCCATTCGACTTCTTATTGTTGATATGTACAGCCGTCTAAGGAGTTTAGGGTGAACTCCCCATCCAGAGCCAGTCAGCCACTTGAAAATCTTAACAAACTTTAACACATTTTCTTTCAGTTCGTTTATATGTTTATTCCATTTAAGCTTAGAGTCAAACCATAATCCCAAGTACTTTATATTATCGACTACTTCTATAGTTGAACTGTTGACTGTTAAGTTGACATTATCTCTTTTGTATCCTCTTTTGAATATGCACACTTTACTTTTCGAAGGAGATATTTTAAGCCCCAAGTTGTCCATTATATTACTAAATTTATCTAAAGCCGCCTGTAGTACCAACGATCCCAAATAACAATTTCGACATTCGGCATACATAACAAAATCATCAGCATACTGAGCTACATGAACGTCATTTATACTTTTACAAAGGGGTCGTCCATTAATCACGTGAGGCTCGAAAGGGGGGGGAGGGGGTCTGACAAAAATCACGAAACATCACCAGGGGGGGTGGGGGGTGTAGTGAGATATCACGTGTATTTATTTCGAACAGCAACTTTACAACCCTGAATTTGAGATCACTGTAATTTCTGAACAACAAAACCTACAATATTAAAACTTGTATGGAATAATTCATAAAGCACTTAATTCCTTACTTACATCAGAAATTTATTGAAATCGGAATAGCTATGCGTTGATCATACAACACAAAAATAATTTTGTTTTTCATTGTGTCTCCCAAAGGAACCGCGCAGAATATCGGCATCAATCCGATCAATAATAATCTTAAATTATGTCAGTATTATTTAAAATATTATTTAATCCATAGTTTTGGCGTGAAACAGAAAGACATACAAATAAAAATGCGGGCGAGAACCCCAAAGTGTTGGGGGCCCCGTCCGGGCTGGGCCGACGTGAAAAATCTTTGGATATCAATGCCGGCTGTAAGATGAGGAGGAACTCCACGGGGTTTAGCGGGTAGGTGCTGACCCCGCAGCTAAGATGATGGTGCCAAACCACGTTCCCCCCGTAGCAAAAAAAAAAACGTAGCTCAGTCAACGTGGATATCGATAGTCGTGACCAAAAGCATAATTATCGCATGGAAATTCAACCTTGATTATTGTACTTTTGCTCATAACTTCGCTTCTATTTAGCCAACTGCGGTCAAACCAACGTAAGATTTTAAGCTTGACAAACTGACACCTTCTTTATTAGCTCCAAAATAATGAATATTATATAGAAACACGACGGGAGTAAATGCAACGAAAACAATATTTATTAACGATATCCGTCTCTATTATGTGACGCAAACGAAGTTGCGCGGATTAGCTAGAAGTTGGATAGATAATATCAATAGAGAATTCAATGTACAAAATTTAAAAAAAAAACTTTGTAGATAGTTACTAAAAATACACGTGATTCGGCCCAGGGGGCGAGGGGTAATCTGAAACCTCACCAAATATCACCAAGGGGGAGGGGGGGTCCAAAAAATGCCCAAAAAAACCTCACGCGATTAATAGACGGCCCCAAATAGGTACAGTAGCTATGTTGAACAGCAAGAGAGAGAGTGGGTCGCCCTGAGCCAGGCCACGTCCCGTGTTTCTACTAATTGATATGTCATCTATACAAATACTTAGTTGTCTGTTTTTAAGGAAACTCCATAGGTACAAACAGATTTTAGGTCCAATATGCAATTCCTTGTTCATAAACTGTAACAACGGCATTATTTCAATGTTATTATATGCATTTTCAAGATCAATAAAACAGCATATGGTGGGGTTTCCTTTCGAGAATCCTGTCTGTATTCTAGAGGTTAGGTTGGAAAGGCTGTCCAAACTGGACCGACACTTTCTGAAACCCACAGTATTATCTGAAAAGATATTGCTATTTTCTAGATACCATTCTATTCTATTAAGTAACATATAGTGGAAAGTTTTACAGATACAAGACATCATCGAAATGGGTCTCAACTTAATACGTCCAGGAGCACCTTGGTTGTGTTTAGGTATTGGTATAATCTTTATTTGACACCACTGCTGAGGTACGAAACCTTTGTGAAAAAATTGGTTATAACGGGTGTTTTTTTTAGAGGTATAGAACTTTAAGTTGGCATAACTGTTTTAACTGGCGGTATTATTATCAGCTGTAAAGTGATTTATGTTTAGTTTGGTTGGGCATTTCAACATGAATAGACTGAAGCCTGAACAACGCTTCCAAATTGTGCAAATTTATTTTGAAAATATTGGTTCTGTCCGTAATGCGTATCGTGATTTTCATAAGCGAATTTTGTTTAGCGGTGCCGCTCACTTTTGGTTGAATGGATACGTCAATAAACAAAACTGCCATATTTGGGGTGAAGATGATCCTCAAGTGTATGTTGAGACACCGTTACATCCAGAAAAACTGACTGTGTGGTGTGCTTTATAGGCTGGTGAAATAATTGGTCCGTACTTCTTTAGAAACGATGCTGACCAGAACGTTACAGTCAATTGTGACTGCTATAGAGCGATGATTACTGACTTTTTTGTTCATCAATTGAACAACCATGATGTGCTGTAGTAGTGGTTTCAACAAGACGGCACAACATGTCACATAGCTCGTGCCACAATTGATTTATTGAAGGAAACGTTTGGTTACCGCATAGTTTCGCGTTTTGGACAAGTGGATTGGCCTCCAGGGTCGTGCGATTTTACGCCACTTGACTATTTTCTGTGGAGATATGTGAAGTCGCTCGTCTACGCCGATAAGCCCGAAACGATTGACCACTTGGAGGACAACATTCGGCGCGTTATTGTCGATATACGGCCAAAAATGTTGGGAAAGTCATCGAAAATTGGACCTCTAGATTAGACTACGTCCGAGCCAGCCGTGGCGGTTATTTGCCAGAAATCATATTTTAATTATAATGCCAGAAGATTTCCTTTCGAATAAAGTCATTTTCATATCAATAAAAACAATCACCTTCGTTTTATTCCATTTCAAAGTTCTATACCTCTAAAAAAAACACCCTTTATAAGTATAACAGAACATCTAGTGCATTGGCCGGGAGGTGTTTTATCATGCTATAAGAGATATTATCATTACCAGGGGTGGTATTCTTAGATCGTAGAACTTTATATAGTTCTTGTTTCGAAAATGGACTGTCCAGCTTAGGATCGCCACCGGTCAAGAAACCAGGGGTGGAAGTCCAACAAAATCTGGTGTTAACGATTTCAGAAGGTACTCGGCGTCTGTCTTATCAATGTGCTGTTTCGATGTGCCATAGCCCTTCATCCATCTTAATTTACGCCACATTTCAGAAGGAGTAATCTGGTTGTTTAGACCGGTACAGTAATTACGGAAGGAAGATTGTTTGGCTTGCTGTATAAGTTTTTGTGTTAAATTTATTTTAGTTTTCAAAGTATCGTAGTTGGTTGGCGTCGGGTTACGACGGAAGTTTGCTAGTGCACGCCGTCGTTCTGCCACGGATTTGGACAAAGAGGGGTTCCAGTACGGTTGAGGTTTAAAATTTGTTACAGGCCCGGAGTGGGTTCTATAAAAAGGAATGTATTTATCCGCTACAGTATTAATAAATTTTTCGAATAAACTGTAGTCAAGTTGTAAGTCATTTGAATAAATGTAATTATTAAAAAGTGTTTCAGAAAATTGTTTATATAGATTCCAATCAACAGCTTTAAAATTTCGACGATTTTTCTTAAATGCAGTACCTGCGGTAAAGGAGTTACATCTTATTTTTATCATTAAATGATCGCTCCCCGGCGATTCATTTAACACTAACCATTCCAATTTGACGGCGATGTCTGGAGTACTTAATGATAAGTCTGGAGACGATTTTTGTAGTACACCACTGACAAGTTTCATTCTGGTAACGCTTCCATCATTCAATACTATGAGATTATTATGAAATAATTAAATAATTGGTTACCACGGGTATTGGTTTTATACGACCAATTATGGTGGCCGTTAAAGTCTCCAAGAATCAAAGATTTGGAATTACCTAGGGAGAGGAGAAAGTCCCAGTCATTAGGGGTAGTTCTCACAGACGATGGACAGTACACTGCAATAATGCTTACAATATCTGAATGATTGAGAATATCTATTTTAAGGGCCTCTATACCTGCATTGGGACATTGGATTGGAATATTATTAGAGATTAAGGAGTTATGAACCAGAACCATAACACCTCCGTATCCATCTAACCGGTCGTTGCGATAAACACTATAATTAGACAATCTAAATTCACTAAGGGGGTCTAGCCACGTTTCTGAGAGTACAGCAATGTGAATTTTTTCCTGTATTAGAATATTTTCAAAACTGACTTGCTTAGGTCTAAGACTCTGACAATTCCATTGGATTATATTTACGTTTACATTATTAGACTGTCTAAACATTATCAGAACCTTTTTTTTTTTTTTTTTTTTTTTTTACGTGAGGGAAAATCCTCCTAGGATGCTATGCCGGACTCTTACCGACTAAAAAACCTCACGTAACGCCCAACAGCCTATGGTTGAGAGCCCCGGGTAAGCCCTCAGGAAGGATGTCCCGTGACTCCCAACAGACCCACGGCCGCCACTGCGGCCTCGCCCAGGGGGTGGTTCGGGTGCAATCCCGCGTCTATGGGGGGTTTCGGGTGTGACCCCGCTTCTAAGGGGGGGGGGGGGGCGTGCGTGAGTTGCTCACGTCACGCTGCCGTCATGGGCCTGCTTCTGTAAGGACGGTGAGCGGCCCTCTCACCGTCCTCAGACCCCCAGTCATGGAGGCCGATAGTCCTCGGCGAAGACACGTCGGCGGCGCCCAGGGCGCCGACTGCGGAACTCGGGTGGGAGAGTTCTCTCCCGCACCCGGCCCGCCGCCTCCTTCGCGAGCATGACCTGCTCGCAGAAAGAGGCGGCGCAGTCCCACTTACTCCCGCCGGAGAGCATGGCTCGCACCATGGCCTCGAGCGAGAGAGTGTCCACGCCCAGACCCACTACGAGGACCTGGCGCTGTTGTGCCCACGCCGTGCACTCCACCAGAGTGTGGAGCGCCGTGCCATCGCTGCGGTCCTCGCAGTGCTGACACTCGGCCGTGGTTTCCCGGTGTTTTCGCCACAGATACCTACCGAAGCTACCGTGCCCGGCAAGCATCTGTGTCAACCGGTAGGAGAGAGCACCGTGTCTTCTCTCCAGCCACTCGTCCATGACCGGTCTGACGGCCGCGATTGTGGCGAATCCCCCCTTTGGTTGCTCAAGTCGCACCTTCCATGTCTCCACGGTTTCCTGGTGGAGCAGGGTCCGCTGGGCCTCGATTTCTCGAGACGCAGGCCTTTGGCCCCGCTCCAGCGCCTCTCGCTTCCAGGTCCCATGGAGGGGTCCCGGCTAGGAGACATGCCGCCTCACCGGAGATCGTGCGGTATCCTCTTATCACCCTGACGGCCATCACTCTCTGCGGGCTCAGTAGTCGAGCCTCATTGCTGGCCGTCAGGGTCTCCGCCCATACGGGAGCCCCGTACAGGGCCATGCTTCGCACGATCCCCAGGTACAGCCTCCTGTAGGGAGCGTTGGGTCCCCTGATGTTGGGCATCAACCGCGCGAGTGCGGCCGATGCTCCCCTCAGTTTTGGGACCAAACTTCGGAAGTGATGTCCGAAGTTCCACCGGCCATCGAGGACGAGCCCCAGATACTTCATCGAGGGCTCAATGCCGATGCTGACGCCCCCTACCTGTAGGCTGGATCCCGCAGGTGGCCCCATCCGAGGTCCGTGGAAGCACAGAGCCTCGGATTTGTGAAGGGCGACCTCGAGACCCAGTCGCCGAATCCGACCTACGACCTGAGCACATTATCAGAACCTATAGTATAATCAATTATAAGCTTAAGTAAGGGCCATCGAGAAATATTATTTGCCATCCAAATAGTTAACCACTCTGTTGCAATTTTCAGCATACTTTGAATTTTAATAATAATTGAATTGTTTTTAGAGAATAATACCTGTTTTAGCCGCATAAAAAGTTCTTTCAAATTCATATTCCTGTCATGAGCTTCATTACTGGTAGAATTGTGCCTCTCGGTGCTATCAGTCACGACGTGGTTTATGGATTCCTCATCTGAAGGTGGCTCCCAGTCCCGGCTGATATAGTTCTTTGAGGTTAAGTTGGGTTTGGATTTGTTCGTTGGTGTAATAACAACCCGTTTTCCGCGACGTGGTGTTCGTTTTACAGCATTTGCGTAGACAGGAGTGCTGGAGGGTGTCTGCTGGGTATTCGTAGGCTTGTGAGTGGTGGAGGATGTCTGCTGCGTATCCGTAGGCTTGTGAGCTGGTAGTGGTGTGGTAAATATCTGGAGAGAGGGCACAGACGATTGGTGTTCATCTGAGGTGGGGTACATTGTTAGGGCCTTGCGATATGTACAATTGAATTCTGCCATAATAAAGCGTATTTTCCTTTCTTTGACATAGGCTGGGCAATTTTTATCTAGGGCCATGTGACGACCCGAACAATTAGGGCACCGTAATTTATCAGTGTCACAATTTGTATGATCACCGCTACACTTTGGACATACTATCTTGTTCTGTGTGCATTTTTTAATAGTGTGACCCAACTTCCAGCAACGGGAGCATTGTGATACAGAAAAGATGTATTTTTCGACACTGATACGGGCAAGAATTGACCCTTAAAACAAAGCCTTACTGTTTCACTCGGCACCCACCCTCCTTTGTCATCACGTCGATTGAGGCGTTTGGCAGATATTAAATTCCCTGGACTTGGACACTGAATACTGTCCAGTATTTGGTCATCTTCGAGTTCTAAATCTATATTCTTGATTATTCCGTACGAGTGACTCACCTCCATAGATTTAGAAAGTCTCCAATTTAATTCTGATAATTTATTGCACGTAAGAAATTTTTCGGCACTCATATGACTATCGAATTCGACACGTAGTCTATACGGATTTATGTATTTTATTTTGGTAACATCGCAGATATTATTTTCTTTGAATATTTTTGCTAATCCAAATTGTTTTGGGAATTTTTCTGGGCAAGATACATAGATTTCTATTTTATCATGATTGCCTTTAGCTTTCTTCCCATTACGGCCAACCACTGACCAATCCGAGTCATTTCCTTCACGAATACGCTTGTTTGAAGGCTGCAAATCGAGTTCAGAATCTTCGGAGGATAGCGATTCATCTTGTGCGTCGCATCTGATGTCATTGCGTACGCTGTTTTCCGGCTCAAGTTCGTCCATTACGGTGCACTTGATTTAATCATAACACACACAAGATATTGCAAGCGCCGGCGCCGAGCGCCCGCACAGGGTACTTTCACTTAAAACAGGTTTAGCTCGATGCGTAAGAACGTAACAACAAGATAACACTGAGACGCGACCACTCCGAACGAGTGTCACTTGAAGTGTCACGTGATATGATGGGGAGCCGTGAAAAATTTTAAAGACTTATAAGGGCGCCGCGGCCTGCAAAAGGTTGGGAACCCCTGCTTTAGATGAAATAAATCTGCAGTATCAACTAGAAAGGTTTTACTGATCGTCCTAAATTGGACATAGTCTCTCATATGACTTCTTTAGTTAGAGCACTTGTTTTGCAGTAAAGAAGTTCTTTACTGCAAAACAAGTGCTCTAACTACTCTTATGTAACGGATGATACAACATTTCTCAAGTACCTATGAATGCCATGCCTATTGGGTAGCTACACAGATATCAGCAAAAGATTTCTTTTTTCTGATTTTTCTGATTTCTGTGGGTAGCTATTTTAATGTCAAAGTTTAACAAGCAAAGTTTGAAGTTTAGAGAGTCAATTTAACCCCTAATGTTGCAAGTCGATTCTACATTTGAAGAAACAATTCATAAATGAAAATTTCATAGATGATTTTAAACAAGAAGCCGTGAGACGGTCTCACCCGATTGCCCCTCTGTGATAGTGAAAGTTCAATCCGATTGACGTTGCCATTTTTGTTTTATTTCAAACTTTGAACAGATGATCCACGTGAACTTGTGACGTAATATAATGCAACAGAGTCACAGACTACAGACACACGGCTCGCCATAAGCCCCTCTGCAATCTATTTAGAGAAGGGCTAAAATAAAATTGATTATTTTTACCTAATTACATAACCCATGGTAGATTCTGTTTCGCCCAAAATTAGAAATTCATGTTCACAGTGACTAGTGAAAAGCAGACTTACGAACCAAATGGTTGTGTCATTTGTGGGTTAATACGATTTTAACAATAAATATCAAACTCACTGCATTCTTAACGCAAACGAACCAACTTCTGCAATATAAAACTGTCTGATTTAAATTCACAAAGCGCAATTTTATTCATAGTTAATGTAAAATAAAATGTGGGTCCCCTTGTAATGTTTGTGCAGGCACTATGAATTATTCAATACGTCTGCAATACATAAGACATTCATGAAGGAAATAGTAGAAGCTTAAAAAAATAGACTTGACCCGTCTGGCGATGGAAAAGAGTATAAATAGGTCGCCACCCCAATTCACGACGTGTTCGTAAGAGGCGACTAAGGGAACACTTTCGCAAAACGATCCATTGCGTAGAGAAGGAAATCTCTAAATGAAACACGACAATCGTTAAGCCAAGTTGAAGGCCATATGGTATGGGCGGCTTGAAAAATTTTAATTGAGGGTCGTGTGATTTTTGTGGGGTCGTCGTGGCAACCTGTACATTTGAACACGGCAATAAGCTCCCCACGTATGACGCGCGGCATAAAGCTATAAGGTGAAATGTGAGCGTATACTATGCCTCTACATACTCCTTCAGGGATAAAGGCATGAATATATCCTACTAATTTTATAAATGTGAAAGTTTGTGAAGATGTTTAAATAATATAATAATAATAATAAATTCTTTATTTTCTCAAAAATACATACAACAATCTTAATTCATAATATTGTTTATGATTTTTTTTTTATTTTGATTTGATTGAATTGAATGTTTGGATGTTTTACCACTTTGTCCACTTCCGAGGAAAAGTAGTGTTCTTTTACTTTCTTTTTGAAGAGCGAAATAGTTTGGCAAGATTGTATCTTTACAATCAACAGAAATGGACAAAGTCGACTGGGCACCGATTCTCGCTTCACACGACATGAATGCGTGGACGGAAATCGGCGGGTGACGCGTCGCCTGTCTCATATTTAGGAACGGCGAACATGAGACGGACGACGTTTCACCCGTAAATTTGCGTCCACGCATTCACGTCGTGTGGTCGAGAATCGGCGCCCTGAAGGAACAAATCCTATCAATTTACAGATGAGTGAGAATTATTTGTTGCCCTGATGTCTAACTCGACCGGACTTATTAGAAAGTAAGTCATTTTGCACTGTAGCAGATGACTTTGCAAAAAGTTTAAACGGAACCCATATAGGGATCGTCTGTCTGTCGGCTTTAAGAACGTATTGAAATCTAATATCCTCCACACATGTAACGAAACCATAGCACGATTCAGAAAATAGGTACAGCGCCATCTATCGAGCGATGTGATAAACATAGTTTACATAATTCTCAGACCTGAAATTCAAAAGTCGCGCATTTCACATCTTGCAGTGTTTTGACTATGAAGACGTAAAATAAAAAGTGATTATGAAATTTTGTGAAGTTAAACAAGCAGGTTCGAATCCTGCTCTAAACCGATAATATTTCCACATTCTTTATGATCCCATCAGAAACAAACACTTGTAAAAAAAACCAAGTGTCGCAACTCAGTTCTTCTACCGTAAAAAGTAGTGAGATTAAGGGTTGTATGTTCGAAAGAGACTCATCTTGGGGTGAACTTTATGCTAGGAAATATTCTTCAATTTGATCTGATAAAACTATATTATTGTAACTAGCTGACCCGCGCAACTTCGTTTGCGTCACATGAGAGTAAGAAAGGGAGAGGTATGGAATTAATATTTTGAGTGTTATAATGTTTCCCGTTGCATTTACCCCCGTCGCGTCGCGTCGCTTGAATTAATTAGAGCTGAACCGCATATCTTCGTTTGCTTCACATGAGATTGAGAAGAAAAGAAGTGTTAAAGTGATATAATGTTTCCCGTCGCTTCTAGTTCCACCCTTCCATTTTTCGGTATGGAACTCATCGCGTGCAAGCCCGACTCGCACTTGGCCGGTTTTTACCGATCAGTTGACTGGCTGCCACTGCAGACCAAGTTTACTCCCGTCGCGTCGCTCATACTTTAAAACTTAAGAGGGTTATTGTAAGTGAACCTTAAAAGATAGACATATGCTGTTATGGACTTTTTATAACTTTTTAAGAGAAACAATTTTGTAATACACAATTTTTACGTAAATTTAACTATTTATGCAGCGTCCGCAATGGGAGCTCTCAAAAGAAAGAAATAATCCCCGTTCTCGAAACATTATTCATGGCTGCTCCGCTCCTATTCGTCTTAGCGTGATGTTACATCGCCATTAGCCAACCTCAATAAATAGACAATTAAACTGTAAAATTATTTTTGAAATGCAACCAGTGCTTTCTGAGATCCTAGCACAAACAAACTCTTCAGTTTCAATATATCGTGAGCGAACCTTAAGAGATAGACAAATTAGGTTATTGTGAGCGAACCTTAAAAGATAGATATATGCTGTCGCGGACTTTTTTGTAGAACTTTTTAAGAGAAACAGTTTTGTAATACACAATTTTTACCTAACTTTAACCATTTACGCAGCGTACGCCTCGGAAGCTCTCAGGTGGTAAAAATATTCCCCGTTTTCAAAACATTCTTGTTTGCTGCTCCGCTCCTACTCTTCTTAGCGTGATTTTATATAGCCTATAGCCATCCTCAATAAATGGACTATCAAACTGTAAAAGAATTTTTGAAATCCAACCAGTAGTTCCTGAGATCCTAGCGTTCAAACAAACAAACAAACAAACAAACTCTTCAGCTTTATAATATTAGTATGGATTTATGATACTATTGCTTTTTTAACGTATTAAAACACGATTAGGAATACTTTGTTCGATCGAAATCGCTCTCGAAAAATGAGAAATATTGCAAAAATCTTGACAAGTAATGTACTTTTTTATCTAAATTAAATGATAATATATTTACATAAATTTACAAGGTTATTAAATATTAAATTAACTATGTACAGAGTAAAATAAAGAACAGAAAAAAAGGAAATAACTACAACAAAATAATAATAAGGGGGGAAAATACTTATCTATACAAAACTGACAATGCCCCGTCTAGGTGTCGAAGAATTCCTCCCCATCACCGTCAAATGGTAAGGTTCCCATAAGACTGGCCGCATTACCGCGTTGAATAGCTATGCTTATTCGCTGAGCGAAGAAGAGGCCAGCCCTATGGTCACGAGAAGAGTCGATCAAACGCTTTGCGATGTCTCTGTAAAGCATATGTGCACTTGGACCCCACGAGCCCAATGTCTCGACCCCAAACGGCTCAAAAATATAATTTCCTATCAAATTATTATATTTGCGCCGTTTGAGTGTCTCGGCAGATGCAGCAGCAGCACAGGCGCAGGTCGCCGTGCTAGGAAGATGAGAAGGGGCCAGGGTATCCACACAAGTAGCGTCCCAAACTAAAGACCTTCCCATCTTCCAAGGCACCAATGACATACCGTCCGGCCTCTTGCCATCGTCGCGAGCCAAACCATTAGGTTCTAGCACGGCTGGAACGCCGGCGGTGACAAGAGCCCGGCGGATAATATCATTGTACATTGTCACCATGTATGCATGGCGGGACCTGCGACCAGCACTCCTGCTGCAAGACAGGCCGTGATGCCCAAGGCTGTCGACTGCTTCTCCACATTGACAACAATGAGGAGAAACGCAGGGAGCACCTAAACGAAGACAGGCAGCAATTCTGAATGTAATATCGTCCAACATAGTACCTATGTTGGGCGACGGAAGAGCCTGAAGCCAGACACCTGATTCCCATTCTCCCACAGCCAATAGGCGAGCACGTTCTGCAACATTCGAACACGTGTTCAATAACTGTTTCCTTACTTCGTTGCAGAGCGGCCTATCCCATTGCCTCTGGGAGCATGGATGTGTGGGCAAAACAGTATCCGGGCAAGACATTTTCCAAGCATTAATGGCTTCAATCTTGCCTGGCACTTCAGAATTAACCAGTGTAGGAATTAGGATTTTCCTGGTTAATTCATCAGTGCCATGGACTGAAGACAAAAATGCTGGTAAACTGATGTCGGAAATTTTGCGTACGCCGAGGCCACCCAAACGTATCGGTAAAGACGCTTGGAGCCACGCCCGGTCGTCCAAATTTGCATTCAAAATTTTACAAAGCGTGGTATGAATAATATTGTCAATTTTTTCCAAAAGTGTTTTATGTTTAAAAAATTGAGATGAACGTAGAGCATGAGTTAATTTTGGGACGAAAAGACAATACCGAATGATAGTAAATGCTGAATGTATATTAATTTGAAAGAGTCGATCCGAAACTTCACAAAAATTTTGATTTTTTTCTTCAATAAAGGAATCATAGGCATCTTCTAGAATAGGAGACCCCAGGAGGCGTAGAGAATGTCTTTCAAGAATTTTAATATTTGGTGCCAAATTATGAAATTTTCTTATAGTAGAAACACTGTCAATATTATCATTAACAAATAATTCACATTTTGTAGGATTTAGTTCCAAACCAATGGTTGTAAATTTATCTTTTATTAAATCAAAATCTTTAATTACTGTTTCAACATCCCCTCCCAGAGTGCCGTCATCTAGATACCAGATGTTAAATTTCGAATTTAGTTGGCTAATTATTGGGTGAATTGATAAACTGAAAATGAGTGGCCCGAGAGGGTCACCTTGTTGACAACCCACTGCAGAATCTAAAATGTTGTCCTTATACAGTAATTTAGAAGGGTGTCGGTAACACTGCCAAAGAAAACTGAAAGAAATCTAAATTAATGAGTTTAATTCTCATAAAAACATGTCATAAAATAGATATAGGTCTTTAAACAATATTTCACGTATAGATTTTTTCTTAAAACCCCTCAGATTTTATAACAGTGATATAATGTATTAGAATCGAATGAAATTTCGGCAAAAGCGTACGCTGCAATCGTTCGAATTGCCTTAGGATTTGTCAAGGTCGAACATTGCAGCCTTAATTAATGTAATTACCAAGTCGGTTATTTTATTCAGTATCTACATAAGGGATCTACTGTCTTTAAGCTTACTTATCAACATCTTATTGTGTCCATAATCAATATTAAACAATCTTCAATGTTTTCAATAAATAGATTGATTTGGCACCCGCCGCGTCTGACTGTCTGTTCGCGATAAACTTTTAAAAAGTAGACTGAAAGGATTATCATGTTGAGATCACCAATGGATAGAGTGGTTCTCGAGGAAGGTTATAGTATACATATAAGCTTGTGCTATGGGATCTAGATCTGTATGTATGTATGTTGAAGAAAATATACTTCGCCTGCGAGTTAGTCTCTACAGGCTGCAAGGCACTCCAACGCTCTCAAAGTAATGAGAACGCGGCCGCGGTCTTAAGGTGTCTGCTCCTCTAGAGGTTTCAAGTATCCTCCTCCGAGTTCCGACCTCGGCTGCTAAGATTTCTAGAAATTTCTCCGACATTTGAATAGGACTTTTTACGATTTTGTTATCAGTGAGGAACCCTTATATTCGCCATACGTGTAAAGACTGTTTCGCTATGTCGATTGGTCTATCTATTCGCAGTCTCGCCTAAAAACAGTTTGCAGTACAAATCATTAACAGGTACAGAATAAAATTTAGAAAAGTACCAATTATTACGTGAACACTCACAGTGGGGCTAGTCCATGCCCTTGGAGTTTCACACGAGCGATGGAACGAGCTATGCTTGGGGTGTCTGTGGGATGTGATCTAAAATGATATGTTTTCCGTCAGAGAATCAGAGTGGTCGACATAGCTCGCAGAGTATCCGTATTGAAGTGGTAGTGGGCTGGCCTCATCTGTAGAAGAACTGATGGCCGTTGGAGCAAGCGAGTTCTGGAGTGGAGACCGCGTCTTGGTAAACGTGGGGTAGGACGATCCCCTGCCAGATGGAGCGACGACCTAAGAAGGTTGCAGGGATTGACTGCATGCGCAAAGCGCAGTACCGTGTGTTGTAATGAGGCGAAATTTGGGAGAGGCCTATGTCCAGCACTGGACTGCTATACCTACTTAGGCTAAATTGATTGATTTTGATTTGACCTATTTTTGAGGTGATTTTTTTGGAACCGTTACAAGGTACCTACTATTTACTACTACTTTTTAGGTACCTACTATTTACTACTACTTTTTAGAATGCCGTATCCAAAGGGTAAAAACGGAACCCTACTCACGAGACTTCACTGTCCGTCTGTCTGTCCATCATGAGTTCATGATGCTGTATCTCAGGAACCTGATAGCAAGAGAGCTGAAATGTTCACAGATGATGTATTTCTGTTGCCGGTATGACAACAAATACTAAAATCAGAAAAATAATAATCTTAATTCTTAATAATACAAAAAACCCGACTGCAAAGTAAAATAAAAAGACAACTGGAAAGCAAAAAACAAGCTCTACATTTCTCCCAAAACTGAGGGGAGCATCGGCCGCACTCGCGCGGCTGATGCCCAACATCAGGGGACCCAACGCTCCCTACAGGAGGCTGTACCTGGGGATCGTGCGAAGCATGGCCCTGTACGGGGCTCCCGTATGGGCGGAGACCCTGACGGCCAGCAATGAGGCTCGACTGCTGAGCCCGCAGAGAGTGATGGCCATCAGGGTGATAAGAGGATACCGCACGATCTCCGGTGAGGCGGCATGTCTCCTAGCCGGGACCCCTCCATGGGACCTGGAAGCGAGAGCCCTTGCGTCACTGTTCAGATGGCGCAAGGAGGCGCTGGAGCGGGGCCAAAGGCCTGCGTCTCGAGAAATCGAGGCCCAGCGAACCCTGCTCCACCAGGAAACCGTGGAGACATGGAAGGTGCGACTTGAGCAACCAAAGGGGGGATTCGCCACAATCGCGGCCGTCAGACCGGTCATGGACGAGTGGCTGGAGAGAAGACACGGTGCTCTCTCCTACCGGTTGACACAGATGCTTGCCGGGCACGGTAGCTTCGGTAGGTATCTGTGGCGAAAACACCGGGAAACCACGGCCGTGTGTCAGCACTGCGAGGACCACAGCGATGACACGGCGCTCCACACTCTGGTGGAGTGCACGGCGTGGGCACAACAGCGCCAGGTCCTCGTAGTGGGTCTGGGCGTGGACACTCTCTCGCTCGAGGCCATGGTGCGAGCCATGCTCTCCAGCGGGAGTAAGTGGGACTGCGCCGACTCTTTTTGCGAGCAGGTCATGCTCGCGAAGGAGGCGGCGGGCCGGGTGCGGGAGAGAACTCTCCCACCCGAGTTCCGCAGTCGGCGCCCTGGGCGCCGCCGACGTGTCTTCGCCGAGGACTATCGGCCTCCATGACCGGGGGTCTGAGGACGGTGAGAGGGCCGCTCACCATTCTACAGAAGCAGGCCCATGACGGCAGCGTGACGTGAGCAACTCACGCACGCCCCCCCTTAGAAGCGGGGTCACACCCGAAACCCCCCATAGACGCGGGATTGCACCCGAACCACCCCCTGGGCGAGGCCGCATTGGTGGCCGTAGGTCTGTTGGGAGTCACGGGACATCCTTCCTGAGGGCTTACCCGGGGCTCTCAACCATAGGCTGATAGGCGTTACGTGAGGTTTTTTAGTCGGTAAGAGTCCGGCATAGCATCCTACGAGGATTTTCCCTCACAATAAAAAAAAAAGCTCTACATTTCTTTTGTAATTTTCTTAAGCTCTACTTACTGTTTTAATTGTCGGCAATATTTGCCAGCAGGAACAAGCTATGTCAAGCGAGTGCGTTTAGTCGCATTATGCCTAATTCGCAAAATGGCACCCGAGTCTGAAAAGGACTAATTCGCAAAAGGACTAATTCTTAAAAGGACTAATTCGCGAAATGGCTAATTCTGAAAAGGACTAATTCGTAAAAGGACTAATTCTTAAAAAGACTAATTCGCGAAATGGCTAATTCTGAAAAGGACTAATTCGTAAAAGGACTAATTCTTAAAAAGACTAATTCGCGAAATGGCTAATTCTGAAAAGGACTAATTCGCAAAATGACTAATTCTTAAAAAGACTAATTCGCGAAATGTTGCTTGCTTTTGGCTTTTCAGCTTGTTTTTGGCTTTTCAGTTGTCTTTTATTTTACTTTGCAGTCGGGTTTTTTGTATTCTTAATAATTAAGTTTATTTAAAACTTTTTAGTTATAATCTTAGAAGTGGAGTTATTAATTTTGTGTAGTGACGGGACTTCACCGAAATTAAACCTTAATTATTATATTTTTGGTCATATTTCTGGTTCTACTCAACCGATTGCAATCAAACAAATGTAAGACTTTAAGTCTGACTAACACCTTATAAACAAATAAAACCGCATCGAAATAGGTTCAGTAGTTTTTGCGTCCATCGCAGTCAAATTATTATAGCGCAAAAATCCGCCATTTTGATACTTTAGGAATTTAATTATACCTAGTTTCAATCACACAATCACGACGAGTCAAATGACACCTTGCGTGTCAAAATCCGTAAAGCCGTTCAGGCTGTAGAGCGTGCAAGAAAAAAATTCAAGGTTTTCATTTTAGCTTCAAAGGTCTGTCATTTTGATTTAAAAAAAAATAGTATACCTGGTGTCACTCACACAATTACGGCAAATCAAATGACACCTCGCATGTCAAAATCCGTCAAGCCGTTCAGGCTGTAGGACGTGACAAAGAATTGAACATACATACATACATTATCTCGAAAAACATTACCCTCCTTTCTTCGGCAGTTCAGGTAATAATAAAGGGAAATCCCGCCTCCCATACAACAAACGTGATTTTTTTTAGTTTTTGTGGTACGGAACCCTGTGTGCGTGAGTCCGACTTAGTCGGTTTTTCAAATCGACTAGATGTTTACAAAACACATTAATTTCGTGTATTCTTAATACTCAGGTGAGTATATTGTAACAGTCCATAAAAATATAGCAGCCCTTTAGCCCGGAACCTACCATTAGTGGAACAATATTTAATTGTTGTCTATCGTAATCGTAATGTTTGTTTCCTGATATGAATACATACGTATGTAGTAATCTAGAATTTACATCTACTACAAGCGATAACAACCATTGTTGTTCACTGTTCTACAGGTAGGTACAGCGTTAAGCAATTTACGCTTAGGCCAGCCTTGAGATTGGTGACCGTTTATGGTATTCTAATTTACGAACTAATTAGTCTATTAGTCGTCGTTAAGTCAAGTTTTCAGACTGTTGTTTGGAAATGTCAACAGCAGGCACTTAACCATTAGCTTTAGTCGGTTCCTGTCAAGTTCAAAAAGACGCCATCATCACCACTTTTTACGTGTAGTAATCAAAAAACTGTCCAAGTGCGAGTCGGAATTGTGCACGGAGAGTTCCGTACCGAAAAACGTCAGATTATCACGTTTGTTGTATGGTAATGGGAGCCCCCCTTAAGTTTTCTCTCTGATAATTTCAACTCTGTAGCTATCACGGTGCCTTTTTATTATGTTTTTTTTAAACGTGAGAAAAATCCTACATGGATGCTATGCCGGATTCCTACCGACGAAAAATCACACGTTTCCCACCGAACAGCCTACGGTTGGGAGCCCATCACAGTGCCTGTACGGATACAACCTCGTGACAGACGGACAGCGAAGTCTGTAATAATAGCACAGGGCGGAAACTCCATACAAAAATGTTCGTTTTCACCCACACTAATATACACGTGAAAATGTAATATGCATGTGAATGCTTGAATGTGTGTGTGAGTATACTAGGGACAGCTATGGAAACAAAATAATAAGGAACAGAACGCTATCTCATGTATGTACTGCTCGTTCGCTCTAACTTTGCCGCTCGGCTCCATACTAAAGTCGAATTTTTAATTAGACGAAGTAAATTGACAGCAACTAATGTCACTTCTTCATACAATGCTGCGTATTTTCTATGACGAAGTGTCATTAGCTACTGTCAATTTACTTCGTCTAATTAACAATTCGGGTATACGCCTCTACGCCAGCGGCAAAGTTAGAGCGAACGGGTAGTAGGTACTTTTTTTCAGATATACCCTCGGCTAAGCACAAATTAAACCAAAGCAATAGCACAAAGTACGTAGGTAGTACCTTATACCACGTAATGCAACGCAGTGACACTCTCTCAAGTACTGACACGGCAATAGACACATCAATTTTGTTGGGGGGACGGGGAAGCTTACTCGGTGGGAGGCAGGGCGTTGCCGATCTGTATGTGATACTATTATTATTATCTTTGATAATAGGGTACCTAGTGTACCTACCTACCATTTTTATTTTGGTATGGAACCCTAAAAACGTTTGCAATGCGGCCTTACGACGACCTCGACAACACGCAGCAATTTACAAAAAAAAATATCCGTCACGTCAAAGCCCCATGAAAGCTGGCTACTAATCAAATTATGAACTTTTCTGTCACGTTCACCCATATTACAAACTTCACCCCTCGTCCTACGGCTGACAGCCAGTGAGGTCGACCGAGACCCTAAAGTTTGTAAAAATCAGTGTTCATAGGTCAAGGTCGCGTTCCATTTTTTCCCTAATAAGTACCTACTTTATCATGCATCAGCGGACGTCACCCGGTTTTACTGGAGCTCTCGTTCGCGAGGTAATGCGTGAGTAAAATGTAGCCTATGTTCACCGACTAAACATGCCTGCCTCGGTTTTCCCAAACGCCTACAGTATGGTGTTCTTCAAAAGGGATCTAAGAAGGTTTTTACAGGGTCGGCAGCGTGAGTGTGGCGCGTCTGGTAGGGTGTTGCAAACGTTCATAGGCTGCGGTGACCATCAGTCCTTCTGGGAACTAGAAAAGGTCGCAGGCTGGGACTGGATGCGGAAGGCGCAAGACCGTGTATAGTGGTGTAAATTGGGAGAGGCCTACGTCCAGCCGTGGACTGCCACAGGCTGATTTGACTTATTGATTGATAGTAAAAGGAAAAAAATCCATGTGATCACTTTGTGACATTTATTTGAGCGTTTCCGTGCTTCGGAAGGCACGTTAAGCCGTTGGTCCCGGTTGCCAGTAAAATGGCAGTCGTTAAGCTAAGTTAAAGGCTTTATGTCAACAGCAGGCAGTCACAACCTGCGCCTGTCAATTTAAACACGGCAATACGGCTCACCACCTATTACGTGGGACAAATTATACAAAGGTGAAATGTGGGCATAAAATATGCCTCTGCCTACCCCTTCAAGGATAAAGGCGTGACCATATGTATGTATGTATGTAAAAGGAAAATAAATGTACCTACATTGATTGACCCCAGTACACGCACCGAGAAGATTCCGAATCAAATCGAAATTTTAAGGGTGCGCCTACGACTTGGGAGTTCTGGGACATCCTTCCGAGGGCTTACCCCGGGCTCCCAACCATAGGCTGTTGGGCGTTACGTGCAGTTTTTTTAGTCGGTAGCAGTCAGCATAGCATCCATGAGGATTTTCCCTCACGTTAAAAAAAAAATAAGGGAGCGATTTCAATTGCATGTTGTTGTGATGTTAACTTGAACATTACATAATTCATGTTAATATGAACGTTAGTTTGTTTGTCTGCTTTTAGGATTCTATACTCAATGGGTAAAACGGGGAACCCATTACTGAGACTTCACTGTAAGTCAGTCTGTCTCTTTGTCACAAGGCTGCAACTCATGAACAGTGATAGCTCTAAGTAGAGGTGAAATTTTCACGGATTATGTATTTCTGCTGCCGCTATAACAACGATATACTAAAACAGAAAAAGAATAATATCTGTAAAGGGGCGGATCTCATACAACTGTGTATTTTTTTATTGCGGTTTTTTGGTACGGGACCCTCCGTGCGTGAGTCCGACTCGCACTTGGCCAGATTTTCTGCGAACCATCATTCCCGCTATTGCCAATAATTGCTATTATTTCGGTTACCTATTTGTTTCGATGGTATAAAGCAGAATTTACCTGAAATAGTTCAAAAACAATCTTACCCTCTGTAAAAGTTTGGGTCGGTTGTCCAGTTGCTCTTCGGTATTGTTCTTGTTCTCGTCACTCTTGTTGGAGTTCCTGTCAACAACAAACAGGTACAGTCAGCGTCAATAATGTGTATACATGAATGTTTGCTGGAATTGTTCTAAACATCCTGTTCATAAAGATCCTCCTGTTGAATGATCCTAGCAAACATGGGAATCAAACCGTGTATAATTATCCTACTAATATTATAAATGTGAAAGTTCGTGAAGATGTTTGGATGTTTAGATGTTTGAATGTTTGGATGTTTGTTACTCAATCACGCTGTAACGGCCGAACGGATAGAGCTGAAATTTAATGGTACAGAGATAGCTTATAGTCTGGAATAACACATAGGCTATTTTTCATTCTGGAAAAATGTTCCCACAAGAAGCGGGAACGGGTACCGAATTTCACGCGGGCGAAGCCGCAAGCATCATCTAGTGTGGAATAAAGATCAAATCAGGATGACTGTAAAACTTTCATTAAGTACATAAGTCATTGAGTTAGCAATATTTTTAATATTTGCTAGACTTTGACAGCTCTTTTATTGTACTTTACAAGCGTATCTTAAAAAGCTTAGAAATTTAAATAGGCTAATATTTTTGTAGCTGGTCTGCATTGCAGACACACAACAATTTCACCGCATGCAAAAAATATCCCATATTGAACAACCGAAAAAATGTCGGTCACTTCGAAACCACGACAGGTGCAACCCCGCGCAATATCAACAGCACGTGAAAATAGGGGTTATTCCGATCTGTCCCCCCAGGGGGACAGATCAAACTCTATGCACTCCTCAGCGGTTTCATCTGTCCCCCTTCCACTAATATGGGGACAGATCAAACTCTTTTTGTCCTATTTGTCCCCATATAAAATATAATTATTAATTTATAAGAAATTAAACATTATATTAAATTAAAGGCCCCGTTTGGCGACAGGGTCCCGTGTTGCAACGGGTTAGTCAAAATGTCATGACCCCAATACATCCCGAGGGTGTCGTAAGAGGTGACTAAGGGAAATTTTTGCAAAAAGATCCATTGCGTAGAGAAGGAAAACTCGAAATGAAACCCGGTTGTCAGCAAAATGACAATGCTCATTTTGCGTTTTGTACATTCTGCTCCGGAGGGAACAGGCTCACCATCTATTACGTGTGTGATAAACCTATAAGGTGAAATGTGGGCGTATACTATGCCTCTGCCTACCCCTTCGAGGATAAAGGCATGACTAATCATCTGTATTTAAATTAACTATTAATTTAGCATCTATTTACATTCACATTCACATAAATTACAGTAGGTGTTAATATAATAACAACCAGTCTTCTATTTTGTCATAATTCCTAAAAATACAACATACATACATACATAACATCACGCCTGTCTCCCAACAGGGTAGGCAGAGACTATGACTTTCCACTTGCTACGATTCTGGCAAACAACTTTCGCTTCTTCAACTTTCATAAGTGTCTTCATACATGCTCTTCGGTTAAGGGTAGGTACTCTTGACCTGGCCTTTTCTCAGAAGATTATCGATTTGATCGACATGAGTATGCCGAAGTCGACCCCTACCAGTTTGCTCATTCACTCTCGCCTCATAAATCTGTTTCTTTAGCCTATTTCCATCCATTCTCTCCACATGTCCAAACCATCTGAGCATCCCTTTCTCTATCTTAGTCACTACATCTTCTGTCATGCCGCAATGTTCTCTTATCACACTATTCTTTACTTTATCCATCAATCACAGTAATTAATCAAATATGCAATAGAACAAATACAGAAGTTTTGTACAAGTCTGACACCAGAACGATAAAGTTCGGCGTACCCCAGGGCAGCATACTTGGTCCACTCTTATTCATCATTTACATTAACGACTTCCCATCAGCTACCAAATTTCCCATGATTATGTATGCTGATGACAGCACTTTGGTATTTAATAATAATCATTTTGACATCAACACTATTAATGTGGCGTCTAGCCTTCTTATATTTTAATATTTTAATTTAATATAATTTAATAATTTTGTGTTTATATTTGTGTTGTCGACTGTACCTTCTTGTCTTGTATATTTCTGATATCGTAATAATGTAATTTCTCTTCCTTTATAATTTATTAGTTTATTTCCGTCAATGTGCCGACGGACAACTTTATGTAAATTCTTGTCGTCGATATATATATTTTGTGTACGGCCGCCGGCCGGTCAGCTGCGCGCGCGCACCGCGCACCGCACAGCGAGGCGATGAGCCCCGCTCCGACCGTCAAGTTCAGTCGAGATTTATTATTCGTACTGACCTGTTGTTACCGCGTGCGCTTAGTTCAGCGCATTTCGATACCGTGTTTGACGTACCTAGCATTGTAATAAATTTATAATATTCTTGCTTATTCTCGCTATTCTGTTTCGCGCTATTGACACTATACTTTCGCCTTCTGTGTTACTCTTGTGCTTATTCTATAAACTATCAACTATTCTTGTTCTGTGCTTCAATACAATCTATACCTTTCAAGAACTGTGGACTTTTCATTTCTATCTACGTAAGTGCCAAGAGACTTATAATTCCTGTAGGAAACCCCTACAATTTGGTGACCCGAAACGTGCACGAAAAAAAATAGTGTCGAACATTCGCGAACTTTCTCGAACATTCTCGAACCGTCTCGAACATTCGCGAAAATGACAGAAGGCCGAGATACCCTCCAACTTACCGGCGAGTCATGCCGGGTCAGAGTTCGGGTTCCACCGTTTTACCCAGAGAAGCCAGCGTTGTGGTTCGCTCAGCTGGAAGGCCAGTTTGTGTTGGGAAGTATCACAAGCGATACCACCAAGTTCTACCACACCATCGCCCAGCTGGAGCCACAATACGCGGCGGAGGTGGAAGACATCATAACCTCGCCTCCCACCACCGGCAAGTACGACAAGCTGAAGGCTGAACTTGTCAAACGCCTCTCAGCTTCGAGGGAGAAGAAGGTGAAGCAGCTTCTGGTCCACGAAGAGCTTGGCGACCGGAAGCCGTCGCAGTTCGTACGCCACCTGCAGAACCTGGCCGGCATAGGTGTTCCCGAGGAGTTCCTGCGTACCATCTGGACAAGCCGTCTGCCATAGGGTACGCAGACGATCATCGCCTCACAACCCAATGCCACGCTTGAGGAGCTGGCAGAGCTGGCAGACAGGGTACACGACGTGGTCACGCCCAGTATGCAAGTTGCAGCGACTTCATCAGGAAAAGTGCAGGTACCCCCACCTACAAATAATATCGTCGCCGCTATGGAGTGGCAGATTGCCGCCCTCACCGAGCAGGTCAAGGCGCTGTCTCACGAGGTCAGGCGATCTCGTCCAGCCCAAAGAGACCGTTCCGGCAGCCGTCAGCGTCAGCGGCCTACATTTAGGTCCAGGTCCAGGTCGCAAACCAGTTACCAGAACCAGCCGCTATGCTGGTACCACCTGCAGTTTGGCAACAGGGCCAAGCATTGTAACAAGCCCTGTGACTACACGGGAAACGCTCCGGGCGGTCAGTGATGGCGACAGACGACTGCCCTACTACAGGTCGCCTATTCATAACAGACCGTATTTCTAAAGTGCAGTTTTTAGTGGATACCGGGAGTGATTTATGTGTGTTCCCAGTTAAATTAGTGAAACAAAAACTTTCATCTACAAACTATGACTTGAGTGCCGCTAACGGTACAAAAATTTGTACGTACGGTTTTATAAATATAAGGTTAAACCTAGGCTTGCGTCGCGACTTTGTCTGGAGGTTTATAATTGCTGACGTAACAAGGGCGATAATAGGCGTAGATTTTTTATGTCACTATAACCTAGTTGTCGATTGCAGGAATCAACGCCTCATCGACAATAAAACTAGTGTCGCCGCCGTGGCTTCGCCTGCGTGTTCTTCGGACATCATCGCTTCTGTAAAGGTAATCACTGGTGAGTCTGTGTATCACAAAATACTAGGGGAGTACCCCGACATTACCCGTCCTGCTGGTACACTTCACGCACCTAAACATAACACCGTACACTACATACGCACTACACCGGGTCCACCAGTATCATGTACACCACGTAGGTTGGCACCTGACAAATTGAAGATCGCAAAGGAAGAGTTTGCAACTATGCTGCAATTGGGTATAGCCAGACCTTCCGATTCCCCCTGGTCTTCCCCGCTGCATCTCACACCTAAAAAGGACAATGGCTGGCGACCATGTGGCGACTATAGGATGCTTAACGCCAGGACTATTCCTGATAAGTACCCTATACGCCACATTCACGACTTCGCCTACAGCTTATCGGGTTGCAAGGTTTTCTCGACAATAGATCTGGTCAAGGCTTATCACCAGATACCAGTCCACCCTGATGACATCCCGAAGACTGCCATTACCACCCCCTTCGGCCTGTTTGAGCTCCCTTTTATGGGCTTCGGACTCCGCAACAGTGGCCAGACGTTCCAGCGCTTCGCAGACGAGATGCTCCGAGGGCTGGACTTCTGCTACGCGTACCTGGACGATTTTTTAATAGCCTCTCCAGACGAAGAGACTCACAAACGCCATCTTCATGAAGTCTTTACCAGGCTTAAAGACTACGGCATGGTAATAAACACCTCAAAGTGCACCTTCGGAGTCTCTCAGGTAACCTTTCTTGGCTATAGCATCACCGCTGAAGGGACCAAACCGCTCCCTGCCAAGGTCCAAGCTATCCAAGACTTCCCTGTACCAAAAACCGTCAAGGAGTTGAGGAGATTCTTGGGCATGCTTAATTTTTACAGGCGATTCGTGCCTGACGCTGCCCAACACCAAGCACCCTTGAACGTACTCCTGGAAGGCAACGTGAAGGGTTCTCATCCTGTTACGTTCACTGCAGCTGAGCTCGAGGCATTCAACGCCTGTAAGGAAGGCCTCTGTAAGGCTACCTTATTGGCTCACCCTAACCATCTTGCCAAGCTAGCTATAGTAACAGATGCCTCTGATACTGCGTTGGGTGCGGTACTACAGCAGTTGGGAGAAGATGATGCTTGGCAACCGCTAGCGTTCTTCTCTCGGAAACTCAGCCCTTCCCAACGTAAGTACTCACCTTACGATCGGGAGTTGCTTGCTATTTACGAAGCGATCAAGCACTTCCGCCATATGGTCGAGGCCAGGGACTTTGTGGTCTATACAGATCACAAACCCCTATGCTTCGCTTTTCGCTCCCGTAAGGAGAATTGCTCGCCCAGACAGTTCAGACACCTAGACTTCATATCCCAGTTCACTACGGATATCAGGCACATATCTGGCAAGAACAACGTCGTTGCTGATACTCTGTCCAGGATAGAGGAAATTGCCAAGCCAGTAGACTTACAGCAGTTGGCAAGTTCACAACAATCCGATAAGGAGTTGGACAAACTGCTGGCCAGCAACACGTCTTTATGCCTGAAGAAAGTGAACATACCGGGTACGGGTACTGAACTGTTCTGCGACGTAAGCGGTAGCACCTCCCGACCGTATGTACCCATGGAGTTTCGGCATCGCGTCTTTGAGAGCCTACATTCCCTGAGCCACCCTGGTGCAAACGCTACGGCCAAGCTTGTTGCCGAGCGATTTGTTTGGCCAGGTATCAGGAAGGACTGCAGAAGTTGGGCGCAGAGCTGCCTTGCTTGCCAAAAGTCCAAGGTCTCTCGTCATGCCGCTCCACCCATCGGCACATTCAAGCTGCCACGATCGAGGTTCGCACACATCCATATAGACATAATTGGACCACTTCCAGTGTCTCATGGATACAGGTATTGCCTCACAGCCGTCGACCGTTTTACTCGTTGGCCTGAAGCAATACCGCTCCGCGACATCACTGCCGAGACCGTGGCCAATGCGTTGCTATATGGATGGATAGCCCGTTTTGGATGTCCATCTGACATCGTTACCGATCGTGCCACGCAATTTGAATGTGCTCTATTCAAACGTCTGTCAGACCTCATAGGGTTTCGACACAGACGTACAACAGCATTTCACCCATCCTGCAATGGCCTCGTGGAAAGGTTTAATAAGCACCTTAAGTCCGCAATAACTTGCCACGGGGACACTAACTGGGTGGAAAACTTGCCCATGGTGCTACTGGGCATACGAAGTGCCTTCAAGGAAGACCTACAGGCTTCCTCAGCTGAACTCGTATACGGCGAACCGCTCAGACTGCCTGGTGAGTTCCTTCACCCACAGTCGAATGAGCCTAGTGACGTGACGGATTATCTGTCACGTTTACGTACCTTCGCCGCAAAACTTCAGCCAGCACCTGCAGCGCGTCATGGAAACCGAGCTGTTTTCATCTTTAAGGACCTTGCCACCACCACTCACGTCTTCCTCAGGGAGGAAATAAACCGTGGGGCCTTAAAACCAGCTTACACAGGTCCTCACGAGGTACTTAAAAGAGGTGACAAGGTACTCACGATCCTTTTAAAAGGTAAAGCGGTCACAGTACAGCACACGCCACTAAATACATCAACTCAACCGCAGACTTCCAGTGAACCTGAAGCTGAGGCGCCTGATGTCAGGAGAACACGATCAGGTCGCCGGGTTCACTTCCCGGACTATTATCGCCCGTGTAACGGTCTCCGGGGGGGCTGATGTGGCGTCTAGCCTTCTTATATTTTAATATTTTAATTTAATATAATTTAATAATTTTGTGTTTATATTTGTGTTGTCGACTGTACCTTCTTGTCTTGTATATTTCTGATATCGTAATAATGTAATTTCTCTTCCTTTATAATTTATTAGTTTATTTCCGTCAATGTGCCGACGGACAACTTTATGTAAATTCTTGTCGTCGATATATATATTTTGTGTACGGCCGCCGGCCGGTCAGCTGCGCGCGCGCACCGCGCACCGCACAGCGAGGCGATGAGCCCCGCTCCGACCGTCAAGTTCAGTCGAGATTTATTATTCGTACTGACCTGTTGTTACCGCGTGCGCTTAGTTCAGCGCATTTCGATACCGTGTTTGACGTACCTAGCATTGTAATAAATTTATAATATTCTTGCTTATTCTCGCTATTCTGTTTCGCGCTATTGACACTATACTTTCGCCTTCTGTGTTACTCTTGTGCTTATTCTATAAACTATCAACTATTCTTGTTCTGTGCTTCAATACAATCTATACCTTTCAAGAACTGTGGACTTTTCATTTCTATCTACGTAAGTGCCAAGAGACTTATAATTCCTGTAGGAAACCCCTACAATTAACAATACTATTACCTCTCTGATTGCATGGCTGCAGGCACATAATCTTAATGTAAATTTAGAAAAAACAAATATGATGAACTTCTGTCAAAGGGGAAGCACAAAGAAATTTGAATTGAAGCATAATGACAAAGAAATTAAATATGTCTCACGAGAAGTTTTTGGGTCTTCAAATTGAGAGTACATTACAATGGAATCATCAAATTGAGTTGGTGTGTAACAGGGTAAACCAGTATGCATATGCTCTGTACAATCTGTACATGTTGGGTAAAACTGTCAATAGGGAAACTATCACAGCATATCACGCGCTGGTTGCATCCACTTTGATATGTGGAATTATATTTTGGGGAAATGCAACTGGTAGGGATTCCGTTCTTAAAGCACAAAAACGTTGCATTCGCTCCATCTGTAATATCGCCAGCACAGTTTCTTGTAAGCCGTATTTTGTAACATTGGGAATACTTCCTGTACTATGCATGTATATATTGGAGACAGTAACGTTTGTAAGGTGAAACTGGGATAAATTCTCAGTAGTAACGAGCAGTCGTAGAGCTGATAACCTATACCTGCTCACAGCTAAAACAGCCCTGCTACGCAAGAGTATATTTGCAATGGCTCCTAAACTATACAACAAGCTGCCGAAAGATATTAAGTCTCTTAAAAGTTATGAAATATTTAAAAATAAACTTAAACTGTTCTTATTAAGTAAGGCCTATTACTCTGTTGAAGAATATTTAGTGGATAAAATAACATAACTTATTGACATCTTAAACCATTGATAGCATAATTATATTTTAACTTTTGTTTTTTGACCTTTTGAGATTTTTAATTATTGACAACTGTCTGTGATGGTGACTAGTTCAGACTTGTGATTTTTAGACTTTTCTTTTAATATTGATATCTTGCAGATTGTGTTGGCGGGATATATGAAATGATTGTATTTAATGCTAATGAATTCTAATGATTTGCGATTCTATGTATGTATTTTGTATAATTTTGTTTTGAAATGCCTATGTAGTAATTGACATTTTACGTTGTTGACAACTGTCTGTAATAATATTATTCTGTATAACTGTGTTTAATTGCACTATTTGTACACCACGCTGTGTGGTAGGACATAGAGAACTTAACAAATATTTTTAAGACCTGTGAAGTACCTATGTTTCACAAATAAATGAATGATTATGAGAATAGATTATAGTCTGAAATAATACATATTTTGTTTTCAATCTATTCAGAAATCCATCGAAATATACATAAAAAAATATTCTAATTATTCAGCCGTTTGGGTGGAGTAAGGTGACAAACATACGTACGGAACAATTAAATTAGTATATTGAAGATTTATTTAGAAGTAATCAAATGATTATAAACCCGAATCAGTATTTAATAATAATAATAATGAATACTTTATTGTACACCATTAATCATCAAATTACAGACATTAAGTATCAACTAATGTACAATGGGTGGCCTTATCGCCAACAGCAATACCTATACTTAATGGGTTACAAAACTTAAAAATTACTCAATTTTATTTTATTGGGGACAAACAGGAAAAAAGTAGTTTCATCTGTCCCCCTTCCGCTAATAGGGGGACAGATGAAACCGTTGATTAGTGAATAAGGTTCGAGCTGTCCCATCCTTGCTCAAAGGGGGACAGATCGAACTTTTTGTCCTATCTGTCCCCCCGAGGGGACAGATCGGAATAACCCGAAAATAGTAGGTCTGTGTTCAATGCGTGTTAGTTAAAACCTCAGATTAAAAGAATTATATATTAAATTCTATTAGTCTGAGGTTAAAACTATTAAAAACCTAATTTTAAAATAATCTATAGCCGACATCTACCTCATAAAAACTACTCGTAATCTTTTCGGAAATCCATTTAGTAAACAATCGCGTGTTCCCCCGATTTTGTCGGAAGTTGTATAGGAAGGTTTCCATTGTGTGCTGATCGACTAGGTACCTAGGTACCTACCTACACTTGGGGAACATCGCTGAGGCTATATCGGAGTCAAACACGCAATGGGAACAGTTCTTTGCGTACCTATTTACCCAAGGTGATTTTAAAATGTATAGATAGGCAACTTGCGTTAAAGGCATACGAATTGATCATTTGTCAGAGTGGGTCCTACCTATCTATTGTACCAAGCCAATGACATAACTTTCTGCAGTAATGCGTCAACATTGAAAAGGATTTTTTTCAATAGGAAAAACTTCCTATAGCGCTTTCTAGACCTAATACAGGATTTCGATTTATACCAAGGCTTATGAAAAGTGTAGAAATCCGTCATGTATGCTATCGGACTTCTATCGTCTCTAAAACCACATGTCGCCTTGCAACTGCGTTCAGCCGAGAGTCCTTGGCAAGTCCTCGCCTCCTCGGAAGCATGTTCCAGATTTGCAGATCGCTCGGAAGAGTTTGCAGACAGCATTATGCTGAGAGACGGCCGTTATTCCACATAGTGTGTGGCAGTGGAATGGTGTGTTAGTTTTAAGGATGTATTTTAGTAGGTATTTTTATCATTTTTATTGATGTTTTTTTGTGTTGTGGAATAAACACTTTTTCTTTCTTTTCTTTCTATGTTCCAGGATACCAAGTTATAGGAAAGGAAGCACTACCAGCCGCTATAAACGATCACTGCGCTAAGCATCTTACAATACTTATTTTTACAATACGGTCGGTCCTGCGATGGGTGACCGTTTGTGGCATTTGCATTTACACATGTCAGCACGTTTAAAAAGCCTGCTCTATGTTGCCGGCTAGCTTCGGACCGGTGGCCATTAAGATTGGAGTTGTTAAGTCAAGCTTCTTTTTGCCTTTTCGGCCGGCGCGGCGACTTCAGAAATATTGAAAAACTTCACTTGTACCTACTGGTTCACAACATTTCAGAAATTTCAGAAGAAAGACTCCAGAAATGTCCATTTCAACATGGCAATACGCCTATTACGTGCAACAAAATCTAGCTGATGACTTTATCGTTCTCTATCTACGTACCACTCCGGAGAATAAGGTGTAACAATGTAGGTACCTAACCTACCTATTTAAATATGCCAAGGGATTAAAAAATATAGGTGCTAAAGATAAGCTCTTAAGTTTATGAAGTTTTAATAGCTCATTTACAAGCTACTCGTCATTGCCGTAATAAAGTGTTATCTTTTTGTAATTTTGGTCTTGTGAAGTAGTACAGGATCGTGCCACGGCATAAGGTTGTCGTGTTTACGTACTACATCATTCAAAACGTGCCTGCTTTACCCGAAATTGCGTCATACTGGCACGCTACCTATCTCGTCTTGGTTACCTAATACCGTAACTTAAAATCCAAAAGAATATTAGGTAAAAATTAAATAAAGATGATGAAATGAATGACCATTCATGTGCCCACTTTGTGACATTTATTTGAGCGTTTCCGTGCTTCGGAAGACACGTTAAGCCGTTGGTCCCGGTTGCCAGTAAAATGGCAGTTGTTAAGGCAAGTTCAAGGCCTTTAGAGGCGGCTTGAAAAATTTCAACAGCAGGCAGTCACAACCTGCGCCTGTCCATTTCTATACGGCTCGTCACCTATTACGTGGGACAATATCTCAAGGAGAAATGTGGGCATATAATATACCCACATTTCTCCTTCCCTTCGGAGATAAAGGCGTGACCGTATGTATGTGTAGTGTAATGAATGATAATATTACTTCCGTGATCATGATGCTTGCAACAGTTCGCCCGCGTGTTATCTGTTCGCGTTTTGCCTAACCATGTAACATTTTCCAGGATAGTAAGGATAACATGAGAGCTTAAGGGGCTAACTAAACCATCCACTACTACCCGTTCCTTCTAAGTTTGCCGGTCGCCTCCCCCTACTACGCCTCTACACTAGACTCTACGCTAGCGGCAAACTTAAAGCCAACGGGATATAAATAGATAGGTACTCCACGGAGTCCACGGTACTGTAACGGAGTTGTAGTAAAAGAATAGCTTACCCAAGTTAACCTTTCTACTACAACCACGGAGTTCTGGGGTTTGGGTCAGGGAAAGCCATTTTTCAGGGACACACTGAGAGGAGCCTCGAGAGTGCCTTCGGAGCTGTATTTAAGTAATCCAGCAAACAACTTACCTATCACTTTGCAGAAGGGCCGGTGCCACCTTCTTTCGAAGGTTGGCGAGCGCCGCCAGCTCCTCGCGCTTCCTGGACGGGGGCGGCGCGCCGCATAGTGTCAACAGAGGGGTCGGTGCTGGCTGTGCGGTACGGGCGAGCAGTCTGCAGAAGAGAAATGAGCAATTTATATATGCTTTTTTACGTTTAGGTACAGTGCATAAAGGCAGGTTTTCGAGAAGTTGAGCAGCGGAAGACGTGGCGTGGGTCATCCTCTAACAAGGAGGATGAATGGAATGAGTTTGTCTACTTCGTTTGTTAATGACTTTCACTATAATTGTTGAATGGCAGCAAGTAGCCCAAAACAGCAACTGAAGTCTTTCTAAGCTGTCCACAACAACACGGGTTTGTGAGGATTCCTGGATGTATTTAGCAATTAGCACAAATTTTCACGCGGACTACAATAAAGAGCATAAGATTTAACCGGGACGTTTGCTAATCTGTATAAAAGGTTCTATTATTATGATGACTAACAGTCCCAAACCATTTATTATTGATCTGATGACTAGGTACTGAGGTAGGTAGGCACTTCATAAAAATGCGAAATTTAAGTTAAGTAGGTATAGTTACTATGTAAGCTTCATACATAACTCACCAGACGTAACTAACGATATCTATTTGAAAACCAAATTGTTAATCTCATTTTAAGCGAACTTTTGTTCTGAGAAATAAAGTTCTTTAAACCTAAATTAATCTTTCCAAAACGTTAGTTAGGAAGAGAGAAGGCTCTATCATAAGGGAAAGTAGTTTTATCCAAATGGATCTCATATTAATTTCCTTATTGGTAAGTAGGTATGTTAACCTGGATGCCAGACTAGTTACAATTCTAAAATTTAAATACAAAATGTTAACTATATTATAGTGCAAGAATCTGATAATCGTATGAAAATTCTACTGTATATTTTATTTTCCTTTGATTTGCTCTCTTTTTTTGAATTGATGGAATAAGTGTGGATGTGCTGGAAGCAACTACTACGAGCTGTAAATAAGGTTTTTGTGAAAAAGAACCATTTAGAAACTAATAAAAGAAAAAACAAACCTTATACCTTTTTGAGGCCGGTGTCCTTTTCGACAATAACGTATAATCATTATGGAGGTTTGAACTGGAAGGGTTGTTGTTAAGGGCCGGCGGATAGTACGTGTCTTCATCTTTATAATTATTGTTAACTAAAGCCGATTTCAAAGGTAACAGCTCAACAGTGTCGTTGGAACGAGGGTCGCGTGACGCTGTCATAGCGGGACTCGCATCGTGCAGACACGCCGGCTGCTTGCAGCCCACTGAAAGATGTGGCCTTGAAAATGGTGCAGTGTAGTGTTGTGCAGGGTTAGTATCATGTCGATAAGCTTTTTATGAACTGAATCTTGTATCCGTGGAGTTCCAGCTTACACGTGTAAGATATCATTGAAATATAGGCTTCTTCTAAGTGAACTGATGAACTGATATAGTTTGATGAACTACTGAGACCCAAATCTTGTACCTAAGTGTTGGTTCAGAGTCGTAATTCATTAGCTAAGATTTATGATGAACTGCGATTACAATTCCGTTCTGATTGAATTCAAATAGAAAACTTGGGCCCCTGGACGTGGTCAAACGGCGCAGGACTAAACTTTGCCGCGCACTCTGACGAAGTCTTGTAGTGGGCAGCAAAAACCTGATATCTCAATATGAGATAGACCTCTCCATTACCACGATCTTCCGTCTCTATCTCCAACACACTAGAAGAAGCCGATTGTCAATTATCCAGTAGGTATATTATCATCTTAGCGTAAAGGCCCGGTTAGGGCAAAAATCGATGTTAGCTACTCACTTTTCGTTCAGCAGCCTAACTTCCAAGTTCCAGCACGGCACCCAATAGCAGTTTACTGCTATTGGGTGCTTGTACTCTCTCACGATAAACTCACAAAAGCTTACCTACATGGTACTACAGAGTTCTGATTAGTCTATATTTCCTAATACGGACGGGCATAGGTACCTAATTGATCTAAGTCTGTAGTCAGTGCCGAGAGAATGTAAGGTGATAAAAAAGCTCTTTTAGGTCCTCCACTTGCTTGCGAGAAGTTCTATTGGATCCGCAATCGGAGAACAAGGCGAGAACTATGTGAATCGGCTCCACACTCGTGCTTTTCTCGCGTTCTTGCGAAATTCTTGTATGCAGGAAACGCCCATTTAACGTTCATTCACAACAGAAAATAAATAAATAAATAAATAAAGAAATCTTCATTAGAACGTTTGAAGATATTAGGTAATTTAGACAACTTATCGCAGACACGCTTCAGCACAACACTAGCGACCACGGGGAGGTACCAGGCCGTTCCGGGTGAATCCGGGGCCGCGCAGGCGCTCTCCAGTGCGCCAGCTGTCACTGGCACCGCACCATTCATCTTCTAATAACCACGCTGTCTCGGCCGATTTCGAGAACACTGTCGAAGTGGCGCAATGGTAGGGTTTTCGAATGCCATAAGCCTGCTGAATTCCGGGTCGGATCAAATATTTGTGTGACCCACAAATGCTTGTTTTAAAGTTCGGATGTATTCTGCGTACCTATGCTTTGCCTGGTATTATTATGTGAATGCATTGAGCTATAACTTAGGTATGTACCTACTACGTCTGAATGTGGTTAATGAAGATGTTCAAGAATATTTGTTATTCAATTACGCGAGAATGTTTAAACGAATCAGGCTCTGGCTGAAATTTGAAACAAGAATAGTCTAGGCATAGTCCCAAATAAAACATAGGCTACTTTTTAAGATTTTTTATTCCTGGAACAGGTATGGAACCAGGAATAGAGTTCCACGCGGGCGATGTGTGGGCACCATCTAGGAAGTACATAATAGTGTAATTATGGCTCGTACCTATACCTATTGTAGCGTGAACTGGGAGGGGCCTAAGTCCAGCAGTAGACTGCTATACGTTTATTTGATTTACTAGCGGACGTCACGCGGTTTCACCCGCATAGTTCCCGTTCCCGTGGGAATACGGGAATAAAATATAGCCTATGTTCACCGCAAAGAGTGTAGCTTCCCAACAGTGAAAGAATTTTTCAAATCGGTCCTGTAGTTCCGGAGCCTATTCGTTACAAACAAACAAACAAACAAACAAAAAAACAAATCTTTCCTCTTTATAATATTAGTATAGATTGACCTGTAATCCTGTTAAATGTAATTTAATTAAATGTAAGCAAGATTAAATTCCATCAGATTACAAAAGTAACCGATAACGCCCATCACTGGTTGGGAAATGAACCCATGACCTGCGATTACGTATTCAGGTTGGTACTGTAACCACTATACCAAAAGGCCACTCAGAGGACAGTAGTCAGATGACCTGGTAAATATAAGGTAAATAAAAGGAGCCTGCTGGAGGCAGACAGGGCAAGACCTAGCGCTGTAGCGACCCCAACAGGGTGCGTCTGGGTGAATGATGTTCGCTAAGAATACGTACTAACCTACTTAACATATCTCTGGATGTTCGCAGCCCTATCTGTGTAGTTACTTACCTACTACCTATAGTACCTATCGAGCAATTCCAGCACTACAGACTAATTAATGAAAATGGCGAGTAAGGGATTTCAATTAGATATTTTAAAAAAAGAGAACAAAATGTGTTGCAATTTCATATATTTTTGCTGCTAACACTGATACTTTGAAAACAATTTTATAAGACACATACTTATGTATACTTAGGTAAGCTGTAAGTCTATCTACGCACCTAACCTTCAAGAAAAGACATGATTTCACTGATGGCCGATTTACCGAACTTGGAATCTATCTAAGAATTACTCTTAAGACTGTAATAGGCCCGTTTTGACATTTGTCAAACTAATGAGATTCTCGCCACTGAACTGACACTCGGAATGAGAGTGGCGCTTCCTCAAATGTCAAAAACGGGCCTATTATTTTGTGACATATTAAATTCTAAACTGCTACTGGCATAATGGCTCATAGGTAGAAAATTTGGACTCATCGCATAATGTCCTTTCTCATAATGTCCTTTTCCCAAAATGTCCTGTTCTCGAAATGTCCTTTTCTCATAATGTCCCTTTCTCAAAATGTATGCACTACAGGATTACAGTCTATATACTAAACATGTACATACATGTAACTATAATTTTAGACCAGAGGGGCAAGTGCGAGTTTCGGCGAGCGCCTGTCGACAGTCACGGGTGAGCGCGTTATTGCCGATTTGTATGGAATCGAGAAAAGTTCCCGCGGTTACAGCTAGGTGGCGGGGTCTCGATTCCACACGAATCCGTGAATGTCGACAAGCTCACGCAAAAACTCGCACTTGCCCCTCTGAATGTGAATTATTTAAGTGGGCTGAATCAAAATGGCTAGGTTAGGTTAGGCTAGGTCAGAACTGCGATCACAACGCACGAGGACCACAATGTGAATCATTTAAGGGGGCTGAATGAAAATGGCTAGGTTGGGTTAGGTTAGAACTGCGACCACAACGCACGAGCTGTTAGAACTGCGACCACCACGCACGAGCCGAGCGAGCGTGCGGCGGCAGGGCCGGAGAGTGCCAGAACCGAATTCTACTTATTATAAAGACTAATCCTGTAGTGCACATATTTTGAGAAAGGGACATTTTGAGAAAAGGACATTTCGCGAAAAAGGCAATGTGAGAAAAGGACAAACTAAAATTTAAAAACGGAAAGTTAAAATTTTAATAAGATTGTATTCGTGCAAATAATGGTGGTTTATTAGGTAAAGACTACATAATATAAAAACTTTATGCATGCTTTATGCAACAATAGATTAAGTAGGTATACATTATATTATTATGTTTACATTACTACAGGATACTTATGTGATGACTATCATTATGTATGTATGTAAAATGGACAACTTATATCGATTTATGGCTTTTCAGAAAGTGGCTTAAAAATAATATTTAACATTGAAAGCACATTTAGGTAAAATACATGACTACAACATTATGACATTTGACACAGAATCCTATACCTACCTACCTACTTAGTTTACTTTAAAATAAAGAATTACAATCAAAGAATATAAAATAATTATTTTTATGTGAACAACTTAATAGGAAACTCATTAAGTGGTCCACGTAAATATAAATAAACTAGCTGACCCGCGCAACTTCGTTTACATGAGGTGCATAAAAGCAGAGGTATTTCTTCAGACTCATAGGAACGTGTGAAACTGCCTTGTTTGTTTAATCATAAAAGAGATTAAAAAGCTCCTAGGAGTCTGATGAAGAAATACCTCTCCTTTCATAAACCTTATGTGACATAAATAAAAGAAGTTGCGAGGGTCAGCTAGTTTCTAAATAATACATATCATACATAGAAAACACCTACTCCGAAACAAACAATTATGTGGATAACACACATATTTGGACCGACCAGGGCTACCGAGGCACTTAAATACCAATGCACCTGCATATAAGCTTAACTTTCGATTACTGTACATTACCCACTAACTAAGGAGTTAGGCCTCGAACTGGGTGTAAGCAGCCGAGAGGGGCGACGTCGTTTTCAACTCTCTCACATATGCTTACATACATACATACATAAATAGCTCTTTATGTAAATAAATGTGAAAAAAAAGTGCAAACTGTGTACCTACGTACAGTTATTACAACCCCATCTTTTCGGGAACCGGCATTGTAATCCTAAACACAGGTTAGCAAATAACCTAGCTAAAGGAGTCATTTTGATAGGTAACATTTGACAATTCAATTTCACAATCATTTGACAGTAAAATTATGTACTTGTCGTATTTTGCTCCTGAAATTTACGAAAGAAAATATTCACACAGGGATTCGGTAGATGATTTTTTAAATTCACATGTCCGTATGGATTCATTCACTTTCTCATTCATCATTCTCATTATGAAGATAAAACTGACAGACGTCAAATGTTACCTTAAAAATGACGCCACTTTAGAAATGCAATACCTCAACCCGTTTACGTGTAGGTAAGTTTTTAGTACACACAAAACAAATGCAACTGGATAATTAAGTCAAGTGTCATGTAATACTACAGTTTATGAAAAATAAGTCGGAAACCGAAAACTCTTTCTGACATCTGGTGGCGATTAGGTATTGCAATACGGTGTCATTTTGAATCCGGCCGGATCCGGGAACCGGTCCCGGTGTATTGGTACCGGATCCGGTGGACCAAAATTGATGACGGATCCGCGGATTACGGGATCCGGTTTACCGGATTGCAATCCCTAGTGGCGATATTATGTTTATATCGGTCGGGTAGTGATCTAAAAGTCAGTTAGTTCTCGCTCTTAGTACTAACCATATTTCTTATAGTACAATGTTTTATCATTAAGAGGAGTATGTAATACTTATAAAATGATTCAATAAATAATAACAGATTCAATAAAATTTAAAATGAATTTGTGATATTTATAAACCAAAAAATTCAATATAACTTCAATCTATTCAATCTAAAAAAATTATAATGTCCATAACTATTATTATCATTAAGGTTTAAATTAAATGTCAATTGAATATATTGGTTATAATTGTTTATAATTGGTTATCATGATAGTTTCCCGAGAAAAAACCGAAAATGTAGAAATGTTTAGAAATAAACCCTAATCAAAAGCTTACAAAATTACTTAAGCTTTCTAGTACTGTGATAATTGTTATATTTATTAACACTTACTAACACTTATTAAGTACACCAATTCAATGTTCATTATTTGCATTAAAACTGCACATGTCAAAAACTCAGCTTGTGAAACAAACTCATTGTAGGCTACATGACTGAACCTGTTTCAGAAACGAGTTTTCAGGAGGACATCATTCTCTCATTGTGTGCATGTACTGAAACAGGTACTTAGTGAGTTCTACGTCTTTGAGATTCATCCAGGCGCTAGTCTTCATAACTTCAGGATTTTTGATGATAAAATCGAAAACCTTGCTCTGCAGTTGTTCTAAATTATATTTCTTGGCTATGACAGCAACCTCAACAGCGTTGCCTATTGTTATTTGATCACCGATAGTCTGTTGCGTCAACGTGAAAAGTGGTCTAAGTTGGAACTTGTCAGCTATTTCCAATAGCTTCAAACAGTCATGTTTCACAACGTCTACAATAGTGCCGGTGTATATAAACTCCAAAAGCAGTTCCATATCATTATCACTAATGTCGATGAATAGAGATGTTAGATCAGAATTCTTGATCATGTTGCGTAGAACGGGGCTGTGAGCGGCCAGAATTATTTTATGCGTTGGAAACTGCTTATGAGTAGAAGATTCGAGGGTGAAGTCTGCTTTCTCTTGTTTTGTCATAAGTGCACTCAAATCGTGTTGCAGTTTTATTGACTTCAAAATATTCTCGTCTAGAGCAAATTTTGGATTCATTACAATTTTAACTGGTATTATCAGCGTACTCCCTGGGTTGAATTGATCCCAGTCTTTATTGAAACAATATGTTTTTATGTAATGATTTTGATTTGGCTTGGTAGATCTGAAGATCAGTGGTGGTGTTAAGTTATTTGGGAGCACCAAATGTGGTACGTCATCATCAACAGCTTGCTTTTGTGTGAATTCAGTTGAATTAGACAATTGTATTGTGACACTTCCAGGGTTTCTCTGGTTGAGAAATATATTAAGCAAATAATTATTCCCGTGGCATTTAGAAGTCGTGAAGTAGAACCATAAATCTGGTTCTTGTCCTGAGTAGGTGCCTCCAATGCTACCGTCAGCACAAGTTTTTATTTTGTGGCATCCATCATAAATGCATAGCTTAGCTGCATTTGCAGTTTGACAGTGAAACACGGGTGACACATATCCATCGGGTTCCTGTAACAAATAAAATCATTGATAATGTGATAATCTTAAACAACATCAAAGTCACATTCAAAAAGTTACATATTTACGTTATAGAAATTTTTGCAACAATTTAATTAAAACCCTAAAAAAACAGTATGAACACAATGAATTTGAGAAACATCGCAAAATCCGAATGCTACTTGGAACTTAATTAAACAAATCTCTAATATCCAAAAGAAAAAATCTCCTGCAGAAGAACTCCTTTCGCTATCAGACAACCCTTCTGATTCCGTGGATACCGTAAACAACTTTTTTGCAAATATAGGCAAAAATCTGGCATCGAACATTTCCGTCACAACATCCATCTCTGGAACAGGAGGCTATGATAGTGATGCTGCAATTCCCCCTCTAAACTCCATGGGAGTTTTAGTGAAAACTCCCATGGAGTTTAGAGGGGGAATTGCAGCATCACTTCTCTTCTACGTCAGTAGTGACTGACGTAGAAGAGATCGAACATATTATACTGAATCTGAAATCCAGTAGTGCTTTGGGCTGGGATGGCATATCTGCTGGCCTTATTGTTGCATCACGGCATGTCCTCACACCTGTAATTTGTCATGTTTTCAATCTTACTATGACCACCGGTATTTTTCCATCCGTTTTCATCAGATCTTTAGTACATCCAATATATAAAAGCGGAAACAGAGACAGTGTCAATAACTACAGGCCTATTTCTGTTTTGAGCACTTTGTCTAAAATATTGGAAAAAAATATAAATAAAAGACTTTTGAACTACCTAGATTCCCATAATATCATAGCCAATAACCAATTTGGATTTAGACGTAATAAAAGCACCGAGGATGCTGTATTAACTTTGACCACTGCAATTGCTCAAAATATTAACAACAATTTGAAAACAATAGGTATTTTTCTTGATCTTTCTAAAGCTTTCGACACTGTCTCTGTTCCACTCTTACTTAAAAAACTAGAACAGATTGGCATAAGAGGACTTCCACTGAAAATTTTTAAAAGTTACCTGACCAATCGTAGTCAAAGTGTTATTATTGGAAACTACACAAGTGGCGTTGAGTGTTTGAGCTACGGTGTACCGCAGGGTAGTGTCCTTGGACCTACCCTGTTCCTTATCTACATAAACAATTTTTGCAAGCTGCCTCTGTCTAGAGCGGATATTATAGCATATGCGGACGATACTGTGATCGTGGTTAATGGTGAAACTTACGAGGAAGCACGATCTAATGCCCTGGCCGCTATTAAAACTTCCATGAGCTGGCTCACAGAAAATCTGCTCACTCTCAATTTAGAAAAAACTAAATTTATAACCTTCTCACCTAGGACTAGCTCACAGCCACTATCTTCCTATACCTTACCCGTACACAAATGTTTACTACCGACTAGAGAAGACTGTGGTTGTTCCAGTATTGAGCGGACTGATACGATCAAGTATCTCGGTGTTTGTGTTGATAGTACGCTAACATGGGAAGCACAAATTGAAGCTTTAATACCGAGAGTTCGCAAATTAATATTCGTTTTTAAAAATTTAAGGAATGCAGCCACTTTACCTACTTTGAGAATGGTATACTTTGCGCTGGCTCACTCTATATTAACATACTGTATAACAGCTTGGGGTGGAGCTGCTAAAACGCTAATGTTGCCATTAGAACGAGCACAACGAGCGGTATTGAAGGTGATGTCGCGCAAACCCATTCGTTTTCCCACAACCGAACTATACGCCCTTTGTGAGGTTTCCACCGTGAGGCATTCGTTTTTGCTGAACACATTATTGCGTAAACATTCAGAATTTACATTTGATGCACAAATACTCACACAAAGGCGGAGATTTGACAGAGTGTGTAGGATTGGATTAGCCAGATATACTGTCGTTAGACGTCAATATCACTTCTTTAGCCCTATTTTATATAATCGAATAAACAGAATTCTCAATATATATCCCCTGACGGCAAGGAACTGCAAACCAGTCATTGACGGATGGCTGTGGGTAGGGAATGCAATCCCGCAACAAGATTGTAATCCCGGTATTTGCGGGACTGAGAGATCTCAGTCCCGCGGGATCCCGGTATTTGCGGGATCCCGCATAATTCTAAAAGTCATTGAGAAAGGAATAGAATTCTGTATCATAAATCCATCTAGAACTGAAAAATAGTCACCCCTTAATCCCCGAAGGGGTAGGCAGGACGAGGCATATGGTCTCATCTCATCTCATAATGTCCTCTTCTCGAAATGTCCTTTCTCAAAATGTCCTTTTCCGAAAATGTCCTTTTCTCGAAATGTCCTTTTCTCAAAATGTCCTTTTCGCGAAATGTCCTGTTCTCAAAATGTCCTTTTCGCGAAAGTCCTTTTCTCAAAATGTCCCTTTCTCAAAATGGCCCTTTCTCCAAATATGTGCAATACAGGATTAACCCCGCTCAATCCGATTTCGAGAAAAGGACAAAATGAGAAAGGGCATTTCGAGAAAAGGACATTATGAGATGAGACGAGCCGGGACTTCAACTAGACTTAACTGCCATTTTACCGGCAAACGGGACCAACGGCTTAACGTGCCATCCGAAGCACGGCAACGCTCAAATAAATGTCACAAAGTGGTCACCCATCTAAGGACCGGCCATAGTAAATGTAACCCACTGCAGTGATCTTTTACTAAACACTGAGTATGCGGGGCCACAAGGAAAAATAAATTATTTAATATTACTTTTGTATTGCGATTATTAGACGGATATACGTAAATCTATACTAATATTACGAGTATAAAGAGGAAAGATTTGTTTGTTTGTTTGTAACGAATAGGCTCCAGAACTATTAGACCGATTTGAAAAATTCTTTCACTGTTGGCAAGCTACATTCTTTGCGGTGAACATAGGCTATATTTTATTCCCGTATTCCCACGGGAACTACGCGGGTGAAACCGCGTGACGTCGGCAAGTAAGTAATAAAATACCTACTGCAAATTATTAGAAGCGCAAAAAACATAGCATGTCAAAATTCTTGTCTGCCATATGACTCCTAACTTTACATGTCAGATAGCCAGCAAGCAATGTACGAGATATTTGAATACTTTTATAGTACAAGAAAAGTCAAATCTCCCTGATTAAATCACTAAAATCAAAAAAGTACGTTATTAGGTTATACATTACGTCACAATTACAAAAAAACTTTCTCAAACCGAATCAGTTTGCGCGCTTCCGCTTACAGAATAACACATGGCGTTTACCTTTGCACAATCCCGCTAATCCCGCGGGATCCCGCACGATTTACGTGCGGGACTGGTCCCGCAAAAATACTGCGGGATCCCGGTATTTCGGGATCCTGGTATCCCGGTATTGCATTCCCTAGCTGTGGGCCTTGACCTATGAGGAACTGGAATGTATGGCCATATAGAGTATATATGCATTGTAATAAGTAATTCAATCATAAACACACACACACACACACACACAAATATACACACACACACACGACTCACACACACACACACTTTTTAATGTTTCTTTTCTATTATTTCTAAGCTTAATATTATGTAGTTACTAGCTGATGCGCGTGGCTTCGCCCGCGTGTAATTTGGTTCCCGTTCCCGCTTCCCGTGGGAACATTAGGAAAGTATTAAACTCTTTATTATAATAGCACGGAGGGTTCCGAACCAAAAAACATCAAAAAGGCTTATTTGTTGCATGGGAGCCCCCCTTAAATATTATTATGTTTTGTTTTTAGTATTTGTTGTTATAGCGGCAACAAAAACACATAGTCTGTGTAAATTTCAACTCTCTAGCTATTACCGTTCATGAGATACAGCCTCCTGACGGACAGCGAAGTCTCATGAATAGGGTCGCGTTCTTTACTCTTTGGGTACGGAACCCTAAAAGGATATGTATTTCAACCCCATTTAAATATTGTCTAACATTTTTAATTACTAGCCTTAGATTGTTGTGATAATGATTCAGGAGGTCCTTGTGGCTGATCCCGCAAGCCATCTCCAATGCCTCTAGCCAAAACCAATTCCATCTCTTGAGGGTCGACTAACATATCCAACATTCTGAAATAAATTATTAATACATTGCACTACATTTTTAATCTACAAAAATGAGTCACGCATAAAAACAACATAGAACAAATGACTTGAAAATTACAAGAAACAGATATTTAAGTACTAGACAATCACAGTATTTAGACTTTAAATAATGAAATTCCTCGTTCGTGAGACACCGTATGTACGAAACTTACATTTATTTAGGAAATTATTAACATAACCATCACCGGAATCCTGAATCAAGGAAAAATTTTAACAGATTGAACAGAACAACAAAGTAGTAAGTACTGTAAAACTGTCATTTGGATGTCATTGTCACTTCTCATGTCACTGTCACTCTTAAAGTAGTAGTAGTAGTTTTATTTATCCATTTTCGGATAGGCAAAGGCAATTTGAGCCATACAGCCAAATCTTGTATATTCAATAACTCTTCATTTTGCTTTAATAAGTCACAGTCCTCGTCCTCTAAGTCCAGTCAAAGTCAAGTACAGCCCTAAGTCGAAGTCAGTCTTCCTTCAGAAAAGCGGTGGATACATTTCTGAAAGTTCCTTTGGATTTTTTGTCGGAAACTGCAAAGTTGCGATTCACTGCGTTTTATCACTTCCCAACACTAGTGCACGTTGTCGAACGTTTATGTTTAAGAATCCACCATATAATACACACAAAACACTCGAAATTACACTAATTTTGCGAATTTACAAAATGACGCGATACGATTCCTTCCAATTCGCGCCAAAGAATCTGTCACTCTTAAATTGGCAAAGGTTTTTTTGGCAGTCGCGCCAGTGACAACGACCTTTAACCGGCCCTATACACCTACAATAATATTGAGCAATACTTTTATTGTGCAATACTATTGAAAACTTCCTTGTTAACCCACATGTTCATTCATTCATTCATTTATTTATAAACCAACTTATACTTACAGCTTACCATTTATATAAGTTATAGGTCACATACATTATTAGCACATAGGTATCTCATTTATCATAATAACAGTTATCAGTCTAATTTTTATGTCAGTTATACAATTAGCAATTTGAATTATAAATAATATTAAAAATAAATATAATAACAAGTGTAAAATAATAAATATTAATGTCAATAGGTACATAGTAAAAATGGTTCTGAAATAACAAATATGCATGTCAAAAATAAGATGTCACTTAAAAATTAAAGTTATATTAAGTCACAAGATAAAAATAGTAAAATAGCAGGAAAATTATGTCAAAAAATGTTCTAAAATAATATCATCGCAACAAAAATGAAATGTAAATAACAATATGCATGTCAAAAATAAGATGTCACTTAAAAATTAAAATTATACTAAGTCAGACGATAACAATAGTAAAATAACAGGAAAATTATGTCAAAAAATGTTCTAAAATAATAATATCGCAACAAAAATGAAATGTAACATGACAAATAAATATAAAATAATCATAAAGGAAAACAATAGCTACTGTAAAATACCGATTATTAGGCAATTTAAGAAAATGAATGAATACATTAAAAAAAAAAAAAAAAAAAAAAAAAAAAATATAAAAGTTCAATATTTATGACAACTGGTAGGAGAGATTGCCGTGGCTCAAGGTCCTCACCTCGAGGTCAAGTTTAAGTCTCAGTTGCTCAAGTCACACCTTCAATGTTTCCGTGAGTCCACTAGTGGAGCTGGCACCGCTGAGCCTCAATTTCTCGGAGCGCTAAATGAGACACTGAAGCTGGGCCATGGGCCTAGAAGCAAAGGCGCTACAGGTCCCATGGCGTGGTCTTATCACATAATCACATAAACTAAACACAAAAGACGCTTCTTTGGTATATTAAATATTATTCAACTTTCCGGATTTAAATAAATTGTAAATCGAGTCTCGACCTCCTTTATATTATATTACTATACTGTTTGGTCTCGACTGTAAGTACATAGATAATGTACTATCTTATATTTGGCGAAGACCACTGATCTGTATTATTACCACTGGATTGGTTGTTTCATACAAATGACAGTGAATTGTTTGTGTCGATTTGAAACGCCTCTAGCGTTGGTTCAGGAAACTAAATCTGACGTTTAATGAACATGTCATCCCGTATCGCACTGAAAATTACGTATTAATTTGGTAATTTATGGACTTTTGAGCAGTTAAGTGTTAATTTGGGTGTATAAAAAGTGAAATACATTAACAATGGACATGATGAAATGTGTGTTTCGCAAATGTAGCTTTAAAAAAGGGAGCAACGTAACACTTCACAGGTAAGTTGATTTTTTGTAGTTTTTATCATTAAATCATCGTGACCGTGGTAAAAATGCTTGATTGTGGTACAAAATATGTATTTGAATGATATTTAAGTGAGATTAAATTGTTTTTAAGCACAAAATTGCATTTTAATTTCGTTTAGTGATGTCCATTTTGTCATATCGATAAACTTGGTCATGGTCTGATATGATAAGAAAAATGACTAATAATGGTATCAACCTAACAAAATCCTATTAGGATTATTACTAGAAAATGTTTTTTACTCTATTGATTGATGTTTATTTCATTGCAGATTTCCAACTGATCCAGGTATCAGAAGTTCATGGCTTGGCAGCATGAGCGCCCATAACTGGACACCGAGAACAAGCGATCGTCTATGTTTTCTAGATTGTGTGGATATTTTTTAACATGGATAACTTTTCAAACCTAAATTTAGGTGAAAATTGTGAATGACCAATAAAGTTAAAGCACGTTTATTTTAATTTTTTCTCTACTTCCTCCAATACAACTCCCTTTCTATGGTGCATGGCAACAATCTAATACTTCTCTTAATATTTACCTGCAATTTTGCGCCATGGGTATGGAAAATTGCAGGTAAATTTTATTTCATTTAGGTAGGTATACTAGACACCAATTTGAACCACCTTTAAATTAAGAGCACTATTCATTTAAGCGTCGATAGCTTGGTGGTTTAGTCGTTAAGGAGTCGGTCTTGCGATCGAGAGGACCCGGTTTCGAATGCTGGTCATTACATTCCTAGCAGAAGTAATTTAGCATAGTCCCCAATTTAGTTTAGTTAAACCTTTTCAGGGTTTAAGGAAATATTAGTAATTTCGGTTGCTAACATTCTTAAATCGTATTATAAAATTAAATTAAATCTATCGATACATACACGTCAGATCAAGAAAGTTTGGCACATCACTAATTTTAGTTCTCTGAATCAACGCTACTGGACCACAGCGCCACAATGGCGAGAATCAAGAAGGAATAATATTAGTTTGACAGCCACCTATCCAGTGGTAATAATACAGATCAGTGGCGAAGACTAAATTGGACAAAACACAGTACTCTTGCCCGCCATAATCAAATATTTGTGTGAACCACAAATGTTTGTTTCGGAGTGTGGGTGTTTTCTATGTATAACTAGCTGATGCCCGCAGCTTCACCCGCGATGGCGCTGTATGTGAAAAATGATTTTCCCGCTTTTCTGTTCAAAATTTTCCTGAATTTTCTTTGCTATAAACCTCACGGGGCCCAAGACCTTTCCAACGAATGCAAAAGCGTGGAAATCGGTTTGTGCGTTCTGGAGTTATAGCGTCAGGAAGGAAAACCCGACTTATTTTTATATAATAGATATGTATGTATTTAGAAATATATAAGTATGTCTATCAGTCGTCTAGATCCCATAGCACAAGCTTAAAGCTTAGTTTGGCTGATGCAAGCTGATGCTGTGTGAGAATGTCCAACAATATTTATTTATTTTATAGTTTGATAAATTAGATTAAATACGCGTCCATAAGCTTTATCTGACTGTGAAATATAGCGCAATATTAAAGGATGCAATAAAAAAACATGAATCAATAAAATTTAAGCTCGCTCAACTCATTGTTCCATCATCATTGTGTGTAATGTTCAATTTTGCCCCAACACGACTAAGTATATTGGGTGTAACAAAATTGACTCTCCAAATTTCGTCACGTGACGTGGCATCAGTCAAGAAACATTACAAAAATGAATTTCTATCGCTACTGAGCGGCAGTAGAAAGCGACAGCGACATCCAGACGGGTGCTCCGTGTTTGTTTTGCCACGGCGACCATGTTACCTCGAATTGCCGCGGTAAAAACGAATTCTTAATGTGAGACAACTGGTTGGATTTAAAAAAAAATCTTTTACGGTTTATGTTATAAATAATGTTTTGAAAACGAGGATTTTTTTACCGTCTGAGAGCTTCGCTGGCGAACGCCGCGTAAATAGTTAAAGTTACGTAAATATAGTGTACTACAAAAAAGTAGAAGCGCTCGTGGCCCCGCGGACTTAGTGTTCTGTAAACGATCACTGCAGTAAGCAACTTTCACTATGGCCGGTCCATGGATGGGTGACCATCCATGTGATCACTTTGTGACATTTATTTGAGCGTTTCCGTGCTTCGGAAGGCACGTTAAGCCGTTGGTCCCGGTTGCCAGTAAAATGGCAGTCGTTAAGCCAAGTTGAAGGCTTTATTTCAACAGCAGGTAGTCACAACCGGCGCCTGTCCATTTAAACACGGCAATACGGCTCACAACGTATTACGTGGGACAAATTATAAAAAGGTGAAATGTGGGTATATAATATGCCTCTGCCTACCCCTTCGGGGATAAAGGCGTGATGGTGAACCATGAACAAAAAGGTTTCCCTTAAAAAGTTAATTCAGTAAGTACCACACCTTTCTCTTTCTAACTCTCATGTGACACTAACGAAGTTGTGCGGGTCAGCTCTAATGAATATAAGCGTAGCAACGAAAAGTAAATGCGACGGGAAACATTATATTACTTTAAACATCATCATCATCATCATCATCATCATCATCATGACATCATCCGCCGTGCTCTTGCCACCGCCAATGTGCCTGCGCTCTTAGAGCCAATCGGCGTTTTCAGGGACGATGGCAAGAGACCGGATGGTATAACTTTGATACCGTGGGAGATGGGTCGGGTCCTGGTGTGGGATGCAACTTGTGTTGACACTCTAGCCCCGTCCCATCTTCCTAAATCAAAATTAAAAGCCAGTGCAGCAGCGGAAGCGGCTGAAAATATTAAAATTAATAAATATAAGGGTCTCGACTCATCGTATCGTTTTTGTCCAGTCGGTGTCGAGACCCTAGGTCCATGGGGTCCCAATGCGCAAAAATTTTTCAAGAATTTGAAAAAGCGCCTTGTGGAGTCAACTGGTGACCCAAGGGCTGGCAGTTTTCTCGCTCAACGAATAGGTATTGCTATTCAAAGGGGGAATGCAGCTAGTCTTTTGGGCACAATGCCACGGGGGCCTTATTTAGGTTTAGTTTAGATAGTAATAATGTAAATATAGATATGTAATAATTATGTTTCTCTGTAATTTTTAACAATAAATATTTCTTTAAACATTAATACCACACCTTTCTCTTTCTCACTCTCATGTGCCGCAAACGAAGTTGCGCGGGTCAGCTAGTCATCTATATTGCGCAATATTATTGTACGTGTATGGGGCTCCTAACTTTATACCATAAACAACTCTATCTATTATCTGTGACACCCAACATAGCGAAGCTATAGAAAATAGAAATTATTCAACCAATACCCTCCCCTCCCGTCAAGCGTGGCTAATCAAGGCACGAAAAGGTGAGGTTTGTCATCACTTTATTTCACAATTTCAGTTTATTCAGTGTGATAACAGATCGTTATTAATGTGAAATTGTTAAAACACGTTATAATATCTGCGTTAACTTCGTAGAAGCCAGTAAAAATAGGTGAAAACATGTGAATGCTTCGTATTTTGTTGTGACAGTGTGGATCAAGAAGCGTTGCATTTTTTACGTTCGAATCAGCAGTACGAGTTCGAGACAGACCCATAGTTCATAAATATTTTTATTTTAGGAAAATGAGCAGCTCGGAGGAGGTATCATGGATTTCATGGTTTTGCGGGCTACGAGGCAACGAATTCTTTTGCGAGGTATGGCTTTCGATACTTCTGTGATCAATCGTATTTTGATTTCCTGAAATATTAATCAGTCATTATTTCATTTTAGGTTGACGAAGATTATATAAATGATAAATTTAACTTGACGGGGCTCAATGAGCAAGTTCCACATTACAGACAAGCCTTGGACATGATATTGGATTTAGAGCCTGGTGAGTACATAAAACTTGTTATTAGTTCCATACGGTGTGTGCTTGAGGCTTAATTACCGTTACTATTTAGATAATTACTTTATTGTTATAGTCCCAATAACTTGTCTAGACTTCTCTTCTCTTTATCAGTTGAATCTTGCCGGAGTTTTGAAGTGTTACAACTTATATTTTGATAAACATGTGTTTATAATATTATGTAAATGTATCACAGTATGTAGTTTAACACGGTTAAGCCCATAAATGTAGATTAATATGTTTCATTATATCATCAAGTACAGTCTACATGTGAAGTTTTCACTTTTATGCTCATATTGTCTAATTATGTAAGTACATTGAGTTATTACACACACACACACACACACACTCTCTTTATCAATATTGTTCTGAAAGACGAGTAGGAAGTAGGTTATATCAGTCTGGAATGTCGTAACACAAATATATTTACTAAATCGCCGGGCACATATCCACAAACGCCCTTGGCACACCTCCGCTGCGAAACCAGAACAGCGGAACCGCTAAATGAATTCCGCTGTGATCAAGTGTAGATTGAACAGCGGAACTGGGCAACGGAACCTGACACGAGTTAGTCGATGTGACGCTATCGCAATTTTATCATATTATTTTTATTATCTGGATGACTTAATAAATACATAAAGGGTCTATTTCTGATGGCTTGAAGTAGTTTTTCCGTGAACTTCACGTCCATTTACTGAAAAAATATTAGTTTCGCCGTTCCGCTCTGTATTTCTGTCAATTTTGACAAACCGGCGCGTAGACAACGCGGCACCGCAATAGCAAGGCGGCCGAAGCGCAGAGGTTTGACTGGCGTAGGAGCAAATTGGCGAAACCGTGCGGTGAAAGAGATAGAAGATAGTAAAATCTATGCATTAGAACAGGTGGTTTTGCTAGTGTTCCGCTCCTCCTACATGTGACAGAACTTGGCGGAATTACTGCGGTTCCGCTATCATGGTTTCGCGGCGGAGGTCTGCTACATAATTAAAAAATTCTGCGAAAATAAGTACATGCACTTATATAGAAAAAGGTCACAGTATGGTACCCATGTTTGATAAATTAAAGTTTAGAAACAATGTATAGAATTATTACATGCAAATAATCCAAATTTCGTGAGGTTATCTAACCCTGGGCTGACCTCAGCAGACACTGCTTAATGCAATGAATCTATACTGGCAGTGTGAGGTTGAATCATACCTAACATGTGACAGCCCTCATGGGATTCATTTGAACTGAATGCTACATTTTTGTTACACACAAAATAGGCGCATTAAATGACGTCGAGTTGCGGAAAACCAGCCCATGTAAACCTAGAAACCTACATTTTTGTTAGTGCAGTGTGCATAGCTTGACTGTGCCCATACCTATCACTCATCTTCTCTACACCTGTAACTTACTACACATGCCCATAATTTTTCCGAGTCAGTAATAATGCAACTACTGTTAATGCCTTCAAACACTGTTGGGACACAATGTTTACAGATCTATAGATTAGACACACACATCATCTCAGAAGCTGCTAGTGTGCTTAATTAATGGAACATAATAACTTAACACTCTTCAGAAGACTTCCTTCGGTTGGCCCAAATGCACTACAGTCCCGAGAGGTTATAGTACGAGAGCCCACGACCAAAATTTTTGTTTCATAGCAATACAGCCAAAACCGCATCAAATCGATAGATACGATTATCCTGAACTCGAAAATACCAATATCAGACATTTTCCGCGTAGCGTTTGATCTGACCGAATTTTCAAAATTGTCAAAGAATTTTACCGAACTGCATCATAGCAATATGTCTGATCTGCAGACTGTAGTTGAATGATAGTACTGAGATACCGGAAACATATTTTTCAGACGTTAGTGGTGTAGCGCAAACCCGTAAAATCACTAAAAAAAATTAAAAATGAGACAAAAAAAATGTCTTAGCAATATGTCTGAAAATCTTTTTTATTGGTAAATTTTGGTTATTTGATGCGAACAAAACAATTTTCAGACGGAAATGTGAATGCATTAAATTTTGAGACCGTTTTGAAAATGTTAACAAATTTTACCGATCGGTATCATAGCAATATGTCTGAAAATTGTTGGACATGATAAAATAAGTTGTCCACATGTGCAAAAAATTTATATCAGACAAATTAAGTGTAGCACCTTCTCTATCAAACAACTTTTCGATACTCAGATATCAAATTCTAAGGTTTTCTTTTTAGTTTTAGGTTTTTTATTATCATGTATGTATCATTTTATTGTAATGTAGTATCAGATAATTATATTGTAAGATGAGCCACACTATCGCATTGGGTGTACACACCTGTAATGATAGTGGTGAGAGAAGTGAATAAATAAATAAATAATTAAAAAAATATATATAAAAATCGTATTGAGGCATCTTGAATTCTCCGTTACAAACCAATGAATACGTTGCGACCCTGAATTTATTAGATGATAATTAACAAAGAATTTATCCGAAACCGTAACATTGAAGTTGAAGGACTGAAATAAATCGCACAAAAGGAAATTGGGATGAAGTTGAAAAAAAAAACGGCTTATTCAAAGTTACAAAATATTCTCGTATTCAATCGCTGTCGGATTCGGAATCGTCGTCGATGTGACGGCCAGGCGACTCTGAAACGTTATTTTCGTTTTTGGGAGTATATGCTACACTTAAAGTGTCTGAAAACAGGTTTTTGGTAATCATGGCAGCAATACGAAAAGTTTAAAAAAAAAATTATCCGTATTGCTATGATACAGGTCGGCTAAATTTGTTGACATTTTCAAAAATGCGCTCAGGCTATGTGCTACGCGCAAAATGTCTGAAAACAAACTTTTTCGTAATACAATTATAAAATCTATGTACATTTTCACTATCAGACGTATTGCTATAATACCGACTGCCTTTTTTTTTTGACACAGCAGAAATGGCCTCCCACGCAGTTGCTACACTTTCGACCGTTACTACACACCTAGTCGGGTTCAGGATCATACAATCTAACGATTTTATAGGGTTTTTGCCGTATTGCTATGATACATGGTTTTGGTCGTGGGCTCTCGTACTATTATGTGGATGGGTGACTAGCTTTCTGACCGGTAGAAGCATCAGGGCAGCTGTTCTGAAAAATTACCTAGATTTTTTTAAATATTTTTCTGACAACTATTATGACCTAGCCTGTTACCCGATTCCAACTTGACGTCGACTTCTGGGACACCCTGTATACTGGCACTCAGATTCCAAATTTTATTTAAAGTACTATGGTCTAAGTTTGTTAAGTCATAAACATGATTTAAAAAAACTAATTAATTTTTCCTAGCAAATAAAAATAGGTCCAGCAGCTTGTAAATTTTCAAATTATAAAGCAAAGACAAAGTTAAGTTTTAGAAACATTAACTATCATTATGCTTGATAAATTATGTTGACCTATATTTAGTTAATGTGGGTCAACATTGAATGTGAATGATAACGAAATGACACTAATTACATTATTAGTGAGTGTCACTGTGTACTTATTTAAGTAGCTGTGTCATGCATGAGGTTGGTGGATGTTACAATAGGTAGATCTTAATTATAGTAAACTAGCTGATGCCCGCAGCTTCGCCCGCGATGGCGCTGTATGTGAAAATGATTTTCCCGCTTTTCTGTTGAAATTTTTCCTGAATTTTCTTTGCTATAAACCTCACGGAGCCCGAGACCTTTCCAACGAATGCAAAACCGTGGAAATCGGTTCGTGCGTTCTGGAGTTATAGCGTCAGGAAGGAAAACCCGACTTATTTTTATATAATAGATATCTTTAATCTCGGAATTCAATTATGTTTTCAAGACCATATCATAGTGCTCTGCCATGATAAAATGTGGAGATTTATGTTAACGTGGAGTTCATTTTGTAGTTTTTATCTATTCAAAGTGAACTTGTTTTATCTCCCTATCATAACTGCCGAAGTAAAAATAGTGGTTAATAACAAAACAATAAAAGTAGCAAGTAAAGCCATCCATGTCCTTTGTTGTATGGCAGCAATAGGAGTCTCCAAACTGTTTTGTTTGAGTTGAGATTGTTGCCTTATTCATGTAGAACTTGTACCAACACAGTGCCCCTTTAGGCTGAAAGTGGCCAGAGAATTTGAAAGGAAGTACCGAACAAAAAAAATATTTCACTTGTAAAACGTCCTTATATAAACCAAAGAAGTACCACCAGTTCACAACGCGACCCACCTGAAAAGAGCTGGCAAGAAACTCCAGGTCCTCTGACTAGTCTTAAGTGGCGGACCTCTCCCCTTTAGAAGGGGAAGTCCCTTTTTCCTATCAAGTTCCTCTGAATTCGTAACTGCTACAGCTATAAAGACAATCAACCCAGAGCCAACTTATGCCTCATACAGATTCACGGCGAGAACCCCCGTGAACACCCGAGCAGCGAGAATGTAATCCGTTGCTCACCCGTCTCGCGAGAGCGAGATAGGGTCTCGCGTAGATAGCGTCTTGCGAAACGCGAGAGCGCTCACCTATTCTCGGCGAGACGTCTCGCCGTGAATCTGTATGAGGCTTAAGAGTTAAGAGTAACCCTTTGATGCATTGAATTAATAATTTGAACGGTACAGGCAAGAAACAGGGAATGTCACAATTTTTTATTTTTCGGTTTTTTAGCGAAATCAAATCTTTGTCTATAGTAGTACAGTTCCCAATCACTAACTTTAAAAAAAAGTAAACAGGTGGCGCCAAAAAGGCGTTTTTGTTTTTGACCGAAGCGAAAAGAACCAGGAATGTCCATGACATACCAGTAAAGAACAAGGATTGTCCAATACTAAGTGAGTGACAGTTGTGAGGATCGCAATACAAAATATAATACTTTTAAACTTTAAATTGCGTTTTTCTCAAAATTTTGAGATTAGGATATTCCCTGTTCTTTGCCTGTACCCTTCATTTAATATCTGCTTACTTCCAGATGATGACTTAGACGATAATCCAAACCAATCGGACCTTGTGGAGCAGGCCTCCGAGATCCTCTATGGACTGATACATGCACGTTATATTTTAACTAATAGGTAAGTCAATAATTTGTAATTCAACAAATCCGTCCAATGTGCATGCAATTTCAGCAGTAAAGAGATGTGCTAGAACGCCGTCAGCTGAGACGATGGCGCCTATATGGGCAACATGTAGGGAGATAAGTTGACATCAATAAAATAAAATAATAAACAACTTTAAACTTATATAAAAACTTGGAGTGACCTGCCCATGCCGTGCATGTGTTTCTCTCTTACATACACAATGGAAGCGTGATGAGGCACGTCAGAGGGCCGACAACTTGAGGACTACTGTCAGAAGTTTTACTGACTGTGAGAGGGGCCCCCAAAGGCAATTTGTCGAAATTAATATAAAAACAATCTCGCTATACTTCAATGCATCTCATAAACTTACTACAAACAAAATATCCAGGTCTATGGGCGCCATGTAGAAAGAGATTCATTTGATAAACAAATCTATAAGGTCAGCATTGTAAATCTGTATTTGCTATCTGTACTCTGTTGTTTTCAAGACATTCAATAACGATTGGCCTTGTCTGTCTAGTCCAGATCCATTATTTAAAGTAGGTACCTGAATAATAAATCAGTGAATCAATGCATGATATCACCGATCGTCTCATTCACTTCAAATAATAAGCGCTTTTTATTTCATAAAGCAATAAAATGCGTTATCTTTTGAGTGATATGTACCAAAGAGGATTCGGTGATAAGGGGCCCGTCCGTAAAATACACAAAAAAACTCTTCGGACTTATACGCGAAGATTTTCGTTTTTTTTCGAACAAGAAAGATGATTTGTATTTTTTTTGTCAACAGAGGGATTGGACAAATGTTAGAGAAATTCCAAACAGGCGATTTTGGACACTGCCCTCGCGTTTATTGCGAATGCCAACCTATGCTTCCACTAGGTGAGTACATTTTGTATTGTAATTATATTTAGGAAACTATCAGATATTTAGTATCTCATATAAGTTTATATAAACAGATAAACACACAGTGCTACCCCCATTGTCTACTTTTTTAAGTCAAACTGTTCGTTTCATGATAGCTGCGCTCTTTTCTGTGGAAGTTCGGCGACGGAAGTTCCGTCAAGTGTGGCGTTAGCCATATATCTCATATACAGTGCTAGCTAGATAGTTAAAGTTAAAAACTTGTAAGATTTTTCTTGACAGAGGGTTAAGTCTCTGTATGGCGTCTCCCCTCCCGATCAAAGTCCAAGTCATGTTGTTCTATGAAACATTTGTCTCAGGTCTGTCGGACGTGCCGGGCGAGGCGATGGTGAAGCTGTACTGCCCGCGCTGCATGGACGTGTACACGCCCAAGTCGTCGCGCCACCACCACACGGACGGCGCCTACTTCGGCACCGGCTTCCCGCACATGGTGTTCATGGTGCACCCCGAGTACCGGCCCAAGCGGCCCGCCTCGCAGTTCGTGCCTAGGTATAGTACACACACACAGAGACACGCTTACACACTGTATGTACACAGGTACTCACCTCGCAGATACATATCCTACCTATGGCCAGTTTGCCATAGGTCAACCGGAACTGATCTATGGCAAACTGATTTGCCATAGGTAGTTAAGAACCTAATTGATCTGAAAAATCATGTCAATCGATCAAACTGTTTGAGAGCTACGCATATAATAAATAAATGATCGCACAAGAAATTCACTAAAACAGAGATTAGGGGGTCATTTAATGAGAAATACAGCTACATAAACTATACATATAACTTACACAGATTAAAGGTGGATTCTACCAAGATCGGAGTTAGACTATAGTAGAGAATAACTTAAACTTATTCTAAAAGTAAAGTGATTTTCAATTTTTTAAATTTTTTTTATTAGTTTTCCCCATTACATAACAGAAGCTTTTAGTAGCTTAGTTTAGGATAGATGGCGATGTATAAGAAATAATATCCCACAGTGTTTATGTTATTTTCCGTACTTTAACTATCAGTGCACACTGTGACTCGTTGAGAAAAATGAACTCATTGAGTAACAGTGTGACTCGTCGCGAGTTTTTATTCTCATCTAGTAACATCCATTCTTGATTGTGATACTCTTCTTGATAATTATGCATACCCTGAATTGGTTTTACCTAACTAGTAAAACTATCTAAAGAATGTGTGTACTTGATGAGAATAAAACTGGCAACGAGTCACACTGTTACCCGATACGAGTATTTTTCAAAATTACCAAATTATTCGAGACATTTTCTATTATAAGGGTCAGTGCTCATATTTATAAAAAAAGTTATAGATATAGTTAAACTTATAAAAACCAAACAAAAAATTGAACATTCGTGTGAACAGTGAAGGTTATTTTCAATATAGTATTTTATTTGAAGTTTCTACTAGTGATGTGATTCAGATTCCGATTCATTTATTAGTTGCTGAACATAGGTATATATGATTAAAACAATAGGTACATATTGATATGGTACATATTATTTGAAGCATGTTATTAGTCCATTATTGATTTCTTTCGTCCTGGACCGTTGTAAAGCGCGTTTCGCTGTATTTTGATTTTCTTATTACTTAAATAGTTATTTACAAATTATTAGCTCACTCTCGGATCGAAAATACAAAAAGTAAGTAGCGCTTTTTGTTAAAATTGCCTTGAATTTACATTTTTTTTTAAGGTTCGACGACGCTGACCGTCCATATAAATATTTTTTTAAAAGGGCAACAGCTGACGCATTTCCTAGAAAATGTATAGACCTTTACTGCATTGAATTATTTCCAGAGGCAAGTAGCAACTATTGCAGGGGTTTTAAATGAGTCTTTAACCGTTTTCTTATTAAAAAACCTCTGTAACAAAATCAAGTAGGGAGATGTAAAAGAAAACTGATCACCTCTCCTCATACCAATCGAATATTGATCTACATCAGCTTCGAAAATAGTAAGAGCGTTGCAAGTTTAAATAAGATAATTAACAAAGAGGATGTAAAGGTTTCCGAAACAAGAATGCGGAAGCGGGTGGTCGAAGAGAACCTGGGCACCGACTCTCGCTTCACACGACATGAATGCGTGGACGGAAATCGGCGGGTGAGGCGTCGCTTGTCTCATATTTGGGAACGGCGAACATGAGACGGACGACGTTTCACCCGTAAATTTGCGTCCACGCATTCACGTCGTGTGGTCGAGAATCGGCGCCCTGATAGGTCGCCGATCTATCAAGAAACCTTCTAATACTATATAAAAGTAACGATTGCAATTTGCTAGTTAACAAGTATGATTGACGAGGACTGAATTACCGTAACAGGAACTCCTTAGATGAGTTTTATTTTAACTGAATTAAAAACTTGGAAACTTGATTCGTCGAAAAAGAAGACACCCTTTGAAAGCGCATAATGATTTTTTATGATTGAGAAAGTTCTTTCGATAAACGGCGCTCTGGAAAACAAATCCACTGTGATTGCCTTCTGAAGGGATTTAAACTACCGGCGAGTATCATGGTGTGATCTAAGGCATCAGCTACAAATGGATGGGAGTCCTTTTTATCGTAGAAGGGACGATGAAACAAGTCCAGTACTAAGCGATTGATGAACATCTAGTAACTACAGTTCATGAAATGGTTCTATGATAAAAAGTACATTTATTCATCGGTACCATGCCATAAAGCTACAAGTGCTTTATTGATTTTTTTGGACATGGTCCCATGCCTGTAAACATGCAAGTACTTACTGAACGAGTGGTTGCGAAAGAAGTGATCCCTAACCAAGTGCCCGCTGATCGAATATCTCATCTCATAAGAGAATAAAAACAGTAAGATAATGTCTCGATGCATAAAAGCTCTTTGTAGCTAAAGGCGGCATAACCAAATATTGTAAGAATTTTGTAATGAATTTTATAACATTTTATTTTTTTTGTTAAATACGAAAATAAAAACTATTCACTTAAAATTTCTCATTGTTTTTGTGATAAAAATATAAAAAAAGTCATAAGTAGGTAAAGTATAAAAAGCAAAAATCTGAGTACTGTCCCTAATAATATAAGCCACCTGTAGTAGATGAGATTAAAAACTCGCAGCGAGTCACAGTGGTACTCGTTGAGAGTATTTATCTCACCGAGTCACAGTGTGACTCGTTGAGATTAATGAACAAAATGTTTGCTTGTGACAGGTTGTACGGGTTCAAGATCCACCCGCTCGCGTACCAGATCCAACAACAAGCGGCGGCCAACTTCAAGGCGCCCCTGCGGAGTCTCTCGTACAACAACGGTAAACGCTAGGCGCCGCACACTGACACAGACGCCCGACCCACACATCGCCACGCCGCTGTCTGTGACGTCACACGCACGCTGCGGGACGCACACTCCACACAAGTGCACACACTGAGGACTGTGCCTTCCGTAACTGTGTCCTCTAGGTTCATAATGCGAGGAGGTTATATAAGAACGTTCACTCATTTAAAGATACACATTGGTTTTAATCGATCATGGTTCTTGTATGACATCGTTCATCGCACAATGAATATTTGTGTTCCTTCTGTTACTAAATCTAACTTTCATGCTTACAATGAGCTTCGTATTGAAGTGTTCAGCGGACTTAACTTTGGTACATGTCGTGTGTGGGAAGGCAGTTGACCACCCTCATGGTGCAGCCCCATCGGGAGTCTCATCTGTGTCAAGTAACATGTGATCAGAACGGTGTCTAACAGCTCGTCTTTATCGTACACATATGGAGGCTGACAAGCTTCTCAGCAGTCGTTCAATTCTTGGGGCTTGTCTGTGAACGGTAGTTACAGTTCTGTGGCCAACTATTTATTATTCAACACATTGTAAATGGTACAATAGGCATAGTCCACTCACGTCACAGTAATGTAAGTTTATAACGGCTAATTCGAGTATTACCATGCTCATATTAAGTGAACACGTATTATAGTTAAATTTGAGAGTTGTGGTATATAAGTAATTATTGTAGTAACATCAGTTGACAGAGACATAGCATTATGTACTGTAGCTTGCATTCAGTATGAGAGTAACACTAGGGGTTCATGTATTTTTATTTTTATATCCAATTCCGCCATTAGGACGTAGGCGATCATTACATGGACGCGTATTTTTTCATGAGAAATTTATTCTATTTCGTTCTTGTGTACCGGTTCCAGTAATTATCAATAAACGATAAGACAACTATTGGCCTTTTTTCTTGCTTATCCTGCATGTTGACCACGGCGAATCCTCTCGCAGTCCGCGTACCGAATGGATTTATAGATTCGAATTAGACGTGTGGCATAACACCCCGGCTTTGTGACAGCCATCGTAGCGCCGAGTAGAGTGCGACGGGAGCATACATAGTCCAGTTGAAATAAGTACTTCGTTTAGCTAGTTACGTACATGATCGCTATTTAAGTAGTCGCCACGCTAGCATGGACTGTTCACGGCCGCCGGCGACGCGGACGCTTGGCTTGTCGCATTCCGCCTGTGCTTTTGCCTTTAGCAGCTCGTTGCTGAGCGATGCGCCGTAGCCAGTCGCTGCGAAGTGAACAGTTTACCCGCATCACTGACCCGGTAAATTACTAAATAAAGCCTTTGTCGCACTTTGCCCGACAGTAAGTCGTCAACTAACATTTTTAATGAAGAAAATGTTTGTTTGCCGCAGAAACGAAGACTTCCAGTAACATTCCAAAATGATTATTTAGCCAACGAGTGCGCTGCGACCACGGCATAGGGCTAAGCTCCCTGCTGCGGACTGAGCGAGTGGCCTGCGAGCGACCTCAATACACTACGATATATCTATGTACTAATTCATAATAATAATATTTATTTAACCATTTAAGTTTACTTCCAATATAACGATGAAGTTATGTTTTAAATTCAATAAAGTTTATTTTTACGTTTTCTGTATAATACGTTTTTCATTTTTTCTTGTGCAGTTATTTACTGTGGCATAAAAATAAAACTTCAACACTATTTAATAGGAGGCAAAGCATTTATTTTGTAACACAAAAATAATGAAATCCCCAACACATTATTTTGCAGTATTTGTACAATTTTCAGTTTGTCTACTTCAAACTATTTGTAGAGATTGCCAGGTACACACCTGTCAGCCGTGTAGTAACAACAAATGCATAAAATGGTGAATAAAATTAGGAAACACAATATAAAGTGATAATACAGATGTATCTATATAATATCACAACTGTTTTCTTATAAACTAAAAATATTTAAGACCAACCTGTATGAAATCTGCATAACAATTTGTTGCAAACGCCATGATCATGGTGGAACTGAAGTACTGGCTGTTAAAAGTGAAAGTCTTAGGAGCACTTATATATCATGTCTTAGTAACACATATGTGATTGTGGTGGTGTCAGTGGGTCTCTATAGGGAAAGATTCCCAAATTACCAGATAAGAGACATCCACACTATAAAACTCTGTCAAGTCAACAAGGTAAAAAGAAATTAATGTTGTCAATCTATATACAATGTCATGTTCTACAAATCCTATGAGGGCTACTGAAAACTTAACCCTTGTTTTCCTGTGTACCCTTGGCTGTTCCCTTGATGGTACAGGGTACAGTGGAAAATAAATTTTAACCGCTGTACCCTTGAAATATTTCATTGAAATCATGATCTTTTAGGACATGTGAGTGGAAAAAGATCCATTATTGGTTGTGGTATACAAAGAACATCTGAAAGTTAAAATGTATAAAGTAATTAAATAATTTTCAAAACAAATGAAGATCGGCGAAACAAATGGAGATCGACAAAACAAATGAAGATCGGCGAAACAAATGAAGATCAACGAAACAAATGCAGATCGGTAAAACAAATGAAGATCGACAAAATAAATAAAGACCGATAAAACAAATGGAGATCAATAAAACAAAAGATTGCAACAAGTTGATAAGATCAAAAACTACTTGCAGTCATATTTTTTAATCTAGATACGATTGCCATTCAAAAAAATAGGTGCAAGCAATTCTCGACCTTAATGACAATTATCTAAAAATGTGCTTTTAGGCTTTCATAGACATGACTGATCACGAATATATAAGAAATAAATAAATATTATGCATTTTCATAAGGTCGAAAATTGCTTGCACCTATTTTTTTGAATGGCAGTCGTATGTAGATTACAAAAAATGGTTCCAAGCAAATTTCGACCTTATGAGCATGCATAATATCTATTTTTTATATATTCGTGATCAGTCATGTCTATAAAAGCCTAAAAGCACATTTTTAGATAATTGTCATTAAGGTCGAGAATTGCTTGCACCTATTTTTTTGAACGGCAACCGCATCTAGATTACAAAATATGACTGCAAGTAGTTTTTGACCTTATCAACTTGCTTATAGTCTTTTGTTTTATTGATCTGCATAATTTTTAATCAGTCTTTATTTATTTTGACGATCTTCATTTGTTTTACCGATCTGCATTTGTTTCGTTGATCTTCATTTGTTTCGCCGATCTTCATTTGTTTTGTCGATTTCCATTTGTTTCGCAGATCTTCATTTATTTTGTCGATCTTCATTTGTTTTACCGATCTGCATTTGTTTCGTTGATCTTCATTTGTTTCGCCGATCTTCATTTGTTTTACCGATCTGCATTTGTTTTGTTGATCTTCATTTGTTTCGCCGATCTTCATTTGTTTTGTCGATCACCATTTGTTTCTCCGATCTTCATTTATTTTGTCGATTTTCATTTGTTCTGTTGATCTTCATTTGTTTTACCGATCTTCATTTGTTTTGAAAATTATTTAATTACTTTATACATTTTAACTTTTAGATCTTCTTCGTATACCACAACCAATAATGGACCTTTTTCCATTCACATGTCCTAAAAGATAATGATTTCAATGAAAGATTTCATGTTTAATTTAAGTTGGTTGGGTTTTACGGCCAAGGGTACAGCGGTTAAAATTTATTTTCCACTGTACCATCAAGGGAACAGCCAAGGGTACACAGGAAAACAAGGGAAACTTAATTAGTACACATGAGGAACAGACTCCATGGCTGTTTAGGAAACTAAATAAGTACATACTTGCCTTATCAGATCAGAATTAGTAATATCTCTGAAAGAACTGCCTTGCAGTACTTCAGGATTATTTTTAACGAACTGTAAAACTCTAGTCTTCAGAAACTCTGAATCATACATGTCAGCTATAACTAAGATATCTAAAGCATTATCTAAGCCTATCTGTTCCGAGAGAGCATATTGAGACAGCTCCCACAGACCACGCAAGTTATATCGGTCTGCTAACATCAGCAAGTTGCCAAAGTTGATATTTTCAACATCTTTTACAGTACCAGAGTATATATACTCCAGCATGGAACGTAGGTCATCATCGCCTACATCAATAAGTTTCACATAACTATTCTGGCTCTCTGCAGTCTCTTCTTTAAGCATCGCTTTGAAGACTTCACTATGTGCAGCTAGTATAACTTTGTGGACCTGAAACTTAGCTCCCTCTGCCGATTCTATTGTGAAATCTGATCCAATGGGGTCTGTTAACAGAGCACTGCAATCATGATTTATTTTGATATTGTTAATAACATCCAAACTTACACCCTCTTTCTTATCATATAGGAATGATACTGCTATATAAAACTGTCTATCCTTTAAACATTCAACATCAAGAACAGAGAAATTATAAGTAGTGAGATAACTATGGGTCATCTCTGTAAGATTTTTAAACTGGAACTCCTTTAGATATTGCTGTAAATATACACTGTTAGTTTTCTTATCAATTTTCAGATTATTGTCGCAATTGATTGCTACACTGAAGGAGCTCACACCGTGATTGCAGATAAACAGGTGCAGCAGGAATATATCTCCAACTTGTTCAGTTTTGTACGAAAACGAGTAGTCTGGAACATCCTGGGTATAAGTGCGACCAATATCATAAAAGTTAGGACGATAAAACTTCTGATGTAAATCTGGCAAACTCAGCCATTTAGCAGCAGCCGTTTGAACTACGCGGTGCCCATATACCACTTCTGTATCCTAAAATATTGCACAATATAATGTATTAGTCACACTAGTGATAAAATAAACCAGTATTTTTCGAAAATCGACAAGTACCTAGCTACTGAATATTTATCATACTTAGGTACATACCGTAATATTTATTTTATTTATACTGTCACTGCCTTCTCCACGAGATTCATACATTATGAATTCAGTGAGTTTAAGGTTACAATTAATTGAATTCTTTTCTTCCTCTGTCTTACAATAAAATATATTTTACTAAAAACAATCACAAGCACAGAAGCACACCTTTTTACAGAAGACAAGACGAATTATTTGTCAATGTCACAGACAGCAGTCAGACTGACAGTGACAGCACCTAACCAAACGTTCCGTTCTTCTTAGACAGATGTTACGTTGCACCTGGTGGTGCTCTTAGCAGTGCCTTTGTAGGCCCTTGTATAAGTATTATGTTATGTGATCATAGAGCAACACGAACTGTCTAAGGGGAGACGGCATAGAACGATTGCTCGGTACAAATTTGTCTGTCATATTTTGCGGGTGACGGGGGGAAGTCTTCCTCACCCATACTTTCTTAGACTCGCACTACAATAGCAATCGACTGTCAATACGAAGCCTATAAATACACTTTAAACAATACACTCATAAATTTTACGCACACATGATACATTTTGTGTCATATCACCCCAAGTCGGTCAACCAATCCATGTATTGATGTGACGTCCGATAAAGTTGCTAAACAAATCTGAATATTATCTATACCTTTAAATAGGTGTAAATAATAACAACTTGTTATAAAATTACTTACCTAAACAAGATAATGCCATTTTTCTTCAGATTTCTTTAATCACATTTCTTTTTGTATTAATATCTATTATTTCATCATTTTTATAAAATGACAATTCAACCGCGCACGCTGTCAACTAGACTTAGTGAAAGAAACTTCAAAAAACAGTTTCTAAGTAAGTGGGCACTTTTAGTCGTCAATATGTCAAATTATTGCCAGAGGGGGTTTGCCAGCTTTGGCCTCTCCCTCTGTAAAGGCGCGCGATGCTCTGTGTATGTGATGAATGAATGTACGCGTAGGTAATAAATGTGAATTTGTAATACGAATAAAGATTGCGACGCTACAGTTGCTAGAACGATACATCGATGTCTCGTTAGTATCGGGCTAGTTAGGTATTTTCTTTTGGGGATGCCAAGCCTCGTCCACGCGCGCCGCGTCGGGCATACGTGCGAATGCGAACGGTCCTACCGCCTTATTAGGTTATAGGTGTGTGCTATCTTCAGTCTTTTTGACATTCTGGAGCGATTTTCAACGTTGTTTACATTTCCACACGCTACCACGCTGCGCTGGCGCTGCACCAATAGGGCTTCCTAAACTTTTAAGGTTACGGAACACCAAACAAATATGTTTTATTCTACGGAACCCCATAAAAGGTTATAGCAAACTAGCTAGAGTAGTTGATGGTTGATTAATGGTATTAGGTTTAAAGAAAAAGGTATTGCCGCGTTTATCTCTGAAGTAACTTTCTTATCAGTATTAGGGAGAAATGGAACGTATCGTGAGTCGCGACGTTTAAAAATGGCACTCTGTCGAAAAGAAATGTCAATTTGACAGTTTGACTTGACAGTGCATGGATCTCGATTGTTTTTAGTTTTCAATTCATTATTCCGTAATTTTATTTTGGATTATTTCCTAATGCTATGACAATTACTGAGGCTCTAAGCCTCTATCATAATGGTTTTAAACGCCGCTGTGCAAATGTTGAGGTAAGAGAAAATAAATAGTGTCATGTTAACCTATGTCGTAATTTGTATTTTCTTTTTAGACTCAATTGCTTTCGATAAGGTGTTCTTGTAAGGTAACAAATTGCCTTTTCTTTCGTATCGTTTCGCTTCATCACTCTGTACTCTAATAATAATAGAAGAAATTTATTTACATAACTAAAAATCAAACACATGACCAACTTGACTGAAAGGGTATTTCTTTTGTAGGGAGGCGGATGAGCTGAAACAGAAGATATCAAAATTCAAGAGTGGAATTTCCATGCTACAAGAACGGAGTCTATGGGCCACACAACAGCAGTTGCAAAAGGTTAATAACCACAGTTTATAAGAACTTTATACTCCAATCACATGGTGATTTTCACCTTGGTGACACATATTGATACTACACTTTGGATTTTAATTGTGCATAAAACCAACTACAACTGTCACTGGTCTTTTTTATCTATACTAATATTATGAAGGGGCAAGATTTGACTGATGGTTTTTATGCTTGCATTGAATAGGCTTGAAAACTGCAGAACCAATTTCTTTCACTGTGGGGATGCTACACTAAGTGGCAGTGGTGGGTTGCCTGACTTCAATGGCCCCAATAAATATAGTCCCATTTTAGTTGTGATTCCCTAAACTACAACTACTTAATCTTAGGAACATTTTCTATCCTTTTTCTTATATGACTAAGCTTAGTTTTCTTAATTCCATTTTGACATTTAATTATCATACAGGTTTATCAAAAAGTACTGGTTTTGGATCTTGACTATGCATTGGATAAGAAAGTTGAACAAGACTTGTGGAATGTTGGCTTCAAGCAACAGATTGAAGCACTACAGGCCATCTCTAAAGATAGAAAGGTATGTTGAATTTGATGTAATATTTCTGACCAATTTTATAAAACCTTTTGATGTAATAAATGGAGTATTTAATCTTTTGCAGAATCCTCTTCGCAGTGAAGGGCAGGCTATGCTGTCATGGGTTCTGCAAGCGGCAGCTGGATTCTATCTGTGTTTATTGCATCAGATCTGTACAACATTTAAGCTGGATCTACCATTCAGGTAGTTATTACATAGCAATTATTTTTTTTATTTCATCATAATAATATACCATATTGTGTTAAAAATCATGACTTCATAGCTAATAAGATAGTACATAAAATAAAAATTAAACAACAATATTCATACAGATCAATTAATCACATTATAATTATAGCTATTTAGAAATGTCAATGTAATAAATATACCTATATATATATTTGAACAGTCGTGTGTTGTGCATCTTTTAATATTTGTTTTTTTAAATACTCATTTCACTTAATTTGTTGACGGTGATTTTGGATTTTTTGTCATTCCGGCAATCACTACACGGACTAACCTTATCGTCTAATCGTTGCTGACGGTATTGGCGAAAGGCGGTGTATTTATATCGGTTAATCCTATGAGAAAAACAGTTTTTAGTGTGACGGACGCGCCAGCGCTTTAACCGCTACGCCACAATAAGTCACTATTCTAGCGGCGAAACAAGCAAATAGTAAGTGCTACAGTTACCACCTTGCTACGTCATCACTGCAACCGCACGCGTGGAGCGTAGCGCGCCCCTCCCTGCCGTCCTGCCTGCGCCGCCTACGTTTCGCTCCCATTCGACGACAACAACAACAGCTACAGGTTTGCACTACGCTACGTGACTTACTACGAAGCATCAACTAAATACGAGTGCAAAGTTATAAGTACCTACTCTAAAATCCTGTATCATGCCTAAAATAAAACGTACACCGCCATCAACTCCGAAATCCCATGCTGTTGGCGAGGAGACAGCAGCGGAACCGGAAAAAACGGTCAACCCGGGTCTGACGGTGTCAACTAGGAGCAAGCGTAATCGCAATGATCCATCACCCTCTACGTCCGAAGCGGATTCTAGCAAGCAATTCAATGCATTTAAGGAGGAGATCTTTGAAATGATCGGCACCTGGAAAGCAGAACAAAGCAAAATTCTGACAAAACTGGCTTCTGATATAAATGACTTAAAAAATCAATGTTTCGAAATTCAAAGATCAAACATCGAAATTGAAAAGTCCATGGATTTTATAAATAAAAACTACGAACTTTTAGAGAACAAAATTCAACAACTGGATAAAGAACGGAGAGACAATAATGACTACTTACGTGCACTGGACCAGAAGTTTCAAGATCTAGAACGTCTCTCAAGACCCTCCACTATTGAAATAAGAAATGTGCCCATCAAAGAGAACGAAAGCGTCCTGGATCTGTTATCTGTTGTTACACGCGTTGGTTCGGCGACGGGTACAAATATACAGGCCTCTCATATCCGCGATATCTACCGCTTACCAGGCAAACCTGGTAATCAGGGTAACCCAAAACCCATTGTTGCTGAATTCTCGTCGGTTCAGGTGAGAACAGAGTACCTGGATAAAGTGCGTACATTCAACAAGGGTAATAAAGCTGCAGAGAAATTAAATACAATGAATACCAATCTATCGGCTGAGTTAAAACCCATCTTTGTAGACGAACATCTAACTGCGACGACGAGGAAATTATTTTTCCAGGCCCGAGAGTTTGCTAGAAACTATAAATATCAATTCTGCTGGATTAAGAATGGAAGAGTACTGCTTCGAAAAAATGCTGCTACCAGGGAGTCCCACGTAATTAAAACTGATAAATGTTTCTCAAGGTTAAAGTCTGACGAATGACTATGTAATCCACCTACGTTTTTTGGGTTTTTGTTAGATTTTTACATAGATTATATTACTATTTTCAATTTTGCATGCCTTTTTCAACTGTTTAATTTCAGTTTCTTTATTTTTGTAGCACTTTTTTTTGGTTTGTGCCCGTTAATAATAGTACACTTGTACATTTTACACATTCAGTCAATGAGACTGGCCCTTTGGTTGGATGTAGCTAATGCAATAATTACTAGTTGTGCTCGTTATTGTAATGGTTAATAACGTAAATATTATCTTTGATGATCTCGATGATTATAGTGTTGCCAATTCATTCATCTGCGCTCCCGACCAATGCTCAAACTTTATAAAAAACCCAAAAAATACCCTTAAAATAATCCATCTGAATATCAGGAGTATTAACAAAAAATTTAATCAGTTTATTACTGTTGTTAGTACGGTGCCATTTAGTTTCGATATTTTAGTGCTAACCGAATGCAGATTGAAAAAGAACAACTCTGTTCCACACCTGGATGGTTATAACTCTTACGCTACAGAAAACAATAAGATTCAAAACGACGGGGTTGTCCTATACACTAAGTGTGGTCTGCTCTGTCGGGTTTATGAACCAGACATAAGAGATGCCAATTGCCTTGTGTGTGAAACGGGGGACACGTCTATTATAAATATTTATCGCTCACCGTCTTATACGGACTTAGAACCTTATTATAATAGTTTATCAAATATTATCTCCAATATTAGGTCGGTCAAAAATGTGACTATTATAGGCGACATTAATGTTGACATAAAAAATAATAATGAAGACGGCAACAGTAGTGATTACTTGACTTGGGCGGCTTCGCATGGCCTTTTACCCGGACACCTTTATCCAACGCGAGAGAAAAATTGTTTAGACCATGTTCTGCTCGGGACTACACTCTCTGCCACTACTTTGGTTCTTGAAACTCGCATCACGGATCACCTACCAACCGTTTTATGTCTTAATCTCAAATCCGATCTTTATACCGGGGCTCCTAAATGTAAAGTTCTTCTTGATTATGCATCTATCAAGAATGAAATAGATGATTTTAGCTTTAAGCCGATTATGGAGGAATCTGACGCAAATCTAGCTACGAACTCGCTGATTTCCATCATTCAAAAAATAGTGCTTAGAAATACCAAAACTGTAAAAGTTACACACAAAAATAGAATTCAGAAGCCTTGGATCACTACTGGTCTCCTGCGTTGTATTCGAAATCGCGATCATATGCATCTGACACTGAACAAGGACCCTAATAATATTATTCTTCGTGTCACATACAAGCGATATCGTAATTTTTGCAATTCTCTTCTACGGAAGCTTAAAAATTCTTACGAGGCAGAACAATTCTCCAAAGTCCAGAACGATCCTAGGGCTACATGGGAGCTGATCAATAGGATTTCCGGTCGTAAACGACATAGTACTGTTGCTAGCGAACTGCTTGGTATGTGTGCTGATGACAAGATATCCATTAATCAAGTCAATCAATACTTTGCAAATGTTGGTAAACTAGCGGCGTCTGCGGTGCCCAATAGTCTCTTGGCGGCTGTAAATAATACCGCGCTTTCTAGTCACTCGCCACTCTCCTCACTGGGTATCATACCGGTCAATGAGGATCAGATTGACTCCATTATTAAATCCTTAAAGACGACCAGTGCAACTGGTTGGGATGACATACCAGCTAGAGTGATCCAGCTATCGCGAGACGTCCTAATTCCACCAATTACTCACATATGTAATATCTCAATTGGTTCCGGAGTATTCCCAAAAGCACTAAAAAAGGCCATTGTTACACCTATCTTTAAGAGCGGGAATAGAGAGTGTGTATCAGATTATAGACCTATATCGGTACTCACTTCACTATCTAAGATCCTCGAACGCATTCTAAACTCATGGCTGATCCAATACCTGGAGAAGAATGGTTTCATTTCAAGTAAGCAGTTTGGTTTCCGCTCGAGTCTATCAACAGAGGATGCTATTATGAGTTTTAGTGAGAGTTTGGTTGACAAATTGGACAATAAATATAAATGCTATGGTATTTTTCTTGATGTTTCAAAAGCATTTGATACAGTCTCCAAACCTATCCTATTGTCGAAGTTGGAAGCAGTTGGAGTGCGTGGTCAGGTCCTGGATTTATTCAGAGACTATTTAACCGATCGTACGCAATCAACTCGAATCGGTTCAATGATCAGTGACGAGGAGTGTGTTGACTGTGGCGTTCCCCAGGGAAGTATTCTCGCCCCAACGTTATTTATGGTCTACATCGACGATCTATGCAGACTTTTGATACCAAATTGCGAAATATTCACATACGCGGATGATACTGCACTTTTAGCGTACGGCGTAAACTGGGAGAGTGCCCAAAATATAGCCGAGGTTGGAATAGGGAGAGTAATGAAATGGCTTTTCTCTCATCTGCTTACTCTAAATATAAACAAAACCAAAATAATACGCTTCTACCTACCAAATGCTCCTGAGCCGTCACCATCCACTAACATTCTTAGAGTACATACGTGCTCCGAACCTAGCTTTTGTAACTGTCCTGCGTTGGAAAGAGTGAGCAGCGTTAGGTATCTTGGAGTCTTGGTCGATGAACGCTTTGATTGGCGGCCCCATATCCAAGCACTTACAACTAGAGTTAGGAGGCTCATGGCAGTATTTAAGAACTTGCGACACTCGGCTAACCCTTCAATAATGTACACGGTCTACACTGCTCTCTGTCAGTCCATCATTTCCTACTCCATACCAGCATGGGGAGGAGCTTATAAGAACCTCCTGCTTGAACTGGAAAGGGCCCAGAGGGCCGTGCTAAAAGTAATCCACTCCAAACCGAGATACTACTCTACCGATCAACTATATAAAGAGTGCGAGGTTCTCACTGTACGAAAGCTCTTCATATTTCGCACTATGCTACGTAAACATTCCCAAATACCATATAATACTACCTACGGTCAGAAGCGTCCAGGAGCTCTGGTGTGCTTTGGTAGGGGGTGCAGAACCTCTTTTGCTAATCGTCAGTATGGCGCAGTGAGTTCAAGGCTATATAATAGGATTAATAAAAAGCTACAAGTGTACAAACTAAATAGATACCAAGTGAGAGTGAAACTCTTGAATTGGCTACTCGAACTGAACTACACTCGAGAGCAATGAATCCGGGTCACTTAAAGAATCCTAAAAATCTCGGAAACTAAAAATGCTAGGTTAATGCAATAAATTGTATTTAATAGACAATGTAATACTCCTTAAATGAAGGTATTAAAACTTCTTAGTTATTGTAAAGTTATATCATAAAAAAATCAAATTTGAAAAAGGGCCACTTTCGAAGATGGAACTACGAAATTACAGCATTTGGTGTTGCTTTTGTTTGTAATCTGTCATTTATGTGGGTACATAAACCATGTTGATAGTGCTCTATATTCATTAATCAAGCTGAAATTATGTCGCTTACGCCTGAAGAATGCACCAGAATACTTACAATGCTGGAAACCGGCCGGAGTCAGCGCGATACAGCCAGGACTGTCGGTGTGTCGCTGTCAACAGTACAAAGAGTTCTCCGACGTTACGAAGAAACTGGTTCTAACCTACGCAGACCAGGAACGGGCAGAACCAGGTGTACCACAGCACGAGAAGACCGATACTTGGTGGACACCATGCTTCGAAATCGCTTTCTCACAGGAACTGAACTCACCAATCAGTTTCGACGCCTCGGAGGAAGTAACCCAAGTGCATGGACAGTAAGACGTCGGCTTGCTGAATCTAACTTAAAACCCCTTAGACCTGCAAACGGCCCTAAACTGGAGCGTGGGCATCGTATTTCGAGACTAAGGTATGCCCAGAGCCACGTAAATTGGAGTATTGAAGATTGGTCAAAAGTTATGTTCTCCGACGAATCAAAATTTATGCTCTACAAGCACGATGGAAGACACAGAGTGTATCGAAGACCAGGGGAAAGATTCAAGCAAGCATGCATCGAAGAAAAAGTAGCCTACGGTGGTGGGTCTGTACTTGTGTGGGCCGGAATTTCTTCTGAAAGTCGCACAGAGCTGGTGATCATAGAAAACGGCTCTTTAACTAGCGTAAGATATGTGGAAGAAATCCTCAATGATCACGTTGGTCCATTTATGGTCAATTTAGGTGAGGATGCTATATTTATGCATGACAATGCCCGACCTCATACAGGTAGGATTGTGAATGACTACCTTCAAGAGATGAACATTACTCGTATGGAGTGGCCAGCGCGCAGCCCGGATATCAACCCGATCGAGCATGCTTGGGACGAGCTAGGCAGATGCGTAAAACAACGAAACCCTCCCCCAATCACGCTTCGTGAGCTCAAAATTGCTCTCACAGAGGAATGGGAGAATATTCCCCAAAATCGTATAAGGAACTTGGTGTACAGCATGCCAAACCGCGTAAACGCAGTAATGGAAGCACGAGGAGGCAATACGAAGTATTAAAATTCAAGAAAATCGTAATAAAGTTCAAAAATTTCATGTTTCCTATTTTTGTTTTAAGGAGAGATCAGCAGTTTTTTCTTTATGTAATTTTGTGTTAATAAAATGTATGGTGACTCATATTTTTTTTACTTTCATTTAAGGAGTATTACATTGTCTATTAAATACAATTTATTGCATTAACCTATCATTTTTAGTTTCCGAGATTTTTAACATTCTTTAAGTGACCCGGATTCATTGCTCTCGAGTGTATAACGAGACCGAATCTATTCTACTTAGCTTAATCTAAAATAATGGAAATGTATTTGCATTGGAGGGCACGAATGTGGGCACAATTTGTCTAAATAATTTTTGTATTTTTCATTTTTAACATTTTTTTTTACCTTTATAATTAAGTTCACTAATTTGTGTGAGTGCAACAGTTTTAAATTACCCGTATTTTAGAGCCACGAACTCGCTAACTCCTATTGTACAAGCTTTGCTTAGTATAGGAGTTGACAGTCACATTATAATAGGTACATGTTATTTAGGATATTAAGTCTAACATAAGTGTATTAACTCACAAATTCTGTAACACTCTGCTTTGTTGTATTTCTGACTTATTTTAAATAAATTATTATTATTATTATTCCATTTATTTTTCATTTATAACATATTTTAATACATTTTTAAATAAATAATATAAAAATAAAAATCTATTTAAAAATATAAAAAAACAGTGTCCCACCGGCATCGGGTGCAGAGACCAAGCTACCGGTGGTTAGGGCTTCAGAGACAGGAACCTCCTCACAATGCGTGCCGTGTCGAGAAGTACTGCCTTCTGTATCAGGCCCTTGATCCAGCCGTCTAACGAGAGCCTCTTTAGATGTTTATCGAGGCTCTTTGCCATCAAGCCGTGGACTGAAACGATAATTGGAACAATAATTGCCGAATCAACATGCCACATGTCAACAACCTCATGAGCCAGATCCAAATATTTAATTTCTTTGTCCTTTTCTGCTTTAAAGAGGTTGTCATCATGAGGAATGCTGATATCGATAATTATTGCGAGGCGTTCCAATCGATCTATCACCACTATATCAGGCTTATTGGCAACAATAGTCCTGTCAGTGATGATAGATCGATCCCAATATAGTGTGACCTGACCATCTTCGAGAACTGGGTCGGGCACATATTTGTAGTATGGTACTTCAAAATCTACAAGATGGTATTTAAGAGCAAGTTGCTGATGTATAATCTTGGCCACTTGGTTATGTCTGTGCAAATATTCTCCGTTGGCAAGACGAGAACAACCAGAAACAATATGTCTGAGGGATTCTCCGGGACAATGACATGCCCGACAGATGTCAATTGTACCATCCTTCAGAATATGTTTCCGGTAGTTCTTAGTCATAACAACTTCGTCCATTATGGCAAAGACAAAACCTTCGGTTTCGCCGAAAAGATTACCGAACTGTAACCAAGATACGGACGCTTTTAAATCAATATCAGGCCCATTTAAGGCCCGATAAAAGCGTCCATGTAGCTGCTTGCTTTTCCATACCTCCTTGCGATCGTCAGCACTAAGTACTACAGGTTTGCGCCAGTTCTCTCTGCCCATAGCAAGCGGGGTGAGTCCCGTGTCCACTGCGACCACATTACGGTGCATATTGGTGTCTGTTTTTAGAAAGTATTCCCTAAGGTTGTATACCTCGCGGTTATGGAGGGTCTTAGCATTTAAAAAGCCACGACCCCCACATTTCCGCGGGATATACAACCTCATTACTGATGATCGGGGATGATGCATCCGGAATGCAGTCAACAGTGTCCTTACTCGTCTATCAATTTTGTCGAGTTCAGTCTGAGTCCATCTGAGTATACCAAAAGAGTATATTAGGACTGGCATGACCCACCCATTGAAGGCGCGAAGCTTGTTGCCGCCTGACAAAAGACTTTTTAACACTTTTTTTAGGCGGCCGAAGAAACGCTCCTGCAATGTCTGTTTCATACCAGTATCAGGTATTCCTAATGCTTGTGATATACCCAGATATTTGTAAGTTTCGGTTCCCGAAAGACAGCTAAGCTTAGTGGAGTCCGAGAGTTCTACCCCTTCAGATTCCACTATCACTCCTCTTTTAACATGCATGACTGCACACTTGTCCACCCCAAATTCCATCCTGATGGCTCTACTGAAAGTTTCTGTTACTTTCAATAAATCCATCAGTTGCAATTCAGTGTGGGCAAATAATTTGAGATCATCCATGTAAAGGAGGTGCGATATAGCCCCACCATCTTTACGCAACCGATAACCTAGCCCTGAACCCTCTAGCATAGTACTAAGAGGATTCAGAGCTAGACAAAACCACAACGGACTCAGACTGTCCCCTTGAAATATTCCCCGCTTGATACTAATTGGTGCATCATTATCGCAAAAACGACGACACCCTGGATAGCAAAGGACCGTTTTCCACTGCCCCATACATGTCTTCAAGAAAGTACAAAGAGTTGTATTAATTTTATACAGCTCAAGTACCTTCAGAAGCCATGTATGTGGCACTGAGTCAAAGGCCTTCTTATAATCTATCCAACATGTCGCCAGATTTTTACGAGTACGACGCACCTGTTGGCTGATGGTCATATCGATTAAAAGGAGCTCCTTAGTGCCACGGGCCCCACTTTTACATCCATTCTGAGAGATAGATAATATCGAATTTTTTTCAATGTGTTTAGTAATTTTGACTCTCAAAATGGACGTTAAAAGTTTATAGACGGTTGGTAAACATGTAATAGGTCTATAATTTTTGGGATCCGCAGCACTACCGGACTTATAGAGTAAGTGAGTTATACCAGTAGTCATAAAATCGGGCAGTGAACCCACATCTAGGGATGATTGAAATTGGGATGCTAAACAGCCATGTGAGCTTCGGAACCATTTTAACCAGAAATTATGCAGTCCGTCCGGTCCCGCTGATTTCCAATTCGGGAGCGAACGAACTGCATAAGCAACATCTTCGGCATCAATATAAACTGGTTCCATAACCTGTATATTCTCACACGACCGTTCAACATCCCTCATCCAATCACCCTCAGCATGTTCGACAGGCTTCGACCAGAGGTTCTGCCAGAACGTATTGGTAACTTTACCATCTGGTAGGGTAACGTCATTACCCTCTGGTAGATGTGGATTATTATTATTATTATTACCTAATATGAATCTTATCAGTATTGACTAAATTCAGAAAGGATTTTATCATTAACTTTAGTTTATATTTCAATTGAAAAATGACAATATCTTTATTCATGTAGGTAACAAAGTAACACTTAGACCTCAAAGTGGAGGTCGACTGCTGCTGAAATCCACTTTGAGCTCGCCAGCAGGGCCACAGGGATTCCAGCGAGAGTGGGGGGCCAGAGTGTAAGAGAGTAGGCAACTTCAAACAAACACATCAAGTGTGGTTTACTTGTCTGCGAGCGCTTTACTCTCTTGTACTCTGGCGCCGCGCTCTCGCCGAAATTGCCGTCGTCGCCCCAGTCGCCACTGGCATCCAGTTTGAAGCCTTTATATTATTGCTTCTACATCTGCATTTACTGTCTGGCAAATAAATTATTTTGATGCTGCCAGTTTATTAGGCAATAAGTAGAGAAAATAACCTGAACCTGGCAATAAAAACCAGCCACTCCTTTCTAAATAGTCAGTTTACATTTGTGTTATAAACAATCTTTATATTGTGAAGACTGCCTCGGTGGCGCAGGCGGCAGTGGCAGTTGAACGGACCACAGCGCGCCAGTCGGTTATGGTGCGCTGTGGCCCTGCGTTGGACCAAATATTCGTGTGATTCATAAGGGTTTGTTTCGGAGTTTGGGTGTTTTTGTTTTTTTATTTTTTTTATAAATATTCACGGACCTTTCACACAATGCTATCTGATCCCAAAGTAAGCTAGGAATAACCTGCTTGTGTTATGGGTATCAGACCACGGATATTAATTAATACTTATATGTATACTTTTTAAACACACACATATTATACATAGAAACACCTAGACTCTTGGACAAACATTTATGGGTCACACAAATATTTGGGAATCGAACCCACGACCGAATGCGCCACAGAGGCAGTTGCTATATATATAATGTGTATTTAGAAATAAATAAGTACACAGACAAGCTTAATTAGGACTAGATGTGAGAGTGTCCCACAATATTTATTCATCTATTATGTTTTCAGACGTCGCGCTTCTCTCCTAGGCCTGGTAGAAGGGTGGGGCGCCGGCGAGTGCGCGGTCGGAGTGAGGCTACCGCCGCCGGCGTCGGCGCGGTACATCTGCCAGCACTGCCTGGTGCACCTGGGGGACCTGGCGCGCTACAGGCAACAGTTGAGGGTCGCGCATACCTTCTACAGGTAATGGACTTGGTTGATTTGTTTTTTGGTAGGACAGTAAGTTGTATTTTGATTCTTGAATCTGACATTTCTATAGCTTGAGTAACGATACGATCATTTAGAGTTGGTTGTTATACTGCTGTCTTTTAATTAAGATTTGATACTGCTGCCAGAAACTTCATGTTTCAATAGTTAATAGTTTTAAAACATTGATGTGGTCACAGGAATAGGCGGTAACTTCTCTATGTATTATTTAATTTAATGTATGTACCTATGTATGTTTTTTTTTATCAGGCAAGAAATACTAACCGGAAACAGGCCAGAGTGGTGGTAACGGTAGTGAGTAGTGAGATTCATTGACCCATGCGGGGGTGTTTCTATTTAGTGTTTAGGGCGACACTCAACAGAACAGGTGGGAGTAGACGGCCAAAATGACGTCGCCCACTTGAGGGCAAGGCATCGCGACTTTTGACGAATTGAGGCCACCCTCGCACTTCAATGTGGTCCTCAAGTTGAAGAAGAGAGGGTGGGAGCGAGAGAGCGAGAGCACACGACACATCAGTAATCAGAGGGTTTGCTCTGATCACTGATGTGTCATGTGAGTAATCCTTATTCCGAGGTTGTCTAGATTCAGTGGAATTAAGGGTTTCGAAGAGGAGGAAAGGTGTTCTTTCTATGACTCAGGACAATGTATGTGTGTTTAGACACGCCCTGGTGGTATCAGCACACTCGGGCCAGCCGTACAACCAGCTGGCGCTGGTGGCGTGGCGGCGCGGGCGTCGCCTGGGCGCGCTGTACTGGCACGTGCGCTCGCTGCTGGTGCGCGCGCCCTTCCCGCCCGCGCCCGCTAACTTGGCGCGGACGCTCAGGGCTGCCGCCGCCGCGCACTCCAGGTAACTGATATTTATTTTTCATTTCTATAATATATTCTGTATTAAAAATAATTGTTCAATACAACGTGTGGGACTGTTATTTCAACTCGTTCCGACTGTCCTCGCCTTCGGCTCGGGTCAACATCTGTCGGAACTCGTTGTAATAATAGAAATCCCACACTTGTATCGAAAACTACTATTTCATTTCTCTTACTCGGAAAATAGTGTTTTCTTGATCTGACTATTGGGTGGAAAATGCTGTTTCCCTCCCTAGGGAGGGAAAAACTCATACAAATTACTTCCCACCCAAGGGCCGGAATGAACTTTAAAAATAGAACTGCTGACAGGTCAGCTGTGATAGTGAAGAGATTTGTGTAAAAAAAAAAAATGCCATGCGACTTTCCAAACAGCCAGTGTGAACTTAGCGAAAATTTCTTCCGGCCCCATACACGTACAATAATATTGATCAATGTAGCAATAAATTGAACATATTATTGAGGTTTGAACAGACTATATTCGGATGGAAATAAATATTGAGTCAATATTGTACGTGTATGGGGCTAGCCGGAGTTCCATATTTAAAATTTAAAAAGTCGACATAATGTAGTTGTTATTATTTTATCTGTAACAGAATTCAAAACAATTGGTAATAATGTTTTATGGTAAGGTTTGAATCTTATTATAAGTTTTATTTTCCTCGTATTTGAAATGAAAAGTAGAGTGTTTAACTCGGGTAAAAGAATCAATTCCGACTCGGACTATAGCCGCCCTCGCTGCGCTCGGGCGTCTAAATACCTCGGGAATTGATTCTTTCCACCCTCGGTTAACAATCTACTAAAGGGTGTCTCAATAAGAGTGCACTTTTTAAATTTAGTGCTATTTTTTTTTTGTGCAAGTGGCGACTCTGAGATTTGACAGCTTACACATTTATTAGTTCCGATTAATAAAAATGGAGCGCTTTTCGAAAGAACAACGCGTAATAATTGTGAAAACGTATTACAAAAATTTGGAAAATTATGCTGAGACCGCTCGCAAACTACGAACAATTTTCAGTCGAGAAAGTGCACCTAATGTGTGAACCATTCGAAAAAAATGAAGAAACTGGGTCGGTAATGGACAGTAAGACTCCTGAGCTTCTGTTGTGTGCGGACGGCATGTGGTTTCAGCAAAACGGCGCGGCGCCACCTGCTACACCGCGCATGAAACAATTCATTGCAGCAACGATTGCCGGAAAAAATATCTCAATAAATTCTGATGTGAACTGGCCACCAAGATTTAACGCCGTGTGATTTTTTTCTTTGGGGTTTTCTCTAATCGCAGGTTTAAACGAATAAACCAGAAACAATGCCTAAGCTCAAATCCGAGATCCAACGAGTCATCGGTGCGATACAGCCTCATCTGTGTGAAAAAGTCATGAAAATTTTCATGAACAGAGTAATGGCCTGCCATCAGAGCCGTTTAGGCCATTTGACGGATATTTTGTTCCATACTTAATCGGAACATGTCTTTTTGACAATTCAATAAAAAAATCACAACTCTCTCAAAAAAATATGTTTTTTATTATTAAATGAAAAAGTGCACTCTTACTGAGACACCCATTATTTTAATACAGTTGCTCAAAAAGTGGCATATTACAGGGACGTATAGCGTTCGGGATGTGGGCTATTACACACTCGTGCTTTTTCTTTACCATTCCCGCACTTGTGCGTTTTCTTTCCCAATTGTCAAAATAACTGTCTGCGATTCATGCAAATATTTCTAAAAAAGATACTAACTTGTTTCAATATCAGATTTAAAGTAATTTTAATTAAAATTTAAGCATAAACTAATATAAGTATCGGCCGAATTCAATTTATAAATATAAAAAAAAGTTGGCTGTATGAAGTGCACTACCATAGCCTCTGCTTAGGAAGGTATATATTCTTTTACGGTTGGCGCCATTTTGGATATTCAGGTTTAATGTGTTTTAATTATTTTATAAAATTGCTTAATTTTTTCGCAACTGTATTAAAAATAGTTGTTCAATACAACGTGTGGGACTGTTATTTAACTCGTTCCGACTGTCTACCCTCGCCTTCGGCTCGGGTCAACACCTGTCGTAACTCGTTGTACTAACAGAAATCCCACACTTGTATCGAAAACTACTATTATCTACTCTGATACTATAATACAAAGATTATAAAATTGAAATCAATACTATTATGACAAACATTACGCACAGGCCAAAAAAAAAGTTTTATTACGATACAGGTCTTGTATGGACACCTATATCATAATAAAACTTTTTAATCATTACGATACACCATAAACAATCTCCAGCTGAAAAAGAAGTTTAAACCTCTACTTTAAAAAAAAATTGTGTGTCCAGAGTAGCGAAAAATCCTAAATCTATGGTCTCCGCAGCCTAAAAAAAAAAAACACGCATGCGCAATCGATGTTTGCGCCTTGGCGCCAACATTTTTAAACAAAGTTTGGTTTTGTTTGTAAAATAAATTAGTTTTTGTGTAAAAACATGTCTTAAAGCGAGGATGGTGGCAATTGTACACCACCAGACATTCTGGAGACTGCGTCAAACATGACCATGAACCTGTTACCGGCGAAATCAAGGAGCAACTATATATCACAACAAAATGAAATCAGGTATTATTTGGGTATTATAGTATGAGAGTAGATAAAGTAGTGTATGACCCTGTACATAACTTGGTCTTATAACACTCGTGTGATACTATAAAAAAACTCGCCTACGGCTCGTTTTTTTAAAACACACTCGTGTTATAAGAACCCTTATTATGCAACAGTGTCATAAACTACTAATTTTGTTGCGGCTGTAACAACAAGTACTACCATCTGAAAAATTTATAATATTTGTTGGTTTTAGCTGCGAAACCCTCCGAGCGCGAGTCCGACTTGCACTTGGCCGGTTTTCGGATTGCTCATGTCTTAGTTACTAAGACCTGCCATCCAAATCTTAATTTTGTATAATATTTGGCATTCTGCGAATCTGTCATTTTGCGTTTCTGACATTGTACGCCTAAACCATACATACATACATATCATCACGCCTGTCTCCCATCGTGGTAGGCAGAGACTATGGCTTTCCACTTGCTACGATCCTGGCATACTACTTTCGCTTCTTCTACTTTCATAAGTGTTTTCATACATGCTCGTCGGTTAAGGGTACTCTTGACCTGGCCTTTATAAATGCCTTGTATAAATATTTCTTCATTATCATAAAGTCTAAGTCCTCGTACCCTATACCTCGTTCATGTACAGCCCCAAGTTAAAATCAGTCTTGTCCTAGTAAAATGGTCGACACGTTACTTTTAATAGAGTTTACGCGGTAATATTGCAATTAGCTTATGCCCACAGCTTCTTATTATGTTCTATCTCTGTACCAAATTCCAGCCAGATCTGTTCAGTAGTTAGAGCGTGAAAGAGTAACTAACATCCACATATCCACACTCAAAAAATGTCGCTGACTTTCACACATTTATATTATTAGTAAGATTTTCACTATGACATAATCTGAAGTTTCACTTCTAACTTGTGTGATTTGTACATACACACACTTTTTTTATATTTTCATTACATTATTTACAAGCACCCAATACAACCACATGATGTCTTGTCCAACCAGTGCAGACCTGAATCCCGTGCCAGTGATCCCGGGAATAACGGACAGCAGTGTTCCCGCGCCGGTGTCGGTCCCGACGCGACTGGACGCTCACGCTTACGTCACGGAGCTTATCCGGGCCATGCACTACATACACACCGTTGAAGAGTGAGTATACTTATTTCAATTCCCACTTTTCCAATTTTGTTTGACTCAATAATGGGCATGGAAACAGTATCAAATGCTTTTGATTAATCTAAGAATATTGCACAGTTTCGACAACATTTGCACAAGGGTTAATAACGAGAGAAATCTGTGTTTTCTAAAACCAAATTGGTTTTCCGAAATAATCCGGTTAGACTAGACAACATCCAATAAAATAAAAGAACTGCGAATTGCGTGGCCCACGACGATGATTATTATTATATAACACTCCGACATCAACCGTTTGGCTTTGGCCCGCCAGGCGTGTTCACCTAGCCTGGTCGGAGGATCCTCCCTTTGTGTGTTGGAGGAATATTCCCAACCCTTCCTCCACAATAGTATTAATATAGATTTGTTTAAAGTTGTATTATTGTTATAGATTGGAGACGGCTGCTGCTCTAGTGAACTCATTGAACGCGTCGCTCACAACGCTCGTTGCTACGGATAATTTTGAATCTATGACGCTAATTAAGGTAATCACAGAATTTTGAATATTTTTTTACAAACTCCCTCCGCTGGCTTCATTTTAAACCTGAAACTCTGAACAAACGAAGTCTTTTTTCCCGTTGGCTTCATTTTAAACCTGAAACTCTCTAAACAAACGAAGTCTTTCTTTTTTTCTTTTTTTTAACACGATGGAAAATAGATCATGGTTACTATGCCAAGCTCCTACCGACTAAAAAACCTCACGTAACGCCCAACAGCTTATGGTTGGGAGCCCCGGGTAAGCCCTCGGAAGGATGTCCCAGAACTCCCAACAGACCCACAGCCGCCACTGCGGCCTCGCCTAGGGGGTGTTTCGGGTGCTATCCTGCGTCTTTGGGGGGTTTCGGGTGTGATCTCGCTTCTAAGGGGCGGTGTGCGTGTATTCGTCACGTCATGCTGCCGTCATCGGCCTGCTTCTGTCTGTAATGACGGTGAGCAGCCCTCTCACCATCCTCAGGCCGAGGCCGATAGTCCTCATCGAAGACACGTCGGTGGCGTCCAGGCCGCGGACTGCGAAACTCGGGTGGGAGAGTTCTCTCTCGTTCCCGCCCCGCCGCCTCTTTCACGAGCATGACCTGCTCGCAGAAAGAGAACAAACGACGTCTTACTTGTATCATAAACAAGCGATAAATGCTTTTTCGAAAGTTTGTCGCACAAATAGCTGTCTCACCGTCAGTAGTTATAGTATAAAGTTTCTCTGTTGTTTAGTAATACGGATTTTTGGACTTTACTTCAAAGACAGCTAGCTCATTGTGCCTTTTTATAGGGTCAGAATGATAGTTTTGACTGCTTAACGCCAGAAGGTAATGCCGTAGGTTATTATTGATCGCCCTGACACCTAGTAGACCAGGATTGACGTTTTAAGATCAGTGGCATTGCGCGGTATTGTAAAGATTAGATAAGTTTCCTAGCTCTGCTAACTTAAATATTAGGTGCTTACATATGAAATTGGCGTTTTGTATAGGAGGAACAAAAAGTCGATTATTTTTAAATATAATCGGTCTTACTACATAAAATAATTTAAACACTGGTCTAGCATGTGTTTAGTTAGACAGTTCTAAAAAGATAAACACATGTCGACCATGTGTTTAATTAAGTTTCGCTACCACAAAACCGTATTTAGCGTGTGTCTAACAAGATAACGTTTATCTCAATCAGTTCTTTTCACATAGGCAACACTACTCATCATTCGTATAGGTTCGTTCTTTTCTGTTTCGTTGTATTCAAAAATAAATAAATTGAATGTCATAATTTTTCTTTTACTTAGTTTCCTTTTCTTTCTACCTTTCAAAAATATAAATTAGATCGTTTTTAATTGAACAATTAATACAAAATGTAAGTAATATCAATAATTTTGAATAAAATAACAATATAATAGCCGTGTGCAGGATGAAACGGAACGTGTCGTGTCACTCGGTGTTGTCAAATTGTTTGTTTGTTTTTTGAGTGGGGTTTGAACAATGATGTATAATTACTATAGATACGTTATCAACGCTCCGAAAATGGCAAGACGAAAAGAAGGTAGGTATTTAACCTGACTGCTGTTTAGTACGGACCAACAAGTGTCGCGACTGTACGCTTAGCGAAAGTTCTACTATCAGCGTTTTATATTCTGTTAGTAAAGAAAACTCGTGAAAAACATGCCTTCGTGGATTTTCAGACAATTAAATAATTACACTGCAACTGTAAAATATAAAAATGTGTCATTTGACATCAGAATTTTTTTTTTATTTTCTCAACACCGGTCCCGCCATTTAAGGTAATGAATGAACCACAGAGTACCTAATCACTACGTAAGAATAGTGACTAGCGGGAACCACTCACTACTAACTTCACGTTCAATACATTCTTTCTGTATTTGAAAGCCGTGCCGTGATGTTCATGCATGACGTGTCTAAATTGTATTATATCATTGGGTTTGAAATAATAAAGAGCACTACAATTCGAATTTAAATTGTCAAATGTGTGATTTAAACACGCGCTAAACTATCAGCTCCGTGTGCCTAAAGTAATGTCTAACGTTAGACGTGTCTAAATATGAAATCAGCGTTAGGCGCTATTTTGTGGTAGAACCTTTTCTTAAACACGTGTTCAGCACATGTTTAATGTTTTTGTAGTAAGACGGAATATATTTAATTAATCAAAGTATGAACCATTGTTTTCTATGCATTTTTGCCATCTCATAGGTAGTTCATTGATCCCTTTACTAAAAAAACCAGTCGGACGGGAATCAATAAAATCTGTGTAGGCGATTTGGACTGCCCCATCAGAGTTGAATTTTTTCCCTTGCAAGAAGTTGTCCAAATTTCGAAAAAAATGGTAATCTGTTGGAGCAAGATCCGGGGAGTACGGAGGATGTTTTAGACATTCCAATTGAAGCTCTTCTAATTTGGTAGCCGTCTGTTGTGCAGTGTGTGGTCTAGCGTTGTCGTGAAGCAGCAGTGGCGTGGAGCGATTGACCAGCCTAGGTTGTTTAGCCGCTAGCTTTTCCATCATGGTTTGCAATTGCTGACAATAGACATCAGCCGTAATAGTCTGGCCAGATTTGAGAAAACTGTAATGAACAATACCGGCACTAGTCCACCAAACGCTTACAAGTAACTTTTTTGGGGTTAATTTTCGCTTGGGGCAGGATTTGGCTGGCTGGCCAGGATCCAACCATTGCGCTGAGCGCTTTCGATTATCGTAAAGAATCCATTTTTCGTCACAGGTAATGATTCGGTTTAAAATACCTTCATTATTGTGCCGGTTCAGTAATGTAACGCAGCAGTCGACGCGCTTTTGCCGGTTTGCTTCAGTCAATTCGTGAGGTACCCACCTTTCAAGCTTTTTAATCTTCCCAATTTGCTTCAAGTGAATTAAAACAGTTTTATCACTAACACCGCAGCCTGCAGCTAACTCGGACGTGGTTTGCGATGGATCCGCTTCCACAATAGCCTTCAATACTTCATTATCAACTTGAGTCTCAGGCCGTCCACGGGGCTTGTTCTGCAGGTCGACATTTCCTGAACGAAAACGTTGGAACCAAAAACGAACTGTGTTTTCTTTTGCAACATGACCGCCATACACATCATTCACCCTTCTAGTCGTTTCCGCATCACTAGGGCCACGGCGGAACTCGTACTCGTAAATAATGCGATATTTTAAGTTTTCCATTTTGTAAAATGAGTGACGCAAACAGAAAAAAACAGAAGAAAAAAACAAATGAATGACGGTCATCGAAGGATAAATACATGAGTAAATAGCTGGGAAAATTTGAATTCGGAATTCCTTACCAAAGAGGAGAAAATCGTAATTAAAGTGGCCAGTACGAAAAACGCCAATTTGATGTGTAAGCACCTAATATATGTTGTCGCTTTATGTGGACACATATCATATACGACCTTTAGACATAGTTAGACAATCGCAATGAATTATGTGTGTGTGTGTGTGTGTATTGTTGAGTTTTTGTGAGCAATTTTCATAGAGCTAGTTTTGGTGAGGTGAGGTAAGTGAACACATGGCCACGCTTTAACCTCAAAGAGTGCATTTCCAGCATATTGTTTTGTTTGTCCCAAGTTTGCCGTTTACAGTAAAAGTGCGGTATCATTGACGGAAGCATTCACCTTGCAATTTGTGCATTTAAGTTCACAGAAGTCATTCAGATAGATGTTAAATGAGGTAGCGCCTAGAATAGTCCCTTGCGGGACACCATGATTGAGAATTTATTTTGAACTTATATGGTATCCGGTTTTAACCACTGTGATCTCCCCGATTTATAATTCCTAAATAAGTTCAATGCTACTCCTCGAATTCCCACTTTTTTCAATTTTGACTCGATAATTGGCATGAAAATGTGATAAATCTAAGAATATGGCAAGGTATTTTTTCCAAGGGTTAATTAATAAAGCGTCATCCGAAGATCTGTGTTTTCTAAAACCAAATTGTTGTTCCGAAATAATCCGCTTAGACTAGACAACACCCAATAAAACAAAATAACTGCGCTGCATGCTTCTTGCGCTCTGTGGCCCACACATATAATTATGTGTATGCGTGTGAGCCCACCTGTGTCCACTTAGTAATCATCTGTTTATATCTTCGTAAGTTTTATTCTCTAGAATCAGATGTTGACAATACGAGCTTCTATAATCAGGGGTCAGTGGTCTCCATTATTTATCTAAATATGGTTTGTTCTACCCAGATGGCGTGCGTAATGATATGGCTGGTCCACTCATCCACGGAGGAGCTCGGTGCCGACAGTTCCGCGCTCAGCTCGGACGAGGCCCGCGCCGCGTCACTAGCCGCGTCTCTTGCGGCGGGCTCCCTGCTGGCGCTGCTGCTGCCCAGCTACACGAGCGACGCGCCGCCGCACACTGCCAGGGCGCTGCCGGCGCGTGAGTATATTGCCTCGTCTGTACCACTAGCAGTACTCTATGTCACTGAAGATTAAGCGTCAAAGTACTAAAATTTTTGAAGTAAAACTTCTTTAGGCGCGACTAGGGGTACCTAACTCAGATTTTTTTTCTGATGGAAGTAACGCTATTTGAATTTTGAATAGCGGAAACGTAGTTTCTATACAGGGTGAATTTTTCAAAAGGGATTGGATGGCCAAATCCGAAACTATAAGGAATAGCGAAAAATGCTCAAAGGAGTCACGAGCCCGATTTTGATAAAACTTAAAACCTCATCATTAGATTTTTGAAAAACCAATAATCCTAGCTGGGAATCGAACCCATTGATTTTGGAAAAAAAAATACGCCCTATATTATTACACCATACGATAGTGTTGCTATTAAGGATCTTATTCTGGGAAGTAATGACATACGGCAAACTAAAAAAAAGTGCTCATCTTTAACAAAATACAATTTATTCTTCTTACGTTAACTGATTAATCGTTCAAAACAATAGCTGGATTCGAGACCTCAAGGATCGTACTGCATTCAATATTATAGATTCCGTTAAGAATATTCTCCAAAGAATCATTCTGAGCATGATTTAAAACACGGAATAGTTACGATCTATTCTGGGATTTCGAACGAAACAAATGATGATTCTAAATTTAGGTACATGAAATATGAATTCTGTTAAAATTCCAAACTTTCCTTAAATTTGCCATGTATCATTACTTCGCAGAATTTGATCCTTATCAGCGACACTATCGTATGGTGTAATAATAAAGGATGTGTTTTTTTTTTCAAAATCATTGGGTTCGATTCCCGGCTAGGATTATTGGTTTTTCAAAAATCTAATGATGAGGTTTTAAGTTTTATCAAAATCGGGCTCGTGACTTCTTTGAGCATTTTTTTTTTATATTCACGGACATCTCACACAACGCTATCTAATCCCAAAGTAAGCTAGGAATAACCTTCTTGTGTTATGGGTATCAGACCACGGATATTAATACTTATATACTTTTAAATACATACATATTATACATAGAAACGCCCAGACTCTTGCCCGCGACTTCGTACGCGTGAAAATTAAGTTATAAAGCCAATTTTAATTGCTCTCTGCTTAGTCCCTAGGATATGTAGCGTGATAATATATAGCCTATTTGAAGACCCTACCCCTTTTTTTTTTTTTTTAACGTGAGGGAAAATCCTCGTAGGATGTTATGCCGGACTCTTACCGACTAAAAAAAAACCTCACGTAACGCCCTACAGCCTATGGTTGAGAGCCCCGGGTAAGCCCTCAGGAAGGATGTCCTGTGACTCCCAACAGACCTACGGCCGCCGTTACGGCCTCGCCCAGGGGGTGGTTCGGGTGCAATCCCGCGTCTATGGGGGGTTTCGGGTGTGACCCCGCTTCTAAGGGGGGGCGTGTGTGAGTTGCTCACGTCACGCTGCCGTCATGGGCCTGCTTCTGTAAGGACGGTGAGCAGCCCTCCCACCGTCCTCAGACCCCCGGTCATGGAGGCCGATAGTCCTCGGCGAAGACACGTCGGCGGCGCCCAGGGCGCCGACTGCGGAACTCGGGTGGGAGAGTTCTCTCCCGCACCCGGCCCGCCGCCTCCTTCGCGAGCATGACCTGCTCGCAGAAAGAGGCGGCGCAGTCCCACTTACTCCCGCTGGAGAGCATGGCTCGCACCATGGCCTCGAGCGAGAGAGTGTCCACGCCCAGACCCACTACGAGGACCTGTCGCTGTTGTGCCCACGCCGTGCACTCCACCAGCGTGTGGAGCGCCGTGTCATCGCTGCGGTCCTCGCAGTGATGACACTCGGCCGTGGTTTCCCGGTGTTTTCGCCACAGATACCTACCGAAGCTACCGTGCCCGGCAAGCATCTGTGTCAACCGGTAGGAGAGAGCACCGTGTCTTCTCTCCAGCCACTCGTCCATGACCGGTCTGACGTCCGCGATTGTGGCGAATCCCCCCTTTGGTTGCTCAAGTCGCACCTTCCATGTCTCCACGGTTTCCTGGGGGAGCAGGGTCCGCTGGGCTTCGATTTCTCGAGACGCAGGCCTTTGGCCCCGCTCCAGCGCCTCCTTGCGCCATCTGAACAGTGACGCAAGGGCTCTCGCTTCCAGGGACCCTACCCCTAGTTAATATTTGTGTAAAATTTAAATCAAATCTGTTGAGTACTTTTCGAGATCCTTCCGGACAAAGCAAAGCAAACAGACAAACAGACAAACCGACAAACAGACAAACAGACAAAAAACTTTCTAACTATATTTTCGGCTTCGGTATCTTATGTTGAACACCCTGCGAGTATTTTTTTTTAAATATTTCCAATGTACAGTTTTGACTTTTCTATCATTTTATTATATGTATAGATAATATTAATATAACATTATTTTGATGTCGTCAATGGCAAAGAAGTTTTACTTCAATCGCGCGTAAAGGCTACTCGCAATTTTTTTTTTAAATTTTTATGTTGTGAATATGGTGCATGAAATTTATCTCCGTTCCTGGGATCCCATGAAAACATATTCCTGGAATAATAAGTAACCTATGTATTATTCCAGACTACAATGCATTGAAAATTCACCGATATCCGTTCAGCCGTTAGAGTGTGAGAGAGTAGCAAACATCCGTGTATAATATTGAACCTATCTCCCCCCGCAGTGAAGGTGTGGGTGGGCTGGGCGGTGTGCAACTCACGCCTGGCCCGGCCGCGCGACTGGTGCGGACGCGCGGCCCCCGCGCTGTGGCCCGCGCTCGCGCACTGCCTCAACCTGCTGGCGCCCGCAGCCGGCCTGCTCACCGACACTTGTAAGTAACATAAGGACTGATTTTCATTTACCTTCTTGAATTCTATACGTGATTATGTGTTTGTTACACGCGTACCTCCCAAACGGCTTGACCGATCCGGGAACTTGATACAACATAATTATTGTTCAGATCAAGTAGCTAAAAAGGAAAATTTCAATTGACTGTCACCATGTAATCATCAAACAGTCAATGCAAGCGTATCCAGTACTAACATTTATATTTGTGATTAGTTCCATAGACGTTACATATACAACTGCACTCTCACATTTACTAAGCTTATGCCGTATTTCTATCTTTTTTTTTACGCTTTAAATCATCAATTTAACAGAGCCAGATACACAACAAATAGCAAATGCATTTTTCGTGTTCACGCCTTCGAGCACCCACTATTTTGTGTCTCGCTCTGGTTAGTTATTTTTAAAAGCGTAAGGAAAATAAAAAAAGATTGAACAAACTGAATGGAGCTGCATATGAAATGAAATGAAAATGTTAACCCTCTCGTCCCAGACGACAGCGTCCCCCTACCAGAAGACGAGGAGCTAGCCGGGTTCCTGCCACTTGAAGATGCTCTCAAAGGACTGAAGTTCCCCAACCACGCCGCCTGGGACACGTACGGTGGACGCGTGCCCGACTTGGATGAGGGAGATGAGAATATTGAGTAAGTGGGATACCTATTTATTCGCTAGTAGTGCTATTTTTACACAGGGCGGAAACGTCATACAAATGTTTTGTTTTCAACTCTGTCACATACACCACACAAACAAAGTTTGAATGTGTGTGTGACCTTGTTAGGGTCAGTAAACGCATAAAACATCACAATTAAACAAAAATATTTTTGTTTCTTAATTCAGCCTAAGCTTGTTCAAAAAGAGGCGGAGAGTTGCCCATCTACAGGGTGTATTTTTGAAATGGGGCAGTAAGGGTCAGTACCTTAACCATTGTAGTTACAGCAAAACGTTCTTAGGAGACCTTCCCTAACTTTTTAAGATATTTTGAACTGCTTTTACAGATTTTGCAATAATCTTACAGTTAGCGAAATAATGCAAAAAGTACGAAAATATTTTTTCTGTGCCAATCGATTCTATGTCATGTGGGGATCAAAAGACTCTACTGGACCATTTTAGCTTTGAGTACTAGGAAAGACAGAAATCGCCAAAAACGTATAAATGTACTAATAAATTATTGCTAGAATGTGTAAGAAACTTAATTGTTCTATAACCCGGTTCATTAAAGAAAGGAATCTTAAATGGCGGTGCTTATCATGTTCTCTCGCTCGCACACTAGTGCCGTCTATACTCACTCTCGCACGTACCGTAAACAAAAAAAGAATCTTGATTTGCTTTCACGTTAAGTTAATAAAAATTTTCGTTCTTTATTTTAACCAACATCATGATCGTCCAAGACATAATGTGATATACGTTGCCAGGTACTTTTTTCGGGATGAAAGCACTCTATTTCCGTTTCCGTACAAATGAACATAGTGTCCTTTCATCCCGAAAAATGTAGGTAGGTACTGTTTCCGATGAAAACGATAATAGATGTAAATTTTTGACTTTCACTCTGGCGAAGCCGCGCTGGCAGAAGCCACTCAAAAATTAATTCGACCCGGTCTTGTTTTTACCCGAACTGCCGAAGAAAGGAGGGTAATGTTTTTCGAGACTATGTATGTATGTATGTCCAATTCTTTGTCACGTCCTACAGCCTGAACGGCTTTACGGATTTTGACATGCGAGGTGTAATTTGATTCGTCGGGATTGTGTGAGTGACACTAGGTACATTAAAATTTCTAAATGAAGTTTTATATGCTAACTGTACTATCCGTCAACGCAAGTACAAGCCGCCATTTAAGATTCCTTTCTTTAATGCATCGGCTTATAACTATGTATAGCGAATCTGTCGGGGACTAAATAACAAGGTCGGAATTTTTAAATCAACTGTTTAAGTTTGCTTTATATATTTTTGTTTATATACATACTAGCCGATGTCACGCGGTTAGACTCCCGTGGGAATATAGGAATTAAATATATCCTACTAGCTGATGCGCGCGGCTTCTCCCGCGTGAAATTTGGTTCCCGTTCCCGCTTCTCGTGGGAACATATTCCCGGTATAAAAAGTAGCCTATGTGTTATTCCAGACCCCTGTACCGAATTTCAGCCAGATCCGCTAAGCCGTTAGAGCGTGAAAGAGTAACAAACATCCACACTCACAAACATTCGCATTTATAATATTAAAATAAGTAAGAAGTAAGATGTCAATTGGGGAACGTGAGAGTTTCCCAACAGTTCATGATAAGTTTATCAAGTCAATTTAGTAGATTTGAAGTCTATTGAATACAAGCACACAATCGAATCTTTTTTTCTTTTTAAAATATTTAATTTAAATTTGTAATCCTTCTGTTACACAGGCCGCCGGCGGAGGTGTCAGTGACGTGCCTGTCGGGAGCGCCCGAGCTGGAGCAGCGAGTGCGCGCGCTGCGACTGCGGCGGCTGGGCGTGCGCCTGGCCGACATCATGCCCGAACATCTGTGTTACACGTGAGTCGCGATGTATTACTCGTATTTATTAGCTTTTATTTTAGTAAAGACTTGTTTCAAACGGGATGTATGTGTGTATGTACCCGTGACATTTGTTTATACAGGGAAACGTTCGGACATGGAGTTAGAGAATTGTACCAAAATATATAGTACTAGCGGTCGTCACGCAGTTTCACCCGTGTAGCTTCCGTTCCCGTGGGAATATGAGAATACAATATAACCTATGTTCACCGGGAAAAATATACCTTCCCAACAGTGAAAGAATTTTTAAAATCGGTCCGATAGTTTCGGAGCCTGGAGCCAGATGCAAACAAATCTATCCTCTTTATAATATAAGTATTTAAGACTTTATAACATTTAAGAATTTTAGGCCAGAGCTGCCTGTTGAGCCCTTCACTGTTCAGCAACACTTAAAAAAAAACGATACCCCTCAGATTCTTTTTAAAAAATCCTGAAATACGTCTGTCTTAATTTGTTTTACCCCCCTAAGGATAAAAACTGAAAAAAAATTACGAAGTAAGTACGTATTCATCATTCTTATTGAGACATATTGAGAAGTATAAATTTTCAATATTTGAAAACCATTTTTTGATTGTACTTTAAAATACCCCATAAAAAATATAGTTCACAGTCATCACCTGTGTCCTCACCCCTACAGGGAGGAAGACGGCGTCACCAAGTTCAGCGCGTGCCGGGCGGGCGGGGAGCAGCTGTCCGCCGCGCTGGCTCAGCTGCGCCAGGTGGAAGGCGGCGTGGGCGGCGGTCCGGGGGCGGCCCACGACCCGGAGGACGAGTCGGACGATGAGCCGGCGCCTCCGCCCCCGCCCATTGTTATATCGGAGGCTGACTTCCGGGAGAAAGGTGATACTACTATAATTACTTAATTAAAATCTAATATTTATACTTGAAGCGAAAATCAACTTTTTAGGAACATTACACGTACGGATATACGTGAAATTCTCCACAATACATACGTAAAAGAAATGCATAAAGTTATTCTTTAATGAATTACGATCGAAGTTTGATGAAAAAAAAATTGTGCGTGTAACCTTTACGCGCGATTGAAGTAAAACTTCTTTCCCATTGACGGCATCACATATTATATTAATATCATTCATTCGAATTTTGTAAACATTTCGTAAACTGCGTTTCCGCTATTCAAAATTCAAATAGTAAGCGTTACTTCCGTCAGAAAAAAAATCTGAGCCACCCCTAGTCGCAACTTAAGAAGTTTTACTTCAAAAAATGTAATTTAATTAACCTATATCACATATCTCGCTCCTCGCCTAATAGACCAGTGCAGAAAGCTCTGAAAATGATGAATAAAAAAATCTACACCTTTTGGATTTACACTTTTGTGACATAACCTCAAAAAGTATGTCAAAAACTCAAAAAACCCAGATTTTGAGTTTTTGATTTTTTTTCTTTTACAAAAATGTTCGTTTTGTCATGAAATTTGGCAAAAACCTTTCTTTTTGTGTTCCTAATGCACTGTAATTTTTTTGATCCTAAATGTTTGTTTTTTCTCTTTTTATTGACTTAATATCGCAAAAGCATTGAAATTTTCAATGGAAAAATCACCTGTCAAAATACCAGATATTTTTTAAAAATTGGTAGGCTTTTTGTTACTTAAAATCTCTTCTTTCTGATGATGTAAAAATATATATACATCACAATGGTAAATTTTCTCAGAAAATGCAAAAGAACTCCAATCATATTTTTCTATTTTAATTATTCATGTACAATTTTGAGCTATTTATTGATATTTACACAAAAAATTGTCGATTTTTTTATTTTATTTAGCAACGTACCATAAAATCTTACGTTTTTCGAATTATTTAAAAGTAAATATTAATAAATAGCTCAAAATTGTGCATGAATGATTAAAATAAAAAAATATGATTGGAGTTCTTTTGCATTTTCTGAGAAAATTTACCATTGTGATTTATATATATTTTAACATCATCAGAAAGAAGAGATTTAAAGTAACAAAAAGCCTACCAATTTTTAAAAAATATCTGATATTTTGACAGGTGATTTTTCCATTGAAAATTTCAATGCTTTTGCGATATTAAGTCAATAAAAAGAGAAAAAACAAACATTTAGGATCAAAAAAATTACAGTGCATTAGGAACACAAAAAGAAAGGTTTCTGCCAAATTTCATGACAAAACGAACTTTTTTGTAAAAGAAAAAAATCAAAAACTCAAAATCTGGGTTTTTGAGCTAGAGATGGGCAGAAGGTTTAAACCCAGTGGGTGGAAATGGGTTTAAACCGGGTCTTTTGGGAGGAAACGGGTTTTAACCCAGGTAAAAACCCAAATATAGGGTTAAAATCAGCGATACTTTCATTTTGAATTGAATTATTTAGTGTTCAATTCTACATGAAAGTACCACTCGCCATTCGCTAGTTTCATTGTCTAAACAAGTTGAATACTTATTATTTATTATACAGGATGGAATTTAGACGCTAGTTGGACGTAAAGTACCCTTAATATTGATAAAAGCAAGTTTTGCTGAAAGGAAACATTCCATTATTTTCAAATGTAAGTCAAACTGCATTTAAAGATTTTTGAAAAATCACCTGCTTCAGCCGGGAGTGGAACCTGGGAGATCTAAAAAAACCACATGTATTTTTTGATACCAACTGAAAGTGTCTGTATACCGGTCAGGTTTATAAATAAATATTGTGGAACAGTACAGTCAAGTACAATGAAATGTACTAGTCTTATCTTACAAAATGATGTATCCCTGCGAGTGCCATAATGAATTTCTCCTCCGTTCACGCGAGGCCAGCCCAATACACCATTGGGCTGGCCTCGCGTGAACTAGGAGCCCTAAATAAGGTGAGACGGTACTTCACGCCACATCAGAGATGTTTACTGTACAAGACGCAGATTCGCCCCTGCGTGGAATACTGTTCTCACCTTTGGGATGACTCGGCGAAGCACTTGCTAGACGCGCTTGATGCTATGCAAAGACGTGCTATCCGAATAATTGTTTGCTCTGAGGTGACGGAAGGCCTCGAACCGTTGGCGCAGCGAAGAACCATAGCGTCCTTGGCTGCCTTCTACCGAATGTATCATGGCGAATGTTCTGAAGAGCTCTTCAACCTGATCCCACCCTCTCCTTTCCGATCCCGAACAACGCGTGCCGGGCAGAGATGCCACTCATACACAGTGGAGAGAATCTTCGCCAAAACTGAGCGTTTTAAAAGATCGTTTCGCTGTCGAACTTTAAAAACCTGGAACGACCTGCCCGCACACGTGTTTCCCTCATCTTACAATGCCGGGTTCTTCAAGAGAAGCGTGAAGTCGCACATCACAAGCCCACCAACTTGAGGACCACTGTCAGAAGTGGCCCCCAATCGCTAGATGCGCCACGGCTTTCCATCAGGCTGGTGGCGACGTCAATTTGGCGAGCTAAATATAAAAGAAAGTAAGAAAAAAAAAGCAAAGCCTGGTTGAGGTTTTTATAGTTTTGGGTGCAAGGGACCCCACCACCACCGAATTTCGGGGGCCCAAGCGACCTCACCTGCACGTGGTGCACCTGCCAATCAACGAAAGTGTTGGTCGTTGTAAGGCCCCCCAAGTAACCCAGCCCCGGTTGGGTTGCGTTCGGGGTTCAGCAGCTGCACAGCCGGGCCCGGGGCGATGTTTGATGCAGCAGGGGGGACCAATAGGCGCTAAGCTGATTCTAGTGTGGCTGACGAGGGTCGACCCTCCGGCCAGGGAGACCCGTAGAAACGGTTTTGTTGCTGGCCGCCCGCGGCATAGTACAGATGCCCAACTGAGACTAACCACCCTGGGAGGCTGCCCCACCAGGCCGCGCATAATCCCGATGTGGTTCGTCGTGCCGGATGGTGACCGGACTGGGACCCGGCGACCACACTCGGGGGGGGGGGGGGGGGTACGGGGCCCTTCCGTGGGTCGGCTTCCGTCTCGCCACACAGTCATAGATGAAGCTAGCCCCTACACCTTGTCACTCACTGCTACAGCAAATGTCGCTCCGTCTTCACGTCTCTCTTCTTTTCCCAACAATCATGGCAGCGCAAAAAAGAAAAAGGTACCACAGCGGCCGCTTCTACTCCCAGTAACGTACTGTTTGAGGTGGAATTCGCTAATATCCGCGGACTCCATGCCAACCTCAACGTCGTCCATCACCATCTAGAGACGGCACGGCCAGCTGTGTTGTTCCTAACGGAGACGCAAATACGCCGCCGATCAGTCGTACTTTATGCTACCCTGGCTATTTTATCGAGGAACAATGTCGAGATAAAGCCAGGGTGTGCGCGTTCGTTAGGGCGGATTTTTGCTGTCGCTTGCTGCGCTGCCTTGAGAACCCTTCCTTCCCCGTCCTTTGGCTGCACGTGGATCACGGCTCCATGAGTCAGATCTACGTGTGTGTCTATCGCCCCCATACAGGGACAGCTGAGATGACAAGGCTGTTTCAGCACCTCAGTGATGGGGCTGATGACGCGCAGGTGCGGTTCCCGAACGCTGAAGTGGTTTTTTTGGGGGACTTCAACGGTCACCACACTGAGTGGCTGGGGTCTCGCAGAATCGCTCTCTCTCATAGTCTGACCCAAGTGGTGCGCGAGATTACACGCATACCGGACAGGATAGACCATGAACCCGCCCTGCTGGAGTTACTGCTGACGAGTTATCCAGCACAGTACAATGTGTCGGTTGGCGCCCCACTGGGTCAATCCGACCACTGTGTTGTGCGTGCCCGCCTTTAGGTGTCATCTCCTGCAAGGGCAGTAGAGGTGACGCGGCGATTGTGGCACTACTCGTCAGCAGACTGGGACGGACTACGAGAATACTTTGCAGCCGTCCCGTGGAGTCAGCGCTGCTTTGCATGGAGGATTTTATCGGAAAGCGCCTCTGCGGTTGCTGGTGAGATTACATTAGGTATGGAATACTATATTCCATACACTAATGTCGCCAGCATCCGCAAAGCCCACCCCTGGTTCGGGCGTGAGTGCGCCGTAGCTGTTCAACAAAAACAGGCGGCTTACCGCGCCTAGATCAAGGCTCGGGCTGTGCGCGACCCGAATGTGGCCCGCCTCAAAGCAGCGTACAACAGAGCCACTAGGTCCAGTAAGAGAGCCTCCAAGGAGCAGAGACCCAGCGCGTCACGCGGCTTGGTCAGGAGCTCACGTCACATCCGACGGGCAGCCGTGGATACTGGCAACTGGCCAAAGCCGTGTAGGCCAACTTTTGCAAGCCCTCGCTGCCGCCGCTGCGCTATCCTGACGGATCACTGGCTCACAAGGCCCAAGAGAAAGCAGAAATGCTGGCCAATCTCTTTGCGGCTAATTCCCGGGTCGATGACTGTGGCAGGCAACTTCCTACTATCGCCGACTGTGGAACCATGATGCCGGATATTGTAATCCGGCAGTGCGATGTGCGAGCGGTGCTAAGGTTACCGACACGCGGAAAGCCAGTGGTCCTGATGGCATTCCGGCAGTGGTGCTAAAGAAGTGTGCAGCTGAATTATCTCCAACTCTAACACGCCTGTATCGCCTTTCCTATTCGTCGGGAGAACTGCCGGAGGCTTGGAAGGAGGCGAACGTCCAGCCGATCCCCAAGAAAGGTGATCGGTCGGATCCTGCCAACTATCGCCCCATAGCCGTAACCACCGTCATCAGAAGGTGTTCGAGCTAATCATCAACAAACAGCTCATACGCTATCTGGAGGATCACTCGTTAATTAGCGATCGTCAATATGGCTTTAGGCCGAAACGATCAACGGGTGACCTCCTAGCGTACATAACACACACCTGGGGTGAGACTATAGAGAGGCACGGCGAATCTCTGGCTATTGGCCTAGACATCTCTAAAGCTTTTGATAGGGTATGGCATGCGTCGCTTCTTTCCAAGCTGCCGGCATATAGTTTATCGCCCCAGTTGTGTGTGCCGCTGGGTGGCCAGCTTCCTGCACGGGCGACGTATACGGGTTGTCTGTGATGGTCAGGCTTCCTGCTTCTTGCAGGTAAATGCCGGAGTACCACAGGGATCGGTATTGACCCCAACTCACTTTCTTCTGCATATCAACGACATGCTGTCCCTTGGGTGCATTCATTGTTATGTGGATGATAGTACTCAGCATGGGAGCTATTCTGGCCGTCCAGCGGAGGGGCGTGATGACGTGGAGGAAAAGAGACGGCAACTCGTGGCGGATCTCGACCGGGACCTGGGTCACATTGCCCAATGGGGCTCAGACAACCTGGTCGAGTTCAATGCCAGAAAAACACAGGAGTGCATCTTTACAGCTACGAAGTCCCCATTCCTACCCCTACCTACTCTTCAGAGCATTACGGTTCCACTAAAGGACAACCTGGAGATCCTCGGTATAGACGTCCGGCGTGAGCTCAACCATAAAAACTACATAGAGAGTTGTTTTGGGCTGGCCTCGCGGAAACTTAGAGTCCTAAATAAGGTGAGACGTTACTTGACCCCACATCAGAGATGTTTACTGTACAAGACGCAGATTCGTCCCTGCGTCGAGTACTGTTTTCACCTTTGGGATGACTCCGCGAAGTACTTTCTAGACGCGCTTGACGCTATGCAGAGACGTGCTATCCGAATAATTGGTTTGTCCCCAGGTGACGGGAGACCTCGAACCAACTTCAGGAACACTGTCAGAAGTGGCCCCCAATCGCTAGATGCGCCACGGCTTTCCATCAGACTGGTGGCGACGTCAATTTGGCGAGTTGAACATAAATATAAAATTTTTAAAAAAATGACGCAATTAATGATCATGTTTTTTGTTGTTATAATTTGATGTTTTAGGTTGGTACTTTACGAAAAGACGAAAACACCTAAATTAAAATAACAAATAACCATATAGAAAAAGAAAAAAGATGACATTAGTCACTGTGCAGTTTAAAATTTACAAAATTATAAACACCCAAATAAAATCCCTATCGGGAGGAATCTTATGGGTTTAAACCGGGTTTAAACTCAATTTGGATTTAAACCGGGAGGATTGCCCATCACTATTTTTGACATACTTTTTGAGGTTATGTCACAAAAGTGTAAATCCAAAAGGTGTAGATTTTTTCAATTCCTACAACTTTGCCATTCAACATTTTTCTATAGGACTTGTAGTTTTGTCGGAAATCGAGAAAACCCCTTTTCCCCCCTTAAAACCCCCGTTTTTTTTCACTTCCCGACCTCAGATCGCCCGTAAATTATTTTTCCTGTTATTTTTGTCACATTCTCTTCCTTTTGCAATAGATTTCATTCTACTACTAATTTTTTATATTCTAAAAGCTATCTGCACTGGTCTATAAAGACAATATAATCAGTACTTAGTACTACGTCTCATACAGTATAATGATTATATTGTCTTTGGGCGAGAACTGAGTTAAGTGGTCTACCTATATAAGTAATAAATATATATAGGTATATAAGTAATAAAACTTATTAAATCAAATCGGCCCATGACAGTCCACTGCCGGGCCTTGCTCTACCAAATCGCACCACAACCATATCTGTTACCTAAGTAGTAATTACTATTTAATCTGTGCCACTCACTACACACAGTTCTGCGCCGAAGGGTGCGGTTCCACTGAGACAGCGGAGAGGAGCTGTGCCGCGATTCACCAATCACGGTGCGCAGCAGAAAAGAGATGTGGATTTGAAGCCATGTGATTGATGAATCGCGGCACAGCTCCTCTCCGCTCCGCCAAAGTGGAACTGCACCTTTACGCATGCAGTCCCAGCCTGCGACCTTCTTGAGGTCGTCGGTCACGTGGCGGGGGCTCGTCCTACTACATGTGTACCAGTGATTCGATTCAATACTTATTATGTGATGTTTGTGGACAGTCCGCGAGAAGCGCGTGGGTATCCTGAAGCCGCAGGGCTCCCTGGAGCGCGCGCGGGAGGAGAGAGCGCTCGCCACTCAGGACGACCAGGAACAGGTTAGTACTACACTCATATTGCTTCAAAACTCTCTCTGATCGTTACTGGGAATTCAAATTCGTGGTAGTGTACGCCTTTTTTTTCACGTGAGAGAAAATCCTAATGGATGCTATGACGGACTCCCACCGACTAAAAAACCTCACGTATCCTGCCTAACAGCCTATGTTTTTGAGCCCCGAGTAAGCCCTCGGAAGGATACCCCAGATCGCCATTGTCATGACTTCATTGTCATTGACTGCCTCTGTGGCGCAGTCGGTAGTGATACCGCCTGTGGCGCTGGAGGTCGTGGGTTCGATCCCCACTGGAGACAAATATTTGTGTGACCCATAAATGTTTGTCTCAAGAGTCTGGGTGTTTCTATGTATAATATGTATGTATTTAAAAGTATATAAGTATTAATATCCGTGGTCGGATACCCATAACACAAGCAGTTTATTCCTAGCTTACTTTGGGATCAGATAGCGTTGTGTGAGATGTCCATAAATATTTATTATTATTATTTATTATGGCCGAGAAAGATCTCGGCCATAATAAATAATAATACCAAGAGGGGTCGAATCGAGTCGGACCAAATATTAGTACTAAAAACAAATGTTTGTTTTAGACATTGCCGACTATTCTGCGTAAATTCTTAAACATACAATTTTAAAGTAGTAGTATTTTTTATTTAGTGGTGGCAATACATAAACCTTTAAGCTTTTTATCAGTTTTTTTTTTATGTACACAATTCAGTTAGGATGCTCAAAAATTTACTACTTACATAAGAATTTCATCTCGATTTTACAATCCAATATGAGTGATGCGCTTGACACTCGCTATCATTGTGAAAACTTTTACCTGCCCAAGTACCAAGTCGTGGTCTCCACTCCAGAACTCGTTTGCTCTGCTCGGTTCTGGAGTTCTAGTACGAGCCCACTGCTACTTCAAAACATTTGGTATAGGGATCCTTGGCGTTGACATCTCCAGTGACGTTCAGTTCCGTAGTCATTTGGAGGACAAGGCTAAGCTGGCGTCCAAGAAGCTAGGTGTGCTCAACAGGGCGCGGCGGTACTTCACTGCGGCGCAAACACTGCTTCTCTATAAGTCGCAAGTGCGGCCGCATATGGAGTACTGCTGTCACCTCTGGGCGGGAGCATCTGATAATCAGCTTCGTCCATTTGACTCGGTGCAAAGACGAGCTGTAAGAATTGTCAACGATCCTGTACTTACAGGTGGTGTGGAACCTCTTCGCGGCAGGAGAGACTTTGCCTCCTTATGCGTGTTCTACCGCCTGTACAATGGTATGTGCTCTGAGGAATTGCTTGACACGATGCCCACGGCTACCTTCTATCACCGCACCGCTCGCCACAGACAGGGAGTTCATCCTCACACTCTGCGTCCGGTGCGTTCCAGCACGGTTAGATCCGATAGGTGTTTTCTACCGCGCACGCTTAGGTTGTGGAATGACCTCCCTGCCTCGGTTGTCCCAAACGCCTACAGTATGGGGTTCTTCAAAAGGGGTCTTAGAAGGTTTTTACAGGGTCGGCAGCGCGAGTGTGGCACCTCTGGTGTTGCAAACGTTCATAGGCTGCGGTGACCACCGGTCCCTCTGGTGGGCCGTATGCTTGTCTGCCACCTTAGTGGTATAAAAAAAAACGCATAATCTGCTAGCTATGTCGACCACTCTATTGTTCTGACGGATAACTTCGTTTTTTATTTTATCCCTCAGAGACACCCTAAAGAACAGCTCGTTCCATCGCTCGTTGCATAACTTTAAGGACAAGAACCAGCCTCACTGTAAGTGACCACGTCTCGGCACTGTATATCACAATTGGTAGAACCCACTGGTTTAGTGGTTATAAACTTTCGTCTGCAGGCATTGCGGTATAGGTGAATAGAAAACCCCTACGCAGTATTGCTGAACGCTGCCCAGCCCAAGCGGATCCTTCTCGCTATTTCCTTTTCTAGGTTATTCTTTCCAAACGTGATTTCTAGCCTATTATGTGTACTCCTGGACAACCTCAAGCCTCCCTTCGAGTTACATTGGTACCGGCATGACATGCTCATTGAACATGACTAGTTTTATCCATGTTCATGCCGAGGCCAACACTTCGAGACTCTCGTCATAGACAGTGCAGCATCCCACTATACTGCTCCAGCGTTACCGCTACTATGACGATGTCGTCGGCAAACCGAAGGTGTGAGATGCGTTCACCGTTTATATTCACTCCCCATCCATCCCAGTCCAGCGATTAAATGACGTCCTCAAGCGCATTGGTGTAGAGCTAAGGGGATATTACGTCTCCCTGTCTCACACCTCTGCGCAGTGTTATGGGATTTTTCTTCTTATTAACTGGACTGTCATAGTAGTGGTATTGTACAAGCATCGCAACACCTCGATATGTCGCCAATCAATACGACGCTGCTACAGATCGTCCAGGATTGTCCAGGTTTCAATAGATTCAAAGGCTTTCTCGTAGTTCACAAAAGCTATGCACAGCATCTGTTTATGCTCGTTTGTCTTTTGTACAATCTGCCGAATAGTATGGATGTGGGCCACGGTACTAAAGCCTTTTCGAGACACGTCTTGTTCCTTTGACTGGAACTCGTCGAGTTTTCTGGCGAGGTTGTTTTTGACCATTCTTGTGAAACATGGCTCAGGAGTGAGATGGATCTATAGTTCTTTAGCAAGGTCTTGTCTCCTTTTTTGAAGATCAGAGCCACTGCACTTCCGCTTCTCGCTTTGAGTGTCTGTCCCTTCTCGAGGACGTCGTTAGCTCTCTAAGGACCAGTCCCACCCGCTTTAAAGAGCTCAGTCGTGATTCTGTCCTCTCCAGGTAACTCCAGATTTGTTGTGTTTAAGTTGCTCGAGAGCCGACCTGACCTCCCCCTGGTCGTTATCCGGTTAATTCTCAGTGTGTTAATGGGGTTCTGTAGTCATCACCCGTGGGCCGTTTTTTTTCGAGATGCATAAAGGTCTGTTTAGAAATACTCGATTTCTTCGGGGATCTCGAACCGTGCGATAACGTTCGAGCCACCCACTGTTCTGAGTTTTGCCAGACGGGATCTTCTGAGCTGCTGGGCAAAGACCTTAGTGCCCCAGTTCTGCTCAAATGCAGCCTCAACAATGCTGGTGTTGTAACGTCTGAAGTCGCTGTTTCGAATCCCGTAATTATCATGTGTATAGCTTTTACTATATAGGTCTCTTTGTTCCGACGACAACGTAGGTGACATTTCTTGTCTGATCCTCATCAGTTCGAGAGTCTCCGGCGCGAGTTCAGTCGTATTGCTGTACTTATGAATTTTCGTTACGGCATGATGTGAGTTCAGATAAGCTAAGTACGAGCTTTATGTCATTATTGCCCTTGATATTTGATCCAAATGCAGATTATTGCCCTTGATCCAAATGCAGATAAATGACACCACAGCTAACTTCCCCCTTTTGCCACCATGTCCCCTTCAATCAAAACTCAGTCGAAATCTCTTTGATTGAGCAGTATGTCGCTCTGTGAAAATCATAAAATGGCCAATGCGTATGATGATTAAATGAACAAATTGTTTCCAGTCGCCCCCGGAGACAGAGGCGACCGAGGACAGCCGAGGCGAGGACAGACGCGAGGCGCGCAAGCCGCGCGTCAATATCGCCATGGCCGCCATCATGCGCAAGCAGGAGGAGACCAACAAGCAGGTACGGACAGGGCTCATCTAGACCAAGTCGCACAGTAGAGGCGAGGACAAGCTTTTCCTTCTTTACTGTTATGAATTTTTAGGATCATATTTTTGGACATGTATGTTATTGTATTTATTGTCTACTGACATTATACATATAGGTTTAACTGAAATGTTTTTTTTTTGCCATTGCAGGTGAAATTCGTGACACCACCACCAACTCCAGACTCCATAGCCGACTCCCAGGAATCCAAGGAGGAAAAGCCCAAGGTCATCCAACCGAAAGTGATCAAGTCCCTTGCCAACATTCCTGTCGGGAGAAAAACTGGCGGGATCCTGTCGTTGAAGGACAAGTCTGGGTACCCTCACCTCGTCAACATCGAGCCCGATCCGCCTAAGAAACCAGAAAAGGAAGAGAAAAAGGAACCCAAACCGAGCCCCTCCAGTCAAAACTCTCAACCGTTCCAGCCGAAACGTCAGGAACATCCACCTGCTCAAAACTGGACACCAAACACGACATTCCCCGAAGGACCAAGAATGAATTTTCAGAAAAACTTTCCCGCTCAAAACCCTGTGCTACCGTACCCTAATTACACACCGCAGAATGTTAACAACCAGGGTATAAGGCTACCTGTGGTTAATCCAAAGGAGATAGATGTGAGAACAGCGGCGCTCCAGAAGCAAAGTTCACGCCAGGAGTTGTTCCAGGATGGTCAAAAGTTCAACCATAACTACCAAATGTCTGGCGACAAAAAGAACTTCATGAGCGACCTTCCTCCCCGATTTGCGAACCAATATCGGTACTGGCAATCCGCCCAAGAGAATCAGTTCAACGAAAATAAGTTTAGAGATGACAGCTTTAAGCAGAACAATATGTTCAACACCCAGCAACCGCGCAACTGGACAACGCAACCTCAGCAACCGGCACCGGAAGGTTACCAACAACAGCAGATGTGGTGGAAGCCGGAACAGGCGCCCAACTTCAACACTACCTTCAACCAACCTTTGCCAAACTTTTACTCCCAACATTTGAACGCCAACATACAAAACCCTTACCCGAATATGTCCTACAACCAAGTTCAACCACCGAAGCAGGAGGGTTTTAGTCAACCGGGGTACCTGCAGACCGCTATAGGTCAACCTCAATTGCAAACCCTTCAAAATTTGGTCACATCACCAAACTTTAGTTCGTCCTTAAATAGCTTTAATACCTATGCTCCCTCGGTGAGCTATGATTCGTCCATGTACCCTCAATTTAATAACAAATTGAACTACCAACCGCTTCAAATGAAAATGGGTGACAAACCTCAAATGGGTTACCAGACCAATAAGGATCTCATAGATATGAACCCATTAGGGTTTGGAGCGAACGTTCTGGACATGCAGCAACGGAATCTGAACATGAATTTCAATGAACCCCTGAACGACACTTCGAAGAGTATGGACCCGGCAGTGGGGGTGAGTGTGACATCAATCTGTAAATTCTTTTCTTTTTAGGGTTTTGTGCCCAAAGGGTTAAACCGGGACCCTATTCTGTAACTGAGACTTCGCTATCAACCTGTTTGTCAACTGGCTGTATGTCATGAACCGTGAACGCTTGACAGTTGAATTTTTTACCGATGTTGTATTTTTGTTGCCATTTTAACAACAAATATTAAACAAAATATTAGTATCAAGTTGACATTTTTGAAGTTTTTTGGTTTCTGTACGAACTGCACGGGAGTCCAATTCGTACAGCTACTGACTGTGATAAGATTGTGATGAAAAGTTTTATAGCACTTTCTAGTAAAGAATAACTGTAAATACATGTGTGTCAGAATTTACTGCTCAATCTACTTTACTTTACTTTTACTGTAGTACTTACATTTTCTCTGCTGTAGGTACACATAATATGAAATCATAGAAAACTCAGTATTAAGGGGCGGTTATTGCGCACAAGTAGGCATTTGGCGCTACCCTCGCCCCGGGCGCAAGACACACCGCGCGCCGGCAGCGGCAGTCAACTCTCATGCCACAGTATAGTAGAAAGAAACAGCATGCTAACTTTGTTTGACGTAGTAAATGCATCTAACTTTATTAAGTGTAGTGATTTATTAGTTTCGTAAATAAAAATAAAAGAGTTAATCGTAAATAAATTATGTATATTATACTATTATTTTTAAGCTAAAGAGTTTGTTTGTTTGTTTAGTTGTTCTAACTCTAGAGTCTAAGAGACTGCTAGTTGAATTTCAAGAGTTTCTTAACAGAATGTCCATTTTTTAAAAATACCAAAATATATAACATCACGCTAAGGCGAATAAGAGCTTAGCAGCAACGAAACATTTTTCGACAACTAGGATATTTCATTTCTTTTGAGAGTTTCCGTTGCGTACGTTTGCTACAGTTGCGTAAAAAATGTAAATTACATAATAGCTGGTAATAAAAATTTCTAAAGTTTTCTAAAGTTGGTATGCTAAGTATGAATCACGGGATCATTGTGCAATCCAAAATGGCCGCCGCGGTGTAATCACAAAATTTCATGATGGGTGTCGTTTAAAGGGTTTTTTGGTATGCTGAGTACGAATCACGTACTAATTTTGCAATCCAATATGGACGCCGCGCCGTAATCACAAAATGTCATGATGGGTATCGTTTAAGGGGTTTCTTGGTATGCTGCGTACGAATCACGTGATAATTTTGCAATCCAATATGGGCGCCGCGCCGTAATCACAAAATTTCATGATGGGTATCGTTTAAGGGGTTTCTTGGTATGCTGAGTACGAATTACGTGATAATTTTGCAATACAATATGGCCGCCGCGCCGTAATCACAAAATATCATGATGGGTATCGTTTAAGGGGTGTATTGGTATGCTGAGTACGAATCCTGTGATAATTTTGAAATGCAATATGGCCGCCGCGCCGTAATCGCAAAAATCTACTATGGTTATCGTTTAAGGGGTTTTTTGGTATGATGAGGACGAATCACATGATAATTTTGCAATCCAAAATGGCCACCGCGCCGTAATCACATAATTTCGTAATGAATATCGTTTAATGGGTTTTTTCGAATGCTGAGTACGAATAACATGATCATTTTGGAATTCAATTTGGCCGCCTAAGCTATTTAGGCTTACTTGCGCGGAGAGTCGAGTTAAATATATAAATATAGAGTTAGTAAGCTCTGAGTTAAATAAATAACTTCTTAACTCTGACCACGTCTTGCACAGTTGCAAATTGGCACGCGGTTAACTAACTCACAGTAAACCGAACAAGTTTTTTTAGTCTGTCGTTCCATGCAATCCAACCACACACAAATGTTAGAACGAAGAATGGAACATATGTCTCTATCTCTTTTACACTACAGTCTGCTACGTATGATTTACGATACCAATCATAAAATTTTGTGATTACGGCGCGGCGGGCATATTGTATTGCAAAATTATCACGTGATTCGTACTCAGCATACCAAAAAACCCCTTAAACGATACCCATCATGAAATTTTGTGATTATGGCGCGGTGGCCTTTTTGGATTGCAAAATTAGTACGTGATTCGTATTCAGCATACCATATAACCCTATAAACGATACCCATCATGAAATTTTGTGATTACAGCGCGGCGGGCATATTGGATTGCAAAATTATCACGTGATTCGTACTCAGCACACCAAAAAAACCCTTAAACGATACACATCATGAAATTTTGTGATTATGGCACGGCGGCCATATTGGATTGCAAAATTATCACGTGATTCGTACTCAGCATACCAAAAAACCCCTTAAACGATACCCATCATGAAATTTTGTGATTACGGCGCGGCGGCCATCTTGTATTGCAAAATTAGTACGTGATTCGTACTCAGCATACCAAAAAACCCCTTAAACGATACCCATCATGAAATTTTGTGATTACGGCGCGGCGGCCATCTTGTATTGCAAAATTAGTACGCTATTCGTACTCAGCATTCCAAAAAACCCCTTAAACGATACCCATCATGAAATTTTGTGATTACGGCGCGGCGGCTATATTCGATTGCAAAATTATCACGTGATTCGTACTCAGCATACGAACAAACCCCTTAAACGATACCCATCATGAAATTTTGTGATTACGGCGCGGCGGCCATATTGGATTGCAAAATTATCACGTACTTCGTACTCAGCATACCAAAAAACCCCTTAAACGATACCCATCATGAAATTTTGTGATTACGGCGTGGCTGCCATGTTGGATTGCGAAATTATCATGTAATTCGTAGACATTTTAATGCATTAGGTAGCTGGTTACCATGTCGTGAAAACACTTAAAAAGTAAAAGATCACCACATTTTTACCATGAGCCGCGTATGTATTTGTAACGGTTAATCTAATTACATTTTGCCCATTACTGATATTTTTATACTGTGGCGCGATTTCAACGTAATTTGGCATAATAATTACGAAATAGTTGCGAAAAAAACTGACACAGGTCCTGCCTCCACAAGCGCCAGGGCGAGACTGATCGGCCGTCAGCGGCGCAATTCTATTGCGTTTGGTAGATATTCGTACATGATAACTATGTAAATAGTTATTTATAGAAAAACGCTCGGAAAATGTGTATAAAAACTTAATACCTTTAATTGAGTGCAAAAAAAATATATAAAATGTTAATAGTTTAGCCACAGTTTTGAAAAAACTTTTCTGAGAGAGTCAACTTTGGGATTTTTTTCTATCTAGTGAAATTTATTGGATCGTGTAACGGGCTCGGAATATGTTTAGCTTATATCCTTAACTATTATATATATATTTTTCAGATTTAAAAACCCTTTACTTTTTGACTAGGATTGTTTCAAAAAACTCAAAATCTGACCCACGCGGCCTTAACTTTTTCTGTCGCTTTGCGCAGAGTGGCGAAGCCCCGGTGGGCGCTAGTGGGTCGGCGGGCGTGGGCGCTATGAGCGCTATGGGCGCTATGGGCGCCATGTCTGCGGGCGGCAACACGTACTCGCTGTTCAGCGGAGCGCCCGACGCCGCCTCTTGGGGAGCGCCCAGACAACCTCCGGTGAGTACCCATACTATTTTTATTTTATTCCTTAAAAAAAGACTTACAGCATTGAAGTTAGAAGAATCATTGGTACAAGAAGGCCCATTGTTTCCCACTGACATCCAGTTTGAGGCCTAAAGGGACGCTGCTGTACTTACAATACTCATAATTCGTTAGATACCACGTACTTTTTGATAACATGTAGAACATGGTTATATCTGAAAGACACAAGTGAAAAGCCGTCAGCATTTCGATAGTGTAGCCAGAATGCAAAAATATTAGTTCCATATCAAACTGTACTAGTCGCACGAAAAAATTACTTGTATTCCTTGTTGGCCGGCTTGAAAAATTTCAACTGTGGGTCTCAGCGACCTGCGCCTGTCCATTTCAACGCGGCAATAGGCTCACCACCTATTACGTGGGACATAAAACAATGAGGTGAAATGTGGGCGTATGCTATGCCTCTGCCTACCCCTTCGGGGATAAAGGCGTGACTATATGTATGTATTCCTTCTTTGTACCTACTGAGTTACCACATATGGAGGTAGCAACAGCGCTGAAGCATTCGATAAATTCAATAACACACCCTACTTTGTATAATTATTATCATAGCTGCTTTTTACCAACTATACAGTACCGTCTATAAAGATGGCTAAGAAGAAGCTGAATAAACTGTTTATAAATGTAATCAGACCTGAATTAAAGATAAATATTCTGATGGTACTGTAAAGTTGCTAAAAGGTTGGTAAATAATTAAATATCCTATTGATAATACTTGTATTATTTCTCCAGTCGCTATGGTCGGGCCCCGGCCCCTCCCCCTTGGAGCGTCTCCTGGAACAACAGAAGCAGATGAAGCAGCCCCCCGCGCCGCAATGACCCCCCGCCGGCTCCCTCTCGGAACTTACTGTTGCCAACAAGTGGCGCCGAAATGTGCCTCTACACGCTGTAACATATAGCTTGATATGTGTGACAGTTTAATGTAAACAAAATAGAACTTTATTTCAAAGGCATAGAGTACATATTCTTGTGTTTTCAGGCTCGGCTTTATGGCTTTATGCCATTGAAATAAAGTATATTTTTGTTTACGTTGATGCAACTGTCATTCGAATCGAGGTATATTATACAGACAATAAATCAAATGCTGACGTTTGACAAGATTTGATCACTGAATGTCAAGCAAGAATAGACCTCATGCCTTAAGCAATAAGGTGCCTTCTACCAAATTTTCGAGCCTCGGGTTATTTTTGCTCAAATTTGATTACTGATTTCTCATGTCAAGCAAGAATAGACCTTGTGTTATCAGCTATAAGGTGCCTTCTGCGAAATTTTCGAGCTTTGGGTTATTTTTGCTTCGTACAATCTTGCGGGAACATTGCTCCAATAATTCCTTTTACTATTTGATAGACAGTAGCAAGGAAGGTTTTTTTTATTGTAGAACTGCCAATGCGTAGTCGGGTGTTATCTAAATTCTTTGTGATAGAATAAAATGTGTAAAAGTGTAAAAATGTAAAAATTGTACAGCGCGGCAGATCACGATTCCGTTCAAGCACTGATCATACATGTTATATAATATTTGTTGTGTATGTAATTAATTCTAATTTTTTATACCACTACGATGGTAGACAAGCTTACCGACCAACTGATGGGAAGTGGAAAAATCCTTTTTTTTGGGCTGGGCAAATGGAGTACTTCTGATAGGCTACGGTGACTACGTTCGATCAAGGGGGCAGTAAACTAGTCTGACAACTCTGTGGTATATAAAGTTATCAAAATGTAAAATATTTTTATTTTCTTGTTCATTAAAAATAATTACCGTGTTTTCATATAATTTTTTGAGTATTTTATACAAACTTATTACAAGTTAAAATATAAGAAGGCTGTGATAGTCGAATTTAATCCTTTTTGTAAAAAAAGGATATCTTTTTTTTGTTAGTGCTTGTACGGGACAGTGAAGCCGGCTGATATGCCTACATTAGTAGTTAAATTGTTCCGAAGTGTGTAAACGTATATGGGTTATAGTCACAGTCACAGTTGACTCGCGCGTGATCGGTTATAGAATGTATGGCTTGTTTGTAAATGTCGAATTACATTTTGTACAATTTTTACTTTAAATTTGTTATAAACTTGTTTCGAAATCATTTAATGTAAATGTGTTTGAGACATTCTAAATGTAAAAAAATGGTTTTGGGAGCGTCAATACCGGTGTGATTTGACATTTACAAAAGCTTTATTGTAAGCATGTTTTTGTTGTGATTTTAAGTGAAAATAAATTAAAGTAATCTTTGTGAAACGATATTTTTTAATAAAAATATTTTTGTTATAATGATCTTGTTTTACTTCGACTTGACCTTAGCACAGACATGATACAAAATGAATTACAGATTGGCCCACAATGGAAATAGCGGAGTGCAAGACCATCTCATCACAACACGTGTCATTATCACGCTAAAACAAAATTGAATGTTAAATTTGACGTGCGCAACGTTCTACACATTCCACTGCGAGCGAGTCGGACCCATTACGGACTCCGCTATACTCGTAACGACGATTTTCATACATGTCCTTCCACCGAAGCGGACATGACATGTATCGAAAATCATCGGTACGAGTATAGCGGAGTCCGTAATCTCGCTCGCAGTGGAAAGCGTTGTGTTTGGTCGTACTGCCTTTGTGTACCTACTCACCTGAGCTAGATCTGCCCTTGTTTGTCCTAATGAACCTAAAGGCTTAGACCATATAACACGGGACTAGCCTTTGCGAACCACCGCATACAAAAATATTCTGCCAGTTTTCATACAAGTGAAGGGGGAAACACAAAGACATATAAAATTTCATTGCATTTAAAAATGTATTAATCGACAAACGCGTAATGGCTGTTGTGTGTTAATTGTTATTGTACAGTCAACTACAATGTAATGTACTAGTTTAATCATATAAAATGATGTACTGATGTACAGGCTTTTCATAAAGCCAAAAGACCAAATGGTCATGTGCAATGGCAGAAAACAATGCTTAAGTAAGGCGCATCCTGTGGTTAGATGATCTAAGCCTAAAGGGTCCTATCTAACGCGTCTCTCCAATATATTATTGTTGGGACCTGTCTGAGGAAGTTTCTTAGCCACTTCCGCTGGGTGTAAATTGCTAAAATCAGCTAATGTCAGAGATACTGGAGTGTGAACGACTTTATGCCGTTCACCAACCCCAGTTTATACGAGAACTGGGTTTCTTTTCCCAGCAACTGGCGTTATACTTCCTAGTGAGCGTGTTTTCATGCATTTTACCAACCATTTCAAATCAAATAAAACAAAATGTGAATCAGTCAATAATTTAAAGTTTATTGCTTCCATAATCATTCTAACAATTTACCAAATAATTCATTATAATGGGTAAAAAAGCATAGTAATTGTCTAATTGAATTATAATAAAGTATTTACAATTTATAGTTAATAAATAGGTTTTGCGTGGAACAGGACTTAAGACGAATCCAGATCCACAATGACATGGTTTGTGTAATTTTTGTAATTGAAAGAACCAGGCTGGAACCTGGAGCCGTCTTATGTTAGAAAATACATTTTTAAACTAAATGAGGGTAGCACTAACAGTCATAAATTTTCTTGAACGAATGAACTATTGTTATGATACGACATATTGTATTATAAATGATTTGATCGACTCAATTCTGTAGTATACTAGTATGAGTATACCAATACTTTTAACATATTAGTCGACTAATACGTTACAAATTTCGCTATCACAATCTAGATCAATATAGACTGTGAAATATAAGCTAATATCTTAGTACTGTATTAACGCTTTACAAGTAAAATAGAACTAAAAGTCAGTACCTATTGTAAAGCAAAGTAAAGCTAACTACGCGTTAATAAATAACAGGCGTGCGAACACAATACGCTACGATATGTACAACCAATAATTGACAAACAATACCGTGCTAAATTGGGCTTATTCGCAGATTGCCTTTATCGCAAAATATCTACCGGTCCGAAACTGTCTCTTTCGCGGAATGTCTATTTCGTTGATTGTCTCTTTAGCTAATTGTCTCTTTAGCTGATTGTCTCGTTTCTTTCGCTAAAAGTCGTTATAGTAACTTTAACTATAATGCTGAACGGAGCAACACCGTCAAAACACCGACATTAAAATAAAAAAAATATTCTAATTGGTGTAGACTGTCAAGAGTGACGGTGCCACCACAGCTCACAGGCTAAACCAATGTTGATGCATTTTTTTTATTTTAGCGGTGATGCTCAGTTCAGCATACAGTTGTAGTCAAAGTTGCTTTCGCTACTTTTTGCGAAAGAGACAATCTGCGAGACACAATTAGCTAAAGAGACAATCAGCCAAAGAGACATTTTCGGAGCAGAAGACATTTTGCTAAAAAAGCAATCTGTAAGTAAGGCCGAAATTGAACCGTAGTACTATTATTACTAAGCTCAATATTCTATATGGGATAACTGACACTTATCCAGCTTATGCAGCATTTTAATGAAATGAATGAGTTCAATATGTATTTCTCATAATTTGTAATTATTTACTAAATTGAATATTGTTATCGAGAACATTGCTTCCGAATATGATAAATGTAAAGCATTGTACATTATACTATTTCTTTATCAAATGAACACGAGGGGTTCTTAAAAATGAAGAGCCTTAGTCTCGACAAGGCGGGTCTTGACATCTTGTAACACTTGTTGTCTAATACAACAGAAGTTGCAAATAAATAAAATGCAATACACGTTTATAAGTAAAATAGCACACTAAATGCATTGCTGCACAGCATAATAATCCATGTCGAAATAGGTTTGTCCATTTTAAAACTAAAACAACCCTTACAAGATCGCCATGATCCTCCTGCCCTTGTCATTTATTTAGGATCAGCGCAGTTTGTCTCACCCTGACAAGAAAATGGCGTATTATTCCTTGTTCTTAGTTACGCTTCTATTTGTTCTAATTTCTTTGAAAATCCTGTCACGCAGTCCAGATCACACGGAGCGAGTTAGCAAGCCCGTGAGTTCGCTAACCGCTTGTAAACTTGCTTGCTTTTCATCGAGCTATTTTACAATTTACTTTAACTATCCCATTGTAGTCACTCGCTAGCTTTTAAACTCGCCAACTAGCAGCTTGAAATACTCGCCCCGTGTCATCCAGGCTTCAATAAATATACAAGAAAAAATGTGTTCAAAAGAACATATTTTTATATTCCGTCTAAGCAAATGTAGTGTATTAAATTCGTTGAGAATGACTAGGCGTGTTGGCTGGCTATCGCCCGGTAATCATTTTTGTACACTGTAGGTACATTGGCACTATCAATTCTGTATATTATTTTGTAAAATTGAAGGGAATTGAAGCATTGATATTTCACCAATTTTTTGTTCCTTCTTATAAGTGCTTTAGATAAAAATGTAAATTCCGACAGATGAATTGTTCTTAAAATTCATAGACATGAAATATGTCGAAATTGACTTGTTAATCTACAAGCACTTTAGTCAAAATTTACTAAAGAAAATTATCTTAGGTAAATATTAAAAGTTAAAAGTATAATTTATTATTAAGGATATTAGAATTAATACAACCAATTCTAAATGTATAATTCAGTTCTGCTCAATATTCAAATAATTGATCAACTATTTTCCCTGCGTCAAGGTAAAGGATTGACAATAATACTTCAATGAGCGCGTTCAGCGAACACAAAAGTTTCACTAGTTCCGTGACGGAACTACTGGGAATAAAGGAACTAATTGTATGGGGACCTAATTTTTTTTTTACAATAATCTTTAAACCGACTCGTATGATGCACATACCGTAACGACAGTATGCATCTTCCATATTCACTTCAGAAACAAAGAATTTTCCAAATTCTCAGGACAGGTAACTATTAGTCGATTTCAAAACCTCTTATTTCTAAAGTCGGTTATAAGTATGTTATGTTTATAATTTTTATTTACATAATAAAATTTACTATACAATAGTATGTGTGACCAGACACTGCCAGTAATGATTAAAGATGACTTGAATGCAAGTGTTGCTATTCGATAGTAAACGGTAGTCTATTGATATTTGCTGGAAAATTAATAGTATCGATATAAAACACAGCTATCTTTTTCAATCGATATTATTGCTTTTCCATCATATCAATCAAATATTAACGTTCACAGCAAAATATCGATTGAATCAATATACAATATCGAATGCTTTATCGATAGTTCTGCAAAACGAGCCATGTAAACAGTGTGGTGGGTGAAATGATGTCATTACCGAAGGTAAGGGAGGAAAGTTATATTGATATCATTATTACTGACAGTGTCTAGCCCGTTGTCACTACCGAAGGAAAGGGAGGAAAGTTATATTGATACCATTATTACTGACAGTGTCTAGTCCGTTTTAAACTTCAATCTTGAAACATCATTCATTAAAAAGCATCTAGCACGGTGTAATTATGTTGTACAGTCAATTGAAACTTTCATTGGTACTGTGTAGTCAATAATAGATCATCAAGGCTGTTTCACAGATCATTAAGCTGTTCAAAATAATTAATTATGTAAAATTAAATTGGATATCAACGGCACAAAGAATTCTTAACAGTAGAAGTGTACAATATATGATATTATTCTGATGAATTCTATCCAATTGAGATAAAGTTAAATTTTCGCAGTTGTTGCAATTAGTTATATCAAAAAGCCTGTTCATCTCTATTGAAGAATTATGAAGTTCTAACACATACGTAGAACTGTGTTTTTAAAATTGTTTTATAATGATATGCTACATGCGTAAAATTAATTTTACTGAATGTTAAATTCTTTGTAGTCACAATGCATGCTCTTGTTGGCTTATCTATACTATCTATACTAATATTATAAAGAGGAAAGATTTGTTTTTTTTTGTTTGTTTGTTTGTAACGAATAGGCTCCGGAACTACTGGACCGATTTGAAAAATTCTTTCACTGTTGGAAAGCTACACTCTTTGCGGTGAACATAGGCTATATTTTATTCCCGTATTCCCACGGGAACGGGAACTACGCGGGTGAATCCGCGTGACGTCCGCTAGTGTACTATAATTTAAGATCTTACCTACATTGTGGAAAAGCAAATAAATAATATTGAATACTGCCATCTGTCAGCATGTGTTATAGTGAGTATGTATGTTTATTGGTTTAATTTTAAAAAACATTCTATAAAACGGCCTAAGGACACAAGTCGACAGACTTTTAATTAACGCCTTTTGAAACTTGCATAACAGGTCTTTAAAAATGTTTCTCAGTATGTCAGTATTTAAGAGTTGTACATAAATAAAAGAGAACAGCGAATCAAACCCAATACCGTTGTTTAGGATGAAGAATGTACGTCATAGATATCCCGTGCTAGAGCTCAGTCTATTACCACTACACGCGTCACGCGATCAAGGCAATCAGGGTCACTACACAACACATCTACCGAACAGGTAGACAGTGGATAATAATTGGACTATTTGATTTCAACGTAGTCTTAAAGATAATGAATGCGTAAAGCGCAAAAAGGCTAATTTTGAATTATTTTAGAAGAAATTTTCTTTAAAATAAAATGGTTATTGTGAGTCGAAAAGGCATTTTTTAAGGTCAAACAGCTTAAAAAAGTAAAATTCAGTGAAACCAGAAGTGGACTGTGACAGGACAATAGATTTAGAATTTTTCGCTCCTCTCAATAGATACACATAGCGTGCGAGCGAGACCTCATTTACCAGTACACATAGCTCGAGAGGAAAAGAGATAGCAACTTGTGTACTCTTAATTTATTACCCTATCTCCCGTGGTGATAATATGTCATTCATATTTTACAATATTCTGTAGTGATCTTACGAATAAAATGGAAAATTTAATATTTTCTACGATGGTGTCGAGTTCAGTGTGTGAATTTGATATTAAAAAACATATATAGATATTCATATATTCATTTTCACACATAGATATTCCTTTTTTGGTTTCGTTTTCTATCTGACACTGTTTATCTTGTACATTCTAAATCTATGGACAGGACTGAAATGAGTGATTGGATGAATATTAACGAGTTGAGCGATACTATTATCCACGGTCTCCTGTTCCTTTCCAAAATAAAATTACATTACAAAGAGGATATGTAAATAATTTCCTAAAGACACATCAACATAAAATTTTCAAAGACTACGTCAACTTACAACATTCGAACGATGACGTCACAAAAATTGAGCCTCAGATTTTTATAATCAATTGAAATTGACAATCGTAAGTTACTTAAAAAAAGTAATAATCTCAATCGAAATTATGTCTATAGTTTAAAAAACACGATTAAACTTTTAGACAAAAAATAATTACATTCGAATTTGATATGGTCACATTTTCGATTTGCAAATGGTAAATCTATAATTTCATAGGTGATGTATGTAATTAAACAAATCATCCTTATACCTCTAACAATAAGGTCGATATTAGTTTGGCAGCCAGAAAAACTTTGCATACATTTGTCATTTCATAATAATATGATTGTTCTTAAATTCATCAACACATTTATGATAGGAATTTGAACAGTATATTCAATTACGTCATTATATTATAATTAAAATAATTCGCTAGGTGCTAATGGTAAAAACATTATTATTGCTACAAGCTTAGCTTATTAAGTAAGATTATCCCTTTATCTATACTAATATTATAAAGAAGTAAAGTTTGTGTGTTTGTATATTTGTTAAATTGTAAGGGGTAATCTCGGGATCTACTGAACCGATTTTAAAAATTCTTTCACCAATAGAAAGCTACGTTATTGTGGAGTGCCATAGGCTATATAGCATCACGCTACAACGAATAGGAGCGGAGCAGTAATAGTAAATGTTTCAAAAACGGGGGAAAAGTTATTCCTTTTGAGAGCTTCGTTGCGTGTGCTGCGTAAATATTTATAGTTATGTATTGAATATTAACGAGGAGACGCTACGGAAGTAAACGCAACGCGACGGGAGTAAATGCGACGGGAACAGGTAATACTCTCTCTTATGTGGCGCAAACGAAGTTGCGCGGGTCAGCTAGTATAATAGTATAGATAAATATCTTATCTATACTATTATATAATATATAAACTCTGTTTAAATAGTGGGACATTTTTTATAGAGTTTTTATAGAGGGTCACTTAGACCAAATTAAATTCATAATGGCTTCTAAATTGGAATCTTGACAACCAATTAATTTCAAAATACGAAGATATCTTCTACATAAAAACCAACATTTTGAGACATTTTGATACACATTATTTTATAATATGGTTTTTAAATATGTATCAGTTTTCTGAAATATCATAAGTACTAAAGTTTCACGGTTCAATTCGGTCAATCAGATATTTTTGCATAAAAATTGCTAACAAAAGTCATAAATGTTAAAAAAAATCCGTTTAAAACTCTCTCAGCAATGAAATTCAATAAGTTTGTAGCAATAACAACACAATTCCTCAATATACAGTCACTCAACAACCTATGTGATATGAGAACGTGTATCGTATAATGTACGCTATGTGTATGGGCGTAAGGTCGGTTCTCACGTGTGCCGCTCCACGGAGAAGTTGTAGCTGTAGTCGCGGTCGAGCTCGAAGCGCGTGCGCCGCTTCACTGACGGCAGTTGTACCTGCGGGGTAAGCAGAGTACTACTTAATACTCTAAAATGGCGATTACAATAAGGTGAAGAACTTCAACTTGTTTCAGTACGGCTCCGTAGCTCAAGTGGTCAGAGGCTCAGAGCATTGCCCTGGTTTAGGCAAAGGTTGCGGGTTCAAGTCCCGTCTGAGCCAAGTTGTATTTTTTCACTTTAGAACAAAATAGAATACTACTTATTAGTTAACCATTTTATGGCAATAAAAAAATATTTTGAGATGTGTCACACAAACCAAAATTAAGCTAAAATATGCTATGTAATTAGATCTTTAGATAGAATTAGAGAGAAGAAAATTTTTAAATAGATCTATTCTAGATAACTGAAAAACATATTTATGTACATGTGCATTGTATACAAACTAGCTGCCCTGTGTAACTTCGTTTACGTCATATAAGAAAGAGAGAAACACGTATTTATTCATCAAGTTAAAAGGAGCGTGCAAAACTGTGTCCCTAAAAGACCTGACTGACTGACTTAAATCAACGCACAGCTCAAACCGCTGGGACTAGAAACTCCAAATTTGGCAAGTTATTAGGGCCAGGGGTCCACTAAGAAAGGATTTTTCAAAATTCATCCCGTAAGGGGGTGAAAATGGGGGTCTAAAGTTTGTATGGGGGAAACAAGATTAGTTGAGACTATTTTATTCCCAATTTGACAGGAATATTCTTAAAGATAAATGAGTGAACACTTGTTCAGGTTTTTTGAAAATTAAACCCCTATGAGGGGGAAAATCCCCAATAGAATTGATGGTTAAGCGGGAACGGTAACAATATTTTACGCGGGCGAAGCAGCGGGCATCAGCTAGTCTATTATAAAAGAGCTTAAAGATGAAGGTCATTGTAAAATAATTCCGTCCACGCCCTGGCTATACACTAAAACATAGCATAGAAAATCTAAATACACTCACCAAATTATCACTAGGCAGTCCCCTTAACTTCGGATTCAATAAAAACGGCACCCCCTCCATTCCATTATAACCTCCTAACGTCTGGTACGTGTTCCTTGGCAAGGGAGCAGGGCCTTTCTTTCTAGAAGGTGCTATGGGTGACGTAGGACCAGTTAACGCAGGACTGCCTTGAGGTACTGGGGACTTCGTGGGAGGAGGTCTTGGCGCTGGTCGAGTGGGTTTGATGTTGTACGAAGGACTTAGGGCTTCGTAATCGTGGTCCGAAGTGAATTCTTCTATTTTTGGGTACGTCGTTGGAGACTGCTTGAGACTTAAATTTTCAAGACCTAAGTTTGATAGTGGTGATAGCTTTGGAGGACGCTCTGGGACACGTAACCTGTAAATAGTATAAAAATATTACATACATACATACACAATATAGTCGCGCCATTATTCCCGAAGGGGTAGGCAGAGACATCGTATACGCCCACAGTTCACTTTGCAGTTTTATGTCCCACGTAATAGGTGGCCTATTTGTCGTGTGGAAAATTTTCAAATCGCCCATAATGCCTATAACTTGGCTTAACGATTGTCATTTTACTGACCACCGGATTTCATTTCGAGTTTTCCTTCTCTACGCAATGGATCTTTTTGCGAAAGTGTTCCCTTATTCGCCTCTTACGACACTTGTACTCTTTCCCGTCGCCACCATAGGGCGCATTATTACACGGAAGCATTGTACTCAGATAATAAAGATATTATCTGAGTATAATGCTTAGCTAGATTACACGGCCATAAGAATATTGCTATGCGACTGATCTACCTCCCCTCCCACCCTTCGTCATGTATGAGTCAGTGGGTGCACCATTAGCAGGTGATGTCGACTAATCTTGTGGCGTCCCGTTGATCCACTTAACATTTTCCCTTCTATATCTTGATAGGTTATTGAGGTGGTGTTGTTTTTTAAGGGTTCCACTTCAACAGTTGTTTACTATTATTAAAAGCTGAAGTACGCTGGGATAGCCGGCTCTACTGGTTGGATTTAAAAAAAATCTTATACACGCTTGCAATCTTCTTCATCACCTTGACACCCTGCCAAGATGTGGTGTGGTATCGTAACGGCTAGAAAGCTGGCAGTGCCGTTGTACTTACTTCCTGTTGTGGTCTGGCGTGAGGTTGGAGACGACGTTCTCGTACTCGATGTGCGTGGGCGACGTGTCCGCGCTGCCGCCGCTCACCTTGTAGCAGACCACCTTGCCGTTCACCTCCCTGACGACCAACGGATGGGTTGAGCAATAACTTAAATGTACCCATTATAGATTTAGCACCATGCCATATCTTCTAAGAATAAACAATGTGATCGGGATCCGCATTGATAACCAATGGAATCAGTCGTTACATAACGGAAATCCATCTTAGAACTATCTTATAATAGGAAGGAACCCACCACGTATCCTCGATCCGTCCATCTTAACCCACTACAATTTATTTATTTATTATTTATTTATTAGTTTATGTACACACAAATTACAAAAAAAGAGAAAAACATAATAAAGAAAACAGCATTGTACAAGGGCCTACTTATTTCTACAGAAATCTCTTCCAGTAGGCCCGTAAGAGGAGATGTTAAAAATAGGATACAGATTAATAAGTGTGTGCAAGTTAAGAACCCTAAATAAAATAATAGTATACATATTTAAATACATATAAATTGTTAAACTATACATATATACAAACATAGGCACATACATACACATACATAGGTACAGTATACACATATACATACATACATACATACATACATACATACATACATACATATCCCATTTAGATATACTTATTTCAGATAGTTACGGCAAAGAGGAGAGGTAATGTTCTTTCAGTTTCTTTTTAAAGTGTGAGACAGATTGGCAAGATTGTATCTTCGGTGGGAGAGCGTTCCACAGCCTTACCGCATGAACAGTGAAAGAGTAAGAGTAGAATTCAAATTTATGGCGAGGAATAGTAAGAAGATATTTAAGGTGTGACCTACAAAGAGCGTCAGGCCCACGCATGTAAGAAAAACGTTCTCGCAGGTAGGAAGGACAAAGGCGGTTGTGAAGGATATTAAACAAAACACATAATATTCGAGTATTCCTACGAAGTCGGATTGGGAGCCACTTGAGTTTCTTGCGAAATTCTGAGACATGATCATACTTGCGTAGATTGAAAATAAATCGAATGCATAAATTTTGCAGTCGCTCAAGTTTATTTAAAAGCTCCTCAGCAGCATCCAAGTAGCAGGAGTCTGCGTAGTCAATAATTGGTTGTATTAGTGACTGAGCCAGAGAGATTTTGATGTCCACGGGCAAGAAAGGCTGAAGATATTTGAGGGTATGGAACGTGTAATACACCTTTTTGCTAACCTCCCCGACGTGTTCATCCCAGGTCAAATTGCCATTCATAATAACGCCAAGATTTTTAGCCGTCTCGGTATACGAAATAGGTACACCATCAAGCAGGAGAGACGGTAGTAAGGCCATATCCAGTCCTGATCGCATTTGCCTGCTACCAATAACCATCGCCTGAGACTTTTTAGGGTTAATTTGAAGTCCAAATGACCTAGCCCACTCACCAATAGCACTCAGGTCGCGATTCATACCTGCAATGGCGCTTCTACATTCGTTCAACGTAAAATGACGATAAAGCTGCAAATCGTCCGCGTAGAGATGGAAGTTGGAAGAAATAACTCGAACAGCGGAGTTGATGAAAACGGAAAATAGTAAAGGAGAAAGTACGCCACCTTGAGGCACGCCAGCAATGAGACTACGCCATTCCGAGACTGACTCGTTAAGGCAAACACACTGCGAGCGCCCCCGAAGATATGAGTCAAACCAGGCCACAGCTTCCGTAGAGAGATTAAGGGATTTGAGAATACCTAGAAGGACATCAAAATCCACGGAGTTGAATGCACTACTAAAATCTAGCAGTACTAGTAGAGTGAGAGATTTATTCTCCATGGCCTGACGAACATCATCGGTTACCTTCAGAAGTGCCGTTACTGTACTGTGACCCGGCCGAAAACCGGACTGCAAGGGGTTAAGGAGATTATTCTGCAACAGGTAATTAGATAATTGTCGATGTACTAAATGTTCAAGGACTTTGGAGAGAAATGGAAGAATGGATATAGGACGAAACTGGGACAGAAGTGTAGGACTTGTAGTTTTAGGTAATGGAATAATAAGTGCTTGTTTCCAAGCACTGGGAAAACAACCAGAGTTCAAGGAGAAATTAAATATATGAGTGAGGATAGGGATCAGGCTAGGAAGTATGGGAGTAAACATTTTTGAACAAAACGCAAAACAATCAAAGATAGCTTTTCTTTTTAACCGACTTCAAAAAAAGGAGGAGGTTCTCAATTCGTCCTTAACGAGTATAAATCACCACGGATGTCATAACGGACTTAAATCGATTAAAACCACACAGTCCGTACCTTTCAGTCCAGCTCCGGGTGCACTAAGTGACTCCTCAAAAGGATGTCCCAGGAGTTAAAGATTCACATCACTAATTTGTGACGGAGGAGTGACGAATCTAACTTTTCAAGGACAGGGATGTCGACCTTAGTAGTAGTTTAGTAGTTAAGGAGGAGGTTCTCAATTAAATTGTTTTTTTTTAATAATGCCAAAGGACACACGTTACCAAGCTCTTACTCTATCGGTCTACTCACCCAGCCATGATGAACCCCTGCGGCGCCTGCCTCATCTTCGAGCACACGATGACGTCGGTTACCGGCGGGTGGGTCCTCGCGGCTGCCGGCCGAGACACCCTGGTGCAGAGGCGCCGCTTGCCCGCGCGGCCCGCCACACTGTACCCTGCTGGAGCCGCTTCACGCTCGCCCACTACCATCACGCCGTCCATTACGTAGCCGGGGACACCTGGACAAGTGTTATTGAAATGAAAAATTGCATGTGGCTATAGAGGAAGCAGACAATTGTTAAAAGAAAGGGTTGCAGGTAGGAACTGGATGCGAAAGGCGCAAGACCGTGTGTTGCCTAATTTAGGAGAGGTGGGTACGTCCAGGAGTGGACTCCCATAATATGCTGATTTGAGTAATAGAGTCATGAGATTTTTAAGGGTCGGTTATAGCGCACAAGTAGGCATTTGGCGCTCCCCTCGCCCCGGACGCGAGACACACCGCGCGCCGGCAGCGGCAGTGAGCTCTCATGCCACAGTATACAGTAGAGTAGAAAGAAACAGCATGCTAACTTTGTTTGACGTAGTAAATGCATGTAACTTTAATATGTGTAGTGATTTATTAGAGTTTCGTAAATAAATGAGTTAATTATATATATTATACTATTATTTTTAAGCTAAAGAGTTTGTTTGTTTGTTTAGTTGTTTGAACTATAGAGTCTAAGAGACTGCTAGTTGAATTTCAAAAGTTCCTTAACAGAATGTCTATTTTTCAAAAATATCAAAATATATAACATCACGCTAAGGCGAATGAGAGCTGAGCAGCAACGAAACATTTTTCGAAAACTAGGATATTTCATTTTTTTTGAGAGTTTCCGTTGCGTACGTTTGCTAGATGGTTACAGTTGCGTAAAAAATGAAAATTACATAATAGCTGGTCATAAAAATTTCTAAAGTTTTCTAAAGTTGGTATGCTAAGTATGAATCACGTGATCATTTTGCAATTCAATATGGGCGCAGCGCCATAATCACAAAATTTCATGATGTGTATCGTTTAAGCTCAGCGCTCGTGGCCCCGCGGACTCAGTGTTCTGTAAACGATCACTGCAGTAAGCAACTTTCACTATGGCCGGTCCATGGATGGGTGACCATCCATGTGATCACTTCGTGATATTTATTTGAGCGTTTCCGTGCTTCGGAAGGCGCGTTAAGTCGTTGGTCCCGGTTGCCAGTAAAATGGCAGTCGTTAAGCTTAATTAAAGGCTTTATTTCAACAGCAGGCAGTCACAACCTGCGCCTGTCCATTTAAACACGGCAATACGGCTCACCACCTATTACGTGGGACAAATTATACAAAGGTAAAATGTGGGCATATAATATGCCTCTGCCTACCCCTTCGGGGATAAAGGCGTGACCATATGTATCGTTTAAGGGTTCTTGGTGTGCTGAGTACAAATCACGTGATAATTTCGCAATCCAAAAAGGCGACCGCGGTGTAATCACAAAAATTCATGATGGGTATCGTTTAAAGGGGTTTTTGGTATGCTGAGTACGAATTACGTGATAATTTTGCAATCCAATATGGTCGCCTCGCCGTAATCACAAAATTTTATGATGGGTATCGTTTAAGGGGTGTTTGGTATGCTGAGTACGAATCACGTGATAATTTTACAATTTAATATGGTCGCCGCGCCTAAATCGCAAAATTCCATGATGGGTATCGTTTAAGTGGTTTTTCGGTATGCTGAGTACGAATCACGGGATAATTTTGCAATCCAATATGGCCGCCGCGCCGTAATCGCAAAACTCCATGATGGGTATCGTTTAAGTGGTTTTTTGGTATGCTGAGTACGAATCACGGGATAATTTTGCAATCCAAAATGGCCACCGCGCCGTAATCATATAATTTCGTGATGGATATCTTTTAATGGGTTTTTTCGAATGCTGAGTACAAATAACATGATAATTTTGGAATTCAATTTGGCCGCCTAAGCTATTTACAGTAGTAAATTAAAAAGATTTGCTTATTAAGTTTAGGCCTAGCAATGCGAAAATACTATGACAACAGGATTTTTGTAAAATTAAGGCCAATGACATTAAATTGGTACCCAGCATACGAAAGAATCCCTTAATCGGTACCCATCATGAAATTTTGTGATTACGCCGCGGTGGCCATATTGGATTGGAAAATTATCAAGTGATTCGTACTCAGCATTCCAAAAAAACCCCTTAAACGATACCTATCATGAAATTTTGTGATTACGGCGCGGCGGGCATATTGGATTGCAAAATTATCACGTGATTCGTTCTCAGCATGCCAAAAAACCCCTTAATGGATACCCAACATGATATTTTATGATTGTGGCGCAGCAGCCATATTGGATTGCAAAATTATCACGTGATTCGTACTCAGCATAACAAAAAACCCCTTAATCGATACCCAACATGAAATTTTATGATTATGGCGCCGCAGCCATATTGGATTGCAAAATTATCACGTGATTCGTACTCAGCATACCAAAAAACCCCTTAAACGATACCCATCATGAAATTTTGTGATAACGGCGCGGCGGCCATCTTGTATTGCAAAATTAGTACGTGATTCGTACTCAGCATACCAAAAAACCGCTTAAACGATACCCATCATGATTTTTTGAGATTACGGTGCGGCGGTCATATTGGATTGCAAAATTAACACGTAATTCGTACTCAGCATACCAAAAAACCCCTTAAACGATACCCATCATGAAATTTTGTGATTACGGCGCGGCGGCCATCTTGTATTGCAAATTAGTACGTGATTCGTACTCAGTATACCAAAAAACCACTTAAACGATACCCATCATGATTTTTTGAGATTACGGCGCGGCGGTCATATTGGATTGCAAAATTAACACGTAATTCGTACTCAGCATACCAAAAAACCCCTTAAACGATACCCATCATGAAATTTTGTGATTACGGCGCGGTGGCCATATTGGATTGCAAAATTATCGCGTGATTCGTACTCAGCATACCAAAAAACCGCTTAAACGATACCTATCATGATTTTTTGTGATTACGGTGCGGCGGTCATATTGTATTGCAAAATTAACACGTAATTCGTACTCAGCATACCAAAAAACCCCTTAAACGATACCCATCATGAAATTTTGTGATTACGGCGCGGTGGCCATATTGGATTGCAAAATTATCGCGTGATTCGTACTCAGCATACCAAAAGACCGCTTAAACGATACCCATCATGATTTTTTGAGATTACGGTGCGGCGGTCATATTGGATTGCAAAATTAACACGTAATTCGTACTCAGCATACCAAAAAACCCCTTAAACGATACCCATCATGAAATTTTGTGATTACGGCGCGGCGGCCATCTTGTATTGCAAATTAGTACGTGATTCGTAATCAGCATACCAAAAAACCGCTTAAACGATACCCATCTTGATTTTTTGAGATTACGGCGCGGCGGTCATATTGGATTGCAAAATTAACACGTAATTCGTACTCAGCATACCAAAAAACCCCTTAAACGATACCCATCATGAAATTTTGTGATTACGGCGCGGTGGCCATATTAGATTGCAAAATTATCGCGTGATTCGTACTCAGCATACCAAAAAACCGCTTAAACGATACCCATCATGATTTTTTGAGATTACGGTGCGGCGGTCATATTGGATTGCAAAATTAACACGTAATTCGTACTCAGCATACCAAAAAACCCCTTAAACGATACCCATCATGAAATTTTGTGATTACGGCGTGGCGGCCATCTTGTATTGCAAATTAGTACGTGATTCGTACTCAGCATACCAAAAAAACCGCTTAAACGATACCCATCATGATTTTTTGAGATTACGGCGCGGCGGTCATATTGGATAGCAAAATTAACACGTAATTCGTACTCAGCATACCAAAAAACCCCTTAAACGATACCCATCATGAAATTTTGTGATTACGGCGCGGTGGCCATATTGGATTGCAAAATTATCGCGTGATTCGTACTCAGCATACCAAAAAACCGCTTTAACGATACCCATCATGATTTTTTGAGATTACGGCGCGGCGGTCATATTGGATTGCAAAATTAACACGTAATTCGTACTCAGCATACCAAAAAACCCCTTAAACGATACCCATCATGAAATTTTGTGATAACGGCGCGGCGGCCATCTTGTATTGCAAAATTAGTACGTGATTCGTACTCAGCATACCAAAAAACCGCTTAAACGATACCCATCATGATTTTTTGAGATTACGGCGCGGCGGTCATATTGGATTGCAAAATTAACACGTAATTCGTACTCAGCATACCAAAAAACCCCTTAAACGATACCCATCATGAAATTTTGTGATTACGGCGTGGCCGCCATGTTGGATTGCGAAATTATCATGTAATTCGTAGACATTTTAATGCATTAGGTAGCTGGTTACCATGTCGTGAAAACACTTAAAAAGTAAAAGATCACCACATTTTTACCATGAGTCGCGTATGTATTTGTAACGGTTAATCTAATTACATTTTGCCCATTACTGATATTTTTATACTGTGGCGCGATTTCAACGTAATTTGGCATAATAATTACGAAATAGTTGCGAAAAAAACTGACACAGGTCCTGCCTCCACAAGCGCCAGGGCGAGACTGATCGGCCGTCAGCGGCGCAATTCTATTGCGTTTGGTAGATATTCGTACATGATAACTATGTAAATAGTTTTTTATAGAAAAACGCTCGGAAAATGTGTATAAAAACTTAATACCTTTAATTGAGTGCAAAAAAAATATATAAAATGTTAATAGTTTAGCCACAGTTTTGAAAAAACTTTTCTGAGAGAGTCAACTTTGGGATTTTTTTCTATCTAGTGAAATTTATTGGATCGTGTAACGGGCTCGGAATATGTTTAGTTTATATCCTTAACTATTATATATATATTTTTCAGATTTAAAAACCCTTTACTTTTTGACTAGGATTGTTTCAAAAAACTCAAAATCTGACCCACGCGGCCTTAAGTTCTCTGGCTAAGTGTTTTTCTTTTTATTTCTACAAAATTACACGCGCCCGCATGTCGGTGAGCCATGACAACATCTAGCGAATTGAGGGCCATTCCCACAGTCCTCAAGACAGTCCGCGCTTGAAGAACCCGGATTACATGAGGATCGAAACGCGTTCGATGACAGCTCGTTCCTAGTTTTTATGGTTTGATAGAGGAACGATGTTTTGAATCGCTTTGTTCTGGTGAAGAATCTCTCAACAGTTTGAGAGTACCCGGCAGAGGTTTTTAGGATCAAAAAGGAGAACTTTACAGAGGAATCGGATTTTTTATTATCATGGTATGTTTTTGATGGATTGACTCGAGCTCCTTCTAGACCAGGGGTTCCCAACCTTTTCGTGGTCAGGGACCACTTTTATATTTTTCTTGTTAACAGGGACCACTATAAAGGCATAATTTAAACAAACTGTGATAATCAATCTGAAGCTTAAAAAAAACGCAGTAGGAAATTGCATTAACATTTATTAATGTGTTTCTGACTTGCATCTTCTTCACGAGATCTGCTTACCTAGGACTAATATTGTTATCCAAAGCTACATGCAAATCATCACTTACTTTCAAACGATTCCTCGCTTTGTTTTTAATTTCCAACTAAGCGTTGAGAAAACTATAAAATAGCGAAAGGCGATTTCTCGGAGTTTCGTATAAGAAATTGCTTTTAAACACCAAACCACTGAAGTGAATTTGTTGTGTTCTTCCTGGATTCCTTCATTAACTTCACCAGTGTCCGTGCTGGTACTATTCCACTCTTCGAGGGGTGAAGAGACACGCCACTGTCTACACCGGCTTCTGTGAAAGAACGGTGAGCAGCCAACTCGCCGCTCTCACGGTCATGGTGGACGACCGCGCCACCGACTACGGAACTCGGAAGGGAGATTTCTCTCCCGCTGCATTCTTCGCGAGCATGACTTGCTCGCAGAAAGACACAGTTACGTTACACTTTCTCCCGTTGGAGACCAGAGCCCTTAACATGGTCTCCAGCGTGAGAATATTCACGCCCAGGCCCGCACTAGGTCTTGTCGCTGCTATGCCCATGTAGTGCTGTGTCCCCGCTGTAGATACTTACCGAAGCACCCGTGCCCAGTAAACATCTGTGACACTCGGTAGGTGAGGCTGCCATGGCGCTCGTCTCATTAGTGGTGAGTCCTCACTTTGGTAGCTCAAGTCGGACCTTACATGTCTCCATGAGCTTCTGGCGAAACAGGGATCACTATGCCTCTATTTCTTTGGGCACAGGCCTGTGGTCCCGATCCAGCGCCTTCATGCACCATTGATACAACGACGCAAGAGCCCTGTTTTCCAGGTCCCATGGAGGGGTCTTGGCTAGGAGACATGCCGCCTCAACGGATATCGTGCGGTACCCTCTCCTGACGGCCATCGCCTTTAGCGGGCTATGCAGTCTAGCCACGTTGACGGTCGTCAGGGCCTCCGCCCATACAGGGGTCCCGTATAGTGCCATACTCCGCACGACCCCGAAGGTCTCTTGCAGGGAGCGTTGGGTACCAACCGCGAGAGCGCAGCTGTTGCCCCCTCTGTTTTAAGACTTAACTTCTGAAGTGGTGTCGCTCTGTAATGATACGCTCAAAGAGCTAGCAAACCTCGACGAGGAACAACATCGGTCGGTACCCCGATGGGCATTATGGTTCTGATCCGAAAGGCCGGGCGGACGGTGGACACCGTCCGCCCGGCCTTTCGGATCAGAACCAGTTTCCCACACTTCTCAGGCTTTAGGAAACTGGTCTTGAGCAAAGATCCACGCTCGGCCTGGAAACACATTCAATCGTGGGCAAATCGCAGACTTTGTGTTGTCTTTGCTCGCCGAGCCGGTGGGCGTACCAACCGCCCCCACTACCCGCGCTCTTCTCGCTCATTGCACGGCGACTAACGGCTCACCACCCGATAAATTTAAAATCCTTCAGGGACCATATTTTCGCTCCTGCGGACCACTGGTGGTCCGCGGACCACTGGTTGGGAACCACTGTTCTAGACTAAAGTACCTTCTTACTTCTGTGAAATATTAACAACTTCTAGCCACTACTAGCCAGCAGACTTAAAACATTCCCCCTTTTTGTTAAGAATCAGTCAACTCGAACCGTTACTCAAATCGTTTCAATGATTTCAGCGTTTCATGAATCTTCGATGTCTGCAGTGCTGCAGCGCTGCAGTGCCATACAAATTTGGAATAGTAGATATCATTCAGGCGGCTGATAAGACCGCGTCAAATATTAACCAATTCCATTTGTGTCCGTGAGTCATTTACAGAAATGATGTTTCCTGAGTAACTTATATTTACCTATCATTACGATAACAGGTAATGTTTTGTTTTGTACATGTTCATAATCATTCTAGGCACTTTCCTTCATATGTACCAAATTATGTTTTTCAAAACTACTAATGTTTATTGGAGTGATTAAAAGCCTCTATATTAATACACTTTCCAACAGCTATTGGTTCAATCATACGCGATGGATATGATCTCTTTTTGTGATACTCGTGAATACTACTATGTGCTGGTGATAACTTGATCACCAAACTGACATTCGACTTCTGGGCGACCACTACATACATAGTTATTGGAAATACGGGCACTGGGCATGTATGTGTAAATCGTGTATGGATGCTACAGAGTTCGTAGTATAGCACGAGGATAGTCATTAATCGCAGCAGGTTGTCATAAAAATAATGATATAATTTATACAGTATTGTGTGTGATGGTTAACAATTATATCATACTAGCTGACCCGCGCAACTTCGTTTGCGTCACATGAGAGTGAGAAAGAGAGAGGTATGGTATTAATATTTAGAGTATTATAATGTTTCCCGTTGCATTTACCCCCGTCGCGTCGCGTCGCTTGAATTCATTAGAGCTGAACCGCAAATCTTCGTTTGCGTCACATGAGAGTGAGAAGGAAAGAGGTGTTAAAGTGGTGTAATGTCTCCCGTCGCTTTTACTTCCACCCATTCGTTTTTCGGTATGGAACTCATTGTGTGCGAGTCCGACTCGCACTTGGCCGGTTTTTGTCGTTCAGTTGACGGGCTGCCACTGCAGACCAAGTTTACTCCGGTCGCGTTGCTCATACTTTAAAACTTAATAAGAGGGTTATTGTAACTGAACCTTAAAAGATAGGCATATGCTGTTAAGGACTTATTTTTATAAGTTTTTAAGAGGAACAACTTTGTAATACACAATTTTTACGTAACTTTAACTATTTACGCAGCGTCCGCAATGGGAGCTCTCAGACGGTAAAAAATATTCCCCGTTTTCAAAACATTCTTGATTGCTGCTCCTTAATAAATAGACTATCAAACTGTAAAAGAATTTTTGAAATCTAACCAATAGTTCGTGAGATCCTAGCGTTCAAACAAACAAACAAACAAACTCTTCAGCTTTATAATATTACGGAATGACACGGACACGAGTGAATGGCCGTGGGAAAATATCAACAATCATGTAATCAGTGCTTGCGTTCCGTTGATGTGATGTCAACTCAGCTGTGCGGACAAATAACTAAGTGTTTGTCTTGTATGATGACCTAGATTCAGTTCAGTGTCTTATTTTACGAATTGCGGTGAATGGTGTGAAAATAAGGTGTGCTGCCAGCTGGTACACCTGTTGGCTGAGGGCCGAGGCTCTTGCGCGAATAAAAGCATTAGAAGGATAACCGGCGGTCTCCCAAGAATGCCTCCAATGTCTTCATAAAACGCTCCCCAGGTAGAAAACCTGTGCTAACCCAGGTTCCAAATTGAGATTATTGACGCAACCATACGGAGTTGCTAACGTGTACTAATCAACTTTTTTTATACCACAGTGGCAGACGAGCAGACGGACTACCTGATCAAAGGTGTTTACCGTAGCACATTGATGTTTGCATCATCAGACCAATTAATACGCGATGGCGTATCAGTTTCGCTGGACTCATTTCCACTAGTGTTTTAGCGAGATAACGATGTTATGAAAGTAAACGATCACTACTGCACGTTGGTCTAACTCTACACAGCTCGGGTTATTATCTATCGAGGTAAATAAGCCTACTATAAGTATGGTGGTATCGCGGTCGGTCGAGTTCTATGTACAAACAATACAAAGAGCATCTTTACAACAGATTACAATGAGCTCTCTATGATGATGATAAATTTATTTATCGTAGAAAATTATTAGTATAGGGACTAGTTTGTGGTATTGCCGACATCGACACGCTTCGCATTCCAGTTACCATCTAAGAAAGAACTTTAATATTTGCTCTCAAGTACAATGAATAAAAAGACTTTGTTATGCTGTCTTGGTAGGATGGCCATTCGTTTTGTCAGGCACAGTTAGTTGCTTCATCGAATGATTATGTTTTACGATGTGAACCAACACCCGAGCGCCACCGCTCCTGGCTGTTTAGTAGTCTAGATACGCTGCTTGAGCGTGCAACATGATTGGAGCAGGGACGTGGTATGGCAACTTTATTAAGCGATTGATTTGCGCAATAGGCGGAGAAAAAGAAATGGAAGATAGCGTCGAATATAGCAGAAGCGTCTCCGGCATCCGTAAGTGCTAGCATGTGGAAGGCAGGCAGATAGCAGGGTATCGTCCTATCAGAAGCAGGATGAGAATGATGGTTTTGCTACGCGCCTACAAACAGGCTAGGCCGGAACAGGTGAAGATCTTGGGTTTTCCACATAAGATGTGGCAAAGACAAACGGCAGGTTGTTTAATTAAAGTATGTTGGCGACCTAAATAAAACGTGTCCACAGATCGACGGTTTTATATCCCTCCGAATAAATCAGGGTCGTATGATTCAATGATTTCTCAATCAATAATATCAATATCGCTCATAAAAAATGTTCGTTATCGAGTGCGCGCTGTTCACTTTCATCTAAATCTGTGTGAAGGCCGAAGCTAATTATTTAGCCAATGGCCTTGTGTGACCGCTGATCGCTTCAATTCATTATCACTAGGTCATAGTCAACCAGCCATTTTTTATACACAACGGTATACGGTAACGTACACAAAAGTCCGCCTAATGAAATGCCTAGTCTTTTCAATCTTTCTGTACGGAGCCGAAGCCTGGTCGCTAAGATTGCAGGATCGCCGAAAAATTGATGCCCTGGAGATGTGGTGCTGGAGACGTCTTTTAAAAATACCTTGGACTGCCTTCCGCACCAACAATTCCATCCTCAAGGAGCTTCATATAAGGGATAGATTATCGTCGATTGTTCAGATGCGAATACTGAAGTTCTTTGGGCACATCTCTAGAAACGAGGACTCAATGGAGAGACTAGTGATACAGGGTCGTGTGGAGGGCACAAGGTCACGGGGTAAGTCCCCAACCCGCTGGATGGATCTTGTCAGAACTGCTACTCAGTCGACCGCAGTACAATGCTCTCGCAGTGCCAACATCGCAGAAAGTGGAGGGACATTGTAAGATGTGCAACAGCCCCGAAAGAGGATGGCGACGGCGAATCGCAATCCTGCTCATCAGTAGCCACGACCACTCTGACAAGAGTGACCGACTGAGAAGAATACGGTAACGTGCTTTTATTTCAGGGTAATTCAACTTTGCCCAACTAAGCGTCCCCACCACGCATCAAGAGGAATATTTGTTTAAAAATCATGTCCTCTTTTCCCCACTTAGTCCACTAGGGTCGAAAAAAACAAATAAAGATCGATAAAACAAAAGACTAGGTATCTGCAAGTTGACAAAGTCAAAAATTGCTAAGACCTTTCTTTTTGAATTGTTACCTCATGGGTCAAAGACTCAAAGTCCAAAGAGCACCATTACGATTATTCACGGTATCTGAAGCCTCCTTGTCCTGATAGGAGTGCACCTGCTGATGATCAAGAAGGTCAGCGTCAAAGTGTAAAATGTACTCAGACCACACATTATCGTCTACTTACAGTATTCATTCATTATTCTTTACTCAAAAGCATAATGCATATTTCATAAATCTCCTACACGCTGGTAAAGTCACGCACAATTTAATAAATTCGGCACAAGGACATCAACATATTGCGCTCCCCGGCGAGTCAACGATCTCAGCCCAGTACAGACGTACTGGCAATTAACTAAAAAGGTTCCCAAAATCAATATCACCAGACACAGACAGACATGGATGGCGCTTTACTTGAGGACAAAGCTCCGAAATTGGATAAAATACACATAGATATTTCAATACAGGGTCTATTGTTACTTTACTAGCGGGAAAAATCGTTGAGGATGTTTTATTATAGAAGATAGGTAGGTAAGGTACCACAAATAGGTACCTATATAATATCCCTACTGTTTTTGATGGTATAACCACATACCTGAAATATATAATATGCTTTTTTTAAAATAATACAAAAAACTAAGTAGTAGGTAGCTCTAAAAATTTCAACAGCTGGTAGTCACCATCTGCGCCTATTCATTCCAATAAAACCAAACGCTGAAATGTAGACGTGTTATATTTGTCTACCTCTAACCCTTTGAGGATAAAGGTGTGATTGTAAGTTACATTTTACACTATGAATTTATTCTTACTAACCGCGATAGTACAGATAGGGTCGAGGGCTTTTGCTTGAAAAGGTAACCGTGGTTCTATCAGTTTATTATGGGTGGGTAAGATGGACCAGCATGAATGACCTCACTAGTGGGACTAAGAGTCTAGCGGTTGCCGTGATTCTACCAGTGTAGGGCAAATCGGTGACTCCAGGGCTCCTTGACCATTTTTTTCCTACAAAATGTAAACTCGCAGTCGCGACACCACCAATGGTTAAGCATCGATGCGCTTAAAGATAGTGGCTTGTTTTCGTCGACACACACAGATTCAGAAAGAACTCTTTCTTGGTGCGGCGCCGCCGCACAGTGGATCGATTCATACAAATCGGCGGACATAGGAATCTTGGAAAACTTTATACTGATTTTACAAAAACGAATGATGCCATTGTGTTTATCTTAGTAATTGTAGTCGAAAACAATATGACACAATTTTGATTGGACTTCAATTTTAAAAAATATTCGACAATAACTGATTTCAATGTATGGAAAAGCACATTAAACAAGGAATAGCTTGCGATTTTCTCGTGTTTTCTGATTTTAACGCTTATAGTGACTTTTAATGGGTTGTTAGCAAAATATCTGCCAAACATTTTAGGTACCCCTAGGCACCCCTCTGGGAGCTATGTGACCAAATATCATATTTCTCAATTTCTTTAAGAAAATATGTCTAGTTCGTTTTTTTTTACAGTTATAATGTTGATAAACTACATTTTAGCTTAGTACTGACCTACCCACATCAAAAATAATATGACTAGCATACGGGATCTTGAGTTTTTGAGAGATACTTATAAGCAGGCGACTAAAAGTTTATCCTACTTTTTTAGCAACATTTATGTATTGTATAGTGATTTTCCATCATGATTTGAAGAAAATAATGTATTAATCAAATAAAACAATAACGCGTTATATAAAACATATATTATAGTCATAAAAATACAAAAACTTACTTATAAAATACAAAGTGGTAAAATAATAGCCTAAAATAAATAAAAATATTGAACAGAAACGATCAATTAACATGTATGTACATTAAATAATCAAACAAAATTAGAATTACATAAACTTTAAAAAAATAGTAGCTTAAAATAAACAAAAATATATAACAAATATACAAAAATTATTATAAAAAATATCAAGCAAATAGTATATACTTTTGCATGCTGCCTTGGCGGTCGAGTACAGTGATACAACAATTTATAATAACATCCTGTAAACCTGTATTCGCAAAATAAATAAATGAATAAATGAATAAACAAAGACAATTAATGATTCGGAGGAATTCTACGACGCATGTATGTAATTATGTATGTATGTATTATATACTAGCTGAGCCCGCAACTTCGTTTACGTCACATAAGGTGTATGAAAGGAGAGGTATTTTTTCATGAGACTCATCAAGCAGCGTGTGAAACTGCCCTGTTTGCTCTTTTATGATTAAGCCAACACGCCAGTTTAGATTTACCCATTTTTAAATTCATAAGTCTATGTATGATTCTTTAAAGTGATATAACTTTTTTATTTATAAACCGATTGATATGAAATAAACACTAAATGTTAAGTGGAGCAAACCTTAACACAATAAAGAAAACCGCATTGCAATCGGTTAAGCGGTCACTGGGATTAGCGTGCACAACCGTACAGACAAACATACATACAGACATACAGACATACAGACAAACAGACAAAAATTCTAAAAATCATTGTTTTGGGTTCTATAGCGTTCATAAAGGATCCCTATAATATTTTTTCTTATTTATCTTCCATGTACAGAAAGCGACCTGTTACGATTTTATTATATGTATTGATATAAATATAAATAGAGTAAGTAGTATGGTGAAGCGCGAATAAAAAAACGTTTGTTAGATTTGGGCCACAGACTGAAAACTTTAAGTAAAACCGGAAGATTTGAGACGATAACGCTAACGGTAGCCAGTAAATGGCAGTCGTCAAACCAAGTTGAAGGCCTTATAGACTTAAAAATCTTCAAAAGTAGGCAGTACCTACGCCTGTCCATTTCAAGACGGCAATACGGCTCTTCACCTATTACGTTACGCGGTACGAATTATAAAAAGGTAAAATGTAGGCATATAATTGCCTCAGATACCCCTTTGGGGAAAAAGGCGTGACCGTATGCATGTATTATGTTTAAGGGGATTTAATTTATGTACCTATGTCACTGTAGCCAAAGTTCAACAACTTCCAGTAAAGTTGTATTTAAGAATGTTCATTATAAACTACGTTTGTAACTTTGCTCTCAGAAGCAAAATCACAGAGGGAATCATGGCTAGTAACGCAGGAGCCAGCGGCGTACACTTATTCGTGAAAGAAGCCACTTAACCGTAGGTCGACAGCCGCAGTGTTGTTGAAAGTCTTCGCAAAGCATTTGCTATACGAAAGCATGCTGCACTGGAAGTTCATTCGTTGTTAAAGATCCCTCTTGCTAAGAAAAGTTGATTTACAAATCTAAGACTTCCTTTGGGTGCCGTATACAACTGGTGTCCTACATGTGAACTACAACGAATGAGTTCCTCGAAGCTGGATAGCCATCACCAAAAGACTCTGGCTGTACCTGTGTGCTGTTATGCCTCTATGCTAAACTTCTAACGATAATAATGAAGATTGTTTCAAAGAAGCATTCACCTTGGGCCTTGGTGCTCGGATCGCTGCTTGAAGCATTTGTTCCGATTACCAATCAAGTGTTCGTTCCAGCACATCATTGCTGTAGGGTCCTGCTTTCCTGTCCCTTAGCCATTGCCTCCTAGAGCACGTGTCTATTATCACTGTTAGACGCCACGCCACAAAGAATCGTTTTTGTGATAAAAATAATAACCCATTAAAGATTTGTGAGTCACTATCCCAGTTCACAACACCTAATGTTGTAGGTGCAATACATCATTGCGCCTACAACATTAGGTGTTGTCACATTTTCATGCTCTGCTTAAAAACCTGGCGATTTAAGAGAAGATACACGCTGATAGAGGGTTTCAAATTGCTATGGTTCGAAAGAGAAACGATTTTAGCATTGCTAGGTTCTGGCGAAGAGTCTTTTCACTGCATGCGAGTGGTACCTGGGACCGTGTTATTTAAGATCGAAAGGAGAGGGTGGAGTTAAGTTGAAGAGCTCTTTACCTCACCTTGGTAGATTCGGTCTATTAATTGAATTTAAGTTTTACGGACTGTGAAAGTGGCCCCAATCGCTAGATGCGCCACGGCTTTCCATCAGTGGCGACGTCAATTTGGCGAGCTTAATATATAAAAAAAACTATTGTTCTACACTGCACCAGTGGTTCAAGGCTGTCAGTTATCTCAGGACAGTCTTTATTGTGAATACCACATCGCTGCATGTACAGACGGAGTGTAAGCACTGCTGGGAATTATCCAAAAGTTGAGAGCAGTATTATTTAATAACAAATCTGCGCCATGTAGAGGAGACTCTGTCTTGTGCAGCATGAAAAATTGGCAGCCTTTCTTTGGGACTGGACCAATACAGTATTCAATGCAGATGTTATTGTTACCTACACCACGCACATCTTTCAATACCAAGCTGTTATTACTGTTGTTACCGATGAACTGTATTCTTTTAAAGTATTATCATGTTATTGAATTCATATATGATGTAAATTGTTAATGAATTAATAAACAAACAAACAGAGATGTTGACATTGGTATTAAAGTTAGCAAAAGACAACCGAGTGCCAGCACTGCGAAGAGCGCAGCGAGGACACAGCGCTCCACACATTGGTGGAGTGCAAGGCGTGGGCGCAATAGCGCAAGGCCCTCGTGGCAGTTCTGGCCGTGGACAATCTCTCGCTGGAGACCAAGATCTCCAGCCGACCAGCTAAGCAGGTAAGCGGCCTCCTCATCGACCAGACCGGGGGCCTGAGGTCGATGAGGAGGCCGCTTACCTTCCTTACAGAAGCAGGCCTTAGACGACAGTATGACGCGAGGGATTTACGCCCCCCCCCCCCCCCCAAGTGGGTAGCCGTAAGTCTGATGGGAGTCCTGGGGTAGCCTGGCTCCGATGGCTTACTCGGGGCTCCAAACTGTAGGCTGTTATTCAGAATACGTGAGGTTTTTTAGTCGGCAGGATCCGTTATAGCATCCGTGCAAGAAAAAAGAAGCTAGCAGAAGAGAGGGTTGCCTTGCCACCAGGAAACAGTGAGACAATTTATTTGATTTTCAAACATTTACTAAATATAATGTCAGTTTGATCGATGACCTTTGGCTGGCTACTTCTGGCCCTCAAGTTGGCGGCCTCGTGATGTGCCCCTTCATGCTTCACTTGTAGAACCCGGGATTGTAAGATGAGGGAAAAACGTGGGAACACTTTTACAAAACGAAAGTCTTCCCAGAGTTCAGTAGCATGATTTTTTTTACGTTAGGAAAATCCTACATAGATGAAATGCCGGAGTCCTATCGACTAAAAACCACACGTTCCCTGCCTTATGCCTACAATTGGAACCCTGGGAAAGCCCTCAAAAGGTTAAACCCAGGATGGATCGGTACGTGATCCATTGCGTAGAGAAGGAGAACGCAAAATGAAACCCGGTTGTCAGTAAAATGACAATCGTTAAAAGTCAAGTTGAAGGCCTTATGGGCGGCTTGAAAAAAATTATTACGTGAGACGTAAAACTATAAGGTCAAATGTGGGCGTACGTACTATGCCTCTGCCTACCCCTTGGGGATAACGGCGTGACTATAATATGTATCCTTCTAAATAAGATCTAGACGCTTTTGAGTTTTTTCTCCCACATTCATAAAGAATTCAATTGTTCTCTGCCAAACCCCTAGACTTAGTAGCGTGATAATAATAATTATGTAGCTTATATAAAACTATCCGCATGTAAAAATTGAACTAAACCTATTTCGTAAGCATGACTTTTGCACATTATATAGTATACCTACAGATTTTAATCCTTCTCTGCCAAGCCCCTAGGCTATGTAGCGTGATTGAATATTTACAATAGACTTAATCTTTAAGCCCATTTACATTAAATAGCTGTTTCAGCGACTTCAGCCGCGTAGAAGTCGTTATCGCGTGAAAGTCGTTATCGCGTGAAAGTCGTAATCGCATGAAAGTCGTTAGCGCGTAAAATCATAACACTTCTTTTGCGCAGTTGGTTTAAAAGTAGCCTATGTCCTTCTCAGGGCCTCGAACTATCCCCATACCAAATTTCATCTCAATTGCTCCAGCCGTTTAGGCGTGAAAGTCGTTATCGCGCAAAATCATAACACTCCTATTGCGCAGTCGGTTAAAAAGTAGCCTATGTCCTTCTCAGGGCCTCGAACTATCCCCATACCATTTTTTGTGAGCATTTATAGTAAGTAGTACTTCTGGGAAGCAAAGATCATACAAAAGCTTAAACAATTCATAAACATTATTAAAGGCCATATTAGGGTCCTGTGTAAGGTAGATTTCACGGCGCGGACTGTATTGTGTTACAATAGCCTTAATCATTAATTAAACTCTTTTATGATTAAGCCAACACGCCAGTTTAGATTTACCCATTTTTAGATTCATAAGTCTACGTATGATTCTTTAAAGTTGTATAACTTTTTTATTTATAAACCGATTGATATGAAATAAACACTAAATGTTAAGCGGAGCAAACCTTAACACAATAAAGAAAACCGCATTGCAATCGGTTAAGCGGTTACTGAGATTAGCGTGCACAACCGTACAGACAAACAGACATACAGACATACAGACATACAGACATACAGACAAACAGACAAAAATTCTAAAAATCATTGTTTTGGGTTCTATAGCGTTCATAAAGCATCCCTATAATATTTTTTCTTATTTATCTTCCATGTACAGACAGCGACCTGTTACGATTTTATTATATGTATTGATTATGATTAGTTTTTTTGCTTTTATTTTTAATTAATGGTAAGATAGGTTCAATTTTTATTTACGATTGTACATTATGGTAAGTATTTTTTGACAAGCCATTAAAGTTCTATTAAATTAAAACTATGTACATTAAATGATCAAACAAATTAGAAATATGTAGACAAAAAACATCATTATCCGAAGCTTCCGTTTCTGAATCTTCTTCTGCTTGCGCAGAGACTAACAATTCAACAGTATCTATAAATTCAATTTCAGAAACTTCTAGAATTAGTAGATTTAAAGTTTCTTTAAACGATGCCTTCTTTTGCTTTTTATATATCCGTGGCCGTATTTGTGCTAAAATTGGGTTGGATGAAATCAGCAAATTATTTAGAACATCTTCGTTGCAAGCAATGCTATTTATTTTACGTGAATGGTGTTCTCTGTATTTTCTGAAATCCTTATTACTTGACTCAGATAACTCTTCCGAAAGAAGTCCTATCGGAACTATAGATAAAAGTTGATTAATTTACGGCCCGTGAACTAATAACTTATGAATACTTGATGGCATGTAGTACCAGGGTGGCAGAGCTTTACATAGAATTATTTTATTAGTAACTAATTCTAGAAGTTTCTGAAATTGAATCCATAGATACTGATTAATAATTAGGCTCTGCACAAGCAGAAGAAGATTCAGAAACGGAAGCTTCGGATAATGATTTCTTTTGTCTACATTTTTCTAATTTTGTTTGATGTCAATTCTCATGGTGACGGGGGGAGCATACCCTTTGTGTCGGATGCTGTGCCAGCGTGGTTGGTCCTCAGCGCGGGTGCGTCGATCCCTGAGGCGCGGCACCTTCAGCGGGCATGGGATGATGTGGGGGTGAGACGTCTTCAAGCTCAATTATTAGAGGGCGCGGCAGGAGCCGATAAGACTAAACTGCGCGCGGTGTCACAACCTGAATCTGGAGCGTGGTTGCAGACGTTACCGTCGCCTCACCTGGGCACCCTGCTGCATAACGACTCCTTGCGTGTGGCAGTAGCTTTTCGCCTGGGCTGTAAGGTGTGCGAACCCCATACATGCACCTGCGGTTCCACGGTGGAAGCGGATGGCCATCATGCCTTGTGTTGCCGGCGGTGTACTGGGAGGTTTCCGCGGCACCACGCTCTGAATGATATCATCCGCAGGGCCCTTTGTCGGCGAACGTACCTTGCGTGCTTGAGCCTCCGGGTCTGAGCAGGTCGGACGGTAAAAGACCGGATGGGCTGACCTTGATCCCCTGGAAAAACGGCAGGTGCCTTATCTGGGATGCAACTTGCGTCAGCACAGTCACCCCCAGCCATCTCGGGCGCACTGTTCATTCCCCTTCTGCCGCAGCGAAAGAGGCCAGCTCAAGGAAGAGGACCAAATGCACCGAGCTGGAACCGATGTACTATTTTGTGCCCATAGCGGTGGAGACCCTGGGGAGCTGGAGCAAAGAAGCCAAGGACTTTATAAATGAGATTAGGACATAGGCTCACAGAAACCACGGGTGACTCTCGGTCCGGATCATTCTTGGTACAAAGGCTGACCATTGCAATCCAGCGCGGAAACGCAGCAAGTGTAATGGGCACTTTTGCTCCGGGAGCGGTCAGGGGCGGGCTTTTTGAATAGGTAGTTGATAAAATTATTTTAATTAATGTGACTACTTTTAATTAATTAATTGTAATTATTTCATTATTTCTTGTTGCTGATTGACATTGTATGTATTTGTTATTAATAAATTGAATACATAATTTTGTTTGATTATTTAATGTACATACATGTTAATTGAATCGTTTCTGTTCCAGATGTTTATTTATTTTAAGCTAATATTTTACCACTTTTTATTTTATAAGTAAGTTTTTTGTATTTTTATGACTATGATATATGTTTTATATAACGCGTTATTGTTTTATTTGATTAATACATTATTTTCTTCAAATCATAATGGAAAATCACTATACAATACATAAATGTTTTGCAAAAAAAGTAGGATAAACTTATAGTCGCCTGCTTATAAGTATCTCTCAAAAACTCCCGATCCCGTATGCTAGTCATATTATTTTTGATGTGGGTAGGTCAGTACTAAGCTAAAATGTAGTTTATCAACAATTATAGACATATTTTCTTAAAGAAAATGAGAAATATGATATTTGGGCACATAGCTCCCAGAGGGGTGCCTAGGGGTACCTAAAATGTTTGGCAGATATTTTGCTAACAACCCATTAAAATACACTATAAGCGTTAAAATCAGAAAACACGAGAAAATCGCAAGCTATCCCTTTTTTAATGTGCTTTTCCATACATTGAAATCAGTTTTTGTCGAATATTTTTTAAAATTGAAGTCTAATCAAAATTGTGTCATATTGTTTTTGACTACAATTATTAAGATAAACACATTGGCATCATTAGTTTTTTTAAAATCGTTAAAAAGTGTTTCAAGATTCCTATGTCCGCCGATTTGTATGAATCGATCCACTGTGCGCCGGTGCGGTTGCGGCGCCGTGTACAGGAGCGCTAAGGCACTACCCGGCCTGCCCGCACCGCGATTTTTATCGGCTCGGATTTTATTATCGCGAATTATTTTAAGCGATCTAATATTACTATCGCAGCGCTAGTGCAGGTAGCCTATCTATACAATATCTCACGTGTCATAGAATTTTGCAAAAAATAACGCGCGTAAATAATACCTGTGTGGAGGACGAGCTCTAATAATCGTGGACTTACTATACAAGTATACTGTAACGACGATTTGGTTTAAGTGGACAGTCATTGATCTCATAAAAAAAACAACACAAGAGATAAAAAGTCCCTCATAATAATGGTTTTACTCTGAACATCCGCTGGAAGAGGTCGTTATAATCTCGAGATAATTGTTGAATAGCTGCTTCTTGGAACTTAATTAAAACGAATTGTGTTGGGCAATAACACAAGTTCCACTTTGATAGCCTGTGCATGACAATATCCATATGGCTTTAAAGTATCAGAAAGCGCATGCGATTGCGCAAAACCAAGAAAAAAAGAAAAGCATAAAGTGCATTATGAAAAAGTAGTATTTTGAGATAGGTGCATTTTGCGAAAGGTACATGCTGCGAATGAGCCTTGCAGCATAGAATTATAACGTGTTATAAAAGTCTATGTCTTGCAGTATCAGACTCTGATACGTGTGATCAAATGCAATCCCTTTGGTTAGTGCGGAGATCGCTACCCATCCATCAAAATAAACGATTCGACGAATGGCTGGGTCACGCGTCACACTGACGCATTATTATAACCTTATAGACATCTCCATAAATACATTTACCATCATTACACGTATAAAACAAAAAAGCACTCACCTTCAGTCTTAGACAAGCAAATATAATGGCTGGGCTTCTTCCCAAAGAGTCCATTTTGCCTCAGCAGCCCGGCATCAGCGTCTTCATCGTACGTCCTGCTCACCGGCCAGTAGCCAGTCGGGCACTTGGCCACCGTCTCCACAATCTGCAGGGAGAGTAGCGGCCGCTCGTCAGGCAGGGCGCCTCCGAGAGCGCTCAGCACTTTGGACATCTTCCCTGTTATGTCATCTCACTCAGTCTTGTTATATTGCAGCAGTTTATCAGTCTCTTGAAGGAGTTAGCACCTGTAACAATACAATGAAGTTTTTATGGATCTGAGCTGTATTTAGCATACTGTGAGGACTGGGTCTCTACCGATCGCGGCATTTTGGGATACTTTGTTTATACAGCCTTTCCTACAGATAAACATTCAGATTGAATTGGTAAGACGTTCTAGAAAGTGTACAGCGGTTATTTAGAAAACCTCTGAAGATCGAGCTGCACACACCTTGGGAATAATTTCCTCTTGAATTCAGTGGATCAGGACATTTTTTGACGTACAACGAAGTATTTAATAAGTCAATGGCCGTTTGATAAATATTTCCGATATCTTTATCACAACACGTGTTGCGGCTTGCGGTACTCGTCCAATCGCGGTCCTATTTAGTCTACGTAACCAATCCCAGATCCGGCATGGACCATCGAACGATACAGCAGTTGAAAGATAATCATGAAAATCTATACAATCGAGATATTTCCTGTCTAGAAGATGTGCCAGGATGGACTCACTTATTCATACTCGTATTGGAAAATGTTTAACAAACAATCCAAGGAACTGTAGCAAACGTTTTATCGTGGTTTTATGCTCTAAATAACAAACTTACTTTTAAACATTTTAAAGATATGATAAAAAAAGTGACCTAGAAATCTCAAGTGCTCGATGTCTGAATCTGAATCTAATTAATGGAGTACCTACTTTGTATCGTGATAGCAGACTCTCTAAAAAACAAATTTAAATTTTACCGTTAAGAGTACAATTAAAATTTGCACAAAAGCTAATGTTGGCTTTTTTTAGTCAGCACCTGCTGTTTATACGCGGAATAAATAAAATACCCTTAGCAGAAACCTAGGTATTACCGAAATAATGTACCTAGGCACCCTATTCATTAACAGGCTGGCCTCCTCTGATAATCAGTGCTGTCATCGCGATAACCGTGAGACAGCAATAGGGTGAGAGGGGGCCATATTCTGCAATAAGGCTTAGATGAATTAAAAAGGGAAGATACGTTACACACGCATTTGCATGGGCATGCTAAACTGAGCTATTGGACTTAGTATGGTTTAGTGGACGTCGAACGACCGAAGCGCGTACATGTGTAGCACTCTTCTTTCAAGTGCTGAAAAAACCCGTGATAAGTGACAAATATGCCTGTATGTGTGTTAAGAAAGTGCTCAAATCACTCAAGAAGCAAAAACATAATACAAGAGATTACTTTTCATTCATAATAACTAATAAATTACATTAAAACTTTAATTTTTTAAATTATTTGTCACTAGTATACGAATATAACCGAATGTGAGACAAACGTACGAAATTTTAGGAGAGAGAAAAGGATACAATGTATAGTGTCAACGATGACGGCTCAACGTACATTCGGCGTCAAATTCGACACGTAGGTACGGTCGCCATGCTAAGTTGTGTAATTAATTAATTATCTCATTATTAAGAAACAGTGATTCGTGTTTATTTTTTTTTATTATAAAGAACAATGTGCCGTATTAATGAAATGAAATAGGGTGATTTTATACCTAATTATGCAAGTTCATTATTTTGGGTTTAGATTTCCAAATGACGAGATCGTAAAAGACAAATTAATCCTTATTTTACGACAGTAAATTCTGATTGTAATTATGCTCTAAGCTATAAACACGATTACCGATAAAATTTTCGATGGAATTTTTGTTAAAAATACCTCGATTTCGTTATATTTTAAGTTGTATTTCATAAGTTTAAAGTTGGTTTTACAATTTCATTTCTTTGTAAGAAAGAAAACATTAAAATCTTTTTTGCTCCAACTCCATTTTTTCCTAATGGTTACAATTATGTTATCTAATTAATTTATGTCGTTAAAAATGCACAACTTTCTTGTTCGCTCAGACGTAATCTGCTATCTTCTTTTAACTGATTAGCGTCATATGGACTCTTAAATAAAAGCTATTTTGATAAATGAAATAATACGTCTTTTTTATTTAGTCCCAAAGTGTCAAATACATATTGACACGAAAATACCTATATTTTAAGTCGATTTACCACAATCTGGAAACATGCTGACGGTACTGCATCGGTTGTCGGGTACGGCACTTGGTGACCACGAAGAATGTCGAAGATTTTACGAACTCACACGAGAGCTATAGAGCGGGTAAGCGATCGCTTCTTGTTCTAAATCATATATTGATGTCACTTTCGCACATCTTTATTAATTACAAGACAATGTGTGAGTGAGTATTTGTGTGTAGTTATGTGCGAGCTATTTTTTAGTACCATGTGTTAGAACGTACCGTATCTTCCCTTTTTAATTTATCTAAGGCAATAAGGAGACAATTTTTTTATTTTTTAATGTTATAAAAATTTACATGTCACCGTTTTTGTAATGTAAATGTAAAACACTTTTTGTTTGCATGAAAGGTTTAATGAATGTAGAGGAAGCTAGTGAAGTATGTAAGGACACAAGCAAATGGCAGGCTGTTGTCTCTGCCTACCCCGGAGGGAAAAAGGCGTGAGTGTATGTATGTGTGTATGTATGTTTTTTTGTTAATTCAGTTTATAAACTGAATTCAAAAATTCATCTAAATTCATTCAGCAGTTTTAGGTAATTCTTCAGTTCATAATTATACAGTTGTTGCTAGAAATCAGGATAATTACTACGAAAAAGTGTGGAATAGTGCAACCTTGATGCAACGTCCCTTCCGTCAAGTCATAAATACATTGGTAACACCGAGCTTATAATACACGAGAAGAAACTGCAAACAATACAGCTGGGATCATGTTAGCGACACGCTTGACACTGTTTGTTAAGGATTTACTTTGCTCAGAGTCATAATAATCTGTTCGTTACTAAGAAAATTATTTTGCTAAAATTTGCTTGAAATACGATTCTTGAATTCCAAATTTGCTTGGACGGTTTCGGCATTCGGTGTAGTGGTTTACAAACATACTATTTACGGACACAAAGTAACTAAATCTGGCTCTCGGAGAAACAATATTCGTGAATAACCCAGCAACACTATGACTAATGTGCGGAATATATATTATTCTCGAATATTGCTCTGAAAATTACTAAATGTAGAACATACCTGTAATCTTTTTTTTTTTCAACTACATATTTTGTATTAGCGTCTAATCTAAAAACATAATCTTTGCTGAAAATCTTTCATCTTATTCTTCAAGCCCCATACGCATAGGTCTTTTAAAACTATATTTTACAATCATATTTGTCAACTATAAGTTTTTTCAAATTATCTATACTAATATTATAAAGAGGAAAGATTTGATTGTTTCTTTGTTTGTTTGCAACGAATAGGCTCCGAAACTACTGGACCGATTTGAAAAATTCTTTCACTGTTGGGAAGCTACACTCTTTGCGGTGAACATATGCTATATTTTATTCCCGTATTGCCACGGGAACGGGATTTACGCGGGTGAAACCGCGTGATGTCTGCTAGTATTTAAGAAATATGTAAGACTCTTCTGTTCATCTCCCAGATCTTCATACATCTATTCACCATATCAGTATTCCACGCAGAGACGAATCTGAGTACAGTGACCCCTACTCGGTTCGGTGCGGTGTGAAGGACCGCCTAATTTTTAGGAAGGACTCCTAGTTTCAGAGGAACCACCTTAGTTTTGAACTAAAAACCTAGAATTGAACTGATGACTAACGACAACGATTTAAGAGCTGTTTTGCAATATCATTGTATTCTGAAAAAGTGGACGATACTAAATGTAGATGTTATTAGGAGTTCAAAGTACTAGTAGGTACTACTACATTGTTTTTAGGGTTTCGTAGCCAAATGGCAAAAACGGAACCCTTATAGATTCGTCATGTCTGTCTGTCTGTCTGTCTGTCTGTCTGTCTGTCTGTCTGTCTGTCCGTCCGTGTGTCACAGCCATTTTTCTCCGAAACTATAAAGCCTATGCTATTGAAACTTGGTATCTAGATGTATTCTGTGAACCGCATTAAGATTCTTATATAAAACTAGAAAAAAAGTAGTAAATTTTGGGGGTCCCCATACTCAGAACTGAAACTCAAAATTTTTTTTTTATCAAACCCATACGTGTGGGGATCTATAGATAGGTTTTCAAAAATGCTATTGAGGTTCCTAACATCATTTTTTTTCTAAAATGAATAGTTTGCGCAAGAGACACTTCCAAAGTGGAAAAATGTGTGTCCCCCCCCCTCTAACTTCTAAACTAAGAGAATGATAAATCTAAAAAAATTATATGATGTACATTGCCATAAAAACTACCAACGAAAATTGGTTCGAACGAGATAGAGCTGGTAGTTTTTTTTAATTCGTCATAAACCGCAATTTTCGGTTAGAAAAATCCCTACCACTGCGAACGTGTTAAAACATTAGTCAAAGTTACAACGAACTATAACAACTTTTATATTATGTTACTTGCTGCTAAGAAACCCTTCATGGGCGAGTCCAACTCGCACTTGGCCGGTTTATTTTGTATTACACAGATACAGAATAAAATTATACTTCAGTCTAGAGTCTGGAGTCATGCGGAAAAGTTTTCAAACACATCTTTCAGCACTGTTTACCGACCGCCATTTTCATAGTGAATGTGCACTTGCGAATACTTCTACGAATACATATAAAACAGTGACATTGATCTCTGATTTCTCAAGGTAAAAGCTATAAAAAGAAATGGAGCAGTGAGCAGTAATGATACAAGTCTCAAAAGACAATACTCCTCGAGTCAAAGAAAAACAGAAAGTCATGAAGGTTTTAATGTTTGCTTCTTGTGATTTTGGATGCTGAAGAAGAAAATGTTACTTAACTGGTGCTCGTAGCCTCGTTAACCGGTTAACCGAACCGGAGACCGCAGAACGTAGGAAGTGTGACAAATCCTTCATGCCTTAAGCACAGTAGCTTTGTTGGCCTTACGGACAAGTTGAAAATTTTCAACGTCAATAGCCTCACTACCTATGTAGCGTGGAACTAAATGTAATTGGTGAAATGTGGGTGTATACTATGTCTTTACTAAAATTGAAATCTATAGGTACTTATAATTATAAAAGAAAGTTGTGTTAGTTACACTATTTATAACTCAAGAACGGCCATACCGATTTGGCTGAAAATTGGTGGGGAGGTAGCTTAGAACCAGGAGACGAACATAGGATACTTTTTTTTATCCAGTTTGACCTCGTTTTTTATTCGTATTTTTTTGGACGAATAACTATTCTGCCGGCGACGTACACCTGTAGTCATATGCATGCATGCCATATGCATGAATATGCGCAATTTCTACAATAATGCGACAGGAAACATCTCTCGTAAACGAAATTATTCTGATGGGAGTAAATGCGACGGGAACGGGTGATTTACTCTCTCTTATATGATGCAAACGAAGTTGCGCGGGTCAGCTAGTGTATACCACACTAGCTGACCCGCGCAACTTCGATAAAAGAATATTGACGAATTGGTACTAAATCCAGAAAACACGTAGCGCGGACCACGGAAGCATTCTGTGAATACCTGCTTCTCGGACTTAGACCATATAACCGGATGACGATCATCAGATTTAGTAACTACAACATAATTTTCCTCGATAAATAAAATGACTGTCTATGTCTCGTCAAGACTCTACAAAGTTAATAGTAATCCTACCTAGATAATATTAATTTACACCGATTACGTCAAAGCTTCGTACCAATGATTCATGAGCAGTTGGCGATGTTTAAAGAAAACAAGATTACTAATAAGTCTCGAGAGATATTGATGACAAAACAATGAGAAAATTGGAGACTATTTTTTGACGTTTTGACTGATAGGGGGATAGGGGCCTAGAGAAATGCGATACTTTTGAGAAACGATAAGAAGTAAAAGGGGGACTCTTTTTACGTATTGATTGATCAAAAGGACCCATCCCTCCTAAACTACTACTACTCTTTAGCTGTGATCCAAGGATGGTGAGAAGGGCTCTTCAACCTAATCCCATTCTCTGCTGTACGCGTGCTGGACAGCGGTGCCACTCCTAAACACAGTCAGTGAAAAGAATCTTCGCCTGAACACGACTCAAAAGATCGTTTCTCTGTGGAACCATAAAAACTGTTTCCCTCCTCTTACAATCCTGGGTTCTTTATGCGGTGCGTGAAGATGCCCGTCGCAGGTTCGCCAACTTGAGGTCCACTGTCGCTAGTCTGTAAACTGTGAGAGTGGTCCCCATTCCCAATTGCTAGAAGTCGCCATGACTTTCCATCAGGCGGCTGACGTTGGTTTATCTTCGTAGTATATGAATATTGTTACAGATTACAGTAAAACACTCGAGCAGAGAGCAGGGAACTTAGATAGGTACCGTGCAAAGAGTGAAATGCGTACGATTCGTGACTAACTTGCTGATAAGATAAGCAAATGAGACAAGCGATGACGTGTTCTTACGATTTCGTCACTATCATCTCACATATTATTATCTACAATTCATGTACATAAATTGATTTGGTAGGAAAACCTCACTTCATGCGTCGCAGGAAATTCCTCTACGTCTAGTCGGTATAGTTATACCTAAATTTGAGACGTACATTTTAGATCGTACTGATGCAGCGTCAGGAGTCTGAGGACGATAAAACGATAGTCCACTGATATCTTGGTCGCATTTTTTAACGATACTTTTTGGATTGTCTGATGAAACGGCTCATTTCACTAAAAGAGGTCCATACCGAGTGACTTTATTCTTCAGTGTGGCATTTCACAGAAGAATTAACGCTTGGGGATGAAGATATTCCAGTCTAGCAGACGGGACCCATTCATCCATAAGGGCAGTCTTCTTAACTTCTTCAAAACCCTTAAATAACTTCTGTTTCGGATGTGATTAGCGGTTTACAGCTTGGTCAGTCACGATCACGACTAATCGCGAGCCGTTTTTACCCGACTGCAGACGCAAAGGAATGTGTTTTATCAGCCTATGTATGTATGTACGTGGCACTCTACATACAAAACGCGTGGGCCGATTTTATCCTCATGTAGTCTAGGTAGGTAGGTACTAGGTACTAAACACCAATGCTAAAATTTACAAAAGACAAAGGAAGCGTCGTGTAGTTCTACCACTCACCATACTGTCGTTGTTATCGACTATAATATACCGCATGTTAGCAAAATTTTACGAAAGAGATGACCACCGCAAATTTAAAACCACAAAGTGTCATGGTCTACACTTAAATTTCCTTGAATATTAATGAGTCATCAATTTAATTACCTTTATCGGAGACTACTCATTTATTATGAACAAAACCACCGTTTGTTATATTGCTGTCCTAGTTGCCAATGTCAAATATTGGTAGTCGTGATTGGTTTAATGGGTAATAGGTATCACTCCTTGGATGCGAAAGGCACAGGACCGTCTGTTGTGGCGTAAATTGGGACGGGCCTACGTCCAGGACTGGACTGCCATAGGCGGATTTGATAGGTATCACTCCTTTATAGTGTTGTTCAGCTAATCTGTTCCAGATTAACTCGTTGTTTCCTAAAAATGGCCCCGTCAAAGATCTGTTGAACAATATCATTACGCTTGTACTCGTTAAGCTCTCCTTGTAGGTCTGTATTCTGTATCTGTAAAGATCATCAAATTAGCAGAATCCCTACTTCGAAAGTAACTCTGTCTGTCTGTTACGCTTTCACGTCTAAATCGCTGAAGCGGTTTACATGAAATTTCATATAGAGATAGTTTGAGTCCCTGGGATTGACATAGGCTACTTTTTAACCGACTAAGAGGGTAATGGTTTTACGCGATAACGGCTTTTACTGCCCGTTCGCTCTAACTTTGCCGCTCGGCTCCATACTAAAGTCGAATTTTTAATTAGACGAAGTAAATTGACAGCTACTAATGTCACTTCTTCATACAATGTTGCATATTTTCTATGACGAAGTGACATTAACTACTGACAATTTACTTCGTCTAATTAACAATTTGGGTATACGCCTCTACGCCAGCGGCAAAGTTAGAGCGAACGGGTAGTACGTGGACAAAGCCGCGGGGACCAGCTGAACGAATAAGTACCTAGTACTACGTTGAGTCGTGATCCCCTGCTAGTCTCTCCCAGTTTACCCCACAACACACGATCATGTGCCTTCCACAACCAGAAGGCTCCCTGTCTGCAACCGTGTGACCTTTTCTAGGTCTTCTGTCTGTCCCCTTGATGAATGAGTTACTTTAATAATTGAATTCTGTCTTTATACATACTTATGTTTTTATAAATAAACTAGCGGACGTCACGCGGTTTCACCCGCGTAGTTCCCGTTCCCGTGGGAATACGGGTATAAAATGTTCATCGCAAAGAGTGTAGCTTCCCAACAGTGAAAGAATTTTTCAAATCGGCCCAGTAGTTTCGGATCCTATTCGTTACAAACGAACAAACAAAAAAACCCTAAAAAACGAATCTTTTCTCTTTATAATATTAGGCAGTATAGACAGGTATTTTTGAGATGTACAAGGGTAGGTATTAATTAAACCCACTTATATTAAAGTTATGTAGATATTCTCGCTATCGATAATTGGAGTTGGCCATTATTATGTAGGAGTGTTTATGTTTATCCATATTTATGTGGGGTCGTCCATTAATCACGTGAGGCTCGAAAGGGGGGGGAGGGGGTCTGACAAAAATCACGAAACATCACCAGGGGGGGTGGGGGGTGTAGTGAGATATCACGTGTATTTATTTCGAACAGCAACTTTACAACCCTGATTTTGAAATCACTGTAATTTCTGAACAACAAAACCTACAATATTATAACTTGTATGGAATTATTCATAAAGCATTTAATTCCTTTTTTACATCAGAAATTAATTGAAATCGGAATACCTATGCGTTGATCATACAACACAAAAATAATTTTGTTTTTCATTGTGTCTCCCAAAGGAACCGCGCAGAGTATCGGCATCAATCCGATCAATAATAATCTCAAATTATATCAGTAATGATGATGAAGATGATGTTGTGTGGGATTGTCCAAGAATATTTATTTATTTATTTATTATTTAAAATATTATTTAATCCATAGTTTTAGCGTGATACAGAAAGACATACAAAAAAAACTATTTGAGCTTCAGTATCGGATGTAATGGAAGTTACATAGATAGAATGTCTAGTAAAAAAAATATCTTGGAAAATAATTACCATTTATATTCGACGTACAGATTTTAAACTCTCTATAGCTTTATTATTAGTTATATATAATATATTAGACTGGCTGATGCACGCAGCTATGACCCCGTCCACCGATGATCATTTGGGGGACGGCCACTCTCCTTGTTCCGGAGATGCCTTCAGAGCCCACCCGCTCACCGCTCTCTACCCTCTCTGCTTCCAGAGAAGCGCTCGAGAGCGGTGCGATGCGGGCGAGAACCCCGAAGTGTTGGGGGCCCCCGGCCGGGCTGGGCCGACGTGAATAATCTTTGGATATCAATGCCGGCTGTAGGATGAGGAGGAACACCACGAGGTTTAGCGGGTAGGTGCTGGCCCCGCAGCTAGGATGATGGTGCCAAACCGCATTCCCCCCGTAACAAAAAAAGAACGCAGCACAGTCAACGTGGATATCGATAGTCGTGACGAAAAGCATAATGATCGCATGGAAATTCAACCTTGATTATTGTACTTTTGCTCATAACTTCGCTTCTATTTAGCCAACTGCGATCAAACCAACGTAAGATTTTAAGCTTGACAAACTGACACCTTCTTTATTAGCTCCAAAATAATAAATATTTTATAGAAACACGACGGGAGTAAATGCAACGGGAAATATATTAAAATATTAATACGATATCCGTCTCTATTATGTGACGCAAACGAAGTTGCGCGGATTAGCTAGAAGTTTGGATAGATAATATCAATAGACTTCTATGTACAACATTTTTAAAAAAAACTTTGTAGGTAGTTACTAAAAATACACGTGATTTGGCCCAGGGGGGGAGGGGTAATCTGAAACCTCACCAAATATCACCAAGCTGGAGGGGGGGTCCAAAAAATGCCAAAAAAAACCTCACGCGATTAATGGACGGCCCCTGTGTGGATACTGCCGGAACTGTCTTTATTCTCATTAACAACCGATTAAATATTCCGCGCCAGTGAACTGTAAACAAGGAACCCTTATAGTCACGTCATAGCCATCGATCCGTTTGTCTGCCTGTCCGCAATTTAGCTCGGAAATCTTTCATACTACATCAGTTGGCATGAATTTATAAATATATTGGGCTCTGGACTGAGAACGATGTAGCGGGGCTCTCAGTATAAGCTACTTAAGGCTATTTATTCTGTTCTCAGAAACGAGAACTGTGTGCTACCTTCTTCTATAAAACGATCTTTTGAGGCTGGTTTATTATATTTTTGGGAAACCCTCTACATATTAGTTGGGATAAGTATTGACTTTCCATTTTCCTTCGGGTCCTAACAGTAGGCATACTGAGCGACAGTCGAGGCCACTTGTCGCCCAGTGTACGCCAGCATCGGTCGACTTGTTGCCGCGACTGTCGCTGGCCACGGCGACAGACCTCGTACAAAAAGTAGTCGTTCGGCTACTTTCGCCGTGTCGCCGCGACTCCCCCAGCTTGTCGCTGAGTCGCGGCGACATGTCGCCCAGTATGCGCCTACTGTTACCTTCGTCACTCAGTTTACGTCCAATTTCTAAACACACTTTGAGTGCACCTATTGTGTGTTATCTCTCAACTCGTGAGTCAGATGACGGATATTTCTTTTTGCATCACTCTGATTGCAAACAAGTGCGTGTGCCACCTGCCCGAAACATGAATGGATGTTATCAATATCAAAAGCAAAAATGTATCCCCCGCCAGGCCCACATTTTGCCGAAGGTTCCTGCACCCATTATAATGTATGTGCCTCATGTGCATGTGGGGGTCTCCACCGCACTAAAGATGACCAGCCTTAAATGCCATATTCTGCACCTTACCAGGATATGATATAATCCTTATGTCCATCCACTTTATATGTCAATTTATGATAGATAATATAAAAACTTTATTAATATTGTACGTAGGTACAATAATCTCTTACATCAGCGTGCAAAATCCCGTTTGCTACTATCCAACATCTCCTCCGTTTAGTTTGCTTCCATTGGCTGCTAAAAGCAACTGTGCAGCTGCAGTCTGACCTCTCGATTCTTTTACGGGCACTAACGCCACCCCCTCGATTATCAGTCAGCAAGCGTGCTACTTGTAGCCTGTGGGTCATGTAGGTACTCAGATAGTGTGGGTTTATAAGGGCCTTTAATTTTATCAAGTCCTACAATACCTCTGCACCTGTGCAAAGGATGTACTAAGAAAAATCAATAAGGCTAGTAAACCTAAATCCCCTATTAGCCCCCAGAAAGATGGACTGCACTTTCATGATGCATGGGAGGAAAAGTCTGGTTATATTTCTGTGATTTATGCCAAAAGTCTTAACTTGACTTGATATGCAAAGCCATGACCTCATTGTGGGACCTTGACAATTGAACTTTGACCCCTAAAGTTAAAACTTTATACTATCCGATGATGAATAATTCTTTAATATTGATGATCTTTATTTGTATGAAGTCATCTGTCTTTATTGAGCCAAAAGAAAGTGTACCCATTTTAAGTGGCACTAAGTTGTTACACAGTTATAAGTGAGTTAGTTCGAAACTGGGACATTTACCAATTAGCATGCAGCACGTAAGTACAGAGGCAGGTGCTCACACCATTTATGATTGGTAGGGTGTTTTAGGCTTGTACTGCTTTTTGTACAATACAAAGTACAGTAGGTACAAAGACTCGTCTATGTACCCAAGACATTTTTTATTTTTATTCAACATGAGGGAAAATCATTCATGGATTCTATTATTACAGGCTATTTACCAGTAACTATGAAAGTTTAAATACCTATATCCTTCATGGATGCTATGCCAGACTCCTACCAACTAAAAAACCTCACGTAACACCCAACAGCCCACATTTGGGAGCCCAGAGTAAGCCCTCGGTAGGATGTCCCAGGACTTCTATATACTTAAGACTTATAAACTGAGCAACATACTTCCTTAATGTTGATCGGTAAAAGTATTTATGATTTATTTCAAAAATGCTCTGCTGCTTTTAGTTTTTAAATGAGAATAAAAAACAAGGAGTTGTTTTAAATAGAATTTTAATTATTTAGCTTCTTTAAATTAATTAATTTTTTCTATTAGTCTACGAAGCTCTTTTGGAGTAGGTATTTATTGTAATTATATAATATAGCATAGAATAGCAGTTATTTTTTATTTGTATTTCTAATATTGATATCTTGATTTTATGATAGACTGTAAGAATTGTGATGATTTGCATTATTTCTTGAAGGTCTACAATAAGATGTGTAAAACTTAGAACAGGCTAAAACAAAGACAGATTAAATTACTGTTTGTTCATGTTGATAGTGAGGGTTTCCCAGTATTGTTCTGTAATGTTATAACACCAATGTGAATTTATTATCTGATAAACATTCTTTCCCAATTACACATAAATGGATAAGTATAAAAAAAAATTGGTTAGCAAAACTGTGCTCAAGTGCACAAAAATGTTCTTACATTAAATGTTTCAAGTAATTCACACCCTCACGCTCATTCTCGATCAATTTTTCAATAAACACTGAAAATTTTCACTTGCACAAGCACTACCATAAATAAATTTACTGAGAATGTGTATTTCTACTCAATGAATGGATACTGGTTACGCGATACGACCGACTTGGCAGTATTCCATAAGATCAGAGATGGAGTAGACGCGTGCACTGTCTCCGATGCAATCATGCAACACTAATAATTAAAACCAATTGGCAGGCGCCCGGGAGACGTGCGAGACCGATGACCCCGAGGCCAGATGACAAACATATGATACCAGTCGACTTCACTGAAACTAATAAATATGAGTGGAAGATAAACTCACCGTAGTCATGACAGCATTTAAACAACTTGAAGCTATAAAGCCCTAGAGTTCTATCCCGTTCTCAAGCGCTATTCACTTCTCCCAAACAATGAAGTCACAAAACAAGTAACAGAAACTTTAAATAAATTAACACGAAACCACAAAAGTAGAAACAAAATTTATAATCATAGAATTCCACTTTCTTTTGTTGCGTTTCACTTGATAATTGATAAGAATGTTTGGTTTTTATTTTTAATTTAATTAAATTATTTGACAACAAAACACATCCACTCGCCTTGGAATCGCCGAATACTAGGGATGCAAACGATATATCGATATTTTTGAAATATCGATATATCGGTTATAAATATCGATATTTTAGTATCGATATCGGTATCAAAAATATCAACGATATATCGTTCTTCATGAGCGAAATATCGATATTTTAATATCCATATTGAAACCCAAAATTTCGACGATTTATTCTTGAGCGTGAGATGATTTCGTTATGAGCATTATTTCCTCAATCAAAAATTACTATTATTTGAATATTTAAATTAAAGATTTGGTTATTTATCTTGATATGCCAAGACACTTGGGTTTTGGTAAATGAAACTGAGTTAAGATGAAATTAAATTCATGTGTTATTTACAAGTGTATAGTGGCGTAAATTTGGAAAGGCCTACATCCAGAATTGATTGATAGATTGTTTTATTTTAGCTATCTAATTTGAATTACCAAAACTATTAAAATGTTAAAATATAAACTTAACACTACTGCTCGTTCGCTCTAACTTTGCCGTTCGGCTCCATACTAAAGTCGAATTTTTAATTAGACGAAGTAAATTGACAGCAACTAATGTCACTTCTTCATACAATGTTGCGTATTTTCTATGACGAAGTGACATTAGCTACTGTCAATTTACTTCGTCTAATTAACAATTCGGGTTTAAGCCGCTACGCCAGCGGCAAAGTTAGAGCGAACGGGTAGTAGGCTGTATGGCTGCCACTGCCACGGCGGAGTGATAGTGCATGCGACTGCTACGCTGAGGTATTTGGTCGATTGTCTTACTAGGGTTCGATTCCCGGGTAACACAATCGGCCAAATACATTTTTCAAAGTTTGAGTGTTTTCTGTCTATACTACTCGTATTATTTAAGTGTAAAGTGGTCGTGTCTGTACAACGGAGATATTTAAAAAATAATACTTGAATTATAATATCTTAACGAAGGATACTGCACACAACGTTTTTATTAATTCTTGTCTGTTGGTCCTTATGCCTGTTCGTTCGCTATGGACGCAAATACTACTGAACGGAAGTTTATGAATTTTTTAATAGAGAGATCTTGTTTAGCTTAAATAAATAAAATAAATAATAAATATTCACGGACATTTCACACAACGCTATCTGATCCCAAAGTAAGCTAGGAATAACCTGCTTGTGTTATGGGTATCAGACCACGGATATTAATACTTATATACTTTTAAATACATACATATTATACATAGAAACACCCAGACTCTTGAGACAAACATTCATGGGTCACACAAATATTTGTCTCCGGTGGGAATCGAACCCACGACCTCCAGCGCCGCAGGCGGTATCACTACCGACCGCGCCACAGAGGCAGTCAAATCTGAGCTTTGTTCCATGGCAAACGGTTAAAAAAAAGCGGAGTTATGAACAAAAGTAGAATAATCAAGGTTATTTCCGTGCGATCATTAATTCTTTAAAAAAAACAAGAGCAACAAAAAAATCTTAATATCGATATATCGTTTATCAATATCGATATATCGTTTATAAATATCGATATTTTCAATATCGATATTTTATATTGAAAAATATCGATATTCCAATATCGATATTTTTTATGAACGATATTGCATCCCTACCGAATACTCGTGTTGCCAGACGTGAAAATAGTTTTCTTTCCTACAAATGGTACAAAATGGTAGGATGTGAAAATTAGAATTTCTTTATGGCAGGCTCCTGCGGACCTAAAAGGCAACGATATATGGTCTAAGAAGGCAACATAGACATACCATAGCACGTTTCATTCATATTCAGATTCATTTGCAGATTTGCACAAGAAATGCTTTAGAGATAACATTAAATGTTGCTGCTCTAAAAAAATACAGGGAACCGCCGAATCGTAAAAGTATTTTGCCAATATTACTACGTAAAAGCAAAACTTGATAACTACAAGTTATAGTTGAACATGTAACATTTATATTGTATGTGTAGTATTGTCAAGTTTTCGGCTTGACAATCATCATTGAGCGTGTCAAAGCGCCTTATTCAATTCATTGTTTTTTTTGCCTTTGGCAACATCTCTCTGGTAAGGAGTCGATACCTAGTCGCTGGTTTTTTGCGTTGTCAGACAGGAACTACAATATAAAACGGGTTTTGAAGGAATTTTCTGGTGGAGTGCATAGTCAGGGTATAAATAGCCCTGCCATGAGGTCACAAGCTCTTCTAACATCTAGCCAATACGATTCACATCTTGGTTAACGTTGAGCTCTGATGATTTAGCGCACCTCATGTGTTGCGAGGTTATAGTTTGACGCAGGCACTGTACAAACCTGAGGACTTGTCGAGGAATATAGCCTAGGTTCTACTTTCCTCACAAAGAATAAGTTTCTGTTTCAACCTACACCCGGGATACCGGGTTTTTTTACTACCTACGGAGAAAGCGGCCCGTCCACGGTTGGCAGAGCCACATCCAAAGACACGTGGACTGCACGAGCGAGGGGTTTTGAGGGGAACCAGCCGCCTCCACGTGGCATTCTCGTGCTGTGCTGCTCTCAGCTTCACTCAAGGCCAGTAATTGTCACCCAATTATAAGCGTAGTTAGCTGCTTACCAGTTTTACCTGCTCACGCGGCAGTGGTCTATTGAGTAATATTAGTACCTAAGCCGTGACTATACTTCTGTGTACCTGTGATATTTGTGTCTATCAGTGAATAAGCTCTCTGTGTGTCTCTGTGTATCTCTGTGTTATATAAATATACGTGTGTACACCCTACCTGACTGTTTTCGTCAGAGCCCTGGCCTACCCTTGCACGCACACTGGAATCTCTGTAGTAAGGCGCCCTGGGAAAGAGTTCTCTGCATAGCTACCTCGCGCTAGTTGGTGAGTAACACTGATCATCACTGTGTTACAAACATTTTGCTTAAAATATTGTCGCCATCTATTATAGTTATAGGCTCCCGACACGATCATGCCTTGCAATTGTCAATCACGTAAAATATGAATGTAAGTTGCTTCAGTGTGCGTGATTGCTTTGCATGGGTGTGTGCATCGACGTATACGTGCACATGAAATTCTACGTTATTGACAATTGCCAATTGATCATGTCGGGACCCCTTTACATTTGAGGATTCCTACACTGACAGGTAGGTAGGTATATAATCTGTGATACTACTAACGCCATCTAGTGCACAAACGGTGAACTACTGCGATACTACTACCGCCATCTAGTGTACACATGATGAACCACTACGATTTTACTATCGCCACCTATCGTACACGCGGGGAACTAATGTGATACTATTAACGCCATCTAGTGTACATGCAATTAACTGTTATGATTCTACTAGCGCCATCTACTGCACTCGCGATGAACTAAGCAGCACTTTCCCATGGCACAACCGTCGCTATTTTTGGGGTTTATTTAATCCTCCAAAGTGACAAGGTCTACGAGGGTCTGGACGACAGGTTATTTACCGCCGCCTGTGACTCGACGTTGGGCATAGCTCGTTCAAAGTGTAGGGCGGGGCTAGGATAAGATGGTTTATTCTTCGGACGCGAGTAAACTTAACCCCCCCCCCCTTCATGTTTCTTTAAATAAAACAATAGAAGTAAATATATCATAATTTATTGTATTATCGCAATACATAACAACTATACATACTAATACAAAGCGTTCACAGTTATCAAAATATCACTAACATGTCGAATAGATCTTATGTTCGAATTATTTCGAGTACAGCGGTGATGGTAGTATTTACACAAAACATTTTCGAATGGCTAATAAAATTCCTTAATAATGCATTCAAACATCAGTAAGGTCGTAAGTACGAAACGTTGTAACGTGCAGGGCGTTCAAATTATGTGGACCATTATGATGTCAAGCCTCTTTTTTTTTTTTTTTTTTACGTGTGGAAATCCTACATGGATGCTATGCCGGACTCCTACCGACTAAAACCACACGATGCCCTGCAACTGTCTACGGCCGGGAGTGATGTCAAGCCTAAGTGAAGACTCAGAACAGAACAAAGGCAGGTTGTAAACGATGATGTCCAGTTGCCCTAATGGCATTCCAGTCGCGGTATTCCAAAAATGTACAACCGAATTGTCTCCTCCGTCTGCTACCTCAACCGCGACTAAATGGACCTCCCCGAGGAGCATTCAGACGGAGGACTCCTCAGCAATATTCCATATATATAAAAATCAATGCCACTTTTCGTAGTAATTTTATATCTCAAGAACGGGCTCACCTATCGAAACCAAATGTTTAGGCTTTGTTCGGACTATTTAGTAGATGGTTCATGTGAAGTTTGCACAAAAACTGTCGAGCGGTTAGCGGAGAGCGTACAAACGAAGTTGCGCGGGGCAGCTAGTATTCCATATTTTTCTAGATAATTACTGACTGAAGTATAAGAAGGTCCTACAAAGAACTTTAAACACTTGAACGATATTGACTCGGGCACCTGTTGCAATTTATTTTATAGATGGTTTGCAAACTGGGTAGCCGCAGTTCTTCTATTTTGTCAGTATCAAACAACTATATTAATCTCACTACCGCAAACTTGCGTGCTCAAGAGAAGAGCAGGGGTCGAAAAATGTAAGTATAAGGGTCCCTGCCCTAACAACTCTGGCGAAACCCCCACACCTTTCAGATGCCAGAAGTGTGACCTCAAAGTTCAAGAGCAAAGTCAATTCTTTAAAAGGCATTATGTGCTCTTTGTCAATGTCTTATCAACAGAGCTAATATCGACTGAGGTAATATTGCGTCTCTTACTCTATCGGTACTACCCGTTCGCTCTAACTTTGCCGCTGGCGTAGAGGCGTATACCCGATTTTTTAATTTGTTACGCCACGCCTGAAATCACTATGACAGTTGACATAAGGAGTTACGCAATTTCCGAGTGTACATCTATATAAGACAGTGCGAGCACATTTGTCGGGCATTCTGTACTGTATACTGAGACTAGCCGAAGCTCTGCCCAAATTATTGTGTGTCTATGCGGAAAATAAAGTATTTAGCAGAGTCCTGAAGTGTTTAATTGCCCCTTCTGTTACACTCAGAAGTGGGATACTTCAAGAAGAAACCATGAAGACTGTAAGTTTTGAAGAAGAAAAATCCACTTTGAAGTAGGCCGAGGGTTCTGTCGACAACAATAGTGCCTCTACCTCGCAAACCTCCATTCCACGTGGACAATCGAAGCAAAAGTTACACGGCGCACATCCAAAAACAATGTGGGTATTTATGAAATGTTTTACAAGATGCCTCCAGAGAACACAACTTTCGTATGAATATGAACCAGTTTTCTTCTTGAATAACCTGCTACCTACCCATGTAAATACCTTCAGTAAGAGAACACCTGTATAAAAGCTCCGATATCAAGAATCGGACTACCGCATTGCAAAAATCCGACTGCATCAACCGCTTTGTCAAGCTGAAGTCAGTGGAATTAGTGCCAACAGGCACGTCGCGGCGCCGGCGCTTCAGTCGTGAAGATTTTCATCGTGGAACACTTAAACTACAGCGCGCGGTAGCAGCGTACTGCGGCGCTTGGAGATACCTAGATGCTGCCCGAGATGGTCAGCTATGAACAACAAGGCTGAGATTCGCTAAAAGCTGCACAGATAATTTGAGGTGGGTGCCACTAATTGCCTTTTTCCTATCTGATGTAGCCAGTCTTTGCCACTAATTCTAATTCGTGTAGCGAAATAGCCATTGCCAGTTACAGCAACTACTGTAGACAGCCAATTTACCATTTGCCTATCGCCTATTCGAAATAGCTGAATTTCTCTAGTTAAGACAAAATAAGTTCTAGTCATTGCCAGTGAAACAGCCGCCTAGCGTTAGGTTTTGTGTTAGCATTATGAAGTTAAGTCCAAAATCGAGGAAAATCTATTAAAATTAACCGTTATTCGTGTTTGAATGCTGGTAAAATAAAGAGAATAACTTTTCTAATGCATTGGATTTCGTTGCGCTTCACAATCGATCGATACCTGTTAGTATAAATACTAAAGCTCTTATTAACCAGTCGAATCTAGATTCAGTAACATTCAGAACAGTTGTGCACTTTTAGTTAATATCCGATTGCACAGTTAATCATAATAAATTTTCTATTTGAAATTGTAAGTCAAAGCATATCGAAAATAAAATTTGCCTATTTAGATAGATATCTACGATCTAAGGTGGGTGGTAGATGGATAATCAAATCAAATCATACAGATAAATTGCGGGCTTTACTTATTTAGTTGACATACTGAAACCAATCCAACAGCCGATAAGTTGTTTAGCCCCGTTTATGTAGGTACATTATAATATCATGCTTGGTTTCGATAAGTCGTAGTTGGCGGTAGTGCTTTTATTCATTCGTTCAAATCTAGATAAACGTGTGTATTGTTAGTAATCGGATATGAAATCTAGATAGATGGAGTATTTTCGTAAAGAGGATTATACCTAGGTGTTTTAAGCTATTAAATGTGGCTCTTTGATTACGCTTCTATTTAATTGTATAACGCGATTGATTAAATCGGTCATAATCTAAGAAGCTATTAGGTGTGAACCGTTTAATGGTATTTGGATTGATCCAGCAAAGTCGCACAAAATAAAACTAGCTATTATGTGGGTGTAATGAGAAACCTTTTCGGCATTACTACTTAAAGTTATTAAAATAAGACTGTGGACGGTGCTTTAGTTTGTCACCGTGGAATTTTAATTGTTGCGTCACATTTTCCATTTAGCGTTGTTACAGAGTTTAGTAGTGTTAAATGAACATAAGCCGATCGGATTTACATTGAAAAAGTGTCTCGATTCTATAGAATAGTATGTAGCTCGATATTATATTGCTAACCGTGCTCGACGTGTGATAAAGGTATCGGAAGTGCTAAACATCAAAGTATAATGGTGTAGGTAGGTAATTGAAGTAATCGAGTTATTTTGCATAAATATACACGGGTCCGCACTTATTCGCAATTGATTTATCATAGTAGAAATTTCACGTAATAAGTATTTATAGTGTATTTGGCAAATCATCATGGTGGATCTTGAAATTAATATGTCTCATTGCGATACCCTGGACGTAATTATTAGGCCTCATACTTCATGATCTTTTACATTAAAGCAGATGGCATAGAATTATACACAATATCGCCTTAATTTTTCCAAATATTAGGTTTTGAAACGAGAATGATGCAATTGTAGATGCGCTGAAGTGATCTTATCTCGATTATCATACTAGGAAGGATTGTGTGATGAGCAGCTTCAGACAATCCACAACAACTTGTTTACAACGATACAAATCCATCAAGGGTACGCCTAGTCCATGTGAAATGCGAATAAGTTAACCTGAAAATGCCTACTTTTCATAGTGACCTTTTGCCCATGAGATTGTTTTTACTAAACGCTGGCTATGCCCTGCCACTTTGCCTGTGACGTGTTTGACACATGTTACAATATGCCCGTGTTTACTGTGTTAATTGTAAGTAAGCCGAAATCCTGCAGCAACATGATATAGCTATGTTATTCCAGAATCATTTCTAATGGCGAAGAAGTGTTATCGGTTAGCTTAGGAGTTTATACAAACCGTTCCTCTAAGCTACTGGTAGATATTTCGCTTTGAGAATGTGCCTAATTACAGTAGACGCTAATCGTTTCAAGGTTAAACACCTTCATAGCCACCGAGAAAAAGAGTTTAAACGGGTTTCGGTAGGTAAACTACGTATGTACGTATGACGACAATAACAACATTAAGCGAGTGCCGATGCCTCGCTTGCTTACTCAAATAGCCCTGCATGCGCAACATTTCTATTCTTTACCGAAATAGGACAGACTGCCAAAAAAAAGCAAGCCCTTTACATACTTGTGCCAACTGTAAGAAGTTCATAAATCCATCAAACTACCTATCACGAAATGTTATACTGTTACGTTCAGTCTATCAATTGGCATACAGCAGACAGCAATTCAGAATGACGGTAGAATCGTGTTTACTACATTTAATATTTTTGTGGTATGACTTTGTAGGTACCTACCCACTTGTTTAAATTTTGTCATTTTACAGAAAATAGTTAAGATTGTGATTGTGTATGTAGCTGACAACATAGGAGTTATAGCGAGACTAAGTTCAACGAGCCCCTTGGGATACTAATGACATTACGTTGTTTTATTTTACGGCATTGAGACTTCAACACCAGAAAATTGTCATTTGCATAGGGTGTAAAAGTGATAACAAAATCATATAAATTGATATGAGTTATAAGAGCGATGTGTAAGCCTAGTTTTATTTAACCTAGAAGTACGCTTTGGGACATATTTGAGCATATTATAGAATCAAACAAGTTATTACGCGAATGATCTTAAGTTTTGATAGTATTGCAAGCACTTTGCGTTAGTTATACTTATAATAATACCTAGCACTAGCACCTAGTATCGGCTAAACCACAGAGTACATTTGTATAAGTAATTAGTTCGCAGACGCAGGTGCCTATCTATAATGAAATGATACGCAATGACATGCGCTTTATTTATTTCCACGTCAGATATCTCACGCAGTAGATAGTGGCGCGTACATTCCACTTATGAATCTATCTTGGGACCAGCTAGTATTAGTGCTATGTCTATTTCTTTCTGTGTTTATTTGGCCAGCCACTAACAAAGTCTCTTGTTCCCTGTACGGGAGCGATTGTTACAGATGAGCCGGACAGAATGCAAGTCAGTCTACCGGGATGTAGATGTAGCCTGTTTGGGCCGGGCTGGGCAAAGCCAAGCCATGCCACGCCACGCCACGGCATGCCACGCCTCGCCACGGTATGCCACGCCACGCCAAACCGGTCAAGCCAGCCAAGCCGGTTAAGCCAGCCAGCCAGCCAGCCAGCCAGCCCAGCCCAGCCCAGGCGCCTTGTTCCTATTGCAGGAGCAACTGCTTACTGGATGGCCGAGTGTTACGCCACGCCTGAAATCACTATGACAGTTGACATAAGGAGTTACGCAATTTCCGAGTGTACATCTTTATAAGACAGTGCGAGCACATTTGTCGGGCATTCTGTACTGTATACTGAGACTAGCCGAAGCTCTGCCCAAATTATTGTGTGTCTATGCGGAAAATAAAGTATTTAGCAGAGTCCTGAAGTGTTTAATTGCCACTTCTGTTACAAATTAGACGAAGTAAATTGACAGTAGCTAATTTCACTTCGTCATAGAAAATAAGCAACATTGTATGAAGAAGTGACATTAGTTGCTGTCAATTTACTTCGTCTAATTAAAAATTCGACTTTAGTATGGAGCCGAGCGGCAAAGTTACAGCGAACGAGCAGTAGTATTGTGTATTCTATAGAAGAGGGATCTACTCTATTTGTAACTTTTCAATATCTAACGAATATGCTTTCCCGTAGACCAGGGCGTGAAGCCATGAAGGCGCAATTCTCAGTGCTCTTAGTATCACCTCGCCAGTGTCCCGTAACCAGTAACGAAGGAGACACCGTTGTTCAGGATTTGACCGGTGGCCTTGTATGAAGTTAAGTCAGCCAGATTCATATCAATCATGCATTTTGACATAATATATCATGTTAATTTTAGAACCTAAGGGCCTGTCCACATCACCACGGCACGACGCGACGTCGTCACCGTGGAACGTCGTCACGTTGCCGTACCGTAAAATGTACGTCACGACGCCGCAAAGTTACAAGTCGCCGTACATTCTTCACTAAATACCAGTTAAGTAATTTCAAGTGGCTAGGGCCCCGCAAGACCGATCATGCGGGACCCCAGCCACTCGAAACTACTATTTATCTGGTATTTAGTGAAGAAATGTACGGTAATAATACGGTAATGTAGGTACCTACCTTTACCTACCGTTCTACCTTGACTTTCAAATGTCAAGTCTGTCTTTGAGGAATACCCTAGTAACAACTTTGTTTCCTGTCGGGTGTCTACTAGGGATTGCAATCCGGAAAACCGGATACGGTGATCCGGCGGATCCGGCATCATTTTGGGACCCCCGGATCCGGCACCAATACACCGGATCCGGTGTCCGGACCCGGTATTTGCATATTTTGGTAAAATAACCGTGCCGTCGCCAAGGATGGTACAAATGTGAAGTGCTTGCACTGCGCGCGAGTCGTTTGAATCCCTCTTCAGTGTGTAACTTACAGGTTACCATGAGAAAAAAAGTTCCGACATCTAGGATGTGAGGCGGAGAGAGGGTCGTGACAAAGGTTCCAATTTTAAATTTTTCGCCAATATCCCAAAAACAGTGCGTTGTAGCAAAACATGTTTGACTAAACGTAGTATTAAGTACTCTGTGTGTTTGACTATGAAATGAAAACGTACAAAATTCTCCATTACTTTGATTACATACATTTCTCTTATTCCCAACCGTTTTTGAGCTACATGTACAATTCTCCTTATATTCAACGCGTGTTGAACACAAGAGGAATTGTACATTCGGTTGAGATTTTAAACGAAATATAAACAGGTATAGTGTCAGGGAGGTGTGTGTTTGTGCCGTATCAATGATATCGTTTGCTGAAGAAGCAAAATATCACTAAGACTGCTAATAATTATTTCTAAAACCCGTCAGTTACCCAAAAATCCAGAAAGCTAGATCCCTAGAGCTATTCTTGTTGCAGAGGTTATACGAGTAGGTAGAAGAAATTTTTGCTAACATGGATGGAAGTTCTGATACAAAGTTTTCCCACAATGATACTCAGGAACAAACGAACGATCACGCAGAATTGCTTTATTTTCTATACCTATATTTTGGAGCGTTTAGTTCATAAACGGTTGGAGTTATGAAATAGTGTTTAGAACCAAATTAGATAATTTATAAGGTTTCATTTTATCTTAGCATATTAAATTCATCATTTTATTTTTTGCTACATGGCACCGATTTCGGGATATTGGTATCTTAGTCACACCCGCCCCCTTTTTCTGGCACGCCTTATAGATGATGGGATTTTCAGTATGTTTTCTCCCTAAACACCCTGAATGAATTTCTTAAGAAACAGCTTAGGTTCCCGTTCACGCACTCTACAACGGCTTTCTTGACTAACTTTAAGATTTTAGATTTAGTTTCGGAAGATGAACATTTACTCTTTTAAAAAATCTTCCGTATAAGCAGTATCGCTTTTAATTTTACACTTCATTAACAGTTAGTTCATGTTGGAATAAAAAAAAGAAAGCAAGTTATCCTGGTTTACTCAATCCGGCCGGATCCGGTCGGACCCGGCCGGATTTGAGAAATCCGGTACGGATCCGGCCGGATTCAAAATGACACCGGATTGCAATCCCTAGTGTCTACTGTCTAGTAGCCGTAGGGCTTTTGGCCCAGTCTGTTACGGTCCAAGTTTCGTCCCATATTTCAAGGCCCACTCAATATTAGTAGCACCCAGTTTGGGAAATGTCTTTATCTTCAAAGCCAGTTATTAGCCTACTAGAATAACATTATAATTTATTCTTAATACGCTTGTCATTCACAAACTTCATGCCGCTAAATAAAATTTGCTACTACAAAATGGAGACGGAAAGAATATTTTCTTAATATTTGTTCTATAAAATAATACTAATTCACGGGGACATAACCCAACCCAATGAATTATCGTTATTGACATGAGAGGTGAAGTTTATAGCGTTTCGGGCTGAGTTTTAAGGTTATTAAATCTAAAAAATTTCTCATCAACTCTCGGTGAACAGATTATATTATATACAACACATCATAACTTCAATGCAGTAAGTGTACACAACCATGCTTTAACCCATCAAAATACCGCCCTGTACTATGAAACTGTGTATCCAACTATTCTAACACTTTGAATGGCAACGGTGTGTTCTCATCGGTACCAGCCGACGCAGTAAAGTACGGCGACACGTCCGACAGATAGTTCCGTGGTAGGAGGCCGATCAACAGAGCAATTTTGGCGGCAATGGGCGCCTTTTCTGTATCGTCTATAATCGTATCTTGGTCCGGCATCACCTTGTCTACGATATGTTTCTGGACGAGACCGTCTCCACCTACGTAGAATGTTGAGAAGCCGTCGTACCATCTGTGGGTAGAATGGTTAATTATTACAAGTTTTCGGAAGGCGCGAGATGGGGAAACCCTTGAACTAGCGACACTTTGACCGTTACCGACACCACGTCAACCCGGCAATGGGTTCACTAAATATTACGTAGGACTAAAAATAATGGTGAAATATGAGCGTGCTTCTGGCAAAGAGAAATTTAAGAAATGAGGAAAAAAGGCTATAAAATAAATTGAGATCGGAGAAACTCATAAAAACGTAAAAAAAAATCATGAGTGTCAGTTTTCAGTTTTTTATACCACTATCGCTGCAAGTAATGGGGTTATTGCTCTTAAACACTCACGGTTTGCAAAAGCATGAGTTTTCATGTAGCATTACACGCAAGTGAATTGCTATTAATATTTGGTAGGCGCTATAATCATATTATTTATCTACTCTGATACTATAATACAAAGATTATAAAATTGAAATCAATACTATTATGACAAACATTACGCACAGGCCAAAAAAAAAGTTTTATTACGATACAGGTCTTGTATGGACACCTATATCATAATAAAACTTTTTAATCATTACGATACACCATAAACAATCTCCAGCTGAAAAAGAAGTTTGAACCTCTACTTTAAAAAAAAAATTGTGTCTCCAGAGTAGCGAAAAATCCTAAATCTATGATCTCCGCAGCCTAAAAAAAAAAGAAACACGCATGATGCGCAATCGATGTTTGCGCCTTGGCGCCAACATTTTACATTTAAATTAAACAAAGTTTGGTTTTGTTTGTAAAATAAATTAGTTTTTGTGTAAAAACATGTCTTAAAGCAAGGATGGTGGCAATTGTACACCACCAGACATTCTGGAAACTGCGTCAAACATGACCATGAACCTGTTACCGGCGAAATCAAGGAGCAACTATACAGGGTGAATTTTTCAAAAGGGATTGGATGGCTAAGTCCGAAACTACAAGGAATAGCGAAAAATGCTCAAAGGAGTCACGAGCCCGATTTTGATAAAACTTAAAACCTCATCATTAGATTTTTGAAAAACCAGTAATTGTAGCCGGGAATCGAACCCATTAATTTTGAAAAAAAAAACACATCCTATATTATTACACCATACGATAGTGTTGCTATTAAGGACTTTATTCTGAAAAGTAATGACATACGGCAAACTAAAGGAAAATGCTCATCTTTAACAAAATACAATTTATTTTTCTTACGTTAACTGATTAATTGTTCATTGTTTTCAATACATAGCTGGATTCGAGACCTAAAGGATCGTACTGCATTCAAAATTATTGATTCCGTTTAGAATATTCTCCAAAGAATCATTCTGAGCATGATTTAAAATATGGAATAGTTACGATCTATTCTGGGATTTTGAACAAAACAAATTTAGATACAAAATTTAGGTACATGAAATATGAATTCTATTAAAATTTCAAACTTTCCTTAAATTTGCCGTATATCATTACTTCGCAGAATTTGATCCCTATCAGCGACACTATCGTATGGTGTAATAATAAAGGGAGTGTTTTTTTTTCAAAATCAATGGGTTCGATTCCCAGCTAGGATTATTGGCTTTTCAAAAATCTAATGATGAGGTTTTAAGTTTTATCAAAATCGGGCTCGTGACTCCTTTGAGCATTTTTAGCTATTCCTTATAGTTTCGGATTTGGCCATCCAAGCCCTTTTCAAAAATTCACCCTGTATATCACAACAAAATGAAATCAGGTATTATAGTATGAGAGTAGATAAAGTAGTGTATGACACTGTACATAACTTGGTCTTATAACACTCGTGTGATACTATAAAAAAACTCGCCTACGGCTCGTTTTTTTAAAACACACTCGTGTTATAAGAACCCTTATTATGCAACAGTGTCATAATAGTAGTTTATGACACTGTTGCATAATAAGGGTTCTTATAACACGAGTGTGTTTTAAAAAAACGAGCCGTAGGCGAGTTTTTTTATAGTATCACACGAGTGTTATAAGACCAAGTTATGTACAGTGTCATACACTACTTTATCTACTCTCATACTATAATACCTGATTTCATTTTGTGATATAAAGTTGCTCCTTGATTTCGCCGGTAACAGGTTCATGGTCATCTTTGACGCAGTTTCCAGAATGTCTGGTGGTGTACAATTACCACCATCCTCGCTTTAAGACATGTTTTTACACAAAAACTAATTTATTTTACAAACAAAACCAAACTTTGTTTAATTTAAATGTAAAATGTTGGCGCCAAGGCGCAAACATCCATTGCGCATGCGTGTTTCTTTTTTTTTTCAGGCTGCGGAGGCCCAATTTTTTTTTAAAGTAGAGGGTCAAACTTCTTTTTCCAGCTGGAGGTTGTTTATGGTGTATCGTAATGATTAAAAAGTTTTATTATGATATAGGTGTCCATACAAGACCTGTATCGTAATAAAACTTTTTTTTTGGCCTGTGCGTAATGTTTGTCATAACAGTATTGATTTCAATTTTATAATCTTTGTATTATAGTATCAGAGTAGATAAACTACTATTATTATGCTTGTAGCTATAGATAGGTAGTTAGTTAGATGGGTGTTTCCTTACTAGTATCAAGGAGGGGGTAGTTGATGGAAGGAGATTATGGTGGGATGTAAGCTATATATAAGCGTGCGCAGTAGTAGAAGAGAGAAAAAAATCAGGAACTAACTAAAAAAATATTTTACTTCTTACTATCGAAGAAATTTCATATTTAAAGTACCTAATTATTATTCCTTAAATTATTTCCACTGAAATACCAGTGGGTGGCGTACATAGCCCAAATATTTAAATACATACATAATTTTGAAAACGGAAGCTCTGGTAAGCATCAATTGCGTAATATTTATTTAGTAAATTTAGTGTGGGTAATTTTCTTGTACAAAAAAAATATTTTAAGTAAATTTATTTTATTAGGCAGGCGTTTGTGAATATTATAAAGGGGGTAACGATCTGTTGTATATTAAGTGTTTTAAAATGGGGAGTAAAAATTAATAGTAAGGGAAAGTTTAGGGATATGTATGGTTGAAGAGAGTGTATATAAAATATGTTTGTTCTTTTCAGAATGACCTTCCAAGTTTTGGGTTAAAAACCCCTGCCTATACCTGAATGGCAACAGCTATTAAACATATATATTATAAAGAAGGCGTAGACCTATATTCATAGCCATATTTCATGGAAGAAGCAGATCCCATCCCCAGGCATCTATTTTGATGAGTACCTAGTTTTAAGTTAGATTAAGTTTATTTTGTGAACTGGCAAATAAATGTCAATTATTCTATAATCGTTGCGTTATTGACTTCAGGACAAATTATCCTACTTTACCTAAACTACTGAACCACCTGGGAACTCCTGGGAACACTTCGGACTTCCCAGAAGCGTGTCATTCAATCAACCAAATCAGCTTATGGCAGTTCACTGCTGGAGGTATACCCTTCCCAAAGTTACGCCACCATATTGGAAATTATTTTCCTTGGTCCCATATAAATAGGGGCTAGTCTATATGGGGATAATAGTTACTTTAATACTCACAGTTCCTGATCCTGGAAGGCCTCCTTCAGGTTCCACAGCTTGTACTTCCAGAACATGAAGAATACTTTGAGACCTGATATGCCCTTGATGCGCCATCTCATTCTGTCAACAAAGCCGAAACAATTAACATTTCTGTGTGGGAGCAACTCAATTTTTGAAGTAAAACTTCTTTAGGCGCGACCTAGGGAGTAACTCAGATATATTTTCTGACTGAAGTAACGCTATTTGAATTTTGAATAGCGGAAACTACGTTACCGCTATTCAAAATTCGAATGAATCCATACTAATATTATAAAGCTGAAGAGTTTGTTTGTTTGTTTGAACGCTAGGATCTCAGGAACTACTGGTTGGATTTCAAAAATTCTTTTACAGTTTAATAGTTCATTTATCGAGGATAGCTATAGGCTATATAACATCACGCTAAGACGAATAGGAGCGGAGCAGCAATAATGAATGTTTTGAAAACAGGGAATATTTTTTACCGTCTGAGAGCTTCCGAGGCGTACGGTGCGTAAATGGTTACAGTTAGGTAAAAATTGTGTATTACAAAATTGTTTCCCTTAAAAAGTTCTACAAAAAAGTCTGCGACAGCATACGTCTATCTTTTAAGGTTCGCTCATAATCATAATAACCTAATTTGTCTATCTCATAAGGTTCGCTCACGATATAATGAAACTGAAGAGTTTGTTTGTGCTAGGATCTCAGAAACTACTGGTTGCATTTCAAAAATTATTTTATAGTTTAATATTCCATTTATTAACGCTGGCTAATGGCGATATAACATCACGCTAAGACGAATAGGAGCGGAGCAGCCATGAATAATGTTTCGAGAACGGGGATTATTTCTTTCTTTAGAGCGCTCGCATTGCGGACGCTGCATAAATAGTTAAAGTTACGTTAAAATGGTGTATTACAAAATTGTTCCTCTTAAAAAGTTATAAAAATAAGTCCTGAACAGCATATGCCTATCTTTTATGCGTTTAGTCGCATAATGCCTAATTCGCAAAATGGCACCCGAGTCTGAAAAGGACTAATTCGCAAAAGGACTAATTCTTAAAAGGACTAATTCGCAAAATGGCTAATTCTTAAAAGGACTAATTCGCAAAATGGCTAATTCTTAAAAGGACTAATTCGCGAAATGGCTAATTCTGAAAAGGACTAATTCGCAAAAGGACTAATTCTTAAAAAGACTAATTCGCAAAATGGCCAACTCTTAACAGCGTATGATGTTGGTGTTGAATGGATATAAAAAAAAACCACGAAGGCTAATGCGGGAGCTTCGCTCCGCTCCGCTCCCGCATTAAGCCTTCTAACCTAACTTATCGAAGTCGGGGCGCGCAGCATTCGATTTTCAACCGTTTAGAAGGTACTACATCGAAATTGGTAGGTAAAGTCGAATTCTGCGCGCCCCGACTTCGATAAGTTAGGTTAGAAGGCTTAATGCGGGAGCGGAGCGGAGCGGAGCTCCCGCATTAGCCTTCGTGGTTTTTTTTTTTATAACCAAACTCCAACATCATACCTTGTTAAGAGTTGGCCATTTCGCGAATTAGTCTTTTTAAGAATTAGTCCTTTTGCGAATTAGTCCTTTTCAGAATTAGCCATTTCGCGAATTAGTCCTTTTAAGAATAAGCCATTTTGCGAATTAGTCCTTTTAAGAATTAGCCATTTTGCGAATTAGTCCTTTTAAGAATTAGTCCTTTTGCGAATTAGTCCTTTTGCGAATTAGTCCTTTTCAGACTCGGGTGCCATTTTGCGAATTAGGCATTATGCGACTAAACGCTTTTATGGTTCACTTACAATAACCCTCTTATTAAGTTTTAAAGTATGAGCGACGCGACGGGACTAAACTTGGCCTGCAGCGGCAGCCAGTCAACTGAACGATAAAAACCGGCCAAGTGCGAGTCGGACTCGCACGCGATGAGTTCCATACCGAAAAACGGATGGGTGGAAGTAAAAGCGACGGGAAACATTATATCACTTTAACACCTCTTTCCTTCTCACTCTCATGTGACGCAAACGAAGATATGCGGTTCACCTCTAATGAATTCAAGCGACGCGACGGGGGTAAATGCAACGGGAAACATTATAATACTCGAAATATTAATACCATACCTCTCTCTTTCTCACTCTCATGTGACGCAAACGAAGTTGCGCGGGTCAGCTATGATATAAATATAACATTTGATGCCGTCAATGGCAAAGAAGTTTTACTTCAATCGCGCGTAAAGGTTACACGCACACACTTTTTTTTCCACAAAAGGTAAAAATGGAACTCTAATACTGAGACATTGCTGTCAGTCTGTCGGTCTATCACCAAGCTGTATCTCGTAAACCGCGATAGCTAAACAGCTAAAATTTTCAGAAGTGATGTAGGTATTTCTGTTGCCGTTATAACAACAAATATATGTATGGTGGCTCATACAACAAAGATGAAGTTAAGTCTGTTTTTTGGTACAGATCCCTCCGACCGCGACCTCAACTCGTAGGTACTTGCCGGTTTTTAGTATTCATTATTATTATAACTAAAATATCCTCTCAGTGAAGATTTCAACTGTCTATCTATCTATAACAACTCATGAAATACAGCCTAGCGACCAACAGACAGACTCATAGATTTTCATTAATACAGGTCCTGTTTTTACCTGTTCAGTAGGGAACTCTAATACCGAATAAACAGAAAAGTGATTAATCAGTACTTGCATGGCACTTACTTGACCGAGGAGTCTTCGGGATGCGCAGTAATCTTCAGCACTTCTAACTTGACGTACGCGAACTTCAAGTGTCCTACGGTGCGGAGCAGGGCCACCTGCTTCACGAAGTGGAACAGCCCTCTGGAACGCAATGTTGTCAGTCAGCACTGTCACTACTGTTGGAAACTTGGTGTTATTCCCTGGTTTCACTGTACTAACTACTAACTCAGAAAGAGTACTGATGTCGTACCGAGGGTAGACTTACACTCTTCAAAATTTTTCTTTAAGTCTATTGGCTTTTTAGTTACACTAAATCAATGTAATAAAGGCAATAGAAGATAACCGTTCTTTTAAGTAAACACAAATTATGATGTGATGCATCTCTTTTTACTAAAATAAAATAAAATTTATTCCCTTTAAAATTTAAAAAAAAAATATTTAGGTTTGTCAAAATTTTTGTGACTCTACCGGGGGTTCGGAAATGCTACAGACTGAGAAGAACACCCCAAGAAACTCAGTCCGGTCCCTCACAAAATACATCTTAGTACATATCTAATACAGTTTATTTTTAACATGTAGAAAGGAGCAATTTGTGTCACTGCCAGGAAGCCTTGTCTTCTAAAAAGGCTTTAATGCTATAATAAGCTTTCTGGCACAATTAATTTTTTTCAAGTTTTTTAAATTTGTGGGAGTGCTGGTTCACCTATTTTACAGTCGGCACTATAGTGATATAGTGACTAGGTGTGATGTATAGTAGTTTTCCACCTTAGTGGGCTACAAGAAAAGACTATTTGAACAGAACAGACTTACATGTGTGTAGTTCCTCTGATATTGTTCACAAAAATTAAATTAGGTGAATAGATGGAGTAGTCCAGAGGCTTTATGAATAAGTCTGGCATCTGAAATTAAACAATTATATAATTTATGATCCATTGCACATCAGTCTTTTCTTTGTCAGACTACCTCTGTGGCGTAGCCGGTAGTGATACTGCCTGCGGCGTTAGAGGTCCGGGGTCGGTCCAAACATTTGTGTGATCCACTAATGTTTGTTTCTGAGTTTGGGTGTTTTCTTATGTACAATATATGCATGTATTTAGAAATATATAAGTATGTAGATCAGTCGTCTAGATCCCATAGCACAAGCTTATATTAGCTAAATTTGGGCTAGATGATGTTGTGTGTGAATGTCCACAAATTTAAAAATGTGTCTTTTTTTTAATTTTAAGAGGAGTTACTAATCCCGATAGCCTTTGAAAATTACGTAAGGGTTGTCCCGTTGTCTACGCGAGGGAGAGAATCACGGCGATACTATCGTAACAGTACAAGTGGTGCAATTTCAATATGTCAGCAAGTTCCACCAAGAGCCATCAATCAACAGTAATAAATATATATATATTTTTTTTCTGTATTTATCTGCAATCAGTAGACAACTATAAGCAGATGTTTTAAACTAACACGCGTTGAACACATATTTTTATACAAAACGGGATTTCGCGTGGCACAATTTATTATTAATTAAAGGTTTCGGTACCTTCACTTTCCTCGACGTTTCGACAGGGTTACACCTATCGTGGTCCCGAGGCGACAGTCGCCTCGGGACCACGATAGAAACCTTTAATTAATAATAAATTGTGCCACGCGAAATCCCGTTTTGTATAAAAATATATAAGCAGATGGGTTGTATGATGGTGGCAGGTCGAGTGCATCCTCCAGTGAGGACTGCTACTCCTCATGAACTAGTCTGATCTCTCCGACTAGATAATGTCCTTTCTTTTAAGTCTCCTTCGGTAGCTCCGCGCAACAAAACGGGTCGCAAGTACATTCGGATGGTTTTCCAGTCTCCTTTGGTATTTCTGTCTGGAGACCTCGATTTCTGCTCTAACTGTGTTCACTTTTAGGTTCGTGTGGATTTCAGAGTTGGTAACAAACCAAGGGACGTGTGCTATTGCTCTTAATATAGCGTTTTGTGCTCTTTGCAGTATTGTGATGTTGGAGTTAGCAGCACTGCCCCAGAGCTCCAGGCCGTACATCCATGTAGGTTTCAGTATGGAGTTATAGATTAATAACTTGTTATCTATTGACAGCTTGCTATTTCGTCCCAGCATCCAGAAGAGATTCCTATGTCTTATATAAATAATATGGAAACAAAATTTGCTACCATTCCTAAACATAAGAATACAACTTACTGTTTTAGACAATATTGTAAACACTTTCGTAAGTTGTTCTTCAGTGGGCTTGCCTTCAGGATTAAGATCCGGGGATGGCTTAGCAGCGGGAGACACTCCTTGGCAATACGAGATCGCATCTCGCTCGAAATCCGATAGGCAAGTTGGTTCAATTTCCTGTGGGGACAAGAAAATTTTATGACAAAATTTAACATGCAGTGATTTCATTTTATATTTGCGTACCTATTTGAAAAGAACTGCTATCTGATCTCCCAATTCCCACTTTGAGAGCCAATATTTGTTAGTCGGCTAGTGCATTAACTCTTAAAATGAGACTTCATGACCAATCCATGAAGTGCTTGCAAGTAAATAACCATGAATTACTAGTTAGAGGTGCACTAAGTCAACAAATTATAAAAGTTAGTACAAAAGATTGAATGGTATAGCTGTAAATGTCCTCTACCGAACCCCTCAACCTCTCTATAGACACATAATGTCACAGTCTAGAGTCAGAAGTAGCAACTGATAAAGGCAGAAAGATGAGTTAGACATGCAGGATGGTTTTTAAAGTTGAACCATTTGCTCAACATACCTATAAAATAGACAATTATAAAATCAATACTTACATTACTAAATTTTGCTAAATCAATATCACTAATATTTGAGTATGGTACATCAAAGTAGGGACTTCGCCTCTCTATATAATCGTCTGATGTAAGTCCTAAGGTCTTCAACTCCATTCCATATTCATCTTGAGTCATGCTAATGTTTGTTCTACAATTTAGTTCAGCGTCGGCAAAGTTCTTTTCATTGTATTGCAGCAAGTGATTGCGTACTGTATCATGAATGTAGATGTCGTCAATATTGCTCTGTGTGGTGCATTTTGGTGCTAGTTGACAACTAGTACGTCTGCTGGTTAAGGACTGAAAGGAAACAATATAATATTAAACAGATTTGTTAATTAAATATGCTGATTCTTGATTGATCCTCTTAACAAGTTCTAAAAGAATAGGTATTTATTGATTTATCACTCAAAATAACCCAAAATTAGTTCTAAAATAATTAATACTAGCAATGTGACGGGAAGTAATGACGGGAAACATGATATCAAAAATACCACACCTCTCTCTCAGACGCAAATGAAGTTGCGCGGGTCAGCGAGTATTTAATACAAATACTCTAGTCTCAATTAGTCAAAAATATTTTAACATTAATAATTAATTATGCATCCACTAAGATAAGTTATTAGTGTGCTTTTAATGACTACGGGCACAACAGTGATAACACTATAGAAATAGCTTAATTGGTTTTAATTAGAATATCTCATAATAATAGTGTTATTTCACTGCTGTTTAATTTAATACCACTTTCTATGATATAGCAGTAATTGGTACAAGATTCAAGACTAGTATAACTGAATATCATGGACTATTAGAACTGCCTCAGAGGAACAGTACTACAATCACTGCCAATCTTCTGGCTACTATGAAGTTTAAAAAGAGGTCTGATACACACATCTTTCACAAGAAAAACAAAATTGCATAGAGAATTTCAAAGTGTTCACTATTACATTTTATTGGAGAGCGGCTTTTTTTTAGATCAGGAGCTAGAACAACCATTTCATTTGAAACAAGAAGAGTATATTTTATACCAGAAATACTAGCTAGTAGTTACCAGATCAGCTCAATAGAGAACTATAGAGCAGGGCTTCCTAAACTTTAAAGACAACGGAACCCTAGCCAAATACATTTTATTTTATGGAACCCCGCCGAGCGACATCCTCTCAACCCCCCCCCCCCCCCCCCCCGAGGCCGTTATACTTAGCAGAACTCAGGTGGGACAGTGTGATACACGTCCAAACCTGCCACGAGGACCTGGCGCTATTGCACCCTCCAATGTGTGGAGCAATTGTACCCGCTGTGTTCCTCGCACTGGCACTGCGGTGGTTCAAAGTGGCGTTGTCGTTTTTTTATGGTGCAAGGAGGCGCTGGAGCGGGGCAGTGGCCTGCGCCTCATGAAATTGATTCTAGGTCCGGCAAGAACTCATGAAGACTTGGAAGGTCCGACATTAACAACGAAGGTTCGCCACAATCGGGGGGATAAAACCGGCTATGAACGAGTAACTACAGAGAATATGACAATTTCTACTGTTGGTTGTCACAGATAAATACCGGGGTTCGGGTGCTTCGGTAAGTATCTGTGATGAATACACTGGGAGATCACGGCCGAGGGCCAAAACTGCGAAAATCACAGTGTGAAAATAACACTGCCCAAAATCAGCGCCCCTGGCTGTTCTTTTCATAATACTTACATGAATTGTGTACCCCTTACACTCATTGTTATTTGCAGGATAGTAATCGGACATAGATTTTAGATCTACCAAATGTTCAGTTGTAATAGATTTCCTTTTATTCATAGCTCTTAGGCGTTTTCTTAGAAGTTATGCATAGTTTACATCTCTACGAAAATAGATGGTGATTATACGTACTATAATAGTAGTTTAAGATTTAATTATATTAATGGAGTTTTTCTCATCACATATTTAGCGTGTTTCAACATAATTTTGGCGGAACCCTGATGCCTACTCCACGGAACCCCTAGGTTCCGCGGAACCCAGTTTAGGAACTGAGGCTATAGAGTGTGGGCTACCCACAAAATTATTTTAATCTCATATTGAACTATGTAATCTGTAAACAATAAAAATTTAACTCACATGTACATATTTTGGTTATACCAGACCTAACCTTATTAGGATGATAATACAAACAAGATTATATATGCCAAATTCCTCTATTACGTTACAGATATAATGTTATGATTCTAATACAGTGAATGTCTATCACGTGAACCGCACGCTATAATTATTATATTGAATTGTGTGACATTTTCAATGTCGATGACAAAATCTTTACATTCCACAACATAAACATCGATTTGAAAGTTATGTAATAAATATACACATAGAACTTTAAAATACTGATTTATAGTGAGTATATAAATAGAAAACAGTGCTTACTTCTATATATTGCGACCGAATAGGGATTTTTCTAGACAAGCGGCTTGAGTGGCTCTTCGTGGAAACGATGCCATTGATAGGCAATATTTTATGGGTAATTGTACGTAAGCAAATAGACATTTTATTTTCGTATGTTATTCACTCTCCAATACAAAGTATTCTCAATTTTTCCACAATTTTATTGCAAAGAAAAAGGCTCGACATCGACACATCGCTTGAAGAAGAATGACATTTTTGACATTTGACAGATCGCCGCTATTTTACTTTTAATTTTCGAACAGCTGTTTATGGATCATCAAATGGCGGCACCATACGTTCGCCCAACGGCGAACAATGTACATCTCGACCCAAAACGTTCCACGTTTATAAACAGCCTTTCTTGCCCGTGCCGCCATGCGTCGCGTGGACTAAGTGGACTTGTGGTACTACCACAGTGTCTACAGTACTGCAACTTCGTTGCAGGTCGACCAACTTCTTGCCTTTGACTACACAATTTATCACAAATGTGTAGTTATTACAGTTCTATATCAATAAATTTCTAGGATCAACAGTTAATGCATGTTTTTCTTTATTCAGATATTTTAGTGTTAAATATTAAGCGTAGTTGCTCAAAATTACAGAAAAATATAAAATCGATTTGATGAATAGTAGCAAGTACATTGTCGTGCTGCTGGTCTGTACGAACATTTATTTGGTAGAATAGCGTTGGCACACTGTGGCAATGATTTTCTGCTGTAGGCATTAAGGACTCTGTATCCAGTTGCCAATAAACATTATTAAAAAAAAAAAGATTTTCTGCTGTCAAATAGTTTTGTTTGTCAATGTCAACGTCAAGTCAAGTCAGTCAGTCTCAGTCAATCAAATTCATAATATTTTCTGTATATTTTACGTTGCGTTGCATTGCATTTTAAAACACACATAGTTCAAAAAGATATCGAGACTATTAGAATTATTTAAATCTAAATAAGAAATCAAGATTTGCAAATTATGCACCTTCAAAGAGCAATTCAAAGGGTCTGTGGCGTTTTGTTGAATATCAATGTGAACACTGTGAGTAAAGTTAATTTTGGCTAATTTATTTCTTGTTCGGCTAATTTTACTGCAAAATAGCGTATTCCTTCAAAAGGGGTGTTAGAAGGTTCTTGCAGGTCGGCAACGTGAGTGTATCTTCTGGTGTTGCAAACGTTCAAAGTCTACAGTGACCACTTGCCAGTAGGTGGACCATAACCTTGTCTGCCACCTTAGTTATGACAGTGGCAAAATTCATATTATATTGCAATAAATCATACAAGGTATTTCAATGTCACCCAAATCATAATGTTGATAAATCATTATTGATAAGGTAGTTGATATTAAGCTTGTGTTAATATTTATAGGCCAACAAAGTAGGTATCCTAAAAATTCCACTGCAAAATTGTTAGGTAGGACTTCGGATTGTCCTCCCACGATTAAAGGGCTGGGAGGTGGTGGGGGGGAGGGGGGAGGGGGTGTAGAACCCCCCCCTTGAAGGAAAAGTTGCGGACGCCCCCCCTTTTTGAGTTACGATTTTTTTTATATTATAACCTAACTTTCGCATTTTCTTGGTCTGAAATTGTTATAATAATATTATAAAGGACACCTCTGGCGCTCGGCGGCCGCTACCGCGGCACGCTCGCTTCGCTCGCTCGCCGTCGCGCGTCAATGGTCACAGTTCCAACCTAACCTAACCAACAGTAGTTGGATAATCAACAATAGTTTGGCTAAAAGGCTGAAGTTAAAGGCCATAAAATAAGTATTAAAAAAAAAAAAATAACTGTCAGACAGTGACAGTGACAGCGCGTCGACGGCGTTTTACGTTTAATTTTACATAGCGGCAATAGTCGGTAAATTATTGTCAGAATACATTTAAGTAATAGCATTAATTTATGTCAACGAAATATATGTATTATAATAAAATATGCATAAAATTTTACGTAGTCACTGAATATACCTATTTATTTCATTATTAAATGAAGTTAAACATTTTAGTGCGTAAACCATATGTAAAACGAAACGTTTAATGACGAGCCGAATGTCAAAAGCATTGAGAGTGTAGGTATTCTGTGGTCAAAAGTGACAATTTTTGGTGAATTTTTATGATTTTCATTATTTTTTTTCTCGTTAACCATTAATCTCCGCAAGTTAAAACTTCGTGTGGCGGCTTCTAATAATATTAGCTTTGTGTTAAAAAAATATGAACCCCAAACTCGTGGGAGGACAATCTAAAGTTAAGCCAAATTGTTATTGTCTATAAGTTTGCACAGCAGATACGACCTTACCACATGTGCCATGCAGAGGTGCCACTCTCATTCAGTGGACAGAATCCTTGCCAGCACTGAGTGATTCCAAAGTTAGTATATCTGTTGAACCATAGAAACTGGCAGTGTGCTTCCGTCCCCTCTGTGCTGAGAGTACACTCTTTTCTAACTCTCTTTTTATTTTTTTAGGCAACACCATGTTGTTATTCAATCCGCCTCAAACATACCAAAGAGGAAGCTGCTGAACACAGAGCAAAAGTGATGGGTCGTGGTCTCCCTGAGAAAAAACCTCTGCCAGGAGTAAAGAGTATAATATTGGTGGCGTCCGGTAAGGGAGGTGTTGGAAAGACTACTACAGCAGGTTAGTTTTTTTTTACTGAAGTGTCTAACTAGATTCTCATAATATGCCAGTTAAAGTCTGTCTAGTGATAGTAACTATAACAGATAATGCTGGATGGTTGCTGCGAAAATGGGAAGTATCATATATTTACTACACTTTGAGTACACATGAGTAAAGAGAGACTTAAGTCTTAGCAGATCTTACCTTGTGGCTATAGAGAATGTGTACTGAAGAATCAACTGCCATAGTAAAATAAGCTCTTTATCAATATTATTATATTGAAAATTACTTTACCAAAGAAACACTCCACTCTCTCATTCACTGAATATGCTTTGCATTGTGCATGCAAGCCTATGAGTCCTCTTTTATTTTAACTTGGAATGAAACTGTTATCTAAAAAGAAACTTAGAACAACCAGAAAACAGCAATCGGAAGTACTGTTCAGCTTATTAAATCACACTCTTCTTTCCAGTAAATCTAGCATGTGCAATGAAGGTGATAGAGCCAGACAAGGAGATAGGGCTGCTAGATGCAGATGTGTTTGGTCCCTCGGTGCCGCTCATGATGAATCTCAGCGGGGAGCCCATGCTCAATGATGACAATCTCATCGAGCCACTCCTGAACTATGGTGTTAAATGGTAAGACAGTAAAGAAATTTTTCTTTTTATTGTGGAGAAATAACTCACCCTACATAAAAAGGTGGTAATGGAAAATGCCACTTTCTTCAGATGCAGTTCAAGTAGCTCAACTGGTCAAAGGGTTGTCCCTGAGGCAATGGGCATGGGAAGTTCTGCCCTAAACCAATTTGGATTTTCTCACAATAAATCAATCTATACTAATATTCTATAGAGGAAAGATTTGTTTTTTGTTTGTAATGAATAGGCTCCGGAACTACTGGACCGATTTGAAAATTTCTTTCACTGTTGGGAAGCTACACTCTTTGCGGTGAACATAGGCTATATGTTATTCCCGTATTCCTACGGGAACTACGCGGTTAACTACGCGGGTGAAACCGCGTGACGTCCGCTAGTGTAAATATAAAGTTAAGTACCAGTTTGTACTTCAAACAAAACAAAATTTAAATTAGGTCATGTTCACTATATCTCTTCTATACCCTGTTACTTTCTAAGTTTCTCCTATAAAACCCTTTGTCTACTTTTGGACAGATGATAAATAAATAAATAAATATTCACGGACTCGCACAACGCTATCTGATCCCAAACAAACACCATCTTTTCTTCCACAGCATGTCAATGGGCCTCCTAGTATCCGGCGAGAACGCAGTGGTGTGGCGGGGTCTGATGGTGATGCAGGCGCTAGAGCGGTTGACGCGACACGTGGCGTGGGGGCCACTCGATTGTCTAGTGGTGGACACACCGCCCGGGACCGGAGACACGCATCTGTCACTTGCACAAAACTTACCGATAGATGGTGAGTAACTTTGTATTCTATAGTTGAATATTACGCTTTTTGAATATCCAATCGGCACTTTAACATCGACACAAATAATACACCAGGGCACCGATTCTCGACCACGTCGCGACGTGAATGCGTGTACGGAAATTCACGTGTCAAACGTCATCAGTCTCATGATTTGGCGTTCCTAAAATCTGAGGCAGGTGACGTTTCGCTCGGAATTTTCCGTCCACGCATACTAGTCGTATGAATTGAGAATCAGCGCCATGAACATCCTACGTAAAAGGGTATGCCTATTGCCTGATGGTACAAAGGAGGGGGGTGGAGCGTAAATATATATAATAAAACGGCTACATAGATAGTTTTCGAATAAATTACCATGAAATAAAAAAAACGAGCACAACATGCAGAATCCACTAACTGTTAACATAACAAGTTATTTTATTATTTTATTTTATCATTTAATTTTCTCATAAGGCCTATGATTCCCTCGCTCGCATTGCTGTGAACTCTGAACTTGAAAGATAGCCTTCTTCATCGATATTATATTTTGCTCCCTACCAATTTACTGCTCCTCAATTTCAGGTGCTCTAGTGGTGACAACACCACAAACAGCCGCTCTCCAAGTCACAAAACGAGGCATTAACATGTTTGAAAAGCTCAAAGTGCCTGTCATAGGCATGGTAGAAAACATGTCACATGCTATATGTCACAACTGCGGTAGTAAAAACTTCGTATTTGGTAGCGAGACAAAACAGTACGCCGACAAAATGGGTATAGATATTATTGAAAGCTTCGAAGTAGATCAGAATATGTCCGAATGTATAAACAGTGGGAAACCTGCGATATATGCTCTACCAGACAGCATACATGCGGAGAAATATAGGCAGTTAGCAATCAAAGTGTTGAAGTATGTAGAATCTAAGGAATCCAAAGAAAGCCAACAAGCAAAGCTGAAGGAATAGTATAGTGTTGATGCACCGGCGGCCATGTGTTCATGTATATCTGTAGATGAATTTAGTTTTTAATCGATATTAATTATACAAATAAATGTTTTCCAAATATGTTTATTGTTTATGTATTATTCTTAAATTCCGATGCTGTAGATAAAATATCAGTGAGGAAAGAGGGATGAAATATTTTAAAGATTCATAATATGACGTACAACATGAATTCCCTATTGGTAAATGTATCTTAAGAGTCCCGTATGACAAGATAGAAGATACACTTTAAGCGTGCAAGAGAGAGATGGGATCGGTTTTTATACATTTTTAACTAATCTATACATATAATAAAACTGTAGAGGGTCGAAAGTCTGTACATGGAAGATATTTAGAATATTTTAATTGTAGGGCATTCTCTAATCGATACTGAAGCCGAAAATGTAATTTAAACTTTTCAGGTCTGTCTGTCTGTCTGTATCCCGAATAAGTATCACGCCGAAACTACTGAACCGATTTGAATGGTACATTCCGAGCTTATAGTCCGAGAAAGGTTCTAGGATACTTTTGATCCCGAAGTTTTGCGCGGTTCCTGCGGGAGAGGAGATGAAAGATAAAATGGTTTTTCAGTTGTAATTTCTCAACGCGCGATGCGATTTCAAATATTTTTTTAGTATTGGAAAGGCAGTACTTTAAGGATTTTTCGACCCAAGTTTCAAGATTAAGGGGTTTGTAGTTCAGAAATTAGAGGCATCTCAACTTTCGCCAAACCTAGAATTCAAGGGTTCCTTTGAATGAGAGGGTAAATCTAAACGGGCGTGTTGGCTTAATCATAAAAGAGCGCGTGGACTGAATTGTTTTAGAATAGCCTTAATCTTTAAGCTCTTTTATGATTAAGCAAACAGGGCCGTTTCACACGTTGCTTGACGAGTCTGATGAAAAATTACCTCTCCTTTCGTGCACATTATGTGACGTAAACGAAGTTGCGTGGGTCAGCTAGTAAATAATATATAAAACAAAGACGGGTTTGTTACAACATTTATAACTCAAGAACGGCCGTACCGATTTGGCTGAAAATTGGTAGGGAGGTAGATTAGAACCAGGAGACTGACATAGGATACTTTTTATCCCGTTTGACCTCGCTTTTTTTTTCGCTTTTTTTGGTCGATTCACTATTCTGCTGGCGACGTACACCGGTAGTTCACGTCCTATGCATGAATATGCGCAATTTCTACAATAATGCGACGGGAAACATCTATCGTTACTGAAATTATTCTGACGGGAGTAAATGCGACGGGAACGGCTGATTTACTCTCTTATGTGACGCATACGAAGTTGCGCGGGTCAGCTAGTCAATTATAAAAGAACTAACACCAATAGGAAAACAGTGATCTTTGTTTTTAATGTGAGGAAAAATCTTCCATGGATGCCATGCCGGACTCCTACCCGACGAAAAAACCTCACGTAACGCCCAACAGCCTACGGTTGGGAGCCCCAGGTAAGCCCTCGGAAGGATGTCCCACGACTCACAAATAAGGAGAAAAGTGGTCTAGTGCAAATGAAGACTACTATTCGCACCTTGATTTCGAAACCGTTACTAAACGAAATTTTTACGAAATTGAGTTAATAACGCCATCTTTTTTACATCGTCAGGAACTACCGAATGAATTTGACAGTTTATTTAATACCTCAATATTACGGTAGATAGCTCTAAACTAAAACGTTACTAAACGAAAATTATAAACAAACGCTAATGACATAACCGTTATTAAACCAGTTGTCACCGGTCATTTGAGGAGTCGACGTACAAGTTTATCATAAAAGTGTAACTATTGATATAAGAACGGTTGACTTTCTCGTTAAGCTATATTATTTACTTATTTTTATTCTATGAAGTGTGTTTTTTTGTTTAGTCACAGTTTTTAACTTAAAATGTGTATTTTATTTTTTTCAAATTGAAAACTAAAACCGTTACCTTTTGTATAATCCTTATAATAAAGATTCTAGATAAAAATATGACATACATATTTAGTTTCAAATTGTGATTATTGGTTTAGTGTAGTTCTTGACTAACTTGATTCTCATGTTTACGGTTAGGATTATTACAATAAGTATATAAACAGTGGTAGTATTATTACAATAAGTATACAAATAATAAGTATAAAACAAATACAAAAGATTTATAGATGACTGTTTAGTTTCATATTGTGTTATATTATTTTTACTTAGCTAGAGACCACCACTGCGGCCTCGCCCAAGGGGCGGCTTTGGGGGGTTTCGGGTGTGATCCCGCTTCTAAGGGGCGGTGTGCGGGAATCCCTCACGTCACGCTACCGTCATGGGCCTGCTTCTGTTAGGACGGGGAGTAGCCCTCTCACCGTCCTCAGGCCCCAAGTCATGGAGGCCGATAGTCTTCGGTGAAGACAAGACGACGGCGCCCAGGCCGCCGACTGCGGAACTCGAGTGGGAGAGTTCTCTCGCGTTCCCGCCCCGCCGCCTCTTTCACGAGCATGAACTGCTCGCAGAAAGAGGCGGCGCAATCCCACTCACTCCCGCTGAAGATCATGGCTCGCATTATGGTCTTGAGTGAGAGATTGTCCACGTCTAGACCTACTACGAGGACCTGGTGCTGTTGCGCCCACGCAGTGCACTCCACCAGCGTGTGGAGCGCTGTGTCATCGCTGCGATCCTCGCAGTGCTGACACTCGGCTGTGGTTTCCTGGTGTCTTCCCCACCGATACATACCGAAACTACCGTGCCCGGCAAGCATCTGTTACAACCAGTAGGAGTAGCAGTAGAGCACCGTGTCTCCTCTCTAGCCACCACCACCACCTCCAGAATTCGCCCTTTGGTTGCTCAAGTCGCACCTTCCATGTCTCCACGGTTTGGTGGAGCTGGGACCGCTGGGGCTTGGTTTCTCGAGACGCAGGCCTATGGCTCCACTCCAGCGCCTCCTTGCGCCATGTAAATAGTTAAGCAAGGGCTCTCGCTTCCAGGTCCCATGGAGAGGTTCCGGCTAGGAGACATGCCGCTTCACCGGAGATCGTGCGGTATCCCCTTATCACCCTGACGGCCATCGCCCTCTGCGGGCTCAGCAATCTAGCCACGTTGCTGACCGTCAGGGTCTCCGCCCATCCGGGGGCCCCTAGGGCCATACTTCGCACGCTCCCCAGGTAGTCTCCTTGTAGGGAGCGTAGGGTCCCCTGATGTTGGGCATCAATGCCCCCATCAGTTTTGGGACCAAACTTCGGAAGTGATGTCCGATTTTCCACCGGCCATCGAGTACGAGCCCCAGATACTTCAAAGAGGACTCGATGCTGATGCTGACGCCCCCTACCTGTAGGCTGGATCCCGCAGGTGGTCCCATCTGAATAGGAATTAGTTTTCTGTTGATATTATTATTCAAAATAAGTAAATACGGTGACTGTAAGCTTCAATTAAATGATAATTATTAAAAGAAGAATAAAGAGTTATTTGCCATTTATAATTGTACTTCATACGTTCGTTTAATAAATAGTGATTTTAACTATTACCTTTTATTTTATCCGTGTCTTTAAACATATTTCACACTCATTATTCTGTCATTTAAAATAGCTAGAATTTTATTTTTTACATAGTAACATTCAATTCATACTAACATTACAATATTCAATGATAATTGAAAAAAAAGTTATTGCAAAAGTGACTATAAAAATTAAAATTATTATAAATCAGTAATTATTTAAATAATCTAATTATGTGTCTTCACATCTTGAAAAGGAACTAATAATTTAATAAGTAATCTAAGACATACCTCATAAAAGTTTATAAGTTTTTCATTATGAGGTATTTAATAGGCCAAAAATCTTAAATTGCTTCTCCTGTAAAATTTAGTTATTTTGTTTAGTAACGGTTTCGAAATGAAGGTGCGAATTGTCTTTCATATTAATAAAGTATATTATGAAACTAACTTCAAACTCATGACATGAATTGGCTTAAAATTTCCCGAAATCGATGGTATTTAAAAAAAAAATACTATCGAGAATTTTATCAGTAATCGTGTTTTTCGTAAAGAGTTTTTATAGTTAATGAACTTGTATGTTACTTTTGTTTATAACGTCAATTCATTAGACGTCACGAGTCCCGAGGTCTCGAGTGGATTTTCATGGGTGGATTAACGGACTAATTCAAGATATGTAATAGTCCATTTAGCCTTAATCCCTTAATCCTCTAGAAACTGTTAATATACTGGTACATAAGTATAGATACGCCTAGCATTGTTAGTTATGGCCCGTCCGAGCGCACGAGTCAGCGGCACTTTCGGTGTTTTGAATCGGCGGTTCAGCTGTGTGCGTGCGGCACTCACACATAGACAATTCTCTCAGCGACAGTCGCTCTGTTTGGTCGCAACGCAACATTAGGCAACTTAAAAATTTCAAAAAATATTAGTATTTTTATTGAGACGAATGGCTCGAAAAGATCATGACTACTTTTTATATTATGAAGTACGTTTAGGTAAGTTTAAATACAATGGACCGTATTAATATGACACGGACATTTGTTATTCTTTTACAAAGCGCCATCTGATCCCAAAGTGCAGTACTAGTGCTAGGCAGCCGATATTAATATGTACTTTTATAGGTACATACATACATATGTATGTACCATAAATATATATAGACACGCCTTAACGATGAAAGGATCGGCAGAGGCACATACACATATCACCTAGTCGTTAGGGTTCCGTACCCAAAGGGTAAAAAACAGGACCCCATCGCTGAGACACGGCTGTCCGTCAACAGGAGTTAAAATTTCATAGATTATGTATTTCTGTTTTAAAACAAATCCAAATTACAGAAAAATAATAAATTTTAAGGCAGGCTGCTGCATATCAATGACACGTTGTCTATTGACGGCATTCATTGTTATGCGGACGACAGTACGGGGGACACTTGTTACACGGGCCGCCCCGGTATCTCTCGGGACACAGCGGAGGAAAATCGTGAACAGCTTGTGTCTGAAATCGAGGCTACTCCACAGACATATACTACTCTTACTAGAGTGTCCGATTGGGGTGGACAAAATCTTGTCCAGTTCAACCCTTCCAAGATACAAGCTTGTTTTTTCACCGCTAAGCAAACCCCAATTACTGTAGCGCCGCAATTTCAGGGCACATCTCTTTCCATCTCCAAAAGTATAGGGATCCTTGGCGTTGACATCTCCAGTGACGTTCAGTTCCGTAGTCATTTGGAGGACAAGGCTAAGCTGGCGTCCAAGAAGCTAGGTGTGCTCAACAGGGCGCGGCGGTAATTCACTGCGGCGCAAACACTGCTTCTCTATAAGTCGCAAGTGCGGCCGCATATGGAGTACTGCTGTCACCTCTGGGCGGGAGCACCTGAATATCAGCTTCGTCCATTTGACTTGGTGCAAAGACGAGCTGTAAGAGTTGTCAACGATCCTGTACTTACAGCTGGCGTGGAACCTCTTCGCGACAGGAGAGACTTTGCCTCCTAATGCGTGTTCTACCGCCTGTACAATGGTATGTGCTCTGTGGAATTGTTTGATATGATGCCCACGGCTACGTTCTATCATCGCACCGCTCGCCACAGACAGGGAGTTCATCCTCACACTCTGCGTCCGGTGCGTTCCAGCACGGTTAGATCCGATACGTGTTTTCTTCCGCGCACGCTCAGGTTGTGGAATGACCTCCCTGCCTCGGTTTTCTCAAACGCCTACGGTATGGGGTTCTTCAAAAGGGGTCTTAGAAGGTTTTTGCAGGGTCGGCAGCGCGAGTGTGGCACCTCTGGTGTTCAGTCTTCAGTCTTCTTGGGCTCCCATTTTCCGCACTTAGGTCCGCCAGTGGACCCATTGTACGTGAGTGTTGGCTGTCACTCCAGCCAACCCAGCTCCGACCAGAAGCGCAGGATCCTCTTCGGGTCCTCACACGCTTCCCGGAGTGTTGCGGGGCTGCCAAGTATGTTGACTCTGTATGCAACCAGGCTCTCGCACTCTAAGATTGCGTGAGCTATGGTTTCTTCTTTCAACAGGCACGCTCTGCACAGCGTGCTGTCCGTCATACCTAAGACATTCAAGTGCTTATTTACTGTGCAATGACCCGTTATTGTGCCTACCATGGTTCGTAGATCACCTTTATTCAGATGTAGCAACGTTCTAGCCAGTTTTGGCCTGGGTCTCGGTAGAGCTTCCCTTGATTGCCTACAACCTACTGTTTGTGCCCATCTCTTTTCATGCCGCTCTTTCGTGCGTTGTCTCAGCCATGCCCTTACCTGGTAGAATGGTATTGGTATAATCGGGCTTGGTCCCACCGGTGTGGTGCTGGAACCCCATCTGGCCAGTTCGTCAGCTGCATCATTGCCGCCCGATCCGCTGTGACCTTTTATCCACTGAAGGCTTACCTTGTGTGTTAGGGCCAGCTTTTGTAGCCCCTGGTGGCATTGAAGCACCAGCCCAGAGTCGATTGTGGTGCTCTTAAGAGCTTTCAGCACTGCTGCGCTATCGGAGAGGAGCCTGATGTGGTTGTGCTCAATTTTCCTGGAGTCGATTGCATTGGCGGCATTAATTAAACCTATGCACTCACATTGGAAGATTGACGCATGAGACCCTAAAGGTATTGATGAGTGTATGTTGAGCTCCGGGGAGTAGGTGCGTGCTCCTGATCCGTGGTCTGTTTTGGATCCATCCGTGTACACTCTGAGTTCTCTTATACCGGAGTGGTCCTTGGCGGACTCTGCCAGCGATATATTGTACTTACGGTCAAACACGTATGTTTTCGGTATCTTGTCGTTAGGGGCTTCCACGAGAGGTTCATACTCTATTGCGTCCTCCAGTATGCGCCTATGACCTACCCTTGAGCGCGTCCATTGTTTTGACGCCTGAAGTCGTGCCGCCGCGGCGGCCGCTTCCTGGTGAACGAACAGGTCCAGAGGCGGTAAGCAGAGCATTGCTTCCATCGCTGCTGTGGGTGTGTTGCGAAAGCATCCCGTGATGGCGCAACACGCCGCTCTCTGGAACTGCTGCATTTTATCTATGGCTGAAACTAGTTCGGCCCTGGGCCACCAAACTATTGCGCCATACGTTACCTGTGGTCTTATTACTGTGGTGTAGAGCCAATGTATGATTTTCGGTGAGAGTCCCCACTTCTTACCGATCATTCGTTTGCATTGCCAGAATGCAATGGTGGCCTTACTGATTTTTTGTGTGAGGTGCTTATTCCATAGCAGTTTGCTGTCGAGTGTGACCCCCAGGTACTTGACTTCATTTGCTAAGGAAAGTTTTGTGCCAAAGAGCTGTGGGAGTTTCAGATTATCTATTTGGCGTTTGTTGGTGAACAGAACCATTTCTGTTTTAGTCGGATTTACCGTGAGATCATGTCTGATGCACCATTTTTCGACGATCCTCAAGGCGTTGTCCATCAGGTTTGTGATTGTACCTAGGAACTTGCCACTTACCAGTATGGTGAGGTCGTCAGCGTAACCTACAGTGAAGTATCTCTCTCTATTGAGTGCATCTATGAGCTCGTTCACCACGAGATTCCACAGGAGCGGAGATAGAACCCCCCCCTGCGGACATCCTTTGGCTGCGATCCCTCTAGATGTGGAGTTCACTGTAATTTGTATAGCCCGGTGTCGTAGCATATTCACTATCCAACTTACCATAGTGGGGTGTACTTTATGCTTTTGCAGGGCTCTTTCGATACTTACAAAGGTCGTCTTGTCGAAGGCACCTTCGATGTCTATAAAGACGCCCAGTGTTGATGATTTACTCTCTAGGGAGTCTTCTATGTACGATACTACCTCATGCAGTGCTGATTCGGTGGATTTTCCGGAGCAGTAAGCGTGCTGCTTTGTGTGCATTGGTATTTGTCGGAGTACTTTCTCCCTTATTTCTCTCTCGCATAGCCTCTCTAGAGTCTTTAATAGGAATGAAGTGAGGCTTATTGGTCTAAAGGACTTAGGATGAGTGTAGTCACTTTTACCTGGTTTAGGTATGAAGAGTACTTTGACTTCTCTCCATGACTTTGGCACGTACCTGAACGCGATGCATCCCGTGAAGATCTTTGTCAGGTGCGTAGTGATAGCCTCTATACACCATAACAGAAGTCCGGGGAATATACCGTCTAGTCCCGGTGATTTATATGGTTGGAAGCTCTCGATTGCCCATCTTACCTTGTTATCGGATACTATGGCCCTAGCTGTGGACCAGTCCGGCTCGGATTCAATGGCGCCTTCTGTGTCTTCCCAGTTGATATCTGATTGGATTTGACAACCTGGGAAGTGTGTCTGTAGTATGACCTCACACGTTTCGGAGTCAGATTTTGTGTAGGTGTTGTCTACCTTTTTTAGAGATCCAATAGACTTCTCAGTGTCCTGAGATAGAAGTTTTTTGACTCTCAGTGCGTGACTATTGGATTCAATATTGGAGCAGAAGCGTTTCCACGCCTCTTTTTTTCTCTGACTTATACGCTTTTTGAACTTTGCTTGAGCTAACTTATAGGCGTCCCAGTCAGACTCTGTTCTGGTGTTTTTGGCTCGGTTGAAGCGTTTTCTTACCTTGGTTCTCAACCGTTCGAGGTCCTTACTCCACCATTTTTCTCCCGATTTTGTTCGATTGTCAGGGACGGTTAGGGGGCACGTTTCCTCATAGCATGTGGTGAGTGTGTCTGTCACCTTCCGGACATGTTGTTCTATGTCGGCGGTGCCAGAGTAACTTACCTCTGAGTGTGCATCTCCTATGTTTAGACCTACTAGAATTTTGTATTTTTGCCGGTCCGTTTTACGTGGGTTACGTCTTGGGGCCGTGGGAATTTTGCTCCAGTCCAAGTCGAACATGATTCTTCTGTGGTCGGAGCATGATGGTTGTTCTGATAGTCTCCAGTTTTTTATCAGATTTGATGCTAGATTAGATGCTAAAGTAATATCTATGAGAGTGTGGGCCCTACGAGTATTGAAGGTCGGTTCGGAGCCTACATTTAATACATTTAGCTGTGTGGATATTAGGAAGTTGAAAAATGACTCACCTCTACTATTTGTGTCTGCGCTTCCCCAGATGTGGTGATGCGCATTGGAGTCTGCGCACACGATGAGCTCCAGGCCCTCGTCTTCGCAATATCTCGTCAACTTGACCAGTTCGTCGTTGGGCACTGCGTCTTCTGAGTGCTGGTAGGAGGACGCTAGTATGATGTCGCCGGTCATGGATGTAGTGCTGTCAACAGCGGATGTGTTCTTGAGTCTAACAGCAGTTAGGTCTCTAGAACAGAACTCATTTAGTAAAGTGGCAGGGATACTGTTAGGCATATAAACACAAGTACGAGGCCCGCTCACTGTAGTATCTAGGAGTAACTTACCCCCAATGTTGGAGAGACCACAGATCTTGTTCTTCGCTATCCACGGCTCCTGGATAGCGGCTATGGTCAACCAGTTTACCTCAAGGTGTCTGCGCAGGGCAGCCGCTGCGAGCCGCTTGTGCTGGAGGTTTGCTTGCACTATCGGTATAGTGCAAGCCTGGGGATTATTGGGATGAGGTGGTGGCGGCTGGGAGGTCATCATTGTTGATGGTCTCCATCCCCTCTTCCTTTTTCTTCTCGTCGCTCGACGATGCACCAGGGGTTTCCGGCCTTGCGGCGGCACCTCGTCCGGTGGGGGCGCTTTCGCTTCTCCCCTGAGTGGCGAGCGACTTGATGCCCGATGGTCCTGCCTTGTCCAAGTTGGTGTCAACTGGGGATTGGGCGGCTTCGGTCGTCTTCTTCGTCTCTTCCTGCGCGGCGGAGGATCCGAGGAACCTGAGGTAAAGGCTGCCTAGCTCGTAGGCGACCCTTTGTCCTCTGGCCTTTAGCTTCTCGACGTCGTATGCAGGAATGCCGAGCATGAGGAAGACGCCCTCTTCCTGCTCCTGGTCCGAGTAGATGTGCCACTCGTTGACACTGTACCAGCGGTTCTGGCTCACCAGGAAGGATCTGATCACGTCGATATCCTCCTTCTCTGGGATGAAGATCCCCGCTTTCACGCGTTTCGGGATGTCCGACTGTCTCTTGACGACGAGTCGGGTCCCGGGTACTGGCGAGCTAACGGGTTCAATGGTGGAACGGAGCCAATCCACCTCTTCTCGGCTTTCGCACCATAGCTTCAGCGTCCCGTCGCTGAAGGTCGGCTTGCCCTTGAAAGCCGGGATGAATGTCTCCTTCCCTGTGATCGCCGCTCGCAGTCCAGCCCTTATCGCCTTCCTGATGCCCTCAGCCTCGTCCTCGGTGAGGTCGCGGGAGGGTTCGGTGGTGATTGCGACGCGAAGTTCGTCGTTGGCCGCAGCGTCGGCGTATGAGGTACCAGGTGGAAGGCTGGTGTTGACCTTCACCCGTTTGACGTGATCCCTCGGGGATGTGGTCTCGTTTGGGCGACCCCTCTTGTCGGGTCTTCCCCTACGAGCGTCGCTATCCGAGGGTCCATTTTTCGGCGAGGAGTGCGAGAGCGGTCCAGTCTTTTCAGACGGTCTCCCAGCGGACTTCCTGCCGTGAACGTCGCCTTCCGAGGGCCTATTTTTCGGCGAGGAGTGCGAGAGCGGTCCAGTCTTTTCAGACGGTCTCCCAGCGAACTTCCTGCCGTGAGAAGTGGCGGATGCGGGTTTTTGGTCGGCGGTGGCACCTTCACCAGGGCTGTGGCTGCTTTGGGTGCTAGACCCTCCAGCCGTGTTTGACTTCTGGCTTTCGCCTTCTGTCGTCGCACGGCGGCTGCAGTCCACCTGGGAGCTAGTCCCTCCATTGGTGTCGGGCCTCCTTCCGTTACCACGTCCGCGTTTCCGCTTGCGGGAACGCCCGGTTGACTTGTCGTGCTCTATGAGGCGCAACTTGTCGCGGGCTTTTTGACGGGGTGTTCTACCCTTCCTGACGACGTGGCTCCAGGAGCCAGAGTCGCGGCGGGCCGAACACTCAGCGTTGTCGATAGCACTCTTGAGTGCATCGACATTAAATGGATGTTCCACAGGCTGTGTTGACACGACTTTCGTCATGCCCAGGGGATTTGTTGCTGCGTTTTGAGTCCATGCTTGACAACAGCTTGAATTCATCCACCGTGGTGCGCTCACCCTCCATGGAGCCCGCAAACTGGGGACGCTGGATGTACACCATCTACAGTCGCCAAGGCTGCCACGGTAGATATAGGGTCCGGAAAGGACGACAAAGCGAGGAAAATGATACGAGAGACGCCGCAACCAGCAAAATCACGACCTACGCGCACCACCCCCTGCCCGCCACCCCAACCGAAACCCTAGCCAATGCCATCCTCTTACGGATGACGCAGCCGATTGGTACTCACTGGCTAGGTGAGAACCTCCCGTTTCGGAAGAAATCAGGGCCGAAGACGCGTGTTGACGCACCGCTGCAGTCTCAGCAATCCAGGATCCCTTCATCCTCCCTTACGGGTCTCCACGCACGGCACAAACACGCGGGTGGCCTCCCCTCCCTCCGCAACCCCCCCCCCCCCATCTGATCCGACCCTCACATATTTTAGTGTGAGTCTCGCCGCAGAGCACAGCCACAGATACCCTGCGGGCAGACCAGATTTGTGTGCGGGTGGCCTCCCCTCCCCCCCGGTTTCCCTAAATCCCCCCAAGACCCCCTCCCCATCCCCTTGCCCACCTAAAACGACCCTCACATGTTTTAGTGTGAGTCGCGCCACAGAGCACAGCCACTGATGTCCTGTGGACACTTCGCCAGGGATTTCTGTTACGTCTATTTCTGAAGGAATTAGACCAATAACGGGTGGCACCGCGTGAAGGATAATCTCTCTGACTTGTCTTGGGGATCTACATGACTTGCACTCACTCCCAAAACCGTTCTGCTTCCATGTAGGTCAGAGGGACCTACATGGATGGCCTAGGCTACATGCTACACTTACAGCTAGTGCATAAGCGCGAAGCGTGAAAGCGGGGGAAAAGCACAACCCTGAAAGCATTAGCTTAGACCACACCCTCATGATGACTCACACCTCTGGTGTTGCAAACATTCATAGGCTGTGGTGACCACCGGTCCTTCTGGTGGGCCGTGTGCTTGTCTGCCACCTTAGTGGTATAAAAAAAAAGGCTCTCATTCAACAAACGTATTTTTTGTTTGTGAACAAATATTTATAGACCACAGATATTTTCTCCCGTGGGCAAACTCAAACTAAAAAAACAATAATATAGCTATTCAGAAATTATTACTTAGTTTCATTTTACTAAAAAAAAAACATTTAGGTATATGGCACACATGTGACGTGTGTGACTTGTACTTGCGAAACGTTATCCCAACTCTCTTTCTTCTGCATATCAATGACATGCTGTCCCTTGGGTGCATTCATTGTTATTCGGATGATAGTACTCTGCATGGGAGCTATTCTGGCCGTCCAGCGGAGGGGCTTTGCGACGTGGAGGAGAAGAGATGACAACTCGTGGCGGATCTCGACCGGGACCTGGGTTGCATTGCGAAATGGGATTCAGACAACGTGGTCGAGTTCAATGCCAGAAAAACACAGGCGTGTGCGTTTACAGCTAAGAAGTCCCCATTCCTTTCCCTACCCTCTCTTCAGAGCATTACGGTTCCACTAAAGGACAAACTGGAGATCCTCGGTATAGACGTCCGGCGTGAGCTCAATCTCAAAAACTACATAGAGAGTTGTATTGGGCTTGCCTCGCGGAAAGTCGTAGTCCTAAATAAGGTGAAACGGTACCTGCGTCGAGTACTGTTCTCACCTTTGGGATGACTCCACGAGGTACTTACTAGACGCGCTTGACGCTATGCAGAGACGTGCTATCCTAATAATTGGTTGACCTGAGGTGACGGGAGGCCTCGAACCGTTAGCGCAGCGAAGCACCGTAGCGTCCTTGGCTGAGAGAGTTGCCACTAACACACAGTGAAGAAAACCTGCCCGCACACGTGTTTCCCTCATCTACAACCCGGGTTCTTTAAAAGGAGCGTGAAGAGGCACATCACAGGGCCGTCAACTTGAGGACCACTGTCAAAAGCGGCCCCCAATCGCTAGATGCGCTAAGGCTTACCATCAGGCTGGTGGCGACGTCAATTTGGCGAGCCGAATATAAAAAAAAAATCACAAAATGTTTGAGAATGCAGTAGAGCGAGCAGATCATTTCCAGGCTTCCTTGTCAAGCAAATAATCGTCAATTTATTGTATAGTAATCCATGCAGTGTAATTTTGGTACTTTTTATACACTTTTGAACTTAATTAAGTGCATACTTTTTATGTCATGTGGAAGCCTATTGTAAAAACGTATACAGTTACCCAGGAAATAATTGCTGACTTTGTTTAGTCAACATTTAGTTTTGTTACCATTCAGGCTAAGAATATTAGTGTTACACAATGTACCTACTACTTTCAGGATTGTATTGTTGACATCATTATAGACGACCTTATTACTTATATACTATGGATCAGCGAGGCAATTAAAGATCATATTCATAGACTCAAATGTGTATTTCGATAATATTTACATTGCAAAACACCCTTAACCTATTTGTAAATATATATCTATTATTCGAATATTTTGAAGAATAAAATGTGGCCTTCAGCCACAATACCATCATAATACATACAAACAAATGACAATTTATAATTTTTAGCTATCATGGTTTATGAGATTCAATCAGATGATAGACTGAGTCACAGTTATAGGGTCCCATTTTTTCCCTTTGAGAACGGAACACCAAAAAATACAAATAACTTATCGTGCTACTTGTAGTAAGATATCCTATTTTTGCGGAATCTCGCCCACTTTTCTATTTATAATACTTTTCCTTGCGTCGTCCCATTTTTTGTGAAATACAATAATTTTTGTTAAATAACACATTTTCAGATAACTCAGACATTCGGTCTAAAAACCGCGATAGTTTATAAAGAACATCTTAAATTGAGTTACAATAATTGCAAGGAAATCAGACATAGAACGTACGATTTATTGTAGTCGTTATCCTTTTAATATAAAAAAAATATTATGGACCTATTTCTATTCATCTTCCACTACAATTGCGTACATAAGTAAAAAAACTTGAAAATGTGTAAAATGAACTTACCTCTTTTTTGTTTGCACGTCCAAGTGTGCGTACACGCTATGCTTTACGTAAATAGCGGCGTTTTCCCTGAAAGAAAACGCATATTAAAATACTTACCTAATTCGAAGCTTATATAATGAGATAGGCATATCCGTTACCCGTAGGCATAACTTACTCATGTTTGATGACGTATTTCCGTCGACTCACCAGCAGGGGGCGCCACCTGTGAACTTATAAATGCAGATGGCCGCCATCTTGTCCTTATTGGCTTTTATTCACCAGGCAGATTTAAAAAGTAAGCTTCGAATTAGGTAAGTATTTAATATGCGTTTTCTTTCAGGGAAAACGCCGCTATTAAAAGTACTTGACCGTAATTCGAAGCTTATATAATGAGAAATGTTTGTTTTCGCCTGGTGAGTGACGGAAACGCCAATGTGATTCTAATTTATTTTTAGGAAAATAATATTATAGAATGTTGTATGTATGGTATCTAGATTTATAATCTTTACCATCTTGAACAACTTCATATGTAATCTTAAACAGACTAAATAAGGAATCTTGTTTAAGGAGTAGTAAGTATTCCTTCTATTGACAGGATTAAATAATTGCGAATTATTATTATATTTGATTGGTGGTAGTAGCTGACATTATTACTCGACGATAAAAATTTTTGAAATCCATCGTCAATTACCTCTTGTTAAGGATTAATTTGATCTTACCACCACCACCAATTCTTAGAAGCTGCTGTTGACCGGGTAGTGCCGGGGCTAGAATAGTTGGAGAACCTCTAACAGTCATAAATAAACTATTAGACTGTGTAGTCTCATATCGGTTACTCTGATATCCTAATTTCTATCTAGAATAAAGGATTCAATTGATTAGTCGTAGGTGTTATCTTTGTTTACAATGTTTTCCAACCAGATTGTCTGAAATGAAAATGATCAGTTTCGGACTCTTAATTCGGGCCTAAAAGTAGTACCTATGACGTGAGTTAATACAATCGAGCAAAGTTAGATCGTGGTTGCGGCGACCTAAGCATAAAATCACTATGACGAGAAACCTGAAAAATGTTCTCTGTGTAATCAATACTTAGTAATATTGAACTAAGTCATCAATCCCAATATCAATGAATATGTGAATTATCTTTCTTTACATTTTTTAAAGAGATCGACCAAGATATGTTTAACCAAAACATGCGAACTATGTAAAGTTGACTAACGGTTTCTATATTATCAAGAACAGCAACAACAGATTTATGTAACAGAATCGTATAATATAATAACCATGAATAAAATGCAAGTCGGTTAAAACATCTTAAAAGGTAGGTCTCAAGGAGCTCAATAGTAGAAGTTTTTGATTTAATATCTGTTATTTACCTCTTCGCCCCCCCCCCCCCCCACATTTCCACAGATTCTCTATGTGAGGTGGTGGGAGACCTGTCGAGGTGTTTATTAGAAGGAAAGAAATAATGTTTATTAGGTTCTTTTGCAGTTTCTGCAGAACGAATGGAGCTTACAGAGCTCTCGCTTTGAGATCTGCCCTCTATTATTACCTTGTGCCATCGCGGCGCCATAAACACTCCTGTTGACCGATTAAGGTGTGACAGCATCTTGGGTAATAAAAATGGTGGTGGAAGTAATATCCACACATTACAAACAGGCATATCATGTAGTGTTCTCCATTTCATAATAGGAATATTGTTTGTAGGAAATCTTGCCTTAGTGGTGTTTGAAGCAGGATGCTCACAAAAAATACCCGGAGGAGCTGATACATATGGTATCGGCTCGGAATGCAGTGTATGGTGAAGTCAATTTGATGTCGGACCATTACACGCAAGCTGACGAGTTAAGTTCGTCAAGGCAATTGATTTGGTCTCGTCCCTCTGGGGGGATGGACTACAACTGCTTTGAATGAGTACAGACTGTAACACAGTACCGGTATATGATTTCGAATCATGTGTAAGATTATCAACATCTCTCTTTGATGCAGTACAATCTTTGTTATTCTAGGCCCTCGAGCCTGTTAGAGAAATGTTTTCTAGCTGGGCTCCCAAGCGAAATCTGACTTGTCCGTGGTAAGAAAGCATCTCGGATGGAAAGCTTGTAAAATTGACGAGAACCGGTAATTGCGGACCCACTATTGGAGTTCCACTTGTACCACTCCGTGCACTACTATTTTCTTCAGTGGGTTGTCGGTTAGGGGATTGACCGAATGTGACGCCGAGGTAAACCTACCTCTAGGCACTGCGAAAGGGGTAAAAAATCAAGAGACCCACCAAGTTTGAATTTTCTTTAAAAGAACTAAGTTTCTTTGATTTGGAATTAAATAAATCTTCCTTTTATGTCTAATATCTTTTCTTTTGGTATTGGACTTTCAGGTAGTTCTAAGTCTATCGCATAACGATATGAGAGGTTTCTTTGGGAACCTATTATTGTTTTCTCCCAATTGTCTAACCATCTCTGGGTTTGAAGAGTTTTCAAGGCTATTTGTACGTGTTTGTGAAGAGTAACAGGATTTTGATGCGCAAAATGAGATTTTGTGTAGGTAGACGAGTATTTGAATACTCTTATTCTATAGAAATCGAGGCACCCAGATGGTGAGAAACGAAAATGTTTTGGGTGCGGCTTACCCGAGCGGAAGACAAGAATGTGCTCTGAGAAAGAATAATGTAAACTACATCAGCTTTATCATGAAAATAAGCTTGACTGAGATGTATTTTGCACATCCAATCTCGTGGTTGGAGGAAATCTGGTAAACGGAACATGCTGAAAGATAGAATTATTCTGGCTTCACAAAGGCGTACAATGTCCTAAAACTGAATTCTGGGCGGATGACCCATCGCTATTTGAAGTTAGGAAAAGTGGAGAAATCAAACTTGGTGACAAAGGAACTAGTTTTAGAGTGCCTTGAGCATTCATCTTTTGAACCATTGCACAATGTGGTCATTTCAGTTAAAAAGGAAACTTTTCGTTGTATGGATTCTTAAGTATTTAAAGCAATTAGTATTCCACCTTAGTCAAGTTTTCCATAGCATTTTAACATAAGGTGAAAATTTACAACTTTGTCAGGACGGGACTTGAACAGAGTTCGGTGTAAATTTAAATGTGGGAAGGTTATCAGTTTTGAGCAGGATTCTAACCTGCGTCCTCTCGAATACCGTGCAGGACGGATTGGAGTTTCTGGATAAAGGGAATGCGGTACCCTTTTATAAATTTAAAACTTTTTGGTACTCTCGTTCCTTACCAACGTATTTTGTACAGAGTTAACTGACCGACATAGAATGACAGGGTCATATTATTTAGTGTTTCCTTTGCTGGTGTGGGCAGAGGATGTTAGACCACTCCTCGTCTCTTTGAGAGCCTCGAGCTCGGAAATTTCGTAATTGAAGGGACATCCTTGCATGGTTACTTAGTATGTTATCGTACGCCTGGTTACTATCGTATACCCAATTATTATAGATACACAATATTGTACATACCCCTCGAGGGTGGTAACTGGTTAGTGTTTCCTTTGCTGGTATGGGCAGGGGATGTTAAACTTCTCAGTCTCTTTGAGAGCATAAAGCTCAGAAATTTCTTAATTGAAGGGACATTTACTGTCGTATGCCCAATTATTATGGATATTGTACACACCCCTCGAGAGTGGTAACTGTAATACAGGCCTAAAAAGGCTCTTGGTACAATGGAATCTGGACTCCATTAGATGGAGATCTGATCTTGACGCCTGATCCTCTCGAAGGCTGGCGTAATGATTTGGATGAACTTTTTTCGGGGTCATCCTTTTTTGGAAATCGAAGACCAAAATGCATGCCTTCCCGCGTGCCGTTGAAAAGGCTTCAGCCTCGAAAATGTATGTGTTTGAAGGCGATATTTTATCAAGGTTCATTTTTAAGAATTGGGTCTTTGACAATTCTGAGAATAATATCTATGCCCGCAAGCCATTTGTAATAAATTGATAAAAGATTTATGGAAATCCTATTATTAAAGTAGGTCTTCAATTTTGTCATAAATATTTTCGAAGAAACTAAGTTTTTCAAAAGATTCTGTTTAAAAATACAAAAGGTTTTGGCAGCAAAAGCCTTTTGGCAGAAAGAACCTTGTCAGCTTTTTCAAAATGTAGCAGGGATTCGAATTGTCGGATCTCCCCGTTTTTGTTTAGGTTGACGAACCCAGGACTATGATTTTACAATAGTGGGTATCAGCATATTATCTTATCAAGTCAATTTGTCGCCAAAACGTGTCTATTAACCTCTTAGGTTATACTGACCGAAATCTCTTTTAATGCTGTCCCTATATAAAGTACGAAGCAAGGATGATTGTTTCTATCATCCTCGTAAATTAACCTCTGATCTGTGAAGAAATTTACACTTGGTCAGGACCAGTGTTAGGTAATAAGAAATAACTCACCTATTTCCGTCATCCTTATCTGGTTTAGTGGAAGTCGGCTTCTTTTACTCCACTTACGACAATGCACGTGGCGTCGCGATTGCCCTTATTTGAAGTTCGAGCTAAATGATCTGGAACTGTAGCTATTTGACGTACCTAATACAGTAACTGGAGCTCAGAGCGCGCTTCTGAAATACTCCACTTGGAATTAGCTCACTTTCTAAGGATGGAGGATTCATTTCTATCAAGAAACCAAACTAAAAGAAATAGTATTATGTTACGTACCTAAAATTTAAGTACTACTTTCATGGTGAACATTTAGTTATTACTTTGACACACTCGTACGTATTCAGAAACTTGGGATGATTACGATTTTACCCATAATAGGCCATATTTTTACATGTATGGGAACATCTAGTAATTAATGCGCCTTTATGTGGGTAGGTATAAAAATATTTTGAAAATATTTTCTATATTCGGCGGTACTTACGTTGTACATACACGAAGCAAATAATATCTAAAAAAAGTATTAGTACCTATGAATACAATCCATAAAATCAGTTTGATATTAGCTGTAACTAAAGATATTAAATAAAAGAAACTGCAACCTCGAAAGGTTTACGTGCTATTTTAAAATAATAGGTTATTTCACATTATGACGTATCACACTCATATGTGATCGTAAAAATATGAAGTAAAAACATACCTGAGACTTAAACGAACGGTCAAACCGTTAAATATGTCTGTAGGTTCACTTACTTCAATCACAAGTCACTTGTTTTAGATTCACTGTATATTCAAACGAACGGCAAAGCCGTTAAATAATATTATTTCTGTAAATTCACTTACTTCATCCCAAGTCACTTTTTATAACTTTACTAGGTATATAACTAGTAACTAGAAAAAATAAATGCACTAGCAGGTGTTCCTGCTATAACCTTTTGCTACGGGAATCAAAACGCCAATGAGGACAAGATGGCGGCCATCTGCATTTATAAGTTCACAGGTGGCGCCCCCTGCTGGTGAGTCGACGGAAATACGTCATCAAACATGAGTAAGATAAGCCTACGGGTAACGGATATGCCTATCTCATTATATAAGCTTCGAATTACGGTCAAGTACTTTTAATATTTCTATTTTTTGCGACGCAACGAGACGTGTACTCGCTCTGAGCTCTTGCGGATCACTAAGGTTTGTCAGTCGGCAAGCTGCGTGCTCGCAGAAATGTATGAGAAACTTGGGCAACTCTTTTGTTTTTAGGTATTAATTAAAATTTTAACGTAGGTAAAATATTAGTATTACTAATTGTAGTTTATGAAATGTAGTTTATTGAATGTAAAGATATACACAGTAAACTACATCCAATTTTGTTAAATCCCTTAAACAGTAGCATAAGATTTTTTAGATATTGGTGATTTTTAAACGTATTTTTCCAAATACCTATTCATTATATCCTGATTGTGAGTATCAGTAATGATGCATTGGTTCTTGCTGACATACATATTAATTTTTTATGCAAATTGTGCAAATAGAATTGTTTGAATCAACGAAATGGTAACTATCGTTTGGCGTTTTTCGCTCGATGCCGGCTTAACTACGTAACGCAGTGTTTAGCACTCTCAACCAACCATACCATGTTTGAATTCAATTTCGTAAGGTAATCTAAACGATAGGGAATGTTAAAGGCAGTCAAATAACCATCAATCAAGGAATATTATATAAAAATTTATTCAGAACAATCTTTTCAGGAATCTTTACATCTATGGCCAAACTGCGTCTTAATAAAATAAATAATAAAAAACAAGAATACAAAAATATGTCTTTTGATATATAACTATCCATCTTATGTTCTCTTATCATTAACAATTCGATGAACAACTCAAATAGGTATAGATTAAGAAAATAAAAATCTAGCAGAATGAAGTTATTGAAGAACCGTTTCTAATATACTTCATTGTGAAATAAACTTTAATGACTCAGTCAATTAGTACAAAATAGATAGTTTTTATATATAAATATTTACATGGAATCACAACACTAAGATTATGGAATGGAATAATGTTCGCTGTAGAAAATGAACTAGGAAGAACGTTCAGTCTGAGGGAAAACATACACTTTACACAACCATACAACGTACTGCTCAGGAAATATGACTTGAATTGTATGAGAATGCAGGCAGGATAATGGCTATTGAGGAGCATGCTGACAAAACTGCATAGATAATGAGTCACAGAAACCTCAAGCAAGAGGCTAAAGCAATTATATTTGGGGAGCCTTCGCAGAGTGAAGCGGCAAGCGCGGTGATGGCCTTTCGATGCTCCTACGTGCACATAAAGGTGGGTCTACGCTAGACGAGCCAAACCCGAGCGGAGCACGAGCCGAGTCGCTATTGACGCTCGAGGCTCGTACGTCGTCGGTCCACACTACACGAATTTTGGCTCGGCTCGTGCTCCGCTTGTGCTCGGCTCGTCTAGCGTAGACCCACCTTTAGTTGAGACACGCTAGAGAAAAAACTTCCCAAGCGTGCCGTAACGACCTCCCGCGTAAATTATCGCTGATCATAGTATTTGCCAAAACAAGCACGCGCGGCGGGCTTTCGCAGCGGGCGGATGCGTGCCTTAGCGGAGGCCCTTACACAGCGAGCTATTTACTCCAAATTACCTGATATAAGTTTGTCTGTGGATCTAGACTACTGATAAAATACTTACCAATTGTCTAGATTTCATATTAAAGATACCACTCACCCGGACTATGAATCAATCAATGTCCATGTCACAATGTTTTTTGTCTTTAGTGGGTATTGAACCACTTTTGTAGTTAGGTACTCCCTAACTACAAAATCAATAGGTCAGTCTGAAACAGTAAGGGCTGGTCTTATGTGTCATTTAGTCCATAAATAGACAAGTTAATTAACAAATATACACTGTTTTCAGGGATTGTGCGCTTAAAACCAGTTTGGTAGGTATGCTGAGTTATGCAAGATGTCTAAGTACAAAGTGAAATATTACAAGATTATGAACTTATTGAACGATTCATTTCGCTCAGTCAAAATAAGACGTGCCGCCATTATTTCAGATATATTGATGTTACGTTACACCATTGACGACAAACAGTTCTACCAGATTTCTACGAATTATCACGTTTGGCGTAGCGTAATCTAACGATATCATATCTAAATATTATCGTATTATTGTACTCGGTTATCCATGCAGTGTTGTAACCACGCGATAAGATTTCTAGATTTGTAACAATAATAAGTAATTAAACAGCGCTCGGTACGATAGCCTTATATTTAAACAAAGTATGTGTTATTCTTCAGGAGTTAACTTGAGTTTGATGGAGAATTTACTGGTACAATTTTTGACGTCAAAATTGGATTGTTATAAAGCTAATCCGCTAAAACGGGAAATATTTAAGGGCTGTCCGCAAACTTACAAACACTTTTAAATGTACGGCGTTCTATCGTGACCATACAACTCTTAAATTGTTAGAATGGATAAAAGATACGCGACAGAAAGAGAGGCCAGTTGTGTTTTTAAAAAAATAAGAATTATATTTTGTGCGTCGTAAATTGAACTCTATTTTGTTCGTGCAAGAGTCACTATTAATGTAAACATTTGTTGGAAACCTGGAATGAACCTATACAAGATTATGATATTTTAAATTCCTGTCGGCGTTACAGCTACTTCCCAGAGACCAACACTTCTCCTGTCACGTACAATAATATCGCAGCCACGCAAATAGACACGTACAGTCGACTACAATAAAATGTACTCGTTTAATCTTATAAAATGATGTATACATGCAAGTGCCATAATGAACTAACCAAAGATAGTGATGTTTGTGTCTATATTTGGTTAGTTCATTATGACACTCGCATGTATACATCATTTTGTAAGATTAAACGAGTACATTTTGTAGTCGACTGTACCTATTGTTGCTTATGTTACGAATAAAAATTGCAACTGGCTAAGGCTGAGCGCACATTGGCGACAAGACAGTCTACAGACAGACTGCCGCTTTACTAAATCTATGAAACTGCGAAACTTGTCCGGTCCGATAATCGAGCAAGAGTCAGTCTAGAGACAGTTGTGTCTCCAATGTGCGCTCAGCCTAAGGGTTTCATTATTAAGAGATGTTACTAGATGGCACCTCGCGTGGAATTTTGTCACGTTTCCGCATACCACGCGAACGCGATCTAGGGATAAAGTGTTATTCCCGACTATAATCTATTGAAGTACCAAATTTCAGCTGGATACGTTCAACGGTTCGCATTAGAGGGTGATTGAATAACAAACTTTCACATCGTACTAAGTGCATAAGTTAATTCGGCGGGAAACTGACAAGCGTTGCATTTCGTTATAATAATTTTGCAAAACTAGTGTATTTTTGAGTGTTTATGTGTAATTTATGGTGGATTATATTATTAAACATAAAGGTTCGACAACGTGCAAAAGTGTTGGAAAAAATGATAAAGCGCAGTAAAACGCGAGTTTTTAGGTTTGTCGCCAAATTCCACAGCAAGCCCTAGTAAGGTACCACCGCCTTACTAGAGTAGAACTTAGTCCGAACTTGGACATACATGAATACGTTGCTGTTAAGAAGGATCTTAAAATGAAAATGATTTATATTTTCACAATGAAATTTACTTGACTTTGGCATACTCTCAAGCCGAGAAAGTCCAAAAACAAGAGGAAAAAAAAAGTGCATAAGTTTGTGTGTGTGGACGTCAGAATGTTTGGTACTCTTCACATTCTAACGGCATTTGATACAGAGATTGATTATAAAGTCTGAAAACGCAGTCAACGGAAACAGAATTATAGACGGGCAGAACCGCGTACAACATTTAATTTTTAGGTTTCCGTACCCAAGGGGGTAAAAATGAGACCATATTCATAAGACTTCGCAATCCATCTGTCTGTCTGTCTGTCACGAAACTGTATCTCAGGAACCGTGATAGCTAGAAAGCTGAAATTTTCACAGATGATGTAAATCTGTTGCCGCTATAACAACAAATAATAATATAAGAAAAAAAAATTAAGTGGCTCCCATATAACAAACGTAATATTTCCCGTTTTTAGGTACGGGACACTCCTCGCGCGAGGCCGACTCGGACTTGACCGGGTCTTTTTTAATATTAGTAGGCTGCCTGGCGGGAATCTTAAAACATCCGTACAAAGAGAGTGCCCAGCGTTAGACATAATTATTATGTACGGACCGTCTACAACAGACCTCGTTCGTGGTCGTAGTCGGTACAAGTCCGGCATGACATCCGTGGAGATTTAGATACGTAAAAAGGAGTTAGCGGCCTGCATCGCGGCGTTTTCAAGCCATTGATGGCATAAATTTCATTTTCTGTTTTTAGGTCCTTTCGATATTAGGGAAACTCTCGCCATTCTCTTGTCGAAATTAAGGTCCCAGTCAAATTTCTCTAATATTTCAGTACACTTGTATACATTGTCGTATAGAACGCTGTTTTTAAATTTAATATCTCGAATAAAATTTATCATTATTCCCCATATTATATCATTTAATATCATGTGGAATTGAGGAACTTACATAGATTAAGATAGTACGGCCGAGTCGCTAGAGAGCAGAAGCGACAATTGAATTTCAACACAAAGCACTTTACGTAAGGCTGTATATTGTCTGCATACATTCTCAGCAGCTTGAAGTGTAAATTTGTCAACCAAATTGAAGATCTTCGAAAGATTCTAAAATCGAATATAGGTCTTTGAAAGATTCAAAAATCGAATGTAGTTCTTTGAAAGAGGCTAAAATCGAATAGTTCTTTGAAAGATTCAAAAATCGAATGCAGTTCTTTGAAAGATGTTAAAATCGAATGTAGGTCTTTGAAAGATTAAAAATAGAATGTAGTTCTTTGAAAGATGCTAAAATCGAGTTCCAGTTATGGATTTTTTAAAGACCTACTGTTAGTAAAATCCATAACTGGTGTATAGATCTTCGAAAGTTTTTACTGTACACTTGAAATGTTCTACAAACGAAATATAGTTTTTTTGAAACATTCTACCCGATATGTAGATCTTCGAAAGATCTCATGCTAATACAAAAAAGTTTCAATATAATGTACAAATCAGTTCCTTTTAAATACATTTCTTTAGTTTTTTTTTATGTTAAACTGTTTAGCGCACCGGTACATTACCTTGACTGCCTCTCCACAAATGGCTATGAAATTAAACTCTGTATATATGAATATCGTCGACTAGTCAGAATGTCACATAAAACACCAAAAATGTATGAAAAAATTATCTTTCGTCTCGCACCATAACAATCTTATGATTAATTTCAAATGTCCTTTCACTGTGTATACTGGTCGGTACACACTGGTCTCGCCTCTACCACTTTTTCTTGTGTTCGTCCATGCTGACGCCGCCGGGGCCCAAGAATACGATCATTAGGAGACCGCCGATCACTGATAATGTCTGCAAAGGAAATTATTTTGTTTAAAAGTAGTGCAAAGATGAAAATCTAAAACACAAAATACATACAAAACAGACTCATTAAGCAACGTGTAGAACTGCCCTGTTTGCTTAATCATAGAAGAGCTTAATGATTAAGGCTATTTTAAATAATTCAGTCCAACACGCCAGTTTAGATTTACCCATTTTTAGATTCATATATCTATGAATGATTCTTTAAAGCGATATAACTTTTTTATTTATAAACCGATTGACATGAAATAAACACTAAATGTTAAGTGGAGCAAACCTCAACATAATAAAGAAAACTGCATTGCAATCGGTTAAGCGGTTACTGAGATTAGCGTGCACAAATGTACAGACACACAGACAAACAGGCAAAAATTCTAAAAATCATTGTTTTGGGTTCTATTGCGTTCATAAATCCCCTTAATATTTTTTCTTATTTAGCTTCCATGTACAGACAGCGACCTGTTACGATTTCATTATATGTATTGATATTTATTGATAGGGGAACTTAGTCTTATGGCAACCTGGCTACTGCTTTCTGACCTCACAACCCTGTAAAGGCTCCTGGAAAAGAGCTTCGTCATTGGATGCATCGCTTGCAGATGAGGTATCTTAATCCCAGAAAATTGCTAGATTGTACAGCACTATAAATAAATACAAAAAGCATACCTGGAAGAAATCATATTTCAAGAAGTCCCTGAGCGGTTTGTAGGAAGGCACGGCCCACCACGCGTTGTGGTACAGGTTGAGGACCGACAGCACCAGCACCAGCATGAGCGCCGACAGCTTGGTGCGGTAGCCCACCGTCACCAGGATCATGAGGATGCTGCCCAGCAAGTCTTGCACGATCTGGAAGTAGGAGACAATCGCGGTGTTTAAAGAATCGAATGACGATAAAACTGGTATTTTTTTTACCACTAAGGTGGCAGACACCATAAGGACTGGTGGTCACCGCAGCCTACGAAAGTTTGCAACACCAGAGGCGCCACACTCGCGCTGCCGACCCTGTAAAAACCTTCTTAGGCCCTTTTTGAAGAACTTCATACTAAAGGCGTTTGGGAAAACCGAGGCAGGGAGATCATTCCACAACCTAAGCGTGCGCGGAAGAAAACCCCTATCGGACATTCTCACACAACATCATCTAGCCCAAATTAAGCTAATACAAGCTTATGCTATGGGATCGAGACGACTGATACACATACATAAATACTTCTAAATATATACATATAATACATAGAAAACACACAAACTCCGAAACAAACATTTGTGGATCACACAAATATTTGGACCGACCCGGGAATCAAACCCGGGACCTCAGCGCGGCAGGCGGTATCATTACCGAATGCGCCACCGAGGCAGTCAGAATGACAACAACTTGGTTTACGTCAGCCCTGTGATCTCGACAATTTTTATTTATTGCCAGGGACTGTCAAGCGGTTTCACCCGCGTAGTTCCCGTTCCCGTGGGAATAAGGGGGTAAAATATAGCCTAAGTTACCAGGGAATAGTGAAGCTTCCCTTCAGTGAAAGATTTTTTTAAATCGATTCAGTATATTTAATGCAAATCAACAAACAAACTATTTTAGGGTCGGCAGGGTGTTGCAAACATTCATAGGCTATGGTGACCACATTCTATCAGGGGAGCCGCAAGCTTGTCTCACACCTTAGTAGTATAAGAAAAATATTTCTTCTTTATAATATTAGATGGTATAAATATAGATTATACAACAAAATAATTGTATTCAAATATGTATGTGCAAAACTGGTTTATAAAATTACTCAAAATTATACATGTAAATATGTATGTATGTCACAAAATTTTAATGCCAAACATAATATTATGTATAATATGTATTAGAAATAAAAGCGATGTCATGCATGTCATAACATACGTAATGGTATCACCCCGATATTTGTGTTCAACGAGTTTGAAATGATCGAGTTTACATAACGCATTTATAAGTAGGTAACACCTAAGCCAATATAAATAAAATAAATAAATATTCACGGACAATTCACACAATGCTATCTGATCCCAAAGTAAGCTAGGATAACCTGCTTGTGGTATGGGTATCAGACCACGGATATTAATACTTATATACTTTTTAAAAATTAGAGGGTGTAGTGGGGCCCTACCAACACCTCCGGGCCCAAGTCAACTTCACGTGCAAGCTCGTGCACCTGCTGAACAACGGACGAGGCTCTGACGTCGGCGGTCCATTTCAACACGGCGATGGGCTCACCACCTGTTACGTGGGACCGAATTGTACACGGTGAAATGTGGGCCGGTATAGGCCTCTGCCTACCCCTTCGGGGATAAAGGCGTGAGTATATGTATGTATGTATGTATACTTTTTAAATACATACATATTATACATAGAAACACCCAGACTCTTGAGACAAACATTTATGGGTCATACAAATATTTGTCTCCGGTGGGAATCGAACCCACGACCTCCAGCGCCCCAGGCGGTATCACTACCGACTGCGCCACAGAGGCAGAAGTTAAATCTTTGTCTTTAGATTTATCAATTTATGTGAGGTGACATTATAGCATGTTACTTAATGATTCGTTGAACACTTTTCTGTGCTTAAGGCCTCAAACTGGATGTCAGCAGCGAACGGGGCGACGGCGACTAGGCCGCGACGTTAAGAGCCTACCAGACGCCAAATCTTTGAAAGAAGATAGAAGATATACATTTTAGCGTGCAAGAAAGAGAGAGATGCGACCGGTTTTTGTGCGTTTTTAACGAAATAAATTAATTATAAAAAAACTATAACCAATATAAAAAAGTGCTCTAGTGCAAATTAAGATTTTACTATTGTCTTTCTTATAAATATTTTATAATATAAAAACAACTTAAATCTTATGAGATCTAGCTTAAAATTTCACGAAATCGAGGTATTTTCAACACGAAAATCTATCGAGGATTTTATCAGTAGTCGTGTTTCTAGCCTAGTACGTTTTTAGTTCATGAACTGAAGTTGTCTGTGTCAAAATTTTAATTCATTAGACCGCACGAGTCCTGAGATCTAGATCAAAGTAATAGTCTATTTGGCGTCAAAGGAACTCTTAACGCCGCCGCAGTCGTACCGCTGGCCGTGTTTGAGCACAAATTAGAGACAGTACAGATGGAAACCTACATACTAAATTGGTTGAGGCTACGCACACATAGACACCGCTCACTGAGTTCACAGACACGAGGTCAGGGGGTTCGAGGAGAGTTTTCGATGCCGATTTGTGCACGAGTGTGCGTAGCAGAGGGTATGTGTGAAAAAAAGTACATACATGAGATTTCTATCTTTACTATCTCTTATTTGTGGTTTGAGGACAAAGTATCTTAGTTTAGATCATTCATCCTCTATTTTAGGATTCCGAAGGATAAGAACAGGACCCTATTAGTGTGGCTCTGTCACCAGGCTGCGTCTCAGGAACCGTTATAGAGACAGTAGGAAGTTACACAGATGATATATTTCTGTTGCTGCTGTATCAATAAGCTCATAAAAATATAACTTTGGCAGTATGGAATTCTTTAATCAAAAGTGATATTAGAAGGTTCTTCCAGGATCGGCAGCGCGAGTATAACGTTTTGGTCTAACAAACATCTATAGGCTAAGAGACCCCGGATACACGGACAAATTTTTATTGTTCAATATTATTAATCACAGTCCTTTGAATACACACCTTAAATAATATTGACTCAATAACATTGCCTCAATAGTTTTATTTTCGTCCGAGTATACCTATGTCTGACGAAGAATTCAATTCAAAATTCTAAATTCCGACATCCGACTAACACTGATCTGAAAAATATTGATCAATATTAAGCCTACACGGGGCAGGAAAAAAGATATTGATCAATAAAATTTAAGTTCTGTCAAACTTTAGTTTAGTGATTGTTCAAACCTCAATATTACACCTACACGGTCAATTTATTGAATAATCATTTATATTGATCAATATTATTGTCCGTGTATGGGCCTCTAAGGTGAAATCTCTTCATCAGAAGGGCTGTATGCTCCCGCCACGTCAATGGTACAAAAAACTTTATAAGAAACCATCTTACCTGTAAAAATGAGATCTCAAATCTTAGCAGCGTGATGAACATGAATGCGAGCAGGATCCTGCCAGCCAACTGCAGGTAAGTCTTCGGCTTATTCTCGCCTAGAGAGGGGACGCCGGCGAAGAGACTCCGCCCCTCGGCCCGCGCCTCCGCCAGCACTAGTAACAGGGCTCCGATGAGAGCCAAGTTGCGCAGTAAGAACTGCATGTCCCATAGTATGCTGTAGGCAAACGTCTGGAAAGAAAGACGGGCTGAAAGTTAGTTTGGCTTTATGTATGTGTTTGCCTGCCTCGTTGGTCTAGAGCAGTGTTTTTCAACCTGTGGGTCGCGACCCCCTGGGGGGTCGCGGAGCTTCTGTAGGGGGTCGCCAAAGGTCGAGTGAAATACATCAGTTAAAAAACAATAAAAATTAAAAAGATCGATTTATTAAGTAAAAGAATTTTAAGAAAAGGATACTCATTAACATTTGTACTTATGATAATACGAACAAATTAACAAAATAATAAAATTCTATGACTCATGATAATGCGAAGATTGTGCTTGTTTTTAATATTGATTAATCAATTTCTCTTAATTAAACGAATGCTCCCGGTGAAGAGGGTCTTAATTATTTGTATCGTTTTGTTATCGTATCGATTGGTTATCGTAAATCTGTATTTGCTACACCTGGAATTGTTTTCCCAGTTTAAGCTTTTTTTTTATTTCCTTACTTTTTATTTGGGAGAAAATGCCAAATCGCATAACTAGGGGCCAATGGAATCAAACATTTCAAAACCTCAGTAATCAATTCCAGGTTTCTGTTTGTTTCCTTACCCAAAAAGTATCCAAATATGCAGATTTAAATTCCAAGTGTAAGGGTGGTTGGAGATGTCTCTCGCACTAAAAAGTAATGACACAAGTCTTCTTATGATCTTACTCTATTTTCATACCAGGTACATATGCCTTGATGTTTATCTAATATCCGACTTCAACAGTAAAAGATTGTGTCAACGAAAATATTCGAAGTTATTTTGATTTATTGACGACGACTACAAGCAAGAGCGTGGCGATGGAGAAAACAATGCACCCAACCAGCGTTTGGCATCTGTTCTTTCAGAAGCGCTCGTGGGCCGACTGGCTGGTCATGGATAGGTGACCACCACATGACCACCTCGAGACATTTATTTGCGAGTGTTTCCTAGGCACCGCACGTTAGGAAGGCACGTTAAGCCGTTGGGTCCAGTTGCCAGTAAAATGGAAGTCGTTAATTCAAGTTGAACACTTTAATGGGCGGCTTGAAAAGTTTAAGAGCGGGCAGTCACAACCTGTGCCTGTCCATATCAACACGGCAATACAGCTTACGACCTATCACGTGAGACAAAAATCTAAAAAGGTGAAATGTGGGCATATAATACGCCTCTGCCTACGCTTTCGGGGATAAAAGGCGTGATCATATGTATGTATGTATCTTTCGTGGCTTCAAGGAACCTGTTATGCAAGCATTAGTAGGAAGCGCTCTGCAAAATAGTATTTCTTCCATAAAGTTTTCACTGGATGCAAAACGCACAAAGCTACAAATGCGCACAAACCGCAATATCCGTGGATTTGTCAAATTGCAAAGATACAAAAGTACTTTCCTTTTTAAACGTCGTTTAGAAGGAATATTTGTTACACTGTAACATACACATACAAACATGATAAAAAATGAAGGGTCGGGGGGGTCGCGAAATATTTGTTCATGCCAGGGGGGTCGCATCATGGAAAAGGTTGAAAATCACTGGTCTAGAGGTCGAAATGTGCGACTGCGGATCATGCGGGTACGATTCCCACCGGAGACAAAAAATTGTGTGATCCATAAATGTTTGTCTCAAGAGTCTGGGTGTTTCTATGTATGATAAGTATGTATTTAAAAAAAGTATATATGCATTAATATCCGTGGTCTAATACCCATAACACAAGCAAGTTATACCTAGATTACTTTGGGATCAGATAGCGTTGTGTGAAATGTCCGTGAATATTTATTATTATTATATGTATACTCAGAATCAGCCCAGTGCTTCAACAAACAACCACACAAATGACTGACATACTGTTTAGTGGTGATCAGTTAAAATATCTGGGGGCACGGCAGTGGCCACGCCAAGTCGAAATAAATTATTTTGACTGATCTGAGCGACCACTCAAAATGACCTTTATTTATCCTACTAATATTATAAATGTGAAAGTTTGTGAAGACGTTTGGATGTTTGGATGCTTGGATATTTGGATTTTTGTTACTCAATCACGCTCTACCGGCTGGCCGGATTGGGCTGAAATTTGGTACAGAGATAGCTTATAGTCTGGAATAACACATCTTCTACTTCATACCTGAAAAATGTACCCACGGGAAGCGGGAACGGGTACCGAATTTCACGCGGGCGAAGCCGCGAGCATCATCTAGTGTTGTATAACGGAGATCAGTTTACTACATAGCTTTTTGATAATACCTAAAGCGTCATTTAGCCCAAATTAATCAAACTAACACATATAAGCTTGTCTGAGGGATCAAAGCAACTGAGAAATTATCGACCGAAAAGGTCGACTGGTAGAAAATGTCCATGGCATTAAATCCACCTTTGTACGAATTTGTGCATAGTTTTAAATAAATATACATAAATAGCCTATAGCAGTTTAGGTACTGCTGGACATAGGCCTCTGTCAAATTTCGCCACAACACACGGTCCTGAGCTTTGCGCATCCAGTCAAGCCCTGCAACCTGCTTTAAGTCATCGCTCCATCTGGCAGGGGGTCGTCCTACCCCACGTTTACCAAGACGCGGTCTCCACTCCAGAACTCGCTTGCTCCATCGGCCATCAGTTCTTCTACGAATGTGGCCAGCCCACTTCCACTTCAAAACGCATACTCTGCGAGCTATATCGACCACTCTTGTTCTCTGACTGATAACATCGTTTCGGATCCTATCTTATCAGAGAGGTATACCGTCACAATACCAGAAATCATAATGCCTTTACTTAAAATGCCCGAGCCCAAAATACCCGAAATCAAAATATCAATATTCAAAAGGCAAATATTTATAATATAAATAATTTAAAATGCCTTACGGTCGAATAACCGAAACCCAAAAAATAAATTTATCAAATACCTTATCCTAAAATGTTCAAACACAAAATACCTTTTTTTTAACATGATTTAAATCCTACATGGATGCTTTATATCTGTGAATGGTTAACACCCCGACTCAGAGTATCCCGACTCGGATAGGTTAGGTCAGAAGACTAAGGCGGGAGCGAAGCGAAGCGGAGCTCCCGCCTTAGCCTTCGTGGTTATTTTTTTTTTTATTTTTCGTTAGCCCACTGTAGTACTTTTGTAACTCTGAATCAAAGTGTTTTAACATGAGGTAAATCCTGAATGGATACTATGCCGGACTCCTACCGACTAAAAACCACAAGTATCCTACAAAACAGTCTACAGTTGGGAGCCCCGGGTAAGCCCTCAGAAGGATACCCAAGGACCAACAGACTTACGGCTACAACTGCGTCTTCACTTAGGTGGAGGGGGGGGGGGGGGTGTAAATAAGTTAGCGATAAACTGGGTACGTTATGGTTTTTTTTTTATATTCCAAGCACAAGATTGTATAATTGTTCCTTAAATTTTGGTGACTGAAATTATTATAGAAAAGACAATATATAAATATGTGTTACATTCCACGCAGTTATGACAGTGACACATTGTATTCTATTTTCGGTATTGTAAATTAAGGCTATTTGAAAATTTGTATTTTGAATTCTGATATAATAATTATTTGTATTTTAAATTTAGACATTTTACGGTAAGGTGTACTGAAATAAGGTATTTTGAATGTTAAGGTATTTCGAATTCGGGTATTTTGGTCTAATGCATTTTAAGTAAAGGCATTTTGATTTCTGGTATTTTAATATATAACCTATCAGAGATCCTATCAGAGACACCCAAAAAATTAATTAATGAATGTATTACGTTTAAAAATATCTTCTTTAAAGATTTTACTTTTATTGTTACTAGTTATTATATAATGCACAACAGAATCATTTTCAATAAGCATTATTGAATTTTATAAAAAAAAAACAACGTAGGTAGAGCATTACTGTGCAAATCAGTAACACCGTATGGTCACCATGACGAAAACGAAAATGTTTTACCCAAACTTGGATGTTAGATTTGCTCCACTTAAAGCAGTTTGATACGAGTGAACAAAATGTAAAACGCACAGAAACCACACGCGTAAATGTTGATATATGCGCAAAGGAAGTCACGCAACGTCGATACAGCTGATTTCATCGCAAATAATTGCTGTATATCGTTGTTATATCTGGTTGAGTAGCCATAATTGTTTGTTAGTAGTTCGTCTCCTAAATAAATTGCTTATTTACAAGCAAAAAAAAAACATCAATGTCACAGTGTTTATGTTGCTACCGCTACGTTAACGCTATTTAAGAACGAGCAGCGCGGTCAGCAAAAGGTCACAATGTTACTCGCTCGTCGATTTGAAAATGTGTGTTTAAAATCTATACATATAATAAAATGATAGAAAAGTCAAAATTGTACATTGGAAATATTATAAAAGAAAATACTCGCTGGGTGTTCTTCAACCTAAGATACCGAACCCGAAAATATAGTTAGAAACATTTTTGTCTGTTGGCTTTGCTTTGTCCGGAAGGATCTCGAAAAGTACTCAATAGATTTGATTCAAATTTTGCACAAATATTAACTAGGGGCAGGGTCTTGTCCTGGGACATCCTTCCGAGGGCTTACCCGGGGCGCCCAACCATAGGCTGTTGGGCGTTACGTGAGGTTTTTTTAGTCGGTAGGAGTCCGGCATAGCATCAATGGGGATTTTCCCTCACGTCAAAAAAAACAATAAAGAAATGCTAGGTTCTTCAAATAGGCTACTTATTATCACGCTATATATCCTAGAGCTAAGCAGAGAGCAATCAAATTGGCATTACAACATTATTTTCACGCGTACGAAGTCGCGGGCAACAGCTAATTTATAATAAAGCGATAATTTATCAAATATATTGACACAGTTGAAGACGAACCGTTATGAAATCGCGAATAGCTGATGAAAATGACAATGAACAAGCAACAAAATGCAATTCTCACCTGTAGTACGACGATGAAGAACAACAGCCCGCACGCGATGTCAACCTTAATCCTGCCGAGCACCATCACGCACCCTCCCAGCTGTCCCACTAAGTTTACTATCTGTAGACAACACAACGACAAACACATTATTGTTACTGTTCATGTAGCAATGTTTAAGAGCAAAATCCCATAAAATTAAACTCAGGGTCATGTGAATATTCATAGGTTGTTGTGTATAAAAATATATTTTCTTAAACCACAACCTCTGCTTTTGAGACTTTTGCCCAAGAAAAAAAAATCTAAGTATACATGGAAGTACAGTACCCGGCGAACAACTTGAACATCGCGTGGGGTGGTGGGAGAAAGTTTGCGCATGTACACTTACGTGCAAAAATATGGTGTCATTGAAAAAACCCTTTTTTTATTTTTGGCATTTTATTGTGTTAGCTACTTAGATAAATTAAAAAGGGAAGATACGCTACACACGCATTTGCATGGGCATGCTAAACTGAGCTATTGGACTTAGTATGGTTTAGTGGACCTGTGGACGTCGAACGACCGAAGCGCGTGCATGTGTAGTACTCTTCTTTCAAGTGCCGAAAAAACCCGTGATAAGTAACAAATATGCCTGTATGTGTGTTAAGAAAGTGCTCAAATCACTCAAGAAGCAAAAACATAACACAAGAGATTACTTTTCATTCATAAGTACCTAATAAATTACATTAAAACTTTAATTTTTAAAATTATTTGTCACTAGTATACGAATATAACCGAAAGTGAGACAAACGTACGAAATTTTACGAGAGAGAAAAGGATACAATGTATAGTGTCAACGATGACGGCTCAACGTACATTCGGCGTCAAATTCGATACGATGGTACGGTCGCCATGCTAAGTTGTGTAATTAATTCATTATCTCATTATTAAGAAACAGTGATTCGTGTTTATATTTTTTTTTATTATTAAAGAACAATGTGCCGTATTAATGAAATGAAATAGGGTGATTTTATACATAATTGTGCAAGTTCATTTTTTTGGTTTTAGATTTCCAAATGACGAGATCGTAAAAGACAAAGTGAATCCTTATTTTACGAAAGCAAAGATCGGATTCAGATTGTTATTATGCTCTAAGCTATAAACACGATTACCGATAAAATTTTCGATGGCATTTTTGTTGAAAATACCTCGATTTCGTTATATTTTAAGTTGTATTTCATAAGTTTAAAGTTGGTTTTACAATTTAATTTCTTGTAAGAAAGAAAACATTAAAATCTTTTTTGCTCCAACTCCATTTTTTTTCCTAATGGTTACAATTATGTTATAAAATTAATATATGTCGTTAAAAATGCACAACTTTCTTGTTCGCTAAAACGTATACCTGCTATCTTCTTTTAACTGATTAGCGTCATATGGACTCCTTTATAAAAGTTTTTTTTTTAAATGAAATAACACGTCTTTTTTATTTAGTCCCAAAGTGTCGAATACATTTGACACGAAAATATATTTAAAGTCGATTTACCACAATCTGGAAACATGCTGACGGTACTGGATCGGTTGTCGGGTACGGCACTTGGTGACCACGAAGAATGTCGAAGATTTTACGAACTCACACGAGAGCTAGAGCGGGTAAGCGATCGCTTCTTGTTCTAAATCATATATTGATGTCACTTTCGCGCATCCTTATTAATTACAAGACAATGTGTGAGTGAGTATTTGTGTGTAGTTATGTGCGAGCTATTTTTTAGTACCATGTGTTAGAACGTACCGTATCTTCCCTTTTTAATTCATCTAAGGTTAGCTAATAACTTTTTAGTTGGTGGTATAGAGAGAAAAGAGATCACGAAGTTGCTCATCATTGTCAAGGAGTTTGCCGGTTACTGTACTTAGATTGTATAACTCTGTATCTTGGAACTTGTGTAAGCTACTTTCAACTTCCTCTCATTATGCAATATCTCCATTTTTTGAGTTTGTATTCAAGAGAAGTGATATTTTATTTTACGTTCGAATGTGTCTCTGACTGACGCGAAAGTGTTCCTTCCAGTCAATCACAGAGAATAAATATGGGTGATCGGGTCCTCTCGGTATTTACTCACTTTCGAAGTTCCGATTTTGCGAAAGAGACCCTTTTTGGCTGACTCGGAACTTTGAAAGTGTCCCCCAGCTGGTTTCATAAATATGACAATAACTTAAATTATGAATTTCTTAATTGATTTTTGAGAGGTTAGTAAGTGCTGCACCAAGCAACAGGTGATATCGGCGCAAATGTGTCTCCTCATTATAAACACATAGCAGGGTAATGACGTGTATGTTTATAAACAAACAGAACTGTCTATACATCGCCAAACAGCACTTATTGGCACACGGTGCCACATTGCTGAGTTCCCGACACACGGAACACTCAATAGATTTATTTCTTCTACACATATAAACAAATAAAAATGCTGATTGAAGTGTCTTCTTCCGAAGTTTAAATTGCTAATAAAGGATTTCAAATTGCTAAGAAGGATTTAAAAACACATACTTCAAATCAACACAGTTCGATTCGATAGTCCATTTATTGAGGAAGGTTAATTAAGGTTATATAATATAGGCTTTTTTACAACGTTAAGACGAATAGAAGATGTTTCTAAAAAACGGGGAAGTGTTAATCCTATTAAGTGCTGAAACACGCGACGGGAAATATGTCGATACAAACGAAGTTGCGCAGGTCAGCTCGGCTGTACAATTTCAAAACCTAGTAAGGGACACCACCTTGAAAAAACGGGTCTTTGCATTTTGCGATTTACTAGGCTATGGAGCATCGATTCATACTGCCAAAAAGTCTAAAATGACCTTAGTAATAGGATTTTTAAAATTGAAAAACCTAGCAAGTACTCAAACGTTATTCGGTCAACCTAAAAATACCATTTCAATAACCTAGCAAGTGACACTGACAACTTGTAAACCTAGCAAGGGATGTCCCTTGCTAGGTTTTAAAAATTGTCGTGCGACTTGCTTGGTTTTTGAAGTTGTCGACGGCGGTTGAATTTCGCGCGCTAACGTCAGTAAGTGACAAACCGTCAACGCCTCCGCATCGTTCGTTGGATCCAATGAAAGTCCAGAGGGGCGCCGCAAGGCCCTTCACGCAGCGTCAGTCTGTATGTAAAAAAAATGAAAGAAATCTATTTCCAAAAAAAATGTATTCAAAATTTTAATGAGGTACGTAATAAACATGTCATAATCAATCAATCAAATCAGCCTGTAGCAGTCCACTGCTGGATACATGTCTCTCCCAATTAACACACGATCCTGGACCTTCTGCATCCAGTCCAGCTTGCGACCCCTTCCATATCGTCGCCATCGGTCCATCTGGCTTGAAGTGTCTTAGTTGAAAGAGGTAGTAATATACGACATAGTGACAGACAGCTTCCCTGGCTCAGCGGTCCCAGCTACTCAGCGGTCCTAGATCCATCAGGAAATCTTAGAGACTTGGAAAGTGCGAATTTACCTCGTGCAACTAAGGTGGGAAAATAGGGCCACAATCGGGGCATTCAGATCGATCATAAACCAGTTGCGAGAGGAGCCATGGTAATCTCTTCTACCGGTCGCACCGATAATTACCGGGCACGGGTGCTTCATACGCCGGGAAGCCACGGGCAAGTGTCAGCACTGCGAAGGACTCAGCGAGGACACAGTAATCCATACATTGATGGAGTTCACAGCGTGGGAGCCAGGCACTAGGATTTGGCGCCCACGGTGACAGGTCTGGACGTGGACATTATCTCGCTGGAGACTGACTGCGAGCCATGATCTCCAGTGGGAGTAAGTGGGATGCTGCCGCGTTTTTCTGCAAGCAGTGTTTCGCTGCGAGGGGGCATGGAGATAAATCTCCAACCCGAGATCCGCAGTTTTGTGGCGAGGGCGCCATACACTTTAATATTGTCGGCTTCCATGACTGGGGGCCTAAAGATGGGGTGGGGGCTGCTCACCTCTCCACTCTGCGTGACGTGAAAACTTTTCGCACGACACACGACCCAGGAAGCGAGAGTAACACACAAATACCCCAAAGACGCGGGGAAGTAAACAAACCAAATGAAGTAATCCTGGGACATCTTCCCGAGGGCTTACCCGGAGCTCCCGACCGTAGTGGTAGAGTACCGTGAGGTTTCAATCGGTAAGAGTTCGGCCCACCATCCATGAGGGAATATCTAGACAAAATCTTGAAACAGGGTAAAAAAGATGGCATTCTGTTCAAACTTGTGCCGCTCATGCCATCAAACCAAAGTCAATTTTGGATTTATCGTCCAGTTTGTGACGCATCCGAAGATTTAGTTTCAGAGGGGCAAATTATTACAGATTAATACGTGTTTAGTTTATGTTTTCACGTTTCATGGAGCCTAGGTATACCATTTAAAAAAAAATTCTACATTTCAATATAAAATATGAATAAATATTTCATGTAAAAGTAACTGACTTTCTTATAAAATTGTACTTACTAGCTTTATTAACTGGTCATCGTGGCGATAGGCGAACTTATTCAACAATATTAAAATCCTAGTAACGGCACTTACTATGTTATAATATTGATAAACAGGTTTACTCGAAATTAAAAAAGCTATTTAATCATTAGTAAGTGCTATAAAACGTGATCTATTATTTGAGCGCAAAAATAGTTAAACTCTGTGCAAAGCCAAGGATATACCGCATCTTTTGATGTAATTCTCATTGCTGTAGCTCTTCTAGTCTCGGAGCGGCAAGGTCTCAAGTTGACCTACTCGTTTTTTGGCTCTCCTGTAAAATTTGTCTTGAGTCCCTTACTAGGTTTTGAAATTGTACAGCCGGCTAGACACAGGATAATGGGCTAGTAATCAGTGTATTAATGATCACCATTAAGCAGTAGAATATAAGTAATTTTAAATTCTCAATTTGTAAATATGTACCTATATATTATCATAAAAAATAATCAGCAGTAGATATTTAATTATACTGAAAGAAAACGAAGTAGCGATTGCCCCTATGTCATGTTATACATTTTAATTTCTTTACAATCAATCAATTTACATACCTTATAAAGTCAATTTTCGACCAAGTATGCGGGCTATTGTAATTTGATTGACTTGACACAAATTCTTTCGTATAAAAACCGAAATTGTCACACATTAAAAAGAGCCTGTGTGATACAATTGGGAGATTTTATTATTTAATTAATTCCCACTTTGTAGCATGAGCATCTGCTGCCTAAAATGAATTGCTATTGTTGAACATCCTTGCATAGACTTCTATCATCGTATTTAAGTAGATTGGGCCCCACTGCTAAGTCTCAGAACGAGTCACCACGAATCATGACGTGTTATAGTTCATTAATACTGCATAACATCGCGCTAGTATCCCATCGGGGTAGGCAGAGACCATAGCTTTCTACTCATACTTTTATAACTGTTTTCATAATCGCTCGCCGGTTTTCCTTCGAATGACACACGTACGCCGAGGTCGACCACTACCAGTTTACCCAAACGGACCCAGTTTGGGCAAACTGGTAGTAACGATAGTTAATAAATCTTTGTTGAATATTGTGAAAATCAAAATACATTACATTCAATGTCGCCTCACAAATCTATTTTGTCAAGCTATTTTTATCCATCCTTTCCACGTGTCCGAACCATCTAAGCATCCCATTTTCTATCTTAGCCGCTACGTCTTCTGTTACACCACAATGTTCCCTTATTATATATTTCTTTCTTTGTCCATCATTGTGTGTATAAATGTGTCGCCGAAAAGATAATAATTATGGATGTGACCAAATACAGCGAAGTGTTTCATTACAAAACTTGACTGCCGGCTGTGGGAACATTTTCCCACAGTATGTAGTCAAAGAACTATGAACATAATGTTGTTTACGAAATATAAGCCCATACAAAGTTATCGCCGCCAGCCAGTAGAGTTGTTCTCTCTATACTGGGTGTTTCTTTTAGGGTGTCAAGCCGCCACTAGCTGGTAGCAGGGTTCCATACCTATCGATTTAACCCCCATGTATGTTCTACGATTTTTTGTAGTTTTCGAGATATAATTTTTTTTCGTTATTTTTTATAATTACGTGTCCACGTGGCTTTCTTCTTTTTGGTCGGCTTTTCTTGGATATTTTTTTATTATTATAATGCCTATTGATTGCAGTATTATGGACAAAATAATCTCCTTCCTAACTTTGATACAAGATGTAAAAATTTTAATCGATAATAAAAAAATAGGGAATTATGCAGAACATTATATCTCGAAAACTACAAAAAATCGTAGAACATACATAGGGGTTAAATCGATAGGTATGGAACCCTGCTACCAGCTAGTGGCGGCTTGACACCCTAAAAGAAACACCGTGTATAAGACTAGCGGACGTCACGAGGTTTCACCCGCGTAGTTCCCGTTCTCGTAGGAATACGGGAATAAAATATAGCCTATGTTCACCGCAAAGAGTGTAGCTTTCCAACAGTGAAATAACTTTTCAAATCGGTCCAGTAGTTCCGGGGCTTATTCGTAACAAACAAACAAACAAAAAAAAATCTTTCCTCTTTATAATTTTAGTATAGAAGATAATTGTGGTTGAATCTTGAGTCCTTTCAGCTGTTTTTGATACATTATATAAACAGTTCCGACGAAGTCGATATCTACGGCTACCAGTTGGTCGGCAGCGAGCTCCGATCATTGTTAATTGTTAATTGAAGGTCGAGGGCAAATATCGAGAGGACACCCCATAAAAGTAGGATGCTACATCGAGTCGTCCCTCCACGATTTTCCAAAGTTCTTTCTTCTAAAACAGTCGAGAGTCTCAGAATTAAAAATGTTTTTGTCATGGCCGCAGCATAGTTAGTTTTGGTAATTTCAGGACACTATTTGAAAGAACATGATATTAAATTTATATGTTTAGACCACATCTGAACTATTATAGTAACTATTTAGTAATCTGTGCTATTACTGCCTCTTCAATCATACCCACGATGAATAAATAAATAAGTTCATTGAAAGCGATTGCAACAAAAACAAAACATTGTTTCACAAACAGTGTCGCAGAGCAAACCAGTGCGAGGTGCCAAATTACAACAAAATATTGTTTTTCACTTACTAAGCAAGTGCTGCAATCAAAATAACTATTTTATTTTATGAGTTAATGGCTGTCCATGAACTAGACCTTAATTAATACGTAAATATTCGGTATGGCTTTCCGTGAACTTTTCGCGTAATCGCTATCACAATATGTAATTTAATTGTATAATTATCCGAAGCGTCGAGAGGTGTTCAAAGTTTCAAAAAATAATGACGCGAAGAAGTTCCTCAGACCATACCGAACATAGAATTCATGTGAGTTTAAGGCTTTCCGCACAGTTTCCTGATCAAGAATTCAGATTCCAAAACCTAAAGACTGTCGTAAACGTCCCTTTAGTTAGACAGAGGCGTAAACTCCCATTTTTCATCATTAGTATTTTATCCCGCCTATTGTCGATAATAAAATATAAAAAGGAACCTCAAAACATACAAATATATTGACCACTTTACATTATCAAAGAGCTTATATAATCATGTAGCCTAGATCAAAGCGAGTTTAGACAACTTTCACTTTAGCTGAGAACAAACAGCACTGTTTCCGAGCTAGACTATGCTGGAATTTAATGAAAAATCGCAAAAATAGAACAAAAAAGAAAAGGAGAAATACGTGAGTGAAATGTTACCTATCTATCAGAAAAAAATCTTAATGCGGTTCACATAATACATCTAGCTACCAAGTTTCAACCTTATAGTTTCGGAGAAAAGTGGCTGTGACACACGGACGGACAGACAGACGGACAGACTGACGGACAGACAGACAGACAGACAGACAGACAGACATGACGAATCTATAAGGGTTCCGTTTTTGTCATTTGGCTACGAAACCCTAACAAGGAGATTTTAAACTCCGATGTTTTTTAATGTGACCACAAAACTATGTAATTTTTTACGGATTGGGAAATTTCTGCATATTTAGGCAGTCATACTTCGATTAGTTGAAACCGCTTATTAATTGCATGAAATAGGATATTACGTGCATTTACTATAAAATAATCTACATCACACATTTTACTATGGCCCCGCGGACTCAGTGTTCTGTAAACGATCACTGCAGTAAGCAACTTTCACTATGGCCGGTCCATGGATGGGTGACCATCCATGTGATCACTTTGTGACATTTATTTGCCGTTAAGCCGTTGGTCCCGGTTGCCAGTAAAATGGCAGTCGTTAAGCTAAGTTGAAGGCTTTATTTCAACAGCAGGCAGTCACAATCTGCGCCTGTCCATTTAAACACGGCAATACGGCTCACCACCTATTACGTGGGACAAATTATACAAAAGGTGAAATGTGGGCATATAATATGCCTCTGCCTACCCCTTCGGGGATAAAGGCGTGATCATATGTATGTATGTACTCACAACAAACATAGTAGCGAGGAAGTACCCGCAGCCCCACGACATGTCCATGTAGTCCCGCTGCTCTGACCACTGCACCCACATGCGGATGCCGTCTTCCAGGAATGTGGAGATGAGGCATAGCCGCGCCACCGTGGGCAGCACATTTTTGCCTCTGCGTATCACCTGTGCAAGGAGGAAATTACATATTAGTATAAATAGTATTTTATATGTATATAATCATATACAGCCAGCGAACTCTTGTGTGTAAACGACGCAGTAAGCATCTTTTGCCGATCCTTGGATGCGTGACCGCCACGGGAACACTTTGTAAGCACGATAAGGTCTGATGCGGGCTTTCTCTACGCACGCTTAAGGATGACTAAGGGCTCGTTTAAGGAGACGCGGCGCGTCGAGCGGTGCGGTCCGCCGAGCGGGCCGCCAGAAACACAAACGTATGGAAATGTTCAGAGCGTTGAAGGAGAAGCGTTTTTGCAAGCGTTTGTTTGAGTTGTAGCTGCCGCAGCGGCGAGTGTCGACGCGTCGGACGCGGCAATTGAAGCGACGGGTGACGCCGCGGAGGACGCGGCGGGTAAACCAGCGAGTCTCGCAATGGAGGAACGCGGCGGATGAAGCTGCGGGTGACGCCGCGAAGGACGCTTCAAGGAAGGGGTGGGAGAGGTGCGGGGTATGCGTAAGGTAGGAATGTCGGGCAAAATCGTTCATAGAAAATATCGATATTAAAATAAAAATATTTATCAAAATAAAATATCGATATTTTATTTTGCAAATGTAATCGATGTTTATAACCCTCTGGAGCAGAACGTCATGAAAGCAAAATATCACGTACGCAAAATACACGATACATCGATACTTATGAAAGATTGGCGTTCTATTCCATACGTCGAACTCGAACATTTCCATACGTTTCAGGGTGGCGTTCTATCTCCTCTTTTATTCTGTATCTTCATCAACTCGGCTACGAGTCTTATTTCCAGTAACTTCCATCTCTACGCTGACGACTTGCAGCTGTACCGACATTTTTCGGCCACTGACGCCCCATTTGGCATATCGTGCATTAACCGCGACTTAGTTAGACTAAGCGACTGGGCTAATTCGGTCGGACTGCGCATCAACCCTCTGAAGTCGCAAGCCATCGTCATTAGCAGTAAGTATCAAACTGATAATATCTGCCGGTGTCTGAACTGGTGTCTGCAGCCTGATGCAACTCCCGTATGAAAAAATGTATAGCCCCGTTCACAGTTAATTTACCTCTGACAGATCGTTTTCTGTAAGTTGGTATTGCAGTAAAGTCCCCCTATGAGTGCCAGGTTAAGACATTTTACCGCATATTACTGGAGATTATAAGATGGAACCGTTAAGACTGAGTTATTTTTTATACAAATATCCATTAGTCAGTATAATTAACATTACTTAACACGTAGTTCTGTTACTATAAGATTTTTCTTAAGATTCATTTATATTTACATAAAATGGATATGTAATTCAAAAAAGACACTCATCACCATCGAGGGCAAAGGTGCTGCCTCCACATCTCAAATAATTTCCACGCCCGAAAAAACGGCAGCAAAAGAAGAAAATAAGTTGCGACTTAAGGTTGGAGTACAAGGGAGAAAAAAAAACTTAGTATGGTAACACGAAAATCAGAAAAGTCAACCTTTCAGCTAGAGGTAAATTAACTATGAACGGACTATAAGGAAGCTGTGCCCCCTTTTTTTTTAATCACAAATATACTTATGCAAACTCGTTGCCTACGGATTTTTAGTTTTTGAATAATTTAATTTACTTTTTATTTATTTGAATATTTTGTTGATTCAATGTAAAAAACATTTAAATTTCAACCTTATTGTTCTAAAACTTTAATTTGTGTTGATTATTAAGAACTTACTATTTCTATTGTTTATTTAAATATTTTGAACCTGTTATAATTTGATTGTTCTAAAACTTTAATTTGTGTTGATTATGTAAGAACTTACTATTTCTGTTGTTTATTATTAATGAATAAAACTTGATATGGTATTTATTTTATAAAAAAATAAATGTCAAATTAGGAAAAAATCGATTAATTTAAAAAAAACGATTATTTTCTTGAGAAAAATCGATAATTTACTAATCGATTTTTCATGCTAAAGAAAAAATCGATTAACTAAAAATCGATTTTTTATGTACAATGTCATATCCCTATGTCGCACTGAACGACGCCGTATATGAAGCTGCGTGCAACGCGGCGGATGCAGCGCCGAGTGAAGCTGCGTGCCACGCGGCGGACGCAGCGCCGAGAGAAGACACGCCACTGGCGTCGCTCGACGCCCCGCGTGTCCTTAAACGAGCTCCTACATTTCCATATGTTTGAGTTTAGGCGTGACGCGACGCGGGCCGCTTTACGCGCCGCCTCACCATAAACGGTCAAATCGCTTGACGCGCCGCTGCAAGCCACGCCGTACGCGAAGCTTGACGCCCCGCGTCTCCTTAAACGAGCACTAACGCTACACCGTGCCGAGTGTCGGCCGTAGCACGATCAACTAATTTAGTTACATATATTTTGTATGAATAAACTGACCATTTATTTTTGAGCTCAAAACGGGACATAACTTTTTATACCAGTTAGCAAGTTGACAATGAAAATAAACACATCTTTGTTTAGAAAAGTGTAATCTATTGCAATTAATTTTTACTAATACCACCTACTTTTAATTCTTAGGTCCTCTGTTTTGTTGAATCGGTTTTTTTTAAAAAAAAAACGGAGAACTTACATAGTATACTAATAGCTTTTGATTGGGTGAATCAATTTTTTTTTATTTAAAGGTGATGTTTCCTATCTATTTGGTCCTATTATAAGGAAACTAGGATCTAATGATTGCATCCCAGAGAAATCGAGAGAAACCTTCAAAAATTGTAGGGGCAACCAATTAAATTTTTAATTTTTGCATTAAATTTGTCAGAACAAAAATTCGCTTTATTCAAGGTTTTTTTGACGCGGGGAATGCGTTTGGGGAACGTCACCCCGAAGTGTGTGGGGCTCACCGGCCCCAAAAAATGGGACCGTAATACCCTTTAAACTCCGCGAAGGATATGAAGAATTCGTTACAACGTCGACCCGGGAAGGGGTGCCCCGTAGAGTTGAGGCTCTCCTCGAGGAAATCAGATAGTTGGCTCCCCCAGAGCTCATTAAGGAGCTGACAAAAAACGAGCCCGCATTGCACCGCTGCCGAGCGCCCCTCTGTAAGCGGGCGGGTACTGGAGGCATCTCCGCAACACGGGGAGGTGCCTTCCGCCAAATTATCATCGGTGGAGGGAACCCCCGAACCTCCGTCCACTGTTACGACACTAGTCGGAGGCGCGCATATAACCTGCCATGCGGCGCCCCCAAACTAGACGAGCGACGCGACGGGGCGGGAGCGTCTGACCTGTACTCTCCCGCACCCGCAACTCTGCACGTTTGTTGATCGCCATCACCTCTTTAACAAAGCGATGATGGCGGCCATTATTTTTAATCTCATTTAAATTACGAACACTACATGAAAGATCTGTTTCTGAGCAACATTGTTTTCACAAGGGTTCGAGGTCGAGAAACCTCCATGTGGGCGGGTATGGTTTCCTATTACTTCGGGCTAAATATACGCCGAGGGGAGTGGAAATCGAATTTCGCTGGTGCACGTTGGAACATTGGCTAACGGGTGCGGCACCCGCCTCGCCGCGCCGGCGCGGCGTGCTGCCCCCGTTAGTCGATGTGCCGATATCCCGCCAAGCTGACCATATGGCGAGGGAGTCGCAGTTGCGTGGGCCTGCTAGGCCCGCGGTGTTACAACACAGTGCAACGCCACGGTGTTGGAGGCAGCCGTGACTAGCAATTCGGCCGGCAGCAGCAGTACTGGGCCCCCGTCCGCGTCGCCTCGTTTGCTGGCGAGACGGCAAAGCGGGAGCTCGAGCACGAATACCGAATATAGGTATATGTTAGCTGTGGGCGTAAGGTGTCCCTCCCCGTGTTCCGAGGAGTTCCCATTAGCGCACACTGGCACCAGTTGCTCTCTACCTCGCTGTGCGGACGTGGTTTTCAGCTTCTTAGACAACTGAGGAAAACCGCCCATCTGATTCATCACATCAAATTAACGGAGTGCTCCTAGCTAGGTCGATGTGAATAATCCTCTTGATATTCTTCCACACAGTTAAAGCACAGATTAATAAATAAATACTACGTAAGTTACAAGTTACGTAAGTTACAGTGTGCGAGGAGGAAGACCGCGGGGTTTAGTGGGTAGAACGGTCCCTTTCTGGGACGTGGAGTTCCACACGCGCCGGCCGTCCCCAGCTACCACCGCTGGCTGGGACGACGGCACGTAAAGGCGTTGCCGTAAAAAAATGGTCTTTATGATGATAAAATTCCATTGCAGCCTAAATTTTCGACTTAGACCTCTAATACAGCTCGGAGAAAACTTGCTGACTGATCGTATACAGAATTCTGTTGCAGGATCATCAATAAAACATTTTTATTTTTTTTATAATTTGGAACATTTTTCTATGCACAATAGAAATTACAAAAAAATAGAAAACTTAAAATTAGTTATCAGTTTACCACATTACGCCAAAACAAAAAATAAGCACAAACAAGACAGTGCGTGGCCAAGTAAACGACAGCGAGTGCACCCCGGGAATCCTTCGAAATTTAATTTTTTTTGCGAGGTTTCGGAAAACGGGACAATTTAGCGTCCCGGCGCTGTGCTTGGGGACAACGGGACAGGTGACCGAAAAAAGGGACAGTCCCGTTCAAAACGGGACGTATGGTCAGTTTATGTATGAACTCACTCACGCTATACCGAGCGGCAACCGAGTGACAGCCGAGCAACGGACAACGGCAAAGCTCCGAAACCACTCGGTCCCGCCTCGGCTCGGACCCGGCACGGTCTAGCGTAAATCATCCTTTAGATTGTGGAATGATTTTCCAGCCTCGATTTATCCAAAGCGAGTGTAGCTCCTCTGGTATTGCTAACGTCCATAGGCTACAGTATCCAACCATCAGGTGGTCCGTAAGCTTGTCTGCTACTTCAGAAGATTAAAAAAATGCAAATTGATCGAGATTGCCTACGTGGAGCAGTGGCAAGTGACTGTAGCTCTTTTCGTAGCTCGAGGAAACACTTGTGTACAGCAAGGCGACTTTAATCCGCTGGGTGACGGCACCTAACCGGCTAGGTAGCTAGGCACGCCCCACTGTACTGGTACCAAATGACTCAATGCTGGGATGGTGGTGGACCACGGGGTACCAGGGGGAGAGAACACAAATGAAAGTCACAGTGAAAAGTTCGAAGTCCGCAGTCGCCGCTGTGTCCCGCTGTGCTGTCCCGTACAACTTGCATTCTATATTCCTTTAAAATGTCCAGGATTTTCTTAGGCCTCTGCAAAAGGTCCATAAAGACCCTTAGATTTTGAAATGATGATGGCGAAGAAACGAAATGACGATGAAAACGTACTGTCAGTGTGGTATAACTCCCAGACAAGTTCAATGAACAGATGCTGTCTGTTATTTTCAATGTTAATCTACACTCGAGAGCAATGAATCCGGGTCACTTAAAGAATCCTAAAAATCTCGGAAACTAAAAATGCTAGGTTAATGCAATAAATTGTATTTAATAGACAATGTAATACTCCTTAAATGAAGGTATTAAAACTTCTTAGTTATTGTAAAGTTATATCATAAAAAAATCAAATTTGAAAAAGGGCCACTTTCGAAGATGGAACTACGAAATTACAGCATTTGGTGTTGCTTTTGTTTGTAATCTGTCATTTATGTGGGTACATAAACCATGTTGATAGTGCTCTATATTCATTAATCAAGCTGAAATTATGTCGCTTACGCCTGAAGAATGCACCAGAATACTTACAATGCTGGAAACCGGCCGGAGTCAGCGCGATACAGCCAGGACTGTCGGTGTGTCGCTGTCAACAGTACAAAGAGTTCTCCGACGTTACGAAGAAACTGGTTCTAACCTACGCAGACCAGGAACGGGCAGAACCAGGTGTACCACAGCACGAGAAGACCGATACTTGGTGAACACCATGCTTCGAAATCGCTTTCTCACAGGAACTGAACTCACCAATCAGTTTCGACGCCTCGGAGGAAGTAACCCAAGTGCATGGACAGTAAGACGTCGGCTTGCTGAATCTAACTTAAAACCCCTTAGACCTGCAAACGGCCCTAAACTGGAGCGTGGGCATCGTATTTCGAGACTAAGGTATGCCCAGAGCCACGTAAATTGGAGTATTGAAGATTGGTCAAAAGTTATGTTCTCCGACGAATCAAAATTTATGCTCTACAAGCACGATGGAAGACACAGAGTGTATCGAAGACCAGGGGAAAGATTCAAGCAAGCATGCATCGAAGAAAAAGTAGCCTACGGTGGTGGGTCTGTACTTGTGTGGGCCGGAATTTCTTCTGAAAGTCGCACAGAGCTGGTGATCATAGAAAACGGCTCTTTAACTAGCGTAAGATATGTGGAAGAAATCCTCAATGATCACGTTGGTCCATTTATGGTCAATTTAGGTGAGGATGCTATATTTATGCATGACAATGCCCGACCTCATACAGGTAGGATTGTGAATGACTACCTTCAAGAGATGAACATTACTCGTATGGAGTGGCCAGCGCGCAGCCCGGATATCAACCCGATCGAGCATGCTTGGGACGAGCTAGGCAGATGCGTAAAACAACGAAACCCTCCCCCAATCACGCTTCGTGAGCTCAAAATTGCTCTCACAGAGGAATGGGAGAATATTCCCCAAAATCGTATAAGGAACTTGGTGTACAGCATGCCAAACCGCGTAAACGCAGTAATGGAAGCACGAGGAGGCAATACGAAGTATTAAAATTCAAGAAAATCGTAATAAAGTTCAAAAATTTCATGTTTCCTATTTTTGTTTTAAGGAGAGATCAGCAGTTTTTTTTTATGTAATTTTGTGTTAATAAAATGTATGGTGACTCATATTTTTTTTACTTTCATTTAAGGAGTATTACATTGTCTATTAAATACAATTTATTGCATTAACCTATCATTTTTAGTTTCCGAGATTTTTAACATTCTTTAAGTGACCCGGATTCATTGCTCTCGAGTGTATATCTCCGCGACGTGGTCGAGATATCGTTTATGAAAAGCCTGGTATCATTTTCTGCATAGCAACAGATTATAATAAAAGAGTTCTCTTTTAAACTTATGGCGCGTAATACCCATTAATGTATAAATGCGAAAGTCTGTCTGTTACGCTTTCACGCCATGAAGGTTGGTACAAATAGAATAGTTATAGGAAGACATTCACGCTGCTACGTTTCTGCCATTAGCGGATGTTTGGACATGTGCCAATAACATATCTTCTACGTAAGGATTCTCCGAGCTATTTAGGAGTTAAAGTGGCGCGACCAAATAGTGCAGACGCACCAACGTATGCACACTTCGCAATACACAAATTCATAGCATTCCGCAGAAATGCAAATATACAGCTAATCATCACACTACAACATCCTTAAAACAACTATCTGATAACTTTTTGAGCATTCATTAACATTTTGCCCCCAGCGGTTTTGCTTTTAATTTGCCTAATCGCATATTGATTTATGACGATACACGACTCAAAAAAAACACATTTGAAGGTGAACGTAATAATGACAGACTTCAATACAGGACATCATACACAGTACACATTACCCTAGCGCTCGTGAGCCCCCACGCGTAACGCGAACGCAGACTGCAGATCGCGGGGCGATAGGCCCCCCTAGATGACGCCGCTGGTAGTCAGTCTGTCGACAATCCTGGGTCATCCTTCCGAGGGCTTACCCGGAGCTCCCTACCGTGAGCAGTGTTAGGTTAGGTTTTAGTCGGTAAGAATCTGGCAGCGTAAATTGCTTAACAAGGTGAATTGGCTCTTGGAATTATGGTTTGAATTATTCTTGGAATTATGGTTCATGAAGGATTTCCACACGTAAGAAAATGCTCGGACCTAGGGCTTGATTAAGCCATATAGACTAACTAGGCTAAAGCCTAGGGCGCGAGGACCGAGGGGGCGACGGAGCTGAGCTACCTGACGGAGCTGGGACCGCTGAGCTTCGATTTCTCGGGGCACAGGCTTATGACCCAGCTTCATCGCCTCCTTGCCCTAATTAAACAACCACGCATGGAGGCGCTGGAAGCCTGGAACTGGCATATTCTTTGATTGAAACTTTCAGTAGTTTCAGTTTCATTTAAAGATTTTGTAGGATTAGCTTACGTAAACGCTCTTCTGTTTTTGTAATTTAATTAGTTGCACCTATAAGTTCATCAAAAGACAGGACAAAAGCACTGTGGGTGGGCCCATACTCATGGCTAGCCTAGGGCGGTCGGAACTCTAAATCAGACTCTGCTCAGAGCTCTTTAAGAGCAAACTTTAGTTTATAATCAAGTTTATTTTTTAGTTGTAACGCAGTCTAGAGCAGTGTGAATTGGCATAAATGAATGCAACTCACTGAGGCGGAGCGGCGGGTATTTCAAAATATTCAGTCTAATTTATTTTAATTACATAAAATGTAGATAATTAGTACGTGCGTTATCTGTGTATTTATGTAATATTCTGTTAAGACCGCATGGATAGTTAACACGTGTACATAATATTGTAAGAATAAGCTTAAGATAAGATAAAGCACATACACTAGATTTAAGTTAGTCTGAAATGCAATATGTTAACTAGATGGCGGTCGCGGCTCCGCTTTCCGCGTTTCCACTTCCCATGAAAATTTATTCCCGGGATAAAAAGTATGTGTTATTTCGCCTTTAATAACACATAGGTACTTTATTATAACCTATCCCTGCACGGGTATACTACGCCAAATCGAATGTCAAATAATCGAACATCCAAATACCCGAACGTTCAAAATATCGAACGTTTAATATATCGATGTTTTGAACGTTCGATTATTTGGCATTCGATTTGGCGTAGTATACCCTCCCTGAACCAAAGTTTAGCCAGATACATTCAAGAGTAACAAACATGAAACGACCTCTAGAGTCACTTTCGCATTTATAATAATTAGCTTGAATAAATAGTTGCTTCTCCACAGCTTTAGGCAGACGAGATAGTAATAGCCAATGCTACTACGGCCACCACTAATAGTGATGTACAGCGAAACTCAAAGATAGGATTAATGAAAGTCGGATTCGTTCACCGATTCGTAACCGACACAAAAGTCTTAATGAGGGGTCATTAATTCAAGAGTCTGCACTAACCACAAAACGATTAGCTAGGTACTTAAAAAAAGAAAATATAATTGGTTTGTCAATTTCGAACTTGATTCTCAAATGATGATGACGTCGAGATATAATAAATAAACATTCATACACAACAACGCGTACCGGTGGGCGGAGGTCGGGGGACCCCGTCCACCGAAGATCATATGGCGGAAGGCACCTCCTTGTGTACCGGAGATGCCTTTAGCGCCCGCCCATTCGGCCGCTTTCTGCCCTCTTTGCAGAGACACGTTCGAGAGCGGTGCGATGCGGGTTTGGATTTTTGTCAGCTCCTTAGGGAGCTTCCCATCTTGCGCCCCCGAGGAGAGACCCAGACGTGCGGGGCGCCCCGGGCCGGGTCGACGTGAGTAATGTTTTGGATATCCTTCGGCCCCCTGTAGGGTGAGGAGAAAGACCGCGGGGTTAAGTGGGTAGGACGGTTCTTTTGCGGGATCGGGAGCCCCACACACCGTTCCAGCAGCCCCTGCGGCTGGGATGACGGTGCCCAACAGCATTCCCCGCGTCAAAAAAAAACGAGAGGTCATTAAAAATTGTAATTAAGAATCTGCACTAACCACAAAACGATTGGCTACTTAAAGAAAGAAAATCTAATTGGAGTGTCAATTTCGTACTCAGTTCGCAAACGATGATAACGTGATACTAAATACATTCTTATAAAAGACAAAACTAGCAGTGTGTGTTCTATACCTTAGTGTAAACCTTGCAAATTACAATGTCTATTAGGGAGGATCATGTCAGACAGCAACAAGACGACGAAACCTGCGTAATAATTAAGATAAACACTATCTAAATGTCCTTTCAATTGGTCAAGCAACCCACTGGCATACTAATCCAAAAACAATGTACTACTGTGATCAATCAAAGATGTAAACATACCTCCGATTTAAATAACATGAGGGGTGTCCCTCAGGGATACATATTGGGACCTTTACCTTTGCTATTGATGTATAGTACCAGAATCACAATATAGATGAAAACTAATTAAATAAATAAAACACGGGGCGATACCTTCGACTGGTACAGATCCAGTTACCTATCTAGTATTTGGACCAAGTTCATACTGGCATGAAGTCGCTTTTGACAGAGAGCAGACAGAATCTATTCAGAAATTGTGTGCTAAATTAATTAATAACAAATGAACTATGGTTGACGAGAATGAATTAAGTGAAGAATTCTGCACTGTAGGGAGGACTCAAAAAACAAGTTATATTATTATTAGTAGTGCCTATTAATAAACCCTTTCTTCAAGACACAATACAATATAACTGTGCCTTTCTATTTCATAGAAGTTCAATTATAAAATATGAAATTCCTATGCCATACACAACAACTTTCAACAGGGAAATGGTCAACCATATGGTACCAAGTGAAAGGTGTGAAAAGTAAAAGTTAAACCTAGCCACCGTTATAACTCCATGTACACCGCAGGTAATTGAAAATGGCGCGAAAATAGCACTGGCATTGTTAGTCCTTTTTTTCGTGTGGAAATCCTCATGGATGCCATGCCAAACTTCTACCGACTAAAACCACATGGTGCCTTGCCATCTGTCTAAGGCCAGGAGTCCTGGATAAGCCCTCGGGAAGGATAACCAAAGGGCTCCTGACACAAGCTTTGTCCGCCATCGCGGACTATTCCCTATAGGTTTGGGTTCTTTCCTACTTTTGGGGGGTTTGGTTTTATCCCGCTTCTTTGGGGGTAGGGGAGTATATTATCCCACTTCTATGATGGGTGACGAGACACACCACCATCTTGGTCTGCTTCTGTAAAAGCAGCGAGCAGTCAACCCACCATTCCGGCATTGTTAGTCCTAGTTCCGCACTATATTGATTCTCCGATGTTGTGTGGCAGAACAGTGAGTCTCATTCATGCTAGAGTTAAATTTTCAACTGCCAAACCAGTACTAGTTAAGTAACAAGGCAGATTAATAAACTAGTAAGTCATATTCTTGTTTATTTTTGTGGATAATAGATCAGAAAAAAAAATCCAAAACACAATATGCTCAACAGTTTATTCTACAAGCCGCTTAATAACATTGGTGAAGTGATGGGCTATCCATAAATGCCACAATTTAAAAGTTTAAAGTTGAATGAAACAGTCATTCAACAGGCAAAAAATAATATAAACATGCATTTGATTGATATGTAAAAATGTTTTCACATTGTGCTTATGAAAGTTATAAATGTTAAAATTAATGCCAATTATGACATCACTAGTGTAATCTGTTACAATAACTTGAATCTAGTTCTTATACCAGTATTACTGGTATTTCAATACCTTTCAGTATCTGACAAGACCGATTTAAATGGTTTTCATTGAGCAACACAGATTCAAGAACAATGTTTATAATATAATTCTGCTAAAGTCAGTAAGCCCATTAAACACTAATATATTATAAATTTATGTAATATATGTAACTATACTAACCAGTTTTACAATTGAAAGTAACAATATTTAAATGGTAATCAATAAGCATAACATACTATGTTATCATTTTCTTATCACCAGTTAAATAACAGAGTTTGTCACTATATACTGTTTGGGCAATGTGTATCAATTTTAAATTGCATACATAAAGTGGGGAAGAACTAATTTTAGTTATTTCAAAGACCAGTGATGTTCAACAAGTATGATTTCTAACATAGGTTAGTTTGTTTACATTTGATTTAAAACATTATGGTACTAAAGCAGTCATCAGAAAAGACTGGCAAAACGAATTTTGATGATGAATTCGAGAGATAAGTAGGTTAGAAGGTGAAACATCTGTAGGACTGACTAGCGAAATAAAGTTTTAGATGGAACTACGTTAAATTTATAAACAAAAATGCAAAGATGTATTATATCAAGCTGTACAACTATGCAAATCTATTGTATTACGTTCCGAATATATAATATCAGATACATATTTCAAATAATTCAAGAAGCCCCCGCAAGAAAATAAGTTCGATGACGTGACAACCCCATCCAAAGTACGTTTCCAAATCTAATTTCGTGTTTTTCAAAAGTGGAACTTGGTTTACGCTTACCTGGTCTGCTACATCCTCAGCGGTAGACACATATTCGTTGGGAATTTGCATTTTCAAAGACGTTTCACCAAAGAGTATAGTAATGTTTCACAAGCACATTCACTAAAAATTAAATTCCACTACCGTCTGAACTGAACCTTCACGCCAGTCTTCTCCTGTCGAATGACGTGTTGACAGTTGGAAACTTGGCAGAGACTTCCTGCTCAACTAATTATCTTTAAATTTTTTACTTTTGATTTACCTCATAAAATGCGGTTTTTGTATAATAAAAATACTTTAAAAGATACAACAAGTAAGTGTATTAAATTAAAATATACTAAATTAGTTCTTAAGATTAATTTCGGAATATACAAACAGGATGTTTTGCTTTTGACTACGTGCTAATGTCAAAATAAATTAGCGTTTCGTTGTCGCAAAATGTACATATTCTTGTGAGACAGATTGAAATATATTTATTTTTCCATGGTCACTGCCTTCTTAAGCGCAAGCATCACGGTCAAACTGCAATATATTACGATGTCTACTATCAGCTTTAATTCAAAATTCTATAAGTAACATTATGATACCAAGAAATTCTTTTAACAACCAGCTGTGCTTGCTCAAACTTAAAAATATTGTGTTTAGTTCATGAGTGTAATGGGCTCAGTAGACATTCAAGCGACTTGAGCCAATTTCATGTGTACATACGCGTCGATGCACACACTTGTGCAAAGAAATGACTGTCATTTGTGCTTAGATCATCTAACCACATTTGTGATTTATGGTCTAAGCATTTGTGTGATATGCTGATGGCTAAGCTTTCAATAAATTAAAAAAAAAGTCATTTGTCAAGACTTCAAAATCAAGACTGTCAAACAGACAGTTACAATTGTCACAGTCACAAACACAAAAGTGGATTTGTTCGTGCCAGTTCGTGCTTTCTGAGCAATAATCGCGAGTTTTTGTTTATTATTTTAATTACAATTTATAAGGCTGGAAAATTGTAAGCAAGTCACCAGTTTATAATTTAACTCGTTAAAGTAAGATATCATTTTGGTTGTGTAAATAACAACAACGCGTTTAAACTGACCGTTCATACAAATTATAACCTGTTTTGTAGATAATGTTAGAAGTAACTTGTAACGACCGACTTGGAAAGAAAGTTCGAGTGAAATGCAATCCCGATGACACTATTGGAGATCTGAAAAAGCTAATAGCAGCTCAGACGGGCACTAGATATGACAAGATTGTACTTAAGAAGTGGTACACAGTATTCAAAGATCATATCAAGTTATCTGACTGTATCCTTTTTCCACTATTATACCAAACAAAACTTTTAAGTACTTATAAATTAACTAGTTGAAGCTCGCGGCTTAGCCCGCGTAAAATTGGTTTCCCGCTTCCAATAGGATCATATTTATTTAATAAGAAGTGGCCTTTGTTGTTCCATCTATAATCTACCCCGGTATTCAATTTCAGCCCGAAACGTTCAGCCGTTCGAGCGTGATTGAGTAATAAACATCTAAACATCTTCACAAACTTTCACCTTTATAATATTAGTAGGAAGAAGGATTGATGTAGTAGACACAATACCTGTAAAGTCCATAAATTGTATGGACTTTACTGATATTATTTTCAGTAGTAAGTTTTGCCCCCTGACTAGGCCAACGACCTACTACCAACAAATTTTAATAATTTCAATGTAATGACTGTACTTCTTATGTAAGTATTCCAATGTAATGTTTGTAGCTTCACTACTTTGTTTATTCATAAGGTTACATAGAACACCTTTTTTAACAAAGATTGAACTGCTTACAGACCCCGCACTGGCTAGATGTGAAACAGTGTCAGGGACATCGTACACCTACCATTTTTCATGACATCTAATAAAAAGGATAAGCTAGCTTTTCCTACAGGTCTATTTAATGCATTTATGCCAGTCAGTTTGCTTCCTAAGTGTACACAACACATTGTTGAACAAAAACAGAAAGAGTATTGGAATTGACTCCAAAACATTGGTTTTAGCTTAAGAAACATAGTAGGTAATTTGTATATTTTTCATATCCTTCTCAAGATATTTCCATAACTTTTAGAAACAGATGAAATCCATGATGGCATGAATCTGGAATTATACTATCAATGAAATCTGCTGATGCTGCTGGGGGATTATAACACAATTTATAAATAATGTTAATTTTATTAATCTAAGTAAATTAAGCTAATTATAATTATGGTGTTTCATTTAATTTCATTAGGTATTTAAATACAATGTACTTGGTCCACATCTTTCGACCACATTATCTAGCCTTTGTTATTATGGTTTTTATATGCATATTTTCCATGAAAGAATAAAGTGAATAAACATGTTACTTAAAAAGAGTCTAGAAGTCTCCCTATGTAGAGAGGTGGTGAGAAATAAATCTATTGTCTTCAAAGAACAGGTAACCAGTATCAAGAAGGCTTTGTAGCACCTATACAGGCAAAGCTATTAACAAAGCTAGATGAGACATCTATTATTATCATGACCGCAAAGTCTTAACTGCCAGCAACTGTTGCAATGTGAATCAACCCCTGTGGCTGCTGACCGCCAGAGATTTAAAACTATAATTATTTTTTAACTTAGTCCCCTAACAGAGGCTCAATGAGATTAAGAAGCTGGCAAGACCCTAAGGTACTACTGGGTGCAAGGGGCCCCACCACCACCAAGACTCAGGAGCCCAGGAGCGAAGGTGCTGATGACGCGCAGGTGCGGTTCCCGAACGTTGAGTTGATTTTTCTGGGGGCTTCAATGGTCACCACATTGAGTGGCTGGGGTCCCTCAAGACCGATCCTGCGGGACGGGCCGCCCACGCGTTCGCTCTCTCCCATGATCTAACCCAAATGGTACGCGGGATTACGCGAATACTGGACAGGGTGGACCATGAACCCGCTCTGCTGGACCTACTGCTGACGAGTTGTCCAGCACAGTACAGTGTGTCGGTTGGCGCCCCACTGAGTAGTTCCGACCACTGTGTTGTGCGTGCCCGCCTGCAGGTGTCATCTCCTGCAAGGGCAGTAGAGGTGACACGGCGATTGTGGCACTACTCGTCAGCAGACTGGGACGGTCTTCGAGAAGACTTTGCAACCGTCCCGTGGAGTCAGCGCTGCTTTGCGGGGGGGGCTTCATCGTAAAGCGCCACTGCGGTTGCTGGCGAGATTACTTAGGTATGGAATACTACATTCCATACACTGATGTCGCCAGTATCCGTAAAGCTCGTCCCTGGTTCGGGCGTGAGTGCGCCGTAGCTGTTCAACAAAAACAGACAGCGTACCGCGCCTGGATCAGAGCTCGGGCGGCGCGCGACCCGAATGTGGCCAGCCTCAAGGCAGCGTACAACAGAGCCACTAGGTCTAGTAAGAGGGCCTTCAAGAGAGCGGACGCCCAGCGCGTCACCGCGGCTTGGTCAGGAGCTCACATCACATCCAACGGGTAGCCGTGGATACTGGCAACTGGCCAAAGCTGTGCAGGCCAATTTCTGCAGGCCTTCGCTGCCGCGGCTGCGCTATCCTGACGGATCACTGGCTCACTAGGCCCAAGAGAAAGCAGAAATGCTGGCCAATCTCTTTGCGGCTAATTCCCGGGTATCGGTGCCACAGTCATCGCTGTGGCAAGCAACCTTCCACTATCGCCGAATTGTCTCCAACGCTCACGCGCCTGTATCGCCTTTCCTACTCGTCGGGGGAAGTGCCGGAGGCTTGGAAGGAGGCGAATGTCCAACCGATCCCCAAGGAAGGGAATCGGTCGGATCCGGCCAACTACCGTCCCATAGCCGTAACCACCGTCATCTGCAAGGTGTTCGAGCTAATTATTAACGGGATATTTTTAAATGCACCTCAGTTTAATTTTTTTGCACACTAGGTAGGTACCTCCACTAATTTACTGAACGCAAACCAGAAAATTAAATGCTGTGCAAAAAAACGAATTGATTAACTAAACATGTCGAACGAGATGACCTTTTTAATCGAATTCACACCAAAAATGTGGTTTGTACATCGAATATTATGATTTGTGAAACAAAAATACGAATTGCATATCAAAAATACTAACTTGCACTCTAAATAGTAAACGGAATAGGTTAGGTTAGGTTAAACTTTTATTTTTTTGGATCAATAAAATTTAATTTTTTAGAGGTGACTGATTAAATTGAGGTTTTACTTAGAATAAACGATGTTAAAAAAAGTTTTAATATTTTTGTTGAATAAAAGTTATTCGTTCAGTAAAACAGTTCTGCAAATACCATTAAACAGTATATTGAATTTGGTTTACCTATTTAGTGTGCATAATTAGTGTGCAAGTCAGTATTTTTGGTTTAACTTTGAAATATTTTGTTCGGAAAAAGGGAATAAACAGATATCGATTTAAATACATGCCATTATTAACAAACAGATCATGCGCTACCTGGAGGATCACTCGCTCATTAACGATCGTCAATATGGCTTTAGTCCGAAACGATCAACGGGTGACCTGGCGTACACAACACACACCTAGGGTGAGGCTATGGAGAGGCACGGCGAATCTCTGGCTATTGGCTTAGATATCGCTAAAGCCTTTGATAGGGTATGGCATGCGTCGCTTCTTTCCAAGCTGCCGGCATACGGTCTACCGCCTCAATTGTGCCGCTGGGTGGCCAGCTTCCTGCATGGGCGACGTATACGGGTTCTCTGTGATGGTCAGACTTCCTGCTTTTTGCAGGTAAATGCCGGAGTACCACAGGGATCGGTATTGTCCCCAACTCTCTTTCTTCTGCATATCTATGACATGCTGTCCCTTGGGTGCATTCATTGCTATGCAGATGATAGTACCTACTCTACATGGTAGCTATTCTGGTCGTCCAGCGGAGGGGCAAGGCGACGACGTGGAGGAGAAGAGAAGGCATCGTGGCGGATCTCGACCGGGACCTGGTGTAACGTTGTGAAACAACGGGTGCAAATAGGGGTTCAACGTTAGGGGTTTTAAAATGAAAACTTAGATTAATAAATGAAAGCGCCATCTACCGAGTTAGTGTCGCAACGACGGAAGCTATAGGCAGTGATACGGTCTTGACGATTGAGTAGTTTCGAGCGGTGCCACTAGAGGCGCTATTTCATTGATATATAAGGCATTGCGTCAATGCAGGAGGACCGCCAGATTAATATTTAAAATAGATCACGAACGTATCAGTGTAATTGGAAATTGTGAGAATCACATCAGTTTAAAAATAATCGTTTATATCATCGCAAATATCCTCGTAAATATTTGTCAAGGATAAGGAGCAAATAGCTATAAATAGAAGACCCCATCATTGGGTGAGTTAAATTAATTATTATGATTCTAGATTTTAAAATAGTGAAAATTAACGGCTGTTGGTCAACCCTGTTATGGGAGGGTAGATTACAGGGGTGTGAAAAAAAAAGGTCTCTGTAAACTTAGGATAGAACCAACCATTGTAAGGCAACCGACTCCCAAATGGTTTAACAGTGGTCGGCTGTCTTAGCAATGGGCGGGAAAAAGGGTTCCAGCTAACCCGTCATATGGAACATTCCAGGGTCCACCCTACGGGTTCAAGAAGTCCACCCTTCAGGTTCCACGAAGGAACATTCACCCTACGGGTCCAAGAAACCGTCCACCCTACGGGTTCAAGAAGTCCACCCTTCAGGTTCCACGAAGGAACATTCACCCTACGGGTCCAAGAAACCGTCTACCCTACGGGTTGGTAAAATCCACCCTTCGAGTTCTACGAGCGAACATCCGCCCTGCGGGTTGGGAATACCGTGCCGGCCGAAATTGTGGAAGACACGGCTACCTGGCGGACTGCATCGACATCCTGGAGCCACAAGATAAGTCGAACCCTGCGAAGGCCTTCGGAAACCGTACTTGCTGCCCGAAGTTGCCACACCCACGACCCCCAAGTGCTCAATTCTAATAAACTACTAATTATTTACATTTTAAATTCAATCTTTTCATTTCTCTCTCTCTTCCTGAAAGCCATCAGCTTTTCAGTGGCGCCCATATCGTGGTTTCGGGTAGCGAGAAAGCGATTTCCGACGGGAGTCGGGAGGTCATAATTATAAGATATTCAACTTGTGTAAAATAGTCTTAAGAGTGCCCGTTAGCGGGGTAGTTTCCCTCAAAATTAACATAACTACCCAGGAATTTGGCTCTCCTGACCTCTGCTGCCAACTTGTTCTTTCCGGATTATTTTGTGTGTTTTTTTTAGTGATTTTAGACAGATTTCGGCATAATCAAGAACAAGGCAAAATTTGAATTTTTTCTCAACATAAATTGTAATTTTTCCAAATTTTAACGGTCCCCAATTTATTTTTCACACCCTCAGATATTAATTTTATGGTGGAAAAATTTTAAGTAAATTTCAAGTAAAAGTTTTTTGTTTTGTTCCAATTTTAAATATTACTTTATTAAAGTCTGAAGTAAAACTTCACATTTGAAACGCTTACATTAATATTAGTAAGTGATTTGTATTGCCTATATTCATCGTAAAAAGTAGTCACAGGATATCACCACCACAATTTTTATTTTTGTACGGCGTCAAACCGCCTCAATTTGTGTATTATTTTGTTGTATTTCCCATATCGATACCCTAATTTGCAAACCTACTAACTCCTCTTGAGCAAATTTTACAGGAGAGACTTAAAACGTCATAATAAATTTTATTTAACACAATGAAGAAAACCAAAAATCCCGTTGGAAATTATGCTTTTTATTTATCTAAAAACACTTAAAAATCGACTTTTTTTTATAACCATTGAGTTTTATAATGAAAAAAGGAGTTGTTAGATTTGGTTTAAGCAATATTTGGAACTTAAAGTGGAGTTGTTTGTTTTTATCTTAAACTTTAAGAAGAGTACAATCGTACAAACAATTATTGAGGTGTAATATTAATGAATTGTTTGCTGATAATGTGTGTGTAATATGACCAGAAATAAATTATTATTATTATTCCCCTGATTTACATTTATAAACTTATTAATATAAAATTTTAAATACATAATAAAAAACCAAAAATATAAAAATAGCGTCCCACCGGCATCGGGTACAGGGACCAATAGGGCTGCAGAGACTGGAACCTCTTGACGATACGTGCCGTGTCTAGGAGTACCGCCTTTTGCATCTGGCCCTTGACCCAACTACCTAACGCGAGCCTCTGGAGATGTTGATCGAGGCACTTGACAATCAGACTATGTGCTGATACGACTATCGAAACAATAACCGCTGAATCAACATCCCACATGTCAGTAATCTTGTGAGCCAAATACAAATATTTTATTTGTTTTTCCTTTTTAAATCTCACGAGATTTTCGTCATGTGGGACGGTTATGTCAACGATTATGGCGAGGCGCTCTGATTGATCTATTACCACTATATCAGGCTTATTGGCTACAATAGTCCTGTCAGTGATAATAGATCGATTCCAATACTTTATTATCTAGAACTGGGTCGGGCACATACCTGTAATACGGTACATCCGAATCAACAAGTTTATATTGTAGTGCTAGTTGCTGTTGGACAATCCTGGCCACTTGGTTGTGTCTATGCAAGGATAACATCGTTTCGGATCCTATCCCTCAAAGACATCCCATCCCAAGCATAGCTCGTTCCATTGCTCGTTGCGCAACCAGGGCATGGACTAGCCACACACTGTGAGTGTCCACGTCTTGGCACCGTAGGTACACACTGGTAGAACGCACTGGTTGAAGACTTTCGTCTTCAGGCATTGCGGTATTGGCGAGTAGAAAACCCGACGCAGTTTGCTGAACGCTGCCAAGCCCAAGCGAATCCTTCTGGCTATTTCCTTATCCAGGTTACTCGTTTCAAATGTGATAACCTGCCCAAGGTAGGTCTACTCATCAACCTCAAGCCTCGATCCTTCAACGAATGTTGGTCCCGGCACGACATGCTCATTGAACATGAGCTTGGTTTTGTCCAAGTTCATGCAGAGCCCAACATGTCTAGACTTTTCACTTAGACTATGCAGCATCCCGCTCAACTGTCCCAGCATTTCCGCTACTAAAACAATGTCGTCGGCAAACCGAAGTTGTGAGATACATTCACCGATTATATTCACGCCCCATCCATTCCAGTCCAACGACTTGAAGACGTCCTCAACCACATTAGTGACGAGCTTAGGCGACATAACATCTCCCTGTCTCACACCTCTGCGCAGCGCTATGGGATTGGTTTTCTTATCCTACAACCGGGCGGTAGTTGTAGCAGTATCATATAAACACTTCAACACCTCGATATATCGGCAATTAATACGACACCACTGCAGAGCTTCTAGAACTGCCCAGGTTTCGATCGAGTCGAAGGCTTTCTCGTAGTCCACGAAAGCCATAGTCACACAGCGGCTGCTTGTACTCTTTTGTCTTCTGTACAATCTGCCAAATAGTATAGATGTGGTCCACGGTGCTAAAGCCTTTTCGAAACCCGGCTTGCTCCTTTGGCTGGAAATTGTCGAGTTTCCCAGCGAGGCGGTTTGAGATTACTCTCGAGAACAACTTGTAGACATGGCTCAGGAGAGAGATGGGTCTGTAGACTCTGTAGTTCTTCAGTAAGGATTTGTCATCCTTTTTGAAGAATAGCGCCACCGCACTCCCGCTCTACGCTTTGGGTGTCTGACCCTTGTTAGAGGACGGAATTAAATATGCTCGTAAGGTATCTAAGGATCGGAGTCCCACCCGCTTTCAGGAGCTCAGTCGTAATTCCGTCCTCTCCAGGAGATTTATTGGGTTTCAGTTGCTCGAGAGCCGCCAAGGTCCGTGATGCGGTCTATATATAGTAGGTCTATATATAGTACTCAATTTCCTCGAGAATCTCGGACCCTGAGGTCACGGTTTTGCCACCCGCTGTTTTATGTTTCGTTAGATGGGGTCTACCGAACTGCTGGGCTAAGACCTTGGTGCCCCTGTTCTATTCAATAGCGTAATAGTATCATAAATACACTAACCTTAATATATCTTCTACGGTTTTTAAGCTTCAAACGGCGATAAAACACACTTTAACCATTTGATGAAAATATTTCGTACGCTTCTGTGACGCCATACAAAATTGCCGACTGCGCGGGAGTTATTAGATTATTTTGTCAAAATCGATGCATTTCGTTTAACGCGGAGTTGTTTGATTTTCAAATGGCGTTTTACACCAATGCGGTTGGGAATCATGGAGTTATTAGTATTTCAAAAAATAGAGCAAAAAATCTAGTTTCTGCCGGTATCAAAATGTAATTTTCATGTAAAAGTGGAGTTATTAGGTTTGCAAATTAAGGTATCGATATGTGAATTTACAGCGAGACCAACAGCCGATAATCACACTTCTGGGTAACAATCCCTATTGAAATTTCACGCTAGTAAAACGTTAGAACAAAGATTTTACGAATTTCACTTCACGTAAATTATAAAAGATTCATAATTGATTCACTTTTCGAATTACGTCGAATTCTGATACACTGAAATACAACTGTAAGAAAAAACATTCCAAACGTAGATTACGCAGCGAAAACATTCTTGCCAAAAAACAATAGTAAACTATTAACTTTGATTCGGGTTCTAAATAAACAACGGCAGATGTTGCTTTCATAACGTTTACGAGTAAGTTGATTTACTAGCTCGATATTAGAAGAAATTTTTTTTTTCCATATAAACTGTGGGTGGAAGTGAATAAAATACACTCCGGACACCAACAGTCTGATACAGAATATTTCCAGAATCGTCCAAGTACGAATCGGTTTTCAACCAATTCGAAATATTCAAGGGTTCCGTAGTGGTAAGGAACAATCTACATAAAAAAGTTAGTTACTACGATACAGATTATTTCCAGAACCATCCAAGTGCGAATCGTTTTAACACAGTTCGAAATATTTAAGGGTTCCGTAGTAGTAAATAACTATTTAAAAAAAATAGTTGGTACGAGTCAATATACAATTAACTCTTACCACGTTCGTGAAAATAGTTACATTTCAATAAAAATAATAGCAGCGTAGAAAATTGCATTATTCGTGCAAAACTGAAAAACATTTAGTAAATTTCGTCAACCCATCATCACACACTTCACTTTCATTACTCACTGCGTCGGATTAGATTACATTAAACACACAGACAGACAGACAGACAATTAATATCTAGAAGGGTCCAATTTAACATTTGAGTGAAGGAACCCTAAAAGGTAATATTTCCAAACTTAAGTATTTCCTAAAGCAAATACTAAGTTTCATAAAGGTTCAATTTATAATTCGGTTCAACGAACCCTAAAAAGTAGAATTTATTTTTTCGTTATTCCGAGGGTGGGTCGAGAAATATCCACATTCCTCAACATGCAAAGACGAATGCAGATAACGGTAAGGGCCGTAACACACTGCATTAAAATACGTTTGCGAATAGCGTATCTAGTACATCAGCACGGTTACACGATTGTGTTTTTGATAATTAAACTTTTGAAAAAGATAAGGGTGTTAGCACACCGTAATAGAATTTTAGTACTTAGGTGGCACATATAGGTACCACATTTCATGTCATGTTACACGCATACATGTTATCATACGGAAGTTTCACAATTACACTTACATAATAATTAGGTAGTATATACTCATCAAACATTCATCATAATCATCTTAACACACCATTCCTAACACTTAACAAGCAGAAGTTTTTTTTTTTTTTTTGTTTGTTTACATAGTGACACTTGCATTTCATGGTGTGTGACTCCCAAAGGCGGAAGTAGGAGGCAAACTGGTTACAGGCGAGTCACTTTCGTAGATTAGAGAGAGTGACTCAAATGTCCTAAGTTTTGTTCCCGACCAAAGCTGACGGGTTATCATATGGCATGGAATGTAGTGTGACACTGGCCTTAGATGCAACGATGAATAACACGTTTGCATCAACATGATTACGTCAACATTAGACGCGCAAGCAAAACAAAACTTACACAAGGGAGATTTCATACGTACATACATACATATTATTTATTTAAGCACGCACATACATTTTACACTGCCATGGTGGCATACAAGGGTACCATATTTTTTTGGAGATTTGGCATAATGGCCAGAGAACGTTTAACTTCGTTAATTATTAGGGTTGACATAATAGTCATAGTCAACATTCTTCTACTAAAGTTGCGAATAAGCACTTAGCTTTGTTATTGCTACTAAGATTGCGAATAAGCACTTGTTTTTTTATTTTATTTTGTTAAAGGGCTAAAATAGCCTAGTAATTAGTTAGGGACACTACACACTACACACTACACACGACTTTCAAATAAGTACACATAACAACGTGACAAACACATGCCGTGTTCGTCATGGGGACATAGGGGTTAATTAGCATCACGGAGGATTCTGCAAGTAAATTATTTTCTATCACTTTTCTGTTTCTTGGTATAGTTGGGAGTTTTCTGTTAGTTGGAAGCATGAGTCTATCCCTAACAGAGTTCGTCGTTTACTGTTAGTTGGCAGCATGGTCTTGCCCTAACAGAATTATGTTGTAGGTTACTGTTTCGAGGAAGCATGAGTCTTACCCGAACAGATTTATGGTGTAGGTTTAGTACTGTTACGAGGAAGCATGAGGCTTACCCGAACAGAATTATGGTGGACTGTTATTTGGCAGCATTTGTCTTGCCCTAACAGTCGTAGGTGTACATCACCGTTATCTTTAGTTTCGTCATATGGCTACTCCTACCACTCGGAAGCTAGAGGCTTGCCCTGGGGGATAGTCCATCCTATGAGTCGGAAGTGCTACACGAGCCCTAGTAGGATGTTCTTCTCTGGGACGGTTGTATAAATCCCAGCCTTCAGCAAAAAGCCTTATTATACACACCCCACTTTCAGGCGGTGCGTATTACCTGAACCTTCAACCCAAAGCCTCAAATACGTCTTTTCTCTTTCTGTCCTATAAGATCCTTCAGAATCACCCAAATACATCCTGCGAGTTGGTTTCATTAAAGTTAAGGCCGACTCTTCGCTACACCCAGCATCACCTCATTCACACAACACACTAACATACACACACACATAGACGAGTAGTAGGTATTATATTAGGGGCGTTCGAGGACGAACGCAGCGTTTGACGCGTTAGGGTACGTCAAACGCTCACTGGGGAGGGGGAGTATGTAACGTTGTGAAACAACGGGTGCAAATAGGGGTTCAACGTTAGGGGTTTTAAAATGAAAACTTAGATTAATAAATGAAAGCGCCATCTACCGAGTTAGTGTCGCAACGACGGAAGCTATAGGCAGTGATACGGTCTTGACGATTGAGTAGTTTCGAGCGGTGCCACTAGAGGCGCTATTTCATTGATATATAAGGCATTGCGTGAATGCAGGAGGACCGCCAGATTAATATTTAAAATAGATCACGAACGTATCAGTGTAATTGGAAATTGTGAGAATCACATCAGTTTAAAAATAATCGTTTATATCATCGCAAATATCCTCGTAAATATTTGTCAAGGATAAGGAGCAAATAGCTATAAATAGAAGACCCCATCATTGGGTGAGTTAAATTAATTATTATGATTCTAGATTTTAAAATAGTGAAAATTAACGGCTGTTGGTCAACCCTGTTATGGGAGGGTAGATTACAGGGGTGTGAAAAAAAAAGGTCTCTGTAAACTTAGGATAGAACCAACCATTGTAAGGCAACCGACTCCCAAATGGTTTAACAGTGGTCGGCTGTCTTAGCAATGGGCGGGAAAAAGGGTTCCAGCTAACCCGTCATATGGAACATTCCAGGGTCCACCCTACGGGTTCAAGAAGTCCACCCTTCAGGTTCCACGAAGGAACATTCACCCTACGGGTCCAAGAAACCGTCCACCCTACGGGTTCAAGAAGTCCACCCTTCAGGTTCCACGAAGGAACATTCACCCTACGGGTCCAAGAAACCGTCTACCCTACGGGTTGGTAAAATCCACCCTTCGAGTTCTACGAGCGAACATCCGCCCTGCGGGTTGGGAATACCGTGCCGGCCGAAATTGTGGAAGACACGGCTACCTGGCGGACTGCATCGACATCCTGGAGCCACAAGATAAGTCGAACCCTGCGAAGGCCTTCGGAAACCGTACTTGCTGCCCGAAGTTGCCACACCCACGACCCCCAAGTGCTCAATTCTAATAAACTACTAATTATTTACATTTTAAATTCAATCTTTTCATTTCTCTCTCTCTTCCTGAAAGCCATCAGCTTTTCACTGGGTCACATTGCCCAATGGGGCTCAGACAACCTGGTCGGGTTCAATGCCAGAAAACACAGGCGTGTGCGTTTACAGCTAAGAAGTCCCCATTCCTACCCCTACCCTCTCTTCAGAGCATTACGGTTACACTAAAGGACAACCTGGAGATCCTCGGTATAGACGTCCGCGTGAACTCAATCACAAAAACTACATAGAGAATTGTATTGGGCTGGCCTCGCGGAAACTAGGAGTCTTAAATAAGGTGTGACGGTATTTCACGCCACATCAGAGATGTTTACTGTACAAGACGCAAATTCCTCCCTGCGTCGAATACTGTTCTCACCTTTGGGATGACTCCGCAAGGTATTTACTAGTCGCGCTTGACGCTATGCAGAGATGTGCTATCCGAATAATTGGTTGTCCTGAGGTGACGGGAGGCCTCGAACCGTTGGCGCAGCGAAGAACCATTGCGTCCTTGGCTGCCTTCTATCGAATGTTTCACTGGAATGTTCTGAAGAGCTCTTCAACCTGATCCCACCCTCTCCTTTCCGATCCCGAACAACACGCGCCAGGCAAAGATGCCACTCACACACAGTGGAGAGAATCTTCGCCAGAACTTAGCGTTTAAAAAATCGTTCCTCTGTCGAACTATAAAATCATGGAACGACTTGCCCGCACACGTGTTTCCCTCAGCTTACAATCCCGGGTTCTTTAAGAGGAGCGTGAAGAGGCACATCACAGGGCCGCCAATTTGAGGACCACTGTCAGAAGTGGCCTCCAATCGCTAGATGCGCCACGGCTTTTCATCAGGCTGGTAGCGACGTCAATTTGGCGGGCTAAATATTTAAAAAAAATGTGGCAAGAGGTGCGGCAGTGGTATCTGAGGTCTAAATTGCAAGAAATCAAGGGGTAATGATTGTCTTTCCACGAGGTATAGTGGAGAAAAAGGAGTGAATTAGGCTGTAAGTGTACACCACATTATAACACAATAGAGTTAATGAAACTCTTAATGAAGCACTTCCGTAGCCTCTTCTTACATGAAACCCTTACTCAGTTCAGTCCTTCTTCTGTCTTTCTGTCGATACAACTACGGTAGTTTTCTTCTCGGTCCAAGGTCCTAGAAGGTTTTGATATGAAAGCAGCCTAAGTGCGCCTTCACACTAGCGTAGGCGTTCGATGGACGTGACGCGACGTATACGCGACGTATACGCGGCGTATACGCTGCGTTAGCTCACACAATTTCGTTGGCGTTTTGGTATCATCGTTAACAAAATAGATTCTGACCAGGAAACACTACATATTGATGGCTTTACTTTTAAAAAAGAAGATTAGCGCGAACTGCGAATAGAATTTTGTTCGTGGTTCGGGAAAAACTACCCGGGCTGGCGCCTCGGGACCGTATGCTATAATTTTTTTATATCGATTTCTATCATTAATTACACAATAATTAAAACGATGCATACGAAAATACATGTTAATTTGCAATCCAACATGACCGCCGCCGCGCTGTGTTTACAAAATTTCATGATGGGTATCGTTTTAGGGGTTTTTTAGTATGCTGAGAACGAATTGCATGACGATTTTGAACTCCAATATGGCCGCCGCGCTGTAATTATAAAATTACATGATGGGTATCATTTAAGGGTTTCTTCGTATGCTGAGTACGAATTACATGATAAATTTGCAATCCAATATGGCCGCCGCGCTGTAATTACGAAATTTCCTGATGGGTATCGTTTTATGGGTTTTTATGTATGTTGACTACGAATATCATGATAATTTACAATTCAACATGGCCACTTCACCGTTATTACAAAATTTTACCGTGGCCATATTGGATTGCCAAATTATTATGTAATTCGTACTCAGAATACTCAAACCCCTTAAACGATACCCATCGTGTAATTTTGTAAATACGGCGCGGCGGCCATATTGTATTGCAAAATTATCTCTTAATTACCTGCCCGCACACGTGTTTCCCTCATCTTACAATCCCGAGTTCTTTAAGAGGAGCATGAAGAGGCACATCACAGTCACAGGGCCGCCAACTTGAGGACCACTGTTAGAAGTGGCCCACAATCGCTAGATGCACCACGGTTTTCCATCAAGCTGGTGGCGATGCAGTTTTCCACTGTCTCGGTGGTAAGTAGTGTAACCGCCTGCCGCGCTTGAAGTCCTGGGTTCGATTCCCAGGTTGGTCCAAATATTTGTGTGATCCACAAATGTTTGTTTCGACGTTTGGGTGTTCTTTATGTAGGTAGACTAGGTAGGTATGTACTTATTTATAAATATCTAAGTATGTTTATCAGTCGTCTAGATCCCATGGCACAAACTTTAGCTTAAGTTGCAACGCAAAAAGTAGCCTATGTATGTAGCCCAAGGACTCAAACTATCTCTAATTATGAAATTTCATCTAAATCGCTTCAGCGTTTTAGGCGTGAAAGCGTAAGAGACAGACAGAGTTACTTTCGCAAGTATAATGTAGGGATAAAAAATTATATTGAGGGCATTTTGTCACGTTTCACTCGACTCGTCCTTCACTTGTCGCTCGTCCTCCAAAACTGATTAAAGGGGTCCCGACATGACCAATGGGCAAGTCAAGCACGTAGATTTTCATGTGCACGTGTGCACGTATACGCCGATGCACACACACTTGCAAAGCAATCACGGACACTGAATGATAATTAACGTGATTGACAATTGAAAGGCATGATCGTGTCGGTACCCTATTAGAATCCTAATTACATACATACATATAATCACGCCTGTTTCCCATCGGGGTAGGCAGAGACTATGGCTTTCCACTTGCTACGATCCTGGCATACCACTTTTGCTTCTTCTACTTTCATAAGTGCTTTCATACACGCTCGCCGGTTAAGGGTACTCTTGACCTGGCCTTTTTCCAGCAGGTCATCAATTTGGTTAACATACGTACGCCGAGGATGACCCCTACCAGCTTGCCCATTCATTCTCGCCTTATAGATCTGTTTAGTCAGTCTATTTTCATCCATCCTCTCAACATGTCCAAACCATCTAAGCATCCCTTTTTCTATCTTTGTCACTACATCTTCGTTATACCACATTGTTTTCTAATCACGCTATTCCTTTCTTTGTCCATCAATTTCACTTCAGCTATACTTCGCAGACTTCTCATTTCCACTGCATTAATTTTACTTTCATGTTTCTTCTGCCACACCCAACTTTCACTACCATACATAAGTGTGGGGATATGCACAGCCACTCTTGCCTTCTTAGACACGTTTTGACTGCTCATAAAGGTATGCATCGCCCCATTCACTTGATTTCCTGCCAAAACTCTTCTCTCAATATCCTGGTCACACTTTCCATCCCTCGTAAATTTTGAACCCAGGTATACAATTTTTTTCACCTGTTCCACTCTTTGCCCTTCGATAATAATAGGGCAATTCGTCATACATTTCTCTCTTTCAAAAACCATTACTTTAGTCTTACTTACATTCACTTTCATTCCTCTACCTTTCAGCGCCTCATGCATAATATTAACCATCAACTGCAACTCCTCCGCCGATGCAGCTAAGATCACCTGATCGTCAGCATATAGGAGGCATTTGATGGTCAGCTCGTTCAGTTTTATACCACACGCACTCTCTTGCAATTCTTTCAAACAACTGTCCATGTACAGGTTAAACAGCCACGGTGACGCTACACAACCCTGTCTCACACCCCTTTCTATGTTAAAGAAGTCCGTGCAAGCTCCGTTGATCCTGACACAAGCACTCGAGCCCTCATAAAGAGATTTCAGTGCTCGTATCAAGCTGCTGCTCACCCCGTACAAAGACAATGTTGACCATAGTTCATTCCTCACCACTATGTCATAGGCCTTCTGCAGATCTACGAATACGCAATATACCTTTTGGCTTTTCGCCAAAACTTTTTCTGCTATACATCGTAACTTAGACCGTATAACACGGGACTAGCCTTTGCGAACCACCGCATACAAAAATATTCTGCCAGTTTTCATACAAGTGAAGGGGAAAACACAAAGACATATAAAATTTCATTGCATTTAAAAATGTATTAATCGACAAACGCGTAATGGCTGTTGTGTGTTAATTGTTATTGTACAGTCAACTACAATGTAATGTACTAGTTTAATCATATAAAATGATGTACTGATGTACAGGCTTTTCATAAAGCCAAAAGACCAAATGGTCATGTGCAATGGCAGAAAACAATGCTTAAGTAAGGCGCATCCTGTGGTTAGATGATCTAAGCATCGTAAGGAGAAGACCTGATCCGTGCATCCCCTTCCTTTCATAAATCCTGCTTGAACATCCCACATTTTTCCTTCATTTTCATTCATCACTCTTTTTATCAACACTTTCGCATACAGTTTACCGACGATGCTGAGCAGGCTTATGCCGCGGTAATTTTTGCACTCTTGCTGCGACCCTTTTCCTTTGTATAGCGGCACAATGACGGCTTTGGACCATTCTTTTGGTACGCTGCCACTCCTCCAGCACAGATTAAAAAGGTTGTACAGCTGGTCAATCACCACGCCACGTCCTGCTTTCAGCATCTCAACGGAAACCCTATCAATCCCAGCAGCCTTGCCTAGTTTCATACTATTTAATGCTTCCACTATTTCTTCCATACTAATGTCGTTATCATTACCAATTTCATTCATTTCACAAAAATGAGTTTGCACTAGCGTATCCTCTTTATCAAATAGACTTTCAAAATACTCCTTCCATATTTTTAGCACACACTCTTCGCCTCCCACAAAACTTCCATCCTGGTTTCTGATCTTATTAAGCGGTGATGTGGTCTGTTGACTCCTCACCGCTTTTATGGACCTCCAAAAGAATTTTATATTCTGTTGGAAGTCACCAGATAACCTTTTATCAAATTCATCTCTATCATTCTCCTTCTTTCTTACTAGCACCTCTTTTGCCACACGCTTATACCTTTTATACTCATCGTTGGCCATTCGTACATCCTCATCCGTTGCCTTCTGCATTCTTTGATTGGCCTTTGTGGCCAGCCAGTCCAACCATGCTTTCTTCTTCTCAGACAACGCTTTCAGAACTGCCGCGGTCATTCTTTTTAACTTACATCCTTGGCTTCTCTTGCTCACACCACATACTTCAATCGCAACTTCCACGAGTCCTTCCTTAATCGGCTTCCATAATTCTTCAATCTCACATACTTCATCTAAATTATCAAACTTTTTGCTTAGTTTGCTCACAAATTCCTCTTTTATACCTGTCTCTTGCAAATTCTCAACTTTCATGCGTTCTAGTACACTAACAGGTTCACGCACACGGTGCCTCCACCGCTGAAACAGACCTCTTACTCGGCTGACAACCAAGAAGTGGTCTGTGTCAATCCCAGCACCGCGGTAGGCTCGAGTGTCTAGTACTTTCTTTCTCATCCTTGCGTCAACAATCACAAAGTCAATCATGCTCCTCTTACTTCCTTCTTGTCTCGTAACCAAGTGGATATCTTTGTGGTGAAACATGGTGTTAGTCACCACAAGATTCTTCTCCAAACATACTTCAAGCAAACTTCCTCCATTTTCATTCACTCGCTCATCACCAAACTTTCCCAATACTCTTTCATACCCATCACGCTTGACTCCAACCTACTTATTGTACGTCTGTGCTCCAACCCACCCATTAAAATCGCCTAACATTACTATCCTCTCATTTTGTTTGCACTTACTTAAAACATCACTCATGCTCTCCCAAAATGCCTGCCTCTCACTTTGGTCTCGTAAAGATCGGCACCACTGCGCATCTTGCGGAGCATATACTCCTAAAACAAAGATGCTGGTAAGTCCAACCTTCAGCCTCAACCAAAGGAGTCTTGGGCTTACACATTCATATTCTGTGACACATTCATTCATTCTTGCAGACAGTACTACACCAACGCCCTGACATGCTTTACTGGTTTTAGGCACACCCGACCAGTAGGCAGTGTAGGGTCCATGTGTTGTGGTGTCACATCCTTTCCTCTTTGTCTCATTCATTCACGCACAGAATATCGAGTCGTCTCTCTTTCATCATCTTGCATACTTCCTCAATTTTGTCTATCATACCTCCTCTTACATTCAACGTAGCAAAGTGGCTATCCCAAGTCCACTTTTCGCCTCGATGGGAAACGAGACGTGATGGGTTGCGAGTTGCGAACCACATCGCCGCGCCGCCATTTTGGATTTTGTTTTTAGTTTTGTCCATTGCATTCCCACGAAAAGCAAGGGAAAATAAAGTCCACCCAGACAGAGCCCCGCATGTCTAAGTAAGGCTAGCCTTCTTCTGGGTTCGCCCGGCCCCAGGGCAATTGACACGCTAATACTAGGCTCGCCCCTAGTTACGCAGCACATAAGCACGGCAACGTTGGCTTGGCGGAGAAAGGATGGGAAGAAGATGAGGTAGGAATAGGATTGGTGGATAGGAAAGGGTTGAGGTAGGAAAAGGACGGGGATAAGGTACATTCAAAGCCTTCTGTAATTCATTCCACAAAAAAATCAAGCAGCCAGGACAGTTGTTACCCACATTATATCTCTGCAGTCCGAGCATGAATCCTAATTAGTGAAAGTGTAATCGCGAGCTTCGGTGACTGAATTTCTTTTCCTAAATCGTTTCCTAAATATCGGATTCTAAATTTAGGAAGGTAAACCCCTAAGAAAAGCCATTTCTGCAACCTGTCATATAGTAAAATTTCGTTTTTGTTTATGGTCACTGATTGTCAATTTGTCACTCATTTTGTTCATTCGCGTTGTTTTTTTTTTTACGAAAATCACACACAATCATTCGTTCGTTGGCCGCCATTGTGATCTAGATTGTATTGTTTTCTCGAATTCTGTTTTAAAATTGTGTTTTATGAAATAAAATTCGCTTCAGTATTTTAATCCTTAAAAGAACTTGGTGCTATTAGCGTTTTAGTTGTATCTGATAATACAAGTGTAGTGGGTTAGTATTAAGATGACGGAAGTAGAAGGTGGGTTTCGAAGTCATACCAAGCCAATACATTTCTGGGAATTACGCCTAGAGTCCGTGATTAATATTTGTTGATTTTCAGAGTACAATCAGCAAAAATCTGCAAAGACAGGCAAACAGCACAATGTATTACCAATATGGGGTAATGAACAAACTATGAACCTGAATCCATTAATATTAGCAAATATACAGGGCTCTAGCTACTTCAAAGGTAGGTAAGCAAACATATCAAAGCACAGGAGGTCGGACTTCGTTTGTTTCACACTGAATTTTCTATTGATTTATTCATTAAGTCTGGCTTATCTTTCTTTTATTTGTGCCGTTTGTATTACCATAATATTTCATGTCCTAAGTATGACTTCACACAAGTAGAAAATGTTTTAATTTAACTTGTTATTCATATCTTTAGCATTCTGTTATCTTCATCAAATTTTTGTTTGTATCATTTTCCTGACTCGTTCTTGTTATAAAGTAAAAGTAAGTTATAAAAATAACTCGCACTGTTATTATTATATTCTTAATTAATAATTGTGTCTAATATCATTATCTGCAGTGCATCTATTCAAACTGAAGACATACCATGAGGTGGTGGATGAGATCTACTACCAGGTTAAGCACTTGGAGCCATGGGAACGTGGGAGCCGCAAGACTGCCGGCCAGACGGGCATGTGTGGCGGCGTGAGTATGTGCAACTGTGTTGTATTTGTTGTATATCCTTGTAAACCCTTACTACTCGTAACAGTAATCTCTCACAGAGCAGACTAGGTATAGCCACTGTACAGCAATCTATAACCTCACCTGGATCTTGAACTTAGGATCTCTATTACCAAAATTGACTGCTTCTCTCAACCAATACACCATGACTAGCGTTTCGTATTGACATGTTGTTAACTTGAAGTTAGTGGTATGGTAACCGTTGAGTGGTTTGCCAAGGTTTTGGTGTCCAATCATAATTTTATTATTCCTGGGTTATGAAATGCATACTTTAGTTTTCAGTTATTCGTTTATAAGTGTATTCCTAATCCCACCTGATAATATTTTCACTTGCATTACAGGTGCGAGGTGTAGGTGCAGGTGGCATTGTCTCCACAGCGTTCTGCCTCCTTTACAAACTGTATACTCTGCGGCTTACTCGTAAACAAGTCAATGGCCTTCTTCAGCACACAGACTCTCCATATATCCGGGCACTTGGTAGGTATGATATTTTGACTCTGATTTATTGAAATCTATAATAGTCAGTCCAGACTCTCTGGGAGGTGACAGGAGTCAAGGTGAGTGCGAGAGTGTGGATAGGGGCCTCGCCTCTTGTGCGCTCTGCTCTGTGTTGGTTATTGGGACGGAGCCAAGGACACAGGGCGGCAGGGAGGGGCCCGGGTGAGTGTGGATGGCAGCACTCCTGTCGCCTCCGCTCACCTAGTCTCTGTCGAGAGCCTCCTGGAGGTGCCTCGCGAGAGTCTGAGTCGGGCATATGAATTGCCAAGCAGGCAGACCAAAAAGAAGATGGATGGATTGTGTAAAGAATCATAATGAATGTGAAAGGAGTGAATGATGAGACAACGAGTAATGAGAAGGAATAAATAGCGCAGATAAAAATAAATTTGGACAAGGGCAGGAGAATGATGACTTTCTTTAGACTTTGCACTTAAGGTTTTCACAGGTAGGACTAAATGGTTAATTGGTAATTAACCATTTAGTCCTACAGAATTAAATAATTATGTAAGGTCACTTACACATTTCCTACCTTGGTTTCTGACATAGTTGCATGCAAACTCACTGTTTAGCAGCCACTGTAAAGTCACAGATATATTATTAAGTATATTAATAAAAACGTGATCAGAATGTTATTGAATCATTAGACCTTTGTTTTGTTGGCATAGAAATACATACATACATCACGCCTTTATCCCCTAAGGGGTGGGCAGAGGCAAATTATATGCTAAAAATAAAATATGATTTGTAGGCTGTGCTATTACTGAGACTTTTATATATAGATTAGGTCCAAAGGTCTCTCTGCGAGAAAAATTTAAAGAATTAAATATTCTGACTGTGGCATCACAATATATTTTTGAAAACCTTATGTATGTTCAGAAAAATTTATCTAGTTTTACTAAGTTAAGCGATAGACACAATGTGAACACCAGACATAAAAACAACCTTGCCGTTTATCATTGTAGACTGAACAAAGTCAGTAATTCTTTCCTGGGTAACTGTATACGTTTTTACAACAGGCTTCCAAGCGAAATTAAAATCATGCCCCTAATTAAGATTAAAAAGTGTATAAAAAGTAAATTGTGCTGCAGGGGCTACTATACAATTAACGATTATTTGATTGATAAGGAAGCCTGGAAGTGATCTGCTTGCTCTACTGATAGAGTTTTAGTTTATAGTATCTACTTATTGTAAATATGTAGTGCACAAAAAGAATAGCCCGCCGAGTTTCTTGCCAGTTCTTCTCAAGCGGGCCGCGTTCCGAACTGGTGGTACTATTTGCATTGTATTCATTGACGTGTCGCAAGTGCCTATGTATTAGGATTATGCGAAATAAATGTTTTTTTGCTTTAATGAAGTCGTTTAAAAATATTAGAAAAGAAAAGTCGGAGTTTGACTTTTGTTGTCCATCTGTCTAGTCTAGTCACAAGACTATCTCAGGAACTGTGATAGCAAGAGAGCTGCAATTTTCAGAGTGGATGTATGTTTGTGTGTGTTCCGTGCGCGAACCCGACTCGCACTTGACTTTCTTTTTTTGTAATATCAAGTGCTCTTCTAGAAATTCATCCAGTTACCGTACTATCTTGTTATGCAGGATTCATGTACATCCGCTACACACAGCCGCCCGCCGACCTGTTCGACTGGTACGCAGACTACTTGGACGACGAGGAGGAGGTGGACCCGCGAGCAGGGGGCGGGGGCCCCACCACTATGGGGGCCCTTGTGCGGCAGATGCTCGTCAAGCTGGACTGGTTCAGTACACTGTTCCCTAGAATCCCGGTCCCAATACAGAAGCTGATTGAACAGAAGTAGGTAACTTATATTTTGAATTGCATATTACACCTTTTTTTGTTGTGTTTATATATTTTGTAGTAGTTGGGGAGGTATGTTCTGCGATGGTTTTCTGTTATTTTTGCCTGCATTCCCTGCCTTGTATACCATGTGTGATTCCCGGTATTTTTTATACGCGTAACTCCCAAACGGATTGAACGATCCTCAAACTTCAAGATAAGATAAATTTATTTGCAATTTCATACGGCATTGTTCAGGCCATTAGGAGAGGTAAGGTTGAGCTACGCCGACCGGATGTCACTGGGTGCCATTCAATGATTGTGTATATGTAACAGTCATTTAGAGGTAGTAATTATCTTGAAATTAATTTAAATTTATTTATAGTAAAGAAAGACAAATTGGTTCAGGATAGAACTTAAAACTGTGGCCTTCACCTTACAGGGGCAACATGACCAGCTGAACTCCTGAACCAAGTGTTTCTTTTCTTCATATATTTAAACACATTTTGTTATAATTTTTAGTCAATTCTTTTCAGAATGGCCGGTAGCAGATAAGTCAGCCATTTTGCAATTTGAGCTCAAAAAACAACAACATACAATAATACAGAGATTCAATGAAATTATAATGATCCAATTAATTGATTTTTTTTATAAAAATGTAACTGCTGGTAACACTCATGCTTTTCATGCCATGCAGCCTGACAATGTTAACGGTTTTCAACATCTATAGCCGAAGGGGTAAACGGAATTTTGGCGCGGGCAAAGCGGTGGTAATAGTTGAACTATGTACCGGAACTCTAAATTGGGATCATGGATTTTTTCCTAAATAACTTCGAACTTTGTTGTGTTAAATCTGCCAGGCATCACGTATTCATGTCCTTACAACTTTTTTTATTATTTATGACAGAGCTTAATGAGTCAAACAGTCAGTTTAGTCACATTTTCATTATCAATTTTCAAAATTTATTAATGTGTAAATTGAACACACAATTTTAAATGAGGACCCTACTCTTTTGAGGCGCTGAGTAGTGAGTAATCTTAATATTTTTGTTAAGCCAATGTTGTACTACTGTCAAAAATGGTTAATTACACTGCCGGCCTAAATATTAGTGACACACTTTTTTAAACATAAACATCTAAACAACCAGATTAGGAGAGCACAACAGGCAGTCAGCAGCAACAAAGCCTGCAACAAACTTCAACAACCACAACCGAGCAGCTGGCAGCAACCAGGCCGGGGCTTACAACCCGGGACGCATGGAGGCTGACCGGAGGGAGCATGATGATAGAGACAGGAGAGACTATAATGATAGCGACAGGTAGATATGCTTATTAATTCATACCGATAGAGATTGTTATCACCCATTCATCTGTAGAATAATGTTTCGATCTGTAGGTTTGGTAGTGAGCTTACAAAAATCCCTTCCTAAAATTTACAAATGCGAAAGTAACTCTGTCTGTCTATTACGTTTTCACGCCTAAACCGCTGAACCGATTTAAAGGAAATTTGGTATAGAAATAGTTTGAGTCCTAAGGAAGGACATAGGCTACTTTTTAACTGACTGCGCGAAAAGAGGGTATGATTTTACGCGATAACGACTTCTACGCGGACGAAGCCGCCGGGAACAGCTAGTTTCTAAATAATAAATATTATACTTAAACAGATTGTAGTTGATTTTTTGTACTTTTATATCTCTCGAGACCGTCTAACACAGGTGTATTAAGGTCAAAGCCCACTTAAACGACTCTGCTCCGACACAGCTACCACCCAACACTGCCATATAAGAAGACCACTGCTCGCAGTCTACGCGGCGACAGCTAGCACGCACCCAGCAGTCCACACGGCGACAGCTAGCAGACGGCCAGCTGTCCACCCGCCGACCGCTCTCGCTTTTCGCAATAGACACAGTTCGCGATCGGTGCCGGTGCGGCGACTGCTAGCAGTGAGCGCGCGGGCACCGCGCCGACCGCTCGTCCACAACGCACGCCCAGCGAGGCGTCAACTCCCGAACAGTCTGACGGCGGTAAGCTCGCTGAAAGCGAGCTGTCTGCTAATTGATGATGGCAATGTAAAATATATCTAAAGAGCAATATTAAAGCCTATATTTAAATTATTTTATTTTTGCCGGGTGGGAGCCGAGTCGTGTAAGTGGGCTATGACCTTTACACTTTTCAGGTTTCTACAACAACAATGGTCTTTTTTAATTTTCATTTTCATAGCTCGGTGACCTTTAAAGGCGATTGCCCATCTTTCAATGGACCGCCGTTTCATAACAAATAATTTAGTATGACAGCGAAAATCGGAGATTGAATTGAATGGATATCGTACTTTCATAGGAAATAAAAAATATCCTATTATTTTGTAGGGTTTTCTATCATTCTTCGTTTTGCTGTTCAAATTAGAGGTTAGTTTTGAAGCAAATGTCCATCAATCCGTCAAATCAATTTGTCCAAAAAGTGTAATCGTTACATTGATGAACATGGATTTAATTCAAAAAAGATAAAAATAATAGTTCCATTACACTTATAAAAAACCCTGAAAATGTATTTACTTACCACATATCAACTTATTGAGATAATGTAGTAAATAAACAAATTGGATCTCGATTGTTCCTTAATTACTTACCATTTAAATATCAATCCTGATCATAATCACTTTGTATGGAACCGTACATTGTTTTATATAAACATTTCACACCGATTTATATAAAATAATTTCATGAAAAATCCTTCGGTGATAAACATTCTAAACTGTCATTTTTCCTTGTTGTTGTTGTTGCTGCTTTATTCGTCCAAAGGACAGGCAAAGGTATTTAAAACCATACTGCCAATTCTTGTATTATTTAATATTCAGCTGTTTATGTCATTTTTCTCGGTCCTCGTCCTCATAAGACACTCAAAGTCAAGTACCGAAAAGACGTTTTGTTAAAAATTTTTCAATTTTTGACAGTTCGTATTTCGTTCAAATGTCCAATATGCTCGCAACACGGTGAATAATATATCACCAGCCTAGATTTTTACTATAGTTAGAATCATAGATTTAGGATTTTTCGCTACTCTCAAATCACATTCTAAATCTATGGTTAGAATGCTATTTTATATAAAAAATACAATAATCTGCTATTAATAGAACCTACTTCCAACTCAACCATAGATTTAGAATTTTTCGATACTAAATCTATGATCTCAACGACATTGTTGCATGAACCCCGAAATGAAGCCTCACACATTGATATTTGCGATTGGCGGCCATCTTCGTCACGTCAGTACCATTCATTCGGTCAGTCCGCGGCGCGTACAAACGATACAACCACGAATTATTATCAAAGTTAATACGCCACAAAAGATTTTGATCGATTGAATTAAAAGATTGTTAAAAAAATATTGCATGATTTACCAATTTACTTAGATGGCCATACACTTTTTATTAAGGTTTTTCAAAAAGAAACGATCTCTGGGCTTTCTCCTTTGTTTGGTATTTTGTTATGATGCCCTATATTATTTAAAAATTAGCCTAACTAGGCTAATTTTTATTCGTTTCGGTAAATCTAAACTTCAACCCTTCACCATTTAAGAGTATCAAGTGCCACAATTGTCGATAATAACATAAGTTTCATTCCACAGGTATCAGAAAGATAGACCGCGTTACGACGACAGAAGCAGAGACAGAGAGCGCGGCGAGCGTTCGGACCGCGACCGAGACCGGCGCGAGCGCGACCGTCGCGAACGTTACCGCGGCGAACGCTCGCGCTCGCGGGAACGCCCGCGCCACCGGTCGAGGTCCAAAGACCGCCGGTTTAGATAGTGCACGTGCTATTAACTGTATTGATTAATAAATAATATTCTGGATTATATTTATATGTTTCATTTTACTCATTTTGAGTTCTTTTATGGTTTTGTATCCAAGGAAGGGGTAAAAACGGGATTCTAAGGGTGCCTTCAAATTAGAGGCGCGAGGAAGCGCCGCAGTGGCGCCACAGTGGCGCGCCAGACGCGCCACTACCAGTTTTCATACAATATTTAGAAGCGATGTTGCAGCGTCCCGTCAGAATGGCAGGTTGCCTGTGACAAACGAGTCCCAAAGTATGCGCCACTGACGCGCCACAACTGCGCTTCTAAAAATTGTATGAAAACTAGTGGTAGCGCGTCTAGCCATAGATTTAGAATTTTTCGCTACTCCGTCTAGCGCACCACTGTGGCGCCACTGCGGCGCTTCCTCGCGCCTCTAATTTGAAGGTGCATTTAGTCTCACCATGTATCTCTTGAACCATGATAACTATAGACTGAGTATTTCTTGAGTACCTACTTCTTGATGTTATAACAGCAAATATTAAAAAAATAGCTACTGATTTTATCTTTGAAATTGTTTCCCAAAATGTTGAGGGGGTCTCCTCTACCATAAACGGGGTTTTTTTTTACTGATTTTGATGACGCACGGAGGATGTGCGCGAGTCAGACTAGCACTTGACGGTTTATTAAGGCGCGTGCAGACATTGCGCGAATGGTTCGTCACACATGCCTCTTGAGGCATACGGCAGCCGCCGTATACCAGCAGTCTCATTCCGTCCGTTAGTCCGTTTTACACGCGTTCCGAACGAGACATGCTCAAAGCACACAAACAACCACGCACGGTGTTTGTCAGCGCTCAACGAAAATGACACCTATCCACGGCTCGCGCTGAGAGGAAACTTTCGCGACGATCGTATGGAGATGGAGTGAATGCTGACAATGAGTAGGTATACTGTATATATCCCCATAGCCCAAGGAATGGTTTTGTAGGGACGCCGGCACTACCGGGCGGACCATCCGACCGCCTGTTCTGCTGGTTACCTGCCGCCGCGCAGGGACCGCTTTGCAGGTCAGCCGACGAGACTAGCTAAGAGCAGCATGAGCAGATTTACAATCCGTGTTAAATCCATGCTCTTCTCAGATTTTTATCGCATGGTATACCTATATTTTGACGAGTGTGAAACATGACTGCCAAAATAGTGAATCGCAAGTTAAGCTTTTTTTTTACCACTATGGTGGCAGACAAGCATACGGCCCACCAGATAAACTGGTGGTCACTGCTGCCTATGGACGCTTGCAACACCGGAGGCGCTACACTCGCGCTGCCTGCCGACCCTGTTAAAACCTAAGACCCCTTTTCAAGAACCCCAAAACAAATCCGTCGATGGATCAGAGTGGAAAACCCTAAGCGGAAACAAATCTATCGATGGATCAGAGTGGAAACAAATCCATCGATGGATTTGTTTAGTGGATTAAAGTGGAATACAGGATACTGTAGACGTTTGGGATAACCGAGACAGGGAGATCATTCCACAATCTAAGCGTACACGGGAGAAAGCCCCTACCGGATCTAACCGTGCTCAAACGCTCCGGACGCAAAGTGTGAGGATGAACACCCTGTCTATGGCGAGCGGTGCGATGATAGAAAGTAGCCGTGGGCATCATATCAGACAATTCTTCAGAGCACAAACCATTGTACAAGCGGTAGAACACGCACAAGGACGCAAAGTAAGCTATAGAAAACCCGTGGATGCGTTTATAGACAGAGAGTCCACGTTTGCCAGACCTTTGTCATTTTATAAAAGCAGATGTTCTTATTTATGTTGGAGATATGCTCAGAGAAACATTCAGCTTTTGTCCTTCAACCAATCAAATCAGCCTATAGCAGTTCGCTGCTTACGTTCATTAGTGGACACTCATAGACTTTCCGCATCCAATCCGACAATGCATAATTTTCCAGGTTGTTGGTCAGTCTGACGAGAGGGGAAGTCCTATCGCACGTTTACCAAGTCGCGGTCGCCACTATAGAACTCGGTTGGTCTATCGCCATCGGTTCTTCTGCAGACGTGGCCAGCCCATTGCCATTTTACATTTTATAGGCATACTCTGTGAGCTATGTCCACCACTCTCGTTCTCTTACGGATTTTATCCCTCGGGGCTCAGAGACACCCCAAGCATGGCTTGTTGCGCAGCTTTATAAGTGTCTCACGTCTCGGCACCGTAGGTCATGAATGGTAGCGGGTGGTTGTACGACTTTCGTCTTCAGACATTGCGGTATAGGCAAGTAGAAAACCGGACGCAGTTTGCTGAACGGTGCCATATTAGATGGACATACTTTCCATGACAAAGCAGTGTCGGGGACCCTAGGGTTATCCCTCCGAGAGTGTACCTACCCGGGATTCCTGGTCGTAAGCAGATATAGAAAAGCACCGGAACTATGTGGTTTTAATCAGTAGAAGCCCCTGAACATCCCTGAGGATTTCCAGACGTGAAAAAAGGGTTTGCCAGTCTCGCCTTGGCAATAGATTAGAGCGAGGGGAATAATGATCATCGTATAATGGTACGTGCGTGTCACATGACAAAAAAAACGTTTTTCATATTAATTCTTTTATTTCACTGAAAGATGACGTAAAATAAGGACATTTCAAATGCAGTTCTTTTAAAACAATTAAGCTTAGAGCTAACAATAAATACGAATTCTAGTTCAACTAGTTCAATGGAAAGTAATTTAGATCATTATTTAAAACATCTGTGCAAATGAGGAGTTGCGTCATGATTATGCGGCGGCGCCTTTCACGTTCTCTTGTTGCTCAAATTTGGGGTATTTCTGCTCCACAAATGCCCATGATATCTTGCTATTAGACAGATCTCTCACTATTGCTGGAACGTCAGTCAGAGGAAGACGCACTTGCCCCATACTATTTCTTTCTCGTAGTGTTACACTATGCGGTTCTTTCATGGTATCGAAATCCACCGTAATGGCATATGGAACACCTAACTCGTCAGTCCTGGCGTATCGGCGACCGATAGACCCAGAGGAATCGTCAACTTTGTGGGATACATCCACATTAGTTAACTCAGCAGACAGTTCTCTGACGAAAGGTTGGAACTCCGCGTTACCGCTGAGGGGCAACACGGCGCATTTCATGGGTGCAACAGTTGCTGGTAATGCAAAATATGTTCTCTGCTCATCTCCTTCTCTCATCTTAAAGTTATGTTCCAAGATACAGTATAGAATCCTGCCGACGCCAAAGGAAGGTTCAATGACACTAGGGATGATTTCCTCAACATGAACTGTCTTTTGAGATTTCTTAACACTGACCAGTTTTGATGTAAGCTTGAAGTCACCACCAGGAGTAGAGAGCACATATTCTTCATTACCATCTAACTTAGCCTGTAGTTCTTCTAAAGCTGCTGAACCCATTGCTGCCAACTGATCATTGATCACTTTGGCATCTTTTTTGAACTCCTTACCAATTGCAGCTTTGTTGGGAATAGCTTCAATGACCTCTACCTGTTTAGGAGCTGGCAGTTTCTTCTCAGCTGCTAGCCTGATACCAGTGGCTTTGGTATGTTGGGTTAAGTCATAAGCTGATCTATCAGCACATCCTACACATTCTACCCAGCCATAACTGGATAGGCACTCTGCATCCCAGCAGTCACAAGCATAATGAGCCATCTCATTGCCCATGTGCTGTCTAAATCTTAATTTCTTGGGATCTATGCCAACAGCCAACATGTATAACTGTATCCTAGCCATGAAGTACCCAAGTGTCTCATTGTTGACAATGCCTTTGGAGACAGCATCACCTATAGTCATGATTTCAGCAGGCCGACCTTGTTCTTGGTTGTCGGCAGAGTAAAATAACATTTGTGTATCTTTTACAGAGTCAAACTTAGGATGGTCCTTGATGTCACAGAAGTGTTCAATTTCACACATTGTAAACTCTCTGACTCTCAAAAGACCAGAGCGGGGTGAGATTTCATTTCTGAAAGAGTTGCCTATTTGGGCAGCTGCAAATGGCAGACGGCCTTGATTGAATTCTAAAAGCCGTTTGAAATTTACAAAGATACCTTGAGCTGTTTCTGGCCTCAAGAAACCCTTGACTAACCCACTAGGACCAATTTGGGTATTGAACATGAGATTGAATTCTATAGGTGGAGTGAGCTCATTGCCACTTATAGGAGACTTCATTTGAAATCTTTTCATGAGTGCTTCCATCTCAGCAGCAGTCATACCATCAAGTTTAACAAGTATGTCTTCAATTTCTGCCTTTAATTCAGTGGCAGTGTTTTTCTCACTTTTTATTTTTTCAAGATGAGCTTTGATAAGGTGGTCTAATCGGAAGCATTCTCCAGATTTCACATCTTTGGTCATGAGATCAGCAAATCGTTCCACATGGCCAGAGGCTTTAAGAACTGGTTCAGGAGTTAAAATTGAGCAGTCTACCTCCAACATCTGTTCCTGAAGAATAAAATACTTTCTCCAAAGTTGGATCATGTTGCTTTTGAGAGCACAACCCATTGGTCCGAAATCAAACTGGCCAGTTATACCACCATAGATAGCAAAAGACTGATCATAAAAGAACCTTCTTTTGATAAGGTCTTCCATTTTCGCTCGATCAAAAAGCTCTTCTGTAGGAGCAAGACTTAGTTCTTTATCTTCTAATACCTTTTTCCTTGCCTTCAATTCAGCTACGGCCTTCTTTACATCTATTTCTGGAGCTTTCTCTTCTTTCAGTTTTCTGACTAAATCACCCTGTTCCTTGACCAGGGCCCGGAGTGGCGCCAGAATTTCTTCAACTTTAGGGTCAGCCATGATAAGTTCTCTTTGAGGATTTGCTATTTTTATTTTCCGGTGAACTTTATTGCTACCCCACTGCTGGCTATGGGAGAATCTGTTTGGAATGCAGACAATGGTAAGATGTTTACTAAATACACTACACTTATAAAATAAAGACACTACGTTTCTCATTTAGGTAACCACCAATACTGTTACTTTCACTATTTAATCCATCTGGTGGCCGGTAATAAGCTTTTTGATCGCGTGGAAAATGACGAAATCAGACGAGCGTATGGCGTAGAATTATCTAAATCTTGATCATTCGATTGCATTAGAGTGCGATAGCGTATATATGTTTCTGTGTTAAATAAACGAGATAGAATAAAATTTACGCTTTTAATGTGAAAGAACAAACACAAGATAACACAAATACAATGCGTTTCAATGACAAGTAAATGACAACGACGAAGTGTAACGTCAACGTCACTTTCACAATTTTTTTTTATCACTTGTAATTATTATGGTTTGGCCACAGACGTACAATAAGTAGCAGACGAAACATTAATTATGTTTGTGTGCGTTGGTCTTTCCATTCCGCTCGCTCTAAGGGGTTAGTGAATGCTGCTATCTCGTTTCTACACGTATAGCAACACTATACATGACATGTTAAAAAAAAATGACGTCCGCCTGGTTTTTGAAAGGTTTAAGCTGCCGATGCTGCAGTTTGACGTATTAGATACCTCTCATTAATGTAGGGGCCAAACTCAGGCACTTCTTTTCAAGATTAAATTTAATGCTAACATAAAAATAAGTGTGGCAAACTGTGTTTCAGCATTTAATTAGTTCAGAATTGCATTTTAATATAATGTCTGTAATCTTCGATGATATTGAGTATACAATATATAAAAATTAAGCCCGATTTCCGTGGTCACGGCATCACGCGTGAAATGCTGGACCGATTTCGCTAATTCTTTTTTGTTGTGTTTGTTTCTGTCAGGAGAAGGTTTTTAAAAAAATAGTGCAAAACTATTAGCAGAAATCAGGTTTTTATTGCGATTTTGAATCGGATCATAGAACTGGAAACTCTGAAATGGAAACCGGGAACAGAAAGACTAAAGAGATAATTTTGCAATCCAATATGGCCGCCGCGTCGAAATCACGAAATTTCATGATGGGTATCGTTTAAGGGGGTTTTTGGTATGCTGAGTACTTAGATCATCTAACCACAGGATGCGCCTTACTTAAGCATTGTTTTCTGCCATTGCACATGACCATTTGGTCTTTTGGCTTTATAAAAAGCACTGTACATCAGTACATTATTTTATATGATTAAACTAGTACATTTCATTGTAGTTGACTGTACAATAAAAATTAACACACAACAGCCATTACGCGTTTGTCGATTAATACATTTTTAAATGCAATGAAATTTTATATGTCTTTGTGTTTCCCCCTTCACTTGTATGAAAACTGGCAGAATATTTTTGTATGCGGTGGTTCGCAAAGGCTAGTCCCGTGATATATGGTCTAAGGCTGAGTACGAATCACAAGATAATTTTGCAATCAAATATGGCCGCCGCGCCGAAATCACAAAATTTCATGATGGGTATTGTTTAAGGGGGATTTTGGTACGCTGAGTACGAATCTCATGATAATTTTGCAATCCAATATGGCCGCCGCGCCGAAATCACAAAATTTCATGATGGGTATTGCTTAAGGGGTTTCTTGGTATGCTGAGTACGAATCACGTGATAATTATGCAATCCAATAGGGGCGCCGCGCCGAAATCACAAAATTTTCGTGAAGGGATAAAATAAAATAAAATAAAATAAAATAAAATAAAATAAAATTTATTCCCATTGAAATTTTTAAAAAATTATTTAGGATTGTCAAAATTTTTGTGGCTCTACCGGGGGTTCGGAAATGCTACAGACTGAGAAGAACACCCCAAGAAACTCAGTCCGGTCCCTCTTATTCATCTTAGTATCTAATACATTTTTTTTAAATGTAGAAAGGAGCAATTAGAAACACAAAATTTCATGATGGATATCGTTTAAGGGGTTTTTTGGTATGGTGAGTACGAATCACATGATAATTTTGCAATCCAATATGGCGGCCGCGCCGAAATAACAAAATTTCATGATGGGTATCGTCTAAGGGGTTTTTTTGTATGCTGAGATCGAATCATATGATAATTTTGCAATCCAATATGGCCGCCACGCCGAAATCACAAAATTTCATGATGGGTATCGTTTAAGGGGTTTTTTGGTATTCTGAGTACGATACACATGATAATTTTGCAATCCGATTTGGCCGCCGCGCCGAAATCACAAAATTTCATGATGGGTATCGTCTAAGGGGTTTTTTGTATGCTGAGATCGAATCACATGATAATTTTGCAATCCAATATGGCCGCCACACCGAAATCACAAAATTTCATGATGGGTATCGTTTAAGGGGTTTTTTGGTATTCTGAGACCCCTTAGACGATACCCATCATGAAATTTTGAGATTTCGGCGCGGCGGCCATATTGGATAGCAAAATTATCATGTGATTCGTACTCAGCACACCAAAAAACCTCTTAGACGATACCCATCATGAAATTTTGTGATTTCGGCGCGGCGGCCATATTGGATTGCAAAATTATCATGAGATTCGTACTCAGCGTATATATATTGACGTTTTGGAGCATCTTATTACACATGTCAAAATGCAACAAAAATAATATATAAGGCGCCCAAAATAAAAATAAAAAATTTTGTAACCTAAAAATCGGCAATTTTCAATAAAAATATTAAAAGTCGAATATCTCGAAAAGGGTTAAGTTTAGGGTAGGGTGTTTCATAGTAAAATTAGTCAGAAATAATGGGTACTCCACGCCCTTAACGGATCTAGCACGACTTTTCCTGTAACCCTGTATAAAAAATTAATAGATATTATGCTTGTTCATAAGGTCGAAATTTGCTTGCACCCATTTTTTTAAATCTAGATGCTTAACCATTTAAAAAAAATAGGTGCAAGCAATTCTCGACCTTATGGACATGCATAATATTTATTTAATTTTTACATATGCGTGGTCAGTGATGTCTATAAACGACTATAAGAACATTTATAGGGAAGTGTCATTAAGGTCGAGATTTGCTTGCACCTATATTTTTGAATGGCAATCGCATCTAGATTACAAAATATGGTTGCAAATATTTTTTGATCTTATGAAATTGCCTAGTCTTTTGTTTTATTGATCTGCAAATGTTTATCCGACGGTCATTGGTTTTGCCGACCGTAATTTGTTTATCCGACTGTCATTTGTTTTGTCGATTTTCATTTGTTTTGTCGATCTTCATTTGTTTTGTCGATCTTCATTTGTTTCGTCGATCTTCATTTGTTTTACTGATCTTCATTTGTTTTGTCGATCTTCATTTGTTTTGTCGCTCTTCATTTGTTTTGCTGATCTGCATTTGTTTTGCCATGTAGACATTTGGGTATATTGATAAAGTAGACATTATGAACATTATTTATTTTATACAGTTTCAGGTGCGTGGTTAGGAACTTTTATTCCTAACTGACCAACCAGGTGCACAAGGTGGGTGGTTAGGAACTTTTATTCCTAACTGACCAACCAGGTGGATAACTCAGGTGGTCGGTTGGGAAAGGGGGAATCTAGACCATCTAACCTTAGACCATATAACACGGGACTAGCCTTTGCGAACCACCGCATACAAAAATATTCTGCCAGTTTTCATACAAGTGAAGGGGGAAACACAAAGACATATAAAATTTCATTCCATTTAAAAATGTATTAATCGACAAACGCGTAATGGCTGTTGTGTGTTAATTGTTATTGTACAGTCAACTACAATGTAATGTACTAGTTTAATCATATAAAATGATGTACTGATGTACAGGCTTTTCATAAAGCCAAAAGACCAAATGGTCATGTGCAATGGCAGAAAACAATGCTTAAGTAAGGCGCATCCTGTGGTTAGATGATCTAAGCATCTAACACATAATAATATACGGAAAGAGTCAGTCCAGCACACTGACCTGTAATAATAATCGATACTATTACAGGTCAGTGGTCCAGCATTAAAACCTCTACCATTTTTGGTTCTACACAGTTTAATTTTCAATAATAAATCACATCAATTTCCATAGAATGGTAGAAATTAGTAGGAAGTCTTGGAAATGTAGCTAGTTTTTATCTCTGTCGCACTAACGTAAAAGTGTTCAAGACAGAAAATGACAAAATGATTTGAAAGTTTTCAATTACCTATTTATTTTCTTTTTCAATAATTCAGTTTTGACAGCACAAAGAAGTCGGCCATTTTATTTTATTGCTGGTTGGTGAACGGGGGGTGAAGCTGTAGCTTTGTGCCCTAGTATTGTTGTATTTTATTGGATTATTTCATGTTTGTTTAACAACGTACAAAACTGTATACGTAATTAGTGTAAGCATAGGTCTATGTATAATTTGAGTCTGAAGAGCAATGGACGATCCAAATAGAATGATGGCGCACGGCGGTGGGCTCATGGGCCCGCAAGGCTATGGTTTGGCTGGTAGCGAGGGAGCCCCGACCAGTGGCGAGGGTGAGGCACGCAAACAAGACATAGGGGAAATATTGCAGCAGATCATGAACATTACAGATCAGAGCCTTGACGAAGCGCAGGCGAGAAAGCATACTCTAAACTGTCACAGAATGAAGCCTGCTCTATTTTCTGTGTTGTGTGAAATTAAAGAGAAAACAGGTATGTAAACTGGTGGACTGGTGGTCCATTTATTTATATTATGTGTCCACAAATTACTATTAGATAGTCGATGGAAATATCGGCGATTAAAGTCAGTCAAATACCGCATTTTATGTAGATTTCTTCTTTGGCAAGTACAGTGAAAATGCCACAATATAAGTTAGAAAAAGTACTTACTTTAACATTGGATAATACATATTAATGAAAGTGAACTAACAATATGTTTACATTTCATGTCCTAGTGTTAGGTAAGGTTCAATAATATTTATTATTCCTTCGAAATATTTAGAGTATTCATTGAATACTTGGATACAACCTCACCAGCCAATGGTGCTGCCTCACTGGTGGCTGTTAGATGCCTCCACTATTGGCTTTTTTGAAATTAGATTAGATACCTACACAGAAGTAACTGCCTTTATGCCATTTTGAGCTAAATACACTCTGCTTTTAGAGTTATGTCCTACTTCTATAGTCATTTTAGCCCAGAACGCCTACTTTATTAAAGCTCTCTCTAATACGTTTTTGAGCTAAATACACTCTGCTTTTAGACTTAAGTATGTCCTACTTCTATAGTCATTTTAGCCTGGAATGCCTACTTTATTAGAGCTCTCTCTAATACACACTTATTACCTACTACATGGATATTTGTACTGCTTGATTACTAAGAATAATAATATGGCCATGGCTAGAAGAGAGAAAGCTATCTAGACTTACTGGACAGTGTCTGGATAGTGCAGTCCCTATTTGTCCTGATGTCCTGTTTGACAAAATGTCCCAAATAAGATCATTAACCCATTTTTTTTTACCAATTTTCCCTGATTTAAAGGTAGGGGAGGTAGTTATAGTGCCCTCTGCTTCGCCTATGTATAATTCTGCTCCCAAAGAAATGAATTCATGGGGTGACGATTATAGTCTGATAAAAACATAATATTTGTGTTTTATCAGACTATAATCTACCTACACACCAAATTACAGCCAGATCCATTGAGCCATTATACTGTAATCATCGATCTATATGTACTACATACTAGATGCGGCGATTAGAAAAAGCGTTGTGTACAACTCAACTGCGGTACATGTACTGATCTCTTGGTTAGTTCGGTTTGTGCCATAAAGCAAATGATGTGGTATAGTGTTGTAAACTCAATGTACAGAGGTAAACACATTAAAGTTTATGCTAAATAATATAATTATCCAAAGTTTGGACCGTATTATTCATATTAAAATATGTGATTTATAGCACCCTTTGGGCGAGTCCAGTCTCGCTCTTGAACATATTCAATGTGTGGTCCCTGTCCCTGTCTATCGGTAGAATATATGTCAATGACTGTAATTGAATAACAAACATCCAAGTATCATTACAAAATTTCACATTTAGATTATTAGTAGGTTTTAGCATTCTGAAACTGCAGGCCACTTCTGGTAACAATTTAAGTTTTGTTTTCTACTGTAGGTAGTTGTAATAGTAGTGGTAATTTTAGTTTTTGAAACCCTACTCCTAAAGCTCTAGAAGCAAAACATTGGATGATGTTGGGTACAATCAGTATAAGTGCTATTTTAAAGACTCTGCAGTGCTCTCAAGAGTACAGCATAAACATCAAACATGTAATGTGTTTGTAACTCAGTGACGTTATACATTAATTTGTCACGCAAAGGTCCCAGAGGACAGCAAGTATGGTGTATGACAAACATCATATTGCAATATCCACAGTAATGCCGGAGTAGTTTCGGTCCCATCAACAATACTTTGAGTCTAATTTACAAAATTTAAAAAAAAAAAAATTACAAAATAATTGCGGTTTAAAGAAAAAGAGCTTGCATTATTGTTTTTCCAATTAACAATCATATTTGTTTGAATGTTGTGCAGTTCTTTCCCTCCGCAACACACAAGAGGAGGAGCCCCCAGATCCCCAATTGATGCGTCTGGACAACATGCTGATAGCAGAGGGCGTAGCTGGCCCGGAGAAAGGTGGTGGAGCTGGTGCAGCTGCTTCTGCATCTGCCGCTGCTGGTGAATGGGGTATGTCATCCCTTTCTTAGTATTTTACACATTTTAAGTAATATAAAAGAAAGGTTTCTCAATTTGACCGTATTTTATTTTAATTTTATTGCTTTGAATTGCTTCTTTGACAATGTTTTATGCTCAGAAAAAGCTATCAAATTATGTCCATTTCTACTATCACTATCATCAACACACATCTCCACAGATAGAGTATTCTTTGTATTTAGAGCGTTTGTAATGGTATAGATAGTCCAAAGGAACACTCATGTTTGGATCTCCACATAACAGAGCATGCACTGAAATTTTCCTTAGTGAGCATGTGATTCATACAACATACTCCTATGATACTCAAAATCCTTCCCTATGAAAAGGACCTGGGGCAGTGAACGGAGTAGGTGGCAAGAAACACGGTTGGATCGTCCGCCCGGGGTTTCGGCGTCCTTCCCATAAAAACCCTACAACATGTATGAAAATGACACTGTGTAACAATAGATGACTGTTCCCAGACAACGCGATCGAGCACTCGGACTACCGCGCGAAGCTGGCGCAGATCCGCCAGATCTACCACCAGGAGCTGGACAAGTACGAGAACGCGTGCAATGAGTTCACAACGCACGTTATGAACCTGTTGCGCGAGCAGAGCCGCACCAGACCCATCACACCTAAGGTCAGTATGTTCTGACCAGCTGATTGAGCAAATGCTACCCGAAATGCTACCCTTATTATAGGCACACAAATAACGAAGGGTTTTTCATAATTCTAAATGAGCAAATTAAAAGTTTAGTAGAAGCACAGGGTGGAAACTCCATACAAAAATGTTCGTTTTCACCCACACTAATATAGACGTAATGTGAATGCTTAAATCAAGCTTCAATGTGTGTGTGTGAGTATTCTAGGGTCACTAGCTATGGAAACAAATTAATAAGGAACAGAACGCAATCTCATGTATGTAGGTACATTTTTTTCAAATCTACCCTCGGCTAAGCACAAATTAAACCAAAGCAATAGCCCAAAGCACTGAGGGGAAGAGTGCAAGTACTGACACGGGAAGAGACACATTAATTTTGGTGGGGGGATGGGGAAGCTTACTCAGGTGGGAGGCAGGGAGTTGCCGATCTGTATTGTAATACTATTATATTATCTTTGGTAGAAGTATATCACGAACGAAGTTGGAGCCTCATCTAGTATGGGTTTCGGAGCTTATCTATATTAAAATATGTATTTACATGTTTTATTCTATGAAATATCTGCCTCCCAAAAGCATTAGTATCAGTCTAGAGTTCAGTGTCCACAATATCAACTGACATGAAGTCTAATTTTGATGTCTCATGTGTTGTCGCCAGGAAATTGAGCGCATGGTGCAGATCATCCACAAAAAGTTCAGCTCTATCCAGATGCAGTTGAAACAGTCGACTTGTGAAGCCGTCATGATCCTGCGCTCAAGGTCAGTACATACCAGAAGACACTACCCATTGTGGTTGTACGGGATTGATACAGAATCGCCTGACTGTATTGACTTGATATGATGTGAGTTATTTTAAAATGGCATTTTGTGTGCTAGGTTCTTGGACGCGCGCCGGAAGCGTCGCAACTTCAGCAAGCAGGCATCGGAGATCCTTAACGAGTACTTCTACTCACATCTGTCGAACCCCTACCCCAGCGAGGAGGCCAAGGAGGAGCTTGCACGGAAGTGTGGCATCACTGTCTCACAGGTATACTCTCCGCTTTTTGTTTCTTTTTCGAAATTCTAGAATACATTATGCTCATACTAGATTAGTCGATAGAGTTGAGTTCTCTCCCACTTCTATGAGCCAAAGGCAGGCCAAGCTGGTGGCATTGGCCTGCCTCTGTAAGCAGGGCGAGCAGTCAACCCGCAAGGCTGGTACTTACAGTTGCCTGCGAGGACTCTGTCTCTGCTGCACAACTTGGGAAGGAGATTTGTCTCCCACTCCCTCCCTGTCGCCTCTATATTGAGCATAACTAGCTCGCAGAAAGACACCATCCTTAATTATGGTGACCTATTTTCAGTAGATGGGGCCATACAGTTCCTATTACCACCAAAATCAAAGGTATAGCTATAATATCATATCTTCTTACGTTCATGTAAGTATACTGTATTTCAATAGCTTTGCACAAAAATGTAAACACATTTGATCCTAAATATCCATAGTTACTTGCAATTGAATATTCACCCTGATTACATTCCAGTATCCAGGAGTCATACAGTGTTCTTACAATCATTTCAACACCAAATAACTTCTTTATGATACTTTATTTTCATTTAAAACATCTACTCAGGATAGTATAAATTTCAATGATTTGTCATACTATATTTTTCTACTCATCTGTCTTAGACAACGGTTGTCAAAACATAACATGTTTACAGTATTGCCAGATCGGGTAGGATTGGACTATAACGAGTGCTGTATGTGTTGGTTGCAGGTGTCCAATTGGTTTGGCAACAAGCGCATCCGCTACAAGAAGAACATCGGCAAGGCTCAGGAGGAGGCCAACTTGTACGCCGCTAAGAAGGCCGCCGGTAAGTGGGCTAGATATATACACGGTGAAGAGGAAAGGTTTCATTGTTTGTTTGCATTGAATAGGCTCCGAAACTACTGAACCGATTTGAACAATTCTTTTACTGTTGGGAAGCTACACTATTCCTGGGTGACATAGGCTGTATTTTATTACCGTATTCCCACTGGAACGCGAACTATGCGGATGAAACCGTGTAGTAGTTTATTGGAATGAAGATTTTGTATACAACTGGGATATAATGACGATATGACGTTTATGAACTTTTCCAATCTGTAGCTTGCCAAATTTATCTACAAATACAAAGCCATATAAGACCTTACAGAAATGCATTATCTTAAGATTATGTAAGACCGGGAATACACCTTCATGTCACATGGTACAGTGACAAATAGGTATGATGACTTGACTGTGGACCAATCAAGCTGAAATGAAATGAAAATATCTTTATTCGTTTAGGTTACAAAGTAGCACTCATGAACGTCGAAAGTTTTTGCTTCTACATTTACATTTACTGCCAAATTCGCAATGCAATAGGTAGAGTCTGTGAGGAAGAACCTGGCAAGAAAACTCACGGCCACTCTTTTCAAATACTCTTAGTACATTCGTTTGTCATTCAATAAAGATTAATAATTTTGTCTACACAAGCGACATTTACAATCGCGCCTAATTGAGGAGCAAGCAACTCATGTCCATGTCTCTGTCAAAGACTTCTATATAAACTGAGGTAGACATGCCCTATGCACCGATTTTTGAAACCTATAAACTGAGCTAATTAGCAGCGTTGCTCGCACTGTTGTGAGTCAAAACTTCGAAAGTAGGTGCTCGACTTGCAATCGGAGTCCATACGCCTTCTCTTTTACTCTTTTTCTATTCGTATATTGCTATTGTGCGTGGTGACAATTACGTAAAAAATATTTATAAGTGAGTGTAGTCTTATTAATGTGTGTATTTGAGGATTGCTTTTGAAATCTCGTTTGTTAGAGTACGGCGCGTCTACCTCAGTTTATATAGAAGTCTTTGGTCTCTGTATCATTAAAATAGTCATCAATAGTATAGTATGCCCTATTTGTAGCACCAACTATCAGGATTGAGGGTTGCCGCTTTTCTTCTATTTGTCACATCAATGTTCACAAAGACACAGTCAAGTCAACATTCCCTGATTCACAGTGAAAACAATATATTCCGAGCGCGTTTCGAGGCGTTGATTTGTTTTGTAGCATTCATAATGTACCAGCTGAGACCATTGTGTATTCCCGACTTTATACTAGCAATATAACCCAGCTATTTTAAAACTACACCATTGTAGTTGAAATACGAACCCTCGAGGGTGTGTAAAGGGGGTGATCCATTGGAAAACCCACGAGCTAACGGTCTACTCCAAACCTTTGGCTCGTTGGTTCGTCGGCTCGCTGTGGTGACGCCATTATGGTAACAAACAGATCCACAGGCGAATTTGACCCGCGGCCGTCGAATTCCAAGCATGCACAACGAGCCAGCGAGCAAATACGCCGGTTTTTAAATGATCGAAGTGACGGTTTAGGGCTGAAACACATAACCGCGGTGCGTCACCGTACCGCAATGCAACGCGCCTTCAAGCGTCGCGTTCAGGCGCCCCAAAATAAAGTGTTGGGGGCGCGAAAGAAAATCGAAAATGAAAGATTTTTGAACCCTTTTGCTAACGCTATACTTGTAATCTGTCATTTTCCATTTTCTTTGACAAGGTGCCGGATTTTACTCGTTGCGCGCGGATTACACTGCCGTCCCTAGGCAACCATTTCCTCGTGATTTTTAAAAGTTGACAGACCTATCTCTGCAATGGTTCGCAATATACGTAAATTAAACGCCTTTTAAATAGACGGGGAAGATAATGGATAAATCGTCACTGTCGATTTTAGCGGTGCGGTGCCGCAACGTTGTTATGTGTTTCGGCCCTTATTTTCCTTATCTTTGGTTCATTGTCGTACCGGCGGGTTTGGTCGCCAACGTATCGCCCCTCAACAGTCGAGTGAGCTACATGTCGGAACGTTTTCGCTCACAGACTTGCCCTGGGTCGGCGGGGGCCGCGATGCCGGCTCGCCGCCCTCCAGATCCACGGCATATTACAGTAATGATAGACTTTCTATATAGACATTACACACGCACCCATATTGTATAGATATATCCTTTCATAATATTATTAGACATACAAATAATTGAATAAATGCTCATAAAATTTGTGGTGGGTTTCTTCAGAATAATTCCAGAATAACAGTTAATTTTAACATAGTTATTTACTATAATTTTTCAATTCTATCTTAATGTTTAAAAAACAAAAGGTTGATACAACCAAGTGTCCTATAGGTATATTGGATTGGAATTACGTAAAAGGATACAGCCAACAGCAACTACTGACCGCACATGCTACAACTGCTGGTAGTCAATGCATATTATTTACTGTTGACAATAATAATTATTGCAGTTGGTTCCGATTGTTGCAGCACTCGTTCCCACTGCACAAAACGATTGTCTGTAATTTTGTCATTTGAGTCATATAATATTAGGACGATTGACTTCAAGATTTTCATTTATAAGCTCGTTCAGAAATTATGCATGGAAGCTATTAAAAAAACATACTAAATGCTATAAATTATGCTGTTGGCTGCGTCCCTATGAATGGAATCTTCCACAAGTTCTGTCATAAACCGTCCCCTTTGTTATAATTTCCAATGTCAATCCACAATATTACACTGGACCTGACCTGACTGACTTGTAAGTACACTGAACACAATACCTGGTTGGTGAGGAGTGGGAGGTAGCGTGTGGTATACGCGGGTAGTGCAGTGCGTTGCGTGTGCAGCAGGCGCGTCGCCGTACTCGATGGGCGCGGCGTCGGGCACGGCCACGCCCATGATGTCGCCGGCGCCGGCGCAGGACTCCATGGGCTACTCGCTGCCCGCGCCGCCCTACGACCAGCCGCAGCCGCCCTACGACGGCTCGCTGGGCTACGACCCCATGCACCAGGACCTCTCGCCCTAGGCACCCCCGCTCGGTACGTATACCACGCATCTTGGCATTCCGTACGGACTCAATTTGTAATTGTAAGTCATTTTAGTGTATTTTAGGAATAACGAACAGAATCTGCATTTGTCGACCAACATAGTTCTGAGCGAAAGGCGAATGTACTGGGAAAAGTACAGTTTGAAATGGATCTTAACGAGGAAGTGATATGGCTGAAAATAACATACATATTAAAAAAAACAATTGTAACTAAAAGTTCAAATTGCTACTGCCTCAGATCGTCGCCATAGCGTCCTGTTGTCCTTCTTATTGATTCCAAGTACAACATTTCACCAATAGCTCTGCAGAAATGAAATACATAGGTGTAGAGAAGGTGACATCTGAAACAAATTCAGATTTCATCTTCTGTTCCCCACAAGCTATGCATACAGTGACAAAGTTTTCTACTCTTTTTTGCCAAGTTGAGTGACTCAAAAGATTGTTTCTCTGTCGAACCATAAAAACTTGGATCGACCTGCCAATGCACGTGATTCCCTCCTCTTATAACCCTGGAATCTTCAAGCGAAGCATGATAGGGCACATCATACGGCTGCCATCTTGAGGGCCACTGTTTATAGTCTTATACTTCGACTAAGAATGGCCCCCAGTCGCTAGATGATTTGCCTTTCCATCAAACGGCGGACGAGCTTAATGTATTGAAAGAAAAAAGTTGTAAGATCTGATGCAGAATAACCGACCTGGCAAGGTTGCTCGTTACCCTTGCCTCTGCTAGCTAACGCCGCTAAGCTAATACACAAACCTGGGATATCCATCCGGTGGCTCACCCGAGGCTCCCAACAGTAGGCTGTTGGGCAGGATACATGAGGTTTTTTAGTCTGTAGGAGTCCGGCATAGCATCCATGAGGATTATCCCTCACGTAAAAAAAGCTAATACACAAACCTCGATTGTTCCAGGTCCCGGGTTCGATGCATAATATTTGTGCAGCTTCCACTGAATTGCCATTTACATTACTGCTATTACTTTAAGTAGGCCAAGCTCGGCTGACGACGTTACTTACTACTAGCTCATAGGACATTGTATACTACACATTATACTTAAACTTTAGAATACAATCTTAGCAATATTTTTGGACGAACATGTAATTGAATTGTATTTTTATTTGTATTATTATTATATTATCTATGCAATCGACTGGCAGCCAGTATTTGTTTGGGGTGGAAATTAATAAAATAAGCTGTACAATGCATAATAATATCGAATATATGGTGTTTTTGAAAGGTGTGATTTGCATGAATCGATATTAGATTTTTCTATATTTTCGATACATAATGACTGGATTAATTTGGCGAAGACATTATGAAGAAAAATGTGGGTAAAATGAAAAAAAAAAAAAAAGAACCTATCAAAAAGTAAAGGCGTGGTTTTTGAGCATTATATTATTGGCATGTGCAATTAAAACCAACATCACGTGGGATTTGAGAATGATAAAGAACTAAATACACGGTGTTTCTTTTAGGGTGTCAAGCCGCCACTAGCTGGTAGTAGGGTTCCATACCTATCGATTTAACCCCCATGTATGTTCTACGATTTTTTGTAGTTTTTGAGATATAATGTTCTGCATAATTCTCTATTTTTTATTATCGATTAAAATTTTTACATCTTGTATCAAAGTTGGGAAGGAGATTATTTTGTCCATAATACTGCAATCAATAGGCATTATAATAATAAAAAAAATATCCAAGAAAAGTCGAACCAAAAAGAAGTTGTAATTATTTAAAGCCACGTGGAAAAATAACGAAAAAAAATTATATCTCGAAAACTACAAAAAATCGTAGAACATACATGGGGGTTAAATCGATAGGTATGGAACCCTGCTACCAGCTAGTGGCGGCTTGACACCCTAAAAGAAACACCCAGTATACCACATACCATCGAACCATTTCACTGACGCCATATTTGAAATACATATATTTAGAAACACTTATTTTATTAATTTCTATTCGTTTTATACAATCTATAATTTATCATAGATAATAATTATTATTCTATTATAGCAATTTTATGAAGTTTTTTTCGAATGGCAACTATTTTATAGTATTATTATTTACCAACGATTTATGTTTGAAATCAGGTTTTGGAAGGAATTATTTGGACAGTATTAGTAATTTTATATGCGTACGCAACGGTTTTATAATAAAAGGTGTAGGTAGGTATATAACAAACATACCCACAGATAGCTTAGAAATTGTAGATGTCCCTATCCCCAAACCTTTAGAGACATGATAGAGTCGAACTGATCTCTACCACTGATCCTACTAATATTATAAATGTGAAAGTTTGTGAAGATGTTTGGATGTTTGTTACTCAATCACGCTTTAACGGCTGGATAGATCTGGCTGAAATTTGGTACAGGGATAGAGTACAGTCTGGAATAACACATAGGCTACTTTTTATCCCGGGAAAATGTTCCCACGGGAACGGGAACCAAATTTCACGCGTGCGAAGCCGCGCGCATCAGCTAGTTTGAAATAACAGTTAGTTCTGGTGTCGCCCTCTGACAGCGTCGGTATACGACTCAGATACCAAAAACACATTTATTATCAATCAATCAATATCTCTCACCGCTTCAATTTCATATCAAAAAGATCTCTACTTAGGTTTGATGGTTAAATATCATTTGGAACAATTTCATTCCAAATGTATACGTATTTTGTGTAACTTATGAGTGAATAACTTCCCCATTCTGAGATAAGGGGCCCCAATGGGCCGGATTTTGGGGCCCATTGCTGAGTCTTTTTCAACTTCAGAAATAGTTTTGTTAAGCGATTAGTATGCTAACTAAATCATAAAGTAAGTTTTTTTAGATCTTATACAGGAATCGAACCTGCGTCCTCTGACTAACCTGGCAAGATGCATTAACTACTTGACCATCAAGTCGTTACTCTCAATCGTCAAATAATTCCACCTCATGCTTTTGCTATTTATCTACACCTTTTACTTATAACGTACGTCAAAAGTTTAAGCATCACAAGATATGGCGGGATCTCGTTTCTATACTTTCTAATATTTTATTGTACGGTGGATATAAATATACGATAGTTGTAAGACGAAACTAGTGTAATATAGTTGTAAGTATTCAGATATTTTGTGCCTAGTGTCGTTGTGTGCGTCTGTACGTCACGGCGTCAACCGATACAGTGTGTGGACTGCTTCCTATGTAGTAGACTAGAATATTTTATATAGATATGGTTTGTATTTGACTAAGTGGCTAGGAAGGTTAAGTTTTAGGTTGAAAGACCGACTGCATGTATACAATTTTTTATCGATCAACTTTTTAGCTGTGTTCAATCAATTATGAGGTATAATAGTATAGAGATGTGGAACGATAGGAAATAACACATTTAGTCAATGAATGAAGTGATTTTATACATTTCTGTCGTCCGATATTTATTGGTATCACAATTTATACACATATATAACATTTTGTATAACAATTCTGTGTACAAATACTTGTAACGTACGAACAATACGAGCATCCAAATGCACTTCAACTTATGTATACGCATCAAATAAATAAATATATACATATTTTTATATACACTCGTTACCAGTCGGACAGACTTAATTTAAATGCTATTATATAATGCGCAGTTGCGAAGATTACATTGCTATGAATGCACAATGGCATATGGCTTACCTAAAGGAAATTCGTCCTATTAAAATGGGCAATCAAATCTACCCATTACTGAAAGTGGGAGAGTCCTAAGTCCAGCATGAAGCTTAAATGTTTTTCTCGTGTTTGGAGTGGGACTAGTAATGTGCGAAAAAAGTGTAACTGGTAAACATGTTTTTTATAAGAACAAATAATGGCAATCAAAAAACACGAGACATTCGTCCGATTCGACCCACAATGTGCATAATATTACATTACATAAACATGTTTTGTGCTAAATGTATACTTGGAACATCTATATAAGTATGAACGTAATGAAATCAAACTTAACATACAATTTGAAGGTTAGTTCAAGGAATACACTGCATATTATTATGTACTCTTCGCTACTGAAAATATCGGTGTCGGTTCAAAGTGACGCTAACAAGTACAGACGCACAGATTTGTGTGCAATTTTATATATACTTTATTAGCAATGGTTGTGTTAGATGTCGCACGCAGTTTGGCCCTAATTATTATATAAGTGGAGTCGTTCTAAAGTTATAGTCGGTTTTCTTTGGTTACTGTGGGCAGGACCGCATTTGGTATTTTATAAGATAAATATTATTTTTGCTCTCCTGGATTCTGGAGAAAATGTCATTTTATTTGCGTATTCGAAGTCTCCCAGTAAACCTTTTAAATAGGTAGTAAATCCAATTAAATGAAACCGTTCCAAATCACGAGTAAAGTTGACGAAGCATTTCATAATGTGTGTGAATTCGGTCCTGTCGCCAACACTGCACCCGGAGTTGTGAATATCAGAACAAAATATTTATTTATGGTGCTATATCTTGTGGCACAATATTATTATTTACGCGCTAGGATAAGTTGATGTTATTTTATTTGGTCGAACATTTACATCGCAGCGGATCTAAATCGATCGTTTACTTAATATTAGTTCACTTAGAGTTAGTTCGAATATGAAACTGCTAGTATTAACGTGTTCTTTAACAAAATATCTGAAACAGTATACGAAATAAACGAAATTTAATTGAAAATGTTTAACGCTGTGGAACATTGTAATCACCGCGCCGCTCGCGGCAGGCGGGTCGGCGCGGGCACGCATGTATACGACGAGTTCAATGTTATTGCGACCATCTGATTGACTAAATACATTTTTGTGTAGTTATGACACTTGTTTCATTTACCCACAACTCATTTCTGGTTGACCACTACATGAATTTGGCCAGCAGTTATCTCAAGCACAGTTGGCCGTTGTGTCACTGTCTTGATTGCAAGACACGTCAAGAAGCTAAGCAGCTTTATACAAGCGGTCTGGGCTGGTGAGTTTCTGCATCTGTACGGAGACTGATAGTTAACCTTTATTTCCCGTGGTCCACCTCGTAGTCCACCCAGGTGAACCACGGGAATTTTTTTTTACCCGTGGTCCACCTGCATAGCCATATGTTTGTAACAGTAAATGATATAATAAAATTATGGATATACTTATGATCAAAAAAGTAAAAAATTACCAGTAGTACTACTAAGTGGTCCCAGTAGTACCACTGGTAACCCATGGTACTTCTGGATCAAAAATAAATGAAGATCGGTAAAAACAAATGAAGATCGAAAAAACAAACAAAGATCGAAAAAACAAATGAAGATCGGAAAAACAAATGAAGTTTGAAAAAACAAATGAACATCAACAAAAACAAATGAAGATCGGCGAAACAAATGAAGATCGACAAAACAAATGACGATCGAAAAAACAAATGAAGATCGGAAAAACAAATGAAGTTTGAAAAAACAAATGAAGATCAACAAAAACAAATGAAGATCGGTGAAACAAATGAAGATCGACAAAACAAATGAAGATCGGCAAAACAAATGAAGATCGGCATAACATGCAGATCAATAAAACAAACGTCTATAAGCAAGTTCATAAGGTCAAAAACTATTCGCAGCTATATTTTGTAATCTAGATGCGATTGCCATTAAAAAAAATAGGTGCAGGTAATTCTCGACCTTAACAACACTTATTTAAAAATGTGCTTTTAGGCGTTTATAGACATCACTGATCACGAATATATAAAAAATAAATAAATATTATGCATGCTCCTAAGGTCGAAATTCGCTTGGACCCATTTTTGTAATCTAGATGCGATAAACATTCAAAAAAATAGGTGCAAGCAATTCTCGACCTTATAAACATGCATAATATTTATTGATTTTTTACATGTTCTTGATCAGTGATGTCTATAAACGCCACAGAGCACATTTTTTGAGATGTGTCATTAAGGTCGAGAGTTGCTTGCACCTATGTTTTTGAATGGCAATCGCATCTAGATTACAAAATATGGCTGCGAGTAGTTTTTGACCTTATAAACTTGCTTATAGTCTTTTGTTTTATTGATCTGCATATGTTTTATCGGTCTTCATTTGTTTTTCGGATCTTCATTTGTTTTGCCGATCTTCATTTGTTTGTCGATCATAATTGGTTTCGCTGATCTTCATTTGTTTCGCCGATTTTCATTTGTTTCGCCGATATTCATTTATTTTGTCGATCTTCATTTGTTTTACCAATCTTCATTTGTTTTACCAATCTTCATTTGTTTCGTCGATCTTCTTTTGTTTTGTTGATTTTCATTTGTTTTGAAAATTATTTCATTACTTTATACATTTTACCTTTTAGATGTTCTTCGTATACCACAACCTATAATGGATCTTTTTCCACTGACATGTCCTAAAACATCCATTTTTCATAAAAAATACTTTAAGGTATTAAAGTGGACATGATATGTCCACAAAGATACATGATGAATCTTTTTAATGGATTTTAGTGGATAAAGGGCACTTGCATAAAAAGGTTACCATAGCTGTAAGTGTTGATAGAAGAGCGCTAAGTGTCAGGTGGACCACGGGTAAAAATTATTTCCCGTGGTACACCTAGGTGAACTACGGGTAATAAAAAAATTCCCGTGGTACACCTTGTGAACTACGGGTAAAAAAAAATTCCCGTGGTTCACCTGGGTGGACTACGAGGTGGACCACGGGAAATAAAGGATAGTTAACACATGATCCACAGCGACCGTATTTTTACAACATATCGGGTTTGTTTCCCGGTTTCCAAACAGTTCGCCTCTCGAACTACTGGTAGGACTAGATGGAATAAAGGGTTTAGACAGGCAAATTACTCAAAAATATTTACAAGCAGTTTATCAAAATGAAGTTTTCTATATACGAAGAAGGCATTTCTCTTCATGGACACAAACTTAGGAGGAAACACCTGTAAAATGGAGTAAAAGAAGGTAAATATGTGCAGTGCAGCAAGCAGTGGTGGAGCAAATGCCTCGTTTAACATGGAAGGAGTTAAATAAAAGAGGCGGCTTAAAAGAAACTGATAAGTACACTCCCGTGCTAGCGAAGATCCACTGGTTTTGGGAGCCTAAAAATTTGACTGTTTCCAGTAGTTACTACTGCGGGCCTAAAAGGCATTGTACCTATGTTCCCTAATATGAAACATTCAATGTTGCTTCTTTTTAGTCCAAACCAAATGCTTCTTGGAGCAGGTGTAGGTGCCTAGGTGGTACAAATACGAATCTTGTGTTGATGGCGACAACCGATGCGACACGAGTATTGTATAATAATAATTATATATAATGGGCTAACGGGAGACGCTACTCCCGGGAGTGCAGCAAATCTCAACTCTGGCTTGCCTTAATTGGCTGGTCAGAGGGAGGAAGCCAGAGCTTTATGCTCGGGGGTGGAAGTGTCATTTTCAAGGGCATAACTACGGGGAAACCCGCTCCGGGTCTGACCCGTGATGGCGAAACCGGCGCCGCACCGCTCGACACCCCTAGCCACTCACACCGGTGTTGCCCTCTGTCGCCTCACAGGCTTAATGCCTATGGCGATTGTATAGGGGGCCCATCTAGTGAGTTGGCGAGTCACCGTCTGCCAAAGTTTTAATATAATAATAGGTATATTGAAATGGCAGACGCCGTCTTCATCCATAGACTAAGTTAACCAGACCATCTAACACCCATCACAATAGCCCATTACGTAGTTAGCATATTTTACAATAGTTAGCTCCCATTGCAGATGGTCCATTATCGTTCTTCTACATAAGGCGGATGTGGATTGTTTGCAGTGGGGGTTCCATTTCCCTTTAGATTAAAAGTCTCAAAGGGCCTCTGCATGTTGGACCTGTGTCCCCATGTAAGCCTACCAAAAGTCCGGGTGTCTTCGTAAGAAAAAAAAAAGAAGACACCCGTGTGAAAGAGAGATATATAATGTACGTTCTTCTCATAGGATTAAATCCATTTTATGGCAGTCCCATGCTGAACTTACTGAACACGCCTTTATCCCTGAAGGGGTTTTTATACCGCGTGGTGGTGTGCCTATTGCCGTGTTGAAATGAACAGGCGTAGGTTGTGATTCGTGCAGTCTTTAAGGCCTTCAACTAGACTTAACGATTGCCATGCTATTGGCAACCGGGACCAACGGCTCAACGTGCCTTCCGAAGTAGGAAAGCCCTCGCAAGTGCAAATTTCACAAAATGTCATCTGAGGACTAGCCGCAGCGAACGTTCTGGGTCGACAAGCGCGTCCATCATCATCACGATCAAGCTCTTATCCCATAGTGGGTAGGCACCGGATAGGTACTTAGGTATATCAACGCTAGAAATTCTAGCATTAGTAGTCCAAACCAAAATTTAACAGCCCAGAACAAGCTTCTTTAAAAGGATTAGAATAGTAGATTGTTAACCGAGGGTGGAAAGAATCAATTCCCGAGGTATTTAGACGCCCGAGCGCAGCGAGGGCGGCTATAGTCCGAGTCGGAATTGATTCTTTTACTCGAGTTAAACACTCTACTTTTTATTTCAAATACGAGGAAAATAAAACTAATAATAAGATTCAAACCTTACATACCATAAAAGATTATTACCAATTGTTTTGAATTCTGTTACAGATATAGAACAACTACATTATGTCGACTTTTTAAATTTTAAATATGGAACTAACCGCGTAATTGTTGCAGATATTACCGGCCCCATACACGTACAATATTATTGACTCAATAATATTGCCACAATATTTATTTCCATCCGAATATAGCTTAGACCATATAACACGGGACTAGCCTTTGCGAACCACCGCATACAAAAATTAGTGTCCGACCGAAACTGGTTATCCGGCCGAAACCGAAACCGAAACCGAACTTTCGGCCCCAGGGTCAGTTTCGGCCGAAACCGAAACCGAAACCGAAACTCACGTGTTCATATTAAAAAAAAAACCAGCCAAGTGCGAGTCGGATTCCGCACAGAGGGTTCCGTTACAAAAATTGGGCACAAAAATTACGTTTGTTGTGTGGATGTTTTATTCTGATTTTAGTAGGTATTTTTTGTTATCGGCATCGGAACATGGTGGTGGTGGCAGTGTCTCTTGACATCGCCAACGCTTTCAGCACCTTGCCCTGGAGCTGCGTTTGAGAGGCGCTTATTTACCATAGAATGCCTCCATACCTCCGTCGAATTGTCGGGGCCTATCTTTCCGAGAGGGCCATAACTTACCCGAGCTGGCTAGGGCTGGGTCCGCGAGATGCGTCGTTCGGTGTTCCATAGGGATCGGTCTTAGGACCGCTTCTGTGGAACATCGGTTACGATTGGGTGCTGCGTGGTCCGTTGCTCAGAGGTGTCGGCGTAACGTGTTACGACAACACCCTCATTAAAGCGCGAGGAGCAACGCACTGAGACGAAGCCCTGAGGCCACTTGCGAGATCCAGCTTACATATAGGGGCGTCAGCATAGGCATCGAGCTCTCGATGACGTATCTGGGGCTCGTACTTGATAGCCGGTGGAACTTCGGATACCACTTTCGAAGTTTGGTCCCATAGCTGAGGGAGGGGACATCAGCCGCACTCTCGCGGTTTTTGCTCAATATCAGGAGACCCAACGCTCCATGCAGGAGACTGTACCTTGGGATCGTGCGGAGCATGGCCCTATACGGGGCCCCCGTATGGGCGGAGATCCTGATGGCCAGCAATGCGGCTAGATTGCTTAGCCCGCAGAAGGCGACGGCTGTCAGGGTGATAAGGAGATACCGCACGATCTCAGTTGAGGCGGCATGGCTTCTAGCCGGGTGCCCCTCTATGGGACCTGGAAGCAAGTGCCCTTGCATCATTGTTTAAAATGACGCAAGGAGGCGCTTGAGTGGGACCACAGGCCTCTTCCTGTGAGCAGGTCATGCTCGTAAAAGAGACGGCCGAGAAGAAGCGGGAGAGAACTCTGCCACCCGAGTTCCAGTCTGCGGCGGCGCCCCATACTATCAGCCTCCATGACCGGGGGCCTGAGGACGGTGATGGGGCTGCTTACCGTCTTTCCAGAAGCAGGCCCTAGACGATAGAATGACGTGAGAGATTCATCCACGCCCCGCTCAAGAAGCGGGATAACAACTGATTAACCCCCCTAAAGACGCGGCCGCAGTATGCATCCTTTCGAGAGCATACTCGGGGCTCCCAACCGTAGGCTGTTAGGTAGGATACGCGTGGTTTTTAGTCGGTAGGACTACTGTACAGTGAAAATTTTAGGCCTATATCTGGCACAGTTCCAGCGATACAACCTCGTGACTAATAGACAGACGGACGGCTAGGCCTCATGTCTTGTTAATAGGCTTTAACCCCTCCGTGTGTGAGTTAGACTCGCACTTGGCCGGTTATTTTTTCAATAGGTGCAGCAAGTTCCACCAAGTGCCATCAATCAACGATATCAATCAACGGTATCAATCAACGGTATAAATCTTCTCAAGTGTTCATTTTAGAAATACCTCCACCTAAAGATGAGTTTCTTTCTTTTACGTGTGGAATTACTCATAGATGCTATTGCGAACTCCTACCGCCTAAAACCATACGCTGCCCTGCTACTAGCTCTTGGCTAGTTTTGGTTACATTCTAGGAGTTTATAACTAAAACTGCACAACAGTGAGCCGGACTAGCGCGCGATTTTGCGCTTGACAACATACGTGATTTTTTTGCTGATTTTCCGTACAAGAAAATCAGCAAAAAAATCACGTATGTTGTTTGGGAGGCCCCCTTTAATATTATTAATTTGTCTATTTTTATTATTTGTAGCTATAGTGGCAACAGAAATACATCATCTGTAAAATTATAACTGTCTAACTATCACGGTGCATGAGCCTGCTGACCGACAGACAGACGACCAACGAAGTCAACGGAACTGACAACAAAGGGTCCTAAAAAGGTGATCTAGGACATTACATAACCCTCGATCACCTTTTTAGGATTCCGCGAAAATTATAATACGAGTATTATAACTATTGATTGGAAGTCCTTTGTAAATCTGTAAATCTTCGGTTAGTAACATATTAACTAGTTGGGCTGACCCTAACCACGTCACAAGCAGAGCTAGGCACTCAAAATTCATGAACACGTGAGTTTCGGCCCGGCCGAAAGTTTCGGCCCATTTTGGCCGAAACCGAAACTGCGGCCGAAACTCGATTTTTTGGCCGAAACTGGCCGAAACCGAAACCGAAACCGAAACTTCGGTCGGTCACTAACAAAAATATTCTGCCAGTTTTCATACAAATGAAGGGGGAAACACAAAGACATATAAAATTTCATTGCATTTAAAAATGTATTTATCGACAAACGCGTAATGGCTGTTGTGTGTTAATATTGTTATTGTACAGTCAACAACAATGTAATGTACTAGTTTAATCATATAAAATGATGTACTGATGTACAGGCTTTTCATAAAGCCAAAAGACCAAATGGTCATGTGCAATGGCAGAAAACAATGCTTAAGTAAGGCGCATCCTGTGGTTAGATGATCTAAGGAATATAGTCTGTTCAAACCTCAATATTACCCATACACGGTCAATTTATTGCTATATTGATCAATATTATTCTACGTGTATGGGGCCGGAAGAAATTTTCGCTAAGTTCACACTGGCTGTTTGGAAAGTCGCATGGCAGCAGCATTTTTTTTATTTTTTTTTTACACAAATATCTTCACTATCACAGCTGACCTATCAGCAGTTCTATTTTTAAAGTTCATTCCGGCCCTTGGGTGGGAAGTAATTTGTATGAGTTTTTCCCTCCCTAGGGAGGGAAACAGCATTTTCCACCCAATACTCAGATCAAGAAAACACTATTTTCCGAGTATTAGAAATGAAAAATAAATTTTCATTCCTTCTATTCGAAAAGTATCACTTTGCACCACGATAACGGGGCGCAAAATAGCTCTTTTCTGTTAAGAGCTTTTTAGCGGGCGGCAAAGTGATTTGAATTTGGAACTTGAACATTTCATAGAAATCGAACGCAAATTGTATGAATTACTGGCTGGTAAGTGTTGGCTGCACAGCGCGGTGTCCTGAGCTAACTAAAAAAAAATCTAAAGAGCGCGCCATTTGCCATTAATCTGTTCGTGTTCGTCATTATTATTGTTCTTGTAATCAGTATACATATTTTATTGTATTCTGCAAATATAATACGTTCTACGTCAAGTTATGAAAGTGGCAATCCATGAACTCCTGGAACAATAACTAATAAAAGATAACTACGTCGTACAAAACTTATTTTTTCTCATAGAAGGGGAATGAAAAGTAGAGTATATTACTCGAGGGCAAATTATTTTTCCCTCGGGCGGTGTACTTTGAATCCCTCACTGCGCTCAGGATTCTACGTTAGAATCCCTCGCTGAGCTCGGGATTCTATTCTAGAATCCTTCGCTTCGCTCGTGATTTAAATTAGCGCCCTCGCCGTAAAAATACTATTTTGCCCCCTTGTTATACAATCTACTATTGTAGTTGATGGTGCACTTACATTGTAGGTACCTACAAATTTATGTTGCCCACACAGTACATATCTACCTATCTATACCTACATACTTAACATCACGCCTGTTTCCCAAAGGGGTAGGCAGAGACTACGACTTTTCACTTGCTACGATCCTGGCATATCACTTTCGCTTCTACTTTCTTAAGAGTTTTACAGTAGGTACAGACCTACCATACGTTTTACATTACCTAGGTATCTACAACTATAAAAAACTAAAGAGGTTCCGATTCCAGTTGAAGAAGTACAGTAGGTAAGTATCACCATTCGTCGTTGAAATTTTCGGCCAGTAATGGCAACATTCGCCTGGCATGAGATCATTATGTTGCAAGAATTCAAGGATCCCATACGCAAGTGTAGTGGCAATACCTAGTCTTTGCGATTAACGACGTTGAGTGTACTTACTTGTTTGCCATCATAGTATTGTAAAACAGCGCAGCTGACGTCGACTATAATCATTTATTGGTAACGCAAATTACACCATGTAAATAAAATATTCGTGTGTTGTTTGTATTTATTTTTATCAGACAGGCTGACCTTGTGAGGAGTGAATCAGGTTCGTGTCATCGCCTCCGTTAGTAACGTACGGACATTCGTACAGTGAACACTTGCACAACGTTTATACCTATGTTAAAGTCTGTTGTTAACTTAACTGCTGCTGTTTCGTTGAGAAACTGTGAGTATTTTAGTTTTCAATGAAGGCAAATTGTACAATTCAATAGCTTTAGGTAGATACAATCATTTAGAGTCTAATGAAGCTTGTTACAATAAAGAAACAAGTGCCTACTTACCTAGATTAGGTACATTATCTAGTGGATCTGGTTTGCGAATTTAAGATTTAGATATAAATTTTACTACTATGTACAGGTTTAAGTCTTTAAAAAAAACATTGATAAATAACAGCGATCGTTAGATATGAATTACCTGAGTCAGTCCATTCACCTGTTTAGGAGATAACAATAACACAAGATTTATGTATAAGGTTCGGTATTTATGCTAAACAAACTGGTTTGTTTCGATCAAAATTTAATACGACGATCTCACTGTTTTTATTGCTAAAGTACCTATCTGTTGAATATAAATTTTAGTGCAGAGACGACAGTTCGAACTCTGGAGACAATAAAGCCTACACTGTAGAGGCACCGCTTCGCTCACAATACTAAAAATCCACAGTACGTATTGTGAGCGAAGCAGGCGGCAAGAACTAGGCTGTACTTAAAATAATTCATTTCATTACGAAATTATGTGTGCATAACCTCAGGAGGAAAGCATCGACTAGAAATGTTATTATCGTTTTAATTTGAGGACAGTAATGGGTGGAAAGGCCTGCCCTACTTCGAGGGTGCCCACCCTCTTAACATTAATTTAATTGAAATTATCCAGCCTAATAATAGACAAGTGCCTACATGGTCGACTGTGTATCTACCTATATGGCTTAGTTCTTGACCAACCGTGTATTATATAGGTAAGTATAAGTACCTATCTCGACAATCACAGTGATAAATGAATTTCTTTTAAAACTACATAATTTAGATTCGTTAAAATAAAAAACACCGCAGCTAGTATTCGTCTGTTGATGCCGAAGTATTGAATCGAACCAAGCTTTAGCCACTGAACCTTATAGGTATTGTATTTGTGAGACACCCTATGCTATTATCAAGCGTAATACTTATAATAAATAAATAAAATAATCTTTCTTTAATTAGGCCATATTATAGGTACCTATAACCTTAACACCCACGATTGCTGAGTGCAACGATTATGATTCGCACGCAAAGCAAACAGATAGAGCCTGGGCCTGAGTAGGAAATAATGTGAAAAGAAAACACAAGACTACTCTTTTTTCTGTTTGTTTCTACATATTTTATTTAGTGAAGATATCAATTGATTGTGTTGTACTCAATGATTTTTTTATAGCTAGGGACTTTTTATGAATTCGAACTGGCTGAAGAAGTAATATGGCATTGCGTGCTTTGTTTTTGTGTCACGGGCGTTTAACCTGATAATAAACCTAGTTAAGAGAGGCGGAACGCGAGTGAAGCTAGACTAGATGCCCACTATCCATGGGCAATAGCTAAAGACGACAACAACTTCTGACAGAGTGCACATGTTAGTTAGATAGTCTAAGACATGTACAGATAGTTTTTTAAAACATAGCGAATGTATGGTTGTATTTTTGTATGTATTTATTCTCTTTGTAAGACGATTGATAACTGAGTAGCGACAAACACCCAGCAAGTCGGATTTTATCGGTTAGGGTTTGAAATATGTAATGGAATCCCTCGTAGAACGATAATAAGGGAGGAGAGGGAAATGAACACACCATATAACACTCCTAATTTCATCAAGGATACATACCTAAGTACCTACATAGGTTAAAAATAACCGTAGCAATGACGAATCGACCTCATATGGGAAACGTTTTTCCTCTCCCTCCTCTTTTTATCGTTCAGAGTCATTTAATTTCCCTATTGAATTAGCACCACAAAATAAGCATTTGAGACACACGATTGATAACTCAAGATTATTTATTAAGCAGGTAAGTAAGCACTAGTTACTGATTATCGCCACATTATGATAAAAAAAATATAGATTGGTGTGTAATTTACGTTCATCAAGACGGCAAAATATAAATAAGTAGATAGTAGAAATGTGTATAGTATGGTCGATATTCTGGTTGGTCACAGCTGGGAGGATGACCAGCGTCCACAGCACGTGGAAGGAGGAGGTGCACGACGTGCCCATGTCGGTGATCATCCGGCCGCTCTTGCCGGAGCTCACCGAGGAAAAGGTGCTGTCGCTCATGGAAACCATACAGGTACCTATTACCACTGAATAGATTTTTTTTCTACCCGGACATATTAAATTCTCAACTCTCGAACATTAGGTATCTTTCGCCGAACCAAACCCTTTGTGAATTGAATTTTATGAAACAAAAAGGGTTAAGGAAAAAGAGACGTTTATACATCTATTTATTGTCTCTCTGCGTTAAAAGAAGTTTTACTTGATTTAATTTATACCTACCATCTATAATTTAATGCCGTTTGCATGCGCTGCAAACACTAAGACAACTTGTTTTATTTATAACATCGTGTTGTTAACTTGCAACACATTAAAATTTGCGTAAGCAACGAAGCTGTTACGCCTTGTGTGTAGGTATCCTAATTCGGGTATACTACGCCAAATCGAATGCCAAATAATCGAACATCCAAATACTCGAACGTTCAAAATAGCGAACGTTAAATATATCCGTAGAGGGAGAATATTCTCCCTCTACGAATATATCGAACATTGATATTGTAATCTTCGATATTTTGAACGTTCGATATATTGAACGTTCGATATTTTGACCGTTCGATTATTTGGCATTCGATTTGGCGTAGTATACCCTCTAATTCTAAGTATATAAAATTGTTGAACGCGACATGACCGTCTAAGTCTAAGGTCTAGGACTGTCCCCAATCAGGTAGGCCATACAAGTATAAGTGTTACCGGTTAGTCTACCTACAACGCTATGACCTGGATTTGCAACAGCCTAAGTATACTTACATAAAAGTTATAGTAGTCTACTGAAGGAAGGTGGAAGGACCACATGTTTCAACTTCCAACAACAACAAGAACTTAATTGAACATGTTGTCAAATTAGGAAGATACCTATGTCAATAAGTATGCAAACATAACATACATTAAGTTACGCCTTTATCCCCTGGGGTAGGTAGAGGCATACCTACTATAAGTAGATACATTCACAATTCATCATTATGTAAATGACCCACGTGTAACGTAGGTCATTTGTGGTGGGTGAGCCCGTCAAATTTATCTTGTTTAAATGGACAGGCGAACATTGCAATAAGTGCAATGCCAATACCTAATCTTCTAAAAACACTTCTTTAAGATTTTCGTAGGGAACTTCATCTAAGGTACAGTGATTTAATACCTACGAGTAAAACTCGAAGGTTTTGATATTTCATGTACAACAATATCAATACTTTAAACAAGAAGTCGTGAGACGGTCTCACCGGACTGCCCCTCTGTGAACGTTCAATCCAATTGACGTTGTCATTTTTGTTTTATTTCAAACTTTGAACAGATGATCCACGTGACCTAGTGACGTAATATAATGCAACAGAGTCACAGACTACAGACACATAAGCCCCTCTGCAATCTATTTTTATAGAGAGGGGCTAAAAGGCATAAATGGACTACAGGCACATTACCTACGTAGTTTCACTCAGGCCAAATTTACTTTCACAGTAGGCTGGTTAACAACTAGCCTGTCTGCCGTGAAACCAAACCTGATACAGGGTGGTAGTTAGGTAGCCTAACTACCATCCTGTATCAGGATTTTCTTTCGCTAGTCTAATTACCACCCTGTATCAGGGAAAGTTTCATACTGTGGTTTCATTCAATATTCAATACCTGTCAGCCGGTACGTACCTACTTAATACAAAACATTAAGTAGGTATAGGCAAACGCTCTTTAATCTACAACCCAAGATTAGTTTGTTTTTAATATGAACATTATCTTCGAGATTACGTTATGTAGAAAAATATTTTGAATACGTGTTTAACAATAGGTAACTACTTAAATGGTTAAGTAACTGTAAAGATAATATTAATAGTAGGTACCTACCTATGGTAGTTAAATACGATACAAGTGCTTAGGTACTTAAAATAAGGGAGATGAAATTATTACAGGATTGATTTTTCAATAAATAAGAATAAAGAGACGAATTTTTCGGTAATTCTTGAGTGTTGTGGGCACTAAAATCGGATAAGGATCTCTTTCGGATATCTGCTGTGGTTGTGCGCTATTGGTGGATTGAGTTGAGCTTCTGAGGTAGGGCCTGAGGACAGGACGGTACGGTGACGGGGCTGCACACCGTACGTACAGAAACAGGCCCTAGACGACAGCGAGACGTGAGGGATTCACGCAAGCACCCCCAAGAAGCGGGTAACACCCGAACAACCCTCAAAGACGCAGTATAGCACCCGACCCTCCCCCCCCCCCCCCGGTGAGGCTGCAGTGGTAGCGGTAGGTCTGTTGGGAGACGTGGGGTGATCCTTCCGAGGGCTTACCCGGGGCTCCCAACCGTAGGCGTTAGGTAGGAAACAAGTGGTTTTTAGTCGGTAGAAGTCCGGCATAGCATCCATGTAGGATTTTCCTCACTTAAAAAAGGTAGTTTATTTAGTTATTTTATTAAAATATAAATCCCGGACAGTTAATCCACGGATTTTTTAAACGCGCCTGTAGTTACTTGCACAAGCGCCCTTCTACCGAAACTAATCAGTCTCGTTCGTGGCAGATTAATCAGATTATATCTACTTATGCTACATAGGATAGGCAGGTATCTACTTTCTACCTACTTCAAAATGCAAAAAGGTTGATGGATCATGTGATGTGTCATCAAATTATCAACAGGTTATTTCATATTTGGCGGCGATAAACATACTTAACTATCTTAATTTATATGTTTAGGTAAGTGCGATCTATCGCTGAAAATGATCGTGACGCGTTATTTGCACATTTTATACCGACAGTCAATATTATCCACTTTGTAAATATGTTAAAGTACTCTCCTCCTAATTGCAATTTATTGTGCTCCCTATTCTGCAAAACGAAGTATGAAAACGTTTTCAAAGACAGCCTTACCTTGGGTTGGGTTGGAGATTAAAGAAGCCTATGCCAATAATATGGTATTTTGTATTATTATGGAAACCATCAGCCAATTTGGTTATCAAAAGTGCAAGCGGATTCCAGCCAGACCCTGCAGTGTAGGCGTCGAATATACAACAAATTCTCTGAAAGAACCATCTCCTGAAATCATATAGGTGCCTATCCAGTTCAGATCCGGAAATATATGTCGCCTTGTTCTAGCAAATGATTCTGGTGCTCAAGGAAAAAACTCAAACTTGCTCCAATTACTCGAGAAAGAGCAAGCAAGCCTTGTCACACGTAGCCTTTAATCATAATCATAACCCTCTTGCAATAAACAGAATAAATAACGACTACCTATGTTCGTTTAATTCAACGCGTGTTATTAGTTTTAAACAATTCGTACCTTTTAAAGAAATATCAACATTTTATTGTTCCAGAAAGAGGAAGAAGTCGGCAACGTGCCTCCGATAGACATTCTCTGGATAAAGGGCTCCGAAGGGGGCGACTACTACTACAGCTTCGGCGGCTGCCACCGGTACGCAGCGTACAAGCGCCTCAACCGACCGACCATACCCGCCAAACTGATCCGGTCTACTGTGACCGATCTAAAGACGTATTTGGGTAGCAGTACGCCTGACTTGAAGTAAAGTCTCTGTAAAAGCTAGCACTGAAGTTTCAACTCCAAAAAGGGAAGGATAAATTGATATTCTGAATGTCTTTCAACAGCTTCACAATGTAACAGCACTTAGGTTTGTTGATTGATATCACAAATAAGTTGATAATAAACATATGCTATTTCCTAATTAAAGCGGGTGGCCGCGGGCGCACGCATCACTATGCGTACACCCCGCCCCTAACTACAGTTTTAGGTACTGCTCCTAAAACTGTAGTAAGGGGCGGGGTGTACCTGGGGAATTAATTAAATTAAATAATTTGGACTCACTATTTTCACAAATATCGAAGGATCTATGTAAGTAAAGCTAACAAATAAATGGAGATGACTTTATATAAAAATAGAATTTAAGGAAAAACGTTATTAAAGTATATTATTTTAGTGATGGTTAAATGTAAGTTTTTTACTTGTAAGGTATTTACTTTATAACGAATTTATATATTTTTATTGAAGAACTCTAGTCGGAGCAGAACATATTATATACCTAGAGTAGGGTTGAGAACATGACTGTGCATTTAAGTAACACAATTCCTAGTTTTCGGCACTTTATGTTATCCTCTTATGAAGGAAAACTGCGTCAGACTGATCTATCCAAGGCACGACTCGAGTAATTGATCAGACATGATCAGCCTTTGGCGCTATTATGATTTAAAATTCGGTTGTCTGTGAAGTCGGTTTACTGACGATAGTTGAACGTGACAACTCAGCCTTAAATGGAACGCCTCAGAGCGAGGTAACGCCATATATTTAGGATTTTTCGCTACTCTCAATTCACATTCTAAATCTATGGGTAACGCCGCATACGTCATGCTTTTTCGTGCGTGCAGCCGGCTCCATCGAATTATAAGACGTTGTCACGTCAAAAATGTTTCACATAAAAGAGGTACAGCGAGAATTCGATGCACTGGCGATGTCACAGGATATAAGGGTGCTTTTCCAGTAGAGATGTGCTACGTTGCTATGGATGTGTTTGAACTCCACTAATCACATTCGTCGGTCGCACAAGTTGACATTAAAAACGGTCAAAGTAACTCGTGGACCGACGAATGTAATTGATGGATATTAAACGCATCCATAGCACCCATGGAGCAAATATAAGAGAGGAGGTGTTGTAATATGATTTCCCAATGAAACAATGTGTGACTCGGAGCGGGGGGAGGGTGTGGTGAGGAGGGGTTCGTATCCGCCCACTTTACTATTATCCATCTAGCGGTCAGTGTCAAAACTACTTGCTTACTTCAACTTCCGGGTTACTACGTAGTACTACTACTGTACACCGAAAACAGGGCCGAAGTTGGAATACTTTGTCCCCCGAAATATTAACTCTTAGCAAGATGAATAGTGTATTATTATTTTTTATTTATATCACAATGAAAAGAAATCATAACACATTGATATTTTTTATTATCGAACGTAACCCGCTTCTTAGTGGTTAAGTATTGCTGTAAAGATTATAAATCTTCGTAAATATATTTTTTATAAAGTCTTTTCAAGTTGTATGAAGTCTTAATAGAGAGAAAATAACAAAATATGACTTCGACTGACATACGCTCACGTGACAGTCACTTCAAAATAATGACAAATAGACAAGAATACGCACCTAAGTTAAAAGTACCATGATGGCAATAAAGAGACAGATGTAAATAGTTTTATTTGCAAAACTCAAATTATATGTTATCAAGGCTCTAATAGTTATTAAGCCTTAACTGTATTGTCAGCGGTAAATATTAAAGAAAAAATTAAATCTCATATGGTGTACAAATTACTAATAAGAAGCCAATCAAGCTGCCGCCAATTGTCGTTAATACCGTGGATATAATGCAAGTACTTTGAAAACTTTTCAATGAACATACTCAGGTTTATACAAAAACAGAAGCGTCAGCGCTTTTGCCTACGTAGCGTTCTGTTGTCGTTCCCGCATTCCATGGGAATCGACCCTGGGAATAAAAAGCGTTAAAATGTGTGTTATTTCAGACTATAATCTATTCCTGTACGAAATTTCTGCCAAGTTCATTTCGCCTTTTGAGGAGCGTAAAAGAGTGACAAAAATCCATACATCCACACTCGGAATCTTTTGCATTTACAATATTTTGTAAGATTGATTAAATATTTTTTTTTTTCATACAAAAAATATGATTTAAATAAAATATTTTTAGTAGGTATCGATTGTTAAAATTATAACTAACTAGCTGACCCGACAGACGTTGTCCTGCTATAACTATGAATATGGAAATCGGTATCCGGAGTTCTAAGTTCCCGGTCTCATGTTCCCGTTCCTGGTTTCCTGATCACAGCTCCCGTTTCCTGAATTTCATTTCCAAAATTGCTTCGATTTTCAAAACCCGATCCAAAATTGTAATAGAAACCATTTCCTTGAACAGTTGGAGCCAGTTACAGTTACTGTAAATTTTTACTTGAGATATTCTCATTCTATTTGCTTCCAAATGCTATAAACGTTCTTCTTCAGTCTCGTTGTCGCGAAGATTGTTGACTCGACTTGCATTACGTGATGGTACGTCTACCAATACTTTGACGCCTTACTGGTGACATTTTCTAATTAATAACAACAAATAAATTACGAGTAATATGATAATGAGGCAGAATTATTACGACGATAATTCTCTCAGCAAAAACACAATTTGAAAGAACTGTTTGACGTAGTGGACTGTTTGAAATAATCATTCGTTGCCTTAGCAACAGACTGACATTCTGCCTCACTCACTCACCATCTTAAATGAGATTTTTAAATCGGATTTTAAAAAGAAATAGCTTATATTTTATTATGTTTTATTTTATACAAACCTTGCCCTGGCTATAACTAACAGAAAAGAAAGAATTAGCGAAGTTGGTTCCGCCGTTCTGAAGTTATGAGCTACATACATTTCGAAGATCCATTTTTATATTTTACTAGCTGACCAACGCAACATCGTTTACTTTATAAACTAGATCTGACTGCAGCGCCATCTGCCGGGCTGATTTGTGAATCTAAACCATCCAGGGCGCCACCCAAACACATACAAAAAAAAAATAATTCAGATCTGTCCAGCCATTTAGGAGGAGTTCAGTGACATACACACGTACAGTAGAATTATATATATAAAGATAGATAAAAAAAAGGGTCCTATTGTAGTACAAACGAACTGCATCCAGTCGTTAGCTAAATTACTTTTTGTACCTACTACTAGTAGGAAGGACGGTTATGGGCTCCTCGGTGAAATTCTAAATTCGATCCTGTTTTTGGTGCTGTTTATTCTTGGCAATAGATGGCGGTCTGTTATCGAAGTTCTTAAATAAATTTGTAAAAATAATCTTTGGTTGCCTAAATTTATTTCGAAATTATTGCTAAATAAGTTTAAATACTTAACAATATTTAAATTATATTATTACTGAGCTCTACGAACCTACATATTTTAGGTAACCAAAACACAAAGTATCGCCATCTAGCGTCGAGTAAAAAATATGTTGCTGTATCCGGGGGTCAGAGATGTTTCTAGAACTATTTCTGAAAATAAAGAATAAAAATACTTGTGTATGTGTATGTGATGCCATGCATAGCATCAGAACGTCTATCCGAGTAATTTTTACACGATAAAACACAACACTTTATCCTTATCTTCTTAAATTCTACTAATTTCGCGGAAATACGAATGTTGACATATATTCGCGTATAACAAACCGGAAGTTGCCTAGACGAACGCGGACAGTGCACTGCCTTAAGCCACGCCCACTGATGACGTCAGGACCCGCATTGAACGGTCACAGTGCACGCTTGCTTAGGCCCTCTCCTCTCTTATATTTGCTCCATGATAGCACCATAGCGTAGTGGAAAAGTACACATTTTATTTTTAGTTATAATTTATTGAAATTATATAGGTAAATAAAACGATATATGTCATCGATAGTGTATTTATTGTGGACTCATACCTAATTACAGAGCAAGGATATGCAGTTTCTGTATATTTACAAACGTGAACATAAATAATATCAAAATACACTTTATACTCAAATAAACGGCACGCCACTGGAAACATAATGAACACAGAACCACTTTAGCACCAACATTCCATACATGCAGACATTTAACAGAGAATTCGCTATTAAAACTAACTATAACTAATAAATTACACAGTAAAATATATTTATTTAACTAGATACGGAATATATTTGCAGTAATAAACTTTATTTATGGCAAATGTTTCGTTTTTGATAGGATTTTGTAAACAGTACGTTTTTAAAATTGAGACACAATTGCAAATAAGTCAAGTACCTACAGGCTAGGTAGTAACTTACTATAGTTATTGCTTTCCCAAGACCGTACCGAAATAAATGCATATAAGACTATTATAAAGCTAGTTATTGGAATATGATTGTGTAGAGGACTTCTATGGATGACTTTCTGAACAATTATGCGGATAAGGATCTGTGGCGGTTTCCTTTCATGAATAATAAGAGCAACCACATGAGTAATCCAAAAACATATTAGAAACATCACCAGTTTTGAGAACATTGCCTGGGTAATATTCGAACAAAAATGAACCTTAGCTGTGAAACAATGCACTAAGTATACTAAAATATCCCAGTTCATTAAATAAATCTCTAAAACAAACAGGCTGCATTAACAACAGGAAGACAGGTATAATTTTGTATTACTGATAGCGAGCGTATATGAAAACTACATTTATGCCACGCAAGTTGGTAATGCGCTGGAACCTTGTCATAATGACAGCTAAGTGACGTCATCGTGACGTAGCGCGAGCGCGCGCTGGCCTCGCGAAGCTTCGTACGGTATTTCTTTTAGTACTGACTGCTCGACGGACATACGTCACCAAGTGGTCACCAAGAAGGCCGCCAAGCGCAATATCAACGTGCGGGGCTTATACCTAGTTGTTTGGTTATTGCGCTACCACAAGTCTCTTTCCATTCCTCAGACACTCGATATGGTTCTTCAATTCTGTACTATCTACTAGTATTTCTTGGAGAATATTCAAACGACAACAAAAAAGACGTGCGCCGATTTGTAAAATTGAGGTCAACAAGTTGATATAACTGCACCTTAACAGACGCCAATGGCACCGGTTTGCAATTTGCATGCAGGTCAAGTAGCAGCAGTCCTTTATGTATTTGTAAAATGATCAAACTAAAGCTTGACCTATCTGCGCAAGTCTTTATTATTGCAGAATGACATGGTGCAGCTACTTCTAAATTAACTTAAGATCGTGATACGCTGGTTATATTAATTTATATATTTTGGCACGAATTAATAGGATGAATTAGCTACAAATATTGAGTACGAGAGCTAACATCTCCCCGGTATAAAAAAAAAGGTCTGTGGATTGAGTGTATAGGTAAATGTGGAGGAAACTTTGTGCTGGAGCGGGTTTTCATGTCGTTTCACATGTCGAAGATGAAATAATTCACCTTAAGGAGGAAAATGTAGATTGTACTGACTATATGCAATACACATTTCAGAACTATTTTTCAACATTTTAACAGAAAAAGACGTTTTTGCAAAACTTGATGTTTACATAAAACTGGACAATTTGTTAACCTTCGACCAACAGAATAAATCTACACACATTACATTAGTGTATATTAATTATGTAACGAGTAGGATACTTTTTAATTTTAGCTTGAGAATCTTTAACGTCCTAAACATCAAATGTTTCTCTTTATTATTTAGGTATGTTACAGGTGTATTTTAATACTGTTCTCCAAACAAAATATTGTGAAATTGCTCTTTGTTTTCCTACATTTTCTTTCGTGGTACATACTCACTCAAAGCACATTAATAAACTATTATTTCTGTATATTATCCGTAAGTACGAGTTAGCTCTCATTCCCAAAATACTGGCATACGAGAACATAATTGTAAGCAAATAAAATCAAAACACATTGTTCTATCTATCCGACTACCCACGTGACGCGTCACATTGAAACGGCCCAACTAAATAGAAAAAATATATTTCTATTCATTTACAACAACCATATTGACTACTTCGCTATGTGCCATATATTTTTTTATATTACATAACAACGTCCGGGACCCTGTCACCATGGACAAGAACTATTTTTTTTATTTATAGATAAACTTTTTTGTCACAACTTTTTTATAAAACAGTGGCTATTTTGTGATTTAACATGAAGTATATTGAAGCATACATTTTAAATTAAATTTATTTATGTGGCTCTACTGTTTACATAGATATATTTAATATTTAAATCCATTTAACATGTACATTTTAAATCATTTAATATTTATTTTTATATTAGGTATTATTATGTCAAGAAGTGGCTATGTTTGTCACAAAGATTTATTATTATATTTTACATATTTTAATAACAAGTTATGTAAATAATATAATTTCATTTCATTTATTAGGTACATAATTATTTCATTTCATTAGTTATTGCTAATCGAAAAAGGCTGAAATTTATAATTGTGCACTTCAACTGTCATATTATTGCAGTAAGCGCGAGGCCACATCTGCGGTTAATCGCGGCGGTTTCTAACCTCGAAATGTCAAACCTTGACTTGATTTCATTAATTTTTACAGTTTGATGACATTTTGTGGTTAGACACCGCCGCGGTAAACCGCAAGTGCGGCCCCGTACTTAATGTAATTGGACGATTTGACAGCTACTGTGCTTTTTGGCGTTGAGTGAGAAAACTGCTTACAGAATACTTAGAAGATAGATCTATTCCGCATGATATAAACATATAGTCAAAGACGTAATAAAATATAGACACGTCATGTACGAACATCACGGCTTTCAAAAACGGCAAATATTTTATACATTCAAAAAAAGAATTTCTATGAAATTATCTATGATAGCATGTATGAAAATTAAGGCAATTGCCTGACTTTTTTGTTGCCATTTTTCAGTGTTGATAACGTATCTATAGTTTTCATATATCATTGCATATAGTATTATGAGTAAACAGTCGAAATATTTAAAATTTTACAATATTCACATTAGTCTATACTATGTAGAGAGAGATATAATTTAGCCATAATGAGAGCTTAAAAGAGTATTCTGAAAATTATTGAGTCGAACAGGGGAAAAATTGACTTTAAACTGATACGTTTTGGTTTTAATTTTTATTGAAACTTCCGAAGTCTATTCTCTTATATTGTTCATGAGAACAAAAGAAATTGATGATTGAGTAGTCGTAAGTTCGTATAAAGTTCCGTTCCGAGCTATTCATTTTAATGACGCAACATTGCCTATATGGAAGCCTTTTAAATATAAAATATCGTACGCGTATGTAATGAAGACGCGAGTGACAAACAACTATACTTATGTCCAGGCCTAAATATAAACCTAGAAAGAGTATACATAGAGTACACCTTACCGTCATATTGAGGTTATTATAATAGCTTAAGTCGAACGCACACGTTTGGCACTTATACTCACTATACGCAAAGTTTTGTGTGATTCAATACCACAGAAAAGGTAATAAATAAGTAATAATACAAAATGCGTCCTCCGAGAAATCGTTCATATAAATAGCAATCCTATGTGAATACAATAAAGTGCAATTTACAGTGCAAATACCTACCCTCTTAGGCCTCAAACTGGATGTCAGCACAAATTAGAGATAGTACAGATGGAAACCTACATACTAAATTCGCTGAGGCTATGCACACATAGACAACTCATTCACAGACACGAGGTCAGGCGGTCCTCAACCGAATTTTCGATACTGATTTGTGCGCGAGTGAGTGTAGCAGAGGGTAGGTGTGAAAAAAAAGTACATACATGAGTTTTCCATCTGTACTGTCCCTAATTTGTAATGTCAGTGCCGAACGGGTCGATGGTGACTGCGGCGAAAGCGCGGCGCCAGAGTACAAGAGAGTAGGCAACTTGGAACAAACTCACCGAGCGCGGTTTGCTTCTTGCAGTCTAAGCTTATCAACAAGTGGTCTTTCTTTCGCTTAAGCTTCAGACACGCCGCGAATCCTGTAACATCTTACCAAGGAGTTTCCCGAGCGCCCAGTGGTAGACGGATAGCCAGCGGCTTGTGGTTTTAGTCGTCAAGTCCGACCTGACACCCGTGAGAAGTGTTCCGACGTAAAAGAATGCCGTAGTCAGTGATTTTAGTGCAACTGTATGTCTACTTATAGGCAGCAGATGGAAACCTACATACTAAATTCGCTGAGGCTACGCACACATAAACAACTCATTCACAGACACGATGTCAGGCGCTATCAACAGAATTTTCAATACTGATTTGTGCGTATACATGAGTTTTCCATCTGTACTATCTCTAATTTGTGGCAGTACGGAGTGCGCCACGCTTCGTCGTATTTCTAATTCATAGTTAATATTCTTAGTAGTGCGGTTAAAGAAGGAAAATCTAATTTTGTTGTACAACTTTGACGAAAGCAAGAGATCCTTATTGACACTGATATTTTATGAGAATTAGTATGTTTGTTATTTATTTACGTAGTTATAAATATCAAATCGTGCGCTGCCTTGAACCCAATGAAGGTCAGTAGCATTTAACTGTTTGCAAAGAAACTGGTTATAAATTTTATTATATTTTTTATTCAAATTCGAAATGAGATGTCGAAAACGATTTTTTTATTGTATATTCGTCTAATTATGCAGATTAATGTAAGATTAAAAGTTTTTTTTTTCAAAAATTAAGCTGTATGATGATGATATGACTGATATACGATTATAATAGTCAATAATTAACAATTTGTAAATAGTTGTTCACAAAAATAAGGTTTTTGCATACCCACCTAGGTAAACCTACCAAACAAACAAAATAACTATTTTTTTGGAGTTAGAATAACATGTCGTTCGTCATATAAAACAGGATAGGATACAATATTATGCAGTGTTAATGCAACGTTAACTAACAAAAAATGAGCATTGTATTCCGTCATGGTGCATTCACTAAGAAGTGCTTCCAATACAGAAGTAATTTTGTACGAACATTTAAAGACACAGGTACTTATGTTTATACAAGGATAGTGTACATTCAAATGCGCGTATTACCTATATGTATTGTTATATAATGTATGGCTTAATAAATAAATATTACGGAATATCATAAATGCAATACCGTAGTAATGCGTCTGCGCTTTGTTGCAGTGAATCTAACTCAAGTATCAAGAACCCCACCGTACATAATGGCATGTGCATTGTTCTTGAGTTGTGGTAAAACCACGGCCAAGAGTTCTTACAAAATTTGAGTGCATACGCAATGGAAATTTCAGCGTTGGCTAGCGTAGTATGTATGAGGTGATGTCCTATGCTGCGTTACTATTGGACGCGTTTAAAATCTACCAATAATTTACGTCAGTTGCAGAATTTGACAATATACATTAACGTCACACACGGACCGACGAATGTGATTGGTAGATTTCAACGCATCTATAGCAACGAGCTGTGCTACAGCACAACTCTGGTGAAAAGGCACTCTAAGAATCCACTCTTTTTACACGCTTGTGTTCCCAGCAAAAATAAGGACCTATATTATGGATGATAACACATTAGAATGTACAGTTAAGAAGACAAGTGTTACAATGACGTTTCTACAATATATCTATCTATATTAAAGCATCGTTTCGCACCATTCAACATTACCTGCTACAAGTGACTTGGAGAAACAGAGAGAGCAAATAGTCACGAGAGTTCAAGAAACTCATGACTTTGCTAATAAATAATAGAAAAATACCTTAAAATACTAACTTATGAAGTAGAGGAAGTTTAAACCATAATTGTGGCTATGTCACACCAAAAATACACACCCACAAGTCACATAAAATTTATGAAAACCACATACAGTTATGTCATTATGAACCTAATAAACCCACTGTGACTCACATCACACACATAAAAAAGTGACATGTTTATGAGCCATGTGACATAACCATATGTCACTTCTATATGTTTAACGCGAGCCATAGTGAGTTACACTAATCCAGTAAACCCATTTTGGTTATCGCCTATTCCACATAGATTAAAAAGTGTTAACACGAGCGAAAAGGAGTCAAGGCGCCAATTTTTAACCTAATTAATTGAAAGCGTAAACGGAAATTTACTTGTGAAATATCATTTGAAGCAACAAAACATGAGACAAAAGACATTTCACCAGTAAATTAATAAAACAAGCGGATCGAGAATTGGCGCCGCGACCTGTATTGCAAAATCTCAGTACATATTTATTAGCAAAGTCATAGCATTTGGAATTATACGAAGAACATTTACACAATCACCGTACACGTTACGATAATCAAGTGAGATTGCTTCGTGTGAAGCCCACGCACACGACTAGAGATTTTATTTCCAAAATATCTACTTAACATTTTATTATATTTATATCAATATTGTGACCTAGCTACCCAGAGGGCCTATTCTCTGTAAAATATAGCATGATCTCTGTGACAGTTCTACAAACGTAAACAAAAATAGACTATGTCAACGGCATAAAGCTTTTGCGGTTGAAATGCACAGAGTGAGAACACAGGTGCAAACTGTAAATAACAACTTTATGCCTTTGAAATAAAAGTCAATTTTGTTTACGTTAATATAACTGTCACAGAGATCATGCTATAGTACAGAGTATAGTTAGTTTTGTAGCCCATAAAGCTTTTAGAACGCGCTACATACGATAACTACTACTTACCTACTACGCGTGCGCGATAAGTTGAGACTATTGGTCTTTCAGCTATCCTCACGTATGTATTGAATTAGGAACCGATTTGGATCATGAACGTTCTTTACATTCTGCAGAACATCTGAATCGCATTTATGATGGAATCGCGTATTTAATTTTTTAATGTCTTGTTGAATGTTAGTTGGAAAGGATACGCATGGTTGTGAATAAAGAGTCAGGTCATAGTTATCGCGTACGAGTAGTAGTTACTTTATTATACAGACTGCAAAAATTCTGAACAACAGCCTTGTGAAATAACTCTACATGAATTACGTCTAGAAATTGCTACTACGTCACTTTTCAGTGGTTCAGCTTAGTACCAGGATCATACTGAATATTTTTTTCTATAAATACCCGCCTGTGCTGAAAAGATCTTGTATTTACTGAATAGTGTTGTAGTTTCTATACCGGAGCGGCCTTTCTTTTTAAAATATATTTAGTTGGCCAAGTTTATGTTTTCAGCATGATAGCAATCCGATATCTAGCGCATTGAAGACGACTCTCATATTCCAAAATACTATTGACAGTTCAAATTGACGTCCTATGATGCGCGTGAAGAATTCGGAGTTGTAAGAACGGAGGTTCTAGTCTAGACCTAATTTAAGTGGGTCATTCCACAGGGTAATTTTGTTCTTAGGCCTTTAGTCTATCAGTAAAATTTGAATAACTTTTTTATTACTTTAATAACTATCAACAAACGCAACCCGATTTAAAACTTTATATTCAAATAATATTGATATAACCAGCTGTCTACTTTTATTATACGTAAATGACATATTAATATATATCTGCGATTTAAACTAGAACTCACAAAAGTGAACTATATAGTATATACAGCAGTAACGCAGTCACTGAACATCTAGACGAAAATATTCTTAGTAAACTAAATAATATCAATTTCTTTACAAATATATTTTTTCTATAAGTATAATGTCTACTAGTGACGCTCTCGTGTGAGACTACACTTTTACGCCACTTTTTATACATCTGATACATTTCATATTGTCTTAGATCTAAGCGAAGAAGACGTTTCGACGACCTATATAAAACTATCGTTCCGGTAATTACAATTGATGTTTTATCGCTTGATCCGTTGCGAAAAAAGATAAACATATTGACATTGTGTATATGAATTAGATTCAAACTGAAACATCTCCTTCACTGTAAATGCGTCTGCTAAAAATAACTGGAAATATTCAACGGCTTCGATTAACTACATCATTTAAACAACACTGCAGTCAAATAAGTAATTATCTAAACTGGTATTTTCGCGTAATTCAAAAATGGCATTTCGTAGCCATTTCTACGTCAAAGTCGATCCTACTGAAATATTTACACATCTCACTGTATGGTACATTTACATTTACACTGGCGATATTCTCACACAAAGTCATAACGATGCTCCGATATACGTACGTACACGTTTCTTACGTACGTATACGTGCACGCTCACCCGTATATTTACACGTCATTATACATTTGCACTGGCGATATATCCTCACACACAGTTATCACGATACCCCGATATACGTACGTACACGTGCACGTGCACGCTCGCCCGTATATTCACACATCATACTGTAGCGTACATTAACACAGACATCACGATGCCCCGATATACGTACGTACACGTTGTATACGTAGGTATACGTGCACGCTCGCCCGTGCCTCTACTCAGACGAGGTCGGGCGGGTCGGTGGGGTCTACCAACATGGGCACGGGCCTCGGTTCGTAGTGCATCTCGCGCTCGGCGAGGCAAAGCTGACATCAGTCGAGTGCTCCGATACACTCGGGCTCTTCACGCACGCACTCTTTTGGGAAGTAGCCTGATCGGTTGTCTCCCTGTAACAATACTGTCGTCTTTGGGAACTGTTTAAGGTTTATTGGTGATTTCAAATGAAAACTTAACTGTCCTATGATGTGAGATTTTCCGTTGACGAGTAGGTGATGGTTAAAGCATATCTACCTGTATAATGAACCTGTTTTAAGCAAATAAAGAACTTCGAACTACGCATTAAATTCTTTATTGCTAAACACGCTATATGACAACTGTCAAATAATGTATTGACAGCTGTCAAATAATGTATTGACAGCTGTCATTTTAGCAATCCACAGTGAGCAAACGATACAGGGTAAAAATGAATCCATGTCCTAAATCGAGCAACACCCACCTTATCAAGAGTCCGTCCCTTCCACCACCCTCGACTGTCGCCTTCCTTACTGAGCACCAGCACCTTGGAGCCGGGTCTGAGGGCCAGCTGCGTGTTCTCCAGCGGCGTGAAGTCGTGGATCACTGTCGCCACCACGCGACGGAATGGCCACCGCAGGTTTGAGTTTAAACTGGAAATAATTTGATATAATAAGGCTCTGGAATTTATCTTCAGATGAACATGAAACTGTCAGTCAACTGTTCTTGAGAATTAATCTAATTTGAATTATTCGATGCAATAGCTACGTGCAACCGAACACGTATTGCTGATCCAGCAATATGATGAGGCGGCACTAAGTGCGCCGCGATCTCTGTGCATTCATTCCTCATACTTTCTCATATTTAGCGATAGTTTAGCAGCAATTAACCTTTTAAAGTTACAAAGTGTTTTAACTGTGCAACGTAGCAAAATTCCATCCCATCAGGTACCACGCAGGTTGCTACCCCTGCATGAGTTATTATGAAGTTTCTTTTGATAAAATATCATGAGAAAGTCAAGTTATTCTGAACTACCAACCACCCTAAGGGAGCGAAGCAGTACAAGAACTCTGGAATATTTCTAATTTTCTATACATTATTGTAAATACGGGCATGCATAGTATAAATAACTAAAGTAATGAAACAAGAAGTGTTGTGCGACATACCCCTCGAAGTTCTCGGACAGGCTGGTCTTCTCGTAGTAGGTGATGAGCTCGACGACGGAGCGGAAGAAGCGCGACTCCGACAGGAAGTAGTGCATCGTCTGGTCGATGGGCTTGCGGCACACTCGCATGTGCTTCACTGTGTTGTCCGTTCTGTCACAAAATAATATGGTACAGAACGCAATATCATGTATATTCCGTTCGCTGTAAGTTTGCCGGTTGCCTCTCCTGTCACGCCTATTCGCCAGCGGCAAACTTAGAGCGAACGGGCTACATGTACTTTGTATTCAGACCTATCCTCTGCTACGCACACTCGCGCACAAATCAGTATCGAAAACTACTATGAGAATCATTGACGTCGTGTCTGTGAACTCTGGGAACGATGTTTATGTATACGTAGCTTCAGCGAATTTAGTATGTAGGTTTCCACCTATCCTACTAATCGTACTATCCTACTGATATTATAAATGTGAAAGTTTGTGAAGATGTTTGGATGTTTGTTACTTAATCACGCTCTAGGGGCTGAACGGATTGGGTTGAAATTTGGTAAAGAGATAGCTTATAATCTGGAATAACACATAGGCTACTTTACATACCGGAAATCGGTTCCCAAAGGAAGCGAGCTGGAGCAGGCACTCTCGTCGACGATAACCGACTGCTGGGATCATCCAGTCCCAGACTCAACTATCAGCGGGTCCGAGCGATTGGAAAATCGGGTGCGAGAAGAAAATCTCCAAGCCAAACAAGCACAAGTTGATAAAACCAATGCAAGGACACAATCAACAGCAGCAACGATACTGACCACAGTCTTCCGGACCATACCCTGTGCGACCACACGCAGTTCACTTGTCATGGAAATGCGGTGCGTGACTTCTTTAGAGGGCCTCCCTGCAACCAACTGGAGCTGCCCAGACCTCAACGCACTAAAGCTGACATGGGACAGGTAACCCCTCCTACACTCAGAAGCGTTCGAGAACCGCGAGACCACATAGTGAATGCGTTCATGGAATTCGTAGCAGTCACGAAAGCCACACGAAAGGTAAACACGGATGTCTGCAGTAAAATCATGCAGACCTACCGCCGTGATAACGAAAGACTGCTGCGGGAACTGTTGGATGCGGCGGGGGCGGCGGTGTACGACAATGACAGATCTCTAGTAGTATACGGAAACCTGTCGGGATCGTACATGGCGGCCTACAGCCACGGGTGTGGTTTTGTGCCTTTGAATGAAGAAGAGTCAAGGGAGGGTAAACTTGTATTCAAAACACCACCCGGCGATTCAATAGTGGTAGTCGCCAAGTGTACCAAGGTGATGCTCGAAGACAGGATTCTGAATATGGTACAAACTATATCGGGAGACCTGGGCGACAGCGGTTACCCGGAGCACTGGACGACGCCCGCAATATCATGGGTAAATGGAGTTCCCGGGTGCGGGAAGGCGACCTGGGTGATGTCTGAAATAAAGATAGAAAGTGACATCATATTAACAACTACTACGGAAGCTGCCAGGGATCTTAGGGACAAGCTGGAGCCGCGATTAGGCGATTGTGTCAAAACAAGAGTGCGGACTATGGCATCCTTTCTGGTCAATGGAATGAGTAAGGGCGAATCGTGTATACGCCTCATGGTGGACGAGGCCCTTATGAACCACTTTGGATCCATAGTAATGGCAATACAACTTGCCAAAGCCAGCGAAGCCCTATTGATCGGTGATAACAATCAGCTTCCGTACATAGATGGAGACAACCTTTTCCCACTGTTCTATAATAGACCCAACCTTATTACTAACATAACAAAAGAGCTGTTATGTACGTACAGAAACCCCCAGGATGTAGCATATGCCCTCAGTGAAATCTATAGTGGCATATACTCATTCAAAAACCGTACTAAATCACTGTCGTTGAGACCTTTCACAAGTGCAGAGATCCCGAAACAGGATGACACATTATACCTCGTCCACACCCAGGCTGAGAAAGCTCTCTTAATCAGCCAGGGATATGGTAACAAGGAGGGATCTCGCACACTGACGGTTCACGAATCGCAGGGATTGACATACGAAAAGGTGGTTGTAGTGCGTACAACATCACGCAAATCCCAAATCCTCCAAAGTGTCCCGCATGCTGTGGTCGCAATTTCAAGGCACACAAACACCTGTGTCTACTACACAGACGACAGCAGTGACGACGCGACAGCGCGTCTAATAACTCGCGCTGAAGTTGCGACCACAGAGCAAGTGAGGGATTACAACCTAAAAATGGCGATCCGGCGAAGGGACGATAAGGCGAGAGATACTCTTTTGACCTTTATAAAAAACCCGTGCCCTTGACGTTGACTTAGAGCGGCAAAGACACGGTCGGGGCCGCTACTAGCTTATTTATTTTATATTACATAGATTACGTATTATTGTAATTATATTATTGTATATAATCATGAATTTGTCTAACGCGGAGACAGACATTAATTTAAATTACATTTATAAACATTTATAACTTACAAATGGTACGGACCAAGCGTCTGTAGATGTAATAATAAAAAAAAAAAAAAAAAAAAAAGGAAGCGAGAACGGGTGCCAAATATCACGCGGGCGAAGCCGCGAGCGTCATCTAGTACTATCTAATTTGTGGGTTTGTGCATATACATATACACAAACTTTTTTTTATTGTGTGCGCGTGAGATGCGGCCGCACTCGCAGCAGGAACGTGCCGTCCACGTACCTAGTGCAGTGAGTGCAGTACGTACTTGAGCGAGAGCGCATAGTTGGTGTCGTTGGGCGCGTGCGAGGGCGTGTGCGTCTGCGGGTGCGAGGGGTGCGGCCGCACTCGCAGCAGGAACGTGCCGTCCACGTACCTAGTGCAGTGAGTGCAGTACGTACTTGAGCGAGAGCGCATAGTTGGTGTCGTTGGGCGCGTGCGAGGGCGTGTGCGTCTGCGGGTGCGAGGGGTGCGGCCGCACTCGCAGCAGGAACGTGCCGTCCACGTACCTAGTGCAGTGAGTGCAGTACGTACTTGAGCGAGAGCGCATAGTTGGTGTCGTTGGGCGCGTGCGAGGGCGTGTGCGTCTGCGGGTGCGAGGGGTGCGGCCGCACTCGCAGCAGGAACGTGCCGTCCACGTACCTAGTGCAGTGAGTGCAGTACGTACTTGAGCGAGAGCGCATAGTTGGTGTCGTTGGGCGCGTGCGAGGGCGTGTGCGTCTGCGGGTGCGAGGGGTGCGGCCGCACTCGCAGCAGGAACGTGCCGTCCACGTACCTAGTGCAGTGAGTGCAGTACGTACTTGAGCGAGAGCGCATAGTTGGTGTCGTTGGGCGCGTGCGAGGGCGTGTGCGTCTGCGGGTGCGAGGGGTGCGGCCGCACTCGCAGCAGGAACGTGCCGTCCACGTACCTAGTGCAGTGAGTGCAGTACGTACTTGAGCGAGAGCGCATAGTTGGTGTCGTTGGGCGCGTGCGAGGGCGTGTGCGTCTGCGGGTGCGAGGGGTGCGGCCGCACTCGCAGCAGGAACGTGCCGTCCACGTACCTAGTGCAGTGAGTGCAGTACGTACTTGAGCGAGAGCGCATAGTTGGTGTCGTTGGGCGCGTGCGAGGGCGTGTGCGTCTGCGGGTGCGAGGGGTGCGGCCGCACTCGCAGCAGGAACGTGCCGTCCACGCGCCGCTCTAGCCGCGACGTCGCCATCTCGCGACCCATCTCGCCCACGTACCTGCAATCACCACACATTTAATGTTTTAGGATTTAAACCGTTCTCCAATCCGAGTTTATAGCGAAATAACTGTGACACTTTAAAGGACGTCCACCCGCCAGATGGTCCGACGACCTACAAAAGGCCGCAGGCTGAGACTGGGTGCGGAAGGCGCAAGACCGTGTGTTGTGGCGTAAAGTGGGAGAGGCCTATGTCCAGGAGTAGACTGCCATAGGTTGATTTGATAGAATCAGAGTTTGTTATCCAGTACCAGTGAATACTCACCACATGTAGTAGTGCAGCGCCTGGTCGGGCTGGTGGTGGTGCGGCAGCAGGGGCGGCGCGGGGGTGAGGCTGCCCCCGCACCGCCCCGACATGGCGATGTTACCCAGTACCAGTGAGTACTCACCACATGTAGTAGTGCAGCGCCTGGTCGGGCTGGTGGTGGTGCGGCAGCAGGGGCGGCGCGGGGGTGAGGCTGCCCCCGCACCGCCCCGACATGGCGATTTTTTTTTTTTTTATACCACTAAGGTGGCAGACAAGCATACGGCCCACCAGAAGGACCGGTGGTCACCGCAGCCTATGAACGTTTGCAACACCAGAGGTGCCACACTCGCGCTGCCGACCCTGTAAAAACCTTCTAAGACCCCTTTTGAAGAACCCCATACTGTAGGCGTTTGGGAAAACCGAGGCAGGGAGGTCATTCCACAACCTAAGCGTGCGTGGAAGAAAACACCTATCGGATCTAACCGTGCTGGAACGCACCGGACGCAGAGTGTGAGGATGAACTCCCTGTCTGTGGCGAGCGGTGCGATGATAGAACGTAGCCGTGGGCATCATATCAAACAATTCCTCAGAGCACATACCATTGTACAGGCGGTAGAACACGCATAAGGAGGCAAAGTCTCTCCTGTCGCGAAGAGGTTCCACACCAGCTGTAAGTACAGGATCGTTGACAATTCTTACAGCTCGTCTTTGCACCGAGCCAAATGGACGAAGCTGATATTCAGGTGCTCCCGCCCAGATGTGACAGCAGTACTCCATATGCGGCCGCACTTGCGATTTATAGAGAAGCAGTGTTTGCGCCGCAGTGAAGTACCGCCGCGCCCTGTTGAGCACACCTAGCTTCTTGGACGCCAGCTTAGCCTTGTCCTCCAAATGACTACGGAACTGAACGTCACTGGAGATGTCAACGCCAAGGATCCCTATACTTTTGGCGATGGAAAGAGATGTGCCCTGAAATTGCGGCGCTACAGTAATTGGGGTTTGCTTAGCGGTGAAAAAACACGCTTGTGTCTTGGAAGGGTTGAACTGGACAAGATTTTGTCCACCCCAATCGGACACTCTAGTAAGAGTAGCCTCGATTTCAGACACAAGCTGTTCACGATTTTCCTCTACTGTGTCCCGAGAGATACCGGGGCGGCCCGTGTAACAAGTGTCCCCCGTACTGTCGTCCGCATAACAATGAATGCCATCAATAGACAACATGTCATTGATATGCAGCAGAAACAGAGTAGGGGACAACACTGAGCCTTGCGGGACTCCAGCGTTTATGGCCATGCAGTCTGAACAGCTGCCGTCAACGACGGTCCTGATGCTTCTACCGGCCAAGAAGCTGGACACCCATCCGCATAATCTCTCAGGTAGTCCATATGATGTTACCCAGTACCAGTGAGTACTCACCACATGTAGTAGTGCAGCGCCTGGTCGGGCTGGTGGTGGTGCGGCGGCAGGGGCGGCGCGGGGGTGAGGCTGCCCCCGCACCGCCCCGACATGGCGATGTTACCCAGTACCAGTGAGTACTCACCACATGTAGTAGTGCAGCGCCTGGTCGGGCTGGTGGTGGTGCGGCGGCAGGGGCGGCGCGGGGGTGAGGCTGCCCCCGCACCGCCCCGACATGGCGATGTTACCCAGTACCAGTGAGTACTCACCACATGTAGTAGTGCAGCGCCTGGTCGGGCTGGTGGTGGTGCGGCGGCAGGGGCGGCGCGGGGGTGAGGCTGCCCCCGCACCGCCCCGACATGGCGATGTTACCCAGTACCAGTGAGTACTCACCACATGTAGTAGTGCAGCGCCTGGTCGGGCTGGTGGTGGTGCGGCGGCAGGGGCGGCGCGGGGGTGAGGCTGCCCCCGCACCGCCCCGACATGGCGATGTTACCCAGTACCAGTGAGTACTCACCACATGTAGTAGTGCAGCGCCTGGTCGGGCTGGTGGTGGTGCGGCGGCAGGGGCGGCGCGGGGGTGAGGCTGCCCCCGCACCGCCCCGACATGGCGATGTTACCCAGTACCAGTGAGTACTCACCACATGTAGTAGTGCAGCGCCTGGTCGGGCTGGTGGTGGTGCGGCGGCAGGGGCGGCGCGGGGGTGAGGCTGCCCCCGCACCGCCCCGACATGGCGATGTTACCCAGTACCAGTGAGTACTCACCACATGTAGTAGTGCAGCGCCTGGTCGGGCTGGTGGTGGTGCGGCGGCAGGGGCGGCGCGGGGGTGAGGCTGCCCCCGCACCGCCCCGACATGGCGATGTTACCCAGTACCAGTGAGTACTCACCACATGTAGTAGTGCAGCGCCTGGTCGGGCTGGTGGTGGTGCGGCGGCAGGGGCGGCGCGGGGGTGAGGCTGCCCCCGCACCGCCCCGACATGGCGATGTTACCCAGTACCAGTGAGTACTCACCACATGTAGTAGTGCAGCGCCTGGTCGGGCTGGTGGTGGTGCGGCGGCAGGGGCGGCGCGGGGGTGAGGCTGCCCCCGCACCGCCCCGACATGGCGATGTTACCCAGTACCAGTGAGTACTCACCACATGTAGTAGTGCAGCGCCTGGTCGGGCTGGTGGTGGTGCGGCGGCAGGGGCGGCGCGGGGGTGAGGCTGCCCCCGCACCGCCCCGACATGGCGATGCAGTCCTTGTGCACGTGCGCGCTACACACCGAGCACAGGTAGCCCTGCGGAACACAAGCCTTTGTTAAATGTTGAGTATGTGTGTGTGTAACGATTTTGACAAAGTAGCCAGCATACAATATTTAACTTTTTTGCCTTAGCAGTAAAGTAGAGTCAATTATAAAAGACTACGACATTAGCCAATTTTTAGGGGTCCGTGCCGAAATGGTAAGAACGGAACTCTATACATGTGACTTCGCCGTCCGTCACGAGGATGTGTCGCTTGAACCTTAATAGCTAGAGAGCTGAAATTTTCACAGATAAATACGAAAATCACAAAAAAAATATGAGGCTCCCATTCAACAAAAACGATTTATTTTTCGGGTTTTTGTAGGGAAACCCTCTGTGCGCTAGGACAACTCGCACTTGGTCGTTTTTTATAGAAATAGCTACACAGTTGCATACCTGAAACAGCCTGCCCTTGAGGAACTTGGAGCAGTGGTGGCACGAGGCGTAGCCCGCCAGGAACGAGTGCAGCACGAACTTGTGGTTAGTGCTGCGGCAGCCCGGCGGCTCCAGGTTCTCACTACAATACACTCATATTGTCACTTTCTATGACGCTTTTATTATCAACACTTATATTCTGGTTTTATTTTAGATTGAGCTCGCCAAATTGACGTCGCCAGCCCGATGGCAAGTCATGGCGCATCTAGCCATTGGGGGCCACTCTCACAGACCCTCAAGACTTCTGACAGTAGTCCTCAAGTTAGCAACTCTGTGATGTGCCTCATCAGGCCAAGCTTGATAAACTCGGGATTGGAAGATGAGGGAAACATGTGTGCGGGTAGGACGTCCCAGGTAGTTATAGTTCGACAGAGGAACGATCTTTTAAAACGCTCAGTTCTGGCGAAGATTCTCTCCACTGTTTATGAGTGGCACCTCTGCCCGGCACGCGTTATTCGGGATCGGAAATGAGAGGAGTGGTGCTGATAGACTTGAGTATGTAGCATTTATTTTCTATAGATGCAGTATTCAGGATGTGAAAGCAGCCTTATCTAGTTATCTTTTTTTAATCGGTTGTCAGTGGTGACATTTCTGCTGTCAGAATGACAGGATGTCATAAGGACGAGTGACGAATCGTTTTTGCATTGAATGAAAGCTGGTTTTAGATGAAAATTCGAGACGATTCTACGTGAGAGAGGGGATAAAGCCCTGATACAAGGTTCCGAGTCTCTTTTGACCATGGGCTAAGGACGAGGGATTGATGTTACTCTGAGTGGCACGCCTCAATTTTTCTTTGGAGGTTGTTAGTTGCAACATGAGGACCTGTTAAGGAATTAGTCTGAGTTAACTTATTCTCTTCGGAAGGAGTTGGACTCTGTGTCAACCTACACCCGGGATACCGGTAAGCGTCATTTCTTGTTTGCTAAGCGGTTCGAATTTCGTCGGTCGCGATGTCAGTTATTTCATTTGTCGTTTACTTGTCATAACAGGGTTTTTTTACTACGGGGAAAAGCGGCCCGTCCACGGTTGGCAGAGCCACACCCAATGACACGTGGACTACATGAGCGAGGTGTTTTGAGAGGGACCAGCCGCCTCCACGTGGCATTCTCGGGCTGTGCTGCTCTCAGCTTACTCAAGGCCAGTAATTTGTCACCCTATTAAAGTGTAGTTAGCTGCTTACCCGTTCTACCTGCTCACGCGGCAGTGGTCTATTAAGTGGAATTAGACTTTATTTCTGTGTACCTGTGATATTTGTGTCTATCAGTGAATAAGCTCTCTGTGTGTCTCTGTGTATCTCTGTGTACTTAGTAAATATATGTGTGTACACCCTATTGTCTGTTTTCGTCAGAGCCCTAGCCTACCCTTGCACACAGACTGGAAACTCAGAAATAAGGCGCCCTGGGATAGAGTTCTCTGCATAGCTACCTCACGCTAGTTGGAGAGTAACACAGAACATCTTTGGGTTACAAATTGGCTCCCAACGTAGTGGCAAATCTCTGGGTCTACTCTGCGGTAGTCTCAGTCTGGTGTGTGTGCATAGGTGGTTATCTCTGGCGAAACCATCCTGTAATATCGTCCGAGACGCTCCAGGACGTTAATTGGTGGTGCTAGCAGCTAAGCACAAAACCTTCCCTTTCGTCTTCTTCCAGCTCCCTACATCTTTGGCTGGAAAAGACACAAAATTCTAAATTCAAAAATTTAAAATAGCTGTGATTTTGGAAAAACTTTTTGATTTTATTTGGCATACCCACTTCTTTTTCTTATTGTGTTTTTTTTTCTTTTTTTATGGTGCACACATATATTTATTATATTATTAGTGTAGATTAATATATAATATATATTATCCTATAGCTTCACCTTGTAAGGTAAACTTAGTGAATCTCTCTGTGTTAACTTAGTGAATTTCTCTGTGTAACTTAAAACTTTTTTATAAGGTGTGTACATACCTTGTAATTTTGAATGTTAACCTGAACTGTGTTATCAGAAAATTTAGAAACTTTTCTCTCTTAATATACCCTTAATCTTTGTTAAATTCTAAAAGTCAATTTGAAACATAATTACCTAACTTAGTACACTTTGTTGTAACTCAATTTACATTTTTACTTTGTAATTGATCCCTATCTGTGCCATTTTATCTTTATAATTGTTGTAAGTAAATTTTTACATAATGGCACAGATGAAAAAATATATTAATTATTTAAGAAGGGATGAACTTGCTAACGAGCTGTCCCACATGGGTATTTCAGTGGAACCGGAAACGACAGTGTCTGGCCTTCGGAGTGAGCTAAGAGCGGCACACCGACTCGTCCGTCGAGGTAGCATCAAAGCGAGTGCTCCGGTACCCGCTGATGCATCGGCTGAGCTCTCGATCTGCCTCCCGAAGGTGTCCGAGCTGGAGGAGGCTATTCAGTCAGGTGACATCTTCATTAATAAGGGTAGTCGTCTTAGGGTGTCCCTCAGGGCCAACTACTTATTGAGTAGGTTAGCTCGTTGTGGTCTGGATTGCCCCGACCTGGTGGATATTCGTGGTAGGCTAGTGAAGATCATCGCTAGGGCTGAACCCAGTAGTGATTCTGAATCCGAAGGTTCGGATGATGATGGTGATGATCCTTCGGGTCGTGACCAGGTGGAATATACTTCACCAGTAGTGAGAGAGGACCGCTCGGTGCGAGCTAGTTCAAGTAGGAATAGTTCTACATGTAACATAGTGTATAAAGAACGTCCCCTTAACTTATGTTCATTTAACTTAAAATATGATGGTTCTACTTGTGTACGTGTGTTTTTAGAGAGATTAGAGGAACTTAGATGTGCTCGGGAGGTTACTAAGCCTAGACTCCTTATGGCTTTCTCCGACCTGTTGGATGGACCGGCTTTGTCTTGGTTCCGTACAAACAAAGCTAACTTCATCTCATATGAGGATCTTATTAGTGAGCTTAGAGATACCTTCGATATTCCTGATTATGATTACCGCCTCAGGAACGAGATAAGACAGCGTACACAAGCCCGCTCTGAGTCCTTGGTTAACTATATATGTACAATGCAAGCCATGTTCTCAAGGTTGTCATGTAAGATGCCCAGTGAGGAACAGCTGGACATTCTCATGCACAACATTAGACCTGACTACATGAAGGAACTGGCCTTGCATGATGTCAACTCTGTAGATGACTTGAGACGTTTGGGTAAGCGCTTGGAGCTTGCGCGTACTAGGGCAGACGCTTTCCATGAGCCTGCTCTTGACAAGTTTGAGATTACATCTGACTTACACCAGCTTAAGAACAAAGGTGTACAAAAGCCCGCTAAGCAGGTGTCTGCAGTGGAGACGCCGGTTACCCCCCACGATCGCAAATGCTTTCGTTGCGGCGGGGGCGGACACACTGCATACAGCTGCACACAGTCAAGGGAGCTGGTGTGTTTCCGGTGTGGTCTCAAAGGAGTCAAGACCCCAGACTGCTCACACTGTACTAGCAAGTCAAAAAACGCGTAGGCCAGGGCCTTATTAGGAATTCTGTGCATTACTCTGTATCTGAGTCTATTTCTGATAAGGTCCTGTTTCCTAAACGGGATAGTGACATTAGACCGTATCTAGTTGTTAAGGTTTTAAATTTAAATGTCTTAGGCCTTCTAGATTCCGGTGCCTCCTGCTCTATACTAGGTAAGGGAGCGCACCGCATCTTCTTGGAACTGGGTTTTGATCTTGTGAGTATCAATCCTACTTTTCGTATTACAACTGCAGACAGCACTCACTTGCAATGTCTGGGTTGTATCTCTTTGCCAATTGAGTACAATTCGGTTATCCGAGTTGTCAAGTTCTATGTTGTCCCAGGTATAACCACCTCCATGATATTTGGAGTTGATTTCTGGCAACAATTTAAGTTAAGTGATAAGTTAATTTTACAAAATATTAGTCTTGATAGCTTTAGTGATAATAATCCTATCGAGTCTGTGTCCCTTAACGGTGGCCTCGAGGATTACGACAACTTGACAACTAAACAAAGGTGTGTAATCAACGAGGTCATTGAAAAATTCGACTCGTTGAACACTGATAAGGTGGGTTTAGGTCGGACCTCACTTGTGCACCATGTCATTGACACTGGTGACAGCAAGCCGATCAAGCAGCGTTATTATCCGCTCTCTCCCCTTAAGCAGAAGGCCCTGGAAGCCGAGCTGGACCGAATGCTGGAGATGGGAGTAGTGTCCCCGTCTCAGTCCGCCTGGAACTCTCCAGTGGTCATGGTGGAGAAGGCGAACGGCGACCTCAGATTGTGCTTGGACTCTCGCAAGCTGAACTCTGTGTCAAAGAGTGACGCCTACCCCTTACCCTATATCAATCAAATCTTGGACCACCTTAATAACGCTAAGTATTTAACTTCTGTAGATTTGAGTGCGGCTTACTGGCAGATTCCATTTGACTCACCCCAGTCTGCTGAGAAGACTGCTTTTACGGTTCCCCGGAGAGGATTATTCCACTACAATTCGATGTGCTTCGGTCTTGTCGGGGCCAGTGCCACGATGCAACGCCTCATGGACCGTCTGTTTGGTCCCGAGTTCGACAACAAGGTATTTGCGTTTCAGGATGACATAGTCTGTGTGTCCAGCACCTTTGAGGAGCATGTAGAGCTCTTACATAGAGTCTATCAGCAACTCAAGGATGCTGGCCTAACTATTAACATGAAAAAATCCCACTTTTGTCGGAGTGAACTCAAATACCTGGGGTATTATGTGGACAAACATGGCCTACGGACAGACCCGGGTAAAGTTGAGGTTATCCTCAACTATCCCACCCCTTCTAACCCTAAGGAGGTTAAGAGATTTCTGGGAATGGCCGGCTGGTATCGTCGCTTTGTTAACAACTTCTCGAAGATTAGTAAACCTCTGTGCAAACTGACTTCTACGAACCTTAAGTTCGAATGGACCCATGAGGCTGAACAGTCCTTTAACCTGCTAAAGTCAGCCTTGGTTTCTGCCCCTATATTAAAAATGCCTAACTTTGAGATGCCCTTCCGCATTCTTAGTGACGCGTCAGCTTACTCAGTTGCTGCTGTACTGACACAAACTCACGATGGTGTTGAGCACCCTATCGCCTACTGTAGCCGTTCTCTTAACAAGAATGAGGTGAACTACAGCACAACTGAGCGAGAACTTCTGGCCGTGATTTTCGCTTTGGAACAATTTCGACAGTACGTCGAAGGCCAAAAATGTACGGTCGTCACGGATCATTCATCTCTTCTGTGGTTCCATAAGCTAAAAAATCCCACGGGTCGTCTAGCACGTTGGAGCATGAGGCTCAGTCAATTCGATTTTGACATAGAGCATCGAAAAGGTAAAGACCACGTTGTACCTGATGCTCTGTCTCGTATCAAAATTGATTCCCTCGATGCAGTACCCACTAAAGACCCGTGGTATGACCACACCATGAATAGTGTTCGGAAGAACCCTAGGAAGTCACCAAATTATGACATTCGTGACAACCTTCTATATAGGTTAACTAAAAATAAATATTCTTTGACTTCAGACTTTGACTGGATGCTGGTGGTACCTCAGGAGGATCGCTTGCCCCTGCTCTCTAAGTACCACGATGACACACTTAGTGCCCATGGTGGCGTTTGGAAGACGCATAAAAGGTTAGCCCTAAATTATTACTGGCCCAAGATGTACGAGGACGTCAAAGAATATGTTGGGAATTGCGAAACATGCAAGCAGTACAAACCCGTAAATACGTCTCGTCCCGGCCTAATGGGTAGCCCGAAGCGGGTTTCGAAGCCATTCGAAGCTATCTCTGTCGATCTGCTTGGTCCCTTTCCCACTTCGAGCAATAGAAACATACACCTGATCGTGGTCTCCGACTACTTTAGCAAATACGTCATGTTGTGCCCTGTTCGGGTTGCCACAGGCGCTGTAGTCGCGAGGTTCATAGAGAAGAGTGTGTTTCTCGTGCACGGAGTCTGCAAGACTATTTACATGGATAATGGCCCTCAGTTTGTGAGTAAGCCATTTAAGGATCTGTTGGCTAAATACAATGTACCTAATATATATTATAACCCTAGGTATCATGCCCAAACTAATCAGGCGGAACGAGCTATTCGTAATGTTGTTCAAGCGATCTCATGCTATGTGAAGTCGCAACACAAGTCTTGGGATCAGTTCTTGGTTGAGATACAGTGTGCTTTAAACACTGCAGTTAACGAAGCAACTCGTTTCACCCCTTACTTTTTGGTACATGCTAGGGAATTTATTGGGGATGGAGTGTTATACAGGCAGACAGATATCGCGTGCCATCCTACTTCAGTCTCTGTAGACGATCCATCAGCCTTCGGTGTCAAGCTGAGAGAAATACAACGCATTTACGACCAGGTGAGGAAACATTTGAACGATGCCCACCAGCGTAATGAAAAGTATTACAACCTCAGAAAAAGGCATGTAGAGCTGAAAGTGGGACAGATAGTTTACAAACGCACGTTCTGCCTGTCCAACAAGGCCAAGAATTTTACTTCCACAGAAATCAGAAAAAAGGAGAAATGGCATGCGCGCGTATCGGTGTCCGTACAATCTGACAAAAATGGTCAGGTTAGTCGTGAGCGGCGTGTCAGAGTGATCAGTCTTGAGTTGATTGCGACAGTGAAATAGTTCAAAATGCCGCCTTGTTCCGTCTCTGTATGTAAAAACCGAAGTAACATAAAAAACTTTACTACCCATGGCATCACTTACCATATGTAAATACAAGTAATTCATTGTATTTATCATTAAATTCAATTAAAAACAACAGCCGACACATATTTGTTACTGCTTACTGTGTTATAGCAGTATTACCGCAGTAGACGTAGACTCTTATTGTGTTCAAAATACATGTCGTGCTGAGTAGTACTAACTAAGTTCGATACCACATCCTACGACGCAATGGATAGAACGCGGGTTACGCGGGAAAGAATCGTACTCGATTCATGAGTCGAATAATACGCTCGCTGCATGGAGAAGCGAGTTAGGGATGTACCGGCATGTGGTCATTCAAATCAAATATCGGGAAGTTATCGATAACATTTTCCTAGGAATATTTTATTTTATAGATTGGTGAGTGAATGTTAAATATTTTTATCTACTCTGATACTATAATACAAAGATTATAAAATTGAAATCAATACTATTATGACAAACATTACGCACAGGCCAAAAAAAAAGTTTTATTACGATACAGGTCTTGTATGGACACCTATATCATAATAAAACTTTTTAATCATTACGATACACCATAAACAATCTCCAGCTGAAAAAGAAGTTTGAACCTCTACTTTAAAAAAAAATTGTGTCTCCAGAGTAGCGAAAAATCCTAAATCTATGGTCTCCGCAGCCTAAAAAAAAAAGAAACACGCATGCGCAATCGATGTTTGCGCCTTGGCGCCAACATTTTACATTTAAATTAAACAAAGTTTGGTTTTGTTTGTAAAATAAATTAGTTTTTGTGTAAAAAAATGTCTTAAAGCGAGGATGGTGGTAATTGTACACCACCAGACATTCTGGAAACTGCGTCAAACATGACCATGAACCTGTTACCGGCGAAATCAAGGAGCAACTATATATCACAACAAAATGAAATCAGGTATTATAGTATGAGAGTAGATAAAGTAGTGTATGACACTGTACATAACTTGGTCTTATAACACTCGTGTGATACTATAAAAAAACTCGCCTACGGCTCGTTTTTTTAAAACACACTCGTGTTATAAGAACCCTTATTATGCAACAGTGTCATAAACTACTATTAAAACATATTTCAATTATATTACAGTGCACAAAAAATGTAAACCAGAACAATACAGTAAGTTTATTTGAAATAAAGTGAAGGTTAGTGAGTTACCTACATAGTTAGGAATGTGTTAAGTGCTTTACTGTGCTTGTGTTACCTTTTAATAAATATCCCTTTTATTCCCATTCTAATGGCTTGATGGGTATTACTTATATTTTTTGCACGCTTACAGTGTTTTAAATGCACATTTATGTATGGCATGAATTCGATATTGGTTTTGAAGCTTTCTATGGGATTATTTTGGAAATTTCTTTTAATTAAAATAAGGGAAGACGTTTACAACAAATTACACAGGTCTGCAATGGTTTTCCTCTTTGAAATCTGAGTAACATTTTCTATAGTTTCTGATGTGCTCATTACGAGAAAAATAATAAAAAAAATCCATCACGTCAGGATTTTTTGATATTGAATATTTAAGATTTAGCTCCAAAATGTCTGAGCGTCTACCTTTAGAAATTTATAAAACGTCATTAAAATACTTCAGCTTAATTTTTATTGCATTTAATTCGTGTAAGGGGACATAGAAATTAATGCAAATCAGTAATTTGATGATTACTACATAAAAAATAAAAGTAATCTGCATTAACCATGTTGAAAACGGGTAATTTTGACTTAATTTAGTAATAAAATAATAAAAAATATTACCTAGTAGTAATATTACCTAATTGTTGTAAATATTATTAAAAAAGGGTGTAATAAAGATAATCCAAAAGGCTTTTTTTTATATTAAGTACCCGCACTTATTTAGAAAATTAACAGTTGAAGTGCGCATCTTGCAACATAACTTTAAAATGTCATCGCGAAGATGTTTAAATTCTCCAAATTGTTTTTGTAATATTTACGGGAATTTTATGGTGATAAAACAACGAAACAGCATTACTGACTTTGTGAAAAATATTTACAAAAGTTATTATGGAGACGTTTTAATTAACCAAAGACAAAACTGGGACACCTCATAAACTTTGTACGACTTGTTTATTAGAACTTCGCCAGTGGTCAAAAGGACAGAAAAATAGCTTCAAAATCGTTTCGCCTATGCTACGAAGAGAGGCTAACAACCATGATAAAGATTGCTACTGTTGTTGTTGTGACATAACTGGATACAATTTTAATAATAAAAGGGACATAAACGAGCACTAAACTTCATTTCCTAAATTCGCACATTGATTACTTCCCAGAAAATCTAGGAGCCGTTGGCGAAGAACAAGGCGAAAGATTTTACCGAGATTTGAAAGAGCTTGAAGTCTGGTATCGAGGAACATGGAATACTAGCATGATGGCGGACTATTGTTGGTTATTGAAGCGCGACGATTCAAACTGGAATTTTAACCGAAAATCGCACAACCGAAGGTTCCAGGAAAAAAGGACCAGGTTCAACAAATAAAATTTACATGTAATTTAGACTAGTAACAAGTTGTTATTATATTTTAGTCGTTTTTAAAGTTAAAAGTAATGTACTTTTTTAAATATATATTTTTAATGAGAAAACTTGGGTCTTTTTTTCTATTTTCTTTCTGTACCTTTTTTGAAAAATCTGGAGGTGATGCAGAAAAACTAAGTACATATTCGTAATCAGCGCACCAAAATACCCTAGAATCAGCTATCAAATTCCAGAGAGGAAGTTATGACCCTCATTTTGCAGGCCTGTGTTATCATCCAAATATGTATATATTCAAAAAAAAATCTAGACCCAATAAAGCGACGATTAAATTAACTATTAACTGGTTTTTGTTACTTTTCTTGTTGCAAATCACCCTCTATTATGCAAGATCAAAGCAATATGTTTTCCCATTAAGATTTGCTATTAAAAAGTATTTTTGGGTTTTCACAGCCTTCGCATGTGAGGTTTAAAAGTAACATTGCAATTAGATGCTTTTATCAAAAATGTGCCTTGCGTTGTCTTTACAGATTTCCAAAAGATCCAACTTTTAAAAAGAAATGGATCGATGCTACAGGGTGGCCAGATAATTGGTTCCCCACAAAAAATAGTACCATATGCTCAGTTCATTTTGAGCCTGAAATATTTCAGCCTCTAAAAATAAAGCGGAGTTTTGTTTTGTCATGTCGCCGTTTCTAAGTAGAAATGAGATTTCACCAGCAAATCTCGGCCTACAAGGGGTAGGCCGAGAAATGGTATTATAGGGTTGATAACTACAATTTTTTTAAATCATCAAGTTTGTGTGTATTAAAATGGTAATATGCGTACACTTAAGTACACATGATTGAAATTCAGAGTATAGTTAATAATCCTAATTCAAAATTTTAAGGGACCTAGATTATAAGAAACTATTACATACATATGGCCACGCCTTTATCCCCGAAGTGGTACGCAGAGGCATATTATATGCCCACATTTCACCTTTGTATAATTTGTCCCACGTAATAGGTAGTGAGCCGTATTGCCGTGTTTAAATAGACAGGCGCAGGTTGTGACTGCCTGCTGTTGAAATAAAACCTTCAACTTAGCTTAACGACTGCCATTTTACTGGCAACCGGGACCAACGGCTTAACGTGCCTTTCGAAGCACGGAAACACTCAAATAAATGTCACAAAGTGATCACATGGATGGTCACCCATCCATGGACCGGCCATAGTGAAAGTTGCTTACTGCAGTGATCGTTTACAGAGCACTGAGTCCGCGGGCCGCGAGCGCTTCTTTATTACTATTATTCAAAATAAAAGGTCCTATGCGTTGCTATAGTTATGTAGCGGATCATAAAAATGTGACATTATTTATTTCATTTACTTAGTACTAAGTTTTTGATTGACTTCATGTTAATTAAATGAGTAAACACAGTATTATTTGTTTTTGATCTAACCACGCATAGATACAATACATAATACAGGTCACTATTATAGTTATAAAACATTTAGGTACTTCCCAATAAGTATATCACAAATGTTTTTTCACATACATTATTCTCTAAAACTGTATACAACTATCGATACCGTACCATTTCTTAAAATATTGCCCTATCACTAGAGCTATTTCATTGGCAGAGAAACCGACTTTTTTGGCCAATGATTTTGTTTGCAGCAGCGGAGCTGAGGTGTGATTGGTTTTTACTATTGCGATGATTGGTCGGGTTGATTGCGTTGAGCACGGAGTGGGGCTCAGCTAGCGACACCCGGTTTTCATACATTTCCTTACTCAACAGCATATCTCCTTTTTTCTGATATCTGTGTTTACTTCTAAGCTAGCTCCTAAGTTCCTTAAATGTGTGGTGACTGCTAAACGATCCCCTTTAGTATATAGGCTGTCAGATCTGGACGGTAAGGATCTTGGGGAGTACCATATCAAGGACATCCTGAAGTATCAGGAGGAGCAGTCTCCAATACCTAACGTAACTACATAGCACTGTTTCTCTAGTTTATTAAACCAGTGCTATGTGATCATTATGTAAGACTATTTTAATCTTTTGTTTGTATTTCTATATGTGTACGTGACTTTAAATTGTCACGTTGTAGTTTCTTCTATGCACCGCACCGAGCGTTTTTCTCTCATTCGCTTCTTAGTACTCTACATTATCCTGAGAGCTTGGGTAGTGTTAGGGTATCGGCAGTGAGTAAAGGGAGCATTCGTTTTCTATGAAGGGCCTTAGACTCTAGTTACTTAGCCTAACCGGTACACGAGTCAGTGTCTAGTTAGGTACATAGGAGGATCTTTCTTTGGTATTGTAATGGTCGTAGTCAGCTGGTGTTTGAAGGACCTAGCTGGTTGTCTTTGTTTATTAGTCAGTACTTTTCTGTTTTCTTTATTGTGTATTTCCAGCGTGTCATATCCGCAGGAAATACTATTAAAGGGGGGGTGGTTGTAGCATTTATTTTCTATAGATGCAGTATTCAGGATGTGAAAGCAGCCTTATCTAGTTATCTTTTTTTAATCGGTTGTCAGTGGTGACATTTCTGCTGTCAGAATGACAGGATGTCATAAGGACGAGTGACGAATCGTTTTTGCATTGAATGAAAGCTGGTTTTAGATGAAAATTCGAGACGATTCTACGTGAGAGAGGGGATAAAGCCCTGATACAAGGTTCCGAGTCTCTTTTGACCATGGGCTAAGGACGAGGGATTGATGTTACTCTGAGTGGCACGCCTCAATTTTTCTTTGGAGGTTGTTAGTTGCAACATGAGGACCTGTTAAGGAATTAGTCTGAGTTAACTTATTCTCTTCGGAAGGAGTTGGACTCTGTGTCAACCTACACCCGGGATACCGGTAAGCGTCATTTCTTGTTTGCTAAGCGGTTCGAATTTCGTCGGTCGCGATGTCAGTTATTTCATTTGTCGTTTACTTGTCATAACAGGGTTTTTTTACTACGGGGAAAAGCGGCCCGTCCACGGTTGGCAGAGCCACACCCAATGACACGTGGACTACATGAGCGAGGTGTTTTGAGAGGGACCAGCCGCCTCCACGTGGCATTCTCGGGCTGTGCTGCTCTCAGCTTACTCAAGGCCAGTAATTTGTCACCCTATTAAAGTGTAGTTAGCTGCTTACCCGTTCTACCTGCTCACGCGGCAGTGGTCTATTAAGTGGAATTAGACTTTATTTCTGTGTACCTGTGATATTTGTGTCTATCAGTGAATAAGCTCTCTGTGTGTCTCTGTGTATCTCTGTGTACTTAGTAAATATATGTGTGTACACCCTATTGTCTGTTTTCGTCAGAGCCCTAGCCTACCCTTGCACACAGACTGGAAACTCAGAAATAAGGCGCCCTGGGATAGAGTTCTCTGCATAGCTACCTCACGCTAGTTGGAGAGTAACACAGAACATCTTTGGGTTACAAGTATTCACTTGTAATTTTCGCGCGCGATGAGAAAGGGATGCGACCTTGTGAAACTGAAAAGCGCGCGGTTCACTGTGATTCAGACTGTCCTTTCGATTTACTTTGAGGAGGTTCCATCCAATTTCACGCGGATAGATCGTCAGCCCCAGAAGGGGGAATGTTATAGTAGAAAGCCAGCTCCGATGGGCTAAAATCGAGCTGAAAATGGAAATGAATTGTAGGGAGTCATAGAAGGCGCCCGCGGAAAATAGCATTAAGCTGGCCGCAACGAGTGCTCATACACCGTGCGACAGAAATGCCCATGAGTGGTGGAGAGTACTCACATGGCGTCCCGCAAGGTCTTCATCCACTTGCGCTTGGCGTCCTCGGACTTGGCATAGAGCGTGAAGGTGGCGTCCTTGGTGCGCCGCACGAGGTAGAAGTGCGCCGTCCAGCGCCCGTCGCCCCGCGCCGTCCGCCGCCCCTCCTCCACGCGGTACTCCGCCAGGCGGATGCCGGTGCGGTACGAGTACTGATTGTCCTACAGAACGAACGCTTGATGACGAATTATTTCTATTATTTGGAAGTTTGCTGTCTTGATTTTTTATTTATTAAAATTTTATAAACAAAAAACAGTACATTGGCGGACTTAATGCCTATGGCATTCTCTACCAGTAAACCATTAGGTGGCGCAGAGCTACATACGAGATCGACGAATTTCAACTATCACATATAAAATTAACTTAAATGAAGTAATTAACTTTTTAAACCTAATATGAACTACTCGTATTTAATTATACTTATACATAGTTGTGAAGGTGATATGTATAGTGGGCCAACTTATTCCGCAATATGAAGTAGCTTACGGGCGCGAGATGTTTCTGGTTGAAATAGATCAGTATTCAGATTTCCCATGATAATATAAGGAGTGTACGATGACCCCAAGGAGTCGAGAAGTGGAAGTAGTCAATTGAAAGAGGACAGTATACAATCCCAAGGACCAGCTTAGTGCTCCCAACAACAACGTCTAGAATATGAAGTATATGATCAACCTATTTCAAAATCAATAGATTGACACATCTCTGCACCACCCACCAGCCAACAACACACTGTGAAACTATAAAAACTAAAAATGGCTAAGAAGAGACTAAAAATTACAAAAAAAAAAAGCTAAACAAAGCATTCAAAAATCTACATTATTATTGCCAAGAACCCAATTAGTCCATTGAAATGTTACAATTTAAGGACCGAATATTGCATTTCTTAGAGGACGCAATTTTATTTTTGGGACATGTGTGGGGGGTCAATAGAAGCTTAACCTCAAGTTTGTGGGGTCGTCACCCTTGTCCCCCGGCCGCAATCTTAAAAAGTGGTGAAAACACTTTTTTCCCAATATCTCGGAAACTATGAGTCATACAAAAAAATTGTGCAATTGTTTTGCCTATAAATATGTTAAACAAATTTTTGCCCTAAATTAAAAATTAAAGAAGTTATAAACAAAAAATTTAAAATAAAATTATAAAAAAATTCTTTTTTGCTCTGTGGCGTTTTTTTTAATTTCTCTTAAAAGATCATCTACCAGATTAGTCTGAGGTATTTTTTTTGAAAAAGTATAAAAAAAGTTATAGTGCAAAAAAGAAAATTTTTATAAAAAATTTCTAAACATTTTGTAAATTTTTTTCTTAAGTTATATCCATATTTGTAGGCAAAACAATATGCTACAAATTATGCCTCTACAATTTTTTTGTAAGACGCATAGTATTCGAAATATTGCGAAAAAAGTGTTTTTTTCCCCCCTCTTTTCAAGATGGCGGCCGGGGGACAAGGGTGGCGACCCCACAAACTTGAGGTTCAACTTCTATTGACCGCCCACACATGTCCCGAAAATAAAATTGCGTCCTCTAATAAATGCAAAGCTCATGTAACATTTCAATGGACTAAATAAAAAAATCTGGGAGCGCAACCGTTGACATTTGGCAATTATTTGACACTAGCTGAGCCCGCAACTTCGTTTACGTCACATAAGGTGTATGAAAGGAAATGTATTTCTTCATCAGAGTCATCAAGCAGCGTCTGAAACTGCCCTGTTTGCTTAATCATAAAAGAGCTTAATGATTAAGTCTATTTTAAAACAATTCAGTCCACGCCTTCGGCGCGGACTGAATTGTTTAAAAATAGGCTTAATCATTAAGCTCTTTTATGATTAAGCCAACACGCCAGTTTAGGTTCACTCACATTCAAAGAAACCCCTACAATTAAAATTTTCAAAATATCTGATTCTTAAAAGTGTTATAACTCTTTTATTTCTAAACCGATTTACATAAAACAAACGCTAAATGTTAACTGGAGCAAACCTCAACACAATAAAAAAAACCGCATTGCAATCGGTTGAGCGGTTACTGAGATTAGCGTGCACAACCGTACAGACAAACAGATATACAGACATACAGACAAACAGACAAACAGACAAAAATTCTAAAAATCATTGTTTTGGGTTCTATTGCGTTCATAAAGCCCCCCTATAATATTTTTTCTTATTTATCTTCCATGTACAGACAGCGACCTGTTACGATTTTATTATATGTATTGATTGATTGGCATGCTAAAACCAATGAATACACACGTAAATAGAAGAGTAGTTCCTAAGGCCGCTAGGAAGACTAACTTTCTATGACACAAACTTCCGAGCAGCCATTTTTTATTTTTAGAAGTAAATGAATAAAATCAATCATAGTAAAAATCTACAGATATATTATATGATAAAGATGGTTTTAACAGAATATAGCTGTTTATATACCTAAAAATGTGCCTACTAGTTTTTGATAATGAACTGCGACAGTAAAATGCGCCGACAGCGCCGCCACCTAGCAACTACATGAGCTGGGGACATGTCCCCAACAAAATTGGAACAAAAAATCCTTAAGAAGTACGCTACGTACTGCGCAGTACGCGTGTGTGTGTATTCATTGCTAAAACATAAATATTCTACATTTTACCCGTTTAAATGTTTAGCGTTTTGTTGCGTAATAGCAAAATAAAATTAAGAAATTAGAAGCCCAATTGAGATACTTACAGTCAATACACTCCCGATCCTGTTATTCTAAACAATAACAACAACAAAATTGTTATCAAGAATGACTACTGTGGAGTACATACTTAGAGAGTGTTAAACGACAATGTACAAAAATTCAAGGACGTGAACAAAAACAAATAATTACTTATTAGATACATTTAAAGTGACCTGCAGTATGCTATAATGGCCGATAACTCCCTGCCCCCCCCCCTTCCCCCCACTGAGCAAGCTTCCCCACCCCCGCCACAGCTGTCATATATTTGGAGGGTACTTTGAGAGAATGTCTGCTTAACTTAAGTAAAATTGAAATAAAATAATTTGTATCTTATCCAAACATAAATTCCAGCCTACCAGGGTTCAAATTATACTGGTCGTCAAATATGACCAAAAGGCGCGTCCACTCACCTTGGCCTGTTGCTTGCAGAGCAGCATGAGTTTATCGAACACGAAGGCGTAGCGCAGTTTGAGTTTCTGGTCTTCATGAGCTTTGACCTTGAGCTCTCCGTCCAGTCGCAGTCGACCGTACGCCGCTAGCCCAGCCCCGCCCACGCCTAGTGGACCACCGTCCCAGTCCACTATGCTCTCCTATAAAACATATTTACTTTTCTGTTACCACTGCCAGGTTCATCAATCCTTACTTATTTTATAAAGAGGAACCTCTTTTTTTTAAAAAAGCCTTTCACAGCGCCCCTATCCCCCTCTTTTTATTACCTCGACTAGTGGTCTAGATTTGTTTGTTAAATATGCAACAATATGTTCAGTCTATTGGTAATGTGGTGAGTGGGAAAACATGACTTGACTGAACCTTTTCGACGACATTTTGTTGAAAAGCCCTGTTTTGTGAAAATCTAAAAAAGGCAGCAGGAAGGAACAGTATGCCTTCGGCACAGGACCGGCGTTGTGGCGTCAGTTGAGAAAGGTCTGCGTTCGCAGTGGACCGATTGATTTGATGAAGCTTTGTAGTTTCAAGTTTACCTGCAACTTGGCGAGTAACACGAGCACCTCGCTGTCCCGCTTCACTTCGTTGATGTACTGCGCCACGTCCACCATGGCCTCCTTCGCGCGCTCTAACCCGCGGAACTCCTCGTGGTTCTGTAGATAACGTTAGACATTTACTGACAATCATACTAAAAGTCGACGAACAAGGATAAATTTGAATTCTGTAACATAAAGTGGACATCTGCGTTCTCACTCTCTGCATTTAACTACAAAGGATAAATTCAGAGAGTGCATTGGCAAGTGCAAATTGCCAACAAGGCGGAAAATGGCGGCTAACACATTTTATCACAACTACTTCAATATGGGTGTCAAATGAGAGAGTTTGATTAAGATAGCAGAGTTGACTATTAAAAAATATTTCATTAATTTTATTTTTAAGCAGTTTTCATGTGGGGCTGGAGATTTGTAATAACGGGGCAAAAGTAATCGTCGCTCAGCAAATGACATTTTATAAGAAACTCACCGGCTGCGTTTCATGCACCAGCTTATCCAGGAGTAGATGATACTTGAGTATCCTCTGCATCGGCACCGACAGGATGTCCCGCAGTTGTATCCGACCGTCGCTGTGTTCCTTCTGACATTTCTGCGGACATGCAATATTGAACTATAATGCAGGATGTTCAAGGTTGCTTTTTAATAGTACTCAAGTAGCTAGAGCTAAGCTAGATAACTAAGGTGATTTGAGGTAGTTGTGAGGCTGATAAGCAACAAGATGAGTGTCGACCGTGTTATGTCTAAAGAGAACTGACAACGTGGCAGGAAAATGGTGCATTTCATCATTCCACGTCACAATGGTACTTGAATATGTGTTTCAAATGAAAGAGCTTGGCTAGTAGAAAAGAGTTGACTTTTTTTTTAACGTGAGGGAAAATCCGTCATGGTTGCTATGCCGGACTTCTACCGACTAAAAAACCTCACCTAACGCCGAACAGCCTATGGTTGGGAGCCCCGGGTAAGCCCTCGGAAGGATGTCCCAGGACTCCCAACAGACCCACGGTCGCCACTGCAGCCTAGTCTAGGGAGTGGTTCGGGTGCTAACCCGCGTCTTTGAGGGGTTTCGGGTGTGATCCGGGGGAGGGAGCGTGCGTGAGTTCCTCACGTCACGCTGCCGTCATGGGCCTGCTTCTGTAAGGACGGTGAGCGACCCTCTCACCGTCCTCAGGCCCCGGTCATGGAGGCCGATAGTCTTCGGCGAAGAAAAGAGTTGACTATTAAGAGAATGCCATTTAACCTTATTTTCAGTAGGGTCAGGTTGGGTTTTTGTAATAAGGGGGAAAAGTAATTGTCACTCAGCAATTTTCTCTTTTTCACAGATGGCAATTCCAGTTTCCTTGGTTTGGTTTATTGCCGTTATTACAAATTCGCTACATGACTTATACATATATTATAATTATTTCCTATAGGCCTATGGCTAAAAGTGCTTACCGCTAGCTGTTTATTGAAGACTGTATCCTTAGCGTCCAACATCTTCAAGGTATCCTGAGCATTAGTGAGGTTGGAGCAGTAGTCTCCGTACAACAGTAGCTTTTCCCGCCACGCCAGGAACACGTCTGCGAGGCGAGGCGCCCCGTTCCCCGGTATGCACCCGTCGGTAGCCAGTTTTAGTTGCCGCAGTAAGCCTACGTGGGTATCGTGGAGTTCCTGGTGACAAATACAAGAAGTATGACGGAATGCGCAACTAGTGCATCTTACAGCCTCGTTTGCTACATCCGATGGCCGATCGATAGAGTAAACGAGTTCTGGAGTGGAGACCGTGACTTGGCAAACGTTAGGGAGGACGTCCACGCGCCAGATGGACCGACGTCGTAGGTAAGGTCGCAGGCGTGGCGAATATTGGGCCCGTATTGGACGGCCATACCTAGGCTGATTTGTTGATTGATTGGCAGCCTTTACATGACCACGGCCGATCTTAGCGTGTCCTCCTTTGTGTCGTACTGTCTGTCTGGTAAAGGCTATTCTCGTTTTACCATTTTATTCCAATAACCGTAATGGGACTACGAGCAATAATTCTTCCTCGTGGTTCGATTATTGAGACAAATTCATGGGGCCACGAGAAAAACAGTGTACATACTTAACAATGATTTTCATGTTGAATAACAGAACACAATGTATAATTGTTTCCTATCATAGTCTTAGGAGCCCTTTTAGCCCAAGTGTCAATTTTTATTATGTACAAGTTTATAGTACCTACAGTAAACTATTTCCTGTAGCTCCAGTCGTATGACTTTCGTGGTGCATCTACCATCACATCCCCTATTTCAACCCTTTTAAGCCATACCCAGCATTTGGTCTTTCCCAAGCGCTAGTCTACCTCTGTATCAAGTTTCATTCGAATCAGTTCAGTGGTTCGGGCGAAAAATCGCCGAAAACAGACAGTTATTTACATATTTATAGTGGGGAAGTAGGAACTATGCTTACCTCAATATGAAAGAAAACGACTTCCGCGTCCTGACGCTTTAAAAATGGCGTCAAGGGCCTCAGGAAATGCTTGATAATTGTACTCAATACATCCACATAGTTTTTCTCCGTATCAACTAGTTCTCTTATAACATAATCCCTTTTCTCTAAGCTGTGTGACGACGTCGCTAGCTGGTAAAGTACAAAGCTATTATTAATATTTGATATTTAGGCAAAAATTTGCATGCAATGTGTAAAAAATGTACGAATTTGAAGTGTAACCCTCAGCGTAGCAGCGTAAAGCGAAGGTGAACATTGTCAGTTACAAATTCCACAATACGAGTATGTGCTATTGTGCATAATATTTATTTAGGTACATATTTCAAGGAAGTGCTTTCTGTAGTGCTGATGTTCAACCGATCAGAGAATGATAAGGAAAAGTATGTATCGATGCGATCGGAGTAGACTTTTTAGGAACATGTGAAAGTTACATCATGTGCGGCAGAAACACAAATAAAGTGCATCTTTAGACATAACAAAAGAGATCGACAATTAGCCGCTAAAGCTGTTTAAGCAAGCATATTCTGATAGAATGCATTTCCTCGAAAAATAAAAGATCCATTCTAATCGATTTGCGTAATCTGCGTGTAAGTTGTCAGTCAGTATACAACACATAAACCAATAATCCCAAAACTACGCTATCCTATATCACCCGAGAAGAGTGTTGGCCTATATTAATAGCTATTACACACTTACCACGATATAACCATTTATTTTTATCATGAGGAACAGACTGAGCGCTACAGAGGCAGGCGCTAAAGAATTGATAGCTGAACTAATAGGAGTGTGGTAAAACATAGCGATTGTGGAACGAAGGCGGAATGAATAATTCAGCGAATAAACGCTCAGCTAAACTTTTACTTGTTCATTCGACTGGAATTTTATATGTATGTTATTTGTACATGGACAGAAGTACAATAAATGTCGACAGCTTGGTTACCTTCACCGCGTATCGAGTGTTTATTGGAATATGATTAAAAGACAATTGCTCAATTTAACAATTAAATAATTATGACATTCCAACTGCCAGTTTCAAATAATAAATTTGAAGTATTCTAGTAATTGAATCGATACAAAATTTCTTAACTGCATAACGTTATTAACGCGGAGAATGTACGATTTATAGCTGTATATAGGAGCTGCAGAAGGAAGAGTATTGTCATTCATTAGCATTGGACAGTCCAAGACATTTGGAAAGTAACCCTTTGATCTTTGAAAAAAAGAGCTAAATTGCTGCCTAAGAGGAAAGCGGTGTACCGAGAAAGGAATACCACCACAATCACCATGCCTTAACACCATCATCCGATAAAAAAATCTAATGTCATTATGCCATACCACGCTAGTCCCATCACACAAAATAAAACTAAATTAAAAAGGTAAAATGCTCGCATACTGTATGTAAAGCAGGCGTATGAACAGCGGCGGGCAGTTCGCGGTTCGTCTTGACCGCGCACAGGTCGTGGTAGATCTCCTCATCGTGGATGCGCGCGCAGTAGCTGGTGTACTCATTCACCTCGCGGTCAGCGCTCGGTGCGGTCGCTCCGCCGCTGCGCACGCCCCCCCAATTAACCACATGCACAAGCTCAATATTCGCTTTCGCATAACTAGCAACGATTTCTCAACCTGAAGGATCGGTAAGGTACGGGAGATGCTTTGCTCTTCCGCTCAAAACAGCGGCAAACAAATCAAGGCTAAACAAAACGGTCACATTCCATCATCAGATCGGGGACCACTACCAGCTCACATGGTGCCGGCGTTTACGGACGGCATTCTGCATCTCTCTTGCGGAGATGGTGAAGGGATAAGATGTAGGAAATAAAACACTGTCATATAAAGGGTGTTTTTTTTAGAGGTATAGAACTTTGAAATGGAATAAAACGAAGGTGATTGTTTTTATTGATATGAAAATGACTTTATTCGAAAGGAAATCTTCTGGCATTATAATTAAAATATGATTTCTGGCAAATAACCGCCACGGCTGGCTCGGACGTAGTCTAATCTAGAGGTCCAATTTTCGATGACTTTCCCAACATTTTTGGCCGTATATCGACAATAACGCGCCGAATGTTGTCCTCCAAGTGGTCAATCGTTTCGGGCTTATCGGCGTAGACGAGCGACTTCACATATCTCCACAGAAAATAGTCAAGTGGCGTAAAATCGCACGACCCTGGAGGCCAATCCACTTGTCCAAAACGCGAAACTATGCGGTAACCAAACGTTTCCTTCAATAAATCAATTGTGGCACGAGCTATGTGACATGTTGTGCCGTCTTGTTGAAACCACTACTACAGCACATCATGGTTGTTCAATTGATGAACAAAAAAGTCAGTAATCATCGCTCTATAGCAGTCACAATTGACTGTAACGTTCTGGTCAGCATCGTTTCTAAAGAAGTACGGACCAATTATTTCACCAGCCTATAAAGCACACCACACAGTCAGTTTTTCTGGATGTAACGGTGTCTCAACATACACTTGAGGATCATCTTCACCCCAAATATGGCAGTTTTGTTTATTGACGTATCCATTCAACCAAAAGTGAGCGGCACCGCTAAACAAAATTCGCTTATGAAAATCACGATACGCATTACGGACAGAACCAATATTTTCAAAATAAATTTGCACAATTTGGAAGCGTTGTTCAGGCTTCAGTCTATTCATGTTGAAATGCCCAACCAAACTAAACATAAATCACTTTACAGCTGATAATAATACCGCCAGTTAAAACAGTTATGCCAACTTAAAGTTCTATACCTCTAAAAAAAACACCCGTTACAAGGTCGAGGGGTTGGTTGAGGTTCCTTCCTACCGATTGCAAGTTCATTTCTTCATCTATATGGCAGATGTGGCAGTATTCTCTTTGTAGATACCCGCACATTTACCTAATAGCTCAAGATACTTTTTATTTTGTGCCAGTAGCTTCGGTAAGGTGAAGTCCGTAGGAGTTGCCAATTTGAAGGGTGACAAATTCAAGGGCGAGGCGAGTTGAGGGGCAAAAATACTTAAACAGAGTCCGTTTCAGGTTGAGAAATAGTGAACTACATCACGTGTTGGCATTGGCAATCTACAACTCCCATTATTTAAAAATGCCATAGTATTGTTTACACCTGTTCAGTCAATTTTAGATCAGTCAAGGTCATAGATTACCAATGCATTAATGATAATTGTGAGGAAAACAAAAGCGAATAATAAGTTATATAAAGAAAATACATGGTATGAAATTACATTGGTTTATAAAGGCTTACGATATAAATAAAGGTTACGTTATAAAACAAGAAAAGGTCGTAAGTCAAAGGTCTTTGACATACGACCTTCTTTGGTGACCTTTAAGAAATTTTATCATTCGCACAGATGCGACCGAAAGCGGTGCTATGAGTTATTAAGCTGTATCAAATGACTAGATCGATATTGCATAAGTGTCTCCGCGCAGTAAATATAGATAAACAATTGCTTTAAATTTCTCTAGCCACTCTTGAATGGGGTTGAGTAGGTCGCCTTTTAGACCATTGTAATTTCAGTTTACCATGTCATAAAAATATTATATCAAAATTACACACAAAAATATGGATACAGTTGCAGTCTCCTATTTCCAAGCAGAGAATGCATACAACGAAATCTTTTTTCTTCCTACCGCGTTCTTTACCAGAAATTCTACAGCTATAATAGCAAACTATTAACTACCGAAATACGCAGCGTCTGATAGAGTACAAATTACAGGATATGTTAGCATAGTTTGATAACAGTCATTTATCATGTGCAATTAATGTAGTGAATGTTTTGATTGAATTGAATCCAACAAATTACAGTGCTTCATAGAGATGTATATCACGATCCTCCATCAACTTTTACAAGCTATTGATTTATCATAACTCTGCGTTTCTCTCAGCCTGTTTGTAAGGCGATAATACTCGAGGGGAACTTATAACCAGCGAATGTCTCTTAAAGTGAGACAAAGCAATATACTCGTAATACGATGGGGCTACCATGGGCACCTATTACGTGCGACAAATTATACAAAGGTGGAATGTGGGCATATAATATGCCTACCCCTTCGGGGATAAAGGCGTGACCGTAAAATAGTTATTAGGTCAGACGGTACTCGATCAAATGGCTGAAAATGTTAAGTTCAAATTGTCATTTGCACTATATTTGAAGGATGAGATCTGAGTCTCTGAGGTCTGAGGTACAAAAACTATACTTATTAAATTTTTTTCAGATACGGTGGGACATAGTTTTCTATTACGAAAACTAATCTCAAGACAGAGTTATTTGAGTATTGAGTATCATTTTAAATCATCAAATCAAATCATCCAGGACCAGTCGACTGCTGGACGTAGGGTCCTTTTGTAATACGGCCTTAATCATTTGGCTAGAGCAAAATACAACTAAACTATTAAAATATTGACAACTATAATACGTCCAACACAGCTAACATATCCTCAGTACCTAATATTGACAGGAGTCAAACAACTCTCACACCTAGATCGCGTATCTTCAAGGTGCGCGCTGATACTGGCAAGTAATACCTACTTGAGATAATACTAATTGGATGAAGGTTCTAGTTAAAACTATACAAATCATAGACATACTATTGGTTTTATGAATAAATACATAATTAGAGGTGACGCCATAAAATCAGCGAAAGCTTTGTAGTTCCTTTTCAAGAAAACTGCGACGGGATGACCGTAAAATTTAAGGCAGTTGGAGAAGAAGGGCACAAAGCAGGCTTTTGACTGACTTTTGTCTCTAGTTCCTTATAATGGGCCCGACATACTACAGACCCGTAGAAAAGACAAATTAGCTTCTCCACGGTTAGCAGCATCCCACAGCGGGAGCGTTGGACCCATTCGTCCAGCAATGGTTCTAAAGCCTTGTCTAAAACCCAGGTAACTCCAAACTAACAGTATTATGGATTCCAGGTCTCTCTCGCGTCTTATGAAGCAGTCAATTTGTAATCACTTTGGTAAAAAATTAGCACAACGAGAAAAAGATTTGCAAGCCTTTATGAACCTGTGAGTTTAAATACAAAAATAATACTAATAGTCAATAATTATGTAATACCTATATTTAAAAATAATACTCCTACCTACTTATCAAAATTGTAACGTGTAATACAAATATCAATAATTCCAGCTCTAAGCTATATTACAATAGCATGCCGTGTGTGAAGCGTATCTACACCTCAACTACATTGGCTCTGAAGCAACGACCACCGCCAATGCTAGCCAACGCGCTTGGTACACATCAATGCTCGTCTTCAATAAGAAAAAACGTAAGGGATGCAATAACCTATCCTCTATTTCTGTTATATGTATAATTCAATAGCTTTGCGCAAAAATGTAAACAAACACATTTGATCCTATATATCCATAGTTACTTGCAATTGAGTATTCACCCTGATTATATTCCAGTATCCAGGAGTCATACAGTGTTCTTACAATCATTTCGACACCAAATAATTTCTTTATGATAGTCTATTTTCATTTGAAATACCTACTCAGGATAGTGAAGAATGTAAAAAATTTGTCATACTATATTTTTCTACTCAACTGTCTTAGACAACGATTGTCAAACATGACATGTTTACATTATTTCCAGATCGCGCAGGATTGGACTATACCTATGTTTACTGATTCCCGTAGAATATTCTTCTGCAAAAAAAAATCTTCTGCAAAGTCTGAAACTGCAGTTTATAGTCCGTAAAACCATTCAATCATTCCAAAATTCATAAAAATTATCAGTTTTCTGTTAAAGATCAATAATATTCATTGAAAAAATTCCAAGTTATGTGCCTGCTTCAACATGAATTTAAGTACTATAGAGGCTCATAACCACTATATGAGACTTAAACACTTTACGAGGCTGACAAAACATGGGGTTATAATATGAGCACCTACTTAAATTTTTCCTCGGCGAGGCGAGGAAAAATGTCGTGACTATATAAAAATGTATGAAAAGAGTTCCAATCACAAATATTTTTATAGACGCTATTCTATTTTTATTCACAGCTATTTATAGGTACTTGCTAGTTGGTGCCAATCTATTATATAAAAATAAGTCGGGTTTTCCTTCCTGACGCTATAACTCCAGAACGCACGAACCGATTTCCACGGTTTTACATTCGTTGGATAGGTCTCGGGCTCCGTGAGGTTTATAGCAAAGAAAATTCAGGAAAAATTTCAACAGCAAAGCGGGAAAATCATTTTTCACATACAGCGCCATCGCGGGCGAAGCTGCGGGCATCAGCTAGTATAAAATAGAATTAAGTAAGAATAATAATTTAACCTATTGACGTCACAAGAGAAGCAGTAAGAATGGATCAGAATAGATAGTTATATCGTATCGTACTGCCCACGCCAATTAATTGACACCTACGTTTTCGTCGATAGCGAAAACAGATATATTTGCCAAGGCAGAGAGTATTTGGAATAATGGTAGCCACTAGTACTACTAATAGTATTATTTATACGTGTAGATGGGTATAGAAGAGGTTCTTTAGTAACTGTATGATCTCTATAAACGCAAGTAAGGACGCTTTCCTGTTGCCAGCGCGCAGTTACTCTAGATCTGCGCAAGAGTATTGTCCAATTAGGGCAGTGATGTTCCTCAATAATAAACTTTCGAGTTTTCACTCAATAACCAGGTTATTGAGCGAAAACTCGTAAGTTTATTGTTGAAGAACAGCACTGTCTTAATTGGGCGATACACCGTCCACACTCCACACCTGTGGAGTACCGTAACGTGGACATGTCCCATTAAATCTAGGTTTCGCAACCTATCGCATGATTTCCCTATCTTCCTTGACGGTTACGATTATATTATCTTTAGTAAGTATATTAGCATTCACGTTCTCTGTAACTGTCCACTATAACAGTTGACGGAAATAGATACGCCTATTAACCCATTCCTTCAGGAATAAACAGGTGTGGGAACGTATATAAAAATGTCTAAATAGCAGTTTACGGTTACCCACGCGTCTCAATTTACATAGGTAGTTGACGTTCTCAAAACAAAAACATGACATAGCTAAATTTCTAAGAAGCACTTTCATACCAAGTTAAATACGCTTATCTCTCGCGTTATCGAGTTCGCGTAAACGCAAGCGCATCTAACAGCTTCAATTGACAAGAGTCGCGGGAATTTGCATGACGTCAGAGTCTCAAGCCGCCGTTATATTCTAAATTATGAATGACTTTCGTAACTATTGTCAATCCACTTTGTTCCACGACTGAACTTTCCAATATTAAATTGTCATTATAAAACTTTGTCTTGGGAACATTGTTAGACGGAAAGCATAATTTTAGTTACCTATGTCGAAAGTATGCGAATATAACTGTGTTAAATTAATTGGTCTTGGTTGTTTTACAACCACCTTGGGGAAATGTTTACGTGCATTCTGTTGCCACATGTTAAGCTAACTGTCCTTTCCCTTGACGGCGGGATGCGAAATTCACGTGTCTACAGGCTCTCAACCGTAGGCTGTTAGGTAGGATAGTTGCAGTTTTTAGTCGGTAGGAGTCCGGCATAGCATCCTTGTAGGATTTTCCTCACGTTAGGAAAAAATAAAGCTAAGTATTGGGCAAAATTACGTGTAAGAAGCGAGCTATAAAGATCAAACATATTGGTTTTGGCGTCTCTATCAGCGGAAGTACATGGTGAAAGAGGGGCAAATTTCAAAGGCATATGACTAAAGCCACTATGTAGAAAGTGCCACGCGAGACCTCTTATAGCGGTTTTACGAAAAGTCATTTAAAGATCGACGAATTTCGGTTGAGATTCTCAATAATCATTTTTCAACTTTGATCTGTAAATACACTGCCTACATGCGTGGCTTAGTGGTACATAGAGTCAAAGCCATTTGATTTCTCTCAAAAACGGCCTTACGCATAACAATATCGTCGGCTCAATACACAAATATCGCTATTTCTAGCCGGTATTGTTAGATGAAACTGAAGGATACCATTTGTGGGACGAAGCATGTGCGCAATGTTATAACAAGAGATAATTCAGAGCGACGCGTAGTCGGTGCAAGACTGGAACTGATTCATATTTGCGTATAGAAAGAACAGTTACTAATACAAATTAGTATAATGTTCTAGTAAAGTGGTATAATACCATTGAACTAATATTACTACGTATTCAACGTACGTCAGAACGATTTCCTATGCGTTAGGACAAATAAAATCACTAGTAGCCCTGCCGTCTCAGTATTCTGTTAACGAGCACTTTTTTAAGGATGAATAGATAGTTATGGCTGGTCCTTGAATGGTTGACCACTTTGTGACAATTTCTTTTGCTAGCGTGTCCGTTCTTCGGAATCGGAGGGCACGTTAAGCAGATGGTCCTTTCGTTGCAAACATAGACTCACGACTTATAACGTGATACAAAAAATAATCGAGAAACGTGGGTGTATATTATGCTTCTGCCTACAGTTCTCCTCCTGTCGCTCCTGACCATAGATATGTATGTAGTATGTAGGTCAAATATAACGGTGTATCTAATCAATATAATATTTCAGCCACTGAAATACCCCTACTTATGAAGTAGGAGCCACCAAGTAACAGTGGGGAATCTATTAACAGTAAATCACTAAAGGAGAGTAAAACAAAGGATCGATTAAATACGTCCTTGTGTTGACATTCACTGATTAACTTCCTAAACTTTGAAACAATTATCTTAAAGATTGATGAAGCGACTAAATCTGCAGCTTTCGAGAGTTTATCCGAAATAGAGTTTTGATTTCTTGATTAAAATGCCCGCAGTGTCGTGTTTAATTACGTCCAAGGAATAATGATGGGGCCGTATTTTTACGTGTGAAAATCCCTCATGGATGCTATGCCGGACTCTTACCGACTATAACTACACGCACCCTTCACTGCCTACGGTCGGAAGCCCGAGAAAGCCCTCAGGAGGGATGTCCCAGGATTCCCGACAGATCATGACGAGGTCTTAGGACCGTGATCCGTGAATAGAATTAAACCCTGTTTTTAACGTATGGGGTGTAAATTTTAATGGATGCTATGCCGGTCTTCTACCGGCTAGAACCACACGATGCTCTGCAACTGCCTATGATCGGGGGTTCTGGGTAAGCCCTTCAAAGTATGTCCCAGGGGGAAATAAACCCCGGTGGAAATTTCAGCGACCAAATTTGTCGTACCTATATTATGTATAGAAAACTAGCGTACGTCACGCGGTTTCACTCGCGTAGTTTCCGTTCCCGTGGGAATACGGGAATAAAATATAGCCTATGTTCACCGCAAGGAGTGTAGCTTTCTAACAGTGAAAGATTTTTTCAAATCAGCCCAGTAGTTCCGGAGCCTATTCGTTACAAACAAACAAACAAAAAAACAAAAAAGCAAAAAAAACTAATCTTTCCTCTTTATAATATTAGTATAAAGATGAATTGAAAATGCCCCACAATATTTATTATTAAAGCCTTTCATCAATACTAGGGCAGCTTGTTTCATTGATACGTTTCGTAAACCCCTTTTACGTCGAATAACAATGGAACACATTCAATTACCACCGCAGACAATTCACAGCTCACGACTATGTAATAGGCACGGGTTACGCAATCACTTCTATGTCATTATCATTTGCACGAATTTAGATTGTAAGAAATTGGCCATGTCGCGAGTAGGTGAAAATAAAATATGAAAAATCTTTATTCATATAGGTCACAAAGTAACACTTATTAAGTCAAAATGATTGCTTCAAAATTTACATTTACTGCCAGATTTGCCAAGCAATAGGTAGGTACTTAGAGCCTGAGAGAATATGCTCCTGACAGACGCGTCCGGTGACATAAATATGTATAGGAATATATTTTGTAGAGCCACTTTTTGATATTCATGAATACCGCAATTTCGTGCGTCACAGGCATATCTTTAAGTTTCTTACGATAACACTTGTCAATGCAAAACAAGGCGATTTTTGGACTACTGAATTTTGATTTTAAGATTTATGATGTATGAATAAGTAGATTATTGATTACAATAGCAACAGACTGAGAGAAATTTGATCAGAGGCAATAATATTGAGTTCTTATAAATATCACTGAGGACATTAAAAATACGAATGGCAGTCCACTCATTATGTAGGTACCTAATAGGTGCGTACCGACCAGAGAGCGAGACCAATATGGTCAATCGAGTGTTTCTTTTTTCTCCACGACGACATTATAGATACCACTATGTTATTTTGATACAAATAAAACCTCAACGGCTTGAAAATGTTCAACATGCATCGGTCTACTCCAATGCGGTAATAGGCTACATGGGACTAACACAAATGGTAAAATGTGGGCGGACAATAAGCCTCTGCCCACACCATCGGGGATATAAGCCGTGGCTATATGTATGTATGTAAGGCTCCACAGAAGGGACCGCATCACTGTAAGACTGGAAAGCCGACCCCAACCCCAACTGGGTTGGGAAAAAGCCTCGGAGGATGATAAATAATAGTAAAGATCTACGTTTATATCATGTTTTCCGACCTCGGAATTTATTGTCTTGAAAATGTAATGAAAGTTTATTCTCAAAGGACATAGCATCTTCTCCAACAACGTTATTACGATAATAAAGTGCAAAGTTTAGAGCACGCCTACGCGAAACGCTGAGATATAATTCAATTACACGAGATTCGGTGGAGGTACCTACCTCTCTGCATACTTTATAGTAGCGATGAACATAGCCGCATGTTTGTACGTGCGATAGTTACGGTTGTTCAGACACGTACCAATGCATAACAGTATAAGAAAAGTAGTACATATTAGTACTATTTGGCACACAATAAACGGTTCAGTTATTGTTGCTACTATGCCCCACGAGCCCACGACTTCTGTCTGTGCATACATACTACGAACTCTGTAGCACCTAAGTATTACATGCCAGCATGCTAGGTGGCTAGGTAGCTAGGTGGTCCCATCAATCTCATTCAAGGAAGTGAGCAAGTCAATGCAAAAGATCTTCAAATTTTATGGCTAAGAAGCATCTATGAAATATACTTTTACACAAAAAATCCGCTACAAAATTAAGTCCATCTGTTCGCGAGCTAAGATGCCACAGGCAGGCAGATACTAGGTTTAACTTATAGCACCTATCGTTATATTGTTAGGGTTTAAAAAGAAATAAAAAAATAAATACCTACTTGAGTATCAAGTATTAACATTCAATGTACAAGATTTTCTCGCTTTTCTCCCGCACTAAAGTAATCGTATGTTCGTGTGGTGTGAGGCGTCGTGGGGTGAAGAATTCATTTATTTTCCTTAGGTGGCATTAATCTATTTCTGAGGGTGGTCGCCGTCAGTCAAGCGATGACCCATGAAAATCTAAATGGAATTCGGACAACCGAGACTCCGTGAACGATGCTACTAAGAGAAATATGTAATTTATTAATCCCTAATGGTGAATTGCTGTCGTATTATGCCTCAGTCTACCTTTCATCCGACAAACTCTGGGTCTGGAACCTAGACTAGTACTTAAAAAAACATTTCTATTACAACAAAAGAAGATTGTGAACATTATAAACCGCGAAGTTATTATTGTAGAGAGTGAGATTCTCATTCCCACGGCAAATTCTATCTTATTTCTACTGCACTTTGGTTGATAATCGGCAAGTCGTTTTAGAACACATAGTTTTGCCAATTAAGCACGCGCTCGTTGCACAATTCAATGAATCGGAATCATTGACGAATAGTTGATACATACAACAGTTAAATGAGAGTCCAACGACATTCTTTTGTTGCTAAGGTTCCCCGGGTCCTAACAACGTATTTTCCCTCTTTCATGAGCCTCAATAGCAGAATCAGTTAGCAAAAGTTATCACCAAGTTCGGACGCTTTGGATGTAGGTATCCGGATATAAGTTAAAGACGGGGAAGAACGCTTTTGTCGTCTTTACTCGTACCTAATCATATGACTACTCTTTTACTATACAGGGTTCCTGATGCAAAAAAAAAGTAGGTGAGGCATAGATACGTAGAGAAAATTCTTCTTGGTTGACACTAACAGAGAACTTAGCGGTTTTTGCTTTTCATTCTGCATATAAGTCCAGTGCATTACTTAGGTATCTATCAAGATGTAGTACGATATCTAATCGGACGTTATCTTGACAATTAATATACTGAATTAGCACTCAACAATATCAATGCGAAACTCCGAATTGCCCGGATACAGAGAATTCATTCATGTCTCATGAGTCCTTATGATAAAGTTTAATTTCTAGCGAGAAACATTTAACGATTGTTTAAGCTGTTTCCTAGAACTAGTATTACATGATAAAAGAAGCTTAAAAAGTTATCAATAAAATTCTGTCCTTGCATTTACAATATGTTGTTACTACTTCCCTTTACTCTATTAGCAGTGCCAAGCAGTAGTGTCTAAGTAAAAAAAAGGCTACGCTACTTTAGTAAACGCAAACTACATTATTATATTAAAGGGCGCGTCCGCAAAATGCACAAAAAGACATTTAGGATTTTGGAAATATTCAAGAACTTACTTCATTAAATGACACTAAAATGGAACCTTAAATTCTTAATTGATGAGACTACATTAACACCGTACGCTTTTTACAATATAATTATTTACTTGCGAAAAAACCTCTGAAAATCATCGAAATTTACCTTTGTCAATTTGATTATTTCTGCTATTTCGATGATTTTTGTTAACTTTGAGAGGTGTTTTTTCTAATGTAAATAATTATTTTCTAAAAAGCGCACGGTGTTATCGTAGTTTCATCTATTAAGAATTTAAGGTTCCATTTTAGTGTCATTTAATGAAGTGAGTTCTTAAATATTTCCAAAATCCTAAGTGCATTTTTTGCGGACTAGCCCCTTAAAAGACAGCATTGAAATGTACCAAACGCATCACCACTACTAAAAAGATATTCGAAACGTGTCGAAACCTCTGGCGTCGCCGCCTTGAACTTGACGTAACAAAGATCTTCATAGATCTCCTCGACGCGGTCTTCGCAACTGGCGCTGCTGGGGATCGTGAACTGCACCCAGGGGACTTGATTCGAAGTGCCGGGGTGGACTTCGTCAACATCCATGGCGGTATTGTATGAAGGCGGCTCGATAGTGGCGTTCGCGCTACTGAAGTGGCTAGCGTTAAATATTGGACTTGCCAAATGTAGTAGGAATAATATATTAATGTGTGTGACTTAGAATTAGTACTTACACGGATTGCAGGTCTTTGTATATGTCCTCCTCTGACAGGGTTCTTTGGGCTGAGAATGGTCTGAAACAAAATATATAATAGATAAGTTTTATTTCTACCTTATTTTCGCGTTAGACGTAATTAGAATAATATCAAAACTACGCAAGCCTCATTCATTAACGGTTTTTGGAACTTCGACACTTTCCAATATATTTAATGGCCAAAATCAGAATAGGTATCATGCAATAGATACTGTATGAACTGTTATTACAAAATGATATGTTAACACGCCTTTCCAGCTTTCTTGAGTTGTTATTAACATTCTGTAATACGACCCTGTATTTGTAAAGAAACATAGGGGAAAAGAATCAATCAATCAAATCAGCCTATGATAGTCCACTGCCGGAGGTAGGCCTCTACCAAATTACATCATAGTACTCGGTCCTGCGCCTTCTGCATCCAGTCACTCCTTGCAACCAACCATCTGGCGGGAGGTCCTCATCTGGTGAAGATCAATTTATTAAAAACGAATTTCACCTCAAAGTCATATATACTTACACAACATTCCTGGTAGTAACTTTAGGGCACTGGCTGAGCTTGGCCAGCGTGCATAGGACACGGTGGAAGTTCGACAGGTCAAACAGCATAGACGGGTCAAACAGGTCTGTCTCTCGCAGCTCAAACACCTCATGGCATGTCCGCAGAAACACTTTGATGTTCCGCATGCACAGAAACTGTTAACAAAGTGTGAATCCGTTAATAAACCCCCCAGATATATATATGCCCATAACATCAACTTCTTAAACACTTTAAAAATTGGATAGCAATACAAAGTTCGCCGAGGCAGCTGAGAAGATAAAAAATTGTAAAATTAAATGTTACTAAATATTTTTTTAACTTTGGCTGTTTATAGCTTTTACAAGACATTCAGGGGTAGGACTTCGGATTACTATCCCACGATTTAAGTGGTGGGAGGGGGGCTGGAGGGGGGAGGGGGGTGTGTAGAACCCCCCCCTTGACGGAAAAGTTTTGGCAATCCTGCTTTCAGATGACACATTAGGAAGTCATAATCTATCATGCTGACTTCCAAGGTACAGAAACTTGGTGGTTTGTATGACTTCAGACTTAAAATGAGCAGAGTGTAAAACCAGAAGCATCTTTTATAAAGGAAGGTCTTTACAGACTACATCACAAATTACAAGTGTTCTATCCAAACGCCTAAGGGTCTGCTCTCGTTAAAATTTAGGCTACAAAATAAAAGATAAGGTTTATTATTTTTAAGAGGTTTGATATTTCAGTACCTAAGCCTTATAAGAAATTGAGAAGATCTGTCATTCATTAGTTCAGTACTATAGCAGGTACACTTGCTCTTCCACTATGCAGGTGTAGGTAACATAGATGAGCTTTGCGACAACAAAGCTAAAGGTGCACAACATATTTTAAAAATTATTTTGTGAAGCAATTTGTGGCTTTCTATAACATAAATTTTTAATTTGGAAAATTTGTTCAAGAAGAATTCTCCCTTGCCAAAGACTTACAAGGTTGAATATTTCAGTAAAATTCCTATAGATTGTGCTAGGTTCTTGAAGTGATTTTCAAAAATAAATTGAGGAAATAAATTTCATTTTAAGCTATCTATTACATTTCATTTAATTATAATTGATAAATTTAATAAAGTTCACCTTAATTATTAATTCTTAAAACCAGTACAACAGCTGTAGAAAATTAATTCAATGAATTGGTAGTATGTTGTAAGCACCCTTCCTTCATTCAGTTTATGATGCAGATAACACCGGAACACACATTCACTGTCTTGAATATGTACCTACATGTCAATGGCCAACTTCCATTCAACACTGCATGCATAATTAAACTTCACACTGTAATTATACAACTCTATCATACAGATTCCATTTAAATATTAACTAGGTACCTACTCCTAGAGATTTCTTTAAAGATAAATTATATAGAGCTTTTTTCGAAAATAAGTCAATAATTATTCGGCGTCAGTGAGAAAATCTATCTATTGCAAAAATACTTTACTGAGAATTACAAAAAAGTAACTATTAATTTGCAAATTTAATTGAATATGGATAAAACGCGTGCTACCATTAATTGTACAATTTTATAGTGTTACTGTAATTTCAATTAGAATGTAGGTCGGGGCGGTTGGAGCCAAATTACCTGTGCCATCTGCGGCCGCTGGTTCACATCCTTCATGTCGATGCAGCCCGGGTTTAACACATTCAAGAGGTTGCACAGCAACACACCATCACGTAAGGTGTATGCCAGATCATGTATTGAGCTCGTATCCCAATTAGCCTTGTGATCCGGACGTAACAAACCACATCTCGTCAGCCAGGACGCACACTCGCGCCACAGGTCTTCGCCTCCAGAAGCCATGATTTACAAAAGTGTCGTAGTGCACATCGATGGTATGGGTAACAAATACTGCTTTTTAATAATCAACAGGTCATCATTAAACGAGGGTTAATTGATAATTGACACACAAATTGATACAAACACAAGACGAACGAACCAAGCGAGAGCCAAGAATTTTTGACAACTGGTTTCAGTGTTACTATATTACATACTACATCTAAAAAATAAGTAGAATAAAATACTTGCAAGATAAGAATAAATTATTCGCCACAAAATCGTCTAATTCATACTATTTATCAACAATAATAATTATGATCAGTATAAAATATTACAAAAATAAAATACATATTAATACAAGCAAATAAAACTACAGAGTACATAAAAGTATTGGACGGTTCGGAAACCGTATGTAATTTGTACAGTAGCCAGTCGCGCATCCGAACTGTCAAACGTCACGGGCCGCCGACGCTCAACACCTTCGCGAGCGTTGGCGGGAACAGCGGTTGCGCGCCGAGCTTCACAAAATTAATTCTTATTTCTTTTATAGGAGTCGCACTACAGAAATACTTACTGTTTCATCATGCTGGATAACTGACGAAAATAACTAAACTAAATCCGAGGATATCCGATGTGTAATGGATTAATGAAATGTCGCTGAAAATTACGATGGTTAAAATGAAGTAGTATTCTTATGTTTTACCATGTAATTCAAAATAAAACCAGTTTTAAGTCTTATATTTTTTTATTTACCAAATATACACACAAACACGTTACCCAAAAATAAAAAAAAAGAATTTGTAGATACAAAATCTCCGAAAATAAATTTATCAATATTAGCGTATTTTCATTGCCAAAAATTGTCATCTTCACATGCTATTATAATTAATTTTACCTCGATTTGGGACGGAAATATTTATAACAGCTGTTAAACAACACCTTTTAAATGCAAAACAAGAATAATTGAATCAAAATAAACAAAAATATTAATAAAATAAAAGTATTAAAGTTATACATTTTTTGCGTATTTACATTGGCCAATAAAAAAAACAATTAATAAATATACACTGAAATAAATAAGTTTATATTATAAAATAATATATCATTCAATATATTAAATAAAACCATAAATAAAAGCAGAATAAACTAAAATATTAAATACTTCCCCGTAACTAATTGGAACGCTAAAATGGCGGCTCAACAGAAAATTTATTTATCACAATCAACTCGAAGTTTCTGATGTTTTTTCTTTTAATGTTACTCTGCAGGCTATGTTAATCATTATTATAAACTCATCCTGCATTATTTCCGGCCTGGATGAAAGAGGATAATACCGGATATAAACGGATATAAACTGGCATTATGATGACCGTGGGCGTCGGAGCCGATGACAGTTCTGTCACTATAGTGCACGTGGGCGCTTTCGTGGGTAGTTGAAGCATCTAAATTATTGTTGTTGGCACGCCGAAACTTACAAAATTATAAATCTAAGCGCAACACTCATGTCGTTGCTCAAGATATTAATATTTTAGTTAATCATTTGTGCTACGATGTACTGACAACGCTCATTATAGTGTGGCGTACTGGTTTTGCGTTTACGTAATGTAACACGACTCGACTCGTCATAGTGTAAACTAGAACAGCAAAATATGATTACGCTTGACAAAGATAACGATTTAATAATATATTCGCTTTCATAACTGTATTCTTTTTTTATATTCGGCTCGCTAAATTGACGTCGCCACCAGCCTGATGGAAAGCCGTGGCGCATCTAGCGATTGGGGGCCATTTCTTACGGTGGTCCTCCAGTTGGCAGCCCTGTGATGTGCCTCTTCACACTCCTCTTAAAGAACCCGGGATTGTAAGATGATTGTAAGAAGATGATGATTGTATTATTCTTTACAGCTGCTGTGAGTCATTAAGACAAATGATATAACCAAGAGTCCAACATCAACCGTTGGACTCCGGCCTGACATACAAGCTGTCCACGTCTACTTCTCCTCGCCGAGTAGTCAAGACTGTGGCCACCTTCCTCCAGGATCGACGCTTCCACGTGACAGTGGACGGTGCTCTGTCCTCGGAGCGCCCTGTCAAGGCCGGCGTGCCTCAGGGAAGCTGTCTGTCGCCAATCTGCTACAGCAGATACACAGACGACGACGACATCCCTGTAGCTGGAGGCGCCATGTTGGCGCTGTACGCTGACGACGCCGCCTATATAACCACCTCTCTAAAAGCCAAGCACGCGGCGGTGAAAATGCAGCGAGCACTGGATGCACTCCCGCCATGGCTGGAAGACTGGAGACTGACGGTCAACGTGGCGAAGACTCAGGCGATCTCCTTGGGTGGAAGGATACTACCGCCGCCTCTCACTATGTTCGGACACCACGTCGACTGGTCCCCTACGGAGAAGTACCTAGGTGTGACTATAGACCGTCGTCTTACAATGGCCCCTCATGTGAAGAACATTGTTGGCCAAGTACGAGCCGCTCGAGCTCTCTTGCGTCCCGTCCTGTCGTCCCGCCTTCCCTTACGTGCGAAGCTGGGCGTCTACAAAACATACATCCGACCGCGTATTACATATGCCTCTCCAGGCTGGTATGCGCTGGTCGCGGAAAGCTATCGCAAAAGGTTGCGTGCACAGCAGCCGCTGGCCTTACGCACCATTGTAGACGCCCCTCGCTACGTGAGGAACAGGACCATCTCCAGGGATCTACGCATTGAGAGCCTCGACGACTTCATCGGCCGTCTGAGCGCCAACTTGTTCACCCGCACTGAGGGGTCCACGTTCCGCCATCTGCGGGAGCTTGCACCCTACCACCGTCGCCCACCGGACCGGCCACTGCCGCGGGATTTAATTCCCGCAGCAGCTACACAAAACTCACTCCCTCACTGACATCAGCTGACGGACACCTGACGAGAACTTCTCGACAGGTTCGACCTCGCTGATGTCAAGTGCCATCCCCTGCCAAGTCGCCGTTGGCTCGCAGATCGCTCACCGGCCTTCCCTTCCAGGGGATACCCCCGGTGGGGGCAGGTCTCGCTAGCGGCGCCATTACCTTCCCGGACTTGACAACCGGATACGACACCACGGTGACCACCAGGCCACCCACCCAGTGAACCGCCTGTATTCGCAGGCGGCGATGATCCCACTGAAATAGGCATTGCCTAGGGACAGTTACCCCCCGATTAAAAAAAAACCGTTGGACTTCGGCCCACCAGGCGCGATCACCTAGCCTGGTCGGAGGATCCTCCTTTTTGTGTGTTGGAGGAACATTCCCAACCTTTCCTCCACATACTAATACAGTAATTTAACAACTTAGTAAATTAACGCAATGGACAAAACCAAAAACAAAATCCAAAATGGCGGCGATGTGGTTCGCAACCCATCACGTCTCGTTTCCCATCGAGGCGAAAAGTGGACTGGGGATAGCCACTTTGCTACGTTGAATGTAAGAGGAGGTATGATATACAAAATTGAGGAAGTATGCAAGATGATGAAAGAGAGACGACTCGATATTCTGTGCGTGAATGAGACAAAGAGGAAAGGATGTGACACCACCACACATGGACCCTACACTGCCTACTGGTCGGGTGTGCCTAAAACCAGTAAAGCGTGTCAGGGCGTTGGTGTAGTACTGTCTGCGAGAATGAATGAATGTGTCACAGAATATGAATGTGTAAGCCCAAGACTCGTTTGGTTGAGGCTGAAGGTTGGACTTACCCGCATCTTTGTTTTAGGAGTATATGCTCCGCAAGATGCGCGGTGGCGCCGATCTTTACGAGACCAAAGCGAGAGGCAGGCATTTTGGGAGAGCATGAGTGATGTTTTGAGTAAGTGCAAACTAAATGAGAGGATAGTAATGTTAGGCGATTTTAATGGGTGGGTTGGAGTCAAGCGTGATGGGTATGAAAGAGTATTGGGAAAGTTTGGTGATGAGCGAGTGAATGAAAATGGAGAAAGTTTGCTTGAAGTATGTTTGGAGAGGAATCTTGTGGTGACTAACACCATGTTTCACCACAAAGATATCCACTTGGTTACGAGACAAGAAGGAAGTAAGAGGAGCATGATTGACTTTGTGATTGTTGACGCAAGGATGAGAAAGAAAGTACTAGACACTCGAGCCTACCGCGGTGCTGGGATTGACACAGACCACTTCTTGGTTGTCAGCCGAGTAAGAGGTCTGTTTCAGCGGTGGAGGCACCGTGTGCGTGAACCTGTTAGTGTACTAGAACGCATAAAAGTTGAGAATTTGCAAGAGATAGGTATAAAAGAGGAATTTGTAAGCAAACTAAGCAAAAAGTTTGATAATTTAGATGAAGTATGTGAGATTGAAGAATTATGGAAGCCGATTAAGGAAGGACTCGTGGAAGTTGCGATTGAACTGTGTGGTGTGAGCAAGAGAAGCCAAGGATGTAAGTTAAAAAGAATGACCGCGGAAGTTCTGAAAGCGTTGTCTGATAAGAAGAAAGCATGGTTGGACTTGCTGGCTACAAAGGCCAATCAAAGAATGCAGAAGGCAACAGATGAGGATGTACGAATGGCCAACGATGAGTATAAAAGGTATAAGCGTGTGGCAAAAGAGGTGTTAGTAAGAAAGAAGGAGAATGATAGAGATGAATTTGATAAAAGGTTATCTGGTGACTTCCAACAGAATATAAAATTCTTTTGGAAGTCCATAAAAGCGGTGAGGAGTCAACAGACCACATCACCGCCTAATAAGATCAGAAACCAGGATGGAAGTTTTGTGGGAGGAGAAGAGTGTGTGCTAAAAATATGGAAGGAGTATTTTGAAAGTCTATTTGATAAAGAGGATACGCAAGTGCAAACTCATTTTTGTGAAATGAATGAAATTGGTAATGAAAACGACATTAGCATGGAAGAAATAGTGGAAGCATTGAATAGTATGAAACTAGGCAAGGCTGCTGGGATTGATAGGGTTTCAGTTGAGATGCTGAAAGCAGGACGTGGCGTGGTGATTGACCAGCTGTACCGCCTTTTTAATCTGTGCTGGAGGAATGGCAGCGTACCAAAAGAATGGTCCAAAGCGGTCATTGTGCCGCTGTACAAAGGAAAAGGGTCGCAGCAAGAGTGCAAAAATTACCGCGGCATAAGCCTGCTCAGCATCGTCGGTAAACTGTATGCGAAAGTGTTGATAAAAAGAGTGATGAATGAAAGTGAAGGAAAAATGTGGGATGTTCAAGCAGGATTTATGAAAGGAAGGGGATGCACGGATCAGGTCTTCTCCTTACGATGCATAGCAGAAAAAGTTTTGGCGAAAAGCCAAAAGGTATATTGCGTATTCGTAGATCTGGAGAAGGCCTATGACAAAGTGGTGAGGAATGAACTATGGTCAACATTGTCTTTGTACGGGGTAAGCAGCAGCTTGATACGAGCACTGAAATCTCTTTATGAGGGCTCAAGTGCTTGTGTCAGGATCAACGGAGCTTGCACGGACTTCTTTAATATAGAAAGGGGTGTGAGACAGGGTTGTGTAGCGTCACCGTGGCTGTTTAACCTGTACATGGACAGTTGTTTGAAAGAATTGCAAGAGAGTGCGTGTGGTATAAAACTGAAAGAGCTGACCATCAAATGCCTCCTATATGCTGACGATCAGGTGATCTTAGCTGCATCGGCGGAGGAGTTGCAGTTGATGGTTAATATTATGCATGAGGCGCTGAAAGGTAGAGGAATGAAAGTGAATGTAAGTAAGACTAAAGTAATGGTTTTTGAAAGAGAGGAATGTATGACGAATTGCCCTATTATTATCGAAGGGCAAAGAGTGGAACAGGTGAAAGAATTTGTATACCTGGGTTCAAAATTTACGAGGGATGGAAAGTGTGACCAGGATATTGAGAGAAGAGTTTTGGCAGGAAATCAAGTGAATGGGGCGATGCATACCTTTATGAGCAGTCAAAACGTGTCTAAGAAGGCGAGAGTGGCTGTGCATAGGGGTGTGCTTATCCCCACACTTATGTATGGTAGTGAAAGTTGGGTGTGGCAGAAGAAGCATGAAAGTAAAATTAATGCAGTGGAAATGAGAAGTCTGCGAAGTATAGCTGGAGTGAAATTGATGGACAAAGAAAGGAATAGCGTGATTAGAAAACAATGTGGTATAACTGAAGATGTAGTGACAAAGATAGAAAAAGGGATGCTTAGATGGTTTGGACATGTTGAGAGGATGGATGAAAATAGACTGACTAAACAGATCTATAAGGCGATAATGAATGGGCAAGCTGGTAGGGGTCATCCTCGGCGTACGCATGGTAACCAAATTGATGACCTGCTGGAAAAAGGCCAGGTCAAGAGTACCCTTAACCGGCGAGCGTGTATGAAAGCACTTATGAAAGTAGAAGAAGCGAAAGTGGTATGCCAGGATCGTAGCAAGTGGAAAGCCATAGTCTCTGCCTACCCCGATGGGAAACAGGCGTGATGATATGTATGTATGTATGTAGTAAATTAACTGATATTCAGCCACTTACTGAAGCAAGATACTATTAATACACAGTGATTAGAGATATTCGTGGTTCGATTCCAACTTATAACGATTTTTTTAAAATTAAAACAGAATAGAATTTAAAAAATTGATAAAGTAATTTTGCATGAAGTTTCTAATAATAATTCTACATATGAAACATATTTTATTAATCAACATGATATTAATTTATAAATGAAATACAAAAAGTGTTTTTGCAAGATCGTAGGATTTGAACCATAAACCTTTTCATTACCATTCCATACTGGAACCACTCCACCACAGGTTGCTTTAGTAGTAATAACGAAATTATCGATACAGAAGAACTATTTATATTCGAGTATGTGTGTGTGAATTGTCTTAAAAGAAAAAGGTCACAGGTAGCGCAAGAATGTTGACGCCATAGTTACGTAGGATTGCTACAGCATTTATGAGCTCGATAGTACGTAGCACAAATTATAACCTAAATATTAATATCTTGCTTCGGACAGATAGTAAAATAGGATTAGGTCATTCATTTGTAAACAGTGCCATAAAGAAAGTGAAGACCCTATTATGGGGCCCACTGATCTGTATTATTTGAGATAAGTGATGGGGCCCCAAAGAAACTTTTTTTTTGAAATTTAAACATCCAACCGTTAGCACGACGAGTATTATATTTCATGACATAATAAACTTAACTTTACTATAACAGTATTCCTGTTACTATACGAGATTGTATTGAAGGTTTTTTTTTTATGAATAGCTGAAACAAATAATCGGTTGTCTGTAAACTCGGTTTACTGACGATTTGTAACAACTTCAAAATAAAAATAAAAATAAAAATAAAAATAAAAATAAAAATAAAAATAAAAATAAAAATAAAAATAAAAATAAAAATAAAAATAAAAATAAAAATAAAAATAAAAATAAAAACAGATCAATTTGTCATATAGTGCCATCTGTTTGAAAACATTACTAAAATAAATGGAACGCCTCAGAGCGAGGTAACGCGAGGGAGGTAACGACATCAGTCTTCAGCCAGTGGACCCATTGTACGTGAGTGTTGGCTGTCACTCCAGCCAACCCAGCTCCGACCAGAAGCGCAGGATCCTCTTCGGGTCCTCACACGCTTCCCGGAGTGTTGTGGGGCTGCCAAGTATTTTGACTCTGTATGTAACCAGGCTCTCGCACTCCAAGATTGCGTGAGCTATGGTTTCTTCTTTTAACAGGCACGCTCTGCACAGCGTGCTGTCCGTGATACCTAAGACATTCAAGTGCTTATTTACTGTGCAATGACCCGTTATTGTGCCTAGCATGGTTCGTAGATCACCTTTATTCAGATGTAGCAGAGGTAACGACATATTGCGTTATCTTTTTTCGTTCTTGCAGCCGGCTCCATCGAATTATGGGCTCCCGACACGGGTCAATATATTGAGTCAAGCCTGATATTAAGAATGGAAAATGTTTCAGTGTGCGTGATTTCTTTGCATGTGTCTGTGCATTCGACGTGTATGTACACATGATATTGACGAGGCATGACAATTGCTAATTGATCGTGTGGGGACCCCTTTATAAGACGTTGTCACGTCTAAAACCTTCACTACCATCACTAACGAAGGCGAAACTGCTGCTGCCACAACGTTCCACATCTCAAATAATCATCACGTCCCAAAAAACCCCAGTTTATAAAGAAATTTACTTTCGACTAAAGGTTCAAGGTTGCAGGACTGGGAGAAACAAAAACTAATTGGGGTAACACAGCCAACAAGAGGTAGACACCGGAACGGACTATATTTTTGCTAAGCTGTTCTATTAAAAGAAATAAAACATAATATAAATATCATGAAAATGAAAGAGCGCGGTACGAATGCTTCCAACATATAAAAAAACATTGCAAACGCTGCTGATTAGAAAAAAAACCTGCCAAGTGCGAGTTGGACTCGCCCATGAAGGGTTTCGTAGCAGCAAGTACAATGTAAGTACATTGTAACATAACATAAAAGTTCTTATAGTTCGTTGTAACTTTGATTGATGTTTTAACACGTTTGCAGTGGTAGTGATTTTTCTAACCGAAAATTGCGGTTTATGACGTATTAAAAAAAAAACTACTTGCTCTATCTCGTTCAAACTAATTTTCGTTGGTAGTTTTTATGGCAATGAACAACATATATTCTTTTTAGAATTATCATTCTCTTATTTTAGAAGTTAGAGGGGGGGGGGGGGGACACGAATTTTCCACTTTGGAAGTGTCTCTTGCGCAAACTATTCACTTTAGAAAAGAATGATGTTGGAAACCTTATAACATTTTTGAAGACCTATCTATATATACCTCACACGTATGGGTTAGATGAAAAAAAAAAATTTGAGTTTCAGTTCTGAGTATGGGGACCCCCAAAATTTACTGCTTTTTTCTAGTTTTATATAAGAATCTTAATGCGGTTCACAGAATACATCTAGTTACCAAGTTTCAATAGCATAGGCCATATAGTTTCGGAGAAAAGTGGCTGTGACACACGGACGGACAGACAGACAGACAGACAGACAGACATGACGAATCTATAAGGGTTCCGTTTTTGCCATTTGGCTACGAAACCCTAAAAATGTATTTTTTCCTTTGTCTTCAGATTTGGATTTATAGTTTTTGTTTAAAGCGTTAGCTAGTTGTCAGATTTATAAAAAAAAGCTGTGTTGCCACTAGCTTTGCTAGTGTTTGGTAATTGGTGGTGTTGCTACAATTTTAAATTAAATTAGTGTAAGTGACGCGAAGGCAAGGTACTTCGAACGAATAATATTCCGAGAATTTTCATATTTTAAGTGTTTAAAGTGGTGTAAATACTGTGTTAATTTCAATTCTAAGGTAAGAGCTATATTTTTGATTAGCTAGCGTAAGTTTAGGTGTCCATAGTAATTTTTCAAATGTTTTAAATCTTATCAATTATTTGACACACCCATGTATCGGATTGAATTCCTAATTTCCGAATGTTATCAGATTTATAACTAGAATAAATCGTCTGGAAATTGAATATCACACTGCAGGATAGCAGGTAATTCGTTTTATATCCTACAGATATCTTAATTTTTATCTCCAGCCGTTATCCTAGTTTATTTTGGAACATTACGTCATTGTATCCGTGTAATGGAAGTATGTGGGGTCACTATGTAAAGTCAAAAGTGCCGGTAGTAGATTGAAGACTTATCGTACCCTTACTTCACGACCGGTGTACGACTTTGACTGTAGTTTTATTGTAATCGCCGAAGCGTGTCGAGTGGTGCCGAGTGGTAGTGGTAGTCTGATGTGGTAGAATCTAGATCAGACAGCAGTGCGTCTCCGCGTCGCCAGTACTTTCTACATGAGTTTACTCTAGACTGCAGTCTGCACAAAATATAATACTTAGTATTGTGTCTACTGCAGTGCTGTGTGGATTTCTCCTCTACATCATCAGGCTGTGCACAGAATACTAAGTGTTTTATCTACTATTGTGCATTTTCTCAAGGTAAATAAGCACTATAAACTTGATTACTTTACTTATAATAAGAATAATATCTTAAAGCATTTTCTAATATTCATAAGAATATTAGAAAATGCTTTAAGATATTATTCTTATTAGAATATCCTGTATGTAATGATTGGCAAGTAAACCCCACCCATACACTGACACATAAAGTAGGTGTGTTGTGTGTACTATTGCAGTACTCAGATTACATTGATATTGATTACCTGAGGGACATAGATATACTGTATGTGCAGTGGAGTGTCACGGCTGAATCTAGGTCATAGGAACAAAAGCTGTGCTCACATGTACTATATTTTGATATAATAGCTAAGGAGTAGTATTATTTTAATTTTATAGATTTTATTCCCAGCGTAATACAATGATGTGGACCTTGTAAATATTTATTGTCAGTTTCCTATATTTTTAAACTTCACTCTTTCTCAGTGAACCATAATTATTAAGTACATAGTCAAACTGAGTCTTACATATGTTTCTATATTTTATCTAATGTGGTTCCGTAGTATACAGTACTGTGTATTGAATAATTTTTAGTGTTACTGAAAAAAAAAAATTATATCTTTCAGCTATTACTAATTTTTATGTTCAAGTACAGCAGTTCGATCTTGTTTTACAAGGTCTAACTGCTAGTAATTATTAAAGTAGACTGACATAGAAACAGGCCTCAAAATAAAGTAGCGCTCATAGTCCTTCTGAGTTTTTGGGACACTGATATGAACTAGATAGACAAAGGACTGACTGAATGCTGGAGCAGGACTGTGTATTGTAGCTTAATTTGGGAGAGACCTACAACCAACAGTGGACTGCCACAGCCTGATTTGATTGATTTTGATTGAAAACAAATTTTGGTATCCGAAACATTACAGTATCTATAAACCATTTTATTGAATTTTATTTTGATGTCATACTTTACTAGAAAGTTGTCACACATTATGTAGAAAAGTTGTGTGGAATTGTGTGTACCATTGCAGTTGCCATTGCTGTGCGGAAAACTGACATTAGGAGAAACTATTAGCTGTAGTAGTAGTTGCAAGAATAATGTGATAGATATTTTTTTTTTATGTCCCTGACTGTACTTGTAGAGTATGTTAATTAAAATGTTTAAAAAGTTTACAGCCACAAAATATTCATGTTTTATTGCAAATTTCATGTTTTAAATTCTTACCGAATTTAAATTTTTAATATTTTTGCGTTTTAGGTAAATATTGGAGACATATCCAATGTAAAATATACTTAATTTTGATTAAATTTGATTCATCGTTTTAACAAATTACAAATTACTTTTAATACGAGTCTGACATTAACTTTGCTTTCAGTACTCTTTTTAAATTATCCTTTGCATCCTACAAAAAAAAAGCCAAATCATAACAACCAGACATAAAAGTAGATGCTACTGTGACTATGTGCTAAGATGAGCAAGTGATTAACATAATATTATTTTAAGAAGTTTTCATTTGCCAATTGAAATTAAAACTATCTAAATGACTCATATACCACATTTAACTTTCACTTATAAATTGCAGACACTGCGTCTCTTAACAGTTTCTTGCACATCCGAAGATCTATTATTATGATAATGTAGAGTGTAATTGTAGAAATAGTAATAATGCATTTTACTTTTATTTCCTAAAAGTAGTATCTATTTAATTGGCAATGAATGCAATTGTATTTCTGTAGCATAGTGTAAGATACAAATTAACTAACTTTCACCATTCTAATACTGTCAGTAGTGATTAATATCTAAAATGCAGCTAGTTTAGGTATATAAGCTACTCTTCTGGGCGCCTGGACCTTGCCAAAGCTGCAGAGGAAAGCTTTGCAGTTGAGTTGGTGAACCTTGCGGTAGTTTGGCCCAGTGCGCCAAATATAAATCAAGTGCTAAATGTATGTTCCCTTCTCTCCCAAGTTTCCAGGCTCTTCCCACATCACAGTGCCACGAACTAGAGGGCCACTGTCCAAAATCTCTTCAACCCTGAGACTTATCCACAAACGCTAGACATTGACTTCAGGCGGGCAGCATTTTCTTTACCTCTAACGTGATATTGAACGAAGGAGGTGCTGTATCACCTGGCATTCTCTTGGTGTGATCTTGAATGGTCTAAGTGTAGTGTGGGCCGAAAATTAAATTAACCCTTTGGCAGATCCGCCAGACGGTATATCCGCGGTAGGATTTAGGCCGGGTTTCCACTGGCGCCGAGCGGGGTGGAGAGGAGCTTAGCGGTGCACGGATTGACCAATCACTATGCTCCAAATCTCCGCTCCGCTGCAATGGAAACATCACGAGTGGTGTGGAGCAAAACTGAGCGGATACTCATAGTAAAAATTTGATTGGCAGTACTGTATCCATCATCCTTTCTTTTTTAGATTGCATTTTTGTGTACCACAAACAGTTGGGTTGGGCGACAGCTGTTGAGAGAAAGAGGTCTTCTATTTAAATTTCCTACATTGCCTACTGCCTTAAAGGTAACTTAGGGGTAAATAAATCCCTTGTAGACGGCAGCTACTCTGACTAAATGACCGTAGTGTTGAGGTCTGACAAAGTTCCGTACTGTCCTTCACCACAGGTTTTGTTTGCTGCTATTTAAAAAAAAAATTTTAGCTTTCTTTCCCTAAATCACACCATGTCATATCACAGGGCAACTTTCTTTAGGGGCATGTGGTCTTCAAGTAGTATTTCATTTATTATTCCACTAATATGGGAAACTACTCGTGACCGACCGAAGTTTCGGTTTCGGTTTCGGCCAAAAAATCGAGTTTCGGCCGCAGTTTCGGTTTCGGCCAAAACGGGCCGAAACTTTCGGCCGGGCCAAAACTCACGTGTTTTTTAATTTTGAGTGCCTCGCTCTGCTTGTGAGGTTCAGCCCAACCAGTTAATATGTTACTAACCGAAGATTTAGAGATTTACAAAGAACTTCTAATCAATAGTTATAATAATAATACAACTTTATTCAAACCACAAGCAAATACAATCATTGAGAAGTATTAGACAATTACCCCAATGTTATGTCTTAGACCACCTTTTTAGGGTCCCGTTTTTACTTTTGGTTACCGTGACGGAATCCTAAAGATCTAGGACATTACATAACCCTACCCCTTTGTTGTTAGACAGTTAATTTTTTTACAGATGATGATTTCTGCTGCCGCTATAGCAACAAATAATAACAAATAGACAAAATAATAATATTAAAGGGGGCCTCCCATACAACATATCTACGTGATTTTTTGCCGCTTTTCTTGCACGCAACCCTACGTGCGCGAGTCCGGCTCACTCTTGTCCAGTTTTAGTTACACACTTCTAGAATGTAACCAAAACCGGTCAAGAGCTAGTAGCAGGGCACCGTGTGGTTTTAGTCGGTAGAAGCTCACAATAACATCTACTACCCGTTCGCTCTAACTTTGTCGCTGGCGTAGAGGCGTATACCCGAATTGTTAATTAGACGAAGTAAATTAACAGTAGCTAATGTCACTTCGTCATAGAAAATACGCAACACTATAAGAAGAAGTGATATTAGTTGCTGTCAATTTACTTCGTCTTATCAAAAATTCGACTTTAGTATGGAGCCGAACGACAAAGTTAGAGCGAACGAGCAGTATGTGTAATTCCACACGTAAAAGAAAAAACTCATCTTTAGGTGGAGATATTTCTAAAATAAACACTTGAGAAGATTTATACCGTTGATTAATGGCGCTTGGTGGAGTGCGAGCGCCAAGTGCGAGTCGGACTCTCGCACGGAGGGGTTAAAGCGGGACCCTAATAACGAGACATGAGGCCTAGCCGTCCGTCTGTCTATTAGTCACGAGGTTGTATCGCTGAAACCGCGCCAGATAGAGGCCTAAAATTTTCACTGATGATGTATTTCTGTTGCCGCTACTTTTTTTAAAGTGAGAATAATCCTACAGGGTTGCTATGCCAGAGTCCTACCGACTAAAAACCACGCGTTGGGAGCCCCGAGTATGCCCTCGGAATGATGCATACTGCCGCCGCGTCTTTGGAGGGTTATTCAGTTGTTATCCCGCTACTTGAGGGAGCGTGCATGAACCTCTCACTTCACGCTATCGTCTAAAGCCTGCTTCTGTAAGGACGGTGAGCAGCCGTCCTCAGGCCCCCGGTCATGGAGGCTGATAGTAAAGGGCGCGCCGCCGCAGACTGTGCAACTCAGGTGGGAGAGTTCTCTCCCACTTCCCGCCGTCTCTTTCGCGAGCATGATCTGTTCACAGGAAGAGGTCTATGGCCCCGCTCCAGCGCCTCGCTTACAGGTCCCATAGAGGGGTCCCAGCTAGAACACATGTCGCCTCAACTGAGATCATGCGGTATCCCCTTATCCTTACCCTGACAGCCATCGCCTTCTGCGGGCTAAGCAATCTAGCCGCATTGCTGGCCATCAGGATCTTCGCCCTTACGGGGGCCCCGTATAGGGCCATGCTCCGCATGATCTCAAGGTACAGCCTCCTGCAGGGAGCGTTGGGTCCCCTGATATTGGGCAACAACCGTGGGAGTGCGGCTGATGCCCCCCTGCCTCAGTTTTAGGACCAAACTTCGGAAGTGGTATCCGAAGTTACACCGGCTATCGAGTACGAGCCTCAGATACGTCATCGAGATCTCGATGCCGATGCTGTCGCCCCCTAAATGTAAGCTGGATCCCGCAGGTGGCCTTTAGGGCTGCGTTTCGGTGCATTGCTCCTTGCGCTGTAATTAGGGTGTTGTCGTAACACGTTACGCCGACACCTCTGAGGAACGGACCACGCAGCACCCAATCGTAACCGATGTTCCACAGAAGCGGTCCTAAGACCCCTGTGGAACACCGAACGACACATCTCGCCGACCCTGCCCTAGCCAGCTCGGGTAAGTTAGAGCCCTCTCGGAAAGAGAGGCCCCGACAATTCGACGGAGGTATTAAGGCATTCCATGGTAAATAAGCGCCCCGCAAACGCAGCTCCAGGGCAAGGTTTGGAGATTTCAAGAGACACTGCCGCCACCACCAACCACCTCATCCTGTGCTGTTGCCGCTATAACAAAAAATACCTACTAAAATCAGAAAAAAACATCCACACAACAAACGCAATTTTTGTAACGGATCTCTGTGCGGGAATGCGACTCGCACTTGGCTGGTTTTTTTTTTTCATTTCAATATGAACACGTGAGTTTCGGTTTCGGTTTCGGTTTCGGCCGAAACTGACCCTGGGGCCGAAAGTTCGGTTTCGGTTTCGGTTTCGGCTGTAAAACCAGTTTCGGTCGGACACTAGAAACTACATTTTGATGTGTAGGAAAACAACCAAATCACCTGAACGAATTGTTCTCGCATTCAACAAGGTTACAACTATTATTTTCTTTCTATTCCTATAACAACTGACTATTAAAGAAAACTGGTATGTGACGCTGTAGAATGTGTGGCACTTAATTTTTCTTCAATTAATTCAAGGCTAAATTTAACATAAGTAACTGGTTTGAAAACAAGTGTATCACATAAAACTCATCTGTAAAGGTCGGGCCAGACCTAGGCGACGAGATTTTAACAGTTGTAATCCCTCTCTCATCTTAGCGTAAATACTCGGAGCTATTCCCTCCACGGTACGACTATAGATTATATTACCGTTCTCTAGTCATGGGAATAGACGTAATATTTTTAAAGGGCAGTAATTAGTTCAATAATGCACACAAACACAAAAAGTTCTTTATAACTTAGGTACCTAGTTAGAAAATACTGTTTCTCTGACAGAAAAAAATATTATAAAGGAGTTAAAGCCTTTTATTTTATTTTTTTTGTGTTCTCAATCTCATGAAATCTCAGTTTTAATGTGTAGGTATAAGAATAAGACATTTTTAGAAAAATCTAGTTCCTTTTTAGGGTTCCATAGCCAAATGGCAAAAACGGAACCCTTATAGATTCGTCATGTCTGTCTGTCTGTCCGTCCGTATGTCACAGCCACTTTTCTCCGAAACTATAAAGCCTATGCTATTGAAACTTGGTAAGTAGATGTATTCTGTGAACCGCATTAAGATTTTATATAAAACTAGAAAAAAAGCAGTAAATTTTAGGGGGCCCCATACTCAAAACTGAAACTCAAAAACTTTTTTATTCATCAAACCCATACCCATAGATAGGTCTTTAAAAATGCTATTGAGGTTTCTAACATTTTTTTTCTAAAGTAAATAGTTTGCGCAAGAGACACTTCCAAAGTGGAAAAACGTGAGTCCCCCCCCTCTTCTAACTTCTAAACTAAGGGAATGATAAATCTAAAAAGAATATATGATAAACATTGCCATCAAAACTAACAACGAAAATTGGTTTGAACGAGATCGAGTTGGTAGTTTTTTTTTAATATGTCATAAACCGCAATCTTCGCCAAGATAATCACTACCACTGCGAGCGTGTTAAAACATCAATCAAAGTTACAACAAACTACAAGAACTTTTATATTTTGTTACTTGCTGCTACGGAACCCTTTATGGGCGAGTCCAACTTGCACTTGGCCGGTTTTTTTAACACAAGATTTGCGCAAAATATTAAATTACAATGTTTCTCAAACAGGATCTAAAAATCATATTTTCAAAGTAGTTGTTATCAAGTTGTTAAGAGAATATACCTAGACACTAATACTGATAATTATTATGTGCTGATAAACATTAAAGTATCGTCATAGCAAACAATTTTTATAACAATTATTATTTCAGCGTTTATTCCGGTGACTTTTTATGTACCTAGTTCATATGAAGGCTATTCCGACCAGCATCCCCACTTGTCTGCAAAGAGACGCGAAAATAACTCTGTCGGGCGATTCTAATGAAAATTGGTACAGAAGTTTGCGAGGAGACATAGGTAATGTCTATAATAAAGACTTTATATCCTGTGAGCAAATTCCTGTGGGAAACAGGTTAAGGAGAACCTCTCCGCTCGTTGAGGTTCTCCCGTACCCTCGCGAACATCTTCCCAAAATCTCGCCCAATGTTAAGAATGTTAAACTATTGTGGAATGGGATTGATCCTCAAAGATAACGGTGGGCCCCCTTCCACCTAATTTGTTTATGAATGTAATGCAATCCAAAAAGAATTCCTTAAAAATACGTCCTAATTCTTGTAAAGTATGAACCACCTGAAGGACCGGCTACTATCGCAAACATGACTGTTTTGTAGATTACATTGTAGTGAGTCACAAGGCCACGTGATGTAACGGTCGTCTGCCGGTTACACAGTACAGATAATATGCAGTGTTACAACTGCGGCAAGTGGCCGGTGATTAATGTTCCTTCACTTTTAAATTAAACAGTGCTGTTTTCGCTTGCGATTCTTTGAAGGGAAATGGAGACTAAGGTAGGTGTAGGTGCTGATGTTGGTAGCTTAAGTTAATGGCCAAGACTGACCACTGACCATGACTAGACAGGATTCCAATAGTATTTTTCTAGAGTATGCCCTGCTCCTTCTCCTCAGACAGTCGTGGTCCAATTACAGAAGGAGAAAGGAGAAAGGAGATGATAGTGTAGGTACTTCACATTTTAAATCAGTTCGATTCGACGCCCATCCATCCAATTGCTAAGCACTAATGATGGCACAAGTATAATATACTTTCGTCTTAAACCATACTACTGGTCTAAGACTTTCGTGCAATACCTACTGCAAAACTATTAGACCAATTTTACCATTTTCATAACATTTTTCAACTGTCGGCACATGATAACGCTGTTACCATGATAACATGTTAAAATTACATTTTGATTGTTTGAATGATAAGCATAATCCGCTGTCTGTATTTTGGGCTTGTGATAAAGAAAGATGTTAATGGTTGAAGTGCTGGCGTACTCGAGCTGTATATCCAGGGCGATTTGACTTTTAATACGTTAAGAAGACTACTGTCATGGACTCTAAGTGAAATAATCTCGATATGGCGATGGCTATAAAAGCACACTTCGTAAATAATATTCTTGCCATTACAATACTTGTTAATGGAACAAGATGTCTCTTAGGTTTAGCTCCTGGTATTTAAAATAGAATAAGTAATCTAAAGAACAGAATCAACTATCAATTGATATACTTACTCGAAAATCAAACCTAAGCAAGATAACTTCAAGTGATTAATTATTAAAAATGAGCGCCGTGAAGCAGAAATAGCGCACATACTTTCACGTAAATCTGAACATTCCGTACAAAAAAGTGCACGCATTAAATCTCTCTACAGTTGCTCAAGACGTTCTTTGCTTAATCTAAAATTGGAAATCTATGAAGTCAACAGGATCCCCATTGAGAGCTAGTATTTAAAGTCCTTAACGATTATGTACGGGAGGATAGGTCATCTCCATACTTGTATAAAGATATCAAAGACACCTATTCGGTCGTTTTTATTAAACCGCTTAACATATAAACCTTTGATCTATGAGACTCAGAATAAGATAGCCAGCCATATTGTTATTCTTATATTTCTAGGCGTTTGAGCGCAACAGTTCAGTCACGACGTCATTAGATATCAAAGTTTTTTGTACGTTTATTATTATTGGTCGTAAAATTCGTTACCGCTGAGTCATCAATACCGTTGAAAGTTTATTGCTGTTGGTAAATATAGGTGTGCGACATAATGCGTACTTGTACTTACCACTGCGACATTGTGACCCCTTAAGTTGTAAGCCATAGCAAAATGAATCTACAAGTTATCCGCATTGTCGTGTAATTTGTAAGGTTCAGTAATGCAACTACAAAAGTTAAGTTTCGTTTTGAACTGTAACACGTATGACCACCACGTTTCAGCAAATAAATAATGATATTCTATTTTATTTGTTCCGTTGTCTAGGCTGCAGATAATGTTCTCAAAAGTTTACGGAATCAGCGTATCGTCGCAAAAATGTGGCATGCAATTATTTTTTTATTTGCACAGATTACTTAATAGTTACTTTCGGGAGTAGGATGACCTGCAGAAACAATGTCATTAAAATTCACATTGTCTAGCTAGACGTAAACCGTTTACAATTTGTATAGTTGTAACAAGCTGAACTTCTGTTTCATTATCTGCTATTGTGAGCTATGATGTCAAGTAAGTTGACCTTCTGATATAATTTATACCAAGTCTGATGAGATCACAAGGAAGAGTGACGACGACGGTTACATAATGCTTTTACTTGCATTTATGAATTTAATTAGTAACTGTTATATTACCGACATAGCTACAATATATAACAAACTTATGAATTGACGTGTCTTTCGAATATTAATGTTGGAGAAAAAAAGGCAAAGCAAATAAGCTCAAGTCGGAAAACTACACGAAGCCGTTCATACTCCTGCATTTCTGCCATTAGGATGTTTAGCTATTTACTCCTCCTGCCGAAGGGTCTAAGATCCACCCCAACAATAATATATCTTCATTGCAAGGAACCCCTCTAACCGTTTGGGAGTTATAGTGGCGCGACCAAATAGTGCGGACGCACACACCACATAAATTTATAGCATTCCGCAAAAATGCAAAAAAAGCTCCGAATAGAAATCCATGGCGTGCGCTGATCGTTACGCCGTATGGCATGAGGGATATAATTAGCCCTAGTTCATAAAACGGAAGTTGGCCATTTTGGTTAAAATGTTTATGCTCGACGCGCCGTCTAAAAATAGACGTGCCCTAATCGCTTATGTTCAACGCAGGAGGTTGGTTATTATGGTTCACTAGATAGCGGATTGAAATTTTGTTATCGTTCCCACTTCCCATGGGAACTTATTACCGGGATAAATAGTAGCTTATGTGTTATTTCAGGCTATAATCTATTCATGTACCAATTTTCAGATAGATCCTTTCAACCGGTAAAGCGTGAAGGAGTAACAAACATTCACACAACCAAACATCAACACAATCCTTGGGTTTTCCTTCCGACGGCTTACCCATGGCTCCCACCCAACCGTAGGCATTAGTTAGGGAACGTGTGATTTTTAGTCGGTAAGAGTCCAGGCATAGCATCAATGTAGAAGACATCTATGACTATTAGACTTCCACATTCACAAGCTTTGTAATATTAGTTAGATTTTATGTTCAAAATCGGAGCATAAACTCAGTTCTTGAAAGACTGTTCGCTAGTGAGAATTCTACCATTGTAGGATTAGATTTTATTCAAAGAGGTTTATAGATATTGAACTTCCGTGCCGCAGTAGACGGTCGTAGTAAGGTCAATGACTCGTGCTAGTTCGCGCCCGTTCGTGATAGTTATTGTTATGGTGACCTATAGAAGTTACTCTCTAAGAATGAATATCAAATCTATGTGCTGGTACTCGCAACAACATATCAAAATATTTTATGTCAGAGACTTGTGATTGGACTGACGTCATCATATCCTACATGTTCTTGTCCCCTTATATCTAACCTACTTTGCAACCGCTCCCGATGGGTGTGTTAATGTAATGTGCACTAACTCAATATAATGAGTACTGTGTTCGTTGTTACTACGCGTACTGCATTTTATACTGTAAGCTAAAGTATTACTGTCCATTTTTGCATCAGCAACGTTGTCTTGAATGTAATTGTACTTTTATGTAAACTACACTATTGATCTATACGAGATGTGCGTGTGCGTATTTTTAGTACACACACCACACACAATACTTTCAAATTCCGCGAAAGTACATTCCGTGTTTTTAATTCATCTACTAAACAACAACTGTGCTCCAGTCGTGGTCTAATCTATTATAATTGATTTGACACGCGAAGTTACCAAGAGACTGGCTAGTGACTAGTCTCTTTAGTGAATAGGATAGGAAATATGGTGGACTCTATGGAAATCTACGTGCGTGTAATCTGCTAGCACCTTCACATATAGAGGCATCAAACAGGGCTAATACTGTTTGATACCTCTCTAGGTGCAATTAGGGAGTCACCCCATGAACACAGTCAATACAGTTCATGGGGTGACTCCTGATGAATAATATTTCTGTGCAATTTACTATTGCTTCTCGTCATATCCGAAACTGGCATGGCTGGTTCGAACTCTGTTTCTCTTGCACAATGAACCATTCATGGGTTTTAGATGTATCCCTTAGCACATTTGTGGGGAGAGATCTTTTGTGTATACTAACATTTAGATTTTATTGTTACAGTTGAACAACAAACATGGAGCAAATTCCCCCACCCAAGGAGGTGAAGATCCTCGAGACTGCCGAGGACATTCAAGAGCGTCGTGAACAGGTAACACAAAGAACCATCACCTTTAATATGTACTAACATAAACATCTATAAAACCTAAGGAAGATTCGCAAGAAGGCTCACTTCTCCTCTCCGCTTTCGTGAATACTGGGCGTTATACTACACGAAGCACGTTCCTTATTATCAAGGGTACCCCATAGTTCAGCGTCCCTTCGAGTGTAGTAGTATCATGATATTGATTACCAACTTCATACTACGAGATTTATCATTATATAAAATAATGACTTCACTAAACTCTCGATTTGTGTCAAGCGATTACTCTAATGGGTTCTTTATTACTCAATTCATTAATTGGTTGATAATAAAATCTCCGTTAGTCGCTTATGTTAGTCGAATATGCGTGGCAGACGAACGATTGGAATGCGACTTCCCCGTCCGCAGACCGTCTCGGGCCCAGCGAAGTGAGACAGGTTTTTGTAACTGTCATCATTACATAAAACTTAAAAAATGTCCCCCACTACGTCTAGACCGTCTCGCCTGACCGCTATAAACAGGAAAGTATATCTTAAAGTTATAGTCTATACTAATATTATAAAGAAGTAAAGTTTGTGTGTTTGTTAAATTGTAAGGGGTAATCTCGGGATCTACTGAACCGATTTTAAAAATTCTTTCACCAATAGAAGGCTACGTTATTGTGGAGTGTCATAGGCTATACAGCATCACGCTACAACGAATAGGAGCGGAGCAGTAATAGTAAATGTTTCAAAAACGGGACAAAAGTTATTCCTTTTGAGAGCTTCGTTGCGTGTGCTGCGTAAATATTTATAGTTATGTATTGAATATTAACGAAGAGACGCTACGGGAGTAAACACAACGCGACGGGAACAGGTAATACTCTCTCCTATGTGCCCAAACGAAGTTGCGCGGGTCAGCTAGTTTTTAATAAAATTTAATCAATGTCTGTATCCACGCACATCTACAGTGGGGATACGAACTGGGCCATCACAGAGCGTCCGTTCAGGCTTTCGTCTTGATCAATGTAATGTAATACTACCTTGAAGCACTTGTAGCCCCGCTAACTCAATGTTCTTATGATCACTACTTTAAGCGTCTAACACGTAAAGCTTTGGATAAAGGGAACCAGGGACCGGACTTTCATTGTATTCAATTGATGTAATTTCTCTTTCCTAAGACTAAGACAAAGGATCGAAACAGAATGCTGTAGGTACCTAGGTAGTTATTGGGAATACAGCTATGTCTAACAAAATAAAACTGTTCGAGGTGTTTATTGCTTCTTGAATCCGACAAGTACGAGTATGTACCGTTTAGCATAGTCAAATGGGTTCCGCACCGATAGCGCTAGCGTCAATAAATGACGTGACCTGGTTGATGTCATATCAATCAATCATAGTCGCGGGCATCGGTTAGTTTCGTTCAAATTGGCGTTCACTAGTTTTTAACATGTGTGCGCAAGCGCAGCCTCTTCTCTAAACTGGTTCTCATCTCTGAGTAATGTAGCATGCCTTGGCCTTGAGGACGACTATGTAAATTTGGCGATTATCACATTTTTATTTACTTACATTCCCAAACATACGAGGATATTTTTATGGTTTAAGAATCACATTGACGATTAAAGACTTTACGTAACACATTGCTTTGACAAAGGGCTACCTGGTACTTTTAAAGTACCAAAATACCGTACCGATAGTTCCTGTGAAATGTTGTAAGTAAACAATTCGTTGATGTAGTTGTAAGTATGGAGGGCTTTTCTCCAAGAAGGATATCTAACTACCGGAGGTTCTGGTGTTCTCTACTTCAACAAATTGAGCAAACTCCAGACACTACGGGATCAGACGCATAACACTTTATTGCCTACCTAACTCAAAAACAAAATGTTGGTATTGGAGTAAAAAAACTCAGGTTAATCTGTTGTTACGGGCGGGTCCCAGAACACCATACTTGAGTCTTTTCTAGTATATTAAGAACGATATATTGCAGTTATTAGTAAAATTTATCGTAAGATTAAGTCTAAAAGTGGCACACGACATATTCAATTGAGTAAAGCATTAATTTCAACACAAGATAAGATTTGCAATGACGAACAAGTATTTCGTAACACAATTGATGCAGTTCTTTCCATGTCAAATACTTATTTAAGATATTGAACGATAACATAGTAAGAGCAAGAATATGCCAATTCTGATTCCTATAATAACCTGTGACCTTTCCTAGGTGCTGAACCGCTATGAAGATTTCAAGCAGGAGGCGCGCGCTAAGCGTGAAAAGTTGGAGGACTCGCGCCGCTTCCAATACTTTAAGCGCGATGCTGATGAGCTCGAGTCCTGGATCCAGGAGAAGCTGCAGGCTGCCAGCGATGAGAGCTACAAAGATCCCACCAACCTCCAGGTAAATTTGTCAAGTTATCAGATAGTATATTTCAGGACTCCTTGTTGTCTTATGTGCATGTGCATCATTATAGTGAACTTGAAAACGCATTTCAATTTCAAAACCATGATCAAAAAAAATTAAAATTATTAATTCCTTATATAAATGAGTGCGAAAGTACTTCATATGAACTTCGATACTGCCAATTGGTTGTGGAGGTTAGAATAATCGCTTCATGGAAATTATCGAATTGAGCCACATCACAGTTAGACTGGAAAGTTTATCGAACTGGGTTGGGAAAAGACTCGGAGGATGTTGAATGTAGTATGTAAGTAAATCATTATGCAATGAAAAATACCTAACTAATGTAATTAGTAATTATTTTCTTCAGGCCAAGATCCAAAAACACCAAGCATTTGAAGCGGAAGTGGCGGCCCATTCCAACGCCATCGTAGTGCTGGACAACACCGGTTCCGAGATGATCTCTGCCGGCCACTTCGCTTCGGAGACGATCCACCGTCGCCTGGCGGAGCTGCACCGCCTGTGGGAGCTGCTGCTCTCCCGATTGGCAGAAAAGGGCATGAAACTGCAGCAGGCCTTGGTGCTCGTGCAATTCTTGAGGCATTGCGATGAAGTTATGTTCTGGATTCATGATAAGGTAAGTTTGGAGTCAAATTTTTAGCTGACGCAGACCACAGATTCGCAGTTATTTGAGTTCTTTCTTTTCAGCTGCATCTAAATTTTTTGTTACTTAATTTTTCTGTACATGGAGGGCAATTTATATTTCCTTAGTGTATGAAGCATTGCTTCGGGTGATTGCAAGGTATTCACAAATGTAGGTCGACTGCTATTCATAATGATATAATAGAAGATGTGCGGGCGTAAACTACATGACGTATGCAAGTTTTAATTTAACACATCATCCATATTTATTCTTCGTCGCAAGATCGACTGCTATGGCGAAAATCGGGAGAAGCTTATCCCCCGATGTGAACTGCAATTTGTTTAACTACACGTTTAGATCTCTAATAGAATTTGAAGTTGCAAGGGAAAACCAATTCAATACATATTTACGCGGGCAACCTACTCTTATCTCTCTTATATACTCTTGTCTTATCATTCCCGTTAGATCAGGATGTTCATGAATGCTATTAAAGTGTGGCACACCTGATTATTAAAGATGAAATTGTTATAGCCATTCCTTCTCCTAAAATAAATTATAATATAAATTGTATCTATGGTATGTAAGTAAAGTATAGCAGATCTATAAGTACGCCAAACAACTACCACTCTTTACCTTACCAACTTCTCCATCCAAAGGTTGCCTGGTAGAGATCGCTTTTAGCGATAAGGCTGCCCATTGTATTGCTATCAGTATATAATATATGTCATCTTAAGTTATTGAACTGGCGTACAATAAAGTGTATAATAAATAATAAATAAATAATTTCAACATTTCACAAACAAAGTCTATGCTAGCAGATTCCAGGCTAGGAAGTTGATAGTTTTCGAAAATCCTAGAACGCGATGAGTAAAAGCATTACCCATGGTTAATTATTGTCACTTATTTACACAATTCTGACCTTTCTAACCTCTACAGGAAACCTTCGTGTGTGCGGACGAGTTTGGCTCCGACCTTGAGCACGTGGAAGTGCTGCAGCGCAAATTCGACGAGTTCCAGAAGGATATGGCGGCCCAGGAGTACAGGGTCACCGAGGTCAACAAGCTGGCTGAACGGCTGGTGCTCGAGGGACACCCTGAAAGGGAGACCATTGTGAAGAGGAAGGATGTAAGTGTTGCTTGAAGTAGTCCTCTGGTTGTTGCTGTGTTAATACTTAATGATTTGGGAAAATTTGCTTTCTATGAATTCAAGGTGTGGGTACGTGATTCGTGCAGAGAGATCTCCAAAGTCAGCTGTGTTCTCTCCTCCACGTTTTTCTCCCTTCTCCTTAGGGAAACTACAAAAATCTTCGGCAAGGTTATCATCGCAATTTGAGGAGGAACCGATTGTTTTACCTGCTGCCCACTAATCCTAATCCTCCGGAGGTGAACTGAGATACAGTTTAAGATCAAAACATTACCATTAAAACTTTAGATCTGTAATTGGCTGATTTTGGTGACCTACAAACTAATGTAGTGCATAGTAGGAAAATGATAGAGATTTACTGAACGACCAAAGGAGAAGAGGAATTAAATTCTAATATTCCAGACGCCGATTTTGTTACACGAGTAGTTCCCAAAGGTTTATTCAATCAAATGAGCCTATCGCAGTCCACTGCTGGATGTAGGCCTCTCCTAATTTGCGCCACAATACACGGTCCTGCGCCTTACACATCCAGTACCAGCCTGCGACCTTTACCAGGTCGTCGGTCCATCTAGCGGGTGGACGTCCTACCCCACGTTTGCCGAGACGCGGTCTCCACTCTAGAACTCGTTTGCTCCATCGGCCGTCGGTTCTTCTGCAGATATGGCCGGCCCACTGCCACTTCAATGTACTTATTCTGCGAGCTATGTCGACCTCTTTAGTTCTCTGCCGGATAGTTTCGGAGTGTATCCCTCAGAGACACAGACAAAGGTTTAATCGTTTAAGAGAATTTGATTTACAACAGCAGTTCCAGTCAACCAGAAGACATGGAAGGCGTTCATATAATGTTGTGTTATTTACAGTTAGTTATTATTTATTAATTAAACCATCGTCCTTCTATAGGAGTTGAACGAGGCATGGCAGCGTCTCCGTCAGATGGCGCTGATGCGTCAGGAGCGACTGTTCGGCGCGCACGAGATCCAGCGCTTCAACCGCGACGCCGACGAGACCATCGCCTGGATCTCGGAGAAGGACGTCGTGCTGGGTTCCGACGACTATGGACGCGACTTGGCTACTGTGCAGACTTTACAGGCATGTATTTTACTAACAGACGGCACGCGATTTCACCTGCTTAGATCCAGTTCCCGTACGAAAATGTGGATAAAATATAGCCTATGTTATCCAAAAAACGTGGTTTCTCAAAAGTGAAAGAATTTTTCAAAACCGTTCAGTAGTTCCGGAACCTATTTATTCAATGCAAACAAACAATCATATCTTTCATCTTTAAAACATTAGAATAGAAAATATTTTTTTTTAGTGTGGAGACAATAAATCATATAAATCGATTCAGTTATGTTCGAGCTATAATAAGTAAATTCGAATTTGTTTTCCTATTTATATAATCGAACCTCCTCCTTGAAAAGCTGTTGCTTTCAGGAAAGGAGAGAGAAATAACAAGATAGAATTTAACACATAAAAATGAATAATTTATTTGAAGTCGGTTAAAAAGAAGCACTAAGTTTTCACTTCTTACTACACTCTTGATCTTCAGACTACTGATTCTGCTATACCATATCACAATACTAAATCTATCTATCACCTCCAGCGCAAGCACGAGGGCGTGGAGCGTGACCTGGCGGCTCTAGAAGACAAGGTGTCGACCCTGGACGGCGAGGCCGCGCGCCTGGCCGCCATCCACGCCGACCACGCGCCCGCCATACACGGCAAGAGGGATGAGATCACGCGCGCCTGGCAGCGGCTCGTGCATAAAGCTAAGGTGAGATGAGAATACAGCGTCTTTTTAATACAATTTTCTAGTTAATCTGAACATGGTGGAGAATGGAATGTGGTTCAAAAGGACGACTGTTTACAACTGCATTTAAGTTTTAAGTCACTACTTTCTGGTTGTGCACATACACGTTTGGATAACAACCCATAAATGAGTGCTATCGTCATCAGATTTCAATATGACGAGTTAATGGTTTGTTGAATAAAAAAAAGGTATTTAGTCTATCGTACAGGTATTATGATTTTTAATTTTGGTTTACAAAAAGTATGTCGTCATGGGTAGAAGTTGTGTTGGACAAAGTTTTTTTTAAAATTTAGCTTTTACTGTTCCATTGCTGTACTTGACTCCGAAACCAAAGTATTGCATCTTGCTTATAGTCATAAGTGCCTAGGGAGAGGCACAGCCGTTGCCGTCAAGATTCTTCCATCTTTATCCTACTATGTGGCTACATGAACGTGTCCGTGTGTGTGCAGGAGCGTCGGTCGGAGCTGGAGTCGTCGCACGCGCTGCACCGCTTCCTGGCGGACTACCGCGACCTGGTGTCGTGGGTGGGCGACATCCGCGCGCTCATCGCCGCCGACGACCTCGCCAAGGACGTGCCCGGCGCAGAGGCGCTGCTCGAGAAGCACCAGGAGCACAAGGTACAGTCCTCACCCCCCTCGCACGCTTCCTGGCGGACTACCGCGACCTGGTGTCGTGGGTGGGCGACATCCGCGCGCTCATCGCCGCCGACGACCTCGCCAAGGACGTGCCCGGCGCAGAGGCGCTGCTCGAGAAGCACCAGGAGCACAAGGTACAGTCCTCACCCCCCTCGCACGCTTCCTGGCGGACTACCGCGACCTGGTGTCGTGGGTGGGCGGTCAGGCCATTTTTCCATATGGAATATATGAGGGTTAAGCCACTTTTGCGCTGACAACCTCAAATGTCAATTTTAGTATCTAAGTCGTTCGCTATAGAGCTTTAATCAACTTTCGTGTGTCGTACAGGGCGAGATGGACGCACGCGCCGACGTGATCCAGGCCTGCGGAGCGGCTGGTCACTCCCTGGTGGCAAGCGGGCACCGTGCTTCGGACGAGGTGTCTGCGGCGCTTGAAGCGCTGGAGCGTGATACTGCAGCGCTTCACGCTCTGTGGGAGCAGCGACGAGTGCTGTATCTACAGTGCATGGACCTGCAGCTGTTCTACCGCGACACTGAACAAGCTGACGCTTGGATGCACAAGCAGGAGGTACGTCTTTACTACCCGTTCGCTTTAAGTTTGCTGATCACCTCCCATACTACGCCTCTACGCCAGCGGCCAACTTAGAGCGAACGTTGACTTTATTTCTGAATTAAGCAAAGAGACTTCTATTGGACATGCGCAAATTCCTTGGAAGTGTCTCGTTTGTCACTCAACCAGAACTTCAAATCGTAACTTAGCATTTATCTTTCCACAGGCATTCCTTGCCAATGAAGACGTTGGCGATTCTCTTGACTCAGTGGAGGCCCTGCTCAAAAAGCACGAAGACTTCGAAAAGTCTCTAGTAGCCCAAGAAGAGAAGATCAAGGCATTGGACGAATTCGCGTCCAAGCTTATTGAGGGTCAACACTACGCAGCAGATGACGTGGCCCAGAGAAGGGAAATGTTATTGGAGAGGAGAGCCGCGCTCCTGGACAAGTCTCAGCAGAGGAGGGCTCTGCTGGAAGACGCTTATAAGTACCAGCAGTTCGAGAGGGACTGCGATGAGACGAAAGGTGAGTGTTTTTAACAGCTTATGTAGCTTACTTTACTGGGAATTTTCATAAAATGCAGTTCAAGAGCGGACCATTATTGTATACAAGGTGTTCTTCAATTCGCGGAATTTAAATAAGGCCTTTTACTATGGATAGCTGGGAGACAGCGTTAATCATGAGTACTGGTTCTAACAAGTGAAGATTTTCAGCGATTTTTATATAATACAGAAATCTACCAAGTTGCTACTAGTAATTATTGTGCTATGTACTAATAGATACTTTGAATTTTCATTACACCTTTTTGAGAGAGATTTTTATAACTCTTTAGTGGATTTTTGAGCGGAATACGTTCAGACGATTTAAGATGTGTGTTGAAAATCAGTCAGTAACAATAATAATGTTTATTGATCTAAAATGAGATGTTTTATACATCTAAAAGAAGTGTAGAGTATGATATTATTTTCTTCGTGTTTATTTAAAAATAAGCGCTAACCTTTCTCGGAAAGCAAGAGATAAGAAATTATAACATCCTTCTGAGGGCTTACCTGGGGCTCCCAACCATAGGCTGTTGGGCGTTACGTGAGGTTTTTTAGTCTGCAGGAATCCCGCAAAGTATACATGAAGAATTTCACTTAAGTTAAAAAAAAAAAGAAATTATAAACTAGAAAGTTATAGCATTTTTTATTCATGTTTGGATAAGCAAAGGCGATCAGTCTAGTCTTAAGTAAAAGTAGCGATATCATATTCACGATTACTTTTTCCTTAGGTTGGATCAACGAGAAGCTAAAGTTCGCTACAGACGACTCGTACCTAGACCCCACGAACCTCAACGGCAAGGTGCAGAAGCACCAGAACTTCGAACAGGAACTGCTGGCCAACAAGCCGCGCATCGACGAGATCACCGTCACGGGCAGCTCGCTACTGGACCAGGAACACTTCGCTAAACGTGAGTAACCTAGCACAGAACCTGTCTCAAGAGCTCTGCTCTATTGATTGCGTTTAGGCAGCGGCGTCGTTGATTCGTTTTCCACACAGACGTACAATAAGTAGCAGACGAAACATTAATTATGTTTGTGTGCGTTGGTCTTTCCATTCCGCTCGCTCTAAGGGGTTAGTGAATGCTGCTATCTCGTTTCTACACGTATAGCAACACTATACATGACATTTTAAAAAAAATGACGTCCGCCTGGTTTTTGAAAGGTTTAAGCTGCCGATGCTGCAGTTTGACGTATTAGATACCTCTCATTAATGTAGGGGCCAAACTCAGGCACTTCTTTTCAAGATTAAATTAAATGCTAACATAAAAATAAGTGTGGCAAACTGTGATTCAGCATTTAATTAGTTCAGAATTGCATTTTAATATAATGCCTGTAGTCTTGGATGATATTGAGTATACAATATATAAAAATGAAGCCCGATTTCCGTGGTCACGGCATCACGCGTGAAATGCTGGACCGATTTCGCTAATTCTTTTTTGTTGTGTTTGTTTCTGTCAGGAGAAGGTTTTAAAAAAATTGGTGCAAAACTATTAGCAGAAATGGTTTTTATTGCGATTTTGAATCGGATCATAGAACTGGAAACTCCGAAATGGAAACCGGGAACAGAAAGACTAAGAGATAATTTTGCAATCCAATATAGCCGCCGCGTCGAAATCACAAAATTACATGATGGGTATCGTTTAAGGGGGATTTTGGTACGCTGAGTACGAATCACATGATAATTTTGCAATCCAATTTGGCCGCCGCGCCGAAATCACAAAATTTCATGATGGGTATCGTTTAAGGGGGATTTTGGTACGCTGAGTACGAATCTCATGATACTTTTGCAATCCAATATGGCCGCCGCCCTGAAATCACAAAATTTCATGATGGGTATCGTTAAAGGGGGTTTTTGGTATGCTGAGTACAAATCACATGATAATTTTGCAATCAAATATGGCCGCCGTGCCGAAATCACAAAATTTCATGATGGGTACTGTTTAAGGGGGATTTTGGTACGCTGAGTACGAATTTCATGATAATTTTGCAATCCAATATGGCCGCCGCGCCGAAATCACAAAATTTCATGATGGGTATTGCTTAAGGGGTTTCTTGGTATGCTGAGTACGCATCACGTGATAATTTTGCAATCCAATATGGGCGCCGCGCCGAAATCACAAAATTTTCGTGATGGGTATCGTTTAAGGGGTTTTTTGGTATGGTGAGTACGAATCACATGATAATTTTGCAATCCAATATGGCGGCCGCGCCGAAATCACAAAATTTTATGATGGGTATTGTCTAAGGGGTTTTTTTGTATGCTGAGATCGAATCACATGATAATTTTGCAATCCAATATGGCGGCCGCGCCGAAATCACAAAATTTTATGATGGGTATCGTTTAAGGGGGATTTTGGTACGCTGAGTACGAATCTCATGATACTTTTGCAATCCAATATGGCCACCGCGCCGAAATCACAAAATTTCATGATGGGTATCGTTTAAAGGGTTTTTTGGTATGCTGAGTACGAATCACGTGATAATTTTGCAATCCAATATGGCCACCGCCCCGAAATCACAAAATTTCATGATTGGTATCGTTTTAGGGGGTTTTTGGTACGCTGAGTACGAATCACATGATAATTTTGCAATCCTATATGGCCGCCGCGCCGTAATCACAAAATTTCATGATGGGTATCGTTTAAGGGGGATTTTGGTACGCTGAGGACGAATCTCATGATAATTTTGCAATCCAATATGGCCGCCGAGCCACCGTTGTTAAATTTCATGTTGGATATTGTTTATGGGGTTTTTCGGTATGCTGAGTAAGAATTTCAGGTTAATTTTGCAATCCAATATGGCCACCGCGCCACTGTTGCGAGATTTCTGTCAGTATGCTGAGATAGCAAAAAACCCCTTTCACGATATCCAAAATGAAATTTTACAACGTTGGTTCGGCGGCCATCTTGGATTGCAAAATTGACCTAAAATTCGTATTTAGCATACCAAAAAACCCCTTCTACGATATGCAACATGAAATTTTGCAACGCTGGCGCGACAGCTATCTTGGATTGCTATATTAACCCAAAGTTCGTACTCGGCATACCAAAAAACCCCTTATACGATATCCATCATGAATTTTTGTGATTTCAGCGTGGCGGCCATATTGGATTTCAAAACTATCATGTGATTCGTACTCAGCATACAAAAAAACCCTTAGACGATACCCATCATGAAATTTTGTGATTTCGGCGCGGCGGCCATATTGGATTGCAAAATTATCATGAGATTCGTACTCAGCATACCAAAAAACCCCTTAGACGATACCCATCATGAAATTTTGTGATTTCGGCGCGGCGGCCATATTGGATTGCAAAATTATCATGAGATTCGTACTCAGCGTACCAAAATCCTCCTTAAACGATACCCATCATGAAATTTTGTGAATTCGGCGCGGCGGCCATATTGGATTGCAAAATTAACCCAAAATTCGTACTCAGCATACCAAAAAACCCCTTATATGATACGCAACATGAAATTTTACAACGGTGGCGCGGTGGCCATATTGAATTGCAAAATTAACCTGAAATTCGTACTCAGCATACCAAAAAACCCCATAAACGATATCCAACATGAAATTTTACAATGGTGGCGCGGCGGCCATATTGGATTGCAAAATTAACCTGAAATTCGTACTCGTACTACTATTTTTTCCCAAAAGCGTTTGACATCTTAGATCGTATGACCACCTATTTATAATCCGGACCAGTGTGCGGCCGGCCAGCCGCAACAAAAAAAGCGCATTGATGTTACGAGTTGGATCAAAACGTTACACATTGTATCATTACAAGGCGCGCATTGCAATGCTCGGATCACCTGCTTCACTGCTGTAACCTCGTCTTGTATCATTACAAGGTGCGCATTGCAATGCTCGGTTCACCTCCCACACTGGCTGTAATTCTCGACTCGTAACATTACATTACGCGCGAATGCTCCCGGTGAGGGAGCACCTTTAGAAAAAAATGATGTTTTGTAACATCATTTTTTTCTAAAGGTGCTTTAGCCTCAATAGCATTTTTGAAGACCTATCTATGGATACCCCACACGTATGGGTCACACGTTTCAGTTCTGAGTATGGGGACCCCCAAAATTTACTGCTTTTTTTAGTTATATTTAAAAATCTTAATGCGGTTCACAGAATACATCTACTTACCAAGTTTCAAGTGCATAGGTCTTATAGTTTCGGAGAAAAGTGGTTGTGACATTCGGACGGACAGACAGACGGACATGACGAATCTATAAGGGTTCCGTTTTTTGCCATTTGGCTACGGAACCTTAAAAGAGGTATTTTAAGATACTCTTATTTCATTAAAATAAATCTTATTGAACTAGGCGGCTAACTCCTTCCCTGTAGTTGCGTTAGTGTGTGTGGTTTTTATATGTGTTAGTTTTGGCGTACTTTTCAATCTCTAATGCTTTGTCTGCTACTTATTGTAAGTCTGTGGTTTTCCATAAGTTTTGAACTATCAATCAATCAAATTAGCCTATAGCAGTCCACTGCTGAACGTAGGCCTCTCCCATTTTACCACAACTGAGATAACGGGAAGCCTACAGTATGGAACTATAAATGTAATTCCTTCTTATATAAATACCTTCTTGTAATTTTCTTTTCGATTTCGAACAATTCGTCCCGGACTGAGGCGTCACTCATACAGTGAAGAATGTGTTGTGTGTGAAACCAAGCAATTTAAAACATCACCGCACATATTTCTCTCGTTTTACAAACCCCGGTTCTTCAAGCGAAGTGTGAAGAGGCTCATCATTATGCCGCCAACATGTTGAAGACTGTGTGTGATAGTGGCCCTCTACTCCTTGAAAACCGTACAAATTAAACGGAGGCGAAATAGCCTCCGTTTAAATTGTACGGTTTAATTTACGAGTATTCTTCTACAGCCCAGATCGAGTCCCGTGTGACGGAGCTAGGCGGTCTATGGGAGCGGCTGGCATTAGCCTCCGAGCTGAAAGGCAGCAAGTTGCAGGAGGCAGCGGCGCAGCAGCAGTACAACCGCAGCGTCGAGGACATTGAGCTGTGGCTCTCTGAGGTAGAAGGGCAGCTGCTCAGTGAGGACTATGGGAAGGTAAGCCTGCTTCTTGACTTACTGTAATTGACTTGACAGATTTTGCAGAGGTCCACAATGAAAGATGACCAATTTATTTATTAGAATCACTTCATTTAATGCTCACTCTACAGAGATACATTATTGGCCATATTCCAGAACAGACATTGTTCAAGAGAGAGTTATCATAGCACTAAGATACTTAACATGTTTAATGTTGCCATTACAAATTTAAGGGCTGGTTTTAATATTAAGCGTGCTGTAATGTGGTGCATGCAGCCGTGCCCCCTTTCTTTCTAGTCCTCTGTCCCTTCTGCCTCGAGGGGGGGGGGGGGGGGCGTCTTTTGGGACCATGCATGGGTCAAAGTGCAATGCGTGTTGAAATCTGTAAGCTAGTCATTCTACATTTGACTTTTTCAGCCAAATTCACTTGCATGTAAATATAAATCCCAAAGCTCATTGTACACCAATATTAACCGAACTTTATTATACGTTATAAATGTCATTCAATATAAGTGTAATCAGGATAATCCATTAATATCATCCTTTTCTCTCCAGGACTTGACGAGCGTCCAGAACCTACAAAAGAAGCACGCGCTACTGGAGGCGGACGTGAGCTCGCACGCGGAACGTATCGAGGCCATCCGCAACCAGGCCGAGCAGTTCATCGAGAGGGGACACTTCGACGCTGACAACATCAAGGCCAAGCGGGTATGTTTCAACAGTAGTAGGGTTGCATTAAAACTCGGGGAAGTAAGAAAATAAAATTACTTTGCAGTCACAGCTTTTTACGTCTTGACAAACTAAGAGAAAGATTGCAGTTCATCTATCTTATTGCGCCCTATTAATTTAACGCGTTCCGGCTCGTAGGACCATCATATAAGTTTTGTATAGCTATACTTTACAACATCCCTGCCTTTCACCAGTTGAATTACAGTAATTAGATGGCGAACTGACTGTCGTAATGAGACAGAACATCTGTAGGTTTTATGCCCGGTTTCTACCGCAAGCTGAGCGGGCCCATTAATGTATGCATACTGTGGCGGGCAAACAAGTATGCAGTTCGCTTTAGTTGTACCTTGTTGAGTATGAGTTATAAGCGTAAATCACCCCTTCAAAATGGTCTGACTCTTAGTCTAGCTAGAAAGTAACTGCTAACTTGAATATTTTTCTCTCCTCCCACGATTACTGCTGTTTACACAGTTCTATAACTGTCTGTTTCCATCCCAGGACGGTCTCGTGGGCCGCTACACCGCCCTGGACAAGCCCATGGCGATTCGCAAGCGTCGCCTGCTGGACTCGCTGCAGGCGCAGCAGCTGTTCCGCGACCTGGACGATGAGGCCGCCTGGATTAGAGAAAAGGAACCCATCATCGCGTCCACCAATAGAGGTCAGTACCATAGTAAATTATGTGAAGTTTTGTAATTATATTTTTTTATAGATACTGATAATGTGTCAGACGAGCTTACGGTTCCACTTTGTGAACAGTGGTCACCGTAGACTACGAACGTTAGCAACGATAAAGGCTTTACACTCATGCTGCCGACCCTAGAATACCTTTATTAGACAAATCTGTAAATAGTTTTAGTAGACAATCTATATGGCCGGCACTATTACAGCAGTATGTATTATGAGTACCGCGGTAGTGCAGTGATAACTGTATGAGACGTGATGGCTGAGCTCAGGTTCGAATCGTGTGTTGGAACAAATATTTGAGTGATCCGCAATCATTCCTTTTTTAAGATTATTATATCATAGAAAACGAAGTATTGCTGGATAATCCGATCATTCTGAAAATATAAATTTTCAATCTCGTATCTATCCATATTCCATTATTAAGTTTTCAATTTCCATGCTTCTGTTGTACTTACAGCACTTTACTGAGACCTTCGAAACGTGTAAAGTAAACATAAGCTTATTATCTCTGAATCATTGCTATAATTTACAAATCCTCCTCCACTACCGAATTTATCTCACCAGTGTGTCTCCCCATACCCAGGTCGCGACCTAATCGGCGTCCAGAACCTAATGAAGAAGCACCAGGCGGTGATGGGCGAGATGGCCCAACACGAGGCCAGGGTGGAAGCCGTGCGGGCCGCGGGTGCTGCCCTGAGAGACGCCGGACACTTCGCCGCAGACGATATCGGGGCAAGGCTGCAGCTGCTGCATCAGCAGTGGCATCAACTGCAGGAGAAGGCACTGCAGGTAATACACACTACTCATAAATTCTACTCTTCATACTGTGTGCTAATCTTAGCCGCATATTTTAGCTGCATTCTCGGAGTTTTAAAAAAAAATGCACGCGTAGGCAAACTGTATACTCGTATCGGAAGAAAAATTTATATGCGTTCAAAATCGTGTGAAGAAAGTAGTCGATCTGTATAAACATTTAACTGACATGTTGAACAATTCATAAGGATTTTCGGGTCGTTGTCGCGTATTAACTTGTGTGTAGCTTTGCTCAGCACTCTTATGTTTCGGCTATAATGCAATAGCCTTGATCACGAGTTGGCAAAAATACCCGAAATGAATTACGTACATTTAAAAATAACATTAAATTATTTCTTTTTTAAGCTATACTTACCTACTACATAATATTTCTATCGTACAGCGCAAACAAGATCTAGAAGACTCCCTCCAAGCGCAGCAGTACTTCGCGGACGCTAACGAAGCCGAATCCTGGATGCGCGAGAAGGAGCCCATGGCCAACACCCAGGACTACGGCAAGGACGAGGACTCTTCCGAAGCGCTGCTAAAGAAGCACGAAGCGCTGCTGTCAGATCTTGAGGCTTTCGGCAATACCATCAAGTCGCTCAGGGAGCAGGCTGATGCTTGTCGGGTGAGTTGGTTTTACACAGCTATTAACTTAGGACCTCCTCCCCCCCTCTAACAGTATACTAATATTGTATTTTAGATTTTATAACGACTTAACACGAGGGCCTGTTCTATATAGTCCTCCAGTCATGAAACTGTCACGCACATACTTGCCAAACTCAAAATAATGATTCTAATTAGACATCCTTGATGGTCACGAACCTTAAAAGATGGGGTTTAACTTGGTGACGGGATATGTGTGATCTCAAAATAAGCTCAAATAATATGATACTACCCGTCACACCTAACTATTATTATTATTTTCTTTACTGACACCAGCACTGCTGAACTGACAATCCGACCAGGCTCCTCCAGATAGGTATGGATATTCCAGTGGTGTATGACCAGGAGACACGTCGATATTCGCAGTCACTAACAGTACATGTTACCCGCAGCAACAAGAGTCCCCAGTGGTGGACGTGTCGGGCAAGGAGTGCGTGGTGGCGCTGTACGACTACGCGGAGAAGTCTCCGCGCGAGGTGTCCATGAAGCGCGGCGACGTGCTCACGCTGCTCAACTCGAACAACAAGGTAGGCTGCACATCTGTACTTCTTTACAGCATTGAAATATTGTCTTAATGTTACACACACAAGCTAGCCGGCATCAATCGGCACTACAAACGGATTATATACATAGATACCGCGACTACTTCGCGTTTCACAAAGATGACAAAATTTCGTAACTGTCAATTAGCCTGTATTGTGCTTTTTTGACGTCACATTAGATGCCAAAAAAGTTGCACGCAAGGTTTCAAACAAATACAAGCACTCGCGATATCTATTTTATATAGTAACCCCCATATTCATAATCGTTTATTAAACCTATTTTAATTAAAACACATTTTAAGTCTATTGCTGTCTCTAACCATACTCTGTCATTCGTTAGAGACAGCAATAGACTTAAAGTGTGTTTTAACTAAAATAGGTTTAATAAACGATTATGAATATGGGGGTAAGTCTGTGGTCGGCACTGTCCGTCAATTAAAACGATTAAACATGAACGTAGATGAATGTTCGGTTTATATTTTACTAGCTGACCCGCGCAACTTCGTTTGTGTCACATAATAGAGAGTATATCACCCGTCGTCGCATTTTTTAATTCATTTGTTACAACAATGTGACTATCCACTACATAGTCCGAACAAAGCATAATTTGTTTTGATAGGTGAGCCTGTTCTTGAGCTGGAAAGCCCATTTATCAGAGGAGGCTGTATAATCATCACATATGTCCGTATTTTTATTACTTTTACAAGAAATCCAAAGTATGTCATAGGCAGTTTACTAAAAACTACAAGTCTGTCATGTCATGGGCAGAGTCGCGAGGCACAGCTAATAACGACGTTCAAGATATAATTCTAATAATGCTTATTCGTAATCCATACTAGCCGTCACTCATCAGCAGCACCTCAGCCGTCCTTTAGTATTCAATATAAGGGCGCGGCATAATGATGGATTGTTCTATTATTTCTGTAGCGTACGAAACTGTGTTTATTTTATACCGTCACGTCTACACCTGCAACAGCATATTGTTGGAATAGTTATATGATTTTATTCAATGACATAAGACACGAGTTTGCGTCTGAAAGAAAACAAAGTGGTACACTTGTCTCGACTTTGATACCTGGTTATACGATACGTGAGCACGTTACGAATGTAAGGAATTGAAAATTTTTTAATATCTTACATACAATTTTAACAACTTCTATAAAACTTTGCCAATACCACTTCACCCACAGGACACTACAACAGCGTCCTATACCCAGTAGGCTTTGCAACTTTTATTAGGGCCACTCACCATCTTGCTCAGAAAAATTTTTCTTCAAGCAAATATAAATAATGATGGAAGACAATAAAGTCGCTGTTTGACTCCATCATGAATAGCAACATCCATGAGAACTTTCACAATAATTGTTGACCGTAAATTAGTTGACTAAAATAATCCGAACTTTAACAGTAAGTACAATGGTATAATTAAAACCATTGTTCAAGTTGTATGAGAGAGTGAGAGCGTATATAATAAGTAGGTATACTTAACTGTCTTACTTTGACTAGCTGTGTCCCACGGCTTCACCTATGACAGATTACTAACAGCATCCATCGACAAGCTTACATACCCGTATTTACTACCCGTTCGCTCTAAGTTTGCCGGTCGCCTCACATACTATGCCTCTACACCAGCCTATACGCCAGCGACAAGTAATAAGTACCTTTGCAAGTTCGAGTTTAAAAGGAAAAAATAAGTGCACTCTCCCTCTCTTTCATATTTATTTTGCTGTGCCCGACAGGGACCACGATGATCTAATAATTTGTACCTACCACCTAAGTTATCAACATTGTGGAACGCAATAAAGCACTGAGAATTGAGACAAAGTTAGAGCGAACGGGATACACATTAATGTATGGAAATCGAGTAGATTGGTTGACATTTATGGATACTGAGCCGCTCCCTTTATATTGCATAATTTAGCGTAATATATATAGATTTTTTAAAAAATCAGTTGCTACTCAACTGATTTCTTTTAAAATCTTCTTAAATTCTAAAATTCTAGAGTTAATCCATTACAGACATACAAACTTTTTTTTGTGAGTATAGCTTCATTAGAATTGAGCTATTTATGCGCGAAAGCAAAGCAACAGCATAGTATAATCACACTCACCACACACTCGCGCATTTATAAGATTAATAGGATTATAGGATAAATGATATAAAGATAATTATAGTAGTAACATGGCTCCATAAAAATACTATGCCTATAATCTGGTATGAACATTAGGTACCTACTTTTTTTATCAGTTTTCAGTCGACCACACTTACGTTACGTTCGTTTGGTTATAGGTATACCACGTTGTGAACATTCAGTGATGGATCACATAGACCAACGAACGCACCTTTAGTTTATTACAAAAAAAAATGTTCCGAACTTGAAAATAACTTATTTTTGTATATTTTGACAGATTACAAAGTATATTTATAAGTGGCCAGTGTTATTTATTAAAATATGTAAGAAGGTCGTATAGTTAGTGATTTTTTATCTGTGATAGTGAAGTGATATTAGGTAAAATGATAGTGTTAAGTTGGTTTTGTGTGATAGTGATTAGGAGTCTGTTTGTACACAACAAAAAGGATGATAAGAGAATGACACGTGTGAGTTTCAGTTTAATTTTTATTAATATTCATAATATATGGGCTCTGTGAGGCCTTGGTGGTTTATCTTAGCCAATTTCAATCAACCCAGCTACAAAAAAAAAAATACGTCTTTTATATATCATGATAAAATATTATCAAATGTTTCTTTTAACATAAACAAATTTATGTTTGTCCAAAATAGTTGTGCTGATTTTGAACGAACCACAGGGTACATTTTATTGCAAGCAGATAATTTAGACTATTTTGCTTTGATGAATTTACTCCTGATTTCATCAACGACTATCCTAATATAATGTTATCGAAATATAAATAAGGTTTTTATAAAAGAGTTCTTACAATATCTGAACGTAGTGTACTCAAATTCGCTATCAAATAATGGCACTGCAAGCCGCTTTGGAATTGTGAAACAAATTGATTTGTTGTTGTTAATGGCCAATAATATGTACTGCATTTCTCAACTCGAGGGCAAAACAATCATGACTGGTTTCCTAATGGTGTTAACATAATGGGCCCAATCAACTGCAATATAATGTATTAAAAAATATCCCTATACTAATATTATAAATGCGAAAGTAACTCTGTCTGTCTGTTACGCTTTCACGCCTAAACGGCTGGAGCGATTGAGATGAAATTTGGTATAGGGATAGTTCGAGGCCCTGGGAAGGACATAGGCTATTTTTTAACCGACCGTGCAAAAGGAGGGTTGTGATTTTACGCGATAACGACTTACATGATAACTTTGACTTCTACGCGGTCGAAGCCGCGGAGAACAGCTGGTATCATATAAATAAGTATGATGTCTGTCAGTAGTCTAGATCCTATAGCACAAACTTATAGAGTAGGAATGTCCAACAATATTTATATATTTAACGCGCGATGCAAACCGGCCGTTATGGTAGCAGGAGTCATGTGTTTTTGACAAACTTACTTTACATTTAAATAGGTGCTCGCATGGAACTGTGTTTCCATATGACAATACAGTCGCTACTTAGCGGTTCTTCATAATGGTTCATTACTAAAAGCTATCCCTAGAAATTGTTTAAGTTTTATTGCTGAAATGTCAAGTATTTATGACTTGCATTCAATGAAAAACGAACCATATTTGACTTAAGTTACTTGATTTTTTTTATTTTTTTTTATTTATTGTTTCAACACAAACATTAGTCTTAAGTACAATATTATGTAATGGTTACCAAAAAACCTTTATAGGTTTGAACGTCAGGACACATTGATGTTATGATGCCACGTAAAATAATAACTTATTCAAAAGCCATATATCAAAACACATGATCTAATAACCAAAACATGTATTCCGAATCAAATTATACGTATTGCGTTACAACACTGATGCCTACGTCATCCATTCTTCATTTAAAATACGACAGGAAAGGAAACTAATTTGAAAATGACTTCTCAAGAATTCGAAATGTAGTCGGTAGAGAATTTTCTTAGCCGTTTATAGTTCTGCTGATGACGCCATCGCTATTTTCGAAGCTAATTTTACAATCTACTTACATGTTTTATTAGACTTTTCTTTTCCTCTCACTCACTTGTCCAAAATACAGAAAAACAAAATGATACCAATATGATCGAAAATATTGAAGCAAGTTAAATGGGGACTATGCTTATTTGCTTAGCCCATCTGCTTGCAAACATAATTAAATCGTAAATTTAATAAATTCTGTTCATGCCATAGTGACTGTTTAGCACACATAGGTGCTGTAATGTTAAGTAATAAATAAATATCTATCTATACTTATATTATAAAGAAGAAAAGATTGTTGCACTGCTGGGAAGCTACATTATCCACATAGCCTATATTTTATTCCCGTATCCCCACGGGAACTGGAGCTACGCGGGTGAAACCGCGTGACGTCCGGTAGCATTTGAAAAGCTAGTTCTAACTGAGTGCTTCTCCCCTCAGGACTGGTGGAAGGTGGAGGTGAACGACCGCCAGGGCTTCGTGCCCGCCGCCTACGTGAAGAAGATCGAGCCCGGGCTGTCCTCTTCACAGCAGAACCTTGCTGACTCCAGCTCGATTGTGGCCAGACAGAACCAGGCATGTAATCACCACAATTGTCTACCTACATAGAAAAAAAAATCAAATTTACAAGATATTCGCCATACATACACATGCGAACATTACAGTAGATTTACCTACATTCATACTTCAATTATATTTTTTTTGTTGATATTAAATAAGTATTATAGTACATATGTAGTAAAAGCGTAGGTATTACAAAAAGTGCTACTTCTCATCAACAAATAGAAAATAACTAAGATCCTTTCCATTCCTTTAAACAAGATACACATTAGGAGAGACTGCACTGCAGCCCAACATAACATCAGCTAATAGAGTTTTGTATTATCAAGTCTTAGAAAGCTCTAGCTCTTGTATTGAAATGGCAGACTGTCTATACACATTTACACAACATGTTACGATTCATTCTGTATCTTCCACTTGTTTTATTTTCATGATTGCTATAATTAGCACTCATGACCTGGTGACCTGGAGAGATGTGCTCCTTACCAACTGTTTCAACCTCACTTCGCCGATCTTCTATCAAGTTCTAAACAATGTGATTGTGGTACAGATTGAGGGCCAGTATGACAACCTGCTGGGGTTGGCTCGCGAGCGCCAGAACAAGCTCAACGAGACCGTCAAGGCGTACGTGCTGGTTCGTGAGGCGGCAGAACTTGCTACCTGGATCAAGGACAAGGTATCGTCGCAATATCTTTCTTTTAGATTTTAAGAATCCTTTCTTGCCTGTGGTAATACCATTGGTACTACTGGTAGAACTACAGGTAAAAAAATTGCCCGTGGCACTACCAAGCAAGAAGTACTACAGGTAATTCAATTTTACCTGTGGTTCTATAGAATAACTCAGAGAAATTCAGAGTTGTATTTTTTTTTTCATTTATATTTTGATAATACAGTAAAATGGTTACCAATAAATTATTCTCAACTTCTCCAAATCAAATTATCATTGAATACAAAAATAAATAAGCATAGCTTTCAATAATGTATGAATGAAACCTAACTCTTACCTTTATATCCGTCTTTTTCTGTGATGGCACGCCATAAGCTCGATGGTATGCTTTATAAGGCGAACTAGGATCTGGTTACTGATTTCGATTAAAGCTGTAAAGAAAGAGAGGAAAGTCGTGTAATTCTGTTACCATTAGACACAATGGAAATTAAAACGGTTTTTTTTTCTTGTTGTTCCTGGGAGCTACATTATTACAAATTTCTTAAAATTAATCTGTGTCACCGGATAATATTAAGAACTCTTCGTTTTAGAAGTAGATCGGTAATGTTTATCGTACTTTAAAAAATTTTGCCATTAACCAACATCCGTGAATGATGCTTTTAAATTAAATTTAGGCTCGAATATTAACAAACTTACGACTTGCGCCTGTCTATTTTAACACGGCAATAAGCTCACCCACCTATAACGTGGAAAATAAAACTATAAGGTGAAATTGCTTTTTTTTTTGTTTTTTTGGACGGATACTATGCTTCTGCCTACCCCTTCTGGGATAAAGACGTGTCTATATGTATGTATGTATTAATGTACTTCCATTGCACAGGAAATGCACGCGCAAGTGCAAGACGTGGGCGAGGACCTGGAGCAGGTGGAGGTGATGCAGAAGAAGTTCGACGACTTCCAGAACGACCTGCGCGCCAACGAGGTGCGCCTCGCCGAGATGAACGAGATCGCCGTGCAGCTCATGACGGTCGGACAGACCGAGGCCGCGCTCAAGATCAAGACGCAGATGCAGGTGAGGTGTCTGGCATTTGAGCGGAGTCAACTTGCATGAAAAATGGGTGTAAGAGGACTGTAGGGAATCGTATTGAGACTGTCCTGGACGAAAAATACGGTTACAATACACTCCTGCAGTCTATTTGTGCCACAGTATGGGGTTCTTTAAAAGGGGTCTTAGAAGGTTTTTACCGGGTCGGCAGCGCGAGTGTGGCGCCTCTGATGTTGCAAACGTCCATAGGCTGCGGTGACCACCGGTACATCTGGTGGGCCGTAGCTTTTCTGCCACCTCAGTGGTATAAAAAAAACAGAACATAGTAGGGCCTCTAAAGTCATGAGACCGAATTATTCTTAAATGGGTTGTACCAAAATGATTTTGGGGCCTTTTGATATAACCCATTTGAGAATGATTTTAAAATAAATATATATAAACTCAGCTAAAAGAGTACCGACCGTTCTGAGACGAATTAGTTTTAACGTGCTATTTTCAAACTTATAGCTGTGCAATAAGGTTTAATTCAAATCTTTTACCTTATCTATATGGCTGATTTGCTTCGTATATAAAATAATTTGGTTTTAAAACGACGACGGGATTACAACGTCCAACATTGGCATTTTAACATTAACCTGTATTTCTTACGAATTCGACTTTACTCATTCCATTTTATCTATGTCTCACAGGAGCTGAACTCCAAATGGACATCGCTGCAGCAGCTGACAGCGGAACGAGCAGCTCAGCTCGGATCTGCCCACGAAGTGCAGCGCTTCCACCGCGACGTCGACGAGACCAAGGACTGGATCGCTGAGAAGGAGGCCGCCCTCGCTACTGATGACCTTGGCAAGGATCTGCGCTCTGTGCAGACGTTGCAGCGTAAGATATATTATACTACGGTAGTTTTGGGGTAATCTATTTTACGAGTTAGATGTCCGTCCGTGTTGACTTGCTAACGAGAGGGCTACTTAGAATCTTTGAGATGATTATTGTCCCGAAGCAGTTTAACATAATCATCTGCACTAAGCCACCTTCCCCCCACCATTACAGATGCTAGATTTGTCATCACCTTGGGAATAAATAAAGCTGTATTGGGAGGGGCATTGTTAGAAGCGATTGACATCTGAACTTGAAACTCTTTATGAAGTTTGCACCACGACGCGGCCTTGGTTTATTTCAACTTTCTAATGACTTCGAACTCCCAATGTTCTACTTATATCCTTCTCAACGTACATGTTACTATTCTGAGATGTATTTCTACACCTTATTCCACATTCCAGGCAAACACGAAGGCCTGGAGCGCGACCTAGCGGCCCTGGGCGACAAGATCCGCCAGCTGGAGGACACGGCCAACCGCCTGATGGCGACGCACGGCGACTCCGCCGACGCCACCTACAGCAAGCAGCGCGAGATCAACGAGGCGTGGCAGCAGCTGCAGGCCAGGGCCAACGCCAGGAAGGAGAAGCTGCTCGACTCTTATGATCTGCAGAGGTACGCCAATAAAAGCTACCGATTCCGTGACAAAAAACGGCAATGATATCACGCGAGTCTGTGAAATTTTGAACTTTCTAGCTATCATGGTGTTTATGAGAAACAGCCTAGTGATAGACAGTACATCCTTTAGGTTTAGATTAGTACGAAATTCTAATACTAGCGAATTGACCTTTTGAGTTGCTACTTATTTGGTTAATCAAGCGTAAATTCGATAGTCAGTTTTTGAGTTTATTGCGTTGCAATATACAGACACAATGGACGCACTTCGTAATACAATGTTTATTCGTATCACCACAAAGCAGTGACTCTACACCATATCATTGCAAATGGACATTTGCCATTTACACTCAAGTTTATTGAAACAGTTTTGCCAAGTTCTCAAGTAACTAACAAGTACTAAATTCAAGAAGAAACATTCAGTCTGATCTGTTTACTCAATGAAAGCATAAGTTTTTATTATCATCGCAAATCTGTAACAACATATCTCTTTCCAGGTTCTTATCAGACTACCGCGATCTGATGGCTTGGATCAACTCCATGATGGCGCTAGTGAGCTCAGACGAGCTGGCTAATGACGTCACCGGCGCCGAGGCGCTGCTCGAGAGACACCAGGTAACCTCACAACTATATCACCACCAACTATTAGGGGCCTTATCCACGAGCGCGAAAAAACGCGATGATATTATCACCATGCCACGTATTTTTACACACCGTATCATCGCGTTAATAACGCCGTGTGTTGACATGTTCAGAGTGTGTATAGAAATATGTGACGCGATTATAATATCGCTGCAGTCGTCTTGGTCGTGGATACGGTCCCTTATTGTATTATAAAGTTACATATCAGTGACTAATCGTGTGAAAGCATTATAAATATGCCTATAATTGTATAGAGTTATCCCCCAAAGTAAAAAATCGAAGATAGTATGTTAAATTAATTTCAAGGACTATAACAACAGATGGCGTTATTATAAACCATCGATTTACATATATTCAACCATCTGGAGCAGGATCCCGTTGGAATTTCCACTTTTTATTCGTACCAGTTGAAAGCTACTCCTCCATTCATAGTTAACTAGTGGTCCAGGCGAACTTTGCATCGCTTTAGAATCTGTTCCCATAGCAATTTATTTTCCTTATTTTTTAATTTACTCTGCTATTTGGTGTGGAGGCAAATTCAATAATCATGAAAATTGGTCCACCCGTTCCTATAAGTGTTGTAACAAGCCCGACATTGTACAAATATTATTAAAAACTTTTTGTATTTGCAATGAACTTGATAAAGTTTGCGAATTACCTAAGACAAATCTACCGTGTTCAGCGAAATTGTAATATATAATAGTTGAAATAACAAAATAATGACTGTATTTCTAGACCCAGCGCTTGGAGATAGACGCGCGATACGGCATAATGCCGCAGGTCAGAATTTGCACGCATGTGTGCCCCTCGCCTAACAACTATTCTATACTGGGTGTTTCTTTTAGGGTGTCAAGCCGCCACTAGCTGGTAGCAGGGTTCCATACCTATCGATTTAACCCCCATGTATGTTCTACGATTTTTTGTAGTTTTCGAGATATAATTTTTTTTCGTTATTTTTTATAATTACGTGTCCACGACTTTTCTTGGATATTTTTTTATTATTATAATGCCTATTGATTGCAATATTATGGACAAAATAATCTCCTTCCTAACTTTGATACAAGATGTAAAAAATTTAATCGATAATAAAAAAATAGGGAATTATGCAGAACATTATATCTCGAAAACTACAAAAAATCGTAGAACATACATGGGGGTTAAATCGATAGGTATGGAACCCTGCTACCAGCTAGTGGCGGCTTGACACCCTAAAAGAAATACCGTGTATATTCTTGTCAACGTGTCAATCTCTTTTTGCACTGGTTTTGTTTATGTATGAATGTGGGTGAACAGTACAAAGATGTTTTATTTAAGCTTATTTACAAGTTAGTGTTGTGTATTTTTTGTTTCGTGTCGTGTGGCAATCTTTTATTTTCTTTGGATTTTTGAGACAATATTTCGAACCAAATACGGCTAGTAATATTAGTATACAACAATTTCTATCTAATAAACTATGTATTCTTAAAACTATGACGTAATATATGAATTTTGAAAGTAGTTTGCGTGAGATTTCATTTTATATTAAGGTTAAGAAATGTTTGTAGAATTTCAAGAAACTACACCAATACCACGCAATATTTTCAAGCTTAATTAAATATTGACCATATTGAGCATATAAGCAATAGACATAGCATTGCAGTAGATGACACAAGAAGTCAGAAAATAGCTCATACTGCCAGAATTTTTTTTTCTGAATCTGGAACTTTATTGTCTTTTTTGCTGTGAAAGTGTGTACGATATACAGTGAAACACACATTCATACATACACAGACACAAACAGGGATGTATGATACTATTTGCAAGAATATCTTTGATAAACACCCGTGTATGCAAATACGGAATAATACACAATATTAGATGTGCAGTACTATCTTCTAATGTAGTGTGGAGTCAGGTAGTTACCATAACCGATAGTTAACAGTTACTTACCACGGCCGTGATTCTCGACCATTAGATTTTAATGCGTAGTCGGAAATTTACTGGTGAAATGTCATTTGTCTCGCCACGTGAAAACTTTGTGACATTTATTTGCGAGCGTTTCCTTGCTTCTGAAGCCACGTTAAGCCGTTGGTCCATGTTGTTGAGCCAAGTTGAAGGCCTTATGAGTCGGCTTGAAAAATTTGAACAGGGGGTCGTCACAGCGCCTCTGGTTTTGCGGACGTCAACGCTGAGGTTATCACTTTTCATCAAATGATCCGAGCCGTAAGCTTGTCTCTCGCCTAAAATTAGAAACTACAAAAATGAGTCGAAAGTTATTTCGCCAGTAAACTTTTGTATACGCTTCGATTTAAGTCGAACGATCGAGAATTGGCTGCCAGTTAAGGCACAGTGTTTATTAACAGATTTAATATTATTTTACATTTTAATTTCTGAGTTTCAATGTTGTGATATATAAGTTTAGTCAACCATGAAAGTAATTATGATATTTTTTTTCGTCCTTTTGCTTTTCGTTGACTGAACTGCATTATTTTGTGTGTTTATTGTTTTATTTTCCTTACAGTGTGTTCGGTGTTTTTTCTGATTTTGTCGATATTCTAAACTTAAATCTATCTGCCATTTCTCTGTTGCCTTGTTTGTTTGCAATCAATTTTTACGCAAAATAATTCAAAGTAACTTGTGTTATTTAAATAACGATGTATAGAAACATCATCAGAAATTAATGTAGTATTGATATTCACAAATTCTTTGGTTTTTGATTAAAATTAGTTTTCAAGTTACATATTTATTGGTTGTGGTTATTGTAGGGTTTGAACTGGGGAAGTCGCGTATCTAACGTACCTCGTACGTACGTCTCCCATACACCCATACGGTGAAATTTCTGTAAAACAAAAGATCTTTCATACATTATTATTAATATAGAATTGAGACCTTTACTATAGAAATGATACGCTAAGTCATAATCCAATCAATACAAGTTTTTCAGTTCAGGCACCTAGTATTGATAGATTAGCCCATACGCGCCGCGATAATATAAATTTAAGTCCGATCAATTATTTATAACATTGATGTGCAGTGATCTATTACCTGTCTCATTTCAATAGCTCTCCATCTTACAATAATGTTCTGTATATAGGAGCACCGTACGGAGATGGACGCGCGCGCCGGTACCTTCCAAGCGCTGGAACTGTTCGGTCAGCAGCTGCTGCAGGGAGGTCACTACGCCAGCGTCGACATTCAGGAGAAGCTGAACAACATGAGCGACGCCAGGCAGGAGCTGGAGAAGTGAGTTTTGTTACTACTGGTAGTAATGGTAATAGGGTATATTATGATAAATTTTCTTTTAAAGTTCATCAGTCTAGAAACTCTAGACTCTAGCTAGAGTATAAGATACAAAGTAGTTTTAGAATGTAGATGTGGGTACCTTTGACCAAGCTTCAGTTAAAACTACCCACATTTTTAATAGAAACTTATAACCTTAAGACAGAGATTTAATTTAAAAAAACCGATTGCTGACTATACGATAATTTAGCTCTGTGGTTCCCCCAGACTAGGAATAGACACAGATTCGAATCCCGGTCGAGCTTGAAATTTTTCCACATAAAATTTTAACATCTTTTGCCTATTATTGCTGTCCCATCCGGCTGATTTCAAATAAATTGCAATTCAAAAATTCACGACACGTGCTAAAATACCCAATAACAGTCATAGCAAATACTTCCTCTGCGTTTTACTTGTGACTGAAAAATATCATTATAATCTCAGGGCATGGGTTGGCCGCCGCATGAAGTTGGACCAAAACTTGGAACTGCAGCTGTTCTACCGCGACTGCGAGCAGGCGGAAGGCTGGATGGGTGCCCGGGAGCAGTTCCTGGCACCATTGTCCAGGGACCAGGGTGACTCGGCTGACTCCGCGGACTCGACCCAACCAGACAATGTGGAACAGCTGATCAAGAAACACGAGGACTTTGACAAGGCTATCAATGCCCATGTGAGTATTTTTCCTTAATATTGATGATAAATCCTTGTATCACTTAATTATCAAATCTTCAAGTATAAACTTTGAGACGAAATTCATAGAAAAAATACGGTACACAGAAAACACATAGAGTCCCGATAAATTATATATCCGCGTTCAATTAGATATACCTTATTTATCACTAATTCGGCTATACATATTGTACCATAAAATGTTTGACTTGTCCTTACCGATTTATTTATCAACGCATCTCCTAAATAGCTGGTGTTACAAACCTGAAACCATCGTGTAATGTAGAGAGTCACTAAGAAACATTTTTTTTATTTCTAGCAGTTACTAAACTGGTATTTTTTTATGTAACGTTTAGGAAGAGAAGATAGCCCAGCTGCAGACGCTGGCCGACCAACTGATGGCCACGGACCACTACGCGGCCGACGACATCGACGGCAAGCGGAGCCAGGTCCTCGACCGCTGGAGGCACCTCAAGGACGCGCTCATCGAGAAGCGCTCCAGGTACTATTTTATGTTTCCTGTGGTTTTGCCGGACTCTTAGGCTACGTTCACACGGACACGATTTTCCCGTATACCGTACAACGTGATTTTTTCGAACGTAATAGTGGCAGTAGACCATATATGAAACTGTTCACATGTAGCCCATACGGGGTTTTCCCGTATACCGTACGAAGATGTCACTAGAATCGCCTTGCGTCGGAACGATTTTCTCGAATTCGAATCGTAGTGGCGCGTATGTTTACGTTGTTTCGTTCAGACGACCAACCCATTCATTTGATTTTATCGTAACGATAAGAATGCATCGATTGGTCGCCGTGTGAACGATTGCATCGTGTACGGGAAAATCGTGTACGTGAAAAACGTTCGCCGTGTGTACGCAGCCTTACCGGCTAAAACAGCACAATGGCACGTCCATCTGTCTATAGTCCCGAGTATCCTCGGAAGGATACTTCCAGGGCGCCCGACACAGACCTCGCGGTCTCTCCTAAGTTTGGATGGGACGGCGATCCAGGTTTAGAAATACTGAGATACATGGTTACAGAGAATATTATCACATATTAGAGATAGTACAGATGGAAATCTCGTGTATGTACTTCTTTTTTTCATACCTACCCTCTGCTACACACACTCGCGCACAAATCAGTAGCGAAAACTCCTCTACCTCTCCTGACCTCGTGTCTGTGAACTCTGTGAGCGGTGTCTATGTGTGCGTAGCCTCAGCGAGTTTAGTATGTAGGTTTCCATCTGTACTATCTCTAATTTGTGATATTATATTTCCTAGCAAAGAGCAATAAGCACTATGTAAATTAAACCCAACAACGGTTTGAGGCCAACGTTGGTGTAATGGCAGAGGATGTGTAGCTGCCATACAGAGCTATCGGGTCCGCAAAAGCTAAGGGTTAGTAGATCAATTTCAAAAATTGCCATTGTTGTCTATTTAATGTATGAATTTGTTGTGACACAGGTTGGGAGACGAACAAACTTTGCAGCAATTCTCTCGCGATGCTGACGAGATGGAGAACTGGATCGCTGAGAAACTGCAGCTCGCCACCGAGGAGAGCTACAAGGTACGTCTCTAATATAACATTTAACGTTTAAAAAGGTTTTCCTACAAAATTTCGAGAGGACAAATTTTAGTAAGCTAGGCGGCACAAGCTCTAAAGCTTATTTTTAAGACGCAATGCATTTGCAGAGCAATAATGTGTGACCAGCTCAAACATGGCTAGGTGGCGTGACGCGACTGAAAAAGCGTTTTTGAAGACGCCAAATACTAGCTAGTGCCGTGCAGTATATGACATGAAATTTTGCAGAGTGGACTCCACGAGTGTAGCAAGCATCTCGAGTTTTGCAAACATTAACAGTGACCACTTTTGATTAAAAAAGAAAAACATTATATCCTCCTCCTTAACGCGCTCCTTCTTTTTTGAAGTTGGTTAATGAGTCATTTTGCTTCTCTACCTTTGTAGTATAAAGTACAATATTCTCCATCCCATGATCTCCCGGTCTATTGGCTGTTAGGACCCGATCACGGGAGGTGCACGACTTACGTGTGAAGACTCTTTCAGGCGCGCACTTTGTAGACTTCCAAAATTATATTTCTATCCCGGCCCTGTCCCCATTCAGGGGTAGCTACAAGCAAAACAACTATTAAATACAATGTATTGAGTTCCCTGCGTGTTCCAGGACCCAGCCAACATCCAGTCGAAGCACCAGAAGCACCAAGCGTTCGAGGCAGAATTGGCGGCCAACGCGGAACGTATCCAGTCTGTGCTGGCCATGGGCGGTAACCTCGTGACGCGCGGGCAGTGCAGCGGCAGTGAAGACGCTGTGCAGGTAACACTAGCATAAATATTATAACGTTTGTATATCAACCAAAATACTGCTGGATGTAGGCTTCTCATAGGCCATGGTCCTGCGCCTTCCGCATCCAGTCCCTGACCTGGACATCTGGCGGGTGGACGTCCGACCTTACTTTCGCGGAGTCGCGGACTACACTCCAGAACCCGATTCGGCTTCCCAATGTCCAGAATTTATCTGGTAGTACTTTTTGAAATAAAACTTAAATTGAATTGAGTACTATATTTATGTGTTCCACTAGTTTTCTATCAAGTCAAATTAGTTTTCATATGGAATAGCAACCTATGAAGTCAATTGACCGAAACCAAGCCAAGGACTACTATCTGAACTAAAAAGTGGAAAGGTTTTTAATAATTTTAAAGTTTATCCTAAACTAAGTTATCTGTCACAAGTATATTTGTTGAAAATATGCATCCCACTTTTTGGCGTTACTGTTACATAATGCGTCAATGAAATATCTGACCTGTTAGCACTGACTCTAATAACTTCACCTTTCCAAGTTTGCAACATTTTAAGTCCATTGTATTCAGATCTACATTAATGTTTTACTTCCTTCCCATCCAGGCTCGCCTCGCCTCCATAGCCGACCAGTGGGAGTTCCTGACCCAGAAGACCACGGAGAAGTCGCTGAAACTCAAGGAAGCTAACAAGCAGCGCACTTACATCGCTGCTGTCAAGGATCTGGACTTCTGGCTCGGAGAGGTAAGCGGTTCTCGCGTCCTTCGCGTCTTTTCAACAGACTTTGTTTATCTTTTTGCAAAGGACTTCAAATATCTATTGGCACTCAAATTCAGATTGATATTTTTTTTACGAAGCCCAGAAAATGGTATTGTTGACAAAAATCAATCGTTTTTATTGGTCATGCATGGCCCGCTCTAGCAAGAACAAACTTGCAGCTGTGATCAGATCAGTCAGAGAGACTTTAGTTATTGTTTTATTACATTTCTATTGAACTGTTTACAATAGTATACAATTTACACTAATCAGTAACAATTCGTATAATCTTCATCATTGACGTTGGTTGTGTTGGTTTTCTTAGGTTGAAAGCTTGTTGACATCAGAGGACTCCGGCAAGGACTTGGCGTCGGTACAGAACTTGATGAAGAAGCATCAACTGGTGGAAGCTGATATCCAGGCCCATGAGGATAGAATCAATGGTGAGAAGCCTTTTGCTCTATTTCCCTTCTTACTATCTAGCTAGACTAAGCTGGACAAAAACGTGACGGATTCCAGATCGAGATATTTTTGCGCAGAAAATTTTCAGCACAGTATGATTTCAGTACAATTCCATTAATGTAAAATTTTTTTTTTCGGTCATTTCATTTTTCTCAGCGTAGAGCGTAATACACAACACTTACGCACTAAGGGCATACGCTATGTAACGCGTACGCCCGCGACGTTTCCTCGCCTCGCGTATGATTTGAATATACGGTACTGACACGTTCGACGTGTTATAACAGGCGGTGGGTGATCAGCGCGTAGCGAAGTCGTTTAATTAAAACTTTAGATGCAGCATCAGGAGCCCGCAGCGAATCCAAGGCTTAACGTGTGTCGCGCTTCAGTTAGCCAAGGCTCTAAACATGATATTTGGCTCGCGTCCACGAACGAGCTAAGCTCCCTTTTGCGCTGTCACGAAAATTATCGCCGATTGACCACCGAGTAATATTGTAGCCCGCTCCGGGAGTGCTAACGTATCCAGGAGCAGAACAAGGCTTAATGGATTCGCAGCTTTAATGCGCATGTGTTGGTGTGTGTAGATATGAATCGCCAAGCAGACGCGCTAGTGTCTTCTGGACAGTTCGACAGCGCCGGCATCGGCTCCCGTCGCGCCGCCATCAACGCGCGCGCCGAGCGTGTGCGCACGTTGGCGGCGCATCGACGCGCTCGCCTGGATGAAGCCAACACACTGCACCAGTTCTTCCGCGACATCGCCGACGAGGAGTCCTGGATCAAGTACGTTCACGCACACCACATCCACTTACACCAAACACCACTCGTTGTTACACCGCACATCACTCGTTGTTACACAGCACATCACATCACATCACTCGTTGTTACACAGCACACCATTCGTTGTTACACAGCACACCATTCGTTGTTACACGGCTCACCATTTGTTGTTACACAACGCACCATTCGTTGTCACACAGCACACCATTCGTTGTCACACCGAACACCAGTCGTTGTTACACCGAACACCATTAGTTGTTACACCGAACACCATTAGTTGTTACACCACACTCCACTCTTTGTTACAACACACACCACTCGTTGTTACACTGCACACCACTCGTTACACCACTTGGCTTGTTGCTCTACTAATCTCAGCTTAAATCACAGATGAAAAGTGAAAACAATTCTTTTTATGAATTAGAATGGAACCAAAATTGTAAATGTTCAGTGAATTAGAGCGGAAATAAAGCCTAATGAATCAAATTTATCTTACAGAGAAAAGAAGCTGCTGGTGGCTTCGGACGACTACGGACGTGACCTGACCGGGGTACAGAACCTGCTGAAGAAGCACAAGCGGCTTGAAGCGGAGCTGGCGAGCCACGAGCCCGCCATACAGGCCGTGCAGGAGGCCGGGGAGAAGCTCATGGACGTGTCTAACCTGGGTAAGCACTTGCAAACATTGTTGTGGGCATATGTTTTTAATTATGACATTAAGGTGGCAGAAAAGGAATACAGCCTGTCTGACTTTTAGTACTTACCGTGGCTTACAGGAACCGTCTTTAGCTCAACTCGAACCACCCATAACTTCTTTATCTTGACATAAGTGAAATGGTAGTCATTTTACTGGCATACCATGGATCAACGTGCCTTCCGAAACATAGAATGATTAGAATGGTTTAAATAAAAATGCCACAAAACAGTCAACCATTTCAGGACCTACGATTGTTTGCTATAGAGTTTTTTATTATTATTTTTATTATTATTTATTCAGGAACATTACATTTTGGACATAATAGGTACATTATTAGTCCCCCAAAACCGAGTTGATGGTTTGACTGGGGATTTAGTCCAGTGTACTATTATATTATAACTCAGTAAATTAGAACCCTAAATTCTACGAATAATAATAAACTTTATGTAACATAAGCATGTTTATTTGTCATACCAGGCGTCCCAGAGATCGAGCAACGCCTCAAGGCGCTCGCCCTGGCGTGGGCAGAACTACAAGCCCTGGCGGCAGAGCGCGGCGCCAAGCTGCAGCAGTCGCTGGCCTACCAGCAGTTCCTGGCCAAGGTGGACGAGGAGGAGGCTTGGATCAGGTAAGCCGTTAGAACTTCCAAGCGCACGCAACGCGATTGTTATACTTAGAAAGCCAGCCCGGATGGAAAGATTTTATCGATGCTAATATTATAAAGAGGAAAGATTTTGATTTTTGTTCGTTGGCATTGAATAGGCTCCGAAACTACTGAACCGATTTGAAAAATTCATCCACTGTTGGGAAGCTACACTATCCTCAGTTGACATATGCTATATTTTATCCCCGTATTCCCACGCGAAGTAGAACTCCGCGGGTGAAACCGCCTGACATCCGCTAGTTTTCAATACTTACTATATTTTCGCCGTTGAGATAAAATCTATGTTTGTTTACGTTACAACTCTCACAGAGATAGCATTAACAGATAGTACCAACAACAGTTCTATGACAAGCATATCTGACATACATACATACATACATAACATCACGCCTGTTTCCCAACGGGGTAGACAGAGACTATGGCTTTCCACTTGCTACGATCCTGGCAAACAACTTTCGCTTCTTCAACTTTCATAAGTGTCTTCATACATGCTCTTCGGTTAAGGGTACTCTTGACCTGGCCTTTTCTCAGAAGATTGTCGATTTTATCGACTTGAGTATGCCGAGGTCGACCTCTACCAGTTTGCCCATTCACTCTCGCCTCATAAATCTGTTTCGTCAGCCTATTTCCATCCATTCTCTCCACATGTCCAAACCATCTGAGCATCCCTTTTTCTATCTTAGTCACTGCATCTTCTGACATGATCCTCGATATACAGCTTCGTGACGGACAGACTGAGAGACGGACGGCGAAGTCTCAGGAATAGGCTTCCGTATTTCCCCTTTAGGTATGGAGCCCTAAAAACTTAAAAAGTCTAAGGATGTTTCACACTTAATTTTTGTTTCGTTTTATTCCCAGTGAGAAACAACAACTGGTAGTAGTAGGCGAGTGCGGAGACAGCATGGCGGCCGTCCAAGGCCTGCTCAAGAAGCACGAAGCCCTAGAAGCCGAGCTGGCAGCCCGCGCCGAGAGGGTCAAGGACCTGTCTGGAGACGGGGAGAAACTGCTGGCTGAGGGGAACCTGCATGCGGACGCGCTGTCGCATAGGATACAGGCTCTGCAGGTACGTTGTCCTACTATTATTATAAACTAGATGACGCTCGCGATTTTGCCGGCGTGGAATTCGGTTCCCGCTCCCCCAATTTGTGGTAGCTCATTCCCGGGATTTTTTTATTCCACCAGACTATAATTTATCCTTGTACCAAATTTCAGCCAAATCAACATCTTCAAATTTGATAATATTTATAGGAAGTAGAATTATGACTATGATAGTAGGATGTGGAAATTTTGAAGATGTTTATTATTCAAACACGCAGCCGTTAGAGGCTGATCGGGTCTGAATATGGTATTACAGCGGAATGTTTACCCATACAGGTGGAATTAAGAGTTAAAATTATACCTATGGTTTTACACACGGACCTGAAAGTTCTAGTGTGAGTTTTAACAAACGCACTAAAAACACGTTATGTTTGTACAGAACTTGCATGTATACGAGACCATAAAGGTTATGCAAACGTTCCGTCAAAGTACCCTCCAACTATATGACAGCTGTGGCTAGGGTGGGGAATATTGTTCAATGGGGGGGTGGGGGGGAGTTGCCTATCTGTATGTAATACTATTATAATTATCTTTGATTCCAGGCAAAACTCGAGAAGCTAACCGGCCTGGCGGCCCGTCGCAAGGCTGCTCTGGTAGACAACTCGCTGTACCTACAGCTGCTGTGGAAGGCGGACGTGGTGGAGTCGTGGATCGCGGACAAGGAGACGCACGTGCGCTCCGACGAGTTCGGACGGGACCTGTCCACCGTGCAGACGCTGCTCACCAAGCAGGACACCTTCGATGCAGGTGCGTGTGTGTGTGTGTGTGTGTGACTTACGGGACCACCTGATAGAAAGCACTCAGCGTAGTCTATGTACGTTAGCAATATTAGAGGAGCTACATTCGCGCTGACGAGCAGCCTGCAAGAATCTTCCTGCAAGACTCCTTTTGAAGAGGGCTGGTAGATCGCTCTAAGCAGTGCAGGCTTTATTAGTGCTAATGAGATTTAGCCTAATTGTGAGAATTTGAAAGCCTTCATTCCCTACGTCAAATTTTTACTTTTTTGCGATACAGGCAATTTACTAACGGAAGCAATTCTGCCGCTTCTGAACTTCTGATTGGTGTCTAAACTTTAACCTATAATGACAAAATATACTAAAACCGCCTCACTCCACAGGTCTAACAGCGTTCGAGCACGAAGGCATCCAGAACATCACGATGCTGAAGGAGCAGCTGGTGGCCGCCAACCACGAGCAGACGCCCGCCATAGTGAAGCGGCACGGTGACGTCATCGCGCGCTGGCAGCGGTTGTTGGGTGACTCGGCCGCGCGCAAGCAGCGCCTGCTGCAGCTGCAGGACCAGTTCCGGCAGATCGAGGAGCTGTACCTCACCTTTGCTAAGAAGGTACCCGCTTTATATCCGACTAAAGGACGTTAAGTTGCACCCGTTCCCGTGGGAATACGGGAATAAAAATAGCCCATGTTTACCGGGAGAAGTCTAACTTCCCAACAGTGAAATAATTTTTGAAATCGGTCCAGTAGTTTCGGAGCCTGTTCGATGCAAGAAATAATCTAATCTTTCCTTTTTATAATATTAGTAAAGATGACTTAGGGACTAATGTTTTTCAGCTGGATTGAGCTTTTTGACCTTTGAAGAAGTACTTCGATATGACTAAAAAAGTACTTAAACTCATCGACGGCCTATCATCCTTTTCTTACACTAAGAAATATCAGTAACCACAGCGAGATAATTGTACTAGGCAACGTAAATCGTGACGAAATAATAATTTATTTATGTGAACCCATTTACGTTGTAGGCATCTGCATTCAACTCATGGTTCGAGAACGCAGAAGAGGACCTGACAGACCCGGTGCGCTGCAACTCCATCGAGGAGATACGCGCGCTCAGGGACGCACACGCACAGTTCCAAGTGAGTACACACACACAAACACACACATATAACCATATAGCTATTTTGATTTAAATTGGTTTTGTAAACTTAGCTCCCCTCGTGACCCCCTTGCAGTCCTTGGGGCCCCGAGGGACCAAGTCGACTTAAGTCATTTTCTCGAAACTTAAAGCACTTCAGTTTTTAATGTATATTTATTTTAATAAACTCACTATTCACTAGGTCAAGCGATTCTTTTAATGATAAATATTGGTGTGATGGACTTTTTTGTGGTCGAGTTTGCGTCGCCCAAAGAGACCTTGTTGACCTGTCTTAAATATTTCACAGACTGTTGTGTCACGGATAGTCGGTCTTCTTCGCACTTTTAAGATTATATTTTCTAGAATTGTCAACACCTTTATTGAAAAATTCACAAGTGTTTTCATTTCGTTATGATGACGTATAAAATGTGTGTATCCAGGCGTCCCTATCGTCGGCACAAAGCGACTTCGAGGCTCTGGCAGCGCTGGACGAGCAGATCAAGTCGTTCAACGTGGGCGCCAACCCCTACACGTGGTTCACCATGGAGGCGCTCGAGGAGACCTGGCGCAACCTGCGCAAGATCATCGGTGAGTGGTCTTACCCATAGGGTTTTTTTGTTTAACGTGAAGGAAAATCCTCATGGATATTATGCCGGACTCCTACCGACTAAAAAACATCACGTAACGTCCAAGAGCCTATGATTGGGAGCCCCGGGTGGGCCCTCGGAAGGATGTCCCAGGCCTCCCAACAGAATCTTACCCATAGGGTAACTACAGGATCATTACTGAGACATCGCTTTCCACCTGTCACCGGGTTTTATGAATCGTGATAGCTAGAGTGCTGAAATTTTCACAGATGATGTATTACAAACATAACATCACGCCTGTAAATGATGTATTACAGTAGCCTCTACAAAAAAGGGAAAAAAATATGCTAGGAGGGCTCCCATAAAAATCGTTATTTTTGACATTTTTGGTTTGGCACTATCTGCACAAATCCGACTCGCACTAGAAAAGCTTTTCCTGTAGCGTTTTGCTCTACTTTGGGATACCCTGTTAAGAAAACCTAGTTTGCCAGATGTCCGATGTGCAGGTAGATTCCGGTTTAGGTGCTGAAGATTTACGTGTTTTTTTTTTCTAGTTATTCCAATAGGCTTGTGTCCTAAATTTCAAAAATCGTTTATTTTTGTAGCTTTATATCTACATGATCACAAAAATGTAATATTTTGAGTTAAAACAATCATTTACATAGTTTATTTTGTGATTTAAAAAATGAATTTCAATTTGTATCGAAAACGCTCATGGCGCCTTGTGTGACGTGACTTGATGCCAAACAAAAGTAGTAGTGGTTTTATTTATTTTCGGATAGGCAAAGGCAATTTGAGCCATACAGCCAAGTCTTGTATATTTATTATCTCTTCATTTTGCTTTAAAAAGTCACAGTCCTCGTCCTCTAAGTCCAGTCAAGTAATTCATCCCTAAGTGTCAGTCTTCCTTCAGAAAAGCGGTGTATAAATTTCTGAAAGTTTCTTTGGATTTTTTGTCACTGCAAAGTTGCGATTCACTGCGTTTTATCACTTCCCAACACTAGTGCACGTTGTCAAACGTTTATGTTTAAGAATCCACCATTGATACACACAAAACACTCGAAATTACACTAATTTTGCAAATTTACAAAACGACGCGATACGATTCCTTCCAGTTCCCGCCAAAGAATCTAGCCAAACAAAACAAAGTAAATGTGTATTTATTTAAGAGCCCTTTCAATGATTTGTTTTGAGATTAAAAGTTATACTACAAAAAAGAAACGTTTAGGGGTTTTAATCGATATTTAGGGAAATCTGGGGAATTTGAAGTTGGTTTTTAGAGGAACATTCGGAAGGAGTTGGCATCACTTTGGCATATGGTCTAAGTAACCAAAGCCAGTATAAATTAATTGAAAAAAAAAATTGCCATTGATCACTGTTTGACAGGTGTTTGACAGTGTTAAGTTAGCGTTCGTCTGCTTTCCATAATAATTTAAAATGTTCTCTGTCCACGGTATTTTATGACACAAGATAACACGACTTGTGACACAAGATGTCAAGACTCGAGACTGCCAGAGTGTGTCAAACGTCAAAAAGCAAACTGTGACGTCACACCATCTGATAGAGGTGTTTGATGTCACGTGACTGATTGCCTATTTTTTCCAATCTTATTTTCTAAAAATAAGAGTAATCCTTAATTTGTGCACCAATTTACATTACTTTTTGTTATTTATATATCGGACATAGTCGTTAGAAACACACATCGATCAGATTTATTCTTAGTGGACACAAGCCTGGAGTCAAATGACAGGCGTTTCAAACAATGTCGGGCGATCAAAGCACAGTTTCCCCCACCAGTAAAATTCCCATTTCCCTCACATTGGTGTACACAGAGGTATACTAGGTAGTCGTTACGTGTACGTGTAGTATGAAAGTAGAGTGTGTAACGGTGCGGTGTCGTACAGCGGAGCGCGACGTGGAGCTGACGAAGGAGGCGCAGCGCCAGGAGGAGAACGACAAGCTGCGTAAGGAGTTCGCCAAGCACGCCAACGCCTTCCACCAGTGGCTCACCGAGACGCGGTACGTACACACTCCCCCCACCCCCACCTACTCTCATATTGATTAGATCGGTGTGAAACATCTATAGCCGAAGGGTAAAGTGAATTTATGATGAGGGGTATATCGCCAAGAACTCGGAGTTAGAATTTGGGAAGGTAATAGTTTGGCTTGGATATTAAAATTTGGATTTGCGATTATTATTAAATAAATGGAAAGCAGAAAAAGCGGTCAGAGCGTCCACCCGGCGCCGATGCTAAATTGCATAGCTCTAGCGTCAAGTCAATATATAGAATAGCTTTGTGTGATGCCGGCTCCAGATTAGTGCCGTGAAGCCCTGTGAACAGGCGTGAACATGAAGTTCCCCGATCGAAGTCGGTATTTTGTCCCGCGACAAAGGGTTCGCGCCTCCTTTGCGCGGCGTTCACGCGTACACATCCACATTCACGCCTTCTCCATAGATAGTCTGAAATGAATTTGTATTTAAAAAAAATAAGAATTTATAAAAAAAATCACTATACAAATAAATGTAGTATTGTATACCTTGATTGGTAACGATATATTTCAGTCATCCGCCATCTTGTGGAGGGCACGACTTGTGCCGTAAATTCAAGGCGTGAATTCACAGCACTAATCTGGAGCCGGCATGGATTAAATTCTATGAAGTTTGACAGAGTGTGAACTCGCATTCCAATTTTTTATATTTAACCCTCCAAACAATGCCGCCCTCAGCCGAAAGAGATGGCGACATCTGGCGGTAGAGGGCCACTCTCACAGTCCTCAAGCCTATTGACAGTGGCCCTCAAATTATGATCTGACGATATGCATAATGATGTCTGTGAATTTTTTTTTGGCACGAAATCCACAGTGTACATATCTGTCTTGCACTAGGTTAATTTTATTTTTATTTCTGACAATATGGTAAAAGTAACAGTACCTACCCAAATCAGAACATAATAAAATTTTGCTTACGAAAAAGCTTAAACTTTTCACTCACAATTTTTTATGTTATATTTAAATTAAAATTTTGTGTGGACAATAATTTGAAAGTAGTGAAAGTGCCAACAGTGTTTACAAAGGTGTTGATTTGATGGTGTGTGCGCAGGTTCCGACTGCTAGGCTGGGATGGGTAACGTATTCCACTGTGGCGTGCTTATACTAAACATGCTACTTCATTGTCGCCGCGGCTCATATGTTTCTTTGTAGAACTGCGTGGATACTAACCTACTACGTGAGACAATTCGAAAGGAAAATGTTAAATGTGGGCATATAATTTGCCACTGCCTACCCTGGAACTAACTACTTGGAAAATGTATGATTTCTAATGCTCAACAAAATAAGTTGAAAAATCTCATACCATTGACTCATAACATTTCCAGATCAGTTATAAAGGTTATAGTTCAGATGTGAAGAAATCAGCATACTCATTTTTTGAACTTCTGCATCTGTAGTAGATCAAGGGCTATTTTTAATCCCAATCCGAAAATGGTTTTCAAAAGTAAGCTAGTGTGTCTGTCTATGACACCATAGGCCTTAAATTTAGGGTGTGCCCATTTCTATCAATGGTACTTAGATGTTTCATTAATATTATTGCTATTCAATTTTAGTATAATAGGGGATCTCTTTTTGTGATGTTATAGTCAAACTCACTGAGCGTTTTTGTTCAGAGCCTAACATAATATTCTGTACAAAAAGTTGAATTAAGTTACGGGATGACACAGAGCATGTTATCTCTCAACCTTTCAAACAGTTGTGTAGTGTTATGGAGAAAGATATATTGCCAAAGGCGACAATAGCCGTTGTACGTGTTCATATGTCTTTTCTATGCAGCAACAGATTGGCTTATCAATGATTTTATAATAAATGCCACCTTAATACAAATAATTTATGTTATAAATAGTTTTAATTTACTACTTTCTTTCGTGTCTAACTTCTAATCTGGGTGTAAGTTTTATATAGTATACTAATGCCACATAATATCTAATTGAGATAACACAAACATTTTACAGTCTAATAAAATTTAAATTTGTACATAAGTAACTGTTTTTATATGAAGAGACACGAATTCCAAAATCCTCCTCGAATTTATTTACATTCAAAAATGTCTGAAATGCTCGACTCGAATTTCATACTGTCTTTATTCAATCAAATGCCTGTAGCAGTTCCTTGTAGGATGTAGGCCTCTCTCTTATTACCAATTTGTTTGGCACATTAATAAGTGATAAAGATAACTGCATAATTTATTTCGAATTTTAAACGAAATCGTGTTGTTATTATGCCCTGATATATCAACAAGCATATATACATAACATATTATTATGTATACTGAACAGCCTATAAAAAGTAAATTCTCACACATGTTTCATCCCCTTCTGTCCTAATTATATCTTGAAAGAGAGCAAGTATCTGAACACTCACTATCTTTTTCGTTTGCCAAGGAAAGGGACAAGAGCTATGTCAGAATTTACCTCGTACTGGTCGACCGCTATAGCGTATGTTAAATTAATTATGTGACTTTGTTCGTCCCATGCAGCACTTCAATGATGGAGGGTACTGGTTCCCTGGAGCAGCAACTGGCCACACTACGTCAGCGCGCGGGCGAAGTGCGCGCCAGGCGGGCTGACCTTCGTCGCCTCGAGGAGTTAGGTGAGTCGCACTGCCACAGAAACATGAGATTGTGTCGCCCCAACATGACTGTATAGTGTGAAATATTTCATCAGCTCTGAGAGTGGGTCCATAGCATACAAATACAAATTCTTTTATTTGCTATAAATAGGACACAAAGGTGTTACATAATATAAATAGCGATCGAAAGTGTTTACATCAAATTGGGAAAAGACGGAAATTCAAATCCCGCGCTCCGGCTTACAATTTTTTCTATGTTAGATCATACTCTTGTATGATCTAACATAGAAAAAATTGTATGAGTCCACCATAGTCTTCTATGGTGGACTCATACAAGATCTTTTCAAAATATGCTTATGATCTTATGTTTTTCAGTTGTCGTCAAGACTACTCATCACAAGCTTATACTAGCTTCATTTAGGCTGGATGACCCTGTGTAAAATTAGATATCCCCCTTATTACATTACCATAAAGATTGTGAGAGCTAAAGAATATCCAAATCACATCATCATACTTCTGATTACAAACCAAAAAATTCTGAATGTCGTTTAATCTTCATACTTTGTAGGTGTAAGGAGAAACTTCGAAGTTGCTCTCTCTGTCTCTCTGTCGTCCCGCTCATCTCTGATTTCCAGTTTGAGGCCTTTCAGTGTACTAATATAAATGTATTTGGTCCCAAGGTGCCGCCCTGGAGGAGCACCTGATCCTCGACAACCGCTACACGGAGCACAGCACGGTGGGGCTGGCGCAGCAGTGGGACCAGCTGGACCAGCTGTCCATGCGCATGCAGCACAACCTGGAGCAGCAGATCCAGGCGCGCAACCACTCCGGTGAGTCGCACACTGCACATACACGCTGCACAACCAACAGTTGCCAGTAGCCGACGCGACGTCACAATACTAATCTCGTTGTTTGTTGTAATGGCCAGGTGTGAGCGAGGACGCGCTGAAGGAGTTCTCGATGATGTTCAAGCACTTCGACAAGGACCGGTCGGGGCGCCTCAACCACCACGAGTTCAAGTCGTGCCTGCGCGCGCTCGGCTACGACCTGCCCATGGTGGAGGAGGGGCAGCCCGACCCCGAGTTCGAGGCCATCCTCAGTGAGTACTGATAGCTGACTACATTGCGCACACACAAGGACCATTCGGGGTGCCTGTGCCTTAGGTTCAGGGAGACCAAGAACGAACAACTGTATTATCCAGATCCAACGGAGGAACCAGCCTTGCTCAAAGACTTGCTCGACTCAAGTCAATTGGCAATTGCAGATTTGAAGGCCAATGAGGCCGAAATTGCCTCAAATAGGAACTCCGTATCGCGGTTAGATTACTACCAACATGGTTAGATTTCTACCAGCGTGGTTAGATTTCTCCCAAGTTACTTACATTTGTCTTGCAGACATAATAAAGGTTCTAAAAGACTGCTGATGCAATCTGAACAAAGATAGTAAACTGTTTCAGATCAGATAATAACTAATATCTCCCAAAAATGTACTATAATTCTTTTTTAAAAGAGTTAAATTTAATAGAAATCCTGTCATTTCAGATGTGGTGGACCCGAACCGGGACGGGCAGGTGTCCCTCCAGGAGTACATGGCGTTCATGATCAGCAAGGAGACGGAGAACGTGCACTCGTCGGAGGAGATCGAGAACGCCTTCCGCGCCATCACGGCGCACCAGGACCGCGCCTACGTCACCAAGGATGAACTGTACGCGGTGAGTAGCGAGGGGATTTGACCGACTTTAGAACTACAAAATAAGAATGTTGGTATTATACAATAACGATGCAGCATGTGCAAGACTAATGCATAGTGCTGATTTCCATCGTCCAGGTCCGTATCGGCATCATCCAGATTTCAATATTCATCATGAATTAGACGTTACGTGGCGGGAATATATCGTAGAACGACACTAAATGCTGGGAGGAGAGGAATTCACCAAACACAGCAGTCAATGTGACCTTAACTAATAAATGTGTGCGTGTACTATTGTACACACGGTCGTAAGAAGTGAAACTTCTTCATGACCTTATTTTTCGAAAGAAATATCATGAAATATATATAGGAGTTAGTAGTACAAAAGTCCAAAAGTTCAAAAGTTCAAAGTAGAAAGTCAAAAAGTCAAAAAGACAAAAAGTCCAATAGTCCAAAAGTTCAATAGTCCAAAAGTCCAAAAGCCCAAAGTCAAAAATATATTTACGAAGATTTATAATCTTTACAGCAATAACCAATAAAAAGCGGGTTACTTTCGATAATAAAAAATATCAGAATGTGTCATGAATTTTTTTCATAGTGATAGAAATAAAAAAAAATACACTATTCATCTTGCTAAGAGTTAATAATCCGGGGGACAAAGTATTCCAACTTCGGCCCTGTTTTCAGTGTACAGTAATAGTACTACGTAGTTACCCGGATGTTGAAGTAAGCAAGTAGTTTTGACACTGACCGCTAGATGGATAATAGTAAAGTGGGCGGATACATTCCCCTCCTCACCACACCCTCCCCCCGCGCCGAGTCACACATTGTTTCACAAGGAAATCATATTACAACACCTCCTCTCTTATATTTGCTCCATGGTCCCATCTAAAAGTCCAAAAGTCCCAAAGGCCAAAAGTCCAAAAGTCCAAAAGTCCCAAAGTCCCAAAGTCCCAAAGTCCCAAAGTCCCAAAGTCCCAAAGTCCCAAAGTCCCAAAGTCCCGAAGTCCCAAAGTCCCGAAGTCCCAAAGTCCCGAAGTCCCAAAGTCCCAAAGTCCCAAAGTCCCAAAGTCCCAAAGTCCCAAAGTCCCAAAGTCCCAAAGTCCCAAAGTCCCAAAGTCCCAAAGTCCCAAAGTCTAAAAGTCCAAAAAGTCCAAAAGTCCAAAAGTCCAAAAGTCCAATAGTCCAAAAGTCCAAAAGTCCAATAGTCCAAAAGTCCAAAAGTCCAAAAGTCTCAAAGTTCCAAAGTCCCAAAGACCCAAAGTACCAATGTCCCATCCAAAAGTCCAACAGTCCAAAAGCCCAAAAGTCCAAAAACCCTTAAATGACATGCTATCCCTGGATAAAGTACTCTTAATTCGAATCCACCGTGGTGGGGAACAGAACAAAGATGGCGCGTAACCAAAAATCGTGACGTGACGCAAATTTTTTTCCAACGCCGATAAAGAAGTTTTACTTCAATAAATTTGTAACGGAGGATTGACGAATCGAACTCCTCAAGGAAAACGATAGGACATGTAATAGGTATCCTACCTAAGGGTGCATAAGCTCGCAGGGTAATGCATTTTAGTACGGTGATATTATACGAATTTGCCCGTTTGAGGAGTTGTCATTCTGAGACCTTACCTTGGTCATTTTGTACAAAATCCTGTTATGTAATTATTGCTTGTATTTGTATTGTACCAGCATATTGATATGTATTCATGTATGTTCAACAGAACCTGACGAAGGAGATGGCAGACTACTGCGTGGCGCGCATGAAGCCTTACGTCGACAACAAGACGGAGCGGCCCGTGCCCAACGCACTCGACTACATCGACTTCACGCGCACGCTCTTCCAGAACTAACCCACCTACCCACCATACGGGGCTACCCACTAAACCCACCCACACACCGTACCATTCGGTATAGTTCTGGCCATATGAGGCATTCTATATTCTTATTCCAATATTAATTTAGACCCTGCTTCAGGCTTTTAGCATTTAACTACTCAATTCGCTATCTTATCCTCAGTTTTCATGTGTGGTAATCGCGGTCGGTCGCCCCGTTTTTAGCTTGCAATACTTTTATATAACTCATTATTCCATTATATAGACTGAGTATTAGAGAAATGTTTCAAAATAAAATTTTATTGGTAATAAAAAGTATGTAAGTGATGGGTTTGGAGGAGCGTTGTTGTGTGGTCGAGTAGACGTCCCGAGGCTACTGGTGTAGTCGCGTGACGTCACGGGCGAGTGTTCCTTCTCTCTGGGCGCAGCAGAGAGATACGAAGCTGCCAGCTACTCGCGAGTTTCATGATTGCATTTCATACATTTTATAGTTTGCTAGAAGTGTTGTTAGCTAAGAGTAATGAGTATTTTATTATTAACACGATCGTTGTGCTAAGATTCTATTTATTTTTTGTAATCTTCTATCTAATATTATTCTCTCAATAAATATTTATTTCCATTTGATGATTTGTTTTCATTTTAAACACACATTCTGTAATTATTTATTTTATTTATTTATTTATGTACACACAATAAATATAAGAACCACGACAATAAGAAAGATAGGTACAATGGTACTGCTTATTTCTATAAGAAATACCTCCCAGCAGACCAGCGAAAAGAGAACATGAAGATTGAAAAAGAAATTTTAAAAGTAATGTAATGGTTGCTACAGTTAACGATAACAGTCTAGCGTGAATGGACCCGAGAGAATACTCCAAAGATTTACTTGGAGTGACATAGAGACTTCTCAGAGTAATTCAGCTCCTTTAGCTTTCTTTATCTTCCGCTTTGAAACATCAATACTTAGAGCGAGATCAGTACTGTTGAAAGCCAAACAATAATATAGTTATCACTAGTGACCGACCGAAGTTTCGGTTTCGGCCAAAAAATCGAGTTTCGGCCGCAGTTTCGGTTTCGGCCAAAATGGGCCGAAACTTTCGGCCGGGCCGAAACTCACGTGTTCATGAATTTTGAGTGCCTGGCTCTGCTTGTGACGTGTTTGGGGTCAGCCCAACCAGTTAATATATTAATAACCGAAGATTACAGATTTACAAAGGACTTCCAATCAATAGTACCTAACAATAATAATTTTTTGACGGAATCCTGAAAAGGTGATGTAGGACATTACATAGCCCTACCCCTTTGTTCGGTTCCGTTGACTTCGTTGGTCGTCTGTCTGTCTGTCAGCAGACTATAACTATACAGTGCTATAACTCATGCACCGTGATAGTTACAGTTATTTTTTTTAACAGATGATGTAGGTATTTCTGTTGCCGATATAGTAACAAATAATAAAAATAGACAAATTAATAATATTAAAGAGGGCCTGGGGCCTCCCATACAACATACGTGATTTTTTCCCTTCCCTTGCCCTTTATCTTGTACGGAACACCACGTGCGCTAGTCCGGCTCACTGTTGTCCAGTTTTAGTTATATATACTTCTAGAATGTAAACAAAACCAGCCAAGAGCTAGTAGCAGGGCACCGTGTGGTTTAAGCATATTATTATTATTTTTTTTTATTTCAATTTATTTTATTCATTCAAATTAAAAGTTCAAATACGATAAGTGCGAGTCGAACTCTCGCACGGAGGGGTTAAAGCGGGACCCTATTGACGAGATATGAGGCCTAGCCGTCCGTCTGTCTATTAGTCACGAGGTTGTATTGTACCTTTATTTGTATCGCCGGATCCGTGCCAGATAGAGGCCTAAAATTTTCACTGTTCAGTAATCCTACAGAACAAAAACCACGCGAATCCTACCTAACAGCCTACGGTTGGGAGTCCCTAGTATGCTCTCGAAATGATGCATACTGCGGCCGCGTCTTTGGGGGGTTGTTCAGTTGTTATCCCGCTTCTTGAGGGGGGCATGCATGAATCCCTCACGTCGCGCTATCGTCTAAGACCTGCTTCTGTAAGGACAGTGAGCAGCCCCGTCACCGTCCTCAGGCCCCCGGTCATGGAGGCTTATAGTATGGGGCGCCACCGCAGACTGTGGAACTCGGGTGGGAGAGTTCTCTCCTGCTTCCTCCCCTGCGTCTCTTTCACGAGCAAGGCCTGCTTACAGGAAGAGGCCTATGGCCCCGCTCTAGCGCCTGTTTCACCGTTTAAACAATTACGCAAGGGCCCTCGCTTCCAGGTCCCATAGAGCGGTCCCGGCTAGAAGACATGCCACCTGAACTGAGATCGTGCGTTATCACCCTGACAGCCATCGCCTTCTGCGGGCTAAGCAGTCTAGCCGCATTGCTGGCCATCAGGATCTCCACCCATACGGAGGCCGAGTTTAGGGCCATGCTCCGCACGATCCCAAGGTACAGTCTCCTGCAGGGAGCGTTGGGTCTCTCGATATTGGGCAACAACCGCGAGAGTGCGGCTGATGCCCCCCTCCCTCAGCTATGGAACCATACTTCGGAAGTGGTAGAAGTGGCGAAGTTCCACCAACTTTTGAGTACGAGCCCCAGACAAGTCATCGAGAGCTCGATGCCGATGCTTACGCCCCCTATATGTGAACTGGATCCCGCAGGTGGCCTTTAGGGCTGCGCCTCGGTGCGTTGCTCCTCGCGCTGTATCGTCGTAACACGTTACGCACGTAACGCGTTACGCCGACACCTTTGAGCAACGGACCACGCAGCACCCAATCGCAACTGATGTTCCACAGAAGCGGTGTTCCATAGGGATCAGCTATAGAACACCGAACGACGTATCTCGCCGACCCAGACCTCCCAAACGCAGCTCCAGGGCAAGGTGATGAAAGCGCTGGCGATGTCAAGAGACACTGCCACCACCACCTCACCCTGTTCTGTTGCCGCTATAACAAAAAATACCTACTAAAATCAGAAAAAAACATCCACACAACAAACGTACATTTTGTAACGAAACCCTCTGTGCGGGAATCCGACTCGCACTTGGCTGTTTTTTTTTTTTTCAATATGAACACGTGAGTTTCGGTTTCGGCCGAAACTGACCCTGGGGCCGAAAGTTCGGTTTCGGTTTCGGTTTCGGCTGAAAAACCAGTTTCGGTCGGACACTAGTTATCACTTGATTTTAGTAGGATTTTAACCATTTGAAGAGCAGGCCCGTTTACAATAGAAACCGACATTAAATAATAAAACTGGTACATAAACGTGTCACGAAATGGTAAGCATTTTTTTTATTAACCATTAAATTGAACTAAGGAGTTCGATTTTGGTAGACGGGATTGCGCACGAAAAATATTTTATGACAGAATACAAATCATCAACAGCAAGTGTCTCCTGATAACATCTCTTCTCTTCTTATTCCATTCCGAGTTTCGCACTAAAATCGCATTCACCACGTTCTTGATTAAATCTCTGGTGCCGTACGTAGCGATGTCATTTTAGCTAGGTGCTCATAATTTCCATCGAAGATTACGAAAACACAATTCACCGAAGACACTTACCTGAAAAACAGCCGATAGCACCCAAACCGCCCTCCCTTAGGCGAGGCCGCAGTGGTAGCCTTAGATCTGTTGGGAGTCCTGGGGTATCATTCCGAGGGCTTACCTGGGGGCTACCAACCATAGGATGTTAGACAGGATACGTGAGGTTTTTTAGTCGGTAGGAGTCCGGCATTGCATCCATGCAGGATTTTCCGAAAAGCAATATAGCGCTGTCGAAGGGCATTAGTCAGCGACGTCATTTCACTGCTCTCGTAGATTGTTTTTATCAGTTGAGTGGCTACCACATGAGCAAAAAGTGTAGGGCTCACGAAGCTGATTAAATGAGCTGTCGCTGCCGCGCGGCCTAACTCGAACAATGACGAAGTTTAGATCAGGGGGGGGGGGGGGGGGGTTGAGGTAAAAACTTGCGCGCGAAAGGGGAGAAGTTTCGTGGGGACTAGAAATATATTTTGGAAAATGATGACAAGACCCTTGACTCAGGATCCCTGACGACGGGTACGTGGAACTTGGACAACGCACTTCTGACATCGAATCCAGGACCATAACGCGATTCATGTGTTTTTCGGAAAAATGTTATTCGTAGTTTTTTTATAGTCTTTCGAGGAAATGCTTTTCGGTAAAATGTCGTTTCGACGCAGTTTTTTCGATGAAATGTCGTTCGGTTTTCGAGAAAGTGTTATATTACGTTTTAGCTAGATGTTAAGAACGAAGGGCGGTGTAATATATGGCGTATGGCCTTAAAAGTATGAATTCGGTACTGGTAAAGAAAGTATCTTAACAACTTTCGAACGCGTGCTAACCCCACCGTAAAGCTGTTACACCTATTTAAAATACCTGCAGAATGAAGGCTCAAGCAACTTCGCTCATGAAAACATGGCTTCTAGGTTTAAAGTGTTTGGGACGAGTGTTAACAAAAACATGAGTGATCCATTTGTACAGTTAATATTTATTTATGTAATAAATTATTTCCTAAATTACATTGAATTATTCTTTTGTACAAGTATATAATTTCCAATATATAATATTATTCACATATTCACTACAATTTTATCATTTCGCCAGTTGGAAGCAGTGATTATTGCATATAATACAAAATATAAGTCTAGTTTCAATAGTTATCTCCATTTCATAGACATTACGACATTCAGACATTGCACAATACATGTTAGATGTAAGTATCTGCAACCATCACATGTATGGTTTGAATTTAAGTATAACATTTAGTAAAACGGTACAATAGAGATTAATTTTTGGTACTAAGACTCTGAGATCTAAAGGTTTTCGAAACACATGTGCTTCCAATGAGTTTCAAATCCTCTATGGCACCGCATAGAAAAGTATTTTTGATTAACAACCAATGCTAATCAATATGCAAAAAGGCAGCATTAGAACCGACTCCGTATACTTTGAAGGGAGCAACTTATACTACGGTCTCAGGTCTGAATCCCGGACCAAATTGAAATTGTGTGAATTTTACACGTTTTCTAATGCATTTAAAAATATCTAAATATGTTTATCAGTCGTAAAGATCCATCACAAGCTTGTATTAGCTTAGTTTGGGCTAGATAGCGAGACTATTTATAAGGCTACAGTTGCGCCCTCTGCAGTAGCCGGAACTCCTGTGGCGAGACTAGAGGCTGCAGTTTGTCCAGTAGACCCTGAGGTAAAGGTCCCCGGGCAGGTTGCAAATAGGGGATGGCGAGCAGTTCCCGCACGCTAGGCCTGGCGCGCGCATTGTACGTGAGGCACCACTTGAGCGCCGCCAGCAGTGAGGGCGGGAGGTCTGCGGAATACAGGTTTATTAGTATGGTGAACTAAGTGGTAGTGGAGATGAATAGTAAATGAGAATGGACTTTATTTCAATGGGATCAAGTTATGTGATGAGGACACAGATCAAGACTGTAAATAACTGCTTCCCGCAAGGTATTTTGTTCCCGTTGACTCTGTGTGTAGTTCCAGACTATAATATATCCCTCCGCGATCCGGGATCTGTTAGAGCGGGAAAGAGTAACACAAATTTTCAATCTCTAACTTTTCCATTTATAACATTAGTAACTCTACTTTATGCCTTTGAAATAAAGTTAATTTTGTTTAAATACAAATGTGTGAAGTGCGTAAAGTACTCACGCTCAACAGGCGGGTAGTCGATGCGGTGGTTGGGGTCGAGGATGGCGGCCAGCTTGGCGAGGTTGGGGATGTGGCCGAAGGGCGTGCGCCCGTACACCATGCTGTACAGGATGCAGCCCAGCGACCACACGTCCGACCGGAACGAGATCTGATAACAAAGGACGTTGACATTTTCACTTTCTCCAAACATCTACAGTATGGTCTTCAAAAGGAGTTTTTAGTTAGTTGTGTAATATAGTTTTCATTCCTTCTATTCGAAAAGAATCACTTTGCACCACGATAACAGGGCGCAAAATAGCTCTTTTCTGTTAAGAGCTTTTTAGCGGGCGGCAAAGGATTTGAATTTGGAACTTGAAAATTTCATAGAAATCGAATGCAAATTGTATTGAATTACTGGCTGGTAAGTGTTGGCTGCACAGCGCGGTGTCCTGAGCTAACTAAAAAAAACTAAAGAGCGCCATTTATCTGTTCGTGTTCGTCATTATTAATGTTCTTGTAATCAGTAAACACATTTTATTCTATTCTGCAAATATAATAAGTTCTACGTCAAGTTATGAAAGTGACAATCCATGAACTCCTGGAACAATAACTATAGAAGGTAACTACGTCGTACAAAACTTAGTATACGTTTTTCTCATAGAAAGGGAATGAAAAGTAGAGTATATTACTCGAAGGCAAATTATTTTTCCCTCGGGCGGTGTACTTTGAATCCCTCACTGCGCTCAGGATTCTACGTTAGAATCCCTCGCTATGCTCGGGATTCTATTCTAGAATCCTTCGCTTCGCTCGTGATTCAAAGTAGCGCCCTCGCCGTAAAAATACTATTTTGCCCCCTTGTTAAACAATCTACTATTTCATTACTTCTATTCGAAAAGAATCGCTTTGTACCTCGATAACAGGGCGATAAATAGCTCTTTTCTGTTAAGAGCTTTTTAGCGGGCGGTAAAGTGATTTGAATTTGGAACTCAAAACATTCATAGAAATCGAACGCAAATTGCATGAATACTGGCTGGTAGGTGTTGGCTGCCTGCACAAAACCGCGGTGAACTGTGCTTACTAAAAAAATAAAACTAAAGAGCGCGATTTATCTCTCTGCTCTTGTAGTAATCAGTACTACTTCACCAAGCGAAGTTGACGATTCAGAAGTTACGAAAAATCTCCATAATCCAACGAGTTTTGTTTTGTCCTGAACTAAATTTATGAAAACGGATACATGAGCGTGGTCTGCACTCTGCATCCTTGCCGACGATACTAAGGTGATTCCGGTACCTGATGTAGGTGCAGGCGGTAAAGGATCATTCCACGCGTTCGTAAACTTTACCTGGTGGAGTATTTTAATGTATTCTGCAAATAGACTAGGTACGTGAAATTATGAAAGTGACAATGCATTAACTCCTGAATGGATATGGAATGGGCCTAACTATTAGAATCTAACTACGTCGTACAAAGTATTTTTTCATATAGAAAGGGAATGAAAAGTAGAGTATATTACTCGAGAGCAAATTATTTTTTCCTCGGGCGGTGTACTTTGAATTCCTCACTGCGCTCAGGATTCTACGATAGAATCCTTCGCTAAGCTCGGGATTCTATTCTAGAATCCTTCGCTTCGCTCGTGATTCAAAGTAGCGCCCTCGCCGTCAAAATACTATTTGCTCCCTTGTGATACAATCTACTATTCTATATCGCTATTGCAAACTATTGAGAATTGTATTAGTGTAAGCCAAAGTAGACGTAAACAGGTGGGAGTAGACGAATACCCCTCATGTTAATTTCTTGTATAGATACCAATAAAGATTATTGTTTAAAATTTATTTTAGCAGAAATTTCTTGTATGCCAATAAAGATTAATATTTTAAATTTATTTTACAAGATTCTTGACTGAGGGCCCCACGTAGATGGGAGATAATGGACAGAAAAAGTTAAAAGCGCACACAAAATCTAAAGATGGTTCCTGCAATTTAGTAAAATAGATGTCACGAGAGAGTATTTGAATCCTTCCTGTCTAACTACAGTTTTTCGAAAACACTTCACCGAAATACTTTTTTTCGAAAATACTTTGTAAAAACGACATTTTGTCGAAAAACAAGTAGTACTTTATTTCGGTTAAATATTGCATCGCATCATTTCTAAAGGAAATGTTTTTAAGTGGCGTGTTTTTGGAAAAAATGTCTTTCGGAGAATTGTTTTTGGCAAAGTGTTTTTCGGTGAACTATTTTCGGCGCAGTGTCTTTCGACAAACCGTTTTCGAACAAAATTATGTGCACCAAATATGCAATATAAGACAGTGTCATGCGGTTTCCCAGGCGTCCCCACTCCAATCTAGCTACCTTAATAGGCGCGCTGCCATCACCGCCCGCGCCATAGCCGCCCGCGCCGCCCATGAGCGCCTCGGGGCTGATGTACGAGTACGTGCCCGTGGCCTGCGCCCGCACCACCGACGTCGCGTCGCTGCTGATGGCCGACGCGATGCCGAAGTCGATCAGCTTCAGCCGCCCGCACACCAGCAGGAAGTTGGCGGGCTTTAAGTCCGCGTGAATCACACCTATAATATAGACCCAATTCTTAACACGAATTCAACGGGTCTGTCGGGTAGAGGGAAACACTGTATGGGTTGCAAGTTCCATATTATTATACCTATTTAGGACTTGCAACCCAGATACCGATACTAGCATTAGGATGGCTCACATCAATTGCTCGTAAGTAAAGCAGGTCAAATAATAAAAACAACATAGCAAAAGCAAGAGAGTTAACCTTAATATTGTACTTATCTGATATTATATTATGCTACTTGTCAGAGCTAGGAACTAACCTGTGTCTCAGACGATAGACAGACCTAAATATCAATTAAAGAATCATTCATTACTCATAATTTGTATTAAAATACGTCATTTCTTCTCTCAGTGTGTGGAATATGAGATTATCACTAAATATGTCTTACCATGCTCGTGTATATAATGGACAGCGTGTAGCATCTCCTCCCAGTAGTGCAACACGAGTGCTGGAGGTAGCCCGGCGCCTCGCGCTTTGAGGAACGAAGAGAGATCTGTCTCGCCCACTTCCAGAACCATACGGAGAAATTGATTTGTTCGGTCATATTCACTGCAAAAATTAAATTTTTGCACATAGATTTAAATTGCTCTTATGTTCAAACATGCTAAATCTTTTAAGCCATTTTTGTTTTTTCTTGTAATAGTTTAAGAAATAAATTACATATCGTCGCTGCGCCTGCAAAAGTCGCTATGTGATTTTTTTCGAATTTTGGATTTTGATGCCATTTAGTTCCTTATTTCAAGACGCACAAGGTGCTAAAACCGAATCTTTAAAAAACCTAATATTAACTGAGTTTCAAAAAATAGCTATGTGAAATCATCATTTTTTGCGCCCTCAAAATAATTATGTGCTTCAAATCACATAGCTAAAAAGTTCACCTTAACCAAAATATGGTCAAATGCGCGGAATTGCGCCCGCTATGTGTTTACGGGTACATAGCGATATTGGCGTACAAGTTTTAACCTAAATCTTCGCGCATTGCACAAATCAAGTGTCACATACGAGGGCGGGTCAATAAGTCCGTGACTTTTTCAATGAAAAATAGGTTTTTAGATAAAAAGTTATTATATTTATCAACACAGTCTCCTGTGAGTTTTATGCACTTAATCCAACGTTTCTCCAGCTTTTCCATACCTTCCGAAAAAAAGATTTGTCGAGGCCATGAAAATATGCATTTATTTGAGAGATGGTTTTGTCGGTAGAGTCAAATCTCTTTCCGCCAAGCAATTTCTTTAGGTTCGGGGACAAGAAATAGTCACTCGGTGCTAAATCTGCAGAATAGGGTGGGTGAGGGAGCAATTCGTCTCCCAAGTCACGGATTTTTGCCATAGAAACTGCACATGTGTGCACCCTTGGTTTTTCCTCATGGAAAAGACTTTTTTCTTGGCCAAATGCGATCGTTTTTTATTCAATTCCTTATTGAATCGACCCAATAAGTTGGTAGAATATTCGCCATTGATTGTTTTCCCCTTTTGAAGGTAGTCAATGTGGATTATACCGCGTGCATCCCGAAAAACGGTTGCCATGACTTTACTGACTGACAAACCAACATTTTCCTCCCTTGGCGCTGATTCCCCCCGAGAATCCTACTGATTTGACTGCTGTTTGGTCTCTAGTGTATTGTTGTGGATACGTGTTTTGTCCACGGTTACGAATTGGTGCAAAAACTCGTCCATATTGCGGTTGAACAACGTCAAACACTCCTGCGAAATTGGTGTGCGTTCGCGCAGCGGAATGTTGTTGAATTTAAAGATTTTAATTATGCATATATTTAGTATATGACGTCGTGTAATTGTGTATGGTAAAAAGAAAATTGTGTATGCAGCCATTGTGGAGAAATTCGCCAAAAACTGATTCCGCTGGGCGAACGTTCCCCTGGCGGAACTTTTTTTAAATCCATGCACTTAAAAGAATAAAAATGTGTCCAACAATTAGTGTGTATTTGTGTGTAATTGTGTATGTATGGCGGCCAGACTCACCATCACACCACCCTGTCACACTAGTGTGGTGGTTAGGAAATCTATTTCTTAACTGTCATACTGACAAAAGAAGGTTGAAAAAATACAATGGACCATCACACCACCCTGTCACACTAGTGTGGTGGTTAGGAATTCTATTTCTTAACTGTCACACTAGTGTGGAAGTTAATATGTCCTTGCAATGTTTAAATTGTTTTCTTAACCGTCACACCATTTGAAATCACCAAGAAGTATTGATACCTAATTTAAGTCCTTAGATAACTGGCCACTTACATTAAAGTGTTCCAGATAATTTTTTTTTTTTTTTTTTTTTTAGTTTATTTTCAGGTAAACAAACAACATCACAATAATGAGTGCTTAAATAGTTCTAACAATACATTTTTAAATGATTGTGACATCCACAACGTTTACCACAAATATAGTGTATGGAAATGTACAGATTGTTTGAAGGTCAGGAGTGGGTACACCACACCGTGCATCACTAATCAAATAATCATACATAAATAGATAAGTAAATAACTAAAAATCAGTACAATAACGTATCTTAATATGAGTATAGCAGAAAAGGAATACAATACAAAGGCTTACATGTACAAGTACGTCTGATATTAACTCTTAAGTTTCTCAATCACTAGTTTCTTATAAACACCCACACTATTTGCATAAATGTCAATATGGCAAAATCTTGCGTTATAGTCGTCAAGCATTCCTCGTAAGGGGGCACGCAGTCCCGCATTAGTTCGTGACCTACCCGTTGCAAATAGGGGAGTAGCACGACACCTTCGCATACGAGAGCTGCGTGGAACGCTATAATTGATATTATCAATGATATCGGTACAGTCATACCGATTGTGACAAATGTCATACAGAAACATTGCTTGTATTTGTTTCCTTCTTGATTTTAAATCTAAGAGATCAAATTTTTCAAGTAAAGCTGGGTACGATTGGTAGCTGTGGTAACACCTGTAATGCATACTACGAAGAAATCTTTTTTGTACCTTTTCAACATTGTCGGAATGTATTGTGTATAGCGGGTTCCAGATGCAAGCAGCATATTCTAGTTGCGAACGAATTAATGACCTATATAGATGTAAGTATGTATTTGGACGAGTAAAATCATTGGCGGCACGCATGACAAACCCATACATCCTAAGCGCTTTACTGCAAATGCTGTCGACGTGTACATCAAGGGTCAATTTTGTGTCCAGTGTAACGCCTAAATCCCTAATCGATTCTACCCTGCCAAGAAAGTGACCTCCCATAGCATAGCTATACTCACTGACCGACCGCTTTCTAGTAAACGTGATGACTTTACATTTGTCAAGATTGAGCTGCAATTTATTAATTTGACAATATTGATTAAATCTACGCAGGTCGTCTTGTAATGCCTGATGATCATTATTATCACCTACTGTCCGGTAAATCTTCAAGTCGTCTGCGTATAACAAAAATTTACTTTTCCGGAAGCAGGAATGAATGTCATTAATAAACAGGATAAAAAGCAAGGGTCCAAGAATGGAACCCTGTGGTACACCGGATGTTATAGTGACTGCGCTAGATTCATATCCCTTGATGACTACCCTTTGCGTCCTGTTTGTGACATATGACTTAAACCACCTCCAGAGATTACCTCGGATGCCATTAAATGCCAATTTTTCCAGCAGTAATTTGTGATCAACGCTATCAAATGCCTTGCGAAAATCAGTATACACGCTGTCTGTTTGTTTGTTGGCATCCAAATTATCAAACAATTCCGTGGCGTAGACTGTAAGGTTGGTAACTGTTGAACGTTTTGAGACAAAGCCGTGTTGCTGCGGGATAATGGTTCTATGCAGCAAGGGGTATACGTTATTATGAACCAGCCTTTCTAAAATTTTAGATAAAGCTGGCAGAATAGAAATTGGCCGATAATTTGCTACATCTCGCTTGGTACCGTCCTTGTGTATAGGGGATATTCTAGCAGACTTCCAGATAGTTGGAAACACTCCCTGCGATAAACATTTACTATAAATGATAAACATCGGCTTATGGATTGTCTCAGCAGTGTTTTTGAGAAGTATCGGAGGGATATTGTCTAGTCCCGCACCCTTTGTAATATCTAGAGTCTTTAATTGTTTAAGAACATCGGATTCGAGCAGATCTATATCACTAATAATGGTGCTGTTAGGATATTTTAGATCCGCCTCGGCCACGTCACCAGAGTCATAGGAATTCGCAAGATCAGATGGTTGGAAAACTGATTAAAAGAAAGATGAAAAAAAGTTGCATGCCTCCTCGGGGTGACTAGCCTCTTTACCCTTATACTGAACATTTGCGGGAATGTCTGTTTGGTTTTTTCGGTTTCTTAAATATGTCCAGAAGTATTTAATATTTTTTGGTATGCTGTCTTCCACCACGTTCATATAATTTCTGTAACGTGTTGAAGATTCTTTCCTGAATCTCTCTCTATACAATGAAAAGAGCGCATAGTCTGACTGGTTTCTATATGTTTTCCATTTGATCCAAGCCTTACTCTTATTTTTGTATATATGTATCAAGGCAGGAGTAAACCATGCAGAAAATTTTGTATTGGAAATGCGTTTAGTGGGAACTCGTCTTCGTATTATGTCAAAGAGATTTTCGTAAAATACTTCGACAGCTTGTTCGGCAGTTTTATGTTGTAGCATCTCATACCATTCAATTTCCGATATATCATGATTAATTAAGTCATAATCAGCATTCCTATAGCAGTACGTTAACGTTAAACTAGTCGGGATGGGCTTGGGCTGGCCGTGGTCAGTTGGTATTAAATGGTAATAAGGAGGGTGAAGCGAGTCCGGCGGCACCAAGGTGATAGGCGCGGGAAAAGTCTCACTGTCGTGTAAATTAGTCAAGGTTAAGTCCAGAATTCGATTCTTACTATTTTTAAATATATTTAATTGAATACAGTTCAAATTAGTCATAAAATTTCCAAGGTAAGAGTGTGGTGGTGTGAGATTTTCTATATTACGTATTTTCATATTTGTTCCATCACGATACCAGTCCAGGTCCGGTAAATTGAAATCACCTATGAGACAAAATTTTGTGTAGTCTTTTACCTGTATAATATCCTGTATAGTGTTAAAATAAGTATGGTACGTTTCTGAACTCGTCCTAGGTGACATGTACACGGCGCTTAATAAATATAAACCCTTTCCGATACGGATCTCCAATAAAATATGGTCAATTACTGGAGGTATGTCGATAGTTACGACAGAGGGCGCGGGAGTGTAGCGCGAGGCGCATAGCGAGCGCAGCACCGCGACCATAACCCCACCGCCGTCCTTCTTGCCACACGCATCGCGATCGCGGTCACTTCGGTACACGTTATAGCGGGAGTCAATATATTCACTATTCAAAACCCCACTATGAAACCATGTCTCGGTTAATACTATGATATCGTAATTGTGCGCAAGTATATTCATATAAATTGTGTTCAGTTTAGTTCTCAGACCGCGACAATTCTGATAGTAAATAGATAGTGCGTTACTGTTGAATTTTGTTAACGATACCATAAGATATTAAATGTAAGTGTTTAGTGTCTAATCGAACATCAGTCGAACTGATGTAAACAAGTGTGTGATCAAACTCACAAGAACAGTGATAACTAACAGGACATACCAGTGCCACGCGAACTAGGCCAATCGTAACAACAGCAACAAGATTTTCTGAAAACAAATTATGTAAAACAATGTTTATTGTATACTGTATTACCATACATTTTCTGTATGACATTAGTGGCATATTAAAAATAAAATGTTCTAAAATACAATGATTTTTATTCCTTCTATATACTATGTGTTCATTTAAAGGTAAGATAATTGGAAACTTGGAAGCCGTGTAATTATAGGTTTGTAATATTTCGTAAGTATTAAATTTCTTTATTATATTATGAATTTGGATGCAAAGCAGTCCCTCCCAGAACCCAGATACCCAAGCCAACCCCACCCGCAGCTGGTGCACCTGCTGATTATAGGCTCTTGCATACATAGTTGTTTCCAGTAAACGGCAGCATACTTGCCCCCCATGACTCAGCACCAGAACAGCCATTGACGAAAAGTGGACACACAAAATCTCTCTGGGTAAGCAGATGTAAACAAGATAATAGATACGTATATAATATGTAAGTATTGAAACAATAATCAATGCCTGAGTACATATACTAATAGAACAGACGACATTTTTCACCATAATGATATAGTTTAGAAGTGGGTAGGTTTTTTCATCAGTAATAGATAACATTATATTACAACTAAATAGACCTAGAAATTTACTGTTTTCCATATAGAAATCTAGTGATGGTTCTTTACTTGATTCGAGCGATATCTTGAAGTGACCTGATTGCAATTGCCGGGGAGGTGTCCGTTTTACGGGCAAGCACTGTTCCGTGCTTAACCCACACATACTTATATTGAAAAGTTTTAGCTGCTTCCCGACTTTGACGAAACAATTGCTTGTTGGCTAACGTTAGATGTTCATTAACGTAGACAGTGGCGGCAGTACCAGGTATAGATAAAGCATTCGAGTTCAACCCCTTGGTAGCACGACTGGCAGCAATTACGTTGTCGCGCAGTGTGCGATTGGAAAATTTAACGATTACATTCTTAGGACGTCGATCATTTTGATCGGCATGGGGCACACGGTGAACCGCAACTATTTCAGAGGGTTGTATGGGGTTTTTGATTGCATCACCCAGAGACTTCACCACGCTTATTAGGTTTTCACCTCGACGATCTGGAATATTCGTAATTTCGATGTTGCATTGTCTCGCTTGCTGTTCCATTGAACTTATTTTGTTTTCAAGCTGTTTAATTTTGGTTTCGTAGTTACCAGTATTAGCACAGTTCTGTTCCACAATTTTTAAACGACTATCTAAGTTGTCTTGGCGTTCACCCGAATAGTCCAAAGATTTCTCCATGTCGTTTAGCCGAATGTTGACTTCCTGTAAGGATTTATTCAGGGCTATGGTGTCTGAATTCAGTTTTTTGACATTGATGTTGAGCTCTGACAGAACGGACGTGATCCTCGAAAGCTCGCCAGACAACGCGGTATCCACCGCCGTGGCGATGCTTTTCGAGATACACTCGGTGACAGTTTTATTCCATATCATGATTTGCCTATCAAATTTTTCTGCGAAGAGGTTCATCATATGGTTTTCGATGTCTGTGTGTTCCATTTGCTTACGTTTCCTACTCGTCATCAAATCATCACCACCCGCGCTAATCTTCACCGATGCAGGGATATCGCCCTCCGAGTGAAACACATTCGGTGGGGTTCGTTGTAGGGACATTTTGGTATAGCCGATGTACGGGTGTGAGCGAGTAAAAAGTATAACGCTGTCTTTACGCCACCAGGTGAGGAAGCGGGTCCCCGCACTTTCACCGTCGGAAGCTGCGACGCGAGAACGAGATGGCGATTGCAGAATAATTGCTTTCCCGCTCAAACTCACTAATTTAAATTTTGAGACTTGCACAGTATTCACAACACAATTGACACTACTGTTACAGATGTAATGACCGATAATTGCTTGCACACAACTATATTATTTCGGAATGACGCTAGTACAGGGTACCACTCCTAACGCTTGCAAACGACGGAGTGGAGTGAATTTAGTTTGCTTATGACACGGATGTCATTTCAGTTGAAAAACTCAGTCACTGGAATCGTTCCCATATCTCCCCTAGTATCAGTAGTCCGATTAATTAATTGTTCTCTGGTTCTGGTCTTCTTTTTTTGTCAACAATATCATGGAACAGGAATGTACTTTAATTAAAAGTAACGGCGGGAATCTTCTTCTCAGCCCACACGGACACCAATATTATAAACAGAAAGTGTATGTAAACAACAACATTATTTGGTTTTGCCGAAACCGTCGTAAATATAAATGTTTAGGATCGGTTACGACTCAAGTAAGTTTTAAAAATCTTTCTTATTATTACTTCTGTTAACGCTTTTTACATCTAGTAGTCATAACATATATAATATATTCCAGGATAACAAGATTGTCAAAACTGTGGAACACAATGTTTCTGAGTGTGATGCAAATGATGCCAAAAACAGAATTTTGTCTACAATTAATAAGATGAAAGAGGAAGCCACTAAGTCAGCAGATGCAATGCCAGTCATTTTCAAAAAACATTTGAAACCTTTAAAAGATCAAGGATTGCATTTTGTGACTAAATTACCATCATTTGAAAACGTAAAATGCAGTTTATATCACGCAAGAAAGAAAGCATTTAACGTTAAAAAAACGATATTTCGTGATTTAGATGAAGTTGAAGTTCCAGCTCAACATCGTGATTTTTTAATAGCTGACTACCGGCATGAAGAAGCTAGAATACTCGTGTTCTGTACTGAAGAATCTAAACAATTACTGGGCACGGTAAAAGAATATTTTGGGGATGGTACCTTCAAGAGTACACCACGGCCATTCTACCAATTGTTTATTATTCATGGGGACGTAGGAAGTACTTCAAAGACTACTAATGTAGTTCCATTAATATTCGCACTTATGAGTGATAAAAAAGAAACCAGTTATTTGGCACTGTTCGATTTAATTAAGTCCATTTGTCCCAACTGGAATCCAACAAAGTTTCATTCAGATTTTGAAATTGCGATAAGTAATTCGTTAAAAAAAATTGTTCCTGGTGTGATAATAAAACATTGTTATTCCCATTTCTCAAATGCTTTATGGAAAAAATCCAAGAAACTTGGAATAAAAGCGAAACTTCACAAACGCATCATTGGATTATGTGCAGCTCTTCCCTTATTACCAGTGAATTTTATTAAGGATGGGTGGGTCTATATAGAATCACAGTGTAATGACATGAAGGAAAAAAAAATGCATGCCTTTCTAAATTATATGCGGAAAAATTGGCTTAAAGACGATACGCAAATCAATGATTGGTGTGTACATAATGAACGGCACAGAACCAATAATGTTAGCGAAAATAGTCATTCTGTAATCAATAAGTTCATAAACAAAAACTATGTAACCATTGCTAAATTACTATCCGTACTAAAAGAATATTTAACTGCAGACCATGTCACATTATTTAACACTCAAGAAAGCTCTAACCCAAGAAGGTGTTTAGAAATCGAAAAGGATAATTTAATACTTAACACACAAATTCGGTTAATTCATAGTGAAATAACAATTGAAACATTTTTGAATACATACATACATACATACATATAATCACGCCTTCATCCCCGAAGGGGTAGGCAGAGGCCTATACCGGCCCACATTTCACCGTGTACAATTCGGTCCCACGTAACAGGTGGTGAGCCCATCGCCGTGTTGAAGTGGACCGCCGACGTCAGAGCCTCGTCCGTTGTTCAGCAGGTGCACGAGCTTGCACGTGAGGTTGACTTGGGCCCGGAGGTGTTGGTAGGGCCCCACTACAATTTTTGAATATATTGCGTTAATTGTGCTTAGTTTTAAGATAAACATTAAACTGTTAAACATACTTGATATTTCGACCTTTTGTCAGTATGACAGTTAAGAAATAGATTTCCTAACCACCACACTAGTGTGACAGGGTGGTGTGATGGTCAGTCTGGACCCGATGGTCAGTCTGGACAAATATTAAGTTCCACACTAGTATGACAGTTAAGAAATAGATTTCCTAACCACCACACTAGTGTGACAGGGTGGTGTGATGGTCAGTCTGGACCCAATAAAATTAGTGTATGCATAAACTTCGGAGAAATTCAAGTTTCCGCTACGCGAACGTTTGGCCATTAGCTAGTTTTCATATAAAGCGCTTATATAGAGAGCTGTAGATTTTTACATACGTTGTTTTGAATTTGTTTATATTTGTTTAAAAAACAGATTTAGAAAAAAAATTAGGGTTTAAAAGATAAAAATATAAACGTAAAATACGCTTATTAGGTCGTAGTTCGTAAAGTATACACTTTGGGGTCTAGATTTTCACATTTATACAAACCATGTAAGTGCCTGCAACATGTTGCCAAGTATCAATGATGTTCCGTTAGTAATTAAAGGGTTATAGGACAATTTACCATGAATAGATCACTGTTTACAAAGCAGTCAAATATCACGGCGCACATTGGTGCAGGGGCGGAAAAAAGTCTTTTTTTTTAACTTTGTTTAAAACGTCTACAATTTGGTACACATATACTAGAATAGATGTAGATATAAGTTATACAAAACTTACGATTACATTATGAGACATTTTAATTTTATGATGTAAAAAAGGTGGGTGATCGACAATTAACAAATTTCATGCAATAAATTGTGTTGTTTCAAGTATGAATAAAACAGAAATATAAGTATACTTCGCTTTTATTCTTTGTTTAACCGTAGCTCTATTGTGTGGTATTAAATAAAACGTATAAATATTATATGATATAATAAGTATTTACTTGTAATTACACTTTTAATGAAGTAGGTAATTTGAAACCATTTGTTTTGAATTATGAGACTATAACTAATCTCCGTTACCGACCGTTAGACATTGATATACTTTACGACATTCATTAGACCCTATAGATCATATATACATCAATTTTAGCTGCAACTATCTGCAACCTTGGAAATACCAGGTCATTATCTAATGCCGCTCTTAACGGGGAAAGGTGCAATATATTTATCATTATAATCACTAATAATTATTAATTACCTATTGTTATGAAACTGCCGAACTATATGTTAGCTTGTACAGCTGGTATAATATGCCAAATACAGTGCACAAAGTCTTAATGCACGGCAAACAAATAATAAGTGCTGCTGTCTTACCCATTGGAATGTTATCTGAGAAAGCTCAAAAAGCACGTATTAAATACTACCGTAATTATAGGTTAGGTCATTTAAGAAAATGTTCTGGTATATCCTGTAACGAAGACTTAATACTTACCTCAGATCCCCTTATCAACAGTTTACGTGCAGTACCTTATAAAAAAAAACTATCCACTTCATGAAGACGCCTAAGTTTTGTTAGTGGATAGCACTCATCTATAAGCCTTTTTATCGGTATTTATTATGTTATTATTCATTAATATTTATTTATAATTCAGCTTAAATACTGTATCGTGTCTATCGTAACGCAATTCATTTAAATAAATATTTTAATATATTATATTTTATCATATAAAACCATATTGTACCATGCTAACAATATTTTACCGCCCCGATTTACTATAATATATTTATGTATATTATTACACTGATACATTAGATTTATCATTTTATTAAAGTTTTATAGTTATATGCAACGTATTTTCAGTTACAAATAATATTTTCCGCATTCCCGTACTACCTGCACCACTGTGCGGCGTTCTAAAGGGATTGCATAGTAAAATGTATTTCAATAATTAGTTTATTAATTCAACTACTCACATGCAAAATTTCATCTCATCAAGTCCAGTAATTAAAGAGAAACAATTAAAATACTGACAAAGCATCGAAAGCCTACATAACCCGACCAAGTTCGAATGACGACAAAAAAGCGGCCGTGCAATATATTTAAGTAACATTCTAAAATTTACAGTCTAATACCGGTTTTGAATTGGTACAGGTGATAACACAACTGTTGTTTCGATATAATTTATATGTGATCAGTGATTTTAATTTTTATTGAAGCTCGAAATACATATTATCCTTACCCTCATATTCATAATCGTTTATTAAACCTATTTTAGTTAAAACACATTTTAAGTCTATTGTTGTCTCTAACCAATGACAGAGTATGTTTAGCAAGCGTTTGTTAACGTTAAGTTTTTATAAACAAGAGACTAGTCATGACAAGCACCTCAGCTGCGCTCCCGATACGCTCAGAATACACGCGCCTTTGCGCGCACATGAGTTGTATGCCAAGTTCTGCCGTTACTGGGGCGCGCGCCCAAGGATTGTCATGATTAGTACCAAAGAGCTGTATTTTCATTCATTAATTCATGTGCTCACGGCTGTTGTCCCAGAAGGGGTAGGCAGAAGTGTGACATTTCTGTGTCACCCACATTTCGCCATTTTTGGGTTTCTACGTAACAGATGGCGAGAAATAAATAATAAATACATAATTATTATATGTAATTACAAATATTTTTGTACACAGATGTTTGATTAGAGAAGTACTTGTTAATAGGAGATTTATTTTTATCGTAGATGGTGGCGTTATTATTAAAAAATATTTTTCATTCAAGAAATGCAATTGTTTAATTTTTTCCTAACGCTTGTGTACGCAACTGTACTATAATAATAAATACTATACTGGAAGGTTAAGAGCGTTACTTAGATATATGGCACGGCCGCTTTTTTGTAGCCATTCGAACTTGGTCGGGTTATGTAGGCTTTCGATGTTTTGTCAGTATTTTAATTGTTTCTCTTTAATTACTGAATTTAATGAGATGAAATTTTGCATGTGAGTAGTTGAATTAATAAACTAATTATTGGAATACATTTTACTATGCAATTCCTTTAGAACGCCGTGATATTTGACTGCTTTGTAAACAGTGATCTATTCATGGTCAATTGTCCTATAACCCTTTAATTACTAACGGAACATCATTGATACTTGGCAACATGTTGCAGGCACTTACATGGTTTGTATAAATGTGAAAATCTAGACCCCAAAGTGTATACTTTACGAACTACGACCTAATAAGCGTATTTTACGTTTATATTTTTATCTTTTAAACCCTAATTTTTTTTCTAAATCTGTTTTTAAACAAATATAAACAAATTCAAAACAACGTATGTAAAAATCTACAGCTCTCTATATAAGCGCTTTATATGAAAACTAGCTAATGGCCAAACGTTCGCGTAGCGGAAACTTGAATTTCTCCGAAGTTTATGCATACACTAATTTTATTCATACATACACAATTACACACAAATACACACCAATTGTTGGACACATTTTTTTTCTTTTAAGTGCATGGATTTAAAAAAAGTTCCGTCAGGTGAAGGTTCGCCCAGCGGAATCAGTTTTTGGCGAATTTCTCCACAATGGCTGCATACACAATTTTCTTTTTACCATACACAATTACACGACGTCATATACTAAATATCTGCATAATTAAAATCTTTAAATTCAACAACATTCCGCTGCGCGAACGCACACGCGAAATTGTTACACGGTTGCGTTAGTGGTCGATTGTGAGCAAATGCGGCACCCATCTTGCGGAAAGCTTTCTCATACCCAAGTGTTCATTAAAAATGGAAACCACTGTGCCATGTGAGATGCCTATGGCTTCCACAATCTCTCTCACTTTCAATCTCCGATCGGCTAAAACCATATCGTGGATTTATTCTATGGTTTCGGATGTAGAGACCTCAAATGAACGTCCAGGACCCCAATTCTCCGCCACTCGGATTGAATCCGTGGCCGACAATTTCCGCGATAAATGTCATCTTTCTCTTGATATGCCGTTTTGCCTATTCTCGGAGAGTCGTGGGCGACAATTGTCTGGCTATTTTCACCCGGATTACGTCGCATGGTACAGATCACACGTATTTCCTAAGTCGTATGGTATTTTATCTGTAATCCCACACTTCTGTTGTCTTGTCACTAGTTTTAAGTTTTTAATTTACCTAGGTAGTTAAAAGTTAATTTTCAAACGACAGTGAAATAGGTACACTAACAATATACAATCACTGAAAATGGAACACCACGGAGCTGGAGGTGCATTACGTGGAGAGTAGAGGAGTTTGATTTACGCGATGTTAATTTACGAATATGCTATACAACTTTGTGAAGTTCAAGGCAAGTATTTACGCCACAGTCTAGTATAATCGGGGTTTGGTCTATCTATACAGACAGTAGAACATAGGTACTGTTGATAACATATCACCATTACATGTATCAATATGTTTTTAGTCCACTGTCTTGACAGTCTACTATTACAATCTAAAGCCCGGTATAAACATCGTAGAACATGTTAACATAATTTCGATTCGTCTGACTTAGGTAGGTATATTCCTCTGTCTTGGCAGTCTTCTACTCTATTCAAAGCCCGGTCTATTCAATACAGACACTAGAACATACTGTTGATAACAATATATCGATATGTCTTTTATTCTACTTTCTTGACAGTCTTCTACTCTTTTATAGGCGCTGTGTACGCTAATATCCTTTGTACTGGGTCAATATGCAATATGATACATACTAATACAGTATTAGTATGTGTAAGGCATTGGTGAATAAATACCTACAACTAAATGAACTGTTTCATATACAGAACTTGCCTTATTCACTTGTCATTTGCTTTCAGATCTATGGCTCAAAATAAAAAATCCTGAATGTTTATGCACGGTTTGCCGAAAGCTGCAATGTTTACTTTACCACATTTTGAATAGCTCCAATGCATTGACCCTAATGAAGCAATAAGAAGCCACAGGCAATACCACATAATCGGTTAGTTATATTTTATCACTTCTTTTATCTCCAAAAGGGCCAGCAAGGGCATACTAACTTCACCTTATAGTATTTGTCCCACATAATAGGTGGTGACCTATTTGGTAATGTATGCAGGTGTGGGTTGTCACTGTCCCTTGTTGACATTTTTGAAGCATATGGTCTTCACTGAGGCTTAACAACTGCCATTTTAAAGGCAACCGGGATCAAAGTCTATACATGCCTTCTGAAGCTAGAAAACGCTCACAAATGAATGTCACAACGTGGTCCAGTGGTGGTAGATATAGCTTAGGTCTAGGATACTTACTGCAGTGATTGATAGTTGAGTCTGCTTCAAATTTAACTCCTTACCTCTTTTAACAACACAAAATTTCCATCTTACTTAATAACAAATAAATGGTGATTATTTATTTCAGGAGATAATGGATATGCCCTAAGGCTATGGTGTCTTACACTTCAACAAGACTATGAGGAAGGACCCACCAACAAACCTGAATGATGACACCTTGTCATGTTAAAGACAAGTGATGCTGGTCACAGAACAAATTTATTAATAGCCACTAATTTATCAGTCTGACCATCTTAGCTAGAATCACATTCCTCCGTCAACAGGTCCACCACTTGCAGGTCACAGAGCCACATTACATTACATGCAGTAGAATATTAAGAAGAATGTGTTAAGTGTTTTATTCAAGGAATAAAATGAAAGTTAATTTCATTAATATAATAAGTTTTATTAACCCTTTTAATTTGCGAATTACAACTATACTATGTATGATTATCAATTTCAGTCAGTAAAATGACATTTAATTAGTGCATTTAATGACAGCATACAGCAGTTAAAGCATTCAGTTAATGTAAAGTGTATAAAATGTCGAAGTCTATTGATAGCCGAACATCACTATGGTAGCGGGTCACCCTTTATGTATCAGTGACAGTTGCACTTTTCATTTTACTAACTGAGATTAATAATCCTATTTTAGAACTACTAACAACTAAGTAATAGCACAGTCACTAAAGAACCATTACAGGTTGACAGTTGAAAGATGAATTCTACTTCTGTTGCCGCTTTAAAGTTGGAACTACATGTTAGGATGATGTTGAAGTTAGCTTCATTTTTGTGATCCTGGTGTATAAGTACACTCCTTTTTACAGCCTATGGTATTGTTCAAACCTGAAATAGATGCAACAGATTGTATTAAGAAATTATAAAACATTACAATAAGTAACACAACATCTGTCTCTCCGTTCCGACCAACTGTTGCGATATGTATGACATAAAAGATATCATATTAACATGTTGCAATGCATTAGGTACATGATAAATTGCTGTTGTTCTAGGCTAGACTAGTAGCAGTTATAGATTAACCACTGACTATCTTGAAGAGACCCACCACACTAGCATTCACAGAGAGTGACAACAATTTTGCATATAGCATATAGCATTAGTACCACAGACATGCATGTGCCTGTGTTTATATAAAACCTAGCCTGCCACTCTCCTGACACCTACTGTGATGTCAAGTACTTGGATTAATTGACACCACATTGAAGTTTGTACGAAGAAATCTTGTATCTTTTGGCACACAAAGTATAGGCACTCGTGGTTTTTTGTTTTTGTTAATACTACTATGTCTGTGCATAGTAGGTAAGTACCTACTTTTAGAACATCACTTAGGAGACAGGTAGGTATTCTAATATACTGACCTCTAAAAATTACTTTTGGCTCTTGAGTTTCTCATCTTCCTTTATTACTAGTTCGGGGAAACCTCCACGCATAGCTCCAGCTGATCAATTCATCGCTGACGACATCGCTTTACTTATTCTCTTGTCTTGATAAATCTAAAAAGAAAAACGGATTAGTTGAGACTAGTAACGAAATTTGAATAATTCAAGACATTGCATGATAAGTATTACTTACTTTTCTCTTCTCGCTCCGAGTTTTGGGACCTTTAGGACGACACCAAGTTCAGCATAGTCTAGCAAACGGTGTATTTGCACATCGGAAGAATACGCTACTCCAAGTTCAGCATAATAATAGAGTCTAGCAAACGATGTATTTGCACATCGGAAGCATACGCTGCTCTTTCCTTTTCTTTGAATTGTTATTTTCCGTTCTAATTCCATTATTTTGTTTGAATTATTTGAAATAATTATGATAAATAAAGTTCCCGACATTTGTCTTGTTTACATACTTGTTTTTTTTTTTAATGCTAAGTAAATATTCCGTCTACACGCATACTGCTTACTTATTTCCTTCATTTAAAAATTATTATTTTTATTTAATTTGATAGTTTGCGCCCCCAATAACAACTTATTATAAAAATTAAATGTATTCTCAATACCTTAGTATTATTTTGATATTATTAATAAGGTAAAATACGTAGAAAATTGCTAATCGATTTTATTGGTGCTAATATGTGAGAAAACCGGTAACACCCAAGAGAAAACGGAACGTTATTTGTTAACATCACTGTGTGACATTCATAGACAATAACAAAAGCGGGGAATTTGAAGTCTATTACCGCCCAGAATACACAATTTAGTGATCACCAGACAATTTTTAACAGCATTCAATCCACAGACTTGAGGTCTGGCGATAGACATAGGCGTGTGAATCGAGAATCGGCCTCCAGAACGTTCCGCATCTTCCGTGCTTGTACGACCACATCTGATTTCGGTAAACCACTTTTTTACCATGAAAATAGATGGTGCAGAGTCCCCATAATACTTATCAAGCTTAGTCTTGGTTTGAGTGATGGTTTTTTTGCGCAAAAAATTAGGCTTAATAAGCACAAGAAATTCACGTTTTTCCATTTTCTTCTCAAAAAGCGCGCTAGTCTGCTATCAACAACTGTCAAACACAAACAAAATGACGTAGCTTGTCTAAATTTTGACAGCAGTCAACTGACAGTTGCCCGTTGACAGAAGCAGAGTTTCCATTTCAATAAAGTGGCGGGAAATTAAAAAAGTCACGGACTTATTGATCAGCCCTCGTAGCTATCTTTTTCTATGAAATTTGCCAGTTATTTTGGATATTTATGACATCGATCCTTTCAGGAATGTATTGAAATTATAAGGCAGTTTTGAAGCTAGAATACTTCAGCAAAGTGTAAAAAAGTACAGGTAGGTGCTTGAATCAAATGATACAGGCTGAATTACATCACTCAACAAGCAAAGAGAGTGGTGTGGCTAGTTGCTCGTGTAATATCTAAGAATATTATTAGGTACATTCTCTTGCATCGTTGGAAACGCTCCACATCTCTCTCTCAGGCTCTCAAGGCTAGACCTGCATACAGATTTCACATTTTGCTTTTCAATAAACGAGGTTTGGACTTCTTCTACTTTCTCAGCAATGACAGTATTTTGCTGGAGGACGATCCTTTCAATTCTTCTTTTTTTTTAAGTTACCTATCCTAGTTCTTTTCTTTAGTAGCTTTCCTGAATCCTCTAACAAGTACCAATGCAATTCTCTATAGCAATATGATTTTTACCTGTTACTATTCTACACTTTTGGGAGTTATTTCTCCAAAGTCGTCGAGTGTATTGGCGATCGGCAACTAGGTATTCTTTTTTCTGTCTTCAAACAGCAGTCTTAGTCCCTTACAACCGGAGTTCTGCGCTGGGCATAATCTTATTTCTGCCCTCATTAAAACAGTTGACACTCGCAATGCTACGGAAAAGATCGTACTAGCCTTAATTGTTAGTATTACTAGACTTCAGCAGCGCATTTTATTCTGTCAATTTCGAAATGCTAATTTCTTGGGTTCATTCCTTTCTTTGGGGGTGTTTGTCAGTGTGTGCGCTTATATGGAAATGTTTTGAGTCTGATTGCAACTCGTTGCTGGCGTACATTACAGTGGTGTTCCCTCTTCTCCTTTATTCTCCATTTTCATGAACTCTGCCTCGAGTCTATGTAGCATTTTGCAATTTAAATATCTATGCTGACGACCTACAGGTATAGCATGTTTTCGTGGATTCAGATCCGGCTTTTCCAACATGAATAAGGAATTAGAACGTGTTGGTAACTGGGTCCGATTGGATAGTGCATCGATCCCCGAAGGTCACATGCCTTTACCTTAAATGCTCTGAAATTCATTTAGAACTTATTATTCAGAACTAAGATGTACCAGACTCTCATTCAGCCCATTACTAGCTAATTCAACGGTTGCTTATATATTTAAAGGCCACCCAAGTGCTCCTAAATGAACTTGAAAGACTTCAAAACTTTTTATTTGTGGCATAGGTTTATGATCTTAAAAATATATATTTATATACTTATGGAAATCTCTCATCGACATGCCGAACTCTTACCGACTAAAACCATACGTTGTCCTGCCCTAACTACGGCCAAGAGCTCCGGGTAAGCCCTCTAAAGGATGTCGCAGGATTCCCGACAGACCCTGGCTACCACTGCGGCCTAAACGTGCGGGTGCGGTGCTGGATGGGGAACAACCGCGCGTTCTTACGGGTTGTTCGGATGTTGTCCCGCTTCTTAGGGCGTGTGTCATGCGTTAAATTCTCACGTCTCGCGGTTTTCTTGGTCCTGCTTCTGTAAGGACGGTGGGCAGCTCCCTGTCGTCCTTAGGCCTCCAGTCACGGAGGCCGATAGTCTTAGACGAAGACAAGTCTACGGCCCCTTGTCGCTGACTGCGGACTTCGGGCAGAGGAGTCATCTCCTACTACCTCCCCGCCGCCTCTTTCACTAGCATGACCTGCTGACAGAAAGACGCGACGGCGTCCTAATTGATCCCGCTGGAGATGATGGCTCACACTATAGTCTCTAGCGAGAGAATGTCCACGCCCAGACCTGCCACGAGAACCTGTCTCTTGAATGCTGCCTATTTTTTAATACCCCATAAAATCCCAATCTTCTTTACTTAAGCCTGATTTTCTCTTATACCCTTTCAAGTTTCAGTCTACAATTTCTTGCTCAAAAATCCGAGCCCTCATTCCTTTTCAGCGTACATTTGCATACCTACCCGGGTTTCTTAAAAAATAGCAATAATCTTTGGTTGCTATAAAGGAGTTGGTAGAGGTGAATAATTGGGACAGCACGCCTTTTCGTAGTCTCCTTTCCGGCTATATGTAGCCAGGGATTTTGGTGCACCATCGAAAGGAAATCCCAGGCACCCTGACCAGCCCTGGTTGCCAAGCTGCGGTGACCTCTTGCCGCGGTCGTCGTGGAAACCACGTCCTTCTAGGGTGGTAACCACCTCGAGGCAGATCTGGACGTGAACACTCTCTCTGGAGACCATAGTGCGAGCCATGATCTCCAGTGGGAGTAAGTGGGACTGCGATGCCTCTTTCTGCGAGCAGGCTTTCTCATGAACGAGGCGGTGGGTAGGGAACGTTAGAGAACCCTCCCACCCGAGTTCTGCAGTTGGTGGCGAAGGCGCCGCTGACGTATCTTCGCTCAAGACTATCGGCCTCCATGACCAGGGGCCTGAGGACTGTGAGCGGGCTGTTCATCGTCCGAAAAAACCCCCAATGACGCGGGATAGCACCCGAACCCCTCTTAGGCGAGGCCGCTGTTGTAGCCGTAGGTCTGTTGGGAGTCCAGGGACATCCTTTCGAGGACTTACCCGGGCTCCCAACCGTAGGCTCTTGGGCGTTACGTGAGGTTTTTTAGTCGTAGCCAGCCCAGAGAAACGGAGATCGTTCTGGAATCACCGACAACCAGTGCTTCTTCTACGCCGACCAGTCTGTTGCCGCCTTTATTGCGTACAACACATCCTCACACATCAAGGCAGCAGAGTTTTATGGCAGAGAACGCCATGTTTGCCATAGTTTCTAACAAAAATTTTTTATTATTTTCAATTGACACCTTTTATTTAACAGCTATGTGTAACTAAACAACGTAAATTATGTTTAAGTTGTTCCCGATATGTGCTCAACAACACATGGCGATATTTGTGACCCAAACAATTTAAGCTGTGTCAGATTCACAGTATATATTTTTTTGTATTTTCGTTTTTAACGTTATCTTTCTAAAAGTCATCTTCCACCACGTAAATATAATATTTACATTATAATAAAATTATTTACTTTCTCTATCACAATTACATTTTGAGTTAATCGGTTTTTACTTCCTCCTGAAAAGTAGGTTAAAAACACATAGCGACTTTTGCAAGCACAGCGACGATATGCTGAGCGAAGCAAAGAGTATCTATAAAGTTTTCTGTGTATACTCATATTCAGAATAAAGTAAATGAAGATAGAGCTGTATGTGTAAGTAGGTGGAAAATCATTCCCAATGGCATCAAGATTGACTTTAACAACTAAAACAACTCACTAGTCAATAAGACGAATAACCCGGTCAGAGTTTTGCAGTTCTCGCAGTAATCGCACCTCATTGATATAGCCCTGCGCCATGTCCTGGTCTGTAGCTAAATATACACACTTCACAGCATATTCGCATGATGTACCTACTTCTAATACCTGGAAAATAACAAAAAACATTTATGATAAAATTTCTCTTTAAATGCACAACACACCAATCACCTAGTATACCTACTTACAATTTCTTTTTAAATATCATTTAGTTTTCAAAATATGATAAAAGGAAAGAAAAACTGCCAGCATGGGACAGTACACCAATCAGCCTTTTAATAATTATCTAATTGTGGTAAAAATTGGGAAAAGTTATTTTTATACCCCTAAAGTGGCAGACAAGCTTACCTGATGGAAAGTGGTTTAGAGCTCAGTAGTAGATTTGATTGACAGTTATAGGGGTACAAAAGTTAACCATGGAATACCAGCTGGACCAACGTGACATGAGTTAATCGTGGTCAGAAGGGGTAAATACTATGCCTGCTTCTTTACCATTTTTTGTAGATTTTGATAATAGTAAAAGGCTGCTTCTATACCATTCATGTTGATTTTGATTATTTGTAAAAGGCAAGTCTAGTATCTATCCTTCGCTGAAGATGATGTTCTTGTTATTGTAAAGTATGGATGGACATCTTATGCAGCATCTTTTCTTTGCTTTTTATTGTGAGGAAAATCCAACATGGATGCTATGCTGAACTCTTACTGCCTAAAAACACATATTCCCTACCTACTGCCTGCCTCAATGAACATTAGTTGTTTGTTTAAAGAATTTTCAAGAACATACCATTCCCCAGTTCCTTAAAAATGCATTGAGCTAAATGTCATGTAAATAAAAGCTAAATACTCACTTTATACACTTCACTGGAGCCTCCTACCCCTAACTTTTTTATGAATATATATTTTTTGTCTTTTATACTGATTGTCTTGAACAAAATCTTTGAATTTTGGTTATTGAGTACTCCCTGAGGGTAGGAAGGAGTGGCTGCACATGATGCAGGCACTGGTTTTTTATTTACAGGTGTTTCAGGGACTGGTGCCGGCGTCACAGGTTCAGGCCGTGCCGTAGGTGGCTTTGGTTCATCTCTTTGTTGTTGTTGTGAAAACAATTCACACCTCACTCTGTCTCTATTCTGTATAATAGCTTTTACAGGTGCTTTTTTATTACTTGCTGAACCTGGCGTGAATCTTCTAATACCTGATTTTATTTTAGGTGTAGCTGATTTCAACTTTTGACTACTGCTTGGAACTTTTGCTCTTTCTGGGGTCCTTTTTATACTTGAACTTTGAGATTTAATGCTGCTATGATTTTGGGGCATAAGTATATTGGACTTTTTGTGCTCTGAATTTGGATAAACATTGGAACTAAAGTTTTTATGTACACTTTGTATAATTTTATCTTTAGCTGGATATGTCTGATTTGAAACCCAGTTTTCGCTGGAATTTTCTTTGTCATGTTCATTGTAAGAGACTTTCTTTTCTGAAGCAAACGCTTTGATGTCCTTTGGTACGGGCTTCACTCTTGGAGTGAGAAACTCTTTGTCAATTTTGGTCTTCGGAGATGGCTTTTTGGTCACTGTTTCGGCGAAAGAGTTGTCACTCTCGTCAGCAGAGGAGAAGCTGGTATCATGGTCGTCTGTTGATTTCTTCAAATGCATCAAGTTAGCCATCAATGCCGACATCGGCATAGGCGCAAATTTCATGCTGTTTGACGTTGATTCTCTGTTACCACTCATGTTTAATAAGTTTCATTCGTGTGAAATAAAACGCTAACGGTTACGGGGCACTTTGTTAGTTATTCACACTTCTTTTTAATAAATAACTGAAATAAAAACACTATTTTTATCACTTTACAAATAATACGACCGTTGAAGTTTTGAACTTTTGACACTTGAGTTGTTTACCAACTTGACGTTAGTCAGTTTATTGCCACCATCAAAAAACACGTCTTTAAGGTGCGTTTGCAGCTCCTTGTTTTCCGGATAGATGATGGGTTTATAGAAAGTTGAAAAAAACATTGTCTTCGCTTCTGCACCGAAACCACTTTACTTAGGGGTAAGTAAAGTGTTTGAAAACAATGTTTTTGTGTTAACAATCTCGAAAACTTTTAGCCGAGAACCCAGCTAAGTCACTGTATACTGTAGTTTGACTCGACCGGATTTTAGAAATAAATGCCTACAGCCGCGCGTTACGTAAGCATGCGATAGGGCTGCCCACCTACAGCATTTTATATGTGCCTACTTTGACTTTCTATTTAGTATTGCGATTGTAAATATGTACATACAGTTTGTCTATAAAGTCGTGAAATTAAATGAGGGCGCTGCTGAATGCATGTATGCAACCCTATATAGTACGACCAAAATGATTTTGATACGAGGAGTTCGTTCCGAGTAAAATCTTACTAATATTATAAATGCGACAGTTTGTGAGTATGGATGTTTATTACTCTTACACGCTCGAACGGTTAAAGGGATCTGGCTGTTTGGTACAGGGATACATTATAATCTGGAATAACCATGGCTACTTTTTATTCCGGGAATAAGTTCTTACGGGAAGCGGGAACGGGAACAATACAAATATTATAAATGCGAAAGCTTATGAGTGTGGATGTGAGACTCTTTCACGCTCGAATAGTTGAACTGATCTGGCTGAAATTTGGTACAGGGATACATTATAGTCTGGAATAACACATAGGCTACTTTTCATCCCGGGAATAAGTTCCTACGGGAAGCGGGAACGAGAACAAATTCGACACGGGCGAAGCTGCGGGCATCAGCTAGTGAGTTAATAAATAAAACACATTATACATGTTTAATTTTGTTTCTGTTTTATTGAATCAGATCCAGAATAAAGTTATTGAACCAGATCCAGAAGCCCCGGTCTAATAGCGTCTTACAACCCACCAGCAGGTGCCTAGCAGTCCCAATTGCTTCGCCACAATCATGTAATTACATGTTTTATCTGTAACTTTCCCCCATCTGACAAGGATTTTTTTGGCGCAGTGCACAAATATTAAAATCGTCTATTTCTTTCTTTGCCAACATTTCTGTGTTTCCCAGGAGTTTCAAACTTTCCTTCATTATTAAAACCTTCGTTAAATATTCGCCTAACTGTACTCTCTGATTTTCCTGAAAAGAGTAAAAAAATAAAATTAATTACCTAATGGAAACAAACTATTGACATGAAGCAATTAATTCAAAATAAAAAATTGGTAGAAAACCAGATTGAACTGAGTATCAAAAATGTAGGTCGTACTATAAAATTACCTACTAGCAATGTTATTCTAACCACTGACTTACATATAGATTGTAAGGTTGTGATTCTAACCTAAAAATATGATAATGCCTTTTTTTGTCTCCAAATCGTGTAACTTCAGACAGATTCAAAACAAACAATAACACGATTACATACCCACCAAAGATGCTGTTCGCTCATAAACATCCTCAAAATCCCACAACAATTGTCCAGCTTAGTACTCCGCGAAACATCACTGGAAAACTTTAAAAATCCCTTCCTGCGCACCACTCCGATTTTCTTTACTCATTTCTCAAACCTTTATGCGTAGTTTGGTCTCAATTTGTTGCAGTTTAATCCAAACATTAAAGTTACGTGAGAGAGTAAACGAAATTCGACGATAGCATTGACAACTGACGTACTTAAGTTTCTTGTTGCCAGTGTTGCCACACTTATAACTATTTTTAGTTCCTCAAACATTCATTTCACGACTTTATAGACAAACTGTACATACATTCATATAGTCACGCCTTTATCCCTGAAGGTGTAGGCAGAGGCATAGTATACGTCCACATTTTACCTTACAGTTTTACGTACGCGTAATAGATAGTGAGCCTAATGCAGTTGATTTTTTTCAATCCGCCCTGCCTTCAATTTGTATTAAGGATTGTTGTTTTACTGACAACCGGCTTTAATTTCGAGTACCTTTTTTATTTAAACAAAAAAATACTTTGTGAGTAATAATATAATATCCCCGCAACGGCTGGCGGCGCGGGGTGGCGGCGTAGCGGCGCAGCGCCCGTTATCTACTAACGATTGAGTAAGACGGGTGTAGAAATTTGAAAACGAGTAAGCGGCGTAGACAATAATAATCGGCTCACCACATGTTTCGTCAGTGATAGAATCACGGAATTCTAGTCTTTATAATCATTGCGTTAAATTTTTGATTTACAAAATTAAAACTATTTTTCGATTTGAAAGTACTAGTCAGTCTCTAGTACACTAGTACTTTTCGTACATTGTCAAGTTGTGTTAAACTTTGGAAGTTCATATTTGGCTCTATGCGTGTAATAAAAATCAAAGGTAACAAAAATGCTGTCAATTTTTTTTTATAAATGAATAAAAATATTCACGGACATTTTCACACAACGCTATCTGATCCCAAAGTAAGGCATTACTAATAGATACCGCAATTGTATTTTTTTGTATAGAGTCTGATAAAATGTATTAAGATCCTTATTTTATACTTTACTTTCAGATGAACTTCCGCAAGCAGCTGCCGCGACAGCTATGCTAGTCGGCAAAATGGACCAATTGTTTGATGCATTGAATGGAGACACGCCCGACTTGAAAAGAGGAAAAAAATACCTCACTAACTTGACTCAAAGGAGCCCACACCTGAATTATTTCAAAGAAATGAAAGTATTGTTCCAAAATATGACATTTTTAGGTGCCAGGTCCAAGCCGCCATCGATAGATGGGTTTTTAAGAACCCTGAATGCCGTGGGGCGACTTTTTCACAATATGAAGACATTACAAATAGGAAGTGTATCAACAAGGCGGCTCAATCAAGATCCACTCGAAAATTGTTTCGGGTGCATCTGCAGCAACTGTGGATACAATGCTAATCCCAACAGCATACAATTTGTTGCAGCACTCAAAACCGCAATGATTAGCAATTTATTGCATACAAGTAAAAATAAAAATTGTGAAGACGACGATAATACTATTTTAAATAATTTAAAGTCGTTTTTGACACAAAATATTGCTGAACAGTCATCAAATACAAGTAATATCGGACAATCCTATAGTATGTCTTACTCAAAATCATAAAAATGGACAATTTTTATGATTTTGAGTAAGATCATTCTTCTGATCATTCGAAAGCTTCATAAGGATTCTGTAATAGCACGTTTAAAACTCGCGCCAAATGTATTAGTTCCTGGGCATTAAATGGAGGCGCTAGCGTGCTCCGTGTTGGCATTTTTTTTGTATGGAGTTGTACTAGGATAAAAGTGTTCTGTGGTTAGAAGCCGTATGAGTATGAACGGTGAGGGTGGCTATCAATAGCTAAATGTCACCATGGCCCGTCGCTTTCCATCGGGCGGGTAACGTCTATTTGTCAAGCTTTAGAAAGGTAAAGGTAAAGAAAAGGTAGAATTTTTACCTCGTGCGGCGACTGGGGCCCCGTGTGGCAACGGGAAAGCGTACAAAATGTCGCCACCCCAATTCATCCCCAGGGTGTCACAAGAGGCGAGAGAACGCTTTCGCAAAACGGTCCATTGCGTACAGAAGGAAAACTCGAAACGAAACCCGTTTGTCATTAAAATGATACATCGTTAAGCCAATTTTTCGGGTCGTCAATACCTGCTCCTGTCTATTTCAACACGGCAATAGGCTCACCACCCAATAGGTACGCGGGACATGAAACTATAAGGTGAAATATGGGCGTATACTATGCCTCTGCCTATCCCTTCGGGTATAAAAGCGTGATGTATGTAGGTATGTAGAATTTTATACCCCAGGACCAAGGATGCACTAGTCCCTTACCACAAAACACGGTGCCCCGTGATCGGGCTACGATATGATGAATTTGATTGTATGAAGCAGCTTGACGCGCAGTTTTCTTAAACTGACGTCAGTGAACTGCACTTAAATTACTGTCCCGCCACAGCACCACAGCTTAGGGCCCCCGCAATTCGCTGTAGAATCCGGCCATAAAGATTGGCTTGGGACTACAGAGGGCCGCTCTTCTTGAATTATCCATTCACAGTCAGCTTTGTTAGTCAGGAACTCTGAACTCATCGCTCATTTCGTAAATCTGGGTACTCTTACACTCGACGCCTCAGGAGGAATAAAAGGGCTATGGATGCGAGTCCTTTGTTATTAACCTTGAGATATAAGTACTTGATGCAATGCACTTGCTTATTAAACAAAGTACAAATTACCATACTGGTAGAATTTATAGTCGTTCTGGACCCAAAAGGGGGTTACTCAGAATCAATCATGGAACAATTATGGGGGGTCAAAAGTGTTGTACAGGCTATAATAAAAAAAAAACTTTTGTGTTATCATTTTCACTCGTTCGAGTTGAAACATTAGTAGCGCTTCGATTATTCATTGGCATTCTTCAGTGAATGAAACGCCGGAACATGTGATTAGTTCATTGACCGAAAGCATTCGATTCGATTAATAAAGGACTCCAATTTCTCTTCATACCTTAGATCATCTAACCACAGGATGCGCCTTACTTAAGCATTGTTTTCTGCCATTGCACATGACCATTTGGTCTTTTGGCTTTATGAAAAGCCTGTACATCAGTACATCATTTTATATGATTAAACTAGTACCTACATTACATTGTAGTTGACTGTACAATAACAATTAACACACAACAGCCATTACGCGTTTGTCGATTAATACATTTTTAAATGCAATGAAATTTTATATGTCTTTGTGTTTCCCCCTTCACTTGTATGAAAACTGGCAGAATATTTTTGTATGCGGTGGTTCGCAAAGGCTAGTCCCGTGTTATATGGTCTAAGCTTCATACTCAACACGGGCGGCTTAGGGCCGTCGGAAATACTTTAGTATTGTGCTGTTTTCGCGGTTAAACGATAAATTAATAAGGTCTATTGTACTAATAGGTACTAATAGGTAACGAAAATAAACGCGAACAAAATAATGAACTTAAATCTAGACCTACCTATTTACAGTTTATTTACGCTACCGAGTACCCCGGCGACTGCTCAAAATGGAGTCCAGAACTTATGATACATAAACGGGCACGTTTTATGTTATTGCCTTCACTATCTCAAAGGCCAACAGTCAACAGTCCGGAAGGGTCCACTCTATCACACTGCGTAATTCGTAATTCATCACAAGTTTCCTACTTCAGGAGTACGAAACTCATGATGTGCAACAGCCGAACAACCCCCCAAAGAAGCGGGCTAGCATCCAAACCCCTACATGAAGCCGCAGTGGTAGCCAAGATTTGTTGGGAATCCTGGGAGTCATCCTTACGAGGGCTTACCCGGCGGGACTCCCAACCGTAGGCATAGGTACGGAACGTGTGGTTTTTAGTCGGTAAGTGTCCGGCATAGCATCCATGTAGGATTTTCCTCACGTTAACTACTAAACACGCACTGTTCGTTTGAATATTTCGCACTGAATGACGACGACTCATTTTCGAAAATCGTAACGAACGATCTGTCTGCGCGGGAGTCGCGGCGTTACTGCGCGCCGCCGCGCCGCCGAGCAGTGTGACCATATCAGAAATGGCGAATCTGCCACAGACTGGGCAAAAAATCTGCCAAAATCTGCCACACTTGTAGCCAAAACTGCCAAAAATATGTAATTCACCTGAGAGAATATTCTTTCGCACGAAGCGTTGGACATCCGCAAACATAATAACGCTTACGCGAGATTCGTTATGTTTGAATATTTTGTAGCCCCATTCGCGTTCAGAAATTTTCCAATCGCTCCCCAAAATTTGTCTACACTCAAAATGGTGCTGGTGGTGGCTATTTCCACCTGACTCTAACAAGTTTCTTACATTTTAATTAAATTTAATTTGTCGAAGTTTGACATCAACTCTTTGAATGTTGTTTTCGGCTACTACGTTGGAAAAATATATGCTAAGTTTAAAGTTAACGTAATTACATCAAGTTTCATATTTTTATGTGAAACCTGATGTAATACTTTTAATAAGATGAATTCATTGAAATTTTAGATTATTAATTAATAGATAAAATATTTAAAACAATTAGTATGCTAATTTTTTCACAAAATCTTAAATGGCGGTTACAATAAGGTGGAGAATTTCAACTTGTATCGGTACGGCTCCCGTAGCTCAATTAGTTAGAGCTTTGCCCTGGATTAGGCAAAGGTTGCGGGTTCAAGTCCCGTCTGGGCCAAGTTCTCTTTTTTCACTTTATAATAAAATAATAATATAATGAAATAGTTAATTAATGTTAATAATTCGTTACACAGAACCGCTCACGATACACATCAAAAGAGAAAGAAATAAAATCGAAAGTTGATTGGACACCAAATCAATAAAGAATATGAACTCTATTTCGGTTTGATTACAAGTTCATAATCATAAGATTCATTTGTTTATAAACAGTAAAAGCGGGAAAATTCCCGTATAATTTGGCCATGAAATAGAAGTTTTCAGTTTGATAAAATAATGTGTAATCTAATTTTATATGAAACCTGATGTTATTACTTTTAAAAAAAGATGAATTCATTGAAAATTTATATAAGGTAATGTGAATTTTCTTAAAATATTTTAAATCTGCCGAAATCTGCCACTTTAGTAAATCGTCAGCATGATCTGCCACAGACAAAATTTAGGAGCAAAATCTGCCAAAATGGCAGAAATCTGCCACAAATGGTCACACTGCCGCCGAGCGAGCGGCCGAGCGCGTTACGTACCTACAAGACGTAACTAGTCGAGTACCTACGTTACTTGGCAACGGGTCCACGTGGACTGCGGTGGGATCATGCGTGTGATTGGTCGAATTCGAAACTGTGCCTAAACCTTTTCGTTCCAGAACGACTATAAATTCAACCAGTATACTGTTGTAAAATGTTCCATCGCTGAGGAATTCCTCCGTGCTCGCTGATGTCTGAGTTTCTGGTTATACTATGCTGATGTGTTTACCATAGAACTTGCAACCTAAGCCTGATAAGAAACACCACGTGTCCTTCAAATTATATGGATACGGCTGGTAGGACAGGTTTCACGAAAGGAGTGAAAGAAGTTCCTTATAGATAGAGCTTTTAGTCCCATGCCAACTTCACCTGTTCTAGCTCATCCGCCTTAATGGTTGATAGGGCTAGATAGGGCCTCATTAATGTCCAGTACCTATTTGCCTTAAGGACCGATATGTACAGAAGAAATATTGGTCTTCATTGACTTACCAGGTGTAGTCTTGTGTCACAGTTCCAACCGCAGTTGATATCATAAAATCCGATTGTGTCCGTATGAATAGGATCCACCTCACCTTTTTAAATGAAGCTTACGTCCTTATCATAAAATAATGTTGGTTTATTTTTGGAAATTGTAGGCCATTAGATATAAAGTTACATGCATTATTTGGGTTTGCAGTGCATGCAGTAGTTTTTAAGTTTATGGCTAGCAGACAGAAAGACAGACGCGGCGGGGGACTTTGTTTTATAATATGTAGTGATACATTTAAAAAGCTGAGGTGGCTCCTCAATTCATAGGGAGAGGGAGAATTTTGTTTCACCGATCGCAATATGAGCATCCTTAGCCCATTCCTGTTCAGGTGGTGCAAGGGCTGTTATGCATTAGCAGACAGACACCATGGGTGCTGTTTCCACAAGGCAGAGGAGAGGCCTAATAAAATAAAGGGTATGAGTCCGAACTCGACCGCAAGCAGCACTGCGTTCGCTGCAATTATGCGACAGCACCAGTGGTCCCTTATATACATTCTGTTTAGATTTGTATTAGAATACATTCCGAAGTCGGCAGCAGCGTCGCGACTGCACTCAGTACTGCGCGGTCCTGTCGCTTTGCCGCCGCGACAGCAGTGCTGCTTGCAGTCGAGTTCGGAGTCATACCTTTAGTCGTCACTTGAAAGTAGTTGTAGTTGCCCGATTTGGTGACATGTTATTTATTACAGTTTCGCTCCGCTTTGGTTAGTAGCGTGATGGTACATGGTCTTTTGGACAACACTTGGCTTTTAGACGTTAAAAAAATGACAATCTGTGAGTTCTAAAGTATAACAAACAAGATGTATCGTAAGCGCAGTCAAGGGGTGGGTTAAATAAAACAGTAATAAAATGATTATATTCTATAATTAGTTATACTTAATTCTAAGTAATAAATACAATGTCATCGTTATGAAGACTCGACTTCCTCAGTCTTGGCGGGATATCTGCACTCGGAGTGGCCACACTCGCATCTCATCCATTTTGATTTCACCGACCAGAACTTATCACCATAGTCGAATCTAGAAAAGAAATTCACACTTTTCATAACGAATGAAATCAGACGCCTGACCCACTGAAAAATATTTTGAGCCATGACGGGACGCCTGGCAGATGTCCGATGTGAAAAATCTAAATATTTTTGTAAAAATCCGATCCGAGTTCCGATACGTATCTAACTCTGATCGCCACCGCAAAAATAAGTTTACCCTTCAGTACCGTCTGGATGGGTGATGAAATATACACGCGGTTGGAGTACATTCGGCATTAGCCCAATCTCTGTTTATCGCGATGGACGTGCTATTGGACAGTATAAGCGCAGAAAGATTTTCTTCAATTCGGCCTTATAAACTGTGTTTCTATGTACGATCGGCTCTAATAGTGGATATACAGTTAGCAAATAATATCGCAGGTAGGAATCATGTTCACTCCCAGGAATCTGACAGATGCTTTATGTACATGATGAATCGACTTTTGAATCTGTACATTACGATTAACAAGCGCTCGTGGCCCCGCGGACTCAGTGTTCTGTAAACGATCACCGCAGTAAGCAAAATTTACTGTGGCACTTTGTGACATTTATTTTCGAGCGTTTTCGTGCTGTGGAAGGCACGTTAAGCCGTTGGTCCCGGTTACCAGTAAAACGGCAGTCGTTATTAAGCTAAGTTGAAGGCCTTTATGGGCGGCTTGAAAAATTTCAACAGCAGGCGTTCTCAACTTGCGCCTGTCCAAATCAATACGGCTCACCACCTATTACGTGGAACAAAACTCTAAAAAGTGAAATGTGGGCATATAAAGGGTGTTTTTTTTAGAGGTATAGAACTTTGAAATGGAATAAAACGAAGGTGATTGTTTTTATTGATATGGAAATGACTTTATTCGAAAGAAAATCTTCTGGCATTATAGTTTAAATATGATTTCTGGCATATAACCGCCACGGCTGGCTCGGACGTAGTCTAATCTAGAGGTCCAATTTTCGATGACTTTGCCAACATTTGTGGCCGTATATCGGCAATAACGCGCCGAATGTTGTCCTCCAAGTAGTCAATCGTTTCGGGCTTATCGGCGTAGACGAGCGACTTCACATATCTCCACAGAAAATAGTCAAGTGGCGTAAAATCGCACGACTCTGGAGGCCAACCTACCGGTCCAAAACGTGAAACTATGCGGTAACCAAACGTTTCCTTCAATAAATCAATTGTGGCACGAGCTATGTGACATGTTGCGCCGTCTTGTTGCAACCACTACTCCTGCACATCATGGTTGTTCAATTGATGAACGAAAAAGTCAGTAATCATAGCTCTATAGCAGTCACGATTGACTGTAACGTTCTGGTCAGCATCGTTTCTAAAGAAGTACGGACAAATTATTCCACCAGCCCATAAAACACACCACACATTCAGTTTTTCTGGATGTAACGGTGTCTCAACATACTCTTGAGGATTATCATCACCCCAAATATGGCAGTTTTGTTTATTGACGTATCCATTCAACCAAAAGTGAGTTGCACCGCTAAACAAAATTCGCTTATGAAAATCACGATACGTATTTCGGACAGAACCATGATTTTCAAAATAAATTTGCACAATTTGGAAGCATTGTTCAGGCGTCAATCTATTCATGTTGAAATGCCAAACCAAACTTAACATAAATCACTTTTCAGCTGACAAAAATACCGCCAGTTAAAACAGTTATGCCAACTTAAAGTTCTATACCTCTAAAAAAAACACCCGTTATTATGCCTCTGCCTATCCCTTAGGGGATGAAAGTTGTAAAATGTACATAACATAGAATTAGTTGATAAAAGTAAGCCAAGCTATAAGTCCCGCAAGTTGGAAATGAGCTGGAACCTTGTCATAATGACAGCTAAGTGACGTCATCGTGACGTAGCGCGAGCGCGCGCTGGCGTCGCGAAGCTGCGTACGGTATTTATTTTAGTACTGACTGCTCGACGGATATACGTCACCAAGATGGCCGCCAAGCGCAATATCAACGTGCAGAAGTGAATACTCACGTGATCTCCACCCCGGCGGGTATGTGGTCCCGCGCAAAGAGCGCAACGACGGGCAGGCGCAGGTCGCGCGCGTGCGCGAACACGCGGACGGGCGCGGCGTTGGGCGCGCACGCGTGGTTCACGAACCGCAGCGCGCTGCCGAAGCGGGAAGCGTCCACGCGCAGCGCTTCTGCTTCGCCGCGTTGCGTGTCCGCGGACTGGGTAATATTGAAAAACAATTAGTAATAAAAATAAATACACACAACATCATCTACCCCAAATTCAGTACGACGGTAGACAGCTAACCGAACGCGCGTGTACACCTGTTCGAAGATTGTTAACCGAACACTGTCAACGTTTCTCAAACATTTTTCGCAAAATGTTCACCTGCAGACATTGTAAAACTGTGGCTCGGGATGGGGTCACTTGTTCCATGTGTGGGGGGCAGTTCGACTTTGCTTGCGCGGGCATAACTGAGACTGGCTGGAGAAAGCTTGGAGAACGTAGAACAACCTGGAAGTGCCCTTACTGCAAATTTTCATCAATTGCTAGTCCCAACACCGGGACCTCTAAAGTTTCGCCCACTGAATCAGAAACTATTTTTAATGAACTGAAAAGGGTATCGACTCAAATGGAAGCTCTTCCGGGTCTTGTGGCGAGTGTCAGAGCAATTCAAGCAGAACTAACCGAAATTAAGGCGACGAGAACTGAGTTATCGGAGTTGAAGTCCTCTATGGAGTTTGTTCATAGTGCCGTGGAAACTCTGACAGCAAAGTTAAATACGTTGGAACAAGAAATGAACTCCTTGAAGAGGGCTAAAGATGAGGTGTCGATTTTGGGTGCCCGTATTCAAAAGATCGAGAGTTTGCACCGTGAGAGAGAGCAGAGGGAGAGGATGAATAATATAGAAATTAAAGGAGTACCACACGAGATCTCTTTGATGTTGTTGCCAAGATTGGTGATATAATTAATTGTGCTGTCCCTAAGGACCAGATCAATTACATAGCGAGGGTGCCTATGCGGAACGATAATAGTACTAAGAACATTATCTGTTCAGTGCACAATAGCTATATAAAAGGTGACTTTGTAGCGGCTGCGAGGAAGTGTAAAGCTCTGAAACCTGCTGACTTGGGACTATCGGGACAGAATAAAATATGTGTAACACCATTTTTGTACCCATTTTCGCTAATAAAGATATATTGATTGATTGATTGTAAACGACCACTTAACATTGGATAATAAATTACTCCTAAATAAGACCAAAGCAGCAGCCAAGGAACGGGGCTACGAACATGTGTGGGTCTCAAGTTGTAAAATACTCCTTCGCAAGAATTCTACTTCTCCAACGCACCATATCAAGACAGAACAAGACTTAAAAAAGTTTTTATTCTAAACGTGTCGACTCAGCATTCTGGTATGTCATGGGGTCATTATAACTTTAAAACTTTGAGATTCGCAGGTAACATTCCTTTCTATTCATTTACTAACAGCAGGTCTATTGTTCTCTTATCTCTAGGTGTCGGCCGCTTCGATTTGGTGAGTAATAGTGATTTAGAACGCTACCTGTTATGTTATAGGATTGCAATTTGCTTGTCTGTATACATAGTATTTGTAAATGATTTTTATTTTAACGGCATTAACTGCTTTTTAACTTATGAACTTAATTCTTATGATCGTATGAGCGTAATTTGTTTGTTTGCTAAAGTTTACCTTCATTTTATAATATTATTTTTTCGTTTTAAATTGTACATGCATTTGGTAACAACATTCTATTTATATGCTAATCACAACGATTTAAGATGACTCCTATTAACATTTATTATCAAAATGTGCGTGGACTGCGAACCAAGACAGATATTTTCTTTAGAAGTGTTTGCTTAAATGATTTTGACGTAATTTGCTTGTGTGAATCATGGCTTTTGGACGGCATACACTTTGGACACTGAATTGTTTGACAATAGGTATTTAATATGGAGACGGGACCGGGACCTGTCTGCTACAGGTCAAAAAAAGGGAGGAGGCGTCTTAATTGCCATTAGACGGGAGTTCGCGGCGGACGCTCGCCATGAGTGGTGTTCTTCTGCCGAGGATTTGTGGGTTACACTGAAACTGAGTCGTAAAAATCCCAGCGTGATATACAGAATACACATAGGCGTAGTATATATTTGTGATCAAAAGAGCGGCAATTCGTTATTACTTCAGTTGCGTAGTTTCTCAGACAGTTTGACGGACATAGTACTCAAAAATCCCGCAGATAAATTTATTATTTTAGGTGATTTTAATCAACCTAACATTGTGTGGAACCCCGGCAATGAGTATGGTTCATTGTCACCTAGTAACGTGCAGGGTGACATACAAAGGGCTCTGTTAGATAACTTTAATATTTGTAACCTGAACCAATACAATTATCATACTAACATTAATAATAGGTTATTAGATCTGATACTGTCTAACGATTCTGTTTCGGTAGCACACTGTGAGGATCCACTGGTTCGAGAGGATCCTCAGCATAAAGCCTTGTATATCACAGCTGAATTTGTTCAACTGCACACCCTTTCAATACGTCCATATACCAAGTTCCTATATTCCTCAGCCAATTTCGAGGGTATAAATAGTAATATTACAAATATTAACTGGCAGCGGGAATTGAATAGTAGGGCACTAGAAGATGCAGTTACGTACTTCTATGACACAATTGACCGATTACGTACTAAATTCATACCCACTAAAACTTTTGGCCCCCCCTCCCACTATCCTCCGTGGTACAAAAGCCCACTAGTAAAGATAATTAAAGAAAAATCAAAAATATCATACCAAATATAGAAAGTATCATAACCTCTCAGACCACCAATCCTTCGTTATCCTGCGACAGAGGGCCAAAGATTTAGAAAAACAATTTTTTCAGGACTATATGAATAAAATAGAAATGGACATTTGTAAGAATCCCAGGGCGTTCTGGCGGTATGTGAAATCTAAAAGACATTCTACCTCCTATCCTTCCGTACTAAAGTTTGGACACTTATCGTCCAGCAATGGTGAAGAGATTGCTAACATGTTTAGTGACTACTTCTTTTCAAAATAGTCAAGCTTTCTCTGAGCACTTGCAATGCGTGGCAGCAGACATATATACCATCGAAATATGGGAGGATGAGGTTCTCCACTTACTCAAGCAGGTAGATCTGAACAAATCAGCAGGGCCGGACAATGTTCCGCCTGTTTTTATTGCCCGTTGTGCTGAGAGTCTTGTGGTACCTCTTGCAATATTGTTTAAGCGATCACTAGATTGCGGCGAGATGCCCTCTATCTGGAAGTCGGCATATATAACACCAATTCACAAAAAGGGACCGAAAAATTCTATAGAAAATTATAGGCCTATCTCGAAACTATGCGTATTTGCAAAAATACTGGAACGTATCATTCATAAACAACTTTACTCGGTTCTTAAATACAGTTTTAGCGAACAACAGCATGGGTTTTTGAGAGGACGTTCTACCTTGTCGAATCTAGTCACTTGCAGCGACTTCTTAAGTGAAATAATGGCTCAACCATCCCAAGTTGATGTTATATATACCGACTACAGCAAGTGTTTCGATAGCACATGCATGCAACATTAATGCGTAAAATACAGTACATGGGTATCAGGGGTAATTTGTACAGATGGTTCACGTCTTATGTAGAAAACAGGTGTCAAACTGTGGTGTTAAATGGATACTCTTCGAGAGTGGCTTACATTCCATCAGGGGTCCCACAAGGATCATTGCTTGGACCTCTCCTGTTTAATATTTTCATCAATGACGTCAGTTCATGTTTCTTAAACTCCAAAATACTACTTTATGCTGACGACATGAAAATTATTAAACAGGTATCGACCACCACAGATGCCGTACTATTGCGGGAGGACTTGGAGCGTTTTCAGCGGTACTGTAATGTAAACAAGCTAGATCTAAATGTGAGTAAATGCTTTGTGTGTTCCTTTACCCGTAAACCAAACATCATTGCTCATGACTATAAGTTGTTGGGTGTATCTTTGTCAAGAGTGGATTCTATCAGAGACCTAGGGGTCGTGTTTGACTCCAAGCTTCTCTTTGATGTCCACATTGATACAATAGTCAATAAAGCTGCTAAGGCATTGGGTTTTATTTTGAGAATGTCGTCCGAATTCACAAACATAAAAGCTATAAAAATTTTATACTGTTCCTTGGTTCGCAGTCACCTTGAATATAATTCTCAGGTATGGAATCCTATTTATAACACATACATTGATAGAATAGAGAACAAACAGAGGAAGTTTCTTAGGTATGTACAATTTAGATCGCAATGCTATTTATCTAACTACTTTTGTCGGTGTAGGAAGTTTCACCTCCTACCACTACACGAGCGAAGACGAATTGCCGACTTATCATTCCTGTTCAAAATAGTGAATGGTTCGGTCGACACCCCAGAGTTAGTTAGCAGAATAAGTTTGTGGGTTCCAACTGTGTCGTTAAGGACATTAGACCTATTGTATACTCCCATAGTAAAGACTACCTATCGACAGAACTCGTACATAATCAGAGCTTGTCGCATGTACAACGAGACGTGCCGGAGTGTTGATCTCGACATATTTAATAACAGTGTGTATTCGGTTAGAAAGATCCTATGTAACTCATTTTTCGGGGACCTGAATCTTTGACATCTTTTTTGGACGCCTATACTACCTATCTATATCTCATTGTTTTGGTTTTGTTTAAATTTTGTTTTTATCTGCTGTTCGTAACTTGTTGTCATAAACTCATATTATATGTGAAAACTTGTAACTGGCCATCACCTACTAATTAACACATGTTAAATTGTTAAGACTAGCTGTAAGTTTTCTGTAAATTTAAAATAAAATAAAATAAAAATAAAATTAAGCAACACTGTTGAGAGTCCTGGGACATCCTTCCGAGGGCTTGACCAGGGCTCCCAACCATAGGCTGCAGGCGTTACGCGAGGTTTTTTAGTCGGTAGGAGTCCGGCATAGCAGACATGAGGATTTTCCCTCACGTTTAAAAAAAAGAAAAAAAAACCAGTTATAAGCTATTATTAGCTTGTGCTATAGGATCTAGACGACTGATATACATACTTGTATATTTCTAAATACATACACATTATAGATAAATTACACCCAGACACAGAACAAATCAATGTGCAAAACAACACAAAAGAGATTTGTCATGGTTAGGAATCGAATCCGCGACCTCCGAAACCGTAGTCAGGCACACTAACCATTGGACCACGAGGCCTGTTATTAGTATGCTAACTATACTTTAATGTGGATAAAATTAACACAATCCCATCGATTGACCGATTGATTGATTGATTGAACAATCTGTACCTGTGCGTGAGTAGCGCTCTGGTGTTACGTCCATAGGCAACGGTAACCGAGCATCCGGTGGGCCATAAGCTTGCCTGATACCTTAGTTTTTTTTTTATACCACTAAGGTGGCAGACAAGCATACGGCCCACCAGAAGGACCGGTGGTCACCGCAGCCTATGAACGTTTGCAACACCAGAGGTGCCACACTCGCGCTGCCGACCCTGTAAAAACCTTCTAAGACCCCTTTTGAAGAACCCCATACTGTAGGCGTTTGGGAAAACCGAGGCAGGGAGGTCATTCCACAACCTAAGCGTGCGCGGAAGAAAACACCTATCGGATCTAACCGTGCTGGAACGCACCGGACGCAGAGTGTGAGGATGAACTCCCTGTCTGTGGCGAGCGGTGCGGTGATAGAAGGTAGCCGTGGGCATCATGTCAAACAATTCCTCAGAGCACATACCATTGTACAGGCGGTAGAACACGCATAAGGAGGCAAAGTCTCTCCTGTCGCGAAGAGGTTCCACACCAGCTGTAAGTACAGGATCGTTGACAACTCTAACAGCTCGTCTTTGCACCGAGTCAAATGGACGAAGCTGATATTCAGATGCTCCCGCCCAGAGGTGACAGCAGTACTCCATATGCGGCCGCACACGCACTTGCCCTGTATTCCAATATGTTCTACTATTTTTGTTCAACTAGTAGAACAAATTGGAATATTTTTCTCCTTTGTTCTACTAAAAAAAATAGTAGAACAAAATGGAATTTAAATTCCTTATTGTTCTACTATTGGTTGTATCAATAGAACAAACTGGATTATTAATTCCACAATGTTGTATTGTTTTCATCAGTAGAACAAATTGGAATTATATTCTACTAGCTGATGCCCGCAGCTTCGCCCGCGATGGCGCTGTATGTGAAATTTTGCTGATTTTTCTTTGCTATAAACCTCACGGAGCCCGAGACCTTTCCAACGAATGCAAAACCGTGGAAATCGGTTCGTGCGTTCTGGAGTTATAGCGTCAGGAAGGAAAACCCGACTTATTTTTATATAATAGATAATGTGCTATGATTTGTTCTACTCTTAACGACGTCCTGAAGAGGTGTGTGTATTTAACACATAAAGATAGAAGAAAAACATAATTTTCAGTGACGAAATTAAAATGAGATGATTAGATATTTAATTACAAGAAATTAAAACAAAATCCGGCCGGTAGCAGCAAGTAACATAATACTTAAGTTCTTGTAGTTTGTTGTAACTTTGATTGATGTTTTAACACGTTCGCAGTGGTAGTGATTTTTTAGGCGAAAATTGCTGTTTATGACGTATTAAAAAAAACTACCAGCTCGATCTCGTTCAAACTAATTTTTATTGGTAGTTTTTATGGCAATGTACATCATAATATTTTTTATTGATTTATCGTTCTCTTAGTTTGGAAGTTAGAGGGGGGGGGGGGGGGCGGTCATTTTTTGAAGTTGGAAGTGTCTCTTGCGCAAACTATTCACTTTAGAAAAAAATTATGTTAGGTACCTCAATATCGTTTTTGAAGACCTGTCTATAGATACTCCACACGAATGGGTTTGACGAAAAAAACATTTTTGAGTTTCAGTTCTGAGTATGGGGACCCCCAAAATTTACTGCTTTTTTTCTACTTTTATATAAAAATCTTAATGCGGTTCACAGTATACATCTACGTACCAAGTTTCAATAGCATAGGCCGTATAGACAATTTCCGACTTCGGTCAAGAAGTTTCTAATTTATTTGTTATGTTATGATGTATTAAAGCGTGTAAACGAAAAGCTTGCTATCAAGCGCTTTGCCGACGGCTTGCGAAACCGCAGGTTAAGTACCATTATTGCGGCGAGAAATTTTAACTCATTAAGTGATGCTGTACAGGCAGCTGTTGATGAAGAGCTTGCAACGTCTGTTAGCTCGCCCGATATATTGACAATTAATAAACCTCAAAATTTTAACTATTATAGAGGTTATCAGAGAGGTGTGTACATTACCCCCAATCTGAGGGGCACAAATCGAAGTGATAACTACCATCATCGGGGCTCTGAGGGGCAAGTGCGAGTTTTTGCGTGAGCTTGTCGACATTCACGGCTCACCAATTCGTTTGGAATCGAGACCCCGCCACCTAGCTGTAAACGCGGGAACTTGTCTCGATCCCATACAAATCGGTGATAACGCGCTCGTTCGTGAATGTCGACAGGCGCTCACCGAAACTCGCACTTGCCCCTCTGCTCGAGGTTGGAGTCAGACAAACTTACGCGGTCGTTAACCGGGACGTGGATTTCGAGGTAACTTCTTTTATAATAATAATAGAGGTAGACAACACGGGGAAGGACAGATGCAGGTTATTACAAGCGTTTACGAATCCCAAACTCCGATAGAAAAAACTGATGAACAAAATGTACAGCAGTTTTTTCGAGACTAAAAGTAATCACTATATTTTTTCTTGTGATAATCCATTAGCAGCTAATTTTAATAAACGGACATAATTATTCATGGCTCATTGATACCGGCGCATCAATTTCAGCTGTAAAATACGATTGCATCATCACGCAAAACATTCCTATGCCGAAATGCAGTACTACCGTATTAAGTTTATCGACACAGGCTTCTAATTTCAATCATGAATTTTATGTTTTTAATTCATTGCCATGTAAGGCAGATCATTGGGTACAATTTCTTAGAGAAATTTAGATCATGCATAGACTTACAAAGTAAACACATTACTCTGTATACTTTACTTAGCAACAAGGTAATATTAAATTTAAATGAACAGGTTAATCATTCTCGTATTGTATTTAATATACCATCTAGGTCAGAATGTTATTCATAATAAACTCGCAGTATTGTATCAGTCTTAGTGCCTTTCATTCCTACAATTCGCCCGATATCATAGTACCATAATCAAAACGCAACATTTAGTCCATACCTGCAGCAGATCCTGTTTGACGTCCAGCGCGAACATATAATGGTCGGCAGGGCGCGTGTCCGCCAGCTCGGCCGCCAGCAGCTCCCCGCAGTAGGCGCCGACACACGTACCGCGGGCGATGTCCTGCCGGGCCCGCAGCCCCCAGCCCTTGGCGCCGCCGATGCGGAACACCTCGGTGCGGACGCTCATTGCGCCGGAGAGAGTAGCTTTGCTTACTACGCTGTTGTTGCATACGCGCTAAAATTGTAATAATTATTATCAGATTTTGATCAGTTCTGAGTATTTCTTGTGTATACTACCATTCAGCATAACGAGAATCTCAAGAAATTGGATGAGGGATTTGACTAAAGCGTTCGATTATGTAGATCATAAATTTATTTTTATATACTCCAACGTCAAAGTCAACGCCATCTAGTAAAGTAATTTAATAATAAGTAACAGAATGCAGTTCACTCTAATCCTAAAATTTTCCAATTAGCAAAATGTTAATGATCATAATACACTCATTTGCAAAAAAAAACGGGCACCTAAGCAATGAACCATTTCAAATGTTAATATTGCTTTGTTTGTTAATTATAGGTAGTTTTATCCTCACAGTTTGGTAAATTAATAAGAAAATAATCGTTTTCATCAGTATTTCATAAAATTTTGTTACAATTTATGGGAAATAATGCTAAACCTCGCTAGTAGTGTATGTTCGCTAGTAGTGCATATGCTCATGAAGTAAAAATAAAAAAGTTTTTTGTTTGTTTTTCTTTATTAAAGTAAAAGCAGATAAATGTTTAGTATCGAGTGTGACCCCCTCTAGCTAAAATCACAGCTTGAATTCGTCTGGGCATGCTAGCGAGTATATCCCGGATACTTGCTTGCGGAATAAGTTCCCACTCCGCAGTAATCACATTCTTCAGCTCTCTGATGGTCTGCGGAGCCGGGTGTACTGATCTCACACGCCGTTTTAGAACGTCCCAGATATGTTCTATGGGATTGAGGTCGGGACTTCGAGCTGGCCAATCCAAACGACGAATACCGACCTCTTGCACATACGCATTAACATCGCGGGATCGGTGGGCGCGAGCATTGTCGTCCATAAAAATCGAGTCTTGACCTAGAGCGGCCAATGCGAGTTGTGCATGAGGAATTAGAACTTCCGTAATGTATCGATGCCCAGTCAGTGAGGCGTTTTCAATGAAGACTAACTCTGTACGTTCCATTGAATTTATTCCTGCCCAAAACATAACAGAGCCCCCACCATAAGGTGTGATTTCTTCGAAACATGCATCTGCAAAGCGCTCTCCTTGTCTTCTTAGCACTCGCCGACGTTGATCTTCACCGAACAGAGATATCCTGGCTTCATCAGAGAAAAAAACCCTATTCCAATCTTCTTGAGTCCATGATTCACAATTTCTAGCGAACCTAAGCCTGTGAACTCTGTGCTCACGGAGTAATTTGGGGCCGCGGGCCGGGCGGTGACTGCGTATATTGGCAGCGAGAAGCCTCCTCCTGACCGTCCATAGACTAATATGCACATTTCTTACTTCTTGGAGGTTGTTCTTAAGATCCACATACGAAGATTTGCGATTTCTCAATGCGCGACTCACAAGAAAACGATCATCCCGTGGTTGGGTACATGGTTTTCTTCCAGAACCAGGCCTTCTCTCGACGGAACCAGTCTCCTGATATCGCTGCCAGGTCCTTTGGACCGTCGAGCGACTAACATTTAGCCTCCTAGCCACGAAACATTGGCTGCAACCCTCTTCAAGCAGCGCGATAATTTTGGTAGCTTTTACCACTTTATCTACCATTTTTGATACAGCCAAACAGCAATAAATAAAGCTTTGACAGTCAAGGATATGAAATTAATCGATAAAAATTGAATAAAAGTTGTGAAAGTCGATGTTAACTTCTGGAACTTCGCGCCAAAAATGTAGGATAAAAAGGGGTTTTCTGAAAATGAAAATTTGAATTTAGAACGTACTTTTTTAAATACCACGGCATTTTTAAAACCGGCCAGTAACGTGTACAAACGATTGAAACCTTTTTGGTATTGTATCTTTTTATAGATGAATGAAAATCAAAACCGCCCGTTTTTTTTTGCAAATGAGTCTATTAATAACACAAAATTAGGAGTTCTACAGGGCAGCACATTAGGTCCACTATGATATTTACAGGCACCAATCTTCCTTATTCATAGTTAAATTAATTTGAACATAGATTTAACCCAAGAATTATAACCATTTTCACTAAAGTAACGTTTTAACAGCTAAACCTACCAATAGTCTGTTGACAGATCAATGTGGGACACTCACCAGGTCGCAGCCGCAGGTCTGGTTGCACTCGAACAGCATGGGCGGGTCGTGGTAGGGGAAGTTGTGCATGAGCCGCCCGTTACTGTACCAGCCGCGCACGCCCAGCCCGCAACACGTGCACGTCACGGACGAACAACCACCGTCCGCGCACGTGCAGCCCTTGGAAATGTAATGTACGCTTATTTGCTAAGTTTAGATAGTTTAGCAGTATAAAGTTCATTTTAAGACTTGTTACTTTACAGCATTCATTTAAAGTTACTATAAAGCCTTCCGATTCGAAGACAAAGGCGTAAAACTTATATGTTCATATAACAGCACTATACAACATTACTTGTAGAAAACCACATGGTCCTCACCTGCATAGTCTCAATGGAGGTGTCGATAGTGATAGGGTGCGGCGTGACGTGGCGCGTCACGTACGTGAACTCCTCAGGCAACGTCTCCTCGTCCACCTCGTTCACGCACGGGATGGGGATCGGCTCCCGACCCTTTGATATGTCACTGAAATTCAAATAATAATATTTATTCATGTAGGTCACAAAGTAACATTTAACTGCAAAGAGCTTCTACGAGTACATATACTGCCAGATCAGCAACGCAATAGGTAGAGTGTGAGAGGTATAAATACTAATAATAATGTGATACTGAAATAAGTCAAATATCGAATCATGGTGATAAAGCCGATATATTGGACACAACCGGAATTTTAGCCTCAGCAACTGACTCAGTGAAATACAAGTAATATATCGTAAAGCAAAACGAAGTTAGGTTGTCTTCAATGGTACTTAAGCGGAGAGCTGGCTGTGGCGCCTGGCACTGCAGCACACCTCCACCATAGAGTTGTGTACCTATGTCCGTCTGTGAGTGTTGTTCACACAGTGTATACTCACGCGGAGAGCAGCCTGTGGCGCGACAGCTTCCCGCGCACGGCGATGGCCATCTGCATGTGCAGCGACACGGCGCTCTGGCACTGCAGCACACCTCCACCATAGAGTTGTGTACCTATGTCCGTCTGTGAGTGTTGTTCACACAGTGTATACTCACGCGGAGAGCAGCCTGTGGCGCGACAGCTTCCCGCGCACGGCGATGGCCATCTGCATGTGCAGCGACACGGCGCTCTGGCACTGCAGCACACCTCCACCATAGAGTTGTGTACCTATGTCCGTCTGTGAGTGTTGTTCACACAGTGTATACTCACGCGGAGAGCAGCCTGTGGCGCGACAGCTTCCCGCGCACGGCGATGGCCATCTGCATGTGCAGCGACACGGCGCTCTGGCACTGCAGCACACCTCCACCATAGAGTTGTGTACCTATGTCCGTCTGTGAGTGTTGTTCACACAGTGTATACTCACGCGGAGAGCAGCCTGTGGCGCGACAGCTTCCCGCGCACGGCGATGGCCATCTGCATGTGCAGCGACACGGCGCTCTGGCACTGCAGCACACCTCCACCATAGAGTTGTGTACCTATGTCCGTCTGTGAGTGTTGTTCACACAGTGTATACTCACGCGGAGAGCAGCCTGTGGCGCGACAGCTTCCCGCGCACGGCGATGGCCATCTGCATGTGCAGCGACACGGCGCTCTGGCACTGCAGCACACCTCCACCATAGAGTTGTGTACCTATGTCCGTCTGTGAGTGTTGTTCACACAGTGTATACTCACGCGGAGAGCAGCCTGTGGCGCGACAGCTTCCCGCGCACGGCGATGGCCATCTGCATGTGCAGCGACACGGCGCTCTGGCACTGCAGCACACCTCCACCATAGAGTTGTGTACCTATGTCCGTCTGTGAGTGTTGTTCACACAGTGTATACTCACGCGGAGAGCAGCCTGTGGCGCGACAGCTTCCCGCGCACGGCGATGGCCATCTGCATGTGCAGCGACACGGCGCTCTGGCACTGCAGCACACCTCCACCATAGAGTTGTGTACCTATGTCCGTCTGTGAGTGTTGTTCACACAGTGTATACTCACGCGGAGAGCAGCCTGTGGCGCGACAGCTTCCCGCGCACGGCGATGGCCATCTGCATGTGCAGCGACACGGCGCTCTGGCACTGCAGCACACCTCCACCATAGAGTTGTGTACCTATGTCCGTCTGTGAGTGTTGTTCACACAGTGTATACTCACGCGGAGAGCAGCCTGTGGCGCGACAGCTTCCCGCGCACGGCGATGGCCATCTGCATGTGCAGCGACACGGCGCTCTGGCACTGCAGCACACCTCCACCATAGAGTTGTGTACCTATGTCCGTCTGTGAGTGTTGTTCACACAGTGTATACTCACGCGGAGAGCAGCCTGTGGCGCGACAGCTTCCCGCGCACGGCGATGGCCATCTGCATGTGCAGCGACACGGCGCTCTGGCACTGCAGCACACCTCCACCATAGAGTTGTGTACCTATGTCCGTCTGTGAGTGTTGTTCACACAGTGTATACTCACGCGGAGAGCAGCCTGTGGCGCGACAGCTTCCCGCGCACGGCGATGGCCATCTGCATGTGCAGCGACACGGCGCTCTGGCACTGCAGCACACCTCCACCATAGAGTTGTGTACCTATGTCCGTCTGTGAGTGTTGTTCACACAGTGTATACTCACGCGGAGAGCAGCCTGTGGCGCGACAGCTTCCCGCGCACGGCGATGGCCATCTGCATGTGCAGCGACACGGCGCTCTGGCACTGCCCCGAGCACACCTCCACTGGAAGCTGGCCCGACGAGTTCTCCACGTCCATCTAGAGGGTACGATACGGCATTACTAGCCTGCGCGGAATTCTGTTAACGTTCCCGTATTCTATGGGAACATATTCCAGCATCCAAACATCCACATACCCAAACATCTTCCCAAACTTTCACATTTTTAATATTAATAAGAATACGATTATAGATAGCAGTCATCAAATCAACCTACAGAAGTCCTCTGCAGGACGTAGGCCTCTCCTGACTCACGCCACAATAAACGGTCCTGAGCCTTCCGCATCCAGTCGCTCCCCATGATCAAACGGCACTGCTGCGCCATCATGATACATAGTAAATATCCCGTTAACTTTAATAATAATGTTAGTGACCATGACCAGTCTTAATACCTAATAAGTATTAACTAAGTTCTTACAGTCCTATTGGATTCAGCAAAAGCCTTTGACACAGTTTAGTACACAATCCAAAACACAATCTTGGTTTACCCAGTAGATACATAATTAAAGTGTGTCAAAAGCATTTGCCAACTCAAGAGGTAAGCGAGCAGTTTTGACACTGACAGCTTGATGGACAATAATAAACTGGGCGAACACTAACCCCCTCACCGCATCCTCTCCCCCGCGCCGGGATACGCATTGTAGTATAGAGAAATCTAATTACAATACCTCTCTTATTTTGGTCTACGGAGGTAACTATCGATGGAATACGGCGTTCCCCAAGGTGGCATTTTAGGACCTGCTCTATTTCATAATCTTTCAATTTTGTAACTCAAAGTGTAGGCTGTATCAAATGCGGATGATACGGTATTGATTTTTTTCTGGAGAAACGAAAGATTAGATCTAACTTTGAATTGCAACTGTTTAGTTGCACATACACTATAGCTACTCCACAAAACAGCTAAAACAAAGATTATAACAATTTCAAATTCAACTGCAACACAACCTAATTCAAGCATCATTTTGGATGGCTAACTGTTGTCATTCAAACAGACACAATTATTTGTCATAAAAACGCAATATGCCAAAAACTAAACTACAGAATGCACGTTAATGTTGTGACAAGTCGAGTTAGAAAATTGATCATGAATACGCAAACTGCTTTGTCACGTTGTCAACAAAACAATCACGCGAACTGTCTTGCCCTATGCCTCTATCATGAGCATGACACACTGTTGTCTCTCTGTTGGCGTGGTGTAGCGAAAACAACCCCAATCGCAACCACACTGAAAGTAGATCATGCAGATCTTAAGCCTGAAAGTGACTGTAAGTATTTGGGGGTGATGAATGTTCTCAACGTTGTCTTACGTTGAGAGATTAATATATTACGACTGCGGCGGTGTGGCGCAGTCGGTAGACTCGATAGTGTAACCGCCTGCGGCGCTTGAGGTCCTTGGGTCGATTTTCGGGTCTCGGTCCCAATATTTGTGTGATTTACAAATGTTTGTTTCGGAATTTGGGTGTTTTCTATGTAAAATATGTATGTATTTAAAAATATATAAGTATGCCTATCAGTCGTCTAGATCCAGTAGCACAAGCTTATATTAGCTTCATTTGGGCTAGATGACGTTGTGTGAGAATTTCCAACAATATTTAGTCTGAACTGTGCTCTACTAAAACATAAAAGTTACAAAAGGATTTCATTTATACACATTCACACACAGAGAGAAACAAATACATTTATGTTTTTATTGAGGTAGGTAATGGTCACAGGGAGTAAATAATCTACTTCTACTACACAAAAAAGAATTAGGGATCCGCAGAAATATATTAAAAACGTTCAAATAAACTACTACACTTACCCTTGCACCGCGTGCAAGCAACTTCACAACACAAGAGTAGTTTCCTTGTCTTGCAGCTATGTGCCTGTGAACAACAACGGCTTAAATGTGACATTTCTTCTAAGATTTTGATAGAGATAAACATTATTGCGGTACAGGTATAGATAATGGCGTGTATACAGAATGAATTTTTCAAAAGGGATTGATTGGCAAAATCCGAAACTATAAGGAATAGCGAAAAATGCTCAAAGAAGTTACGAGCCCGATTCTGATGAAACTTAAAACCTAATCATTAGATTTTTGAAAAATCAATAAATCTAGCTGGGAATCGAACCCATTGATTTTGAAAAAAAAACACATCATTTATTATTACACCATACGATAGTGTTGCTATTGAGGATCTTATTCTGGGAAGTAATAATAATAATGTGGGCATATAATTTGCCTCTGCCTACCCCTTCGAGGATAAAGGCGTGACCATATGTATGTACAAGAGAAGTAAGTAGTTACTCACAGCGGCGTGTCACCGTGAGCGTTGAGCGTACTGACGGCGTGTGGAGCGCGGTCTAGCAGCAGCCCTAGGGCTCCGCTAGCGCCGCCCAGGGCGCTCCAGTGTAAGGGGGAGTTGCCTTCCGCGTCCGCCGATAATGGGTCCGCGCCGCCATCCAGTAGCACCCTGGAAATATATCATACCTGTTGTAATTAATCGCATCGAGGTTTTACATAGCTGAAATACATCGTAGAATGATAATAAATGAGAGGAGGAATAACCACACACCCCGACTCAACGATTCCAAACAGTCAAGTCATAATTGTAACTAATTGTAACAAGTCAAGTCATAATCGTAACTAATTGTAACAAGTCAAGTCATAATCGTAACTAATTGTAACAAGTCAAGTCATAATCGTAACTAATTGTAACAAGTCAAGTCATAATCGTAACTAATTGTAACAAGTCAAGTCATAATCGTAACTAATTGTAACAAGTCATGTCATAATCGTAACTAATTGTAATGTGGTGATGACGAATGTTGTAGTTGTTATACATAATTATTAAAAAGATATTTACCCAAACCCCTACGGGGCGCGGTGGTGGAATTCTGAACAGTCCTCTCTTTGTGGGTGATTGTGTAAAAAGTATTGCTTACTTGTAATATTTCAAGTTACATAATTTATCTACTAGTGAGTAGACCAAGGATTTCAGGTAGCAGTTGATGAGTAAGTCACACGTTCAATTTATTAATCAACAAATAAATTTATATAGATGTTAATTTTTGGGAAGTAAAAGTAGGATCTATATCAAAGACATCTACTAATATTATAAAGAGGAAAGATTTGTTTTTTTTTTGTTTGTTTGTAACGAATAGGCTCCGGAGCTACTAGACCGATTTGAAAAATTCTTTCACTGTTGGGAAGCTACACTCTTTGCGGTGAACATAGGCTATATTTCATTCCCGTATTCCCACGGGAACGGGAACAACGCGGGTGAAACCGCGTGACGTCCGCTAGTCTTAAATGAAACAAAAGCTCCGCACTTACTGGACGACATCCACGTGATCCTTCTCGGCGGCCCACACGAGCGGCGTCCACCCGCCCTGGTCCTTGAGCTCCAGCTTGGTTCTGCTGTGGCTGAGCAGTAGCGACACTACACGCGGGGCGAGAGGACCTCCCAGTTGGGCGCACAGGTGGAGGGCTGTCATACCTGCTGGGCCCTGGGATACATGTTAAATAAGGTTAAAGGCTGTAAACAACTCCTCAAGACCTCCCGGAACTTAAAATTGATTCTCAAGGCACAATCCTTATTCTACACATAACCAAAACGGGTGTACTATGCCAAATCGAATGCCAAATAATCGAACGTTCAAAATATCGAACGTTCAATATATCGAACGTTCAAAATATCGAAGATTACAATATCAATGTTCGATATATTAAACGTTCGATATTTTGAACGTTCGAGTATTTGGATGTTCGATTATTTGGCATTCGATTTGGCATAGTACACCCAACCAAAACTTCTTTGTTTATTTTTCCAGTATGTCTTTAGCAATAAGTAGAGATCGGATATTCGCGGGCGAATTTACCTAAACTTGAATTTTTGTCACGAAACAAGGACATTATAATGACATGCCTTTCTATTTAATTCTTGGGATTGATATATCTAACACATTTTTTATATAACTATAAACTTTATGTACTGCCAAGGTGGCAAATAAGCTTACAGTCCACCTGATGGATATAATGGTTACCATAGCCTATGGTTGTTTGCAATACCAGCTAGAGCCGCTACATACGTTTCTTCCGACCCAGATGCAGGTTGTGTCGGCCCGGAAATTTTTCTCTGCCTACTTCAATAGGAAACAGGCGTGATTACATCTATGTTAAAATGGAATTAGATATATTCCAGAAATAACTCACCGGAAAATTAACATCGCAACCAGCAGCGAGCAGATATCTCATCACTTTGATCAGATCTTCTTCTTTCGGCTTCTTTAACACATCTTCTGTCTTCTCAATCTCATCACTAACTTCTTTTTTAATCGTATCACTTTCTTTTACAATCTCATCACCTTCTTTCGTAGTTTTATCATCTACTACCACAATTTTGTCATCTTCTATCTTAATGTTTTCAACTACTATCGCTGTTCTATCAACTTCTGGCTCAGTCAGATCATCTTTTTCAGTCTTATCACTTTCTATGTCGTCTTTATCACCGTCTCGTTCAATTTTAACATCTATTGTTACAGTATTACTATCATCTTTTTCAGTTTTCACTTCAGAGGCATCTGGATCTACTTCCATTTCTTCAGATTCTGTTTTGCTAGTGTCTTTTAGTTTCTCTTTGTCCTTATCGTTGGAATTATCTAGAAGAGCTGAAAGTAAAAGACAAGTGCTAGTATTTCCCAAACTTAATTGGGCTTAGACTCATATAAAAAAAAATATCTTAGGATCCACCTTTTACTGTCTTGAAGGACAATATTGCTATAGAGTCAATGACTCAGTTAAGATCAACATGACCTTTGCAAGGTCAAACGCTTGAAGAATATTTACTATGTTTGGCATTATTAGAAGTCTCAGGTCAGAGTTATTTTTAAATGAAAACTTGTGATCAACTTCATCTCGGTTTAGTCAGGTTCGGTCGGGTTCTCATCATAGGGGATGCCTATATCCACAAGGAATAACAAAGGTCTTGATCGATCTAACAGATTTGTTTAATAGGAACTTATCAATAATGACGATCATGAGCGGAGTGCGCATGGCAGTCGACAGCATCGACATTGGCGCTGGCGTAGTGCAGTAAGTACCCACCGACATACGGCTAGACTCGCTAGCTAGAGGCTTGTTGATGTCGCTTCTAGATACTGGACCAAATTGGATTGAACTAACCAATAATGCTGGACACTAGATCAAATTAGATGAAACATTGAGCAACTCACCAACAATGGCGACCATGAGCGGAGTGCGCATGGTACAGTCGGTCGCGTCGACATTGGCGCCGGCGTAGTGCAGCAGGTACACGGCGGCCACGTGGCCGGAGCGGGCCGCCGCGTGCATGCACGTGCCGCCTGACTGGGAGTCGAGGGGCTTGTTGATGTGGCTGCTGGATACTGGAGCAAATTGGACGAAATTTAGTTTTACATACATATCTTACTAATCTTACTTAATATTATACAGCCCCTATTATGGGGCTGTACTAAACCAACCAACGTAGACATAATACAGCGATACCAAAACAAAATACTAAGGGCAATCGTCAATGCGCCTTGGTACGTACGAAATGACGACCTCCACCGTGATCTCAACATGGATACTGTCTACCAAACCATACAGAAGTCTGCTGCAGCCCACGAACGCAGACTCCTACACCATGTGAATATCGAAGCGATCCAATTGCTTGATACCACGGACATAGTGAGACGATTAAAACGAACTAAGCCTTTTGAATTAGTGTAGTGAACAAATATTAGTGATAGTGCTATAATATAGAACACGTGAACAAAGTGTTTTCATACTTAACAGACTCTAAGAAAGTGCAATGAACATGAATCTTAGTTTAAAAACAGTATACCTAGTAAATTAAGTTAGATGTAAATTACTTATTAGCCATAAACTTATATAACGGCTAGATTGTAATTAATTATTAAGAACATTGTTCTTAATAAAAAAGAAAAAAAAAAAAAAAAACTTAATATTATAAATGTGAAAGTTTGTGAAGATGGTTTGGATGTTTAGATGTTTCGATGTTTGTTACTCAATCACGCTCTAACGGCTGAAGGGAATGGAATGAAATTCGGTACAGAGATAGCCTATAATCTGGAATAACACATAGGCTACTTTTTATCCCGGGAATATGTTCCCACGGGAAGCAAGAACAGGTACAGAATTTTACGCGGGCGAAGCCGCGAGCTTCATCTAGTCTAGTGTTATAAATGTAAAAGTTTGTGAAGATGTTTGGATGTTTGTTACTCCATCACGCTCTAACGGTTGAACGGATTGGGCTGAAATTTGGTACCAAGGTAGTTTGTAGTCTGACATAGCACATAGCCTACATTTCAACCCGGGAATATGTTTACATGGGAAGCGAGAACAGGAATAAAATTTTACGCGGGCGATGTCGCGAGCATCAGCTAGTACATACATAGATAACATCACGCCTGTCTCCCAAGGGGGAAGGTAGAGACTATGCCATATAATTCGTTTGTAGCTCACAAAACTATTTAGTAGAATTTGACTGTACTACCCGTTCGCTCTAAGTTTGCCGCTGGCGTAGAGGCGTATACCCGAATTGTTAATTAGACGAAGTAAATTGACAGTAGCTAATGTCACCTCGTCATAGAAAATAAGCAACATTGTATGAAGAAGTGACATTAGTCGCTGTCATTTACTTCGTCTAATTAAAAGTTCGACTTTAGTATGGAGCCGAGCGGCAAACTTAGAGCGAACGAGCAGTACTGTCTGTTTCACAATTGTTTTTATTAGAGACCCGTTGGTTATCGCAATTGGAAAGCAATTCCTGACAAAAATAGCGTTATGTAATTCTTCTGCATATAAAATTTTGCTGTGTCGAATCTAACGTTTGTTTTAATTTCCAAGTTGATTTTTTTACAGGGGTACCAAAATTTCACTTCATGTATTAATATATAGGGTGGAAAATATCTTTGGGCACTGAAGGACAACTCCCTTAAATCTTTTTGGTAAATCATTTTCCTGAAAAGAAATATTCCTTTATTTTTTACCGTATTCAAAGATAGAAAGATCTTTGGGGCACTGGCCAATTTTTTTACACCCCGTATGTATAGATACTGCTGAAAACTTACATCTTTTGATTGCAATGACTTCAAAAACCATCACATAGGTACAGTCACCTCCAATATTGCATGGTGCACATTTGAGTCCAAATTTACGAAAACTCCACTAGATGGCGCAAACTTAACTCGAATATAATATTGCATAGACACCATAGAATCACAAAAAATGTACTAGCTGGCATATTTACATTACTCAAAAGATTAATGAGTTGCTATTTTGACAAAAATCGCGTTCCTGTGTGAGGTATTAAAAAAATCACCAACTAGATACTTGACTTCCAATGTAATCCGAGAGATGGCGTCAATTCTCGATGCAAAGCAATTTCGTTTCGGATTGACCATGCATTCTCAAATTCGTCTGTACATACCAAGTTTAGCCAACAGCTGGTCCACAGCCTCCCCCCGCAGTATATGGTCACACAGCAGCGAGGGACACTGCGGCGGGCCCTGGCGCAGCTCCGTCAGCTGGATGGGCGGCGACGGCAGCAGCTCCTGCGGCACGATGGGGCCGCGCTCCCGCTCCACGGGCGGCTTTGAGAAGCTCAGGAACGCGGGTGTGCTGGGGAGGACATTTTTATACACTACTACATACATATAATCACGCCTTAGTCCCCGAAGGGGTAGGCAGAGGCATATTAAATATGCCCACATTTCACCGTTTTAGATTTTGTCCCACGTAACAGGTGGTGAGCCGTATTGCCGTGTTGATATGGACAGGCTCAGGTGGTGACTGCACGCCATTAAAGTTGTTCAAGCCGCCCATAAAGTCCTGGGACATCCTTCCGAGGGCTCACCCGGGGCTCTCAACCATAGGTTGTTGGGCGTAACGTGAGGTTTTTTAGTCGGTAGGAGTTGGGCAAAGCATCCATGAGGATTTTCCCTCACGTTAAAAAAAAGCCGCCCGTAAATGCCTTCAACTTAGCTTAACGACTGTCATTTTACTAGCAACCGGGACTAACGGCTTAACGTGCCTTCCGAAGCACGGAAACGCTCGATAACAAATGCCACAAAGTGGTCACGTGATGGTCACCCTTTCATTACCGGTCATAATTAATGTTACTTACTGCAGTGATTGTTTACAGAACACTGAGTCTGAGGGGGCATGAGCGCTTCAGGCTACTTATATAAGTGGCACGAGCGCTTCTGGCTACTGTGTATTGTAATGTTGTTTGAAAGAAATTGTTACTTATTAAAGACTCTTTCGGTTGGTATCATAAAATACAGAATGTTTTTTTTTTCATATCTCCCAGGTTCTATTCCCGGTTCAAGCACGTGATTTTTCAGAAATCTTTTAATGCAGTTTTACTTACTTTTGAAAATAAAGGAATGTTTCCTTTCAGCAAGACTTGCCATTATCAATATTAAGGGTACTTTACCTCCAGCTACCGTTTTCAAATTACATCCTGTTTAAGTAGCCTGACGAGGACTGATAGAACTCACCCCATGGACGGAGGTGTAAATTCATGTACACTTACCACTGTTCCCTCTGATCCGGCAGATAGATCCTCTTGTTGCTGCACCGCATCTGCACCCTCACCCTCCCACACTCGGTGTTGGCGGGCGTCCACCGGTAGGAGAACACTCCGCAGTGCGGACACCCCGGCTTGGCCTTCGCGTCGTGGTACGGGAGACCACACTCTAAGTGGAATAAGTGGCCTGAAGAGCACTGGTAGAACTCACCCTGGGTAAGAAGGAGTTTGTTTTGAAATTATAATATAACTATAATGCTGGAAAGTAAAGATGAAAATTATTTTTTTAAGTATCCCCAATCGTATAGACAAAATTTAGCATCACAAAAAAGAGTTTGTCTGTTGACTTCCAGCGTACGCTTCCGGCCTCTTTTACGCCGGATTTCATTCCATTCTAATACATTATATTACTGTTATAAAATCTGAGGGGTTCTAAGAAAAAATCTAGCCGCAAAATATTGTTCTAAAGACCTATATATATTTTATGACAAGCTTTTATGAGGATTAAACTAATTTGAGGATAAAACAACTTTTATGAGGATTAAACTACCGATGAGTGCCGACAGGGCTAGGGCGTCCCCCCAAGGCGACGCGTACCGGTATGCCCCCGTCGGTACGACTGCATGCGCACGCGGCGAAGGGGGCCGCCACCCTTCACGCAGCGCCAACTCTGGCGGGATGCGGGGAGCCGAGTGCCGGATAGGCACGTGGAATGTGCGTGGTGGTATGGAAGGTAAGATGAATGAATAAATGGATGTAATGAAAGAGCGATGCCTGGATGTATTGTGTGTCACAGAGACTAAGCGGAAGGGGAGCGTCATCGACGATCTTCCTGGCGGAATAATTGCTTTGTGGTCCGGAGTGGACCAAGAGGATCATGCCAGTAAGGGAGTGGGTGTCTTGCTCTCCTCCCGTTTGGCCTCTGGAGTGAAAGATTATGGATTGGTAGGCCCAAGACTCCTGTGGCTACGTATAAAACTGGGGATCACGAGAGTTTTTTTGGTCGCAGCCTATGCTCCCGTCAGCTCGGCTAATCCCCAAGTGCTCGCGGAGTTCTGGGAATCCGTTAGGGACGTCCTCGATTTGGCTGACGGGAATGAAAAGTTGATCATGTGTGGTGATTTGAATGGATGGGTGGGGACCAAGCGAGATGGCTTCGATGCTGTCCTTGGTCCGTATGGAGATAAGAGAGCGAATGATGCTGGTAAGTCAATCTTAGACGTATGCTTGGAACGAGACCTCCTTGTGGCGACCAGTTTATTCCGTCACCAAGATATCCACACATATACATGGAGACGGAAGGAAGAAAAAAGTGTGATTGATTTGATTTTGATAGACAATCGTCTTCGACAGGCTATAAGGGATACAAGAGCCTACAGAGGCCCCACTCTTGAAACTGATCACTACCTGGTGGTAAGCCGGTTTGTTGGTCTTTTCAAGAAGTGAAGGCACTGGCGAGTGCGTGTCCCTTTCGGAGACTATGAAAGGAAAACTGGAAGATGAAAGCGTAAGGAGTATGTATGTTGGCTTAGTCAGTGAAAGGCTTGCCAACGCGAGCCTTTCCGACTTAGATGTGGATGAATGCTGGAATATTATGAAAGAAAGTATAGTGGATAGTGCAAAAGAAGCATGTGGGAGTGCAAAGAGACATGAACATTCGAAAGGTGATGCCTGGTGGGATGCAGAAGTTCAATCCTGCGTAGCAAGAAAGAAGAAAGCGTGGTTGGATTATGTCTCATCAAAGAGACGAAGAAAGAAATTTACCGCCTCTGCAAGAATGAAGCCAAAGCTTTAGTGAAAGAGAAGCGTGAAAGAATAAATATGATTGCGGAAGAGAAGCTGACGAGGAACTTCGAGACGAATACCAAACTCTTTTGGAGGGAGGTCAAGAAGTCTCGGAGCTGTTCGTCAGCTTCCAGAATGGATAAGATAAAGAGTAAAGCTGGGGACATTCTTGCGGACCCATTAGAGGTGTTAGAGCGGTGGAATGAGTACTTTGGAGAAATGTATGAATATCTCCCGGATGCGGGCACTGCGAGGGAGGCGAATTTATTTAGATAAAAAAATTACATTACTTGTTCAGATTTTTGCAATATTTCTCATATTTCGAGAGCGATTTCGATCGAACAAAGTTTTCCTAATCGTGTTTTGATACGTTAAAAAAGCAAGAGTATCTAATAAATCACAATAATATATTTTTATTAGATCAAATCAAAGAGTATTTCTATTCTATTCTAATATTTCCTAGCATAAAGTTCGCCCCAAGAGACGAGTCTCTTTGAAGTTACAAGCTTTAAGTCGGTTAAAGGGATAATTTTACGTGATAACGTTATAGTAAAACAATAACGTAATAGGTCGGTAGAGTGAAAGAATAGTAGTTTTCGATATAAGTGTGGGATTTATGTTATTACGACGAGTTCGACAGATGTTGACCCGAGCCGAAGGCGAGGGTGGACAGTCGGAACGAGTTGAAATAACAATCCCACACGTTGTATTGAACAACTATTTTTAATACAGTTGCGAAAAAATTAAGCAATTTAATAAAATAATAAAAACACAATAAACCTGAATTGTCCAAAATGGCGGCAACCGTAAAAGAATACCTATATCCTATAACCTAAGCAGAGACTATGGCAGTGCACTTCATACAGCCAACTTTTTTTATATTTATAAATTTAATTTGGCCGATACTTATATTAATTTATGTTTAAATTTTAATTAAAATTACTTTTAATCTGATATTGAAACAAGTTAGTATCTTTTTTTGAAATATTTGCATGAATCACACATTATTTTGACAGTTGGGAAAGGAAACGCGCACTAGTGCGGGAAAGGTAAAGAAAAAAGCACGAGTGTGTAATAGCCCACATCCCGAACGCTAAACGTCCCTGTAATACGCCACTTTTTGAGCAACTGTATTAAAAAGCTATATGCGTTAAAAGCAAAAAAAAATTGGATGATCAAGACACTAGCGGACGTCACGCGGTTTCACCGACGTAGCTCCCGTTCCCGTGGGGATATGGAAATAAAATATAGCCTATGTTACTCATGGTGAATGTAGCTTTGTAGTGAAGGAATTTTAGAAAACGGCACAGTAGTTTTTGAGTTTACGCATACACACACATAAATACGAATTTTTCCTCTTTATAATATAAGTGTAGAAAAGTGTAGATTATTACAAAAAAGGTTTGCCAGGGCACCGATTCTCGCTTCATACGACATGAATGCGTGGACGGAAATCGGCGGGTGACGCATCGCCTGTCTCATATTTAGGAACGGCGAACATGAGACGGACGACGTTTCACTCGTAAATTTGCGTCCACGCATTCACGTCGTGTGGTCGAGAATCAGCGCCCAGAATCGATATTTTCGCGAGATCCCTTTACATCTAAACTAAAAGCAGTGTACCTGTGTACAGAACAGTCCGCAGGCAGGACAGCACATGTGCTTCGCCAACTGAGCCGCGTGCAGCGCACACGCCAGGAAGTACGGCGCGCGGGGGCCCGCCCGCAGCATGGCGCCCAGGGCCCCGCCCCGGCCCGAGGCCCGGTGGGAGCAACCCACGCGGGTCCCGTCCACCAGCTCCACCGCCTGGCAGAATACTGGCTCTGGAACACAGTGCAATAGATGATAAAACCAAACCAATTTTATTTATTTCTTAACAATGTCACATTTCAGTTCAGTTTAAATGGCGGTTACAAGAAGGTGAAGAATTTCAACTTGAACCAATACGGTCGCATTAACTCAATTGGTTAGAGCATTACCGTGGTTTAGGCAAAGGTTGTGGGTTCAATTCCGTAAGGGCCAAGTTTTCCTTTTCACTTTATATTAAACTAGCTGACCCGCGCAACTTCGTTTGCGTGATAAATGAAAAACCGCGATCGATTTCGTCCAAACTTACTAAATAGTCCGAACAAAGCCTATACATTTGGTTTGGATAGGTGAGCCCGTTCTTGAGTTATAAAATTACAACGAAAAGGTACATTGATTTATATATTTATATACTTACATATAGATAGATAGATATTATGTCACACTGTATTGAAATAGTAGTTTTCGATACAAGTGTGGGATTTCTGTTATTGCAACGAGTTACGACAGGTGTTGACCCGAGCCAAAGGCGAGGGAAGACAGTCGGAACGAGTTTAAATAACAGCCCCACACGTTGTATTGAACAACTATTTTTAATACAGTTGCGAAAAAATTAAGCAATTTTATAAAATAATAAAAACACAATAAACCTGAATATCCAAAATGGCGCCAGCCGTAAAAGAATATACCTTCTAAGCAGAGACTATGGCAGTGCACTTCATACAGCCAACTTTTTTTATATTTATAAATTTAACTAGCTGATGCCCGCAGCTTCGCCCGCGTAAAATTTGTTCCTGCTTCCCGTATTTTATCCCCTACGGGGTAGAATTTATCAAAATCCTTTCTTAGCGGATGCCTACGTCATAACATCTACCTGCATGCCAAATTTCAGCCCGATCCGTCTAGTGGTTTGGGCTGTGCGTTGATAGATCACTATGTCAGTCAGTCAGTCACCTTTGAGTTATATATATTTAGATTTGGCCGATACTTATATTAATTTATGCTTTAATTTTTAATAAAATTACTTTTAATCTGATATTGAAACAAGTTAGTACCTTTTTTAGAAATATTTGCATGAATCACAGACATTATTTCGACAATTTTGAAAGAAAACGCACGAGTGCGGGAATGGTAAAGAAAAAGCACGAGTGTGTAATAGCCCACATCCCGAACGCTATACGTCCCTGTAATACGCCACTTTTTGAGCAACTGTATTAAAATAGTTATTTATGATACAAGTGAGGTATGTTGGTCATTACACTCGAGGTGATATTGCACAGCCCGAGCTGAAGGCGAGGGCTGCAAGGAAACCGAGAGTGTAATGACCAAACCTCACGTGTGTCATACGACGTTTTTCAACACACTTACGAGTAAAACAACAAATTTTATAATTATTCATACTCAAATAAACAATGCTCACGCCTCACAGCACAGAGTCACAGACGGAAAATTTGTCAAAAAGGCGCGCTCCGCGCTGATAGTTTTTTTTCTGCGCGCGGGATGTTAGCTGTTGGAGCTAAACAGCCAAAGCGCTAAATGTTCAAAATTTATTTTTTATGTATTTATAAATTAGTTTCACGTTGAATTATTAATTAAAGTAAATAAGTTGTTGAAAATTTATCATATTCAAGGTGGTACACTTCTTATTTTTTACTTCTTCTATCGTGTCAATGATTCATGTCTATTTTTTTCTATACAGTTTTGGCATAGAACTCTGCCACCTCAACCGCTTTGTCGGTGGCGCCAATGAGATCGGCCTTAGAGCAGGATGTAGGGCAAAGGGGACATGCAAGTAGGTGCAACATAGACTGCACGGGGACACCGCAGTTATATGCGGTTAGGGCCTGATCTCGCATTCCCCACCTGCATAGGTTTTGTCTGGAGCGGCCGACCATTGTGCGTAAACGGTTGAGAGACCTCCACACTGGCCATCGGAGGTCGCGCCCTGGGGGTAGTTTTTCCTGGGGCGGTAAAAAGTCACAGGGTGGCGGGAGTATTTCCCCCCAGAGCGAGATTCTCAGCACACCAGGTTGTTCGTGTGAGGCTTTGGTGTTTTGGATGAAGCTTTTACGACTTTTTAGACGCGCTCTGGGAGGTTGATGTGCGAACAGACAGTGTCGAGAGTCTGTCTCTTGCTTCGCCTTCTCTAATCTGCAAGCTGCGATTCGTCTTACGGCAGGTGGTGCGATACCGGCTAGCGGGTGAAGCATGGTGACGGGAGTGGGCTTTAAACAACCGGTGATGATTCGGCAAGTATCGTTCAGTGCGACATCCACCTGCCTGGCGTGAGCTGATCGGTGCCACACAGGGCATGCAAATTCACCTGCAGTGAAGCACAAAGCCAGAGCAGATGTACGGAGGACGCTGGGCTCAGCTCCCCAGGCCGTACTTGTAAGGCGGCGAAGCAGGTTGTTTCGAGCCCCCACCTTGGCCTTAGTGTTCAGACAGTGAGTTTTAAAACTCAGAGTCCTATCCAAGGCAACACCAAGATACTTTGGGTGAGAACTTATTTTTTACAAAAATTGTGTTATTTTTAGTCATAATGTTGAAACGAAACGCATCTAAGTCAATACTTATTCCGAGATTTAAAAATAAAACTATAACCCAGTTAAATTAAGAGCAAATAGAATGCATAACTAATATCTTTCAGCTAGGTACCAACTTAATTTGATGAAATATAAAATAAAACACTAGTGCGATAAAGAAAAAAAAGCACAAGTGTTTAATACCATGGTTTATGAGTGTAAAAGCCATGTGGTAAAAACCACTTTATGAGCAAGGGTGTTGAAAATTTAATTACATGTCATCTTAATATTATTGTTCATACATCAAGCAAAATAAACATTGAAAAAAAACTCTTAGATATTAAATCCATTCAATCACTATCAATTTATTTCATTACATACTGACATAATTTTAAAATCCAATCATAAAAAAATGTTAGAATCAAATCCAATAATTGTCCACATTAAACATTAATTATAGCTAGTCGCGTAAAATTAAGTAATTACGAAAGAATGTACGGTAATTTAAAAACATCAAAAATAATCGTGTTGTGAAATTGAACTTAATCGTACTTTCTACTTATACTATCCAACTAACATTATAAATTTAAATTTGTGTGTGGGTACTTGAATTTTTGTTACTCCGGCTCGAACGACTGAACGGATTTGACTGATATTTAATAGAGGGATAAATATATTTCCATGGGATGTGGGGAAAAAGGGCAGAATATCGCGGGCGGTGTTATGGACACCCTAAAATTTGATGTAACAAACATTATAACAGACACTGTCGCCCCGAGACATAATGAGAAGGATAAATTCGTCAGTTTCGAAGACCTCTTTATAGCTTTTTTCGTTAAGGCGCTAGACAGACGACGGGGCTAGCCGGGCCGGGCATTTTGACCGCGCATGATAGCGCTAAGCGAATCCTATACTATCAACGCACACGAAGGGCAAAAAGACCGCACCGCAAGTGCCCGCCGGGCAGTGGCGGCGCGGTTACCCGCCATGGATCACACAAACCAGTTTGTATGAAGTAACGCAGACGGCGGCGCGGGGCGGGCCGGGGCGGCTAGCTCAATCTCTTCGCTAGAACGAACGTCGTGAACTGACTGCCTCCACCCGTCGTGTGCGTTGCGTTCGCGGTGCGGGCAGTCGCGGGCATCGACAGGCAGACGCAGTCTTTATTGCGTCGCGGGCAAAAAGCCCGGCCCGCCCCGCCGTCTGTCTAGCGCCTAAGCGTCTGTCCAGGCAAGACAGAAGATGTATTTAGAGTCTTGTGTGAGACTGTTTATGATGCTAAAAGCTGTTGCTCAATAATATCGTGATAAGTTTACCAGTAAGTTCTTCAGGCGCCGCGTACACGTTGCTGGTCGCCTCGCAGTAGCACGTAGCGACGATGGCCGACTCGTCCACTGGACACGCCGCCTCTGAACCCTCGTCTCCCCCCGCAGGGTTGCTATACAAACAAATTGCGCTTCACTTTCTATGTACAGGAAGTGATGGAGCCCTACTCTTTTTGAAATCCATCACAGATGCTATGCTGAACTAAAACTACAGTTTTTGTTTATACCATTAAGGTGGCAGGCAAGCATACAGTCTACCAGTTGTACTGGTGGTCACCGTAGCCTATGGACGTTTGCGACACCAGAGGAACCACACTCACGCTGCCGACCATTTAAAAACCTTCTAAGACCCCTGTTGAAGAACCCCATACTGTAGGTGTTTGGGAAAACCGAGGCAGAGAGATCATTCCACAATCTAAGCGTGCGCGGAAGAAAGCCTCTATCAGATCTAACCGTCCTCGAAAGCCCCGGACGCAGTGTGAGGATGAACTCCCTGTCTGTGGCGAGCGGTGCCATGATAGAACGTAGCCGTGGGCATCATATCAAACAATTTCTCAGAGCACAAACCATAGTACAGGCGGTAAAACACGCACAAGGAGGCAAAGTCTCTGCTGTCGCAAAGAGGTTCCACACTACTTGCAAGTACAGAATCGTCCGATCGAACCTTTATAGAGATTCCCAACAGTCGGACAGACTTTAGTTACCAGTAGTTTAGTTTTGAAGCTCTACCCTACAAGCCAGTTTCACCTGCCAGTGCTGCAACTGCTGGCTAATTGTAGAGAAGGTAAACTCAAAAAACCCTGTAGTCCTGTACTATCTCATCTATTCTACATGGTCCAGGTGAATTACGCTCCTAAAATTAAATTGGGAAAACGAGACAAAAAATATATATATTATCGAGACAGAAAATATCCACACTTACTGCTCGTTCTCTCTAACTTTGCCGCTCGGCTCCATACTAAAGTCGAATTTTTAATTAGACGAAGTAAATTGACAGCAACTAATGTCACTTCTTCATACAATGTTGCGTATTTTCTATGACGAAGTGACATTAGCTACTGTCAATTTACTTCTAATAATTAACAATTCGGGTATACGCCTCTACGCCAGCGGCAAAGTTAGAGCGAACGGGTAGTAGTTGATTCAATTTAATATTTTGACATTGAGATGTAAGAATGTTCACCGTCAGCATTGAATCTAATATTTTGACCTTGAATTGTAGTAATATCCACAAACTTTAGTACATATTGTCAAATTATTGTGTAGTCATAGAATTGTTGTTTTATTTAATCCTTTTCATGGCTGTAAAGCCTAGTATGGTGAAACTTAACATCTACTAATTGTAACATTCTTTGTACCCATATTCAGCAAAATTAAATAAATTGAAATTGAGACTGTGATATAGGCTCATTGAATTGATGTCCTCGGTACCCCTTTCTAAGTCAAGAAGCCGTCGTATCCTCGCTTGCTTATTGTTCTGTAAATAATGACTGTTAAGCATCATACGTAAGCCCTGAGTTGATTGCATTTATATTTACGAGGGTTTCCTTGCTTTGGATTGGAACATCGAAAGACACATTAAGTCGTCGGTCTCGGCTGCCAGTAACATGGGATATTTCAACAGCAACCGGCCCCTGTCCGTTTTAACACGGCAACACTCACCACCTAACAAGTGGAACAAAATACATCCAGTGAAATAAATATAATTTCGTAATGGCGATGGCGCCGTAAATTGCACTTGCGTTCACAAAAGAGTCGCTATTTAAATGGAACACCTACCTGGTCTCCTCTAATTCTCCATCTGATTGAACCTCATCATTGTTCCACGACTTATTTCTCTTGCGCTTTGAACGGTGACCGAAGGAATCCCTAGAATAAAAACACATGCATTAAGATAAGCGCACATTAGAAAAGATGTGGGTTTTTTAGCCAGCTTCTTTTTTCACAGGCTATACCTATTGCCTTGCGAGTCTGGCAGTAAATGTAGAAGCAATAATCTTGACGTATATAAGTATTACTTTGCGACCCGTAATGCTACATTGTGATGGCGCTTTTTTCGATAGCCCTAGCACAAAGTGCCTATAACGCTAATTTGTAGACAATCAGAGAACCCGTTTCAACTACATTTAAAAACACATAACCTCACGTAACAGAGCTCATTGTAGTATAGTTACAAGTATCATCTATACATACTGGTTGAATTTATAGTCGTTCTGGACCCGAGAGGGGGTTACTCGGAATCAATAATGGAACCATTTCGGAGTGTCAAAACAGCTGTGCAGGTTATAATAACAAAATGACTTCTATGTAATCTTTATCACTCGTTCGAGTTGAAACATTAGTAGCGCTTCGATTATTCATTGAACTTTTCAATGAATGAAACTCCGAAACCCATAGGTACCTAAGCCGCGGCGCGTGTCTCCATGTGATCAGTTCATTGACCGAATGCATCGTTTCGATAATAATAGGTACTTAGATAATAATAAAGGACTCCAATTTCTCCTACATACTTTACGCGGGCTTAGGACCGTCGGAAATACTTTAATATTGTTCTATTTTACGGTGAATTAATAAGGTTTATGTAATAATAATGAAAATAAACACGAACAAATAGGGAGTATTTCCGGCGTATCTAAAAAATTGGAGCTATTTACAAAATAATCAACTTAAATACCTAGACCTACCCATTCACAGTTTATTTACACTTCCCTGTACCTTAGCAACTGCTCAAAATGGAGTCCAGAACGTTCGATACACAAACGGGCACGTTTTAGGCTATTGTCTTTTAGTTTATTCAATGTGTCTCTGTCACTTTTCACTATTTCAAAGGCGTCCACTATCGCACTGCGTAATTCATCACGAGATTCGTACTCTCGAGTGTAAACTAATCGTTTTATTTCCGACCACAAATAAGAGTCGATCGCGACGACAATACTGCGCGCGAGTTATAGTCGAACTGCGCGCCGCGGTCGCCGGTCGGCGGCGCGGTCGGCCGAGCGTATTTACCTACCTACAAGACGTAACTAGTCGAGTACCTACCGACGTTACTTGGCAACGAGTCCACGTGGACCGATGCGTTCATGCGTTGTGATTGGTCGAATTTTCCCGGCGCGGTGACTCTTCTTACTGATTGGAACGTTAGACATTGAATGAAAAATTGTAGTAGAAAATCGTAGTAAACGTATTTCGTGAAATTTAAAGGAATAACCAGGTGTTCTCGTTTTGATTTTGGCAAACGATGTAGATTTTGACATTTTCGTAATTTTTCATTGTTGATTTTCAAATTGACAGTGCCGATCGGTTCTGTTATCGAAACTGGGCCTAAACCTTTCCGTTCCAAAACGACTATAAATTCAACCAGTATAATAAAATGATAGAAAAGTGAAAACTGTACATTAGATATATTGAAAAAAAATACTCGCTGGGTGTTCTATATAAGATACCAAAGCCGAAAATGTAGTTAGAAATTTTTTTGTCTGTTTGTCGGTTTGTCTGTTTGCTTTGCTTTGTCCGGAAGGATCTCGAAAAGTACTCAAAAGATTTGATTCAAATTTTGCACAAATATTAACTAGGGGTAGGGTCTTCAAATAGGCATCATATCCTAGGGGCTAAGCAGAGAGCAATCAAATTGGTCAACATCATAATTTTCACGCGTACGAAGTCGCGGGCAACAGCTAGTAGTAGTATATAAATAAACACTTATAACATGTATTGATGCATTGAATACTTACTCTGTATGATCTAGAAGAGCACCAGGAGGAGGCTTTGCACGTCGTTTGATCGAGCGTCGTGATCTGAGTAAAATAAATTTAAAATCACTAACTTATAAGTACATTTCAAATCTATAAATATAAAATCTGTCTTGGCATTATAGCAAGACCAAACAACGGTGACTGAAGGAATCCCTAAAATAAAAACACATGCACTTATTGAAGCATAACATATTAGAAAAGATTGGCAGTGGGTTTTTATAGCCAGCTTCTTTTTTCACAGGCTCTACCTATTGCCTTGCAAATCTGGCAGTAAATGTAGAAGCAATAATCTTAATAAAAGGAGTCCTAGCCCAAAGACAATATAATCACTACTTAGTACTACGTCTCATTTAACATGATTCTTTGTCTGTGGACGAGGACTGAGGTAAGTGGTCTAGCTATAGTTCATTAAATTTAGCGGAAACATTATTTATATTGAGCAGATACTTTGGCACTGTAAGTTCACAAACACATGTGGTGTGCAGGTAGTTTCTGCCTTGTGTATGATGTAACCCAGATTTAGTAACGTTTTCATCTTAGCATATTCCCAGATGCCAAACCCCACCTAGATTTAGGACCTGGGCTCTAGTTAAATCTACTAGGGGCAACTGCACAGCTAATTAGAGTACCACAAATTAGGGAAAGTGAAAATAAATGGACAACAGATGGAGAACAGAGAGAGAGAGACTCAATGGAGCCCTAGACTTCAGACAAAAAGAGGAAGATATAGAAAGCGTTGGTCAGATGAAATCAGGAATACTGCAGGTCCATTATGGCAGAGAACCGCCATGTCTAAAGAAGAATGGAAGCAGCTGGAGGAGACCTTTGGGTCCCTAAGACGAGCATAACTTATAAATCAACTATTTCTATGTATACATGTTTCTCAGCAATAAAGGTTATTAAATTAATAACACAAATCACAAGGAAAAGCAGATAATTCATACTTGTGCTCTTCCTCTGGCACAGGCGATGACTGATCACTATCATGATTGCCATATGAGGAATTAAGTCTAGTAGACCTTCTGGTGCGCGGCTTGTGTTTCTTAACCTCTAAAGCACATAGATATTCATCATCGGAGTCCTCGTCGGTCTCCAAGAGCTTGCTTATCACATTTGGATCATCATCAATTTCATCATCTTCTTCAAGGTCCTCAGTTTCGATTTCTTCTTCTTCATCTCTGAAAGTATTTTCAGATTTTTATGAACTGCCTCATGGGTCTCCACTAAATTTTTTTACAATTTTGTATAACATGGTTACACTCTGCAACCATGAATCAGGTGTTGGGTACTGTGAATGTGCTGAGGGTTCTGAAATTGTATTGTGCGATTTTCACAGTTAACCCTCAGGGTTAATCACTTGTAAGCTATTAGCTTATTATAATTTTTTGCCCAAATTAGTGCCTAAATGGGCTAGTAAATGCTTAAAATATGGAAACTGAAAAATAAGCTTATACTACAAAGATCATAGATAGAAATACCCAAACTCTACACACTGCACAAATTTATGGAAGCGCAAAATACATTATTCGCACCCTGTATTCACCCTCAGGTGCAGAAGCAGAATATTCAATTCAGTAAATTTTAGTCGACATTAAAATTTTTGGCCTCACTTGTCTGAAAATGATTTTGATTTGAAATATTAAACATTGTGTAGAGTAGTAGTTGAGTAGTCTGAACTTTTTGCACTGCAGTGCTTACAGGCAGTGAATGTAAATTCTAACAATAATGAGTTGTCTAGTGATCCACATTCTTAAAATATAAGCTTTTTTTAAAAGATTGTGTAGCCCCTCAAACTTAAGAATGGTCCCCATGATGAGCCTTATCAATTGAAGGGCACAAACAAGCCGGTGAAGTTGGCTCAGTACAAAATGCTCAACACATCCAGAGAAATAAATAGCACTGGATACCTTTTTCAAACCATCTCATCTCCACAGCCTTACTGGAAAAGCTTTCTTGCCTTGTACTCTTCTCTCTTTAATACATGCACTGCAAAATAAATAAATTAGTGATATTACCTGTGCTCATTTCCACTTTCATCCACATCGTCAGGGCTTCTGGCTTTTAAGCCAAGTTCGCACAGATGTTTCAGCTTCAGAACACTGTTCTGACTTTGACTGTCATCATCTGTAGTGGCAATCTCCACAACTTCATCATCAATGATTTCTGGCTCAATTTTTTTCTCTGTAACGGCAGGACGGGCCGATCGTCTAGTCCTTACACCTCCCTCAGGTGATTTATCGGTTTGTATACCCAGCCTTGCATTATTTTGTGATTCTACCCCAATGCGTAACTCCTCATTTTCAAGGACTTTAGCTGTTGGTTTGATCCTACGGGACAACCGTTGCGGTGTTGACTGTGTTTCATATGACTTTTCTTTTCTGGCTATAGCATTGGCAAGGACATTATCAATGTCCTTGCTATGACGTCGAGCAGATCGTTTTGAAGCATTGTGTGAACTATCAGATTCATCGTTTTCAGAAGTTGTCTGTGTACCTGATTTGTCTTTTTTGGGTGAAGTATCACTGTCGCAAACCCACTCCCACTGCTTGCGCGTCCTACTCGACCTGCGTGGTGCTTCCTCTTGCTTCTCTTCAGAGGAAACTATCTTCATGTTGCTATTCTTTGCACGATTCTTATCAGAACGAAATGTTAATACAATGCGAGGTTTCGGATCCTCGTCGCTGCCTTGGTCAAGCCTTTTGGAGTCTATTTTATCCACGGTAACAGTTATGTTGTCAGTAGACGACTTTTCAGCTTTTTTCTTGATATGGGACTCCTCCTCTGCATTCATTGTGTCTTCAAGGCTGTATAGACGGCAAAGGGCGGCTTTATTTTCTTAGTTTGTCTGTCTACTTAGAATTGTGTAAAATACAATGGATTACGATGTAAACATGAAGAAACGTAAAAACCACTTATGAATTTTATTTTCACACAGACATTGTTGAGACTTATTTTTGTTGGTGTTTTATAACAATGAAATATATTAATTAGTAGGACAGACAGTAGCCTGAAAGGAATTTCAGAATCATTTTTATTCTATTTGTGATTATTGTGAACAATCAAGGTACAGCCAAGGAACTTATACTTCTAACTGGAATGCTTACGAAATCACAAAAACAAATTAAAATTGAACTTTATTTTCAACAACATTCGGTTTATATTGCATTACTTTATGTCAGAGGTAAAAAACGTTCCCGAGCAGGACAACGACATAAGGGGATTCTTCTCTTTCTTGCATCGCAGTGTGTTGTAAGTGGTAATAAAAAGAAACTGTTGGTAGTTTTTATGACCAGTAGTAGACCAGATCAGAGGTAACAGTTTTCATACGTGCTGTTCAATACGCGTTAATGTTTATTATAATAATTAATGTTTTAACTTCAAAATTCTATTATTTCAATATTTCATACATTATTGGTGTTACTTAAAATAAATTTATTTGAAAAATAATAACTATTGGTAGTAACTCATAAATTACGCATGGCAACTCTGAAGATTCATTGTGGTGCCAACACGGTACGTTCTAGATCGGACTTACTTTTAATAAAATAAATATAAAATAAATATTTGTGGATGTAGCCCAAATTAAGCTAAAACAAGCTTGTGCTATGGAATCTAGACGACTGATATACATAGTTATAAAATCTAAATACATACATATTTTACATAGAAAACACCCTAACTCCGAAATAAACATTTGTGGATCACACAAACATTTGTACCGACCCAGGAATCGAACTAGTGACCGACCGAAGTTTCGGTTTCGGTTTCGGTTTCGGCCAGTTTCGGCCAAAAAATCGAGTTTCGGCCGCAGTTTCGGTTTCGGCCAAAATGGGCCGAAACTTTCGGCCGGGCCGAAACTCACGTGTTCATGAATTTTGAGTTACTGACTCTGGTCGTGACGTGGTTGGGGTCAGCCCAACCAGTTTATTTGTTACTAACCGAAGATTTACATATTTGCCGCTTTTTTTGTACGGAACCCTACGTGCGCTAGTCCGGCTCACTGTTGTCCAGTTTTATTTATTTACTTCTAGAATGTAACCAAAACCAGCAAAGAGCTAGTAACAGGGCACCGTGTGGTTTTAGTCAGTAGAAGTTCACAACAGCATCTATGAGTAATTCCACACGTAAAAGAAAGAAAGTTCTTCTTCATCTTTAGGTGGTAAGTCATCTTCATTTTTGAAATGAACACTTGAGAAGATTTATACCGTTGATTGGTGGCACTTGGTGGAACATGTTGCACCTATTGAAAAAATAACCGGTCAAGTGCGAGGGGGTTAAAGCGGCTGCGGAACCCTATTAACGAGATATGAGACCTAGCCGTCCGTCTATCTATTAGTCACGAGGTTGTAATACTGGAACCGTGCCAGATAGAGGCCTAAAATTTTCACTGTACAGTAGTCCTACTGACTAAAAATCACGCGTATCCTTCCTAACGGCCTGGCCACGGGACAGTTGCCTTAGCGAAAATTCGTGGGGCGCGAACGGCGAAGCGTCTTGCGACTCAAACAAATGAATAGAAATGTACTGAGCAAGCCACGCGGCGCGGCGAACGGCGATGCGACCGGTGAAATGTACCGAGCGAACGGCACGGCGATCGGCGCGGTGCGGCGTGCGAGTGGACCAAATACATGAATGAGTACGGTGCCGCGCGGTTAGTCGCCTCGCCCGCCGCATCGCCGTTCGCACCGCCGATCCCCGTGGCCAGGCCGTAACAGTCAACGGTTGGGAGCCCCGAGTATGCCCTCGAAATGATGCATACAGCGGCCGCGTCTTTGTTCAGTTGTTATCCCGCTTCTTGAGGGGGGCGTGCATGCATCGCTGACGTCACGCAATCGTCTAAGGCCTGCTTCTGTAAGGGACGGTGAGCAGCCCCGTCACCGTCCTCAGGCCCCCGTTAATGGAGGCTGATAGTAAGGGGCGCTGCCGCATACACCCTGTGGAACTCGGGTGAGAGAGTTCTCTCCCACTTCCACCCCGCCGTTTCCTTCCAGAGCACAAAGGCCCTCGCTTCCAGGTCCCATAGAGGGGTCCCGGCTAGAAGACATGCTGCCTCAACTGAGATCGTGCGACGACTGTCAGACTGATAAGGGGATACCCTTATCACCCTGACAGCCGTCGCCTTCTGCGGGCTAAGCAATCTAGCCGCATTGCTGGCCATCAGGATCTCCGCCCATACGCCCCCGTATGGGCGGAGAGCCTCGTATAGGACCAGGCTCGGCACGATCCCAAGATACAGTCTCCTGCAGGGAGCGTTGGGTCTCTTGATATTGGGCAACAACAAGCGGCTGTGCCCCCCACCCCCACCTCAGCTTTGGGACCAAACTTCGGAAGTGGTATCCGAAGTTCCACCGGCTATCGAGGACGAGCTCCAGATACGTCATCGAGAGCTCGATGCCGATGCTTGATCCCGCAGGTGGCCTTTAGGGCTGCGTCTCAATGCGTTGCTCCTCATGCTGTAATGAGGGTGTCGTGATGTCGTCGTTACACGTTACGCACGTAACACGTTACGCTGACACCTCTGAGCAACGGACCACGCAGCACCCAATCGTAACCGATGTTTCACAGAAGCGGTCCTAAGACCGATCCCTATGGAACACCGAACGACACATCTCGCCGACCCAGCCCTAGCCAGCTCGGGTAAGCTATGGCCCTCTCGGAAAGATAGACGTGGTTTGGACGTATTCCATGGTAAATAAGCGCCCCCCAAATGCAGCTCCAGGGCGAGGTGTTGAAAGCGTTGGCGATGTCAAGAGACACTGCCACCATCACCTCACCCTGTTCTGTTGCCGTTATATCAAAAAATACCTACTAAAATCAGAAAAAGCATCCATCCACACAACAAACAAATTTGGTGCCCAATTTTTGTAACGGAACCCTCTGGGCGGGAATCCGACTCGCAATTGGCTGGTTTTCTTTTTTTTTTTCAATATGAACACGTGAGTTTCGGTTTCGGTTTCGGTTTCGGCCGAAACTGACCCTGGGGCCGAAAGTTCGGTTTCGGTTTCGGTTTCGGCTGGAAAACCAGTTTCGGTCGGACACTAAATCGAACCCAGGACCTCCAGCGCTAATGAACAAGTATTAAATTACTAGGAAATTGAATTGATGTGAGATTTTTGTGTAGGTAGAATGAAATTTCCCTTTACCAATATTCTTACCGAAAGCAAAAAGGGGTTAGATACTTCGGTAAAAATATATACATATACCTATTTGATTGTATGATACGATAGTTGGTTTTACGTAGTTTCCATCCCCTCTTTCCTTTGTGTATGAAAGCATAGGCCGACATCCTACAACCCTGGCTGCGTAATATTTGATACGTAAGAATCTAAACAAAAATATAAGTTTGGTTTCCGACTTTTTGATAATGATAAATAAGACGTTCGGCCCCTCTCCCCTAAACCGTCATACGTAATTATACGTGCGGCACGCTATAATTTTTGACATATCAACTAAGTTACGATATTGACCGAGTAAAACGGTCTAGTCATTAGTAGTTGAGTTGATAAAGTAGTAGATATTAGGTGGTACTAAAAGGCCTTGTAAAAAAAGAGAGAGCAAGCAAGCTCTGCCAAATTTTCTTCGTACCTACTTAACGACCATCATACTGAGTCGGTAGTGTAAGAATGGCTCCACATAGGTAATAACTGATCTAGTACCTTATTCATTAATTTTAAAAATTTCACGTCTATTATTACAAGTCATTCAATTCGTCAAATTATTAAATTGTCTTCTGCAAGAGCTAATTAAAACATACTTAACTGTAAGTTCCATAGATATCATTTATTTTATTATTGTGTAAATAGGTCTTTCAACTTAATAAGAAAATATTGTCTCACTAGCTGAAGCGTCGGCATGGACACATTAGTAGAAAGAGATAGCATCTCCTTTTATAGCTTTCCTTTTCCGAAACGCTTTTGATGTGCACGTGAGCATTCCAGTTAGAAGTATAAGTTCCTTGATTATAATACAGATCAGTGCCGATATGACATGCATTTAATGCATCCTCCACATTACTCGCGAAGTTGAACGAGCAACTTCGGGTAACTTCGCGAGCAGTGTGGATAATGTCCGAAGTGCGTCACTACACACTCGTTCAACTTCGCGATGTGCTCATTCGCCACAGAGTATAATTTAGTCATTCGCTCTGTGGCGCAGATAGCCAGCCTGCACAGTGCCCCCCGTTTGACTGAGTTTGATGTTAAGGTGCTCCCTCACCGGGAGCATTCGCGTGTAATGTAACAAATTAGATTCGACTTTGAGCATTACGTTACGGCCTGCCTCCCTGACCGACGAGCGTTCGCGTGTAATGTAACATTTATAATAGAGTAGCTGATGCCTGCAGCTTTGCCTGCGTGAAATTTTGTTCTCTTTTCCGCGTCTCACGGGAACTTATTCCCGGGATAAAAAATATATCATTTCAGACTATGATCTATCTCTGTAGGTGATTACATGATAATGTAGCAATCCAATATGGCCGCCGCACCAAAATCACAAAATTTCATGACGGTTATCGTTTAAGGGGGTTTTTGGTATGCTGAGTACGAATCACATGGTAATTTTGCAATCCAATATGGCCGCCGCGCTGAAATCACAAAATTTCATGATGGGTATCGTTTAAGGGGTTTTTGGTGTGCTGAGTACGAATCACATGATAATTTTGCATTCCAATATGGCCGCCGCGCCGAAATTACAAAATTTCATGATGGGTATCGTTTAAGGGGTTTTTGGTTCGTTGAGTACGAATCACATGATGATTTTGCAATCCGATATGGCCGCTGCGCGGAAATCACAAAATTTCATGATGGGTATGGTTTAGGGGGATTTTTGGTATGCTGAGTACGAATCACATGATAATTTTGCAATCCAATATGGCCGCCATGCCGAAATCACAAAATTTCATAACGGGTATTGTTTGAGGGGGATTTTTGTAAGCTGAGTGGCGCGGAGGCCATTTTGGATTGCAAAATTCGTTTTCAAACCCGAAATTCGTACTCAGCATACCAAAAAACCCCTTAATACGGTATCCAACATGAAATTTTACAACGGTGGCGCGGCTGCCATTATGGATTGCAAAATTAACCCAAAATTCGTACTCAGCATACTAAAAACCCCTTATACGATATCCAACATGAAATTTTACAACAAGAGAAGAGCCGAAGCCAAGTAATCCAAGTAAGCCGAAGAGCCCCTCTACACTATCGTATTCGTCCAACTTCGTTCAACTTCGCGAGTAGTGTAGTGAGGAAGCATAAAAAGAAATGAACTGGACGACAACGCTGTCTGTCTTGTCTGTCAGTGTCAATTAGCAATCATCACAGTCACAGTCACACGCAGTGTGTCAGTCAGTGTTGCCAGAAGGTTACTTTTGTAACCTTTTAGGTGATTTTTGTACTGCATTGGTTACTTTTAGGTTACACTAATGAAAAGGTTACTTTTAGGTGATTTTTCGGAATTTGTAGGATTAACTCTAAATTTATTTACCTATAAGCAACGTGAATCAGAACGCTCGTTTAACGTTTTAGAATTTTTCATGTTGGTAAGCTTCGTTAGCAATAGTAGAACGCTTTGGAGAGGATCCGACTACTCCCACAAATATGGTTGCCCGTGATCTGGGACTTTGGCAATGGAGAGTTTGGTTTACAGTACGCCGGTACACGCTATTGAAAAAAGAGACCCCGCGAGAAGTGGACTTATGCAGATTTATGGCTAAAGGCTGACGTAGAAGACCCACATTTTCTAAAAAATATCTTGTGGACAGTATGAATCCAAATTTGATAAAGATGGCATAATCACAAAGTCCATTACTGGGCCCCAAAAGAACCTTAAAATAGGCAATTTTCAATAAAGAAAATTTAAAGTCTAATGTCTCGAAAAGGGTTAAGTTTAGGGTAGGGTGTTTCGTAGTAAAATGAGTCAGAAATAAAAGGTAGTCCACGCCCATAACGGATCTTTCCTGTCATCCTGTATACTTAGATCATCTAACCACAGGATGCGCCTTACTTAGGCATTGTTTTCTGTCATTGCACATGACCATTTGGTCTTTTGGCTTTATAAAAAGCACTGTACATCAGTACATCATTTTATATTATTAAATTAGTACATTTCATTGTAGTTAACGGTACAATAAAAATTAACACACAACAGCCATTACGCGTTTGTCGATTAATACATTTTTAAATGCAATGAAATTTTATATGTCTTTGTGTTTCCCCCTTCACTTGTATGAAAACTGGCAGAATATTTTTGTATGCGGTGGTTCGCAAAGGCTAGTCCCGTGATATATGGTCTAAGCCTGTATAGGATCAATATGAATTATGAATACATCAAGAAATGCGGGCAATACCTACTCATCGATGTTTTTGTGAGTCAATTCAACTATTCTATCAACTTATAATACCTTTCCTGTAAAAAACGCCTCATGAGTCATGTTTTTTAGTGCGTGCCGTACGTTGTCACGCCAAAAATATAAAAGGTTACTTTTTATTCAAAAAGGTAACATTTTTTAAATTTTAGGTGACTTCTGACATTACCCGACTGGCAACACTGGTGTCAGTGTCAGTCAGGTGTCAGTGTCTTGTCCTGCTGCGGCTCGCGGATTCCATGTTTATGTAAATTCGCGTTTGTAGTTTCGCGTAATTTAATTTATTTATTAAAACTGATCTGTCATTTACCCGGGCTTCAAGACGATTGTGTACAACCATTTTAGTTCAAGTTTCTCAGTTGAATTTCTATAAAATTGTCGATTACAAGGACATATCAGCTTGCTAATTTAAAAAATGAACAACCAATTATTTTTGACTCCTGAACATGTCCTGCAAGGAGGATACTTTCATGCCACTTTACGTAAATTACAAGAGCCAAATGTTAGCATCGAACCGCATAATATTATGTACCCTGTATTCTTACTGTAAGTACTTGATTGAAATAGGTACATAGTCATCTGAAGCATTACACATTATCCAATAATGTTCACGTTTTATGACAGGGAAAATGATGATGCCGTTCAACCTGTATCCAGCATGCCCAATGTGTCCAGATATGGCATCAACCAACTCATACCAGTCCTAACCGACCTTGTGCAGAAAGGATTGAAGTCTATTCTTATATTCGGGATTATTGGCAATTTACCTAAGGTATGATATTGCAGAAATCGAGCACACAATAGCGTAAGTCAAGATTAATTCTTAATTTTCACTTTGGAACCTGAAGGACACCAGTTTATGTTTATTTGGAATTTTTATATGCGGCTCTATTAAGGGTGTTAATAGTTTTACTATATTGAAACAGTATGCAGTGCATGAGAGGTTCAGAAGTTCAACTTGGAGATCAGTGGAGATATTGTGAATTAACTAAATATGTAAAAGTATTATTTCAATATGCTTGGTATAGTTTTCAATAATTAATGGAGAATTAGAACATTATTTATTTTACAATTTGTAAATTGTATTATGTTATGAACATTACATTAATTTTCTTATAAGAACCTATTTAAAAATTGGTCATGCCTATTAGTTCTGGCATATTGAATCCAGAATATTTTTGAAAGCCATAAAAATGTCAACTGTTCATTCTTCATTTTCTTCTGTTTGTCTGTATGTAGTTTTGCTCTGAACCTTTGGTACTATAAAATATCTAATTTGCAAATATTATTAACAGCAACAAAATGAGAACGTTCTTGTAAATACATCTCATTGTAATACTAAACTAAACTTCATACTTAGTGCTATTTTTTGTCAGACTCAAGCTTTAATCTGGACAACCCCTTACCACCACCGCCCAAACACCCGCTCCCACACTTCAAAATTACTTAGAACAATCTTTTTTAACAGGATGCTGTTGGTTCAAATGCAGACTCCTCAGAGAATCCTGTAGTGAAGGCTTTGCCCAAACTACGAGCGGCCTTCCCGCAGTTGCTGATTGCCTGTGATGTGTGCCTCTGCCCTTATACTTCACACGGCCACTGTGGAATACTTACGCCCAATGGGGCTATAGACCATGCTGCCTCGGCCAGGAGGATTGCAGATGTGGCTTTGGCATATGCTAAAGCAGGTAATTATACATGTATTCTCTAAATTGTTATGGGCCGTGGTGTCGGTCAAGTGAATTGACAAGTCTGCCAAAATGTGAATGAAATTATCTTCTAGTGTGTGTGCTTATTTGCAGGTTTGTATGTATGTATTGATATGTATGTACACATGAGACTTGTCAAGTCGCATTGATAGTTTCAGCAGCCCATTTTTATGCAAATACTACTTGATTAAATTTCAAGCATTAAGATTTTGCAATATTTTTTTTTTGTTATTTGAATATTCATGATTGAAACTTACAGATGAGATTGACCTAACCCCTGGAGAGTTACGAGACTGCTTTCCACCCAATATTGGAAATAAAATGTTTCCCCCATTTAAATTCCACCTTCTCCTTTTCGATCCCAAACAATGGAGAGATAAAATATAATGTTTGTAACCCAGGGTTAATGTAGTTGATGTAGCTTACCAACATTGAAAGAATTTTTTAAATCAGTTTTTGAGCCGCCCGCCTATTGAATGCAAACAAACCATCAAATCTATCCTCTTTATAATTTTAGTATAGATATTAGATAGATAGTAAATACCTAATTAATGAAACTTTTTAGGTGCACAAATCGTGGCCCCCTCGGATATGATGGACAATCGGATTAAGTCTATCAAGGATGCACTCATTAGCTGCAAATTACAAAATCAAGTAAGATCAAAATTTAATAACCGTTAATCATATCTACAGTTATTTTAGGCCTCGATTACAAGCCACCAGCACAAAATAATAGGGTACAGAATGCAATCTCATATACCTATGTACTTTTTTAAAAATCTACCCTCAGCTACGCACCCTCGCGCACAAACTAGGATCGAAATTACTATGAAAATCCTTTGAACTCTTTTCTGTAAAATCCAGTGAGCGGTCTTTATGTGTGCGTAGCCCGAGCATACTTTGTATGTAGAATTCTTTCTGTACATTATTATTTGGTGCTGCAAGCCAACGAGTTGGCAAGCAGCTTCTAAACTCGCTCCGTGTCATCAAGCTTTTTAACAATCTGCTTTTAACTATTCCATTGTCGCTCTCTCGCTAGTTTTTAGGCCACAAACTGGATGTCGGCTGCGAGCATGGCGACGGCGATATCAGCGCCAGATTACAAGAGATTACATATAGATTACGTATGGTCTTTATCCCCGAAGGGGTAGGCAGAGGCATGTTAAATGCCCCCATTTCACCTTTTTAAAATTTGTCCCACGGTGGTGAGCCGTATCGCCGTGTTGAGATGGACAGGCGCAGGTTGTGAATGCCTGCTGTTGGAATTTTTTAAGCCGCCCTAAATAGGCCTCCAACTAGACTTAACGACTGCCATTTTACTGGCAACCGGAACCAACGGCTTAACGTGCTTTCCGAGGCACAGAGACGCTCAAATAAATGTCATCCATCCAAGGACTGGGCATAGTGAAAGTTGCTTACTGTATAGATTGTTTACAGAACACAGAATCTGCGGGGCCACAAGCGCATACAAGAGAGTAGGCACTTAAAACAAACGCACCGAGCACAATTTGCTTGTGTGCGAATGTAGTCTCTTGTGCTCTAGCGCCGCTCTCTCGCCGCTATCACTGCCGCCCCCTCTTGACGCTGACATCCAGTTTAAGGCCTTAAACTTGCCCTTAAACTAGCAACTTATAAACTCGCTCCGAGTCATCGATCCTTAAAGCATGGTATAAACAGCCCACATATATACATCTAGTTACACCTTTATCCCCGAAGGTGTAGGCAGAGGCATAGTATATCGCCTCTTTGCTTCAATAACGTGATATATCCGAAAAGTCGATATTTTTTTTATTTGATAATTAAAACCGCCGTGTTTGATTTTATTTTCTCAAAAAACGTGGTGTGTTTTACGCGTAACATACCTAATCTGTGAGTGAAAGAGATAGCGCCACTGTGTCAGATCGCAATATCACGTTGTCTCTTTATGCAGAGAATTTTGTTGCGAAAACGAAACATAACAGTAGCCACTACGCAATTGCAGAGGAATATGCTCTCGAATTTCTGCAAAAACGTGACATAATGATGATACCACGTTTTGGTTGCAAAGGTAAGGTTCAATTTAATTATGCTTTTTAGTTTTACAATGTGATCTATAATTTTGACACACTGATGTTGAAAAATAGTGCGGAAGTTGATTGTTATTATTATGTATATGTCACACTCCTGTCGAAAGAATGTGAGTTTTGATTTGTGTTAAAATATATAAATAAAAAAAAAAAAAAAAAAACAAAATTTAAGCTGTAGATAATTGTTAATGTCCCGTTTTTGAACGAACAGAAATGTATTTATTTTGTAATATTCCCAAATGATACGTTGTACATACTAAAACTAATAGCCATTTTTAACAAATTTTGCAGATGGGCTCTAGATTATAATATAAAAAACTTGGCACACTTGCAATAGCGAGCGACAGATAATGCAAATATTCTTAAACCAGATACAAGTGCGGGTAAATATTTGAGTGTACCTATTACCATATTATCTTAGTTATTAAACTAGAGGAACTACTAAGTTTTGCTAAGAACTACCTCGTGTCTAGCTTAAATATTAGTTCTATCTTACAGTCTTTAAATAAGGCACAAAATGTCGGGAATAAGTTTGGATATCAGTTCATTTGTAAGTCTGTTAAATTTAGGATTATAATTTTCGTTTCATTCTTCAATAATTTTACTTGCATTTCAATTAATATAGGTACTTAAATTCGATGTATTCCATTCATTTGTCTTTAGTCAATTGAGCGGTTTCCTTGGAAGACGCTTGACTACGATAAGTGGGCGGTACTCGTCTATGTGCTATGGTAATTTATGAGGTATTCTTGATGTAAACATAGGTAATTTATGAGGTATTCTTGATATAACTCGATATCGCGAAAGCCTTCGATGGACTATGACATGCGCGGCCACTTTCGAAGCTTCCTGAATATGGACTACCGCCCCAATTGCGCAGCTGGATGAACAGCTTTCTGCACGTACGACAGATACGGGTCCTCTGTGACGGCCAGGCTTTCTGTTTTATGCAGATTAATTTCGGGGTACCACAGGGATCTATATTGACCCCAACCCTCTTTCTTCTGGTTGGTGTTTTCGGGAGGATACATTGCTATGCAGACGATAGCACCCTGCACGGAAGTTACTCGACCCGTCCAGCGGCCGGGAGAACCAACGTTGAGGAGAAGAGATGGCAACTTGTGGCTGATATCGACGGGGACCTGGACCGCATTTCCCTATGGGGATCCGAAAACCTGGTCGAGTTCAATGCCCGTAAAACACAGGCGTGTGCGTTTACAGCTAAAAATCCCCTTTCCTACCTTTACCCTCTCATCAGAATACGACGATTTCTCTTGCGGACAATCTGGGCATCCTTGGCACAAACGTCCGGCAAGAGCTCAATCACAAGAGTTATATTAAAAGAATTTTCACTTGAACTGAGCGGAATAGCGGTTTCAAAAAATGTGCTGACATAAAGACTTATTTATTAATATCTACGTCAAACAATACCAAGACTGTTTATGTTTGTTTTTAAGATAATAATAATTATAAGTAAAATTGTGATTATATTACAAAGCACAATGATGTTACCAGTAGTTAACTTTATAGTTGATTTATATTGATTTGATTAGTTATTTTGCATCCTTGTTTTGACAACTTAAGTCTTGCTGATAATAATGTTTCATTAAGTATACTTTTATATTATTGTGTTTTGTTTGGAAATACCAATACTTAAGTGTTATTGTTGTCTGTCAAATATTTTAAACACTATTGAATAGTCATATGCTGCCTATTAATTTACTGTGATATGATTAGAATAATTACAATAATAATGCTGCACAATTATTGTCAAAGTCTGATTGTTTTTTTATATTTGGTCGTCATGTTGTCTACACCCTGCCTGATGGATATTATATTAAAAGGATACCTATTCTATAACTTGTGATTCTGTTTAAGTGAACAATACAAATTGTGGTTATTTGCAGTATTAAATTTATTTTTGCCATGGAAATTATAATAAGTGCGATTGCAGTTCCTCTTTTCCTAATAAAAAATATTTTTAAATCTTAAAGTTTTCGCATAAACAATGTTTATTTATGACGTAACTCAGTGTCATAACAACTGTAATATTATCTACAACGCGATAACTTAGGTTGTAACGCTTATATTACAGATTATTTTCAAGAATAACGTGATATATATTACCCTTTTTTCCAATTGAAGCCAATTTCTGGTTAAATGTTCAAATTGACAAGGTTTTTAAAACTTTTCAGACAGTTTATTTGTTATGTCAAATAATTAAGCAAGGATCGACAGTAAAAAAATTCTTTGTTTCTCGAAAATTGTATTTTTTAAGTTAAAAATCACTCTCCTGTAAAATTACAGTTTTCACGATAACACATTATAGAAGCAAAGAGGCGATATATACGCTCACATTTCACCTTATAGCTTTATGTTCCACCTAATAGGTGGCGAGCCAATTGCCGTGTTGAATCAGACAGACGCAGGTTGTGGCAACCCACAGTTGAAACTCTTCAAGCTACCCATAAGGCCCTTAACCTGGTCCAACGATTGTCATTTTACTAACAACCTTGTTTCATTTCGAGTTTTCCTTCTCTATGCAATGAATCGTTTTGAAAAAGTGTTCCCGTAGTCGCCTCTTACGCTTGAATGATTTAGTGTGGCGACATTTTGTACTCTTTCCCGTCGCTACACGGTGCACAGTCAGCCCAAGAAGTAGATTAACAGAATACAATACCATTGTATTGCGAGCGGGGCCGGTGAAATACAGTACAGGACACATGCGGCTCCATCGGACGAATATTTTTGTCGCACAATAATGTGTTTCCATTCCCAATAAAGTTGCACCAAACAATGAACTGAAACTGCCCTCATACAAAAGAAGTACATTAATGTTAGTTTGTAGATTTGTCCTTGCGACGCGAATGAAGGAGAAATAAATTTATAATGCCAGTATCGATCAGATCGAAGGCCAGTATGCATTCATGAATAAAATCCTAAACACTGGTCGTTACTATGTTTTTGTAGCACATTACTGTTGAATAATAGATACTTAAAGGAATAAATCAATATTGTTAGATATTTTTTACACAGCGCTGTCTATCCAAATTAAGCTAATATAAGCTTCTGCTAGGCAATTGATAAACATACCTACCTTTATATTTTTAAATGCATACATAATTATTAGGTTACACTTACAAAGAAATCATCCGAACTCTGAAATAAACAATTATTATATTTAGTACTAGCTGACCCCGCAACTTCGTTTACGTCACATAAGGTGTATGAAAGAAAAGGTATTTCAGACATGAAAAGTTTTAATTAGGTACATTTTCGGCTTCAGTATCGATAGAGAACGCCCTACAATTAAAATTTTCAAAATATCTTCCATGTACAGATTCTCGACCCTCAACAGTTTTTAGGGTTTCGTAGCCAAATGGCAAAAACGGAACCCTTATAGATTCGTCATGTCTGTCTGTCTGTCCGTCCGTGTGTCACAGCCACTTTTCTCCGAAACTATATAAGGACTATGCTATTGAAACTTGGTAACTAGATGTATTCTGTGAACCGCATTAATATTCTTATATAAAAGTAGAAAAAAAGCAGTAAATTTTGGGGGTCCCCATACTCAGAACCGAAACTCAAAGTTTTTTTTTTAATCAAATCATACGTGTGGGGTATCTATAGATAGGTCTTCAAAAATGCTATTGAGGTTCCTAAAATCATTTTTTTTGTAAAGTGAATAGTTTGCGGAAGAGACACTTCCAAAGTGGAAAAATGTGTGTCCCCCCCCCCCCCCCCCCTCTAACTTCTAAAGTTAAACTAAGACAATTATAAATCTAAAAAAATATATGATGTACATTGCCATAAAAACTACCAACGAAAATTGATTTGAACGAGATAGAGCTGGTAGTTTTTTTAATACGTCATAAACCGCAATTTTCGGTTAGAAAAATCACTACCACTGCGAACGTTTTAAAATATCAATCAAAGTTACAACGAAATATAAGAACTTTTATATTATGTTACTTGGTGCTACGAAACCCTTCATGGGCGAGTCCAAATCGCACTTGGCCGGTTTTATTATTATGTATAGATTGATGATTTACTATGATGTATGATTAAAGAGACGCGTTGTATGTCGAAATTCGTAAAAAATGCTTTATTTCCACACAAATACTTTAACCGAGTCAAATTTCACACTCATCCGTCCGCGCAGTTTTCTAAAAAAATAGTAGGTACTAGGTTTCGCTACACATAATAAATACAGATAAAAACATCTCCGTTATGTTTCAGACCGTACAAAAAGCTTAGATCATCTAACCACAGGATGCGCCTTACTTAAGCATTGTTTTCTGCCATTGCACATGACCATTTGGTCTTTTGGCTTTATGAAAAGCCTGTACATCAGTACATCATTTTATATGATTAAACTAGTACATTACATTGTAGTTGACTGTACAATAACAATTAACACACAACAGCCATTACGCGTTTGTCGATTAATACATTTTTAAATGCAATGAAATTTTATATGTCTGTTATATATATGGTCTAAGACAAAAAGTAAATAAAGTTTAGTTACATTTTCGCCAAAATTATAACAATACTAGCTGATGTTCGCTACTGCGCCCGCGGGATGTTTTGTTCCCGTTTCGCATGGGAATTTATTCCCTAGATAAAAAGTAGCCTATGTGTTATTCTAGACTAACCTATCCCTGTACGAACTTTCAGCCAGATCCGTTCAGCTGTTAGAGCGTGAAAGAGTAACAAATATCCACACTCACAAACTTTCACCTTTATTATATTAGTAAGAAAGTACTTTTTGTTCATTTCTCTACTGTTTTTTAATTCCTTTTTAACCCAGTCCCCTGATCCTCTAAACTAGGGGTGTTCTAAATTTTAAATATGGAAAAAGAATTGGTTTCGAGCAAGATTAGAACCTGCGCCTTCTCGCATTTCGTGCAGACGCCTTAACCACCGGCCACCGAAACCTACTTGGAACCAACCAAATTTTCCACCTAATATACGTCTTGGGGGACGTAGCCCCATTTATGATAGATAGATACCTAGATAAATAATATACTTTATGATCAATAAGCATACTAATAGCTTTTCAAAAATTATCGAAGGGGTGTTTTAGGTTTAACCTGTGTATCTATCTGTCTCTGTCATCATACCTCCCACACCATTGTACCAATTTCATGCGTAGTTTTGTTCGAAAGCCCATGTGTTCTTTGGCATCACAGCTCCCGAATGAATACCTACCTACACCAATTTTGATGCGTATTTTTTTGTTTTAAACTCATGTGTTCTAAAACGCAATGTAAATATTTCAGGTGTCCGTACTGTCCTACTCGTGTAAATTCGCGTCGTCGATGTACGGTCCATTCCGCGACACCATGAAGAGCTCCCCCATGGAAGGTGACCGCAAGTGCTACCAGCTGCCGCCCGGGAGCGCCGGCTTAGCCGCTAGAGCCGCTGTAAGTTTAACCTGTGTTTTTCAGTTTTTAGCACAAGACCACAGTCATGAGACCAACTACGACTAATCTAGTAGGACGAGTGCGACTTTTTTAGCCAGTTTTTTTACGTGTGGAAAATCAGTTATGGATGCTATACTGGACTCTTACCGACTAAAAACCAACACGTTTCCTACCTACTGCCTACGGTTGGGAGCCCCGGGTAAGCCCTCGGAAGGACGTCCCCAGGGGACTTCTAGCCCTGACGCTGCGAGGGTAATGCATTTTCTTTTTTAACACTGAGGTGGCAGCAAAACCTCACGGCCCACCTGATTGAAAGTGGTCACTGCGACCTATGGAAGTTTGCAGCACCAGAGGCGCTACACACGCTAACGACCCTGCTAAAACCTTCTAAAATACCTTTTAAAGAACCACATACTTTAGGCGTTTGGGAAAACCGAAGCAAGGAAATCAGTTTTACTTTTTATACTAATATTATAAAAGAGGAAAGATTTGTTTGTTTGTTTGTCCGTTGTAACGAATAGGCTCCGGAACTACTGGACCGATTTGAAAAAATCCTTTAGGTTACGTCCGCACAGGCAGGCGGCTTGCTTGGTGCCTAGCGCCTAGCGAGTCACCTAGCGAGTCGCTCAGTAAAACGGACATACTTGAATGTTCGCGACCGGCCGCACTGCGCGCTTGGCGCCTAGCGAGTAGCTTAGCGTGTATCCAAGTAAACAGACATGTTGGTTTTTTGTCGCCAGGCGCGAGGCATTTTGAAGAAAAAAATATACGAAATATTAATCGCATCCATACATACAAATAAATTCAATTGGAGTGTCTGTTTGTAATATTAAAATAACCGCTTTCTACTGCATGCATATGAATGTATTACGGTACACATACCAAAATATATACTTTTAAAATTTTTGTCTGTCTGTTTGTTCTGGCCTCCGGCTAATCTCTGGAACGGCTGGACCGATTTGGACGGGACTTTCACTGGCAGATAGCTTATGTAATAAGTAGTAACTTAGGCTACTTTTATTTTAGAAAAATTCTTTTATTTTAGAAAAAAAACTAAATAAACTAATTTTTTTCATTACATTCTACGCGGACGAAGTCGCGGACACAGCTAGGTAGTCATAAATAGATGAGAATCCGAATGAGTTAATTTTCCTTTAACTTTACTGAGAAGTAGATCAAATGTGTCTCTGGCCATACGCAAATCTTCGTAATTTTTTAGTGAAAATTATGCAATTGCTAAATAGAACAAAAAAATCCCCATGACTTGACCGTGTCTTATTTATGTCATGAACCCAATATGAAGCGCTCGTGGCCCCGCGGACTCAGTGTTGTGTAAACGATCACTGTAGTAAGCAACATTTACTGTGGCCGTTCATGGATGGGTGACCGTCTCGTGACCACTGTGTGACATTTATTTTCCGTGCTTCGAAAAGTCCTTGGTCCCGGTTGCCAGTAAAATAGCAGTCGAGGCAGTACCTAAGCCAAGTTGAGGGCCTTTTTAGGCGGCTTGAAAATTTTTAACAGCTGGCACTGCTGGCAGTCCTTGCCTGCGCCTGTCCATATCAACATGGCAATACGGCTCACCACCTATTACGTGGAACAAAATCTCAAAGGTGAAATGTGGGCATCTAAAATGCCTCTGTCTACCCCTTCGTGGATAAAAGGCGTGATCATATGTATGAACCCAATATAGAGCAGTATATATCTTTTTTTGAAAGTGAAATCTCTTCAACGTGCCGATAAGCAAATGACCAAAGCACCTAGCGACCCACCACGCAAACCACCTTCAGTGCGGCCACCGTGTATCCTAGCAAGTAGCCAGGATGCAAGCCACTAGGCGCTAGGCGCCAAGCAAGCCGCCTGCCTGTGCGGACGTAACCTTACTGTTGGGAAGCTACACTCTTTGCGGTGAACATAGGCTATATTTTATTCCCGTATTCCCACGGGAACGGGAACTACGCGGGTGAAACCGCGTGACGTCCGCTAGTATTTAATATTTATGTACAAACATGGCTTATAATAGATCATTTCACATTCTAAACATGCTCGGAAGAAAGTCTCTTTCATATCTAACCGTGCTCGGACGCTCCGGAATCCAAGTGTGAGGATGAACTCTCTGTCTGTGGCGAGCGGTGAGAATATAGAACGTAGCTGTAGTCGTTAATGCCACCAGTGAACCCTGAAATATAGGGCGATACTTCGACCGCAACAGACGAAACCGAAAGTAGTAGGTACGAATAGACAGGTGGATCTCAAGATTGCAAATTTCGTTAAATGGGTCAGAGCCCAGTCAGCTTTAAGAACTGGAAACAATAAAACACCAGTAAGTAATTACAATGTACATTTAAGTAACATGCCCTCCGGACGCCATTGCAGTATGTAAATTGACGTTTGGATACATAGTTTTGCCACCACAATGTTTGCTAAAAACGCTAAAGAGGACAAAAAACGCCGTTCTGTAGCAAGTTGTGAAAAAATCTGCAATCATAACGTATAATCAATTGCAAAAGAAGAAAAAAGCGCGCGTGTGGGCTTGGCGTCCTGTCCTACATTGTGGTGCGTGTTCAACTGTAGCGCAACCAGTTGAACAAGCACCACAATGTAGTTTTTCAATCATGCAAGGTTTTAATTTTGCGATAACTCCAGATTTGTTCATGAAATGCTCAGAACAACTAGAGTATTATATTTGGGAGATCGTCAGGGACCCTTCCGAAGAGAGCCTCATCCCGAAACATCCTCTTCTAGTCGGGTCTCCGTGACTCGCTCTCCGGTCTGAGGCTTACTGGGCCTAGTTTATTGAATGGTATTTTTTCGCAGAGCCGTGAGTCCCACACGAAGCGCCCTTTTGCCTCTCCAACCGCGGCAGGGAGGCGATGCGTTTAATTAGTGATGGCCTAAGAGGGAAAGAAATTTCGATAAAAAACCCTGGACCAACCCAGCTAGAGTGTTACTGTAGCTGAACACGCCCGACAGCTTTGATAGGATAATTTGATTTAATTGATTAGACATGAGATCCTTATTTTTACTAGCGGACGTCACGCGGTTTCATACGCTAAGCTCTCTTTCCCGTGGGAATACGGGAATAAAATATAGCCTATGTTCACCGCGAAGAGTGTAGCTTCCCAACAGTGAAAGAATTTTTCAAATCGGTTCAGTAGTTTCGGAGCCTCTTCGATGCAAACAAATAAACAAACATACAAACAAACAATCAAATCTTTCCTCTTTATAATATTATTTTTTAAATGGAACTGGTAGATCACTATTATATTATTTCGTTCCTTCTGTACAAAACTTTTTAAGCGGTCCCCAATTTAAGCATCTTATAGAACTTTCGACCTTCAACATTATCTAAATTTTGGTTGGCCTGTAACCACGCACTGATAATACACGCCAATATCATTATCTATAATAGTATCGTTATTATGTAAACGTGTATAATAAATACAATATATCTGTAATCGGCTGTGGGTTTTCGAGCACGTTCGATACTTACTGTCTCGTCATAAATATTGTTAGGGTGAATTCACACAGACACAACACGAAGTTAAGTACGCATTTTTATGATACTAGTACTATTTCGGAATCGGTTAAAAAATAAAAATAGAAAGCTGTACGAGAGTGTTTGCGAGGTGTTGTGTGAGGTAACCGGGATAACTATCTGATAAACTAGCTGACCCACGCAACTTCATTTACGTCATATAACAGGGCAGGCTCAAAAGAGCGTGCCAAACTGACGTGTTTACCTAGCTAGACTGTCCCTTACATTCAGAGGAACCCTTATATTCAAGGTTGAGCGAAACAAAACTCACAATACTGAAACTTGCATGGAACATTCCTTAAGGCTTAAAGTAATCCCTTTCTGAGAAATTACTAGGTATCTACCTAAAAGCCATTTGATCTTTCATCCGTTCTCCCGAGAGAACCGCATAGAATATCTGGTTCAAAACTATCCTGTAAACTTCCTCTAATAATAGCTCAGATTATGTCAAGTACCATTGATGTAAAAAGCGCGCTCCAGCACGTCTGGGTGTGAACCGACCTTTGCGTGGCATCATGACTCGACACAACTGTTATCGTACAAAAAATACCAATCGCTAACGACGTCTACCTTATTCTCTTCGTCTTAGCATATTCCCAGTAATTTCCAATCTCTGCCTGTTTTATGATACTGACAGACAAGCTAGCGCCCAAAAGATTTTTGTAACTTTTACGCAGGTTTTCAAACTATCAACTGCATCCCTTTTCCTACAATACTGGGTTCTTCAAGCGGAGTGTAAAGAGGCACATCATAGGGCCGCCAACTTGAGAACCATTGTCTATATCTTTAGTCTCAAAGACTGTGTGAGTGGTCCCAATCGCTAGATATCGTTAATTCAGTTATCAGTAAAATCTAACTACCTACCTGTTACGTTTTATTTTGACCTATCTGGTTGCCCACAGGCTCGAGACGTGGCGGAGGGTGCTGACTTCCTGATGGTGAAGCCCGGCCTGCCGTACCTGGACATCGTGAAGCAGACCAAGGACCAGTTCCCCAACCATCCTCTATTCATTTATCAGGTATTTACGCTCAATTATATTTTTGTAGTATATTCTAGGGCATGCAATTCAAAAAGAAATCACACTTCATAATTGTGAAAGTTTGAAGTTTAGTAGATGTCTGAATGTTTGTTACTCTTTCACGCTCTAACGGCTAAACTGATCTGACTGAAATTTGGCACATGGATAGATATGGCCTGGAATAACACATAGCCGGAACGAAAGCCGAAACCGGAACAAAATTCCGCGCGGGCATAAACAAATACATCTGCATATCAAAGGATAAGGATGAATTGTATTTTGTATGACCCTAGAATTGCGAGGTGAAGTGTGAAGCGGTCCTGCTCTTGACATGTCTGTTCGACATTAAGCTACCATCCTCTATAGCGGTAGGCGTGAAAATAGTAGTTTTCGTTACAAGTGTGGGATTTCTGTTATTACAACGAGTTCCTGCAGATGTTGACCCGAGCCGGAGCGGAGGCGAGGGTAGACAGTCGGAATGAGTTGAAATAACAGTCCCACACGTTGTATTGAACAACTATTTTTAATACAGTTGCGAAAAAATTACGGAATTTAATAAAATAATAAGAACACATTATACTCAATTAACTTGAACTAACTATAAATCATTTTTTGAAAATGGCGCCCACCGTAAAAGAATATAAGCACAGACTATGGCAGTGCACGTCATACAGCCAACTATTTATTTTATAAATTTAATTTGTCCGATACTAATTAAATTTCAATTAAAACTACTTTTAAATCTGATATTGAAACAAATTAGTAGCTTTTTTTAGAAATATTTGCATCAATCATAAAAACTTCTATGAATTTTTTTTAAAGTAAAAACTTCGTGGTGGGTAGTTTCTTGTTAATAGACATTATTTTGACAGTTGAGAAAAAAAAGGCACGAGTGCAGGAATGGTAAAGAAAAAGCACGAGTGTGTAATAATAGCCCGATGAGCTTGGATGTGATTGGTCGATATATCCTATCCTTTCGTTTGCGATTTACGCTTGTGCCACTTGTCTAAGGGGACTGCTTATAGAGAAAGATAGCGAACCTAGTTCCATTTTTTTTAACGTGAGGGAAAATCCTCCATGGATGCTATGCCGGACTCCTACCGACTAAAAACATCACGTAACGCCCAACAGCCTACGGTCGGGAGCCTCGGGTAAGCCCGGATGTCCCAGGACTCACATCAGACCTACGGCTACCACTGCGGCCTCGCCTATTAGGTGGTTCGGGTGCTATCCCGCGTCTTTGGAACCTAGCTCCAATTGTTGCACCTGCTGACTAAAAGACAAGCTCAAGTGGTAGGCTGATTTGTATAGCTACCTCTGTTATATAAACCACTTTTCCGCATCTCAGGTGTCGGGTGAATATGCGATGATCTGCCGCAGCGGAGACAAGAACGAAGTTAACACGCTCCTGATGGAGACGCTCACGTGCATGAGGAGAGCTGGTAAGTTATACATGAGATTACCTGGATCAGAGGCGATTTTATCACAGGAATTAGCATAGAAGTATGTTATTCATATTATCAGTTTAGCTGAAATTTGAACAGATCTGAACTGAAAACGGTCGCGGTCTACGTTCTGCAGTGGACTACCATAGGCTGATTTGATTGGCTGAAATTTGGTACAATTAACACCCTGAAATAACACAGGCAATATCAATCTGGAAGATAAGGTAGCTATACTGATCTTACATCCCTTTCCTTGAAGAGCTTGATTCCTCTTTAATAGGTTTTTTCGCCTAATAACCACGTTTTTACTGGACCAAAAGTATATCTAGAACTAACTCTTTTGTACTCGATGTTAGTGTCAATAGAAGTTCTTTTTACCGTCGCGATCATGTCCGTCTCTAATTGTGTCCGACAGCATATCCAACCAATATCACACTAAACAGGAATGGGCTAAGGATAGAGCCCTGGTGAACCCCGACGGTACTGGGACGGGTTTTGCGTCGCCAACCGCAGTCCCCGCCATGAGATACTAGTTTCAGTTGCTACATAGCCCGAAGGATACCAACATCGTTCTCAGGGACCCCTTTAGACTGTAATGCTCGCCAGGTCATGTCTCAGGACACTCAATCAAACGCCTCCTGCAGGTCCAGAAACAAGCAATGTAGGGTCACGTTCTTTGCCCTGTATTTCACCCTGATACTGCTTGGTGCAAATCCTTGAATTATGCTTCTCAAAATGAGGCGGAACTCTTACTAAATTAGCGCCTGAGTCGTAAATTAGCTATGTCGACAATCCGACTAATATTATTAAGAAATAATGTAAATTTTATTTTTCAAAACGACCGGGTTCGATTCCCGAACTGTGCAAGAGCCTTTTTTTTAAGTCTGTATGCAAATTTTGTTTCTCTAAAATCGTTGAAGTGGTTCCTAAGAACAGATCTATGTATCTCTTATATTTACAGACTTGCCCATACTGACCGGTCCGAATGTTACATCCCTGTATATTTATTGTTTTCTAAATAAAGCTAATGTTGCAAATGTCTAATTCCAGGCGCTGACTGCATCATAACTTACTTCGCGCCGTCCATTCTGAACTTGATTGCGGAGAACAACAAGACTGTATAGTTTTACTGATTTAGAAATAAGTTGATTATGTTATCCTTCTTTTGGTGCTTGTGAGAGCTACATAGAACAGGGTGAACTGGTAGGATAATATAATATTTTGACAGCTCTGGGTAGTTATAAGGCTAGTTTGCAATTGATAATTAAATGAAAAAAAAAAATAATACAATGAATAAATAAAATAAAAATTGTCACACATCGCGGTCAGCTCCAATATTCTTAAGAACAACTACTTAAATATTTTTTTATTTATAGTAAAATATAATAAAATTTCAGTGGCTTTTAACCTTCAATTAACTGAATAGACATAGTCTATCTCTATACTACATATCTATTGATAATTCTGAGAACTGAGAGTAAGCGTCTACCGAACTAGTTACATAAGGTTATTCCCCTAAGTTCATGACTTCTAAATGGTTGTAAAATAAACCGGCCAAGTGCGAGTTGGACTCGCCCATGAAGGGTTTCGTAGCAGCAAGTAACATAATATAAAAGTTCTTATAGTTCGTTGTAACTTTGATTGATGTTTTAACACGTTCGCAGTGGTAGTGATTTTTCTAACCGAAAATTGCGGTTTATGACGTATTAAAAAAAAACTACTAGCTCTATCTCGTTCGAACCAATTTTCGTTGGTAGTTTTTATGGCAATGTACATCATATTTTTTTTTTAGATTTATCATTCTCTTAGTTTAGAAGTTAGAGGGGGGGGGACACACATTTTTCCACTTTGGAAGTGTCTCTTGCGCAAACTATTCATTTTAGAAAAAAATAATGTTAGGAACCTCAATAGCATTTTTGAAGACCTATCTATAGATACCCCACACGTATGGCTGTGATGAAAAAAAAAATTTTGAGTTTCAGTTCTGAGTATGGGGACCCCCAAATTTTACTACTTTTTTTCTAGTTTTATATAAGAATCTTAATGCGGTTCACAGAATACATCTAGTTACCAAGTTTCAATGGCATAGGCCTTATAGTTTCGGAGAAAAATGGCTGTGACACACGGACGGACAGACAGACAGACAGACAGACATGACGAATCTATAAGGGTTCCGTTTTTGCCATTTGGCTACGAAACCCTAAAAATGAAACTCCTCCTGTGTGGTTTACTTCTAAGTTGCTGAAAACCTTTTAGGCTCAGTGATAGCTTATTAATATATTCTTTACATGGATCGGCCGCCATCGTAATCATAACCGTGCTTTGTAACGAGTTACCTTAGTAACTGCCGTCTTGTCTCGTAACCAAGTTACGTACAAACGAATTTTTTTAGTTCTGTTTCATAACTGTTTCGTAACCGCCTTGATTTTTATTGACGATCTTCATTTTGTTTTATTGATCTTCATTTGTTTTACCGATCTTCTTCTATGTTAATTTTGTTTGGTCGCTTTTCATTTGTTTGGTCGATCTTTATTTGTAAAGCCTTAATTAGTATAAATATCAGTTCGTATCTTTTACATTTCTTCTTGGTTCTTTTCTTCTGGTTACAAAGCACGGTTACGATGGCAGTCGAAAGGACTTTACATTGTGCTGTAAACTTTTGTTAGTTAAGTACTTGTGTTTTTTTTTAATTTTTGACTCGTTTTTGTATCGAATTGTTGAATTTTAGTAAATAGTTTATTGACATCTTAAAAATATTCCGAACTCGGTTAGACACACAATGTTTTTATATGCAATACCAACGGTTCTTTTTTAAATCTTATAATACACGAGTCTATGTCTTGTAGAATTGATGCTATACTTTGAATATTATCTTATATTTTACATTACGCACTAAGCTCGAATCTACATAAATGCTGCTCGACGGACCAAAATGTACGATACGTGACGTTACCGTTTTTGTAAAATGTATGAAATTCTTTTGAAAATTGTAGAGTAGAAAAACACGCACAACCAACAGACAATTTGGTAGCCTCCTGGAAATGAGTTAGGTCAATAAATATAGAAATAATTATACATGTTTTCTTACGAACTTATATAACTGCTCTCACCGTCATAGTATATTGTACGTTTTGGTCTTTCGAGTCGGATTTTAAACGTAATTATAGATCGGGTTAAATTACACCGAAAATACACGCTACGTAGGAAGTACGTGACAGTTGATATTATAAAAGTATACTTAGTTTTTTTTTTGTAAACCAATAAGGTAGCAGACAAGCATACGGCCTACCAGATGTGCTGGTAGTCACCGTAACCTATGGACCATGGACCGTAGTCTATACTATACTTCTATCCTAATATTATAAAGGGAAAAGATTTGATTGTTTGTTTGTTTGCATCGAATAGGCTCCGAAACTACTGGACCGATTTGAAAAATTCTTTCACTGTTGGGAAGCTACACTCTTTGCGGTGAACATACACTATATTTGATTCCCTTATTCCCACGGGAACGGGAACTACGCGGGTGAAACCGCGTGACGTAAGCTAGTTTATTATAAGTATAAATGATAGCTTACAATGCACGCACACTACGTATGCAATGTTAGTCTGTTGCCTTTGCTTCCTACCACAGAGATTCTCACCAGACTGCCCCTCTCTAACACGTTTATAGTTAAAGTGAAAGTTCAATCCAATTGACGTTGTCATTTTTGTTTTATTTCAAACTTTGAACAGATAATCCACGTAACCCAGTGACGTAGTTTAATGCAACAGAGTCACAGACTACAGACGAAGTCTCGTCATGGGGTTCCTCTGCTGCTGGGGTGCTAAAACCGGTATCGGGTGACGTCATCATTGATTTGCCGAGATCATTGTTCGTGAATTCCCTTTTAACAGATCATAGTGTAAGTCAGTGGTTCCCAAAGATGATTGGATTTAGACCAAATTAACAAATAGTTCCAATCTTGAAACATACCTCTCGACTGTCTTAAAGGAATTTGAAAGTCATGGAAATAGATTTTAGGGTTCAAAACATACTTATGGCCTTCCACTGCGAGCGAGTCGGACCCATTACGGTCTCCGCTATACTCGTAACGATGATTTTCGATACATGTCATGTCCGCTTTGGTGGAAGGACATGTATGAAAATCGTCGTTACGAGTTTAGCGGAGTCCGTAATGGGTCCGACTCGCTCGCAGTGGAAGGCGGGCATTTGGAAACCGCTGGTGTAAGGTGCTCACATTATGAAGGTCTATTATTTATTAGGTTTTCAATTTTTTATTATTCTTGGTCAATGCATAAGTACATTCACTGTTGTATGTTTTTTATATAATTATTTGGGTAATTTAGTCATTTTGAATATTATGTTACTTAATTATAGTACATAGGTATAAAATGTAATAAAAATATCATAATATTAATGTTGAACGTTTTAGACTTTGATGGAAAAAATATACTTATTCAATGTTTTATCGAGTTTTTTTACCGACATCAAAATCCCAAGAAGGATTAATTTTACTGTTTAGGATAATATGTCTGTCTAATTGGAACCAATTTGTGAGTTGATGTTGCCCGATGGACTGACTACCTTGAAAAGGTCGTGGGAAGGAACTAGATGCAGAAGTTTGTAGATTGATTAATGACATACATAATAGGAAGTTGACTCAAAACTGTAGGTAGTTTTGAGTCAACTTCCTATTATGTGCCGGTTTACAAAATATCTTTTTGGAAGCTACATTCTCCCCAAGTATCATAAGCTATTTTATTCCCGTATCTAAGGCTATATTGTACTTTTACTTGCCGACATAGCCTTAAATCAATAACCAACACGTCCAACATTCCCCTTTGTCCACTAAAATCTATTAAAAAGATCCATGATGGATGGACATATTTCAGCCCCGGGTAAGCCTTCAGAAGGATGTCCTAGAATTAACTAATCGAACGCCTGGATTAACCTGGTCGAACCCGGGTCATCGCTATAGTCAGCCCACTACTTACCTAAGGTTACGTCCGCACAGGCAGGGGGCTTGCTTGGTGCCTAGCGCCTAGCGAGTCACCTAGCGAGTCGCTCAGTAAAACGGACATACTTGAATGTTCGCGACCGGCCGCACTGCGCGCTTGGCGCCTAGCGAGTAGCTTAGCGTGTATCCAAGTAAACAGACATGTTGGTTTTTTGTCGCCAGGCGCGAGGCATTTTGAAGAAAAAAAAATACGAAATATTAATCGCATCCATACATACAAATAAATTCAATTGGAGTGTCTGTTTGTAATATTAAAATAACCGCTTTCTACTGCATGCATATGAATGTATTACGGTACACATACCAAAATTTATATGTACTTTTAAAATTTTTGTCTGTCTGTTTGTTCTGGCCTCCGGCTAATCTCTGGAACGGCTGGACCGATTTGGACGGGACTTTCACTGGCCGATAGCTTATGTAATAAGTAGTAACTTAGGCTACTTTTATTTTAGAAAAATTCTTTTATTTTAGAAAATAAACTAAATTTTTTCATTACATTCTACGCGGACGAAGTCGCGGACACAGCTAGTCATAAATAGATGAGTATCCGAATGAGTTAATTTTCCTTTAACTTTACTGAGAAGTAGATCAAATGTGTCTCTGGCCATACGCAAATCTTCGTAATTTTTTAGTGAAAATTATGCAATTGCTTATATAGAACAAAAAAGTCCCCATGACTTGACCGTGTCTTATTTATGTCATGAACCCAATATGAAGCGCTCGTAGCCCCGCGGACTCAGTGTTGTGTAAACGATCACTGTAGTAAGCAACATTTACTGTGGCCGTTCATGGATGGGTGACCGTCTAGTGACCACTGTGTGACATTTATTTTCCGTGCTTCGAAAAGTTCTTGGTCCCGGTTGCCAGTAAAATAGCAGTCGAGGCAGTACCTAAGCCAAGTTGAGGGCCTGTTTAGGCGGCTTGAAAATTTTTAACAGCTGGCACTGCTGGCAGTCCTTGCCTGCGCCTGTCCATATCAACATGGCAATACGGCTCACCACCTATTACGTGGGACAAAATCTCAAAGGTGAAATGTGGGCATCTAAAATGCCTCTGTCTACCCCTTCGTGGATAAAAGGCGTGATCATATGTATGAACCCAATATAGAGCAGTATATAGCTATTTTTGAAAGTGAAATCTCTTCAACGTGCCGACAAGCAATTGACCAAGGCACCTAGCGACCCACCACGCAAACCACCTTTCAGTGCGGCCACCGTGTAACCTAGCAAGTAGCTAGGATGCAAGCCACTAGGCTCTAGGCACCAAGCTAGCCGCCTGCCTGTGCGGACGTAGCCTAAGAGCAACAACCCACGCCGCGCAGGCTGTGTCATAGAGAAAGTTAATAAGCCTTGTAGCACACAAGAGTAGCGAAAAATTCTAAATCTATGAGTACACACGTGTGGATAGCGTGTTACGAAATTGATAACAAAAATAACGCCACGTAAGTATTTTCCAACGGAAGAATGCGTCGTTCTATCAGCTAGATACCCTCAAACGCTACCTACTCGTATGTCGCTCAATAGATACATGACTCTGACGTGGCCTTGTTTGGGACTGGTTCTTTCTTTATAAAGTAAGAATATCTTGTTGATACCTAATAGCAACGAGCCACGTGTTGATACCGGGTTACTAACGAGATAAAGAAATGCCACGTATAATTCACCCGCCAGATAAACACATACGACCATAACAAGAAAGCCGTGAGATCGTTCTCACCAGACTGCCCCTCTCTAACACGTTTATTGTGAAAGTAAAAGTTCAATTCGATTGACGTTGTCATTTTTGTTTTATTTCAAACTTTGAACCATAGATTTAGAATTTTTCGCTACGCTTTGAACAGATGATCCACGTGACCTTGTGACGTAGTTTAATGCGACAGAGTCACAGCTACAGACAAACTCGCCATAAGCCCTTCTGCACTCTATTTTATAGAGAGGGGCTAAAACGTAGCAGGCAGAAACTGTATGCAGAAGGCGCACGACCGTGTGTTATGTGAATTCGGAGAAGCCTCCGTCCAGACTTTCATGGAAGTCTTGGGGACATAATTCCGAGGGCTTACCCGGGGCTCCCAACCGTAGGCTGTTAGGTAGGATACGAGTGGTTTTTACGAGTGGTAGGAGTCCGGCGTAGCATCCATGTAGAATTTTCCTCACGTTAAAAAAATGCAGTAGACTGTTAAGCTTATTGTATGAAATATTCTTCCACAGGATGCGTCATTTTGATACTTGACCTATTTTTGTCAGCTCGGTAGACACACTGACGTGGCCTTTGGGCCTGAGCATTTCTTTTCAAGATAATATAATTTGGATGTCTCATATCACATAGGTACGCGTTGAGACCATGTTAATTTAGAGATAACACCACTTAGTATTCATGTTTTTTTGTGATCTTTGGAAGAGGCCCATGCATTACATACAGACATACATAACATCACGCCTGTTTCCCAATGGGGTAGGCAGAGACTATAACTGTCCACTTGCTACGATCCTGTTCCTGACAGACAACTTTAGCTTCTTCCACATTCTTAAGTGTCTTCATACATGCTCTTCGGTAAGGGTACTCTTGACCTGGCCTTTTCGCTAAAGATTATCGATTTGATCGACATGCGTGCGCCGAGGCCAACCCTACCAGTCTGCCCATTCACTCACATAACAGTGGGCGTCGAATCGGTTGAGATGATGAAGTGCCTACCTATTCTTAGTCTGTTCAGTGCTGCCCTATCTTTGTTTTCGCTCTACCTGGCTCCGTAGAAGCGCTGACGTGGCCTTACATGACGTAAAAATTGTAATCATTGTTTTATTTCTTAACTTACTTTTTAAATTGAATAATATCCACCAAGGACTAAGAGTGATGCAATGCTTGATCGGAAATAATCGACTGAAAAATCTAGCTTTTACCAAATTGAACAAAATGTAGGTACTACCCGTTCGCTCTAAGTTTGCCACTGGCGAAGAGGCTGGTGTAGAGGTGTAGTATGGGAGGCAACCGGCAAACTTAGAGCGAACAGGCAAGTAGTTATTTATTACCTACAATTTTTGGTAATTGCTTGATGACATCGCCCATGGGTTGCAGGAAGTTGATAGTGGTTCTATTGAAACAACTAAATATGATTCTTTTTTTCTTTAGGTTATGGCAATGATACCTACTACGACAATGCTCACCACTTTTTATAAAGGACAAAAAACAGTGAAATAGGGAGTATAATAAATAAATAAATAAATATTCACGGACATTTCACACAACGCTATCTGATCCCAAAGTAAGCTAGGAATAACCTGCTTGTGTTATGGGTATCAGACCAGTGGCGGGGCAAGACCTAAATTTGGTGTGGGCAAGACAGATTTCGCGAGGCCCTGCGCTAATAATAATAGTATCGCCATAAGAAAAAAAAATTACCACAGAGGTTTACGTCAAATGTGAGTGGGGTCACTCGTCCCAAAAAATCCAGGATAAAACATATATTGTTGGTTCCACTACCTAAATGGGTCCACGAGTATATGTAAATCCTGTTGGACCCCTTAGTGGAACTTAGCAGTCGAACCAATAGTCCGGAAGGAATACTTTTTACTGTTTTTAACCGACTTCAAAACAGGAGGAGGTTCTCAATTCGTACGCAATTTTTTTTGTTTGTATGTTACGCGATAGCGGCACCAATATGGATGGATTTTGATTTTTTTTTTGTTTGAATGAGGCTACTTCTGAGGTGGTCCCATATCCAGGGTATCAGGATCTGATGCTGGGATCCAGGAGAAATCGAGGGCAACCACCGAAAATTGTAGGGACAACTAGTGCGTTTGTTAACTTTTTGATTAAGTGCCTTAATGTACTACAATTTAATGAAGGTCTGGAGTCGATCTGATGATGGAACCGAAAGACAGTCGAGGGAATTACAGCGGTTACCTTATGTTTCGGCTTGAATGATTTGTGTTGATGAGAACTTAAGGGGCGGTTATTGCGCACAAGTAGGCATTTGGCGCTCCCCTCGCCCCGGGCGCAAGACACACCGCGCGCCGGCAGCGGCAGTCAACTCTCATGCCACAGTATACAGTATAATAGAAAGAAACAGCATGCTAACTTTGTTTGACGTAGTAAATGCATCTAACTTTATTAAGTGTAGTGATTTATTAGTTTCGTAAATAAAAATAAAAGAGTTAATCGTAAATAAATTATGTATATTATACTATTATTTTTAAGCTAAAGAGTTTGTTTGTTTGTTTAGTTGTTCTTACTCTAGAGTCTAAGAGACTGCTAGTTGAATTTTGAAGAGTTTCTTAACAGAATGTCCATTTTTGAAAAATACCAAAGTATATAACATCACGCTAAGGCGAATAAGAGCTTAGCAGCAACGAAACATTTTTCGACAACTAGGATATTTCATTTCTTTTGAGAGTTTCCGTTGCGTACGTTTGCTACAGTAGCGTAAAAAATGTAAATTACATAATAGCTGGTCATAAAAATTTCCAAAGTTTTCTAAAGTTGGTATGCTAAGTATGAATCACGGAATCATTGTGCAATCCAAAATGGCCACCGCGGTGTAATCACAAAATTTCATGATGGGTGTCGTTTAAAGGGTTTTTTGGTATGCTGAGTACGAATCACGTACTAATTTTGCAATCCAATATGGACGCCGCGCCGTAATTACAAAATGTCATGATGGGTATCGTTTAAGGGGTTTCTTGGTATGCTGAGTACGAATCACGTGATAATTTTGCAATCCAATATGGGCGCCGCGCCGTAATGACAAAATTTCATGATGGGTATCGTTTAAGGGGTTTCTTGGTATGCTGAGTACGAATCACGTGATAATTTTGCAATCCAAAATGGCGGCCGCGGTGTAATCACAAAAATTCATGATGGGTATCGTTTAAAGGGTTTTTGGTATGCTGAGTACGAATTACGTACTAATTTTGCAATCCAATATGGCCACCGCGCCGTAATCACACAATTTCATGATGGGTATAGTTTAAGGGAATTCTTGGTATGCTAAGTTGGATTGCAAAATTATCATGTGATTCACATGATAATTTTGCAATCCAATATGGCCACCGCGGTGTGATCACAAAATTTCATTATGGGTATCGTTTAAGGGGTTTTTTCGTATGCTGAGTACGAATCACATGATAATTTTGCAATCCAATATGGGCGCCGCGCCGTAATCACAAAATTTTATGATGGGTATCGTTTAAAGGGTTTCTTGGTATGCTGAGTACGAATCACGTGATAATTCTGCAATACAATATGGCCGCCACGCCGTAATCACAAAATATCATGATGGGTATCGTTTAAGGGGTGTATTGGTATGCTGAGTACGAATTCTGTGATAATTTTGAAATGCAATATGGCCGCCGCGCCGTAATCGCAAAAATCCATGATGGTTATCGTTTAAGGGGTTTTTTGGTATGCTGAGGACGAATCACATGATAATTTTGCAATCCAAAATGGCCACTGCGCCGTAATCACATAATTTCGTAATAAATATCGTTTAATGGGTTTTTTCGAATGCTGAGTACGAATAACATGATCATTTTGGAATTCAATTTGGCCGCCTAAGCTATTTAGGCCTACTTGCGCGGAGAGTCGAGTAAAATATATAAATATAGAGTTAGTAAGCTCAGAGTTAAATAAAAAACTTCTTAACTCTGACCACGTCTTGCACAGTTGCAAATTGGCACGCGGTTAACTAACTCACAGTAAACCGAACAAGTTTTTTTTAGTCTGTCGTTCCATGCAATCCAACCACACACAAATGTTAGAACGAAGAATGGAACATGTGTCTCTATCGCTTTTACACTACAGTCTGCTACGTATGATTAACGATACTACCATACCTACGATACTACCATTTACGATACCAATCATAAAATTTTGTGATTACGTCGCGGCGGGCATATTGGATTGCAAAATTATCACGTGATTCGTACTCAGAATACCAAAAAAACCCCTTAAACGATACCTATCATGAAATTTTGTGATTATGGCGCAGTGGCCTTTTTGGATTGCAAAATTAGTACGTGATTCGTATTCAGCATACCATAAAACCCTATAAACGATACCCATCATGAAATTTTGTGATTACAGCGCGGCGGGCATATTGGATTGCAAAATTATCACGTGATTCGTACTCAGCATACCAAAAAAACCCTTAAACGATACACATCATGAAATTTTGTGATTATGGCACGGCGGCCATATTGGATTGCAAAATTATCACGTGATTCGTACTCAGCATACCAAAAAACCCCTTAAACGATACCCATCATGAAATTTTGTGATTACGGCGCGGCGGCCATATTGGATTGCAAAATTATTACGTACTTCGTACTCAGCATACCAAAAAACCCCTTAAACGATACCCATCATGAAATTTTGTGATTACGGCGTGGCCGCCATGTTGGATTGCGAAATTATCATGTAATTCGTAGACATTTTAATGCATTAGGTAGCTGGTTACCATGTCGTGAAAACACTTAAAAAGTAAAAGATCACCACATTTTTACCATGAGTCGCGTATGTATTTGTAACGGTTAATCTAATTACATTTTGCCCATTACTGATATTTTTATACTGTGTCGCGATTTCAACGTAATTTGGCATAATAATTACGAAATAGTTGCGAAAAAAACTGACACAGGTCCTGCCTCCACAAGCGCCAGGGCGAGACTGATCGGCCGTCAGCGGCGCAATTCTATTGCGTTTGGTAGATATTCGTACATGATAACTATGTAAATAGTTGTTTATAGGAAAACGCTCGGAAAATGTGTATAAAAACTTAATACCTTTAATTGAGTGCAAAAAAAATATATAAAATGTTAATAGTTTAGCCACAGTTTTGAAAAAACTTTTCTGAGAGAGTCAACTTTGGGATTTTTTTCTATCTAGTGAAATTTATTGAATCGTGTAACGGGCTCGGAATATGTTTAGCTTATATCCTTAACTATTATATATATTTTTTTCAGATTTAAAAACCCTTTACTTTTTGACTAGGATTGTTTCAAAAAACTCAAAATCTGACCCACGCGGCCTTAACACATAGATAGATTTAGTTTTCGGTCCACCCGTCACTTAACCAATAAAAAAAAATTAACAAAAAATAGAACCTACTTCATACAAATCCTTTAGACACAATTTTGATTACACTTCAATTTTAAAAATATTCGACAAAGACTGATTTCAATGCATGGAAAAGTACATTAAAAAGGGATAGCTTGCGATTTTCTCGTGTTTTCCTATTTTAACGCTAATTTTTGTCTACATATTTCTAATTTTCTTTGATTATTGAATGTACATAGTTTTAATTTAATTGTCTTTGGTAGATATATATTTTTGTATATTTTAAGCTACAATTTTTTAAGTTTATGTAATTCTAATTTTGTTTGATTATTTTGATGTACTGTACATATATGTTAATTGAATCGTTTCTGTTCTATATTTTTATATATTGTAGGCGATTTCGCGAGGCCCTGCGCCAATAATAATAGTCTCGCCATAAGGAAAAAAAAAATTAACCACAGAGGTCTACGTCAAATGTGGGGAGTGTGGTCACTTGTCCCAAAAAATCCAGGATAAAACTTATATTGTTGGTTCCTAAATGGGTCCACGAGTATTTGTAAATCCTGTTGGACCCCTTAGTGGAACTTAGCAGTGGTACCAACAGTCCGGAAGGAACAAAACAAAGGATTCCCTGCATTGGTGGGCGGCGTACAGTGGATCGATTCATACAAATCGGCGGACATAGGAATCTTGAAATACTTTTTACTGTTTTTACAAAAACTAATGATGCCAATGTCTTTATCTTAATAATTGTAGTCGAAAACACAGAGACACAATTTTGATTAGACTTCAATTTTAAAAAATATTTGACAAAAACTGATTTCAATGCATGGAAAAGTACATTACATAAAACCGGCCAAGTGCAAGTTGGACTCGCCCATTAATGGGTTTCGTAGCAGCAAGTAACATAATAGAAAAGTTCTTATAGTTCGTTGTAACTTTGATTGATGTTTTAAGTTTTAACACGTTCGCAGTGGTAGTGATTTTTCTAACCGATAATTGCGGTTTAAGACGTATTAAAAAAAACTACCAGCTCTATCTCGTTCAAACCAATTTTCGTTGGTAGTTTTTATGGCAATGTACATCATATATTCTTTTTAGATTTATTTTTCTCTTAGTTTAGAAGTTAGAGTGGGGGGGACACACATTTTTCCACTTTGGAAGTGTCTCTTGCGCAAACTATTCAGTTTAGAAAAAAATTATGTTACAAACCTCCATGGCATTTTTAAAGACCTATCTATAGATACCCCACACGTATGGTTTAGACGAAAAAAAAAATTTATAGTTTCAGTTCTGAGTATGAGGACCCCCCAAAATTTACTGCTTTTTTTCTAGTTTTATATAAGAATCTTAATGCGGTTTACAGAATACATCTAGTTACCAAGTTTTAATATCATAGGCTTTATAGTTTCGGAGAAAAGTGGCTGTGACACACGGACGGACAGACAGACATGACGAATCTATAAGGGTTCCGTTTTTGCCATTTGGCTACGAAACCCTAAAAAGGGATAGTTTGCGATTTTCTCGTGTTTTCTTATTTTAACGCTAATTTTTTGTCTACATATCTCTATTTTATGTCTGATCGTCCGCTCGGTACAGCCGGCGTCCCCCACAAAAAAATAATAAAAAAAGGTACATTTTACCTCTTTTGTTTTTATAAGTTAGTTTTTATATTTATTATAACTATGATAGATATATACAAAAACTAACTTTTATCATCATACATAATTGTCACAGCTAAATTAATTTATATCTTTTTTTATTTTATTCTCGCCTTAAAGCAATGCATAAAAATTTTTGAGGCGCGAGGCCCCTTGTACCGCGAGGCCGTGGGCGGTGGCCCACGTCGCCCACGCCTTACGCCGCCTCTGTATCAGACCACGGATATTAATACTTATATACTTTTTAAATACATACATATTATACATAGAAACATCCAGACTTTTGTGACAAACATTTATGGGTCATACAAATATTTGTCTCCGGTGGCAATCGAACCCACGACCTCCAGCCACAGTATAAATATGTTGTTTAACCAGTATTGTAGCTCCCTACAAACGGACGAAGCGCAAGCTATACCTACGATTCTCGTTTTCGGCAGGCCTTTCAGCACGCAAGCAGCGTCCGCAGTCGCGATTGTCCCGAGTAGACGAATGGACGGTGTGTCGTTTTTTAAATAGTAACCGCGCGTGTTTTATTTACTAAAAAAATTAATATGATAACTAGAGTCTATTGTGCTTGTTTTGGTTGCATGAATTCGTCAATAACGCACCCAGAGATAACGTTTTTTAGATTACCTGGAAACTCCGAAAGGTAAGACTATAAATTGATTTTACTTAAGTATTAATTGGTACTATACTACACATAAACACTACTAACGTTAAACAAAGTGATTGACACGAGTGAACTAGGTAGTTACATAAAGTAGGTATGTTTGTGTTTAAAACTAAACTTGTGCTTGCTCAGTCAGTGAACGGTGCGATTCAATATAGTACAATATCCAAAAAAAACTAGTTCAGAACTCTAGTACGTGTAGGTAGTACATTTAGTTCCGTTGTCAGTTCGTAGTTATTTAATTGAGAGCAATGATTTAGGTATGTTTCAAGAGTATTCATTTCTTTGTGGATGACAGATGCTACAGTACACTTAGCATGACTTTGATTGACAGCATTTTTTTACCTTTGATTTTTATTACACGCATGGAGACAAATATGAACTTCCAAAATTAGATTAGCCCTATTTATTTATTATTATTTTTTAGGGCCCTATTTAGATTTAGTTTACTTAGATTTATTCATATTGTAAATAGTTATTATGCTTTATTGTAACATTTGTCTCATTGAAAATAAAAGATTATTTAACTTCCAAAATTTAACACAACATGACAATGTACGAAAAGTACTAGTGTACTAGAGACTGACTAGTACTTTCAAATCGAAAAATAGTTTTAATTTTGTAAATCAAAAATGTAAAGCAATGATTATAAAGACTAGAATTCCGTGATTCTATCACTGACGAAACATGTGATGAGCCGATTATTATTGTCTACGCCGCTTACTCGTTTTCAAATTTCTATACCCGTCTCACTCAATCGTTAGTAGATAACGGGCGCTGCGCCACCACGCCGCCGCCCTGCGCCGCCAGCCGTTGCGGGGATATTATATTATTACTCACAAATTATTTTTTTTTTAAATAAAAAAAGTAGGTAGGTACATATTTACTCGAAATGAAAGCCGGTTGTCAGTAAAACGACAATCCTTAATACAAATTGAAGCCCTTGTGGGCGGATTGAAAAAAATCAACTGCATTAGGCTCACTATCTATTACGCGTACGTAAAACTATAATGTAAAATGTGAGCGTATACTATGCCTCTGCCTACACCTTCAGGGATAAAGGCGTGACTATATGAATGTGAGTATGTACATATTTACAATCGCAATACTAAATAGAAAGTCAAAGTAGGCACATATTATTAACATGCTGTAGGTGGGCAGCCCTATCGCATGCTTACATACCGCGCGGCTGTAGGCATTTATTTCTAAAATCCGGCCGAGTCAAACTACAGTATACAGTGCTCCAGCGCCGCAGGCGGTTTCACTACCGACTGCGCCACAGAGGCAGTCAAATAATATCTAGTGTTATGCTTCTGTCTACCTACTCCTTCGGTGATTATGGCGTGACTTTAAGAATGTGTATGGGCTATAAAATGATCTACTAACATTTTTAACTTACATTCAACGGAATTTAAATCCGTAATCTCCTAGTAAGCTACTGGAATTTTATAGAAGATACTGGAATTTAATTATCATTCCACATTGTTCTACATTAGAACAAACTAGAAATGTTGGCTGATGAAATAGTTGCGGCAAAAAAATAATCCTATACGAAATTTTGTCAAATCGTTCACATATTATACATGCTTCAGTGCCCTGCTGCGAGGGTAGCAGAGCAGTGAAAAAATTGAATGAAAATATCTTTATTTACTTAGGCCACAAAGTCCAGACATAAATACATACATACATCACGCCTGTTTCCCAACGGGGTAGGCAGAGACTATAGCTTTCCACTTGCTACGATCCTGACAAACAACTTTCGCTTCTTCAACTTTCATAAGTGTCTTCATACATGCTCTTCGGTAAGGGTACTCTTGACCTGGCCTTTTCGCTAAAGATTATCGATTTGATCGACATGCGTGCGCCGAGGCCAACCCTACCAGTCTGCCCATGCCCATTCACTCACATAACAGTGGGCGTCAAATCGGTTGAGATGATGAAGTACCTACCTATTCTTAGTCTGTTCAATGCTGCCCTATCTTTGTTATCGCTCTACCTGGCTCCGTAGAAGCGCTGACGTGGCCTTGCATGACGTAAAAAATGTAATCATTGTTTTATTTCTTAACTTACTTTTTAAATTGACACCAAGGACTAAAGAGTGATGCGTGATGCAATAATTAGTCGGATTTGGCCGGCTGAAAATCTAGCCGTTCCCAAATTGAACAAAATGTAGGTAGTTATTTATTAGATACGTTTTTGGTAATTTCTTGATGACATTGCGTATGGGTTGCAAGAAGTTGATAGTGGTGCCATTGAAACAACAAAGAAAAATTGAAAATCTATGGAAACAACTGATATTTTTTTTCTCTCTTCTTACATAAATAATGATAATAAGACAATGCTCAGCACTTTATGTAGGACAAAGACATTGAAATAGGGCGTATAGTATAACAGTTATGCCTCTGCCTACTCCCACGGGGATAATGGCGTGACTATAAGAATATGTATGGGCTATGAAATAATCTACTAAAAATGTTTGGAAGATAAATTCTTAATTATCTGCTTCAAATATCAATAAGCAGAAGATACTGGAATTTTCATTCCACAATGTTGGAATTTTAATTCCACAATGTTCTACAGTTTTTATCAGTAGAACAAACTGGAATTTATGTCGGCTGATGAAATAGTTACGGCAAAAAAGAATTCCTTTGTTGCCCGTGGCACTACCGCTTGGCACTACCAGTAGTGTTACGGGAAATTTTACTTTCCCGTGGCACTACCGTTCCTATTGGCTGATTAAATCCATATAGTATAATTTCCCATGGCACTACCAATTACCAATGGCACTAGTATTGTATACGAAATTTTATCAAATCGTTCACATAGGTAGGTACTTTTCACTACCCTGCTGCGACGGTAGCAGAGCAGGGAAAAAATGAAAATAAATAAATGTGAAATGTCCGTGAATATTTCACGGACATTTCACACAATGCCATCTGATCCCAAAGTAAGCTAGGAATAACCTGCCTGTGTTATGGGTATCAGACCACAGATATTAATACTTATATATGTACTTTTAAATAAATACTATTATAAATAGAAACACCCAGACTCTTGAAACAAACATTTATGGGTCACAAAATATTTGTCTCCGGTGGGAATCGAACCCACGACCTCCAGCGCCGCAGGCGGTATCACTACCGACCGCGCCACAGAGGCAGTCAAATATTTTTTATCTTTATTCACTTAGGTCACAAAGTAACACTTATGAACGTCAAGATTTTGGATTCTACATTTACTGCCAGATTCGCAAGGCAATAGGTACCTAGAGCCTGTGAGAAAGGACCTGACAAGAAAACTCACGGCCAATATCTTTGAATAACTAGTTTTATGTGGAACTCCCAATTCTAGAGAGGGGACAGACTACCCTACCCTCTACATCGACACATTGTTCCCTTGTCCATATTGGCTAAAGGTAGAACAAATTAGTACAGTATAGAATGTTCTAGTTTATTCTACTGATATAGGTTAACAGCAGGTAGAACATTCTGGAAGGACAAATTCAGTTTCAATCAATCTGTATTAAGTACAATGTGTAATTTAAATTCCATGTCGTATGTACTCAAACTTTTTTTATATATTTAGGTACCTACGGCAGACGCTTTTCATACAACGCTACCTGATCCCAAAGTACCTAAGCTAGGAATAACCAGCTTGTGTTATTCCTAGCTTACTTATTAATATCCGTGGTCTGATACCCATAAGGATATCAGACCACGGATATTAATATGTACTTATACATTTTAAATACATACTTATCATACAGAAACATCCAGACTCTTGAGACAAACATTTACGGGTCACACAATTTTTTGTCTCCGGTGAGATCGAACCCACGACCTCTTGATCCGCAGTCGCGCATTTCGACCTCTCGACCAACGAAGCCAACGAGGCAGTCATTATTTGTAGAACATTGTCAAAAAATATCTAATTTGCTCTATCAACAGGACCTTCGCCTAGGACGAGGTAGGTATCTACCTTTAAAAATTGTAGAACATGCTGGAAAATAGGCCTAGAAAGTTCTGTTAAGTATGTAATACTTTACAACTTTAAGTTGTTTGTGAGATAAGTCATACGACAGACATTCAGGCAGGTATGTAACAATTATCAGTAAATAATTAAGCGATAGGTATCTAAATCTTAGGTGCTGGTAATTTATCAAGCAACTCCTTAGGTACTCTCAGATAAACCTACTTTCCAATATATTCTAGAAATGTGTAGAAAGTCGACGATTCAATATTGTTTTGTGTCAAGCTTTTTACCTCTCCCGTATTCGTATCTTTAGAGTACTTAGGTAGCTGGCTGGCAAATAAAGAGCTAGGCCTGCGCCTAGCTGTTAACTAAAAAAAAGTTAAATATGAATTTGTAGTATGCATCTGCCCACCCCTTCAGGGATAAAGTCGTAGCGATTATGTATTGTATGTACGACGTAATGGTTCTGTTGGTACTAAAGATGCATTAGGTACCCATTTAAAACTTGAATAGGTAGGTAAAGTAAGAGAAATCTTCTCTTTGATCTGACTTTTGAAAGTTATAAGCAAATTGCCTCTATATAAACACAACATTGAGGTAGGGTAGTTAAATAGTGGCATATTTTATTGCGTCTTCGATAAACAGTAATATTGCTTCTGTTAACCGTTGTTAGGGCCCATAACCTATTTATCAATTATGAGCTTACAATAACAAACAGACCTACAGTTTCAGAATACACCGATTTTACCAACATAAGGTTTTCAAATCAAGGGTTTAGATAAACGTGTTGTAAATAAACTATATAATTACAAATATTATGCACAGTATTAACATAAATTATAACTTTCACATTAAATAAATATTTCAACAAGTAAATGATGTAATTTCTTGCTGCGTTTAAAGTTAGCGCTAAACGAATGTCTTTATTCGGGGCCAGTTATAAACGTGGGCCAATCAACGCGCGACAAATACACACTGTTGGTGCAATCGCTACAAGGAATAGAATACGTCATCGCTTTGTGGACCAATCGCGATAACCCACGAAGTTACACTAGCGCTAAATAATAGCAGCGGGCGGCTGTGAAACGTCAGTTTTTCATGAAAAATCGAAGAAGGAACAACGATACAAGTGAATTCGAAGCAAAGTGTTTTATTCAGTGATCGTATCGTGGCAGTGAACTTTTTAATTGATATTCTATTGGTTTATTCATCGTAGTTTTAGGTAATTATAACTTTTATTATAATATACTAACAATTGTTAGCATTTAAAAAAATTCTAACCTAAAGTCCAATCTATCAAATTATACTCAAAATACTTTGATCATCGTTAAAGAAATGTTATTTCTGAAGTCTTGTGAATGAATCTGATAAAATAGTGTCGATTTTATTGTATTAACCACTTAGAAAAACCTTAGATGAGAGTGGAACGTCAGCGAATTTTCTCGACGCCGTGGCCCGGTGCCGCGTCCTACATCTGTCGTGTCGTTGGCCACCCATGTCGGTACCGTTAGAATAGAATTGTTACTGCCGTTAATGGTGTTCCGGGGCACTTTCCTTTTCAGTTACCTAAATCAGATTCCAGTTAGAATTGGCCCAGCGCCCTATGAATGACGTGTCCTCTATATTATATACGTGTCGGTTTCAACCAAATAATGTCTGATTTGTGGAAGTTAATCGCCAGCTGTGTATTGTGAATAGAAGCTAATATTTTAACTTATTTGTTACAGAAAAGTGTAATATTGGATGCTCAAAATGAGGTGGAGTTTATTAGCGTTGGCCTGTGTGGTCGTGGCGGTGTACGCCGACGAGAAGAAGGAGAAGGAAAAAGACATCGGCACCGTCATCGGTATCGACTTGGGAACCACATACTCATGGTAAGTTCTAGATTTATATTCCACTCTCTCATGCAGTTGCCCTCATTGTATATTGACATAGAATTTTGAAGAAAGTGTTCCAGTTAACACTGCTAAAAATCTAGAATCTATACTTCTAAATTCAAAATCACTATCCATATCTCATTCACCACCAGTCACTGTTATTTTAATATCAATGATTCTGACTTTTACCACAGATTACTAAATAGTTACCTACTACCTAGATCAATTCAATTAAAATTTAATACCTTTTATTAACTAGTTGCAATCAGTCAGCCTCCTAAACCATTTAACAATATCTAAACTACCAAGATTGAACAAAAAGTACCAACTCTTTACTCTGCAATAGAACAGTTTGTTATACTGAAACAATCCTAATTTTCTTTTTTCTTTGTCCACAGTGTGGGTGTGTACAAGAATGGCCGTGTGGAGATTATTGCCAATGACCAGGGTAACCGTATCACTCCCTCGTATGTAGCCTTCACGGCCGATGGCGAACGTCTCATTGGAGATGCCGCCAAGAACCAGCTGACTACTAACCCTGAAAACACTGTCTTTGATGCCAAGCGTCTTATTGGTCGTGAATGGACTGACACAACTGTCCAACATGATGTCAAATTCTTCCCCTTCAAGGTTTTGGAGAAGAACAGCAAACCTCATGTTTCAGTAATGACCTCTCAGGGAGATAAGGTCTTTGCACCAGAAGAAATCTCAGCTATGGTTCTTACCAAAATGAAGGAAACCGCTGAGGCTTACCTCGGTAAGAAGGTGACTCATGCTGTCGTTACTGTCCCAGCCTACTTCAATGATGCTCAGCGTCAAGCCACCAAGGATGCTGGTGCCATTGCAGGACTTCAAGTCATGAGAATCATCAATGAGCCTACCGCTGCCGCTATTGCTTATGGTCTTGACAAGAAAGATGGTGAAAAGAATGTTCTTGTATTTGATTTGGGTGGTGGTACCTTTGATGTGTCCCTGCTCACCATCGATAATGGCGTCTTTGAAGTAGTAGCCACCAATGGTGACACTCACTTGGGAGGTGAGGACTTTGACCAGAGAGTTATGGAGCACTTCATCAAACTGTACAAGAAGAAGAAGGGCAAGGACATCAGGAAAGACAACCGTGCTGTGCAGAAACTCCGTCGTGAAGTAGAAAAGGCCAAGAGAGCTCTGTCATCCAGCCATCAAGTCAAGATTGAAATTGAATCCTTCTTCGAAGGTGAAGACTTCTCTGAGACTCTCACCAGGGCTAAGTTCGAGGAGTTGAACATGGATCTCTTCAGGTCTACCCTGAAACCTGTACAGAAGGTGTTGGAGGATGCTGACATGAACAAGAAGGATGTCGATGAGATTGTACTTGTTGGTGGTTCTACCCGTATCCCCAAAGTGCAACAGCTGGTCAAGGAATTCTTCAATGGCAAGGAACCTTCCCGAGGTATCAATCCTGATGAGGCTGTCGCCTATGGTGCGGCTGTCCAGGCTGGAGTACTCAGTGGTGAACAGGACACAGATGCTATTGTATTGCTCGATGTCAACCCTCTTACCATGGGTATTGAGACTGTTGGTGGTGTGATGACCAAGCTGATCCCCCGTAACACTGTCATTCCTACAAAGAAATCCCAAATCTTCTCTACTGCTAGCGACAACCAGCACACTGTCACCATCCAAGTCTATGAAGGTGAGAGACCCATGACCAAGGATAACCATTTGCTTGGAAAGTTTGACTTGACAGGCATTCCTCCTGCACCGCGAGGCATCCCACAAATCGAAGTCACATTCGAAATTGACGCCAATGGTATCTTACAAGTGTCTGCTGAGGACAAGGGCACAGGAAATCGGGAAAAGATCGTCATCACCAACGATCAGAACAGACTGACGCCTGAGGACATAGAGAGGATGATCAAGGATGCTGAGAGGTTCGCCGACGAAGACAAGAGGCTCAAGGAGCGCGTTGAGGCCAGAAATGAACTGGAGAGCTACGCATACTCCATCAAGAACCAGCTGCAAGACAAGGAGAAGCTTGGTGCTAAGGTTGGTATAGCTTTTATAAATAATGACTATTTCCAAAACTGATACAGTAAATAATAATACAATTTAGCTCTTTGTCATACAAAACAATTTTGTAAAAAAATTAACATTTTTTCTATATTTGTCTGCAGGTCACCGATGATGAGAAAACTAAAATGGAAGAGGCCATCGACGCCGCTATCAAGTGGCTAGAAGACAACCAGGATGTTGACTCGGAAGAGTACAAGAAGCAGAAGAAAACGCTAGAAGATGTCGTCCAGCCAATCATCGCCAAGTTGTACCAAGGACAGGGTGGAGCGCCTCCGCCGGGCGCGGGCGAGGACGATGACTTCAAGGACGAGTTGTAACTGAATAGACTGTAAACGTGTAGTCAGCCAAATGTGATCTCCGATCACTACAGCCTGTGCTTCTGGTAGTAATCTGTTGCCACCAAGAGCATATCCTGTACCATAACACGGACGTAAAGTGTTGTGTATATTTATTAGCGTGGCTGTGTGTGTGTGTGTGAGTGCGTATGTGCGTGAGGGCTCGTGTGAGTGCGTGTGCTGTGGCCCCTACAGAATCTAGATCTGATCCAGTTTCTGCCGCTGCGCACGAGTATGTGTCTGATGAGCGGTGATATTTGTAAAAATTGATGCATTTTTATTTTTAGTGAAAGCTATTCGCGTGCGAACTGTGAAAGCCTGTTTTATGTCTTTCTGATAAACCAATATGTTTCTTTATTTTTTCTAAGGAGAAATATATTGGTACGAGTCTCGGACCCATCAGAGACTACCTCAGTGTTCTTAACTGTATGTATGTAATTATTTTGAGACTGCAGAATTGATAGTTAATAATTAGCAGAATAATTAATTATGTAGTAATTAAATAATTTCAATTGAAGTACGGAGGAGTACATAAATAAAACATTTTTCTAATGAGAATCTGTTTGTATTATTTCACACTAAATTCACACTACTTAGGTACTAAGAATCAGTCGCCGCGCACGTTGCGAAGTTGGCAACAAGCGTTGAGGTCAAACACCGGCGCTGCCATCACGGCCGCTTGAATCTTCACTTGAACTTCGTCTGCATAATTAAAAAGTTCAAAGTCAAAAACCGAATAAACGAACGCTGATCAACGGATAAATTATGTTTCCGTCCTGTTCGTTGCTTAGTAAATACAGGTTAGGGCCTCATCCTGGTTTCATTTAGGTACAACCAAGCGTGTTATAGACTGAGTAACTTAATGCTCGGGTCGGAGAACCGCAAGTTTATCACACCCCTGCAATTCCTGCCATTTATTAGCGGATGTTAATCTACACCAACTTCCGGCTTTGGCTAAGAACCTTACTACTCAAAAGGAAAGCTATGACTCGCAGAGACAGTCTTGCGTGACTATGACTCATTCGTGGACACAGGGGTTGACCGTTCAGTCGCAAAATGTCCAACTGTCCAATTCTCAATAGATCCAGTTCGCAATTGGTCCAGTTCGCAGTTGGTCCATTTCGCAATTGGTCCAGTTCGCAATTAGTCCAATTCGCAATTGGTCCAGTTCGTAATTAGGGATCTATATGGATAAATGGAATCAACATAGGTATTTTAATCCGTCTCATCGCATAATGTCCTTTTCTCGAAATGTCCTTTTCTCAAAATGTCCCCTTCTCAAAATATGTGCACTACAGGACTAACTCCGCGCAATCCGACTTGGATGGGTTAGGTTAGAAGGCTAAGGCGGGAGCGGAGCGCAGCGGAGCTACCGCATTAGCCTTCGTGGTTATTTTTTTATAACCACCTAAGTAACCACCATTCACTTGGTAAGTTTGATGTATAAGTATGTTATTCAGAACGATCAGTTAATAATTAGAATTTGGGGTGGTTGTGTTTAGGTGGTTATAAAAAAATAACCACGAAGGCTAATGCGGGAGCTCCGCTGCGCTCCGCTCCCGTCTTAGCCTTCTAACCTAACCTATCCGAGTTGGATTGCGCGGTGTTAATCCTGTATTGCACATATATGAGAAAGGAAATAAATAATATATGAGAAAGGATATTTCAAGAAAAGGACATTATGAGAAAGGACATTTTTACTTCGAGCTGAATGTCGCCTCGCAGAAGGTTGTCAATAACGCCTCCCGTAATCAAGCACAACTCCATTTTACGAACTGGACCAATTGCGAATTGGACATTGTGAGAATTGGACGAAGTGAGAATTGGGCAATTTGCGAATTGGACATTGTGAGAATTGGACAATTTGAGCGCGCTGGACATTTTGCGACTGAACGGTGTTGACATCGTCGCCACGCCACACGACGAGAGTGCGAAAGTTCCGACTTCTAAACCTCAGTACTTCAGGAGTGGCTCCTTATCGAGTACCTATCACTGGTTTGTAACAGCCGTGGAATAACGTACAGACGTACCTATACTATAAAATTGTTCATGCTTGTGCGAAAAGCTAGAGAGAAGTACATAAAAGCTATAGAGATAAGTACTTACATGAGTTGATAAAAGCGAGTACATACCAAAAGGTTTGCTGGCGTCAATTTCTTCAGCACATATCCCGGCTGCAGCGCGCAACTCCGCCAGGGCATCAGAAAAATATACGTCGAGCTACAAAAAGAACATTGTTTATTTCAGCGGTTGAATATTCCCAAGAGAGGGAGGAGGAATAAAACTGGATAAGGGGTTTAGCTTAGTAGGACCTGCGTTTGCCCAACATTGTTGAACTAAACTAGATTTTGGTTCCTTACTACTAAGATGACAGATAAATAAGGCCCACCTGATCAAAAGTGATAGGCTTTTTCTCTTTATACTATGCTAATAGCCTATGTGGGTTATGGATGTTTGATTTAAAGCATGACCAAAGGTGCTCCACTACGCACACTGCACTCGTAGCACCTTTAAAATTTAGATGTTAAGTCAGTAGTGGAATATTGGGCATTCTGTCCCACTTTAAGTTCGCATCGTCGCTATCGCTCCTTGCTCACGTGGGACAGATCGCCCAATATTCCACATTTTAAAAATGTAACCTAACCTAACATAATTATAAAAAATAATTTAAAAAATAAAATTTGCTGAAGCTCCCTCCATGTTCATTACTTACCATTTATAACCCACAACGTTTTCTGTAACCAGTTGGGTTCGACTACTTGTAGTTATAAATAATTGTTATAAATTCATCTTTTCATTATGAGTCCATCAGTATTGCATAGCAAACATGAAATTCGTTAAACAAAGACAATCGTTACAGGTCAATACAATCTGTGACGATTTGACAAAAAACAAATTACGTCATGGAGAATTATTACCGAATACTGTACGTTGCATCATTTGTGGACCATCAAATTGTGGAAAAACTAATTTATTAATTGGTCTTCTATTGCATGAAAATGGCTTGACATTTAAAAATGTTTATGTATACTCTAAAACTCTACATCAACCAAAGTACATCTTTTTAGAAAAGGTTTTACAACGAGTACCAGGGGGCCGAGTCTGCTATTTTCCATCAAAAAGCCGGTCCAGTGCGATTCTATTACGATATTAAAGCGATTGGTCCTAAATCTTGTCTATCGCCACTATAGAACATCGATAGAATATAAATAGAATCGCAAAAGCAGAGACAAGGGCTTTATTTTGGTTGTTTTGACTCTTGTCAGTCAGTACTAGTAGCAGCTGTTTTTTAGGTTATCTACAAATTACTTAAAAAGAGACTTTTGTGCAGAATTACGATGTAAAATTGTGAACTTTACCTATAAACACATGTGAATTTTATAAACGGCTTCAAAGCAAAGAGTGACAGTGTTATCCAGTAGAACTATCAATCAAATCAGCCTATCGCAGTCCACTGCTGGACGTAGGCCTTTGCCAATTTACGCCACAATTCACGGTCCTGCGCCTTCTGCATTCAGTCCCAGCCTACGACCTTTACCAGGGTCGTCGGTCCATCTAACGGGTGGTACCTACCCCACGGTTGCCGAGACGCGGTTGGAAGAACTATATCCTAGAAATTTGAGACAAAACTCAAATGTAAAAAACTGGTCCAGCAATGAATTTCATTTTGAGGAAAGGATGCTAAAATTCATAGAATAAACACAGGAGACTGTATATTTTCATATAATATACATATATAACAGCAGTTTATTCAAGTCTTCTACAAATACATCTTTACAGAAAAAATATTGAACAATAACCTCATGATAACTCAAGATTGTGAATAGTGAAAGTTTTTATCTACAAACAACTACTCTGTCATATGAAAGTTGGTTTTTAAATTGATTAACACTAGCGTAACTACTCATCGGACTTAAAAAGTTATTTCATCATTGTGAAATCACGGTATTCCACAGCAACTATGTGATATAGCCAAACAATCTCAATACAGACAGCTTTTATTAGTGCCCGTGTGTGATAGATAATATGATGGATAGTAAAAATAAATATGCTATTATCATTTTGTTAATACTCAAGGAAGTACGGAAATCTTGTATTTACTGGCATGTATGGGTTCATAGTATGACACAGGTAAAGCCGTCAACTACAGCTAGTATGTTGGATTATGAAAGAGTAATGTGCATGTACAGAGATCTTGGCCATCCAAGCCTGCCATGATGAGAAGCCATGCCTTCCGATTCCAATGACCAATGCACTAGAGCTAGACTAATGTCAATTTGTTATTTTGACTGGCCTCGTGGTTACTACTCTAACCACTAACATGCAACTCACATACTAACTGTAACTCTAATGTGTAGTCAGGTACTCCCTGTCTTCGGATTCGGAGGTTGTGGGTTCGATTTCCATCCAGGACAAATCTCTTTGTGTGATGATCATATTGCTTTGTGTCTGGGTGTAATTTATCTATAATAAGTATGTATACAGAAATTTAAGTATGTCTATCAGGCGTCTAGATCCCATAGCACAAGTTTATCGCTTAGTTTGGGCTAGACGGTGTTGTGTGAGAATGTCCAACAACAATATTTCTATTAATACCTCCTCAAAATGAAATTGGGTAAGGCCTAGGTCTGAGCATAGTGGTAGACTGTAATAGGGTTATTTGATAGCTTATTTTGGATTTGGAAACATTAAAAATGATGAAATATGGAAAAATATTTTTAATATTTACAATATTATTGTTTTTACATTATCTTCATCTTGCCAAAAAGACTGTTGTAATAGCCACGCTGCTTGAAGATCAGGGTTAACACTTCCATTTTCAACTCGAGTATCCTGAAATAGATTACAATACAATTAGTTTTATTTCAGCTATTGCAAGCTTGTGAATTATGATTGATGATTAAAAAGTGATTTCAAGATGTTGTTAAAAGGAAATGAGATTTATCTGATAGAAATATTAAATGACTGTGATTTTAAGTGTCAAAAATTGATTTAAATAAATAATTTTACCAATTTTGTCAACTCTTATTTACCCACCTCATGTTTCCATGGCCATTGTTAGTTCTTCTTCTAAAGGAGAGATAGGAAGTACTACAGATGTTTTTTATCATAGTTATGCCATGCACAACATGCATTAATAATCTTCCCTGCTATTTTGAGACCATAATGTAATGAAATTAACATAAAATGGTAAGGACTTAAGCATCTTCACCAAGCTTGATGATCTGGATCACATTTATTAGGGTATTAGGAGCACTGTGAGTTGACCAGTTTTGTATCAGCATTGTTAGATGTGAATGTGACTATCATCGGGCTGCTCTCTCTCACTCTTTCAGTGTTGGGAAGCTAGACTCTTCTCGGTGAACATAGGCTATATTTTAGTCCCATATTCCCTTTGGAACAGGAGCTATGTGGGTGAAAATATGCTGTGCACCCGGGTAAACTGGGTATTTTAAATGTTCATAAAAACTGTAAAAAACAATTAAGTAAGTATATTGGGAATTGAGTGTACATAGGTAAGTACCTATGTACTAAAACAATAATAACTACCTACTGTAAGTATTAGAAATGTGACTTGTATTTTAGATATGAGTGATTGTAAAGAATATTGGACAGTAGGTACTGGTACTTACAGAAAATAGATGCATGTCAATTGCATACATGTCTTCATACTATTTTGCTGATCTTGTTGAGTTGGCTACTTGGAATAGTTGCCATCTATGTATCTATATCTAATAAAGTTCATTGACCCTGCGACAATGGCTCACTCACAGCTCTAAATTCACTTTTTGGAGACTTATTATAGCACTACGACCATCCAATGTATGAGTGAAATAAATAAAGTCTGCTTCGGATAAAACTTACAATTAATCAATCGTCATCATTTTGATGTAAATTGTAAACTTGCTTCTATTTAGTTTATCTGCAAATTGGTTAGGTAATTTAAACAATAATACCTATTGTATGTATACCGAACGAAAATAACCAGCCTCGCACTTTCTATTTCTAGCTGTCAAACATTAATTACGCGACTTCCAAAACAAATCCCATCAAATATTAGCAGACTACGCATAAATGTCAAATACACTGGCGATTCTATCGAGAGGCCATCGGTCGACCATAATCGCACTTCAATATAAACAAGATAGAAGCTATCGAGTTAGCGAATACGAAAACTGTCAAATTGTACCGATGAGCTTCTATTTTGCTACGATATCTATTCTATTCTGATGCGATTAAAATAGCAGACTCGGCCCCCAGTTCCTTCCAAAAACAAAGTGCTTGCTGATGGTAATATATACAAGTCTTGTTGATTAATAGGTATCCTGATTTCATCGCTTCTATTGAAACTTGTTACGTAAGGCTTGTAAGAGTGAAATTCAATTCCTTCCACAGCGTTGTTGTATGCAGGAGTGGACAAAACATCTAGTATATTCATTTTAACAAACCGATCGCTTTAAGAAATGCTTTATTATTGTTATTCAATTTTATAACCCTTTTGGACCGAGCTCTTATTGGTTTGATAGTTTTAGTAGAACTGTTATTTTTAGTTGGATGTACCACATATTTATTATAATCTATCATTGTTTTCTTCTGATATGTAGATACAACTGCACTTCTTCACCTCGCAAATTTATTAAGTTATTATTTATATCCAACAACCTTATCTGTATGCAGCTTATATTGGTTTGATTTATTGGAAAGTAGATTGCGTTTTTCGGAATTTCTATAATCCTGTATCCAGGGGGCCGAGTCTGCTATTTCAATCGCATCAGAATAGAATAGATATCGTAGCAAAATAGAAGCTCATCGGTACAATTTGACAGTTTTCGTATTCGCTAACTCGATAGCTTCTATCTTGTTTCTATTGAAGTGCGATTATGGTCGACCGATGGCCTCTCGATAGAATCGCCAGTGTATTTGACATTTATGCGTAGTCTGCTATTATTTGATGGGATTTGTTTTGGAAGTCGCGTAATTAATGTTTGACAGCTAGAAATAGAAAGTGCGAGGCTGGTTATTTTCGTTCGGTATACATACAATGGGTATTATTGTTTAAATTATCCTCTTCCAATTCTAGGGGCGACTCGAATTAAAAAGGTACCCAATTCAACTGACTGCATAGATTACATGCACTTGAGCAAAGGCACAGCGCATGTAATCTATGCTGCTACACATCCTACCAATGCAATACACACAGCTCAAGTCATTTTCAGTAGTAATCTTCAACTTTCAAGCAGTCTCCAGTCTATGTTTAGACATTTTTTGTGAGCATTCAAGGGTTAATCAATTTGCAGATAAACTAAATAGAAGCAAGTTTACAATTTACATCAAAATGATGAAGATTGATTAATTGTAAGACATAGCCTAACATTTTATCCGAAGCAGACTTTATTTATTTCACTCATACATTGGATGGTCGTAGTGCTATAATAAGTCTCCAAAAAGTGAATTTAGAGCTGTGAGTGAGCCATTGTCGCAGGGTCAATGAACTTTATTAGTTATAGATACATAGATGGCAACTATTCCAAGTAGCCAACTCAACAAGATCAGCAAAATAGTATGAAGACATGTATGCAATTGACATGCATCTATTTTCTGTAAGTACTGTCCAATATTCTTTACAATCACTCATATCTAAAATACAAGTCACATTTCTAATACTTACAGTAGGTAGTTATTATTGTTTTAGTACATAGGTACTTACCTATGTACACTCAATTCCCAATATACTTACTTAATTGTTTTTTACAGTTTTTATGAACATTTAAAATACCCAGTTTACCCGGGTGCACAGCATATTTTCACCGTTTCACCCACATAGCTCCTGTTCCCAAGGGAATATGGGCCTAAAATATAGCCTATGTTCACCGGGAAGAGTCTAGCTTCCCAACACTGAAAGAATTTATTAATCGGTCCAGAAGTTTTGGAGCCTATTCCGATGCAAACAAACAAACATCCTAATCTTTCCTCATACCTAATAATATTGGTATAGAGACTGCAGGTTTTAAATTATATAGGCATCCCTAATGACTTATATACCTATAAACTCTTAAGAAACTGAAAGAAAGTCAGGTGTTAAATGGGAATATTAAAGTATACTTAGGTATAAATAAAAAATCAATCACTTTTTGAACTCTACTGTAGGGTACCATTCCAAGCAAACCCCACCTGTAAGTAGTGTTGATGGGAGTATGAGACTTCATTACTAATTGGTCAATATTCTAACAGATCATTTAAATTCTGAGTTTACAAACTTTCTTCCGGTTCCAAATTTAAAGTAACTAGCAAGTACCTAGTGCACCAGTACACCGACGGACAAGGACTGGGTTGGTTGGAGAGCAGCCCGATGATAGTCACATTCACATCTAACAATGCTGATACAAAACTGGTCAACTCACAGTGCTCCTAATACCCTAATAAATGTGATCCAGATCATCAAGCTTGGTGAAGATGATTAAGTCCTTACCATTTTATTTTAATTGCAGATGTTTGCTGCGAGTACATTCATTACATTATGGTCTCAAAATAGCAGGGAAGATTGTTAATGCATGTTGTGCATGGCATAACTGTGTTATAAAACATCTGTAGTACTTCCTATCTCTCCTTTAGAAGAAGAACGCACAATGGCCATGGAAACATGATGTGGGTAAATAAGAGTTGACAAAATTGGTAAAATGATTTATTTAAATCAATGTTTGACACTTAAAATCACAGTCATTTAATATTTCTATCAGATAAATCTCATTTCCTTTTAACAACACCTTGAAATCACTTTTTAATCATCAATCATGCAACTCACAAGCTTGCAATAGCTGAAATAAAACTAATTGTATTGTAATCTATTTCAAGATACTCGAGTTGAAAATTGAAGTGTTAACCCTGATCTTCAAGCAGCGTGGCTATTACAATAGTATTTTTGGCAAGATGAAGATAATGTAAAAACAATAATTGTAAAATATGAATATTAAAAATATTTTTCCATATTTCATCATTTTTAATGTTTCCAAATCCAAAATAAGCTATCAAATAACCCTATTACAGTCTACCACTGTGCTCAGACCTAGGCCTTACCCAATTTCATTTTGTGGAGGTATTAATAGACATATTGTTGTTGGACATTCCCACACAACACCGTCTAGCCCAAACTAAGCTATAAACTTGTGCTATGGGATCTAGACGCCTGATAGACATACTTATATTTCTATATACATACTTATTATAGATAAATTACACTCAGACACAACAAAGTAATATGATCATCACACAAAGAGATTTGCCCGGGGTGGGAATCGAACCCACAACCTCCAAATCCGTAGACAGGGAGTACCTGACTACACATTAGAGTTACAGTTAGTATGTGAGTTACATGTTAGTGGTTAGAGTAGTAACCACGAGGCCAGTCAAAACAACAAATTGACATTAGTCTAGCTCTAGTGCATTGGTCATTGGAATCGAAGGCATGGCTTCTCATCATGGCAGGCTTGGATGGCCAAGATCTCTGTACATGCACATTACTCTTTCATAATCCAACATACTAGCTGTAGTTGACGGCTTTACCTGTGTCATACTATGAACCCATACATGCCAGTAAATACAAGATTTATTAAAATTATCACTGCTCAGCTTCCTTGAGTACCTATTAACAAAATGATAATAGCATATTTATTTTTACTATCCATCATATTATCTATCACACATGGGCACTAATAAAAGCTGTCTGTATTGAGATTGTTTGGCTATATCACATAGTTGCTGTGCAATACCATAATTTCACAATGATGAAATAACTTTTTAAGTCCGTTGAGTAGTTACGCTAGTGTTAATCAATTTAAAAACCAACTTTCATATGACAGAGTAGTTGTTTGTAGATAAAAACTTTCACTATTCACAATCTTGAGTTATCTTGAGGTTATTGTTCAATATTTTTTCTGTAAAGATGTATTTGTAGAAGACTTGAATAAACTGCTGTTATATATGTATATGAAAATATACAGTCTCCTGTGTTTATTCTATGAATTTTAGCATCCAAAGCCCTTTCTTCAAAATGAAATTCATTGCTGGACCAGTTTTTTACATTTGAGTTTTGTCTCAAATTTCTATAGGATATAGTTCTTCCAACCGCGTCTCGGCAACCGTGGGGTACCACCCGTTAGATGGATCGACGACCCTGGTAAAGGTCGTAGGCTGGGACTGAATGCAGAAGGCGCAGGACCATGAATTGTGGCGTAAATTGGCAAAGGCCTACGTCCAGCAGTGGACTGCGATAGGCTGATTTGATTGATAGTTCTTCTGGATAACACTGTCACTCTTTGCTTTAAAGCCGTTTATAAACAATTTCACAATTTTACATCGTAATTCTCTACAAGTCTCTTTTAAGTAATTTGTAAATAACCTAAAAAACACCTACTAGTACTGACTTACAGCTGACAAGAGTCAAAACAAACCACCAAAATAAAGCCCTTGTCTCTGCTTATTGCGATTCTATTTATATTCTATCGATGTTCTATAGTGGCCATAGACAAGATTTACGCGACTAGCAGATTTAGGACCAATCGCTATAATATCGTAATAGAATCGCACTGGACCGGCTTTTTGATGGAAAATAGCAGACTCGGCCCCCAGGTGGAACATTAAGTGCAAATTCGTGTAAGATGTGACTGGATTGGCCGTTTATATAGGAACCGCTAACTATGTCACATTCAATCCTTATGACAGTCGTTGGCAAAATGTTTATTGGAAACTCTGATACATGATATTTATTAGCTTCTAAGATCTGCTTTTTAAATCCCAATAAACTTCCAAATGTATCTTCTTTAGTAAAATCTATAGTTGATGTACAAAATAAAATAACACAGTTTTTAAGGTGTTGTTATTACAATTGAGTTTTATAGATGCATCTTTTATCTCAGTTTTTAAATAGTCACTAATATCTTGTAATTCATAAGTTCCTTCAGGTATCTCAATAACATTTTTAGAACCATAGTATAATTTATTGTTCGTATTATCAAAATTTGGAATAGAATTATATGTAGAGAAATGTAATAATGCACATTCATACTCCTCAGCTAATGGCAACGTGTCTGGATAATCCATACTAATATTATAAAGCTGAAGAGTTTGTTTGTTTGTTTGTTTGTTTGTTTGTTTGTTTGAACGCTAGGATCTCAGGAACTACTGGTTCGATTTCAAAACTTCTTTTACAGTTTGATAGTCCATTTATTGAGGATGGCTATAGGCTATATAACATCACGCTAAGACGAATAGGAGCGGAGCAGCAATGAAGAATGTTTCGAAAACGGGGAATTATTTTTACAGTCTGAGAGCTTCCGAGGCGTACGCTGCCTAAATGGTTAATGTTACGTAAAAATTTTGTACTACAAAATTGTTTCTCTTAAAAAGTTCTATAAAAAAATCCGCAACAGCATATGTCTATCTTTTAAGGTTCGCTCACAATAACCTAATTTGTCTTTCTTTTAAGGTTAGCTCACAATATTATCAAACTGAAGAGTTTGTGTGTGCTAGGATCTCAGAAACTACTGGTTGCATTACAAAATAATTTCACAGTTTTATAGTCCATTTATTGAGGATGGCTAATGGCTATATAACATCACGCTAAGACAAATAGGAGCGGAGCAGCTATGAATAATGTTTTAAGAACGGGGAAAATTTCTTTCTTATGAGAGCTGTCATTGCGTACGTTGCCTAAATGGTTAAAGTAACGTAAAAATTGTGTAGGTACTACAAATTTTTTCCTCTTAAAAAGTTACAAAAAAAAGTCCAGCACAAATTTTAAGGTTTACTTACAATAACCTACTTCTTAACCTTTACGTCGGGAGTAAACGTTTTCTGCAGCAGTAGCCAGTCAACTGAAATATATTACCGGCCAAGTGCGAGTCGGACTCGAACACGATGAGTTCCGTACCAAAAAACGGACAAAAATAAATGCGACGGGAACCATTATATCGCTTCAACAAAGTTGTGCGGTTCAACTCTAATGGTAATGAATATAAGCGACGTGAACGGGAAAAATTATATCACTTTAAATATTAATACCTACCACACCTCTCTAATAAATATAAGACACGCGACGGGAGTAAATGCGACGGGATTATATTACCTACTTAAATTATTAATACTGTACGACTCTTTCTCACTCTCATGTGACGCAAACGAAGTTGCGCGGGTCAGCTAGTAGGTAGATAATACCGATGAGTTTCCAGTTATCGATAAGGTGAGTGACATCTTGCAAATGATGGAAATGAAAGAGTGGTATAAGATTTATAGTATTTTTATTTAAAGTATTATAATTATAATAAAGATTTATAGTATTTAATCCAAAAAGTTTGCAAATAACTTAAACACTTAGTCCACAAACTATTGTGTTAAATTGTTGATATCTATCATAGTTATAATGAACATCACAGTTCTTAAAATATAGCATTAATTCTCTTGGCGGTTTTAAATCACCATAGCTATCAAAATATTCACAATAATTGTTTATTTTAACATAAGCTACCCAATGCGTTCCATCATTTCTCGAATTATCTAGGTTAACTATAGCACATTCAATTCGTTTAGGTGTTTTTGGTAACTGATCCTTCATATAAACTCCTCGAAAATGTGGAATACAATGGCCATACTTCTGAATATCGATATTAGTTAAAGCGCGATTAGGTAGCTGATCAATTAGTTTTTTGATGGATTTATAAACAATCCCTGACCTTGCTTATGCGGTTTAATGTATAGACCTTTACCTATTGCTATAGCCTCCATAGTTTTATTATGACGTTCAGTTTCTTGTAATTTTTTCTGACCGTGTTTATAATCATTCACAGTTTTTGCAATACCAGCTGCACCACAAGCTAATGCTCCTAAAGCAGATAAACCAGCAAAAATTGGGATTAAAGGTAGAATGCCTCCAGTTTTTGGTATAGGTATCATTCGAGGTACTCGAACTTTTGGAATGCATGGAACTAATTTTCGGGCAACCATATAAGCTATATTTATTAATGACTTCTCAACTTTATGTGAGAGTTTTTTGATATTTCTTTTTATTTTTTTAACAAAGTTATTAAAGGTCTTAACACCAGCACCAGACTTCAATTTAGCTTTCATAACTTTGTTTACTATCCACGAACTAATCTTTTCCCCTGTTCGAGCATCTTTTGCTTTAAGTCTTTGCTTAGCCATATCTATAAGACGTAAGTCGGCTTTTTGACGGTTAGGCAAGTCTGCGTAGTTTGCGTATGCAATATCGTGATGCATACAAGCTTCGTCTAACTTATTTACACCTTTATCACCACGTAGTAATCGTTTCGAAAGCTTTGTTCCTGGTCCACAATAGTTATAACCAGGTATGTGTATGTGTAGTTCGAATGGTAAATGATTAATGATATTGTTTATTAGTCGACCACCTTGCATCGTCCAAAGAATAATGATATACTTTAAAATTACATATCACTTATATAATTAACTCATTCCACTATTGCAGTCTTATCAATCCAACTATTCTCTTTGTTATTTAAACCCAACCATTTTACAAACAGTTTGTTTCCTTTCTTTTTTAATACCTTTTCTATCAAATAGACACCAGGACAGGACGACTTTTGAAGCTCTTGTTCGTAAAAAGTTCCTAATATGACTTGTTTTTGATTATCTTCGATGCGATATGTTATTGGTACAGTGTTATTTATCTTTTTTATCAATACATATAATAAAATCGTAACAGGTCGCTGTCTGTACATGGAAGATAAATAAGAAAAAATATTATAGGGGGGCTTTATGAACGCAATAGAACCCAAAACAATGATTTTTAGAATTTTTGTCTGTTTTGTCTGTTTGTCTGTATGTCTGTATGTCTGTATATCTGTTTGTCTGTACGGTTGTGCACGCTAATCTCAGTAACCGCTCAACCGATTGCAATGCGGTTTTTTTTATTGTGTAGAGGTTTGCTCCAGTTAACATTTAGCGTTTGTTTTATGTAAATCGGTTTAGAAATAAAAGAGTTATAACACTTTTAAGAATCAGATATTTTGAAAATTTTAATTGTAGGGGTTTCTTTGTATGTGAGTGAACCTAAACTGGCGTGTTGGCTTAATCATAAAAGAGCTTAATGATTAAGACTATTTTTAAACAATTCAGTCGGCGCCGAAGGCGTGGACTGAATTGTTTTAAAATAGACTTAATCATTAAGCTCTTTTATGATTAAGCAAACAGGGCAGTTTCAGACGCTGCTTGATGACTCTGATGAAGAAATACCTTTTCTTTCATACACCTTATGTGACGTAAACGAAGTTGCGGGCTCAGCTAGTAGTAAATATTTCTGTTGACCAGTTAGGAGTGTATCCTTTCTCAAATATATGTTTGTACTTGCTAATTCGAACTTTGTCACCAATTTTAAACTTTGGACGACATTTTTGGACTACCTTTATCATGGAATTCGTAATATTATTTTTAATGTTAGTTTCATTAAACTTATTGACATTAACAGGTGCAAATTTAATAGTACGATGTTTTGTGTTATTATATGTCTTCACAATACCGTTCAAGCCACCTTCTATCCACTTATAGTGTCCGTTCAAGCTAAAGTATTTGTATAATTTATTTTTAATAGTTTTAATAACTCGTTCTACAATTGAAGCCTTTTTGGTTGAAAATGTAGAGTAGTGATTAATATTATAGTTCTGTAAAAGCTTTTGAAATGTAGAATTATAGAACTCAGTACCCATATCAGTTTGCAGATGATTTGGTATCCTGTGATTAGAAGAAAGTATTTTTTCAAATGCAAGAGAGACATCATGTTTGGATTTAGTTTTTAATGGTTCCACCCAAACGTACTTGGAGAAGCAGTCGATAACTATTAAAATATAGTTATATCCTTTATTAAAGGTTTTTAGGTTTTGCATATCAGCTAAATCTTCTTGCCACAAATCATCAATACCTTTTAAAATTACAGATCGTCGAGGAAATTTTTTTCGTGCTGCTTTATGTATTTCATTGACGATTTGTTGTTTCGTCATTTTAACAAACTTTAAGGATTGAATTGCGTCTTGAACTGCGTCTTGAACTAGTCTATCAACTGCTTTTCTTGTGTAAAATTTGCTTTCCAAATGAGTCTCTATCTCAGACATTATTGTTTTTAAAGCTTTCTGTATGTGGTTTTGAACACTATTTGGAATAGAACTTTGCAATTTTCGTAAGTCATTGATTAGTACACCTTTCAATTCATCTACATATGCTTTATTTAGTGCATCATCTGCGTCTTGAGGAGGTTTAACACCTTTTAGCCTCGATATCTTCAAGTCATAATCTCCATAATCAGATTTTATTAATGCGTTATCATTAAAATCAAGTATTTCTGATATCCGCATTCGCTTATGAATATAATGTCCAAATTTGTCTACATTCATATTAAAGGTGTATTATGTTGAACGGTATATAGTAAAATGACACACATATAACATTAGTAGATCTATTTATTTAATGATTTTGCTTTCACGTAGTTCTTCAATGATAGATATTATTTCATTGTCTAGTCCTGTGTTACCGGCATCTCGAGAAGCAATTAATAACTTTAATCTATCAACCAATTCATTGGGATCATCCCAATATACAAAATCTGTGTTTTTTTTTCACATTTTTGTTGAAGGTAATCCTTTTCCTACTTTCTGTCTACAACTTGGACTTCTACTTTCTTGATCGAAAAGTGGTTTAATAACTTGCAAATATTTTTGTCCTTAATACTTTTAATTGGTTTTTGTGAATCGAAATCACGACGATGTGCATTCGTTACAAGTAACATTGTCTTATAATTTTGCTTGTCACAGTCATTAACCAAGCTCAGATCAATGTCTTTTTTTAACAGTAACTCTCGCAACCCAGGTGTACTTTTGTATTTGTGTCCGGCTACAGTAATAACTTTATCCCCAATAGTTATGTTACAGGAACCCAACATTTAGCTTTCCACGTTCATTTCTTATACCAAATGGAACATCTGATAGTACTTGTGAAGATAACGACCAAGATGATGCATCTGGATTAGTACCGACTAATGACTGAAATGAAGAGTCCGATGAGGGTTCCGATTCGTTACTAGCAATACTGCTATCATCTGTTTCTTTCATATCTTGGTCTTGTGGTTCTTTGGGTTCTACTTTTTCCTCCTTTTTTGTTAGAGCTAAGTGGTTATTAGTGTTGGCTATTAAATTGAGAGATTCTGTGACAGGTTTAAAAACTGTATCAAGAGTATACTTATTATTATCTTCAAAATCCTTCATTTTACGTATTTTTTTCTTGACAGCTTGTGTCGCATCAACAATTTGTTTTTTCAATGATTTATCCATTATGTAAAATAGGTGGTAATCGAATAAGAATCAATTAAAGAATAACAATAAACAGACTGCAGTCTACTTAAATATTCAAATTTCATCTAATAATACAAATGTGTCAAACGTTTTTCTATAGCAACCATTGTTTTTAGAACAATCTTTATTAATTACCACATAATCAAAAGGTTCATTCCATATTAAGGAACACATTTCTCGAAATTTCAACCATGTCATATCGGTGTTAACATGTTCTTCATAAACATGTTTCAAATTAACTTCATCTTGCTTAAAAAGCACAATTAGGTTAGCATTATCTCTTACAAGTTGTTTAGGTATTTTGGTATAAGTTTGATTTAAATAAAAACTATCAATCAATTTATGTCTTCCCATGGCAAAATAATCACGCATATTACTTTGATTTTCACATGCTACATCATCAAAAATAATCACAGAATTTGGTTTTGCATCTGAAACTTTTAAAACGTCATCATTTGTCTGATATTTATGAAGAGTGATACCTGGTACTCGTTGTAAAACCTTTTCTAAAAAGATGTACTTTGGTTGATGTAGAGTTTTAGAGTATACATAAACATTTTTAAATGTCAAGCCATTTTCATGCAATAGAAGACCAATTAATAAATTAGTTTTTCCACAATTTGATGGTCCACAAATGATGCAACGTACAGTATTCGGTAATAATTCTCCATGACGTAATTTGTTTTTTGTCAAATCGTCACAGATTGTATTGACCTGTAACGATTGTCTTTGTTTAACGAATTTCATGTTTGCTATGCAATACTGATGAACTCATAATGAAAAGATGAATTTATAACATAAATATTTATAACTACAAGTAGTCGAACCCAACTGGTTACAGAAAACGTTGTGGGTTATAAATGGTAAGTAATGAACATGGAGGGAGCTTCAGCAAATTTTATTTTTTAAATTATTTTTTATAATTATGTTAGGTTAGGTTACATTTTTAAAATGTGGAATATTGGGCGATCTGTCCCACGTGAGCAAGGAGCGATAGCGACGATGCAAACTTAAAGTGGGACAGAATGCCCAATATTCCACTACTTAAGTCAATAACGGAAGAAGTTACAGCTATCTTGTAGGGTTCGATTCGTTGCAGAATATACGAACATGGATGACCAACAGCAAATAGGTTTCTGGGCTCCGATCCGCATTTGAAGCGTTTCGAGCGCCGCACCGCCGCCTGGGACTAACAATTGGAAGATGATCACGGGCAGCAGATGATGTTCAAACCTCGTAATCCAGAACTTCTTCGTTATTGCTAGGGTGACGCATGACCCTGGGCCCGCCGTAAACTGCAGTCTGACCAGTGCACCAGTCCACGCCGTACGCCAGCTTGCGTGATTTGCACGTCTCTATATCCGCGTTCAGGAATATGATCCTAATGAAACAGTCGAAAATTTTCAATTATATCGCCTCCATTTTAATATTAAACACCGGTCAAGTACGAATGCGCACGGAGGGTTCCATACAAATAAACGGCAAGAAAATCACGTTTCTTGTATGGGAGATCCCCTTTTGTATCGTGCGAAAATTCTACATGGATGCTATGCCGGACTCCTACCGACTAAAACCACACAATGCCTTAGGTACAACGGTCTATGGTCGGTAGTCTCGGGTAAGCCCTCGGAAGGATGTCCCAGGGTAGGTACTTACCTATATGGCAAAAAAATATTATTTTCCTTATTATAGTAGGAAGTGCAGGTACCTATTTATTATTATAGCGGCAACAGAAATATCTATAGTAAGTAGGTACATCTGTGAAAATTCTTTTGCTATCACGGTTCCTGAGACACAATCTTGTGACAGACAGCGAAGACTCAGTAATATGGTCCCGTTTTAACTTTTAACCCTTTGGGTACGGAACCCTGAAAGGTAGTTATAATAGTAGATAGGTATTATGCTTTAAAAAAAAAGCGTTTTCAAATGTCGGCGTGTCGCCTTCGCCGAATTTGCAAAAGAGACATTATCAACTGCGCTGCGCAGTTAAGAAATTTAGGTTGGTGGCAAGCTTTCACTTTGAAAGTCATTAAAATGAGTGCATCTATTGAAACTGTAAAATAACTTCCTTCAAGTAGAACGGTTTGAACGAAAGTGCAAGGTACTGCAGATAGCGACGTCGACAATACCTAAGAATTGTACAGTAAAAAGATCTTGATTGTACTCACAAATTCTCTATTAGGTAGGTAAGAGCCTAAGAGCGCACCTGACTCTAATCTAATCGATTAAAAGAAGGTAGTACTTACCTATAAAACCAACTTCTAATCACGGAGAATCAACTTAAAATTTAAAAATTTCACGAAATCGAGGTATTTTGAACAAAAAAAGCCTACCGAGAAGTATCATTAGTAGATACGAAATCTTGTTTTTGGCTTCGAGCATTATTATCTACTTCATGAAATGAAGTTGCTTGTGTTATAACGTTACGTTACACCTTTAGCTTTAGGTAGACCTCACGTCCACGGTCCAGTCCTGAGATCTAGATCAAGATATAGTCGGTTTAGCGTCATACGGAACCTTAAATACCTATCTACCAGACCTGTTCGGCGGAGTCGCATGGTTCTCGAGAAGCTCAAAGTCATTGCCGCAAGTTGGGTATCCCGCTAAAACCCAGCCGTTTTCGAGACAATCCTGTAAGTAGGTTGAACAATATTAAACAAGATCTCCAGCTACCATGAAAATAAAAACAGCCAACCCTTAGGTACCAAAAAACGGCGGAACACCACGTTTACTGTATGGGAGCACTCCAATAATATTATTTTTCTATTTTAAGTATTTGTTGTTACAGCTGCAACTGAAATAAGCACAGACCTAGGTACATGATACATCATCTGTGAACTTGTAAAAATGTCAACTTCGCTATCACGGTTCCTGAGATACAGTACCAACAGCCTGCTGACAGACAGACAGCAAGTCTCAGTAATAGATATTATCTGTGGCAGGTAGGTTATAGGGTCCCGTTGTTACCCTCTGTGTGTGAAGTCCTAAAAACATAAATTGAAAGAATACCAACCTTCCTGAGCAATCTTTCCTTGATCACCTCAGCTCTCACCTGGATGCTGGTGCCAAACTTCCGAATACGTTCCCCAACGTCATTGTCTTTCTCCTTCGCCTCGTTGAACACGCTTTCAAATGACACTATTAAAGTTAATATTATGTGTTTAGTATTTCTTTATCCAGCAATGAAAAGCTACCAGTCCAACTTAAAATTAATGTACCTAGGTACCCTCTGTATGAAATCCCATCTTCAGTTTGTGGATTGGATGGTCGAAAATTGAGGTGAAGAACTTTACATAAAATACAGTTCGGAGAAGTTTTGATATGAAACGAATAAAAACACATATATCATCATCATCATCACTACATAGTATAAAACAAAGTCGCTTTTTCTGTCCCTATGTCCCTTTGTATGCTTAAATCTTCTAAACTACGCAACGGATTTTGATGCGGTTTTTTTTAATAGATAGAGTGATTAAAGAGGAAGGTTTATATGTATAATAACATCCATTAAATAGTGGAGAAATACTGTTATTTTGGAAGTTTCTAATGTGATGTCGTAAATAATTACATTTTTTTCCACTTACATTGCAAACGCAGGCTGAATCCTACGAGATTTATCAAAATAAGGTACTAAGTATAGTACACATGGTAAAGGTCTACAGAAAACTCAGCGATGGCATATCTCTATCTCTTATGGATATCCCACAATAGCATTTTTATGTAATTTACTTTTTACGAGAAATAATGGCTTATTTTCGAAGCGGTTTTAACCAATACAGCATTAATCCTTATCCAATTAAATACCTTAAAAACATTGTATATTTAATATAGATCTATATGGATCTTTACAGCATATGATTTAAATGAATATTTTCTAAGATATTACAGATATAAAATTGCGGGACGTAGCGTTTGCGGCTGTACCGGCCGGCCGCACACTGGTCCGGATTTTAAAATAGGTGGACATACGATCTCTAAGATGTCGAAAATTTGTTTTTGGTAGGAAATATAGTGCTAATTAACATTTAGTACTTCAACTTTTACAAAAATGACTCATTCATGCCTAAAAAAATAATGAAAATAAAAAATGTATGGGGGGAAAATTATTTGGTTCAATTTGTCAGAGTTCAGTATCATAAAAGTATAAAGGTCTCACCTTATATTTTGATAAGCAACTATGGTCTTTAATACGACAACATAAAAAAATTCCGCGTATCCCTGCGGGTTTTGGATCCACAATGCTTTAAAGTTCACAGTTTTTCGGTACTTAGTGTATTTAGTATCAGCATTGCACCCGTGCGAAGCCGGGCGGGTCGCTAGTCTTAGTAATAAAACGCAAAGATTCTCACATTGAACCAATCCAAAGTGCTTGGCGAGCACTCGTGCTTGGGAGTTGCGACCAGAGCCTGGGGGGCTCAGTAGAAGCACCCGGAATACTCCTGGGGCCCCCACAACGTGAAACCCCTGCTTAGGGCCCTGGGCCCCGGCAGCGCAGGCATGCACCGCGTTGAAGCATTTACTACTTATATTCTCCAAATCGTCTTCTGGGTCAATGTAAATCTTAGTAATAAAACGCAAAGATTCTCACATTGAACCAATCCAAAGTGCTTGGCAAGCACTCGTGCTTGGGAGTTGCGACCAGAGCCTGGGGGGCCCAGTAGAAGCACCCGGAATACTCCTGGGGCCCCCACAACGTGAAACCCCTGCTTAGGGCCCTGGGCCCCGGCAGCGCAGGCATGCACCGCGTTGAAGCATTTACTACTTATATTCTCCAAATCGTCTTCTGGGTCAATGTAGACTTCCTGAAATAAAATAAATATCCTTCACAAGCACTTAAGGTTAAAACGGGACCCTATTCATGGGACTACGCCTTCCGTCTGTCTGTCTGCCTGTCTGTCGGACAGCCTGTCCGTCACGAGGTTGTATCTCAGGGACCGTGACAGCTAGAGAGCTGATATTTTACAGAGAGACACAGATAATGTTGTTGACGGGATAACAACCAATAACAACAAATAATAAAATAGAAAAAAGGGGGATTAAGGCGGGGGGGCTCCCGTACGACAAACATGATGTTTACCGTTTTTTGTTACGAATTCCTCTGTGCTCGAGTCCGACTCGTATTTAGCCGGTTTTTATTTATTTTTTAAAGCCTCTTCAGCCCCGGTAACTGAGTGCTCTGTAAGCGAACACGTCAAACACTGCTTTTTGGCATTTTCCATTTACGAGCGCTTCTGTTCTTCGGAAAGCACATTAAGCCGTTAGTCTCGGTTGCCAGTAGTAACATGACAGTCGTTACACCAATGCAGACCTTAGGCCGCACCTGCGCCTGTCCATTTCAACACGGCAATAAGCTCACCGCGGAGACTCTTTATTTGTAATACCAACTTACATAGAAGTAACGGCTGCAGGCAGACAATAGGTACTCACGACAAAATCGGAGAGCTGGAAACCAGTCTGCTAGTATTTGCAGAAGTAAACAGATACGATTTCTTACCTTCAGTGTAGCTTTATACGCATACTGGAGTCCCACAAAGTCTTGCTGAAAGAAGTTCCTTGCCGCCGTGCGATCATCATACGCGGGTGGCGCAGGCGGCGGAGTCTCCATTAAGACTAAAGTAACGGTTGGGAGAACGCCTTCCTGTTGCAGGCAACGAGCCTCTCGGACCGTACATGGATGATCTAAGAAAAGATTGATTAAGAGAAATTGACAGCCTCGTTTAAGATGACTAATGGGGCGTTACGTAAAAGGGTCGTAGTCGTAACCTACCTGTTTACTAAAAAGCTCTGCTGCTTTTGAACATTTAAGGTATTTGACGTTGATGGACCGACGACCTGAAGAAGGTTGCCACTTTTTTTTTTTTTGTTAATGTGAGGGAAATTCCTCATGGATACTATGCCGGACTCCTACCGACTAAAAAACCTCACGTAACGCCCAACAGCCTATGGTTGGTTGCCCCGGGGAAGACCTCGGAAGGATGTCCCAGGACGAGTGACTGGCCACTAACTGCCATAGGCTAATTTGATTTCGATTGGCAAGTTAGGCGACAGTCGCTCTTTTAGGTAGAATTTGAAAGCAACTGGTATGACATTAAAGAAGAAAAGTCTAGAATAAGTATTATTAAATGGTCAGAATAGAGATTTACCCACCAAACATTAGCCAACCAGCCTGTGGTACTGGGTCTTTAAGCGTCAATGACTTCGTAACTTCAGCCATCAGAACGGGCGATATTTGCTTTGGTACGTAATCATCATGCTGTAATAGAAATCCTATCAAAAATGCCATCTTTAATTAAATGGATTATTTTGAGGCCTCAAACTCGATGTCGGCGACGAGTAGGGCGAAGGTGATAGCGTCAAGAGCGCGGCGTATAAGCAGAGTACAAGAGATTAAAGGTCATAGCCCACTTACGGTCATAGCCCACTTAAGGTCATAGCCCACTTAAGGTCATAGCCCACTTAAGATCATAGCCCATGGCGGGGCACTGCGCTCGCACAAAAGCAAATCGCGCTCGGTGCGTTTATTGCGCTTTGCAAAAGACGGGGCGGGCCAGGCCGGTCAATTTCACCGCGAACGATAGCGCTAAAGGAATCCTATACTACTAACGCACATGAAGGGCAAAATGACCGCGCCACTGGTGCGAGGGCAGTCACGGGCATCGACGGGCAGACGCGGTCTTTATTACGTTGCGGACAAAAAGACCGGCCCGCCTTGTAGTCGCCTACTAAGGGCTTTATCACAAATTAGAGATAGTACAGAGGGCCTAAAAAGGCAACATTCGTGAACAGTTTGGTATGCTTTGTATGTTCTGTATTTCAAATTATATGAATTGTATGTTTCATATTATGAAACATACAATGTTACCTTTTTAGGCCCGCTGATGGCAAACTCATGTATGTACTTTTTTTTCACACCTACCCTCTGCTACACACACTCGCGCACAAATCAGTATCGAGAAGTCTGTTGAGGAGCGCCTGACCTCGTGTCTGTGAATGAGTTGTCTATGTGTGCGTAGTGTCTGTGAATGAGTTGTCTCTGTGTGCGTAGCCTCAGCGAATTTAGTATGTAGGTTTCTATCTGTACCTACTATCTCTAATTTGTGGCTTTATCGTTTGTTCGAAGTTGCTTAATCTCTTGCGCTCGTGGGCCACGCTCTCGCCTCAATCGCCGTCGCCCCGCTCGTCACTGACATCCTCCAGTTTGACGTCATATTGAGTAATGATGGTTTATACTTTTTCGTAGCGATCCATCACGCAGCGACGAGTGATAACGAAACATCCCAAGTCTTTTATCATCTGTTTCGCTAACGCTTTGATATCTGTTGAAGAAAACCGATTTTAAAACGAAATTAGAACGGCTTTCTGTTATTTTTAGGGTTCCGCACCTCAAAGAAAAAACAAAGCTATTAGGTGGTTCCCAAACTTATTTTGTCTACTGCCCACTTTGAGAATAAATATTTTTTTAGCGCCCCCATTTTTTCACCTATTTAAAAACCACTATAACTTCAAATTAAATTAATTAATTATTGTGACCTATAAGTATATGTGATGTTGTGTAAAAAAATAAAAAATAAATAAATAAAAAATGTATATTATGTATATTAAATGAGAATTATAAACGAAACTTTTACTATAACCCGCAACTTGAAACCTGAGCGCAGTAGGTAACATACAACGGCGCTTAGGTCTCAAGTTAACTCTTACGGGCTCCACCTGCCAATAAGAATGATTATTGAAACGCCACTTTATAGTATTAAAACAGAGTATATTTTATTAAAAATATAACTAAAATAATCAATCCTTATATAAAAACTAATGTGAAGGATGAATCTGATGCTGTTTAATAAGTTTGTTGATATCAGGTTCCAATTTACTCAAGGACAGTCGCAAGTCGCCACGTTCGGTAACAAGCAAACGATTTCTCTTTTTAGTAAGCAGTGTTGTCACAGCACTAAATCCACGTTCACACAAATATGACGATGGGAATGCTATCAAGAATCGTTGAACGATTGACCACAATCCAGGGTACAATTGAGGGATCGGTTTTTGAAGCCAAAATTCTTGGTAACCATTTTTGAACTTGATTTTTATTTCCTCGTTTGTTGTCAATTCTATAAGTTCTTCTTCCAGCTGAGGTGACATTGCTGTGTTGACATTTGAAAACGGATCCAACACCCAGTCTGGTATTTCCAAGTTCAAAATGTCCTGGCATCGTTCGGTGAAGTCAATGTGGAGGTTTTCCAAATGTTGGCAGTAGGCAAACATTTCGTCGTTACTGCATGATATGATACTGATAAATTTGGAAAATTGTGAAACTCACGTCTGCCCAGATTCTTTTTGTGTAGAAGCAGTTTGGCTGCGAAAGCAGCAACGACGTTTTTTGTTTTAATTAAATTTAGTTTATCGCCTTGCAGTTGGAGATTCATGTCGTTGAACAATTTATACAGGTCTGTCATGTAAGCTATATTATTCTTTGATGTTATGAGCTTGTCGTGCAATTCTGTATCTTTAGTTTCCAAGAACTCTATAACAGAGTCAAACAGGTTGTAAAATCGAGTCAGACAATTGCCTCTTGATAGCCAACGAACTTCAGTGTGAAACAACAAACGGTTGAAATCCACGTCATTAGTAACACAAAGCTGATGAAATAATCTATCATTCAAAGAGCTGTTGCGGATTTTATTGACTGCTTTGATGACATATTGCAGTGATTGAAATAGTTTTTCACTTAAGTTTCTAGCAACTAATTGTTGCCTATGAATAACGCAATGTACACCAAGGACATCTGGAATTTTATTTTTTAAGTACTGTAACGTTGTGAAACAACGGGTGCAAATAGGGGTTCAACGTTAGGGGTTTTAAAATGAAAACTTAGATTAATAAATGAAAGCGCCATCTACCGAGTTAGTGTCGCAACGACGGAAGCTATAGGCAGTGATACGGTCTTGACGATTGAGTAGTTTCGAGCGGTGCCACTAGAGGCGCTATTTCATTGATATATAAGGCATTGCGTCAATGCAGGAGGACCGCCAGATTAATATTTAAAATAGATCACGAACGTATCAGTGTAATTGGAAATTGTGAGAATCACATCAGTTTAAAAATAATCGTTTATATCATCGCAAATATACTCGTAAATATTTGTCAAGGATAAGGAGCAAATAGCTATAAATAGAAGACCCCATCATTGGGTGAGTTAAATTAATTATTATGATTCTAGATTTTAAAATAGTGAAAATTAACGGCTGTTGGTCGACCCTGTTATGGGAGGGTAGATTACAGGGGTGTGAAAAAAAAGGTCTCTGTAAACTTAGGATAGAACCAACCATTGTAAGGCAACCGACTCCCAAATGGTTTAACAGTGGTCGGCTGTCTTAGCAATGGGCGGGAAAAAGGGTTCCAGCTAACCCGTCATATGGAACATTCCAGGGTCCACCCTACGGGTTCAAGAAGTCCACCCTTCAGGTTCCACGAAGGAACATTCACCCTACGGGTCCAAGAAACCGTCTACCCTACGGGTTGGTAAAATCCACCCTTCGAGTTCTACGAGCGAACATCCGCCCTGCGGGTTGGGAATACCGTGCCGGCCGAAATTGTGGAAGACACGGCTACCTGGCGGACTGCATCGACATCCTGGAGCCACAAGATAAGTCGAACCCTGCGAAGGCCTTCGGAAACCGTACTTGCTGCCCGAAGTTGCCACACCCACGACCCCCAAGTGCTCAATTCTAATAAACTACTAATTATTTACATTTTGAATTCAATCTTTTCATTTCTCTCTCTCTTCCTGAAAGCCATCAGCTTTTCAGTACGCTATGAAGCCTTTATGGCACCCTGTCATAGCCGGAGCGCCATCCGTAGCAACTGAAATAATATTTTTCAAAGGAATCTCTTTCTCATCGCAAAACTTTTCCAATGTATTGAATATGGTTTCACCTTTTGTATCGGTCTCTAAATTTCTAGCAAATAATAGTTCTTCACATATTTTCTCATCTTTAATAAACCTCACGTAAGACAACAACAATGCTTCATAAGTTGGTAAAGTGGACTCATCGAGCTGAATTGAGAATTGACTTGTCCTCAGGTGATCGCACAATGATTCTTCAATGTTTTCAGCCATTTCATCAATTAGTCTTTGCACAGAATTATTACTCAAAGGAATTTTTCGGATAATATCTGCGGCCGGTTTATGAAGCACAGTAGTTATTACTTCATTTATTGCTGGCAATATTAACTCTTCTCCGATGTTATGTGGTTTGCCTTTTTGAGCAACGACAAAGAGATATTGTACGAAGCTCGAAGTCCGTCGTAATCTTGCTTAGCAGCCGCCGAAAATAGTTTTACTACACTTGGCTGAGTATTATGCTTCTTCCCTAGGTCTTGAAAATATGCTACATTCTTGTCTTTCTTATCTGGATGCATTTTATTCAAATGATCTTGCAGCCTTGAAGGCTTCATTGCTTCATTCGAAAATGTTTTTAGACATAGAAGACACAAAGGCGACGATCGGTTTGTGGGATTTTCAATAAATCCGAATTTAATATATTCCGCAGAGTATTGCCGTCTCTTCTTTTTTACTTCCGACATTGTTTTGCTTTGAGAAATACGTTCAACTTCGCGAGTAGAGGAGGCGTAAGTACTGCTCATTAGACTTGTGTAACTCCGGAGTGAGTCGTTCCGATGAACTGCTCCGATGTAGTGAACGAAAGGAAACAGTTCCACTCTGTGGAGTTAAATCGTTCCATCGTTCCAACTCCGAGTCGGAGTTGATACGCCGAACGCTCGTTCCTATTCATATCGTTCCTACCGGAGCCGTGCTCCCATGCCCCGCGATTCGCTCACCGTTCGCTCCGGCTGTGCCGCGCCAATCACAGCGGTTTATTTGTATACCTCGGTGAGTCCGATTGGTTAAATGTTGATAGACACTACACAGTGTCTATCGCGCTGTTCTTGGTGAGTAGGCATCCCTTGCTATAATACTTTCGACTTTATCTGTATGGGATGAAGTTTATTTCCGAGTGTGCTATTTGTTTACGTAAGTTTTTTGTTTTCAATCAAGAGTATTATTTTTAGAGTTCCGTACCCAAAGAGTAAAAACGGGATCGTATTACAGAGACTACACTGTCCGTCTGTCTATCTGGCACCAGGCTGTATCTCATGAACCGCGATAGCTAGACAGTTAAATTTTAACACATGTCATGATGTATTTCGGTTACTGCTATCACAGCAAATATTCAAAAAAAGAAAAAAATATTAAGTGGGCTCCCATTCAACAAACGTGATTTTTTACCGTTATTGGTACCTACGGAACCCGGCGCGCGAGTGTGATTTAAGTTTAAATAAATATAACTCGTAGGTGCTTATAATCATAAAACATTATTAATATTAAATAGGTACGAACGTTTAAAAACTTTATTTTAATAAGTACTAAACTATTAATAAAGTCGCATTAATAGTAGATCGGTTCTTAGTACAACCGAAGATAATATAATAATACTTGCTACAAGTTTGATAAACACTTCGTTCCACTATCCACGGAGATAAAGGAACTGTGGAGCTGGAACGATAGACACATCGTTTACAAATCCATGGAGCTAAAGGAACTGTGGAGCCGGAGTTATAACAGACCGCTCCTCTAGTCCGCGGAGCTAAAGGAACTGGGAGTCGGAACGATTTAGAGGAACTCGTTCCAACTCCGGAACGAGAGTCGAGGAACGAGTTCCACGAAGTGAACGATTATGCCCAAGCCTACTGCTCATCTATTGCGCGCGAGACCACAAATGAAAATAAAATAAATATTACATTGTTTATATAGAATGCTTAAGCAGCACGCACCGACAGGAATAAAACAAACATGCATAAACTCGTTTATCTCATTCGACGCTCAATCGTACTCAACAAGTCCGAACAAGCATTCAATGAACCAGCCGACTGATACAGGAATGCACAATTCGGGTTATTTAACAAAAACTTGTTAAAACATGATAGATATCTACGAGTACTAATAACTATTTTTTTTTTCTATCTATACTAATATTATAAAGAAGTAGTGTGTGTGTTTGTTAAATTGTAAGGGGTAATCTCGGGATCTACTGAACCGATTTTAAAAATTCTTCACCAATAGAAAGCTACGTTATTGTGGAGTGTCATAGGCTATATATTACCACGTTACAGCGAATAGGAGCGGAACAGTAATAGTAAATATATCAAAAACGGGGGAAAAGTTATTCCTTTTGAGAGCTTGCGTAGTATTGAATATTAACGACGAGACGCTACGGGAGTAAACGCAACGCGACGGGAGTAAATGCGATGGGAACAGGTAATACTCTCTCTTAAGTGGCGCAAACGAAGTTGCGCGGGTCGGCTAGTATTAAATAAAATAGGACAGATATATGAACTACGCGAAGAGAAATATAGAACCGAGTTTGAGCAATCTTTTAATTCATATTAGTTGATGTTCACAAGTTATTGTTGAGAGTCGAGAGCTCTTGCAGTTGTTGTTTAAGAGGCCTCTTAGCTAAATAGAGTTACAAATCACCCAAAACACAACGCCCCCATTTTCTTCTGGGTCTCTTACCGCCCCCCTTGAGACCTGCAGCGCCCACAAGGGGGCGTTATCGCCCACTTTGGGAAAGACTGTTAACTTAGAGGATCACACTTTAAACTAAAGTTTTTTCTTGAAAAAAATTTGTACGGGCTTGGCGGACAGACACTTGAATATGGGCAATTTTATTGGGCGGAAGTAGGTATGCTTACCTACTTTTACTACGAAAATAATATTTTGAGAGGACAACAAAGGAGAAATCGATTTTAACATAAAAGCGCAAGCGATAGTCTAGCTAATCTATATAATTATGCTTCTATCTTACTATTTAATATTATAAATGCGAAAGTTTGTGAGTGTGGATGTTTGTTACTCTTTCACGCTCTAACGGCTGAACGGATTGGGCTGAAATTCGGTACAGGGGTAGATATACGTCTGGAATAACACATAGGCTACTTTTTATCCCGGGAATAAGTTCCCACGGGAAGCGGAAACGGGAACAAAACTTGACGCGGGCGGAGCTGCGGGCGTCAGCTAGTATGCTATATATTCTGAGTACCAATTTGAAGATCTGGTTCCATGAGTAACATAATCCGATCCACGTCCTTGTTGCTGTGCAGATGATGACTCAAGTAGATCTTCATGTGCTTCAGGTGGTCTTTTGGTAGATTGATTATCAGATCCCTAACCATATCCTGAAAAATTACCAAGTAGGTACTATACTTCCAAAATATGTGGTTTTTGGTCAATTATCGGCGTTGGAACCATTCGTCACAGTCCACTGCCACTGCCACCTCGCGATGACGATGAGGCTCGCGCTCGCAACATTACTCCACGATTAGGGAAATGAGACCCAAAAAAAAACAGTAGAAATTATCGTGCTCTTTCTTGTTACCCATTAAATACTAGTTAGTAAGGTAGTTCTTACCTGGTACAAAACAAACGATTCGGAGGGGAGGAAATTCAACATTTAAAACTATTTTCCAAAGATTTAAAAAAACAACATTTTAAACGTTAAACGATTTTTTTTAGGGCAATGTGATTTTGAATGTCTGTCAGTTCAAGGCTCAAGCTGAACGTTTGCAAAAGGGTTCTAAAGCTGAATTCCCATCCCAGGACTTTAAATCTGCGGGTCCAAAAAGCCAACAAGGTAAGTGTCATTCTGATCAAGTTTCATTTCCTTTTGATGCGTCGTCCCCGTATTTTTTTCGGAGTAACAACATCAATATTCAATATCATAAATTATGATTGGGTTATGAAATGAATTGCTGATGACCAGTGTTCTTTCGGTTTGGGTTAATAACAGAAATATATCTGTTATTAACCCAATCAAATATGTGTTAACCGTAACCAGAATACACCGAATAATAATGTAACAGAATTAATAGCTTAACAGAAACAACATGTTACCGTTTTGTATACAGTAACCGTAACCGAATTGATAAAGGTTATTTTGCTTGTTGCACTCTACTCGTAGGTAGGTACCTAGATGCCGGTCGGCGTCTCCTTTGTTCTTCGCTCGCCAAAGCGATTCCTTTCACGCACACATAGGTACAAATAGAAAGAATCAAATGTATTTTACGAATTTTAGTATGCACCACTGTTTGTTTATATTTAACTGAGTCGCGTTTTCCAGTGTTACTGCCGTGTGACGTCGATCATGCCGATTCATGTGTTATTGTGTGCAGTGTCAGTTTATTTTACGCGCCACATGAAAACAACGGTGCAGCGACCGTTCTTTTCATGTTGGATATCGTATAAGGGGTTTTTGGGTATGCTGAGTACGAATTTCGGGTTAAATTTGCAACCCAATATGGCCGCCACGCCACCGTTGTAAAATTTCATGTTGGATATCGTATAAGGGGTTTTAGGGTATGCTGAGTATGAATTTCGGATTAATTTTGCAATCCAATGTGGTCGCCGCGCCACCGCTGTGAAATTTCATGTTGGATATCGTATAAGGGGTTTTTGGGTATGCTGAGTACGAATTTTCGGTTAATTTTGTAATCCAATATGGCTGCCGCGCCGCCATTGTAAAATTTCATGTTGGATATCGTATAAGGGGTTTTTGGGTATGCTGAGTACGAATTTCGGGTTAATTTTGCACTCCAATATGGCCGCCGCGCAACTGTAGTAAAATTTCATGTTGGATATCGTATAAGGGGTTTTTGGGTATGGTGAGTACGAATTTCGGGTTAATTTTGCAATCCAATATGGCCGCCACGCCACCGTTGTAAAATTTTATGTTGGATATCGTATAAGGGGTTTTTGGGTATGCTGAGTACGAATTTCGGGTTAAATTAGCAACCCAATATGGCCGCCACGCCACCGTTGTAAAATTTCATGTTGGATATCGTATAAGGGGTTTTTGGGTATGCTTAGTACGAATTTCGGATTAATTTTGCAATCCAATGTGGTCGCCGCACCACTGTTCTAAAATTTAAGGTTGGATATCGTATAAGGGGTTTTTTTGGTATGCGGAGTACGAATTTTCGGTTAATTTTGCAATCCAATATGGCTGCCGCGCCGCCGTTGTAAAATTTAAGTTGGATATCGTATAAGGGGTTTTTGGGTATGTTGAGTACGAATTTCAGGTTAATTTTGCAATCCAATATGGCCGCCGCACCACTGCAGTAAAATTTCATGTTGGAAATCGTATAAGGGGTTTTTGGGTATGGTGAGTACGAATTTTGGGTTTAATCTTGCAATCCAATATGGCCGCCACGCCACCGTTGTAAAATTTTATGTTGGATATCGAATAAGGGGTTTTTTGGTATGCTGAGTATGAATTTTCGGTTCATTTTGTAATCTAATATGGCTGCCGCGCCGCTATTGTAAAATTTAATGTTGGATATCGTATAAGGGGTTTTTGGGTATGCTGAGTACGAATTTTCGGTTAATTTTGTAATCCAATATGGCTGCCGCGCCGCCATTGTAAAATTTCATGTTGGATATCGTAGTAAAATTTCATGTTGGATATCGTATAAGGGGTTTTTGGGTATGCTGAGTACGAATTTCGGGTTAATTTTGCACTCCAATATGGCCGCCGCGCAACTGTAGTAAAATTTCATGTTGGATATCGTATTAGGGGTTTTTGGGTATGGTGAGTACGAATTTCGGGTTACTCTTGCAATCCAATATGGCCGCCACGCCAACGTTGTAAAATTTTATGTTGTATACCGTATAAGGGGTTTTTGGGTATGCTGAGTACAAATTCCGGGTTAATTTTGCAATCCAATATGGCCGCCGCGCCACTATAGTAAAATTTCATGTTGGATATCGTAAAAGGGGTTTTTGGGTATGGTGAGTACGAATTTCGGGTTAATTTTGCGACCCAATATGGCCGCCACGCCACCGTTGTAAAGTTTCATGTTGGATATCGTATAAGGGTTTTCTGGTATGCTGAGTACGAATTTTGGGTTAATTTTGCAATCTAATATGGCCGCCACGCCGTCGTTATAAAATTTCATATTGGATATCGTTTTAAGGGTTTTCGGTATGCTGAGTAGAGAAAGAGTAGAGTAGAGACTCGTGGAGGTGCGGCTGCCATACCTATTGGATTGCAAAATAAATCCGAAATTCGTACTCAGCATACCAAAATACCCCTTATGCTATATCCAACATGAAATTTTACTATGGTGGTGTGGCGGCAATATTGGATTGCAAAATTAACCCGAAAATAAATAAATAAATAAATGTTTATTGCAAAACTACAGGACAGTTTTTTTCTTCTATACATTTCAACCACAAAATGCATTCAACCGACTTACTACATACCTACATAGGCAGAAAATTATAACACGCCCATACAGGCCAGTATTACAGTAAGTATAAAGTTCGCCACAAATTTTTGTAACTTTTCCACATTTCAGCAAAAATGAAAAGGAAAACGAATAAAAATAAATAAATACACAATCACAACTCAAGTACAGCCACATCCGCCACTATCGACAAAGTCAGCGAAAACATTATGAAAACTGGTAGAAGCGGACCCATCTTTAAAATTGCTGCAACTATCCTATCATATTTTGGTCTCTAGACACGGTCAACAAGATTGAGTCAACTCTGTTTAAATATTAAATGAAAGTAGATAACAGTGTTTAGTTGTATACATTTATTTTCGTCAAGATATTGTTGGTTATTTGACCATGTCCGGAGACCACAAATATTATTTTCTGTGTCTAAGTACGCATATTTTACTCTATGGCGCGGTATCACGCACTTAACACTTGACGTGGCGCTATGTGTGGTCAAAAGCACGTTGGGGTTATAATATACACTAGAAATATGATAAAAAATTCTGTACACTGAGCTTGCAATAGACCGACATTCAGCAAAACTATGATAGCGATGTCATTGCAAATCACAGTAACTGATTTTCAATGTCTGCCTAAATTCGTACTCAGCATACCAAAAAATCTCTTATACGATGTCCAACATGAAATTTTACATCGGTGGTGCGGTTGCCATATTGGATTGCAAAATTAACTTGAAATTAGTACTCAGCATACCCAAATACTTGTTATACTATTTCTGACATGAAATTTTACAACAGTGGCGCGGCGGCCATTATGGATTGTAAAATTAGCCCGATATTTGTACTCAGCATACCAAAAAACCCCTTATACTATTTCCGACATGAAATTTTACAACGGTGGCGCGGCGGCCATATTGGATTGCAAAATTAGCCCGAAATTTGTACTCAGCATACCAAAATACCCCTTATACGATATCCAACATGAAATTTTATATCAGTGGCGCGGCGGCCATCTTGGATTGCAAAATTAACCCGAAATTCGTACTCAGCATACCCAAAAACCCCTTATACGATATCCAACATGAAATTTCACAGCGGTGGCGCGGCGGCCATATTGGATTGCAAAATTAACCCTAAATTCGTACTCAGCATACCAAAAAACCCCTTATACGATATCCAACATGAAATTTTGTAACAGTGGCGCGGCGGCCATATTGGATTGCAAAATTAACCAAAAATTCGAACTCAGTATACCCAAAAACCCCTTATACGATATCCAACATGAAATTTTACATCGGTTCCGCGGCGGCCATATTGGATTGCAAAATGAACCCAAAATTCGTACTCAGCACACCAAAAAACCCGTTATACGATATCCAACATGAAATTCTACAACGGTGCGGCGCGGCAGCCAATATGGCTGCCGCGCCGCACCGTTGTAGAATTTTTGCAAAATTAACCTGAAATTCGTTCTAATATATCAAAAAGCTTTAGAAAAATATCTAACAAGACATTAGGTATATAACTGCGAAACGGGGGCCATTTTGTAATCGCTTTATAATAAAAAAATGTGTGCGTGTACTTACGTAAGAAGTGAAACTTCTTCATGACCTTATTGAGATCACTTTTAGTCCAAAAGTCTAAAAGTCCAAAAGTCCTGAAGGCCAAAAGTCTAAAAGTACTAAAGTCCAAAAGTCCAAAAGTCCAAAAGTTCAAAAGTTCAAAAGTCCAAAATCCAAAAGTCCAAAGGTCCAAAGGTCGGCTGTGTCATTAACCTGTATCGTAACTAAAAACCCAGGTTAACATTGTATGTGATAACAGTTTCAATAGATTATTAACCGTTTCAAACGTTTCGGTTATTTAAACACATCATTCAACTTTTAAACCTTATTGATAAATTAACCGATATAAAGTGTTAACCGTATCGATATGTAACCCTTATAAAAGGTTACCGATTCAATCTGTAACCGTTTATTTCGGTTAATCTTTTAAATGGGTTTTCCGTTCACTGCTGATGACTCATTTATATTGTTATCTACCATTTTACAGTGTCTAGAGCATTTCTTATAAACACATAGACTGATCGGCCTCCATGACCGGAGGATTGAGGACGGCGGCGACGGCGCGGCGCTACTCAGTTCACCGTCCTTACAGAAGCAGGCCCAAGAGTAAGCGCCGGCGTCCTCTAGCACGCCTGTGTGACGTGAGTGAGAGTTCCCAAAACATGGGATAGTAAGTACCCAAACCCGTAGGTGGGGTGAGGCCGTGGTGTTAGTCAAAGCTATAGGCATGTCAGTTGGTCGGGAACCCGAAGAACCGTGTGGTTTTAGCTCGTAGGAATTCGGTGTAGCATTTATCCATGAGGATATTAAGAATTTCCACATGTAAAAAAGACGGAATAATAGATCGCTTGTCAATATATTTGTGTGTGTAAAGTATAGAGTACCTAAGTAAAGTAAAATAAACTTGTGCAGGAAACCGTGTGTGTATGTGTACTTAACAATACAGTAGGTATACCTTGAGTAATTTATAAATCCTATATTTCTCAAGATATGGTACAAATCTGGCGGGTATTTCTAGTGGTCTTTTAGTAGAATCGGTTTCAGTCATCTTGATATTATATTAAATAGCTCAATAAATATTACTGTCTTTCGTCGAAATAACTTGACTTTGTACTTTGACTTGAAGTTTCTTGATTTGCCATAATAAAGACGTTGACTCAAATTGACATTAAAATTTGGATGTTAACAAGGAGTATCTAGTCGGGTCATAGTACTTTTATTCTATGTAAACATCAGTCTTCAGTAATTGCACGTAATTGTCAGTCGTCCGTCGTTTAGTCGTTAAAATTCGTTTTTCGCTAATCGCTATATTCCGTCGTCAGAAGCCGATATCCCGTTATTCAACATTAGGATATTCGTCACCTGTGGCCTTTCTTGCCCGTGGTACTACCAGTGGTACATCCTGGTAGTATACCACGAGTAAAAAAATTACCCGTGGTTTTAGTACTACCAATACCAACCGGTCCCAGTAGTACCAATGGAAATTCAATTTTACAGGTGGTACTACTACTGGATAAAAAATAAATGAAGATCAATAAAAACAAATGAAAATCGGTAAAAACAAATGGAGATCGTTGAAAAAAAAAATGAAGATCGGTCAAGCAAATGAAGAACGATGAAAACTAATGAATACGGGAAAAATAAATGAAGATCGGTAAAAACAAATGAAGATCGGTATAAACAATTGAAGGTCGTGAAAAACAAGTAAAGATCGGGAAAATAAGTGAAATCTTAATGTTTATCACCGATCTTCATTTGTTTTCACCGATCTTCATTTATTTTACAGATCTTCATTTGTTTTAACAGATCTTCACTTATTTTTACCGTTCTTCATTTGTTTTTATATGTTTTTATTTGTTTTACAGATCCTAATTTGTTTTACCGATCTTCATTTGTTTTTTAACATCTTCATTTGTTTTCATTTATCTTCATTTGTTTTAACTGATTTTCATTTGTTTTAACCGATATTCATTCATTTTTCATCCAGTAGTACCACAGGTAAAATTGAATTAACATTGCCATTGGTACTACTGGGACCGGTTCGTAGTACCACGGGTAATTTTTTTACTCGTGATACTACCAGGGCACCGATTCTCTAAAACTTTAGTAAATCTTTTTTTTTACAAAAATTATTCGTCAGAGTGTTACTTAGATACTTTTTAAAAAGACTGCAGTGATAATGCCGGATCTCAACGTAGCACAGGTGTCCAAAGCTGTAACTTTAATCGAACAAGGTTACACTTACAATCAAGTGGCTCAAATGTTGCGAGTTTCCAAATCAGTTATCTTTCGCAACGTAAAACGATACCGGCAGACAGGCGAGTACACAAGATGCAGAGGACAAGGGAGAAATCAGAAGACCACAGCTAGGGACGATAGATTTATCGTAAGCAGTGTGCTAAGAAATCGTACCTCGACGTCTTCTGAGGTAAGAGCAAGGCTCCAAGAAGTCCTAAATGTGGCAGTTAGCACTAAAACGATACGAAGAAGACTTAACCTTTAACTGGTGACGTGCGGTCTCACAGGCCAAGCGGCGTAAGCGAAACACCATATCACCCCCTTCCCCGCATTTCCCATGTTTGAGCGCCTGAGTAGCTTCGAGTTTAGTGTAGGCAGTGCCCTAGAGGGGGATAGTTGCGTCGGCCAGGCCCAAATCGGTAAGTTAGATCGATTGAAAATTCTCGGGCGGCCTCTCAGACCTTATGTCACCACTTACGTAACTTTTTTGGAATTACACTGTAGTGTTGTATTGCGTTTTTTTTAGATATTTCTTACTATGAATGACTCTGGACTTCCTAGAAAAAAGCGTAGAGAGGTTGTTGACAAAAATGTAGTGCCTACTCGAATTGTAGACTGGTTTAGCACAAGAAAACTCAAGTGGATCGGAAGCAGAAGACGTTTCCAAAAATTATGTCCCGGAGCATAGCGACCACAACTCGGAGACGGAAGAAAATGCTTCTGAAGTGGAAGAAACTGTATATATGATATAATACACCAGGAAAATCAGCTTGCAGAGAGTGACAGTGACGAATGTATATCATGCGATAAACATGAGTGTTTGCAGTGTGCAAAGCAATTATGCCCTAACTGTCAATAAAAATACTAAAGATTGACAGTTGTCATTTTTGAGACATGACACTTGTGATAAGAGTTTAATTTTTTTTTAAGTTGATTAGTGTTTGAACTTTGATAAACAACAAATATTTTATAATTTATGTTGATTTTTACTATTTTATAAGCAATCGTTGATCTCGATTCTAGTTTTTCAATTACAGAGATCCAAAACTTTGTAACTACCCAGTTTCTAATTAAAATTATATTTAGACTACATGACGTTGTTTTAATTTTTACTTTAATATTTAATTTAAAACAAAATAAACATTAGGATAACCTACCATATTTTAATATAATGTATTATAGACCAATTATGGCAGCGGCCTGTGAGGCCGCTCGTCACCAGTTATGTTATAAAAAAACCATGTCACCAGTTAAAGGTTAAAGCAGCCGGAATAGGGGCATTTATACCTGCCAAAGGACCTCTTCTTACCACAGGTCATCGTGTAGCTCGGAGTAACTTTGCTCGCATTCACCGTCACTGGAATGACAATGACTGGGGAAGAGTATTATTCACTGATGAGTCCAAATTTTGCCTTAAGCCAGAAGATGGAAGGGTGAAAGTGTGGAGATGACCAGGAGAAAGATATGCACAGTGTAACATTGTCGAAAGAGAACCTTACGGTGGAGGGTCAGTGATGGTATGGGGCGGCATTTTCTTAGGAGATATATGATAAATGAAAACAAATGAAGATGTTAAAAAACAAATGAAGATCGGTAAAACAAATTAGGATCTGTAAAACAAATAAAAACATATAAAAACAAATGAAGAACGGTAAAAATAAGTGAAGATCTTCATTTGTTTTTACAGATCTTCACTTATTTTTACCGTTCTTCATTTGTTTTTATATGTTTTTATTTGTTTTACAGATCCTAATTTGTTTTACCGATCTTCATTTGTTTTTTAACATCTTCATGTGTTTTCATTTATCTTCATTTGTTTTAACTGATTTTCATTTGTTTTAACCGATATTCATTCATTTTTCATCCAGTAGTACCACAGGTAAAATTGAATTAACATTGCCATTGGTACTACTGGGACCGGTTCGTAGTACCACGGGTATTTTTTTTACTCGTGATACTTACTACCAGGGCACCGATTCTCGCTTCACACGAAATGAATGCGTGGACGGAAATCGGCGGGTGACGCGTCGCCTGTCTCATATTTAGGAACGGCGAACATGAGACGGACGACGTTTCACCCGTAAATCTGCGTCCACGCATTCACGTCGAGTGGTCGAGAATCGGCGCCCAGTAGTACCACTGGTGAACTTTTACTTCGCCTCTGGCCATTCAAAGGGGAAATAAATTCAAGGGGGAATAAATTCACGGGGGTGGGGGAAGGCTTATTGAGGTTTGGTTTATATACACTCATAGACAAAATTAGGGGAACGCAAAGAAATGTTCAGGTAGTAATAAAATAAACGATTTATTTATGTTTAATACAGTATCATTTGAGTATTCTTAATTAATTTAACTTTTTAAAATACAGAAATGTACAATTTACTGTTAAAAATAGACAAATATTGAAGTTATCGCTTATTAACGAGAATGTTAAGGAAACAATGAAATTTAATCTTATCATGTATGGAATGTCTGGTTTCTTCTCTAGTAAAAGTTAAAATGACCACTCGTAGGTACATTCAGTATTTGGTGTTACCTCCTCTTGCTGTTAAAACTGCCTCCAATCGTCTGGGCATACTTTTTATTAATTCGTCTATGAAATTTTGTGGCATTTGGTCCCATTCTTCTACCAGCGCCGTTTTAAGTTGTCGTAAGTTGGTTATTGCAGGGATTCTTTTTTTTATTTGTCTTCCCAGTTTATCCCAGACATGTTTAATCGGGTTTAAGTCTGGCGAGCGGGCTGGCCATTCCAAAACATCGATTTCGAACCCTTGAGGGTATCTTGAAACTACAGCGGCAGTGTGTGGCCGAGCATTATCATGCATCAGTAGAAAATTATCACCTATGTATGGGACAAATGGTATCACAATTTCTTCTAAAATGTTAGTTACGTAGCGTGCTGCTGTCAGAGATCCATTTTCGAAGACGTGGAGCTCCGTACGTCCTCCTAAGAAAATGCCGCCCCATACCATCACTGACCCTCCACCGTAAGGTTCTCTTTCGACAATGTTACACTGTGCATATCTTTCTCCTGGTCATCTCCACACTTTCACCCTTCCATCTTCTGGCTTAAGGCAAAATCTGGACTCATCAGTGAATAATACTCTTCCCCAGTCATTGTCATTCCAGTGACGGTGAATGCGAGCAAAGTTACTCCGAGCTACACGATGACCTGTGGTAAGAAGAGGTCCTTTGGCAGGTATAAATGCCCCTATTCCGGCTGCTTTAACCTTTAACTGGTGACATGGTTTTTTTATAACATAACTGGTGACGAGCGGCCTCACAGGCCGCTGCCATAATTGGTCTATAATACATTATATTAAAATATGGTAGGTTATCCTAATGTTTATTTTGTTTAAAATTAAATATTAAAGTAAAAATTAAAACAACGTCTTGTAGTCTAAATATGTATAATTTTAATTAGAAACTGGGTAGTTACAAAGTTTTGGATCTCTGTAATTGAAAAACTAGAATCGAGATCAACGATTGCTTATAGAAAAGTAAAAATCAACATAAATTATAAAATATTTGTTTTTTAACAAAGTTCAAACACTAATCAACTTAAAAAAAAATTAAACTCTTATCACAAGTGTCATGTCTCAAAAATGACAACTGTCAATCTTTAGTATTTTTATTGACAGTTACAGTTCGGCCACGTGCCACGTAGACCGGTCTTATTAGCGAATTGCGGGGCGGCGAGCGAAATGGCCGCCATGGCGGCGGTGGACGTACTCAGAACGTGTCAAAACCATAGAGTTAGGATGAATTCCTAATGGGCTAGCGACACGGTCAATAATATTGAGTCAAGTCTGATATTTATAAATGAAAGTTCCTTCAGTGTGCGTGATTTCTTTGCATGTATGTGTGTGCATTGACGTGTATGTACACAAGATATTGACGAGGCATGACAAGTGCAGTTAGACCATGTATAAATAAATAAATATTCACGGACATCTCACACAACGCTATCTGATCCCAAAGTAAGCTAGGAATAACCTGCTTGTGTTATGGGTATCAGACCACGGATATTTGACAAGACCTACTAAAGCTGCGGTTCTACTTAGGCGGAGCGGAGCGGAGCTGTGGATTTTAAACCATGTGATTGGCTTAAAATCCACAGCTCCGCTCCGTTTCCCTCCCGCCTTAAGGTACTCCGAACCGTGATTGGTGAATCGCTGCACAGCTCCGCCCCGCTCCACCTAAGTGGAACCGCACCTTTATAGTCTGTTCCTGGATATTTTACATCTGACAGCTTCTCATTGTACGATTGTCTGTGTACATATCGTTGTCGCCCTATGAGTGCCAGCGTTTTACCCAGCCACAGCCCATTTTACCGAATATAAGTGGAGATTTTAACATCTAACCGTAAGCATAAACTGTTATGTTTTTCATGTCATAAATAGCCATAATATGCTTAACTTAACTAAAACAGTGTTTCTTTTATTATACGACTAGCTGATGCGCGCGGCTTCGCCCGCGTGAAATTTGGTCCCCGTTCTCGCTTCCCGTGGGAACATTTTCCCGAGATAAAAAGTAGCCTATGTGTTATTCCGGACTATACTCTATCCCTGTACAAAATTTCAGCCAGATCCATTTAGTCGTTAGAGAGTGATTGAGTAACAAACATCCAAACATCTAAACATCCAAACATCTTCACAAACTTTCACATTTATAATATTAGTAGGAAGTAGGAAGTAGGATTGTATAAGAGTGTTACTTTTATATTTATTAATATCGGAAAAGAACATTCAGTACCATCACGAACACGAACCATAAAGTACATGGGAGAAACAAAAAACTAATTTTGGAACACAACACACATATCAAAGTAGGCAACGCAAAGGTTGAGTGATATAATCCCATGACATTAAGATCCCTGAAAACTTGAGACTGGATATGCCGACGCATTCCACCAATTACTATGACAAATCAATTACAGTTAAAGCCATTCGCCTTTGGAATGCATTGCCTCTTGAATATTAAACAGATTCAAACACTGAATTCATTTAAAAACCTAGTTAAAAATCATTTTCTTCATACTTATCAATGAAACCTATGAATTATTTTCTATTCTACTATATAGGTCTATTCAATTCTGAATGTATGTAACTATTGTTTTGTTTAAATACTTTATTTTAGTCGACTACACCGCGTTGCTTGGTTACACGTATCATTTATGTCCATCCAAAGGTTGCCTGAAAGAAATCGCCTTAAGCAATAAGGCCACCCAATGTACATTTGATTATTTTCTTATGAATTGTGCTTGCAATAGATTTTTTTTTTGTAATAATATCGGTGTACAATAAAGAATTATTTATCTATCAATCTATATTAACTGTCAACGGACGAAGTACAGAAACAAACCCACGAGCCACGTCGCTAGCTACCTACCTACATATTAGAGACAGACTCAATACTTATCAACTTCATATATGGGAACTTATGGGCAAGTACTTAGGTACTATATTTTTATGTTAACATCCATTCATCCATATGGTCACGCCTTTATCCCCGAAGGGGTAGGCAGAGGCATATTATATGCACGCATATTACCTTTTTAGAATTTGTCGTGGTGGTGAACCGATGTTGTGTTGAGATGGACAGGCGCAGGTTGTGACTGCCTGCTTGGCTTAACGACTGTCATTTTACTGGCAACCACTACATTTTATGTTAACAATTAAAATTAATACTAGCTGACCCTCGCAATTTCGTTTAGAGATAAAGCCCGTCGCCACACTGGGGCCGTCCCCGTAAGGAGACGAGGAGACAAAGGACGACAAAAGTCCAACGTCCAAAAGTCTAAAAGTCCAAAAGTCTAAAAGTCCAAAAGTCTAAAAGTCCAAAAGTCCGAAACTCCTTAAGTCCAAAAGTCCAAAGTACAAAAGTCCAAAACTCCAAAGTCCAAAAGATTTTAGCTTTAGGAACTTAGGCCACTTAAGAAAGTACTATTTATTCGAATCGACGGTGGTGGGGACGAGAAAAAGATGGCGCGTAACGAAAAAATGTGACGCATAACCCAAAAAAATGTGACGGATTTTTTTTTCCAACGGCGTTTAAGAAGTTTCACGTCAAAAATTGTTGAAGTTTTTTAATCCAACGGAATGTCAAGTTGGCATTAATTCAGAAAAAAAATCAAGTCATGGAAATTAAGGAAAAAAATTAAATTTTGGCGAATTCCTCATTATTTTTTTAAAATAAAATTTCAAGACCGGGGGTCTGAGGACGGTGAGAGGGTCGCTCACCGTCTTTACAGAAGCAGGCCCATGACGGCAGCGTGACGTGAGCAACTCACGCATGCCCCCCCTTAGAAGCGGGATAACACCCGAAACCCCCCAAAGACGCGGGATAGCACCCGAACCACCCCCTGGGCGAGGCCGCAGAGGCGGCCGTAGGTCTGTTGTGAGACCCGGGACATCCTTCCGAGGGCTTACCCGGGGCTCCCAACCACAGGCTGTTGGGCGTTGCGTGAGGTTTTTTAGTCGGTAAGAGTCCGGCATAACATCCTCTAAGGATTTTCCCTCACGTAAAAAAAAAAGCGCGTAATATTAAATTGTCTTGAAGAAATTTGGTAGCAGACTAATCCGTGACTGGACCGTTATACAACTATATCAAAATTTCTTGCTCCCTAAAAGTGGTGGAACATTTGTGAAGCGTACCTTTAGACTATTTGTTGGAACCAAACAGTGCTATTCACTGCGTGATTCCTTGAGAATATTGAATTAATCGCATTCTTACTAAATTCATTTAAAAATGCGATTTGCGGAATAATATTTCAATCAATCAATCAATTTAGCCTATAGCAGTCCACACTGCTGGACATAGGCCTCTCTCATATTTATTTCCAGTCATCATATTATTCAGCCATATATTTATTATCTCACACGTCTTAATATTTAGAAAATAGTGACTATGTCTTTTTTCATTTTGCCTGATGATATATACTTACATTATGTTGGTTATTATCTCTGTGTAGTGGGGCCCTACCAACACCTCCGGGCCCAAGTCAACCTCACGTGCAAGCTCGTGCACCTGCTGAACAACGGACGAGGCTCTGACGTCGGCGGTCCACTTCAACACGGCGATGGGCTCACCACCTGTTACGTGGGACCGAATTGTACACGGTGAAATGTGGGCCGGTATAGGCCTCTGCCTACCCCTTCGGGGATGAAGGCGTGAGTATATGTATGTATGTATGTATGTATAAATTTTCATTTGAGTTGAGTCTGGGACCGGTCTACTTAATGTGAAATGAAGATATTTTATGAAATAAGATATGGCATATCATGTGAGTAACCAAAGCCAGTCAATATTACCATAAAAATTAAAAAATCAATATTTTTTCGTCCCTGAGTTCGTCCCCTCACACCGCTGTCTATGCCGCGGATTCGCTGGAGCGGCGGGTCGTGGCATGCTTCATACAACTCAGTACATTTGATCGTTCCGCTCGCCGCGCCGCACCTAGATTCTGCAAACACTCATGTTTATCGCGTGATATACATTCGTCACTGTCACTCGCTGCAAGCTGATTTTCCTGGTGTATTATATCATATTGTACGGGTTCTTGGCAACCTGTGCGCCTTTGTGTTGATTTGAATGTAAAGTCACTTGGATGGAAAACTAATTTTATTGTAATTAATTAATTATTGCTAAATGAACTGATATGCTATTTTGATGATTAGTGAGGACACGCGGCGTTCTTGCTAGCTACACGCGAACTAATGATTTTAACGAATATGAATTATAATGAGCGTTTACAAAAATGCTGATGAAATGGAAAACTGTATTAAAATGATGATGTGCTGAAAACTGTACAGTTAGACTGTACATGCTCCCGAGGGAAAATGAGAGTAATGAGTTATATCTAGGTTACAAGGTGATACCATTGATTGCTTAAATTAATGGTGATTTAAAGTCTCTAAATAAATTGCGTTTTTCTAGGCATTGGGGTAAGAGACTTGTCCACTGTATTTATTTTAGTAACTTCACTGTAACCACATTCACTTTGTCTTTCACTGACACCACTGCTTTGATTTTCACTGACACTCGGCACATTGTCTTGATCATGATTCTTACTAATACTATATACACGAAGCTTAGATGATGACGGTCTCTTTGATAAAGGCCGCTCATAAATCACAATTGGCTCTGAAGTCGCTTGGTCGACCTTCGCCGCCGCCTGAGTGGGCTGTCTGCTGCGAACTCTTCTAATTATCCAGATTACTCCAGCCAGTAACATGAAACCTACCATGATATAAGCGACCGTGTACTGGTGAATATCATGGTAGGAAATTGGATTCGCTACGTTTTCGTTAGCTTTCAGGAGGTCTATTTCCTTTCTGAGAAGCTCGAGCTGTTCGTGATGCGATGAATAGTTCTGGTCTACAGAAATGGGAATGCTAATATTTAAGATGCTGTTTATGGGCTCGATTTCGGGTGCATACATTTTTGGTTTAATGTAAATGCTACTGCTTAATCCTACGTTGTGTGAATAAATTGTGAAATTCTGAGTCTGGATCAAACACTCTGGCCCCATACCAGGCCTCCTTCACTCTCTACAATTCGTTTTATAAGCACCTACTCCTAAGTATTATGACGCAGAACTAACGTGGCCGACCGGCAGAGGGCTGCCACACGCCAGACCGAGCGAAGTGCGCACAACCAATGTACATTTCCCGAGTAAAATAATATTTCGCTTTATTTAGTCTTGCTTTTTTTTCATCTTACTTCTTACTAATATTCTAAAATTAATTGCGAAAGTGTTTGAGTGCGGATGTGTAGAGCTGTGAATGTTTGTTACTCTTTCACGCTCTAACGGCTCAACGGATCTGGCTGATATTTGATACAGGGATAGATTGTAGTCTGGAATAACACATAGGTTACTTTTTATCCCGGGAAAAAGTTCCCATTGGAAGCGGGAAAAGGAACAAACTTTTACGCGGGCTAAGCTGCGAGCATCAGCTAGTTATAATATAATTCTTATGTAAAGAAGAAGAAGTTATAAAATATAATTAAGTTTTTTTTTCAGACACTGTGTTTATTGTTTTTTTGTAGTTATATGTATTTTTGTTACGTGCTTACAACCCTAATGTTGTCAATAGTTGTCACTCGATGACGCAATCATACGGTGTGCGCACGAATCTCGACTCTCGAAATACGTCGTAGAGCATTTTTTCCAGTGTAGCGATATGTTATAGCTAATATTTTTGAGGTTAAGTATGGGAGTGATGTATCTGTTACGTAGTAACTATTATTTAATCTGTGCCCATACTAAATATCCCTGCTCCATGTATGTGCCCGGAAGTGATCTTGTCATCACAAAGTAGGCGAAATTGACACGTGCCACAACAGAAATAAATATATCGGTTGGTGTCAGTTAGTTCCTTCCACTCGTTCAGGCACGGTGAAGTGTTTACCGCACATTTTCCAGTATAGTCATCCCTTCTACAGAAGCTTTCATAATTGCTTAGGTGAAATATAGGATTGTGGACATGACACATGTAATTTTCAGCTGCATCGTATTCACAATGGCTGATGTCTGAACTCGTCATAGTAGTGTAGATCCTGTCTATAATATTCAACGCTATGTACTCAGCTACAGGTATGACTGTGGCCACTGTTGAGTTATGAATAACGCGAGGAATTGGGAAAATTTTCATGATTTCAAAGGAATCTCGAGTGATGAGAGGGACCTTTAATTCAAATATTAAATAGTCCTTGCACATTCTTGCTTTGACACGTAATAAACGATAAATGCTTGAAAAGTTAGACTGTAGAGTGTTTATCGGTAAGGTAAGGTCCTTTGTTAAATGACCAGCAATTGTACTCAGCGTGTCTCTTAGCTGATCTTGTGATATCAAATGGAAATTGAACCTGCCTTGATACACGTCCATTAGGGTGTCCACCAAAGTGCTTTGGATCGTTTCCAATCTTCTTAACATATTGCTTGTTGCAATAGCAACCAAATTAAACTCTGTACTTGCCTGGCTTTTCTCTACTATATTTTGAAGATTTTTTGTTATATTATTAAGTTTAAGGGATAACTGATTCAGCATCTTGTGTTGCTTGTTCAGAGACTCTTCAGTTCGTTTCAAAATATTGTATTCAACCTCGATGATGGACGTTTGATTTTTAATGAGTAGTGCTAAATGATCCTCATTATCTCTGGTTAGTAGAATATCGTGCTTGTATTGTTCTGCGAATCGGTCGTCCAATACGCCAAATAGCTCGCTGGCAAGATATCCGACACCGTTAATAAGACCCCGACGCTGGCGCATATGGCGGCGCGTGCCGGCGGCACCGCCGGGCTGACTTAGCAACAGATTGTTATTGTAATCTAACTCCGCGTACTCAAGTTGCAATTGCATTGATAATACGTCACAGTGGGAATCTCCAATATTACTGCATAATTTTTCTAAGTATTTGATGTATTTGCCACATGCAGTTGTTCCTTGCCAATATGATGCCATGTCGTAGTACGAGACTATCTTCCATTCATCTCGTATTAATCTCATGTCTGCAATTTTATCAAAATAGAACCCTTGACTGTCTTTTAATTTCGTCTCATTATATGAGCAGTATCCCGAGGATAACATGCTCAGAAAAAGGAAAAGAAATAAAGTAGCTGCTGAAAAAAACCTATTTTTTGTAGGTTTTTTGGTAATTGCCGGTGTATCCGGTTGCCGCTCCTGTTCCCGGACCGGTAGTACTGATAACTTAACGATTGGTCGTTTTATAAGCCCATTTTTTGTTTTTAATGTGACCACCCTGACGTGGCCATCAGTACCCGGGTGTAATTCCACAACTCTACCCATTGCCCACTTGCCAGGTGGTAGATTTGCGTCGTCAATTGTCACAACGTCATTTATTTGAATATTTGGTTGTGATTTTCTCCACTTGCTTCTTGCTGTCAATTGGCTTAAATATTCTGTGCGCCATCGCTTCCATATGTCTTGTACGATTTTCTGTGTAAGATACCACCTAGTACGCATGTCCGTCTCTGTTTCTAATGTGGTCATATCTTGTGAAATGTTAATAAAACTCGAGGGTGTGAGATAATCCAAATCGTTAACATCTTCCGATAAGGGACACAATGGTCTCGAGTTAAGCACCGCTTCTACTTGTGTAAGAACGGTTGAATATTCTTCGAAGGTTAAGCGTTGTTCGCCAATAACTCTACGAAGATGTCGTTTCATGCAACAAATCCCGGATTCCCAGATTCCGGCTGCCGAGGGAAATAAAGGTACATTAAAGTGCCACTCAATCTCCATTGTTGTAATTTCACTGATAAATTCCTGATTAAAATTACTAACCATATACTGGTATTCGTTTGTCAAGGCTCTGCTAGCTCCAACGAAGTTTGTTCCGTTGTCACTATACATGTGTCGTGGGGTTCCTCTTCTAGCGGCCATTCTCCTTAGCGCTGCTAGGAATGCTGAAGATGTTAAGTCGGAAACTAGCTCTAAATGGACTAGCTTTGTAACCATGCATACAAAAAGTGCAATATACCCTTTTGTGGTCTTGATACCACGACCCTTGTTGGCTTTTATCATCACGTGACCTGTAAAATCTACTCCTGTGTGATAAAAGGGTTTCGCTTGGTTGCATCTTTGTGCAGGTAACTCCCCCATTAATTGTGACATTTTAATAGGGTTGTGCTTCCGACATGTTACACAGTTTCTTAAGCGTTTTTTAACGGCTCTGTTGCCTCCAATAATCCAATATTTTTGACGGAGATTTGCTAAAGTTACTCGAGTTCCACCATGTAAGGTTAATTTATGAGCATAATCGATAATTATATCTGTCAGGTGATGGCTATGAGGGAGAATTATGGGATGCATCATGTCGGGATTCAGGTCAGCCTTTTTCAGTCGACCTCCCACTCGTAGAACTCCATGTTGGTCCAGGAATGGGTTAAATTGTAATAGAGAGCTCTTTGAATGTAAGTTTTTGTTTTGTTTTAATGTGCTTATTTCTTCTGAGAATTCATTGCGTTGCGCATGTATTATTAACAATCGTTTGCCATTATTAATTTCTTGCAAAGTTAAGTGTTTTCCATGATGAAAACTTTCTCGTTTTATGCAAGAGATATATCTCAAAATCCAGGCTGAAACTCTTGCTAGTTTCTGGAAGGAACTATATTTGGGTATCAAATTACTAAAAATGGTTTCGTCCTTGATGACATGATTTACTTGTATGCTTTTGATTTCTTCATTAGTAGTGAAAGATTTTAATGGCTCACTTTCATAATTTGGTAGCCACAACGGTCCATTCCACCATAAATTGTGATTCTTAAGCTGTGCTACGCTAATGCCACGGCTAGCACAATCGGCAGGATTTTCTGACGACTTGACATAACGCCAGGTGTTTGACGGCATAACTTGACAAACTGTTCTTACCCTATTGGCTACAAAGGGCTTCCATCTTCCTGGGTCACCCTGAATCCAGGCTAGTGTTACCATTGAGTCTGTCCAGCCGTAACTTTGTATATTATAGCTGCTGAGGCATCCCTGTACCTTTGCCATTAATTTAACCAATAGTAAGGCACCGCATAGCTCTAATCTGGGCAGCGATATATTTTTGCTCACTGGGACTAATTTTGATTTAGCGGCTACGAGTGTTATTTTGGTTTCATTACAATTTTTTATCTTGCAATAAAGAACACATGCGTAGGCCTTGGTGGAAGAGTCACAAAATCCATGCAGCTCTATTTTATTATTTTGTTTAGAGGTGCCAAACCACCTCGGTACTTGAAACTGATCAATGATTGCCATATCGTCTCTTATATTTTTCCATTCCTTGATAATTTCCTCTGATAAGCACTCATCCCACTTAATATTTAAAGACCATACCTTTTGGAATAGGAGCTTCATTTTTGTAGAGATGGGGGCTAACCAACCCAGTGGGTCATAGAGTTTGGAGATATCAGACAATAAGGCTCTTTTTGTGTGCTTTTTAATGATAGGTTCGACTTGCGATTGAAATTGGAATAAATCCAGAGTTGGATTCCAGCGTATGCCTAATGTTTTTGTTGATTCGTGTTGCTTAAAATCAAAATTCTGCGCCGTTTCTGTCTTGTTCAGTAATAATGCAGGGCAGTTTGATTTCCATTTTCTGAGATTGAATCCACCCAGTTTCAATAACTCAATCAAATCGTGTTGTAATTTTAATGTTGCTTCGGTGGTATCTGCTCCGTGAAGAACGTCATCCATATAGAATGAATCTTCTAGTACAGATGCCGCAGAAGGATATTTTGACCTTTCGTCTATGGCTAACTGTTTTAGCGTCATCATTGCTAGAAAGGGGGCCGACTTGGTACCGTACGTAATTGTGCAGAGAAAGTACTCTCTAAGCACAGCATCCTCATCGCGCCAAACTATCTTTTGAAGGGCTTGATCTTGCTCTCTCACCCAAATAAATCGAAACATTTTTTCTATGTCGGCTGTGAAGGCGTATCTGAACTGTCTCCACTTAAGTAAAAGTGACTGCAGGTCCTGTTGTAGGTTGGGCCCTTTCAGCATAAGGTCATTCAGACTAAACCCAGAAGTAGTTTTTCTCGAGGCATTAAAGACGACTCGAAGTGCCGTAGTTATTGATTCATTCCGTATTACGCCATGATGCGGTAAGTATACTTCCGGTATCTGATTACCGATCGACTGTTTCATATGACCTAATGACTTATATTCGTTTATAAATAATTTGTATTGTTGTTCCAAATTTATGTTCCGTTTAAATTTTTGTTCTAATTGGCGGAATTGGGCAATAGCACTGTTTTTAGAGGCTCCTAAATGCTCCTGAAAGTTTTGTTTCAGTGGGATTCCGACTTCATATGAACCATCAGATCTCCTAGTGGTAGTCAACTTGTAATGTTGAACACATTGGCTGTCCTCTTCTGATAACGTGGATGGTTCAGAAATATCTTCGACTTCCCAGAATTTTTGAATATCTTCAACGTGATTCAAGACCACGTTGCAGTGCAGTGTTTGCACATTTCCACACAAAATCCAGCCTAAGCGGGTTTGTTGTGCTATAGGTACTGCTTGATCTGATCTGCTTATTCCATCCATAATGATGTGCGAATATACATCTGCTCCAAATAATATATCCACTGGACGGCTAACATTAAAGTCCGGGTCTGAAAGTTGGACGCCTTCCAAATGCGACCAGAACGGTTTGCTAAACGAACAACTAGGCAAGTTTTTCACGAGCTGTTTCATGATAAAAACTTCTGTTGTTAGTGAAAAATCGCTATATAAAGAAGAACATGATAGTTTAGCGAGGCCCTTACAACTGCTTTCCTTGGCTCCGATACCTGATACTACTCCCTTACAGTGGCGTCTTGTTAGTGCTAAAATCTGTGCCGCTTTTTCTGAAATAAGGGAGACTTGGGACCCCTGGTCTATAAGGGCTCGCATCTGATGATAAGTTCCATTGCTGGCTTGAACCCTTACCATCGCTGTTGCTAGTAATGTTTCCCTGTTGCCATGTTGCAACAAAGAATTTTTGTTGAAATCTTCCTCTTCAAGTGTAATGTTGCAAGAGGGGTTATTGAACGATTCGTGCAATAAAGTATTATGGGCTGCATTGCATTCATTGCATGTTTTTGCTGATGTGCATGTTTTGTCTTTGTGAACGTGTAGACAATTTTCGCAAATGTTGAATTTTTTGATTGTGTTTAATTTTTGTTGTGGAGTCATATTTATGAATTTGTTGCAAAAATAAATTCCATGCGGTTCTTTGCAGAGTACACAAATTGTATTATTTCTTGTGAAATTCTTGACATAGGAAGTTGATTGACCTTCTTTGTATGCGGGAAAAGACTGCTTAGCGTTATTATTTGATGTAAATGGTTTATATTTATGAATTGTATTGCTTGAGCTATTATTTGTAGGTTTGGAATTGTCGAGCTTTTTCTTAGCAGATTCTAACATTGTAAATCTGTTTTCTAGGAAACGCAAAAAATCATGTAATTTTGGCAACTCCCTAGGCTTCGGTAGCAATTCCAGATAATGATTGTGAGACTCTGTATCCATTTTCTGGAGTAATATGTGGACAATCAAGGGATCCCAGCTGCTAGTATCGACGCCTAGATTTTTAATGGCATTCATACATTCCTGGGTAGTGTCATGTATCCTTTTTATGTGGGTTATTGCAGGTTGTTGACTGGTTGGCAAGTTCAGTAACGTATTAACATGTGACGTAAATATTAATCGAATATTGTTATACCGATTATTCAGTATTTCCCAACTTACGGAGTAATTATCACTACTTATGTTTAAATGCTGGATCTTGCCTTTGAGAAATTGCATCTTCTGGGCGTTTGAAATGGATAAGTTGTTGTGTATTACCTCCGTAAATAGATCTTTAAAAGAGACCCAATTCTTGTAGTCCCCATTAAAGACGGGTATTTCCATTTTTGGGGTCCAACTGTCCTTGTGAACAACTGACCACAGCTTGGCATTCAGCTGCCTTTTCATCTCATTGAATGCCCTTTCGTGCCTGCTGAATGCATTTTGGTAATAGTCATCTGAACCTTCCAGTTCACTATCTATTTCTAGATGCAAAGTGTCGATTGTTGACCATCGAGACTTCAACGTCTTCAACGCATCTTCTAATTCCCACTTCTGTGTGAAACTCTCAATATCCATATTATCCATCGTACGGAGAAAAGCTCTAAAATTACTGGCCTGTTTCCTCCGCATTTCGTCGAGTTTGCTAGATGATCCTGTTGACCGTGACTCCAATGGTTGGGGTGGTTGACTGTGCTCAGTCGCACCGGTCCCGGTAGCGGTTTCTTCTCGAGCTGTCACTGCTGAGGTCCCCTGCTGGCCCTGCTTCAGCTCTAAGTACGCCTTAATTTTGTCATTGATGTACATTTTAGTTTGACTATAAGTGTTTTGAACCCTATCATACTGCTTGTCAGTAAAATATGGATGACTAGGGCTTACCTCTGTCGTAAGACGGTCATGGTTATACTGGAAGTCAGCCCAATAGGCTTCCAGCATTTCCTGACGCCTTTTGAAGTAGTCCACAGACTTACGATCAGCAGAATCCTTTTTTATGTTCCGGGTCATGTTACCCATGAGTCCTGCTAACTCCATCTGCGTTGCTACGATGCTCTCCATCTTGGGACTTAAATTAAGTAAAAGGCAACGATCTTACTTGTATACTCGTCGGCTTCTTACGTCTGCAGCTTGTTCTGCTTTTCACCTGCTCCTTGTTGACCAGGCAATAAACAGGCTCTCCGTAGACAGCTAACAGTAACACTTGATAGCACTGATAGTTAAGAGAGTCTATAGATTGGCTGATTATTCACTCGCGGTAAAGTGTACTTTGTCGACCGTAGGACGAGAACGTTTCCGATAAACCCGACGGCACGGCAAGAACGACTTTGGTTTCAAATTACCACGACGACTTCGAAGGACCAAAAAAGGTGTACGGGTTCTTGGCAACCTGTGCGCCTTTGTGTTGATTTGAATGTAAAGTCACTTGGATGGAAAACTAATTTTATTGTAATTAATTAATTATTGCTAAATGAACTGATATGCTATTTTGATGATTAGTGAGGACACGCGGCGTTCTTGCTAGCTACACGCGAACTAATGATTTTAACGAATATGAATTATAATGAGCGTTTACAAAAATGCTGATGAAATGGAAAACTGTATTAAAATGATGATGTGCTGAAAACTGTACAGTTAGACTGTACACATATATACAGTTTCTTCCACTTCAGAAGCATTTTCTTCCGTCTCCGAGTTGTGGTCGCTATGCTCCGGGACATAATTTTTGGAAACGTCTTCTGCTTCCGATCCACTTGAGTTTTCTTGTGCTAAACCAGTCTACAATTCGAGTAGGCACTACATTTTTGTCAACAACCTCTCTACGCTTTTTTCTAGGAAGTCCAGAGTCATTCATAGTAAGAAATATCTAAAAAAAACGCAATACAACACTACAGTGTAATTCCAAAAAAGTTATGTAAGTGGTGACATAAGGTCTGAGAGGCCGCCCGAGAATTTTCAATCGATCTAACTTACCGATTTGGGCCTGGCCGACGCAACTATCCCCCTCTAGGGCACTGCCTACACTAAACTCGAAGCTACTCAGGCGCTCAAACATGGGAAATGCGGGGAAGGGGGTGATATGGTGTTTCGCTTACGCCGCTCGGCCTGTGAGACCGCACGTCACCAGTTAAAGGTTAAGTCTTCTTCGTATCGTTTTAGTGCTAACTGCCACATGTCGGACTTCTTGGAGCCTTGCTCTTACCTCAGAAGACGTCGAGGTACGATTTCTTAGCACACTGCTTACGATAAATCTATCGTCCCTAGCTGTGGTCTTCTGATTTCTCCCTTGTCCTCTGCATCTTGTGTACTCGCCTGTCTGCCGGTATCGTTTTACGTTGCGAAAGATAACTGATTTGGAAACTCGCAACATTTGAGCCACTTGATTGTAAGTGTAACCTTGTTCGATTAAAGTTACAGCTTTGGACACCTGTGCTACGTTGAGATCCGGCATTATCACTGCAGTCTTTTTAAAAAGTATCTAAGTAACACTCTGACGAATAATTTTTGTAAAAAAAAAGATTTACTAAAGTTTTCAAATACGAAAATAAACTATCTTAAATTGTTCTCTTACGAAGTTACGACACATATTTATTACATTACTACGTAGAGAAAAAAAAACAAATGATATTCTTAAACAAAAGACGATAAAATGTCTTTCTTTAAATAATACAAATAATATGCTGTTATAGGTGGCCAGTGCGTAAGTATAAAAAAATTAACGTAGTCGACCTTTTTTTGCGTTCCTCTAAAGTCCCTGAGTGTAGTAAATACCTATTAGAGATACCTATGTAGTATGTTTCTCTGTAATTTTTAACAATAAATGTTTAAAAAGTTTTAGTATGTACTTATTTAGAAATATATAGTAGATACATATGTAAGTAGGTATAATTATATTACATAGGAGTTTGGAGTTAAATAGTCTAATGCTCCCTCCACATGCGAAGTTGAACGAAGTTCGTCGGCGAAGTTGCCAGAGTCATAGAAAAAAATTGACGAAGTAGGCCGAGGAGCCCCTCTACACTATCGTACTCGTCCAACTTTGTTCAACTTCGCGAGTAATGTGGAGGAAACATAAGAGTACCTACATAAGTATGTCTATCAGTCGTCTAGATTCCATAGCACAAACTTTAGCCTAATCTGGGCTAGCTAGACGAATGTTGTGTGGGAATGTCCACAAATATTAATTTATTTATTTATGAAGTACCTACCACTATTTTCATTGTACATTTTATAGTAAAATAAATATGGTCCTTTCAAACGGACTTCCATATCAGCAGCACTTGAGAGTAGCGAAAAATTCTAAATCTATGAGCAGCACACTGCTGTCGCTTCCAATATTTTCTACTCTTTTGGCAAGCTGTAGTAAATTCCAATTCCGAAGATTCTTTCAATGTTCATATTTTGTTTGTGTTCTGTGATTTGTATTCTGTCAGCTGATTCCGCTGTCAATAGTGTCAATCCCATTCACTGCACTGCTCATGCTCACGTTTCGAAATTGAGGTTATGTTTACGTAACATTGTTTATTTCTGGGAAACGATTATCAGCTAACTACGAGTTCTGTGGTTAAATCTTATGACATGACAATAGCTAATATGAAAGGTCAGATGTCTTACAACTCATACTCATTGATAAATAACAAGGATTCGATAAAGCCGTACACTGAAAAAATCGTCAGTGTGTTGGTGTCGGCGAAGCTGAGGTTTACGTTTTTTTCCTCATTTATGAAATGTAATGTAACTACGTAGTTAGACTGCCGGATTGTTACATAGCAGTGACGTGCATATGTCTAGCGTCAGTTTCAATTTATTTCGTAGTTATTTAGTGAGTAATTTGCGAGCTGTGAAAATGTCTACTAGTAAGAGAAGTTACGAGGTATGAAAAGAGATTTTTAACGCTTCAATGTCTCCCTTCGCTTACAGAAGAGTAAATAATCACAATATTATCAATCTATTCATAATATTTAATCACGGCTGCCACTTGTTGTCTTATTACTATAGCTACTGCTTTCATAGGTATAGATAGTTAAATTTTCTTATATTATCTGGTCGTAAAAAATCCGTTTTTAATAGTAACGCTTTACTTTGTGTTTGTAAACATTGCACCACTCTATGGAGACTTGTTATCATAATATGCCAATACCAAATACTTGAATTTTAAGAATTATTATTCAAGTTTTAGAAAGTATTCACTAACAACTTGAAACAAAATTAAACTGTAAATCTATATTACTAGATACTGTACAGTTCTGATAAAACTATGTATCATAAATAAATATTTAAAAGTATAGCTAAATTTGTTGTGACCGAGGCTGAATTGACTACCTAATTTGAAAATTTTTAATGAATCTTTGAGACAGCTCTCAAAACTAATTAACTGTGAAAATTGTTTTTTTTAAACATTTATTTACGGCCTTCGGCCTCAGCCTTGTTAAGCAGAAATCAGAACATTAGGGCTGGGTGCATGCAGCGCTTTTGAGGTTTTAAATTAATGTGAATCATAGAAGAAAAGGCAAATACAAGATGTAATGAACTTCACTAGATAGAGAACATCCCAAGGATGCCCCTCAATGAAATGTATTTTTCAATATTATGACTGAACTAATGATGACATTATGAAAATGACTCACTTATTGTTATAGGTATTGTTATAATTAAAATAAAAGTTGTGGAATTGGTATTTGATATAATTTCTTTGGTACTATATGCCATTAAGTATTTATAGACAAATTCAATAAATTTTACTATAGAAAACGATTTTTGTTAAATTAGTTAGCGGTCCTGGCGCTGAAGCCAGAAAAACTCAAAGTGTCCCCCAGCACCAGTCAACCTTGCCACAAATTAAAGATTGCCTTAAATCTGACCACCTGTTCTGTTGCCGATTTCATCCATTTTCTAAAATATGCAGCCAGAATATTCATTTATTATTTCCTCTATTTCAGGAGGCTGTATCTAAACTAAACTTGTTACAATCTAACAAGGCCAATATAGAACAAATCAGGAAGGATATTCGAACAGGAAAAGTAAGTAACATAGTTGCTGAACTTCAACAGGTAATTCTTTTCAGCTTATGAAAGGGAACAATGCTTGTTGGAATCATACTTACATCAACCATAACTCTTAAGTTCCATACTCTACCATCTAAGTATCCATTTTTTTTCTCACTGGGTTGTACTGTCATGTCCTCTCCATGATTTATTTCTATTACTAATATACATACACAGGCACAGTTCATTTGGATCATGAAACATGGACATACCTAGTTATTTTTCGTGTCTGTCTGCAATACTAGTTCCAATACTGATGTTTTTGAAATGGGTGACCATGGAAACACTGAGCAAGCAGTGCTACGAGCGCATCCTTTTCTAATAGCTCGTCCAGACTCTCGCGAGGCGCCTCCTGGAGGCTGTCGACACTAGTCTTGGCGAGTGGAGGCGACTCCTGGAGGCTCTCGACAATCTCGGTTTGTACAGTTGCCCGCTCTGTCTTCTACAAAATGGACGTGATTCAAGTGACTGCGTTAGCGGTTTTATCTGCCTATCAATATTATAATGTCTTGCATTTATATCATTTAACTAAAAAATAAAGTCAAAACGGAAAAATGAATGAGCGAGCGCGAGAGTGGATGGTCGCCTCGCCCCCTCGTGTTCTTTGACTCTGTCCCAACAACTGATACAGAGCGGAGCGCGCAGAAGGTGAGGCGTGCAGCCCATCCGCACTCTCGCACTCACCTCTCCTCCTGTCGCCTAGAGTCTGAATGGGCTATCTATAAGATAAATAGGAGTAAGTATAGTCGAAACAATATAAAGAATTCTAGTTTAGCACACAGAGTTCAATCAGTCAATGTATTTCCACTGCTGGACGAAGGCAGGCCTCTCCCAATTTACGCCACACGGTCCAGCGCCTTTCGCATCTAGTCCTTGCCTGCGACGTTTTTCAGGGCGTCGTCGGTCCATCTGGCAGGTGGATCCCACCCTACGTTTGCCGAGACTTGGTCTCCGCTCTAGAACTCGTGTGCTCCATCGGCTGGCGGTTTTCGGTAGATGTAGCCAGTGGGCCTCCCCATTGTGACTTTAATGTGGTTTTTCTACGAGCTATGTCAAGCACTCTAGGTCTCTCGGTGGATAACCTCATATCGGAGTCTATCCCTCAAAGAAACTCCAAGCATAGCATGTTCCATAGCTCGCTGCGCAACTTTGAGGGCATGGATTAATTCGACCGTAAGTGTCGTCGTCTCGGCACCGCTAGTTATATCTGGTAGAAGGCACTGATTGTAGTGTGCAATATGGGTGGCAATATTACGAAAGTTTTTATGTAAGAATGGATATTTGTTACCTACTCTTTCACGGCTGAAGCGGTTCAGTTCAGGGATACATTTTAATCTGGAATAACACATAAGCTACTAATAACCCCGGAATAAGTTTTCATGGGGTGGGAATGGGTACACATATCCAAACGGGCGCGGGCGCCATTTAGTAACAAATAAGCATGAAACAGCGTGAAACACACCTCGGCACTTTCAGAAACTAGTTACGCTTAGCAACGTCCTTATAGTGCTGATATCAAATAAGATAAATAAGACAATCAAATATCTTCATTGTCATCGCGTTCTGAGCTGTGCAACAGCGTGGCAAAAAAATAATTATATCAACCGCCCTGAAACAAATTACTAGTCAAATAAAATGACACATACAAAATGTTGTAAGCAAAAGTAAATAACTCTGTGAGATCATTACATACGATGACTTGTTAAATAATGTCGATTGCTGATTTTTATTTGCTATACTTATTTGTATAATTTGGTCCTGTAATTCATGCTGACAAACATTTTCCTCATATCATAATCATTCTTATTTGAGAGTCATTCTTTGGTTGAATCCGAGGCGCTTTGAACCAAGGGTCCATGCATCTGCTATATATTTAACGGGACCACATAATGTCAAGACTTTCCGGTCCTCCTGTCGCATGACTTGCCTGAGGAGCTTGATTGCCTTTTACGTTCATCGAATGGCAGGAATGAACTGTGGTCAATATTGTCCATGTATGGAGTGAACAGCAACTTGATACGGGCACTGAGGTCTCTCTATGAGGGTTCTAGTGCTTGTGTCAGGATCAACGGGGCCTGCACGGACTTCTTTCACATTGAAAAGGGTGTGAGACAGGGCTGTGTAGCGTCTCCGTGGCTGTTTAATCTATACATGGATAGTTGTCTGAAAGAACTGCAAGAGAGTATGTATGGCTTAAAAATGAATGAACTGACCCTCAAATGCCTCCTATACGCTGATGATCAGGTGATATTAGCATCATCAGCGGAGGAATTGCAGCTGATGGTTAATAGTATGAATGAGGCTCTAAAAAGTAGAGGAATGAAAGTTAATGTAAACAAGACGAAAGTTATGGTTTTTGAAAGAGAAGAAAGTATGACGAATTGCTCAATCTTCATTGAAGGGCAAAGAGTGGAACAGGTGAAAGAATTTGTATACTTGGGTTCCAAATTTGTAAGGGATGGAAAGTGTGACCAGGATATTGAGCGAAGAGTTTTGGCAGGAAATCAAGTGAATGGGGCTATGTACACCTTTATGAGCAGTCAAAATGTGTCTGAGAAGGCCAGGTTGGCTGTACATAGGGGAGTGCTCATCCCTACACTTATGTATGGTAGTGAAAGTTGGGTATGGCAGAAGAAGCATGAAAGCAAAATTAATGCAGTGGAAATGAGAAGTCTGCGAAGTATAGCTGGAGTGACTTTAATGGACAAAAAAAGAAATAGCGTGATAAGGGAAAAATGTGGTATAACAGAAGATGTAGTGACTAAGATCGAAAAAGGGATGCTTAGATGGTTTGGACACGTGGAGAGAATGGATAAGAATAGACTGACAAAGCAGATTTATGAGGCGAGAATGAATGGGCAAACTGGTAGGGGTAAACCTCGGCGTACGCATGCCGATCAAATCAGAGACGTTCTGGAAAAAGGCAAGGTCAAGAGTACCCTTAACCGGCGAGCGTGTATGAAAACAGTTATGAAAGTAGAAGAAGCGAAAGTTGTATGTCAGGATCGTAGCAAGTGGAAAGCCATAGTCTCTGCTTACCCCGATGGGAGACAAGCGTGATTATATGTATGTATGTATGTATGAATGGCAGGAAAAGGGTATTATTAGATCTTTATGGTAGCTTACATGGGGACATACCTACTAGTTCAACACGCAAAGGGCCTCCTTTGAGAATTTTAATCTAACATGTGCCTATTTGTTGAATCTGGTAAAATAACCCCCTAACAATAGGTAGGGGTCGTTGGGTAAGGGTCCAAGTGATCTCCTTTCAATGTATACCAAGTTCGTTCGTGAGGGAGACAATGTGATAATTTGTAGCGTATACACCGGAAGCCCACAACCGAGGGCTAGACACAGCGCTGCAAACATATAGGAGTGTTTGGCGTGGGCTCGACTGCGATGAGTTCTGGTGGCATATCTGGACATGAACATTCTCTCGCTGGAGACCATAGTGCAGTCACGATCTCCTGCGGGAGAGTCGGACCCCGCTTCATCTTTTTGTGAACAACTTGTGTTCGCTAAAGAAATGACTGAGAGAGCTTCTGTGCCAAAGACCGTCGGCCTCTGTTACCGAGGGCCTGGGCACGGCGAGGGGGCTGATTTTCGTCCTTACAGAAGCAGTCCCAAGACGGCGGCGGCGTGACGTGAAAGTTTCACGAACGCCTCCAGAAAGGGGATAGCTTAGGCAAGGCAAGACGATATAGCCACGCCAAAAATTTAGTTTACCCCTAGACTTACTTAATGTTTCACATCAAAGAGAGAGGCAATGTCCCCTGAATGGTACTTAGAATTTTAGGGTGGTTTATATTTGTTCCAGAAATGTACAAATTTAGACGACATGAAAAACTATTTGTCAAGAACTGGCGTGAGTCTGCTGATGTTGGATGAATTATCTGTGATACATGTTGCGGGCACTAAAGGAAAGGTAAGGGACCCTTGTTAGTTACAAGTTATATTATAGGTAGTTATAGAGAATGGGTACCTCCATACATTTTTTGAGTCGAAATGAGGTGTACATGTAACTGAGATGTCCTTTTCTGTATTATGCTGAAAGAACTTCCGAACGAAACCAGTGTAAGCTTCTTTCCCCAGTTATAGGCATTTGAACGCAATTTATAGTTAAGCACGATAGTGCGATATCTACCTCTTTATATACGACATCATTGAAAACCAGGAAAAATGCATTCTGACCTTGAAAGTTATTTTTGGTTTATGTAACACAAATTTTATACGTAGAGATACGAATAAATATGCCACATCTATTTCAGGGTTCAACAACCGCAATGTGCGAGTCGATACTGCGCCACCACGGGTTCCGCACAGGATTCTACTCGTCACCACATTTGGTGGCCGTGCGCGAACGAATTCGTCTCAACGGACTAGTCATCTCTGAGGAGAAATTCGCGCAGTACTTCCACCAAGTATATGACCTTCTGGATAGCAGTAAGGTACATAAAGGCTCTTATATGTTCTAGAATTATGTGAAGCGTTTGTAGCCCCGCTTACTCGGTATCCTTATCCTGTAAGGCTAAGGCCACACTATAAAAGCCTAGGTTACAGTGAATCTAGGTGCCACGCTTGTGTACAAGATAGACAATGGCCACATACAAGGTGCCTAGCATAGTGATATACTTGGTAACACTTATTTCCTGTCGTGCCGTCTGACGTTTAATAAACCGGCCAAGTGCGAGTCGCACTCGCGCAAATAGGGTTCCGTACCAAAGCACACCTTAATCTCTCACTTTTCTTCTGATTTTTGTATTTTGTTGTCATAGCGGCAACAAATAAGTCATCTGTGAAAATTTCAGCTCTCTAGGTATAACGGAGCCTGAGATACAATCTCATGACGGACAGATAGACAGACGGACAGCGAAGCCTCATTATTAGGGTCCCGCTGTTACCCTTTGAGAACGGAACCCTCAAAAGAATTACTAATGCCGTATTTTCTGTAGTTTACACAGTTTTTTTATAGTGGTTCCCTTTTAAGAACAGCAACAATTAAATGAAAACATCTTTAATTTTAAGGCATATGTAACAGAAGGGGAAATTAAACACTTCAGGACTCTGCTAATTACTTTATTCTCCGTATAGACACACAATAAATTGGGCAGAGCTGCGGCTAGTCTTAGTATACAGTACAGAATGACCGACAAATGTGCTCTTACTGTCTTATATAGATGTACACTCGGAAATTGCGCAACTCCTTATGTCAACTGTCATAGTGATTTGAGGCGTGGCGTAACACATGATTCCGAACTCGGCAGCACGCAGCAGTGCTGTGCTGCGAGCCGATGCTGTGAAGTGTGGTCTATGACTTTGCCTGCTTCCTTTGGCTCTATAGACATACTCGTATCTACAACATGATGAAAAGAAAGTTTTCATAGGGGTGTTTGTAAACCAGGTTCATGCAGACGACATGCCTAAGTACTTTTCGTTCCTGACGGTGCTGGCGTTCAACGTGTTCCTTAAGGAGAAGGTGGACGTGGCGCTGATAGAAGTAGGCATCGGCGGCGTTGTTGATTACACTAATGTATTGAGGTGAGACCATTCGGTAATATCGTAGCTTTTTATTTCACGTGAAGAATATCCTACATGGATGCTATGCCGGACTCCTACCGACTGAAAATCACACGTACGTTAACAGCCTACGGTTGGGAGCCCCGGGTAAGCCCTCGGAAGGATACCCCAGGACTCAAATATCGTAGCTATAAGGAAGTTAGTAGATAATCTATATTGTCAAAAAAAAACCAGTCAGTCAGTATTTAAAACAAAAACTTATTTTGGAACACTGCAATCAAAGTAGGCAACCTCACGCGCTAGAGGCACAGTATAAAGAGGTAACCCTAGATATAGATAATGTAAAAAGATCTTTATTAATAAGATGTTAAAGGATAATCTAGTATGTAATTATTATGTTCCACTATCATTTTTGACACTAAATATTCTCGTTTTAGAAAAGTACCCGTAGTAGGTATAACAGCGCTAGGCTTGGACCACACCAGTATTCTGGGCAACACCCTGCCAGAGATCGCGGCGGCTAAGGCCGGCATCATGAAGCCGGGCTGTGAGGCGTACACTGTGGCGCAGCCGACAGAGGCTATGGACGTTTTGACTCAAGTTGCTGATCGTTTTAAGGTAAGCCCGTCATGGATGGAGGGCCAGAGAAATGCCAAAGAAAGTTAGATGGATTGTGTAAAGAATGATATGAATGTGAATAAATAATAATAATATAATAATTTGTGACATTCTAACACAACATCATCAAGCCCAAATTAAACTAATCATCAACAAAAAAGCTTGTGCTATGGGATCTAGACGAGTGATAGACATACCTATATATTTCTAAATACATACATATTATACATAGAAAACACCCAAACTCTGATACAAACATTTGTGGATCACACAAATATTTTGACCAACCTGGGAATCAAACCCAGGGCCCCAGCGCGGCAGGCGGTCAACCTACCGAATGCGCCACCGAAGCAATCACAATAATGAGACGACGAGTAATAGGTACCGATATACAGAATGAATTTTTCAAAAGGGATTGGATGGCCAAATCCGAAACTATAAGGAATAGCGAAAAATGCTCAAAGTAGTCACGCACGAGCCCGATTTTGATGAAACTTAAAACCTCATCATTTGATTTTTGAAAAAAACCAATATTCCTAGCTGGGAATCGAACCCATTGATTTTGAAAAAAAAAACACATTGTTTATTAGATACAAACTTATAGAAGCTTCCTTTAGACTAAAGTGTGAAAATATTCTAATTTTTTTTTTTCATTCCAGTGTCCCTTAACAGTAGTCCCAGAATACAAAACGTACACATTCGCCGATACAGAAAAAGCAAATTTACCTGTCGACATAGAGGCTTACCATACCAACGCCTCCCTAGCCATTCAACTAGCCCACGCGTGGATGAGGATCACTAAACCTCATAGGAAAAACGGCGTTAAAAAGCAGACACATAAGGCTCAAAGTGGCATATCAGAAGTGGGTCCTATAGTGAAATGTGTCACGAAGGAATGTATTGAGGGTCTGACGTCATGCAAGTGGCCCGGCAGGTTCCAGGTGATCAATGCTGAGTACGCACAGTTTTATTTGGATGGGGCACACACTAAGGAGTCTATGGAAATATGCGCGCAGTGGTTTCAAGATACTAATAGGTGAGGTAACTCATTTTTATACTACGAAGGTGGGAGGCAAGTTTACGGCCCATGTGATGGTTGGTCTGAGAAAGACGTTTGCAACACCAGAGGCGCTACACACGCGCTGCCGACACTAGATGACCCATTATTGAACATTTTCTGGCCCCTTACCGACAACCGTGACTGCTTTACGATTTACGTGATTTCCAAAGCACGAAAATACTCACAAATAAATATTTTATATCCTTGGCAACCCTCGGGATTTAGTGATTTTGATATTTGAGCAAACACATGATCTTAAGTATTTGGCTTAGATGATTAAGTAACTATTCTTAGGTATTTGGTTCATTTATATGGACAACTCAAGCTTGACCAAAAATGAATTATGCCAAGTTTCAAAGTTATAATAGTCAAAACAACAATTGGCTTAATTGTTTTCGCTCATACATAAATTATTATGGCTACAAATCTTAATTTGTTTTTTTTTTCAGATTGCCCAACAAGACCCTAATATTCAGCGCCACAGGCGACAGAGACTCAGAAAAATTACTACAACCGCTGCGAAATTTGGAATTCAATTCAATTTACTTTGTAATACCTACTGCTTACAGACATACAAACCAAAACAACGACAATTATTCCAAAGTCGAAGACGAAGAATTAATAGCGAGATGTCAAAAACACGCCGATATTTGGCGCGAATTCCATAAAAATTGTGATACTAATATTAAGTTGGCAGGCTGCGTAGCGGACGCCTTGATCGACGTGAAAAAAAATAAAGTTGTCGATAGGCCGTCTGTGTTGATAACAGGGTCATTGCATTTGGTTGGAGCTGCATTGTCGATATTAGATCCTAATTTAGCGAGTTAAGGGTTAACAAGGGTCCTGGGGCCAGACCAAGATCTTTGGGGCCATAATGACACTCACCTGCTCAGTCATATAGCAACGCGAGCATTACAAGGGAGTAGACATAGCATGTTTGCTCTGTACAGCTTGACAAAAAAGTCTAGAAACGGAACTAATATTTTGCTGACTGGCTACATTGTGAAGCGCTCGTGGCCCCGCGGACTCAGTGTTCTGTAAACGATCACTGCAGTAAGCAACATTTACTGCGGCCGGATATGGATGGGTGACCACCACGTGGACCACTTTGTGACATTTATTTACGAGCGTTTCCGTGCTTCGGAAGGCACGATAAGCCGTTGGTCCCGGTTGTCAGTAAAATGACAGTCGTTAAGCCAAGTTGACGGCCTAATGGGCGGCTTGAAAAATTTCAACTGTGGGTCGTCACAACCTGCGCCCGGGTCGGCAGCGCGTGTGTAGCGCCTCTGGTGTTGCAAACGTCTATAGGCTACGGTTACCAACCTTCCGGTGGGCCGTAAGCTTGTCTGCCACCTAAGTAGTATAAAAAAAAAATGTCGAAAAGCTGCCAATAACGTCACATGTCTGTCAGTCAATGACGGTACCTATACAATTTGATTGGTGGGTTTTATTGACGGTTGTTGGCAACTTGATACTGATTGGTGGTTCTTTTTAACGGGTTGCCATATGAACAGCACAGTGGCTCCTCCATTATTTTCTTCTCTTTTTTGCCAAGCTGTACATGTCTGTGTGACATATGTTGCGGGGGGAAATCGTATCCCTATATCCACACAACCCTACAAAAGCAAACGACTGTCACTTTGAAACTTACAGAAAACAATTAAATACACATAATTTCAGACACACACATACATACACAGTTTGTAATCCTTTCGGAGCCCGCTTTTATAGAGGGGAAAGTCTCAGTATGGTCCCCTCACGATAAACGTCATAAATCGTGTTGCTCTTTATAGCTACGAAGGAAACGAATGCATACGGCGTCATTTCTCAACATATCTATACATATAATAAAATGATAGAAAAGTCAAAACTGTACATTGGAAATAGTTAAAAAAAATACTCGCTGGGTGTTAAACATAAGATACCGAAGCCGAAAATGTAGTTAGAATTTTTTTTGTCTGTTTGTCGGTTTGTCTGTTTGTCTGTTTGCTTTGCTTTGTCCGGAAGGATCTCGAAAAGTACTCAATGTATTTGATTCAAATTTTGCACAAATATTAACTAGGGGTAGGGTCTTCAAATAGGATATATATTATCACGCTACATATTCTAGGGGCTAAGCAGAGAGCAATCAAATTGGCATTATAACATAATTTTGACGCGTACAAAGTCGCGGGCAACAGCTAGTCAGAAAATAAAGAGCCACTCCGAGAACAGCCAGTAGACCTCAACTAATGTAAAAATGGAAATAAGTTTAAAAGCGTTAATAAAGATAATATTGATGTTATTAGCTATTTGTTTTATTAAAAATCATTACTTACATTTTAATTGGGAAAAGATAGGTAATAAAATTAAAACATCAGATCGATTCAAATATCGATTCTTGGTCAAACCTTAATACCTAAGTAGTTTCTAGCCTCTGGTGTTACAAGCGTTCATAGGCTGCGGTGACCACCGGTCCTTCTGGTGGGCCGCATGCTTGTCTGCTACCTTAGTGGTATAAAAAAATGTTTCATATGATTCACGGCAGAACTACTGGGAATAAGGGAGATTTATAGCCTAGTCCTCAGTCTAAGTTAATCTAATTCTCTAAAGGATGATCGAGGGGTCATTTGACAATAGTATATAAACAACTAGCTGATGCTCAATCCAAGGTTCTGCGCCTTCTGCATCCAGTCATTCCATGCAACCTTTTTCAGGTGGTCATACCGTCGCGTCGGTACAGGGCCGTGTATTGCGGAGCAATTTGGGGGAGGTCTACTACGTCTAGCAAGCAGTGGACCCCATTCCCAATTTCCAGCGTAACAAATTCCCGAATTGAAATGTTACCTAATTTGCATTAACTATAATGGTAATTGAACAACAAACATCCAAAAATCTTCACGAAGTTTCACGTGGGTTCATTATTATAATTGAGATACATACTTCAGTGAAAAAGAAAAGACAGGTTTGGCTTTCGTAAATATTTTCGATTGTTATTTTAGATTAGATTAGTAGAAATGAGAAAATTACCCAAAATAAGTACTGACTATCAGAGTAGCGAAAAATTCTAAATCTATGATCAGAACTGTAAGATCCATAGGTACTTATAACTTTCCCAGAGGCTTGAAAATACGCCCGAAGCGAGCGAAGGTGGGTACTCCACTCGGCAAGCAGTGAACATTTTGGCATATTCAAGCCAAAAAAGTCAAAAATGAATAAAAAAAAACTTTCGACATGATGTCAGTTTGGCGTCAGTTTACGACGGTGACATTGACATGAGTCAGAGTCAAATTCAGTCACTTCAGTCAGTGTCGTTGTTCGATGAGCGAAAATAAAAACTTAACATTTGGATTAAAATGTAGTAAGTAGTTGGATTTGATTAAATGTAGATCAAGGTAACAGAGTCAGACCAATAGAGATTTAATTAATATATCGAAATATTTATTGAACATCTTAAAAAAGTCGTAAAATATCTCAGTGCATAGTTCAAAACAAATACAACGGGAGAATCCAGAACAGATATCCTCTTACAATGGAATCTATCAATACGTCAATCAAGAAGAAACCGAAAAAAATTGAAGAGATGACAAAGGAACAAATGCGCCAAGCGATTATTAAGAAGCGAGAGTGTAATGCCAAAGCTCAGCAAATTGTAGAAAGCCTCCTCGAGCGCGACGTTACAGATAAATACTTACTTCAATGTCTACCAGACATCAATCAATCACATTTTGAAGATATTTTCGAAGAAAGGGCAATAACTCAGCTATGTGGATATCCCCTTTGTCCAAGAAGTTTGTCTAGCAAAGATATCCCTAAACAAAAGTATAGAATATCATTAAAGACCAATAAAGTATATGATATTACCTCCAGAAAGAAATTCTGCAGTAATACATGTTATAATGCCGCCATGTTTGTGAAGAAGCAATTATTGACGAGTCCGCTGTGGTGCAGGGAATATGAGGAAGTGCCTACATTTCATTTGATGAATATTGACAACGCTGGAGGCATGGGTGAGGAGATTGATGTAGCTTTGGTTAATAGAGTCAAGCTCTCTGAGAAGCAATCATTCACTTCAATAAATGATTTTGCTCAGGCTAGTCTTGTTGAAGTGGATGACAATGCTCTAAATCTTCCGGATCATCATCCTGACACCAGTGCTTCACTTACTGAGGGTCAAGATCAATCATCAACACACAATAGACAACTACAGGATCAAACAGACATTGATAATCTCTCTAAAAGTATTAAAAACATTAGCATTACACCACCATTAAAAACACCAGAAAAAGACATTGTTCCTGAAATAAGTGATGGTACATTGACAAACCAAGAAGTAACTGAGTCATTAGAACTGGTTGCAAATAAAGACATAAGAAAACATGATAAAAAAGTCAACCAAAACCCTTTGAATATTGTTGGAGATATTGTAGAGAGACCGGAAAAAAAAGTTGATCCAATACTAATCTCAACCACTGTACCAAACACCATTGAAAGAAAGAAAGACTGCCCTAAATCAAGGGTTCTGCAGAAGAAGCAACCTTTAGTAACCACACTAACTATAGAAGTAGAGAAATGTCTTGCTGAATGGTTTACATTGGACACTATGCTGTTCTTATTTGGTGAGGAAAGAGTTAGAGAAATGGTCGCCGACAAGGGAGAGTGCATAAAAGAGTATTTAAATAATATTTCTAAAGGGATATTCTACAGTTCTAATACCTATGATCAATATCAATTGTTGTGTAAAAAGTTAAATATGTTGGAGTTTGATGATAAGAAATTTGATAGTAAAGCATTAAAACAAGAAAGTAAACCGTTACCGAACTACTCAATGTTGCAAGAAGAGAGCAAAAATATGCAGATCAAAGTGAAAGCATTTCTCTCTGGACAAACAGATGTAACAGAACCTACAGCAGAAGACGGTTCATCACCAGTCGTAGATGAGGAAAAAACAACAATTCTGCCTTTAGTTGATAAGAACTCGCAAAATGCTTTACGTAGGAGAATAGTGTGTCAACATTTAAACAAAGTATTACCTGATCTGCTACAGTCTTTAGGATTACTGAGCTTGCAAATAAGTGCCGATGTACGGTTATTAGTTAATACATATAAATTAAAGGCAAATAACATTATGTTTAAACCTATACAGTGGACTTTAATCGCTATTATATTTATAAAATTACTTTCTATTAGGGATAAGAGATTGGAAGACTTGTTAGAACAACCAACTGCGTACAACCATATGCAGTTATTGTTGCTTAGTTTTAAGCAAGATGGTGGGTATTTGAACAGGCTGATAAGTTGGCTCACAGATATAGATCGGTTATTGGATACTAATGACACGCAGTTAACTATTGAGTAAATGTATTTCGTACACTTCATCTTTTTTAATTATCGATTCATAACCTGGCCACATCTATACTAATATTATAAAGAGGAAAGATTTGTTTTTTCGTTTGTTTGTATCGAATAGGCTCCGGAACTACTGGACCGATTTCGAAAATTCTTTCACTGTTAGAACGCTACACTTTTTGCGGTGAACATAGGCTGTATTTTATTCCCGTATTCCCACGGGAACGGGAACTACGCGGGTGAAACCGCGTGACGTCCGCTAGTATGCAATAAATTCCCTATTGTCTTTCATTCTTGGCTCACCCAAGCAGGTTTTAGGTTGTGGTGTAAATGAATATGAACAAAGGAATTCATTTACATCTATAGGTACTGTATAAACCCTGGGCGAGGCCGCAGTGGCGGCCGTGGGTCTGTTGGGAGTCACAGGACATCCTTCTTGAGGGCTTACCCGGGGCTCTCAACCATAGGCTGTTGGGCGTTGCGTGAGGTTTTTTAGTCGGTAAGAGTCCGGCATAGCATCCTACGAGGATTTTCTCTCACGTTAAAAAAAAAAGGTACTGGGTAAATTTAGTGTTTTTACATCACTAGGGTGGCAAACAAGCAAACGGTCCACCAGTTGTACTGGTGTTCTCCGTAGCCTAGCCATGCCTTCTGCAGAGGCGGCCGCGGGTCTGTTGGGAGTCCTGGGACATCCTTCCGAGGGCATATACGGGGCCCCCAACCATAGGCTGTTGGCCATTACGTGAGGTTTTTTAGTCGGTAGGAGTCCGGCATAGCATCCATGAGGATTTTCCCTCACGTAAAAAAAAAGATATGCCTTCCCGGAACAAGTATTTACACGCCCACACTTATCACCATATATGTTTTAGTCCTACATAGGTAAATGTTTTGACTGCCTCTGTGGCGCATTCGGTAGAGATACCGCCTGCGGCGCTGGAGGTCGTGGGTTCGATTCCCACCGGAGACAAATATTTGTGTGACCCATAAATGTTTGTCTTAAGAGTCTGGGTGTTTCTATCTATACTTATAATAAAACTGTAGAGGGTCGTGAGTCTGTACATGGAAGATATTTTGAAAATTTTAAGTGTAGGGCGTTCTCTAATCGATACTGAAGCCGAAAATGTAATTTAAAATTTTCATGTCTGTCTGTCTGTCTGTCTGTCTGTCTGTCTGTCTGTCTGTCTGTCTGTATCCCGACTAAGTATCACGCCGAAACTACTGAACCGATTTGAATGATACTTTGTACGATGTAAGCTTTTAGTCCGAGGAAGGTTCTTAGATACTTTTGATCCCGATATTTTGCGCGGTTCCTTCAGGAGAGGGGATGAAAGGCAAAATAGGTTTTTAGCTATAATTTCTCACTGCATGGTTCGATTTCAAATATTTGTTTGGTGTCTGAAAGGGAGTACTTTAAGCATTATTCCATACAATTTTCAATATTGAGGGTTATATAGTTGAGAAATTAGGGGCATCTCAACTTTCGGTAAATCTAGAATTCAACGTTTCTTTTGAAAGTGAGTCTAAACGGGCGTGTTGGCTTAATCATAAAAGAGCTTAATGATTAAGGCTATTGTAAAATAATTCAGTCCGCGCCGAAGGCGTGGACTGAATTGTTTTAGAATCGACTTAATCTTTAAGCTCTTTTATGATTAAGCAAACAGGGCCGTTTCACACGCTGCTTGATGAGTCTCATTAAGAAGTACCCCTCCATTCGTACACCTTATGTGACGTAAACGAAGTTGCGAGGGTCAGCTAGTGTATAATATGTATGTATTTAAAAAGTATATAAGTATAAATACCTATCCGTGATCCACCCGTAACACAAGCAGGTTATTCCTAGCTTACTTTGGGATCAGATATCGTTGTGTGAAATGTCCGTGAATATTTATTTATTTAATGTGAACTTTTAGCCATGTAGAAATTGACCAGCTCAGGCTGTGACTACCCGCTATTGAATCTTTTCAAGCCCCCCCAAGATCTTCAGCTTTACTCAACTACTGCCATATTACGGGCACTCTCTTGTACAGACACAAAAATTGGGCACAAAAATTACGTTTGTAGTGTGAATGCTTTTTTCTGATTTAAGTAGGTATTTTTTGATATAGCGGCAACAGCAAAGGATGAGGTGGTTGGTGGTGGCAGTGTCTCTTGACATCGCCAACGCTTTCAACACCTTGCCCTGGAGGTGCGTTTGGGAGGCGTTTATTTACCATTGAATGTGTGGCGGCGTTAGTACCAATTCGCGCCACCCAAGCAACTAGCCTTAACGACGCAGACTAGTTGCGGGTCTATGGTCTGGCCAGAGAGATATAGAAGATGTCAGACGGCTAGAATAATTATCACAACGAGATTGTAAAACTTGATCTTGTAAAGAATCGAACATTATACTGATCAAACAAGTTTTGGAGCGTTATTATTACACATAGGTGGTCAGCAGAAACAATCCCAACCACCTATAACTGGTGACCCCAAAACCGAACACGTTCCTGATCTGTGTTTTACTTGTTTTGATTCAAGAACTTTCAAAATAAAAATAAAATAAATAAAATAAAATAAAATTTATTCCCTTTGAAATTTTTAAAAAATTATTTAGGTTTGTCAAAATTTTTGTGACTCTACCGGGGGTTCGGAAATACTACAGACTGAGAAGAACACCCCAAGAAACTCAGTCTGGTCCCTTCTCTTCTAGTATCTTAGTATCTAATACAGTTTTTTTTTAATGTAGAAAGGAGCAATTCGTGTCACTGCCAGGCAGCCTTGTCTTCTAGAAAGTCTTTAATGCTATAATAAGCTTTCTGGCACAATTTAAGTTTTATTAGTTTTTTAAATTTATTAACTGACAAACCTGTTATGGCTGTCGGCAATGTATTGTACATTCGAATACAATTGCCCGCAAAAGAATTGCTTATTTTATTAAGCCTAAATCTAGGTACAGCCAATTTATTCTTATTTCTTAAGTTTAGATTATGGATATCACTATTTTTAATAAATTTACTGTTATTTTTATGAGTATATAATAAGTTTTCATATATGTACTGTGAATACACAGTAAGTATGTTGATATCCTTAAACTTTTCTCTTAATGACTCCCGAATCCCCATACCATAGATAGCCCGGACAGCCCTTTTCTGCAACACAAAGATAGATTCGATGTCGGCGGCGTTACCCCATAATAGTATGCCATAGGTCATGACACTGTGAAAATAGCTAAAGTAGACAAGACGCGCTGTTCTAATGTCTGTCAGTTGTCGGATCTTTTTAACGGCATAGGCTGCAGAGCTCAGTCTGCCCGAGACTTTCTCGATATGAGGCCCCCACTGCAAGTTGGAGTCTAACTTTATGCCCAGAAAGACAGTTTCATCGACCAATTCTACTTGATCATCCCTAATCTTAATACTGGTGTTAACGAGCCTAACATTTGGCAAGGTGAATCTAATACATTTTGTTTTAGTTTCATTTAACAATAAATTATTTGCGTTAAACCAGTGGACTACCCTAGAGAGGGCATTGTTTACTTCGTCAAGATCGCGTTGTCCACGTTCAACTTTAAATATTAAAGATGTGTCATCAGCAAACAAAACTACCTCGTGATCGTCTCTTATAAGGTGAGGGAGATCATTTATGTACACTAAAAATAGAAAAGGTCCCAGAATTGAACCCTGGGGCACCCCCATTGTTACAGCAGAACCATGTGACTGTTTACCATTTATAACTACTTTCTGTACTCTATCTCTTAGGTAAGAACTAATTAAATCCAAGGCCGTCCCCTGGATCCCATAATGATCAAGTTTTTTAATTAAAGTCTGATGCTGGACGCAATCGAAGGCCTTAGATAGGTCGCAGAATACACCATAAGCATCATACGACTCCTCCCAGGCCTCATATATATACTCTAATAATTTGATTCCAGCATCCGTGGTAGACCGACCGCGCGTGTAACCGAATTGTTTAGTATGGAATAGTTTATTTGTATTAAAATGATTTTGCATTTGATTAAGCATTACCTTTTCAAAGATTTTACTAAACGTGGGTAGTACAGAAATAGGACGAAAATTGGACGGATCCGAGGTGCTACCCGATTTAAACAGAGGAGTTATTTTACTAAACTTCATTAAGTCAGGAAACACACCACTATCAACACAATTATTAAATATTATTGATAATTCAGGAGCAACCATTTCAATTAACGAATTAACTAAATGTACAGAAATTCCCCAGAGGTCAGCCGTTTTCTTAATATTTAAAGATTTAAAAGTTTTTATGATAGTGTGTAAACTAATTTTACTGAATTTGAATATTTCATTACAGCAAGGAACATTTGCTTTTAACAAGGATTCTGCTATTGGGGTAGAAGAACCTAGGGCTCTGGTCAAATCTACTGGAATACGAGAAAAAAATTGTTCAAATTCGTTAGCGACTTCGGCATCTGTTGTAATTATGTTACCATTTACTTTAAGTTTAAAATTATTATCATTTGATTTTGCTTGGCCTCTTTCTGCGTTAATTATTTTCCAAGTAGATTTAACTTTGTCTACACTATTGATAATTTTATTACTTATATACTTTCTTTTGGCCGCTAAGCAGTCTGCTTTAAACTTTTTTGAATAAATTTTAACATAATTTAGAAATTCATCTGTTCTATTAAGCTGTCTTTCTGAGTATAGTTCATACAGTTTTAATCTACTTTTATGTATATCCTCAGTGGCCCATTCACTGAAGGCTGGCCTGTCACCGATTGTGACTTCCTTAGACTTGAATATGGAGTTGAATTCATTGTAAAAGGAATCAAAAAATAACTTATAACTTACATTTGGATCTAAGCCAGTGTCTAAAAATGGAAGTTTATTGCAAAGTCCAACTCGCATACGTTCCAAGCGGCCACCAGTTACTGGTCTACATAATATTTTACGTCTTTTAACTTTTTCTCTTGTGATCTTGAAAGATGCTATTTGCCCAGTATGATCTGATTTTATCTTATTTATAATACTCTTACTTTCTGGCAACATATCACTGTATATATTGTCCAGACAAGTAGCTGTTGTATCACAATATCTAGTAGGCTCTAAAAATAAGTTAGTGAGATTGTGTGATTTAAATAAATTTAAGATATCATTGGTCTGACGCGTATTTATAAGTATATTAACATTAAAATCTCCGCACACTATTAGGTGTTTATTAGTTTTTCCAAGTTTAAATAGCACTTTATCCATTATTTCCTCAAACTCACAAAAGGGTGAGACTCCAGGTTTATATACGCATACTACTATGAATTGCTCCAATTCTACGCATGATATTTCAACTGTACACTCTACAGAGAGGGACACAACATCTTTCCGTTCCTTATACTTTAATTTCTTATTTAATAAAATCAACGAACCCCCCCGTGTTGTGTTGACCCTGCAGAACGCACTACCAACCCGGTGACTACTGAAACTGAACATGAGCTCATACTCCTTACGCATATGCTCTGTAAGACAAACAATTTCAATATTTTCTGAGCTCATGAACAGCTCCAATTCAAACTCTTTGACCTGCGTTAATGTTGCAATATTATAATGCACCAGGCTGATATAATTTACATTTTTTAATTTAGTTTTGTTCGGAGGACAGTTTCCGATATAGTTATGGTTTGCAATTAAATTCAACTCTATCAATTTACAATTTTGGCTAGAGGGTAATTCCTCTGTTGTCCCAGAAGTTAATTTAAATTACTTGGAACAGATTCCAAAGTCCTAAATCTACTCTGCTCAAATAAAGCAGTTTTGTCAGCCAAGTTTTTGGCTAAAGAGTAAAAATAACTGAATAGCAAACTTGCTATTTGTCTTTTATAATAATTGGGTAGACAATACCTACCCTTGTGATTATTATAGACTTTATACTTGCTATGTGACAAATTTGTGTCAAATACAGAATTAAAGTCAATTACATTAAATTTATTATTATACTGACTTATTAAGTTTAAACGTAAATTCATCTTATATCTAAATGAATTTTCCGAATCTGGCACACCTTTTATAAATGGAAGTGTGAACATTACAACTTGTATGGCATTTAAGTTTAAGATGTAATTCATGTACAGGGACAAATCATCATTGCTAATTTTGCCCCTGTTTGCACAGAAAATTATTATTTTACTGTTAGCGTCAAATTTATATTCTATTATCTTTTGCATAATATCACTTAATGAAGCACCCGGATAGCAATTATTAATAACCGAGTAATAACTTGAATTTAAGTTTGTTTTAAAAATGAACTAAGATTGGTACCAATATCATCACTAAATACAATTAATTTAGTACAACTATTACTATTATTTACACTGTCACACAATATATCCACTGATGTACTGGGTGAGCACATGGTAATGGGAGCTAGGGGCTCAGCGGTAACCGGTTCGCCCTGAGCCTCAATTCTTCCTTCAACCAGACTTTCAAGGTACGAGAAGTTTATTTTACTCCTGCCGAACATATTTCTGCAAATCAATCAGTACCGTATGGTTATATGTACAGTCATACCTACTCACCGACAAGTTCAAGATCATTTGGGCATTCTCAATAATCTAAAGCCGCATTTCATCATATTATCAAGGTACCTATTCGAGAAATACCACTTTGTTCAAAATATATTTTTGCAACATTGGTATATATCGACATACATTGATCGGCGGACGAGACTTTACGTCGACGTACATCGCTAAGCGGACGGCATTATTACATTACTACCTCACTGCACCACATATACAACCCCAAAATTGTGTTACACCATCGCATCTCACTGACTTGATGAAAACTACTGGCTAACCTCAAGGCTATTTCTCTCCAGCCTGCCTGCTTGTAAGAACTAACGTGCCGTTTTGCTGATCAAACCAAAAAAGACATTTCTTTTTAATTAATTGCATTATTGTGTTTGTTTTGTGTTGTTATTTTTGTGTAGCATGTGTGTACCTAACTGCATTATTGAGTATTGAGTACCTAACTGCATTATTGTGTTTGTTTTGTATTGCTATTTTGTGTTAGTTGTGCATACCTCTTACTTAAAAGCTGTAAATAAGTTTATAGGATTGTCGTTTAACCGTGTTAACTTTTTCTGATTCCCTCATACCGAGGATTGAGCTTAGCAAATTTTGTGATTTTTATTGTTAACTGTAAGTTAAGGTTAAGGTAAAAACTAGTTTAATGTTACTGCATGTGATATGTAATAACTAATTTAACTTTCTTGTCATTAACCAAACGCATCTCACTAATTCACTTCTATTTTCACAATTTAACAAAAACTTCACACATTTACCTGACTTTGATCAATTTTGTTCTCACTTAACACTAACAATGTCTGAACAGGAACACATTTCACAGCAGCTAAAAGCCATGCAGCAACAATTGCAAATTTTACAGTCACAATTAGACGCATCTTCTAAAGAAAATGAACAATTAAAAAATAAATTAGAGTCGCCCAACCTAAATCAGTCAGTCTGTAAAGTTGCTATCAAAGTACCCCCATTTTGGAATGAAAAACCTGCTGTATGGTTTGCCCATATAGAAACTCAATTTAGGGTCAACAATATAACCGTCGACCAAACAAAATTTGATCACATTGTCTCAAATTTAGACATGAAAACCATGTGTGAAATTGAAGATGTACTGATCAACCCTCCAGAGATTGGTAAATATCAGCATTTAAAAACAATGCTTATCAAACGATTTTCTACATCTGAGGAACAGCGAATGCGGCAGCTACTGACAGAGGAGGAACTTGGAGATAGAAAACCCTCCCAATTCCTTCGACATTTACGGTCTCTGGCAGGGAAAGCGTTAACTGACGAAGGCATTCTTCGTCACCTTTTCTTGCGCCGCTTCCCTGAGCATTTGCAGGCGATTTTGGCCTCCAGTGCTGATTCTCTAGAAGACATTGCAGCCCGTGCTGACAAAATTTTGGAAGTGGCTCCCAGCATAGCAACATCATCTCCACGTCTAATTCACGCCGTTGCTACTTCTGGAGATGCTACAGCCTCCACACCTGATCCTCTTGGCTTGCACGCTTTAACTACCCAGATGCAGCACCTGACGACGTGCGTTGCAGCGCTTACGCGTGATCACAGTCGTAGCACAGACCGCAAACCTAGACAAAGTCAAAACAGTCGAACAAATACTCTGTTGGAAGGTTGGTGTTGGTACCATAAAAATTTTAAAGCCAAGGCCACCAAATGTACCAGTCCATGCTCTTGGAAACCGGAAAACGGCAAAGACAGTCAGTAGTGGCGGCAGCTGACTGCTCCAACCCTAGCCGTCGCTTGTTTATTACCGACAAATCTTCAAAGGTCAGATTCCTAATTGACACGGGATCTGACCTTTGCTGTTACCCACGGCAGTTGTTGACAACTAGTGGAAAGACTGTGCCTACTGAGTACCAACTCAATGCAGCCAACGGTAGTCTCATCAAGACCTACGGTATTACCGCCCTCAATCTGAACTTAGGATTGCGCCGGGATTTTCGTTGGTATTTCGTTGTGGCTGATGTTAGTACTCCTATTATAGGTGCAGACTTCCTAGCACATTATCAACTTTTACCGGACTGTCGTAACAAGCGCCTCCTCGACAGCTCCACTGGCCTTGCTGTCGCTACGTCTGTTGCTTCTATAGAACAACCCAGCGTTAAGACTATTACTGTGCTCTCCAAATCGCGGTTTAACGACATTCTCGCTGATTTTCCGTCCATCACACGACCGCCAGGGCCACAACGGGAGATAAAACATTCAACACTCCATCACATCAAAACCACAGATGGCCCTCCCGTTTCATGCCGTCCTCGCCGTTTAGCACCGCAGAAACTCGCGGCCGCCAAAAAAGAATTTGACGAGATGATCAAGAATGGCACAGCGCGACCGTCCAAGAGCCCGTGGGCGTCGCCATTACAACTTGTGCCCAAAAAAGATCTTACTTGGAGACCGTGCGGGGATTATCGCGGTTTGAATGCCCGGACCATTCCAGATTGCTACCCGTTACGTCATATTGGAGATTTTTGCCATAACATTGCAGGTTGTACAATCTTTAGCACTTTGGACTTAGTCAAAGCATACCAACAAATACCTGTGCATGAAGATGATATTTGCAAGACCGCAATCATCACTCCTTTCGGATTATACGAATTCCCGTATATGACATTCGGATTACGCAACGCAGGGCAAACCTTTCAGCGATTCATGGACGAAATTGTAAGAGATTTTGACTTTTGCTTTCCTTACATAGACGACATCTTAATTTTTTCACGCGACGAAGACGAACACTCTCATCATCTGCGCATCCTCTTTCAAAGGCTGGCAGATTACGGCGTCGTTGTAAACCCAGCAAAATGTGTTTTAGGGCTAAACGAGCTTACCTTTCTAGGATATCGAGTGTCTAAGGACGGCGTCAGTCCTCCTACAGAAAGGATCACTGCTCTTCAGGAATTTCCTCTTCCAAAATCTGTCCAAGGTCTCCGCAGGTTCCTGGGTATGATCAATTATTATAGACGTTTTCTGCCTCGTGCGGCTGAAATGCAGGCGCCGTTGATAGACGTCTTGACTGATTCGAAGCTTAAAGGTGCCAAACCCGTACCCTGGACACCGAAGTTGGAGAACGCTTTTCAATGTTGTAAAGAAAGTCTTGCTCAAGCGACTCTTCTGGCACACCCACTTTTCGACGCTCCATTAGGTCTTTTCACCGACGCGTCCGGTACACAAGTAGGTGCCTGCTTGCAACAACGTGTCGGAAGCGATTGGCAGCCTTTGGCATTTTTCAGCAAAAAGCTTACTCCCCGTCAATCTTCGTTACCCGCTTATTATAGGGAATTACTGGCTGTTTACGAAGCTGTACGGCATTTCCGCCACATCTTGGAAGCACAACACTGTACTATCTTTACAGATCACAAACCTCTGCTATACGCATTTACACAGCGTAGAGAGCAGTTGCCGCCTGTACAACTTAACCAGCTTTCTTTTATTTCTCAGTACACGACTGATATTGCACACGTTAAGGGTGTGGATAACGTCGTGGCTGATACAATGTCACGAGTGGAGACCATTTCCTTGGATCATGACTATGCAGCTTTAGCCGAATCGCAAAAGAACGACGAGCAGTTACAGGAACTTATTAACTCCGACTCCACTCTTAAATTAGAGAAAATTGCCTTACCCGGAACTGACATCACAGTTATCTGTGATGTGTCCACTGGTAAACCTCGCCCGTTCCTTACTATAGATTTTCGCCGTAGATTTTTCACAAAGCTCCACAATCTCAGTCATCCAAGCATTCGTGCTACAACTAATCTTCTTACGAGTAGATTCGTTTGGCCGTCAATTCGTAAAGATGTTCGTGATTGGACTAGATCTTGTCTTTCTTGTCAGCGTAATAAAGTTACGAGACATACGGTCGCCCCCCTCGGCGAATTCCATACACCATCAAGTCGTTTCAGGCACATCCACATTGACATCGTGGGTCCACTTCCCGTCAGCGAAGGTTATCGTTACCTTCTCACTGCTGTGGATAGATTCACACGCTGGCCTGAGGCATGGCCGATGCGTAGTATCACCGCGGAGGAAACTGCCGAGACGTTGCTACACGGGTGGATTTCTAGGTTTGGGGTGCCTTTCCGCATCACTACGGATAAAGGCAGACAATTTGAATCAGACTTATTTCGTAAGCTTTTGTCTCTTTTAGGCACCAAAAAATTCAGGACAACAAGTTATCACCCCTGTGCAAACGGGATGGTGGAGCGTCTGCACAGACAGCTCAAAGCCTCTCTAATGTGCCATGAGGATTCATGGACAAAGGCTTTACCTATCGTCCTACTAGGCATGCGTGCAGTGCTTAAGGATGACCTGAAGGCTTCGTCAGCTGAACTGGTCTATGGCGAACCGTTGCATCTTCCCGGCGAGATGATAGTTACTCCGTCTGAAAACCAAACTGCCGATTCATCCACATTTTTAACTCAATTAAGGAAAACCATGTCGGATTTGAAACCTGTTCCAGCTTCGCGTCACGGTCAAAAGAAAATTTTCGTTTTTAAAGATTTAGAAACTGCAACACATGTTTTCTTGCGGGCAGACCATGTCAAACCTCCTTTGGAATCACCTTATTCAGGTCCTCATCCGGTTGTAAGGCGAAACGACAAAACTCTAACCATCACTATTGGCACTAGGGAAGTAGTTGTGAGCGTAGATCGCGTAAAGCCAGCTTACATAGACGTAAACACTGACTCACACCCTTCCAATCATGCTAAGATTATAAACCCTAATAACGTTACCGATACCCCGGCCCTTACCTATTCAGACATTCCACATTTACATTCACACAAGCCACTTTTACAAAACACCACTCAAAATCCCCCACCTGTGTCAAAGAATTACACAACACGGTCGGGCAGGAAAGTTAAATTTGCTAATCCCTTCGATTTGTGATTTTTTTTTGTTTTTAACCTCTTTCCCTTTTTCTTTCACTTCCCTCCGTGGGGGGGTGGTGTGGCGGCGTTAGTACCAATTCGCGCCACCCAAGCAACTAGCCTTAACGACGCAGACTAGTTGCGGGTCTATGGTCTGGCCAGAGAGATATAGAAGATGTCAGACGGCTAGAATAATTATCACAACGAGATTGTAAAACTTGATCTTGTAAAGAATCGAACATTATACTGATCAAACAAGTTTTGGAGCGTTATTATTACACATAGGTGGTCAGCAGAAACAATCCCAACCACCTATAAATGCCTCAATACCTCCGTCGAATTGTCGGAGCCTATCTTTCCGAGAGGGCCATAGCTTACCCGAGCTGGCTAGGGCAGGGTTGGCGAGATGTATAGTTCGGTGTTCCACAGAAGTGGTCCTAAGACCGATCGGCTTAGGACCGCTTCTGTGGAACATCGCTTACGCTGCGTGGTTGCTCAGAGGTGTCGGCGTAACGTGTTACGACGACACCCTAATTACAGCGCGAGGTGCAACGCACTGAGACGCAGCCCTAAAGGTCACCTGCGGGATCCTGCTTACATATATTGAGCGCCATCGAGCTCTCGATACAAGTCCGAAGATCTGTGCTTCCACGGACCTCGAAAGGGGCCAACTGTGGGATCCAGCCTGCAGGTAGGGGGCATCAGCATCGGCATCGAGCCCACGATGTAGTATCTGGGGCACGTACTTGATAGCCGGTGGAACTTCGGATACAAATTCTGAAGTTTGGTCCCAAAAATTAAGAAAGGGGGGCATCAGTCGCAGTCTCGCGGTTGTTGCCCAATATCAGGGGACCCAACGCTCCCTGCATGAGACCGTACCTTGGGATCATGTGGAGCATGGTCCTATACGGGACCCCCGTATGGACGCAGAAGGCGATGGCTGTCAGGGTGATAAGGGGATACCGTACGATCTCAGTTGAGGTGGAATGTTTTCTAGCAGGGACCCCTCTATGGGACCTGGAAGCGAGGGCGTTTGCGTCATTGTTTAAATGGCACAAGGAGGCGCTGGAGCGGGAATGTAGGCCTCTTCCTGTGGGCAGGTCATGCTCATGAAAGAAACGGCGGGGAGGAAGCGGGAGAGAGCTCTCCCACCCGAGTTCCACTGTCTGCGGCGGCGCGCTCCATACCATACTATCAGCCTCCATGACCGGGGGCCTGAGGACGGTGACGGGGCTGCTCAAATTCCTTACAGAAGCTTCCTCTAGACGATAGCGTGTCGTGAGAGATTCATGCACGCCCCCCTCAAGAAGCAGGATAACAACTGAACAGCCCCCCAAAGACGCGGCCGCAGTATTCATCATTCCGAGGACATACTCGGGGCTCCCAACGCGTGGATTTTAGTCGGTAGGACTCCGGCATAGCATCCCTGTCGACGGTATAAATCTTCTCAAGTGTTCATTTTAGAAATATCTCCGCCTAAAAATGAGTTTCTTTCTTTTACGTGTTGAATTACACATAGATGCTATTGCGAACTTACACCGACTAAAATCACGGGGTGCCCTGCTACTAGCTCTTGGCCGGTTTTGGTTATATTCTAGAAGTGTGTAACTAAAACTGGACAAGAGTGAGCTGGACTCGCGCACGTAGGGTTCCGTACAAGAAAAGCGGCAAAAACTCACGTATGTTGTATGGGAGGCCCCCTTTAATATTGTTTTGTCTATTTTTATTATTTGTTGCTATAGCGGCAACAAAAATACATCATCTGTAAATATTTTAACTGTCTCTCTATCACGGTGCATGAGTTACAGCTTGCTGACCGCCAGACAGACGACCAACCCAGTCAACAGAACCGAGAACAAAGGGGTAGGGTTATGTAATGTCCTAGATCTTTAGGATTCCGTAACCAAACGTAAAAACTGGACCCTTAAAAGGTGGTCTAAGACATAACACAGGGGTAACTATCTAATAATTCTTAATTATTGTAATTGCTTGTGGTTTGAATAAAGTTGTATTATTATAACTATTAATTGGAAGTCCTTTGTAAATCTTTATATCTTCGGTTAGTAACATAAATTAACTGGTTGGGCTGACCCCAACCACGGCACAAGCAGAGTCAGGCACTCAAAATTCATGAACACGTGAGTTTCGGCCCAGCCGAAAGTTTCGGCCCATTTTGGCCGAAAGTTTCGGCCCATTTTGGCCGAAACCGAAACTGCAGCCGAAACTCGATTTTTTGGCCGAAACTGGCCGAAACCGAAACCGAAACCGAAACTTCGGTCGGTCACTAGTAAATAAACATCCAACTTCAGAAACAAACATTTTAGAATACCACCAAAATATAGTCTGATACGATTCAGGATTGGAACTCGAGAGGTCAGCGCAGAGTCGCGTACACTACCACTGCGCCACTGAGGTAGCGTACACTAGAAATGCAATAATGCTGTCTTTAGTGGTAGGTACAGAAAATGTTTAAGTTAGGAAAGGAAATAAACAGGAAATTTTTTACCACAAATTGTCTTGAGACTTTAGATGCAGCTGGGTTAAACCTAGTCGCATGTAATGTTTGAATCATGCAAAATAATGATTAAGTACGCGTGACCGCAAATCTACTAATTGGAGGTAGGATGTGTTCCCCGGTGTACCATGGACGCTATGCCATGGACCCGACACGCACCCGTACGCACGGTAAATCCATGGAAAGATTACCTAGGTCTTCAAGGTCCCGGTTACGGGTAATTTGGTACCTAGTCGTCGTAAGCCAAGTTGAAGTCTATTCTATGAATCTCGTCTAAACTACCCATAGATTTAGGATTTTTCAATGGTCTAAGCCCGTCCACTATCTACATAGACAATAAACTTCATACTGTAAAGAGTTCTATCTACTTTGAAATCGAGTGATATGATTTGTGAATTTGGGCAACTAGCTGTGACCTGCAGCTTTGCCTGTGCCGTACTACGAACGAACCCTGGAGCGCCCATTTAACCGATACGTGCCTGTTTATTTACTAAAGGAAACATATGGTTTACACCTCTATTCCCGAAGGGGTAGGCAGAGGCATATTATATGCCTTTTTAGAATTTGTCCCCGTGAGCCGTATTGCCGTGTTGAAATTCACAGGCGCAGGTTGTGTGTTACTGCCCGCTGTTGAAATTTTTCAAATCACCCATCAACTTGGTTTCAAGACCTGCCATTGTACTGGCATCCGGAACCAACGGCTTAACGTGGCGTCCGAAGCCCGAAAACGCTCGCAAATTATGAAAAACACGAAAGTGCATAATGCGATAGTTTTCAAAACATTACAACTAGGCTCCGCTTCCATGCATGAAGTTACTTTAAAATAATTTGTCTAATAACGTCGAAATAACATTTAAAATTCGATTTAGTACGTAGTTGCAGACTTTAGAGATTATTAACAAACAAACTTTTCCTCTTTAAATTAATAAAGTTGATTTAGGACAATATTATTTGACAGAGTCGTTTTGCATTGCATCTGACACTGCTTGCAAAATCTAGATAAATGAGCTTAATGAAAAATCACGTGTAGAATTACTAAAATTGTAGGGAACTGGTATTTTTTAAAATAAAAGCAATTAACTATAGGTACTTACACTATTTCACTGGATATTATGGTTGGTAAAAATGCGTTAGGTGTTACGGTATTCGTTTGAGGTTTGAGTGACCGGTTGGATGATTGAAAAGTGAAATTATGAACAACTGGCGCAGTCTGCCTTCCGACGAGATGGAGGTTCCCCAATCAGGTAATATCCCCGATACATTTTTGTCTTACTCCCTTCCCGTACTCTCCCAATGGGTATAATTGGTATAAAATTTTACAGATTTTTAGGTCGTTTTTAAACAACGCCATAAAGATTAACTTAGAGCTTGTGCTATGGAAGCTAGACCTTAACAACAGCTGCTGTTACAGTATACACAGTATACAGGTTAGCCTGGTATGCGACACTGCTGCAGTCGCTCACCACTACCCTGTGTATACTGGTACTCATGCTGGACTAACTTTTTGTGCTATAATTGGATGGGGTACTCTGCTACTTATCGATTTTCCACTATTATCATATATTTTTAATATCACTAAGGTGGCAGACAAGTGTACGGCCCGGTCCACCTATGGGAAAGTGGCCACCGTACCCTATGTATTTTAGCAACTCCAGAGCTAGTCTCGCGCTTTAGGCGTTCGGGAAAATCGAAGCACAAGGTTTATTCCACAACCCAAGCGTGCGCGAAAGAAAGTTCCCTTTACGGACCTAACCGAGAGTGGAAAGAACGAAAGCGTCATCGAGAAACCAAACGCAACCCAACTTAGGTACATAAAATACTAGTCGTGTGCAGCAAGCCTCGTCCGTCTGTGAGATTTCAATTAATGTGCCCGCAAAACTTGTAACCGAGAGTCAATGCGAATTCAGCGATCAAAATTTAGGTACACATTGAACTTTCGACGTGTGGTTTGGTTGTGTTGCCTTGAATTACATGATTTTTTTTTATACCACCAAGGTGGCAAACAAGCACACGGCCCACCAGATGTACCGCTGGTCATCGCTGCCTATAGACGTTTGCAACACCAGAGGCGCTACACTCGCGCTGCCGACCCTGTAAAAACCTTCTTAGACCCCTTTTGAAGAACCTCGTACTGTAGGCGTTTGGGAAAACCGAGGCAGGGAGATCATTCGACAATCTAAGCGTACGCGGGAGAAAGCCCCTACCGGATCTAACCGTTCTCAAACGCTCCGGACGTAAAGTGTGAGGATGAACACCCTGTCTATGGCGAGCGGTGCGATGATAGAAGATGAATGATTGGAATTAGTCAGTGAATTTATTGTTTTAGGTTTCGGCAATGTCATAGAAGCGTTTATTTACATCTTCCAAGGGCTAAAACAGTTTTGGCTGCCATTTTTCGAACCAAGAGACATGGGCGAGTTCATGTTCCCGGGTCTGAGAATAAGTAACGTGATGACACACATGCTTCTCTGGTTTGTGTTCTTTGTTGTGGCGTTTTTATTCGAAGCTTCCAAGGTAACTAAACTAATAATTCCGAGGTATGTACGATTATGTAGCACTATTAGTTGGTACTTGGTAGGTATCATCATCTCAAAATGTAAAGTGCTTGTAACCCAGCAACTCGAAGCTTTGTGAACGAGCATAGATGCCTTACGCTACGTCTGGTCTTGTGATGGGTGACCGCTTTGTGGAGTTTAAAACGGTCTTAAGCGTTTCCGTGCTTTGTAAGCCATGTTAAACCGTTGACTGCACCCTTTTGATCGAGTTACCTTAAACGCGAGATGCCAATGAAGGTGTTCTGCCTAAGTGGCCTTGGCAGTCGTTAATCCAAGTTGCATTCCAAAATTTAGATCACGTTTTTTTTTTTTTTTTTATACCACTAACGTGGCAGACAAGCATACGGCCCACCAAAAGGACCGGTGGTCACCGCAGCCTATGAACGTTTGCAACACCAGAGGCGCCACACTCGCGCTGCCGACCCTGCAAAAACCTTCTAAGACCCCTTTTGAAGAACCCCATACTGTAGGCCTTTGGGAAAACCGAGGCAGGGAGATCATTCCACAACCTAAGCGTGCGCGGAAGAAAACCCCTATCGGATCTAACCGTGCTGGAACGCTCCGGACGCAGAGTGTGAGGATGAACTCCCTGTCTGTGGCGAGCGGTGCGGTGATAGAACGTAGCCGTGGGCATCATATCAAACAATTCCTCAGAGCACACACCATTGTACAGTCGGTAGAACACGCATAAGGAGGCGAAGTCTCTCCTGTCGCGAAGAGGTTCCACACCACTTGTAAGTATAGGATCGTTGACAACTCTTATAGCACGTCTTTGCACCGAGTCAAATGGACGAAGCTGATATTCAGGTGCCCCCGCCCAAAGGTGACAGCAGTACTCCATGTGCGGCCGCACTTGCGACTTATACAGAAGCAGTGTTTGCGCAGCAGTGAAGTACCGCCGCGCCCTGTTGAGCACACCTAGCTTCTTGGACGCCAGCTTAGCCTTGTCCTCCAAATGGCTACGGAACTGAACGTCACTGGAGATGTCAACGCCAAGAATCCCTATACTTTTGGAGATGGAAAGAGATGTGCCCTGAAATTGCGGCGCTACAGTAATTGGGGTTTGCTTAGCGGTGAAAAAACACGCTTGTGTCTTGGAAGGGTTGAACTGGACAAGATTTTGTCCACCCCAATCGGACACTCTAGTAAGAGTAGCCTCGATTTCAGACACAAGCTGTTCACGATTTTCCTTCACTGTGTCCCGAGAGATACCGGGGCGGCCCGTGTAACAAGTGTCTCCCGTACTGTCGTCCGCATAACAATGAATGCCGTCAATAGACAACATGTCATTGACATGCAGCAGAAACAGAGTAGGGGACAACACTGAGCCTTGCGGTACTCCAGCGTTTATGGCCATGCAGTCTGAACAGCTGCCGTCAACGACGGCCTTGATGCTTCTACCGGCCAGGAAGCTAGACACCCATCCGCATAATCTCTCGGGCAGTCCATATGAGGGCAATTTCGTAAGAAGACCACGGTGCCAGACCCGGTCAAAGGCCTTAGAGATGTCAAGGCTTACTGCTAGAGCCTCGCCCTTACTCTCGATAGCCGTCGCCCATCGGTGTGTGAGGCACACCAGAAGATCGCCCGTCGAGCGACCGTGACGGAAACCGTACTGCCGGTCACTGAGCAGGTCGTGTTCCTCTAGGTACCTCAGGAGCTGTGTATTAATTACACGCTCCATCACCTTAGATAAAAGGGAGGTGACGGCTATAGGCCTATAGTTGGCCGGGTCGGTCCTGTCACCCTTCTTGGGCACAGGATGCACATACGCGATCTTCCACGACGCCGGGACTTGTTGCTTGGAATATGAAAGCGTGAAAAGACGTGTAAATACCGGACACAACTCTGGACCACACTGCTTCAGTACCACCGCGGGTATACCATCCGGCCCACTCGACTTATGAACATCCAGGGATCGAAGCTCACGTCGGACATTCCGCTGTGTAAATTTTACTTCCGGCATGGAAGTTCCACACCACGGAATATCCGGCGGCAAAGCACCCCCGTCGCTCATGGTCGAGTTAGAGGCAAAGAGAAAACCCAAAAGGTCGGCTTTCTCCTTAGCGCTCTGGGCCAAATTACCGTCGGGTTTAAGTAAAGGTGGTAAACCTGACCGACAGAAATTTCCCTCGGCAGCTTTGGCAAGCGACCAGAATTCGCGACTCCCTGAAGGGTAGCCTGCTAGCCGTTCACCAATTCTGCCGACGAAATCGAACTTAGCCTTGATAATTGCTCTTTTGCTGGCTCTCGAGGCGGCATTTAATTTGCGTTTCACCTCAGAGATGTTTGGATCTGAATTTGCACGAGCCGTGGTCCAAGCCCTGTAAGCAGATTCTTTCAACATCAAAGTTTCTCTGCAGAGCCGATTGAACCACGGTCGCTTTTTTGCTCCTACAGGGATCCAACGGTTAGGAATGTAACATTCCATGCCCTCCAAGATCCCCGCAGCGACTGCTGCAGCGCAAGAATCCAGATCCTCTGAGGCAAAACAAAGCCGCCTCCATGGGTACGACGCGAAAAACTCTCGCAGTCCATCCCAGTCTGCTGACTTATAGTGCCATACATGTCGCCACTCCTTGGGCCGAGGTGGTTCAGGCCTTGCGAGAGGCACATGCGCCCGAACGACACAGTGGTCCGACGATCCGAGTGGAGCATCCACTGAAACACTGTATCCGTCCGGACGCGTTGTCAGCAGGAGATCCAGCAATGCACTATGCTCGTTCTTCTTGTCTGGTATCCTTGTGTGGGATTTAACCAGTTGAGAGAACCCATAGGTCAGGGCAAATTCGTGAGCAGCTTTCCCCGCAAAGTCGGTGGTCCGGGAGCCCAACCAGTCAACATGATGTCCGTTGAAATCCCCCAGAATCACTATCTCCGCAGAGGGATACTGCTCAATCACCTTGTCAGTCGCTTGTTGCAGGTGGTCAAAAAGGCGAACTGTGTCCGTGTTACCACCGCTGCGAGACCTGTACACGCACGCGTAGATCCGAGTGTGGCCCCCGTGATCCAAGCGTGCCCATAACGTAGACAGGTCCCTGTCTTCGAGGCTTGAAAGACGACGACAGCAGACATCATCCCGGACGTACATACATACCCCGGCTTTCTGCCTAAAGTGGTACTCAAGCTTGTAGCCAGGGTACATTAAGCAAGATGTATCGCCCGGACGTAAGATCTGCGTCTCCGTTAAGAAAAGAAGGGTCGGCTTCGCAGTTTCAAGATGGTGGTGGACTACGTTGATGTTCGTGCGCATACCTCTGATGTTGCAAAAGTCCACTCGAAGTGTGGACGACGATGCCGCTGTGGAATCCTTTTTCTTTCTCTTTGTAGCCATAGTTCTTAAAAATATGGGGAATTAAGAAGGTGAAGGGGGCGCTTTTGTGCCGGTGGCGCAGGAAACTAGGCGAGGCTCGAACTCACCGAAGGCAGACAGAGGTAGTGCGGTAGATTGGCACGGCGTACGGAAGGGCCCCCGGTCCCCCCCCGATGCAGTAGCCGCGTCCACTCCGGTATCCTCCTCCGGCACGACCACAGCACCAGGGACTTTACACAGGCTGCTGGTTCAGCCTCCTGGGGCGGAGATTAAGTAATCCCCAGGTTCGGGTCCCGTACAGCCTGCGGGCGGCCAGCGGTCAACCGTTTCACCGGGTCTCCCTGATCGCCGTACCAATATTCCGCGCCTCGATCTGCCAATGGAGACAGATAAGCCTCTGGTCTCACCGTCACCGGCACAATGTCACCCCAATGAGCTCTGGATCCCTGCTAACCGACGGAGAACATAACCCGACCGGAGTCAGGTTACTATTACCGCGGTCTTCTGCAGGGCGGAGGTACTGCCCCAGGCGGGCTGCTCAACGAACGGAGTACCGTTAGGCCCTTCCTCCTAATGTGGGCTTTTTCGTTAATCCCTAAGATATTGGATCTTAGGGATCTGATTGAAGAAGCCACTACTGTACCCTCAGGGTGTAACGTTAACTCCATGAGAAGTAACGCATGTCCCCGAAACCCCGAGGGATAAACCATACCTGTGAAATTTAGTGAGATCCGTTTATAGCCTAGGAAGTTGGCTAATGATATTCAAAATATAAAACTAAGACTCATTTCAATCACATCGGCTTTCAAAAAATTGTGGGTATCAAAATTGATCCATCCGTTCGGGAGCTATGTTGTCACAAACAGACAAAGGTTTTACCCCTCGTTTTTCGTTTAGGTATGTTCTTGTCGTCGGGGATAAAAAAGAGCCAGATGACATTCCTTGTAAGGTTTCGAGCCCTAACCATATAAACATATAGGTAATCTCTTATTACAGCTGTACCTAGCGGTAGTACAGCGTGATGCTAATAGAAAAAAGCATCGCAATCCGTGCATGAAAAAAATACAGTAAGTTGAATCTATGATGTCCGTTTTATTACTATTGTTCACAAATTTTGCGTTAATCATTCAAAGCAACCTAGCTACTGCGGTTCGCTGTGTTGAGCGTAGGCCTTTTTCCAATCATTTTAGAAGGTGATTCAATTCAATTTTGATTGGCGTTGTCAGTGTAGTACCTTGCTTTTTCAATGATCAACGTGGTGCTAGGTACTATTGCATGCCCATGCAACGATGAGCGTAGTACTATATAACTATTGCATGACCATGATTATGCACTGGCGCGTAGATATACCTACCTAGAGCAGGGTGGCAATTCTCGATCACAGAACTCGAAAATGTAAACGGAAATTTACTAGTGGAATGCCTTTTCTTTAATATTTAGAAATGGCAAAATACTAGCATGATTTTGTAACTTTTTTGGTGACGTGGAGAATGCATTTGAACTCTTCGCGAAAGGCAGCAGCTACATCGTTTTCAAAACCCGGTTCCAGGATAAGAGCCAAGGATACCCCGCCTCGACTTAAATTGATCGCAGGATAAGCCGGTGGTTAACTTTAATGCAACTATTTTGTCAAAGTTGACGCAAACCTTTAAGGCGTACCACAAGGTTCTATCTTGGGCCCATAGTTTTTATTAAATTTTATAGCAATTTCTACCGTGTATTCCAATATGTTCTACTATTCATGTTCAACTAATAGAACAAATTGGAATATTTTTCTTCATTGTTCTACTAAAAAACATAGTAGAACAAAATGGAATTTAAATTCCTTATTGTTCTACTATTGATTGTTTCAATAGAACAAACTGAATTATTCATTCCACAATGTTCTATTGTTTTCTTCAGTAGAACAAATTGGAGCTATTTTCTATAATGTTCTATGATTTGTTCTACTCTTAACGACGACATGAAAACGTGTGTGTATTTAACACATAAAGATAGAAGTAAATAAAAAAAAATTAAAATTAGATGATTAGATATTTTAATTTTGAGAAATTTAAAAAAGGGTGCTAATTTAACGACCTTCTTTTTCATAGCATTATTGACCTCCGACAAAATACTTTGCCTCCAAAATAATAGGTCAGCCACAATGAATGATCCTCAGAATTTATTGAATACAGCCACCAGTTAACTTCTTTATTAGCCATTGTTAATATAATTCAGCATCGTGATTATTTTTTAACATCAAATTTTGTAACATGCATTCAAACAGTAAACTTCTAAAATACTAAAAAATGGCATCGAAATAGACACAATTTATTAATATTGTTAGCTTCTAATTTCGTAATTCAGCATGTTTAAAATGTAACTCGTCTTACATTAATGGATCATCAAAGTTTAGTAAAATTGCCATCAAAAAGCAAATTATGGCCACTAATATTACCTAAATAGCTAGAAATACTTGTAGCCACTGACTCAGTCTTTCGTATACGATCACTGCAGTCAGCAACTACCGCTATTGCTGGTGCTCGGATAGGTAACCACTTTGTAACATTTAGATTGGCGAGAGTTTCCGTGCTTTGCAAGGTACGTTAAGCCGACTGTGTGGGGTGTCACAATCTGGTGGAAACGGACAAGCGAATCCATTACAAGTCGGAAGCGTGGGACAGACCTTCGGGCATAAATGCTTTTATTATCCACATATTCACTTAATGTATATGTATATACTAAACTCAAAAGTGTATAATGTATACACTTTTGAGTTTAGTATTTGCTTTCTTGACCTCACTTTCTTGTTCGGTAAGCGTAACCTGTCTTTAGTTACAAAATGATATCAAATAGCGGTCTCTGATTAATGCAATTGGCCGGTCGCTGTCGTCCTGTGCACTCGTGTCAAGCCTTGCAGTGGCTATTGTCACAAAAAAAGAATATGATATATTTATTTTACACGCTAAGTTATAAAAACTGATGTTGTCTGTGCAGGCCTAAATTATAATTTTTTGAGGCTCTAGTTTTGAAGCTGTAAAATATAAAATGGTGATTACATGTAAAATCTGTGGCTCAATTAATAAATAAGGTGTTAATATACTAATACGCAGGACAAGTTAAAATAATTGTAGATCTTTATTTGATGCTTATAAAGGGATGTTTAGGTGACGTTGTAAAGAAAACGAATTAGCATATTAGAGGCTATTTCATTTCCACAAACTTTTGAAATGTCTAGAATTCCCAAAACGGTGTTCTCAAAAATAGTGAGTTATAGTAGAAAATATTCTCTTTAACATTAGATTCTTTACACTGTCCTTTATACTTAACCAAAATTTACTGCAATAAATAGGCAGATTTGACAAGACATCGCTTGAGTCAAATCTTGATTGGACTAAAAATATAATTCCAATTTGTTCTACTGATAGGAACAGTAGAACATTGTGGAATAAAACGTCTACTTTGTTCTATTGATACGATCAGTAATAGAACAATAAGGAATTTTAATTCCGTGTTGTTCTATTATTTTTTTTAGTAGAACAATGGAGAAAAATATTCCAATTTGTTCTATTAGTTGAACAAAATAGTAGAACATATTGGAATACAGGAATTTCTACTTGAATGTTTAGAGTATTAATGAAGATACACCTTACAATGACGGCGCTGAGTCACAATATCGTCGGGTACCTGCTGATGATGGCAGTGATGGCCTTCATGCATTTGTTGGTGCCTGTTATACTAGGCATGATGTTGGGTAAGTCATCCCTCTTTGACAATTTTCCCTTTTTATTTCCACGATTATTTTATTCATTTTCCTAAAGGACTTTTTCAAGAGTTTCCACTATTTGATCTAACTGAAATTTTATTACGGATAAGCTAGATAGCTAGTAGAGAATAGTCATGTTTTCCAATTCTCTAGATCCAAGAAGTGCTGGCTCTCATATGTTATGGGGAATGAAATGCATGACGATGTTGTCACACTAAAGGAAATCCAGTACCTAAACGAAGGAGAAGTTATAGATAACTAAGATAACTTACCATAGTTATACGAATTGATTTTCCTTTTTGTTTATTTACAGGTTATTTCTTACTGGGCGTTTTGAAACTGAGAATACACATGCAGTGTTTCTGTGGATGTATACCTGAATGTTTACCGAAGTGCGACGAAGCTGGTGGTGGTAAGATCTTATTTTTTTAGATTGATATAATCTGTACTACGTGCTTCGGAAGGCACGTTGTTGTTGGTCCCGGTTGCCAGTAAAATGCGCGGCTTGAAAATTTTCAGCAGCAGGCAGTCACACACAACCTACGCCTGTCCATTTCAACACGGCGGCATTACCTGTTGCGTGAGGAAATTGATAAAATAGTAAAATGTGTACCCTTTCGGAGATAAAGATATGACCATAGAATAGACCTATGTCTTCCAACGTACCAATGGTCTAATCTAAGACTAAAGGAATTAAGTGGGGTTGGAACATGAATTTATTCTTTGCATTTCATTCATTGCGAAGCGCTCGTGGCCCCGCGGACTCAGTGTTCTGTAAACGATCACTGCAGTAAGCAACATTTACTATGGCCGGATATGGATGGGTGACCACCACGTGGACCACTTTGTGACATTTATTTATGAGCGTTTCCGTGCTTCGGAAGGCACGATAAGCCGTTGGTCCCGGTTGTCTGTAAAATGACAGTCGTTAAGCCAAGTTGAAGGCCTTACGGGTGGCTTTTTTTTTTTTTTTTTTTTTTAACGTGAGGGAAAATCCTCGTAGGATGCTATGCCGGACTCTTACCGACTAAAAAACCTCACGTAACGCCCAACAGCCTATGGTTGAGAGCCCCGGGTAAGCCCTCAGGAAGGATGTCCCGTGACTCCCAACAGACCTACGGCCGCCAATGCGGCCTCGCCCAGGGGGTGGTTCGGGTGCAATCCCGCGTCTATGGGGGGTTTCGGGTGTGACCCCGCTTCTAAGGGGGGGCGTGCGTAAGTGCTCACGTCACGCTGCCGTCATGGGCCTGCTTCTGTAAGGACGGTGAGCGGCCCTCCCACCGTCCTCAGACCCCCGGTCATGGAGGCCGATAGTCCTCGGCGAAGACACGTCGGCGGCGCCCGGGGCGCCGACTGCGGAACTCGGGTGGGAGAGTTCTCTCCCGCACCCGGCCCGCCGCCTCCTTCGCGAGCATGACCTGCTCGCAGAACGAGGCGGCGCAGTCCCACTTACTCCCGCTGGAGAGCATGGCTCGCACCATGGCCTCAAGCGAGAGGGTGTCCACGCCCAGACCCACTACGAGGACCTGTCGCTGTTGTGCCCACGCCGTGCACTCCACCAGCGTGTGGAGCGCCGTGTCATCGCTGCGGTCCTCGCAGTGCTGACATTCGGCCGTGGTTTCCCGGTGTTTTCGCCACAGATACCTACCGAAGCTACCGTGCCCGGCAAGCATCTGTGTCAACCGGTAGGAGAGAGCACCGTGTCTTCTCTCCAGCCACTCGTCCATGACCGGTCTGACGGCCGCGATTGTGGTGAATCCCCCCTTTGGTTGCTCAAGTCGCATCTTCCATGTCTCCAGGGTTTCCTGGTGGAGCAGGGTCCGCTGGGCCTCGATTTCTCGAGACGCAGGCCTTTGGCCCCGCTCCAGCGCCTCCTTGCGCCATCTGAACAGTGACGCAAGGGCTCTCGCTTCCAGGTCCCATGGAGGGGTGGCCTTACGGGTGGCTTGAAAAATTTCAACTGTGGGTCGTCACAACCTGCGCCCGGGTCGGCAGCGCATGTGTAGCGCCTCTGGTGTTGCAAACGTCTATAGGCTACGGTTACCAACCTTCCGGTGGGCCGTAAGCTTGTCTGCCACCTAAGTAGTATAAAAAAAAAAATCTTTGCATTACAAGCTCCATGGAACAGATTCCACGCTCCATGGAGCAGAATATGCTGTACCTCCTAGTTTCTATCATTTCAAGATATTAACATTCACTATCCATGACGCTTTAATCCTCAGGAATACCTTCTGATTTGGTTCCAGATCGTTGCCGCAGATCGCTCTGTGATACCCGGGAGTGTGCGGAGCATATGCTTGAAAAACTGGAAGATTGCGGACTACAGGAGGGTACGCAAATGTGCACAACCCATCTCATTAACGAAATAGAACTTCGTCAGACGAACCTTCAGTCGGAATTATTTCATTACGAAGGCATGAAATCATCGCACTCACATTGCGGGTCCCGAAAGTCTCTCGAACTGTATTCATGCACGCATGAAAGTCTGCCAAAACTATCATCGAAGCATGAAGATGTACTCATGCTTTCAACGTCAAGTTTACCCAAACTTTCGTCGAATGGAGACTTGTACGAATCGCACCCAGAATATTATTTCACGTGTGATCAAGGACATCTGCATCATTATCCACAGTATTGTCATCTAATGAATAATAAGATAACGATATAATTGAAGGACTTGAAATTTTAATGAAACCTATTTTGGATTGTAATAGATTTTTTTTAAAATTTCGCGTTACCATTTTTACGCGATTATTTTGCATGCTTTTTTGGTCTCCGACGTTTTGTGGGTTTCATGCCAGGTTGCACCAGGTGTCGTTAAAGGGTTACATTCTACTACAAAATATTATACAGGGATATTACAGAAGGTAAAACACCTGTATATGTTCACCAATGTAGTTCCTTTAATTATATTTATATCTATCCTTTTTTTGTATTTTGATGTTGTTATATTTTTGCTTACTTATAATAATTGTCTTTTTCTATTGTGATTTTAAATTAGGGTTGCATACAAGTACAAATAAAACGAGTAGTAACCAAAATAATTCGTCTATATTATTCCAACAGTAAATCTACGCGGGTGCCGTCAATACGTATTGCTAAAATTTGGCACGTCGCAACTAAACACTACAGGCACTTCGATGAACACCGATTACGTATAATTAAGATAATCGCACAATTATAAGCCCCAAGTAGGTACAATACCGAGCTCGCAAATTTTCAAAGTCTGATCGCAGATCGACATCAGAACCAATGAGAAAAGCAGGGGAATTAACGCAAATTTGTCGCCACTTCTGTACTAGTGAGATGGGATGATAGTTTTCAGGAGATGGATAACGACAGAATGTGGGTCCAGAAAATCTCTCGAACTGTATTCATGCACGCATGAAAGCCTGCCAAAACTACCATCGAAGCATGAAGATGTACTCATGCTTTCAACCTCAAACTTCCTTCGAATGACGACTTGTACAGTCACGAGTTATAATTTGGGATCCACCTTAGGATGAATATCGTGTGGCAAACTTACGCTATTTAGAGCTAATATTTTAACGCAATAATAATGTCATAATGTTTACGTTTCTAGGGGCAACCGTCAACTGGAGCGAGGGCAACTAAAATTAATTTCGACCTTATTGCATTATGAATGTTCTAACAACATTTAATGGAAATGGGGTACCCATTTATATTCATATTCAAATTAAGGATCGTGACTGTACGAATCACACCCAGAATATTATTTCACGTGTGATCAAGGACACATAGAATTGAGAAGTCTGCTATGAGTATAGCAGACTTATCATAGAATGCACCGACTCTCACAGACAGTAAGGACTTCCTCTTTTCTTATGTTAATAACCCTTCGTTAGCAGTAAAGACTGCCTGTGAGAGTCAAAGTAATTTAAGGAATTCAAATTCTCTTTCAACTACGTTGTCAAATTAACCATATTTGACTGCCTCGGTGGCGCATTCGGTGTTGTAATGTAACCGCATACCGCGCTTAGGTCTGATTCCCGGGACGGTCCAAATATTTGTGAGATCCACAAATGTTTGTTTCGGAGTAGGTGTTTTCAATGTATAATAATGTATATCAGTCGTCTAGATCCCATAGCACCAGCTTATATTACCTTAATTTGAGCTAGATGATGTGTGTGTTAGGACTATTTTTTCATGAAGGACCATCACCGTCTAATGGAAATTGTTGACTTTTCTAGCGAAAGCGGTACTGTCCCTACAGTATATTGATATTGTAACACTTGCTAAGGACCAGTATAATGTGCGATTACCTTAAGCATTAAAAATAAGAGTACTTATTCATGCAGCTAACAACATATATCACAATGATTATACTTTTAGCAAATCAGTCATAAATTCGATTTTAAAAATAACATAAGTTCTCTCGGTAACTAAAACAATAATTATTATTAGAATGTCTACCAAAATTTGTTCGCAAAATACAATATCTATACATTTATTTAAAGTGTTAACATTTTTTTTAAATAGGCTTGGCTTGGTTGCTAATCCTTTAAGCCAAGATTTATAACACTATGCTTACTAGTGTGACCATCGATCGATCTCATTAAAAACACGAGAATGCAGGTAATTCCCCAACAAAAACTCTCTATCAATTCATTGTAGGCATTGGAAGAAAGAAATATGTTTTTCTCTTAATAAATTCCAGGCATAAATCACAACACAAGCCGTATAAAATAAACTATTTTACAACTAATGATATGTTACTACAAAACTATAAATCTATATCTAAATAAACATTTCATTTATGTACAAATAAAATATGTAGTTATAAAACGACAACGTACCAATATTGATGAGGTCATAATTTTCTTTTCATGGTCCTTCGATCCGGATCGGTCGGGCAATTCAGAGTTTCGTACCGACCGACTCAGTATGGTATTTTTTTGTCAGTTAGTTCCTTACAGTAGTACCACGTTTGTAAGTTACAGCGATATACCTGCGCACAAATCTTATATTCGAAACGTGCTTAAAATTCTTAACCAATCATAACGCTCTGCATAGACACGCCAAACATGCCTTTGTTATTGAATGCCGCCTGCGCGCCATGTTCTATACCCGCAGCATCGCGGAGCAATGAGCGAGATAGCACTACTCTCTGGATTTATTGCATTTTCAATGTTAACGTAACACAATAAAGTCGGTGTTTCAACAGCGTTGGCAATCGTATTTAATCGGCGTTAGCTTGTTCTCTTCTGAGCAGGCGAATTTTATCGATGCGACTTATAAACGTGGTTCACCTGTACATTAATTGGCCAGATGTCGTTCTCTATCTAATCGAAAGACATGACATTTCTGTCAAAACATATCGCACCGGATTGATCCGGAACTCTGAAGCTCACAGCTAAACTACCGATCTATAAATGTACAATCTATATTTCTACACCGTTACATTTTTGATGATAGTACTAAAATTTCTAACTGAAACAACTTCATTGTAAAAAGATTATTTGTTAGTAAAAGAGCAAAAGCCATCTCTTAATGTTGGAATTGAAAAAAAAAATCTTTAAAAAGAACACAAGTTTGAGTCATAAACTATAATTATTTTTTATTAACGTCTTTATAAATTCCAAATTAGTCACCGGAGTAGCACCTCTATTCGATACACTAAACTATTTAACCAATTAAAATACATAATATGAAACACTTAAATGACTAGTTTACAATTACAGTGTTGTCAGCTCTCAACATTGAAATTCCCCAGAAATAAATATTTGAGCCTGTCTCGGAGAACCTTATACGTCAATAGCCTCTTAAAAATGTATTCATGTAACCTATAATGGAACCTCTAGTAAATATGATTCTGTAACATACCTCCGACAGACGTTTCTCTGCCGGATGAGCCGCCGACAGAACGTTTTGATTATGAGTTGTTCACCGACAGAACCTTTCAACTACGAACGTTTCGCCGGCAGAATGATTAATTCGACGACAGAATCGTTCACCAAATAAGAACTCGTGAACAAGAAGCCGGGGTTTTAACCATTCACCTATTATGGTTGAATTAATCGTTCTGTCGGCGAAACGTTCGTAGTTGAAAGGTTCTGTCGGTGAACAACTCATAATCGACTCATGTCGGCGGCTCATCCGGCAGAAAAACGTCTGTCGGAGGTATGTTTCGAAGCCAGTAAATATTAGCCAGGGTTTCCACCTATATTATGATTGAGAAGGATTTGAATTCGTTTTCCAAACGCAGAGCTGAAAAACCGTCATAAGCTTCAGTTGACAATCTGCTCCTGAGAGTCGCTGGGCGTTTTAGTATTGTGACAGCAAGTTATTTGAGGGCTTCGTTCTCTCGTCTCCAATCGATTCTGGTCTTCCTCTTTGCAGCAGCCCTGACCAGGATTCGACTCATGGATGACCACAGTCGTATCACTCACACTTTTACAGCATTTCTCCTCAGGAGGCGGTTCCTGCTTCTTTTTACAACAACCTTGACGTTCTGTTCTAAGAAGCTGAACATCTTCAACGCTAGGGCTATCTTCTTTCTCGCTCTCGCGATGACAGCTGTGCGATGTCGACGCTTGCAATTTTTTCGCTCTGGCAACCCTTGACGGGCACCTTTTGGCGCCATAAAAGCACGTGGCGTTTTGTTCGCTACTGCCGCCATCTTGTGACGTGGCTGGGAAGTAGTGGGAGGGTTGGATGCAAGTGCGCGTTTGGCAGATGAAGAAGTCTGATTCTGAACTCATTGCCGAGTCTAGGAGGGGTGGCGTTGAGTTCTCCGCTGTAAGAGGATAAATATTGTCAATATCAGATAAATTGGACTTGTTCATGATATGCTGCAAATTGTTGAAGATGCCAATAATATTTTAAAGTACAAAATTACTGTAAATTTAAAAGTAGGTACTTTTGTTACAAATGTACAGTCAGCTGCAGAGAAAATTTTACAGGCCGATCCTAAATAATATAAAGTACTCTACGAATTAATATAAGGATAACGCCGATAATATCGAAATGCAAACAAATCATATAACCAAATACTACAAGGCAAATTAAGCCTCTAAATAACATCTACAACTACTTCTACCAAAAATTATACAGCGATCATTACATCAAAGGCAGTTCTGGTGATAAATCTCCACACCCAGGGTCCCTCGATTGCATCTAACGTGCGGAACCATCTCTACGCAGATAGAAGTCGCGCAGCAATCTCGGCAAATTCCTTCGCTGATAGGAATAGGCCTCCGTCGGCGGTTGTTCCGAAGGCTTATGGTCATAGGGCTGTGATGATAATGGAGTCTCCGTCTCATGCAGTTCCAGAGCGTCCATTTCTTTGCAAAGTTTTCCTTCGCATTCTTCCCAGGTGCATTTCACTCGGTTGCAGCGATCTTGGATGGGAGAGGAATTGGGAAGGTATAGGTTAGTATGGAGAAGTTGATAAATAGATTGAAAGCAAACTACAGTCTAAAGGAACCCCCCTCTTTCTTTAGGGTCGTTCAGGGTCCCTAAGACTTTGGGATGTTAGCTGATTCAGCGCAAAATATTTCCTAACGTTATTGGTCATATTATAAGCTCTTTTATTGTTGCTTTTCCCACAGCAGCAGTCGGTCAATAAAGATAATGGTTGACCCTAGTACCTTTTTGACGAAATTGTGTAGATTTGACATAATCATAGTCCATATTGAGCCTTTCGGACCATCAAGTTGAATTCGCCTAAAGTTGTGCATAAATTTACAGAATTTCGAAGTCCATAAAGTTGGATTTAGAAGAAATGCAGTGAAGATCTTTGAATCTTTAGAGTTATAATCGAAAATAGATGTTGAATATTACCTGTGTCGTCACACTCGGGCGTGCAAATGACCACTCTCTTCGTGCTGAAGCATTGCATCTGTAGTCTTGTCAACTTTGTACCGAATAAGAAATAGCCTGAAATGCAATAGATGAAATTTTATGTGAAGCAGGTAGCAATAAACAGCCTTTAAATTCACAAGATTTCTATAATTCAGTACAATATTCGGATCTTTTTCAGGTAGGTATACTTTTGCAATAGTCTAAACTTTAACTTTCAGCACGCCGTTTTAACATTTTAACCAGATTATAGTTGGTTTTTGGGTGAAAAAAGACATTGTCAGATCAGGTCACACACACACTGTATAGACGCGAAAAAGACTAACTGACGGATTAACCTTGAACGAATAATCACATCAGCCACTGGCAGTCCACTGCTGGGCCTAGACCTCTCCCAACTCACGCCACAATACACGATTCTGAGCCAAAATTCCATGACAATCGGTCAAGCCGTTTCAGAGGTGTTTAACTACAAACACCCCGACATAAGAATTTTATATAGGTATAAGATTAAAAAAAGAAAGAAATTATTATTTGTTTGTTTGCATCGAATATGCTCCGAAACTATAGAACCGATTTGATAAATTCTTTCACTGTTGGGAAGCTAACTGTCCCCGGTGAACATAGGCTTTTTATTCCCGTATTCCCATGTTAACGGGAGCTACGCGGGTGAAACCACATGACGTCCGCTAGTGTCTTCATAAATATATCTATAATACGAAGGTGCACTCACCCAGCATCATGCCGAAGACGACGGCGAGCATCAAGTGCACGTTGTACACCATGACGGCCAGCATCAGCAGGTAGCCCACCACGTTGTGCACCAGGAATATCAACGACTGGTGCAAGTTCACCAGCGCTCTACACCACAAACACCAAACTTGGATCAATATGTTTTCATAGGTCGGATGTTAAAGTTACGAAGTGTGTATGACAGACTGTGCCCGAAAGTAATCACAAAAGAGTAAATATTGAACGGGCATTTTTACTTATGCAAATCCCATTGGATGCCATGTTGCACCGAAACCGACTAAAACCACATAAGGTTAGGTTAGATGACGGGGCGGGCCGGACTTTTTGCCCGCGACGTAATAAAGACCGCGTCTGTCCGCCGATGCCCGCGACTGCCCGCCCCGCGAACGCAATACACACGACGGGCAGAGGCAGTTAGTTCACGACGTTCGTTCTAGCGAAGAGACTGAGCTAGCCGCCCCCGCCCGCCCCGCGCCGCCGTCTGCGTTACTTCATACAAACTGGTTTGTGTGATCCATGGCGGGTAGCCGCGCCGCCACTGACCGGCGGACAACTGCGGTGCGGTCTTTTTGCCCTTCGTATGCGTGGATAGTATAGGATTCCCATAGTGCTATCGTGCGCGGTCAAATTGCCCGGCCCGGCCGCCCCGTCGTTTGTTTTACGCCTAATGCCTCTACTCTAGCGCCAGCTGCTGCGTGTAGCTCTCCGGAAGGATGTTTCGCCCGTTTGTGGATGAAAGCAGTTCTGACCTTTTTAAAACATATTTCTCCCCAACACTCCACTCCATTTATGGGTATTGGGTTTCGAAATCTCGTATGTCTTGGAATCAAGTCTGTGAGAGTTGATCTCTAATGGATATGTTAGCTAACCAAGAGGTACACCTCTGACGTAGACACAATTTTCTGGATGTAATGGACAGACAGAAATTTTCTCTTTAATAGAGTGATGCGTCATGGCTAGTTATGTTAAAGAGACGTGACTGTGGAGAAGGGTAACTCTCCCTTTTACCTTTTTCCAAAATTTTGGACGAAGTAAAAATGTCGGTAGAAACTTAGCAAGTTCTGCCAGGATCCTAGGACTTCCGAGAATCTTCGATTTTGGAGGTAGTAGATCAATGAAGTGTACGAGTATAATGCAAGTGTGATCGACAAGTCGTACCGTACCTACTTACCTAATTCTGAGCGTCGCCCACCGCGTGACACCACCGTTGTTGGCGTTCCGACTTGTGGTCGGTTCCATCGCACTACCCGCATCTCTGAAATCAACATAACAATAAATTCAGCATTGTTATTATAATACTTATCGCCAGAATACGATAGACAGTAAGTATGCAAAGGATTTTCAAATAAGAAGCAGGTATCACTTTCCAAGGTCATAAACCCAATGGTTGTTAAAACCTTGTTCGTCGGTCGGCTGTAGACTTCGGAAACCTTGGACAGTCCTGCATACTTTCTTAACTGTGCGAACGTTATCTGATTTGATTCTATCTCCCCTAACTTGTATGTAATGCAATTATTTGTATTCTTATCTGATTTGATTAACTGTCCAAATCAACCCGACAATACGGCTCACCACCTATAAGTGGGACTAAAACTTCAAAAAGGTGAAATGTGGGCATATAATATGCCTCTGCCTACCCCTTCGGGGCTAAAGACGTAACCATATGTATGTTTACTATCTAATAACCACGAAAGCATTGGTCTCCTTGCATCAAGTTAACCTGTTCTCACAATATAGAACAAGTTTGCCAATATTTTTTCATATTTTGGCTCATGAGTCATGAACTCATGACTCATGACAAACTTCGCCTGCCTACCTTAAAACCAAGGCGACATCCAAACATGAAGAGAAGAAAGACCACCACTGTCGCCGTCGCCGTCGTTTAAATAGCTCTGACGTTGTAGAAATGGGTTTCGCAAAAATGTCTTACGGTGTCATCTTCTCAATTTGATGGCTTAATAATATTATGTCACTTAATACTGTGATTCGTTTGAAGTACCCGGGGTTTAAGAGGACAGACTCGCGTACACTGATGATCAAGTTTTTATGGACCAAATCGAAAGACGTACCTACTGTAGTCGTTGTCTATTGTGATTTGTAAATGTAAGCATATTTTTGCAAACATCATTTTCTGCAATCATCACATTTTGCATTTACTGCCAGTTTAGCAAGACTATAAATAGGCAGAACCTCTTTTTTTAAGTGAGGGAAAATCCACAGGATGCTAGATGCTAAAAAACCTCACGTATCCTGCTTAACAGCCTACGGTTGGGAGCCCCGGGTAAGCCCTCGGAAGGATACCCCAGGACTCCCAAGACTCCCAGGATACCCCAGGACTCCCAGGATACTCTAGGACTCCCAAGGCAGAACCTCTGAGAAAGAATATGACAAATAAAACTTTCTAAGAGCCAGAAGTTACCTTCGATACCGGACACAAAATTATACAACCGACACTGCATTGTATAATAATTAAAATCAACACTTTAATTTTGCAATTGCAACCTACATTACTACATGACCGGTTCAAGGTTGTAATATATATTAGGAAACGGTTAAGAATGGTGCTTTAGAGTACCTATCTACCGACATAAACATAATTGTTACATATTGTCAAGGTCTATACCTTTCACTCAGAGGAATGGAGTATGAAAATACATATCTACAAATACCACTTAGCTGTAGTTGATGTATTTAAGAGTTACAGCGATATCCTGCTACTATTATCAATACTATATGTATGTATTTAGACTTATTATAAGTATGTCTATCAGTAGTCTAGATGCCATAGCACAAGCTTATATAAGCATAATTTGGGCTAGATGAAATTGTCCACAAATATACTACATCCCCGCTTCCGCCTTTTTATCAAAACGTGAGAAACTCCTATTTATTTCCAAGTCGGTTAACAAATACACACGAATACACTTCCGATTCCGTGAAGCATTCGTATTGGCACACGGCACTGCTATATGACATTGTGGTGGCTCTGTAGTAAGTAATGGCATTAGGCCAAAACACCCTTCAACACAATTGGACAGACAAAATCATTCTGAACTACAAAACGAACACAAACAATATTTTATCACTTTGTATTCAAACCATATTTTAGTTCTAGTTCTAGCTAGATGGTGCCAACACTGCCAACTGCCAGCATGGCTCGATGGGCTCGTGTAAAGCGATTTCTCTTCCCGCATCCAAAGAGAACTTTTTCCGATGATAGAAATCTATCGTCTTATTCCAGACTAAGATATATCATATACTTATAAAGTGTCCCAAAACTACCTGTCCAAATTTCGTCACGTGACGTGGCATCAGTCAAAAAAATATACAAAAATGAGAAAAAAAGTCCCATGAATACTTTTACTGTAAATCCGTTTCAAAGGTCCTGTAAATTTTCATTATCACCCTTTCTATCGCTACTGAGCGGCAGCAGAGAGCGACAACGACAGCCAGGCAAGTGCTCCGTGTTTGTTTTGCCACGCCGACCATGTTACCTCAAATTGCCGCGGTAACAAACAATTTATATTTTATTAGTATTTGATCTCCGATGTTAAGTCATCTCATGAAAGGAGAGTAAATTTTGGGACACCCAATATACATCCTATCTATAGTCAGATCAGCGGCGGAAAGGAACCACGCAGCGTATCGGATACTGTCACTGTGGTATCGGGATCAAAAGTAGATACCTATGCTAAAACCTTCCTCAAACATAAGCTCACATTACGCCATGTTTTATTTAAATCGATTCAGTAGTTTCGGTGTCATACTTATTTGGGATACCTACACACAGAGAAAAATGTTTTGAATTACATTTTCGTCTTCAGTATTCGATCTATAATGCCCTACAATTAAAATTTTCAAAACATCTTGCATGTACAGTTCTTTCCTACCTATGAGCGACTCGTTGGGAGTCCTAGGACATCCCCCCGAGGGCTTACCCGGGGCTCCCAACCATAAGCTGTTGGGCGTTACGTGAGGTAGGAGTCCGGCATAACATCCATGAGGATTTTCCCTCACGTTAAAAAAAAAAACTATGAGCGACTCTCACAGTTCTAGGTACAATCAATAGACTTATGTAGGTACATAAGTCTATTGATTTCTGAACAATAGAAAACAAAACAACCGCACACAATACTGGCATGAGCGATCAAAGAAATTCAATAACCATTTGAATTAAAACAAAGTGTTTGTGTTGACAAACTGTCGATGAATAAATGCTATCACAAATAGCTCTCTTTTTAGGGTTCCGTAGCCAAATGGCAAAAAACGGAACCCTTATAGATTCGTCATGTCTGTCTGTCTGTGCGTCCGTATGTCACAGCCACTTTTCTCCGAAACTATAAGGTCTATGCTGTTCAAACTTGTTTTATGTAGGTACCAAATACAGTCGTCTCACATAGTTTGAATTTACATTGTCAGTGAATTCGTCTCTTCGCTGACACTCCTTCAGTGTAAATAGAAAATAATTTTATTATTTTAAAAACTCCAGTTTCGCACGCTCCTTTGAGACTAATGAATAAATACATTTTTTTCTCTCTCTCTCTCTCTCTCTTTAATTTATGTGACGTAAACGAAGTTGCAATAAGGTAGACTAAATACCTACTTCTAAACTGGGAACAATTCCCCGTGGGGACGTGTTACTTTCGGGAATCGTCACAATTACAATACAGTCGTATGAGCTTGCATAAGATAGTTTATTAATAAGTTTATCAGTTGTCTAGATCCCATAGAATAACTCTTTGTTAAAAATGAGCTACATGCTGTGATAGAAAAACCTACCTACCACAATATTTTTATAGCTACTTTTCTAGGAGACCTTAGAAAGATGATTACTCACCGTTCACATAACAGATTTCTCCTCTCGTCCGACCGATATGGATATAGCTTTTTTATAGCTGCCCGCTGCACCTTCGCCAAGTACACCTGCGTGAAACAATACACAATCGATTGTACTATTTGCTTTATGTTGCAAGGTTTTTGACAATTTACATAAGAATTTAGCTGATTTTTGCATTTTCCTAACATGCATTCCTAACAATCATTAATCAATAAAATCAGTCTAAGGCAGTCCACTACTGGTCGTAGGGCTGTCCATAATCACTCCCAGCGACCTTTCCCAGGTTGTTAGTCAATCTGGCGAGGGGTCGTTCTACCCTACGTGTTACTAAGACGCGGTCTCCCATCCAAAATTCGTTTGCTCCATCGGATCTTTTACACATCTGGATAGCCCATTGCCATTTTAAAACCCAAACTATGCGAGCTATGTTAAAGCGTTTCGGTTAATAACATATGAGTTTAGCATATCTTCACATATTATCCTAACCTGTAACCCTGTTCATTACGAATCCTCCTTTTCAGTAGGTATATAGATTCGTATAAAGTTCAGCCGTTAGAGCTTGATTGAATAACAAACATCCAAAAAAGTGGAAATCTTCACGGTGCACATGCCGGACTCCTACGACTATCAGCAAAAACCACACGGTGCTTTACTATTTGTCTATGGCCGGGAGTCTTGGGTAAGCCCTCAGAAGGATACCTCAGGACTCCCGGCAGACATTGAAACTTCTTTCACATTTATACTTCGATCAACATTATTGTTGATCAAAGCATAATATAACATTTAGTGGGATTGTGCTTACATAGACATTATTATTCTTCTGATCTATCTGATCTGATAAACCGTGCAGATCACATCTCACTTTCCGTCTTAATTTTCCGTCTCACAAGACAGACTTATATGTATGTAGTTAATGTGATTTTTTTATTGTTAACCTGCACACATATTATATTTTTTATCGGTTACATCTCCAATCTCAGGCCTACTGGAAGAGATTTCTATGGAAATAAGTAGTGCCTTTGTACTTTCTTCTCTCTCTCTGTGCTTTTTCATGTTCTTGTTTGTGTGTACATAAATTCAATAAATAAATAAATAAAATATTATTATCAGTTTTGCATTTTTATAGTGTGGCACAGCTCGCTTTGTTCAACACTTCAAGCAATAGGAATTTCCTATCAAATAAATAACGTGCGATAATATCTTCTATCAAATAGTACTCAGTTATCACTGATAACTAATGGAATTAGATAACTATCTACATGGCGGAAATCCATCGTATAGCGATGATATAAGAGGGGAGGGAGAGGAAATAACACTTTACACTTATCAATCCTAACGCACAACATTCAACGATAAAACTCAAGTAATTGTAACGGACCACGGAGTTAAGACGACTCCTCCTCAAGTAAAGATTTGTCGGGCAGGTTATGGGTAACCCAGGTCACCAGATGATAGGTATGCCCGTATGCATGAGGAATATTCCGTGTGTGAATTTAAAAATGAGTCAATTCTGCAACAGATGGCAGTAAAGTACAAGAAAATAGGAAGACTACAAGACATTGTGGCGGCTTATAATACTTATCATCTAAAATTAACAAAATGAAGAAGGAAGTAGAAACGGATTGCTGTAGGCACATAGGTGCTGCATAGGGCATATGGCCTTCTCAGTTTATTGCTGTGCCATTTACCTTTGGCCGGGTCAGGTCGGTGGTCCTGACTGGCCCAGTTATTGGTCGTAAGCGGCAATGTATGCAATGAGATGAGACATCGTTTCTTTCGTTCTCAAGATGCACCGCGTGGAAGTTGACCCCAATGGAACAGTTACACAGAACCCGCTACCTATTTGGAACTGTAGTTCCTTAAAAGGAGTAGCATAACATCACTAATTTTCAGAAGAAGCCAATACTATTAGTTTTATGGGCTGACATGTGGAGAAATAATTATTCTGTATTGCTATGGCGCAATTATGTTACTTCCTATTTTCTAACAGCCAAGCAACTGTGTAACTAATTGCTTATAGTTTGCAGATAACGATTCTACATTGCCTCATTTCATAGAACGAATGGATCTTTCAAACACTATGACACATACATAATACATAAATACTGTCTCTACAATATCATGTAATAATACGCTATCTCTTTTCTATTATAGTGCAGTATATTTACATACAAGTACACTTAGAATAATGTTTGAGCCAATAACATGGGTACATTGAATAGCAAAGTTGATAGGCACCTTGAAGTCCTGCGGCTATTGTTCCGGTTAATAAATAATAATCTCACACAGGTGCACCACGTTTTACATAATATTACGACAGACTTCCATGATGGAATGTAGAATTCACAAAGCGATGTTACTTTGATGTTCCCGTTGCATCCAATCTTAGGTGCAATTGTGATTTGGCTCTTTCACCGTCATGATTGCAAGTCGCAGCTGTCCCAAATTCTTTCATTGCTTAGCAAATTTACCAAGTTTAAGGTGACATTATGACATACATTCAAAGCCTAGTTAGGATCCTACCAAATCTCTGTAGCTCTCCTCTACGAGTTACGTCAGAACCGTTTATATTGAGGGGGAACTCGACAAGTAACAATGGAGACACACGCAACGCAATGCACCTTAATACCTGCTTTTGTTGGAAGACCTATATTATTCTGAAGTTGTCTGTGTTAAGTGTTGTTAGGACGTTTCTGGGGCTTTATAATACTTTTCATACGTGTCCACCATTAATGCTCAATCACTATAGGGAAGATTATCGTCGCGTTACTTTCAAAATATTTTTGGACAAATGTCTCCAGATCCATTCTACTACAGTAGTTAAAGTAAAGGAGTCTGTGCCCTGTGGCGACCAGTGCAGACATAGGGAAGAGCTGCCAAAATATAAAAAAAAAACAAAAAAAATCTTCATCACGCTAAAAGAGTTTTTGCGCTAAAGAATGCTCATAAGTCCAGCCTAATCACCTTGCCTGATCGGGAAAGCCTCCATCGAGTCAATGGGACATCGTCACCCGTTCCTCCACAAACCTTTAAACCAAGCTTTAGTAATAACGCTCGTCTCACCTTCGAACCTTCAAACAGCAACGCCACAAAGAACAGCACGATCCAGGTGAGCGCGAAGGCCCACCTGGTGTTGATCTCGAGCCCCGGGAACAGGAACTCGCCGAGTTTGTAGTCGAACCACATCCACATGTGCATCATGGTGGGCACGGGTCCCGCGCTGACGGCCCTCTGGAACAAGATGGCGAACGTTATGAAAAGTTATTTATGCTGTTGGATGATGGGACTTGGTGGAGCTTGCTGCATATTGCCTTAACCTTTGAGAATGTCGTAGAGCAAAACCGGTCAGGTCAAGTGTTCCATTCAATATGTTGACACGCTTCTGGGAAGTCCAGAGTGTTCCCCAGGAGTTCCCAGGCGGTTCAGTAGTTTTAGGTAAGAAAGATAATCTGTCCTGGAGTCAATAACGCAACGATTATATAATAACTGAGTTTATTGCGATTTCACAAAATACTTAAATCTATCTTAAAATACTAGGTACTCATCCGGATTCTGGGATGGGACTTCCTTTTCCGGGATATGCAACAGCAAGGCTCTAGGACTATAAAATTTCTCTCTCTTTCCTTTCAACAAAATTTCTTACGGGTATAGGCAGGGTTTTTAAACCAAAACTTGGAAGCTCATTCTGAAAAGAACACAATATTTTAAACACACCCTCTTCAACCATAGATATCCCTAAATTTTACCTTACTATTATTTTTAACCCCATTTTAAAACACTTAATATATTAAAAGAACGTTACCCCCTTTATAATTTTACAAACGCCTCACTGATAAAATAATTGTACTTAAAATATTCTTTTTTACATGAAAATTACACACAATTAATTTACTAAATAAAATTTACGCAATTGATGCTTACCAGAGCTTCCGTTTTCAAATATATAAATTTATTTAAATACTTGGGCTATGTACGCCACCCACTGGTATTTCAGTGGAAATAATTTAAGGAATAAAATTACTTTAATGTAAAATTTCTTTGACAGTATGACAGTATGATGCAAAATAATTTTAGTTAGTTCCTGACCTTTCTTCTCTACTATTGCGCACGCTTATATATAGGTATAGCGACCCATCCCTTCCAAGGTAGCTGCCCTTCTCATTGACACTAATTAGGATACGCCCATTATACCGACCTAAGTATACCCAGATATACCTACGCTTAATAGAGCCTAATAAACTAATATAGCAAATCTATGTTTTACGCCACAATGTTATTGAAACTTTCATGGGGCATTTACTTTTAGGTGTTATGAAGTGCTTACGATATGTCGGCACCTCAGACTAACAGAATATCGGCACTCATTCGAATCAGTTCCTCCGTGATCATGGCGGTGATCATAAAGGAAACAATAACAGATGGTAAATAATCACTACACGCGTGTCGAAAAAAAAAGGATATTTTGCCATTTCTAAGTAACTAACTAACTATCTTCACGCCAAATCCCTTGCGGGGTAGGCAGAAAGAACCGAGCGCCACACGGCACGGTCCATACACACCTCACTTGCTTCTTCAACTTTCATTTTTCTTTTCATGCATGCACGTCGGTTCCTACGGCTCTTGACACCACCTTCAATTAACACACGATTAATTTGGTCGTGGTAGGTGTGTCGTGGCCTTCCCCGACTCTTACGTCCATCCACTTTCGCGTTGTATATCTGTTTTGTCATTCTTTCATCTCCCATTCGTTCCACATGCCCGAACCATCGTAGCATATCCTTCCTTACTTTAACACCGACACTCTCCTTCAGACCAACTCTCTTTCTTACATCTTCATTCCGAACGCGATCTGCGAGCGTTACTCCGCAGATTTTGCGTAGCGCGCGCATCTCGACCGCGTTTATTCTACTTTCATGCGTTTCCTGCCATACCCAACTCTCGCTTCCATACGTTAGCGTAAGTATCAGCACCGCATTGTGTACTGCGAGCTGGGCCTTTTGACTTAAGGCCTTGGTTTCTAAAAGTTTGCCTAACGCTCCATTCACACTATTGCCCGCAGTTACCCTCTTTTCTACATCAGCGGTGTACCGTCCATCCCTGCTAAATGCACATTCAAGATATACAAACTCATCCACCTGTTCCAGCACTACATCATTTACAGTTATCCTGGCATTCGTTCTGTCCTCTTCTCTTTCGAATACCATCACTTTCGTTTTAGTCGCGTTCAAATGTAAGCCTCTCATTAGACAATCATCTTTCATCGTTGTGACTAGTGACTGTAGTTCTGATGACGATTCGGCTATGAGCACGGCATGATCTGCATACAGCAAACAGTTCACAAGTAAGTCACCCATTCGCAATCCAACATTCATCGATCTTACTCTCTTAAGACAATCGTCCAGGTACAGGACAAACAGCAGAGCTGACAGCACGCAGCCCTGTCTGACGTCAAACCAGGGAAACAGGCTGCCGCCCACCCGCACACATGCCGTACATCCCACATATTTATGTAGACTGCACAGCACGAAGCAGCGCACCATCAATCCCGTATCCTGGCAATATATCCCAGAGATCCTTCCGTACAACTCTGTCAAATGCTTTCTCCATGTCCACAAAACCGCAGAAAACCTTCCGGCCTACAGCCAGCTGCTTCTCTACAATGTTGTGGAGCGAGAAAACTATGTCGAGTAAATATCAGTTTTAAAAGTAAATTTGAAGAGATTCATAAGGTAGCTTATTTCTCAAAAAAGTGTCGTATCTACGGCAGAGACTTGACTTTTTTTAAAGTTTGGATTCAAGATTTTGTGTGCCTAAAGGGCAGGACATAGCTGACCTTGTACTAAAAACCTGTAAACAACTCTTGTAATCCACAATATAGTAATTGGATTCAATTGAACACCTACTAGATTTTTTTGAGAAATTGGATGGTCATGTGCTGCCCTGATAACTCGACCTCGAGTATCCCTTCAAAACCTTTAAGCCTAGCGCAGTAAACTCATCTAAAAAGAAGGCTATATCTGCTTACAGTTGCAGTCTTCTACATTCGTGTTATCAAAGTAAAGTCAGAAGCACCACTGACAAGAATCTCACTTCCACTTTGCGACGGACACGTTCCAAGGCGCCACAGACAAAATAGCACGAGGCCTCGGAAGTCGGGCTTTATCTTATCTCCCTGCCGTTTAACTTATCTGGAGAAGTTAATGGAAATACCGGTAACAACGATTACTACTACATAACAAGTTAATTTGAACTACTTATTTGTGGTTAGTGTATACAAAATATAGAAATCTGCGTCTGTTTTTTTTTTTTTACCTTCACCTACATAAAGGCGTTATAGCAGCGTGCTACGCTACGGAACCTTCGATCAACAATACGGAACCCAACCATATCAGAGGTTGCAGTTGTAAATCTAGCGCTAGCGTCTGCTTGAATGGGTTCCTGCTCTTCAGTCGAGCTATGTGGAGTGTCGGGTGACAAGTTATATTTTAGTTCATTAATGGATTCAAGTCTTACATGGCGGAAATTCACCGTAGAAGGATAGTTAGAGAGCAGAGGGACAGGAATTCACCACACACCCTCGATTCGTCAATTCTAGCGCACAACTGTAAGGATAACCTTAACTTATAGTGACAGCAGGATGTAGGACAGGCAATTTACCTTACAGATTTTTAGTAATGAATGAGCAATACACCGCCTTAAAACGTGATAATCGACGCCTGTTTAGTCTTGCTCACATCATTGCGCCAGATAGAAGTCATGGTGAATCCAGAATAAGAGATATAATGTCGGTAAAAGAAATCTGGTGCTTTCTATTCCAGAGCCCTTGAAGTGTAATCAAATTCACAGACAACATAGTTCAAACGATCAGTACCTAGTAATTATAATTTAGTGGAAGCGAACATCCGCGTCGCTAAACGTAGGGAAATCCGGCCGGTATACTTTGCTTCGTGAAGAAAAAAATAAGTTTGTGCAACAATATTAGCACAGAAACGTGCTTTTAGATGTATAAGTCTATCAAACCTCAAACGTGTCGCGATTAAGTACGTAATTGTTTTGTGTAAGTAAGTGTAATCACTTCCTCAAATAAGCAATCGTTATGTGTCGTTGTAATTTCTGTCTACGAAATATAGTAAAAAAAAATTTTGATATTAAATGTAGATATGTAATAATACACTCGTGAGCAATGAATCCGGGTCACTTAAAGAATCCTAAAAATCTCGGAAACTAAATATGCTAGGTTAATGCAATAAATTGTATTTAATAGACAATGTAATACTCCTTAAATGAAGGTATTAAAACTTCTTAGTTATTGTAAAGTTATATCATAAAAAAATCAAATTTGAAAAAGGGCCACTTTCGAAGATGGAACTACGAAATTACAGCATTTGGTGTTGCTTTTGTTTGTAATCTGTCATTTATGTGGGTACATAAACCATGTTGATAGTGCTCTATATTCATTAATCAAGCTGAAATTATGTCGCTTACGCCTGAAGAATGCACCAGAATACTTACAATGCTGGAAACCGGCCGGAGTCAGCGCGATACAGCCAGGACTGTCGGTGTGTCGCTCTCAACAGTACAAAGAGTTCTCCGACGTTACGAAGAAACTGGTTCTAACCTACGCAGACCAGGAACGGGCAGAACCAGGTGTACCACAGCACGAGAAGACCGATACTTGGTGAACACCATGCTTCGAAATCGCTTTCTCACAGGAACTGAACTCACCAATCAGTTTCGACGCCTCGGAGGAAGTAACCCAAGTGCATGGACAGTAAGACGTCGGCTTGCTGAATCTAACTTAAAACCCCTTAGACCTGCAAACGGCCCTAAACTGGAGCGTGGGCATCGTATTTCGAGACTAAGGTATGCCCAGAGCCACGTAAATTGGAGTATTGAAGATTGGTCAAAAGTTATGTTCTCCGACGAATCAAAATTTATGCTCTACAAGCACGATGGAAGACACAGAGTGTATCGAAGACCAGGGGAAAGATTCAAGCAAGCATGCATCGAAGAAAAAGTAGCCTACGGTGGTGGGTCTGTACTTGTGTGGGCCGGAATTTCTTCTGAAAGTCGCACAGAGCTGGTGATCATAGAAAACGGCTCTTTAACTAGCGTAAGATTTGTGGAAGAAATCCTCAATGATCACGTTGGTCCATTTATGGTCAATTTAGGTGAGGATGCTATATTTATGCATGACAATGCCCGACCTCATACAGGTAGGATTGTGAATGACTACCTTCAAGAGATGAACATTACTCGTATGGAGTGGCCAGCGCGCAGCCCGGATATCAACCCGATCGAGCATGCTTGGGACGAGCTAGGCAGATGCGTAAAACAACGAAACCCTCCCCCAATCACGCTTCGTGAGCTCAAAATTGCTCTCACAGAGGAATGGGAGAATATTCCCCAAAATCGTATAAGGAACTTGGTGTACAGCATGCCAAACCGCGTAAACGCAGTAATGGAAGCACGAGGAGGCAATACGAAGTATTAAAATTCAAGAAAATCGTAATAAAGTTCAAAAATTTCATGTTTCCTATTTTTGTTTTAAGGAGAGATCAGCAGTTTTTTCTTTATGTAATTTTGTGTTAATAAAATGTATGGTGACTCATATTTTTTTTACTTTCATTTAAGGAGTATTACATTGTCTATTAAATACAATTTATTGCATTAACCTATCATTTTTGGAACGAAGTTCCTTATCGCGCGTTGTGAAAGGGGGCTAGACGGAAAAAATTCTTACGAAAAGTTGTCACGACACTTTTGGTAGTGATAGTGGTAGTGATAGTGGTAGTGATAGTGGTAGTGATAGTGGTAGTGATAGTGGTAGTGATAGTGGTAGTGATAGTGGTAGTGATAGTGGTAGTGATAGTGGTAGTGATAGTGGTAGTGATAGTGGTAGTGATAGTGGTAGTGATAGTGGTAGTGATAGTGGTAGTGATAGCGGTAGTGATAGTGGTAGTGATAGTGGTAGTGATAGTGGTAGTGGTAGTGGTAGTGACAGTGGTAGTGATAGTGGTAGTGATAGTGGTAGTGATAGTGGTAGTGATAGTGGTAGTGATAGTGGTAGTGATAGTGGTAGTGATAGTGGTAGTGATAGTGGTAGTAATAGTAGTAATGATAGTGATAGTGGTAGTGCTAGTGCTAGCCAGGGGATGAACATGAACTCTACGAGCAACACCAAAGCAAATAGGAGTTTCGCTCTGTTCAGTTTCAGTCGCGCGTAAAGGTTACACGCACTCACTTTTTTTTGAAGAGAAACTTCTTTATCGGCGTTGGAAAAAAATTTGCGTCACGTCACGTCACGATTTTTGGTTACGCGCCATCTTTGTTCTGTTCCCCACCACGGTGGATTCGAATTAAGAGTACTTTATACAGGGATAGCATGTCATTTAAGGGTTTTTGGACTTTGGGCTTTTGGACTTTAGGATGGGACATTGGTACTTTGGGTCTTTGAGACTTTGGAACTTTGAGACTTTCGGACTTTTGAACTTTTGAACTTTTGAACTTTTGAACTTTTGGACTTTTGGACTTTTGGACTTTTGGATGGGACCTTGTAACTTTGGGTCTTTGGAACTTTGGGACTTTGGGACTTTGGGACTTTTGGACTTTTGGACTTTTGGACTTTTGGACTTTTGGACTTTTGGACTTTTTGGACTTTTAGACTTTTAGAGTTTGGAACTTTGGGACTTTGGGACTTTGGAACTTTGGAACTTTGGGACTTTGGGACTTTGGGACTTTGGGACTTTGGGACTTTGGGACTTTGGGACTTTGGGACTTTGGGACTTTGGGACTTTTGGACTTTTGGACTTTTGGCCTTTGGGACTTTTGGACTTTTAGATGGGACCTTGGTACTTTGGGTCTTTGGGACTTTGGAACTTTGGGACTTTGGGACTTCGGAACTTTGGGACTTTGGGACTTTTGGACTTTTGGACTTTTGGACTTTTGGACTTTTGGACTTTTGGACTTTTGGACTTTTGGACTTTTGGACTTTTGGACTTTTGGACTTTTGGACTTTTGGACTTTTGGACTTTTGGACTTTTTGGACTTTTAGAGTTTGGTACTTTGGGACTTTGGAACTTTGGGACTTTGGAACTTTGGAACTTTGGGACTTTGGGACTTTGGGACTTTGGGACTTTGGGACTTTGGGACTTTGGGACTTTGGGACTTTGGGACTTTGGGACTTTGGGACTTTGGGACTTTGGGACTTTTGGACTTTTGGACTTTTGGCCTTTGGGACTTTTGGATTTTTAGATGGGACCTTGGTACTTTGGGTCTTTGGGACTTTGGAACTTTGGGACTTTTGGACTTTTGGCCTTTGGGACTTTGGGACTTTGGGACTTTGGGACTTTGGGACTTTGGGACTTTGGGACCTTGAGACCTTGGGACTTTGGGACTTTTGGACTTTTGGCCTTTTGGACTTTTGGACTTTTGGACTTTTGGACTTTTGGACTTTTGGACTTTTGGACTTTTGGACTTTTGGACTTTTGGACTTTTTGACTTAATTTAAGGTGAGGTGAAAATTAAGTTTATGAAGAAGTTTCACTTCTTACGTGTGTACACTAAGTACACGCAATTTTTTTATATTTGTTTTCTTTTTGTTTTTGTTTCTGTTTTTATTTTTGCTTACAATAAAATTTTAAAATTAAAATAAAATTTTATTACAATTCCTTCACTTTAATCGAAAGGAACTTCGTTCCATCCGGGTGTCCCTTGACACCTCTCAAGTTTTTTAGTTTCCGAGATTTTTAACATTCTTTAAGTGACCCGGATTCATTGCTCTCGAGTGTATTTACGATACATATTAATGTCGTGTTATACAATGTAAAAAACGTATTATAATAATGTAATATATATGACTAAAATTACGCATTTCATTGCCCGGAAGATTTTTGAGATTGAGTTTGGAGACAAATATTTGCTCTTCTGAGCAAGGAGAGCTAGAGCTAACAGAACGTAATGTAGTATTTGACAACAATACCTACCTAAACTGAGGATGCCAATAAAAAAATCACGTGCCCCCCCCCCATCTCCAATTCTCCATGTCTCATAAATACCACTTAGCAGGACTTATTTTAATAATGTAATGTACTGCATTCAAATAGCTTTATCATCATATGAACTGCAGCTAATCATATTAAAAGCTATCATATGAATAATACGATGCAGCTTTTCTTATTTGAAAGTATGGTTTCTGTTGCTACCGATGTCTATTAGCCTTGGGGGGCTTTCCCAGGGCTCCCAACCGTAGGCTGTTGGGCGTTACGTGAGGTTTTTTAGTCGGTAGGAGTCCGGCATAGCATCCATGAGGATTTTCCGTCAAAAAAAATGCACTGCATCCAAATCGTTTTACCATCTTCAGAAGTCATAAAGCGATTTCGATGCAGCTTTTTTTTATTTGAAATCAATATTTCTGTGGCTACCGATGTTTCATAAAACAGACAATACTGCTCGTTCGCTCTAACTTTGCCGTTCAGCTCCATACTAAAGTCGAATTTTTAATTAGACGAAGTAAATTGACAGCAACTAATGTCACTTCTTCATACAATGTTGCTTATTTTCTATGACGAAGTGAAATTAGATACTGTCAATTTACTTCGTCTAATTAAAAAATCGGGTATACGCCTCTACGCCAGCGGCAAAGTTAGGGCGAACGGGTAGTAATTTACTCGCGTTCACTCACCATTTATTACGATTTTTAATTCGAGTCAGTAAAATGACATTTTCAGTGTGGCGGGTTTTTTGTCACAAATAAATAGTGATGTGGTTGAATCGAGTTTTACGATTAAAAGTTAGTCGAGATTATATTTTTTTATTCGATATCAAACAGTAATTAAATATTGCATAAAACCACCTATACTGTATTTTAACTCATTCAAATAATGTAGTAAACAAACAATTTGGACCTCGATTGCCCCATAATTATTTACACTAAAATATCAATCCCGATCATCACCACTTTTCAAGGAACCGTAGTTTGTCTTATACAAACATTTCACACCAATTTACCTTGAGATTAAGGGGCCCGTCCGTTAAATGCACGAAAAGACACTTTGGACTTAGGAAATATTTAAGAACTCGTTTCATTAAATGACACGTGTGACATGTACAAAATAATTTACATTAGAAAAAACATCTCTGTAAATTATTAAAAATCATCGAAATAGCAAGAAACTTTTTTATAAGTACATAATTAATTAAACAACATTAATTCATTCATAAACAATAATAATAAAACCAATTAAAAGTTATATCATTACACTAAACTTAAAATAAAAACTAACTAACTACCTATCAATATACAAATTGGGTCCCTTCCTACCTATGACGCAGGCAGCATTCCCACGCTGGATAGCTATGGAAAGCCTTTGCGCGAAATAGCTACCAGCGCGGGGATCACGCGTTTCTTCCCTCAGACGCTTACTCAGAGCCGTGAAAAGACCATGTGCACCGCGACACCGTGGACCCAGTGTCTCGACATCAAATGGAACGAATTCATATTGGCACCGAGACAACTATACTTGCCGATCTTTAACCACTCGCGAGCATTAGCCGGCCCACCGCTATTTTGCTAGTAGCCGGGAGGTAGGACGCCGCAAGAGTGTCAGTGCAAGTGGCATTCCACACTAACGCACGTCCCATTCTCCAGGGTACTAAAGACATCCCGTCGGGTCGCTTACCATCCTCCCGTATAATTTGGGGTTCTAAAACCGCGGGGACATTAACGGTGATAAGTACATACTTATTATTTCAATTTTTTCAATAGATCATTCCTCTGTCGAAGTATAAAAAAATGGAACGACCTGCTCGCACACGTGTTTCCCTCATCTGTGAGATCATGGAAACGTGTGCGGGAGGGAATCCCGGTTTCTCCAAGAGGAGCGTGAAGAGGAACATCACAGGGCCGCCAACTGGAGGACCACTGTCAGAAGTTCTTTTTTTCATTATTTTTAGTGACGTGTAGACTGAAAATCTATCTATCTAGGTGTAAAGTTCTCGAAAGTACAAATTAATCAAGCCCAAACACAAGGTAACTGCTGTATATCGTTAGGGAATTCTCTCTTCTGTCTTTCGTCTCCATCATCAGATCGACTTCCGATTTTCATTAAGTTGTACTACTTTAAAGCCCTTAATCGAAAAAATTACAAACGCCCTAGATGTCCCTGCAATTTTAAAAGTTCCCTTCGATTTCTCCAAGATGCCATCATCAGATCCTAACTTCCTTAAAATGGGACCACCTTGGGAGTACCTATCTATTTTCGAACGAAAAAAAATTTTTTCAAATCGATTAATAAACGACAGACGGAGTTCTTCGCGAAAAAACATTTAAAAAAAAAATATATACGGTCGAATTGAGTAACCTCCTTTTTTGAAGTCGGTTAAAAAATTATGTACGGTCGAATTGAGTAACCTTCTCCTTTTTTGAAGTCGGTTAAAAACTACTTGAATTGTTTTACTTAATTTCTCTGAATCTTTTATTTTATTTAGCTCGCCATATTGACGTCGCCACCAGCCTGATGGAAAGAAGCCGTGGTGCATCTAGCGATTGGGGGCCACTTCTGATAGTGGTCCTCAAGTTGGCGGCCCTGTGATGTGCCTCTTCACGCTCCTCTTGAAGAACCCGGGATTGTAAGATGAGGGAAGCACGTGTGCGGGCAGATCGTTCCATGACGTGATCTTTTTAAACATTTTTTCCCAGCTTTTATAATAATGTTATAGTAAACAATTTTAATATGCTGGTAAGGTCCATATTTCTCGAATTATTTAATCTATTACAAATTTACAATAAAAAAAAAGCTTTCATACCTAATAAAATAAAGAATGACTAAAATGTCTAAGTCTATTGATTGTCGAACATCACTATTGTAGCGGGTCACCCTTTTTCGTATCAGTGACAGTTGCAATTGTCATTTTACTGACTCGAATTAAAAATCGTAGTTTTAGTTTATTTATTGACATAAATCATATCCCATCATGAACTCACCACTATCACTAGTTAAACCACACAAAGGATTCACTGAACTAGCACATGGATGCAAGGACTTAGCTCCTACAATAGACACTATTACTCCTATACTATGCCCAGTGATTCAATTGTGTTATTATAAACATTCTATAACAATGGCAAAGATGTTTAAAATATGGACGGTCGACCGAATTTATTTTTCGATAAAGAGTATTGTGATAGTTACCTTCGCAAAGGTATGTTGCGAGGTGGTAGAAATTGGGAAATATACCCTACACTTACCCAACTGGCCAACGTGATCAAATTAGAACTGCCTGCCGCTACCCTATGAATTACCTATGCGATCTTTGGGTTACTCATGTCAGCAATGGGAGACCAACAAATGAGATGATGAGTGATGTCATTTAAGGATTGTTTATCTAGCATCTGATTAATTAATGTCATCAAAGGACTGTGCAGTATGCAGTTTATAATATACTTCGATGGATCGAAGACAATATATTCTTATTTTATTTAGCTCGCCAAAATGCCCTCAAGTTGGCGGATCTATGGAAAGAGGAGGGAAGCTAGCATTGCGCTGGCAGAATGCTCCAAGTTTCTACGGTTCCACAGAGAAACGATCCTATCGATACCCAGTCAACGATTTATAAATTCTCAGAGTCAAAATTAATAGGTCGATAGAACAGTATTATTATTTTAGATACGTATTATAGAAGCTTGGAGTTCTTCCGGTTTCTTGGGTACCCTTTGACGAAGAAAATATAATTCTTCTCTCAACTTCTTCAAAAAGGCGTATCTCTATGCCGTCCACTTCTAAGCTAGCAACACAGCACACGCTAGCAACAGCTTCGCCCCCAATCTCTGTCCAATATCATATCTTGCCATTAGGCATCATCAACAAAGAAAATATAACATTGCAGATATGAGAATAGTTATCTTATCTGCAATATTTCTCTTCAAAAATCTTCTATATGTCAAAAGATTTAGGGCTTTCGTCTTAAGGTATACATTGACAACTAAGATCGATAAATCAAATCGTACAATGATAGGAGAACAAACTCTGCATTAATAAACAGGCAGATAGTAAATTATCTTGAACAGCAACAGATCTGATAAACGGAGGCTGAACAACGAAACGTGTTTAAACTAAAGATATCACTAAGAAGAATGGCCGTATACATAATATGTTCTGAGTTTCGTATTTTCTTTTTTCAATCTTCAAAAATCTTATTGTCAAGAACCCTTGTTGTGTAAGATTGAATAGGGTCCTCATGCAAATGCAGTCTTATACAACAAGGGTGCTGGAACTGGAACTCAGCTTACATAATGTCGAAGCTGATGGTATACTGCGACAGTTTTCGTAGCTTTTTTGACGATTAGGATTCTGTTTAGACACAATTGGAGTAGCAGACGACTTGGATTTCTGGTGGTGGAGAACTACACAAAAGGTCTAGCCCCAGATATCTGTTGCCCTAATCAGAGATGACCACTTATAATATCTCTATGATGACTTGGCATTGTCTAAAAGTTCATTAATTACAGGGTCAGAGCCATGGAGCAAATATTTAGCTTATATTTGCTCCATGGTCAGGGCAGAGACTCATCTGTAAGGGTCCAAATGATTTGAATGGCTAAATTAAAGTGTAAGTATCTCGGTACTTTTATTTGACAATCAGTGTCGTAACTAGAGTGAGTGGGCTGGAAAAATGCCGCAGGGCCTTGATCCGACAGGGGGTCACCGGTGTAAGAGGCCGCGAGGTCAGAGTAAGCTAACAAATCTCACAATTTAGGCCGCGTAATTTAGCGGCCGTTTCCTGTGACCCCAAAATGCATGTTAGATTTTAAATTGAAGACGCAGGTCTTGCTGAAAATATACGAGTATAAAAGATTTTTATTTTTGTTTATTTCCTAGGATGCGTAGATGTGTGCATGTTTTTACTCTTTCATGCTCGTAACAGCTGAAAGCGACGGATCCTTTGGCCACATTCTAAACCAAGTTTCGAAATACGAGTAATTTAATATTTCTTCTTTCGAAACTAGGAAATAAAATCTCTGTTGGTAGTACATATAATATAGTCACGCCTTTAGTCCCTGAAGGGGTAGGCAGAGGCATGGTATACGCCCTATTTTTTCCTATTTCACCTTATAGTTTTATGTCCCACAATCCACATAATAAGTGGTGAGCCTATTGTAGTCTCTTTATACTATGCTATTGCTGTCTTGAATGAACAGGTGCAGGTTGCGACAAGCTACAGTTGAAACTTTTCAAGCCACCCATAAGGCCTTTTTTTTAAAGTGAGGGAAAATCCATCTTGGATGCTATGCCGGACTCCTACCAACTAAAAAACCTCACTACGAGGACCTGGCGCTGTTGCGCCCACGCCGTGCACTCCACCAGCGTGTGGTGCGCTGTGTCATCGCTGCGGTCCTCGGCCGTGGTTTCCCGGTGTCTTCGCCACTGATACATACCGAAGCTACTGCGCCCGGTAAGTATCTGTGACAACCGGTAGGAGAGAGTAACGTATCTCCTCTCCAGCCACTCGTCCATGACCGGTCTGTCGGCCGCGATTGTGACGAACCCCCCCTTTGGTTGCTCAAGTCGCACCTTCCATGTATCCACGGTTTCCTGGTGGAGCAGGGACCGCTGGGCCTCGATTTCTCGAGACGACCCATAAGGCCTTCAACTTGGCTTAACGATTGTCATTTTACTGACTACTAAACTGGGTTTCGTTTCCGAACAGTCTCTATGCAATGGATCGTTTTGCGAAAGTGTTGTGGCAACACAGGACCCCGTCGCCACACGGGCTAAAATTTAATGTCCTTGTCATTGTTGCTTCCTTTTATCCTGAAATAAGTTCCTGTGGAACGTTGGAACAGGAATAAATTTAAATTACCAATAATACTTAAAAATCAGGGACTCTGTATTAGCTTTATGGAACCTACATAGAGTATTGTCACTAAGAAGTTGAAACTGGATTTGGTCACCGGACTCCTCTTATATTCAGCCATTAAAGTGTGCAAGAGAATTATTATTTTCTTGTGGGCTATGCCGAGCAGATAGATCATCTGCTCAGCATAGCCCACTGCCTGTTCTGCTGCCCATTTCATCTATTATCCCAGCCACCTCTCTGGGATTGGACTGGGTATCCCAGCAGTGAAGTGTGCAAGAGTAACAAACATTAATTTTTATATTGTATTTATTGGAATTAATTTAACTTTTTTCCTCAACATTTTTTGAAAAGCATTCAGACATCCACAGAATGTTACAAACTTTCTAATATTATTAGGATAAGCTCATGCAAATATTAAAATGATCAATACTACTTAAAATTCAATAGGTATTTATTATGGTCAGACTTTATACTAAAAATATGCAAAGTGCATAATTATCGTGTCCTTTAATAAAAATCTACAACAATAAAATAGGAAAATTGTTTTAATAAAGACAACACAGGGGACAAAAGAGGCTTACCACTGACATTCAAGTATCAATCTCCTTTGCCTGATATTTTAAAGAACAAGATTTTGTACCTTACATGTAATTCCTCGATTTTCTAAGGTATTTTATATGGTCAACAGCCTTAGGTTGTGCATAAGGAATGGAACTATCTAGTATATATGTAGAAACTCTGTCCAGTTTATTAGGCAAAAGAGAAATGTCACAAATTGGAACATACTTATTATCACAATATATTAACTTCTCAATAACATTTTTGAAGGAAGCACTCAAGATGAATATTGAAAACTCAATGCAATTGTGAGTGCCTATCGAAAACACTTTATTAATATATAGTTATCAGTTAAATTGTAGTTAACATTGTAATCTTGAAACACAAAATACCTCATTTATTGTATTAAAATAACCTTTAGAAAATATACTTTTTTGAATTATAAAATGAACTTACCTCAGAATGTTAGCCACGATTCTCAGCTCTTCAGTTCCTTATCATCTATATATTTGTTTACCATCCGCCCTCCTGATAGCACACTATATGGACATCGTTATCACACATTTTATTGATAAATTAGAAAGTAAATAGAACTAATATTCACCTCCTTCTGATAACACACCTCACTTTTAAGTTATTTACAAACCTTGCTACAGTAATCACTAAACAAACACGATTAAATTTTATTCGTTAAACTTGTACGTTTTTAAAGCATTTATTATTTTGGGATTTATAATTTTATTTTGGTGTACAAAACCCTTCTAGCCCCATTCAAACAAAAATTTACTGCTGATCATGACAGCTGTCAACCAAGTTATGAACTGTCACGTTGACATTTATAGTGATTACATAAATTTTAGAGCTCATGCAGCGTTTCGTTGTTATTTAAAGTATTTTAGTCGTTTATATTGGAAAGTTCCTGCCTCTTCAATAATACTTTATAATTATGTATGTATCTGCCCCAAGGGTCGACCAAGAAAGACGCGAGTATTTTATAAAATAGTATTATATGCTTTCTCCACATTACTCGCGAAGTTGAACGAAGATCGTCGGTGAAGATGCCAGAGTCAAAGAATTTTTTTGGCGAAGTAGTACGAGGTGCCCCTCTACACTATCGATATCGTACTCGTCCAACTTCGCTAGGTGAATTTATTCACTCCTTCGATCAATAATATTGATCGAAGATTCATTCATTCGCCAGACAGACGCCGAGACGTGGCCAGACCTCTAGATGCATAAACTATATTAGCAGTGCCGCGTATTCTTTGTCCCAAGTAGCGACACTGAACGTAAAAGGTACGTTTCTCTTACGACTAAGCCTAAGGTACCTTAGAATCACTATCACTACTGAGACTGACTACGCCACAAAGGCAGTCGATTGAACCGATTTGAAAAATTCTTTCATTGTTAAAAACTATCACTGGGTAACATTGCGTATGTTTTATTCCCGTATTTCCACGGTAACGGAAGCTACGGCGTGTGAAACCGCGTGACGTCCGCTAGTGTATTAGAATAAATGCGTAGGTAATAAATATTTTTGATTTTGCTACACTTCACCGCACCGTATCACACTTTCATAGACTTTTACTCTCTTTTCTGTTGGTTAGGAAGGACCGTAATTTACTCGAGTGAGATCTAGTAAGTTACTATATAGATCTGTCCAGTAAGTTACTAGTAGTAACTTACTGGACAGAGCGGTAGCGCTGCCGCCAGCGGTGATTAGACGTGTCTCGTCTCCATTCCCCATCCCCAGGTGTAAAATCAAACAAATAAATTTTATAATACTTTTTATTTATCAGCATTACATTAATAATCTTAAAATAATACCTTATTCTAGTTTAAATCTAGGTTTTGTTTCAACATAATCACAATACAATGCGGCGGGCGCGGCTGTGTACAGAGATTCTATAACGTTCACACTTATTTCGTGAAAATTAATTTTAAACTATGCTTTAGCTATTATTACAGCGCTGCGCTTTCGGATATTTAAGGTACTTTTTATTTATTTAGGTAAAGTATGATTTTTTTGTCGTTTCGAACGACAGTTTATGAATTCCGAGTTAATAGAATAGTAATCAGTACTTAGATTACATTTTGCCCAACATTGATACACAAAAAGGAAATTAACTGACGCAGACTTTTTAATGAAGTTCCTGTCTTTCCTTGAAGGCGATTAAATTTAAAAATATTCTACGCAGTACACCAGCCACGCCCATTCTGCGAGGCTCTGTCAAATATTATATTAAAATAACAATATATTAAAATAATATGGCTATGTTTACTTTGTCTCATTAAATACCTGATTCGATTGATCGTATAACAATGTGCTTCGAAAAAGGCAACTCTTCATACAATGCAATGTACAGCTCAACGCCAGACCTAATTTTCTGGGACATTCCTCCGAGGGCTTACCCGGGGCTCCCAACCATAGGCTTTGGTAGGTTACCGTGTAATTTTAGTCAGTTATAGCATCCATAAAGGATTTTCACATGTATAAAAAAGAACTAATTTTGTACCATAGACTCATTATAATATCTTATTTCTGCAGTCTGAGGGTTAAAAAACAGTTATGAACCTGACAAAACACTGCAATGTTCCCATGGGATGCAGAACAGAAACAGAATTCGACAAGATTCCCATGGGCTAATGCAAGTTCACCCGCGTGGAATTGTTCCGTGTAACTACTACTGCAGCAGTTAGTGGTAACACGGGCAAAAAAACTACCTACTACACCAGGGGTCGGCAACCTTTTGAGTCAGAAGAGCCAAAAATGACGATTTTAAATTACAACATTTTTAAAGAGCCACAAAATCTTTCATGATCCCACGATCCCCCCCCCCCCCCTCCGTAAGAAGTGGGATAGACTAGACTGCGGGGAAAGTCTGCTATAGAGACAAACCAAGTCTGGCGGAAGCTCTGAGAACATTCTTCGAAGGGCGTCTCCAGGACTTACGGCCATAGGCAGATGGTAAGTCACAGGGTGGTTTTGGGGAATTTCTACAATTAAAAAAATTTGGGTGATTATGTGGGATTCTCCCACTAAAACCCTGGGATGTTCCTTCTTGTCACCATTGTTGGGTCACAGGGAAGGCAAGCGTACAACAGCTACCTGCAACAGTCTCGACTCTGGGGGTCTAAATATTACCCACCTAAACTTCACTGCCGCGACGCCTGAACACGAGGGGTGCGTCTTAGTCAGTCTCACGGCTGTCATAAAGCTTCCATCGTCGGCCACGCGTGCGAGGTTGGCATACTGGAAGTGTTAGGCCACCCCGCTCTGGCATCCGCAGCGCTTTTCTCATTGCCGTTGACGTCAAAACAACAGCCGAACCAATTTTCTTCGCTGTCTAACATAAACTATAATAGACAGCGACGGGACCGGGCCAATTTAGGACTCTTAGAGCGGTACGCTCGCTACTCCACTCCGTACAAAAAGCGAGGGTGTGCAGCGCTTTATCTACGGCGCCGTCCTCGCAGTGGGTACGTTGCCTCGGGCTCAATGCCTACCACATCATGCAGGTATTTACTAAAATATCCGTGCCCCGTGAAAAGCTGTGTGAGGTGGTAGGTATGTCAGTGCCGCTTTTCTACCGAGGACCTCAGAATAAATAAGATGGCAGAGACGAGCTCAATGCTTACCGCTGAGCTCTAGCCTGGTGCGCCAGTTATGAATGAAATCATTGCGCGCTCTAAAACGCCAGCTTTCAGTCTCTTCCGAAAATGATTGTTTGCCATTTTGACGCACCAAAGCATTCAGCCGGTAGATTTCTGCCAGAACTGCGGCCTCTAGGTTCCGCGACGGACTGTCAGAATTAGACATGCCGTCTCTTATGATATTATATTCTCTGGGCTATGGCCCGCTCCGGACATCGCAGCAGAATCCTATTAGAAAGAAGATGGTGCTCCATATAACGCTTTCAAGCGCAGCACACCACCATTAGGCGAGTTTGCTTGTTTAACTACTAGTAAGACTTTTGTGGTATTTTTGAAAATGAAAGGGTGATAATGTTCTTGAAAATAAATAATATGATAATTATGTATGCAACTAAAGAGCCGCAGGTCTACACCCAAAGAGCCGCATGCGGCTCGCGAGCCGCGCCTTGCCGACCCCTGTACTACACGGGTAACGAAGGTAACGGTTGCAGTTTCTTTTTTCCTTATGACGATACTGTTTTCCGCCAAAGACTCAGTGTGGATTTGGTAAGTGTTTATGCGGTCCACACATATTATATGGATCAAAATTTTGTGAGTGTACAAGGTAAAATAAGAGGAAGTAAGGAACTAATTGTCCAAAATCAAAGATGTTGACATTCCCTGCTGGGATAAAAAAGTAGCCTGTCTTTTTCCAGACTATAATCAATTCCTGCATGATCTAATCAGTCGTTCGAGCGTGATTGAGTAACAAGCATCTTCACAAACTTTCACATCATCTATACTAATATTATAAAGAGGAAAGATTTGATTGTTTGTTTGTTTGCATCGAATAGGCTCCGGAACTACTGGACCGATTTGAAAAATTCTTTCACTGTTGGGAAGCTACAAGCTTTGCGGTGAATATAGGCTATATTTTATTCCTGTATTCCCACGGGAACGGGAACTACGCGGGTGAAACCGCTGGTATATAATATTAGTAAGACAGTTCAATAGTCAAAAGAATTCGTCCCATACTTGTCCCATTGACTCTGTACTCAATGCATTGTATAAAGAGTGTTTAGTAAATCTATATTAGTCAAAAAATCTTACTTAAACATTCTTCAACTTCAACCCCCTTATCTTCATAACATGATAGTCACTGGAATGGACCTAACAACACACGTAGCACGGGCAAATACTACCACAGGGCGGAAACTCCTTACAAATGATTCGTTTTGAATTCTGTCACCTTCACTAAACAAGAAGCCGTGAGATCGGTCTCACCAGACTGCCCCTCTCTAACAAGTCTTTTGATTTTTTTTTCTTGAAATTTTGTATACTCTCTCAAAATTACCAGCTATTATTATTATTATTATTATTAAATTAATACACTAGCAGCTAATGCTGATGCGTGTATATCACTGCACTTGCATTTACAGGTTATTAAATGTTTGTCAAGTCCATTCTTATAATTGTTTATGTTAGGGGCACTTTTCACTTGTATTTACAGTTTTTAAATGTTTATCAAGTCTATTCTTAAAAGTGTTTATGTTAGGGGCACTTATCACAATCTCCGGTAAAGAGTTCCATATATGCACTACACGGTTAGGCAGAAAATGTTTCCTAGGATTGCTAGCGCACTGAGACTTATTGAGTTTCATAGTGTGACCTCTGAGATGTTTATTTGGGTTCATCGTGAACATATCCTGAAGGCCTTCTACATTGTAATGCTTATTAAGTATTTTGTAGGTCTCTATGAGGTCACCTCTATTCCTTCTCTGTTCCAATGTTGTTAAGTTTAGCTCTAAAAGGCGTTCCTCATATGTCTTATTTTTCAATGTGATAACCATTTTAGTTGCTCTTCTCTGAACCTTTTCTAACATAAGAATATCTTTTTTGAAATATGGACTCCATATCTGGAAGGCATATTCAAGGAGAGGTCGTATGTATGTCTTATAAATGTTGATAAATAGGTCCTTGGTAATAACATAGAATGCTTTTCTTATCATGTATAACACTGAATTTGCCCTTTTAGTTATATTTATTATGTGTTCATCCCATTTTAGGTTGCTGGTTATTGTAACTCCAAGATCTCTCTGGGAGTTCACTGCTTGCAATGGTACAGACTCAATTGTGTACTTATGTTTAGGGTTACCACTGCCAATATGCAGAACCGTGCATTTGGTCGCATTTAGCGAAAGCAGCCAGTCCTTTGTCCACTGCACTATCCGGTCTAGGTCTTGCTGAATTATGTTGCAAGAGATTATTGGATTTCCCATAATTTTGGTATCATCTGCGTATATTGACAATCTTGAATGAATGCCAGTTCCGATGTCTGCAATATATAGCACAAACAAGATAGGTCCAAGCACGGACCCTTGTGGTACACCACTATGGACATCTAGAGCGTCTGATAATGTTTCACCTACTCTCACCTTGAACTTTCTGTTGGTAAGGAAGTCTTCCATCTAATGAAGAAGTTGCCCACGGACTCCCAGGTGTTCCAGTTTGGTTAATAGCCTTTTAAAAGGGACCCGATCGAAAGCCTTTTCATAATCCAGATATATAACATCAGTGGGTTGTTTGTTGTTCCAGTCCATAGTCCATTGCTGTAGGCCCATAAGGAGGTTTGATATAGTTGACCGTTTAGGTACAAAACCGTGTTGTTCTGGAATGTTGATGTTTTCTGTATTAATAAATGCTCTTAGATCTTCTGCTATTATTTTCTCCATAGCTCTACAAACAATGCTTGTAAGGCTGATGGGCCTGTAATTAGCAGCCAGATTTTTATCACCTTTTTTATATATAGGAGTAACATGGGCCTCCTTCCACCCCCGTGGCAGTTTTCCATTTTGTAAAGATAGGTTCATAATGTGTGCCAGCTGATGACAGAGAACATTGCTACACCGTTTCAGTAACATTGATGGTAAAGCATCTGGTCCCATCGAAGTTGAGTCGCTGAATGTTTTCAAGGCTTTAGTCACTTTATCTGGAGTAAATGTTACTGAAGAAATGGAGTTTTCAACGCGAGGAATGGATATGTTTGGTATATGTGAGCCTGCCAACTCCACAACAAACGACTTCTCAAATTGTTGGGCAAACAAATCGGCTATCTTCTTATGTTCACTTGTTATGTTTCCTTTATCATCCTTCAACGATGGTGGTACAGTTACTGTTGAAGATAGTTGCTGGCGGACATATGAGTAGAATGATTTAGGTCCACGTTTAACAATACCTTTCTCAAACTCCATTCTTAGAGATCTAACCATGCTGACTAGTTGATTATTGGCGTTCCTGTACTTTCCATATGCGTCATTAGATAGGTTCAAAATATACTGCCTCCATAAACGTTTTTTATTATCTGCCATTTCCAATACCTGATTACTGATCCATGGTTTATTAATATTGTAATTCTTGCGTGCTCTTTTAATTGGAACTTCAGTTTTAATGACATTGTGAGTTTTCATTACAAATTTTGTCCAAGCTGACTCAACATCAATTTCCTGTGTGTCACTAATATTTTCGGCAGAAAGAGCTTGAGCTATTTTTTCATAATCGGCATTGAAATAGTTTCTGCGTTGTTGTTGTTTAGGAGCAACTTTACTCAGCAATTGCGATCTGATTTGCGCTGTTCCCACTAGTACCTCATGGTCACTTTTTCCTATATTGGGGTAGTGTTCCACTTTAGTGCAAAAGTGTTCCTCATTACAGAGTATTAGATCCAGTAGTGACTCCTCTTTATTTCTCCTTCTTGTCATTCTTGTTACTAATTGGTATAAGTTTGCACTCGTAAACATCTCCACAAATTGCCCATGAAGTAAATTGTATTCACTCAAATCGAATTTACTCAGTGGCCATTTCAAATCTGGAAGATTAAAGTCTCCCATAATTAGCAATGTATCAATACTTTCAGAAGCACTTTTTATGGTTTCAAATAGTAGTCTATCAGATTCATCGAAATTATAATGAGTTGGTCGATAGATACCCGCAAGCAACATCCTAAATTTACCACATTCCAAATTCAACCATAACCCCTCAACTTGTGCAATATTGTAAGTAGGATGAACGGTCACATGTATAGGTATATTGTTAATTTTATGCGACACATAGATAGCTACACCACCCCATCCCGTTCCCTTAGCTCGGTCGTGTCTGAACAAATTGTAGCCCCTGATATTAACCAAGCTACTATCAATGGTGGGTTTTAGATGAGTCTCCGTTATTATAATACAAGTCGGTTTAATTTTATTAATTTCTACAATAAGCAAATCTCGTTTAGCCATAATCGATGCCAGGTTCGTATAAAAGAAGGTAATCTCTAGAATTCCACCGTCTGTCTCTATAGCTTTTTTCCACTTACAATTTTAGGGGAATTGTGTACATATTTAATAGTTAGGTCACTTTCCCCACCATCCTGCCTTTGCTTCAGCTCTTCACGCAGCTTCTGTAAGTATTCACGTTGATACGGTGTAAGGTCATTCTTGGCTGAGACATGGGACGGAAGCTTTTTGTTGTTTTTTAAGACACTCACAGCAGATCGTTTAGAAGGAAAAATTACCTTAATAGGACGCGGTGACGACTGCTTTGGTTTTCCAAGGCGGATTACAGCAACAGGAGGCTCTAAGTTCGGAATATTGGCCATGGCTTGACGAACCTGCTCTTTATCATAGTCAATACGTACCTCTTTATCCCGTACAGAATCACCTGTTTGCAGTTGACACTCATCAATCCCAAACACAATGACATTCGCAGTTCGCTTTTTACGCTCTGCCAGTTCACCTACGATGCTCTCTAAGCTAGTTGTTTGAACTTGTTTGGCTTTTAACATTTCAATTTCATTTTTCAATTGAGACACTGTGTTCCTCAATGCAGGCAATTGACGCACTCCAAGCTCGCATTCTGGGCACAAATACTTCAAGGTAGGAGATTGAAGTATAATCACTCTCAGCTCAGTGGCCAGCAGTCCACTACACTTCACACATATCTGCCTTTTGCAACCGTGACACTGAATCTTAGGGTTTTTTTCGTCAACTTTAGGTATATCTTTATCACATTTGAGACAAACAGGCATTTTTGAGACACTTGGTGTTTTACAATACCAAAGGAGGGTAGTCGAAAAAAACTAAAGCAAAGATATTGCGTCAAACTCGAAACTATTTATACTGATTCAGCCAGAATTCCTATTAATTCAGTGAAAAAAAACACTTGTACAGTTCATCCAATCAGTAGTGAACACTCTCACAACACTTTAGTCACAATTCTAACACTTTTACTAACAAAAAATTAATTAAATTGACAAGCATTAAGTTACTCTGTAAACGAAATTTGACAGAAAATAAAATATTAATTACTGTCTACAAAATTTCAGTATTGTAAGTCACGTGGTTTTGAAGTTATGAGTTTAATGCAACAGAGTCACAGACTACAGACAAAATCTGGACATAAGCCCCTCTGCACTCTATTTTATATAGAGGGGCTAAAACAAAGACGTATTATAATATAGACACGTTATGTACGAACATCACGGCTTTCAAAAACTGCAAATATTTTATACATTCAAAAAAAGAATTTCTATGAAATTATCTATGGTAGCATGTATGAAAATTAAGGCAATTGCCTAACTTTTTTGTTGCCATTTTTTCAGTGTTGGTAACGTATCTATAGTTTTCATTTATCATTGGGCTAAAACACGTTATGTTTGTACAGAGCTTGACTGTGTCTGTGTGACCACTAAATCTAAGCAAATGTTCCTTCAAAATACCTTCCAGCTATAAGAAAGGTGGGGCAGTGGCGGGGGTGGGGATCTTGCTGAGTGGGAGGCAGGGAGTTGCCTATCTGCACAAATGAGAGATAGTACAGATGGAAACCTACATACTAAATTCGCTGAGGCTACGCACACATAGACAACGCTCACTGAGTTCACAGCCACGAAGGTCAGGCGGTTTGAACCGAGTTTTCGATACTGATTAGCGCGCGAGTGTGCGTAGCAGAGGGTAGGTGTGAAAAAAAAGTACATACATGAGATTTCCATCTGTTGTTTCTCTAATTTGTGCTAATCTGTATGTATACTATTTTATTATACATATCTGTATGTATACTATTTTATTATATATATTTATTATACATATACTTAATAAAATGATAGAAAAGTCAAAACTGTACATTGGAAATATTAAAAAAAAAAACTCACTGAGTGTCCAACATAAGATACCGAAGCCGAAAATATAGTTAGAATTTTTTTTGTTTGTTTGTCGGTTTGTCTGTTTGCTTTGCTTTGTCCGGAAGGATCTCGAAAAGTACTCAATAGATTTGATTCAAATTTTGCACAAATATTAACTAGGGGTAGGGTCTTGAAATAGGCTATATATTATCGTGACAGACGGACGGAGTTACTTTCGCATTTATAATATTAGTAAGGATATTAGTTAGCCACACTTTTCATTGCCTATTATCGTGAAAGGTGTTGGTCCAATATAGTACACATCTGCTGACACCTCGAGGAAAATGCGTGACCAAAGAACAAAATAATAAATATTAAATTCACCAAATATTCTTTTGTCCTCGAAAGTGTAGGCAGAGGCATGTTATTCGCCCTTATATCACGGTAATCGGCGATAAACATAATATAATTCTTGTCTAAATTTTCAAACCTTAAACCAACAATTTACTGTAACTTTCGAAGCACGGAATCGTTCGAAAATGCCATAAATGGTTACATAACCATTATACCAAAATGTCGAGACCAATACATATTATTTTGTAGCTGGTATTACCACAAAATAATAAGGTACAGAACGCAATCTCATGTATGTATTTTTTTTTACACCTACCCTCTGCTACGCACACTCGCGCACAAAGTAGTATCGAAATCTATTATGGAAATCTTTGACCTCTTGTCTGTGAATGAACTTTATGAGCGGTGTCTATGTGTACGTAGCCTCAGCGAATTTAATATGTAGGTTTATATTTTATAATAAAAAATTATGACCAGTTAGCATACTAATTGCTTTTTAAAAATAATCTTAATGTTCGGGCTGGTTTCATCACAAATCGAATGAATATAGGTGCAATTCTATACATTCGTGCCATGTAACTTTCTAATAAAGTGCCGGTAGATGGTGCCTACGTCGCCCCAAGACGTATATAAGGTGGAAAATTTGGTTGGTTCCGAGTAGGTTTCGGTGCCTAAGTGGTTAAGCATCTTGCACGGAATGCGAGAAGATGCAGGTTCGAGTCCTGCTCGAAACCAATTCTTTTTCCATATTTAAAATTTATGATCAGTTAGCATACTAATTGCTTTTCAAAAATAATCTTTATGTTTCCATCTGTACTATCTCTAATTTGTGGAATTACTGTCAGTTTTTAACCGAGAATCGACCCTGGGACCAGCCATTGGTCTTTAAGATTTGCTCGTGCTAGGCATGTATTTCTGTTAGTAGGAAGACTTACAACGATACCAGTAACAGTTAATTTATAAACAACAATATTATATATTTATAATGAAGTTTTATTTTTTATTTCGAATGTCATGGATTTATATGATAATACAAAATATTTATATCAAATCATGTTATTCAAATGGAATAATCTATTTTAAACAGTAATTTTGAATATTCGGACTAACTAATGGAATCATTCGTGAAACCATATTAAAACAACAAATAATGGAGAAAAGGGATTATCATTTTGCCCCAGATTCTGAAATGTAGAATGATACATTAAAACTCTACGATTTTTTTAAATCTTTTCTTCGAAGACATTTGAGAGGTGGGTTTCTTGGTTAGAATTTTTTTAGAGCCGTGGTTCCCAAAGTTGGCTAGGTTACTACAACTTTGGAAGCCGCTGCTCTAGATGATTAATAAATCAACTGTCACATGGCAATAAAACCGGTCTTAAACTAAATAATATAAATTCAAACATAATTTACAATCATCGCATCACAGATACATATTAGTAGTTAGTATAAAAATAAAATTAACCCAACTACAACATTAACTCCTAAAACTTTTAACACTATAGTGCAAAATTTACTCAAAACCTTAAACTAACGACTTTGAGGCTCTCTACCACAGATGCGGTATAACGAATCGTTGTTTCCGTAACGAATTTTTTTAATAAACATATTTACTATCATTTAAAACTTGCTGTGAAAGATCTAACTGGATTATTTCTACGCTTATGACAATTTTTATCATTCAAAGAAAAATTGGACAACTTTAAGGGTAGGTCCCAGCCTGCGGTCGCAGACTGAATGCGAAAGGCACAAGACCGTGTACGTGAACTGGGAGAGGCCTACGTCCAGCAGTGGACTGCTATAGGCTGAGTTGCTTTGTTGAAGGATAGGTGATCATTCAAATGGGATTGTCAATTAGTGTTTACTGCACACAGAGGGAAGAGGGACATATTGCAAATACGAGCGATTGCAACGTCTAATATACCGCACCTGTGGGCGAGTGCCTTTATATTCACAATATCATGTGTGTCAGAAGTGGGATAATTTCTTGTACCTTTCTAGGTACATATTAAAGTTATTTATATCATAAATAAACTATAAAACAATACAATATTACCTTTTTATGGTAATAAACAATTAACGACTTAACGTTAAATCTTCACCCTTTAAATCATGCACAGCACAATATTTGAAACCAACCAATCTCACTCTGATAGTCATCGGTTTCTACCAATGTTCATTTATTTCTACCGATGTTCATTTATTTCTAACGATGTTCATTTATTTCTACCGATGTTCCTTTATTTTTACCAACATCTATTTTTACCATTTGATAGAGATGAATCTACTCCACAAAAATTAAAATGTAGAGAGGTGGTCTTATCAAGTAGAAAAAGAGATTAATGAATGCCATGAGCTGAAATTACTATTGCACTTTAAACATGGCAACAAAAAATATGGTATAACTTAAGTAATATTGTATCCTAGTATAATATATACATATTCGAATTATTCTATATCCACGTCACGGGGTGATGCGTGGGTATTTTAATAATAATCATTATTTTTATCAAAAAGCTCAATATAGTGAGGTAAAGCTTACTCTTAAAAAATAATAAAAACAAACACTACATAAACTGTAAAATGTGTTCTATTCGTACAACAGCGTCAACAGCACAATAAAAAAAAAATTTCAACATGTCAAACAAAACAAATAATTTACGCAAGAAATGATATTGGTCCGTTCGGTTGCGCTGCTGTTTTCGTACTGACCAAATCCGAACTATACATAACAACTATATGAAATATTGTCTATGCTTTCTCTATCCCGCTTGTCTATGCTTTGTCAGTCTCTCGTTCCCTTTATTTATATAATTATCACGTAAGTCGGATCCGGTGTTGTCCTACAGTCTGTATAATATAACTTGATCTCTGTGACACTGCTATTACATAAACAAAAATTATCTTTATTTCAAAGGCATACTTTTTTATTTATAGTTTGGATCACAGTGGAAGAAAATTTTATAAGTTTGCCATTTGAGAAGTTTACGTTTGGAACAGTTGTCCATATGAACCTCACTTTTTTTTTTTATACTACTTAGGTGGCAGACAAGCTTACGGCCCACCGGAAGATTGGTTACCGTAGCCTATAGACGTTTGCAACACCAGAGGCGCTACACACGCGCTGCCGACCCGGGCGCAGGTTGTGACGACCCACAGTTGAAATTTTTCAAGCCGCCCATAAGGCCTTCAACTTGGCTTAACGACTGTCATTTACTGACAACCGGGACCAACGGCTTTTCGTGCCTTGCGAAGCACGGAAACGCTCGTAAATAAATGTCACAAAGTGGTCCACGTGGTGGTCACCCATCCATATTCGGCCATAGTAAATGTTGCTTACTGCAGTGATCGTTTACAGAACACTGAGTCCGCGGGGCCACGAGCGCTTCAAACTTTCAGCATATTAAACAGAAAAAGCTTTATACCGTTGTAATAAAGTCTATTTTTGTTTAATTCCATTCAATAGCTATATTTTACAGACTATATAGTATGTGAAGCATATAAATGCGAGTGTGTGTGCACCGCTGTGTGTGTGTGTGTGTCTCACGTTCAAGCCATAAGTTCCCAGTAGTGCATGACGCGTTCGCCGGTGGATCTCATGCCTTGAGGGCGTACGAAGTTCATTTCTATAGTCTTGAACCGCCTTCGTAGCTCTGCGTCGAACGACTGCAAGTAATAATAATCATAAATTAATATTTTTGGACTAATATAGTGTTATTTTAGACATAGTACTTATTTAAATTTGGTACCAAAATCTCTATTAACTCTTGTGTTGGTTCCAATAAATCGCTATCATTAACAGAAAATTTTAGTCAAAGTATAGTATCTATTATCACATACATTACGAAATAATTGCGTTTGTCAGAAAACATTATATTTTTTTTTATGTAATTTTCCATGATTATTAAAATGTGTGTAATTGTGTAACCATACAAAGCCTTATAAAAATTTGTGAAAGATTAAAAAAAAATCCGTGAAGCCTTGCGTATTGCTTATCTCCTTTGCCCATCGCACTACACAATTTTCCACAAAATGTAATGGTAGGTCTACGCTAGACGAGCCGAGCACGAGCGAAGCACGAGCCGAGCCAAAATTCGTGTAGTGTGACCGACGTACGAGCCTCGAGCGACACTTATCATCGCGAGCAGAGCCACTCGGCTCGTCTAGCGTAGACCCACCTTAACGTACTCACCGCAGCGACATCCAGAGACGCCAGCGAAGCCCCCTGATGGGGCGAAGCTCCCGCGTCCAACAGACGAGCGGCTGCAGCACTTAAAGCCGGCTCACTGTGGCGCCTCAAGGCACACACCTCCCATAGAGACGAGCCAAGGGCACGAGACGCACTGGCGCAAGTCTCTTCCATCACGTATGGGTCTGCTGACACTGGAAGAGAAAAATATTCTGTTTTTTTTTTTTTTTTTTATACTACTTACAGACAAGCTTACGGCCCACCGAAAGGTTGGTAACCGTAGCCTATAGACGTTTGCAACACCAGAGGCGCTACACACGCGCTGCCGACCCGGCGCAGGTTGTGACGACCCACAGTTGAAATTTTTCAAGCCGCCCGTAAGGCCTTCAACTTGGCTTAACGACTGTCATTTTACCGACAACCGGGACCAACGGCTTATCGTGCCTTCCGAAGCACGGAAACGCGGTTATGTAGAAGAACCAACATCTGAGAACCAGAGTGGTTGATATAGCTAGCAGAGTATACATTTTGAAGTGGTAGTGTCAGGCACATCTATGTAGAATTGCAGAAGAACTGCTGGCCGATAGAGCCGATCTGGAGTAGATGGTCCCAAATGGAATGGTTTGTTAAGAATAACAAAAATAAAATTATTAATTCAGAATGGAGGACTAAGGTAGCTTTTCTGCAATATGGATAACAAATGAAAGGACCTGTTAAACCTGCGTGTTTAAATAAAAATATATATGTGTGATTACGAAAAGTAAAGTACAATTAACTGGTTGTTATTGCAAGATATAATATACCGTCGAGACCCCTAATGTCGCCTAGGTTACCAAATTTCGCCTGATTTCACAAAATTCAAAATTACCAAGAAACCTATTGATTAAACCTCGCATAAAACTGCTCATGAGCAAGTATATTTTATCCATAGCAAGATTCTTCAGCTAAATTGCGACTAACTTACCTATGTTCATTACAAAAGCTTTTTTTGTGTTGGAAAATGTACTACGTTTTTTGGTCGGTGTAGAAAATTTAGTATTTAAGCAGTGTTGTAGGCAGTGGAATGTTAAACATTTTATTTGACTACAACATACATTTATTTGGCTGTAATATAACGTAAATATTTTTTATCTAGCGTACAATTTGAGCTCAAAATGGCATAAAATGCTGCCGAGGTGGTAGTGACGGTCACATTGTTACCAATCTTCGCCTACCCGTAGGGTTGTCAATTCTAAAATCACGTTATTAGTAATAAAATGTATAGTAATGACCATGTTAGTTTAAAATCATATAGGTATTGTGTTATGAATGCAAATGACGCAGTGAGAATTTCTTAGGTTGGGACTTTGAAAAACCAACCATCTCCGATGAATTTTTCGTAAAATTCAATGGGAAACACCTTTTCTGAGAGATACAGGATTCTCAACTTGGTTATCTGATGAGCAAATTGTGGGTACTATTGACTAAGTGACTTCATTTTTTATTGTAGATGATTATTTTTTATAACAATTATTTTCTTAATTCATTAATCACCTTTTTCACAGTAAGGCAAGTTACCAAGAATTGTGACAACCCTATCAAAGTTAGATCAATTGTATGGAACATCTTCAAATCGCTTCCAAATTTCGCCTACTATACATTTTTTAAAGAAATTGTGTCTTTATTGCGTTCCGGGTAAGGTTAATATTTCTTTTTTCGGATTCTAAATTTAATAGCCTAGTTGACAACAAACATAAGCTTCATAAGACCCCGTAATAAACCGTAGGCGAAGTTAGGAAAAAGACCGAAACTTCGCCTATGACCTTTAGAGTCAATTTGTAGCCTAATTATAATGATATTCGATACTTACATCGTCTAAAGTAATAGCCTGTGTTAAGTAAAATCGTTTTTTACTCAAGTCAATTTAAAATACTTTCAAAATAAAAAGATATGATGAAAAAAGTGTCAAAACCCAGGCGAAATAAGGGGTCTCGACCCGTCGAGACCCCTAATGTCGCCTAGGTTACCAAATTTCGCCTGATTTCACAAAATTCAAAATTACCAAGAAACCTATTGATTAAACCTCGCATAAAACTGCTCATGAGCAAGTATATTTTATCCATAGCAAGATTCTTCAGCTAAATTGCGACTAACTTACCTATGTTCATTACAAAAGCTTTTTTTGTGTTGGAAAATGTACTACGTTTTTTGGTCGGTGTAGAAAATTTAGTATTTAAGCAGTGTTGTAGGCAGTGGAATGTTAAACATTTTATTTGACTACAACATACAGTTATTTGGCTGTAATATAACGTAAATATTTTTTATCTAGCGTACAATTTGAGCTCAAAATGGCATAAAATGCTGCCGAGGTGGTAGTGACGGTCACATTGTTACCAATCTTCGCCTACCCGTAGGGTTGTCAATTCTAAAATCACGTTATTAGTAATAAAATGTATAGTAATGACCATGTTAGTTTAAAATCATATAGGTATTGTGTTATGAATGCAAATGACGCAGTGAGAATTTCTTAGGTTGGGACTTTGAAAAACCAACCATCTCCGATGAATTTTTCGTAAAATTCAATGGGAAACACCTTTTCTGAGAGATACAGGATTCTCAACTTGGTTATCTGATGAGCAAATTGTGGGTACTATTGACTAAGTGACTTCATTTTTTATTGTAGATGATTATTTTTTATAACAATTATTTTCTTAATTCATTAATCACCTTTTTCACAGTAAGGCAAGTTACCAAGAATTGTGACAACCCTATCAAAGTTAGATCAATTGTATGGAACATCTTCAAATCGCTTCCAAATTTCGCCTACTATACATTTTTTAAAGAAATTGTGTCTTTATTGCGTTCCGGGTAAGGTTAATATTTCTTTTTTCGGATTCTAAATTTAATAGCCTAGTTGACAACAAACATAAGCTTCATAAGACCCCGTAATAAACCGTAGGCGAAGTTAGGAAAAAGACCGAAACTTCGCCTATGACCTTTAGAGTCAATTTGTAGCCTAATTATAATGATATTCGATACTTACATCGTCTAAAGTAATAGCCTGTGTTAAGTAAAATCGTTTTTTACTCAAGTCAATTTAAAATACTTTCAAAATAAAAAGATATGATGAAAAAAGTGTCAAAACCCAGGCGAAATAAGGGGTCTCGACGGTACATTATTTAATAGTTACTAGATGGCAACCGCGGCTCCATCCACGTAGGAACGGGAACAAACTTTTCGCCCGTTTGCATTCCATGGGACTGTATTCACAGGATAAAAAGTAGCCTATAATATGTTATTCCAGACTAATCTATCCCCATTTTAGCTAGATCTATTCAGCCGTAAGAGTGTAAAGAGGTAACAAAACTCACAATCTGTCGAATTTATAATATTAGTAAGATAGTAAGATAAAAGAAGATTCACACAATATACCACACAATTTTTGTCACAGAAGTTCAAAATCACACAAAACCTGTATAAATAAAAGGGCAAACTTACTGATATTGGGCGAGTCTTCATAGCAGATCATGCGCTTGAGTGCGGGGTGCCTTTGCAGCAGATTAGCTACCAGCTGCAGTAGGGCTACCGCGTCTTCAGATGATGCGATCAAGGCCAGCCGCGACAGGCGCTTGGCGAAGGCTGCCACTAAAGCTTCCGGAAGGTGACTGAGGGGAACAGAGGTAAAGATGATTACTTGACATACATACATTATGATAACGGCTTTATCCCCGAAGGGGGAAGGCAGAGGCATATTATATGCCCACATTTTATCCCACGTAACATGTGAAGAGCAGTATTGCTGTGTTGAGATGGATAGGCGCATGTTGTGATTGCCTGCTGTTGAAATGTTTCCAGCCACCCTTTAAGGCCGGTTGGGAGTCCTGGGACATCCTTCCGAGGGGTTACCCGGTGCTCCCAACCATAGGCTGTTGGGCATTACATGAGGTTTTTTTAGTTGGTAGGAGACCGGCATAGCATCCATGATGGATTTTCTCTCATGTTAAAAAGAAACCCTTTAAGGCCTTCAAATTAGCTTAACAATTGCTACTTTACTGGCAACCGAGACCAAAAGCTTAACGTGCCTTCCGGAGCAAGGAAACACTTGCAAAAAAAAAATTCACAAAGTAGTCAAGGCGTGAATCCACCCAAGAATCGGCTTAACTTTGACATATTTATGCAATATATATTACTTAGGCAAGTGCAGGCAATACATTTACAAGATTTTATAAATCAAAACTGGTTGAGAGTCTTTGACGTAATTTCCATATAAATATTACTTACGTGGAACTCAAGAATACATCAGCAAGATGTATGAGTCGCTTCTTGTACCGGGTCGCGAACATCTCCGGTTCAAACATGGCGTACAGCCGGTCGTACATATCTGGGTAGTCGATGTTGTGAGCTCGCACTAGTTCTAGCACTCCTTGTAGTGCCAGCATGCTTATGGGACCACCTGTTGGTAAAATATAGGAGTTTAAAATCTTGATAATATGCTTTTTTTGAAGATGAAGAAATCCTACATGGATGCTATGCCGGACTAAAAATCACACACATCCTACCTAACAGCCTACGGTTGGGAGCCCCCGGTAAGCCCTTGGAAGGATACCCAAGGACTAATTAGTGTAAGGTTCCTAAACTATCCTGCATCATGACATGGGTTCCTAGATTATCATGCAGCCTGATGCAGCACGTATACCAATTACGTGACGTCATTCATGGATGATGGGATAACTGTATTGATTGAAGCGCTCACATACGTCTTCCTACCACATGATCGTCTGGCAATTGCATTAGGAATTTGCTTTTGAATTACTGTATTAATTTGCACTTTTTCGCACACACCGTGGTCAAACCTAATGGATTGCCAGATCAGGATGATTCTTGGCAATTTTTTTTGGATATGTCCAAAGATAGTTTTAAGCCACTCCCGGTTTTCAAATCCAAACTGTAAGTGGGTCTAATACGACCCGTAGCACCCTAACAATACACATTTTTGATACAAGTGTACAACAGAAATGTTCCTATAATCTATACTAATATTATAAAGAAGTAAAGTTTGTGTGTTTGTATATTTGTTAAATTGTAAGGGGTAATCTCAGGATCTACTGAACCGATTTTAAAAATTCTTTCACCAATAGAAAGCTACGTTATTGTGGAGTGTCATAGGCTATATAGCATCACGCTACAACGAATAGGAGCGGAGCAGTATTAGTAAATGTTTCAAAAACGGGGGAAAAGTTATTCCTTTTGAGAGCTTCGTTGCGTGTGCTGCGTAAATATTTATAGTTATGTAAAAAATATGTACAGCAAAATTGTTTCTCTTAAAAAAGTTCTAAAAAAATTGCGCGATAGCCTGTGTCTATCTTTGATGCGCAATAACCATTTTAATGGCAATCATTTTTTTTCTACAATAATGCCACGGGATACCTCTTTCATAAACGAAATTGTTCTTAAAAAAAATAATGCGACGGGAATACACGCGACGAGAAACCTTTCTCTCTTTGTCTCTCTCTCTCACACGTAGTATTGAATATTAACGACGAGACGCTACGGGAGTAAATGCAACGCGACGGAAGTAAATGCGACGGGAACAGGTAATACTCTCTCTTATGTGGCGTAAACGAAGTTGCGCGGGTCAGCTAGTAATTAATATTATCGCTTCCGATCGGAAGTCGGATAATCAGAGGTGAATGAAATAATTAGACGGAAACTGGACACTAACCAGTGTACAAGGTTCTGAGTGTATATAGGTCAGAATGTCATAGTCTCGCTAACGCAAAGAGAACTTCCGTAGTCCACTTCTGTTTGCACAACACAGAGTGTCTATAGATCCACGGATACGTGGATCTATAGACACTCTGTGTTGCGCCCAGTGTGGCGACGGGTAAGAGTACAAAATGTCACCACCCCAATATATTCCGAGGGCGTCGTAAGAGGTCGCTAAGAGAACACTTTCGCAAAAAGATCCATGACATAGAGAAGGAAAACTCGAAATGAAACCCGGTTGTCAATAAAGTGACAGTCGTTAAGCCAAGTTGAAGGCCTTATTGGCGGCTTGAAAATTTCAACTGCGGGTCGCGCCGACTTGCGCCTGTCCCTTCGGGGATAAAGGCGTGCTATACTGCTCGTTCGCTCTAACTTTGCCGCTCGGCTCTATACTAAAGTCGATTTTTTGATTAGACGAAGTAAATTGACAGCGACTAATGTCACTTCTTCTTATAGTGTTGCGTATTTTCTATGACGAAGTGACATTAGCTACTATCAATTAACTTCGTATAATTAACAATTCGGGTATACGCCTCTACGCCAGCGGCAAAGTTAGAGCGAACGGGTAGTATGTATGATACACACTCACCCGCGTCCAGACTGTCGCACAGCATGTCAGTGGCGAGGTGAGGCTTGGAGAGCAGCGGCATGAGGCGCTCCACCAGCAGCACCAACGCGCGGCGGTGTGAGCGCGGCTCGGAGCACAGCGGCCACTGGCACGCGAAGCCCCAGCAGCGGTTGGCGTAGCGCCGGCACACGCCCGGGTTGTACGGGAACGGAGCTTTGGCTGCAAAGCAACACATTGTGTGTGACCTTATTTATAGAAAAGATATACCTAGCTGGAACTCTTCCATGCGACCTAGTAATTCGAACATTTTTGACGTGACAACGTCTTATAACTCGATGGAGCCGGCTGCACGAACGAAAAAAGATGACGCAATATGTCGTTACCTCCCTCGCGTTACCTCGCTCTGAGGCGTTCCATTTATTTTAGTAATGTTTTCAACAGATGGCACTATAATCAATTGATGTGTTTTTATATTTCTTTTTGTTTTGTAATGTTATTTTTATTTTCTTATGACGTTGTCACGTTCAACCATCGTCAGTAAATTGACTTTACAGACAACCGATTTTTTTTTACAACAAGGCACAATCTGCCCATACTGACTGAAAATCAACACTCAAAATAATGAAGTTAGACTAGCCTGAGACGTAAATAAATTTCTAAATTTTAGTAAAAATTGTGCATTTTCATTCATAAATAGTACTGGGCTGTTTAGTAGTAGGCTGGACTTGGTATTTTAAATAAGATAATATTGAAGTAATACTTCTTTAAGCGCGACTAAGGTGTACATGTAATGCCGTCAATGGTAAAGAAGTTTTACTTTAATAGCGCGTAAAGGTTACACGCACACACTTTTTTTTTACATTTGACAGTACTGACCAGGCAGAGTCCTATAGAATTGTACCTACCTTCTGAGCCACAGAAGAGTTTTTCTTCTCTCTCATCAGCACCCCTCTCCTTGATCTTGCCCTTGTTGTCCATGGTGATCTCACATACCAACAGCTTGTCTAGTAACTCCAAGTAGTTCTGCATGTAAACGGCTGTGGGTGATCTGTGGAAGTTTGTGTTTTTGTGAGTTTGTTTAGAACTGTGACCTTTATTATTAATTTGGTTGTTCTGACCCTGTTATAATGAGGGAAATTAAAATAAATTAGCCTAGTGCTAGTTTTACTCGCGCACGGAGGGTTTCATAGAAAAAAAAACGGAAAAGAATTTATTTTGTTGGAATGCTGAAGAATAAAGTCTCTGGAAGCCCCTCTTATTTTTTTTTCTTTTTTAAATAAAATGTTGATAAAACCGCAACACAAATACATCTGTGAAAATTTTAACTGACGAGCAGTCTAGCTATTAGGGGTCAGTAATATGGTCCCATTTTTACCCATTTGTGTTTGTAAATGCATGGCGTAAACTTGTTTTGTTGTTGTTGTAAGTATTGCATGTTGTTTTATAGACACAATATCTTTAACTAAATAAATGTTCTTGAAATTGGAACCCTCAAAAGACAGTTTCTGTTTTAAACTAATACTCAAGCTATAAGTACTTACTTGCGATAAGCGAGGGTCGCCAACACTTTCAAGCCATACTGCTGAACATCCCTGTACTCTGTGAACTCTTGGAAGCGAGCTATTGGTACCGACATTGGTATCTCAGAGTCAAGCAGCATGCTGAATATATTCTGTAACAATACGTTTTGACATTATAACAGGGATTATGTTGAAAAATGTCTGGTTTGTATTTCTTTTTACCTAAGTATTCATATTATTATTTTATAGCTCTCACAATGGGATTAGGCCTAATTAACACCTAAAAAAGCCTATCACTAGAGAGGCATATCTGACCCGACAACTGAAAACAGCTGCTTAGTGTGTCCTCGGACTGATTGAATGCTAGAGATGTAATTTTTTTTTGGCTAAATGAATGTGTGTCTACTCCTGAAAGCCCAACTTGTAGAGATTTGGTTTGGCTTTTTTTAAGAGGCCTAATCACCAGTGTACCTTTTATTGTTTCGTTCATTGTGCATTCGTTCGTTCGGCAGTGTGTCAAACATTGGGCCATTGCATTGGCATGACATAGCTATAACAACAATGTAAATGTATCATCAATCAAATTAAATGTTGTTTGTACCCTTGAAATCAATACCAATGTACTTGTCCTTGACAAAACCTTAATACATTAAATATAATAGTAGTTTGCAGTTCAATGCCAACTTGCTCAATATCTGTGATTTAGTACAAGTTTGCAGGGGTAAGTTAAGGCTTAGTGGGTAACTTTACTCCACTTTACAGTCAGAATGATAAAATTACAAAAAATGAAAGATAAACTACCTAGTATAATTCTTGCAGCTTGCAGCCTTTGACAACATTGATAAGAGGACATGGGACTACACAAAAGAACCAGCTATGTAGCGCCAAAATTAGACCTAACAGTGGTCTCTTCTTACTCATATTATAAATAAATGCAGTTTGCAATTGTTTGTTTGTAACTCTTTGACACTCTAAAAAGCAGATCTGCCTGAATATTCTTACAGTGATAGACTCGTCTGGAATAACAGATAGGCCGTTTTACCCTGGAAATAATTTGTGATGTGCAGGGAAACCAATTTACGACCATTGCAACCATTCAGTATTAGCATTTATTTTAGTTCAATAATAATAATCAAATACTTAACAATACCCTACCTTGAGTCTCACAGAAGGGAAGTTATAACCAGTAGACTCCTCCAGAGGATATTTTCCTTCAGCCTGCATCAATTTGCAAGCAGTCACCAGCGCCTGGAGCCTTGAATTGGTGCGACCGAGTTTGATACATTGTAGTGCTCGGGCGTGTGCTGCCTCATAACACTCACGTAACCATTGTTTATATTTGGCTTCGGGACTGTGTTCTGTGGATATTGAAAATAACAGTTATTTTACATAATTTCAAATAATCTAAAATTTTGTTTACTCCCTAATTTTAGGGGAAATTATGAGACTGTTTAACTGAATAACATAATCCTCTCCTTTGAGAATGTAATGAAGCAAAATGGTCAAGTTTACAAAATATTATGTAGTGTAACAGTATGTGGTTTAAAAAATAAATACAGAGTCAATAAGATCATTGACTATCTAAAATTCAGTATTTATCATTGTAAGTACCTAGGTATATTTTGTAATGTTAAAACATCGTGAACGTTAAAAATCCTAAACATACAACAGGATACACATTATACATAACCTTCAGAGGTATACCAATTTAATAGACAGTACACATGCCTGACCTTGAAATTGTAAGCATGAGCCACACTAAACATTACAGTGTTGGTACTTTATGTACCAGTTGTACTGTCAAGGTACTAAGTCTGCAAATTATACAAAGTATTAAATATTATATAAAGCCATCGTACACAATGTGGTTCTGTAACAAGCCAATTACACAAGAGACGAGCTTGGCGAACCAATCTACTGTTTATATAAGCAAATAAACGTCACATGTCGCAAATTGGGATTTTAATGAACTAATTAATTCTGATATTGATCGAAACGCGATTTTCTTGCGTGATTAATAGGTTAGGATAGAAATATAGCAGTAACGTAGTAATTACTGAGGTAAAATCAATAATATTGACATGAAATCGGTACTGAGGTACACCGCTTTTTCTACTCACCAGCAGGCTTAAAAGGTATAATCTCCTCTTTCAAATCACCTCTTCGCAACAATTCAGTAAATATTACTTCCACAGTTAGCAGTAAGGGCGTGTAGTTGTCTGTCTCCACCTAAAATTTAATAAATATCCAAAAAAACGTAACCTATGACGCAGTTTAGGCAAGCTAATATTAACCCTATAATAGGGGGCTCACTTACCTCGAACATTTCCAATATATCCGATACATTTTTTGCATGTTTTCGGGAGTTCAAAAACTCATTTGCTTTTTGGCGTAGCTGTGCCGAAATCATTTTTGATAAATTTTGTTGCACTGCAGTAGCCATTTTTGTATCGAAAAGAATTTGTCAGATTGAAAATGTCAAATGAGTTCTTAAGAATTTATATATGGCCCGGTTGCTTAGATTTTGAAAGCATGTTGTTTGGCGAAAGTTTCTAAATCTATGGTTGAGAGAGACCTAAAGGATCACAGAACCGTTTACATAGCCTCAGTCAACAAGTCCTTTTAAATAACTTCACCTTATTTTTAATGTGTTTCTTCTAAATGTGTAAGTGCTTCACTCCATCAGAAATTCAGAACATTACATTAGTGCAATGGAATGGACATCTTGGAAGCGGTGCGGTGGCGCGGGCGGTGCCTTTTTACGGCTGCCCTGTGTGTACCCAGGAACGTTCGTCGTAGTTACCCCTGCCTGTGTGGTGATTGAGTTATGTTGCAAAATATGCCGACTGTCCTATCTTTACGGATAGGCACACGTGAAGACCAGTCGTGCCATCATTCTGAACCTGTGACCACTATCTATGGTTATAGCAACAGTTCAGCTAAAATACCACTGATCTGTATTATTCCCACACCCTACTTATGGAGCACAAAAAGCGGTATATGCTCTACTGCAACCAGGAATTTCATATTTATTTTCTGCTACCCCTTTTACTTACATTACACATCATCTCACTTAAGTGACTAACAAGAATATGGATGAAGTCCAATTTGATCTCAATCATTGCAGGCCATAGTTACTAATTTGGTCTGTTATGTGATAGTTCCCACTTCCCACCCTGTGTCTACAACGAGCTCGAAAGCACTCTGCATTGTTCTCACAGCAGCCCCTGTATGATAGCATATAGCATACGGGAATAGTACCTACTGTGAATGGAATACGCATATTCCTACAAATAATAAAATTAGAAGAAATCGTACTTGGCCGGTTTTTATTTCAGTTTTTTTCCTGTCATTGAGTTTGATGTTTCTCGTATGTTTCCACAGACGTACAATAAGTAGTACCTACTGTGAGTCTGTGTACGTTTCTCTTATCTATAAAGGGCCCCACTCACTAACAGTTTACCGGACGATATCAATCTGTCAGTTAATCGCAATAGCCCACACACTAACAGTTCTGTTGAAGGTTTTGGACGGACGACTAATACGAGCTGATAGTGTGTGGCCGCTCGACGATTCCGTTCAGCGCCGACAGATATCGGCCGGACAGTTTAAAGCCTGGCGCGCGATTGACCACACATTAGCAGGTAGCCGGCCGGCGGCCTGTCGACCGACGTCTTGTATCAGTTGCAGGCCGACAGTTTTAAGTTTTTCGACTTGTTTAATTTTACCGTCAAAATGGACAGCAAACCTCAATTTGTATCTACGTTTATTAAGTTATATAGAAGTTTCCCATGTTTATGGAAGGTGAAAGATGATTGTCATCACCATAAACGGTTGAAGGAAGAACGAAGGATGCTTAAAACAAATTATTAGCATATTATCAAACCACAATACCTTCAGCAACAATTGACAATGTGAAAAAAAAAAATCTTAAAAGCACATTCAGAAAAGATCTATAAAAGGTAATTTTGATTTTACTCTTATATGAAAATGCTAAATACGCTTTTTGGTAGGTAGCTATCTAGAGGGATAACCCTCTATATCTTATACCTATCTATAATTTACACAGATTAAAAATACCTACGTACTTTTAAATTATGTATTATAAAATTTTAATATATATTTATTATTGTTATCCAGGTTATAATAGTTTTGTCAAAAATTTTGAATAAAAATATTTATGGTACGGTATATTATTCATTAAATATCCATCTACCTACTTTCAGATCGATGAATCTACGTAATAACATGTTGACTTGTGATAATAATTCATTTATTCATTACAAAATAATTTGTGTAGAATAGCAAATAGGTGACCATTTGCTGTATGTAGTGTATGGGCCCTCAAACCGATATCAGACCATGGCCGACGGGCGATCGTACGGTGGAAAACTGCCGACTCCCGACTGTTAGTGTGTGGTCGCAAGACTGACAGCAGGCCCTTGCCGGCAGGCAAAAATCGCTTTAGTGTGTTGGCGCTATTGGTCTAGGACGGCAGGCCGTCCGATAGGATCAGAGACTGCAGGCGGACTGTTAGTGAGTGGGGCCCTTAACAAATAAATGCCAATGCCATAGACAAACCAAAAGTTGAAGTTTGAGGTTATTTTATACGTCAATCAAATTCAATAGCGGCGAGTTTTGTTTTGAAAAATATTTTCGTGAATATTCAGTATTAACTACTTGTTTTACAAACCAAGCTTGAAAAATGGATGGTGATTTATATGATGAGTTCGGAAACTATATCGGCCCGGATCTGGAATCTGATTCCGATGACGAACAAAGCGTTTACGGGCAAGATAATCGAGACGTTGATGAGGATGCTATGGAAGAAGATGAGGATGCTGATGCGGAGCCCGAGGCTGCTCCTATGTCCGTTGTTCTACATGAAGACAAACGGTACGTTCATATCTTTGTAAGATTCAATTTACAAATTTGTCGAATGTGTAAAGAATTTTTATCAACAAAACAAACGTGTTTGATATGCCTCTACAAAACCCATCTACAAATCTAAACTGCAAACTAAATATAAACCACGAACTACTAATCCCATTAATTATACCTTTCTAACTGATAGTGTATAACAATTGATCTATTACTGAGGACAATCAATAATTAAAAGTGGTCATCCTTTTGAAAGAAATCCTAGCAAACATGAAAATCAAACCATTTTTCAATCAAATACAAATATTATAGAATGATAGCTGTAGTAGTATTCTCTGTTTATCTTTTAACATTGAGTGTATCACTGAATTTGCATTAAAATGTTACATTTGCTGAGATATATTAAAAAATCTCATTGTAAATTAAATACACTGTAATATATGGTTACAGATACTACCCACAAGCTGTAGAAGTTTACGGGCCGGATGTAGAGACGGTTGTTCAGGAGGAGGATACACAGGCTCTGGACAAACCTCTTGTGGAGCCTGTGAAACATAAGAAGTTCCAAGTTCAAGAGCAATCTCTACCCGAGACCAAGTATGATATGGAATATCTAGCTGACATGCTGGATAATACAAACCTTATGAGAAATATCACTCTTATGGGACATTTGCACAATGGTAAGGGTTTTTCGATACTAATATTAAAAAGAAAGGAAGGAAATATTTATTTGTAATTGGTAAACTTAAAACTACTGAACAAATTTAAAAACTCTTCTATTGGTTAAATGGTTGCTATGAATGGCTACTATACAATTGATGATTATTTGATTGACAAGAAAGCCTGGAAATGATCTGCTTGCTCTACTGATAAAGTTTTAGTTTATAATACTAATTGTAAATAGTGCACAAAAAGAATTGCATGCCGAGTTTCTTGCCAGTTCTTCTCAAGCGGGCCACATTCTGAACTGGTGGTACTAACTTTGTTTTGTATTCATAACATGTGTAGTGTAGTGCCTATGTATTAGGATTATGAGAAATACATGTTTTTTTGAGTTTGAGTTTGAGTTTGAAGTTTTGGTATTTCACAGGCAAAGCTCTGGGCCACAGCCATAGTTCATAAACTGTTTAAAACAGAAACAGAGAGAAGAGGAGGTTACAATAACAGCTTGTATGAATCATGATTTAAAAAATTCTGTCTCATGAAAAGTCATTAAAACATCCACAGATTTCGGGAAGCTTGCATACAAAACACTATTAACATAATTTATTGTATCTTACCTTCAGGAAAAACATCATTTGTGGACTGTCTAATGAGACAAACACACCCCAGTACCATAAACACAGATACCACAATACCGATGAGATACACCGACACACTGTTCGTGGAGCAGGAGCGAGGAGTTTCCATTAAGTCCATGCCTGTTACGTTATTGCTCAAGAATATTAAAGGAAAGTCACATCTGCTGAATATTATGGACACACCGGGACATGTCAATTTTAGTGATGAAGTTACAGCAGCTTTGAGGATCTCGGACGGTAAGGTTCCCTTTAATAATAACATTTTTGAGCCACACTGACCTGACCGCACCAGCTGTCAGATAACCACCAACCAGTCTTGCAGCTAGAGATAAAAATATCAGTCCGGCGGGACTATGTACGCTATCTATTGTACAATAGTTTGAAGTCTTTAGCTCACCACAACTAATTTCTTTTCTTTTCTTCTACAGGAGCTGTCCTATTTGTAGATGCAGCTGAAGGTATAATGCTAAATACAGAACGACTTCTACGTCATGCAGTTCAGGAAAGAGTACCACTCACTCTCTGCATCAACAAGATTGACCGACTTATACTTGAGTTGAAGTTGCCCCCTGCAGATGCGTACTATAAGCTCAGGCATATTATTGACGAGCTGAATTCTATGTTCGAGACGCATCAGCCTCAGGATAATCCTGATGAACCGGCTACTGTGTTCTCTCCTTTGTTAGGTAAGTGAGAAGGATTTTATTTTAGTTACAATTATTTGATCACAATGGACCGTTTTTGAATAGTAGAGGGTGTTTTTTTTAGAGGTATAGAACTTTGAAATGGAATAAAACAAAGTTGATTTTGTTTATTGATATGAAATTGACTTTATTCGAAAGACAATCTTCTGGCATTATGATTTAAATATGATTTCTGTCAAATGACCACCACGGCTGGCTCGGACGTAGTCTAATCTAGAGGTCCAATTTTCGATGACTTTTTCCAATATTTGTTGACCTATATCGGCAATAACGCGCCGAATGTTGTCCTCCAAGTGGTCAATCGTTTCGGGCTTATCGCCGTAGACTAGCGACTTCACATATCCCCACAGAAAATAGTCAAGTGGCATTAATTCGTACGATCCTGTAGGCCAATCCACGGGTTCAAAACGTGAAACTATGCGGTTACCAAACGTTTCCTTCAATAAATCGATTGTGGCACGAGCTGTGTGACATGTTGCGCCGTCTTTTTGAAACCATAACTCCTGCACATCATGGTTGTTCAATTGATGAACGAAAAAGTCAGTAATCATCGCTCTATAGCGGTCAACATTGACTGTAACGTTCTGGTCAGCATCGTTTAAAAAAAGTACGGACCGATTATTCCACCAGCCCATAAAGCACACCACATAGTCAGTTTTTCTGGATGTAACGGTGTCTCAACATACACTAGAGGATTATCATCACCCCAAATATGGCAGTTTTGTTTATTGACGTATCCATTCAACCAAAAGTGGGCTTCATCGCTAAACAAAATTCGCTTATGAAAATCGTGATACGTATTTAGGACAGAACCATGATTTTCAAAATAAATTTAAACAATTTGGAAGCGTTGTTCAGGCGTCAGTCTATTCATGTTGAAATGCCAAACCAAACTAAACATAAATCACTTGAGAGCTGACAAAATTATCACCATTTTAAAAAGTTTTGCCAACTTAAAGTTCTATACGTCTATAAAAAACACCCGTTACAAATAGGAGTTTTTGTTTCTAGAAAGAGGACAGCTCAGTCGTAAATACTTTATCTACCTAAAGTTTAAGGGAGGATACAAACATTTTTCTTCCTTTCTATACTTTAAAAATGTATAAATTTTTAGTGTGCCTTCTTCCTTATGGAAAAAAGGATTAACATGATTTTTAAAAGGGAATGGTTACGGGTCCGAGAATGTCATAGGCTTCCATTTATCCTGGAAGACCAGACCTTAATCCATATGGGACAGGAAGTTTGTGAGACAACGAAACTTTTCCGCGATGCGATCTTTGAAATTTCTGGCTAGCAACAAAACTCGATAACCAGCTTTTTAAACTCACACGACTTGTACTATTCATTATAGATTTCGGGTCTTTTTCGCGTATACATAATAATATTATGAAACTTTATTCACCTCCCGACGTTTCGGCTTTATTGGAATAGCCGTGAGAACTCGTTAAAATACAAAGACACGGCGTTAGGTTCGGAAGGACATGATTATTGTTGGCTAAATGTTCGGGTAGTCTTGATTGTAAAATGAATGACTTCCCTTTTTCAGTCTGTACATATTACAAAGATGACAATAGGCAAACAAGACGTTTTGCCTACTCAGACCATATATGCTACAAGAACCATTTGCCACCATGACCTTTTACAACCATGACATTTTAAAAGTAAGACCATTTGCAAGCAAGACGTTTTCCAATATAGACTGTTTTCTACTCGGACATTTAGCTAACACAGACGTTTTAAAACCATGTCCTTCCGGACCTAACCCGACACGACAGATCCTATGGTTATTTAACAATTAACACCCAATTTACAGGTAACGTATGTTTCGCCTCATCTCTCTACGACGTATGCTTCACGGTCGAGTCGTTCGCGGCAATGTACGCCGCTGCCCACCCCACATCAGGGCTCAGAGCGTCAGACATGGCGGCCTGGCTCTGGGGCGACGTGTATTTCAATGCTAAGACGAGAAGGTTTACAAAGAAACAGCCACATGCGTCCGCGCAGAGAAGCTTTATCGAGTTCATATTGGAGCCATTGTATAAGATTTTTGCACAGGTAAGAAAATTGTTACTACGATAATTTTATTATTATTTTAAAATGTTTTTTGCTTCGTTAACTAACTTTTAAGCAAAATATTGTATGTCAACACAACGGAACGATCATGTAATGTATTTTTGGTTCCATGCCTCAAAAGCAAAAAAAAACGGAATGCTTATAGGATCACTTCCTTTTAAACTTCATCTTTGTACATATATCGCAGAATAAGTTTTTTAAGTTCCCTTTTTAAATCAAACAGTGGGCTGATAGATATGACATTATTCAAGTTTTAAGAGCCCATAAGGCCTTTAACTTGGCTTAACGAGTGCCATGTCACTAGTATCCAGGTGACATACACATTAACATGCCCTCCGAAGCACTATTTAGAAAAAGAATTCCTGAGATTTTTGTGGTGTAGGTGGTCGGTGATGTGGATGACACACTACCTGCCGTGTTGGACGAACTGGGCATCAAACTCACCAAGCAAGAGGCTAAGCTGAACGTACGACCGCTACTGAGGCTTGTGTGCACGAGGTTCTTTGGAGACTTTTGGTAAGTATCAACATTTTTACTACTTTTTTGCTATTCCAATAGTGACTCTTCAAAGTGTTGGTTTAGAGCTCTGTGCTTGAACCTCCAAGAAGAAGTCTGCAATAACCAGATTTCTAGATAAGCGTACTAAGATCGCATCTACACTTAACAACACACAGGCGTTGTCAATCTCGAAGTTCTATTTTCTTAGTGTATTTCCAGTTGTTTGCTAACCTTTTCTAGATTCGGAGCCTCAGGTCCCCTTTTATGTTACTGCAAGGAGCGACTATCGTTCGTCTTTTGATTTTCGGCATATTTTGTTTTAAGTGTGGCAATCCTCATGGAAGCTATGCTGAATTTCTACCAGCTAAAACCACACGATGCCCTTCCATCTGCCTACAACAGAGATTCCCGGGTACGCTCTCGAAAGGATAACCCCTAGGGCTCTCGACACAGACTTGACTCGAAGAGACACGCCACCGTCTTGACTCCAGCGTCCGAATGTCCACGCCCAGATCCGCAACGAAGTCTTGGCGCTGCAGCGCCCATGCTCAGTAGTTTGCCAGTGTATGCAGCGCCTTGTCCTCGCTGCAGTCACCGCAGTGCTGGCTCTCTGGAGTTACTTCTTGGTGTATATGCCACAGATAGTTACCGAAGCCGATAAGTATCTGTGACACCGGTAGGTGAGGCTCCCATGGCGCCTCTCTAGCCACTCCTCCATGAACGTCTTCACTGCCTAAAAAGTGATGAGTCCCCACTTTGGTGATTCAATCACCGCCTCAATAGTGCTCAACTTTGGTGACTCAAGTCGCACCTTCCATGTCTCCATGACCTCCTAGCGGAGCAACTATCGCTGGGCCTAGACTTCTCAGGGCATGTCGCATTCAGGTACCAAAGAGGGATCTCAGCGAGAAGACCTAAGACCAAATCTCGTTGCCAGGATTCCTCCGCCGATTCCTCGACGGAGGTCGTGTGATTTTCAGAGCGACTATTCGCGACCTCCTAACCCAACCTTGTACGGACAGCCTGCGCCGTTGCCTGGGTGTGGAGGTTCGCCAGGTTCCCAGAGAATCCGTTACACTCGCGAGATTAATATAAGAAGCCCATATAAACATAACTAGTAGCCCTAATAGATATTTGTACCGATTACAGCGGCTTCGTAGAGATGCTAGTCCGTCACGTGCCTTCGCCCCTGGACGCGGCGCCCCGCAAGGTGGCTCACACGTACCGGGGCGCTTCCGGCCCCCTGTACGACGACATGCTGGCGTGCGACCAGTCGGGTCGACTGGTGGCGCATACCACCAAGATGTACCCTACCGATGACTGCACTTTCTTCTTGGTAAGTGTTTGCGGCATACGTACCCACAAATATATCTGCATATTCATTATTACAACCTCACACTCGCACATGTATTTATACACTCCCACAGCTACAAATTCACACTGACCCAATAGATATTCTCAGATGTACACTTTTAATCATAAATACGACTTCACAACTACACGGTAAATTATCCTTCTCATTCATAGATATGATACAACCTCGCACTCTCACACTCAGGAACACTCTCCCACCTTAACACTTACATCCATAACTACACCCTTATCTCGTACTTATAGAATTCAGAACTCCACGCGAAATACTATTTACTTACATGCATCGACGTTGACGCCGCGTGAGGACATTGAGCGGGTACCCGAATTCTATTGAGTCTTAAAAACCGCGATAATTTGAAAATAATACACTTATCTGATACTGACGTACGATATTATCCGTAGTACGTATTAATATAAAGACATGATTTAATCACAGGTACTAGCGCGTATAATGTCCGGTACGCTGTACGCGGGACAGACGGTCCGCGTGCTGGGAGAGAACTACAGCACGCAGGACGAGGAGGACTCGCGTATCATGAACGTTGGCCGGCTGTGGATATTTGAGGCTAGATATAAGGTAGGTTTTTTAGTCATGTATTTAAATCGATATCTGTATATTCCCTTTTTCTGAACTAAATATTTCAAAGTTAAACCAAAAATACTCACTTGCACACTAATTATGCACACTAAATAAATCAAATTCATTATATTGTTTAATGGTATTTGCAGAACTGTTTTACTGAACGAATAACTATTATCAAAATTGTAGATCTAATAATTCCTTAGTTCAACAAAAATATTAAAACTTTTTAAGGAAAACCATCGCCTAATTTACTAGGAACATCGTTTATTCTAAGTAAAACCCCAATTTAATCAGTCACCTCTACAAAATTAAATTTTAGTGATCAAAAAAATTAAAAGGCTAACCTAACCTAACCTATTCCGTTAAAATATATGATTGTATAATTTAGAGTGCAAGTTAGTATTTTTGATAAACAATTCGTATTTCTGTTTTACAAATCATATATTCGATGTACGAACCACATTTTTGGTGTGAATTCGATTAAAAAGGTCATCTCGTTCTGAGTAATATTTAAGTTTTTTAAGTAGGACATGTTTAGTTAATCAATTGTTTTTTTTGCACAGCATTTAATTTTCTGGTTTGCATTCAGAAAATTAGTGGAGTTACCTAGTGTGCAGAAAAATTAAACAGAGGTGCATTTAAAAATATCCGATTTTTTAGAGTTCTGTACCCAAAACGTAAAAACGAGACCCTACTCATGAGGCTCCGCCGTCCGCCTGTCTGTCTGTCTGACCGTCACGAGGCTGTATCTCATGAACCGTGATAGCTAGAAAGCTGAAATTTTAAGATGTTTTCTTTTGACATTCTCACAAAAACTCTTACAATCCTGTGTTCTTCAAGCCGAGCGTGAAGAGGCACATCATAGGGCCGCTCTCTATAGTCTTACAGACTGGGACGGTGACCCCCAATCGCTAGATGTTGCTGTGGCTTTCCATCAGGCGGCGGCGGCATCATTTTGGCGAGCTATATATAAAAAAAAAACAACATGATGTATTTATGTTGACGCGTTTACATGTGCGGTCATTGTATTGTACAAAGGTCACTGTCATAATCCACAAGAAATCAATAGCTCAGTTTTGTCAATGAATACAGACGTATATAGAAGAATAGTTTCTTAGGCTGCTCTGAAGACAAACTTTCTGTGACACAAACTGCCGCTTGGCGGCGGTGCAGTCGCAGCGCGGCAGCCATTTTAATTTTTTCGAAGCAAAAGAATAAAATTAATCATTTTAAATATCTATAAATATATTATGTTTTGATTTAAAAAACGTGAAATATTTTTTTTATAAATAATCCCTGAATTTAGTCGATTAAAAACGTAAAAATGTGCCTACTAATTTTTGACTATAAACTGCGACAGTGAAATGCGAGGACAGCGCCACCAAATGGGAACTACATGAGCTGGGGGCACTACTAGTTTTTGACTAGTGAAATGCGACGACAGCGCCGCCAAATGACCACAATGGCCCCAACAAAATTGGCACAAAAAATCCTTAGGAACTGTTCTTCTTTATACGTCTGTATTCATTGGTTTTGTCAAAGATTCTCTGAGAGTGGCACCTCTGCTCGGCATGTGTTGTCGGGATTCAATCAATCAAATCAGCCTATAGCAGTCCACTGCTGTACGTTGATCTCTCCTAACCACGCCACAATACACGGTCCAGCGCCAGTCACAGCCTGCGACCTTTACTAGGTCGTCGGTCCATCTGGCGGGTGCACGTCCTACAATACTGTCTCGTTTGCTCCACCGGCCGTTGAGATCTTCTACGGATGTGGCTAGCCACTCTGGTTCTCTAGTTGTCTAATGCCATTTAATAAATAAATAAAAATAAATAAATAAATATTCACTGACATTTCACACAACGCTATCTGATCCCAAAGTAAGCTAGGAATAACCTGCTTGTGTTATGGGTATCAAACCACGGATATTAATACTTTTAAATACATACATATTATACATAGAAACACCCAGACTCTTGAGAAAAACAATTATGGGTCACACAAATATTTGTCTCCGGTGACAATCGAACCCACGACCTCCAGCGCCGCAGGCGGTATCACTTCCGACTGCGCCACAGAGGCAGTCATAATAATAGGATGTATTGTGTATTATATATACTTACTTATATTATGTGGCTAGGTGGAACTAAACCGCGTGCCAGCCGGCTGCTGGGCACTGATCGAAGGCATCGACCAGCCCATAGTGAAGACCTGCACCGTGGTCAGTGCTGACGAGGAAGAAGAACTCCATACCTTCACTCCGCTGAGGTTCAACACCCAGGCCGTGGTCAAGATTGCTGTGGAGCCGGTCAACCCGTCTGAACTGCCCAAGATGTTGGATGGGCTTAGGAAGGTAGGTGGTAATTATGTACATCAGGTTTTCGGTAGGTCTGCTAGGGTTAATGTTTATTTCGAAATTAAAATAAAAGATATGTGCAGCAAGCCTTTCACCCAAGCCTTCTCCAAAGACCAAGAAGTGCCTCACTTGGAAGTGCAACACATGCCACGAACCGAGAACTAAAAGACACCCAACAAGCAACATCCAATGATGAGCCTCTACCAAGTACTAGTAATGAGGTGCAGGTCATAGAAGATTCTCCTACTGAAACAACAACCCTAACTAATAAGTATGAGAAAGAATGGGTGCAAGCCACGAACAAAAAACGGCCGCGTTCAAGCCCAGAACCTTTTAAGTCACAAAAACAAAGCATACTAGAAACTTACTGGCTAGCCCAACCCACACCAATTTCGACCTCAAACAGTTTTGCTGTGTTGGAAAATGAACAATTGCAGCAACCCATCGAATCTCCACCAACTAAACCAGACAAGCCTCCTCCCATCTTTGTTGATAGAGTCAGTAACATCCAACCACTAATAGAACTTATGGAAACATATGCATACAACAACTATGACCTGAAAGTGCTCCGTGATGAACAAGTCAAAATACAGACCAAATCTTCGGAAGTATACTCTGCTGTAGTTAAAGAATTAGAAAAAAAGAAAACCGAGTTCTATACATACAAACCAAAACAAGACAGGAGTTTCAAAGTAGTCCTAAAAAACATCCACCCCTCTACCAGCATAGATGATATAAAAGTCGCACTGGAAACACTTGATCATGAATGTACAAACATCTGGAACATCAAACAGCGTATCACTAAAAAAGCTCTACCAATGTTTATAGTGGAACTAAAACAGAAGGAAAACAACAAAACTGTATATGACATAAAATACCTTCTGCACTGTAGGGTAGTATTTGAACCGCCAAGACCGAAGCGAGAAATTCCCCAATGTGGAAATTGTCTTCAATATGGACATACAAAAACATACTGCAAGAGGAGTCCCAAATGCATTAAATGTGCAGGAGATCATTTGTCCGCAGATTGCCTACGTAAGACCAGATCCGATGGCGTTAAGTGCGTGTTGTGCGACGGCAACCATCCAGCGAACTATAAGGGCTGCAAAGTATACAGGGAGCTGCAAAAAATTAAATTCCCACCAGCCCCAGTAAAGGTACAAAAATACAGACGAACTTATGATATGATAAAAGAAAACCCATCACATACTTATGCTGAGATAATGCAAAATAAAACACAACTGGAGGCCAATGAGGTTAACAATAAAACGAGTAACGAGCAAAATCATGACATAAAAGAATTAATGACAACAATGAAACAAATGATGCAACAATTTAACAGCAATGACAAACCTAATTATAAATATCACGACCAAATTAACTGCACACTGGACTCCATAAATATTGTGCTCTGGAATGCCAATGGGCTGTCAAAACATACCCTCGAGGTTAAAAAATATATGAAATTAAATAATATCGACATCATGCTAATCTCTGAAACGCACTTTACAAGAAAGAATTATTTTGACATATCGGGATATAAATTCTACCACACCATGCACCCTGATGGTAAAGGCTATGGAGGAAGTGCAGTACTAATCAAGAGAAACGTTAGACATCACGTGGTTCACAGCTACTGTACAGAAAAAATCCAGGCTACAAATGTTGTGATAGAGGACTGGACAGGACCTGTCACAATATCAGCTGTATACAGTCCACCAAAGCATGTTATAAAACAAGAAGAATACGACGCCTATCTTAAGACCTTGGGACAGCGCTTTGTGTCTGGCGGCGACTTTAATGCTAAGCACACATTTTGGGGCTCTCGGACAATAAACGCAAAAGGTAGACAGTTTCTGCAAACCATAAATCAACTTCGACTGAGCGTAATCTCAACAGGAGAACCAACTTATTGGCCCACTGACCGAAACAGGAAGCCGGATCTCATTGACTTCTGCATCATTAAAGGTATTAGCACTACAGACTTCGGATGCAGATCTAGTACTGATCTATCGTCTGACCACTCCCCTGTTGAGGTATTATTAAGCCGAAGAATTCTCCAGAAGAAGAAGCCTTGCAGATTACATACCCGTAGAACAAACTGGGAATACTTTAGAGAATTAGTAACAAAATGTCTAATTCTAAAGTTGCCATTGCAAAATGACGAAGATATTACAAGCGCAGTGGAGCATTTTACCCAATCAGTCCAGCAGGCTGCATGGAAAGCCATGCCTCCACCAAACCCTATTAATCAAGATAGACCTCAGTGCTCTCCATCTATTAAACACCTATTAGATGCGAAGAGAAAAGCCAGAAAGAGGTGGCAAATCACACGGTACCCAGAGTATAAAACAATTTATAACAGACTTGCTGCACAACTTAAGCAACTACTGAGTGATGATCGAAACCAAAAAACGGCATCATATCTGCAACACCTAGATGCTAAACCATCAACCGACTATTCGTTGTGGAAAGCGACAAGAAGCTTGAAACAACCCATTACACACCAACCACCCCTGCTCAAACCCGACAACTCTTGGGCAAGGAATGACGACGAAAAGGCCAAAGTATTTATGGAGTACCTGCAAGAAGGTTTCCAACCAAATCCTAATTGCAGCTCCACAAAGACCGAAACGGATGTTCAACTGCTGAATGAGACACATCAACTGGAGCTGCCCATTCAGAAATTCAGAAAAAAGGAAATCAAATCGGCGATCAGAAATCTGAAGGCTGGAAAAGCGCCTGGATACGATCTGATAACAGCAACTATCCTGAAAGAGCTTCCAGAGACGGGAATAATGTTCTTGACGCATTTGTATAATGCCATTCTGCGACGAGAATATGTACCTCCGCAATGGAAAGTGGCAAAAATCATAATGATTCCAAAACCAGGCAAGGCTCTCGATGATGTCAAATCATACCGGCCAATTAGCCTACTTCCAATTGCATCGAAAGTTATGGAGATATTGATCATCGGCAAACTGAATCCAATTGTTAGAAAACACAAATTAATACCAGACCATCAATTTGGGTTCAGGGAAAAGCACGGAACGATCGAGCAAATTCACAGGCTCGTTGATGGCATTACCACATCATTTGAACAGAAAAAAAATACTGTACAGCTTCTTTTCTTGACATATCACAGGCATTCGACAGAGTCTGGCATGATGGACTTCTGTACAAAATAAAAAAGATACTACCCAGCAACTTTTACAATCTAATTCGATCTTACTTACTTGGTAGACACTTTTTCGTCAGTCAAGGGGAAGCAAATACAGAGCTTAAAGAAATTCGAGCTGGAGTGCCGCAGGGTAGTGTGATGGGACCTACTCTGTATCTACTCTATACCGCCGACTTGCCAATATCTGACGGGGTTGTTATGGGCACATGTGCTGACGACACGGCCATCATGGCATCAGATGACTCACCAACCCAAGCCTCCCACAAATTATTATTATTATTATTATTATTTATTTATCAGGCAGGCAGTTGAAACAACTGATGACGCCTGTATCCAGCCATTTCTTTCTTCAGTTTTCCTTCTGAGTATGGTAATACTTGTCCAATCTATTCTTAAACTGATTAGTATTATCTGCAGACACCACAATCTCTGGAAGCTTATTCCATGCTCGGACCACTCTGTTGCTGATAAAATGCCTGTGAGGATTGTTGTTGGAAAATCTAGTACACAATTTGAGACTGTGCCCTCTCAGATTATAATTCTCATTGCGTTTGAATATAGAGTCGAAGTTCTGTATATCATAATGACCATGGAGGATCTTGTAAGTTTCGATCAAATCTCCACGGTCCCTGCGTTCCTTCAAAGTTGTGAGTTTTGTCATCTCTAAACGTTCCTCATATGTAAGTTGTTTAAGTCTTCTGGGTATCTTAGTGAATTTTCGCTGTACTTTCTCCAGTAGCTCTATATCTTTATTAAAGTATGGACTCCAAACTTGAAAGGCATATTCCAACAAGGGTCTTATGAAAGTTTTATGGATCTTTAGCATCATCTCAGGGCTCAGTGCTCCAAATGCCTTTCTGATCAAGTATATTAAGCTGTTCGCCCTTTTCGTAATCATTACTATATGGGCTTCCCACTTCAAATCCTCAGCAATGTTCACTCCCAGGTCCGTCTGCACTCCAACCTCCACAAGTTGTGTATTATTCAGTGTGTATGAGTATCTTGGATTGCGGTTTCCTATGTGTAGTACAGTGCACTTGGAGGTATTCAAATTGAGGAGCCATTTTTTCGACCAATCAGCTATTCTATTTAGATCCGCTTGGGTATTGTCATAATTGATCAGTGGGTTAGCAAATAGTTTGGTATCATCTGCAAACACACTCACGTTACATTCCAGGCATTGAGGCATATCAAATGTGTATATAACATACAGTACTGGGCCCAGAACGGAGCCCTGCGGAACGCCACTGCTAATCACACGATCATCTGATAAGGTCTCGCCCACTCTTACACGAAAAGATCTTCGCTGCAGAAACGCTCCAATCCATGTTAGCAACTTTCCCCGGACTCCTACATGTTCTAATTTGAGTAAAAGTCTCTTGATTGGAACTTTATCAAAAGCTTTCTCGTAGTCCAAGTAAATGACATCAATAGGCTCTCTCTTATTGAAATCTGCAGTCCATGAAGACAAACATGCCAGCAAGTTAGATACTGTGGAACGATGTGGACAGAAACCATGCTGTTGATCAGGGATTACCGGATGGGCAGCGAAGAAGTTCCTTATATGCTTAACTATAATTTTCTCCATGGCCTTGCAAACTACGCTGGTCAAGCTAATAGGCCTATAATTAGCAGCCTCCAGTTTACTTCCCTTCTTGAAGATTGGTGTCACGTTCGCTGTTCGCCACATGTCCGGCAAAACACCTGTGTCATAAGATGTCTGCATAATAGTTACCAAGCAATCCCCAAGGTCACAGTTTTGCAGCATGATCACAGGAATCTCATCAGGTCCTGGTGAGGAGTCCGATTTCATTTCTTTGATGGCTATCTTAATTTGATCTTTTGTAAACAAGATGTCATCAATAGAATCCTCTACTCGGAAAAACAGATCCAGGGTCGGCAATTGATTATCTCCTTCTATTTGGTAGACACTTGCGAATTGATCTGCAAATGCTCTTGCGATTTGATCAGCCGTGGTTACAATTTCACCCTGCTCGTTGCGCAACACTGTTGGAATACTTATTTTTGAAGTAATTTGTTGCCTTATATATGAATAAAATTTCTTTGGTCCAGCTTTCAGTACACGATTTTCATATGCAATACGAGCTTTTCTGCTGAGTCTTATAAGTGTGTTATTTAGTTTCCTGTACTCACAGTAAGTCCCGTCCAAACCAGTCAAAACATATCTGTTCCATAATGCTACCTTCTCTCTAATTAGCTGTTTCATCTCATTTGATACCCAGGGTTTGTTTATGGTCTGTTGTTGACATGCTCCACGAGGAACATGCCGATCAATTGCTTCCTTGAGGGTATTAATAAGGGTCTTGTATTGATGGTTCACATCAGGTATGTTCCCTAAACTCCCCGGCAATACAGTGCACAACTCTTCATTAATTTTGTTATAATCTGCTTTGTTATAGTTGGGTCTGTATCTTGGTTTGCTGTGTCGTACAGGTGCCTGCAGGTGCAGGTTCGCCACAAGACAGGTATGGTCACTCTTTCCAATAGCAGCTTGATGGTCTATACTAGCTATTAATCCTATGTCATTTGTCAGAACAAGGTCCAGAAAGGATGGCTGGTTTCCCTGTCGAAATCTGGTTTCCCGGTCTACCAACTGCTCCAGGTTGGTGTTTTTGTACCACTGTATAAAATTCACTTCCTTTGGTGTGAGATAATCACCGGCATTAAGTGGCCACCTCACACCTCTATAATTAAAGTCCCCCATTATTAGTACTGTATTATTTTCACAGGCATTGGTTATCTGATTCAGCAAGATGTCATCCTGATGGAGTGCAGAGTCCTGTCCCCTGTACAACCCGCACAAAAGCAGTGTCCTGTCACCCACAGTTAGATCCAACCATATGCATTCCGATGCTTCATGTTTACTATTGTATTCAGCATTCAACTTGGTTTTCACGTTTTCATTTCTATTTGAACAATATATGGCCACTCCACCACTTCGCCTGTCAAGTCTATCATCTCTGTGTATGTTGTACCCTGGTATCCTTATCATAGAGTCTGGTATGCTTGGTTTAAGCCATGTTTCGGTTATAATTATTAGTTCTGGTTTTAAATTCTCAACTCTGGCAATAAATAGATCGAACTTAGAAGTTACCGACTGGATATTGGTGTATAGTATGGAAATAACGATCAAAGATGAAGAATTATTGTTGTGAGTGGTTTTTTGAAGTTTCACATCAGTGTTGGGGGCCAGTTTAAGGTGGTGATTGTTATTTAGTTTTTTTGAAAATTATTTTTTACAATAGCTGGGCATCCTCTAATGTACTTAATAGTTATATCAGCTTCTCCATTATCCATTCGTTTGTTTAATTCCTCTCTAAGATATCTCATGTACTCTCTTTGCATGGGAGTTAGGTCTGCAGCAATAGCAGTAGGCTTCCCCAGTTTGTTTCTGTTACGTAAAATCTCCAAAGCATCAGATTTGCTATGGAGTACGACCTTCAGGGGACGCGGCTTGGTGCGTGTGGCTGTAATTACAGAAGAGTCTGGATAAAGTCACAACATGGCTAAAAGACTGGCGAATCAAAGCCAATGAAACAAAATCGGTGCAGGTGACATTCACAACCCGGCGACAGACTTGTCCTCCGGTTACACTGAACACTGTTCAGCTTCCACAATCTGATGTTGCTAAATATCTCGGAATGTACCTGGACAGACGACTGACATGGAGAAAGCACATTTTTACCAAACGCCTAGCAATGGGACTGCAACTGCGCAAGATGTACTGGTTAATGAATAAGAAGAGCCAACTTTCAATGGAAAACAAACTGTTACTATATAAGTGCATAATAAAGCCAACGTGGACATACGGTATACAACTATGGGGCACGGCTGCCAACTCCAACCTAGAGATTCTGCAAAGATTCCAATCAAAAATACTCAGAATGATAGTCGATGCACCATGGTATGTCAGCAACGAAAGACTCCACCGAGAGCTTGGCGTCAGGACCGTCAAGGAAGAAATTAAGGAAAGAATCAAAACATACAGAGACAGACTGCAGCACCACCCTAATATTCTAGCCCACCACCTTATGGACGAAATAGGTCCAACAACTGCGAGGAGATTAAAGAAAAGAGTCCCGCAAGACCTAATATAGAATACGAATCAAGGGGGTGTGTCACTGGACACGCGCCTCACAAGCCATCAATCATGTCGCAAATATTGTTTAATGTCTCCTGGACAGATTGCAATAAGAGAGGAAAAAAGAAAAAAAACAAAAAAAAAAAAATTCGAAATTATATCTTACTAATAAATGTTTGTTTGTGAATATGAATGTGTGGATGTTTGTTTACTCTTTAACGATCGCTGAACGGATCTGGCTTAATTGGTACAGAGATAGATATTATTGTCTGCGATCGATGGCAAGGGGATTGCTCGCCGTTCTTACAGAAGCAGGCCCAAGAAACGGGATAACACCCGAACAACTCCTCAAAGACGCGGGATAGCACCCGAACCCCTTAGGTGTGGCCGCAGTGGTAGCCCAAGTTTGTCGGAAATCTTAGGACATCATTCCGAGGGCTTACCTGAGACTCCCAGCTTTAGGCCATGGCAGAGCAGCATGTAGTTTTTGCCACTTTTTGGTACATACCCCTTCATGCGTGAGTCCGACCTGAACTTGACAGATTTTTTTCATTTGTTCGATATATACTCGTATTATAAAGAGAAAAGATATGTTTTTTTGCTTTTTTGTATTTTTGTTTGTTTGTTTGTAACGAATAGGCTCCGGAACTACTGGACCGATTTGATAAATTCTTTCACTGTTGGGAAGCTACACTCTTTGCGGTGAACATAGGCTATATTTTATTCCCGTATTCCCACGGGAACGGGAACTACGCGGGTAACACCGCGTGACGTACGCTAGTGATAGATATATTGATATGGAAAACTTGCACTAATATCAAAGATAATATTATAATAGTATTACATACAGATAGGCAACTCCCCGCCCCCCACTGACCAAGCATCCCCACCCCCGCCAGTCCCGCCACAGCTGGCAATATAGTTGGCGGGTTTCGTGAGGGAACATTTGTTTAGCCTTATTGGTCACACACACATTGAAATGACAGAATTGAAAACGAATAATTTGTATGGAGTTTCCGCCCTGTGCTAATATAGAAAGTATAGAAACATACCTTCGGCAGGTAAACAAATCATACCCCCTCCTATCGACGCGCGTGGAAGAGTCCGGTGAGCACGTGATCCTGGGCACGGGCGAGCTATACCTGGACTGTGTCATGCACGACCTGAGGAATATGTACTCCGAGATTGATATCAAAGGTATGTTTCATTAGTTGGGATTTTTGGATCACAAAACTCCCTCATTCACTGTTATTAAATTAATTTTAATGTGTAAAAATAAAAAATACATACATATAATCACGCCTTCATCCCCGAAGGGGTAGGCAGAGGCATTGTATACGCCCACATTTCACCTTATAGTTTTATGTCCTACGTGTGAGTGGTGGTGAGCCTATTGCCGTGTTGAAATGGACAGGCATAGGTCGTAAAATAAAAAAATATTAATAAATAAAAGCTTCTGGGATGGTTGAGAATGCGCAGGTTCGATTTCGGGCATGCTAAGATATTCCTTTTGAGAGCTTTCACTGCGGGCGCTGCGTAAATAGTAAATAAAAAATAGTATTACGAAGTTGTTTCTCTTGAAAATGCCTATGTTTTAAGGTTCGCCCACAATAACTTTTTGAATGGCACAAAATTTGTTAAAAAAATATAATGTTTGCCACGGGATTACACGCAAGGAGAAACATGTTCTCTCTTTCTACCTGTTTGCTATGTGAGGCTAACGAAGTCACGCGAGTCAGTTTGTATTGTCATATATTATTTCTAGTTATTCTTACTAAAATAAAATAATAAATATTTGTGGACATTCACACATAACATCATCTAGCCCTAATTAAGCTAATATTAGCTTGTGCTATGGGATCTAGACGACTAATAAACTTTACTTATATATTTCTAAATACATACATATTATAGAAAAAATACACACAGACAAAGAACAAATCATTGTGCTCATCACACAAAGAGATTTGTCCTGGGTGGGATTCGACCCCGCGACCTCCGAATCCGTAGCCAAGCACACTATATAACCACTGGACCAGGAGGCACTCAAATGACTAATAATCAAATTTTCCCCACACAGTGGCAGACCCAGTAGTCTCCTTCTGCGAGACAGTCGTAGAGACTTCTTCGCTCAAGTGCTTCGCGGAGACTCCTAACAAACGCAACAAGTTGACCATGATCGCTGAACCTTTGGAGCGAGGCCTGGCCGAGGACATAGAGGCGGGGGCCGTGTGTGTCACGTGGGATAGGAAGAGGCTGGGAGAGTTCTTTCAGACCAAGTAAGTTTTTTGTTAGATTTTTGTAGTAAAAAGTTGTACTTTCAGATCGTCGAATTGGCTTACGTATTGTCATAGATACCCAACAAACTAAATTTACTTAAAAAGTCAAAAATAAACGATAATAATAAGAGCTGTATAAACGTTTATAAGGAGAGTGGCTTTATAGCCCCCTTATAGTTACTGTATTGTCAGCTGTTTTGACTCCCAACAAACGCAACAAGTTGACCATGATAGCTGAACCGTTGGAGCGGGGCCTGGCCAAGGACATAGAGGCGGGGGCCGTGTGTGTCACGTGGGATAGGAAGAGGCTGGGAGAATTCTTTCAGACCAAGTAAGTTAGATTGTTGTAGTCAAAAGTTGGATCGTCGTCGACTTCTTCACTACCGACTGCGCCAATTAGGGGTAGAGGAGGGGGGTTGGTGGCAATTGGCAACTTTTCGACTTAAAAGCGTAGATGGAAATGGACTTTTTTACTTTAGCAAATATCAACTACAAAAACTTCTACCCACAAATATATTGTTATTTTGTCCTCAGGTACGACTGGGATTTGCTCGCAGCCCGTTCGATCTGGGCGTTCGGGCCTGACTCCACGGGACCCAACATTCTGGTCGACGACACGCTGCCTTCTGAAGTGGATAAGCACTTGCTAGCTTCTGTCAAAGATAGTATAGTACAAGGTAAGTTGGTTTCCTTTAGTCGCATTATGTCCAATTCCCAAAATGTCCAGCGGGCTCAATTTTTTTTTTATACTACTTAGGTGGCAAACAAGCTTACGGCCCACCGGAAGGTTGGTAACCGTAGCCTATAGACGTTTGCAACACCAGAGGCGCTACACACGCGCTGCCGACCTGGGCGCAGGTTGTGACCACCCACAGTTGAAATTTTTCAAGCCGCCCGTAAGGCCTTCAACTTGGCTTAACGACTGTCATTTTACTGACAACCGGGACCAACGGCTTATCGTGCCTTCCGAAGCACGGAAACGCTCGTAAATAAATGTCACAAAGTGGTCCACGTGGTGGTCACCCATCCATATCCGGCCATAGTAAATGTTGCTTACTGCGGTGATCGTTTACAGAACACTGACTCCGCGGGGCCACGAGCGCTTCAGAAATTGTCCAATTCTCACAACGACCAATTCGCAAATTGTCCAATTCTCACAACGACCAATTCGCAAATTGTCCAATTCTCACAACGTCCAATTCTCACAATGTCCAATTCGCAATTGGTCCAGTTCGTAAAAAAGAGTCGTGCTTGTTTACGGGAGGCGTTTTTGACAACCTTCTGCGAGGCGAGATTCAGCTCGAAGTAAAAATGTCCTTTTCTCGAAATGTCCTTTCTCAAAATAAATACTAAGTGAATGGTGGTAACTCATGTCCCTTATGAGCGAAGTACCTAAATTGCAAGATGCCACCGCTGCATAACTACCTAAAACGCGAAGTACCTGAAACTCGAAGTACCTAAATAGCACGATGCCTAAAAACTTAATTTGCCTACAATGTACTTTGACAACAATTTTTAATGCCTAAGAATGGAAATGCCTAAAATGAAGATTGCCAGCACAATACAAGGTACGGGGCGGGCATTCAGGATCGGTCGGCCAAATTGGTTGATTGTTAAATTCAATCGATTGTTATTCAATGATAATGAGTTTGAAGTGTCCAGTAATAAAGTAATAGACTAAAGAGTCGGAATATGTGTCATATTTTAATAAAATTGGAGTCATGCTTTGTAGGCAACTAACTAGCACCGGCATTATACTTTGTAGACATTAAACAACATAGGCATTTTGCTTCGTAGGCATTAAAACCCTATAGACATTAAAGCATTATAGGCATCTTGTGTTTTAGACATTGACTTTAGGCAATTTGCTTCATATGCATCGTGCAATTTAGGTACTTCGCTCAAAAGGGACTCATGTATTGTGTAAAGTGAAGTTCTGTTTGCATTAAATACCTAAGTCCATTTAAGGAGTTTTAGAGCATCCGAAAACTGCAAACTTTTTATCGGCTGACAATTTAATTGGTTAATAAGTATGAATATAAAAAAATGCATTACATGGATTTGATATCGGTTTCACAACTATCAATTTTTTTTATACCACTAAGGTGGCAGACAAGCATACGGCCCACCAGAGGGAAGGGTGGTCACCGCAGCCTATGAACGTTTGCAACACCAGAGGCGCCACACTCGCGCCGACCAACCGACTGTCTTCAAACTGAACTGACGACAGTTGGCCAGTGGGTGCGATTAAAAAAGACAATCCCCATCATACAATCGACAGATAAAAATGTGTGTAGATTGCTGAAGGACTTAGAAGAGCCTAAATGATGATGCATCGATTGTCATTTGCTGAAGTCTCGCGTAATCGACCCTGATTGGACCAAATTGGCAAATCAGTTCACGAACTCTTAGCATAAGCTTGTAGTAGCTGAATTTAGATTAGAAAGTGCTGTGTAATATGTTAAAAATATTGTTTTTCTATACTAATATTATAAAGAGGAAAGATTTGATTGTTTGTTTGAATCGAATAGGCTCTGAAACTACTGAACCGATTTGAAAAATGTTGTGAAGCTACACTATTCCCAGTGAACATAGGCTATATTTTATTTCCACATTCCCACGGGAAAGGGGGCTACGCGGGTGAAATCGCGTGACGTCCGCTGGTACTAAATAATTTAAATGTTTCACATCTGCTAGGTCTCGTGACGGCTCACAATTTGTTTTATTTTACTTGCTTAAATCTATCCTCGGTTGTCAGGTTTCCAATGGGGTACTCGGGAAGGTCCTCTATGCGAGGAGCCCATCCGGAACGTCAAGTTCAAGATCCTGGACGCCGTCATCGCGCAGGAGCCTCTACACCGGGGTGGTGGGCAGATCATACCTACTGCTAGGAGGGTAAGCAGAGACATATTTACACACACACTTAAGTCTGTAAAATATAGCTTGATATCCGTGACAGTGACTAACGTTAACACGAGTGTCGATTTGAAAATTAAAACAACCCCGACTTGCGACGGGTAGGGGTACAAAATGTCGCCACCCAATACATTCCGAGGGTGCCGTAAGAGGCGTCTAAGGGAACACTATCGCAAGAAGATCCATTGCGTAGAAAAGGAAAACTCGAAATAAAACCCGGTTGTCAGTCAAGTGACAATCGTTAAGCCAAGTTGAAGGCCTTTATGGGCGGCTTGAAAAATTCAACTGCGGGTCGCGGCGACCTGCGCCTGTTCATTTCAACACTGCAATAGGCTCACCTCACCTATGACGTGAGACATAAAACTATATGGTGAAGTGTGGGCTTATACTATGCCTCTGCCTACCCCTTCGGGGATAAAGGCGTGACTATATGTATGTATGTATGTTGAGTAACTCGAAGATTATTAGATGCATCAGCCAGTTTCAGGTTGCCATATTGTGGAAATACCGATAAAGTAACAATATTCCACATTCCCGATGAATCGGATCTGAGTAATATACTTAGTCTGTCATGAATACTAGAAGTGATGCTTAAAACACACTTTCCAGAATGCAGAGAATACAAAGATGACGCCGGATCGGCTGCAACTGCCACAAACATCGATGACAGACAGCCGATCAGCATCATAACTGAGGAACACTTGCAATGGAGTGTTCGGTCCTTTCAGCCTTACAAGGCGGCTGGACCAGACGGTGTATTCCCAAAGATGCTACAGACAGTGATAAGCTACATAGCGCAAGACCTGCTTGCTATGTACAACTGTAGCATTAAGTTAAAATACATTCCAAGAATCTGGAGGGAGGTAAGAGCAGTATTCATTCCAAAACCGGGAAAACCCTCGTACCAGGATGCGAAGGCCTTTAGATGCATAAGTCTCTCCTCCTTCCTGCTTAAGACTCTGGAGAAAATACTAGATCGCCTGATTAGAGAACAAATAGACAAGAGCGGAAATCCTCTGCACCCAAATCAACACGCATATATGGAGGGCAGATCAACGGACACCGCCCTCCACAACTTAGTTAATAGGGTGCAGAGATCGATAAACGCCAGACAATATGCGCTAGGATGCTTCTTTGATGTCGAAGGTGCCTTCGATATGGCTACCCCAGAATCAATAGAGACAACCCTAAATCGCGAAGGAATAGATAAGGACATATCAGAATGGGTTATGATACAGGCAGACATGGCAGGCATCACGCTTAAAGTGAAGGCAAGCAGAGGATTCCCACAAGGGGGATGCTTATCACCGCTACTATGGTGCCTGCTAATAGATGAGCTAATTAGCAAACTCAACAGCCTACACATATACGCACAAGCATACTCCGATGACGGGGTGATCCTAGTCACAGGTCCAGTGTTAAGCGTTGTAAGTGACATCATGAACAGAGGCTTGAATGTAGCCCTGGCATGGTGTAAAAGTAAAGGGCTCAATCTAAACCCTGATAAGACTAAAGTAGTGCTGTTCACAAACAAAAGAAAGATTGGCAGCGCTGATCCAGTGAGACTGAACACCCAGGTACTAGAAGTGGTCGGCGAAATAAAATACCTGGGAGTCACCCTGGACAGCAAACTAACCTTTAAGAAGCACATTGAGTACACATGCTTAAGAGCCAAAATGGCATTAATGCAATGCAAGAGTGCAATAGGAAAAACGTGGGGAATAAGACCTGCGACAGTAATTTGGATATACAAATCCATAATCCTACCAAGAATCCTACATGGAGCCATAGTATGGTGGCACAAAGCCATAAACAAGACAAATCAAACAGAACTTAACAAGGTACAGAGGCTGGCGGCCCTGATGACCACGGGCGCGATGAGAACCACGCCAACAGCCGCGCTAGAGATCATTCTGGGGCTCCACCCCCTAGATCTAGAGATAAAAAAGAGAGCAATCGAACAGTGGTTCAAGCTAAAAAGCGTGGGCCTATGGAGGGCGAACTTAGCAGACGGAGGCCATGCAAAAATTAGCAAACCATATGAAGAGAAGATGTCAATGATTCTCATCAATAATGACCTCATTAACAAAGAGAGGATCTTTGACAAAAAATATAGAATACACATAGGGACAAGGGAGAATTGGCAGATAGACGACAGTAATGGCACTATCTGCTACACAGACGGCTCTAGAATGGAGTCGATAAAGCAATCCGGATCCGGAGTGCACATCATGCACGAAGACGGATCGGAGACTAGTAGATATATAAGTCTAGGCAAGTTCGCTAGTGTCTTTCAGGCGGAAATCTGTGCCATCACGGAGTGCGCGCAAATGGTCTCCCGCCACACTAATAGCAGAAAGGCAACGATATACAGCGACAGCCAAGCAGCCTTAAAAGCACTTAATAAGGAAGAAATAACGTCAGCCATCGTCAAAGAGTGCAGGGAGTCACTCGACAAGCTGGCGGAAAGAATCCAAACAAGCTTAGCCTGGGTACCCGGACATGCGGGAGTCCCAGGAAATGAAATAGCAGACAACTTAGCCCGAATGGGAGCGGAAGAAAGCTTGGTGGGACCTGAGCCTGGGCTTCCCATTGCTCACAAAATCACCAAGGGAGTAATCAGCAGGAGCATAACGGTAGATACCAACCGAAGATGGAGATCTTCGACTGGAATGAGACAGTCGAAGATCTTCATCAAAGGCTTGGATGCGAAAAGAACCAGCCAACTGGTCAAACTGACCAGAGCAAACATGAGGCTGGTTATAGAGATAATCACAGGGCACTGTCGCCTGAACAGGCACCTGACAGTGATAGGAGTGAAAGACGATCCCATATGCCCAGAGTGCATGGAGGAGGAAGAGACCAGTTTCCACCTACTGGCCGAGTGCCCCATGTACTCACTAAGCAGATGGGAGACTATGGGCACGGATAGACTAAATCTAGAGGATCTGGAACATCTGAAGGTGGATCAAATTGTCCGATTCTGCAAGGATACCAAATGATTTGAAGGGGCGCCGTGAAGAGTGCTGGGATACCCAATCCAATCCCAGAGAGGAGACTGGGGAAATGGACGAAATGGACAGCAGGAAAAGCGGTTGGATCGTCCGCTCGGTACAGCCGGCGTCCCCCACAAGAAAATAATAATAATAATAAGAGCCAGGAGGCGTTTAGCACAATTAACATCACCGGACTCGTCGCCTAGCTCCGCCTCGCAGCACGTGGAAACCATATCGTCGGAACCGATTGCTGCTGAGGCGTCGAGCTCAGCATCAAGCGACGAGTACTTCTCTCCGCCGACGTCGCCAACACCAACACGTCGGCAGGGGAGGACCCGGCCACCGACCTGCTTGGGACCCCGAGGCCCACCGGCCTCGAATAGGGCCCCCGCTACCGGTGGTAATGTGCACCGCATGCGATGGACTTCATCTATGAACGAAAACGTCATGCGGGCATATTTTGCGGCTACAGAGGGAGGAACTAACCTCACTGCGTACCGTGTTCGTTTGCTGCCTTTGTTTCAGGCTCTTGAACCAACTATCAGCGTGTCGGCACAGCGGCTGTCGGATCAAGTGCGGGTCATACAACGTAATCGTATGTTGGATGATGCCGTGCTTGAGAGGCTTCGCTCAGAGTTGCAGTGTAGCCTCATCATCCCTACTTCGTCTCAAACTACTGAAATACAGATCCACGCAACGCAACCTGACGTACGTATTGACGAAATAGTGGATGATGTTGCTACAACAGTAAGTACTCAATACAATGATGAACTAAGGAGTGTTTTGGAGCGAACGATTCTAGAGTATAGGTTTTGCGATCCCATGTGTCGCCCACGTATACCGCGTTTGCCTACGCACAAAAAAAACATGGCTCTAGTGAGCACCCTGGACTCGGTTCTACCAAGTTTTTTTAATACTTGTGTAGATATTAGTGATGCGCACTCAATTCTGTATTGCGCGGCTGTAACAGCATGTCGGGTAGCTGGTGTCAAATTTCCTAAATTTGAGCCAGCTACTAGACCTCAGTCTGTTCCAGTCTGGCAGTGCAGAATTGAGCGTCGTATCACCGAGACTAGGGTGCTCATTGGTAAGCTATGCTGCTTCAGGGGGGGTAATACCCGACCCAGAGTGATGCGTTTTGTGACTCGTGCATTTGCGGGGACAGATATTAGTCCCCGCGAATACTCTGTATGGGTCACGGAACGCATTGACTACCTGAAGCAGAAAATTTGTGCGTGGGCAAACCGTATACGGCGATACAAAAAGAGAGTGGATAGATATACTCAGAATCGTTCGTTCCAAAAAGATGAGAGGTGTGTATATAGAAGATGGGAGCAATCCGATTCAAGTATGACTAGTGTGTGCCTACCTGATGCCGAAACCACAAGCACATTTTGGCGAGGTATTTGGTCGGCACCTATTAGTCATACAGAGTGTGATTGGATGCGGAATGTCGAGCAGTCATGCGAGTCTATTGAATCCATGGCACCAGTCATAATAACACCCGATGACATTGCCAGTGCAGTTCGTTCGTTGCCCAATTGGAAATCAACTGGGCCGGACGGACTGCACAATTTTTGGCTCAAATGGTTCCATAGCTCGCATGATTGTTTGGCATCTTGCTTTCAATCATCAGTTGAGTCTGGATCGCTTCCATCTTTTATGACTTCGGGTATTACACACCTCCTCTATAAATCCGGTAGTACCACGGACCCGAAAAATTATAGACCGATAACTTGTTTGCCTACGGTCTATAAGCTTCTGACATCTGTTTTGAGAGTTAAATTATCATCTCATTTAGAAAATAATTCTATATTGTCCAACTCTCAAAATGGATGTAGAAGCGGGTCACGTGGTACTAAAGAACTCCTTATTCTTGACATGGCCATTAATCAGCAGGTTCGTCGGAACCGGAGAAATTTGGAGACATGCTGGATTGATTACAAGAAAGCCTACGACTCCGTGCCACATACATGGCTGTTGAGGGTGCTAGAGTTGTACAAAGTTGATACAACTCTTCGCACCTTCTTGAAGGCATGTATGGGGCAATGGAGAACGGCTCTTGTTTATCCAGGATGTCGTCAGATTCTTGGGGATGGTGAACCTGTCAAGATTGAGAGGGGTATATTTCAGGGTGATAGTCTGAGTCCCTTATGGTTTTGTCTAGCACTGAATCCCCTCAGTACTTTACTGGAGGATTCAGGGCTAGGCTATCAGTTTCGGAGAGGAGGTCAAGTTGTTTCCCACCTTCTGTACATGGATGACTTGAAATTATTTGCCTGCACCGATTCCCACTTGATAGAGTTACTTAAGATCACTGAAACCTTTAGTAATTCTATCAAAATGGAATTTGGTGTAGATAAATGTGCAGTCATGCATGTAAAGAAGGGACGGATTGTGGAATCTGAAAGAGTAGAACTTTCAGATTTCACAAAACTTAAATCCCTCTCTGCGACTGAAACCTACAAATATCTTGGTATGTCGCAGGCATTAGGTATTGTTGAGGCAGGCATGAAACAAACGTTGATGGATCGTTTCTTCGGCCGCCTGAAAAAAGTACTGAGAAGTCTTTTATCAGGTGGTAACAAGGTACGCGCCATCAACGGTTGGGCCATGCCTGTCTTAGGATATTCCTTCGGCATACTGAGATGGACTCAGACTGAATTAGACACCCTGGATAGAAAAGTCCGTTCGTTGTTGACCGCAAACCGAATGCATCATCCACGTTCGTCTGTAATGAGGTTGTATATCCCACGGAAGTGTGGCGGTCGTGGTTTTTTAAATATCAAGACGTTACACAACCGTGAGATATACAACCTTAGGGAATATTTCCTACATGTGGACGTGGGTATGCATCGATATGTGGTAGCAATAGACAGCGGACTGACCCCTCTTTCTCTTGCCAAAGAGAACTGGCACAAACCAGCAATACTGTCTACTAATGATCGCAAGGAGATATGGCAGAGCAAAGAGCTGCATGGACGGTTTTATCGGGCCTTACATGGGCCCGATGTAGATTTACTAGCATCTATATCTTGGCTACGTTTTGGTGATCTGTTTGGAGAAACCGAAGGTTTTGTCTGTGCAATTACTGACGAAGTTGTCATGACGAATAACTATCGGAAATATATTTTGAGAGATGGTACGGTTGACATATGTCGGGCATGCCACCTACCGGGTGAATCTCTCAGACATATTATTTCTGGTTGTCCTCGTCTTGCCAACGGTGAGTATTTGCATAGACACAACCAAGTGGCCAGGATTGTCCATCAGCAACTTGCACTAAAATATAAACTTGTTGATTCAGAGGTACCGTATTACAGGTATGTGCCCGACCCAGTTCTAGAAAATGGCCGTGTCACATTGTATTGGGATCGATCTATTATCACTGACAGGACTATTGTGGCCAATAAGCCTGATATAGTGGTAATAGATCGATCAGAGCGCCTCGCAATAATCGTTGACATTACCGTCCCACATGACGAAAATCTCGTGAAAGCAGAAAAGGAAAAACAAATAAAATATTTGGATTTGGCTCACGAGATTGTCGATATGTGGGATGTGGACTCGGCGGTTATTGTTCCGATAGTCGTATCAGCACATGGTCTGATTGCCAAGAGCCTCGATCAACATCTGAAGAGGCTCGGGTTGGGTAGTTGGGTCAAGAGCCAGATGCAAAAGGCAGTTCTCCTACACACGGCACGTATTGTGAGGAGGTTCCTGTCTCTGCAGCCCTAACCACCGGTAGCTTGGTCCCTGTACCCGATGCCGGTGGGACACTATTTTTTTATATTTTTAAATATATTTTCTTTTTTATAAAATGTATTTAAAAATTTAATTTAATAAGTATAACTATGTAAATAAAGGGAATAATAATAATATACTTAGTTTAGTGACATCACTTCGTAACCCAGGAAGTATAAAGGATGACTCACGCTACACCGTGCCGGGTCCGAGCCGAGGCGGGACCGAGTTAAGGATGACTCACGTTCTTTTTATTGAAATCTTAAATTATGTCAATATTTATAATGGTGTTTATTAATTATTCGAGTTTATTAATGTTTGTTTTTTTGTTTTTTTTTATTGAATTATAAAATTATGACAATAATATGAAAATGCAATTAATTGATGGTTATTTAATATTTTTGAGTAGGCATTTTTTCTTATTCAATGTTAATCTTTTGTATGATGATTCTGTTTGATGTGAAAGAAAGAAAGAAAACAGTTTATTTTGCAACAATACAGACACAATATTAAGTACAACAAATTATGTGTAGTAGGTACCTTATCTTAAATTAAACCTAGTCATCACAAAATTGTTGTGTATTCTTAGTATTATAGAAAAAAAAAAAATAAAATAAAAAAAAAAAAAATCAAATAACCACCACCACTAACACACACACACACACACACAAGAAGAAAGAAAAAAAAATTGACAATTATAATCCTACAGGGAAAAGGTACCACACAAACAACAATAAGCATAGTAAATTGTGCCCATCTTGCGCAAAACTCGGCCCTCTCTCAGCTTAATGCTGTCAATTTACATTGACTGCGCTGATTTTCAGAGAGTGCCGAATATCGAGATGGCGCCACTACCCCTCCCGACTCCCGACCAATGATCAGGGTCCAAAATCTAAAATAGTTCACAAAAAAAAAAAAAAAAAAATGCATATATATATAAACCCAAACATTACAATAAATATTATTAATGTGTAAGTTAGAATTATTATAATTCAGGACAAAAACGAAAATCAAAAAAAAAAAAAAATAACATGAAATCATAAAACCAAATTACTTTTCAATGCGGCAACACAGCAGCAATGTCACCCCTGCGGCATCGTCACTGTCAAGTGTCACATAATGAGCGCGTGCTGCCACGCGTCATCTACGTACGTGGCATTATTAATATTAACCTTAATTATTTTATTTGGTTCAGGACACAAGAAAAAAAAAAACTTTTATGATCAAATCAGAATTAAATCACGCAAGCTGTTTCCGCCCCGTGACCAGAAACAAACTCTGGAAGGCAATAAAAACAAACCCACACACAACCACTCAAAAAAGACCCGTGACACAGAAAAAGTAAGTACCTACGCTTGTTCTTTACATATAAAAAATAAATAAACTAGTCTCAGAGATTATCTCATTCAAAAAGGAGCAGCAGTTTAAGTTTCCTTTCTTAAATGCTCTAACTTTGCAACTCTAGCAGTTATATTTGTAAGAGAGAAGGAATAATGTAGATAACAACAATAATAAATAACAACAATATAAGTGGACACTCTCACACAACTTCATCTATCTTCCTCGGTTAACAACCCTACATATTTCTAAAGTACATACATTTCAATTGATTAATAATTTTTTTTTTCCTTAAGCTAGTTATTTCTTTTTTTTTTACACCAAAACAGAACAAACTTATGTGCCTATCACACAGAGACCCGTCTGGGGTGGAAACCTATTCTACGACCCCCGAATCCGCACCCAAGCACACCAACCCGTCGAGACGCTCATAGGTGTTACTTTGTCCTTCTTAAGGTGGCCAGTTTTCCTAGCCGTAATTTGTGCATCTATAGTTCCCTCGATCGAAGACATCAGCAATACATACTCGCTAACTTTTATTTCATGATCTTAGGATCATCATAAACATTTCTATTATTTATACATATCCTATAAATTTCAACTAAATTAAAATATGAGTAAATTTAAAATAAGGAAATTATAACAACAAATAGAATTAAAAAAAAAAAAAAAAGAAAAAAAAAAATCATAATATAGTGGTGAATTGTATATAGTGTTCCAAGGACTTAACATTTTTATGTCTTAGTATCAATCATTATTATTATTACCATTATTAGTTTCAACTATCAGTTTTCTGTTTCAACAAGTATAAACGTCTCAAGTTTTTAATGAAAGACCTTTTTGTTTTCAGGTTGCGGATTGGAGGAGATAGAACATTCCAGCAATGTGTCGATGCATGTCTGAAGCAACCCCTGAACGAGGCCGTCCTGTACCTGGGTATTGATAGAGGTGGCACTGACGCTCTTTTGCTGTATCGCTCCTTTGTGTACATGTGTGATTTGTACATGTGTGATTTGTAGTTATATTTTCAATACAATGTGAATTGTTAAGAAATAAATAAATGAAATGAAACGCTACACCGCTGCACCGTGCCGGGTCCGAGCCGAGTGTCGGCCGTAGCACGGTCAACTAAATGTTACATATATTTGTTTGAACACACTCACGCTATACCGAGCGGCAACCGAGTGACAGCCGAGCAACGGACAACAGCAAAGCTCGGAAACAACTCGGTCCCGCCTCGGCTCGGACCCGGCACGGACTAGCGTGAGTGATCCTTTATTTCCGAGCGTTGCCGTTGTCCGTTGCTCGGCCGTCACTCGGTATAGCGTGAGTGTGTTCATACAAAATATATGTAACATTAGTTGACCGTGCTACGGCCGACACTCGGCTCGGACCCGGCACGGTGTAGCGTGAGTCATCCTTTATAGGCAAAAACCAAGGAGGTTTTATAATTTCGAAATCAACACTTGTAAAAATATCACATAATATGATGTGTTGTCTCCAGGTGGCGTACTCAGCGTTCCTGATGGCGACGCCTCGCCTGATGGAGCCCTACCTGTTCGTGGAAGTGCAGGCGCCCGCTGACTGCGTGTCTGCAGTTTACACAGTACTAGCCAAGAGGAGAGGTAATGTGACTTACTATAAACAAGATGACGCTCCCGGCTCCGCCCTTGTGTAATTCTGGTAACGTTACCACATCCCATGGGCGCTAATTCCGGGAGTAAAAAGTTATTCCACCATATAATCTATCGCTGGTTCCGTATCCGATCCAGATCCGGTTATCCATTAGAGCGTGAAAGAGTACTACCCGTTCGCTCTAACTTTGCCGCTGGCGTAGAGGCGTATACCCGAATTGTTAATTAGACGAAGTAAATTGACAGTAGCTAATGTCACTTCGTCATAGAAAATAAGCAACATTGTATGAAGAAGTGACATTAGTTGCTGTCAATTTACTTCGTCTAATTAAAAATTCGACTTTAGTATGGAGCCGAGCGGCAAAGTTAGAGCGAACTAGCAGTAACATGTACCCTACCCCATTGACATAATTATGATAGACACGCCATACACGAATATCACGGCTTTCAAATACAGTACAATTTTTATTAACGTGAAGTAAGTTAGGCTATCTTCCCACTAGTCTTTCGTAATGATTAGGTGCTCTGTGGTCTTGCCCTCATTACATTAATGGCGGGATCGTGTATAGACAAAGGAAAATGAAATTCTGTTGTACTTGCGCATGAAATGACACATTTTTATATTTACACACAGTTGCGGTGTCATTTGTTAATCGTCTGAAAATACATGAAGGCATGTTTTTCACGACTTTTCTTTACAACAGAATTTAATACATTGCTAATAGTGCTCTTACAAAGCATGATGTCGCGACACTGGTTGGTGCGTAACTAAACAGCCGGTGGGCAATAACCTACCATTCGTCTTGCCATAGCGCAGTGTGGGTAACGTATCTATAATTTTTAAGATTATTTTTGAAAAGCAATTAGTATGCTAACTGATCATAAATTTCAAATATGGAAAAAGAATTGGTTTATTAGAGCAGAACTCGAACCTACATCTTCTCGCATTCCGTGCAAGATGCTTAACCACTTAGCCACCGAAACCTACTCGGAACCAACCAAACTTTAATACGTCTTGGGGCGACGTGTGTTAAAAATTAAAAAAAAATTGCGTGTAGTTAGTGTACACACGTAAGAAGTGAAACTTCTTCATAAACTTAATTTTCACCTCACCTTAAATTAAGTCAAAAAGTACAAAAGTCCAAAAGTCCAAAAGTCCAAAAGTCCAAAAGTCCAAAAGTCCAAAAGTCCAAAAGTCCAAAAGTCCAAAGTCCAAAAGGCCAAAAGTCCAAAAGTCCCAAAGTCCCAAAGTCCCAAAGTCCCAAGGTCTCAAGGTCCCAAAGTCCCAAAGTCCCAAAGGCCAAAAGTCCAAAAATCCCAAAGTTCCAAAGTCCCAAAGACCCAAAGTACCAAGGTCCCACCTAAAAGTCCAAAAGTCCCAAAGGCCAAAAGTCCAAAAGTCCCAAAGTCCCAAAGTCCCAAAGTCCCAAAGTCCCAAAGTCCCAAAGTCCCAAAGTCCTAAAGTCCCAAAGTCCCAAAGTCCCAAAGTCCCAAAGTCTAAAAGTCTAAAAGTCTAAAAGTCCAAAACTCCAAAAGTCCAAAAGTCCCAAAGACCCAAAGTACCAAGGTCCCATCCAAAAGTCCAAAAGCCCAAAAGTCCAAAAGTCCCTAAGTCCCAAAGTCCCAAAGTCCCAAAGTCCCAAAGTTCCAAAGACCCAAAGTACCAAGGTCCCATCCAAAAGTCCAAAAGTCCCAAAGTCCCAAAGTCCCAAAGGCCAAAAGTCCAAAAGTCCAAAAGTCCAAAAGTCCCAAAGTCCCAAAGTCCCAAAGTCCCAAAGTCCCAAAGTCCCAAAGTCCCAAAGTCCCAAAGTCCCAAAGTCCCAAAGTCCCAAAGTCCCAAAGTCCCAAAGTCCCAAAGTCCCAAAGTCCCAAAGTCCCAAAGTCCCAAAGTCCCAAAGTCCCAAAGTCTAAAAGTCTAAAAGTCCAAGAAGTCCAAAAGTCAAAAAGTCCAAAAGTCCAAAAGTCCCAAAGTCCCGAAGACCCAAAGTACCAAGGTCCCATCCAAAAGTCCAAAAGTCCAAAAGTCCCAAAGTCCCAAAGTTCCAAAGTACCAAAGTCCCAAAGTTCCAAAGACCCAAAGTACCAAGGTCCCATCCAAAAGTTCAAAAGTTCAAAAGTTCAAAAGTCCCAAAGTCTCAAAGTTCCAAACTCCCAAAGACCCAAAGTACCAATGTCCCATCCAAAAGTCCAAAAGTCCAAAAGCCCAAAAGTCCAAAAACCTTTAAATGACATGCTATCCCTGGATAAAGTACTCTTAATTCGAATCCACCGTGGTGGGGAACAGAACAAAGATGGCGCGTAACCAAAAATCGTGACGTGACGTGACGCAATTTTTTTTCCAACGCCGATAAAGAAGTTTCACTTCAAAAATCTATAATTTTTATATATCATTGCCCGTCCCCGCATCCATAGACACAAATTTTCGACATTTTTATAATTTTAGTAAGCCGTAAGATTAGTAGATAAAACGAAAGATGGTGCTCTTTATTTGTAGTCTCCATCGTTCAAATATTTTAAATTATATTTCGACATGTCCAGGTCACGTAACACAAGACGCCCCAGTACCCGGCTCACCGCTGTACACAATAAAAGCGTTCGTGCCCGCCATAGATTCGTTCGGCTTTGAGACAGATCTGCGCACGCACACGCAAGGCCAAGCCTTCTGTCTGCAGGTGTTCCACCACTGGCAGATCGTGCCTGGAGACCCGCTGGATAAGAGCATCACTATCAGGTAAATTGAATATTGGATCTGGCTTAAAGGCCTTAGTATCCATGCCAAAAATTAAGAAAAAAAAATGAAATCTTACTTTTTTTAAAAATAACTTCATTCTCACTTGAGAACTACAACCATACAGCCGCACTAGAAAATTAAATGTTACCTACTTGTTTACATAATTGTGGGTGTTTTTAAAGCAGAGGCATTATAAGAGGCACAATGTCTACGGCATAGAAGCGTATTTCTAATATTATGTATATTGGTGTTTGCCTGCTCGCAAGTTTATAGGTTGCTCAAGCTGCAGGCTGCAAGTAGATTAACAGTTTGACAGAGCATACAGATGGGAAAACAGTGGGACAACATATTTAGTGCCAAGAGTGAAAATTACTAGATTTTAGCTAAAAACCACCCAGTTTTTTCAATAAATAGTTGCAAGATGCTCTTTCCTCTTTTAAAAACAAATTTTACTATTAAAATCCGCATAAACTTCTTGTAAATATTGATAGTGTCTTTCAATAACTTTTTTCTTCCGCAGGCCCCTAGAACCTCAACCGGCGACGCACTTAGCTCGCGAGTTCATGATCAAGACGCGGCGTCGCAAGGGGCTCAGCGAAGATGTATCGATCAACAAGTTCTTCGACGACCCTATGTTGTTGGAGCTCGCTAGACAAGACGTACAATTGAATTAAAATGTAATTTAGACTTTGTGTCTTTTATTTTATTGAATCTGAAGGCTGTTGAGGTGTAGTGCTTTAAGAAATTAATAAAATATTGCCAAACCTATGAAGATCATGTCTTCTCAAAATGACAAGATATCATTTTCTTCTTTTTTTTTTTAACGTGAAGAAATTTCTACATGGATGCTATGCCGGACTCCTACCGACTAAAAACCTAACGCTCCCTAACTACGGTAAGCCCTCTGAAGAATCCCTCCAGAGCAAAACGAACAATGACTGCCACGCAAAATGTACAAGTCGTAAAATGAACAAAATCAAAATGTGCAATGATGACCCCAGGATTCCCAACAGACCTTGGTTACCACTGCGGCCTCACCTAGGGGGGGATCTGGTGCAAGAATCTTTCACGTCACGCTATCGTCTTGGGCCTGCTTCTGTAGGGACTGTGAGCAGCCCCCTCCCCGTCCTCAGGCCCCGGTCATGGAAGCTGATAGTCGACACTATTTTTCTCTTAACCATTAAATAATTTACAATGAAATCAATCAAAAACTAGAAACAGCCTAAAATTTGTTTTTGAAAATTAAAACAAGCATGTAAAAACAGACTCAAAACTGAGTGCAAGCTATGTATCGGCCAAATTGCGAAATCCTTAGCGATAACCACCAGTAGTGGCACCAGTCATCATAAAGGATTTATCAATATCAAAGAGAATACAATACTACGTAAGAATCAATATCTTGAAAAATGTGAATCAATCATTCATTGTGAAACAATGAGAAAACTTGAGAGTAGCGAAAAATTCTTAAACCTATGGTAAAAATTGACGACAAAAAAGGTTTATTTATTTCATCGAAAAGTTTATTGCAAAAAGCCCTTCACCACTTTCTTATGGGCTCGCGACACGATCATGCCATGCAATTGTCAATCACGTTAAATATGAATGGAAGTTGCTTCAGTGTGCGTGATTTTTTTGCATGTGTATGTACACATGATATTTAACGTGCTTGACAATTGCCAATTGATCATGTCGGGACCCCTTTAAGCTAATGCCAAAGCCATAGCTTAAACTTAAAAAAAAGTAATATTTTGACATTGACACTCATTTCTCCTTGACACTATTGACAGCTTTGAACTGTCTTTCGGAAGCAAAACAAAAAGCATGCTTTTGGCAATTTTGGATTGTGTTGCGTTGCGTGGATAAATTATTAAATTATCATTCAAATAATTAATTTGTGTTACATTATAGTATTCATATTTGTATAAAAGTTAATCATGGCACGTGGAAAGGAGAAAAAGAAGTAAGGTTTTAACTGAACGAACATCATAGGTGTTTACTTTTGTATACAGTTTTGTAACGAAATAATATATATTTTAGGAGGAAATTGGAGAAGAAACAAGAAGGCGATGATGTTCCGAAGAAAGTACCGCACACGCTCGAGTCGCTTCGAGAGAAAGATGAGACTATGCTTGTTAATGTTGATGAGGAGGAAAAGTTAGAGGTTAGTTTGTTGCTTATCCATTTTTCTACATATTTGTTCATTATGCGTTTATTTCATGGATTAAACTGTCTCTACTCACCCAGTAGTACAGTAGTGACCCAGTAGTACAAATGCTTTTAGTGTATCAACAGGTCATAAAATGGGATGGTGTGTACTCAATAGTCGAAAACTTGCTTACTTACTCAATAAAGAATCAGACTGCCTGTTGTAGTAAGGGTGACAAATGTGACTGGAACTAATAAAGAAATAAACCAACAGGACGCACACTAACAGTTGATTCAGCTGCTACCAGATTTCAAACAATATTATTATCAAGTGTTGAGTCTAAAAACTTATAGAATTAAAGCTTCGATAAACCAGTTACTGAATAAATAGTATGACTCATTCCGTTTTACTTTTATAGGCACAAAAAGATATGGAACTGGATGAACTGTCAACATATTATGAGAATTCCTATGAGCCAAAAGTACTAATCACATACTCTGACAATCCACACACCAAGACCAGGGTATTTGGCAAGGAACTAACCAGGATTATACCTAACTCTATATCTAGATACAGGCAGAGGTAAGTTATACACTTTTTAAATATTGTTAACTAATGTGTGAGAGTACAGTGGAAGCAGCTGGAGGAGGCCTATACCCGGAAGGGATCCACGCCCTAAACTTAATGTTTACTTAAATTTATATAAAAAAAAAAAACTAACAGTCATAATATTACCACTAACATATTTGAATGTAAGGGTATGGAAATAAAAAGGCTTTATTATTATTATTATTATATTATTAACTAATGTGTGCTATATGCCATGCATACATATTGAACCCCCATGAGAGCAAAAAGAAATAAGGGTTATGAAGATACTGCACTTCTTGAAGTTTGTTGGTCTTAGCCCAGAATTTTAGGCAGTGTTGATTACAATAGATCAGGAATGGCCGCAGTGATACTAACTTATAGGCAAGAAAAGTTGGTCCCTCGAATAATAATAATAAACAATGCTTGCTACTGTTCTGTAAACAATCACTGAGTTTAGCCATCTTTTTATTAATCTCAAAAACTGTAGCTATGAAGCTCCAGTTGGATTTTGAGATGAATGCCTACTTATGACAATTACAATTTGTCTGATTCAAATGTTATACCCAAATCATGTTATGCCAAGGCACTTGTAAATCTGAGGCTTCAAAAATTTTAACACAGCCACAATCTGGCACAGAGTACGCACTTCCAATCTATAACCAACAATAAACTTCAATTTCAGGTCATCAGTAAAGCGCATTGTCCAATCTTCAATCTGCGAGCAAATCACAGATGTAATTATTATAAACGAAAATCAAAAGCAGCCAAACGGATTTCTTCTTATACACCTGCCAAATGGACCCACAGCACACTTTAGACTGTCAAGCTGTAAAATCACTCCGGAGCTGAGCAAGGATTATAAAGAAATCACTGATCATAGACCTGAGGTAAGTTATACTATTATTATTTAAAAGTAAATTATACAATAGAGGCTACTATGCAATTGATGATTGTTTGCTGGATGGAGAAGCCTGGAAACGACCTGCTCTGCTGGATTCTCAAAAAATTGTTAAAATGCATAGTTTTTAGATTCATTTTGTAAATAGAGCACTAAAAAGAATAACCTGCTGAGTTTCTTGCCAGTTCTTCTCAGGTGGGTCGCGTTGTGAACTGGTGGCAGAACTTTTGATCAATATTCTGGACGTTTTACAAGTGCATCTGTATAGTATGCCTATGTAAAATAAATTTATATTTCTTTCTTTCTTTCTTTCAGTTCATAGCCACCATACTTCATTAAACTAAACTAAATATTCTTTACTAAATGATTGTTTGTTTTTGACCACACGATGTAAAAGCTTGGACGGAAATTTACAGGTAAAACTTCATCTGTCTCATGTTTTGCCGCTCTTAACTAGAAGACAGAATAATGACGTTTCTTGCACAAATTTTCGTCCACGTATTCACGTATGAAACAAGAATCAGCTCCCAGAAACACTAAATTAACATTTTAATGAATACTTTATGAATTCCAATACCACCACTATTAAATTGGCAGTTTCCCAAAATAACCCTCCTACTTTCTGCTTATCCACAATCAATCAAATCAGCATATAGTAGTCCACGGTTCTAGAGATTGTGGGCCACTCTCGAAGTCCGTAGGACTTCTGACTTCTCTAGTTACTAAATTAACAAGAGTCGTGAATTAATAATTGTTTATTTGTCTTTTTTCGCTTAATACTTGCCCAAAGGAGCAAATACAATATAACCTAGACAGAGCTTTATCGGGGTTACGCATCCACCGTTCATTAGCACAAACTGTGCTAATCAGGCTGGCACGCCCCGTACTGTCACTATATCCCTCTCCTTTCTTTCCTAGCTAAATTCACATATATTATCTTTATCTCGCTCTGTCATTGTCCTTTGTTTGCTAGTGATGTGGAAAACTAGACATATTAAAATATGATGAATCGTGAACAATAAATTACACAGTTGTACAATTAATTTTCAATTTTGAAATTTGGATCTTGGATCTTGTATTTTAGATTTTGGATGGATGTCGGATCTCGGAAGTGGATCTTCTCGGATCCCGGATCTTGAAATTTAGTTTATTATTTTCTCATCAATATAAGAAAATAATAAAATGCCCTAACTGTCGCATTCGGTAGTGCTGGGGTGTTGCCCACAGTTATATCGATAAAATACTTGCTTACTATGATTGCATAGCCACACTCCAACACTACCGAATGCGACAGTTAGGGCATGGCCTTGAAGGAGCCAATATGATGAGTCAACCTCTCCCGCATCCTACCAATGTTTAGTGAAAACTATCCTTCCTTTTTCATAACGAAGTTCACCTATGCAGTGTCTAGGGTTATATTGTCTTTGCCAACGGAGTAATAGCAAGGTACTAATTACGGCAGGTAATCCTGAACAACTTCAGCACGCGGCTGGGGCTGACGGTGGGTCGCATGCTGGGCGCGCTGTTCCACTACGAGCCGCAGTTCCGCGGCCGCCGCGCCGTCACCTTCCACAACCAACGCGACTACATATTCTTTAGGCACCATCGGTATGATAACCATATTTTTATTTTCTACAATTTTAACACATCTGTATACCTTTTTTTTTAACGTGAGGAAAATCCGACATGGACTCCACCGAGTAAACACCACACGTTTCCTTCCTAATGCTGGCTTGGAGCCCCGGGTAAGCCGTCGGAAGAATGACCCCAGGAACATCTGTATACCTACCGTGTTTTACCAAATCCAAAGAAGATAGCACCCGAACCCCTCAAGAAGTGGTATAAAACCATTGAGACAGACGATAGAGATCAAGGTCTGTGTTGGTGGACCCTGACATTATCGTTTCAAGATCGTACCCGGGAGTCCCGGCACAGATTGAAGGGTACCGTATAGTTTTAGTCGGTAGGAGTTGACACATAAAAATAACCTTTTGAAGAACACAAAATTGCGGATCACACAAATATTTGGACCGACCCAGGACCTCCAGCGCCGCAGGCGGTGTCACTACCGACTACGCCACAAAGGCAGTCATTCAAGTCAAGATTTCAAAGTTTTTGTTCGATTGATATTAAATCACCGCGAGATTGGACTTATACACATCATAGGTGGCGGACATACTGCCGTGATACAGCCAGCAGGTGTACAATCCTGCCAGACTGCAGGGGCTGGCCTTTAAGAGTTAGGAGATAGTAGTAAGCATTCTATGCTGTGCAGCAAAATTTCGACGTTAGCAATGTATCTTGTCTGGATTCTATTTTTTTGGAATCTCGTAATTCCGACACTGCATGGCCACATTTAATAAAAAAAACAGTGTCTATACTTTTCTGCCAGGCTTTCGTCCAAGTAACTTGAAGTCGTATTGGATGTAGGTTGATGCACAAGCACGTCGTTGAAATTATCCGATTAATTCTAGGCACAAAGTAATATTCTTACCTACTTAAAATATTTATTCATTTCATATAGATACGAGTTCACACAAGATGGCAAGCGAGCCAAACTACGAGAGCTAGGTCCTCGGTTCACTCTAAAGCTGATATCTCTTCAGCAAGGCACCTTCGACTCCAAGCGAGGAGACTACGAGTGGATCATCGCGGGCCGACGACACCAGCTCGAGACGTCCAGGAGGAAGTTCTTCTTATAGTTGTGTGTAGAAAGAATACAGTATTTTTAAGAGCAATTGGTTGAATTTTATTTTTACACAAGCTGTACCTACCCTAAGCCCCCGTCTTGACGGAAGGACTCGGGAGTCCCCCCTAGTCGATCCCCTGAGGGAGACATCGGAACTTTCCCCACTTCTGGTGTCCCCCGTAGCTGGGGGTGATATCAGAACAAGTCAGTTTTCAAATATTTTCATGCCAAAAAATATTACACCTTTAGTGGTAGAATGTCTAAAAATCTCGACACATTTCACTATTGAAGAGAACCTGATTTGCCACCGGATGGCAAGCGAGCCAAATCGTGAGTTAGGTCCTCGGTTCACGCTGATATCTCTGCAGCAAGGCACCTTCGACTCCAAGCGCGGAGACGGATCATCGCGGGCCGACGACACCAGCTCGAGACGTCCAGGAGGAAGTTCTTCTTATAGTGGTTATGTGGAAAGAATACAGTATTTTTAAGAGCAATTTGATGAGTTTTATTTTGCACATGCTGTACCTACCCTAAGCCACCCAAGTCTGCCCTGATGGAAGGACTCGGAGTCCCCCCTAATCGATCACCAAGGAGACATCAAGACTTTCCCACTTCTGAGTGTCCAACGTAGCTGGGGATGATATCAGGAAAAGTCAGTTTTCAAATATTTTCATAACAATATATTACACCTTTAGGGGTAGAATGTCTAAAAATCTCGACACATTTCACAATTGAAGATATTGCGCAGGGTTGAAATGGACAGGCGCAGCGGGCCTAAAAAGGCAACATTGTATGTTTCATTATATGAAACATACAAATCATATAATTTGAAATACACAACATACAAAGCATACCAAACATTTTACGTTTCATAATATGAAACATACGATGTTGCCTTTTTAGGCCCTCGGTTGTAACTACGCGCTGTTGAAAATGTTCAAGTTGCCTATGACGTCCTCAACATTATTGGCAACCGGGTCTAACAGCTGACGTGCCGTCCTGTGTGCTTCACAGAAACTCTCGTAAATCCATACATACATACATATGGTCACGCCTTTATCCCCGAAGGGGTAGGCAGAGGCATATTATATTACACAACATTTCACCTTTGTATAATTTGTCCCACGTAATAGGTGGTGAGCCGTATTGCCGTGTTTAAATGGACAGGCGCAGGTTGTGACTGCCTACTGTTGAAATAAACCCTTCAACTAAGCTTAACGACTGCCATTTTACTGGCAACCGGGACCAACGGCGTAACGTGCCTTCCGAAGCACGGAAACGCTCAAATAAATGTCACAAAGTGATCACATGGATGGTCACCCATCCATGGACCGGCCATAGCGAAAATTGCTTACTGCAGAGATCGTTTACAGAACACTGGAGTCCGCGGGGCCACGAGCGCTTCTCGTAAATCCAACTTACTAAACGCAACAACACATTAGATTACAAGCAATAGGGAAAGTTGCATAACGCAGTGAACCAAAGTGAAAAGACGTCTCTGCTTACCCTAATGAAAGAAAGAAAGAAAAATACATTTATAATTCCTTTAGGTATGGTATAATATATATGAATAATGTCTACGTTAATCGAGAAGTATTATTATTAGAGTAATAGTAATATAATCATCTATCAGCGCCCAGCTCAAGCCCCCAGATCAAGAAACTTGAAAACTTTAGGGTAAGCCATCCCTATAAGAGAGGGTGTCGATAAGAACGGATTTTTGGAAATTCCTATTAAGGTGGCAAAATAAGGCATAAAAGGTTGTATGGAACTTCCCCAGTTTTAAAATTAAAAGCATGGAATCACATAAACGTTTTTTTTTAAATTGCAAAACAATAGACAGTTGTATTAGGGATTTGAACAAAAAAAAAATCCAATGCAGGAGTAAAACAGTCACTATAAATTTGTATGGGAATATTTACACTTTCAAACGCAGCTACTTCAACCTTGGTAAACCTGCATCTAAATAAAATAAACAAATTAGCCTTGCAGGATGTTTCGAAAATCCATCCCGAAGGGTGCATAATTCGGATTATCGACGTTATCCCGGGCGAAGCTAGTAGAATTAGCTAGTTAAGGGTAGTAAGCAGTTATAACCGAGCATGTATGAAGACGTGAAAATTGAAGAAGTGAAAGCCATTTGCCAGGATTGCAGCAAGTGGAAAGTCATAGTCTCCGCCCACCCCGTTGGGAAACAGGCGTGACGTTCATTATGTATGTATGTACTACTTAGCCCAGAACGCACATAAACTACTCTATCATTATTTGTTTATTTAACAGTAGAAGTTTAAGTCTTGATCTAAATGACTGCGCAGTTCTAAGTCTCCGAAGAGGAGGCGGAATGATATTCCATGTCTTACTCGCTGCATACCTGAAACTACCCTTGAAAGCAGCCGTTTTATGTACGGGCACATGAAGATTCATGCGGGTCGTTCTTGAAGAATATTTCCTCCCCTCATGTAGCCAGACAAGCTTTTTGTACAGATACTCGGGTTTTCGTGTCGTTATAACTCCAAACAAAGCTGTAGCCAGGTGTAATTCTCTTCTGTATTGCATCTTAAGTTTATTTCTTCCAATGAGAAACGGCGTCACATGGCTTCTAGGAGGTATGTTATAGCAGAAACGAGCACAAGCATTTTGAACCCGCTGTATTAGGCTGGCTGTTTTAGCAAAAAGTCTTAGTAATGCTAAAGTGGCGTAACTGTACCTAAGATTTAGCAATGCAACAACACCTGCTTTATCTCTAACAAGTTTAATCCCTAAAGTCCTGATTAATTATTGTATTGATTTTCGAATAAAGAACTTATTTAAAAATTGATCTAGTGGAAGGGTTAAACGACTCATTCGCAAAAAACGCCTTTAACGCAAAATGTCGGTTCCGTAATAGGTAAGTATGTTTGTTTCGAAGAATATCGTTTTCGTATAGGTATATGTAAAGTTGTTTTCTCAGAATGCGTCCTGTACAAAATGCAGCGCGATATTTATTAAAACAACACAATGATCTGAATTCTAAACAATGTCAAATCCATACCTCTTTCTCCCGTTTAGGAACTGTCCATGTTATGTAGGTAGGAGGTACCTAAGTTAGGTATATGAAGGTATCAATATACCTATAGGCCACTGAATAAAATGATTTCGCGTAGCTTTGCATATATTTAATCGATAAGCTTATTCTGACTTGACCCCTCCACTACCGATGAATATTTTGAACCACTGACTGATAAATTTTAATGCAGCTAATTTAGGTACTTCCTGGGTTATCAGAATTGAAATCAGTAATGATGAGGTTCCATCCACAATATGTCACACCTCTTGGTGCGATTATACCAAAAGGGGTAGAGTAGAGGCTAGGTCAATAGAGTCACGATAGTGTCATTACCGTGCTAGGGCTTTGGCTGGTCGCATAAACGTGACCCTACCATTGAATGAAGTAGGTACCGACGCTATCACCATTCGCAAAATAGCCTTTGAATTCCGTGACGCAAGCAGGTGATAAGTTCACGAATGCGCGAACCTCAACACCTGCCAATTATTTATCGGTGATTTTGTACCTACGTGCTTCCTTCCTGGTTTTGGTCAAAACAATTACAGTACTTTGTAAGATAATGCAAATAGAACTAGGTAGGTAGGTGAAAACTCGGTGGGCTATAAAAGCTAGCTGCAACTGATGGTTCGAAATCATTTAGGTTGTTCGACAATGAGTAACTGCCAAATTTTAGTGTTAGTGCTGTACTTAATAACGCTGCAGGTAAGCTGTTTTGTTTTAAATTTCCTCATGATTTTGAACTGACTAGCAAAAAAAAGGACGCCCTCAAGAAGAATCTTTAATCAGTCTATTGCAACATCAAACATGTCCCAGTTTTATTTTATGAGTGTGATTGATAGATACCTAGGTATGTACTTTACACGCAAAGCAGAAGGCTTGGGTATGTACATGAATGGTTAGGCCAGTTTTCGTTCTCTTCGCCATGACTTCATAGTTCTCTGAAAAGCTCACTTGGACCCCGATGACCTGCCTCGGTAGATTGCCATCGCACACTAGGTAAATCTATTTGGGAAAAAACCTTTGAACGATGGTTGTAGCTGTGCGACTTCTTAGTTCGTCAATTATATTTTTGGCTGAGATTTAAAGCGATCGTTATGGAGATCGGTAAATTAACTTTTCTAACATCAAACATTTTTTTGTTTTAGTGCGAGTTCTATCAGTCTGCACCAGCCCGGTGTCATACAATTGCACGACTTACGATTCCCTGTAATAATAATAATATACACTCGGTACCACATTGTCCTCCATTTACGAATAAATCAAAAAGACCATGTTGTTGTAGAAATGTTCCTAAAGCTGTCAAAAGACCAAGTGCCACTATATGCGGAAGACCTACTTGTAAATGGAAAGTCAACGACGAGAACAACTTGGAAGTATTTGTGGAATATAATAAAATGAATAATGACCAAGGAATTTGCGCAAAAAATAAAGTTTCGAGCGTATCAACACCTCAAACATGTTCTGACAATAAATATCCGAATAAAACTTGCGACAAACAGGTAATTGTTAATATTAATATAAATACAGTTGAACAGAAATGTGATAAAAAGAAGTCAAAAAAGAGACCAAGGTCAAAAACTAACAAAAGACGTAAGAGTAAAAAGTGCAAATGCGCAGATAAGAATGAAGACTCTGTTCCTACCAGCTCTAGTAGTAAAACTAATGGGGCGGAAGACTGTTCGAGTAAAGACGATGCTAATAACATTGAGGATCAAGCTGCTGGCACGGGATCAAATGCTGTAGACCAAAATAGTGAAACAACTGTTGTTACTAGTAGTGTGGCAACATCTGATGCAAATGTAGTAAATTCAAATAGTGAGGCAGTTGCAACATCAAGTAGTGTAGCTACAGTTGAAGATACAAGTATTACGAAGTCTAAATCCGTTTCCAATAATAATAAACCACCTGGAAAAGATAGAAACGTAGTTGAGGATACAGCAACTAGCGCAGGATCTGACGCTTTTAGTAGTGATGCCGGAGCTGGTGCTGCCTCCAGTAGTAGTAGTGTGTCCAATAATGCTGATACATCTGGACAAGCAACAAACGCAGTAGAGGATGCCACAGCCAGCGCAGGATCTGAAGCTATCAGTAATGATAGTGGGGCTGTAGCTACCTCCAGTAGCAGTAGTGTTTCCAATAATGCTGATACATCTGGACAAGCCACTAACGAAGTAGAGGATGCCAGCGCAGGATCTGAAGCTATCAGTAATGGTGGTGAGGCTGGAGCTGCCTCCAGTAGTAGTGTGTCCAATAATGTTGATACATCTGGACAAGCCACAAACGAAGTAGAGGATGCTACAGCTAGCGCAGTGTCTGAAGCTATCAGTAATGATAGTGGGGCTGTAGCTACCTCCAGTAGCAGTAGTGTTTCCAATAATGTTGATACATCTGGACAAGCCACAAACAAAATAGATGATGCCACAGCTAGCGCAGTATCTGAAGCTTTTAGTAATGATGGTGAGGCTGAAGCTGCCGCTAGTAGTAATGGTGCGTCCAATAATGTTGATACAACCGGACAAGCCAAAATCGTAGTAGAGGATGACAGCACAGGATCTGAAGCTATCAGTAATGATAGTGAGGCTGTAGCTGCCTCCAGTAGTAATGTTTTCAATAATGTTAATACATCTAGAGAAGCCACAAACGTAGTAGAGGATGCCAGTGCAGGATCTGAAGCTTTCATTAATGATAGTGAGTCCGAAGCTGCCTCCACTAGTAGTAGTGTTTCCAATAATTTTGAATCTAGACAAGCCACAAACGTAGTAGGGGATGCCAGCGTAGGATATGAAGCTATCAGTAATGATAATGAGGCTGGAGCTGCCACTAGTAGTAGTGTTTTTAATAATGTTGATACATCTGAACAAGCAACAAATGTAGTAGAGGATGCTACAGCTAGCGCAGGATCTGAAGCTTTTAGTAATGATAATGAGGCTGCAGCTGCCTCCAGTAGCACTAGTGTTTCCAATAATGTTGATGATACATCTGGAGAAGCCACAAACGTAGTTGATGATACAGAAACTAGCGCAGGATCTGAAGCTTTTAGTAATGATAGTGAAGTTGAAGCTGCCTCTAGTGGTAGTAGTGTTTTCAATAATGTTGATACATCTAGAGAAACTACAAACATAGTTGATGATACAGAAACTAGCGCAGAATCTGAAGTTTTCAGTAATGATAATGAGGCTGGAGCTACCTCCAGTAGTAGTAGTAGTGTTTTCAATAATGTTGATACATCTGGACAAGCAACAAACGTAGACGATGATACTGCAACTAGCGCAGGATCTGAAGCTTTTAGTAATGATAGTGAAGTTGAAGCTGCCACTAGTAGTAGTAGTGTTTCCAATAATGTTGATACATCTGGACAAGTTACAAACGTAGTAGAGGATGCCACAGCTAGCGCAGGATCTGAAGCTTTCATTATTGATGGTGAGGCTGGAGCGTTTTCAAGTAGTGTAGCTACAAGCAGTGGTGATGAGATATTACTCAGCTCATAAAACAGAGACCCAAGTAATATGACCTGGAAAACACTGGGTCATTCAGTCTGGTTGGAATGTCCTACTTTCCTAGAGGGGTTTGTGAAGTAGCCCTGTGGAATTTTGTTATCTGAGAAAACTGTCATTATTGCGTACAATACTATCAAATCTGTATAAATAAAAGAAATAAATTTTAATAAATAAAACGTGGTTTATTTTTCTCTCTAAATTGAAATACATTTAGTAGATCTGGCAATTAATTTATTTATCTGATAAACACTGTTTTGTAACTATTTGTCTTCTAAATGAGATGCACTGAGTGTATGACCTGTAACAATAATAAAATCAAATTATTATTCGTTTTAAAATTTTGTTTAATTTGTTTACTAATTAATAATCGTATTGAATCCCTACTAATATAATAAATAAGAAAGGAGCCCGTCTATTCAATATTGAGTGCGCTCAATTTCTTTTACAAAAGTTTCTTATATTGTGTCTATATTCCACAAACTGGTACAATCGATATTCAAAAGTCGATGGCCAACGTAAGGGCTAAAATCGCGTGCACACAAATAATCTATCAGCTTGTATTATGCTTATGTTACTACGTGAGCAAACGTGACTGTTGCATGCTATATTTTTTTGCTGTGTATAACCACTATTAGAGTCGACTGTACATAAAGACAAAAGGATTTGTAGTGTGTAATATAACCGAGAACGCGAGAAAAAGCGTCCACGGCAGTTTTGTGCACATCGTCAATCTGTGTCCCGAGATTGAAAAAGCTTTATTGAGGAAATGCATTTTCATATTTTCTAGAGACAGTGTAATCAAAATTTAATATTTGAGGGTAACTATACTATAATAAAATATTTTAATTTTTTCTTATCGTACGGCCAGCTCTATTAGTGGATAAACATTAAGCAATAAATAGCGCATGCAGCAGCGGTCACGTTTACTCGCGTAGTAACATAACCCGATAGATGAGTTATGTGCAAGCGATTTTGGTCCTTAAGCTGGTTATCGACTTTCGAATCTCGACTGTACATAAATATAATTGGTACGTAACTTTTTCAAGGGTTTACAAAAGTGAGATTACAAATGAACAGATAGTAGAAATAATCAAAAGATAGACAAACTTACCTCTCTTTCCCTTCAGTGTCGATAAAACTCTCTCGTTGATGTACCATATCCACCTTAAGGAAAAAAAAAAAATTATTTCCATCTGCCTATGTCAGTGTAGGTTACTTGCGAAGTGGGTGTACTCAGACGTGTACGGTAGTCAACATGGTAGTTTGGGTTCGCTCTGTTGAGGGAGACCTGAAGGTCTAGTCATCATTGTGGCGATTAGTTTTACATTTACTCAGGTAAGTTTCACCATCTATTAAGTACTCCTAACTTAAATTTCCCTAATTATTATTGCTCCAAAGTTCTGTCTATGATTTAATATTATTAAGTTCACGTACCAACAAAATTATTTTATAAAATAGAAACTTACCTATGAAGTAGCCTATCCGTGTCGTGGTATGTAGGTCGCCAGTTCTGTTACACCTGAAATAACAAAATTAGCTTATTTACTTCAGTTTATGTGATTTATAGTTTAGGTGCGGATTGGGGGTACTCAGACGTGTACGGTGGTCAACATGGTAGTTTGGGTTCGCTCTGTTGAGGGAGACCTGAAGGTCTAGTCATCATTGTGGGGTTTACCCGTAGCAAGTTTATACTCCTACTAGCTCCTGACTTTGATTCGAATCTTCTGTTAGGAAAATATTACTCCAGGAAGTTACCAGTGTATCCCTAAGAATATTATAAATGCGAAAGTAACTCTGTCTGTCTCTCTGTTACGCTTTCACGCCTAAACGGCTGGAGCGATTGAGATGAAATTCGGTTTATAGTTAGAGGCCCTGGGAGGGACACAGGCTTATTTTTAACCGACTGCGCAAAAGGATTGTGATTTGACGCGATAACGACTTCCACGCGGTCGAAGTCGCGGAGAACAGCTAGTGATATATTAAATGTACCCCACAAATCAAATTACGTAGTAGGATTATTATCTTTTGCTAACAATTTGTTTTTCTTTTGTAGTTTAAATGAAAAGAAAATATAAAATAAATAAATAAAATAAAACTTACCTATAAAGTAACTTTTTATAAATCCACGTGGTAAGTGGGTCGCCAGTTCTGTTACACTTGAAATAATAAATTATCTTATTTACTTCAGTTTATGTGAAGTATAGTTAAGTTGCTGAGTGGGTGTACTCAGACTTGTACGGTAGTCAACATGGTGGTTTGGGTTCGCTCTGTTGAGGGAGACCTGAAGGTCTAGTCATCACTGTAGGGAATTAATAGTTTCCCATTCACTCGTAGTAAAGTTTCTCCATCTATTAAGTACTCCTAACTCATGAATTTCCAAAACGCCGGATTGCTCCAAACCATTGTCAATAATTTGATTCTATTCAGATTATGTACCAAAAAAATTATTTTAAGAAATATAAACTTGCCTATGAAGCAGCTTTCCGTGTCGTGGTAAGTGGGTCGCCAGTTCTGTTACACCTGAAATTATAAATTATCTTATTTACTACAGTTTATGTGAAGTATAGTTAAGTTGCGGAGTGGGTGTACTCAGACGTGTACGGTAGTCAACATGGTGGTTTGGGTTCGCTCTGTTGAGGGAGACCTGAAGGTCTAGTCATCATTGTAACAAAATGTTTATTGGTTTCACCAGGAAAGATTCAAATGAGATCTGTATACATGACAGATGATTAAGTTATTGTTTAAAATGGTGTCAGTGTCGTCCGTGGATTACATACTGACATAAGATATTTAGTGGTCATCAATCTCATAGGGGTCTATTAGTTTGCTAACCTATAAGCACTTTAAATATTTGTTGGGTAGGCAGCAGGGTTATTCGTAATAACTGGACTTATAAATACTGTACTTACCAATCAGTTTAATGCACTGTTACACATGAATTTTCTCAACAGCACTCCCAAATCTGTAAAAGATGCAATTATTTATTAAATAATCATTATAATAGTCGTATCAAAATTTTAATAGGTATTATTTCAGTGAGGATAGTTATGCTAACAGCATCAAATGTCAGATGTCCCTATCTGTAATCATCATTTCAATTATTTTTTGGGAGCAGGCTCAGTAGTGTCATTTTTTCATACACAATTTGCCAATTATTTCGTGCAGTTTCTTATACATTATTATTATTCTTCAACTGACTTTCAAGTCTCAAAGTTATATCATTTTATTAAGATACTATTTTTAAAGAATTAGTTTGGGGTGTGAATTGTAACTAATTAAAAATAAATAACATACCTGTTAGAGAACTTATCCATCTATTCAGAAATCTAAAAAAACAAGAAATGAAAATATTAGTACACAATTTTACATGTTATTAATAGCTATTTAAACTGAATGAAACTCAGACATATAAGGTAGTCAACATGGTAGTTTGGGTTCGCTCTGTTGAGGGAGACCTGAAGGTCTAGTCATCATTGTGATGCCATAATACACTTTGGAAATAGATTTTTCTGATAATTGAGTTATTGAAATGGTTTTAAAGTGTTGAAAAAATTCTAGTATTTTTAGTTGTTCTGCGAGTGTAGCGCGAGAGAGACTGTGGAGTTCTTTGTAGGTATATTTTTAATTTTTGAAAAAAAAAAAAAAAAAAAAAAATGCAAAACATTATGAATAATACAGAAATGATTTATTACCTTTCAGTTTGGTGTTTTGATTTCTCTTGTTACCGTAGTCAGTTGTATTCTAAAACAAAAAAGGAAGTGGTTTTATATTTCGGTTAACATTGAAGTATAGTTTAGGTGCTGGGTGGGTGTACTCAGATGTGTATGGTAGTCAACATGGTAGTTTGGGTTCGCTCTGTTGAGGGAGACCTGAAGGTCTAGTCATCACTGTGGTGAATTAATAGTTTTACATTTACTCGTAGTTAAGTTTCTTTATCCATTTAGTACTCCTATACTCCTAACTTTGATTTCCAAAAGGCCGGATTGCTCAAAACATTCAATAATCAGTCAATTATTTAATTCTATTCAGATTATGTACCAAAAATATTTCAAGAAATATAAACTTACCTATGAAGCAGCTTTCCGTGTCGTGGTAAGTGGGTCGCCAGCTCTGTTACTCCTGAAATAATAAATTATCTTATTTACTTCAGTTCATGTGAAGTATAGTTAAGTTGCTGAGTGGGTGTACTCAGACGTGTACGGTAGTCAACATGGTTGTTTGGGTTCGCTCTGTTGAGGGAGACCTGAAGGTCTAGTCATCATTGTAATTGTATTTCTATTGCTATGACTATTTAAATATGGGCTCTTGCATTGAGCAAAGAAGTTATGAAACAAGACAGCGTAGAGTAAAATAAATATATGTAAGGGTCCTTACCCAGTGGCGGCTGTACCTTAAGTGCGCTCGTCCGGTGAACCACCAGTTCAAAAGATTTAGACATTACAAAATTTTACGACATCTTTATTACCTATTTAATTAATTACCTATCATTAGGTATGTAAGTAAAGTAACACCTATTCTTACAAAAACTGAAAACAAATAACATTATCTAATTGTGACGAAACAATTCAAGCTCTTTGCTACACTTCTAAAGCCTAAATTCCCTGTAATAAAAATCGGCGTGCGGTTTCCCGAGCGCACGAGGACGGCCCATACAACTTGTACTGGGAACGAGCTAAAACGCCTGGCGCGTGAGACAAAACATCGTTCATAGAAAATGTACCGAGCGATGAGTCTGATTTCGTGCGCCGCACCGGAGCGCGTGCGGACCGAAAACCGAACATTACCGAGAGCACTCGATGTTTTGTTTGACGAAATTCAAATTCTCCCGGTATTGTTTCGCTGTTTCTGTGACTGACTGTGACGCGTATTAATTGATTGCTTGATTTTTGAATTGTTACTTTTTTATTTATTTTGATCTTAGTTCTATTCTATATTCTATTATCTTTTCTTTAATAAGCAAATATTTAAGTATTTATTTATTAAAGAAAAGAAAATATTGCTTGTAAAGTGTGTGGTTAGTATGTGTAAAAATGAGAATAAACAATATCTAAGTACCTGTACAAAACTTTTCAAAATAAACATACTGCATCATACACATGTATAGGCATGCATTTATCCCCGAAGGGGTAGGCAGAGGAATAGTACCTATACGCCCATGTCTCTCCTTATGTCCCACGTAATAGGTGGTGAGCCTAATGCCGGGTTTCAAAATAATAAAATTGGCGGGACCACAAAGGCTCTAATTAAATTTTAAACAAATTTTAAACCAGAGAACAAGTAAAGTGCACCACCGGTTTGAGGACCCACCAGCCGCCACTGTCCTTACCTACAAAATGCTACTGAAGAAACACACAGCTCCCGGCTACAGATTACACCTGTGAAGAAAAGATACATATTTAAAGGCAGGATTGACAAAAACATATATGTTCAAGATTGTTTTGTGGTTATCAGTGGAGATAGTTATGCTATCAGCATTAAGTATCTGATGTCCCTATCTGTCGTCATCATATTAATTTTTATATATAAAAATGAATCGCAAAATGTGTTGGTAAGCGCATAACTTCAGAACGGGTGGACCGATTTCACTAATTCTTTTTTTGTTGTGTAAGGTATTGTCAGGAGAAGGTTCTTATGGAAGAAAGAATATTGTATTCCCACGGGAACGGGAACTACGCGGGTGGAACAGCGTGACGTCCTCTAGTTAATTTATAAAATCTCAACAAAAATTAATAACACATTCGTAAAATGGCTAGAAAATATTAAAGAAACTAAATCGGTCTGGTATATTGGCTCATAATTGGCGCACATTTGTATGGCCACAAAATATCAAGCTACAGAACGCAATCTCATGCACGCACTTTTTTTTTCAATCCTACCCTGGACTACACACACGCGAAAAAACCAATATAGAAACTGCTTCGTAAATCCTTTGACCTCATGTCCGTGAACTCCGTGAGAGGTGTCTGTGTGTATAGTCTGAGAGCACTTTGTACGTAGATTTACTTCTGAACTAATTTATTATTTTGCGGTATAGCCATCAAACTGAAAGATTTGATTTTAAGTTTGGTAGGGCCAATCTAAAGGAAGTTTAGCACACATGTACCTTGACTAAAAAGATTGTTCATGAAATATGGAGCAATAGTATATCTATTTGGTTGTGAAATCGAGATTTTCTAAAAAATGTGTTGAAAGGTTATTATATGTAAAATATGTTAAAAATAAAACTTACATGTCACTTATCTATATCAACTCCGGTCATACATTAAAACAACATCTGTAAACAAAAATAAACACTTATTAAAACCAAATTATATATTAATCAATATAAAAATGTCTGTTGGTATATATCAGTTGAGATAGTTATGTAAACAGCATTGTTAATCAGATGTCCCTATCTGTGATCATCATATTTTTGTCAAATTTTTGCAAAAGGTAATGTTTTTTTTAAACCAAAGTCAGTTTTTAAGCTATCCACTCACATTTAGTACTTGTACAGTGCACTGCATCTAACTTGGCAAGGTTTTGGACTGAGCGGAGCACTTTTTGGAGTGAGCAGAGCACTTTTTCGAGTGAGCGGGGCACTTTTTGTGCCTCTAAGTGTATGATGCGCAAACTTACCCCCACTACTACAAAATCTTGCAAAGTTAGATGCCGCACCGCACACTATACTGTTTGTATACAAAAAGCAAAGTTTGCGCAAAATATTTCATCAATTTTAAGCAAATAAACCTAGTCAATTGATTGAAAAAGATATTTACTTGAAAAGTTTTGGGTATCCTTCCCCCTCAAGTAGTTTTGTGCAGCAAGTACTATTTTATCTGAAAGTTAAGAAAAAAAAAAAACATTAAAATAGGATGTCCAAAGCACATGTTTATCATAACTGTTCTGTCATAATCAGATAGGAGCGAAAGACAATAGTTATACATCAAAGTGTATATTCAGATGAACTATGAAGTCATCATATAAACCTGCATCAGCTAAATTGGGAGTGAGGACTGTTGCTGTTAATATAGGCTAGTGTAGTAAAAATGTATATGCCTATTATGGCGAAATATGGTAAAAATGTACCTTATTACCGCCTGCAATAAATATGAAATCCATATTTGCATTTAATAAAGAAAAATACGAAAGGTGAAATGTGGGCATATGTACGCCTCTGCCTACTCCTTCTGTGATAAAGTTGTGGCCATAATATGTATTTTCTATACTAATTTCCATTTATTGATGTATTGAAAAAACTAACAGCGTGTTTAATGATGTGACTATAGTATTTTCTTTTTATTAGTACACAGATCAGGCAGATTTAGAACATAATTTGTAAAAACCTATAAAAAATCTTACCTTTTTCTCTCCATTCTTTAAAGTTCTTTTCATGCCAGTAGCATCTATCTGAAAATGTAAATAACATTTTATAATAAATGCATTGCAAAGACATGTGATGTGGAGATTTTAGTTGTTATTGATCAGATAGGAGCGAAAGACAAAATTCGGTTGTACATCAAAGCATTCAGATGAACTATGAAATCATCACTTAAATCCCTTACAGGCACTGAATTTCTATTTATTTATTAGAAGAAATTGTCTTGTCACGATAGATATGCAACAGGGTGCCGATTCTCGACCACACGACGTGAACGCGTGGACGCAAATTTACGGGTGAAACGTCGTCCGTCTCATGTTTCGCCGTTCCTAAATATGAGACAGGTGACGTTTCACCCGTCAATTTCCGTCCAAGCATTCATGTCGTGTAAAGCGAGAATCGGCACCCAGAAGTATTTTCTTTTTAGTACACAGATCAGGCTGATTCAAAACACGATTTATAAAATACTATTTTAAAAAAGTCTTACCTTTTTCTCTCCATTTTTTTAAGTTCTTCTCATGCTGGTGCCATCTATCTGAAAATGTTAATAATGTTTTTAAAAATATTCTAAAAAAACATTCTAAAGGATATTATTTTTGGTTGATCAGATAGGAGCGAAAGACAAAATTCGGTTGTACATCAAAGTGTTCAGATGAACTATGAAATCATCACTTAAATCCCTCACAGGCAACTAAGTCCTCAAAACTAAATGCCGATTGTTGCATAAACTTTTAAACTACTTGCCGAGTTGCGAACTTCTAACGGTTAATCTATACTAACCATTTATTTGCCACCTTAGCGGTATAATAATGTTGAAATATAGGACACTTACCAGCATGTTCCTTTGCCGTAGTTCTATGAAAATCTGTAACCAAAACAAACTTATATTAAATTTCTGTTTCATCATTTATCGCAAAGCCATGTAGCAGGTTAGATCAGGATGCTGTGTTAGCATTAAATATTGTCCATCAGACTTCATAACAGGCTGCCCTATGCTACAATTTTGAAAAACAAAGAGACCAAAGGCAAATATGGTCTCAAAATTATTACAATTTAAAAAGAAATGTTTACCTAATCTGCAATAAGCCCGTTACAAAGCAACTGAAGGTTTTCAGATGCACTGCGCTGTCATCATAAAAGGTTTTGGGATTGTGTAAATTGGAAATGACCCAGTTATGACTAGGAAGGAAGAAAATATTCAATTTATAAAAAAATATAGTCCTGGGGTAATTTTATGAGAATTTGATACAATAATGCACGCCTTCCACTGCGAGCGAGTCAGATCCATTACGGACTCCGCTATACTCGTAACAATGGTTTTCGATACATGTCATGTCCGCTTTGGTGGAAGAACATGTATGAAAATCGTCGTTACGAGTATAGCGGAGTCCGTAATGGGTCCCACTCGCTCGCAGTGGAAGGCAGGCACAAGAGTTTCTATGAAAGTTAAAATACTTCAAGTTTTCTTACCATTTTCTTGTTTTGTAGTTGTTCATTCATCCGAGTATGGCACTTCTCAGCCTACAACAAAAATGGTGTTGTTAGTGTGGAATTAAACAGTAGATTTTGACATTTCAGTAGTGTTTTAAGTCAGCTAGAGCTAATATACATGCAAAATCATTATATTTCAATGGTTAGCACTTATCATCATTGGAATTACTATTAAACCTAATTTTAATTAGAATAGGGCTAAAAAGGAGGTTCTTTTAAACCCCTGAAGAATGAAATGAAACTATTGAAAGAACTGCAGTATTTCAAAATTTCAATAAAATATTCTTCATAAGAATTAAATGTGCCTGCACCTCTAGCATACCCGAGGACCGGAGGCCCTTATGTTGGACCATCAATACCCTAATCTCAATCAATACATGTTTTAGTTAACATACTAGGTAATTGCTATTCAAAATTATCTCTAATCCTCCATCATACATAATATCCAAGGTCACACTAGACACCGTTATTTTAGATGCCCACATTTCACCATGTGGCTGCTTGTAAAATCCTTTTTAAAGCATCTCAATCTAAGAAATCTAATACTCATAAACTAGCTATATTGATTATTTTACTCTTTCTTACCTTTTAATGGTTTTCTGTATTTCCATTCCAGAAATATTTATAGTACATCATTGCATTGTCTAAAATGAGCAGTTCATGGTATTTCAATCTACAACAAAAAAAAAACATTAGTGGTGATAAAATAGGGCTCAGTCAAGCTTTAAAATTGTTTAAGAATCAGCTAGAGCTAATATACATGCAAATCATTGTATTTCAATTGTTAGCATTTATCATCATAGGTAATCCTAGCAGTAAACTCACTATTTTGTAAATGTAATGTTCAATGAATGACATAAAATTAAAAGTTATCATAGAGCTATTGTAACAATGGTTGATTACGGTACACTTTTCTATTTCTGGTTATGACTCTCTGCCGGGGCCGATGCCGGCAACTCCGCCAGTTATGATACACATAAAATAAAAAAAATGTTGGACAAAGTGCGAGGTCAAACAAGGAATTAGCCACCATTCACCTGTTCTGGCCTTCCCACAAGAGAACAATAAAATACTAAAACCACATTTGGCAATGGCATGACTTTCTTCGATTAAAAAAGATAAGTAAAATGGACGAACTTACCTTTGGTAGGCTTTCTGTATTTCCCTTGGACAAATATGCGAGGTACATCAACACCTTCTTTGAAATTAACTGTCCGTCTTTGTACATATGTGTTCACGAGGATCTCAAACCCGGCATTTGAGAACAAAGCATGTAGTTCCTCTTCAGTAAAGTAGTAACTCCTGAAAAAACAGTATTTGTTTAAGAAAATAGACCTTTAATTTGATGAATTTGAATAATGAATGCTGTCCGAAAAAAGTAATCATTACCTAGTGCCATCCTGTCGCATGTAGAAATTGTCTGCGATTTTGTGACCAGCCTTAAACCGAAGCTGCGCCATGTCGTAACGGCCATAATCTCTAAACAAAAGCACGCCACCAGGACGGAGCGCCCGATAAGCAACTCTAGCCACATGAGGCCACGCTTCAGGGTGTATAGCAGATAACACGAATATTAAACTGGCTATATCCACACTTTCTTCTTGAATATTCTCGAACAAATCACTGGTGGTCAAATCTGCGCAAAATGCCTTCATCCGATTCTCATTGTAGAGCTTGTTTGACTTGACAAATTCGACAGCACGTGGCGAGAAATCACATGCATAGAAATAAAAATTCGAAAAGCCCTCCTCCACGAGAGGGAACACCATGTTTCCTACGCCACATCCAAGCTCTAGAAACGTTATTTTATGGTCCACATCGAAATTTATAAGTTCTTGAAACTCACGTGTGGTCCAATGCCGGTCTTTAAAAAATTTCGTCTCGTTCCTTTTGTAAAATATGTCCCAATGCCGCTTCGCATCTTTCTCCAAGCGTGCAGCTTTAGCTTCAGGTATTAATCGGGTATTTTGTGCTTCAAGGCGTAGTTTTTCTTCGTCAGACAGTGCCTTCAAACGGTGAACGAAAACGTCTCCATTTTCGCAAATACGTTCCGTTTCATCGGTTTCCATCCCGCTACGCATGTGATATTCTACAATTTTTATACCTTTATTCTTTTGCGGAGCAACTAGTTATCAAGTTTAGACACATATTTTATAACAAACTCTCATTAAGAATAAGAAAATGAATGATTTACAAATTACATCCGTACACGACTTCGATCGACGAGTTTTGAATTTGACAATTGATTGACTATTGACAAATAAAATGACAATGACGTGCTCGGTCTGGCGCGCTGCGGACTGACCATATACAAATGTACTCTGTGGGACTGACTGACAAAGAGAATACAATACTACGTAAGCATGAAGTTATAGATAAACATGGAGGCCACACTTCGAATACCTACTTGAAGCGTAGTCTGTATATTACTGTCTTGCTCTGTGTGGGCTCTACGTCTCTTTCTAAGTAGGGTGCCCTATTTTTATTTTTGCCAGGATACTTCATTTTCTTTATATTCTTTATTGTACACAATAAAGACAATATATATTCATAATACAATTAGATATACAAGACATACATACATAAGGTCACGCCTTTATCCCCGAAGGGGTAGGCAGAGGTATATTATCATTTCACCTTTTTAAGAATTAGTCCCACGGAATAGGTGGTGAAAATTTATTATATAAATTAGATGTACAAAGGCGAGATTAACTATTTTCTCTGTTTTTTACGAAGACTGATAGGTAGTATTCTCTGCAGATTGCATAGGTACATTGCGAATAACGAAGCTATTCATCCATGTGGGTTATTTTTCTAGGTTAATCAACTGTACGTCTCGAGCGCTGCGGCTTTCCGTGGCAGGCTGTGACGTAAGCTGCCGCTGCAGCTTGTGGTAGCTCGCAGTCTGCCGCGGCAGCTCGTGGTAGTTCAGTCTGCCGATGTCTCTTCATGTCAAAATAAAGAAATGCTAGTGCTAAAGTCATTGGAATAAGATTTTAAATAATTTGATCGTGTGGCTCTCCGCTTAGGCTGCAAGGTGTGTGAACCTCACAAATGCATCTGCGGTGCCATGGTGGAGAGCGATGGTCCTCATGCTTTGAGTTGTCGCTCCACCGGTAGGCATCCGCGTAACCACGCTCTGAATTAGTTAATCCGGCGGGCTCTGGGTCGGCTGAGGTCCCCTGTATCCTTGAACCACCAGGTTTGTCCCGCGGAGACGGCAAGAGACCGGACGGTCTGACCATGGATGAACGGCAAGTGCTTAGTGTGGTACGCAACATGCATCAGCACTTTCGCCGCCAGTCACGTGTTGTCTATTCACCGGCGGCGGCAGCTGTAGAAACGATGGGCAGTTGCGGGAGTGATACTAAGGCTCTGGTCTCGGAGATCGGCCGTAGGCTACAGGACAAGACGCATGACTCCCACGTCTGGTCGTACCTGGTACAAAGGATAGCTATCCAGCGCGGCAACGCTGCTAGTGTATTGGGCACCTTTGCGCCTGGTATGATCAGTGGTGGTATGTTCAGTAGGCATTAGTTTAGTAGTTTAGTTATATAATCTATTTATTTTATTTTTATGTATGTATTTTTAAGTTGATTACTGGACAATAAATTAGGAACAGGATTATAGGATAATAAGTCAGGAACTGTTGATGGTTTTCAGCGCTTTGTTACTACATCATATTCGGTTTTTTGAAAATGCAAATTGCAAATCCTGGCGCTTTCATAGAACTTCATTTTTTTTTTAATATGGAAAAGGTGGCACCATCTACCAGCACTTTTAAGAAAGTTACACGACACGAATGTATAGAATTGCACCTATATCAATTCGTTTATAAGGTACGCGAGAAAATAAAATTTATGATCAGTCAGCATACTAATTGCTTTTATAAAAAACTAGCGGATGTCACGCGGTTTCACCCGCGTAGTTCCCGTTCCCGTGGGAATACGAGAATAAAATATAGCCTATGTTCATCGTAAAGAGTGTAGCTTCCCAACAGTGAAAGAATTTTTCAAATCGGTACAGTAGTTCCGGAGCCTATTCGTTACAAACAAACAAACAAACAAAAAAACAAAAAACAAATCTTTCCTCTTTATAATATTAGTATAGATATCTTAACTTAATTTTTAATGGTACAATGGATAACCATCATATTTCTCGCTGAATACTATTTTTAGGAAACCTAAAACAATTATTCATCATTAACATACGATAACAATACTTAACTTATTTTATTTACTCTAATAATGACATTCGTGTTTCTTCTTAATACACAGGAAGTCCCAGATAAATCCTCAATATAGTCACACTACTTCACAACGTTTCCTATTGTGTGAAAACAATGAAGTCAACCGCCATTCTATTGTTCGTTGACACTTTGACAGTTGACATGTAGTACCAATGTTGCCACATTACAGAATCCTTAGAAATTGGGAATGTAATTCACTGACTCGACAACCCAATCATGCACATTATGGTATAAAATATTTCAATTCACGCATTAAATAATCGTAGTCGAGCTATAAAGCTATTTATAAATTATTTTACTTGCATTTTTGGTTAGTATGGTCTATTTCTATTATTTTCTAGGAGATACTAATAAGAAGATAGTAGCACTGCACAATTCCCTAGAAAGAGAAGGTTAGCCCACAGAGAGTGAGATAGAGATACGTAGGTATTTGACTCAAGCGGTTGTTCGAAGTGTGGCCTCCATCATGAAGCTATAGGTAAACATGGAGGCCACACTTCGAATACCTACTTGAAGCGTAGTCTGTATATTACTGTCTTGCTCTGTGTGGGCTCTGCGTCTCTTTTTAAGTAGGGTAGCCCTATTTTTATTTTTGCCAGGATACTTCATTTTCTATATATTCTTTATTGTACACAATAAAGACAATATATATTCATAATACAATTAGATGTACAATACATGCATACATACATAAGGCCACGCCTTTATCCCCGAAGGGGTAGGCAGATGTATATTATCATTTCACCTTTTTAAGAATTGGTCCCACGGAATAGGTGGTGATTTATTATATAAATTAGATGTACAAAGGCGAGATTAACTATTTTCTCTGTTTTTTACGAAGACTGATAGGTAGTATTCTCTGCAGATTGCATAGGTACATTGCGAATAACGAAGCTATTCATCCAAGTGGGTTATTTTTCTAGGTTAATAAACTGTACGTCTCGCACGCTGCGGCTTCTCGTGGCAGTCTGTGACGTAAGCTGCCCCTGCAGCTTGTGGTAGCTCGCAGTCTGCCGCGGCAGCTAGTGGTAGTTCGCAGTCTGCCGATGTCTCTTCATGTCAAAATAAAGAAATGTTAGCGCTATAGTCATTGGAATAAGATTTTAAATAATTTGATCGTGTGGCTCTCCGCTTAGGCTGCAAGGTGTGTGAACCTCACGTATGCATCTGCGGTGCCGAGGTGGAGAGCGATGGTCATCATGCTTTGAGTTGTCGTCGCTGCACCGGTAGGCATCCGCGTAACCATGCTCTTAATTAGTTAATCAGGCGAGCTCTGGTGTCGGCTGAGGTTCCCTGTATCCTTGAATCACCAGGTTTGTCCCGCACAGACGGCAAGAGACCGGACGGTCTGACCCTTGTGTCATGGAAGAACGGCAAGTGCTTAGTGTGGGACGCAACATGCGTCAGCACTTTCGTCGCCAGTCACTTGGCTCGTACCGTATCGTCATTCACCGGCGGCCACAGCGGAAGATTACAGGAAACGCCAAAAGTACGCGGAGATGGAGTCGCATTATCTGGTCCATAAACGATGGGATGTTGCGGGAGTGATGCTAAGGCTCTGGTCTCGGTGAACGGCCGTAGACTACAGGACAAGACGCATGGCTCCCACGCCTGGTCGGTTCTGGTACAAAGGATAGCTATCCAGCGCGGCAACGCTGCTAGTGTATTGGGCACCTTTGCGCCTGGTATGATCAGGGGTGGAATTTTCAGTAGGCAATAGTTTAGTAGTTTAGTTTTCATTCAATCTATTTTTTTTTTGTTTTTTTTTCCTTTTTTAATTTGATTATTGGACAATAAATTAGGAACAGGATTATTGGACAATAAGTTAGGAACTGTTGATGGTTTTAAGCGCTTTGTTACTACATCATAATCGGTATTTTGAAAATGCAAATTGCAAATACTCGCACTTTCATAGAATTTCATTTTTTTTAAATATGGAAAAGGAGGCACCATCTACCGGCTCTTTTTAGAAAGTAACACGACACGAATGTATAGAATTGCACTTATATCCATTCGATTTATAAGGCACGCGAAAAGACGCAGGTTCGAATCCCGCTCCGAAACCAACTCCTTTTCCATATTTAAAATGTATGATCAGTTAGCATACTAATTGCTTTTATAAAAAATATTTTAACTTAATTTTTAATGGTACAATGGATAACCATATTTCTCGCTGAATACTATTTTTAGGAACCCTTAAATAATGATTCATCATTAACATACGATAACAATACTTAATTTATTTTATTTACTCTAATAATGACATTCGTGTTTCTTCTAATAATACACAGGAAGTCCCAGATATATCTTCAATATAGTCACGCTACTTCACAACGTTTCCTATTGTGTGAAAACAATGAAGTCAACCGCCATTCTATTGTTGGTTGACACTTTGACAGTTCACATGTAGTACAAATGTTGCCACATTACAGAATCCTTAGAAAATGGGAATGTAATTCACTGATTCGACAACCCAATCATGCATAATATGGTATAAAATATTTCAATTTATACATTAAATAATCGTAGTCGAACTAATAGAGCTATTTATAAATTATTTTACTTGCATTTTTGGTTTGTATGGTCTATTTCTATTATTTTCTAGGAGATACTAATAAGAAGATAGCAGCACTGCACAATTCCCTAGAAAGAGAAGGTTAGCCCACAGAGAGTGAGATAGAGATACGTAGGTATTTGACTCAAGCGTTTGTTCGAAGTGTGGCCTCCATGTTTATCTATAGCTTCATGGCCTCCATGTTGATTGTTAAGATTGACTGACTGATGTCAAATGGCAATGACAATGACAGTTTGGTAACTAATTTGGTTGACGTGACATGCGCATGCGGTTTTTTTTTTTCCTTTTTCTTGGGCTCTCTCGATTTGAGGATTTTGCCAAATTCATGTTATTTGTTTTGTATTCGGTACATAAAGGTAGGGAATCAGTAAGTAATCGTAAGGAAGGAATTTAGAAAACGCGCATGCGGTTGTTGTTGCTTTAGGGCGAGCGCCCACTGCTTTGCGATCCGGTGCGTTTGCGTTTTTTCTTTTTTAATTTGGCCTGGCTATAAACTGAGATCATTGGTGAATGAACTAAAAACTGGATTCATTAAGGTCGCTTTACACGCTAATTTAGCCGGCATAATGCCGTTTCACACTTTCGTGAGAATCGCGAGGTGGATATCGAATAAATGTCGGTGTTTTGCGTGGTCCCACTATTTTGAACCACTAGTGGGACCACGAGGGAGTTCTCCCTCGTTTCTCGTGTCGTGGTCTCACTACGATATCGGATGTCAACTGTTTGGTCCTGATGTTACCTGCTTATATACTCCTTTTAGATAGGTATAACATTAAATTAAATTTTAAAATTTAATATTAAATAACTAAAAAAGTCGGTGTTCATTATTTTATTGATATAAATTTTTGTAATTCTTAATTTTTTTTCTCTGATCTTCACATGTTCCACTGATCTTGATTTGTTTTGTCATTCTTTGTTTAAAGATCTTCATTTGTTTTGTCGATCGTCATTTGTTTTGAAAACAGGACATACTTAGTAGAACAGAAAACTCTCGAAACTTCTCGTGGTCCCACTATTTTGTCACACTAGTGGTACCACGAGAAAACACCGGGTAAATGTGTGTAAAAGTGTTCGTGGGGCTTTTACATCACATCAGGACCATCAATCGTATTGGACAGCACATCTCTGCATAGCACCTAGCGTGACGAGTAAGTACCTCGCGGTGTCATTCCAAAGGTGAAAACATTTTCCGACGCAGGCAAATATCTCTGATGCGGCGCGTAGAACCGCCTCACCTTAATTAAGATTCCTTTTTTTTTTATTTAGCTCGCCAAATTGACGTCGCCACCAACCTGATGGTAAGCCGTGGTGCATCTAGCGATTGGGGGCCAGTGTCACAGTCCTTAAGACTTTAGACAGTGGCCCTCAAGTTGGCTGCCCTGTGATGTGCGTCTTCACGTTCCTCTTCAAGAACCCGGGATTGTAAGATGAGGGAAAAACGTGAGCGGGCAGGTCGTTCCATGTTTTTATAGTTCGACAGAGGAACGTCTTTTAAAACGCTGGGTTCTAGCGAACATTCTCTCCACTGTGTATGAGTGGCATCTCTGCTGCCGCGCACCCCGCACATCGCATTGCTGGATATGAATATCCGGCATCGTGGTTCCACAGTCTGCGAAAGTGAGAGGTTGCTTGCCACAGTCATCGACCCGGGAGCTAGCCGAAAAGAGATTGGCCAGCATTTCAGCTTTCTCTTGGGCTTTGTGAGCCACTGATCCGTCAGGATAGCGCAGCGGCGGCAGCGAGGGCTTGCAAAAGTTGGCCTGCACGGCTTTGGACAGTTGCCAGTATCCACGGCTGCCCGTCGGATGTGACGTGAGCTCCTGACCAAGCCGCGTGACGCGCTGGGCGTCCGCTCTCCTGATAGCTCTCTTACTCGACCGAGTGGCTATGTTGTACGCTGCCTTGAGGTGAGCCACATTCGGGTTGCGCACAGCCCGAGCCCTGATCCAGGTGCGGTAAGCCGCCTGTGTTGGCTGAAAGGCTACGGCACACTCACCCGCGAACCAGGGGCGGGCTTTGCGGATGCTGGCGACATCAGTGTATGGAATGTAGTATTCCATACCTAATGTTATCTCACCAGCAACAGCAGAGGCGCTTTCCGATGAAGCCCTCTCTGCAAAGCAGCGCTAAATCCACGGGATGGTTGCAAAGTATTCTCGTACTGGATTACTCGTCAGCAGTAAGTCCAGAAGGGCGGGTCCATGGTCTGACCTGTCCGGTATGCGCGTAATCCCGAGTACCATTTGGGTCAAACCATGGGAGAGAGCGAACGCGTGGGCGGCCTGTCCCGCAGGATCAGTCTTGAGGGACCCCAGCTACTCAGTGTGGTGACCATTGAAGTCACGACAAAGGTACGACTGATCGGCAGGGCGGCGTGTTTGCGTCTCCGTTAGGAACATCACAGCAGACCGTGCCGTCTCTTGATGGTGAAAGACGGCGTCGAGGTTGGCTTGGAGTCCGCGGATGTTAGCGAATTCCACCTCGAATAGTGCGTTTTGGGGAATCGTCGCAGCGGCCGCTGTGAAACCTCTATTTTTATTTTGCGCTGCCATGATTGGGTTAAAGGGAGACGTGAAGACGGAGCGACATTTGCTGCAGCAGTGAGTGACAAGTCGTAGGGGCTTAGCTTTATCTATGACTGTGTGTTTAGAAGGAAGTCGACCCGCCGGACGGAAGGGTATGGCCGCCGGGTCCCCTTCCGGTCACCATCCCGCACGACGGACCACATCGGGATAATGCGTGGCCTGGTAGGGCAGCCTCCCAGGGTGGTTAGTCCCTGTTAGGTGCCTATAATATGCCACGGGCAGCCAGCGGCAAGACCGTTTCTACGGGTCTCCCTGGCCGGGGAGTCAACATCCGTCAGCCACACTAGGCACCACGTACCGCCTACTGGTCCCCACCTGCTGCATCAAACATCGCCCCGGGCCAGGCTGTGCAGCTGCTGAACCCCGAACGCAACCCAACCGGGGCTGGGTTACTTGGGGGGCTTTTCACAACTGCACGGTGGTACCCCCCGGACCAATATTGTACCACCTTGTACCACATGGGAGCCTAGGCCACCATGTGGGTACCTAAATACGCGGAGCGTCGTCCGTTGTTCGGAAGGTGTACCGCGTGCCGGTGAGGTCACTAAGGCCCCTGAGTCTTGTTGTTAGTGGGGCCCCTTAAACCCTAATTTCCGCAAGGCGAGCATTAGGCTCGCGTTCCGCAATCTCTCAATATAGTTTTTTACAATTGAGCCTACGCTCATATTGAGCTCATGTCAAGGGTGTCCTGTCCAGGTTATGCTTTAGTGGAACCGTAAGGTCCTGAACAGAGGGTAGGAATTGGTTGGTACTTACTTAATAATAGAAGAGACAAATTCAATACTCGTCAACATCGGTAGCTTTATTTGTCACAAAAACCTGTATCTGTAACACAATACTTTTTGGATTTGGTTCGAGTGACTCACGGATTTGGTTCGCTTCCAGACCATATCCGACAGTCTGTAGATAAAATAATGTCATCTGGTGGCTAAATATGCATTAAGTTGATAGCTAGAGCAACTTAATGCACACAACTTATGCACCAAATTCATGTGTTCGAGTTCGCGTCCAAAAACCACCTCCGGCTCTAACTTCACGATCATACCACGAACCTTGTACAGTTGCACACACATTTACCCATGTTTTCTCGTGGTACCATTAGTGTGACGAAATAGTGGGACCACGAGAAAGCAGTTCTCCCTCGTGGTCCCTACTTTTTATCTACATTCTGTATATAACTAGGTATGCGCTAATTTTCAAAACAAATGAAGATCAGTGAAACATGTGAAAATTGGAAAAACAAATGAAGATTGACAAAAAATTAAAATCGATAAGTTAAATGAAGACTGACTTCCTTATTTGTTTTATTTTAAAATTTAATGTTATACCTATTGAAAAAGTGTATATAAGCAAAAACATCAAGATTAAAATATTGACATCCGTTTTCGTAATAGGACCACGAGAAACAGTCAGTTGTCCCTCGTGGTCCTCGTGATCCGGCTAATTATGAGTGTAAGGCGACCTTTATGAATCCAGTTTTTAGTTCATTCACCAATGTTCTCAATTTGAAGCCATGCCAAATTAAAAAAGAAAAAGCTGTCAAATACAACAAACGCACCGGATCGCAAAGCAGTGGGCGCTCGCCCTTAATCGTTCAAAGGACCGGCGAAGGTAATCGAAACCATACTGCTAACTTTTGTATTATTCAGCTGTATAATATAAGTTTTCTCAGTTCTCGTCCTCTAAGGGCGAGCGCCCACTGCTTTGCGATCCGGTGCGTTTGTTGTATTTGACAGCTTTTTCTTTTTTAATTTGGCATGGCTTCAAATTGAGAACATTGGTGAATGAACTAAAAACTGGATTCATAAAGGTCGCCTTACACGCTTATTTAGCCGGATCACGAGGACCACGAGGGACAACTGACTGTTTCTCGTGGTCCTATCACGAAAACGGATATCAATATTTTAATCTTGATGTTTTTGCTTATATACACTTTTTCAATAGGTATAACATTAAATTTTAAAATAAAACAAATAAGGAAGTCAGTCTTCATTTAATTTATCGATTTTAATTTTTTGTCAATCTTCATTTGTTTTTCCAATTTTCACATGTTTCACTGATCTTCATTTGTTTTGAAAATTAGCGCATACCTAGTTATATACAGAATGTAGATAAAAAGTAGGGACCACGAGGGAGAACTGCTTTCTCGTGGTCCCACTATTTCGTCACACTAATGGTACCACGAGAAAACATGGGTAAATGTGTGTGCAACTGTACAAGGTTCGTGGTATGATCGTGAAGTTAGAGCCGGAGGTGGTTTTTGGACGCGAACTCAAAGACATGAATTTGGTGTATAAGTTGTATGCATTAAGTTGCTCTAGCTATCAACTTAATGCATATTTAGCCACCAGATGACATTATTTTATCTACAGACTGTCGGATATGGTCTGGAAGCGAACCAAATCCGTGAGTCGCTCGAACCAAATCCAAAAAGTATTGTGTTACAGATACAGGTTTTTGTGACAAATAAAGCTACCGATGTTGACGAGTATTGAATTTGTCTCTTCTATTAAGTAAGTACCAACCAATTCCTACCCTCTGTTCAGGACCTTACGGTTCCACTAAAGCATAACCTGGACAGGACACCCTTGGCATGAGCTCAATATGAGCGTAGGGTCAATTGTAAAAAACTATATTGAGAGATTGCGGAACGCGAGCCTAATGCTCGCCTTGCGGAAATTAGGGTTTAAGGGGCCCCACTAACAACAAGACTCAGGGGCCCTAGTGACCTCACCGGCACGCGGTGCACCTTCCGAACAACGGACGACGCTCCGCGTATTTAGGTACCCACATGGTGGCTTAGGCTCTCATGTGGTACAAGGTGGTACAATATTGGTCCGGGGGGTACCACCGTGCAGTTGTGAAAAGCCCCCCAAGTAACCCAGCCCCGGTTGGGTTGCGTTCGGGGTTCAGCAGCTGCACAGCCTGGCCCGGGGCGATGTTTGATGCAGCAGGGGGGGACCAGTAGGCGGTACGTGGTGCCTAGTGTGGCTGACGGATGTTGACCCCCCGGCCAGGGAGACCCGTAGAAACGGTCTTGCCGCCGGCTGCCCGTGGCACATTATAGGGGCCTAACAGGGACTAACCACCCTGGGAGGCTGCTTTACCAGGCCACGCATTATCCTGATGTGGTCCGTCGTGCGGGATGGTGACCGGAAGGGGACCCGGCGGCCATACCCTTCCGTCCGGCGGGTCGACTTCCTTCTAAACACACAGTTATAGATAAAGCTAAGCCCCTAAGACTTGTCACTCACTGCTGCAGCAAATGTCGCTCCGTATTCACGTCTCCCTTTAACCCAATCATGGCAGCGCAAAATAAAAATAGAGGTTTCACAGCGGCCGCTGCGACCATTCCCCAAAACGCACTATTCGAGGTGGAATTCGCTAACATCCGCGGACTCCAAGCCAACCTCGACGCCGTCTTTCACCATCAAGAGACGGCACGGCCTGCTGTGATGTTCCTAACGGAGACGCAAACACGCCGCCCTGCCGATCAGTCGTACCTTTGTCGTGACTTCAATGGTCACCACACTGAGTAATTGGGGTCCCTCAAGACTGATCCTGCGGGACAGGCCGCCCACGCGTTCGCTCTCTCCCATGGTCTGACCCAAATGGTACTCGGGATTACGCGCATACCGGACAGGTCAGACCATGGACCCGCCCTTCTGGACTTACTGCTGACGAGTAATCCAGTACGAGAATACTTTGCAACCATCCCGTGGATTTAGCGCTGCTTTGCAGAGAGGGCTTCATCGGAAAGCGCCTCTGCTGTTGCTGGTGAGATAACATTAGGTATGGAATACTACATTCCATACACTGATGTCACCAGCATCCGCAAAGCCCGCCCCTGGTTCGCGGGTGAGTGTGCCGTAGCCTTTCAGCCAACACAGGCGGCTTACCGCACCTGGATCAGGGCTCGGGCGGTGCGCAACCCGAATGTGGCTCACCTCAAGGCAGCGTACAACATAGCCACTCGGTCGAGCAAGAGAGCTATCAGGAGAGCGGACGCCCAGCGCGTCTGTATACGATTGATGGTCCTGATGTGATGTAAAAGCCCCACGAACACTTTTACACACATTTACCCGGTGTTTTCTCGTGGTACCACTAGTGTGACAAAATAGTGGGACCACGAGAAGTTTCGAGAGTTTTCTGTTCTACTAAGTATGTCCTGTTTTCAAAACAAATGACGATCGACAAACGAAATGAAGATCTTTAAACAAAGAATGACAAAACAAATCAAGATCAGTGGAACATGTGAAGATCAGAGAAAAAAAATTAAGAATTACAAAAATTTATATCAATAAAATAATGAACACCGACTTTTTTAGTTATTTAATACTAAATTTTAAAAGTTAATTTAATGTTATACCTATCTAAAAGGAGTATATAAGCAGGTAACATCAGGACCAAACAGTTGACATCCGATATCGTAGTGAGACCACGACACGAGAAACAGTTCTCCCTCGTGGTCCCACTAGTGGTTCAAAATAGTGGGACCACGCAAAACACCGACATTTATTCGATATCCACCTCGCGATTATCACGAAAGTGTGAAACGGCATTATGCCGGCTAAATTAGCTTGTAAAGCGACCTTAATGAATCCAGTTTTTAGTTCATTCACCAATGATCTCAGTTTATAGACAGGCCAAATTAAAAAAGAAAAAACGCAAACGCACCGGATCGCAAAGCAGTGGGCGCTCGCCCTTAGTCCAGCAGTCATAACATAGTCAAGTACAGCCATAAGTCAAAGTAAGTATTTTCTAGTCAAGCGAAGGCGAAGCGGTGAGACTTTATTAGTGTCTCTTGTGAGTTTCTCGAAAAATTAAAGAGTCAAGTTTACTGCGTTTTATCACTTTCCAACACTTGTGCACGTTGTCGAACTTTTGTGTTTAAAAATCCAGTACTAAAACACTCAAAATTCCCTAATTTTGGATAATTTTACAAAGGACTAGCATCCGCTTTTCTCCAATTTCGCGCGCTAACTCCGTGACATGTGTGCGGTGCGTGTTTGCTTGCATTTCGTGTTTTTTCTTTTATATTTGACATGGTAGCTTAACCATTCAAGCTTGATATCTTGAAAATCCAATTCATGAAAAGTCACACAGTCGAATCCAGTTCCAGGACTTAGGACTGCAATTGGCATAATAATATTATCAAAGAATTTTAATACAAGGAGGTCTCATCCCAGTAATCAAATATCCTGTCAAGTGGTCCAAAAAATTTCTTAAAACGAGAACATCTTTTCGTGTGATCAATTTTTTTTTACAGAAAAATTCACTTAATGTTTACGATGTCCTTTTGTGCTTCACTTTACTTTTATGTTCAATCGAGTTCAAACTAGAATAGAGGGTGTTGCTGAGTTTATGGGACTTTAGGGGATAGAATCCGTGTGGCAGAACCTTACACCCGCCGGTGGAGTACCTACCTGCACTGCCAGGCCTGTCAGTTTGCGATCATGGCCGGTGCAACCTAGTTGAAACGCAACAGAAAAGCTACGGGTATAAAATGTAACCGCGTCCATTGCCGCAAAAATACCTATCGTCAGTGTTACGTTGGTACATACGAGAGCTCCTCTTATATTTTATTTATCTCTATGCATACTAAGTTACCTAAAGCAATTTCTGTATTCCATATTTACATAGTTTTGAAGCGAAGGTCATGTCCTCACTACTGGTACCAGTGATACATTATATCGATTGTGATGTATGTCATATTGATTGACATGCGGGCGTTATCAAATTGGGACATCGTGTTGCGAACCCATCCAAATATCGGTATGGATTACATTGCTGATTGACATATAGTGCCTCCTGACTTTTGGCCTAATTATTCCACTTGTACCTATAATAATTAATTTTTTATCCCCTACGAAGATGAGGCGTGATATAAGTTTATTAAGTTTGACCTGAGTATTTGTTTGTCTGTAGCATTTTTGCATCATACCTATCATACCTAGTAGCCCAAGGAGTGGATCAATTTTGCAGCAGATTTTTAGTTCAAAATTCAGTTTCTTAGTTGTAAATTCTGAAGATCATCAGCTCAGGGAGAAGGGATTTCATTAAAAGACTCGGATCAGATTGATATGCGGTATTTGATAATTGATAGTATTTCCACGACGCGACGTGGTAACCTGGAAGTTACTGCTGCATCAAGTAGGTACTCTGAGCGAAACCTAACTCCTCAGAAAATTACAGTAAGTATTATAATACCATGTTTGGACTTAAGTACTTATTAGAAGAATCTCAGTGTCGCAGGTCAGTTTAATTTTTTTTAAACAATGACTTGCTCTACCAACACTCTGCTCGTCTTTCCACATAGTAAGAGTTACTTGCGCAGCGGTAAGCAGGTATCTATAAAAATCGAATATTAAACATTTAGGGTACTTGTGGTGGATACTAGGTCCCTATCAAGAGAGGACCTACCCAACAAGTGGTCCCACCTACCTTTAGAATATCAGAAGAAACCTTGGCGCGCTTTTTGGGTTTAGAGGTACAAATATAATTCTGAATCCCTGGTGCTCAATCTTGGTGATGGGTTACAAATCCGGGTAGGTTTTGGGCTACTGAGTTAAAATTTAGGTTACCACGCCACGCCAGGTGGACAGGCGTCGATTTGAAAAAGATCGCATGGAGTGACAGGTTGCGGACTTGTAGAGACGCGCCGCATTTGCTCTGTGGATGCGGAAGGCGCAGGACCGTGTTTTGTAGGCCTACGTCAGCAGTGGACTGCCATAGACTGATTGATAGATTTATTGATTGACTTTGATTTGGTTATTAATTGACTGCACTTGGCGCACTTGCACGTATTTTAATGCACTTGATATCTATTATAGGTACATAAACATAATGTTGTGAGCGCCTGAATCCAACACTGCATGGTGTCAGACAGAAACGCATTCGTTCATTTTAACGGCCTAAGTATAAATTTGCTTTAAAAATTTTGCACTTGACATAGCACACTATGTTTATTATCTTTAGGCATTCAAGTATGTTTTGATTGGTAGTAGGTAGCAAGAATGTGTGATGGGGAAAATACTTAAGTGCCTGCCTAATTACTTAATCTTAAGTACTCTATAATTACATTATATGAGAGGATCGACAATATAAGTAGCACTTCATTTAACCCCATACTACTTTACCTATCTAGGTTTTTTTTGTTTGTTTGTAACGTGAGGGAAAATCCATCATGGATGCTATGCCGTACTCCTACCGACTAAAAAACCTCACGTAACGCCCAACAGCATAGGTTGGGAGCCCCGGGTAAGCCATTGGAAGGATGTCCCAGGAGACCTATCCAAGCTTCGATCAACAATACCGAACCGATCAGTACTGATTAATCGAAATATGTAAGCATGTATGGAATCCTTTACTAGTAGCACAGATTATAATTATAATCTAGTAGCACCAGTAGGTAGCACTTAGCGCTTTTCTTATCGTAATGAAATCGTATCATTCCATGTTATTGTAGACGTTATACATCTGTTGATACTAATTAAAGATGTTTTATTCTCGTTTAACGATGCGAGAAGCATCAATGTTGACATAACAACACGGATCGTGTCTCGTAAACTGATATGAACGAGAATATACCTACGTATGGGCTGGATTCGATTCAAAATCCGATTACGATTATTACAACAGCATGGATTTTTTTAAATGTGAATATTCTCATTGATGTTATGCTGAACTCCTACCGACTAAAATCACACGCCAAACCACCCCTAAGGCTCTCCGTCTATAAATGAACTCCGACAGGTGTGTAGGTACATGGGGTTGCTCTTGCACCACCTCTTACAACCCCGCGAAGCACTCCAGAAAGCACGCGACAAGGCACATCTTAGTCTTAGGGCCAGCTTGAGGACCTCTGTCAACAGTTTTGTAGACTGTGAGAGTAGCCCCAGATCACTAGATGTCGTCATTTCGTTTGAGCACGGTAAAATCCGATAGGGGTTTTCTTCCGCGCACGCTTGGGTTGTGGAATGGTCTTCCTGCCTCGGTTTTCCCAAACGCCTACATAATGGGTTTCTTCAAAAAGGGCCTTAGAAGGTTCTTACAGGGTCGGCAGCGCGAGTGTAGCGCCTCTGGTGTCGCAAGCATCCATAGGCTGTCTGCCACCGTGGCAGTATAAAAAAATGCCTTTCCATCAGGCAGGCAGCAGCATTATTTTGGCGAGCTATAATAGTACCTATCTATTTGTAGATATAGGTAAATGCTGTCTATCAATTAAACAACTTGTAATTTGAACCTAAATTGCTTTTACTGAACACCTGACTGAAAGTTCATTGCCTACTTGTGCCTATAAAAAAAAAGTGAACGTCCTCATATCACATGTTTGCATTGCAATATTTATGCTTGCATTACAATGTTATGTCAACTCAGCTTCAGTTTGCAGGCGAGTGGTTGATAAGGTTGATGTTTATGCAAGTGTCACGTAGCAACGGCTGCTGCAGACTGCTGGCAGTAGCACCGATATCACAGATGTGAATATAGTGGGAGATTTAACCTGTATTCGCTAGGGCTGCCTCTGACATTTCTGAGATAAGAACTGTAGCTAAAAAATTGCCCTAAGACTACCTTGCTTTCGTCAATCAAATCACCTTATAGCAGTCCACTGCTGGACGAATTCATCTCCCATTTTGCGCTAAAATACAACGTACGCCGGATTCAGCAACGCGCTTTCCGCATCCAGTCTCTCCCCCTCTTTAAGGTCCCTTTAGTTATTCTACAGATGTGGCCAGCCCACTGCCACTTCAAAAACACTCTGCGTGCTATGTCGACCATTCTGTTGCATTCCCATTCCCAAGTGCCTAGCGAGGAGTTAATTAATACCTTCTCAGTATTTGTGGCAGCCCTAGCCCTTGCATCTGGTTTCTATTGCATTTTCACGGCATATATACTTACCTATTGCTATAAAAATAAGTATGTATGTACGTAAAAGGCAAGGTAAGTTGGACTTATGTAAAAGTCGCTTTTGTAGACCAGTTTTATTTTAGCCATTAGGTAGGTATACCATTTTGTAATGTTGGTCTAGAGTCTAGATTCATCCATGTTGGTTAAAATCTTATTAGGGCTATTAATTCTATAATTTATTAACAATGCAGTAACACCAAAAATCACAGTCACACCAAATTTCATAGTAACTTTGACTATTTCAACTGACATTATGCATTGCAAGGAGTCGAATTGTTACCAGTCAGAGCCACTCTTCTTCAGTGAAGAGAATCTTCGCCAGCACCGAGCGATTTAATATAGGTACCCGCAGACTCAGGGTACGTTAAGCCGTTGGTCCCGGTTGCCAGTAAAATAGCAGTCGTTAAGTCAAATTGAAGGCCTTCATAGGCGGCTTGAAAATTTTCAACAGCAGGCAGTCACTACCTGCGCCTGTCCATTTCAACAGGGCGGGACATCTATACATATAATAAAACTTTTGAGGGTCGAGAGTCTGTACATGGAAGATATTTTGAATATTTTTATCGTAGGGCGTTCTCTAATCGTTTCTGAAGCCGAAAATGTAATTTAAAATTTTCTTGTCTGTCTGTCTGTCTGTATCCCGAATAAGTATCACGCTGAAACTATTGAATTTGTTACCGATTTGAATGAAACTTGGTATAATCTGAGCCTATGATCCGAGGAAGGTTCTAGGATACATTTGATCCCGATATTTGGCGCGGTTCCTTTGGGAGAGGAGATGAAAGACAAAATGTTTTTTTAGTTGTAACTTCTCAATGCGTGGTCCGATTCCAACATTTTTTCAGTGTTATAAAGGGTGTACTTTGAAAATTGTTTCACACAAGTTTCAATGTTGAGGGTTTTGTAGTTCATTAATTAGAGACATCTCAACTTTCTCAAAACCTATAATTCGAGGGTTCCTTTGAATATGACGGTAAATCTAAACGGGCGTGTTGGCTTAATCATAAGGGCTTAATGATTAAGGGCCGGTTTATCAATAGCCAGATAAAACGTCAGATAATAATCTAGTCGATAACTTTAACTGAGATTTTAACAATAGAATAAAATATTTCAATTTTTCAATGTACCGATAGCGGTCAGTTAACTAACTGGCTGTTTTTGTTACTATATTCACACTAAATCTGCGAGAGCAGGACGCACTTATGTACCTACATTTTTAGGTTTTAGAAAGAGACAGCCAACTTTCGCTGCAGTGACAGCGGGTGTCACTATTGACTTTACTGTATTTATTACCATAACCTTACTTTGTTCGTGCGTGTTGTTTATTTTCTTTTGTGTGAAAAGAAAATAAATTATGTTTTTGTTAATTTCTATAGCAAAATTAAAAGAGGGATGCTGTGTGTGAGCAATTGTGATGCAGTTTTCTAAGTTGTGAACTACCTAGTTTAAGCTTGATTTTTAATGTCTTTATTCAATTAGATTCGGGTATGTAGTAGTACCTACGAGTATACGATTTATAATAATAATTATGTTTTTCGAGACGAAATCGCCTGTGAAATTCTGTGTCATTCCATTCAGACATACCTATTATCGGGTCGTTTTTTTACTAGTCTTTGTTTTCAATCTGGATTTAAGTAGTTTATTTAGCGCTGTATAGTCTTCTTCGATCATTAAATAGTCGATTGAATCAAAAAAATCCATGTCTACACAACTTCGCGAAATTGTGTAAACATGGATTTTTTTGAACACAAACAATATATAACCTACAAACTGGGCTCAAGTAATGACTGAAACGTCAAATAACTCCACAGATAGCCGCTAACTGGGGCCCGAACGGACAGTTAAATTTATCAGCCCGTTAGCGAGTTTATCAGTCAGTTAAAGCTTATCCAGTAGATGAAAAATTGAGAATCTTGTTAACTGTAGAATTAACCCTATCTGGTTGTTTATCTGAGCATTGAAAAATCGGCCCTAAGGCTATTGTAAAATAAGTCAGTCCGCGCCGAAGGCGGGGACTGAATTGTTTTAGAATAGACTTAATCTTTAAGGTCTTTTAAGATTAAGCAAACAGGGCCGTTTCACACGCTGCTTGATGAGTCTGATGAAGAAGTGCCTCCAAACCTTATGTGACGTAAACGAAGTTGCAACGGTCAACTAGTTTCAAAATAAGAATCGGTGAAATGTGGGCATTTTTTCTTTTTTTTATTAACGTGAGGGAAAATCCTTCATAGATGGTATGCCGGACTCCTACCGACTAAAAAACCGAAGGAAGCATGTCCCAGGACTCCCAACAGACCTGCGGCTACCACTTAACTACGTAAAATACGATTTAAAAGTGTTGATAACTTAAAGTGGCTTAAACGTGGCACATGGCATGACGTTTATAATTATTATAATAGGTACTTACATGATAAGAGAGCATCGGCCACTGTCAATATTATTGCAAGCGGAAATCGACCTTTGCTTGTTGTTTATCATCGTTCAGAATGATCCCAACTGTGATCCCAACCTAGGTTTTGAGACCATATTTTGAACTGACTATACCTACCTTAGCTAGTAAAAAAAGTCTTCAGCTTTCTTAACTAGAAATAGAAAGCATCAGGAATCTGCCAGTAATGGAAATGAGGCAAACCGTCGCCCTTCTCCCAGAGAAAGGCGACGCGACGGTTTGTCTACCACCTTAGTGTCTGTCTGTCGCTTAAGATCGCAATGATATTTTCTTTTATACCGCTAAGGTGGCAGACAGGCATACGGCCCACCAGAAGGACTGGTGGTCAACATAGCCTATGGAAGTTTGCAACACCGGAGAGGCGCCACACTCACCCTGTAACAACCTTCTAGGACTCCTTTTGAACAACAGTGAGTTAGCCCAGTCTAACTCAGTGTTGTACAGGCTAGCCGTTCGAAACCTACTTTATATTCTTTTTCTTGTTGAGTTCGATTCGTCCTGTTCTACTGTTCTGCGTTAGGTTGACGGATCGAGGGTGTGCGGTGGTTGCTTCTTCCCAATACTATTGCTAACGTTATCGTAAAGTAGTCTTAATATTTTAACATTAAACACTTCAAAAGATCGTTTCTCTGTCAAACCATAAAAACCTGGAACGACCTGCCAGCGACCTGCTAGCGTCCAAGAAGCTCGGTGTGCTCAACAGAGCGCGGCGGTACTTTACTGCGGCGCAAACACTGCTTCTCTATAAGTCGCAAGTGCGGCCACACATGAAGTACTGCTGTCACCTCAGGGCGGGGGCACCTGAATATCAGCTTCGTCCATTTGACTCGGTGCAGAGGCGAACTGTGAGAGTTGTCAACTATCCTTTACTGACAGGTGGTGTTGAACCTCTTTGCGACAGGAGAGACTTTGCCTCCTTATGCGTGTTCTACCGCCTGTACAATGGTATGTGCTTTGAGGAATTGTTTGACATGATGCCCACGGCTACGTTCTATCATCGCACCGCTCGCCAACGACTGGACGTAGGGTGTGAGGATGAAACCTCACACCCTACGTCCGGAGCGTTCGAGCACGGTTAGATCCGACAGGGGTCTAAGAAGGTTTTTACAGGGTCGGCAGCGCGAGTGTGGCGCCTCTGGTGTTGCAAACGTTCATAGGCTGCGGTGACCACCAGTCCTTCTGGTGGGCCGTATGCTTGTCTGCCACCTTAGTGGTATAAAAAAAAAATGTGTTTCCCTCTTACAATCCTGGGTTCTGGGTTCTTCAAGCGGAGCGTGAAGAGTCACATCTTAAGGCCGCCAACTTGAGGACCACTGTCTATAGATAATAGTTAAGTTTCCGTCACGGTCGCTCGACGGGCGATCTTCTCGTGTGCCTCACACACCGATGGGCGACGGCTATCGAGAGTAAGGGCGAGGCTCTAGCAGTGAGCCTCGACATTTCTAAAGCCTTTGACCGGGTCTGGCACCGTGGTCTTCTTAAAAAATTGCCCTCCTACGGACTGACCGAGAGATTATGCGGATGGGTGTCCAGCTTTTTGGCCGGTAGAAGCATCAGGGCTGTTGTCGACGGCAGCTGTTCTGACTGCATGGCCATTAACGCTGGAGTACCGCAAGGGTCAGTGTTGTCCCCTACTCTGTTTCTGCTGCATATCAATGACATGTTGTCTATTGACGGCATTCATTGTTATGCAGATGACAGTACGGGGGACACTTGTTACACAGGCCGCCCCGGTATCTCTCGGGACGCAGTGGAAGAGAGTCGTGAACAGCTTGTGTCTGAAATCGAGGCTACTCTTACTAGAGTGTCCGATTGGGGTAGACAAAACCTTGTCCAGTTCAACCCTTCGAAGACACAGGCGTGTTTCTTCACCGCTAAGAAAGCCCCAATTACTGTAGCGCCACAATTCCAGGGCACATCTCTTTCCATCTCTAAAAGTATAGGGATCCTTGGTGTTGACATCTCCAGTGACGTTCAGTTCCGCAGTCATTTGGAGGACAAGGCCAAGCTGGCGTCCAAGAAGCTCGGTGTGCTCAACAGGGCGCGGCGGTACTTTACTGCGGCGCAAACACTGCTTCTCTATAAGTCGCAAGTGCGGCCACACATGGAGTACTGCTGTCACCTTTGGGCGGGGGCACCCGAATATCAGCTTCGTCCATTTGACTCGGTGCAGAGGCGAGCTGTGAGAGTTGTCAACGATCCTATACTGACAGGTGGTGTTGAACCTCTTCGCGACAGGAGAGACTTTGCCTCCTTATGCGTGTTCTACCGCCTGTACAATGGTATGTGCTCTGAGGAATTGTTTGACATGATGCCCACGGCTACGTTCTATCATCGCACCGCTCGCCATAGACAGGGATTTCATCCTCACACCCTACGTCCGGAGCGTTCGAGCACGGTTAGATCCGATAGGGGTTTTCTTCCGCGAACGCTTAGGTTGTGGAATGATCTTCCTGCCTCGGTTTTCCCAAACGCCTACAGTATGGGGTTCTTCAAAAGGGGTCTAAGAAGGTTTTTACAGGGTCGGCAGCGCGAGTGTGGCGCCTCTGGTGTTGCAAACGTTCATAGGCTGCGGTGACCACCAGTCCTTCTGGAGGGCCGTATGCTTGTCTGCCACCTTAGTGGTATAAAAAAAAAAAAAAAAATAGATATGGCCCAATGAATCGCTAGATATCGTATTGGCTTCCATCAAGCGGCGGCATCATTTTGGTGAGCTAAAAAATCATTTCGGGGAGACGTTGAACCCTAAAAACTAACTTCTTTTGAAGAGAGACAAATATTTGTCTCTTCCGACTAAATCAATTATTATGTAGCTTTGCACACGTGTTGAGTTCCTGTCAACTCACATGATGATAGCCTATACCACCTATGCCCTCGCCCCTCGGCAGCGCGCACATGTCAATCCGATAAATATGCAAATGCATAAATGTCTTTTTTAAGAATATAAGTAATCGATTTATTGCTTTTCAGTGTTGGACTTGGGCTTATCTAAGTCCATCACTGAACAGCAATAGACTGATTAGCAATAGGAATAGACTGATTATGGCAGTAGTGGGGTAACTTTCTTAATGGGGGCCAGAAAAATTAAGATTTTTTAGAGGAGGGCCAGAATTGTAAGTAAAATGCATTTTGTGCTAGAATTTTTAATCTTACTTCTTTCTAATATTGTTGTTTGACTCTTTCACGCTCTAGCTAACTCCTTCGCCTACGCGTCTATTGTTCTACTTAGTAGAATCTAATTACCTAATACTTCAGGACCGTCAAAATATAATTATCGCGAGCCATTTACTATTCATGTAGAAGGACGGAGTTGGCCCGTGGGCCGTACTTTGCCCATCACTGCCTTAGGGACTTAGGCTATCCCAACCATTTTGGCAGGGCGATTAGTTACGTTACTGTACCATGCTGGCTGACAGGGTATTTGTTTATAAATATACCTCCTTCCAGTCCTGGGACATCCTTCCGAGCGCTTACCCGGGACTTCCAACCATAGGCTGTTGGGCGTAACGTGAGGTTTTTTAGTCGGTAGGAATCATAGCATCCATGAGATTTTCCCTCCCGTTAAAAAAAAAGCCTCCTTCAAGTTTAAAAAACCCGACAAGTACGAGCAGAATGAAAAATGGCGTATGTTATTTTGAGCACCCCTTATGGGGCGGTTATAGCGCACAAGTAGGCATTTGGCGCTCCTCTCGCCCCGGACGCAAGACACACCGCGCGCCGGCAGCGGCAGTGAACTCTAATGCCACAGTATACAGTAGAGTAGAAAGAAACAGCATGCTAACTTTGTTTGACGTAGTAAATGCATCTAACTTTATTAAGTGTAGTGATTTATTCGAGTTTCCTAAATAAATGAGTTAATTATATATATAATATTATACTATTATTTTTAAGCTAAAGAGTTTGTTTGTTTGTTTAGTTGTTAAACTCCAGAGTCTAAGAGACTGCTAGTTGAATTTCAAAAGTTCCTTAACAGAATGTCCATTTTTGAAAAATACCAAAATATATAGCATCACTCTAAGGCGAATAAGAGCTGAGCAGCAACGAAACATTTTTCGAAAACTAGGATATTTCATTTCTTCTGAGAGTTTCCGTTGCGTAAGTTTTCTAGATGGTTACGGTTGCGTAAAAAATGTAAATTACATTATAATTGGTCATAAAAATTTCTAAAGTTTTCTAAAGTTCGTATGCTAAGTATGAATCACGTGATCATTTTGCAATCCAAAATGGCCGCCGCGGTATAATCACAAAATTTCATGATGGGTATCATTTAAAGGGTTTTTTGGTATGCTGAGTACGAATCACGTACTAATTTTGCAATCCAATATGGGCGCCGCGCCGTAATCACAAAATTTCATGATGGGTATCGTTTAAGGGGTTTCTTGGTATGCTGAGTACGAATCACGTGCAAATTTGCAATCCAATATGGGCGCCGCGCCGTAATCACAAAATTTCATGATAAATAATTAAATAAATAAATAAATAAATAAATATTCACGGACATCTCACACAACGCTATCTGATCCCAAAGTAAGCTAGGAATAACCTGCTTGTGTTATGGGTATCAGACCACGGATATTAATACTTAAATACTTTTAAATACATACATATTATACATAGAAACACCCAGACTCTTGAGACAAACATTTATGGGTCACACAAATATTTGTCTCCGGTGGGAATCGAACCCACGACCTCCAGCGCCGCAGGCGGTATCACTACCGACTGCGCCACAGAGGCAGTCAAAATGATGGGTATCGTTTAAGGGGTTTCTTGGTATGCTGAGTACGAATCACGTGATAATTTTGCAATCCAAAATGGCCGCCACGGTGTAGTCACAAAATTTCATAATGGGTATCGTTTATAGGGTTTTTTGGTATGCTGAGTACAGTACGGTTGACGGACTCATTGCGCGTACACGTCGCCTTTGCTACATTACTCCTTTCTGTGATTCATACAACTAGTTTAGTGATGTATCATTATTTTATCGACGAATGGTCGATAACCAGTTACGCGACCAATGGATAAATACCTGACAAGATCGGTATCAAATGCCAGTCTCAACTCCAAGAGACCCGCCGAGGACCAGCTCGATCAATGGCAGGTACCCAAGAAAATTTCTTCTAATAAACACCAGACCAAGTATGACAGTAATCGTTATTTGTCTACGAGCAAATGTTTCCAGAATTTAGAGGTTGATGGTACCAGGAATCAGACTTCAAAGAGCTACATCGCCGCAACTACGTCTGCAAAGAAGGTTGGACATATCCCTCCAATTATCATCGACATGAAAAAGGATTATACTCATAACGATGTTAAAAGTAAGATCGCTGAATTTTCAAACCGTTTCCATTTACAATATCGGAGTGGTGGCAAAGTTGCTGTTATCTGCTACTCATCCGAAGCTCACCAAGCTATCAAGGAGGGTTTGCGCCACCAGGGAGCAGCTTTCATTACCTATACTCGCAAAGACGAAAAAGTCCCTAAAGTGGTCATTAAAGGCCTGCCTTCTTGTGTTGAATCCGAAGTCCCCGAAGAACTTGCCAAACTTGGTTTTGAGGTTACCTCTGTAACTATACTTAAGTCCCGAAATGCCGAAGACTCTGGTACTTCGCCCTTCCTGGTACAGCTGGCAGCAGGGGCAGATCTACAGAAATTTCGCCAATTGAAGTATCTGCTTAATTGTGTCATTACTATAGAAAAATTTAAAACCAAATTTTCAACTGGAACCCAATGTTTTCGCTGTCAGGGATTTGGCCACTCCTCGAAGAATTGCAACATGCCTCCACGATGAGTAAAATGCTTGGAACCGCATTTTACGTCTGAGTGCCCAAAAAGAGATCGCACTCAACCAGCACGATGTTGCAACTGCAATGAAGATCATCCGGCGAATTTTCGTCAATGTACTGTCCGTATGGCCTTACCTTCAGCGCATCCAAACAAAAAAGGAACTGGAACGCAAGCCACCAAAGCTATTACCTAATTATAAAGCATCTACTGTAAAAAATGGAAAGTCATGGTCATCGCTCTTGAAACCTGAAGAACATGTAAAAATCAACTCCATCCCGCAAGACACTCCTACAAACAAGGACTCTACTACAATTGAGATACTCGATATACTTAGAACCATAGAAATGATGAAAAGTGATTTCATGAAATGTGGGTCGATGCTGGCTAAGGTCACCCTAGTGTTAACTTATCTGGGTAAATATATTTAAAATTCTATTTAAATAACTTGCTCTTACTCTCATGGAACTCAGACGGAGTACGCTGTAAAATAACCGAACTACTTGATCTCGTGGCAAGCACGCACTCCGCTGATATTGTGGCAATTTGCGAAACAAAATTACCTCCCAATACTAGTGTTTCTACTCCTGGCTTCACTTGCTATCGTAAAGATAAACATTCAAGTGGTCGACGCCAGGGTGTAGCCATTTTGGTCAGTGACAAACTAAATCATTCCATCATCACTGTGCCCGATACTGTTAACATGGAAGCGGTCGCTATTTCAGTAAACATCTTAGGTATCGATCATGTCCTATTGTCAGTTTACCAATCGCCCAACTTGCCCTTAGTTTTCAGTGATATTGAAGCATTGTTCAACCTAGGTACTCATGTAATTATGATGGGTGACTTTAATGCCAACCATTCGTTCTGGAATAGTAGCTACACTAACACCCGCAGCAGAGTTTTGTTTAATCACATGCCGCGACACGACTATTCAATTAACTGACCTGATGTGCCTACTCAAGTAAATTACTGTCTAAATTCAAAAGCAACTAACCCCGATTTGATACTTTCATTAAACGTCAATCAAATAAATGACGTCAAAGCTGTTGTCGCGTTATCCTCTAATCACTATCCTATTCATTTCACAGTTGCTGGTCGGCTCATTCCTAAGTCCCAGTCTTGTTATTTTCGTTACGATAAAGCTAATTGGAAAGGATTTCGGACTTTTCTAAGTTATAATGTCCTCCTTAGTTCTGAAACATTCAAATCCGTCGACGAAATCGATATCGCAGTCGATCAGCTCCAAAATGTCATTATAAAAGGGATAAATATGTACCTAAAGGATTAGTTAATGGCAACATATACCGATTGCCTAAAAAAGTTAAAGAACTGATTCGTTACAAAAACTACTTACGTCGATTAGATCAGCATGCTCCTCCTAGTAGTGACCTTAAGAAATTAATTCGCCGTAATATCCACAATCTACAACAATTGATAGCCTGTCGTATTCGGAATCTCAAGGACAGGGATTGGAACAGCAAGCTGGCTAAAGTAGACAACCCGAGCTCTGACATATGGCGCATTACGAAGTCTCTAAAGTCTCAATCTTCTAAGATACCCCCACTGAGATACGATGACGGTTCGCTTACATCTAACACTGCTCAACAGTGTAACATATTGGCCAAGTCTTTTGGGGAAAATATGTGCCTCACGGCTGATTGGCCAAGTGTTTTTGAGACCAACGTCCAGGACTCCATAGTAAAAATTAACCAATCAAGTCCAATAAATGCGACGGAGCGCCTAAGTCTTTTTAAACCATCTGAAATATATAAATCTATAAGCAAGTTGTAAAGTCGGAAATCACCAGGTGAAGATGGTGTTCATAACATACTTTTAAAAAACCTTTCCTTAAAGACTATATACTATACTTTCCCAAGTCTTGGAAAACCGCCAAGGTCATTGCTATAAAGAAACCTGGCAAAGAGGAAGCGTCACCATCTAGCTATCGTCCCATTAGCCTACTACCATCTATTGGTAAGTTGTTTGAATCGGTAATACTCGATAGATTACTGCGTGCTACTAGCCACGTTCTCATAAATGAGCAATTCGGTTTTAGAGCATCTCATTCTACATCCCAACAGCTTGCTAGGGTGGCTGACCATGTGTCACATCATCTTAACTTACGTCAAACAACAGGCATGTTCTTGCTAGATATTGAAAAGGCGTTTGACACGGTTTGGCATCATGTGCTTCTTCACAAACTGCTGTCTGCAGAAGTACCCATGGTTTTATTAAAATTGCTACGATCATATTTGGGTGGTCGGAGGTTCCATGTTAGTATCGATTCCTTGTCATCATTACCTCATCCCATACCGGCTGGTGTGCCTCAAGGTTCAATTCTTGGTCCGTACCTATTCCTACTATATATTAACGACGTTTCTATCCAGCCAAGAACCCAACTTGCGTGTTTTGCTGACGACACAGCCTCTTACACATCATCTATGATACGGACCTTATATACGGCCAATTACATTAAATTGGTACCTAGCATACGAAAGAATCCCTTAATCGATACCCATCATGAAATTTTGTGATTACGGCGCGGCGGCCATATTGGATTGCAAAATTATCACGTGATTCGTACTCAGCATTCCAAAAAACCCCTTAAACGATATCCATCATAGAATTTTGTGATTACTGCACGGCGGCCATATTGGATTGCAAAATTAGTACTTGATTCGTACTCAGCATACCAAAAAACCCCTTAAACGATACCCATCATGAAATTTTGTGATTATGGCGCAGCGGCCATATTGGATTGCAAAATTATCACGTGATTCGTACTCAGCTTACTAAAAAAACCCCTTAAACGATACCCATCATGAAATTTTGTGATTACGGCGTGGCGGCCATTTTGAATTGCAAAATTATCACGTGATTCGTACTCAGCATAGCAAAAAACCCCTTAAACGATACCCATCATGAAATTTTGTGATTACGGCGCGGCGGCCATATTGGATTGCAGAATTATCATGTAATTCGTACTCAGCATACCAAAAAACCCCTTAAACTATACCCATCATGAAATTTTGTGATTACGGCGCGGCGGCCATATTGGATTGCAAAATTATCACGTTGTTCGTACTCAGCATACTAAAAAACTCCTTAAACGATACCCATCATGAAATTTTGTGATTACGGCGTGGCGGCCATTTTGAATTGCAAAATTATCACGTGATTCGTACTCAGCATAGCAAAAAAACCCTTAAACGATACCCATCATTAAATTTTGTGATAACGGTGCGGCGGCCATATTGGATTGCAGAATTATCACGTAATTCGTACTCAGCATACCAAAAAACCCCTTAAACTATACCCATCATGAAATTTTGTGATTACGGCGTGGTCGCCATGTTGGATTGCAAAATTATCATGTAATTCGTAGACATTTTAATGCATTAGGTAGATGGTTACCATGTCGTGAAAACACGTAATTTGGCATCACTACATCATCATCACTACATATTATAAAACAAAGTCGCTTTCTCTGTCCCTATATCCCTTTGTATGCTTAAATCTTTAAAACTACGCAACGGATTTTGATACGGTTTTTTTTAATAGATAGAGTGATTAAAGAGGAAGGTTTATACGTATAATAACATTCAATAAATAGTGGAGAAATACTGTATACCCGTGCGAAGCCGGAGCGGGTCGCTAGTAATAATTACGAAATAGTTGCGAAAAAAACTGACACAGGTCCTGCCTCCACAAGCGCTAGCGCGAGACTGATCGGCCGTCAGCGGCGCAATTCTATTGCGTTTGGTAGATATTCGTACTGCTCGTTCGCTCTAACTTTGCCGCTCGGCTCTACACTAAAGTCGAATTTTTGATTAGACGAAGTAAATTGACAGCAACTAATGTCACTTCTTCTTGTAGTGTTGCGTATTTTCTATGACGAAGTGACATTAGCTACTGTCAATTTACTTCGTATACTATACAATTCGGGTATACGCCTCTACGCCAGCGGCAAAGTTAGAGCGAACGGGTAGTACATGATAACTATGTAAATACTTGTGTATAAAAAAACGTTTGGAAAATGTGTATAGAAACTCAATAGCTTTAATTGAGTGCAAAAAAAAAATGTTAATAGTTTAGCCACAGTATTGAAAAAACTTTTCTGAGAGAGTCAACTTTGGGATTTTTTTCTATCTAGTGAAATTTATTGGATCGTGTAACGGGCTTGGAATATGTTTAGCTTATATCCTTAACTATTATATATATATTTATCAGAATTATAAACCCTTTACTTTTTGACTAGGATTGTTTCAAAAAACTCAAAATCTGACCCACGCGGCCTTAATTATTTTCCAGATTTAAGTTTTCTACTTATTCATTGTTATAGCGGTAACAGAAATATATTTTCATTTCTCATACTCGGAAAATAGTGTTTTCTTGATCTGACTATTGGGTGGAAAATGCTGTTTCCCTCCCTAGGGAGGGAAAAACTAATACAAATTACTTCCCACCCAAGGGCCGGAACACTGATCTGTATTATTACCACTGGATTGGCTGTCTCATACAAATGACAGCGAATTATTTGTGCCGATTTGAAACGCCTCTAGAGTTGGTTCAAGGAACTAAATCTGACGTATCATGCAAATGACTTCCCGAATCGCGCCGGGAATTACGAATAATTTTGTAATTTAAGGACTTTTGTGCAGTTTAGTGAGGATTTGTGTGGTTCCAAAAAACCAATAGACATGGTGAAATGTGTGTTTTGCAAAATTAGCTTCAAAAAAGGGAGCAACATTAGATTTCACAGGTAAGTTGAATTTTTGTAATTTTTATCATTAAATCAGCCTGACCTACATGTAAAATGCTTGATTATTTACAAAATATGTATAAGAATAATATATAAGTCAGATTAAATTATTTTTAAGCACAAAAATAGGATTTTAATTTCGTTTAGTAATGTCCATGTTGTCGTATCGATAAACTTGATCATGGTCTGATGTGATCGAAAACTTTTCTTTATAAAAAATATGTCTAATAATGGTATTATTTTACATTACATATGGTCACGCCTTCATTCCCGTAGGGGTAGGCAGAGGCATACTATATGCCCACATTTCACCATTTTAGAATTTGTCCCACGTAACAATTGGTGAGCCGTATTGCCGTGTTGTGATGGACAGGCGCAGGTTGTGACTACCCGCTGTTGAAATTTTTCAAGCCGCCCAAAAAGGCTTTCAACATGGCTTAACGACTGCCATTTTACTGACAACCGGGATCAACTGATTAACGTGCCTTCCGAAGAACGGAAACGCTCAAATAAACGTGACAAAGTGGTCACCAGAATGGTCACCCATCCAAGGACTGGCCATAGTGAAAGTTGCTTACTGCAGTGATTATTTACAGAACACTGAGTCCGCGGGGCCACGAGCGCTTCAATATATAATAATGGTATCAACCAAACAAAATCTTATTAGTAATATTTATTTAACTTATTTTCTGACATTAACTTGTGTGGGTAATACTTACTACATAATGTTTTTTACTCTATTGTTGTATGTTTATTTTATTGCAGATTTCCAACTGATCCAAAAATCAGAAGTGCATGGCTTGGCAACATAAGAGCCCATAACTGGACTCCAAATTCAAGCGATCGTCTGTGTTCTAATCATTTTGATGTTAAATGTTATTATAAGCATTACACAAGAACTTCCCGGTTAATAAATAGTATACCGTCCGCTAGTGTACCATAGTTTTACAATAAAGTGTAAAATAAATAAATGATTAATAAAATCACGTTTATTTTTATTTTTATCTACACATAACTCCCTTTCTATTTCTATGGCGCATGATATTTATATACGCTCACTTCGTGGTGAAATGGACAATGATAAATGCATCAAATTAACTGAAGTATATGAAAGCCACAGACACTTATGGGATCCACGTTCACCGCACAATGATCTTTGTCTGTCTGCCTTTTATTCTATTTGTAGGGATTCATTATTACTAAAGCTGCAGCGAATTGGCATACGTCACCCATGGTAGCTAGTAAGAAACTATAGAAATTCGTTGCTCAGCTTGAGGCACGCTGCCGAGTTGCTGATTAATTTGGCCCAGGTGGAGATGCATGTATTTTCCCCAGCACGCGGCATGCTCAGATTGAGGCAGCTCGCCCCGCGGAGATGCGCCTTAATACCTCTCTCAATCTCTTCAACAAAAGTAATATTTTCCTGCAATTTTGCGTCACGAGTATGCCAAATTGCAGGTAAATATTATTTATTTTAGGTAGGTATACTAGATACCAACTTAAACCACCCTTATTAAGAGCAATATTCATTAAAGCGTCGATAGCTTAGTGGTTAAGAAGACTGACTGTCTTGCGATCGAGAAGACCCGGGTTCGAATCCTGGCCACTCCTAGCACAAGCAATTTAGCTTAGTTGGAGAAGTTAAAGGGAATATTCGTAATTTCGGTTGGTAATATTCTCATATTAAACAAATTATAAACAAAATTAATTTTAAAATATATATACTAAAAATGATTTTATTTCAAATTAAATCTATCGATACGATAAGTTCAAGAAAGTTTGGCACATCACTAATTTTAGTTCTCTGAACCAGCGCTGCTGATTTCAGCGCCACAATGGCGAGAATTAAGAAGGCATAACTTTAGTTTGACAGCCACCTATCCAGTGTGGTAATAATACAGATCAGTGGGCCGGAATGATTTTTAAAAATAGAACTGCTGTCAAGTCAGCTGTGATAGTGAAGCGATTTGCATAAAAAAAAAATTAAAAAAAAATCCTGCGGCCATGCGACTTTCCAAACAGCCAGTGTGACCTTAGCGAAAATTTCTTCCGGCCCCATATACGTACATTAATATTGATCAATATATAGCACATTGCCCGTGTATGGGTAATATTGAGGTTTGAACCTTAGATCATCTAACCACAGGATGCGCCTTACTTAAGCATTGTTTTCTGCCAAGCCAATAGACCATTTGGTCTTTTGGCTTTATAAAAAGCACTGTACATCAGTACATCATTTTATATGATTAAACTAGTACATTTCATTGTAGTTGACTGTACAATAAAAATTAACACACAACAGCCATTACGCGTTTGTCGATTAATACATTTTTAAATATAATGAAATTTAAAATGTCTTTGTGTTTCCCCCTTCACCCGCTATGAAAACTAGCAGAATATTTTTGTATGCGGCGGTTCGCAAAGGCTAGTCCCGTGATATATGGTCTAAGGTTTGAACAGATTAAATTCGGATGGAAATAAATATTGTGGCAATATTATTGAGTCAATAATATTGTACGTGTATGGGGCCGGTAATCTCTGCAACAATTACGCGGTGAGTTCCATATTTAAAATTTAAAAAGTCGACATATTGTAGTTGTTATTTATCTGTAACAGAATTCAAAACAATTGGTAATAATCTTTTATGGTAAGGTTTGAATCTTATTATTAGCTTTATTTTCCTCGTATTTGAAATGAAAAGTAGAGTGTTTAACTCGGGTAAAAGAATCAATTCCGACTCGGACTATAGCCGCCCTCGCTGCGCTCGGGCGTCTAAATACCTCGGGAATTGATTCTTTCCGCCCTCGGTTAACAATCTACTATATCTGTGATTTTTTAGCTTTCTAGCTATCACGGTTCCTGAGTTACAGCAAAGATAATATAGGTAATAGTATTACATACAGATCGCCAACTCCCTGTCGCGCCACAGCTGTCAATACAGTTGACGTGCGTGTTGACGTACAATTTGCTTACATTTTATTGATCACACGCACACATTCAAGCTGGAGTTTCCGCCCTGTGGTAACAGCCTGGAGAAAGACTGGACAGGGCAGTCTGAGAAAGAAGGTCCCGTTTTTACTTTTTGGGAACGAAACCCTAAAAAATATGATCTAATTCGTACGAACCTGTGACTGACAAATAATGGCGAGCTGAGCTCATTAATGAACCACTTGACCTTGACCTTGAGACTCCATTATTGTCACTTCCTTTATGGACTTATTGTCTGCCGTTTGCAAGTCATAGCGTACGGTGACAGTGTGAATAGACTGTCCACAGTAGATAGGTAGATATTGGTACCTATAAATAAAAATTGTATTGTTATAACAACATGCTAGATTTAGCTGAAAGCAGTTTTATTTAGAACTTGCTGTCCTCCACGAATTCCTAGAAACATATCGACGGTAAAAAGGAAAAACACTTTAAGCGACACTTTGGTCGAAAATGAGTTATATACATATTCGGAATCAGCGAATTTTTCCGCGTCGATTGGTCTTGGTTTCGTAGCGATCTGACCGCTTTGGTGTCGCTTCAAGTAATGGCACTTTTGGGCTTATTTTTTTCAGACGCTAAATGAAGTGACACAAAATTGTAGTGACTTTGGTCAAATTACCGCTTAAAGTACCAACTTCATAGTAAGATTGTTATTTGATGTGTTTTTCCTTTTCTATTACGGATATCCTAAGTCACTAAAATAGTTTTTCTCCGTCATAAGAAAAGGGGTGTAAAGCACTACAGGTGTTTTGGCTCACTCTTGTATCACTAGTGTCTAGTTGTTACATTCGTTTTTCCTTGCTTCTATTGTATCTGTAAGATGGAGTTAATGTGTTTTGCCTCCACGATCATTATGTCATATTATGGATTTTAGTATTTTTTGCAATTGCAAAGTGAATCGATAGTGTCGGTTAAAGTAACACCATCAATTTTCTTACAGAAATTCTTAAATTAACCGACATCGTCTTTTATTCCCATAACGTCGGTTCATTTAATTTCGTCGACTACCTAAATAAAGACGATGGTCCCTTAAAGTAAACATTGTTTTCAAAATTGTTTACTTAAGTTAAGTATTCAAAACCATTCATATCGCTACATGCAATGTATTTTTGACCCTTTTGTGGAAGTTACGTAACCAATATAAGGAAGTGACACGTGACGTGGCGCTTCATTCACCGGTGAACCATCGTTTTTCGTCGAACTCGTCACGTTTCGGCGCTCTGCAAACAGCGGCCAAAGAGAGTGCACGTGTTCGTAAATTGTAAGTACCTAAAAATGTTTCTTTACAGCGTAGAGATCCGAAGACAGGGTAAGGACACGCTAACCCTTGCGTCAGGCGACCTGTTCCACTTTCGAGAGGGTGACGGAAGGAGCCCTTCCGATGGCGGTGTCAGTTTTATGGTAAAACAGGACCTCGTTGGCAGCGTTATGGAAGTCGATAGTGTTTTGGCTCGGGTAGCTTTACTCATACTCAAGCTCACCGACAGGTACTCAGGATTCAAGTGTATGCCCGACCTTGAAGAGCACAGCCGAAGCAGTGTAAGAGGACATAGCCAAAGCACTACACGCCGACTTCAACGCCAAAACAAGAACGCGGCGAAACGAAAATCGGTCCTTTTGGCCTCGGGCGCAGAAATGACCGGGGGCACATGCTTGTCAACTTTTATCGACACCCAGGGGCTCTTCTTGATAAACTTCTTTAAGAAGAAGCCCCACAGGAAGTGGACTTGGCGAAGCTCCGACAAGGTCACTAGAAACGAAACAGACTTTTTCATAACGACAGGAGGTGTATTTTAGAGATGTATCAGGTTTGATACTGGTAGTGATCACCGACTTGTCCGAGCATCTTTAAATTTAGACTTCCGCGCCAATAGGGCCTGGATGATGAAGCCTACCCTCCGACCTACTGCGCTCCAGATGGCTGTCGGATCGGTTTGGGAGGTTCCAATTGGAACTTCAAAATCGTTTCGATTTGCTGGAAACCACTGACTGCGCTGCAGCAAATTTCCCGAAAATTATTGCCCGAGAAAGGCAAAAAGAGGTGTTTGAATCTCTCGCTCGACACTCACGAACTTATGAAGATCAGACGGGAAACGCCACTTACGCCAGCATCTTCGTTAGAACTGAGAAACATGAACGTCAAAATTCGAGAGCTGGTAAGACGCGACCTCAGACGCTACAACACCCCTGTCATCGAGGACGTAATTGAACAGAACAGGGGCACCAAGGTCTTTGTCCAGCACCTCAGAAGACCTCGTCTAACGAAACTTAAAACAGCGAGTGACAATACCATGACCTCAAGGTTCGAGATTCTTGAGAAAATTGAGTACTTTTACACAGACCTCTATGCATCACGGACACAAAAGACCCACAGGCCCAAGCAAGAATGACCACAGAGCCCCGTTAACACGTCACTATACGGAGGATATACCGGACACCGACCAGGGCAAGGTCAGGACGGCTCTCAACTGAAACCTAACAAATCTCCTGAAGAGGACGGAATTACGACTGAGCTTCTTAAAGCTGGCGGGACTCCAGTTCTCAAAGAGCTGACGAGTCTCTTTAATTCCGTCCTCCAACAGGGACAAACACCTCAAGCGTGGAGTCCCGCTCGCGGTGACTCTGTTTTTCAAAAACGGTGACAAGACCTTGTTAAAGAATTACAGACCCATCTCACTCCTGAGCCATGTTTACAAGTTGTTCTCGAGAGCAGTCACAAACCACCTCGCCGGAAAACTCGACGAGTTTCATCCTAAGGAGCAAGCCCGGTTTTGTAAAGGCTTTTGTACCGTAGACCACATCTATACTGTTAGGTAGATTGTGCAGAAGACAAACGAGTACAATCAGCCGCTGTGTATTGCTTTCTTGGACTACGAGAAGGCCTTCGACTCTATCGAAACCTGGGCCGTCCCGGATGTTCTGCAACTGTGTCGTATTCATTGATTGGCGATATTATATATTGAGATATTGAGGTGTTTGTATGATACCGCTACCATGACCGTCCATTTGGAGGATAAGAGGATCAATCCTATAGCACTGCGTAGAGGTGTAAGATAGGGCAATGTAATATCCCAGAAACTCTTCACCAATGTGCTTCAGGACGTCTTTAAGTCGCTGATTTGGGATGGGTGGGGCGTGATTATAAACAGTGAACGCATCTCACACCTTCGGTTTGACGACGACAACGTCATAGTTGACGAAACGCTGGTACAGTTGGGCGGGATGCTGCATAGTCTAAGCGAAGAACCCATAAACATCTACCTTGGGCAGGTTATAACACTTGAAACGAGTAACTTGGATTAAGAAAGTCAGAAGGTTTCGCTTGGGCTGGGCAGCATTTAGCAAACTGCGTCAAGTTTTCTAAACGCCGATACCGCAATGCCTGAAGACGAAAGTTTTCAACCTGTGCGTTCTACCCTTAGAGTAAATATTAGAAGGTACCTTCTAATATTATACTCTAAGGTTCTACCAGTTATGACCTACGGTGCCGAGACGTGGACACTCACAGTGGGGCTAGTCCATGCACTTAAAGTTGCGCAACGAGCGATGGAACGAGGTATGCTTGGGGTGTCTCTGAGGGATAAGATCCGAAACGATGTTATCCGTCAGGGAACAAGATTGGTCGACATAACTTGCAGAGTATGCGCTTTGAAGTGGCAGTGGGCAGGCCACATCTGTAGAAGAACTGATGGCCGATGGAGCAAGCGAGTTCTTGAGTGGAGACCGTGACTTGGTAAACGTGGGGTAAAACAACCCCCTGCCAGATAGAGCGACGACCTAAAGAAGGTTGCAGGCATTGACAGGATACGCAAAGTGCAGGACCGTGTGTTGTGACGAAATTCGGGAGAGGCCGATGTCCAGCAGTGAACTGCTATAGGCTAAATGGTTTGATTAATTGATTAAAAGCGTAGAGATTTCCTTATTTAAATCATCTAGTAATTATTCATACTTATGGAACTTGGGACATCACACGAAATACATTTAGGTACTTACATTTTCACACCGACGTTTCGAGCACGTTGCTGCGCCCGTGGTCGCGGTTTGACTGTGAGTCCAACCGCGACCCAATGAATTTCGTGGGAAGTCCAGAGTTCTATAAGTACGAGTGTAAAAAACCGCAATAGTTTACAAATAACACCTAGTAATTGGTTAAGTTCTAAATAAGTAGGCATATTTATTATCCTGGGACATCCTTCCGAGGGTTTACCCGGTGCTCCCGACCATAGACTGTTGGGCGTTACGTGAAGTTTTTTAGTCGGTAGGAGTCCGGCATACTATCGATGAAGGATTTTCCCTTACGTCAAAAAAAAGGTATATATATATTATTGAATTGCGTGATCTTTTGAAATAGTTATTTCTGTTATTTTGCGACATTTATAATACCTACTATGTGTAGGTCGGTCCTTGGCAAGTCTCAGGTGCGTTTTTGCTGCAGATACTTGTTAGGTACATCATAGAAATCGAAATTTAATTATGAGTGCATTCATAACCTCAGCAAATTGAAACTGGGTATAAATAAAGTACTTATTGCTTATTTTAGATGCTTTTTTCTCTTTTAACTATTTTCTAAAAAGAAAATTTGTGTTTTGTCCCTAGAATGGGTTTTGTTTGTGCAATACTGTAAACCAGTAAGCTTTTAAAACAATAAAGATACTATCTTAATTATTTTCTCCTTACGTTCTTGGTTTTATTTTGGTATTTATCAGTAGCATAGGAGGGATTACAGTTAAAAAATCATAATGTAATGATAATTGACTAGTGGTTATTGGGTTTTTCCTTTGATTAATATTTTATGGTTTTGTTGGAAAACTTGTTTTTCCACATCCCCGTATCTTAGGCTGCATGGCGCTTCAGTTGTTTTTCCTCCAAGCTAGATCACCCATTGCTGGTCACTTAATGTGTTTTTCCTTGCGTTTGTCAAGATACTGGTGCTGTGGTTAATGCGTTTTTCCTTGCGCAGTATTTAATGAAAAAAACTGAAGCGACACATAAGTCCTCTTATAATGCTTAGGGATTTTTTTAAAGTTTAATGAAAGAAAGTACTTAAAAAATTAAGAAACGATTTTTTCGCTGGTTTTCCTAACTCCAAATTAGAATTTTTTATGAATTTTTTTCGAAAAAAATTAACTTTGATTGGCTCTCGTGTAAAATTCGAAAAATGTCGCTTCAAGTGTTTTTCCTTTTTACCGTCGATATGTATCTAGGATTCCGTAGCACCAGAACCTATGCATGACCGTAAATTATTAATGCTGTTGGTTAATGGCACCTGGTGGAACTTGCTGCACATATTGAAGGATAAAGGTAAAAATTGAGATTGCCGCGAAAGTAAATAAATGTTGTAGAACAGTACAACTGATGTTATTCAATACTAGCTGTAGCCCGCGACTTCGTACGCTGCATTATCTTTCAATAAACTTTTTTATTTATGAACCGATTGACATGAAACAAACACTAAATGTTAAGTGAAGCAAACCGCAACGCAATTAAGAACACCGCATCGCAATCGGTTGAGAGGTTGCTGAGATTAGCGTGCACAAACGTAGGGGAAAGGTGTACAAGATGATCCCTCGAGGTAAGACGATCCTTTTCGATTGTGACGATACTGTGCATGCCATCTAGTTGTTTTTTCGAGAAAAGCGTAGGTTCCCGCCCCCACCGACTGCAGTCAAACCGCGATGGCTGCGGGAAGGACGATCACTGTGTTTTGTGATTTTTAAAAAATTGTACAGTGTTAATCTAAAGTAAGCCTGAATTTGAAACTCCTTTACTTTTCGTGTAACCGATTTTATGTAATGATTATTATATTAGTAGCTTCTAAATATGTTCATTTGTTATAAAAACGTATTGCGGTGACTGTAGGATACATATAGGTTAGGTTAGAGAATTTCAAATAAAAAGTAAGCTCTGGGGCAAGATGATTCGTCTGCTTCTGTACAAGATGATCCGTGGATCATCTCACCCCAATGTCTTTTTGCCCGGCTGCGCCAGCGAGGGTAATAAATTCGCGCGTATGTATGTATGTACTCGTATGTATGTTATATGTATATATACTATATGTAACAAGATAATATAGCAATTCTACATTTTAAAATAAATTAAATGATTAAAAAAATAACAAACTCAAATGCTACTGAAAAGGTCGAAACAAGCTTGATAACCATGATATTAGGCGGTACCCACACATTTTCTTTCGGTTTATGATTTTCAAATGGGTACCGCCTGATATCAAGCTTGTTTCGACCTTCTCAGTAGCATTCGAGTTTGTTATTTTTTTAATCATTTATGTTATTTTATTATGGATTTTTTTTAAAAGGAAATTGCCACGTGTCACGTATCGTGGAAGACCAGCTGTGGACAGTGGGATCTATGGATGATAAAGCACTAGGGGCTGTGGCAGTTGATTATGCCTAAGGGTTGATCTCATTGTTCAAAACACATATTTGATTAAAACATTTTAAAATAATTATTTCAGTAAAGTCATTTTAACGATACCTTAAGTCGATTTTTTAATTAAACGGAGTAAAGTGACAGCAACTAATGTCACTTCTTCATACAATGCTGCATAATTTCTATGAAGAAGTGACATTAGTTGCTGTCACTTTACTCCGTTTAATTAGCGAAAAATTCTAAATCTATGGTTTAATTAAAAATTCGACTATAGAGATTGGGTTGGATCTGAACGGGGCAAGATGATCCTCTGGGATCATCTTATACACCTGTGTGGACAAGATGATCCTTTAGCAGACATTTAGTATAATTAATGAAACTCTTATCAATACTGAATTTTGAGAACATAAGGTATGACAATACCTAGATAGATAAACTGACTATTCAAAACATCTTTAATATTAACATTAGATTGTACTTTCTCAGATTTACAGGCATTCTCCCTTAGAGGGATCATCTCATACCACCTTCCCCTACTACCCGTTCGCTCTAACTTTGCCGCTGGCGTAGAGGCGTATACCCGAATTTTTAATTACACGAAGTAAATTGACAGTAGCTAATGTCACTTCGTCATAGAAAATAAGCAACACTGTATGAAGAAGTGACATTAGTTGCTGTCAATTTACTTCGTCTAATTAAAAAATCGACTTTAGTATGGAGCCGAGCGGCAAAGTTAGAGCGAACGAGCAGTACAGACAAACAGACAAAAATTCTAAAAACCATTGTTATGGGTTCTATTGCGTCCATAAAGCGTGTAAACTTTTTTCTTGTATATCTTCAATGTACAGACAGCGGACCTGTTACGATTTTATAATAGGTATTGATTGATTGATTGATGTGACCGTAAATTAATTTTTGTTATTTTGCAATCAAGACGTTCTGCGTACCTACATAGACTTATGGCTACCCAGACATGTTCCTAACACAGACGTATTTACAATCCAGACCTTCCGAACCTTATTGCTTTTTTTTTTCAAATAATTGCATGTACCGATCGAACTCATCGTACAGTAGATAGTAGTTCCTAGGTACCTTAAACCTTTTATGTCCAGATCGTCAGTAATGTGTCTAGAGTCTAGAAAGTTAAACCCCTCAGGTTGACTTTTCTATTTCCTAACTTGACCACTTTCAAACTTGTCCACTTCCTAAATCGTCATCAATCATCATCCTATCCTAACTTAACCATTTCAAAAGTTGTCACTTCCTAATTTGACTACTTCCCGGTTGTCCCCTATTTAGCTTTTTTAGTTTAAAAACGTTTTAGTGCATATTTTGGTTTGCCATGTTGGATCCCACCGAGGACACAGCGCTCACACATTGGTGGAGAGCACAGCGTGGGCGCAACAGCGCCAGGTCCTCGTGGCAGCGGAAATCGATCTCTGCTTGCTGTTTAACGGCGTTCATGATCCCTAACCTAGGTTTTGAGACCATATTTTGAACTGACTGTATCTACCTCAGCTAGTAATGGCTCATCCTACCGTTGCTCCCGGTTGACAGACAGTCGTTAAGCCAGGTTGAAGGCCATATGGGAGACTTGAAATATTCCAACAGAGGTTCGTCACAACCTGCGCCACGCTTGTCTATTTCAACCTTCGATCAACAATATAACTCCTATTGTTACTTATATTGTTGATCGAAGATTTCAACACGGCAATAGGCTCAGCACCTATTTATTACGTGGGACATATCTAAAGGTGAAATGTAGGCGTACAATTTGGCTCTGCCTACCCGGGAATAAAGGTCTGCCTCTGTGGCGCAGTCGGTAGTGAGTGATACAGCCTGCGGCGCTGGAGGTCGTGGGTTAGATTCCCACCGGAGACAAATATTTGTGTGACCCATAAATGTTTGTCTCAAGAGACTGGGTGTTTCTATGTATAATATGTACCTATGTATTTAAAAGTATATAAGTATTAATATCCGTGGTCTGATACCCATAACACAAGCAGGTTATTCCTAGCTTACTTTGGGATCAGATAGCGTTGTGTGAAATGTCCGCAAATATTTATTATTTATTATATTTATCTATATAAAAAAAACATCACAATAAAAATTGGCGTCCAGACCGCTTGTGCCGATTTAGGTGTCATAATGGGCTTTCTTCCGTAGGTACACACTTGTATTGAAATTGATAATCAGTTGATCATTTGCTTACCTACGTACGTATAAGTACTCGAAGAGTTTTCGACTAGAAATTCCGCATAGTAAGAAACGACCCGGTTCCAACTACGACCAGGCAACTCTTCGCTTTGCTTGAATACTGCAAGTATCAGAACTTTCTTATTCATCCGACGAAGCTGAGCGAGCTAACTTACGTGTTAGCTTTTGCATACATACATACATACATATAGTCACGCCTTTATCCCCGAAGGGGTAAGCAGAGGCATAGTATACGCCCACATTTCACCTCATAGTTTTATGTCCCACGTAATAGGTGGTGAGCCTATTGCCGTGTTGAAATGGACAGGCGCAGGTCGCCGCGACCCGCAGTTGAAATTTTTCAAGCCGCCCACACGGCCTTCAACTTGGCTTAACGATTGCCATTTTACTGACAACCGGGTTTCATTTCGAGTTTTCCTTCTCTACGCAATGGATCTTTATCAAAAGTGTTCCCTTAGTCGCCTCTTACGACACCCTCGGGATGTATTGGGGTGGCGACATTTTGTACTCTTACCCGTGGCACCACGGGACCCCGTCGCCACACGGGGTTAGCTTTTGGTGCTATAAAAATACACCCTGTTCCTTTCAACAACACGGCAAAAGTCTCGGCAGCATGTGTGTAAAATCTATAATCGTGCAAACATCTATAGCGCTATCGGTATTCACAATCAGGTGGACTTGTCATGCCTTGTCAGCCATATCAGTAGTATAAAAAAAATAAATGACAAATAGTTTTTTTCTCAATCGCCATCTTGAAAAAATACCGTTACAGAGTTTCATTATCGTTGTGGCAAAACTAAAGGCGGCGCTGGCGACCGCTGTAAAGTAAGAATACAGCCTACCTGGGTATGGTACCCGCACAATTCATAAATTTAACGATCCATTGTAACAAGGCAGTATAATTTAAAGCTTTTGTTCCTTTTTATTCATTCAGGGACTGAGAAATAAATTGAAACAACTTCCATTTTGTAGACATACTGCTTGCAACTTTTTGCCAAATTATAAAAGTTTTTTTTTAAGAATTATGGAAAATATTGTAAGTGATCCTCGCTTCACTTGTATTAAAAAATTCATACAATTGAAGGTGACTTACTTAAGGTTAAAAAAAATTAACACTGCCGTTTAGCAAAGAAATCGAAAGGTAGAAAACACAAAGTAATATTGAAATTATGGAGCGTTGAAAATAAAATGCAGTTGTGTGTATGCCCAGGCAAAATAAAACTTTTGACTCCCTTCTATTAGTAAATCACAGATAGAATCGCTCGTAAAGTCATCAAACTTCATGAGATAGGTACACCTGCTAACAGACAGACGGGCAGACAGCGGGTCCCACGGGTCCCCGTCCCACCAATTTTTCCCTTTAGGTACGGAACCCTAACGCTTTTTTTATATGTTGGAAATTTTATAAAAATACCGGCCAAGTGCGAGTCCAAGTCGCGCATGGAGGGTTCCCCCGACTTCGCCCGGGATATACTTTGATAAATAAGCTTATAATTATGTCCTATTTATCACATTGGGGCTGGAATATCGAATATAGATTGATGATTGAGTGGTACCAAATTTTACGGCCTTCGGGCACAGATTACTAAATAGTTACTACGTTTCGGGGAAGATTTTCGAAAAACCCTAAACATTTGTTCATTTATTTTTATTTATACAGCAGGTATACGAAATTTGAAGAAGTTGTTTGAAAATCAAGAAGTTCCCATACAAATTTACATTCCCTGTATTACCCATAGATTTAGAATTTTTCGCTACTCTCAATTACCCCTATAATAGTTTTTTTTTAAATCCCTAATACACGTGTCTACTATTGTTTCATGCTGCTAACTTTCAAAATGGCGAAGTTTACAAGCCAGTACAACCTTTTGTATCTTATTTTGCCACCATAATGGTTATAATTTCCAAAAATCCTTTCAAATCGGTAGCCTTAAAAATTTCAAGTTTCTAGGTCTAAGGGTTTGGGCTGGGCGCTGATAGATGACTAGATTACCCTTTAATTTGATTAAAATAGATAAATTGGCAAAAAACACGTTTGTTGTATGGGAGCCCTCCTGAAATCTTATTATTTTTCTGTTTTTAGTATTTGTTAAATTTCAGCTCTCTAGATATCACCGTTCATGAGATACAGCCTCGTGACGTACAGACAGACAGACGGACAGCAAAGTCTCATTAAAGGGTCCCCCTTTTTACCCTTTGGGTACGGAACCCTGAAAAGGTATTTGTAATCTAGCTGAGCATTGACTGTTGTTAATTTTTTTTTTTAATGTACCAAGATGCGCGTGTAACTTCGGGTTGACCTATGTCGAACCGGAAGTGCTGTTGCACCTGTTCTAATTGGCTTCAACAGTATGATGTATCAAGTTCCTGAATCAGTGAAATCGCTTGGAAGCTACACTTGCATGTAGCAGCCACGAAACTAAACCACTTCTGAAATCAGATTTGAATCTTTCTTTCTTATTATGTGCTTCCGGTTCCAATTGATCGGGTGCGAGAGTTCTCTCCCGCTCCCTCCCGCCTTCGCCAGTGGCTCGCACCATGGTCTCCAGCGAGAGAGTGTCCACGTCCAGACCAACAACGAGGACCTGGCGCTATTGCGCCCACGCTGTGCTTTCCACCGATGGGGAGCGCAATGTTCTCGCTGCGTTCCTCGCAGTGCTGGCACTCAGCCATGCTTTCTCGGCGTATTCGTCACAGTCACAGACACTTACCGAAGCTACCATACCGGTAAGTATCTGTGACAACCGGTAGGAGAGAGCACCGTGTCTCCTCTACAGCCACTTGTTCATGACCGGACACAACACCATCTAGCCCAAATTAATATAAGCTTGTGCTATGAGATCTAGACGACTGTTAAACATACTTATATATTTCTAAATACATACATACATACATATTACATAGACTTATAACAATGTGCGTTATAATTCTATGACATATTTACACCCAGACACAGAACAAATCAATGTGCTCATCGCAAAGAGATTTGCCCTGGGTGGGAATCAAATCAACGACCTCATTCATGCACAAAAATTAGCATTTAAACCTTTTTTGTGACTGATCGATGTCAAACAATTACCCATTCCGCAAGTAAATGACTATTTCTTACTTGTTTAACGTGTGTCCTGTGTATGTGTGTGTCCGTTTGTCCGTGGCAGGTAAACGAACGTTTCCCGGAACACCATTGTATGCGCCTGCGCTCCAAGCAAACATCACAACCGGAGCGAGACGTATTGATGGCTCGGTGAAATATTTCACACGTTCTATTCTCAAGAGTATACGTGTTTGTTTGCTTGCTTGTTATCTTCTGAGGTTATTGTTTTAAGATAGAACAAAGGCTATTTTAGAAAAAAAGATTGAGTACAATTGTTATAGATTGTATTTATTTATATTCTTCCGACTTTTCTTGAAAACTAATGTCACAATATACAGATTTTAATGTGGTAATGTCATCTTCAGTTAGGTACATACTTACTAGTGACGCGGGATAGCACCCGAACCCCCTAGCCGGCCGCAGTGGTAGTCAAAGTCGATTGGAAATCCTGGAAGATCCTTCCGAGGGTCTATCCGGGGCTTCTGACCGTAAGGAGTGGTAGGACTTGTGTGGTTTTAGTGGGTAAGGGTCCGGCATAGCATCTATGAGGGATTTCCACATAAAAGGTACCTACTAGTGCTCCCGGCGAACTTTATATCGCCTTGCTTTATATTCCCGAACTTTATATACCCGATTTGCGATTTGAGTGGCAGACAAGCATACAGCGTACCAGATGGGCTGGTAGTCACCGCAGCATATAATAATATATAGACGATTGCAACACGAGAGGCGCTACACTCGTGCTGCCGACCCTGCAACAACCTTCTAAGACCTCCTTTGAAGAACCCCATACAGGCTTTTGGGAAAACCGAAGCTGGAAGCTCATTCCCCAATCTAGGCGTGCGCGGAAGAAAGACCTTATCAGACCTTAGCGTGCTGAAACGCTCCGAACGCAAGGTTTCGTTTATCAACCTTCGCAGAGACGACGACGCAGTATTAGCTGGTTCTCAAGTCCTTACTACACGAGAATGCATCCTCATTGGACGCCACCTTTGTATGCACCGGGATGTGCCTAGTGTCAACCTGCAATATAATGCTCAGAGTCCCAGAATGGCTCAAATCAGCCTATAGCAATTCACTGCTGGACTTAGGGCTCTCCCAAATTAAGCCAAAATACACGGTCCTGCGTCTTCAGCATCCAGTCACTCCCTGCGAATTTCTTCAGGTCGTCGAACCATCTAGCGGAGGGTCGTCCTGCACCACGTGTACCAAGTCACGACCTCTACTTCACAGAACATACTCGGAGTGTCTACGAATCTATATTCGTCATCAGCTCCCAAATAGACTACGTTTTATGGGCGTAGGTAATGCTTGTTAATGAACACATCGCTTGACTGCTATTAAAAACACATTTAACGACGGCTGTTGCCGATGGCGATGCAATAAAAATGACTAACCTAAATACTTTACATCATGATAATAACGCACGCCATGCGCCATGTTAAAGTATTATCATTGGGCTGGGCACAGCCACTGTTCACTACGAGTTGTACAGAGTTGTTTGTAATTGAATGTCTATAAAATTTCATTTCCGTCGAGGATCTTGTGACTGACTGGAATCTAAGAACATCCTTTCGAGCGTTAGCGCTAGATAGATAGGTAAGGACCGTGAAGTTAAAGTCGGTCAGGTTTTTTCACCCTTTTCCTCGAGTAGTTCCATTCGTCATTTCTCCGTTTCAAAGTACCTAGTTGAGGATATCTTTGACTGTAGTGCGAAGAATTGACGCATCAGGGATGTGCAGGATCTAAGTTCCTCTCCCTCCCTCCTTTATAATGATAAGTGATAGTTCTGCAATGAATTATGTCGAGGCCTCGAGGGCAGAATCACTGAAGTACTCTAGTAGAACCAGATTGTAATGCCATTACCTACCTACTGTCAGCAAGGAGTGCTTCAAAGATCAATTCTTCATTGGATGGTGGCTCCCCCCCCAACACCGTCGCGTGGCATTCTGTAGCCGTTCCTGCATCCCCAAGGGAACTAATTTAGGGATGAAGAATAGTTCAGTGTCAAGTCTTTTTTTTTAACGTGAGGGAAAATCCATCATGGATGCTATGCCTGACTCTTACCGACTAAAAAACCTTACGTAACGCCCAACAGCCTATGGTTGGGAGCCCCGGGTAAGCCCTCGGACAGATGTCCCAGGACCCAGTGTCAAGTCTATGTGTTACTACCATAGATTTAGAGTAGCGAAAAATTCTAAATCTATGGTTACTACAGACTATATCCTATCCCTGTAACAAATTTCAGTCAAATCCGTTCAACCGTACGAACGTGAAAGAGTAAAAAACATGTAAACATACAAACCAATAATTTAATTTGAATCATGAGTACTTGATGACGTGTTTTAGTAAGTTCTCCGGCCGTGACAGAGCCAACGTCCCTGACGTATCACGTGACGTAACTACAGCTGATTGTGTTCGTTCATGAAGCGTGTGATACCTACTGATATTGTTCTCAATGACACATTTGTTTGTACCGACTGACACGGTTCGTTATACAGATATACGGAATTTGCGAGAGGATGCTACGATATTTTGTTTTCGAGTACCTACCTAAAAGGGTTGAGGGCTACAATGGTCTAAGTTTGAAGGTAAAGCGGGACTCTATTTTACTAAGACTTTGCTTTCCGTCTGTCACGAAGCTGTATCTCAGGAACTGTGATAGTTAGAAAGCTGAAATTCGCAGGTGATGTAATTCTGTTGCCGAAAAAAACAGAAAAATAAAAATATTTAAGAGGGTCTCATACAACAAACGTGACTATTTTGCCGTTTCTTGGTACGGAACCCTTTGTACGCAAATCCCACTCGGACTTGGCCGGTTTTTTGTACGTTTGGTGAAATGCATTTAGGCACTTCGCTACGCTCCTGCCCGAGCAGTAAAGTGGTTTTGTGTGTCCTGGAGAGGGTCCAGACTAGGGCTTGAACTCCGGAATTCCGGAATTGACATAATTCCGGAATTCCGATAAAATCTAATATCGTTCTCAATTCCGGAATTGGCGAGATCAATACCGGTATTTCGATATTGAAAAAAAAAAAAACATATTTTCGCATCTTCTTTAATTTCATTACAAACAAAAATGTAGATTATAAGCTTCTTATGCAATTTAATTACCTTTAATTACTACAATGTTGATAATTTAGGATTTCTCTATTAACAAATTAATTCGATTATGTAAGTACATAATCGAATTAATTTGTTTTAGCATTAATTTTATGGATTTATTTTCTTTAGGTTTTAGAAATATCATCAAATAAAATGATTAATACCAGAAAACATACTATTTAAATAATAATAATAATATTATTGATGATGTTTTTGAATTTTTATTAGTGCGAACTTAGTCTTAGCTCTGACTTATGCTACGAGTTAAATTTAACTTTGATAGAAACGGCGCTGTAGGAATTTGACAGAGATCTCACTCAGCATAGTTCTAGTAGTTCTGACGGAACTCATGGGGCCCGTACCTTATTATTAGGGGCGAACTTTGCCCCAAGGCGCTCCACTGACCAGATGCTTACTGGGCACGGGAGCTTTAGTAAGTATCTGTGACGAATACACCGGAAACCACACCTGAGTGCCAGCACTGCGAAGAACGCAGTGAGGACACAGTACTTCACTCATTAGTGGAGTGCACAGCGTGGGCTTAACAGCGCCTGGTCCTCGTGGTAGGTCTGGACGTGGACATTCTCTCGCTGGAGACCATTGCGCGAGCTATGATCTCTAGTGGGAATAAGTGGGACGCCACTGCGTCTTTCTGTGATCAGTTAATGCGGCGAAAAGTGATCAAGAGAGAAAGCTCCCACCCGAATTCCGCATGTCTTTGCCCAAGACTATCGGCCTCCATAATCGGGGGCCTGAGGACGGTGGGAGGGCTAATCGCCGTCCTTACAAAAGCACGCCCAAGACAAAAGTGTAACGTGAAATTTTCACGCACGCCACACGCCCTCAGATGTGGGATAACACCTGATCAAGCCCTAAATACACGGGATAGCACCCGAACTTCCTAGGTGAGGCCGCAGTGATAGTCAAGGTCTGTGGGGAATCCTGGGGTCATCCTTCTGAGGGCTTACCCGGGCCAACCGTAGGCAATAGTTAGGAAACGTGTGGTTTTTAGTTGGTTATGTTAAAATAAGTAATTTTACTGGGAATCAAAGTAGTTTATCAATCTAATCACGTAGGACTGCCAGCTCTCGTATCTTTTGACGTGAATACGTCTTTAAAATTACTTCCATAGGGACGCAATCCAAAAAAACGAATGATAACAAAATCGGGGGATACAGTTTAGTGTTGTAGCTACATATCTATCATCTCCATCCAAATTTCAGTTACACCACTGGATAGCTAAAGAATCAAAGAATTTGTTACGCTAAGTAAGAGGACTGTAACATATCGCGCGCGGGGGAGTAGGCAGCCCCGCCATTTTGAAGGTCATTTTGCTGCGTCTCGAAATTTCCATTTAGTATAACTTTCGACTCGGTGAAGCTACGACGTTCATTCAAGTTTCAATCGGCAGCTCTCGTCAAAATCTATCGAATATATATATAACATTAGTGTAAAATTGTAACTGCGAATATAATAAGGTGTTTAAAAAAAAATAATATCAAAAAATATATAATGTCGGCCTATACGCGTCGAAAAGTCAAATCGAAATACAGAGATCGTATACGGTTGGAAAGTGCATCTCAACAGCAATCGAATGGTACCAATAAAACACTATCACTATCACCATATGATCGAGTCAAGCAGTGCCGGCAACGTAAAGTAATGAATGCGGCTGAGCGGATCAACGACGGTGCCAGTACATCTGCAGCTGGTACGGCTGGAATGGTTCGTTACGAGACGTATTCACGTTAAAACCAACGGCCGTGTGCCCCGACACAGCCCCACCCGTTTTTATTACATATCACTATTTTGTACAAAACGAAACTTGATTGAGTTCCGGAATTCCGGAATTCCGGAATTGAAATACTGAATATCGAAACCCAATTCCGGAACTGAAAAAGCGTCCGATATTCAAGCCCTAGTCCAGACGAACCCAGTTTTCCAAATCGACATTTTTCGATGTTAACCTAAGCTAAAAGGTAAATTCCAATGATAATAAAGTTTTGAAAATAATTATGTGCGACACTTACATGTATTAACAAAGGCTAGATGTTGTGTGCTGTTAAATGTGTGAACTGTGAATCATCCTCGAAAACATTAAGATTTAAGGCGAGGCCGCAGTGGTGGCCGTATGTCTGTTGGGAGTCGTGGGACATCCTTCCGAGGGCTTACCCGGGCCCCGGGGCTTCCAACCATAGGCTGTCGGACGTTACGTGAGGTTTAGTTGGTAGGAGTCCGGCATAGCATCCATGATGGATTTTCCCTGACGGTAAAAATATATGGTAATAGGTGCCGTTGCAGACGTAATAGGCCGTGGAAGTTCCAGAATGATCTTATTTGCCAAACGGCTAAACGGCGCCGTTCTATAGGGAAAGTGGTGAATTTAGCAACAAGTTTCCGGCAGAGGCTCTTTAAGATTTTAGGAAATACCTTTAAAGGGTTTACCTGTTTCCCTGGCTATAGGGGAGAAGGAGGTAAGATAGGATACCAGGTAAAATTTACAGTTTTAAGTGACTAATTATGTCCGCACGCACTATGAGGCAAGACGTGTCAAAACATTTTTTTTTATATTCATTTCTAAAGGGAATTACGTACTAAAGGAATCTAATTTTACAAAATATTTGATGAGTAATAAATTACTAGTAGTTAATTAAAAAATAAATAATGATTCTTTAAGGTACCCCACCCCATCTTCGCACCCTCTCATCTATAGATCCATGAAGGACCACTGTGTGGTTTGTCGGTTGCAAACTTGCAGTCTGAAATACCCATCGCCGGTAAATCCAGTGGCATAAATGAAATGTATAGAGAAAGAGCCAAGACACAGGTGAAAACAGGTACCTACTTAGGTAAATATTATAATGAATAGCACAGTGGTTTTCGGTAACAATAGTTAGAACATGTAGTTTTCCAAAAAGATATCATATTCATCTACATTTAATAATATTATAAAGAGGAACGATTTGATTGTTTGTTTGTTTGCATCGAATAGGCTCCGAAACTAGTGAACTGATATCAATAATTCTTTCACTGTTGGGAAGCTACACTATTTCCGGTGAACATAGGCTTATTTTACTACCATATTCCCACGAATGATTATTATATTTTAGTGTCAAGAGGGTCAAAGGTCATGTAACGTACTACGTGTTTGTGCTGAAAAGTTACCGCATTCAAAGTTTTCTCTTTAAAGCCCCAAATTATGAAAACTAGACCAGGTCAATGCTCGTATAATTTTTATCAGTCTTGTGTTGATCTCGTTTTCTACTAACAGCAGTGTGTCTGTAGGACAAAATCGTCCATATTAAAACAATAGAGAGAACTTTGTGTGCGGTAAATTACATAGTTCACCTACGGCTTATCGTTACGCCATCTATCATCTGGAACTCGATAAGTGTTCTTTCAAGTCACCAAGAGATGGCGCTACTCGACTCATTGTGTGTTCGTCGCGGTCTATTATTTTGTTGTACTTTGAGACACGAGGTTTCAAGAATTACTGAACAAAGCGTATTGTGTTATCTGAGTGATTAGTTGAATCATCATTACAGTAATGAGGAGTTCTTATCGAAATAATACAAAAATTAAGTGGCAGTAAATATATTCAGAAAATATCAACCATGATAGCAGGCAGACTATCCATTTTATCAATGTAAAAAAGTTTAAAATACAAATCAGTACGAATTACTTACAAAGATGTATAATATTGTCCATTTCATTTTGTATACTTAGCTTTTACCTTAAAATTAGTAGGTCAGTTTAGTTTATTACAGTACCTATAGCTTTTATTATTGCTTTATACAATATCATCGTGCAGGCGTCCACAGTTTACCATTTCACGCGTCCTACGTAACGACATACACGCTAGTCACTTAATTTAGATTAATAATAATTACATATCACAATGAGACGTCCCTTCAACATGATACACTCGCACACAAATAATATAAAATACAAAAACGAAGGCACGAGATCTAACTACGTCTATCCTATTGTCTAGTAGTACAATACAACATGCTGCACTAACGTTACGCTAAATGCACGCGCGCCCCGTGCGGCGCGGCTCAGTCGAAGTCCTGCGTTTGGAAGTCATATCACCTATTCGAATTTCGGTAGCATACAATGTTTCAAAGCGGTTCTGGAATGGAATATAGCAAGCACGGCGGTGCAGAGGTCGTTCCCCGCGCCAGCCGTGGGTAATGGAATGTCGGCGTACAGCGCACACGTACAGCCGCTCCCGGCCGCGGCGCGGGCGCTCTTTGTGCTCGCCCTGCCTCCCGCCCCGCGGCGCGCGGCCCGGCCCGGGCACTCGCCCGCTCGCCCACTCGGGCAGGTAGCCGAGCTGCCGAGCCGCCCGCCACGCGGACGGGCCCTCTATCACTATTAACACGTCACACGGACGACCCAAAGTCCACTAGCCGCTTCACACACCCCGACACACACTACACACTGTTCTTTTCTTCGAACTTGTCCGCCAGCTCGCCCATCAACTCTTTGTAAATCAGAGGGTCGATGTTCTTTCCGAGCTGGTAAAGCACGAACCAGTCGCCGATCTGCAGCTCGCGCGCCACAGACTCCACCTGCGCCTGCGGGGCCAGGCGGCTGCGCGCCCGCAGCAGGTACAGGCGCACGCGGGGACCCGCTACCACGGCCATACGGTAGATCAGCGAAACACCACTCAGGATAGCCAGGATCATGAACCAAAACCAAAGGAAGACGTAGATCTTCTCGTTGACGATGTTTAACGGTAATACGCACAGTCCGTCGAACTTTTGCACGGAACCCGAGGGACCGTATTTGTGGAACGTACACTTTGTCACTTTAGGGAACACTCTAGCCATTGGGTCCACTCGCTCCTCTGGTTCCATTTCAGTGAAGCTCACTACGTCGCTGCCATACGTGGAGAACTCTCCGTCCAGGAAGAAATCCATGAAAAAGATTTGTCCAACGACGTTGATAAAGTTCAAAACTTCGCAAATGAAGAAACGGAACGCATAAAAGTTTTGCGTATGCAAGTTAGTGTGGAAGTAGTCCACAAGCAGTTTTTTACGATCAGCTTTGCAGTCCTCGCCGACAACGGGGCAATTCAAATCCAACACTAACATCTTGATGCGGCCTCCTTCCCACGTTTTCCACAGGTAACGCGGCACATAAAACAAAATAGCTTGGAAGAACAACACAAAACACACCCATTGGTAGTACTTGTGATACTTGAGCTCGTCGCCCTCGGCCTGCGGGCCCACCCCCAGCTGCGCCACGTCCTGGCCCACGCGGCCCACCAGCCGGTTGGGGATGGTGAAAGTCGAGTAGATCCAGCAATAAGTGTCCATCACAGCGAGCGGTATCTCATCGACGATGCAGTCGATGGGGTCTCCGATGTATTGTCTTGAGGTCACTAGTAGCGAAAACGCTATCAGAATAATCACAGTGGCTTTGTAGTGTAAACGGAATACATTGTTGTCGATGCACACTGAGTCGAGCTTCAAAAGCCCCTTCACGGAGCCAAAAACGTCAAACATGGCGGTTGAGTTAGCCGCGAGCGCGCGGCGCGTCGGACACGGTCGAGTAAGTTGAGGCGTACGCTTCGCCCTCGCGTCGAGTGCGGAATGCTGATCGGTGGGGAGCTCGTTCAGTCGAAGAGGGCGCAGGCCTACGACGAGGTGCGGTGCGGGTCGCAGGGGGCGCAGGCCCCCACTATACCTCGTGCCGTCGCAGACTCTCGGGGTAACGACACAGCGGTGACCCTATTTCTCTGTGGCGTCATCTGGTAGCATTCAGCGACGCTTGCCTTGCCCGGAGGCTATGCATCTCAGATAAAGCTTACGGCATGCGATGCACTGCTTAATTAAATAGTACTTGTCTAAAGATTGCATCACCTGTTTGGGTGAGAACCCTGTGATTTGGTAGGTAATCGAGTATGCAACGTAACGGTAAAGGGTGAGTGGTCTCACTTATAAAACTAGTATCAAGCAGTCTCGGTCGTGCGAGTTAAGTCATAAAAGTGTTAATTTATCTTGAACTTTGAATAGGTAGTAGGTACGTGATGCGTGAGCGTATCGTAGTAGTGCACCGTAAATTATCGGTACTTATTTGATATTTATTCTTTACGATAGCATTAGTAGACACAGTAATGGAGAGGCATAAATCAAATCAGATGTGAACATCATCTATCATATTTCATAGATTGAAACAAAGGAAGGCGTTATGATTCAAATGATATTGTTAATAGAATCATGCTTCTAAGCTTGTAGTGTTCATTTCATATTTTAACATTCAACTAAAATAATGAACCTAATTGGAGTATAAAATTAAATACATATTAAAGTTTGATAACACCATTTTTTCCAAAAAATAATCCAAAACGCACACTGTGCAACTATGGTCATTTTTAATCACATCAGTTTGCACGTTTGATTCGCGTGGTTCACTATTTTAATTTTTGTCTTAAATTACGCTATGAAACAAACATTTAAAATACATAATAATGGTAGACAGAAACAAAACATAAAACATTCGTGGTGAACACTTGAAAGTTGAAAAACTGTAACACAAAAATCCTAATGCGTATTATAATGGGTTTAATAGGTAGGTAATATCTATTCCTGACCAGTCTGCAATATTTTTAAAAGACGTGCCCCTTTAGATCGGTGGCTTTCACGGTAATAGATAGAATTCTCAACTCGTCTCGTAAACGCCACTTGTCTAAAGGGGCTGTTCATTTGTCCAAAAATACCCCACCCCACACTATGGCATAGACGGGAAAAAAGTATAATTCCCACGTTTTCGGTAAGTCGGTAATTCGGTATAAGCATTCTTTTTTTTGTTTTGTTTCTCATTAATTTATAGATACATTTACTAGTAACATATGAATGAATCACAATGTACTTGATGGATTGTCACAGATTAAAATTAAAATGCATAATAAACCTATATGTACTCTGTAAAATATAGCTTGATCTCTGTGACAGTTCTACAAAGTACGCAGTTTTTTTTCTTTTTTTAACCGTGAGGGAAAATCCTTCATGGATGCTATGCCAGACTTCACCGACTAATAAACCTCACGGAACGCCCAACAGCCTACGGTCGGGAGCCCCGGGTAAGCGCTCGGAAGGGTGTACCAGGACTCATATAGAAATATAAATTTGCAAAGGGAAGGCACTGTAGACATTTTTTAAGATTTCATTTTAAGTTTTTTTTGTAGATCGGTGTAACCAACGACGTAATAAAATATAGACACGTCATGCACGTACATCACGGCTTTAAAAAACAGCAAATATTTTAAACATTCAAAAAAAGAATTTCTATGAAATTATCTATGGTAGCATGTATGAAAAGTAAGGCAATTGCCTGACTTTTTTGTTGCCATTTTTCAGTGTTGATAACGTATCTATAGTTTTTTATATATCATTGGGTGTAACTAAGTATAAAATTATTAGGTATCCATGCCAAATCACAGCAGTCAGTTCTGAGAAAGCTAGACTGAAAATATAGATTTCTTATGCTTGTAATAAATAAAAATATAAGTACAATGATTTCTACTGCTTAATCTTAAAAATAACCTAAAAGGCCGTCCAAAATGGCACCTCTATCTTTCTTCAGTAGGTATGTACTACTTGGTACTACTATTACTATTATACTATTATAATATACTATTCTGAAATAAATAATATTTAGATCGTATTTGTGTACAGAACAGAAAAAAAACCTATTTATCTAAATGCATCTCAAATTCTCAATTATAAAGAACCACCTCCTTTTTTAAACACTTTTTTTTGGCGGTATGGTCTGAATCTAAAGCAATTTCAGTAGGTATTATAGAAATAGTATGTAACAAAGAAAAAAATGTGCTTTGAATACATATTCTTTTGTGTTTTACAAAATTTATCGATGCCAAAAAAGTAGTATATAGAATTGTATCCGTTTAATTTTTTTGTACATACTTTGTATGCCTGGCATTACTTAAATTTATGAATAGCTAGATTTAAAAAAACGCTTAAAAACAAGCTATAGTCCGTTCAAAGATATATTACCTCTAGCACTTAGGTTGCCTACCTTGATTGCTGTGTTACCCTAATAAGTTTTTGTTTCTCCCATGTAATCTAAGTTTTAGTCGAAACTTACTTTCTTCTTTTGCTATCGTTTTTTTCGGGTGTGATCATTAATCGAGATGTGGAACGTTGTGGAAGCAGCAACTTTACCTCTGTTGGTGATGGTAGTGATTGTTTCTTTTTAGATATTCATACAAAAATAAATAATTCTCAAATCCAATCGTATAGTTATAAGAGCATTGTTTTAGTAAAGTTAAGTAATATTATGACATGAAAAACAAAACTCTTCGTGCTAACGGTTGGATGTTATAATCTCCACTATAATCGGTAAAATGTCGTAGGCCAGGCCTTCCCAACCATTTTCAGGCCACGGCGCCCCTATAAGGTTTAAAAATTTTCGCGGCGCCCTTACATGCCACGTAAAATACCCCCCCCCCCCCCTTCCGCCGTCGTTCTTCCGCTGGTAAACGCAGCTATTCAATGGTACACTCCGCCACTTTTGGGGTCCGGGTTCTTACGACGTCTTTGAGGTTGTTCGGGTGTTACTCCACTACTTGTAGCGTGCGAGAAACTTTTACGTCAAGCTGTCGTCTTCGGCCTGCTTCTCTAAGAACGGTGAGCAGCCCCCGTCCCGTCCTTAGGCCTGCGGCATGGAAGCCGATAATCTTGGGCGAAGACTGCGAAACTCGGGTTGGAGAGTAATCTCCCGCTCCCTGCCCGCCGTCTCTATCACGAACATGAGACCTCGTACCGTGGTCTCCAGCGAGATTTGGTCCACACCTAGACCTGCTACTAGGACCTAGCGCTGTTGCGCCCATGCTGCGCACTCCACCAATGTATGTAGCGCAGTGTCTTCGCTACGTTCCTTGCAGTGATGGCACTCGGCCGTGTTCTCCCGGTGCATTCACCACAGATACTTACCGATGCCCGGTAGTTATCTGTATCAACCAATAAAACAGATGGTTCCTTCACAGCCACTCGTTTATGATCGGTCTGATCGCCCCGATTGTGGCGTTAGTCCACCTTGGTTGCTCAAGTCGCACTTTTCAAGTCTCTATGATTTCCTGATGGAGCTAGGACCGTTGAGCAACTCGAACCACTGAGCCAGGGAAGCTGTCTGTGACCATGTCGCCGCCTATACTAACCCCTCTCTCAACGAAGCCACTTTAAGGCGGTCAACGCGGTGAGGACTCAGACACAAAGTAGACCAGTTTCAAAAAAAATAGGGAACTTGACAGACAGACCCGTTTTTACGAACGAGTTTTAGAGTGGAGACCGCGAAACTTGGCAAACGACGAGTAGGACGTCCACCCGCGAGGTAGACCGACGACCTTGACCATGTGGCGTTATTTCTTTTTTGGTGACGCGGGGAATGCTGTTAGGCACATTCATCCCAGCCGCGGGGACAGCTGGGACGGTGTGTGGGGCTCCCGATCCCGGAAAGCGACCGTCCTATCCACTAAACCCCGCGGTGTTTCTTCTCTCCCTATAGCCGGGCCGATGGATATCCAAAGATTGTTCAGGTCGGCCCGGCGGGGGCGCCCCGCACGTCCGGGGCTATCCTCGGGAGAGCAGGATGGGCGACTCCCCCTGAGCTCCCTAATGAGCTGACAAAAACCCAAGTCCGCATCGCACCGCTCTTGAGCGCTTTTCTGGAAGCAGAGACGGTAGCGAGCGGTAGAGTGAGCGGGCACTGAAGGCACCGCCGCAACACGGAGAGGTGTCTTCCGCTAAATGATCATCTGTGTACGGGGTCCTCCGACCTCCGCCCACCCGTACAACGCTAGTCGGGGGCGCGCACGATGGCTGCCTTGCGGCGCCCCCGAACCAGACGGTAGGATATGTCTCTTGGCACTCCTCTCTCTTGGCGACCGTGTGGCGTTAGTTGGTAGAGGCCTGCGTCCAGCAGTGAACTGTCATAGGCTGATTTGATTGATTGATTAATTGCATGTTTATGATAGTTTTACTATCATTTTTACGAACAGAGGGGCGCCGCGGCGCACAGGTTGGGAACCCCTGTCGTAGGCTGACACTCATAGGGGGATTTTACTGCTATGCCAACATACATGAAATGATCGACAAGCTGTCAGTCAGAGGTATTATAACTGTGAAGGGACTATAGAGATCAACCCATGTTCAGTACAACTTTTCTTTTTGTTTCGACTAGGGACTACGCAGAGAAATTCCAATTTTCACCTTATCACAATTTTCACGCAAAATAAGACTCGGCCAACATTGTAACTAGTAATGAAAAAAAAATTACATTTATGTTTGCAGAGCCTACGATCGGTATTGTTGATGCCAACTGTATATCGGCCAAAGGGTCATAGTTCAAGTCCAATTAATTGTATGACATGAGAGTTGATTAAAGTACCGAGTTACTGAAATATGGCGTATTATTTTACAAGCCTTTTGTAAGACATGCGGTTTGACCCGCGTAGTTCCCGTTCCCGTGGGAATACAGGAATAAAATATAGCCTATCTATGACACCCGGGGCTAGTATAGCTTGCCAACAGTGAAAGAATTTTACAAATCGGTTCAGTAATTTCGGAGCAATGCAAACAAACAATCAATCAAATTTTCTTGCATACCTAATCTTTTAGTAGATATTGAAAATAAATTTTCGCATACTTGAAGAAACAAATATCGGTCATGAGGGAGCCATGTGCCATCAATTTTTGTAAGATATTGATCCTGAGAATAAATTGAGAAAGTATATCAAAACCATTTCACATTTGTATTTAGATCTTACTAGCTGACCCTCGCAACTTCGTTTACGTCACATAATGTGCTCGAAAGGAGAGGTAATTCTTTATCAGACTCGTCAAGCACCGTGTGAAACGGCCCTGTTTGCTTAATCATAAAAGAGCTTAATGATTAAGGCCTTAATCTAAGCCAACACGCCCGTTTAGACTCACTTTTAAAAGAAACGTTGAATTCTAGATTTACCGAAAGTTGAGATGCCCCTAATTTCTGAACTACATAACCCTCAATATTGAAAATTGTGTGAAATAATGCTTAAAGTACTTCCTTTCAGACACCAAAAAAATATTTGAAATCGAACTACGCCGTGAGAAATTATAGCTAAAAACCTATTTTGCCTTTCATCCCCTCTCCTGAAGGAACCGCGCAAAATATCGGGATCAAAAGTATCTAAGAACCTTCCTCGGACTATAAGCTTAGATCGTACAAAGTATCATTCAAATCGGTTCAGTAGTTTCGGCGTGATACTTATTCGGGATACAGAGAGACAGACAGACAGACAGACAGACAGACAGACAGACATGAAAATTTTAAATTACATTTTCGGCTTCAGTATCGATTAGAGAACGCCCTACTCTTAAAATTTTCAAAATATCTTCCATGTACAGACCCCCGAGCCTCTACAGTTTTATTATAAGTATAGATTAATAAGTTTGTTAGTAAGTTGTCTACGTTTAAGATTTCAAGAGTTGTTTGAAATAAACTAAGTACAATATTTGCCGCTACGAGACGTTCGGCGTTGTTGATCAAAGTTCTACATTTTATACCTCCGCATCCTATCTATCATGTCCATAATTCTATACTGATATACCTTAATTGAGAAAAGGTTTGTTTGTTTGTGTTTGAATAAACTCTGAAACTACTGAACCTATTATAAAAATTCGCCTTTACAAAGTACTATTATTCTGAATTAAACTTCTATCTATGGTTTCAGGGGTAAGTATGTTTATATCTACCTACATCTATACTTCTACAGTAATTTCATAAAAAATAATATTGTGTGTATGTTTGTAGCGAATAATAAACTCAAAAACTACTGTGCTGATTTTAAAAATTCTTTCACCATTGGAAAGCTACATTCACCGTGAGTAACATCATTATCATTACATAGTATATAACAAAGTCGCTTTTTCTGTCCCTATGTCCCTTTGTATGATTAAATCTTTAAAACTACGCAACGGATTTTGATGCGGTTTTTTTAATAGATAGAGTTATTCAAGAGGAAGGTTTATATGTATAATAACATCCATTAAATAGTGGAGTAATACTGTATACCCGTGCGAAGCCGGAGCGGGCCGCTAGTAAGCTATATTTTATTTCCGTATTCCCACGGGGACGGGAGATACGCGAGTGAAACCGCGTGACATCCGCTAGTCTGTATCTCTACTTATACTAATATTATAATGAGGAAAGATTTGATTCTTTGTTTGTTTGTTTGCATCGGATAGACTCCGAAACTACTGGACCGATTTGAAAAATTCTTTCACAGTTGGGAAGCTAAATTCTATGCGGTGAACATAGGCTATATTTTATTTCTGTATTCCCACGGGGACGGGAGCTACGCGAGTGAAACCGCGTGACGTCCGCTGGTTAACGATATTTTTGCAACCGAGATGAACGCTCGGATGACGCAAAACAAATGGTTTTACCTTGGAATTCGAGCAGTATTTATTGCCAATGTTACACGCAAACTTGTTCAAAACGACGTATTTATTTATCGGCCCTTATCTGATAAGATTGTGTTTCTTGCGACATGTCCTAAATTTGTTCTACACTTGAGTAGGTACCTATCATTTATGTTTTAAACTCTAATCCCTACTAATATTATAATCTAGCTGTTCCCCGCGTCTTCGACCACGTAGAAGTCGTTATCCCGTAAAATCATAACTCTCCTTTTGCGCAGTCGGTCAAAAAGTAGCCTAATATGTCCTTCCCAGGACCTAGAGCTATCTCTGTATCAAATTTCATCTCAATCGCTCCAGGCGTTAAGGCGTGAAAGCGTAACAGACAGACAGAGTTACTTTGCATTTAAAATATTACAAGCGGACGCGGTTTCACCCGCGTAGTTCCCGTTCCCGTAAGAATACGGGAATAAAATATAGCCTATGTTTACCGCAAAGAGTGTAGCTTCCCAACAGTAAAATAATTTTTCAAATCGGTCCAGAAGTTCCGGAGCCTATTCGTTACAAATAAACAAACAAAAAAACAAAAAGCAAAAAAAACAAATCGTTCCCCTTTATAATATTAGTACATATAGACTAGGGAAGGGATGCCAAAGTAACTCTGTCCTGTGTTACATTTTCACGCCTAAACCGCTGAACGTATTTTGATGAAACTTGGTATAGAGACAGTTTGAGTCTAAGGTAAGGACATATAGGCTACTTTTAAACTGATTACGCAAAAGGAGGGTAATGATTTTACGCGATAACGACTTCTACGCGGACGAAGCCGCGGGGAACAGCTAGTCTAATAAATACTAGGTAATGACCGCGTTTTCGTGCGTGGTGAGGATTTACCACAGAAACTTGTTATACGGCGCCCCAGGATAAAAAACCTGTTTTAATCCAGGATGTACCCTTATCAAATTTCATCAATAGTAGTTTAAGGGTTGGAGCGTCTGAGAGTGAGTATACTTCGCTGGCCTTCCTGACAATAACGAACACATAAAAGAGAGAATTATCCAATTCGTTGCCGTCGTTTAGAAATAATTTGCGGTTCAGTAGGGTTCCAAAGTGTAAAAAAGTGGCTGTGACATACGGACGGACAGACAGACAGACATGACGAATCTATAAGGGTTCAAATTTTTGCAATTTGGCTACGGAACCCTAAAAACGAGACCCTATTCATGAGACTTCGCTGTCCGTCTGTCTGTCTGTCTGTCCGTTCTGAGGCTCTCTCAGCAATCGTGATAGCCAGAAAGCTGAAAGTTTCACAGATGATGTACATCTGTTGCCGCTATGACAACAAATACTAAAATCAGAAAAAAGAGGGGGATTAAGGGGGGCTCCCATACAACAAACGTGATTTTTTGCCGTTTTTTCGGACGGAACCCTCTGTGCGCTAGTCCGACCCGCGCTTGACTGGATTTTTTTATGTAGGTAGGGAAATAAATTTGTATGATTGTATGTAAGTAAGTTGAATTGCATGTAACCCGTTGACACGCAGTCAACTGTAAACGATTTCTGCGTCAAGCATGTTACGATGCAGCTGGTTATGAAATGGGTGGTCGTTTTTCTCATTCCCATATAAGAGTACTTACGTGCTTCGAAAAGCTCGTAAAGCCAGGATGCCTGCAACTAGGCTACAATTCTTCAGTCAAATTGAAGACCTTAAATACGACTCTGAGTTATTTCATGAGCAGTCACAACCTGCCAATACCCATTTCCACTACAATCTACATGCATATTACTTTATGCATTTACAACTCGCCAATATAATATGTTCATATACCTACGAGTGAGGAAATTTTGTTCATTTAAATAGCTATAGATGTGTGGTTTACCACTAGAACCACAGTATATTATATGTTGTGTGGTACCTACTATGAGTTTTGATGACCGCGTGGCGCACCCAATGGTATCTTTCGGAGTTTTAAGGTGACTCCGGGCACCGGATGATTTTATTTTTTACGCGTCCATGGATGCTATGCCGGACTCTTTACAGATTAAAGCCACGCGTAGCCCTACCACTGATTGCCTACGGTCGGGAGAGGTAAGACTTCGGAAGGATATCCCTGGATTAGATACGAGGCTTCCATTCGATTCTACCTAGACCTGAAGAAGATGATGAAATGTTTGAATAGTTCTCATTAGTTCAATAGCGATTGAATGTATCCTTTGGGGAATTTCGGTGACGGAAGCAAACCGTTGTATCCGCTAGACATTTTGTAGGTGCGTGAGGAAGTGTTTGTTATTGTATATTAAATAGTCTACAATATTATAATGAGTCATGGCCAAGTAATTACATTAAATTGCTTTGAGCGAATAATTAATTAGTTTCGTTGTAAAATCGTGGTGCTAATGGATGTTGGGAGATTTTTTTTATCAGTACCGTAATTTTACAATTTTGTCGGTCGTAGATTCCCACTCAGGACAATTCTCTTTGTTTAATTAGTACGTTGATTTGTTATTTCTGAAAGTTATTTATGTATGTATTTAGAACCGGTGTGGTCGGCATAACTCACATAGTAGCTGCACAAATGAGAGATAGTACAGGTGGAAATCTACATACTATGTAAATTCGCTGAGGCTATGCACACTGAGATCACAGACACGAGGCACACGAGGTCAGGCGGTTTCAGCCGAATTTTCGATACTGATTTGTGCGCGAGTGTGTGTAGCAGAGGGTAGGTCTGTGTTAAAAAAAGTACATTCATGAGCTTTCCATCTGTAGATACTATCCCTAATTTGTGGTAGCTGTTCACGTCAAAGTAGCAATGGAATGGCCACAGCTGTAGAAGAACCGATGGCCGAAGGAGTAAACGAATTTTGGAGTAGAAAGGTTTTCGTGTGGAAATCCGTCACGGATGCTATGACGGACTCCAATCGACTAAAACCACATGGTGCCCCACTATGACCTCGGGAGCCCCGGGTAAACCCTCGGAAGGATGTTCCCAGGATTCGCAAAAGACTTTAACTATCACCGCGGCCTCACCTAGGGGTTCAGGTACTATCCGGCCTCTTAGGGGTTGGCTATTAAATAATTTCGCTTATTGAGGCATGAGGCTTGCGTGAAACCTTAACGAGATGCTTCCATCTTGGACCAGCTTTTGTAAGGACGTCGAGAAGCCCTCCCGCCGTCCTCAAGTCTCCAGTCATGGAGGCTGATAGTCTTAGGCGAAGACAAGTCTGCGGTAGAACTCGGGTGGGAGAGTTTTCTCCCGATCCCTTCCCGCTACCTCGTTCACGAGCATGACCTACTCGCAAAAGGCAGCGGCATCCCACTTACTCCTGTTGGAGATCAAGGCTCGCACCATGGTTTCCAGCGAGAGAATGTCGATGTCTAGAGTTGCCACGACCACCTGGTGCTGTTGCGCCCATGCTGAGCACTCCACCAATGTGTAGAACGCTGTGTCCTCGCTGCGTTCCGCACTGTTGACGCTCAGAAAATAAGACCTTTAACTTGACTTAAAACTGCCATGTACTGGTAACCGGGACCACCATAACAAGTCTTCTGAATATGTCATGTGGTCACCCATCTGAGGACCAGCCACAGCGTAAATTGCTGACTGCAACACTGAGTCAGAGGAGTAACTAGCGTTTACTACAGTTACCTAATGTGTAAGGGATCTTATTTGCTAGGTAAATTGCAAATCTGCATACCCCGAGTGGGAAGTCGCCTGCATAATCGCAAACTTTTCACAATGCCCTTATGTAGCACAAATTACGTCCAGCACTCGCCTTTATACCGGATGTGTCGGACGTGTAATGAGGTTTGTCATGACCTGGATTTGTTTGGTGCATCGGTGAGATCAGTTAAGGCTTTTTCTTAAACGGTGAGGTTTTAGATTAGTTTTAGATTAATTTCTTAATTTAATTTAGTTTTTTTTAAGTTTATTTGTGTTTATATAAGTATCATTATTTCTGATGACATTGCATTGAAGTGCGAAAACTAGGATGCATGCTGTGTTCGCACTTAGTAGGGCGCTCGGCTGAACTGAGTCTAAATGAGCGATGATGAATAGTCTTGCCGAGAATCCAGTCTGCGAACCTTTTTATAAAAAAAAAAGGGATTCCCATCGACTGTCATTCATACTGACAACAACTTTCCTGCTGTGGTTTTCCGAAACCACCACAATGAGGTTCATTCATTAATAGGGAGTAAATAAATTAATATTTAGAAAGCCATTAGGTATAGGTACCTACTTACTTTATTTTTATGTGTGGAAATCCCTCATAGACTCTTACCGACTGAAACCACACATGCCCTACCACTGCATACGGTTGGGAGCCCCGGGTAAGCCCTCGGAAGGATGGCCCAGGACTCCCAACAAACTTTGGCTACCACTGAGGCCTTACCTAGGCCATTAGGTACCTACTAAGTCACAGCGATCTAGACCAATTGCAGATTTTTTTGGATGAGTGGAAATTGCACGGAAGTCATGCCGTGACTGTCCCTCTTCCATACGTATCCGTTTAGCGCCTAATCCCTGGGTAACCTGTCTGAAGGCTGATTTCGATAGACTACCTACTTATCCTGTGGTATTCTCTGCGTGCTGGGCAGAGATGCCACTCATACACAGTGGAGAGAATCTTTGCCAAAACTGGGCTTTTCAAAAATCGTTCCTCTGTCGAACTATAAAAACTCGAACGACCTGCCCGCACACGAGTTTCCCTCATCTTACAATCCCAGGTTCTTCAAGAGGAGCGTGAAAGGGCACATCACAGGGCCGCCAACTTGAGGACCACTGTCAGAAGTCTTACGGACTGTGAGAGTGGCGCCCAATCGCTAGATGCGCCACGGCTTTCTCTCAGGCTGGCGACGTCAACTTGGCGAGCTAAATATGAAAAAAAAAAAACTTTAGTACCACCGCCGCCTCATTATCAAAGGGGTGCGCCCGACCCCCTGGGCGAGGCCGCAGTGGCGGCCGTAGGTCTGTTGGGAGTCCTGGGACATCCTTCCGAGGGCTTACCCGGGGCTCACAACCATAGGCTGTTGGGCGTTACGTGAGGTTTCTTTAGTCGGTAGGAGTCCGGCATAACATCCATGAGGATTTTCCCTCAAGTAAAAAAAAAAGGGCGCGCCCGACGTTTACCGTGCGGTTTAGAGGGTTCGAGTCCGTCATGACAATCTTGGAGATTTCCACACGAGGAAAACAACATCTCTGATGTTGCAAATTCTATAGGCTAAGGTGACCATGGTCCACCGGCACAAGTTGGGTTAACTGCGTGTTCTTGTCGGCCACCTTAGTAGTATAAAAACATTCTCACTGTATTCTAACTGTAATGGCAAATACCTAATGTATCTGTGGTTGTATTAAATTAATACCGTAGGTATAATAAATTTGTAGGTACAGAATTAAATATTAATTAAATGCATTTTAAACAATGAGCTGAATTTTCTCAGGAAACGTCAAACTTTTTTGAATATTCTTAGCAAAAACAAAAGTGATTCAAAAAAAGTGCCTCAAAACAAGTAGTATCTACTAATTAAAACATTTTATTAACGCCTAGGAGTTAATAGGACAAAACTGTTTCAATTAAAATGTAGGTAAGTATACAATGAAATATTAAGATTTATATCAAGGTATCATCACACAAATATTTATGTTTATTATTATATTTTTAACTAGCGGATGTCACGCGGTTTCACCCGCGTAGTTCCCGTTCCCGTGGGAATACGGAAATAAAATATAGCCTATGTTCACCGCAAAGAGTGTAGCTGTTGGAAAACAGTGAAAGAATTTTTCAAATCGGTCCAGTAGTTCCGGAGCCTATTCGTTACAAACAAACAAACAAACAAAAAAACAAATCTTTCCTCTTTATAATATTAGTATAGACTAGCTGTTGCCCGCGACTTCGTACGTGTGAAAATTATGTTATAATACCAATTTGATTGCTCTCTGCTTAGCCCCTAGGATATGTAGCGTGATGATATACTAGCCTATTTAAAGACCCTACCCCTAGTTAATATTTGTGCAAAATTTGAATCAAATCTATTAAGTACTTTTCGAGATCCTTCCGGACAAAGCAAAGCAAACAGACAAATTTTTTTCTAACTTTATTTTCGGCTTCAGTATCTTATGTTGACTTAGATCATCTAACCACAGGATGCGCCTTACTTAAGCATTGTTTTCTGCCATTGCACATGACCATTTGGTCTTTTGGCTTTATGAAAAGCCTGTACATCAGTACATCATTTTATATAATTAAACTAGTACATTACATTGTAGTTGACTGTACAATAACAATTAACACACAACAGCCGTTACGCGTTTGTCGATAAATACATTTTTAAATGCAATGAAATTTTATATGTCTTTGTGTTTCCCCCTTCATTTGTATGAAAACTGGCAGAATATTTTTGTATGCGGTGGTTCGCAAAGGCTAGTCCCGTGTTATATGGTCTAAGTATGTTGAACACCCAGCGAGTGTGTTTTTTTTTAATATTCCCAATCTACAGTTTTGACTTTTCCAATAATGTGACGCGAAACATCTCTCGCGCACGAAATTATTCTAACGGCAGTAAATGCGACGGGAACGGGTGATTTACTCTCTCTTATGTGATGCAAACGAATTTGCGCGGGTCAGCTAGTTTATTATATGTATAGATAGGAAATTCGATAAGCCGTTGGTCCCGGTTGTCAGTAAAATGACAGTCGTTAAGCCAAGTTGAAGGACTTACGGGTGGCTTGAAAAATTTCAACTGAGGGTCGTCACAACCTGCGCCGGGTCGGCAGCGCGTGTGTAGCGCCTCTGGTGTTGCAAACGTCTATAGGCTACGGTTCCCAACCTGGTTGGGCCGTAAGCTTGTCTGCCACCTAAGTAGTATAAAAAAAAAATCCACTCGCATTCTCATATACTCTTGTAAACCAGAACGAGCCAATGATCACCACCCAAAACGTTCCTAGAGAAGTTAGTGTCTTGATAAGGAATATTTTATTTATCTGTGGTCTTGGTATCTGCATGGAAATTAATGAGAAGATAAGCTGAGAAATTAGAAAAGAAAGTAACTTTTCTACCCTTCTTTGGAAAGGGGGAGACCAAGAAGGCAACTAGGTGTACAATTGACTGCCTCTGTGGCGCAGTCGGTAGTGATACCGCCTGCGGCGCTGGAGGTCGTGGGTTCGATTCCCACCGGAGACAAATATTTGTGTGACCCATAAATGTTTGTCTCAAGAGTCTAGGTGTTTCTATGTATAATATGTAGATATGTATTTAAAAAGCAGAGATGTGTTAAGTAGGTAGTTAGTATTCTTAGTTAAAAAGTATATAAGTCTTAATATCCGTGGTCTGATACCTATAACACAAGCAGGTTATTCCTAGCTTACTTTGGGATCAGATAGCGTTGTGTGAAATGTCCATGAATATTTATTATTATTATTTATTATATCCAGTATTGCATACTTCATTTTTCTCAGATTTTCCATACATTGTAGTTGGGTATGACCACAACTTTAGCACTACAAAAATTTCCATACAACAACAATTTGTTACATCATGTAGTGGGCCACTACATGATGTAACAAATTGTTGTAGTGGCAAGTGTTGACGATATTTAAAAGTGTGACCAACCCAGAATATATAACAATAGTTTTGTTTTATTATCTGAGGACAAAGTCATTTAATATTAACCAAATTCCGTTTTTTTTTTAAATTAAAGCATACCCAACTCATGCGTAGGGTGGCCTCCGCAGGTGCATAACTTAGCAGGTGAATTTTGTCAGATGTCGATACCTACGCAACCTGCATTTGTTTAAAAGAAAACTATCTACAAAATAGATCAGATTTTACTATACTATAGACTCAGACTAAAAGAATTCTAAGGCTATAGAGTCTGATTTTACTAGACCTAGACTATCTAGGAGTACTTGAAGTAGGGGTCCATTTTAAGAGCCTACCAGACGCCAAATTGTTGAAAGAAGATAGAAGGTATACATTTTAGCGTGCAAGACAGAGAGAGATGCGATCGGTTTTTGTGCGTTTTTAACGAAATAAATTAATTGTAAAAAAACTATAACCAATATTAAAAAAGTGGTCTAGTGCAAATGAAGATTTTACTATTGTCTTTCTTATAAATATTTTATATTATAAAAACAACTTAAAACTTATGAGATCTAAGTTAAAATTTTAAGAAATCGACGTATTTTCAACACAAAAATCTATCGAGGATTTTATCAGCAATCGTGTTTTTAGCCTAGTGAGTTTTTAGTTTATGAACTGAAGACGTGTTAAAATTTTAATTCATTAGACCTCACGAGTCCTGAGATCTAGATCAAGGTAATAGTCTATTTGGCGTCATACAGACTCTTAAGGAAAATATATTTAAATATTAGTGAAGTCATTGGTTTGCAGGTATTCAAGTGATTCATTTTCTTGTGGTTTTATTGAATGACTTGAATACGTGACAGTGGACATTTCGCTGCCAATTCATTCGAGATGACGCTGCTGTTTACTGATTACTGCTCAAGTCATCCCAGGAAAGATGCTATTACTATTTGGTTTTACCAAAACATTATTGTTGAAGTTTGGGGAAGCTTTTGCAGTTTCACTTACTCACTGTTCTGTCAACGATCATTGCAACATCTTAAGATACTTTTCGTTTATGAAAGTTTTCATATCTATACTTCTATACCTACGAATAATGTATTCTTCGTAGTTCTATACTAATATTATAAAGAGGAATGACTTGATGTTTGTTTGTTTGCATCGAATAGGCTCCGAAACTACTGGACCGATTTGAAAAATTCTTTCACTGTTGGGAAGCTACGCTCTTTGCGCGAACATAGGCTATATTTTATTCCCGTATTCCCAGGGGCAAGGGAATTACGAGGGTGAAACAGCGTGACGTCCGCTAGTATTTTATATAGCTTTCTTTTTTTTTTCTCTAACGTGAGGTAAAATCCATCATGGATGCTATGCCGGACTCCTATCGACTAAAAAACCTCACGTAACGCCCAACAGTCTATGGTTGGGAGCCCCGGGTAAGCCCTCAGCAGGATGACCCAGGACTCCCAACGAGTATTTAATATAGCTTGCCAAAATGGGGCGGAATCATTACGGTGACATGTATCGGTTCGAGGCCACTGTCAGTCTATATGGCTATAGTGCTACAGTGATCTTCAAGTTGGCGGTCCTATGATGTGCCTCTTGAGCCGGAGTTCTTTAAGCAGAAGAGATGAGAGACAACCTTTTTCAGAGGCGGAAACCAGTGCGCTGGTAGATGCGTTTCATGTTTTTATGTTTCGATAGAGAAACCGGTCCAGCTACGGTAGTCGTCAAGTTGAAGGTCCTACGGGTGGTTTGAAGAATTTCAGCAGCAGTTATCCACAACCTGTCGTTGTCAACACGGCAATAGACACCACCATCTTCACATCCACGTGGGACAACAGTGTTAAAATGTGCGAAGATAGATTTTGGAGCCCAGCCTGTGACCACCTACAGCAGTGCTATTCTCTATGGATATAGCCTTGCGTACAGCGCTGCCACAGCGGCGAGTTATTCATTTGGTATTCACTAAGTTTTAAAACCTATACTAGCGCTCAAGGCTGTGACGGACGCCAATAGACCTACTCGTCGACGGGCAAAACCACAGACGTATAAAGAAGGCAAAACTGACACAATTTCTTACATTTTGGTATAGGACATGGCAAAGAAAAGCTACAGTGCGGTTATACCAAAATTATGAGCGGGTGTACCTCTGAAAATGCACCTCTGAAAATCAGCGCTGTCTGTCCGTTAGCAAAGGTGGACAGCATTACGCTGAGAGGTGGCCGTTTATTCTACTTTCTGTGTTAGATATACCTTTAAATTGTATGACTTGTGTGTTTTAAAAGTGGAATAAAAAGCGTTTTCTTATCTTTTCTTTTTGCCTATATTCGGGAAATATGCGAGACTATAAAAAGCTTTTTCTCTTCTTTTCTTTTCTTTTTACCTATATTCAGAAAATATGCAAGACTATGTGTATGTCTGCGTTGTTATTGCTACCAAGAGTACCAAGTCTAAACTACACTGTTCTTAAGTAATAATAGTAGATTGTATAACAAGGGAGCAAAATAGTATTTTGACGGCGAGGGCGCTACTTTAAATCACGAGCGAAGCGAAGGATTCTAGAATAGAATCCCGAGCTTAGCGAGGGATTCTAACTTAGAAACCTGAGCGCAGTGAGGGTACACCGCCCAAGGGAAAAATAATTTGCTCTCGAGTAATATAGGTAAGTACTCTACTTTTCATTCCAATTTTCATTGAGAAAAAATACTTTGTACGACGTAGCTTCTAATAGTTAGGTCCATTTCGTATCCATTCAGGAGTTACAGCTTGTCACTTTCATAATTCGGCGTAGAAGTCACTATACTTGCAGAATACAATAAAATACTCCAACAAGCTAAGTTGACGAACGTGTGGAATGTTCCCTTACCGCCTGCACCTACATCAGTTACCGGAATCACCATAATATCGTCAGCAAGGATGCAGACCACGCTCATGTATCCGTTTTCGTAAATTTAGTGCAGGACAAAACAAAACTCGATCGATTATAGAGATTTTTCGTAACATTTGAATAGTCAACTTCGGTTGGTGAATAGTAGGTATGTACTGTGATTACTACAAAATCAGAGAAATAAATCGCGCTCTTTAGTGTCTTTTTTTTTGGTAAGCTCAGGTCACCGCAGTTCTGTGCAGGCAGCCAACACCTACCAGCCAGTAATTCATACAATTTGCGTTCGATTTCTATGAATGTTTTAAGTTCCAAATTCAAATCACTTTGCCGCCCGCTAAAAGCTCTTAACAGAAAAGAGCTATTTTGCGCCCTGTTATCGAGGCACAAAGCGATTCTTTTCGAATAGAAGGAAGGAAATAGTAGATTGTATAACAAGGGGGCAAAATAGTATTTTTACGGCGAGGGCGCTACTTTGAATCACGAGCGAAGCGAAGGATTCTAGAATAGAATCCCGAGCTTAGCGAGGGATTCTAACGTAGAATCCTGAGCGTAGTGAGGGATTCAAAGTACACCGCCCGAGGGAAAAATAATTTGCCCTCGAGTAATATACTCTTCTTTTCATTCCCTTTCTATGAGAAAAACGTATAGGTACTAAGTTTTGTACGACGTAGATACCTTCTAAGTATAGTTATTGTTCCAGGAGTTCATGGATTGTCACTTTCATAACTTGACTTATTATATTTGCAGAATACAAGAACAAGAACAAGAACATAATAATGACGAACACGAACAGATAAATGGCGCTATTTAGTTTTTTTTAGTGAGCTCAGGATACCGCGCTGTGCAGCCAAGCCAACATTTACCAGCCAGTAATTCATACAATTTGCGTTCTATTTCTAAGAAATTTTCAAGTTCTAAATTCAAATCCTTTGCCGCCCGCTAAAAAGCTCTTAACAGAAAAGAGCTATTTTGCGCCCCGTTATCGTGGTGCAAAGTGATTCTTTTCGAATAGAAGGAATGAAAAATGTATTCTGAGCCGCCACTTAAGATAGACATAGAATGTAACTCGAATAGATCTCAGGTATCGTCAGCAACATATGGTTGACAGCTGTTATGTCTATAAAGAGTAAAGTGAGATTGTCTTTTCTTGTTTTAAGTGCGTAAACGTTAAGTAACTTCTGTGTGTGATCATATCTATTCACAGACATAATATCAAGTGGTTTATGTACCTACTTTTGGGAGATCTACAGAGCAACATAAACTCCAAATTAAGCTAAAACTAACTTTTGCGTAAGATCTGAACACTGACAAACATATATTTATTTATGCCCGGGCTTTTTCTTATGGGAGCTTCCTTCTTTAGTAGATATTTAATTTTTATTGTTATAGCGGGAACAGAAATACCTACATCATCTGTGAAAATGTCAACTGTCTTGTTTATCACGGTTTACGAGATCATATGAACATTTAAAGAGTTTTGAAAAATCACCTGCTTGAGCCGGAAATCGAACCTGGTAGATGTGAAAAAAAAAAAACATCCTGTATTTTATGATACCAACCGAAACTATGTTGTTTAAAAGAAATTGATCCTTATTAAGGACTGTTTCGGTTGGTATCATCCAATACAGAATGTTTTTTTTCACATCTCCCAGGTTCGATTCCCGGCTCAAGCAGGTGATTTTTCAAAAATCTTTAAATGCAGTTTTACTTACTTTTGAAAATAATGGCATGTTCTCTTTTAGCAAAACTTGCCATTATCAATATTAAGGGGACTTTCCCTCCAACTACCGTCTTTAAATTCCACTCTGTATACCGATACCTGGTGAGAGATAGACGGCCAGCAGACTCTCAGTAATGGGTCCCGTTTTTTATCCATTAGCTACGTGACTCCAAAAACCACGACGATGTGAGCTTATGTCATCAAATGGCTACCAATTGATTTAACGAGTGAATGTATGATATGATAATAGTCAGGGCGATGAACTTTGTGAAGGACTAGCAGCTGGCTGGGGGTCTGAGGACGGTGAGAGGGCCGCTCACCGTCCTTACAGAAGCAGACCCATGACGGCAGCGTGACGTGAGCACTCACGCACGCCCCCCCTTAGAAGCGGGGTCACACCCGAAACCCCCCATAGACGCGGGATTGCACCCGAACCACCCCCTGGGCGAGGCCGCATTGGCGGCCGTAGGTCTGTTGGGAGTCACGGGACATCCTTCCTGAGGGCTTACCCGGGGCTCTCAACCATAGGCTGTTGGGCGTTACGTGAGGTTTTTTAGTCGGTAAGAGTCCGGCATAGCATCCTACGAGGATTTTCCCTCACGTTAAAAAAAAAAAAAAGGACTAGCAGCTGACTTGACGTTACATGGTTTCAACCGCGTAGTTCCCCTTCCCGTGGGAATACGGAAATAAAATATAGCCTATGTTCCACGGAGATAGCGCAGTTTCACAACAGAGAAGTAGTTTCGTAGCCTATTCAATGGCCTGTCCCGGGACATCCTTCCGAGGGCTTACCCGGGACTCCCAACCACAGGCTGTTAGGCGTTACGTGAGGTTTTTTAGTCGGTAAGAGTCCGGAATAACATCCTCTGAGGATTTTCCCTCACGTAAAAAAAAAAGCCTATTCAATGGCAAACAAACAATCAAATCTTTCCTCTTTATAATATTCGTATTGAATTAAAGATAGACTGTAACCCAAAGATGTTCTGTGTTACTCACCAACTAGCGTGAGGTAGCTATGCAGAGAACTCTATCCCAGGGCGCCTTATTTCTGAGTTTCCAGTCTGTGTGCAAGGGTAGGCTAGGGCTCTGACGAAAACAGACAATAGGGTGTACACACATATATTTACTAAGTACACAGAGATACACAGAGACACACAGAGAGCTTATTCACTGATAGACACAAATATCACAGGTACACAGAAATAAAGTCTAATTCCACTTGATAGACCACTGCCGCGTGAGCAGGTAGAACGGGTAAGCAGCTAACTACACTGTAATAGGGTGACAGTTACTGGCCTTGAGTAAGCTGAGAGCAGCACAGCCCTAGAATGCCACGTGGAGGCGGCTGGTCCCTCTCAAAACACCTCGCTCATGTAGTCCACGTGTCATTGGGTGTGGCTCTGCCAACCGTGGACGGGCCGCTTTTCCCCGTAGTAAAAAAACCCGGTATCCCGGGTGTAGGTTGACACAGAGTCCAACTCCTTCCGAAGAGAATAAGTTAACTCAGACTAATTCCTTAACAGGTCCTCATGTTGCAACTAACAACCTCCAAAGCTAAATTGAGGCGTGCCACTCAGAGTAATATCAATCCCTCGTCCTTAGCCGATCGTCAAAAGAGACTCGGAACCTTGTATCAGGGCTTTATCCCCTCTCTCACGTGGAATCGTCTCGAATTTTTCATCTAAAACCAGCTTTCATTCAATGCAGAAAACGATTCGTCACTCGTCCTTATGACATCCTGTCATTCTGACAGCAGAAATGTCACCACTGACAACCGATTAAAAAAAGATAACTAGATAAGGCTGCTTTCACATCCTGAATACTGCATCTATAGAAAATATATGCTACAACCACCCCCCCTTTAATAGTATTTCCTGCGGATATGACACGCTGGAAATACACAATAAAGAAAACAGAAAAGTACTGACTAATAAACAAAGACAACCAGCTAGGTCCTTCAAACACCAGCTGACTACGACCATTACAATAACAAAGAAAGATCCTCCTATGTACCTAACTAGACACTGACTCGTGTACCGGTTAGGCTAAGTAACTAGAGTCTAATGCCCTTCATAGAAAACGAATGCTCCCTTTACTCACTGCCGATACCCTAACACTACCCAAGCTCTCAGGATAATGTAGAGTACTAAGAAGCGAATGAGAGAAAAACGCTCGGTGCGGTGCATAGAAGAAACTACAACGTGACAATTTAAAGTCACGTACACATATAGAAATACAAACAAAAGATTAAAATAGTCTTACATAATGATCACATAGCACTGGTTTAATAAACTAGAGAAACAGTGCTATGTAGTTACGTTAGGTATTGGAGACTGCTCCTCCTGATACTTCAGGATGTCCTTGATATGGTACTCCCCAAGATCCTTACCGTCCAGATCTGACAGCCTATATACTAAAGGGGATCGTTTAGCAGTCACCACACATTTAAGGAACTTAGGAGCTAGCTTAGAAGTAAAATTCTTGGCCTTGTTGGACAGGTAGAACGTGCGTTTGTAAACTATCTGTCCCACTTTCAGCTCTACATGCCTTTTTCTGAGGTTGTAATACTTTTCATTACGCTGGTGGGCAACGTTCAAATGTTTCCTCACCTGGTCGTAAATGCGTTGTATTTCTCTCAGCTTGACACCGAAGGCTGATGGATCGTCTACAGAGACTGAAGTAGGATGGCACGCGATATCTGTCTGCCTGTATAACACTCCATCCCCAATAAATTCCCTACCATGTACCAAAAAGTAAGGAGTGAAACGAGTTGCTTCGTTAACTGCAGTGTTTAAAGCACACTGTATCTCAACCAAGAACTGATCCCAAGACTTGTGTTGCGACTTCACATAGCATGAGATCGCTTGAACAACATTACGAATAGCTCGTTCCGCCTGATTAGTTTGGGCATGATACCTAGGGTTATAATATATATTAGGTACATTGTATTTAGCCAACAGATCCTTAAATGGCTTACTCACAAACTGAGGGCCATTATCCATGTAAATAGTCTTGCAGACTCCGTGCACGAGAAACACACTCTTCTCTATGAACCTCGCGACTACAGCGCCTGTGGCAACCCGAACAGGGCACAACATGACGTATTTGCTAAAGTAGTCGGAGACCACGATCAGGTGTACGTTTCTATTGCTCGAAGTGGGAAAGGGACCAAGCAGATCGACAGAGATAGCTTCGAATGGCTTCGAAACCCGCTTCGGGCTACCCATTAGGCCGGGACGAGACGTATTTACGGGTTTGTACTGCTTGCATGTTTCGCAATTCCCAACATATTCTTTGACGTCCTCGTACATCTTGGGCCAGTAATAATTTAGGGCTAACCTTTTATGCGTCTTCCAAACGCCACCATGGGCACTAAGTGTGTCATCGTGGTACTTAGAGAGCAGGGGCAAGCGATCCTCCTGAGGTACCACCAGCTTCCAGTCAAAGTCTGAAGTCAAAGAATATTTATTTTTAGTTAACCTATATAGAAGGTTGTCACGAATGTCATAATTTGGTGACTTCCTAGGGTTCTTCCGAACACTATTCATGGTGTGGTCATACCACGGGTCTTTAGTGGGTACTGCATCGAGGGAATCAATTTTGATACGAGACAGAGCATCAGGTACAACGTGGTCTTTACCTTTTCGATGCTCTATGTCAAAATCGAATTGACTGAGCCTCATGCTCCAACGTGCTAGACGACCCGTGGGATTTTTTAGCTTATGGAACCACAGAAGAGATGAATGATCCGTGACGACCGTACATTTTTGGCCTTCGACGTACTGTCGAAATTGTTCCAAAGCGAAAATCACGGCCAGAAGTTCTCGCTCAGTTGTGCTGTAGTTCACCTCATTCTTGTTAAGAGAACGGCTACAGTAGGCGATAGGGTGCTCAACACCATCGTGAGTTTGTGTCAGTACAGCAGCAACTGAGTAAGCTGACGCGTCACTAAGAATGCGGAAGGGCATCTCAAAGTTAGGCATTTTTAATATAGGGGCAGAAACCAAGGCTGACTTTAGCAGGTTAAAGGACTGTTCAGCCTCAGGGGTCCATTCGAACTTAAGGTTCGTAGAAGTCAGTTTGCACAGAGGTTTACTAATCTTCGAGAAGTTGTTAACAAAGCGACGATACCAGCCGGCCATTCCCAGAAATCTCTTAACCTCCTTAGGGTTAGAAGGGGTGGGATAGTTGAGGATAACCTCAACTTTACCCGGGTCTGTCCGTAGGCCATGTTTGTCCACATAATACCCCAGGTATTTGAGTTCACTCCGACAAAAGTGGGATTTTTTCATGTTAATAGTTAGGCCAGCATCCTTGAGTTGCTGATAGACTCTATGTAAGAGCTCTACATGCTCCTCAAAGGTGCTGGACACACAGACTATGTCATCCTGAAACGCAAATACCTTGTTGTCGAACTCGGGACCAAACAGACGGTCCATGAGGCGTTGCATCGTGGCACTGGCCCCGACAAGACCGAAGCACATCGAATTGTAGTGGAATAATCCTCTCCGGGGAACCGTAAAAGCAGTCTTCTCAGCAGACTGGGGTGAGTCAAATGGAATCTGCCAGTAAGCCGCACTCAAATCTACAGAAGTTAAATACTTAGCGTTATTAAGGTGGTCCAAGATTTGATTGATATAGGGTAAGGGGTAGGCGTCACTCTTTGACACAGAGTTCAGCTTGCGAGAGTCCAAGCACAATCTGAGGTCGCCGTTCGCCTTCTCCACCATGACCACTGGAGAGTTCCAGGCGGATTGAGACGGGGACACTACTCCCATCTCCAGCATTCGGTCCAGCTCGGCTTCCAGGGCCTTCTGCTTAAGGGGAGAGAGCGGATAATAACGCTGCTTGATCGGCTTGCTGTCACCAGTGTCAATGACATGGTGCACAAGTGAGGTCCGACCTAAACCCACCTTATCAGTGTTCAACGAGTCGAACTTTTCAATGACCTCGTTGATTACACACCTTTGTTTAGTTGTCAGGTTGTCGTAATCCTCGAGGCCACCGTTAAGGGACACAGACTCTATAGGATTATTATCACTAAAACTATCAAGGCTAATATTTTGTAAAATTAATTTATCACTTAACTTAAATTGTTGCCAGAAATCCACACCAAATATCATGGAGGTGGTTATACCTGGGACAACATAGAACTTGACAACTCGGATAACCGAATTGTACTCAATTGGCAAAGAGATACAACCCAGACATTGCAAGTGAGTGCTGTCTGCAGTTGTAACACGAAAAGTAGGATTGATACTCACAAGATCAAAACCCAGTTCCAAGAAGATGCGGTGCGCTCCCTTACCTAGTATAGAGCAGGAGGCACCGGAATCTAGAAGGCCTAAGACATTTAAATTTAAAACCTTAACAACTAGATACGGTCTAATGTCACTATCCCGTTTAGGAAACAGGACCTTATCAGAAATAGACTCAGATACAGAGTAATGCACAGAGTTCCTAATAAGGCCCTGGCTTACGCGTTTTTTGACTTGCTAGTACAGTGTGAGCAGTCTGGGGTCTTGACTCCTTTGAGACCACACCGGAAACACACCAGCTCCCTTGACTGTGTGCAGCTGTATGCAGTGTGACCGCCCCCGCCGCAACGAAAGCATTTGCGATCGTGGGGGGTAACCGGCGTCTCCACTGCAGACACCTGCTTAGCGGGCTTTTGTACACCTTTGTTCTTAAGCTGGTGTAAGTCAGATGTAATCTCAAACTTGTCAAGAGCAGGCTCATGGAAAGCGTCTGCCCTAGTACGCGCAAGCTCCAAGCGCTTACCCAAACGTCTCAAGTCATCTACAGAGTTGACATCATGCAAGGCCAGTTCCTTCATGTAGTCAGGTCTAATGTTGTGCATGAGAATGTCCAGCTGTTCCTCACTGGGCATCTTACATGACAACCTTGAGAACATGGCTTGCATTGTACATATATAGTTAACCAAGGACTCAGAGCGGGCTTGTGTACGCTGTCTTATCTCGTTCCTGAGGCGGTAATCATAATCAGGAATATCGAAGGTATCTCTAAGCTCACTAATAAGATCCTCATATGAGATGAAGTTAGCTTTGTTTGTACGGAACCAAGACAAAGCCGGTCCATCCAACAGGTCGGAGAAAGCCATAAGGAGTCTAGGCTTAGTAACCTCCCGAGCACATCTAAGTTCCTCTAATCTCTCTAAAAACACACGTACACAAGTAGAACCATCATATTTTAAGTTAAATGAACATAAGTTAAGGGGACGTTCTTTATACACTATGTTACATGTAGAACTATTCCTACTTGAACTAGCTCGCACCGAGCGGTCCTCTCTCACTACTGGTGAAGTATATTCCACCTGGTCACGACCCGAAGGATCATCACCATCATCATCCGAACCTTCGGATTCAGAATCACTACTGGGTTCAGCCCTAGCGATGATCTTCACTAGCCTACCACGAATATCCACCAGGTCGGGGCAATCCAGACCACAACGAGCTAACCTACTCAATAAGTAGTTGGCCCTGAGGGACACCCTAAGACGACTACCCTTATTAATGAAGATGTCACCTGACTGAATAGCCTCCTCCAGCTCGGACACCTTCGGGAGGCAGATCGAGAGCTCAGCCGATGCATCAGCGGGTACCGGAGCACTCGCTTTGATGCTACCTCGACGGACGAGTCGGTGTGCCGCTCTTAGCTCACTCCGAAGGCCAGACACTGTCGTTTCCGGTTCCACTGAAATACCCATGTGGGACAGCTCGTTAGCAAGTTCATCCTTTCTTAAATAATTAATATATTTTTTCATCTGTGCCATTATGTAAAAATTTACTTACAACAATTATAAAGATAAAATGGCACAGATAGGGATCAATTACAAAGTAAAAATGTAAATTGAGTTACAACAAAGTGTACTAAGTTAGGTAATTATGTTTCAAATTGACTTTTAGAATTTAACAAAGATTAAGGGTATATTAAGAGAGAAAAGTTTCTAAATTTTCTGATAACACAGTTCAGGTTAACATTCAAAATTACAAGGTATGTACACACCTTATAAAAAAGTTTTAAGTTACACAGAGAAATTCACTAAGTTAACACAGAGAGATTCACTAATTTTATCTTACAAGGTGAAGCTATAGGATAATATATATTATATATTAATCTACACTAATAATATAATAAATATATGTGTGCACCATAAAAAAAGAAAAAAAAACACAATAAGAAAAAGAAGTGGGTATGCCAAATAAAATCAAAAAGTTTTTCCAAAATCACAGCTATTTTAAATTTTTGAATTTAGAATTTTGTGTCTTTTCCAGCCAAAGATGTAGGGAGCTGGAAGAAGACGAAAGGGAAGGTTTTGTGCTTAGCTGCTAGCACCACCAATTAACGTCCTGGAGCGTCTCGGACGATATTACAGGATGGTTTCGCCAGAGATAACCACCTATGCACACACACCAGACTGAGACTACCGCAGAGTAGACCCAGAGATTTGCCACTACGTTGGGAGCCAAATTTGTAACCCAAAGATGTTCTGTGTTACTCACCAACTAGCGTGAGGTAGCTATGCAGAGAACTCTATCCCAGGGCGCCTTATTTCTGAGTTTCCAGTCTGTGTGCAAGGGTAGGCTAGGGCTCTGACGAAAACAGACAATAGGGTGTACACACATATATTTACTAAGTACACAGAGATACACAGAGACACACAGAGAGCTTATTCACTGATAGACACAAATATCACAGGTACACAGAAATAAAGTCTAATTCCACTTGATAGACCACTGCCGCGTGAGCAGGTAGAACGGGTAAGCAGCTAACTACACTGTAATAGGGTGACAGTTACTGGCCTTGAGTAAGCTGAGAGCAGCACAGCCCTAGAATGCCACGTGGAGGCGGCTGGTCCCTCTCAAAACACCTCGCTCATGTAGTCCACGTGTCATTGGGTGTGGCTCTGCCAACCGTGGACGGGCCGCTTTTCCCCGTAGTAAAAAAACCCGGTATCCCGGGTGTAGGTTGACACAGAGTCCAACTCCTTCCGAAGAGAATAAGTTAACTCAGACTAATTCCTTAACAGGTCCTCATGTTGCAACTAACAACCTCCAAAGCTAAATTGAGGCGTGCCACTCAGAGTAATATCAATCCCTCGTCCTTAGCCGATCGTCAAAAGAGACTCGGAACCTTGTATCAGGGCTTTATCCCCTCTCTCACGTGGAATCGTCTCGAATTTTTCATCTAAAACCAGCTTTCATTCAATGCAGAAAACGATTCGTCACTCGTCCTTATGACATCCTGTCATTCTGACAGCAGAAATGTCACCACTGACAACCGATTAAAAAAAGATAACTAGATAAGGCTGCTTTCACATCCTGAATACTGCATCTATAGAAAATATATGCTACAACCCAAGTAAGTAGGTATTACTAGAAAGACTGGCCCTCTCCCACGCAGGTCTAAAATAACTTATTTATCTGTGCACATACAATACAATGTGACAATAGACAAAACATTAGTATTGTTCAGGTGTACAAGTTTAAAATTCACCAGAAATATAAAGTACTGTGGCATGCATACTGTTAGATCGCCTTTGTGAACATACCAAGAAATGTTTCAACTGAATTTTAAGTGTGTATTGGTTTAAAGCACAGCGTATTGCGTGCGCTTCATATTAAAAACTAGCTGACCCCGCAACTTCGTTTACGTCACATAAGGTGTATGAAAGGAAAGGTATTTCTTCATAAGACTCATCAAGCAGCGTGTGAAACTACCCTGTTTGCCTAATCATAAAAGAGCTTAAAGATTAATTCTGTTCTAAAACAATTCATCATTTTTAAAATAGTCTTACCCTCATATTCATAATCGTTTATTAAACCTATTTTAGTTAAAACACACTTTAAGTCTATTGCTGTCTCTAACCAATGACAGAGTATGGTTAGAGACAGCAATAGACTTAAAATGTGTTTTAACTAAAATAGGTTTAATAAACGATTATGAATATGGGGGTTAATCTTTAAGCTCTTTTATGATTAAGCCAACACGCAAGTTTAGATTTACCCTTACATTCAAAGAAACCTCTACAATAAAAATTTTCAAAATATCTGATTCTTAAAAGTGTTATAACTTTTAAGCTATTGCATAGCTTCTATCGCGGGCCTTGCGTGGAGACCGAATCCAGAAATTGTGTCACGAAAACGAGTCACACTCGGCTACCTTCGGCCACGTTCGTGTATCTAGTCTAGCAATTCATAATTTTTTTGTTTACGTCAATTATGAACTCTGCAGTCGTTATATATTATTATTATTATGTCAAATAATCCAAAAATTGATGCTTGTACCCAGAATCGATCTTGCGCCTTCTGCGTACCGATCCGCGTCTTAACCACTCGACCAAAGTTGAATTAAGAGTGTTGGTCGAATTTAGAGTTCTTAATGTGAAATGACTATTTCGATGCTGTCAATTACATTAGTTGCTGTCAATTTACTTCGTCTAAATAAAAATTCGACTATAGGTGTATAGGTATTCATCATCTATGTACAACAGTGAACTGTACTCGTATAATTTGTGTAAAAAGTGTTTTAAATATAAATAAACAAAGTGCATTTATTAATGTAGAAAGTCACGAAAAATAGTGAAAGAAAATGAGTGAGTACTCTATATACATACATTTTATTATTATTATCACCAATGCAGTATCATTTTTTGTTTTGTTAATTTATATATACTTAATACTGCTATGAAGATAACCAAACCCGGGAGTACGTTCCCATGGGAAGCGGGAAGAAAATTTCACGCTGACGTAGCCGCGAGCGCCATCTATCCCATACCTATGTACTTTAAACGTGTCATAAAAGTCACAACAATACCATACATGCATATTTCAAAGAATGTCTATTATTACCATAAAATTTGTAAAAATAGTTTTTAAGTAGAAAGAAGAAACCTATTGTTTTATCTTTTAACTAGCTGACCCTCGCAACTTTGTTTACGTCACACAAGGTCTATGAAATTAGAGGTATTTATTAATCATACTCATCAAGTAGCGTGTAAATCTGCCCTGTATGCTATATCAAAATAGAGCTTAATGGTTAAAACTATTCCTCAGTATAGAATTTTCCTCAGTATAAACAATTTACATACAAACACCGGCGTGTTCGAATTTTATTACATGTATCAATGTAGTAGACGTAACGTGTATAAAATGACATTAATCAAATGTCATCAATATTCTGAAAAAGAAATTAAAAATAGAGTTCACAAACTCTTTTGAAAATATATACTGTACCTACCTTAGAGGATCGTTATGAAGATAACAGGATAGTTAACAACCATCCATAGAAAATAGATGGTATAATGCTGAATACCGCAAAGAACAATCGGCGCGGCATAGAATGTGGCCTATACTGATATCCTGGAGGATATTAATGATGCCGATGTCCTGTGCCTGCTGAGGCACAGGACATCATGTCTGCATCATGTCTGCAGGACGTGCAGGATGTGATGTCCTGCAGACATGCATCCGTCATGCATGTCTGCAGGACAACGTGCAGGACAACGAGCAGGATGAGGCAGCGAATGGCTGGACTGAAATTAAAATCGACAGACGCAAGAGATGTGGTGGAGGCACTAATTCACGTACCTCGGGAGTGTCGTGTCAGAAACTGATGGAATAGAAGAGTACCCTACATCATTTCGAGTCTCGCCAAGGCCAGAATAACCTTTACACAGCTGCGCCCCGTAGGCAGTTGCGAAAATAGACACGAAGAGTGAAACTCAAAACAAAGTAAACGTTAAAACTGTACTGCTAACTGCTATACGGATGCGAGACATGGAAGGTCACTAAAGTAAAGACATTTCGCACCAGCTACCAGCTATAAGTCTTCGTCAAACGCTGCCTCCAATGGATCCTCGGTACATATGGGCCCGAGAACATCACGAACGTAAGACTATTGGAACGCTGCAGTGAGACCCCAACAGATCAAACGTCGGAAGTGTAGCTGCTGCGCTGGATTGGACACACGCTGCAAAGGGACCATGAATCACATCATACCAAGGCAAGCCTTACTGAAACTACTGGTAGGCTTTCAAAAACTGTTCGATAGTAAGTAGGTACATTTATTGATAGTGGCTATAGGCTACATAACATAATGCGAAGATTAATAGGAGTGGTGCAGCAATGAGGAATGTTTCGAAAACGGAAAACATTTCATCGTTATAAGAGTATCCGTTGCGCCTCTGCGTAAATGGTTGAAGTTACATAAAAATAATTTATTACAAAATAATTGTTCTTCTTAAAAAGTTCTAAAACAAAATTCCAAAAGCCCAAATGTCCACAGTCAAGTAGGCACTTGGTACTTTACTTTGTTGAACATAGGCCTTAAAATCTTACTTCTTACTAATATTATAAATGCGAAAGTTTGTGAGTGTGGATGTTTGTTACTCTTTCACGCTCAAACCGCTGAACGGATCGGGCTGAAATTTGGTACGGAGATACATTATAGTCTGGAATAACACATAGGCTACCTTTTATCCCGGGAATAACTTCCCGCGGTAACAAATTTTACGCAGGCGAAGCTGCGGGCATCAGCTAGTATTCTTATATAGAAATAATTATACTAGCATAGTTGGTAAAAAATGCTATGTAATAGCTTTACCGCGGCAGTCCCCGAGTGCCACACGTCTTTTTTTATTTATAAACCGATTGACATAAATAAACACTAAATGTACTTAAGAGTCTGTATGACGCCAAATAGACTATTACCTTGATCTTATAGATCTCAGGACTCGTTAGGTCTAATGAATTAAAATTTTAACACAGACAACTTCAGTTCATAAACTAAAAACGCACTAGGCTAAAAACACGATTGCTGATAAAATCCGCGATAGATTTTTGTGTTGAAAATACGTCGATTTCTTAAAATTTTAACCTAGATCTCATAAGTTTTAAGTTGTTTTTATAATATAAAATATTTATAAGAAAGACAATAGTAAAATCTTCATTTGCACTAGACCACTTTTTTAATATTGATTATAGTTTTTTTATAATTAATTTATTTCGTTAAAAACGCACAAAAACCGATCGCATCTCTCTCTGTCTTGCACGCTAAAATGTATATCTGCTATCTTCTTTCAACAATTTGGCGTCTGGTAGGCTCTTAACAAGGAGCAAATTTCAACACAATAAAAAAAAAAACCGCATTGCAATCGATTAAGCGGTTACTGAGATTAGCGTGCACAAACGTACAGACAAACAGATATACAGACAAACAGACAAAAATTCTAAAAATCATTGTTTTGGGTTCTATTGCGTTAATGAAGCCCCCTAAAATATTTTTTCTTATTTATCTTCCATGTACAGACAGCGACCTGTTCGATTTTATTATTATGTATGGACATTAATTGATTAATTGATATAGGTGTCAAAAGGTTTTTAGAGGTAGGCAGCGTGACTGTAACACTTAAGTATACCTACTTGTAAAAAGAACTTCGAAAACACCTCTGGGCATCAATTCGTAACCATACGACTGGAAAAAGCATAAAATTTGCCATGTTTTGAAAGGCACGTAAAGCCATTGGTTCTGACTACTCGTGGCATGGCAGTCATTAAGCCAAGCTGAAGGTCTTATTGAGCAGTTTGTTATTTTGACACTCCCAAGGGAAATAAAATTTATAGCCAAGAACTAAGTATCGTCCCAGCACATCGGCTTTAAAACAAAAAAAAATCCGCATTAAAATTATTGGTTTATCCGTTTGGGCCGTTACGTGCCACAGATACACACGGTTAACTCATTAACTCCCCTAGTTTTCGTCTTGTCCAATGTCCAAGCAGTTTCGAACATACGAGTCGTGTAGCCTCAAGATGGATCTAGTGGCCGGTTTCGGGAGCGCTATACTATGTAATCTCTTCTCTTCTCTTCTCTTCTCTTCTCTTCTCTTCTCTTCTCTTCTCTTCTCTTCTCTTCTCTTCTCTTCTCTTCTCTTCTCTTCTCTTCTCTTCTCTTCTCTTCTCTTCTCTTCTCTTCTCTTCTCTTCTCTTCTCTTCTCTTCTCTTCTCTTCTCTTCTCTTCTCTTCTCTTCTCTTCTCTCCTCTCCTCTCCTCTCCTCTTCTCTCCTCTTCTCTTCTCTTCTCTTCTCTTCTATTATAAAATTGTAAAAATAGCTGTGACGGTACGTTCAAATTAAATGTAAAGAAGCAACTGAAACTGACTAATTTAAGGCTTCTGAGTCCAAATCTATATATTTTTTTTTGTGTCTGTTTGTTTATTAGTTCGGGGTTGGAGCAAAATTCAGCTGCTTGATTTAGTACTATAATATTACAAGGGTTTTGTAGCTATTTTTCAACTTAAATATCGCTGTCTGTTTCATCAAAATTTGTTCGGCGGAAATGATAATTGATAACGCAGCTTGACCTATGTATTACTAGAAGCCCCATGCATTGGACAGGTCAAGTCGTTTAGTTATTATCATCTCGCGAATGAAGTCGTGGGCAAAGGCTAGTATTATAATAATTATAACCTTTGGCTATAAGTCTACTTAAGCACGAGAACTGAACTTCACTGTTTGTATGCATGATGCATAGATGGCGCTGTACCTAAAAATTATATCGCGATATGGTTTCGTTGCAGTTAGCGGATAAATTTGATGATAAAACAAGTATTATTTAGAAATGTATGTGCCTACTAGGTTAAGATACTAGGTTAAGAGTTAAGACTACGTGTACAAGTAAATGGCATGACATATGATTTGTATAAAATACTTTTTAGACGAGTCTTTTAAAAAGACATCGCACTATTGATTGATTAGTGATTACTTCACAGAGCAACGCGCACTAGTACCTCTACAAAAGAAGACGCCTCACTCTGGCAATGTTGTGACACGCGGAGATCCTCCTTTTCTAAAAACTGTTTGCAGCCAATAACGTAAAATAGGCTCGCCATGCACGAACACCACGCTTTTAAAACATCGAAACGATCGGAACTCACTCATAAATAAAAAAAAAGAATTTTATAAGTTATCTGTGTGTGGTAGCATGCATGACAAAAGTGAGGCAATTGCCTCGTTACCGTTAGGTACCAAAAAACAATCAAAAATAACGTTTTGTTGTGTGAATTAATCTCTATTAATCCCCCTTTTTTCTCTCCTTTTTTTATATTCAGCTCAAGAACCCGGGATTGTAAAATGAGGGAATCACGTGTGTGGGCAGGTCGTTCCAAGCTTTTATAGTTCGACAGAGGAACGATCTTTTTCTCTGATTCTAGTATTTGTTCTGCATCATCTGTGAAAACCTTTTTTTTTATACATATTTAGCTCGCCAAATTGACGTCGCCACCAGCCTGATGGAAAGCCGCGGCGCATCTAGCGATTGGGGGCCACTTCTGACAGTGGTTCTCAAGTTGGCGGCCCTGTGATGTGCCTCTTCACGCTCCGCTTGAAGAACCCAGGATTGTAAGAGGAGGGAAACACATGCGCTGGCCTTAGATCATCTAACCACAGCATGCGCCTTACTTAAGCATTGTTTTCTGCCAAGCCAATAGACCATTTGGTCTATTGGCTTTATAAAAAGCACTGTACATCAGTACATCATTTTATATGATTAACCCTTCCAAGACACAAGCGTGTTTTTTCACCGCTAAGCAAACCCCAATTACTGTAGCGCCGCAATTTCAGGGCACATCTCTTTCCATCTCCAAAAGTATAGGGATCCTTGGCGTTGACATCTCCAGTGACGTTCAGTTCCGTAGTCATTTGGAGGACAAGGCTAAGCTGGCGTCCAAGAAGCTAGGTGTGCTCAACAGGGCGCGGCGGTACTTCACTGCGGCGCAAACACTGCTTCTCTATAAGTCGCAAGTGCGGCCGCATATGGAGTACTGCTGTCACTTCTGGGCGGGAGCACCTGAATATCAGCTTCGTCCATTTGGCTCGGTGCAAAGACGAGCTGTAAGAATTGTCAACGATCCTGTACTTACAGCTGGTGTGGAACCTCTTCGCGACAGGAGAGACTTTGCCTCCTTATGCGTGTTCTACCGCCTGTACAATGGTATGTGCTCTGAGGAATTGTTTGATATGATGCCCACGGCTACGTTCTATCATCGCACCGCTCGCCACAGACAGGGAGTTCATCCTCACACTCTGCGTCCGGTGCGTTCCAGCACGGTTAGATCCGATAGGTGTTATCTTCCGCGCACGCTTAGGTTGTGGAATGACCTCCCTGCCTCGGTTTTCCCAAACGCCTACAGTATGGGGTTCTTCAAAAGGGGTCTTAGAAGGTTTTTACAGGGTCGGCAGCGCGAGTGTGGCACCTCTGGTGTTGCAAACGTTCATAGGCTGCGGTGACCACCGGTCCTTCTGGTGGGCCGTATGCTTGTCTGCCACCTTAGTGGTATAAAAAAAAAAAAAAAAAAAAAAAAAAAAAAACTAGTACATTTCATTGTAGTTAACTGTACAATAAAAATTAACACACAACAGCCATTACGCGTTTGTCGATTAATACATTTTTAAATATAATGAAATTTTATATGTCTTTGTGTTTCCCCCTTCACCCGCTATGAAAACTAGCAGAATATTTTTGTATGCGGTGGTTCGCAAAGGCTAGTCCCGTGATATATGGTCTAAGGCGCTGGCAGGTCGTTCCAGGTTTTTACGGTTCGACAGAGAAACGATCTTTTGAATCGTTTAGATTCGCGTTTAGATTAGATGAAGCGAAGATTCTCTCCACTGTGTGAGAGTGGCACCTCTGTCCAGCACGCGTTGCTCGGGATCGGAAAGGAGAGGGCGGGATTAGGTTGAAGAGTTCTTCAGAATACTCACCGTGATAGATACGGTAGAACTTTAGTTCTCTGGCTATCACGGATTTTGAGATACAGCCTCGTGACGAATTGACAGGCAGACGAACGGCGATCCCGTTTTTACCCTTGGGTACGGAACCCTAAAAATGACAGACTTTGACAGGTAAATAAGCCATTGTCTCTACTATTTGAGACACTGCAGTCTTTAAGTCAAGTTGAAGGTCTTATTGCGGCGGAAATTTGAAAAAAAAAAGAGATTTAAATCCCTACTTCCCTACTTAATATTAGGTGCTTACACATCAAATTGGCGTTTTTCGTACTGGCCACTTTAATTACGATTTTCTCCTCTTTGGTAAGGAATTCCAAATTAAAATTTTCCCAGCTATTTACTCATGTATTTATCCTTCGATGACCGTCATTCATTTGTTTTTTTCTGTTTGCGTCACTCATTTTACAAAATGGAAAACTTAAAATATCGCATTATTTACGAGTACGAGTTCCGCCGTGGCACTAGTGCTGCGGAAACGACTAGAAGGGTGAATGATGTGTATGGCGGTCATGTTGCAAAAGAAAACACAGTTCGTTTTTGGTTCCAACGTTTTCGTTTGTAGTGTTAGTGATAAAACTGTTTTAATTCACTTGAAGCAAATTGGGAAGATTAAAAAGCTTGAAAGGTGGGTACCTCACGAATTGACTGAAGCAAACCGGCAAAAGCGCGTCGACTGCTGCGTTACATTACTGAACCCGGAACCGGCACAATAATGAAGGTATTTTAAACCGAATCATTACCTGTGACGAAAAATGGATTCTTTACGATAATCGAAAGCGCTCAGCGCAATGGTTGGATCCTGGCCAGCCAGCCAAATCCTGCCCCAAGCGAAAATTAACCCCAAAAAAGTTACTTGTAAGCGTTTGGTGGACTAGTGCCGGTATTGTTCATTACAGTTTTCTCAAATCTGGCCAGACTATTACGGCTGATGTCTATTGTCAGCAATTGCAAACCATGATGGAAAAGCTAGCGGCTAAACAACCTAGGCTGGTCAATCGCTCCACGCCACTGCTGCTTCACGACAACGCTAGACCACACACTGCACAACAGACGGCTACCAAATTAGAAGAGCTTCAATTGGAATGTCTAAAACATCCTCCGTACTCCCCGGATCTTGCTCCAACAGATTCCCATTTTTTTCGAAATTTGGACAACTTCTTGCAAGGGAAAAAATTCAACTCTGATGGGGCAGTCCAAATCGCCTTCACAGATTTTATTGATTCCCGTCCGACTGGTTTTTTTAGTAAAGGGATCAATGAACGAACTACCTATGAGATGGCAAAAATGCATAGAAAACAATGGTTCATACTTTGATTAATTAAATATATTATATTTAAAAATATTCGACTTTTTGTTCCTCCTATACAAAACGCCAATTTCATATGTAAGCACCTAATATTATAAATGCCAAAAGTAACTCTGTCTGTCTGATACGCTTTCACGCCTAAACGGCTGGAGCGATTGAGATGAAATTTGGTATAGAGATAGTTCGAGGCCCTGGGAATGACATAGGCTACTTTTTAACCGGCTGCGCAAAGGGAGGGTTAATAAAGGCGTGACCGTGATTTCGAGGTTTTCGTCTATCCCTACTTATAAATGCTAAAGTAACTCTGTCTGTTCGTCACGTATTCACGCCTAAAGCGCTAAAGCGATTTATTTATTTATTTATTTATTTATTTATTATAACATGCTTTTCACTATCTTCACAGGAAACCCCAATACAATAGTGAAGTCACAGATCATACATACATATCATTGCATATTAAATTAAATAGGTAGGTACAGTAAATATCATTAAATTGAACATATAAATTACATTGAAATAACATTATAATTAAAATTGCAAAAACGATTAGACACATATTTACAAAAAATTAATTCCTATTACCATTTCATCATTGCTGAAGAATAATCAGAATAATAGATAAGTAAGTAGTCAGATTTAAATATCAAACAACAATATCAATATTTAAATGTCAATATTTTTTTTTTTTTATATATTCAGCTCGCCAAATTGACGTCGCCACCAGCCTGATGGTAAGAAAGCAGTGGCGCATCTAGCGATTGGGGGCCACTTCTTACAGTGGTCCTCAAGTTGGCGGCCCTGTGATGTGCCTCTTCACGCTCCTCTTGAAGAACCCGGGATTGTAAGATGAGGGAAAGACGTGTGCGGGCAGGTCGTTCCATGTTTTTATAGTTCGACAGAGGAACGATCTTTTGAAACGCTCGGTTCTGGCGAAGATTCTCTCCACTGTGTATGAGTGGCATCTCTGCCCGGCACGCGTTGTTCGGGATCGGAAAGGGGATGGTGGGATCAGGTTGAAGAGCTCTTCAGAACATTCGCCGTGATACATTCGATAGAAGGCAGCCAAGGACGCTATGGTTCTTCGCTGCGACAAAGGTTCGAGGCCTCCCGTCACCTCAGGACAACCAATTATTCGGATAGCACGTCTCTGCATAGCGTCAAGCGCGTCTAACAAGTACCTCGCGGAGTCATCCCAAAGGTGAGAACAGTACTCGACGCAGGGACGAATCTGCGTCTTGTACAGTAAACATCTCTGATGTGGCGTAAAATACCGTCTCACCTTATTCAGGATTCCCAGTTTCCGCGAGGCCAGACCAATACAGCTCTCTATGTAGTTTTTGTGATTGAGCTCACGACGGACGTCTATACCGAGGATCTCCAGGTTGTCCTTTAGTGGAATTGTAATGCTCTGAAGAGAGGGCAGGGGTAGGAATGGGGACTTCTTAGCTGTAAACGCACACGCCTGTGTTTTTCTGGCATTGAACTCGACCAGGTTGTCTGAACCCCATTGGGCAATATAAAAGTCCATGTCAATATTAAATATAGGTAAAGTACATGTCAACAATAAAATGTCAAATTCTGTATTAATGTCAATCGGTATAGATAATAATAAAGAAATAAAAATGTCAAACATAAAAATTATCTATTGAAATGTTTCACGTCTATAAAAATTTAAATATTATCATGCAATTTCTTATAATTATTATAGTATTAAATTATTAGATATAACATAGTATGTGGCCTGCGTAAAGTCACTCAGCGAACAGGAGAAAATATCTATATATAAAAATATTTGAATGTAGTTTGGCATAGAGATAGTTTAAATCCCTGGGAAGGACATAGGCTACTTTTTAATCGACGGCGCAAAAGGAGGGTAATCATTTTACTTGGACGAAGTTTTCTTCATGAAGCGTCCAAATGAACCATAATTTCTGATTTTATGATGAATGAAAATGACTGCCTCTGTGGCGCAGTCGGTAGTGATACTACTACCGCTGGAAGTCGTGGGTTTGATTCTTACCGGAGACAAATATTTGTGTGACCCTTAAATGTTTGTCTCAGAAGTCTGGGTGTTTCTATGTATATTATGTTTGTATTTAAAAAAAAAGTATTAATATCCGTGGTCTGATACCCATAACACAAGCAAGTTATTCCTAGCTTACTTTGGGATCAGATAGCGTTCTGTGAAATGTCCGTGAATATTTATTTATTTATTATTATTAATTTCGTATTTCGTAGTCGAAAATCGGCATTGAGCGACGTGCATGCACTTCCAACGGTCAACCGGTTCGTCGATAAGTCCGATAGCGAACAGGTTACTGTTTTAGTTTTATTGGAAGACTCTTGAATTATTTCCAAAATGTATGCTGATATGTTTAAGACCAAAAAGTAAATCTAAACTCAGAAAGAACTGTGGAATAGGGAAATTTCCAAACACAAGCAAGTTTTTTACGCGAGGGAAAATCCTTCATGGATGCTATTAGATTAGATTGTGGAATGATCTCCCTGCCTCGGTTTTCCCAAACGCCTACAGTATGGGGTTCTTCAAAAGGGGTCTTAGAAGGTTTTTACAGGGTCGGCAGCGCGAGTGTAGCGCCTCCGGTGTTGCAAGCGTCCATAGGCTGCGGTGACCACCAGTACATCTGGTGAGCCGTATGCTTGTCTGCCACCATAGTGGTAAAAGTTTGGCAGAATTACCCGCTGAGTTTCTTGCCAGTTCTTCTTAGGTGGGTCGCGTTGTGAACTGGTGGTAGAGTTTTTGTTTTATATTCTGTACTAGCTGACCCTCGCAACTTCGTTTACGTCACATAAGGTCTATGAAAAGAGAGGTATATCTTAATCAGATTCCTAGGAGCGTGTGAAACAGCCCTGTTTGCTTAATCAGAAAAGAACTTAAAAATTAAGTGTATTCTAAACCATTTCACTGAGACTGAATTGTTTTACAATACCCTTAATCTTTAAGTTCTTTTATGACTAAGCAAACACGCCAGTTTAGAATGACCCTTACATTTAAAGGAACCCCTGAATTATAGGTTTAGCGAAAGTTGAGATGTCTCTAATTTCTGAACTACAAAACTCTCAATATTGAAACTTGTGTGGAATGATCCTTTAAGTACTCCCTTTCCAACACTAAAACAATATTTGAAATCGGACCACACGTTGAGAAACTACAACTGAAAAACCATTTTGTCTTTCATCCCCTCTCCCGCAGGAACCATCCAAAATATCGAGATTAAAAGTATCCTAAAACCTTCCTCGGACTATAAGCTCGGAATGTACCAAGTATCATTCAAATCGGTTCAGTGGTTTCGGCGTGATACTTATTCGGGATACAGACAGACAGACAGACAGACAGACAGACAGACATGAAAAATTTAAATTACATTTTCGGCTACTATATCGATTAGAGAACACCCTACAATTAAAATTTTCAAAATACCTTCCATGTACAGACTCTCGACCCTCAACAGTTTTATTATAAGTATAGATTACAAGCGCATCTGTATAATGCCTACAAAGTGAAATAAATATAATTTTGATTTTGGTATAAAAAATATGCCGGACTCCTACCAACTAAAAAACCACACGTATCCTAACCTAACCTAACAGCCTACGGGATGCGGGGTCCTGCGAACATCTTCGGGACCCCAATGGGTCGGGTCCTCCTCGTGGTGCATCCTGGGCAACGGAGTAGCGACCACTCCCCTTCCTCTGTGGGGGAGTGGTGCTACTCTGGCAAATTCCGGCCGAGGCGGGAGCAGCCCACCTGTGGGGTGCTCAGTGGTGTGTGTTGCTGCCGGCCGTGAGTAGCAACACGGTCGGCAGCAGCAGTGCTGGGCCGCTATTGCCTCGTCAGTTGACGAGGTGATGGCGGCAAAGAGGGAGGCGCGGGGGAGCGGGAGTAATGGAAAATACTCCCGCTTCGCCGTGCAGTTTGGGGGCGGCGCAGTAAGGAGTTCACTGCGCGCCCTCGATTGTATCGTGTTGCTGCTGTCGCTCCACCACATTTGCTGGCGAGGCGATAGTGGCGAAGTATGAGAGGCACTGCATGGAAGGGCGGGAGTTTGGGTAAATGCTCCCGCCCTGTCATGCAGTTTGGGGGCGCCTGCGCTAGGAGCTAGCGCACGTCCCCCGATTGTTTCATGACCGAGGGCGTAAGGTTGGGGGACCCCGCCCTCCAACGGTCACATGGCGGTGGGCACCTTCCCCGTGTTCCGGGGGTGCCCATTAGCGCACGCCTGCGCCAGCCGCTCTCTGACTCCTCTATGATAGAGGGGCGCTCGAGAGCGGTGCAGGCGTGGTTTTTTCAGCTCCTTAGAGAGCTTTGGGGAGCCGCCCATCTGGCTCCCCCGAGGAGAGCTCCGAGTTAACGGGGCGCCCCTAGCCGGGTCGACGTGAATAATCTTTTGATATCCCTCGGCCCGGCTAAAGGGTGAGGAGGAACACCGCGGGGTTTAGTGGGTAGGACGGTCCATTCCGGACCGGGCCGGGAGTCCCACACACCATCCCAGCTGCCCCTGAAGCTGGGATGAAGGCGCGTAAATGCGTTCCCCGCGTCAAAAAAAAAAAAAAAAAAAAAACCTAACAGCCTACGGTTGGGAGCCCCGAATAAGCCCTCGGAAGGATACCCCAGAACAACTTTATTACTTGCTGTGTGTCTATCAACTATTAAGTTATTAATAATTAGCTATTAAGCTATTAATAAATTTGAATGTTTGCATGTTTGTTACAATTGTTACATAATCACGCTGGAAAAACATATAGATAGTCTACGTTTTATCCCTGTAAATGATAAAAATGGAAAATAAATAAATAAATGTAGTAACTTACATATTCTATTTATCTCTAGGTAAGTACAAAGTATTTTTTCTTCGTAATCTCATCGATCAAAGCCACCGTCAAACATTATCAATATGGCTGACATTTACAACTGTTGATTGCCTAATCCCGGGTATAAAGTTGTCGTCATAGATATATAAAACTACCATCTTAATAATAAGTTATCTGAGTCCTTCAGTAGGTTGTTAGCAATATTTGCACCATAAATAAATTAGATATAGACAGTTTCAAATACTCTGTATAGTATATTTACCGTGTACCTACTGTTTTATCGAGTTTCCGATATTTCGGCACTGTTGCAAGCGCCATGATCAGTTCATCCGTGATCATGGCGCTTGTAACAGCGCCGAAATATCGGAAACTCGATAAAACAGTACATGGTAAATATCCCGTTAACAGTTGTACTCGTATAGTGTATGTATAGTAATGACCATGTTTGTTTAAAATCATATACTCTGTATAGGTCTTAGTACTGTGAGATATTCTTAGTAAGAGTCAATATTCTGTTGATGTCGACTCCTTCTCCATTTTTCTCCATTCTTGGGACATCCTTCCGAAGGCCTACCCGAGACTCCAGGTCGTAGACATTTGTGGGCACCAGTTTGCAGTAAACGGTAAAAATTGCTGACTCAAATTCAGAGTTCCAAAATGTTACCTGTTTTGCGTTTTCTCGTACTCGTCTTCACAGATGAAAGTAGTCTGTGTCCTTTTCTCAGGTATATTCTATCTCTGTAATAAATTATAGCAGTACCTACCTATTGGTTTTGTTGTTCAGGAAAATGTAACAGACTACCAGAGTTAAGTATTATGGCTAAACATTTTCTCCATCAAGATCAAAAAGCTTAGTTTCTGAGACAAATTCGTTGAATAAACTGACTTGGTATTAAATCTTCGGAATATCTTCACGGAAAATATCGAAAACACTTGAATCCTCTTGAGAAATCGCGTAATACTCGTAGCTACTTAGTTCTTCAAGATAAACGGATACAGGTATCAAGTTATGTTTTCAAACTCTTTTTTTATTCTTCAGAGAATCCAGGACGTGTTATAAAATGCAAGGTATCGCTTACATTAATAAACTGCAGCTGCAAAACGACAAATGTTTTCAAAACATTTCTTTATAAAACGTCCATCGAGATTGCTTTGGTATTAACTCTCTCAGGAATGATACTAATGTGCACTTGCTGTTTTAAAGTTCACATATACCTACATACTATACCACGACATAATACTACTAAAATGATAGGCAGATCAATACCAGTAATATTTACTCCTCATTAAATCTTCAACCTTGAGTCAAAATCTACCACTCTATGATCTAAGTATACACACGACATCTCTGGATCTGAACTAACTCCATCATCATGGTGGCATCCAATTCCATCAGGCTGGTGGCGACGTCAATTTGGCGAGCTAAATATTAAAAAAAATTGACGCCGTGTCAAAACCAAAACTAAACATTGTCTCTTTTTCCTTTAGGTACTCTTTCATTTTCAAATCACACCGAGCCAAAAAAAAAATAAGAACGCCTTTTTTTATCGAAAATGGACTTTTGCGTTTCACAATCTTTTTCGTTTCATGAAATAAAATCACACCGAGCCAAAAGAAGTTTCACTTCAAAAAAAGATCAATTTTATTGCTTACAGTAGATTCGTGACATTCAACTATTCTAGTAACAGCAGCCATTATTCTAAGAATGATTAGATAATAACAGGAAATGTTCAAACGTATTGAACGTACAACCGCTCCGCATTCATTCATAGATACATTTACTAGTAACATATAAATGAATCATTATGTCCTTGATGGATTGTCACAGATTAATATTTATTTATTTATTTATTTATTTATCTATCACAAACAATTTTTACATTGTATAGGATATTGATTCATTTTGTAGCATCTATAAATCTTAATCTAAATTAAAAAAAAAATACGACAACATATTTCATCATTTAACAACTTAATATGACAACATGTCACAAGATGAAAAACATAAACTATAAGCACTAAAACAAGGTCAAACCAGTCAATGATATTATAAAATTAATCAATCACTATAATTACAATGTCAATCTCAATAAAATTAAAATAGGTACCTAATATATTAAGTTGTATTAAAATGTCATTTAAAATCAACTAATCTTAAAATGTCCCGCCCTAATAAAAATGTAAAAGAAAAAAAAAATGTCAGATGTCGTCCAAAGAGTAATAACAGCCTTCAATTAAAAAACGTTTTAACTTTGACTCAAAATCCCCTTTGTACAGTGTCATTTTTAAGTCAATTGGCAACTTATTAAATAATTTTATGCACATGTGATTGGCACCATGTCTAACTATCTCAAGTTTCGGGGTGGTTTTAGTCTTAAAATCTTTTCTTCTAGTACTTTCCCTAACCACTCTCTCCATGTCTGTTTCATAATCATGAATATATTTTTTGAAAAATGTTAAAAGTACCAGAACATACAAGCTCGGAACCGTAAGTATTTCTAAATTTTTGAAGTGATTCTTACACGAGTCTTGTTGCCTAATACGGACGATAGTGCGAATTGCCCTTTTCTGTGCAATAAATGCTTTCTGGATATTGTACTCGTAACTTGCCCCCCAGAACAAGATACTGTATCTTAACTTAGACTCTACTAGGGCAAAATACACTGCTTTTAGTTGAGGGACATTCACATCATTGCGCAGACTCCGGAGCACATAGCAGCCCGAACTAATGGAACTTTCCAAAGCCTCCAATTCGTACTTCCAGTTAAGGTCACGGTCCACATGAATTCCAAGGAATTTAACAGTGTCTACTGCCTGAATCTGGCTTCCATCTAGGCAGCAATTGACTCGGTAATTGATTTTTGCTGAAGTTCTAAATGACATGACATTTGTTTTTGTCGAATTAACATGCAGGCCATTGACAGAAAACCAGTTGCTCAGCATATTCAGCACCTCGCCAATTCTTACATTAAGGGTTCCTAAGTCATCTGCCGAAACAATGGCATTAGTATCATCTGCGAATAATACCAACTGTGTGTGTTCTGAAAGGTTACTCTGCACGTGATTAATGAGGTCATTAACAAAGACCACAAAGAATATTGGACCCAAAATAGAACCCTGTGGTACTCCTCTAGTACTTCGAAGCAATTTTGATCCATAGGGTTGCTCGAGCCTTATTCCATTTTGTTTTTTATTTCTAGCAGATGTCAACTCTGTCCTGCCCATCACTTCAACAAAAAAGAATCTATTTTTTAAGTATGACTTTATAAGTTCAATTGGCTTGCCTCTTATGCCGTAGTGTTCAAGCTTTGCCAGCAATAGGTCGTGATTGACGGTGTCAAAGGCAGAACTCAAGTCAAGAAATAGACCTGCCAACTTCTGCCCTTGATTCAACTTATTTCGTACTTCACTGATGAGGCACTCTATAGCATCACGTGTTCCCACTCCTGTCTGATATCCAAACTGCCTCAGATTCAACACTTTGTTGGTGTTTATGTGACTCATAAGTCTGGACTTGATTAACTTCTCAAAAACTTTTGAGAGTGTTGGTAAGAGGGAAATGGGTCTATACATTTTGGGATCATGCTTAGGTCCCTTTTTATGTATAGGAATTACTCTTGCGATCTTGAACTGGTCAGGAAAGACAGCTTCATTCATGCACTTATTGTAGAAATAGCTAAGGGGCTCCGCCAATATGTCAAGGTTATCCTTAACCACGGTAATCGGCAACCCATCATAGCCGCAGGAAGTTTTGTACGTCATTTGGCTAACGATCTTTCTAATTTCAATAGCTGTAATCGCTTTCCAAGTGAGCAAATAAAATATTATAATGCATTTAAACTATATGCTGTTTTCTTTTTTCTTGACGCGTGGAAATCATTTACTCACCAACATTCCAGCCTCGGGGGCAGTTGGGAGGGGACGGTGACCGTCCTACCTACTAGACGCCACGGTGTTCCTTCACGTCCTATAACCGGGTCAAGGATATCAAAAATTTGTGTGAAATGAAATTTTGGCAAAATCTTTTCGGTCAAACGGGAGGCACCCCAAAATGATTAAAATCACGTCGACCCTGATATGAGTAGGTTCGGGGATCTCCTCGCGGAGTCAGATTGGCGGCATCACGGAGCTCCCTAAGGAGCTGAAGATCAAGCATGCACCTCATCACTACCAGTCAGCAAATTAGTGTGAATGTGGTACTTCCCTGGGTCATTTATTGACGTATCGCAAGTGCCTAACAACTAGGTATGTACCTATTAGGATTATGCGAAATAAATTTTTGAGTTTGGTCGTTTGGGAGTGTCCTGTGGCGAAATGTCCCAGATACAAATTTTATGTTGACTAACCAATAAATAACATTTAGATAAATGCTAAAAAATTAGGTGAAGAAATCGAGAAAATAAAACAGAAGCCCTTTATTTGACAAATGTGGTTAAGCAATTTTATCTGAATATTTTTACATCACAAGGTGGCAGACAAGCACAAGATCCATCTGATCGAAAGTCTAAAGCCGTAGCCTATGAATATGAATGTTTGCAACATCAGAGGTGTTCTCAGTACAAAAATATTGTAAAGTTAGATTTGGATTTTATTTTCAGAAAATCTAGCTAGCCAAACATGAAAATATTGTGTTTATCAGAATTGACTGGGAAAATAAAATAAATACTGCACTAAAAGTTGATTCTCGCGAAGACTACCGTTCGTAGAACCGTGTAGTGTTAGGTAGGTATATTGGATACCTGTTCAAAACCGCATGGTCATCCATCCTGGCGTAAACAGTAAACCGATGATTTATAAACTTCTTAGAACAGAAGAAAATAAATATGAAATTTACCTTAACAGAACATTTACTAGAAATTATTGCATGTCATAAAAACTGCAAAACATACGTACCTACTTAGTATAGGTACCTAGTGTAAGTCACCTTTATTGTATGTAAGCCAATACCAAATAAATGATTTTTCCTTCCTTCTTTCTTTTAAATACTGTATTTATGAACGGGTCCACATGGGAGGCGAGGGATTGCTCGCCGTCTTCAGGCCCTCATGTCAACAGCTTTGGTACAAAAAAACGGTCTCAGTCCGAAGCAAAACTCGGAATGTTGTATACCTATAAACCCATAGTTCCAGCTGAACTGGGGGCTGGGGGTCGCACTAGATGGGAAACGTCGTCGCATCGTTTGCCTGTGTGGTGCATGAAGACACAACTCTTTAATAGCATAATCTTGAACCAATGCTGCTTAGGTGTCATCAATCTGGTCTTCGAATGGCAGAGGATCAGTGCAGTAATCCGAAAAATCTTATTAGGGATATATGGCCCATTATTGATCATTGTTCATCATATCCGAAAGTCGATATGAGTTTCAAGTCATGGATATGGACCTTGAGGATGCTGATGATGGGTCAAATTCTTGAAATTATGGCACCCGCGTACGACGGACGAGGCACGTCGAGAGTCAGGTAAATAACTAAATACTCTTATCGGAGTTTATAGTTTCCAGACCCGCTTCCCGTGGGAACATTTTCCCGGTATAAGTAGCCTATGTGTTATTCCAGACTATAGGTACTCTATCCCTGTACAAAATTTCAGCCAGATCCATTCAGCCGTTAGAGCGTGATTGAGTAACAAACATCCAAAAGGGAAAATCCTCAAAGGATGTTATGCCGGACTCTTACCGACTAAAAAACTTCACGTAACGCCCACCAGCCTGTGGTTGGGAGCCCCGGGTAAGCCCTCGGAAGGATGTCCCGGGACTCCCAACAGACCTACGGCCGCCACTGCGGCCTCGCCCAGGAACATCCAAGCATGTTCACAAACTTTCACATCTTACTTAATATTATAAATGCGAAAGTTTGTGAGTGTGGATGTTTGTTACTCTTTCACGCTCGAACGGCTGAACGGATCTGGCTGAAATTTGGTACAGGGATACATTATAGTCTGGAATACCACATAGGCTACTTTCTATCCCGGGAATACATAAGTTTTCACGGAAAGCAAGAACAAACTTTAAGCGGGCGAAGCTGCTGGCATCAGCTAGTTTATAATATAAGTAGTAAGTAGGATGGAGATATTACCATTAACCATTTTCCCATAAACACTATCATTTTATTCTGAAAATGAAATAAAGTTTTGAGGAAATATTACATTTTAAACCGCAATTTGCCGATTCATAATTGTCTGGCAATTAACCATAAACAAATGTGATCAATAATGCATATTAAATAATTGAATCATAAGCAAATTAAGCTGAAGGCGCCTCCTTGAGAAATTCTTGAGGTTTTCCCTGTCGACACATTCATAATACCTACTCATTGAAGAGGGACACTCCCGTATCAGTTGCGGTTCTGGAGTAGTGGCATTTTAGGTTGCGTACCCAAAGAATAAAAAACGGGACCCTATTCATGAGACTTCGCCGTCCGTCTGTCTGTCTGTCGGTCTGTCCGTCACGAGGCAGTATCTCATGAACGGTGATAGCTAGCGAGCTGAAACTTTCACAGGTTATGTGTTTCTGTTGCCGCTATAACAACAAACCCTACTAAAACAGAAAAAAAGTAAAAAAATATTTAAGGGGGTTCCCATGCAATAAATGTGTGTTTTTGTCGTGTTTTGGCGCACGGAGGCGCGCGAGTCCGTCTCGCAATTAGCCGGTTTTTTAAGTGTCGAAACGCTCCTGGATGTTATGCCGGACTCTTGCCGGCTAAAAACACAAGGTACCCTACCATCTGCCAATGAGTCCCGGGTATGCTCTCGGTAGGATAGGCAACCCCAAGCCTCCCGAAAGACTATGTGTAGGTACCATCGCAGACTCTCTCCTGGGGCTTGGGTAAATAAGTTCACAAACACACAAGAGGCGCGGCGCATTCGGCAGTGTAACCGACTGCCATTTTTTTTTTTATGCTACTTAGGTGGCAGACAAGCTTACGGCCCACCAGATGGTTGGTAACCGTAGCCTATAGACGTTTGCAACACCAGAGGCGCTACACACGCTCTGCCGACCCGGGCGCAGGTTGTGACGACCCACAGTTGAAATTTTTCAAGCCGCCCGTAAGGCCTTTAACTTGGCTTAACGACTGTCATTTTACTGACAACCGGGACCAGCGGCTTATCGTGCCTTCCGAAGCACGGAAACGCTCGTAAATAAATGTCACAAAGTGGTCCACGTGGTGGTCACCCATCCATATCCGGCCATAGTAAATGTTGCTTACTGCAGTGATCGTTTACAGAACACTGAGTCCGCGGGGCCACGAGCGCTTGCCATGTTGAAGGGTTCGAATCCCGGGTCGGTCCAAATATTTGTGTGGTCCATAAATGTTTGTTTCGGAGTTTGGATGTTCTCTATGTATAAAACGTATGTATTTAGAAATAAACCCATTTTGACCCTAGGTCCATGGGGTCGTAAAAATTGTTCTAGAATTTGAAAAGGCGCCTTGTAGGTTTCGACGTGATTCGACTGGTGACCCAAGGCCTGGCAGGTCTCTCGCTCATCGAATAGGTATTGCTATTCAAAGGGGGAATGCTGCTAGTCTTTTGGGCACAATGCCACGGGGGCCTCCCTTCAACTGTCCATTTCAAAATAAGATACTTTTTCCAAAACCTCGCATCTGTCCATGTTCAATATTTGAACACTTTTCCTTCAAACAGTTCGGGCTCTTCTAGCTCAGGCTGTACTATCCCGATCCTGCTCAAATTTTTATGGAGTGTTCTTAGACAGAAACTGGACAAGTATGTAGTACATTGTATGTCTGTCTGTCACAGCTGCACCTCATGATTCTCGTTTAAAAAGCGCCCTCCATCGCGCACCATTCCGCGCGGCTAAGTTACGACGACCGGTACTGTGTTGCGTGTAATTACATTTGTGTTTGGTGTTTTTTACTTTCAAAATCATGACTAGGTTAGAGTTTTTATTCGTAGATTGTGTATTTCATAAAGATTTTGTACCTAAAATAGTTATTTTCAACGAACATTCATTGTATTTTTACGCGCCTTCGGCGTCACGGCGGCGCGGCGCCAAGCCCTTACATTTGGATGAAATACAAAGAATAAATACTTTAATGATGACAATCTATCGTTATTTTATGTATTTTTATGTATTCTTTTATTGTTTTCAAGCATTGAATGTAAAATCTACTTCAATAATTTTGTGTAAAATTGGGTCGAAATTCTCGATCATTTTTTGCAAAACTTTCAAATTTCAAATAATTCTTTCTGAAATATATTTGTATGCCAGCATACCTTTTTTTTATGTTTATCGATTAGGAAAAGTCATGTAGCTGTAGATTGTAAATTTTTTTGAAAAAAAACACACAAAAAAAATTCAAAAAAAAAAACAAAGTTACGACCACCCTTTTGGGCCCCTTTTTAAGTGCTTGGTTCATTGTTCAATTTCTAATAAACTAAACACGTTTGTCAAACAAAACTCTGTGTAAAAAAAATTTAAGGACCATACTTACGAATAAAAAAAAAATGAAAGCCACTTGAAGCACAGTTTTCTCAGAATCATGGCATGAACTTAACCTTTTTTTGGCGGTCGGCGGTCGGGTCGCCGAAATGAGTCGTATTTTGAAAAGCTTGTAAATAAAAAAAAATGTATGACGAGTTGTATTCTGTCTGTTGAACATTGTGAAATAGGATGTATTTAAAAAACTAAAAAAAAAAAATTTGGAATTTTCCTTTTTTTTTTTTTTTTTTTACAATTTTTGTTGAGAAAACTGGTGAAAAATTACAAATTCTTTTTTCTAATAGAAATTTGTAATACATTACAAGGCAGAACTGGTCTTATCTATCATTTTATCATTAGCTTGTTTCATAACGATTCCAGTGAGGTAAGTATTCTATAGGGCTGCCATAGAAAAGTTATGAGAAATCGCCATTTTAAGAACATCAGCCGACGCCGCTCGCGCCGCGGTACGCGCGGTCCACAGACGTGGACAGATGCGGGTTGCCGCGCGCTGCCGCTTTAACAGACACGGACAGCCGAAGGGATTAGGTTTAGTTTAGATAATAATAATGTAAATATACAGATATGTAATAATTATGTTTCACTGTAATTTTTAACATTACTTGAATGATATTATTTATTTAGAAATATGTAAGAGTGTCTATCAGTCGCCTCGATCCCATAGCGCAAGCTTATATTAGCTTAATTTAAGGCTAAATGATGTTGTGTGATAATGTCCACAAATGTTTATTTATTTATTACTAAACAACCGATTTTAGATGAAAGAAAATAAATAATTAGATAATGAATGAAATAGTGAATCTATGCGATGATTGAACCTTAGTAGGTACCTACACTGGTCAGATATTAATATTACATACAATGTCATACATGTATATAATTATGACAATAAAATAGGTACTGCTCGTTCGCTCTAACTTTGCCGCTCGGCTCCATACTAAAGCCGAATTTTTAATTAGATGAAGTAACTTGACAGCAACTAATGTCACTTCTTCATACAATGTTGCGTATTTTCTATGACGAAGTGACATTAATTACTGTCAATTTACTTCGTCTAATTAACAATTCGGGTATACGCCTCTACGCCAGCGGCAAAGTTAGAGCGAACGGGTAGTACTGGACTGTGTGATAGACTCGTGATAACTGCTAGATTATCTTATCACATCGAAACTTATACTAATCTGTCGTAAATGGTTGCTTGCCCTTGTGGGAGCAAGGTGTGGCCCAGTATTGATACTACGTTGTTTTACAGGTAATTTTGATTGTAATGATAACAATTCTACTTATTTTATTATTAATTATCATCTGATAGCGTATTCGGCAATATTATTAGTCATATATCTAGCTAGCGTATAATCTGATTGTTGACGTACAAGTAGGGTGGCCATTCGTTGCTCATCTCTTAGGTCGTCAGTTCAGGGCTGCTGTTAGCACAGATAACAAATATAAGTCTATAGTTCTATACTATTAGTACTAAATCAGCATTTACAGTTTCTAGTGCTGGATGCCAGCCTCTTCTAATTATATATTTTCCCCTAAATTTCATAGTTATAAGTAGTGACCGACCGAACTTTCGGTTTCGGTTTCGGTTTCGGCCAGTTTCGGCCAAAAAATCGAGTTTCGGCCGCAGTTTCGGTTTCGGCCAAAATGGGCCGAAACTTTCGGCCGGGCCGAAACTCACGTGTTCATGAATTTTGAGTGCCTAGCTCTGCTTGTGACGTGGTTAGGGTCAGCCCAACCAGTTAATATGTTACTAACTGAAGATTTACAGACTTACAAAGGGCTTCCAATCAATAGTTATAATACATTTTTTACGGAATCGTAAAAATGTGATCTAGGACATTACATAACCCTACTCCTTTCTTGTCGGTTCCGTTAACATCGTTGGTCGTCTGTCTGTCTGTCAGCAGACTGTAACTCATGCACAGTAATAGACAGTTAATTTTTTTACAGATGATGTATTTCTGTTGCCGCTATAGCTACAAATAACAAAAATAGACAAATTAATAATATTAAAGGGGGCCTCCCAAACAACATACGTGATTTTTTGCTGATTTTCTTGTACGGAACCCTACGTGCGCTAGTCCGGATCACTGTTGTCCAGTTTTAGTTATATACTTCTAGAATGTAACCAAAACCAGCCAAAAGCTAGTAGCAGGCTACCGTGTTCGCAATAGCATCTATGAGTAATTCCACACGTAAAAGAAAGAAACTCATCTTTAAGTGGAGATATTTCTAAAATGAACACTTGAGAAGATTTATACCGTTGATTGATGGCACTTTGTAAAACTTGCAGCACCTATTGAAAAAAATAACCGGCCAAGTGCGAGTCTAACTAACACACGGAGGGGTTAAAGCGGGACCCTATTAACGAAACATGAGGTCTAGCCGTCCGTCTGTCTATTAGTCACGAGGTTGTATCGCTGGAACCGTGCCAGATATCAAATTTTCACTGTACAGTAGTCCTACCGACTAAAAACCAAGCGTATCCTACCTAACAGCCTACGGTTGGGAGCCCCGAGTATGCCCTCGGAATGATGCATACTGCGGCCGCGTCTTTGGGGGGTTGTTCAGTTGTTATCCCGCTTCTTGAGCAGGGCGTGGATGAGTCTCTCACGTCATGCTATCGTCTAAGGCCTGCTTCTGTAAAGACGGTAAGCAGCCCCGTCACCGTCCTCATGCCCCCGGTCATGGAGGCTGATAGTATGGGGCGCCGCCGCAAACTGTGGAACTCGGGTGACAGAGTTCTCTCCCGCTTAGTCCCCACCGTCTCTTTTACGAGCATGACCTGCTCACAGGAAGAGGCCTATGGCCCGCTCCAGCGTCACAATGACGCAAGGGCCCTCGCTTCTAGGTCCGATAGAGGGGTCCCGGCTAGAAGACATGCCGCCTCAACTGAGATCGTGCGGTATCTCCTTATCACCCTGACAGCCGTCGCCTTCTGCGAGCTAAGCAATCTAGCCACATTGCTGGCCATCAGGATCTCCGCCCGTACGAAGGCCCCGTATAGGGCCATGCTCCGCACGATCCCAAGGTACAGTCTCCTGCAGGGACCGTTGGGTCTCCTGATATGGGGCAACAACCGCGAGAGTGCGGCTGATGCCCCCTCCCTCAGCCATGGGACCAAACTTCGGAAGTGGTATCCGAAGTTCCTCCGGCTATCGAGTACGAGCCCCAAATACGTCATCGAGAGCTCGATGCCGATGCTGGCGCCCCCTATATGTAAGCTGGATCCCGCAGGTGGCCTCAGGGCTGCTTCTCGGTGCGTTGCTCCTCGCGCCGTAATGAGGGTGTCGTCGTAACACGTTACAACACCTCTGAGCAACGGACCACGCAGCACCCAATCGTAACCGATGATCCACAGAAGCGGTCCTAAGACCGATCCCTATGAAACACCGAACGACACATCTCGCGGACCCAGCCCTAGCCAGCTCGGGTAAGTAATGGCCCTCTCGGAAAGATAGGCCCCGACAATTCGACGGAGGTATGTAGTCATTCCATGGTAAATAAGCGCCTCCCAAACGCAGCTCCAGGGCAAGGTGCTGAAAGTGTTGGCGATGTCAAGATACACTGCCACCACCACCTAATCCTGTTCTGATGCCGATAACAAAAAAAACCTACTAAAATCAGAAAAAATAATACATACAACAAATGTAATTTCTGTGCCCATTTTTTGTAACGGAATCCTCTGTGCGGAACCCGACTGGCACTCGGCTGGTTTTTTTTTTTTTTTTTTTCAATATGAACACGTGAGTTTCGGTTTCGGTTTCGGTTTCGGCCGAAACTGACCCTGGGGCCGAAAGTTCGGTTTCGGTTTCGGTTTCGGCCGGAAAACCAGTTTCGGTCGGACACTAGTTATAAGTCAACCGGAACCTCTCTTGAGAGTACCCATATCTATTATATAAAAATAAGTCGGGTTTTTCTTCCTGACGCTATAACTCCAGAACGCACGAACCGATTTCCACGGTTTTGCATTCGTCGGATAGGTCTCGAGCTCCGTGAGGTTTATAGCAAAGAAAATTCAGGAAAAATTTCAACAGAAAAGCGGGAAAATCATTTTTCACATACAGCGCCATCGCGGGCGAAGCTGCGGGCATCAGCTAGTTTATTTATAAATTAAATAAACAATTACATAACGTATGAAATAAATATTGTCCCACAAAACTATATAGATTAGTTTGACTGCGGGATCGGAAGGATGATTTGATTATTTGCCTTTAGCTAGTTGTAATTTCAACATGATCCTGCAGCGTTTCAGTAATAACGGATCTTGACAGAGGAATGGATGTAGAACAAAGTGATTTTTTTAGAGTAAGTCCCCTGTTGCGACTGGTAAGAGTACAAAATGTCGCCACCCCAATACATCCCAAGGGTGTCGTAAGAGGCGACTAAGGGAACGCTTTCGTAGTTTCGTAGCACCATTGCGTAGAGAAGGAAAACTCGAAACTAAACCCGGTTGTCAGTAAAATGACAATCGTTAAGTCAAGTTAAAGGCCTTTTGGGCGGCTTGAAAATTTATCTACTGTAGGTTGTCACAATCTGTGCCTGTCCATTTCGACACGGCAATAGGCTCACCACCTACTACGTGGGACAAAAAAAAATTATAGGTGAAATGTGGGCGTATACTATGCATATGTATGTATGTGTGTAAGTTGCACTCGTAACTGTTACATGGTCGGGGCAATCCTTGTTCAATTTATCTATTATATAAAAATAAGTCGGGTTTTCCTTCCTGACGCTATAACTCCAGAACGCACGAACCGATTTCCACGGTTTTGCATTCGTTGGAAAGGTCTCGGGCTCCGTGAGGTTTATAGCAAAGAAAATTCAGGGAAAATTTCAACAGAAAAGCGGGAAAATCATTTTTCACATACAGCGCCATCGCGGGCGAAGCTGCGGGCATCAGCTAGTCTAATATAACGATAACCTGTATCTACTTATCACTTAATGTCAGATTAAGGAGAACACAATCACCCAGTTATCTCACGTACTGCAATCTGATGATGGCTGTAATGCGAGAATTGTGCATTAAATAAGTTACCGCGTGAGTTAGTATTACAAGGTCAATAATGTATGGTTTCTGTTCTGGTGATTTATTGAAGTCAATCCAAAGTAGGTACCTTTTTTTTAACGTGAGGGAAAATCCATCATGGATGCTATGCCGGACTCCTACCGACTAAAAAACCTCACGTAACGCCCAACAGCTTATAGTTCGGAATCTTGGGAGCCCCGGGTAAGCCCTCGGAAGGTGTCCCAGGACATCCAAAGTCCCTATATGACATACCATATTTTGAGAATTTTTTGGTACCTATTACATGAAATAAACGGCATTTCATTTGCATTTGTCTTGAGAAATTAATGTTTTTTTTGAACTTTTTGTAGCTTAAATAGCAGAATTCAGGCACAATTCATTTACTATGCCAGTCTTGTTTAATAGTAATACTTCATTAATTTTCCGTCTTTTTTTTCAGTTCCGGTATATACGTCGAGGGATCGAGGCTAGAGGTTGTCCAGGAGTATACTTACCTTGGGCAGGTTATTACACTGGGGAAAGGGAACCTGGACAAGGAAATCGCCAGAAGGATATGGTTGGGCTGGGCAGCATTTCGCAAACTGCCTCGAGTTTTCAATTCGCCTATACCGCAATGCCTGAAGACAAAAGTCTACAACCAGTGCGTTCTACCTGTTATGACATACGGTGCCGAGACGTGGACACTTACAGTGAGGTTGGTCAATGCTCTAAAGGTTGCGCAGCGGGCTATGTTTGGGGTGTCTCTGAGGGATATACTCCGAAATGAGACTATCCGGCAGAGAACTAAAGTGGTCGACATAGCTCGCAAAATAAGTACAATGAAGTGGCAGTGGGCCGGCCATATCTGCAGAAGAACCGACGACCGATGGAGCAAACGGGTTCTAGAGTGGAGACCGCGTCTAGGCAAATGTGGAGTAGGACGTCCACCCGCTAGATGGATCGACGACCTGGTAAAGGTCGCAGACTGGGACTGGATGCGGTAGGTGCAGGACCGTGTACGGTGGCGTAAATTGGGAGAGGCCTACGTCCAGCAGTGGACTGCGATAGGCTGTTTTGATTGATTGATTGATTTTAGTTCCAGGTTGAACTTAATCCAAAAGTTAAATAAATTGAAATGTACTAGACCATTTAACAGAATGGTCTAGTTACCTACCTACCTATGCTCCGATTGGAATTGGAGTTTATGAAACGGAAAAGATTAAGGAAAAAAAGACAATTTTTTTGCATGAGACATTTTGCGTTACGTTTTCCTCCGTCCTACGGTAGAATTACGTAATAAGGTGCCTAAAATAACCCCCCAAAGACACGGGATAGCACTTGAACTCCTTCCTAGGTAAGACCGCAGTGTAGTTCAGAAGGATCAGTAGTTACTATGGGCGTCCCGCAGGGTTCAATACTCGGCCCATTTTTATTCCTTATATATTTTAATGACCTACCCTTTTACATGGGGGACAACAACAGAATTGTTTTGTTTGCTGATGATACTTCTTTGATTTTCAAAGTCAAACGACAATTAGATAACTATGACGATGTAAACAATGCAATCTTGAAAGTGGTTCATTGGTTTAACACTAACAATCTTAGACTGAATGATAATAAAACTAGATGTATTAAGTTTACCTTGCCGAATGTAACACAGTCAGACACCAATGTTCAACTTAATGGTCTGGAATTTGATTTTGATGATTTTGATTAGACGTAGGTCTGTTGGGAGTCCTAGGGTATCCTTCCGAGGGCTTACCTGGGGCTCCCAACCATAGGCTGTTAGCAGGACACGTGAGGTCGGTCTTCGGGGAGTAGAAAAAAAAGTGTTTAAAATATTATTACGTAAGTCTGTAATTCAACCGTAGGACGGTCCAATGACTGAGTCTGACTCCAAAGTCTAAATCTACCGTACTACGGAGTGTGAAAATCACTATCAGAATTTTATCAGTATCTTAAAGTCCTTTGATAAAGCCGCCACATATGGCCGACGACGTGTTCTTCACCAATCTATAGAAGTTTCATCTTATCTCTAGATAGGTGCCTTGTTATCGATTTTGTTCTCATTTGATAGACGTTTTAAGGACTTTTTTCAATGTCTATATTGATAGTATACTAAGACCTTGTAAAGGTGTCATTGAAAATCGGGGGATCACTGTCTGATGCGCCATGTTTATGACTACAATTTGTATTATGTACGAAGTAATGCAAATATTCTCTATTAGTCTTTGATCGCTCATTGATCCGGCGCCAATATTCCCCTTTTTTTTAACGTAAGGTACAAAAAGGTAAAGGTAAAACGTTTTATAATCCTTCATGGATGCTATGCCGGACTCTTACCGACTAAAAAACCCCACGTAACGCCCAACAGCCTATGGTTGGGAGCCGCGGGTAAGCCCTCGGAATGATGTCCCAGGACGTAACGCCAATATTCCCCTTCATAAAATCCTTGGCTTATAAAAAGAAGCAAAAATTAACCGAATCAATGCAGCCCTTCTCCAGTTTTTAGCAAGACATTTAGCGATGCATATTTATTAAAATCTAGCCAGACACAATCATCTTGCACTTAATTTTTTTATTTCATAATGTGCTAGTGCTACACATCACGACATATTCTCGCGAGGTGCCGTAGCCGTTCAGTGAGGTAAAGCAACCGGTTTATGACTTCTGACATACTTTACGACCAGTAACCATTACATATAATGTTTCTCAGCTGTATTTTCGCCAGAAAACTACCATTTGAGTGGTGTATGTCTAGAACTTTCTGCTTCGTGGTTATTATTATTTATTTGTCTGAGGTGTAGGTTTCTTTTGTCTCCCCTTCGTTCTATCGTTTTGGACGGCATACGAATTGAAAATATGGAGATCATTGTTGTTGTCATCCGCCTAGGCACCTATTTATTTTTCAAAATCTCGTTTTCAGCCCAGGGTATGACTTTCTACTATGTTCATTACGTTTCTTCTCCCCTCTTCAGAATTTTCAACCTAAGATTTATTTTGCCGACAACGTCATCATCTGATACTGCTAACATTAATTTACTTTTTGACTACCTTGGCAGCGAAGGCGGTAGTGTACAGACGGGCACGCTGAGGTCCTGGGTTCGATTCCCGGGTCGTTCCAAAATATTTGTATGATACACAAAATGTTTCTTTCGGAGTTTGAGTGTTTCTATGTATATGTAGATAAATATTAATATCTCTATCAGTTCTAGTCTAGATCCCATAGCACAAGCATATATTAGCTTAATTTGGACTAGGCTTATGATGTTCTGTGAGAATGTCCAAAAAAATATTTATGTTACTTTCTGAACACGGATACACTACTGCTTGTCCTACTTTTGTTGTTCATCAACCGCAATGTAATACATCATCAATTTCGACGAGTTTTCACTTGTGGGATAACCCTACCTTGATGATTCATTTCCGTAGGAGAATTCTTAGGTGATGAAACATTGTCATTCGTAGGTATAAGTCACAGTCTTTTACATATATTATATACATTTAAGAATATGTATACTCGTACGATGGAAAGGTGAGCAAAGGTCAATATAATTTATTACCATTGACATATATTCTACCGATAGACAGGAACGTCCACACATTGAATATCTTCAAGAGCCGATGGAATCGCCCAACGGGTGCTATAAAACACATATTTTAATATGAATAATACGGTCTAAACGTTGGATAATGCGTTTACAGCACTTTGTTTGATAATTCTACCACAATAAATTAAAATATCTCCGTCACATGCGTGTCATTCGCTTTATGGCACAAACCGAACTAACCAAGAGATCAGTACATGTACCGCGGTTGAGTTGTACATAACGCTTGTTCTGATTGCCGCATCTAGTACGTAGTACATATAGATCGATGTTTATTACACATTGCTCTTAATATTTGTAGTGTTCAGGAAATACTTATGGTAAAGGCATATTGAATGCCTACTTAGCTGTAGTTGATAGGTGCCTGTAAGGGTAACTATAAAGAACAATAACAACTAATAGCAAAAAGTCTTGTAACTAATTCCAGACAGATATTGAGAATACAAACACAGTCATATATGGAGAAGGTATAATAAGAAAATTTTATTGCATCAGCCAAGCCGGATCTGACCGTATAATTGTGAAAATGTAACTTCTCAATAACAATTCCTATAATAAAGACCTTAGAATAAGAAACCTTCGAGTTGCACGATCTTGTATGAGATAAATAAATAAGACGAAGTAGAAAACCCTTGATCAGTTAAAGACTAAAACTTTTAAAGTATAGTATTTATCTGTCTTAAGATAAAAATGTTAACGTCTGTCCATTTATCGAAGCCTAAACTACTTGAATTATATTATCATTAACATTCCTTTTTTTTTCTTGGTGTAGGGTGAATAATACTTAAAATAGTGGTGGCAAGATACGAATAATGTGCACTTAGAACATTAAGCATATCTTGGTTAACCTACTTAGAGTGTGTTGCATAATTCGATATCGATATGAAATAGCAGTTAATTTGATATCACATGGAACACTTTTACTACTATTTTATTCGATTTTCATTCTTTTCTATTAAGAAATTGTTTAATCAAAAAAATTGTACAATTTGAAGTAATGTAAGTAGATCTTCTTTGTCAACGAGTTTTCCATGCAAATATCTACCTACGGACAGACAAATATTCGTAGCACGGCTTTTTTCTAATTCTGACTAGACAAGTAGGTAGTGGCCATTGTGACCGTTAAACCCCCGGTGCTATAAATAGCGTTTGTTATTATAATAGTCATTAAATACTTTCGTGGTTAAACATATTCCGGATAATATCAGGAAAAATCTAAGAAAACCGCAAAAATTTCATCATACCACACAAAATGTCAGTAGACATGCTTTTAATACGTATAATTGCTCCTAGACGGGTAGCCTCGAAGCCTTCGCTGGCGCAGACGGGCCAGGGCGGGGGCACGAGGCAGTGGCCGCGAGGGGAGCGGAATGAGTAACACGGAACCCGTCAAACCTGCAGCCGAGCGAGAGATGCGAGAACCTCAATGTCTCTCTCGCGAAATGCCTTCCTATAAACCAAATGTTACACTATTCTCGACTCTATTGTCTAGACAAAAGCTGATAATATCCTCTGTAGCATTAACAGTTTTAGAGATGACTCCTATTCCTTTTACGATCGCTTTCCAACTAAAAAAGTTTAAATATTCATTTCAATAATGAAACCTTACTATTGCCGTTTGACATAAGGACTGAATTGGTTTGCATGGTATGTCAACTATTAACATACAATATTAAACATTGCTGCTTTTGGTATAAGAATGATTTTTGTGTGAATGTCTTGAATAGTTTATGTCTTTTGTAGTTTGCTGGGAGGTAATGCACAAGACATGTTCGAGTTTGGAGATTCTCAGAATTGAAAAATGCTGTCGTTAGTCCGGCTTGTGTTATTTATTTTTCTGTTGAGAAAATTAAGATGTTCCGATTTGAAAGCAATAAACTAGGTGGCATTTATAAACGGGTGGAGTTTTAATATTCCAAGTTTTCGTTTGTGTACACCTAATAACAGTTTTTAATGTTGTCATCTGACATACCTACGTTGGGCTGAGATGGCGGACTACCTACTGTAGATAATAAATAAAAAACACTTCAAAAATATAAAGTTCTAAACTATAGACTACCTACCTTTTTTGTGCATGAGAACTTTTTGTTACGATCTATTAGAGATTTTAATAAAACGGTCAGAGAACCAAAATAAGAGATTACTTGACATGAAAATTAAGTACCTGCTTTAAGGTACCTACGTGATTTGCACATACTTCTGTCTAACCGATTTGTGGGGCTATTTTAGAAACATAAAATGAATGCACTCAAAACTACGGCACCAAAACGCTGAAAACTAAATACTATTAAAATATTTTCATGAATAAAACACTAGTTGGCGTTAACTACATTATTTTGACAGTTAAACGTTCAAAATTCGAAAGCTTTTAGTCGAAACTACACTAATCGACGTAACTCGTGTTCACGACTTCGTACGCGTATTGCATTTTTATGACCGGAGTCCGGTCCCACGGGTTATATTAAAAAATGACTACAAAAAATGGTCGACGAAAAAACCAGTATGGCCATCCATCCACGTCGGATTAGTAACAGGCCTATTATTGGGTTGTTTACCCTATACGTGGCGACGTTCGTTTTTTTAACCGACTTCAAAAAAGGAGGAGGTTCTCAATTCGTCTGTATGTATTTTTTTTTATGTATGTCAAGCGATATTTCCGTCAATTATAGACGGATTTCAAAATTTATTTTTTTGTTGAATAGGGTTTACTTCTGAGGTGGTCCCATTTTCACCAGGTCTGGATCTGATGATGGGATCCAGGAGAAAACGAGGGCAACCACCGAAAATTGTAGGGACAACTAGTGCACTTGTTAACTATTTAATTAAGTGCTTTAATGTTCTACACTTTAATGAAGGTCTGGAGTCGACCTGATAATAGAGTCGAAAGACAGTCGAGGGCATTCCTTAACAATTTACAGCAGTTACCTTGTGTATGGGCTTGATTGATTTGTATTGATGAGAACTTTGCACCTAGATTGATAGTGCCGCCTTCAAAAAAAAAGGAAGTTCTCAATGTTTTATGTATGTTCACCGATATTTCCGTCAATTATAAACGGATTTAAATTGTTTTCTTTCTTGAATAGGGTTTACTTCTGAGGTGGTCCTATTTTAATCAGATCAGGATCTGATGATGGGATCCAGGAGCAATCGAGGGCAACCACCGAAAATTGTAGGGACAACCAGTGCATTTGTTAACTTCTTTTATTCAGTGCTTTAATGTACTACAATTTAATGAATATCTGGAGTCGATCTGATTATGGAACCGAAAGACAGTCGAGGGAAATCCTTAACGATTTACAGCAGCTACCTTGTGTTTGGGCTTGATTGATTTGTATTGATGAAAACTTTTCTAGGTAAAAGCTTATATATTTTTTGGTTCACCCGTCACTTAAAATAATGAAAAAAGATTTTTCAATAAAAAATAAAACCGACTTCCAACAAATCCTGAAAAATAAAATTTACTTAGCACAAAGTAAAATGTATTTTGATTTATCAGATTTTATTCAATATAGTATTGAAGTTGGTGCCATGAATAATACCTACATAAACCTATGGGCTTACTTGGCGCCGACTTCAATATGATATTGAATAAAATCAGATACATCAAAATACATTTTACTTTGTGCTAAGTAAATTTTATTTTTCAGGATTTGTTGGAAGTCGGTTTTATTTTTTATTGAAAAATCTTTTTTATAGGTTCGACACGTTGCAATTTGTTTTGTTTTGAAAATAGAACGCATTCATAGTCTTCATACAATAGTCTTTAAATTCGACCAACTTCGAATTTACACCAAATTATTCTGTGAGTTACTGAGACTCCGCGTTTGTTTGTCTGTCCATTGATTGCTAGCTAGACAGCTGAAATTTTCACAAACGATGTACCTCTGTTCCGGCTGTAAATAAAAAACCATAATTTAAGGGCATAAAACAAAAAGTAATTTTTTGCAGCCTGTTGGCGCAGAACGGAACTTTTAATAAGTATATATTATGTTTTTGCTTTGATTACATATATAGCTACAATGTTTTTGTACATACATACATACATACACATCATCACGCCTGTTTCCCATCGGGGTAGGCAGAGACTATGGCTTTCCACTTGCTACGATCCTTACATACCACTTTCGCTTCTCCTACTTTCATAAGTGCTTTTTGTAGATGTAAACAATAACTTCATACACTCCTCTTCATAGATTTTTACTCTGTAAAATTTCATCTTAGCGAGCGGACTTTGAAACGAGTAAGGTAGGACAGATAAATATGGAAGTTCTTAACGTGTCACTTCAGGGATTTTTGAATAGGCTGAAGCATTATAAAACATTAAGGATAATTCACTTTTCTTGAAAAGGTAGGTATTCATCTTTACGCTGAGTAATAAATGTTTACGGACAATAGGGCATAAACATGAGTTCAAAATATACAATGTGAAGTACCGCGGCTATGATTAATAAGGTGACAGGTATTGGTTGAGTTGCGGTTAGGTTACACGCACAGACGTACAATAAGTAGCAGACGAAACATTAATTATGTTTGTGTGCGTTGGTCTTTCCATTCCGCTCGCTCTAAGGGGTTAGTGAATGCTGCTATCTCGTTTCTACACGTATATCAACACTATACATGACATTTAAAAAAAAATGACGTACGCCTGGTTTTTGAAAGATATAAGCTGCCGATGCTGCAGTTTGACGTATTAGATACCTCTCATTAATGTAGGGGCCAAACTCAGGCACTTCTTTTCAAGTTTAAATTTAATGCTAACATAAAAATAAGTGTGGCAAACTGTGATTCAGCATTTAATTAGTTCAGAATTGCATTTTAATATAATGCCTGTAATCTTCGATGATATTGAGTATACAATATATAAAAATGAAGCCCGATTTCCGTGGTCACGGCATCACGCGTGAAATGCTGGACCGATTTCGCTAATTCTTTTTTGTTGTGTTTGTTTCTGTCAAGAGAAGGTTTTAAAAAAATTGGTGCAAAACTATTAGCAGAAATGGTTTTTATTGCGATTTTGAATCGGATCATAGAACTGGAAACTCCGAAATGGAAACCGGGAACAGAAAAACTAAGAGATAATTTTGCAATCCAATATAGCCGCCGCGTCGAAATCACAAAATTTCATGATGGGTATCGTTTAAGGGGGATTTTGGTACGCTGAGTACGAATCTCATGATACTTTTGCAATCCGATATGGCCGCCGCCCTGAAATCACAAAATTTCATGATGGGTATCGTTAAAGGGGGTTTTTGGTATGCTGAGTACGAATCACATGATAATTTTGCAATCAAATATGGCCGCCGCGCCGAAATCACAAAATTTCATGATGGGTATCGTTTAAGGGGAAATTTGGTACGCTGAGTACGAATCTCATGATAATTTTGCAATCCAATATGGCCGCCGCGCCGAAATCACAAAATTTCATGATGGGTAATTTGGTACGCTGAGTACGAATCTCATGATAATTTTGTAATCAATTATGGCCGCTGCGCCGAAATCACAAAATTTCATGATGGGTATTGTTTAAAGGGGATTTTGGTACGCTGAGTACGAATCTCATGATAATTTTGCAATCCAATATGGCCGCCGCGCTGAAATCACAAAATTTCATGATGGGTATCGTTTAAGGGGAAATTTGGTACGCTGAGTACGAATCTCATGATAATTTTGCAATCCAATATGGCCGCCGCGCCGAAATCACAAAATTTCATGATGGGTATCGTTTAAGGGGTAATTTGGTACGCTGAGTACGAATCTCATGATAATTTTGCAATCCAATATGGCCGCCGCGCCGAAATCACAAAATTTTCGTGATGGGTATCGTTTAAGGGGTTTTTTGGTATGCTGAGTACGAATCACATGATAATTTTGCAATCCAATATGGCGGCCGCGCCGAAATCACAAAATTTCATGATGGGTATCGTCTAAGGGGTTTTTTGGTATGCTGAGATCGAATCACATGATAATTTTGCAATCCAATATGGCCGCCACGCCGAAATCACAAAATTTCATGATGGGTATCGTTTAAGGGGTTTTTTGGTATGCTGAGTACGAAACACATGATAATTTTGCAATCCAATATGGCCGCCGCGCCACCGTTGTTAAAATTTCATGATGGGTATCGTTTAAGGGGTTTTTTGGTATGCTGAGTACGAAACACATGATAATTTTGCAATCCAATATGGCCACCGCGCCACTGTTGCGAGATGATTATAATAAAGGTTTTTGAACGTTTTGCCGCCTGTCTGTATGATCGTTGTGTTGTTTATGTACATATTATTTTTATATCTATGTTTGTTTTTCTCTGTTTTTATTATTATTTTTTATAAAAGGTTACTGTTGTTTGGTCTATGTGCGCTGTGATCTAAAATAAAAAATATTTTCTTTCTTTCTTTCTTTCTATTTCTGTCAGTATGCTGAGATACCAAAAAACCCCTTTCACGATATCCAATATGAAATTTTTCAACGGTGGTTCGGCGGCCATCTTAGATTGCAAAATTGACCTAAAATTCGTATTCAGCATACCAAAAAACCCCTTCTACGATATGCCAGCCATCTTGGATTGCTAAATTAACCCAAAGTTCGTACTCGGCATACCAAAAAACCCCTTAAACGATACCCATCACTAAAATTTTGTGATTTCGGCGCGGCGGCCATATTGGATTGCAAAATTATCATGAGATTCGTACTCAGCATACCAAAAAACCCCTTAGACGATACCCATCATGAAACTTTGTGATTTCGGCGCGGCGGCCATATTGGATTGCAAAATTAACCCAAAATTCGTACTCAGCATACCAAAAAACCCCTTATATGATATGCAACATGAAATTTTACAACGGTGGCGCGGTGGCCATATTGGATTGCAAAATTAACCTGAAATTCGTACTCAGCATACCAAAAAACCCCATAAACGATATCCAACATGAAATTTTACAATGGTGGCGCGGCGGCCATATTGGATTGCAAAATTAACCTGGAATTCGTACTCGTACTACTATTTTTTTCCCAAAAGCGTTTGACATCTTAGATCGTATGTCCACTTATTTATAATCCGGACCAGTGTGCGGCCGGCCAGCCGCAACAAAAAAAAGCGCATTGTACTACGAGTTGAATCAAAACTTTACACATTGTATCATTACAAGGCGCGCATTGCAATGCTCGGATCACCTGCTTCACTGCTGTAACCTCGTCTTGTATCATTACAAGGTGCGCATTGCAATGCTCGGTTCACCTCCCACACTGGCTGTGATTCTCGACTCGTAACATTACATTAAGCGCGAATGCTCCCGGTGAGGGAGCACCTTTAGAAAAAAATGATGTTTTGTAACATAATTTTTTTCTAAAGGTGCTTTAGCCTCAATAGCATTTTTGAAGACCTATCTATGGATACCCCACACGTATGGGTTTGATGAAAAAAAATCTTTTCGTTTCAGTTCTGAGTATGGGGACCCCCAAAATTTACTGCTTTTTTTTAGTTATATTTAAAAATCTTAATGCTGTTCACAGAATACATCTACTTACCAAGTTTCAAGTACATCGGTCTTATAGTTTCGGAGAAAAGTGGTTGTGACATTCGGACGGACAGACAGACAGACATGACGAATCTATAAGGGTTCCGTTTTTTGCCATTTGGCTACGGAACCTTAAAAGAGGTATTTTAAGATACTCTTATTTCATTAAAATAAATCTTATTGAACTAGGCGGCTAACTCCTTCCCTGTAGTTGCGTTAGTGTGTGTGGTTTTTATATGTGTTAGTTTTGGCGTACTTTTCGATCTCTAATGCTTTGTCTGTGTGTAGCAGACGAAACATTAATTATGTTTGTGTGCGTTGGTCTTTCCATTCCGCTCGCTCTAAGGGGTTAGTGAATGCTGCTATCTCGTTTCTACACGTATAGCAACACTATACATGACATTTAAAAAAAAATGACGTCCGCCTGGTTTTTGAAAGGTTTAAGCTGCCGATGCTGCAGTTTGACGTATTAGATACGTCTCATTAATGTAGGGGCCAAACTCAGGCACTTCTTTTCAAGATTAAATTTAATGCTAACATATAAATAAGTGTGGAAAACTGTGATTCAGCATTTAATTAGTTCAGAATTGCATTTTAATATAATGCCTGTAATCTTCGATGATATTGAGTATACAATAAACAAAAATGAAGCCCGATTTACGTGGTCACGGCATCACGCGTGAAATGCTGGACCGATTTCGCTAATTCTTTTTTGTTGTGTTTGTTTCTGTCAGGAGAAGGTTTTAAAAAAATTGGTGCAAAACTATTAGCAGAAATGGTTTTTATTGCGATTTTGAATCGGATCATAGAACTGGAAACTCCGAAATGGAAACCGGGAACAGAAAGACTAAGAGATAATTTTGCAATCCAATATAGCCGCCGCGTCGAAATCACAAAATTTCATGATGGGTATCGTTTAAGGGGGATTTTGGTACGCTGAGTACGAATCTCATGATACTTTTGCAATCCAATATGGCCGCCGCCCTGAAATCACAACATTTCATGATGGGTATCGTTAAAGGGGGTTTTTGGTATGCTGAGTACGAATCACATGATAATTTTGCAATCAAATATGGCCGCCGTGCCGAAATCACAAAATTTCATGATGGGTATTGTTTAAGGGGGATTTTGGTACGCTGAGTACGAATTTCATGATAATTTTGCAATCCAATATGGCCGCCGCGCCGAAATCACAAAATTTCATGATGGGTATTGCTTAAGGGGTTTCTTGGTATGCTGAGTACGAATCACGTGATAATTTTGCAATCCAATATGGGCACCGCGCCGAAATCACAAAATTTTCGTGGTGGGTATCGTTTAAGGGGTTTTTTGGTATGGCGAGTACGAATCACATGATAATTTTGCAATCCAATATGGCGGCCGCGCCGAAATCACAAAATTTCATGATGGGTATCGTCTAAGGGGTTTTTTTTTGCATGCTGAGTACGAATCACATGATAATTTTGCAATCAAATATGGCCGCCGCGCCGAAATCACAAAATTTCATGATGGGTATTATTTAAGGGGGATTTTGGTACGCTGAGTACGAATCACATGATAATTTTGCAATCCAATATGGCCGCCGCGCCGAAATCACAAAATTTCATGATGGGTATCGTTTAAGGGTTTTTTTGGTATGCTGAGTACGAATCACATGATAATTTTGCAATCCAATATGGCCGCCGCGCCGAAATCACAAAATTTCATGATGGATATCGTTTAAGGGGTTTTTGGTATGCTGAGTACGAATCAAATGATAATTCTGCAATCCAATATGGCCGCTGCTCCCACACTGGCTGTAATTCTCGACTCGTAACATTACATTACGCGCGAATGCTCCTGGTGAGGGAGCACCTTTAGAAAAAAATCAATGATATATGAAAACTATAGATACGTTATCAACACTGAAAAATGGTAACAAAAAAGTCAGGCAATTGCCTTAATTTCCATACATGCTATCATAGATAATTTCATAGAAATTATTTTTTTGAATGTATAAAATATTTGCCGTTTTTGAAAGCCGTGATGTTCGTACATGACGTGTCTATATTATAATACGTCTTTGAAAAAAATGATGTTTTGTAACATCATTTTTTTCTAAAGGTGCTTTAGCCTCAATAGCATTTCTGAAGACCTATCTATGGATACCCCACACGTATGGGTTTGATGAAAAAAAATCTTTTCGTTTCAGTTCTGAGTATGGGGACCCCCGAAATTTACTGCTTTTTTTTAGTTATATTTAAAAATCTTAATGCTGTTCACAGAATACATCTACTTACCAAGTTTCAAGTGCATAGGTCTTATAGTTTCGGAGAAAAGTGGTTGTGACATTCGGACGGACAGACAGACAGACATGACGAATCTATAAGGGTTCCGTTTTTTGCCATTTGGCTACAGAACCTTAAAAGAGGTATTTTAAGATACTCTTATTTCATTAAAATAAATCTTATTGAACTAGGCGGCTAACTCCTTCCCTGTAGTTGCGTTAGTGTGTGTGGTTTTTATATGTGTTAGTTTTGGCGTACTTTTCAATCTCTAATGCTTTGTCTGCTACTTATTGTAAGTCTGTGGTTACACGGGACCACACGGTCGATTTCCAGGGTTGTCACAAAATATTTAGGTACCTAGGGGTTGCCTGCGACTTCGTACGCTAGATTTTATATGTGATTCTTTAGATTGATATAACTTTTTTATTTATGAACCGATTGACATGAAACAAATACTAATGGAGCAGACTGCAACGCAATAAAGAAAACCGCATTGCAATTGGTTGAGCGGCTGCTGAGATTAGCGTGCAAAAACGTACAGACAAACAGACAGTTACGATTTTATTATATGTATATTGATATTGATTGATGTTGATATTGATTGATTGATTGATATTTATCTAAAGCTACTGGTATATTTAATCCATACATGTTACCTAAATGAACATGTGTAAGAGCATGGATTAGGGAGTTTTAATGATAATAAAACGACTAAAAGTCATAAAAAACCGGCCAAGTGCGAGTCGGACTCGCGCGCGGAGGGTTCCGTGCCAAAAAACGACAAAAAGTCACGTTTGTTGTATGAGAACCCCCCTTATTCACCCGTTTTTCAGCGTCAACAGAAATACATGCATGATTTATGAAAATTTCAGCTTTCTAGCTATCACGGTTCAGATACAGCCTCGTGACGGACAGACAGAAAGACGGACAGCGAAGTCTCACGAATAGGGTCACGGTTTTACCCCTTGGCGTACCCAAAGGGTAAACAACCCTAGAACCCTAGAAACGGTAATAAGTATTATTAAAGTGATAATATCTTAACATTTCGGTAGTAGTTTCAATCCCCAGAAACCCTCCCCATGGTAGGGTTGTTCTTGTATTTATTCAAATAAGACTTTTACACACAGGGTAACCCCTGTGCGTAAAAGTCTTATTTGAATAAATATTAAACCTCAAACTCTTTTGGATGTGACAACCAGTGCCATCTAGCGAGTCTGAACTGAAGTATTTTGATGCATCGAGTTAAAAATGGCCTATATCCTGATTAAAAGTTTGAATAGTCTTGCCCAGCACAATCCCCCCAATTGCCCAGCAGTTGTTGTAGGTGAACTACGACAACTGCTGGGCAAGTGGGGGGATATCTCAGCATCCATCACACCCCCATTTTTTTATTTCGTGTGGGAATCCTACCGACTAATACACACGCACCCCACCACTGCCCAGGACCACTGAAGAATGTTCCAACATCTCGTATTGCCCATTTCGTTTTCCTTCTCTACGCAATGGATCGTTTTGCGAAAATGTTCCCTTAGTCGCCTCTTACGACAACCCGTTGTTGCCACACGGGGCCCGTCGCCAAACGTAGACGTGTAAACATTAATAAATTGTGTTTAACTTTCAAATTCCTTGGTATCTAAAGACGGTATAACGATATGCAGTTATCCGAGACGATAGCCATTTAATTCGCTTATAAAATTTATGCAAAAAAATACGGCCAAGACCGAGTCGCGCTCACCCCGAGGGCTCCGTATAATATTTTCACATAAATACCTATAAGCAATTCAAGATTTGAGTTTTTTGCTTACGTTTGTAGGCATTTTAATTAAAGCCTATATTATTTTTAGTTACATTTTTTACCATAAGTATACTTGAATTAAATAACGTCATACTACCATTTCAAACATCACGTTCTAGTTAAAAAAATCTCTACCTATTAATTTTGATTCCCTTGTGAATGTCGAAATGATTTTTTTTGTGTTGAAAACTTATAAGTTTGATTTTTTTACTGCTTCTGAGGACTTAACACAATTACACAGTTTTGGTTAAAACTTGATACCTCTACGCATTCGTAAGAAAATTGTTGCGTTTTTTCTTTCGTTACGGAACCCTAAAAAATCGATAATCGTTGTGTAGAAAACTAGTTATACAAACAGGTTAGGTAACAGATTCGAATGCATTATCCTAGGTATTAGATATTTAAATACGTTAACCTGTAAATGACTGTGATTCTAAAAAAACGGCCAAGTGCGTGATGGACTCACGCACGGACGGTCCCGTACCAAGAAAAGACAAAAATCACGTTTGTTGTATGGAAACAACGAACTCAGTTTTTGATTTTAATATTCGTTAAGAGAAAAACATCAACTCTGTGAACATTTCAGCTCTCTATATGATTGTAAACTAACATGGTCATTACTATCTATCTATCTATTTACCTATATAAAAATAAATGCCACTTTTCGTTGTGTAATTTATATCTCAAGAACGGGCTTACCTATCCAAACCAAATGTATAGGCTTTGTTGGGACTATTTAGTAGATGGTTTATGTGAAGTTTGCACAAAATCAATCGAGCGGTTCTTCATTTATCTCGCAAACGAAGTTGCGCGGGTCAGCTAGTGCACTATAAGTATAACTGTTAACGAGTACCATGTACTGTTTTATCGAGTTTCTAATATTTCGGCACTGTTGCAAGAGCCATGATCACGGATGAACTGACGAAATATCGGAAACTCGATGAAACAGTAATGGTAAAAATTTCAGATCTCTAGCTATCACGGTTCCTGAGATACAGCCTCCCCGACAGACGGACTGCGAAGACTCAGCAATAGGGTCCCGTTTTAACCCTTCGACTACCCTAGAAAGTGCCTATGTAAGATTAGTAGGTGTTGGACTAGCTAGTCAGTTGCAGGCCCAATATGGAGGCGTAACGTCAGAGTTAAATGCACACCTCAAGCCCCAAAACCCGCCTTAGACCCGAACAACTCTCAAAGACGCAGGATAGTATGTGAACCCCTGGGTGAGGGCGCGGTGGTAGCCAAAGTCTGTTGGCAATCCTGGGACATCATTCCGTAGGCAGTGGTAGGGTATTGGTCTTTGTCCGTAAGAGTCCGTCATAGCATCCATGAGGATCTCCAGACGTAAAAAAACAAAAAGAACTAGCCAATTGAGTGAGATGCCACCGCTCATAGTTGACAGATTCGAAACTGGAACCAACCGACCTATCACAGCTGATTAACACCCCTTGCTGGGCTTAGGACTCACCAAAACCCAAACAATCCATTGTCCCTTTGAGTACCTGTATAGCGGTGACCGATATTTTTTAACGTGTGGTAATCCAAAGCGACCCGACTAATCTTTTTTCTGCTGTGAAGTTTCGGGGTGAAGAGATATCTTAGAAGGGCGTTATTTAAACAACGCCTAAAATGACCTCTTTGGTTCATGTAGTGGTCCTCAATCTTTGAATGTGGCCATTACTTACCATCAGGCGGATGGAATTATCCGTCAAAATGTTATACTGATTGTCAGGCAGCCAGAGGTCAGGGATATCGTGCGGGGATTACACAGGGTTTAATATTGAGACCACTGATTGCTGTTGTGTGCTGCTGTTGTGGCGTAGGTACAAGGTTGTGGAAGGCAAATTAATTAGATACTAGGAACTACTTTGACGTCACTTCAAGAACACTAAATTGTCGACTATTATAAATACAGTCATTATATTGCTTACTTGTGAAATTGTGCACCTCGTAAATCAAACAAGTGCAAAACAAAATGCTGTTTGCTCAGTAATGTTGTTGGGACATTGACATTTGCTTAGAGTAAGAATCCATTTGTAAAAAATGTTATACGGTTAAAGCTAAGACAGGTTTGTTAATAATTATGTATTCTATCGTCAGATGTCTAGATAAGCTTTGAAAGATTTAGCTTTCGTACAAAAATCCTAACTGTGTTCTACACCATTACCACGTTATTGACTTTTTAAAATCAAAGATTATCATGTTTAATACTATAAGGCGCAAAAATGGCCTAACCATCAATTTTTCGGTACTTCGACTTTTTAAAAATGTTTAAAGGGAACAAGAAAAGAAGCATAAATAACTTGGACACACGTTTACAGGTGAAAGAAGATAAAAAACAGAAAGTACTAGTAAATGAGCTAGTTTTGTTACTTTTTTTTTATTATATATTTGGCTCGCCAAAATGATGCCGCCGTTCGATGGAAAGTCACAGCGACATCTAGCGATTGGGGACCACCGTGCCAGTCTGTACGACTATAAAGCGGCCCTCAAGTTGGCGGCCCTATGATGTGCCTCTTCACGCTCCGCTTGAAGAACCCAGGATTGTAAGAGGAGGGAAACACGTGCGCTGGCAGGTCGTTCCAGGTTTTTATGGATCGACAGAGAAACGATCTTTTTAATCGCTCAACATATACATAAACATGTTGTAAAGATGGTGTTGTTTATAAGACAGAACTTTTCTGATATCTGTGAGACAGAATATGGAGAATTTTGGGCTGAATATTTACGGTACCTATACAAAGTTTATCAAACCAAATGAAACCTCTTACTACTCATAATAGAGCTGAATTAATCTAGATAACACGTTTGGGGCGCCACTGTTTGAGTTAACACACCAAATCATAGTTCAAATATTACTATCAAAATGTTAATACAATTTAAGCAGTACATTGACCTAGATCCCTACCTACCTAGTTAGACACATCTCAAATATTATCACAGTCACGTAGATGCTGTTTATCTCGACTCAGACGCACCAGATATCATATGAAAAGATAGCGTCAAGTTCCTGAAAAAATATCGATTGCGCCATTGTAGTAAAATGTCGATAATTTCTGATCAACATGTTGGTGACGTACTAAGTAATCTGTATCGAATCTTGTGCAATGATTTTTGGAATTTTTGAAGTAAAATTGAGTGTTGTTTGGGGTTTATTTACGTGAGGGAAAATCCTCAGAGCATGTTATGCCGGACTCTTACCGACTAAAAAACCTCACGCAACGCCCAACAGCCTGTGGTTGGGAGCCCCGGGTAAGCCCTCGGAAGGATGTCCCGGGACTTGTTGTTTGGGGCTTGAGAGATTTTTGGTGGGAAAAACCTTATGGGTTCGTATAATTGACATGCCTATGACGAGTCGCACAGCGGCAGTCGTTATTTCTGGCAATTTTTGTTGAAGTAATCTAAATATTCGAGGGTAGCACCAAAATTTCTACATTGAAGTTTTGGATCTTATTTTCTTCGCATGTTTGAGTTGAATCGCTTCTAGGGTTTGATTTAAGGTTCGTTAGGTCTGAATTACCATAGCTCGGGTTTGTAACAAACCCTAGAGCAGGCCTGCTGAATACCTACCATATCTCGTAAGAATCGGGGATGATATTCAAATCGCACTTGAACACCAGTTTTACCTAAACTAACATTGGTGATAAAGTAGGAGCCCCGTCATGTTGTTGTACGGTATCTACCTACCTTTCAACATCGGAAATTCTATGGTCTGAGGTAAGTGGAAATGTAGTGGACCAAGAACTGGACCCTGTGGAACACCGTACCAGGACACATGCGAGTTATGTCTAACCTACTTTTCCAAATGATTCAATGACTTTAAAATCTTTTATTGAATAGAACTTATAATGATGCCTTTAAAACGATCATGCGCAGATCTGGGTAGATACAGTAGGCCAATTTTATTAGCCAAGGAACTCAGGCCAACACGCAACGAACGACCTATCTAACCCCTAACCTATATTACTGTGTATTAAACTCAAGGCCTAATTCTACGACGCTCTTAATTGATAGATGCTCACATCGTGGTCTCGGATATTTTTGGGCTATTGGCACTGTAGAAACCTTATAGAAGTATCGTAGTCGACTTTAAATCTTAATTATTGATTATGTTTCACATTGTTTGTCCGGGATGAACTCCAAAAAATCTGAACTGAATTTTAACCAAATTTGCATACTGTGTGCAGTTTGATTCAACTTGGGAGATAGTTTTTTTGCGTGGAAAGCCTGAATGGCTACAGCCGGGAGTGCCGGGTTATAAAATCCTTAGACACAACAACGCGTGAAATGGTCTTCTAGTATAGAAAAAAAAATAAAAGCAAGTAGAAGTAGGTCACGCGAAATACTATTTACTTACATTCACCGACGTTTCGAGCACGTTGCAGCGCCCGTGGTCGCGGTTGGACTGAGGCGAGGACCGACAAAAACCACGAAGTTATTTATTGTTGAATTACCCTCCGTTGCGCGTTGTTATTACAACGAAGGATAAGGCGACACACTACACTCACTACGTCAGTTTTAATTGGCACAGTTTTACGTTCAAGTTTATTAATCACTGAATTCCACATCCCGGAGAGCTTGTATCCATCATCCCTATTGAAATTTTTGTTTTTTCTGATTTCAATGGCTTCACGCACCATACGTGGATAATAAAGGCGATCAGTGGAGATGACTTTCGGTTGGTGAAGTTCGATCCAGTGATTACTGCCCGAATCGAGGTGTTCTGCTATTGCCGATTTGTTCAACTGACGATTTTCACAGCTGCAATGTGTTCTTTGACCCTTTCCGCGATGGTCCGCTTGGTTTGGCCTATGTAGGAACTACCGCAGCTGCAATCTACTTTGTAGACACATGGTGTTTGCAGAGGAATGATGTCCGCACGTACCTAGCCACTTTGGTTAATGGTTTAAAGATCGCCCGAATGGAGAACCGCCGTAAACACGACCCGATCATGTCCGTTATTCCCTTTATATATGGCAGATAAGGTCCATCAAGTAATGAAATCAGGCGTTACACTGGAGAAGTCTATTTTAAAACGGTAATAAAAGAAGTTACGTCCACCCTCACAAAATGTGACCATAAAGACACATGTTTCTTATAAAATGTAAATTGTGGTTGCTTTGGTGCCTGAAGTTAAATTTGATGGAGGTATGTCTACGCCAGCGCCTATAGTTCCTAGTTCTTCAAATTTCCCTCATTCCCCGTTTCCTTGGTGCATCAGCGTCCGCTCTGTTTACCATAACATTAAGTTATATAAAATAGGTATGTACTCTCATCAATATTCATCCCTACTTCCCTACTAATATTATAAATGCGAAAGTAACTCTTTTTGTCTGTCTGTCTGTTACGTTTTCACGCCTAAACCGCTGAACCGATTTTGATGAAATTTGGTATAGAGATAGTTTGAGTCCAAGGGAAGGACATAGGCTACTTTTTAACTGACTGCGCAAATGGAGGGTTATGATTTTAGACGATAACTTACGACTTTTACGCGGACGAAGTCGCGGGGAACAGCTAGTAGCTAAATAAAACAATCGCAGTTAGAACTCATGCAATGAACTTCAATCACTCATGTATTACGATCACGTAGGTCTAATGCATGTTTCCCATCGTACTTAGTGGTATAAAAAACTTATAGACTGAAGCCCTTTCTTATCAGGCACTTGACCTCATATCGATAAAGGATGCAATGGGATCTGCTCTTCATAATGGATCTATTAACAACAAATGCACGACTGTTCTAAGTAGTTCAGAAGGACAAACCAGCGATTGTCGTGAGAATAGTGTTCTGAGTGTGTGCCAGTCATAGTTGAAAAAGATAATTAATATCTATACTACCTAATAAAAGGTTAACATGTCTGTTAGGTACATTCACTGCTAAATGTAGACCATTCCCCAATTTTGCGCCATATTGGGAGGACGGTACAGCATTTTGTTTCGAGTTTTCCTTCGGTTCGCCATGTCGCCCATGTCCTTTACCTTAAGTCAGTAGCTATACTTTGGCCACGAAGATTGCACTCTTCCTGCCTAGTATAGCGGTCCTCAAGTTTGGATGGCAATCTAAATTTACATTATCGTTCAAGAGCTAAGTAGGTACTTACCGTCAATAAATATTTTACTTATCTGTGAATAGGTATTGACTACTATATTATAACTGTAACACCAACATTTTTCTTTCTATAGGTCACATCGAACTGTGAGGCTGGAATAAGATTTCTTTTAATAAATAACCTAACAAGTCGGACGAACAGTGTCCCAATTTGGCGCGGAATTAATGGAATGTCACTTGCGCAACCATAGACTACGGGTCAAATGTAACGGGAGCCATTTTGATTTGTGGCATAGACAAAATGTAAGACCTTCGATGACTATTAAGAACTTCTTGTTCATTAATTATGATTTGTAGATGAGACTATGCCTACTAATTGACAATTGTAGCTATTAATGAACTTGTTTACGTCAATATAATGTTACATCATTATCATCATATCTTGAAAAGGTAGCGCGGCCACAGCTAACTACTGCTAGTTCGCTCTAACTTTGCCGCTCGGCTCCATACTAAAGTCGAATTTTTAATTAGACGAAGTAAATTGACAGCAACTAATGTCACTTCTTCATACAATGTTGCGTATTTTCTATAAAGAAGTGACATTAGCTACTGTCAATTTACTTCGTCTAATTAACAATTCGGGTATACGCCTCTACGCCAGCGGCAAAGTTAGAGCGAACGGGTAGTACTGATTTTTATAATAAAACCATGTAGGACGTAGGTACCATAATTGAATGTAAATAAACTGAGTAGTTGTTACTACCTGTAGTACTACGAGTCTAATCGTGTAGGGACAAATTTGGTAGGATGAAAGGTCAGAAATCTACTTCAAGCTTAGATTTTGAATTTTTCGCTACTATGACTTCAAGCGTCTTGAAAAATTCAATTTTTGTAGTTTTTTTCGCTGATTTTGGCCGTGGTGTTACATAGCGACAGGTAATATAAAATGTGTAAACTGAAGTCTTAAGATAACCATACTATTTGTACTTAGTACAAGTACCTATAAGTCAATGGTTTGGTCATCGAGACAGATGGAGTGGGTTCGAATCTCGTTCAGGACAAATCTCACTATTGATGACAATTGGTGAAATGTTGGCAAAAGTATGTAGCACACCTTTTACCTAACCCTCTTTTTTACGCGTGGACCTACATGGACGCTACGTCGGATTCCTACCGACTAAAACCACATGATGCCTGACCAGTGTCTACGGCCGGGTGTCCAGGGGGAAGCCCTCGGAAGGATGTAGCTGGGTGTATGTTAATATCGACATGACAACACGACATAACAACGTTGATATTTCTACGCAGTCACGAAACGACATGTAATCCTAGAGCTATTAATCAATTGCATACTCCGTGTAGCTCATATTACTAGATGCGCAGGATTGGATGCGCAAGGCCGGAGCAATTGCGATGCTTCCCGCGGGAAGCAAGCGCAAATTACCCATTACCATCACGTGACCAGTTGTATGGTACGTTATCTTTATCTGAAAATAAGTTTGTTTGTAATCGATAAACTCTAAAACTAATAAACTGATGATGACTTGAATGATTTTGAGAATTCTTTCACCGTTAGTTATCCAAGTTATTCTGAAGCTATAAGTAGGTACAGGCTATAAAATTATATCCTCATTTTGCTGCTCAAGGTAGCGAACCAGTAATATTAAAATGTCAAATAAAATTGGGTGCTCTTTATTTTTTAACTATACCTATACCGGACTCCTACCGAATAAAAACCACACGTATCCCTCCAAACAGCCTACGGTTTGGAGCCCCGGGTAAGCCCTCGGAAGGATACCCCAGCATGGGCAAATGGGCATGTAAGGTTTCAATGTGGGCTACGGGGTTCGTAGCATGTTACAGACGAACCCATGGGACATAGCTAGTACTGTATAAAATTAATGGCCGTTTGTTCTTGTGTCCTTGTATGCTGTGAGGGGAGATTGGTTGTCAGTTATATAATACTTGGCAATAAATAAAATAATGCCTTAGGTCGAATGCCTACAGCGTGTAACATTGAAGACGTGTACCTACCTATACGTACCTCATTCGTAAGCTTAGTTTATTATTTATACCACTAAGGTGGCAGACAAGCATGCAGCCCATCTGAGCGATAGTGGTTAGTGCGTTAGCAGCTTACATAAAAAAACTATGTATCTATGTCAATGGAGCGGAAGTATGCATAACAGCACACATGCTCCATGACGCCTGCCGTATAGCGTGTGAACTGGACTGACCGTTGTTCTGACGCTCCTTTTTTGAAAAATGGCGGCAGAATTAGCAGAAATAAAAGAAATTAAGCTTAAAATTCGCTTTCTTAACTAAGTTAAGTTATTTCAGGCTGCATCAAGCTGCAACGACTATTTCTTTTGTCAAGCTAGGCAAGAAAATAAATCTTTCCTTGGCACTTTTTAAAACAATCGTTACAATACGAAAATAGGTTTATTGATATCTGCCAAGTGTTGTGCCAAGTAGAGATCTTCAACCAGAAAATTCAACATGAGGCGAGGCCACGGTAATCTATACTAATATTATAAAGAGGAAAGATTTGATTGTTTGTTTGTTTGCATCGAATAGGCTCCGGAACTACTAGACCGATTTGAAAAATTATTTCACTGTTGGGAAGCTACACTCTTCCCGGTGAACATAGGCAAATTTTTATTCCCGTATTCCCATGGGAACGGGAGCTATGCGGGTAAAACCGCGTGATGTCCGCTAGTACAATATAATTACCGTGGCGAGGCTATATCGTATTTCGCTTAGGTCATAAAGTACCCTACAGCGTCTAACTTGGATTCATTGACCACACGTGCGTTAGATAATTAGAAATGTATACCTTGTTCGTGACATCTGATAGCTATTAATTTTAACGAGACGTCCTGTATCTCCCATAGCAACTGGTAATTGAGATTAGTAGCTAAAAGAGTTCTTTTGTAGAACAGTCAAATAAGGTATGGCTGATGGAGCAAACGAGTTCTTGAGTGAAAACTGGAGACTTCGGCTCAGCAAATGTAGGATAGGACGTTAACCCGCCAGATGGACTGATGACCTGGAAAAGTTTGCAGGCTGGGACTGGATGCAGAAGAAGCAGGACTGTGTTGTTGCGTAAATTTGAAGAGGCTTATGTTCAGATGTGGACTGCTAGAAGCTGATTGACTGGTTGACTATGATGACAGCTAAGCATACAATTTACCTGACCAAAAGTGTTTACTTGTAGCATATGAAACTTGGCAACGCCATGCATGATGTGTTACACTTTAATGCTGTGTTCGTGTAAGCCGTTTGTTACTTTCATAGCAATCGACACCAAAGGCTTATGGTGCCTTTCCACCAGATGATGAGAATCCACTGTGCCACAGATTAAATAATAGTTAACCATGCTATGGATGCTTGTGATGGTAGGTCGCGAGGGTTGCACCTATGTGAAGACTTGAAGAGCAGAGTATCTGGAATAGACTTCGTTTATTATTTTGTTATGGTCGTTCATATACATCTGGTCACGTATTTATCCCCAAAGGGGAAGGCAGAGGCATAGAATATGCCCACATTTTTAGAATTTGTTCCACTTAATAGGTGGTGAGCCGTATTGCCGTGTTCAGACGGACAGGAGCAGCTTATGACTGCCTGCTCTTGACATTTTTCAAGCCGCCTAAAAAGGCCTTCAACTTGGCTTAACGACTGCCATTTTACTGGCAACCGGGACCAACGACTTAACGTGCCTCCCGAAGCACGAACACGCTCAAATAAATGTCACAAAGTGGTCACATGCTTACTGCAGTGATCGTTTACAGTACACAGAACACTGAGTCCCTGGTGCCACGAGCGCTACTATTTTGCGATGATTTTGTGATATTACTCATACCGTAACAGTTTTAGTGTTTAGCTACTTAGTATCAGTGAAAAGTTTCAAATAGTAGCTCTTCCATTCTCGTAGTATAGCTTTTTTTTTAACGTGAGAGAAAATCCATAATGGATGCCGGACTCCTGCCGACTAAAAAAAAGTGTGTGCGTGAAACCTTTACGAGCGATTGAAATAAAACCTTTTTGCCATTGACGGCATCAAATGTTGTATTAATATCATTCATTCGAATTTTGAATAGCGGAACGTCTCCGCTAATATTCAAATAGTAAGCGTTACTTCCGTCAGAAAAAAATCTGAGTTACTCCCTAGTCGCGCCTAAAGAAGTTTTACTTCAAAAATCTGAGTTACTCCCTACTCGCGCCTAAAAAAGTTTTGCTTCAAAATTCTCACGTAACGCCCAACAGCCTATGGTTGGAAGCTCCGGGTAAGCCCTCGGAAGGATGTCCTAGGACCCCAACAGGCTCGTAGTATAGCTACATAGCACATTCATAGCACGCATCCTTCCATTATAAGGAAAACATAGCTTAGTTGAATCCGTTTCCACCAGTGCTATGCGATGTGGGAGGACCAATAAGAATGGTTAAGGGTTTCCTCAGTGAGTCACATTGTAATTATATTACTATAGATTTTATCAGAATTTGCATGACGTATTCTTAAAATAAACCGTTAAGCTGCAATGCTATTCTAAGTAGGTAGGTATAGATTTTGATATCTCAACCTCAGATTAAGTTATTCAGGATTCCGTACCCAAATGGTAAAAACGGGACCCTGTTTATGAGACTTTGCTGTCCCTCTGTCTGTCTGTCCCTCACGAGGCTGTATCTCATGAACGGTGATAGCTGGAGAGCTGAAATTTTCACAGATGATGTATTTCTGTTGCCGCTATAACAACAAACTAAAATCAGAAAAAAAGTGTGTGCGTGTAACCTTTACGCGTGATTGAAGTAAAACTTCTTTGCCATTGACGGCATCAAATGTTATAATAATATCATTCATTCGAATTTTGAACGTAGTTTCCGCTATTCAAAATTCAAATATTAAGCGTTACTTACTTCAGTCAGAAAAAAAATCTGAGTTATCCCTTTCGTTTTTTTTTTTTTTTTTTTAACGTGAGGGAAAATCCTCATGGATGTTATGCCGGACTCCTACCGACTAAAAAACCTCACGTCACGCCCAACAGTCTATGGTTGGGAGCCCCGGGTAAGCCCTCGGAAGGATGTCCCAGGACTCCCAAACTCTGAGTTATCCCTAGTCGCGCCTAAAGAAGTTTTACTTCAAAAAAGGGGGATTAAGGGGGTCTCTCATACAACAAATGTGATTTTTTCCTGGTTTTTGGTGCGGAACCCTCGTTGCGCGAGTCTTCAGTTTTTATCGCACATAACTCATAAAATCTATTTTACTCAAGCAAATGTTGTGGAAGTCTAACCTTTTAACGAATGTATCATAATAATAATATAGATTAATATCTTTTAACCCAGGTAGCTAACTAGAAATGAATGTGTGAGTCACCAAGTCAGGTAAGCTGTCATTGTTTTTTTTAATACTTAGAGAGCAAAGGATATTTTTGTATTCGGTTTTGATAAATAGGCACGAACATGGTTTTGAATATGGCCACAAGTAAAGTAGGTCTGTTTTTTCTTTATTTCTCGGCTTGGCGTTCAATCCCGGGTGCAAGGTGCAATCAAAAGCGAATAGGTAGTTAATCTGTGCCATGAGTTTATTAATTTGATGAGGTTTCTTATGTGGACCTGTGGGGGTAAGTAACTAGGAGTCAGTGAAATCCGGAATCCTAAAAACTAGGAATCCATGAAGTGAAAAGTAAAATTCAGTTAGTAATTCAAAAAATTGTTTAATTTAAGACATTGTTTGGATATAATGGTGTTAAATATTCTTTGAGATTGACTGCTTTCATCTGCGAACCCTTTTTGTGACTCTTGAACATCGGGATCCAATATTTGCAGCAATAGGTAAGTACCTACCTTCCATTACCATATTAAATACTTAATACATTACTTGAATTCGTCAAAGATAAAATAGTAAGGTAAATGCAGGTATTACCGACCCTGTTAAGACAATTTTAAATTCTATGATAGTTATTAAGAATGGTGATTGAGTTCTCACCCAATGTTTTGTTTTTATATGAAAGTTTAGTTTGTCTATTTTATGTTTTAAGCCCTAAATTGCTCTTAAACACAATACTCATAAAATAAAAAAATAATTAAGTGAACAAGTCCATTGTTTGTATTACCGACCCATACGAAAGGCTATGAAGCTATTTACCGATTTTTATGAACCTATTACCGACTGTTAAAAACAAGAAGAATGTATATGCAGGTATTTTGTTTAAATAAGAAAAAACACATTATGGTGCTTTTGCAGAAAATCATGTAGGTTTGCTCTAAGTCCTTTCATACTACCTTTCATACACTTTCATACTATACTTCATAGGAAAAGTCACTTAGATGCTCTGGTCCATGCTGTTTGACTAAGACATTATGTTGTAAAAGAGATTTTATGATTATTTTATCATCAAAATATTGTTTGTTTGAAGCTAACATTTCATTTAACTAGTGTAATGTTACATAAACGACCAGGATTTGTATAGAATCGGCAAAAGCTTCCCGTACTTGCTATCACCGACTCATATAGATCGGTAATAGTCGATATAATACACAATAACGAAATTGTATGGCCGACTCATAAAAAGTAGATTATATGTATTTATTTGATTTTTGTAGCCATAGCAGAGATTTTAAATAAATAGTGTTGCAAATAATATTAATACATACAAACATTGTAATGCAATAAAAAGTAATTTTATAATGCTCCTTTATAATAACAATGAATGATTAAAGTTGTATTTCGTAGTTAAGGGGCGGTTAACCCGCACAAGTAGGCATTTGGCGCTCCCCTCGCCCCGGGCGCAAGACACACCGCGCGCCGGCAGCGGCAGTCAACTCTCATGCCACAGTATACAGTATAGTAGAAAGAAACAGCATGCTAACTTTGTTTGACGTAGTAAATGCATCTAACTTTATTAAGTGTAGTGATTTATTAGTTTCGTAAATAAAAATAAATGAGTTAATCGTAAATAAAACTATTATTTTTAAGCTAAAGAGTTTGTTTGTTTAGTTGTTCTAACTCTAGAGTCTAAGAGACTGCTAGTTGAATTTCAAGAGTTTCTTAACAGAATGTCCATTTTTGAAAAATACCAAAATATATAACATCACGCTAAGGCGAATAAGAGCTTAGCAGCAACGAAACATTTTTCGACAACTAGGATATTTCATTTCATTTGAGAGTTTCCGTTGCGTACGTTTGCTACAGTTGCGTAAAAAATGTAAATTACATAATAGCTGGTCATAAAAATTTCTAAAGTTTTCTAAAGTTGGTATGCTAAGTATGAATCACGGGATCATTGTGCAATCCAAAATGGCCGCCGCGGTGTAATCACAAAATTTCATGATGGGTGTCGTTTAAAGGGATTTTTGGTATGCTGAGTACGAATCACGTACTAATTTTGCAATCCAATATGGACGCCGCGCCGTAATCACAAAATGTCATGATGGGTATCGTTTAAGGGGTTTCTTGGTATGCTGAGTACGAATCACGTGATAATTTTGCAATCCAAAATGGCGGCCGCGGTGTAATCACAAAAATTCATGATGGGTATCGTTTAAAGGGTTTTTTGGTATGCTGAGTACGAATTACGTACTAATTTTGCAATCCAATAAGGCCACCGCGCCGTAATCACAAAATGTCATGATGGGTATCGTTTAAGGGGTTTCTTGGTATGCTGAGTACGAATCACGTGATAATTTTGCAATCCAAAATGGCGGCCGCGGTGTAATCACAAAAATTCATGATGGTTATCGTTTAAGGTGTTTTTTGGTATGCTGAGGACGAATCACATGATTATTTTGCAACCCAAAATGGCCACCGCGCCGTAATCACATAATTTCGTAATGAATGTCGTTTAATGGGTTTTTTCGAATGCTGAGTACGAATAACATGATCATTTTGGAATTCAATTTGGCCGCCTAAGCTATTTAGGCCCACTTGCGCGGAGAGTCGAGTTAAATATATAAATATAGAGTTAGTAAGCTCTGAGTTAAATAAATAACTTCTTAACTCTGACCACGTCTTGCACAGTTGCAAATTGGCACGCGGTTAACTAACTCACAGTAAACCGAACCAGTTTTTTTAGTCTGTGTCGTTCCATGCAATCCAACCACACACAAATGTTAGAACGAAGCATGGAACATGTGTCTCTATCTCTTTTACACTACAGTCTGCTACGTATGATTTACGATACTACCATACTTACGATACTACCATTTACGATACCAATCATAAAATTTTGTGATTACGGCGCGGCGGGCATATTGGATTGCAAAATTATCACGTGATTCGTACTCTGCATACCAAAAAACCCCTTAAACGATACCCATACAGTCTGCTACGTATGATTTACGATACTACCATACTTACGATACTACCATTTACGATACCAATCATAAAATTTTGTGATTACGGCGCGGCGGGCATATTGGATTGCAAAATTATCACGTGATTCGTACTCTGCATACCAAAAAACCCCTTAAACGATACCCATCATGAAACTTTGTGATTATGGCACGGCGGCCATATTGGATTGCAAAATTATCACGTGATTCGTACTCAGCATACCAAAAAACCCCTTAAACGATACCCATCATGAAATTTTATGATTACGGCGCGGCGGCCATCTTGTATTGCAAAATTAGTATGCGATTCGTACTCAGCATACCAAAAAACCCCTTAAACGATACCCATCATGAAATTTTGTGATTACGGCGCGGCGGCTATATTCGATTGCAAAATTATCACGTGATTCGTACTTAGCATACCAAAAAACCCCTTAAACGATACCCATCATGAAATTTTGTGATTACGGCGCGGCGGCCATATTGGATTGCAAAATTATCACGTACTTCGTACTCAGCATACCAAAAAACCCCTTAAACGATACCCATCATGAAATTTTGTGATTACGGCGCGGCGGCCATCTTGTATTGCAAAATTAGTACGCGAGTCGTATTCAGCATACCAAAAAACCCCTTAAACGATACCCATCATGAAATTTTGTGATTACGGCGCGGCGGCTATATTCGATTGCAAAATTATCACGTGATTCGTACTCAGCATACCAAAAAACCCCTTAAACGATACCCATCATGAAATTTTGTGATTACGGCGCGGCGGCCATATTGGATTGCAAAATTATCACATACTTCGTACTCAGCATACCAAAAAACCCCTTAAACGATACCCATCATGAAATTTTGTGATTACGGCGTGGCCGCCATGTTGGATTGCGAAATTATCATGTAATTCGTAGACATTTTAATGCATTAGGTAGCTAGTTACCATGTCGTGAAAACACTTAAAAAGTAAAAGATCACTACATTTTTACCATGAGTCGCGTATGTATTTGTAACGGTTAATCTAATTACATTTTGCCCATTACTGATATTTTTATACTGTGGCGCGATTTCAACGTAATTTGGCATAATAATTACGAAATAGTTGCGATAAAAACTGACACAGGTCCTGCCTCCACAAGCGCCAGGGCGAGACTGATCGGCCGTCAGCGGCGCAATTCTATTGCGTTTGGTAGATATTCGTACATGATAACTATGTAAATAGTTGTTTATAGAAAAACGCTCGGAAAATGTGTATAAAAACTTAATACCTTTAATTGAGTGCAAAAAAAATATATAAAATGTTAATAGTTTAGCCACAGTATTGAAAAAACTTTTCTGAGAGAGTCAACTTTGGGATTTTTTTCTATCTAGTGAAATTTATTGGATCGTGTAACGGGCTCGGAATATGTTTAGCTTATATCCTTAACTATTATATATATATTTTTCAGATTTAAAAACCCTTTACTTTTTGACTAGGATTGTTTCAAAAAACTCAAAATCTGACCCACGCGGCCTTAACATAAAACGATAAAATAAGAAAACTAGACCAAATAGTATAGATCGGTAATTGTATGTTACAAAGGCTGATTGTATTAGATTAAGTGGTCATATTAAAATAATTGCTTTATTGCGTCGATATGTGACACATATCGACGAGAAAGAGGTAAAACAAAATTTAATATGCATCGCAATCACCGACCCATGAGTCGGCAATAGCTGCTACTATTAAAATCATTGAAGGTATTACCGCTCTATTTAAATGTGAAGTTTTATAATATTTAATTAATTAAACTTTATAAAATACTCTATGAAATTAAGACCTCACATCTAAATGAACACATTCAATAATACAGAACAATCATTTTCTTTAAAAAGTGTTAAACGAAGTTTTGATGTGCTTATCTGTAGGAACAAGGATTTGTACCACACGATCGGCAAGTTTGCTATCGTCATAGAAACAAACGAATTTCGTCTCTTTCCTGGAACGCCACGCACACTAACGTAAGTATTTGCGACACTCAATGAACAAGTGTGCGTATTTCGTCAAATGTCTCTAGCATAAACTGTTCCAGTAACGTAAAAATTGCAGGTTAATGGAATGGATCGGTAATACCTGCGAATTTTCGATGGATCGTTAATAGCTGCGTTTACCTTAGGTACCCAAACGAATAATATCAATATCAGAAGATACCTTCAATGGAGGAGTTATTATAGGCCTGACAAAAGCATGGCTGCCAAATAAGCACCAATACCTCAGGGATATTGACACGTTTTGACAATACTATTCAGTTACAAAGAACAATATTGTTGAAAAAAATACAAACCATATTCATCCAAAGTGCATCTGTTAATATTGTAAAACTCAGACACCGCAAAATTACTTTTAAAGTAGTAAAATTGTTGATTGCAGGGTAGCGTGTTATTCTAGTTGGTAGGTAGGAATCTGGCATACCTAGACTAGTATCCATGAGGATTTCCAATCGAAAAAATTGGTAATAAATGTTCAAAACATACTTAAATCAAGAGACAACTTGTATTTCAATAATACAACTTCACGAAAACTTCCTGTAAAACCACCTCCAAATAAGTAGGTAATAACTTATTACGGAGCAATTTTTTACTACTGAACCTTCATTATCTCAACCAGAGACATTAGTACTATTAACCCTGAACTATCGGGTCTGATCTGACCCTTCCACACATACGTATCGCTCTCATCGCCACCAATCATCACCATAAGGCTTCAAACTGGATGTTAGCGACGAGCGCGAGCGGAGCGAACGGCGATTGCAGCGAGAGCGCGCCCCACGAGTACTCGTACAAGAGCTCCAGGCGGCACTGCACTTGCATTAAAGTCCGTTCACAGTTATTTTAGCTCTGACAGATCGTTTTCTATGTGTTGGCACCGCAGTAAAGTCGCCCTATAAGCAAAGATAATTATAATAGTATTACATACAGATAGGTAACTCCCTGCCTCTCACTGAGCAGGCTTCCCCACCCCAGCCCATAGCTGTCATATAGTTGGAGGGCATTTTGAGGGAACATTTGCTAAGCCTTAGTGGTCACATACATTCAAGCTCTGTACAAACATAAGGAGTTTTGAGTGGGTGACAGAGTTGAAAACTAATCATTTGTATGGAGTTTCTACCCTGCGCTATAAGTGCCAGCGTAAGGCATATGCAATATTAGTGGAGATAACATCCAACCATTAGCACGAAGACTTTTGGTTTTTGTGTGTACTTAACTTTACCTAACAAGTGCTCCTGTTACTGTACGATTGTACATAAATTTATTTTTAATAAAATGTATTTCTGAAAAAAAAAAAAACTATCAGCACCATCATCAACGAAGGCAAAGTCGCTACTTTCACACAGTTCCACTTCTCAGAAAAGGGCCTTTGCACGCCTGAAATAAATGCGATCAAAAGAAGAAAGTACGCAACCTTACCGGTAGAGGTACAAACAATAACTGTGAGCCCGCTCGGTGCATTTGTTATCGTTTGTTCGAAGTTGTGTACTCTCTTGTACTCTAGCGCTGCGCTCTCACCGCAATCGCCGTCGCCCCCGCTCGCCGCTGACACCCAGCTTGAGGCCTTATGCGTATGTGGTAGTCTAAACTACTTTTATAACGGTGTTCTTCTGTCTCATTTCGTCGCAGTAAAAAAATATCGATGTCTTTTTCTCGCGTAGGTGTAACCCAAATAACTGGGTTTGTGGCACATGACAGGTACAAAACAGTAGTTCAATTTTGGACAAAAGTGAGCGGAAATAGTTTTCTGAGATTAATTATGTTATATATTGGTTGTTAATAAGTGAATTATTTATTTTATCACTTTGCGGTCTAGAACCATTACCCCGACAAAGGAAGTGCAAATGCGACTTTAGTGCAATTACTTTCCGGTTTGAATAATTGAATTATTAAATAAATTACATTAAAATCTATCTATCTAAAATGGGATTCTTGAGTAATATATAAAAACAAGCTTTTCCGAGCTGATTGAAAAGTCTAGCAGATTCTAATTTTATCGAAAAATTCATAAAAAGCTGACCCATATTATATTTAAAGTGAACCACAATTTCCGTACAAAATCACCAATTTTAAAGCCTTTCACTTGTACAAGATTTAACAAAATCAACAAAGTATGTAATAGATAGCAGATTACGTCATCATCTTTCGATCTATGATTTCATAGCACAAACACGTATGGCAATAAACACTAATGGCTCATTTTACAAACAAAAGTTGAGTAACGAAAGATAAGCTAAATTGAGTTTTCACTCTGTTTACGTCATGGGGTTTAAAATTCGACGAAAGGATACAAACCAGTGTTTAGTTGATTCAATACTAGACAGGTGTTTTGGCGTCATGATAAGGGCACAGACAGACGGAGCTGTAGGTTCGTGAGCTCATTTTCACGACGTTTTATTTTGTATTTACATTATTTTATTTTATTGATTTATGCTCAAATTTATTAATAATTATTGTTTGTGCTTCTTTGCTTGTAGAAATTCCTTATAGATGCCATGTCAGACTTTGCCCGGACTCTGCTCTACCAAACCTCGAAAGAATGTCTCAGGGTTCCCGACAGACTTATTGTTTATGACTTTGCCCTATAACTTTTGTAATGGTATTCCGTGCGACTATAACACCGTATGTTTATAAAGATAGCGATCATTTGACTTTATTTATCGGATTTAAAATCACTACATTCCGTTAAGGTTCGGTTGCATGAGCGATGAGAAGAACTGTATAGATGGGTATACAGACATCGCTCATCGCTCATTGCGCCTCTCTGACGGAAAAGAGAGAATTGACTTAAATAACAGGTTTATCACCAGCGCTGGAGAGAATCACAGGCAAATCCTTTCAAGTGAGAAGATTCCATGAACATACACAGCCGTGAATGAGCCCGGTGACAGTTTAATGGGTCTGATTAAAACATATAAAATAACGACAATCTGTGACAATTTCTGTTTAATTAATTAACTAATCAGACGGCTTATGAGCAAACAGACAGAAATCAGTCTCATTATACCCCGTTTTTGCCTTTTGGTTGCGGACTTAAAAAGTGTAAATCCGGCACTGTATTAAAAAACATTGTCAACGTTATCCTTTTGTCTGCGTCAGTAGGTTAAAACAAAATATCAGTCTAATGGGTTCGCTCCGACGGGGGGCCTGAGGACGGTGAGTGGGCCGCTCACCGTCCTTACAGGAGCAGGCCCATGACGGCAGCGTGAGGTGAGGGATTCACACACGCCCGCCCTAAGAAGTGGGATCACACCCGAAAACCCCCCAAAGATGCGGGATAGCACCCGAACCACCCCATAGGCGAGGCCGCATTGGTAGCAGTAGGTCTGTTGGGAGTCCTGCGACATCCTTCCGAGGGCTTACCCGGGGCTCCCAACCGTAGGCTGTTGGGCGTTACTTGAGGTTTTTTAGTCGGTAGGAGTCCGGCATTGCATCCATGAAGGATTTCCCTCACGTTAAAAAAAATGGGTACGCTCTGCCCTAGAAGTCCTATCGTGTTAGATTACTACGCTGCGTCAGTTGAGTGAAAGCAGAATGACAGTCTAATGTGTTCGAGCCCTAAAGTCCTATCAAGTAATCGTAGATTTAGTGAGATAAGAACGGAAAGGGATTACTTGGACGAGTCTCGCGATAATCCAGGGATTACGGGGATATCTGCTTACCATGTTATGTGGCGTTATCATGACGTGCCGTGACGTTGAGGGAATGTTACGGCAGATGAGATAATAGTATCTTTAGAATGTGTATTAATGTTTTATTTTAGGAAATAAGTATATTTTGGCTGATTTCTTTGACTGTAGGCATGGTATTTTGATATAATTCTAAAGGTTAAAATTTTTCAGAGCCAGCTTCAAATGAATCAGAAGTTGGAGTACATAGTTGAAAAAAATTGTAAAAGATAACAACTGCACTTCCGTCCTTGTAAAGAGGGCGGACAAGAAAAGCAACTGGGTAACCATCCTTTACACAGAAAAGACAGTACTGCCTAGTTAAGTTTAATACGGCCTGTGTTAACTATGTTTAAGTCAAATAATTTACGAGTAAGTATACATTTTTTTTTGACCTTATGATATCCTTTTAATAGCCCCCTATTCCTAACCTCATTCAGTGAACGGCTGTTCGTTTGTTACACGCATAACTTTCAAATGGTTTGACCGATCCGGGAAGCTGGTGTTTTTTTTATATTATGCTCGACAAATCGACGTCGCTACTGATAGAAAGCCGTAGCGCATGTAGTGATTGGGGGCCACTCTCACAGTCCGTAAGACTTCTGACAGTGGTCCTTAAGTTGACGGCCCTGTGATGTGCCTCTTCACGCTCCGCTTAAAGAATCAGGAATTCTAAGATGAGGGAAACAAGTGTGAGGGAAGGTTGTTCCAGCTTTCAGTTCGATAGAGGAACGATCTTTTAAAACGCTCAGTTCTGGCGAAGAATCTTTCCACTGTGTATGAGTGGCACCTCTGCCTATCTCTCTGAATATACCGTATATTAACCAGGTCGATTAGAATTGAGAGGTGTAACGGAACTACCATTTGGTCATAGGTCAATCAAAAGTCATTAAGATGTTGTTATGTTTATACAAAAGACCTTACTCAGCTAGTTTTATTTAAATTATATTCAAAAGTTAATCTTCTGTATTACCTGTACAGTGGCAAGGGTCAGCAAAAAAGGTGGGAAGGCATTTTGATAAGGGCCTTAATTGTGTATTCTCGGTGATGATGAGCAGTTTGTACCTCAATAGGTTGTTAGCGAGTTCGATGCCGAGGAATGCCTGCTTTGTGACCGGACAGTGAGAATACTGTTCACGTCGTGTTTTCAAAGTGAATGTACCTATTTGAAATTCGCCCGCGTTGGAGCGTTTTTTTAAATATTATCTGTGTGATCCGATATCGGTGTCGGACGAAGGTAGCTGACCACAGATATGAGAAAAGAGCTGCCTCTGTGGCGCAGTCGGTAGTGATACCGCCTGCGGCGCTGGAGGTCGTGGGTTCGATTCTCACCGGAGACAAATATTTGTGTGACCCACAAATGTTTGTCTCAAGAGTCTGGGTGTTTCTATGTATAATATGTATGTATTTAAAAAGTATATAAGTATTAATTAATATCCGTGGTCTGATACCCATAACACAAGCAGGTTATTCCTAGCTTACTTTGGGATCAGATAGCGTTGTGTGAAAAGTCCGTGAATATTTATGTATTTAAGAGATGTGCTGTTGAGTTAGGAAATGTATAGGAACACGGTGTCGCCAGCTGTGCCCCACTCCTGCTAGATGCAATCAATCCGACCAATCGTCGAAATAGTAAAGACCAATCACTGGTCTGATTTCTGTGTAGCTGACATTCGATAGCCGACCCTATGGCGGTGTCAACTCCGATATCGGGTCGGACAAATAAAAGAAAGATACAAATTTCCCCTCCGGACCCAAGGCTCCCCTGGCGAACACCCCTGGGGGTGCCATACATTTTACTTACTCCATTATCGAGTACGCGTCCGAAACCGATCGGATTGGATAATGTAATAACACTCTTATGCTTTATTAACAACTAGCGGACGTCACGCGGTTTTACCCGTGTGACGTCCCGTGGGAATATGGGAATAAATTATAGTATAGCGCATGAAGGAAAACTCGACTCAGAACAGAAGCCTACTAATTTATCTGGTCAGCGTAATGTTAGACCGATCACCCTTACAAGATGACTGGGGAATGCCAATGTACAGTATTAGACTCAAAGACGTAATAAAATATAGACACGTTATGTACGAACATCACGGCTTTCAAAAACGGCAAATATTTTATACATTCAAAAAAAGAATTTCTATGAAATTATCTATGATAGCATGTATGAAAATTAAGGCAATTGCCCGACTTTTTTGTTGCCATTTTTCAGTGTTGATAACGTATCTATAGTTTTCATATATCATTGATTAGACTGCTATAAGCTGATTTGGTAAGACATGTGGTCCTTTGATCCAAAGGAAGGATTTTCCATACAGAGCACTTAAAATACCTATAAATAAATAAATAAATATTCACGGACATTTCACACAACGCCATATGATCCAAAAGTAAGCTAGGAAAAACCTGCTTATGTTATGGATATCAGACCACGGATATTAATAATACTTAAATACTTTTTTTTAATACATACATATTATACATAGAAACACCCAGACTCCTGAGACAAACATTTATGGGTCACACAAATATTTGTATCCGTCGAACCCACGACCTCCAGCGCCGCAGGCGGTATTACTACCGACCGCGCCACAGAGGCAGTCTTCTATACCATGCAATTTCCTAATAATTCGAAAGAATTAGCGGAACGGTAATCAATAAGGGAAGAGAATGAACACTAGAAGGAAACCTACAACACATTCTTATTATTGCTACTCTCTCTTGGGTAAAAGGCATGATGATACATAACCACTTCTGAATAATTTCGCTTTTTAATTGTGAAAGATTTTTAAACAGGGTTTGTTCCATAGTTTATTGATTACAAACTAACATATCTTTCCTCTTTATAATATTGACTAGCTGATGCCCGCAGCTTCGCCCGCTTAAAATTTGTTCCCGTTCCCGCTTCCCGTATTTTATCCCCTTGGGGGTAGAATTTATCAAAATCCTTTCTTAGCGGATGCCAACGTCATAACATCTACGTGCATGCCAAATTTCAGCCCGATCCGTCCAGTGGTTTGGGCTGTGCGTTGATAGATCACTATGTCTGTCAGTCAGTCAGTCACCTTTGAGTTATATATATCAGAAGAAGAAAAAGAAGAAGAAGAAGACATACAACAAAAATAAATAAGGAATATATTTAAAATAGCTTAGATTTTTTTTTTTTTAAACAGAAAGGTGCCTATAATTCCCTCATAGACATATCAAGTATATTAATTTTAGATTGATGCTAGAGAGATCTAAAGACTTGTATATTTCACCTATCTTAAGTTTTGCACGCTTAGCAATAAAACTGGTGACTAAGGTCGCGACAAGAGGTTAGCAAACTGGTTCTGTCTGTCTGACTAGCGTCAAACGTGTGACCAGCTGCATTCCAGACACATTCAAACCCTGGTTGGGTTTAGGTGATAGATTTTATAAGAGTACGATCTAAATGTTGCTTAGAATTTTTAGGCGTATTACAAAAGCTGTTTGTATTTACTTAGGTACAAACGCAACGTTACAAATTAAATAAGTACTTTATTGATATGAATAATTTGATTTATCTTACTAATATTATAAATGCGAAAGTTTGTGAGTGTGGATGTTTGTTACTCTTTCACGCTCAAACAGCTGGACGGATCTGGTTAAAATTTGGTGCAAGGATACATTATAGTCTGGAATAACACGTAGGCTACTTTCTATGAAGTGGAAAGGGAAATGGGAACAAATTTTACGCAGGCGAAGCTGCGGGCATCAGCTAGTATAATATGAATTAGATCTCAGATTCCTAATGATTCAAAAGTAAGAAAAATATAGATTTTTAGGCGTATATCAAAAGCCGTTTGTATTTACTTAGGTACAAACGTAACGTTTAGAAGTTATCTATATATTTAAAAATCAATGCCACTTTTCGTTGTAATTTTATAACTCAAGAACGGGCTCAGCTATCCAAGCCAAATGGCTTTGTTCGGACTATTTAGTAGATGGTTTATGTGAAGTTTGCACAAAATCGATCGAGCCGTTCTTCATTTATCATTATCACGCAAACGAAGTTGCATGGGTCAGCTAGTAATGTATATACTATATTGATATGAATAATATGATTTTAATATTTCTCTCAGATTACTGATGCTTCAAAGCGTATGAAAAATTTCGAAAAACTGGCCTGGTCCGCAGTCGGTCCGTACCAAAAAGAAATGTGTGCGTGTAACCTTTTAACCGTTACTTACTTCCGTCTAGGGAATGCAATCCCGCAACATAACTGTAATCCCGGTATTTGCGGGACTGAGAGGTCTCAGTCCCGCGGGATCCCGGTATTTGCGGGATCCCGCATATTTCTGAAAGTCATTGAGAAAATAATAGAATTCTATATCATACATGTATCTAGAACTGAAAAATAGTCACGCCTTAACCCCCTAAGGGGTAGGCAGAGGCATATTATATGCCCACATTTCACGTTTTAAGATTTCGTCCCACGTAATAGGTGGTGAGCCGTATTGCCGTGTTGAAGTGGATAGGCGCAGGTTGTGACTACTTGCTGTTAAAATTTTTGAAGCCGGGCCTTCAACTTGGCTTTATGACTGCCATTTTACCGCCAAAAGAGACCAACGGCTTAACGTGCCTTCCGAAGCACGGCAACGCTCAAATAAATGTTAACAAGTGGTCACCCATCTAAGGACCGGCCATAGTAAATGTTACTTACTGCAGTGATCGCTTACAGAACACCGAGTCCGCGGGGCCACAAGGAAAAATAAATTATTCAATACTAGCGGACGTCACGCGGTTTCACAGGCGTAGCTCCTGTTCCCGTGGGAATATGTTAATAAAATATAGCCTATGTTCACCGCAAAGAGTGTAGCTTCCCAACAGTGAAAGAATTTTTAAATCGGTCTAGTGCTTCCGGAGTCTATTCGATGCAAACAAACAAACAAATCTTTCCTCTTTCTTATATTATAGTATAGATTACTTATGTATTGAGATTATTAAAAATATATACATATAAGTAATAAAATACCTAATGAAAATTATTAGAAACCGATAGAATGGGTAGTTTTGGCATTACTTTAAAGTGCGCATAAAACATAGCATGTCAAAATTCTTGTTTGCCAAACGACTCCTAACTTTACATGTCAGATAGCCAGCACGCTATGTATGAACGAGATAATTGAATACTTTTCTAATTGTTCATAGTACAAGAAAAGTCAAATCTCCCTGATTAAATCACTAAAACAAATAAGTACGTTATTAGGTTTGTATTACGTTATTAGGTTTGTATTACGTCACAATTACAAAAATCTTCTCGATTTGCGCGCTTCCGCTTACAGAACAACACATGACGTTTACCTTTGCGCCGTCCCGCTAATCCCGCGGGATCCCGGTATTTCGGGATCGCGGTATCCCGGTATTGCATTCCCTACTTCCGTCAGAAAAAAAATTACTTTAAAATCTGAGTTACTCCCTAGTCGCGCCTAGAGAAGTTATACTTCAAAAACTGCAAAACATCACATTTTTGTTGTATCGGAGCCCCCTTAATTATTTTTTTTGATTTTGTATAGGTAATGTTGTTATAGCGGCAACAGGAAGGAATAGTTACATTATCTGTGAAAATTTCAGGTCTCTAGCTATTACGGGACCCTAATAGCTAGAGAGGTGAAATTTTCACAGATGATGTATTTTTGTTTTTACCTTTTGGTTACGAAACTGTAAAAACAAACATTTCAAACGACAATGAACCGTTAAATTGTTATTACTAGCTCGTTCGCTCTAACTTTGCCGCTCGGCTCCATACTAAAGTCGAATTTTTAATTAGACGAAGTAAATTGACAGCAACTAATGACTTCTTCATACAATGTTGCTTATTTTCTATGACGAAGTGACATTAGCTACTGTCAATTTACTTCGTCTAATTAAAAAATCGGGTATACGCCTCTACGCCAGCGGCAAAGTTAGAGCGAACGGGTAGTACGTTAATAGACTGTCAAGTGAGGTGTAGTTGTTGTTGTTTATTAAATTTAAAAAAATGTTAAGTGTTTAATAAATATTGTTTATCGTTTCATCGTGTGGTCTCATTGTTCTTTATTAAAACAAATGGACCTGTCATCAAAGATAATTATAATACCTACTTAGTAGTATAGCGTATAACAATCAATCGTAAATTAACAATTAACTGTATTAAATGCTACTCATTTACTTACTTTTCATTGGCGCTGTGGTAGTGTAACTGCCTGTCGCGCTGCGGTCCTGGGTTCGATTCCTGGGACGGTCCAAATATTTTGTGTGATCCACAAATGTTTGTTTCGGAGTTTGGGTGTTTTCTATGTATAATATTTACAAAACATATAAGTATGTATGTCAATCAGTGGCCTAGATCTCATAGCACGAGCTTAAATTAGCTTGTGATTGTCCACAAATATTTATTACTTTGTGTGATCTGCGAATGTGCTTCCTTTATTTTACAATTTTAGCTTTTTCTATATTTCGCATGTTCTATAGCAAGAAATTCAACAACGAGTTAGGTACAAAGCACGTTGTTGAATATCACTAGAAGTTTTAGGATTATTCCCAGTAGTTCCGCGGCAGTAGTTCCGCGGCAGTAGTTCCGCGACGGAACTGGCTGAGGCCGCACTTGCGGTTACCGCGGCGGTTTCTAACCTCAAAATGTCAAACCATTGACTTGATTTCATTGGTTTTGACAGTTCGAAGTTAGAATTTGACATTTTGAGGTTAGAATGCGCCGCGGTAAACCGCAAATGTTTCCTCAGGCGTACGACCACAAAGGTGTCAGATAAGCTTACTGTTCTGCTGATCGAAAAAACCGCTGCCTATGAAATTTTGCAACACCAGACGTGCTACACACTCGTTGTGCTGATTCGGTAAAAATTCGATTAGGTTAGGTCTCTATGCGTCCTTTACTTTTTTAATGTGTAAAAAATGGCGTATTCCTATTGAAGTTTTTTCGTATACTTAAGTCACCTTAAGTACTTCCTAATACCTCACACAGTATTTTAAATATTACAAGACAAAGTAAATCATTAAACACTTACGAATTCCGTGAAACAAAAACATTAATTTACAATGAATAATTATTTAAATACTTTACTTTGAAGCTCTCTTTGAAGTATATTAAATAACATTTAATAGAAAAAGATATATAGTCGAATTTTTAACTTAGGTAACGAAGTAAAGTGACAGCAACTAATGTCACTTCTTCATACAATGTTGAATAAATTCTATGAAGAAGTGACATTAGTTGCTGTCACTTTACTTTGTTAAATTAAAAATTCTACTTTAGATACTTAATATGAAATGTGAAATGAAGCGCTCGTGGCCCCGTGGACTCAGTATTCTGTAAATTATCACTATAGTAAGCAACATTTGCTATGGTCGGTCCCTGGATGGGTGACCACCACGTCGTTAAGCAAGGGGCTTGAAAAGTTTCCACAGAGGGCAGTCACAACCTGCGCCTCTATTTCACCACGTCAGTACAACCACAGATTATATAATATATTCTATAGTACAACTCACCACCTGATACGTGGGGCAAAATAATAAAGATATTGCATGGGCGTACAATCAATGGTACACCTATACCTACTTTGACACTATAGGAAACATTATGCAAATTATAATTATGCATAAATATATTAGACCAAAATATAATTATTCCACAGCACATATGCTGCTATAAATCAATTATGACCAAGTATAATTATGCCAAAAAAAGTATGCCAAATTCATTGTGCCAAAACATTTTAGGAATACATATATTATAATTATGTTAACGAGAGATCCCGCGTACAATGTACAATATGCCTCTGCGTATCCTTTCGGGGATAAAAGGCGTGACCAATGTCAGGTATCTATTGTATAAAATCTGTATTGAAATATTCGCGTTATAACCTTTTTGGTCGATCAGCAGCCAGCTTATGTGACAGTCGGTAGTAATGTCTGAGTATGTATGTATGTCTGTATCGGCTACTGACACACACAAATAAATCTTTCTCGTCTTGTATACTTACACGTGAGTGAGGATGGTTGTATGAAAGTATGCACACATAAGTTATCATTGTGTGAAATAATTGTACGTACATGTGTGTGGCAAGTGGCAAGGCACAGGTCAAACGACGGTCTCGCGAATTAGTGGATTGTCGTGTGAATTATCTCGTAATTTGATTACTTATCTTCTTAAAAGTATAAGTACCATTGAACTATATTGTTCCCCGATACTCGTATCATTGCGTTGTATTGTTATAAGGCTTTATTGTTTTTCTAGCGGACGTCACGCGATTTCACCCGCGTAGTTCCCGTTCCTGTGGGAATACGGGAATAAAATATAGCCTATGTTCACCGCAAAGAGTGTAGCTTCCCAACAGTGAAAGATTTTTTTAAATCGGTCCAGTAGTTCCGGAGCCTATTCGTTACAAACAAACAAACAAAAAAACTAATCTTTCCTCTTTATTGTAAACTAGCTGTCGCCCGCGACTTCGTACGCGTGAAAATTATGTTATAATGCCATTTTGATTGCTCTCTGCTTAGCCCCTAGGATATGTAGCGTGATAATATATAGCCTATTTTAAGACCCTACCCCTAGTGAATATTTGTGCAAAATTTGAATAATATCTATTGAGTACTTTTCGAGATCCTTCCGGACAAAGCAAATCAAACAGACAAACAGACAAACCGACAAACAGACAAAAAATTTTCTAACTATATTTTCGGCTTTGGTATATTATGTTGAACACTAGTGTCCGACCGAAACTGGTTTTCCGGCCGAAACCGAAACCGAAACCGAACTTTCGGCCGCAGGGTCAGTTTCGGCCGAAACCGAAACCGAAACCGAAACTCACGTGTTCATATTGAAAAAAAAAAAAAAAAAACCAGGCAAGTGCGAGTCGGATTCCGCACAGAGGGTTCCGTTACAAAAATTGGGCATAAAAATTACGTTTGTTGTGTGGATGCTTTTTCTGATTTTAGTAGGTATTTTTTGTTATCGGCATCAGAACAGGGTGAGGTGGTAGTGGCAGTGTCTCTTGACGTCGCCAACGCTTTCAGCACCTTGCCCTGGAGCTGCATTTGGGAGGCGCTTATTTACCATGGAATGCCTCCAAACCTACGTCGAATTCTCGGGGCCTATCTTTCCGAGAGGGCCATAACTTACCCGAGCTGGCTAGGGCTGGGTCGAAGAGATGTGTCGTTCGGTGTTTCATAGGGATCGGTCTTAGGACCGCTTCTGTGGAACATCAGTTACGATTGGGTGCTGCGTGGTCCGTTGCTCAGAGGTGTCGGCGTAATGTGTTACGACGACACCCTCATTACAGCGCAAGGAGCAACGCACCGAGACGCAGCCCTGAGGCCACCTGCGGGTTCCAGCTTACATATAGGGGGCATCGGCATCGGCATCGCCATCGAGCTCTCGATGACGTATCTGGGGCTCGTACTCGATAGCCGGTGGAACTTCGGATACCACTTCCGAAGTTTAGTCCCATAGCTGAGGGAGGGGGCATCAGCCCCACTCTCCCGCTTGTTGCCCAATATCAGGAGACCCAACGCTCCCTGCAGGAGACTGTACCTTGGGACCGCATTGATACGGGGACCCCGTATCAATGCGGCTAGATTGCTTAGCCCGCAGAAGGCAACGGCTGTCAGGGTGATAAGGAGATACCGCACGCTCCGCATCAGTTGTGGAGGCATGTCTTCTAGCCGGGACCCCTCTATGGAAGCTGGAAGCAAGAGCCCTTGCATCATTGTTTAAAATGGCGCAAGGAGGCGCTGGAGCGGGGCCATAGACCTCTTCCTGTGAGCAGGTCATGCTCGTAAAAGAGACGGCGGGGAGGAAGCGAGAGAGAACTCTGCCACCCGAGTTCCACAGTCTGCGGCGGCGCCCAATACTATTAGCCTCCATGACCGGGAGCCTGAGGACGGTGACGGGGCTGCTTTCCGTCTTTACAGAAGCAGGCCTTAGACGATAGCATGACGTGAGAGATTCATCCACGCCCTGCTCAAGAAGCGGGATAACAACTGAACAACCCCCCCCAGACGCGGCCGTAGTATGTATCATTCCGAGGGCATACTCGGGGCTCCCAACCGTAGGCTGTTAGGCAGGATACGCGTGGTTTTTAGTCGGTAGGACTACTGTACAGTGAAAATTTTAGGCCTATATCTGACACGGTTCCAGCGATACAACCTCGTGACTAATAGACAGATGGACGGCTAGGCCTCATGTCTCGTTAATAGGCTTTAATCCGTGTGTGAGTTAGACTTGCACTTGGACGGTTATTTTTTCAATAGGTGCAGCAAGTTCCACCAAGTGCCATCAATCAACGGTATAAATCTTCTCAAGTGTTTATTTTAGAAATATCTCCACCTAAAGATGAGTTTCTTTCTTTTACGTGTGGAATTACTCATAGATGCTATTGCGAACTCCTACCGACTAAAACCACACGGTGCCCTGCTACTAGCTCTTGGCTGGTTTTGGCTACATTCTAGAAGTATGTAACTAAAACTGGACAACAGTGAGCCGGACTAGCGCGCGTAGGGTTCCGTACAAGAAAATCAGCAAAAATCACGTATGTTGTTTGTGTGGTTTCCTTTAATATTATTTATTTGTCTATTTTCATTTTGTCTATTTTCATTATTGTAGCTATAGCGACAATAGAAATACATCATCTGTAAAAAAATAACTGTCTAACTATCACGGTGCATGAGTCTGCTGACAGACAGACAGACGACCAACGAAGTCAACGGAACCGACAACAAAGGGGTAGGGTTATGTAATGTCCTAGATCACCTTTTTAGGAATCCGTAAACATTTTTTTTATTATAACTATTGATTGGAAGTCCTTTGTAAATCTGTAAATCTTCGGTTAGTAACATATTAACTGGTTGGGCTGACCCTAACTACGTCACAAGTAGAGCTAGGCACTCAAAATTCATAAACACGTGAGTTTCGGCCCGGCCGAAAGTTTCGGCCCATTTTGGCCGAAACCGAAACTGCGGCCGAAACTCGATTTTTTGGCCGAAACTGGCCGAAACCGAAACCGAAACCGAAACTTCGGTCGGTCACTATTGAACACCCAGCGAGTATTTTTTTTTAAATATTTCCAATGTACAGTTTTGACTTTTCTATCATTTTATTATATGTATAGATATTAGTAAAGATAGAGCGCGCCCACGGATTTGTCTGCCTTGTCTCTCTGTCGTTCTAAAAATCTAAAACTTGTGTTTCTATGTTTTACTTAAAAAGTTTATAAAATCAGAAAAAAATATACATATACCTAATGAAATTTTGTACATCCCTTATCGTAGTGGGACCATGAAAACAGTCCTCCCTCGTAGTTCCACTAGTGGTCGGTTCATGAGAAAACACCGCAGAAAACATGTCAATCTATTACATTCATAGAAGCACCTACTAGCTAAAGCCCGCGGGTAAATCGACAGGATTTCCACGCCAGTACCTACCTGACTAGTTACCCCCAACCAATGTTAGTACTACCCGTTCGCTCTAACTGGCGTAGAGGCATATACCCGAATTTTTAATTACACGAAGTAAATTGACTGTAGCTAATGTCACTTCGTCATAGAAAATAAGCAACATTGTATGAAGAAGTGACATTAGTTGCTGCTAATTTACTTCGTCTAATTAAAAATTCGACTTTAGTATGGAGCCAAACGGCAAAGTTAGAGCGAACGATCAATGTTCTTTCTCAAAATTTTATCAGAAATAGTTCAGTGGTTCGTCAATGAAAGCGTAATAGACAGTTGCTTTATCATTTACATTATTAGTATGAAATAGGACCACAGATATCACAAAAAAAAAAATAAGTTGGTACCTAATCATGATTTCTGTGAATAGGATCTACTATGACGTGCGGAGATCTAATAAGAAAAAATTGAAAACTAAGGTATTTGGTGTTCAAAATACAGTCAATACAGTTCGAAATACAGTCAATTATATAATACTTTCATCTTACGTAACACAGCTGTAGGCTAAATGTCAAATTAGTTACGTGTTAATTATTTACATAAGTCTGTGAACGGTTTATTGCGTGGTTCTATAATTAATTGCTATCCAGTCGTTCTGTCTGACGAGTTTTTAATTAGGGCTTCCCCTTATTGGAATACTGCTCCAAAAGTTGGGCACAGCACAGTACGTAGGGATTACATAAATGGATTACAAAAAGAAATAGGTAGTTAGACATACAATTTTTCTTCCAAATATTTTCATAATGTTAATACCTACGTGAATAAATTTAAAGAATAAATAATAGGTACGTGCCACGCCCAGTGCAGCTTTCAATCGACAAAACGGTGCAGAGAATCTTCGCCACAATCGAGTCAAACCATTGAAACCCAATAGGCTGAGTCACTAAATAACTATTTAGTAATCTGTGACTAAACTAAGTAATAGGCTTTTTTTCGTTCCTTTCCCGTGACACTACCGCTTGGCACTACAAGTATGTGGAAATTCCTATGTATGCTATGCCGAACTCCTACCTACTAAATCCACACAGAGCTCTTTCATCTGCCTACCGTTGGGAGTTCCGGGTACGCCCTTTGGAAGAATAACCGCCATTGCACTCGCCAGACTTTGATCGCCATCGCGGCCTCTTCCTAGGGATTGGATTTTACTAACCGGGCTACGCGCAGGGGGCGGCCTTTTCCCAGGGATTGGTTTTTACTAACTGGGCTTCACGCTGGGTGCGGCCTCTTCCTAGGGATTGGTTTTTACTGACTGGACTTCTTGCTAGGCGCGGCCTCTTACTAGGGATTGGCTTTTTACTAACTGGGCTTTGCGCAGGGGGCGGCCTCTTCCTAGGGATTGGTTTTTACTACCTGGGCTTTGCGCAGGGCGCGGCCTCTTCCTAGGGATTGGTTTTTACTACCTGGGCTTTGCACTGGGCGCGACCTCTTCCTAGGGATTGGTTTTTACCATTTTACTAACTGGGCTTTGCACTGGGCGGCCTTTGGTTTTTACTAACTAAATAGGCTAAGTTAATTTAATCAAATCAGCTAGGTGGAGTCACAGGCAGGAGCTAGTACGGCAAAAGCTAGTAGACTAAAATGGTAATGGGAACTAAATTAATAGCTCGAGTGGTGCATTACATAATGTTGTGTTATTCAAGGTTCATTATTATCTAATTAATTATGTTAATTAGGTTTACACAGGCGATGTTAATAACCTTTATAATTTCCGTATAGAACAAGTAAAGAAACAATACAACTATTTACTAATATTATAAATGCAAATGGATATGAATTCTGTTGGCTTGCTTGTTTCTTTTTGTCTACTAAATGGCTGATCGAGGTCCGAATGTTTTGCAGACACTTCTTCGTTCTGATAGTAGGGTGTTATTTATGACAAAAACAGAATGAATGTCATGTGATTTTATGTCAATGAATGACATACGTTCAATTATGGGAATCCTTGCTGCTCCCCGCGGCTTCATCCTCGTAGAAGTTGTTATCGCGTAAAATCATTACTCTCCTTATGCGCAGTCAGTTAAAAAGTAGCCTATGTCCTCCCGTTAGACTCAAACTATCTCTATACTAAATTTCATCAAAATCGGTTCAGCGGTTTAGGCGAGTAAACGTCAGACTGACAGACAGACAGAGTTACTTTCGTATTTATATAAGTAGGTATGGATAATAGGGGTAGGAAAATAAAAAAAATGTGTGTGAAAATGACATAATATAATTATACAAACATAGACACATTAGTCTATGTTTTCTTTAGAATAATAGGTTTTTTAACCTGTGGAAAATCCGTTATGGATGGTATGCCGACTAAAAGCCACACGTTCCTCATCTACTGCCTACGGTTGAGAGCCCCATGTAAGCCTTCGGAAGGATGTCCCCAGGATTCCCACCAGGCCGTGGCTACCACTGCACTATGGGCTCACCTAGAACCGTATCTTTAGGGGGGTTGTTCGGGTGATATCCCGCTACGAACGAAACTAGTTATCACGTCACGCTGTCGTCTTGAGCCTGCTTCTGTAAGGACGGTGAGCTGAGTAAGCAGCCCTCCCCCACCGTCCACAGGCTCCCCGTATTATAATATCTATAGATTAGGAAATGACTACCTTCAGATACCTACTTATTTAAATAAAATGTTGTAAATTAAACACGTACCTACTAGGAAGGTAAAGTGGTACGTTTTAAAATAAGTTAATTTAGTAAAATCATGCAATAATGCGGAAATATATTTGCAATACACGTTAACAATTTGCCAGACATAATATTTAAATAATATATGTTTGAATAAAAGGCCCTTAGTCCCGTTCACTCAGGGTTTTTAAACGATCATTGCAGTAAGCAATTTTGGATGTGCCTGGTCCTTGGATGGGTGAGAACTCTTTGTTTCATGTCAGTCGTAAGACTCCTAAGCCAAGTGAAAGGCATTATGGGCGACTTGATAAATTTCTGCACCGCCAGATTAGATCGTTAAAACCCACAACTGCCCATTTCAGCACAGCAGTACTTCACCACCTATAACGTAGGACAAAAATTTAAATGTCTCTGCTTATTCCATAGTAGTAAAGGCGTGATCATAATGTATGTTGATCAAAGTGCAATGTCGAATGAAACGATACGAAATACTATAAAAATCTCGGTCACTAAATGACATTACTTTATGATTGTCAGAATTTACGATTATTATCTGTTATTGATTAGCGAAAATCAATTCATATTCGCAAAGGCTCACAAAAAGTTTCCCGACACTCTTTTTCTTACGATAAATTTTACATTACAAATAAATATTCAGGAGGCTCCGACAAAAGCCCCGTGTAGAAAATAAAGAATTTGAAATGGCAAATATGGCATTTGCTTTTAACAATAACTGGCCAAGTGCGAGTTGGACTCGCCCATGAAGGGTTTCGTAGCAGCAAGTAACATAATATAAAAGTTCTTATAGTTCGTTGTAACTTTGATTGATGTTTTAACACGTTCGCGGTGCTAGTGATTTTCTAACCGAAAATTGCGGTTTATGACGTATTAAAAAAAAACTACCGGCTCTATCTCGTTCAAATCAATTTTCGTTGGTAGTTTTTATGACAATGTATATTATATATTTTTTTTAGATTTATCATTCTCTTAGTTTAGAAGTTAGAGGGGGGGGGACACATTTTTCCACTTTGGAAGTGTCTCTTGCGCAAACTATTCACTTAAGGAAAAAATGATTTTAGGAACCTCAATAGCATTTTGGAAGACCTATCTATAAATACCCCACACGTATGGTTTTCATGAAAAAAAAAATTTTGAGTTTCAGTTCTGAGTATGGGGACCCCTAAAATTTATTGCTTTTTTTCTAGTTTTATATAAGAATCTTAATGCGGTTTACAGAATACATCTAGTTACCTAGTTTCAATAGCATAGGCCTTATAGTTTCGGAGAAAAGTGGCTGTGACACACGGACGGACAGACAGACAGACAGACAGACATGACGAATCTATAAGGGTTCCGTTTTTGCCATTTGGCTACGAAACCCTAAAAACGACGTAACAAGAAATGGTCAGGTCACCCTCACCATTGTATTACCCTGTAATAACTATAGCCGAATTATACAGCCATCCATATAATACAAGAATGGTGACTCAGCACTTCTTAGTGGACATTATGAACAAGAGAACGTGGGAAATAGAAGGTGGTATCTGGAGAGAAGAGTTTTCTATAAGTCTTCCAAATTAAGCAGAATTATTTAAAACCATTGGGATCACGAATTGAAAGAAAACAATGGCTAGTGAAGTAAAGAGACCGCTGAAAAATACCACTAATCCACATAGAAAAAATCATAAAATTTTAGAATTATAAACTAGGAATTAAATATTGACAGAAAAATGGGGAAAGAATAAACGGAAAGGAAAAATACACAACTGTCGTAACCCTCGTCTAGGTGTCGAAGAATTCCTCCCCATCGCAATCGACTGGCAAGGCTCCCATAAGGCTAATTACTCAACCATTTGTATAAGCAATATAATATAATGTTTCTAATGGTTAACTTCGCAAGCTACAGGGCTATATCATGAGACTAGAAACCTTGATACGGACTTAAAAATAATGAAGAACATCCTTTTCGAAGAAAGAAAGATTTCACAATGCGCGCGCGCCGCGGACAGGAATGCAGTCTTGCGACTCTCGGTGGGCTCTGGACTAGACATTCACACACACACATCTTATTATGTATGTAGATGGAATACACGGATGGTTATTTATGTGCAGTGTTCCTGTTCTGTTTGTGTGTGTGCGGTGGGTACTACTAATGGTTTGGAACTCGATAGAATTTCACTTGCGGTAAGTGACGTGAATTGTGGTTCTAGTTGAGATATTATAATATTATATTATATTATCTGTGGTATTATGTAAGAAGTTTATCATTATTACATTTTCTTAATTGGTATACCTAGGTATTATAATAAATAGGCGATGTAGCACCACACAGATAACATAATACATTACCACTCACAGTCACTTCAGAGTTTAGTGTCCTTATGATAACACCTTCTGTCGTATGATCCATTATAGTTCTAATAAAGTATAGAAACAATAAAGTAAATCTGTGAATCAGAAATGGGAAGATAACTTCATAACAACCAGTAAAGCTGACTTCGTTGAATTTCATGTTAGCTTTGTGCTCTGGATGATTTTCGATACACGTTAATTTATTACATCAAACTGTATGATAAAATCTTCATGTCAAGCAGTGAGTGAAGCCTTACGATTGGTAAAACTGGAATTAAATATATTTTTAAGGATATTTCATTTCAGTCTGAATAGTTGAATGCTTTCTGAATTATAAAATCAAATACTATGTTATATTGTTGCATAAAATTTAATAATTTACAATTACTCTACTTTATTTGCACACCTAGATATTATATTTCATTGTGCACATAATTGTTATTATAATGTGCTATTGCTGGTACACTATGTTTTGTTTTTATCAACTGCTGGCCATCGATGACAGTCTTTATTATATCATAGAAAATTCTGAAGGTAAATTCTGAAGGAATGCCTACCAGTGCCGTTTTAGTTGCAGACTTATTTCATTTACCTAAACAGACCTATACTTCCCTTTCCAGAACGACGGCCGCTGGAATGCGGTGTCACAGGACACTGTGGAGAAAAGCGTACCCTTTGTAACTAAAGGTACCTATTACATCTCCTGTCGTTGCACATTTGCAACATAAAGCATAGTTTTTGGGCAATCTGTGAGTACCCATATTATTCGGTCACTTCAACGAGCTTTGTCAGTCAGGGTGACTAGCAGATCAAGCTTACAGGATTCGAACTGATCACTAGCAAACCTGTAAAAGAGAAAAAGAATTTGAAAATGATGGTAAACTTGAAAACGCAACTCACAATTTAAACAAAATAAGAAAGGAAATAAAAATCGATCGAGTGATAATTAAGTGAGAATGGCACGAGAAACGGTCTCGTGTTAGCACAAGAGACATAAACGTGCGTCAGTGTGAGTATCACATAATACATTAACATTTTTTTGCAACAAAAACAGGATTCCGCCGTGCACAGACTTATGAAACAATATACCGCTATATGCTAATATTGTTTTATTAAACAAGTTTATAATTAGTTCTTAAAAACCTGATTATGAATATATTTAATGCATTTGGGTTTTTAAGCTTTAGCCCGCGGCTGCGGTCGTGTGAATAAGATGTCTTTAAATAGGTAGCTTTTTTTGTATTTCTAGCTCATTGAAATGAGAGTACTTAGCCTCAGGATATAATGACAGACTGCCTAAGCGTCAAACCTGTGTCCGTCCAATTCTATGATAGGTTCTACAAGCAGAGCGTGAAAAGCATTACCTCAAAATTGTGAAATTCGGAGTCACTACCACAATATACAGATCAAATGTATAGACATAAGTAGTAGAAATATATTAAACTCTGATAGACATAGTAGGAAGTATAGATCTATACCATAGTATAAAATATATATCTATATCTATACACTGTGCCACTACTGAATAGCTTTTCAGGTAATTTTATGGACGATGCGATCCGTTCCAAATAAAAATGAATGCTATGTAGATCGTAGCATTGACAACGGGCTCCACTTTTTTTATAAAATCGCTTAGGTACTGTGCAAGTTTGCAATCTTCCACATTTATGTTTTACTGCTACAAATAGCACTCATCGATTTTGATTGTGTATGCATTTACAGAAAAAAAATCCACGTGGAAGATTGCAAATTTGCACTGTTACTTATTTGAAAGTCCCATCGGAGTGCGATGGGTCCTACCGAGATCTGCGGGGCTTGACTATCGGACCAGGTCAAGAAGAAATCCAAACCCATAAAATGGGCCGTAAGCTTGTCTTCTTGAATGGCAATGTGATATCCTACTTCCTACTGATCCTACTTCCTACTAATATTATAAATGTGAAAGTTTGTGAAGATGTTTGGATGTTTGGATGTTTGTTACTCAATCACGTTCTAACAGCTAAACGGATTGGGCTGAAATTTGGTACAGAAATAGCTTATAGTGTGGAATAATACATACTTAGGCTACTTTTCATTCCAGGAATATGTTCGAAGCGGGAACGGATACCGAATTTCACGCGGGTGAAGCCGCGCACGTCAGCTATAAAGATATAAATGACATTGTGTAGCAAAAATGTCAGGTGCCGTGTGGCGAGCGACGGCGTCCCGTGTTGCGACGTGTAAGAGTACAAAATGTCGCCACCCCAATACATCCCGAGGGTGTCGTAAGAGGCGACTAAGGGAACACTTTCGCAAAAAGATCCATTGCGTAGAGAAGGAAAACTCGAAATGAAACCTGGTTGTCTGTAAAATAACAATCGTTAAGCCAAGTTGAAGACCTTATGGGTGGCTTGGTTAAAATTTCATCTCGGGGCATCACGGTTTGCGGCTGTCCATTTCAACACGGCAATATGCTCACCACCTATTACGTGGGACATAAAACTGTATGGTGAAATGCGGGCGTATACTATGCCTCTGCCTACTCCCTCGGGGATAAAGGCGTGACTATATGTATGTATGTGTGTGTAGCAAAAATTGTTGCCTGTATTCGTAAGGTTGGAACGATGCTGATCAGGGGTTATTTTGCTTTGAATTTAACAGCTTCCTAGGTAAATGATTTCGCAAACATGCCTAGACATTTACTCAGCTGTTATTACTTATTGTGTGTACAATGTGTAGGCAAAGTGAGTCAAATATGTCACGACTTAATTATTTATAGCTCTGACTCTACAGTTAGCAGGTATTTGTGAAGTCAACACGGTAAGTAAACGACCATGTTTGATGGATATAGTATAATCTCGGTTGCAAATAAAATGTTATGCAGTGACATTGTTTTATTTAATACACTGATCACACAAATATTTGGAGCGACCCAGGAATCGAACCCAGGACCTCCAGCGCCACAGGCGGTTTCACTACCGACTACGCCACAGACACAGAGGCGGTTTGCATTTTTTCATTTGTACGCTCGGACACAATAGTAATGCCTCCATTTACTTCGTTATACACGGTGTTTCTTTTAGGGTGTCAAGCCGCCACTAGCTGGTAGCAGGGTTCCATACCTATCGATACATTTTTGTAGGATAGGAAGTCCACCCTCCAGATGGTACTAGAAAAGTTCGCAGGGATGGACTGGTTGCGAAAGGCAAAGGACCGTGTTTAGAGGCCTGCGTCCAACAGTACATTTCCATAGGCTGATTTGATTGACAATGTACTTACGCCACAGAAATCAGAAAATAGTAGTTTTCGATATAAGTGTGGGATTTATGTTATTACGACGAGTTCGACAGATGTTGACCCGAGCCGAAGGCGAGGGTGGACAGTCGGAACGAGTTGCAATAACAATCCCACACGTTGTATTGAACAACTATTTTTAATACAGTTGCGAAAAAATTAAGCAATTTAATAAAATAATAAAAACACAATAAACCTGAATTGTCCAAAATGGCGGCAACCGTAAAAGAATATATACCTACCTAAGCAGAGACTATGGCAGTGCACTTCATACAGCCAACTTTTTTTATATTTATAAATTTAATTTGGCCGATACTTATATTAATTTATGTTTAAATTTTAATTAAAATTACTTTTAATCTGATATTGAAACAAGTTAGTATCTTTTTTTGAAATATTTGCATGAATCACACATTATTTTGACAGTTGGGAAAGGAAACGCGCACTAGTGCGGGAAAGGTAAAGAAAAAAGCACGAGTGTGTAATAGCCCACATCCCGAACGCTAAACGTCCCTGTAATACGCCACTTTTTGAGCAACTGTATTAAAAAAGATGTACGCTCTCAAGGGGTTCATTGTATCATACATATATGTATCCGTCTGTATTATGCAGTCTATAAATATTAAAAAATAAAATAAATATTCACGGACATTTCACACAACGCTATCTGATCCCATAGTAAGCTAGGAATAACCTGCTTGTGTTATGGGTATCAGACCACGGATATTAATAAATACTTATATACTTTTAAATACATACATATTATACATAGAAACACCCAGACTCTTGAGACAAACATTTACCTATAGGTCACACAAATGTTTTTCTCCGGTGGGAATCGAACACAGGACCTCCAGCGCCGCAGGCGGTAACACCGCCGACTGCGCCACAGAGGCAGTCAAAGCAGTATAAGGTTATGTCATGGGATCTAGATAGCCTTACTTACTCATATAATATGTTTACATTATTTATTTAAGCATTTATTTTTATACTAACTGATGATGATGATAGAAAGAAAGAAAGAAAATACATTTATTTACGACACGCACACTACATAATAAATCATCGACAGAACAAGCACTATTAAACATATGACAATAAAAATAATAATTAGCAATGTGTGCGCATCTTAAATAGGGTCGCCATCTCAGCATAAATGCTGCGCATCCCCTGCCAATGACATAAGATGCGGAGCGCTGATATTCTGATGGCCCCTGCGATGTCACGTCACGCACATGTGCACAGAACTTAGACTATTAAACAACACAGAAGTAAAATAAATAGATCAAAAGTAACCACACATATTTACAAACAAACCTAAATTACAATAAACAATGCTAATTTCTAACTGTTTAACCTGATTTAACCCAATCAACCAAATTACATCCAAATACACACAATATAATTGAAACAAAAAAACTAAAAGACAACTCCAAAAACATAATTACAAACAAATAAACAGAACTAAGACGATAATATAGCAATTGAAACAATAAAGCATAAAATATATTAACATGTACACATATGTACTGATAGGGCATTCATTTTACTGGTTTCCGAACGTACAGGTCGTTGTCTTGGGTACTGAACGGCCAACAGACATTATAATGTCAAATGCCAAATTTGACGTTGATTGACGCAATAATTCTAAATTATTTGTAAACAATGATACATAGTTTGTATAGATTCTACACATTTACTTTACGCAAACAAAACAAACATAACCAAATAGCACGCTTACCTAAGTTTAGTTTTTAACAATGTTTTTTTTACCTGCCTAGTCCATATCCAATACTAAAACTTGTACACTAACTACTCTAACTAATAGTAACTAAATTAAGTTAATACATAGACCAACAACAAGTATATTATTAAGAATATAAAAAGTTTACAGTGATCATAAACCAAGGTAAGTGCTAACCACATTTTTGTTTATTTAATAGATGCATTTTGAAACGATTTCTAAAAGTTTTCACTGTTTTCAGTGCTCTAAGAGGTGGAGGCAGATCGTTCCAGATCCTACTGGCTGCGAATTTAAATGAACTTCTAAATGCATTCGTACGATGTTTGGGGACAAGCATGAGGTAAGACGCTCCCCTGGTCCTATATCTGTTCGTATCCCTTGACCAAGACAGCCTGTCATAAAGGTACTGAGGTCTCTGTGTCAACACCACACCAAACAACATAGTAGCCAAATGTAGCTCTCGGCGCTCCGACATTCTCATTATATTGCCTGCATTTAGGAATGGTGTGACATGTGTTCTTGGTGGAATTGTAAAACAGAAACGTGCACAGGCATTCTGTACCCTCTGAATGAGTCGTTCAGTTCTTTTCAGAATGCAGCCTCCATAAACATTATCTGCATAATTTAGCCTTGATAAAATCAATGACTCGCAGAGCTGCAATCTGATACTTTCATTGATATAGGGCCGTATCCTGTACAGTAGTTTTATTCTGAAGAAACAATTCCGAACAGCTTGTAAGACATGTTTCTCAAAGAGCAGCCTCTCATCCATAATTACCCCTAGATTTCGGGCTTCCACTACCCTTTCTATAGCACGGCCACATATCTGCACATCCATTTGCTGCTGATTCACTGCCTCTATCATTTGCCTTGTACCCAAAAAGATGAACTTGGATTTCTCTGGGTTCAAAGTGAGACAGTTCCTACCTGCCCAATCAGCAACATTATTCAGGTCTTTATTAATTCTGCTTACAGACTCTACACACTCAGATGGAACAAGAGGCAGATGCAGCTGCAGGTCATCTGCATATAGATGAAATCCGCAGGTCTCGATGACCTCAGTGACATCCGCACTGTACAAGATGAAGAGTAGTGGTCCAAGTATTGAGCCCTGTGGAACGCCACGAGTTACAGGGCGGTGTGCAGAGTCAACCATGCAACCAGTCTTGCTATCTTTTACCTGAACGAACTGGTATCTGTCGCTGAGAAAACTATGGAACCACCTGACTGCCCTCTCATCACATCCATAGTATGCAAGCTTCGACAGCAGCAGCGTCACATTAATTCCATCAAATGCTCGGGAAAAATCAAGCAGAGTAAGCACAGTACCCATCCCCTGCTCTCTTGCCTCCAAGACACTATCAACCACATCCATAAGGGCTGATGCCGTGCTATGACCCTTACGAAATCCCGACTGTCTTGTGGGTAGTAAATTCGTCTGTTCTAAGTACTTAATTAGCTGGTTGCTAACTACTCGTTCAAGGATTTTTGACAAGCACGGCAGCAGACTGATAGGTCGAAAATCCCCTGGGCCAGATGGGTGTGTTCGTTTTTGCACAGGCCTCACCTTTGCTGTCTTCCACGAGCTAGGAAATGTTGAAGTGACAATTGATGTGTTAACTATGTGCGTTATGACTGTTAGTGTTTCTGGGAGGGTCATCATCAACATCTCCAGTGAAACTTCATCTATACCCATGGCGTTTGACCTAAGACCTCTGATGATCCTTCCCACTTCCTTCTCATCCACTGGCACAAGTTGAAAAGTATCCCGAGTAGCACGAGCAAACTCAAAGTATGTTAGGTCAGATATGCTCACCCTATCATCACCCGGCACGTCCAGAAAGTGACAGTTCAGCACATCAGGGTCCCTGCAATTGCCAGGCAGTTCCTGGTCCATTTCATTGCTTGGCAATATGTTAGTTTTTAGCTGTCGCCATAGTTTTTGTGGACTGTGTATGTTACTATTGATGTGGTTTTTAAAATAAGCATGCTTCTCACTTTCTATGGCGGCTCTTACTATATATTTTAAATTATTATAAGAGGTAGCATGTGTCTCCAGGCCTGATGACTTTGCCCTTTTATGATATCTATCCCTAATGCGCATCATGTCCCTCACAGTACTAGTTATCCATGGGTAACATTTCTCTTTTATTAACACTCTTTTGACTGGAGCGTGTAAATCAAACAATGTCACTATATATGAGGTCAAAACCTGAACCATGATGTCCACGTGACTAAATCCCATTATAGAGTCCCAATTTATACTACTAAGATCCTTGTCAAAACTTTCAATCAAGACATCCTTTATTGGTCTAAACATAATCCATTGGGGAGTAGGTTTCTCCACCTTGAAATTAATCTCAGCTGAGATAATTGCATGTGCACCAAGCTCAGGAATATGCTGCACCATGACCCTGTCCACCCGAGCATCCGTACACAGTAAGTCGATCACAGTCGCACTATGATCAGTAAAATGAGTCGGCTCAGTCACATAGTTGGTCAAGCTCACACTCGTCAGAAACGACTCAAGATATCTGGTTCCATACTCTGTCGCTTTTAACATGTCAGCGTTGAAATCACCCAGAAGAACTATTTTGTCTGCTCTTCCAAAAGAGGAAACAGAATCAGTTAGTGCATCTAGGAATATGTTTATATTAAACCAGGGTGGCCTATACGCTGTTCCCACTATTATGGACTGTGAGTTCCTACTCAATCTTAGCCACATCTGTTCAACATTGGGGGCAATAGGGTGCGGTTCCTTACGCACGTGTATACCACGGCGGATGTAAAAACCGACGCCTCCGCCGTTTCCTTCGCGGATGTATTTCGGGCGCGGCGTGTGCTGCAACCTGTAATTTGGAATTCGTGGAGCGCAGCACTCTGCTCCCTCCTTGATCCATGTTTCATTAATGGCCATTATGTCCACAGCCAAGGTACCCATAGACACAATGAACTCTTCCTGCTTTGTACCCAGGGAGCCTGCATTGAATAACCCTATTTTTAAACGCTTTTCATTGTTTTTCTTATGCATTTTTATATATATTTAGATACATATAATTATAAATTGATTGTGTGTGTATTAAAATTAAATGATTTAATAAACAAGTTATATTCATTTTGTGTATGTACAAGTATGTTGCATTAAAAACATAAGTTGTCTCTAAACCAAAGCAGGGATAGTTTGAGCTTTTTCTTTTATAAACACCATGCCTGATATGTATACTAGTTTGAAAATGGGGCAGCATGTAATGGTTCATGTAACCCATAAATGAGTATTTACTTAATGAAACTATATTCTGTAAACTATAATTAATAAATGTAAGTGACAAATAAGGTACATCAAAGGTCCCGTGAAGATTGCGTTCGTGAAAAGAATCGATTATACTATTGTTAATTAGTAGCGTTATGGAGCCTCTCACCACCAAAAACACGGTGCAAGTCAGCTTCATTCTTGGTATAAAAGGCTCTCTTACCCTCCGCCTGCTTGACTAGTATTCTACCGCGCTTCGTCGATGAGCTGGGCTGGTTATCCGTACGTCGGCGTCGTCGCCGTAGTTTGCGTGCAGTGACTATGATTTATTCTCTTTTAAACTTTCCTCATGCTCCCGCTTACTTAACTCCTCATTTTCAACTTCTCTGTTCCAATCATGATAGAAACTTGCGCTCTTCTAATAATCTCCTCCTTCACTGTCCCACTCACAGGTCCAATTTTGTACATTCTTCTTTCTTTGTACAATCAATTCTATTCTGGAATGCCCTCCCTCAGGAAGTTAGGTTGTCCACTAGCCGTGAATCCTTCAAAGAGAAGGTACGGCGGCTTTATAGTAGACCATAGTGACCTATAACTATAAATTAAATGTTTCTTTTTTCTTGGTTTTATCCACTGTCCGCTTCATCTATGACGGTTTCTACGTACTTATATACTATATATATATGTATATATATATATATATATATATATATATATATATATATATATATATATATATATATATATATCAACAACCTAACTTCCTGAGGGAGGGCATTCCAGAATAGAATTGATTGTACAAAGAAAGAAGAATGTACAAAATTGGACCTGTGAGTATATATATATATATATATATATACAGAGTGAATTTTTGAAAAGGGCTTGGATGGCCAACTCTGAAACTATAAGGAATAGCTAAAAATGCTCAAAGGAGTCACGAGCCCGATTTTGATAAAACTTAAAACCTCATCATTAGATTTTTGAAAAACCAATAATCCTAGCTGAGAATCGAACCCATTGATTTCGAAAAAAAAACACACCCTTTATTATTACACCATACGATAGTGTCGCTGATAAGGATTAAATTCTGCGAAGTAATGATACACGGCAAATTTAAGGAAAGTTTAGAATTTTAATAGAATTCATATTTCATGTACCTAAATTTTGTATCGTAGTTTGTTACGTTCAAAATCCCAGAATAGATCGTAACTATACCGTGTTTTAAATCATGCTCCGAATGATTATTTGGAGAGTATTCTAAACGGAATCAATAATATTGAATGCAGTACAATCTTTGAGGTCTCGAATCCAGCTATGTATTGAAAACAATGGTCTACATTTTGAACAATTAATCAGTCAACGTAAGCAAAATAAATTGTATTTTGTTAAAGATAAGCACTTTCCTTTAGTTTGCCGTATGTCATTACTTCCCAGAATAAGACCCTTAATAGCAACACTATCGTATGGTGAAATAATATAGGGTGTGTTTTTTTTTTCATAATCAATGGGTTCGATTCCCAGCTAGGATTATTGGTTTTACAAAATTCTAATGATGCGGTTTTCAGTTTCATCAAAATCGGGCTCGTGACTCCTTTGAGCATTTTTCGCTATTCCTTATAGTTTCGGATTTGGCCATCCAATCCCTTTTGAAAAATTCACCCTGTATATATATATATACTCACAGGTCCAATTTTGTACATTCTTCTAAATAGTTCTCATTATATCACAGAGCACCTGCCTAATTCTTTTATCTCTGCATCACCCTAAGGTTGACTGGCAGAAAATGCCTGGCATTAAGTCCGCCTTGAACATTGTGCTAAAGTTTGAAATAAATAAACACCCAAACAGCTTGTTCAAATATTTGTTTCGAATCGAAGTTGCGAGGAATTACCCAGCACCTGGCGCTAGTCGGATGGGGGTGTGGTTTTAGTGGGTTCGAGTCCAGCTTATCATACATGGGGATTTCCTTATGGAAAACTGGCTAAGTTCGAGTCGATAACACACTCATCATCCTCTATCATACTTCCTACTAATATTATAAATGTGAAAATTATATTTTTAGTGGAACCCTATGAATATTATTATTTTTAATATTTGCTGTCACAGCGTCAACAGAAATTACATCACCTGTGAAAATTTCAACTGTTTAGCCGTCATGGTTTTTCAGATACAACCTATCGTAACAGACATACAGTCGGACAGACGGACAGACGGACGACTAAATTTCAGTAATAAGGTTCCATTTTTACTCTTTGGGTACAGAACCCTATCAGAGAACCACTGCGCCATCGATGCAGTAAAAGGTATAAGTACCTAATAGGTAGATACATTACTGCTCGTTCGCTCTAACTTTGCCGCTCGGCTCCATACTAAAGTCGAATTTTTAATTAGACGAAGTAAATGACAGCAACTAATGTCACTTCTTCATACAATGTTGCGTATTTTCTATGACGAAGTGACATTAGCTACTGTCAATTTACTTCGTCTAATTAACAATTCGGGTATACGCCTCTACGCCAGCGGCAAACTTAGAGCGAACGGGTAGTACTTTGCAATCGTTCAGTTAATTTTCTGATTGGCACAGAAATAAAAATAACAGGCATTGTATTGTTCAGTTCATTTAGGTTATCGTCAAGTTATCGTTAAGTAAATATACGAGAGTAGGTACATACCTACTTAGCTATTGAAACATATTCTGTTCAATACAACTGTTAAATTACCAATCTAAAGTAAACATTTCACTTTTACGGCGCTTTTTTTTACGTGACTGAAATCTTTCATGGATGCTATGCCGGACTCATACCGACTAAAAAACCTCACGTAACGCCCAACAACCTACGGTTGCAAGCCCCTCGGAAGAATGTCCCAGAACTCCACTATTACGGCGCTATCAGCAAATGATTTGTAACTTGCACGCGAACACCCGGTAACTATGAGGACCTTACAGTTGAAAAAGAAACTCCCACCAGCTACTGATTTCTTACAGCCAGCCCCAGGAAAAATTACCTCCCGGACACGACCTCGGCTCCGATGGCCGGTATGGAGGTCTCTCAATCGTTTAGGCACCCTGGTGGGCCGGTCTAGACAAAATTTATGCAGGTGGGGAATGAGAGACTCGGGCTTAATCGCATGTGACTGCGGAGCCCCAGTGCAGTCCATGTTGCACTTGCTTTCATGCCCCCTATGTCCTACCTACTGCACTAAGAACGATCTTAACGAGGCCACTGACAGTGCGGTTACGATGGCAACGTTTATTGCCCAAACTATCTAAAACTGAAAAGTCAATAAATTGCGTGAATCATTGACACGATAGAAGAAGAAGAAGAATTGTACCGACGTTTCGGACGCGTGTCAGCGCCCTTGGTCGTGGACTGCCGATCAGAAAGGCGTCCGAAACGTCGGTGCAAGTATGTATACAGAGGTACACTGTAGAAGTGTAGATATCTCTAATGGCATCGTTATCGGAAGGTCTATATTTGACCAGACCTTTCACACTCGGAGGCAGGGAAGCCTATTGCCATAATGAATCTATTGTTACATCATCATGCAAAGCGATGATTGATAATAATTCTAGCAGGTGTGACCGGTGTTCATATCAATAGCATAGGTACGTCAAAGTGACACATCTCGTTTCCTGCTAATAATGGATTATTCCGTTATTGCGAGCATTGCATATTGCGTAGATTATCAAATTTTACGGCTATCAGTATTTTTGGTAAACAGGGGAAAATCCTTGAAGAAAGCCGACGATATTAGTCATAATGTTTCTGTTGCATTGTTTACGATTGACAGCGAGGGAGATAATGCTGAATTAGAGGTACCAAAGAGCCTGTACTTCCTATTTGTAGATTGAGAAGTTAATTGAGACACATGGTAGATGTGTGACAGTGTTAGAATATCTACAAATATTTATTACTAGGTGATGCTCGCGGCTTCGCCCGCGTGAAATTCGGTAAGTACTCGTTCCCGCTTCCCGTCATAACATATCCCTGGGATGAAAAATAGCCTATGTGTTATTCCAGAATCCAGACTAATCCGTTTAGCCGTTAGAGCGTGATAGAGTAACAAACGTCCAAACATCTAAACATCCGAACATCTTCACAAACTTTCACATTTATAATATTAGTAGGAAGTATGATAGAGGATGATGAGTGTGTTATCGACTCGAACTTAGCCAGTTTTCCATAAGGAAATCCCCATGTATGATAAGCTGGACTCGAACCCACTAAAACCACACCCCCATCCGACTAGCGCCAGGTGCTGGGTAATTCCTCGCAACTTCGATTCGAAACAAATATTTGAACAAGCTGTTTGGGTGTTTATTTATTTCAAACTTTAGCACAATGTTCAAGGCGGACTTAATGCCAGGCATTTTCTGCCAGTCAACCTTAGGGTGATGCAGAGATAAAAGAATTAGGCAGGTGCTCTGTGATATAATGAGAACTATTTAGAAGAATGTACAAAATTGGACCTGTGAGTATATATATATATATTACATTCTTCTAAATAGTTCTCATTATATCACAGAGCACCTGCCTAATTCTTTTATCTCTGCATCACCCTAAGGTTGACTGGCAGAAAATGCCTGGCATTAAGTCCGCCTTGAACATTGTGCTAAAGTTTGAAATAAATAAACACCCAAACAGCTTGTTCAAATATTTGTTTCGAATCGAAGTTGCGAGGAATTACCCAGCACCTGGCGCTAGTCGGATGGGGGTGTGGTTTTAGTGGGTTCGAGTCCAGCTTATCATACATGGGGATTTCCTTATGGAAAACTGGCTAAGTTCGAGTCGATAACACACTCATCATCCTCTATCATACTTCCTACTAATATTATAAATGTGAAAGTTTGTGAAGATGTTCGGATGTTTAGATGTTTGGACGTTTGTTACTCTATCACGCTCTAACGGCTAAACGGATTAGTCTGGATTCTGGAATAACACATAGGCTATTTTTCATCCCAGGGATATGTTATGACGGGAAGCGGGAACGAGTACTTACCGAATTTCACGCGGGCGAAGCCGCGAGCATCACCTAGTAATAAATATTTGTAGATATTCTAACACTGTCACACATCTACCATGTGTCTCAATTAACTTCTCAATCTACAAATAGGAAGTACAGGCTCTTTGGTACCTCTAATTCAGCATTATCTCCCTCGCTGTCAATCGTAAACAATGCAACAGAAACATTATGACTAATATCGTCGGCTTTCTTCAAGGATTTTCCCCTGTTTACCAAAAATACTGATAGCCGTAAAATTTGATAATCTACGCAATATGCAATGCTCGCAATAACGGAATAATCCATTATTAGCAGGAAACGAGATGTGTCACTTTGACGTACCTATGCTGTTGATATGAACACCGGTCACACCTGCTAGAATTATTATCAATCATCGCTTTGCATGATGATGTAACAATAGATTCATTATGGCAATAGGCTTCCCTGCCTCCGAGTGTGAAAGGTCTGGTCAAATATAGACCTTCCGATAACGATGCCATTAGAGATATCTACACTTCTACAGTGTACCTCTGTATACATACTTGCACCGACGTTTCGGACGCCTTTCTGATCGGCAGTCCACGACCAAGGGCGCTGACACGCGTCCGAAACGTCGGTACAATTCTTCTTCTTCTTCTATCGTGTCAATGATTCACGCAATTTATTGACTTTTCAGTTTTAGATAGTTTGGGCAATAAACGTTGCCATCGTAACCGCACTGTCAGTGGCCTCGTTAAGATCGTTCTTAGTGCAGTAGGTAGGACATAGGGGGCATGAAAGCAAGTGCAACATGGACTGCACTGGGGCTCCGCAGTCACATGCGATTAAGCCCGAGTCTCTCATTCCCCACCTGCATAAATTTTGTCTAGACCGGCCCACCAGGGTGCCTAAACGATTGAGAGACCTCCATACCGGCCATCGGAGGTAGAGATGGGTAACGACCCGGGTTAAAACCCACCGGTGGGTTAAAACCCAGTTATCACCCGTTTCAATCCACCCACTGGGTGGTTTGGCCGGGTGATAACAAAATATTGCCGATAAAACTTGCAGCGCGCTGCGATCGGTTTACGGGGTGGTAGGTTACCAGTTACCAGTAGAGATGGGTAACGACCCGGGTTAAAAACCAGTTATCACCCGTTTCAATCCACCCACTGGGTGGTTTGGCCGGGTGAAAACAAAATATTGCCGATAAAACTTGCAACGCGCTGCGATCGGTTTGCGGGGTGGTAGGTAGAGATGGGTAACGACCCGGGGTAAAACTCACAAATGGGTTAAAACCCAGTTTTTACCCGTTTCAATCCACTCACTGGGTGGTTTGGCCGGGTGAAAACAAAATATTGCCGATAAAACTTGCAGCGCACTGCGATCGGTTTGTGGGGTAGCAAATTTGTGCCGGAGAGGGGAGGAGGGGTTTAATCCGCGCCCCGCCCGTGCTCAAACTCACTCTCTCTCTTTACTTTCTAGTGTACTTCGGTACGCCAGTTAGAGTGGGCGCGTTTTGTGTGAATTTGTTGTTGTTTTTATTTACGACTCTGCATTATTATTGTGATCGGATCCAGTTTTTACCTGAATGACCTTGGCTTGAACACCTTGACTACGATTTGCTTATGAAATTTGATTCTGTCGACCCGGCTCTTGCCAGCTCGGGTAAGTTATTCGCTGTGGCTGGCCCTCTCGGAAAGATAGGCCCCGACAATTCGACGGAGGTAGGGAGGCACTCCATGATAAATATGTGCCTCCCTAATGCAGCTTCAGGGCAAGATGTTGAATGCGTTGGCGATGTCAAGAGACACTGCCATCGCCACTTCGCCCTGTGATATCGCTTCCTCTTAATGGCTGCTTGAGGGGCCCACTTGGCCACCCTGTGCCCCTCATAGAGCTCCATCTCTCCAGCTGCTGCATTGTCTGGGCGGCGACGCCTCCGGCGGAACCTGGTGTGGCGTACTGATGGCGCGCGGTAATGCTCGCTGCACGCAGCTGTGCGATTTCCAGCATCCACCAATACACTTAGTCTTAGTGGGGTGGCTCTTCTTTACCACCCCACTAAGGCATCATCATCGGCAGGCTTGTTTGCAGTCGAACCCAGGCCTGATAACCGACGGTAGGTTAGGTGGAGGGGAGGCGTCGAAAGGGATATATCGGTGGTCTGATGACGACTCATTCTCCTTCACTCCACGCTATCCCTGGACACAGTGGACGAGATCAGGGGTCCAGGTTGCGATTGCGACATTCCTCCGTTTAAGGATTACTAGGCCACGTGTAGTGACCCAGTCCTCCAGTTTGGACCACTGCGCGATGCTTTGGTACAGATGATTCTGAGCAGCAGAGAAGTGGTTCAGGTTCACCTGCATCAGCATCAGCAGGTGTTCATTAATGGACGTCCATCTATGTACCCTACCGCGAAAGTGGACGCTCTTCAGCGGTACCTTCGCTCCCCCGAACGGACGGACGGGGCTTTAACTTGGAGGCGGCGCAGGCCTTGGTGCCCACAAGATGGCCGCCTTGCCCTCCACGACACAAAACAGAGTCGCGGAGCGTCACAAGCAAGGGCCGTGTGACCGGACTAACCGCAGTGGAAGCACCGGTCTCCCACAGTGACTTCCGCTGTGCACTGCACCTCAACATGACTCCACCTGGCTTCGAGGTGCTGTAGAAGATGCACCTGCGCCTTGAGGAAGCCCACAATGAGAAGGCTCCGTCAGTCTGCCACTTTCTGAGCCACCGCGACAGGGCAGCTCGCTACTGCCGACCACCAGTGGTACCAAAGCGAATTTCGCTAGATCTTATTTTCGCGACGGCAACCGCTCGCTTCCATGACGGCGGAGATTATCTTCTCTGTCGTGGCCGCGTCATTTAGACCCGTAATGCGCAGACCGGCGCATTTATTGGGTCTGGTGACGCTGACGCGTGTGAAATCCCCCGTGTCGGTGTCTCCCTTAGCTTAGCCGCTAGGGCCTCAGCCTTGGGACCGCTGGTGGCGCCGGAGATCTCGAGGAGGAGTGCTTCAGTGCGCGTCACCTTGCATCGTGCATTCCTGTGTCGAGGGCCTTTAGATCCACTGAGGCTTTCGCCTGCCTCAGGACCTCAGCGTACCCACGCCCCTTGCCATGCCCTCTGTCGTCACCGTAAGGACGACGGCGGTGGCGTGGGAGCACGGAGCCTCTTTGGCGCCTTCGCCGCGGCGGCCCTTGCCATCTTTTTGGCAGCCTTAGCTGCCTTCTTTTTCGCTCCCGCTACCTCCCAGACCCTCTCTCTGGAGGTGTTCTGGGGTGCAGCGGAAGCGCTAGCTGTGCTGGGGGAGGCGGGGTTGCCACTCTCCCCATGCGCCCTCTTCTTGGGGGCGGGGGAGGGGGCGTTGGCCTTTGCTGGGGACCGGGAGCCCAACTGGATGCAGCCGTCGCGCGTCGTCACATGCGATGTGACGACGAGTGCCGCTAGTGGTGGGCGGTTTGCCCGGTCTTCGAGGACGCCGAGGCGTCTCTCGATGGCCTCCAGTAGCTGAATCATGCTCTGTGTCACTTTGGGTGCACGAGCAGGGGCCTTTTGTGGAGCGCGGGTTGTCACACCCCAAGCCAGTTGCGTTAGCTTTGCGATTTCCTCCTGCATCAGCTGTTGCTGTTTGCGGGAATCGGCAAGCTTAGTCTCCAGGCTCGCAACCCGAGCCCAGAGTTTTCCCTCCTCGTTGGAGATGCTCCTATCGAGGTGCTCATCCAACGCCTTCGTGGCGCCTGTGACGGCTTCCGCCACTATCTTCTTCCTGCCCGCTCCATTCTTGGCGCCTTTTAGCGCTAGCTGCGCCAGAAATGCAAGCAAGAGACGCCACTATCTGTTTTGCCGCTGATACATCTGATGTGAAGAACGTAGCTGCGTTAGCTGTCTGGCACTGTCTAGCGGGGGCACATCTACCTGCGGACTTGATGCCCTTCCCTTGGTTCTGTAGAGGTTGGCTTTCCGACCTCTACCCGCAGTGGTAGCGTCGATTTATTGAATAAACTGCCTACTAATTAGTTCTGTTTTTGAAATATATGTCTGTTTTAAGGGTAAGGAGTTTATTTTTGACTTGCTAGACTACTAAACACTATTTCCCACTTGTTACTAGTTTACGAAACCTATTATCACCCTCCCACTTGTTACTAGTTTATAAAACTTATTATCACCCTGCAAAATGGGTGATTATGGGTTTTAATTGGGTTAAAACCCAAATCACCCAGTTTTAACCCAAATGGGTAGATTGGGTTATAACCCGCTACCCATCTCTATTCGGAGGTCGTGTCCGGGAGGTAATTTTTCCTGGGGCTGGCTGTAAGAAATCAGTAGCTGGTGGGAGTTTCTTTTTCAACTGTAAGGTCCTCATAGTTACCGGGTGTTCGCGTGCAAGTTACAAATCATTTGCTGATAGCGCCGTAATAGTGGAGTTCTGGGACATTCTTCCGAGGGGCTTGCAACCGTAGGTTGTTGGGCGTTACGTGAGGTTTTTTAGTCGGTATGAGTCCGGCATAGCATCCATGAAAGATTTCAGTCACGTAAAAAAAAACGCCGTAAAAGTGAAATGTTTACTTTAGATTGGTAATTTAACAGTTGTATTGAACAGAATATGTTTCAATAGCTAGGTAGGTATGTACCTACTCTCGTATATTTACCTAACGATAACTTGACGATAACCTAAATAAACTGAACAATGCAATGCCTGTTATTTTTATTTCTGTGCCGATCAGAAAATTAACTGAACGATTGCAAAGTACTACCCGTTCGCTCTAAGTTTGCCGCTGGCGTAGAGGCGTATACCCGAATTGTTAATTAGACGAAGTAAATTGACAGTAGCTAATGTCACTTCGTCATAGAAAATACGCAACATTGTATGAAGAAGTGACATTAGTTGCTGTCATTTACTTCGTCTAATTAAAAATTCGACTTTAGTATGGAGCCGAGCGGCAAAGTTAGAGCGAACGAGCAGTAATGTATCTACCTATTAGGTACTTTTAACTTTTACTGCATCGATGGCGCAGTGTTTCTCTGATAGGGTCCCCAAAGAGTAAAAATGGAACCCTATTACTGAGATTTAGTCGTCCGTCTTTCCGTCTGTCCGTCTGTCCGTCTGTCCGACTGTATGTCTCTTACGATAGGCTGTATCTGAAAAACCATGACGGCTAGGCAGTTGAAATTTTCATAGGTGATGTATTTCTGTTGACGCTACGACAGCAAATACTAAAAAAAAGCCGTGAGACGGTCTCACCCGACTGCCCCTCTAACGTTTATTGTGAAAGAGAAAGTTCAATCTGATTGACGTTGTCATTTTTGTTTTATTTCAAACTTTAAACAGATGATCTACGTGACCTAGTGACGTAATTTAATGCAACAGAGTCACAGACTACAGACACAAGTCTCGCCATAAGCCCCTCTGCAATCTATTTTATAGAGAGGGGCTAAAACAAGTATTAAAGGTGGGCTCCCATACAAAGATCAAATTTTCTTGATGTTTGTTTGGTAGAGAACCCTCCGTGAGCGATCCAAACTCGTAATTGGCCAGTTTTATGTATGGAAATCTCCACGTATGATAAGCTGCACTCGAACCCACTAAAACCACACCCCCATTCGTCTAGCGCCAGGTGCTGGGTAATTCCTCGCAACCTCGATTCGAAACAAATATTTGAACATGCTGCTGTTTGGGTGTTTATCAGTAAGTATAAAAATACATATAATAAAAATAAAACAAAATACATATAAGAAATATTATATGCGTAAGTATGGCTATATTGGCTATCTATCTAGCTAGATCCTATGACATAAACTTATAGACTTAGCATAATGGGAGTCCTGGGACATCCTTCCGAGGGCTTACGCGGGGCTCCCAACCATAGGCAGTTGGGCGTAACGTGAGGTTTTTTAGTCGATAGGAGTCCGCCATAGCAACCATGTGGATTTTCCCTCACGTAAAAAAAGAAGAAAAAAGTATGGCTATGTAGATCCTATGACATAAAGCATATAGACGTATGTACCCCTTGAGCGCGTATATCTTTTTCTGATTTCTGTGGTGTACATTGTCAATCAAATCAGTCTATGGAAATCATCTGTTGGACGCAGGCCTATTCCTATTTACGGCTCTAAACACGGTCTTTTGCCTTCCGCAACCAGTCCATCCCTGCGACCTTTTCTAGTACCATCTGGAAGGTGGACTTCCTATCCTACAAATATGAATAGGTATTTAATATATACCCTTCTCCCCGAAAGGCTTGAAAGAGGGATTACTATTGTCACTGTATACTGTAGTTTGACTCGGCCGGATTTTAGAAATAAATGCCTACAGCCGCGCGGTACGTAAGCATGCGATAGGGCTGCCCACCTACAGCATTTTAATAATATGTGCCTACTTTGACTTTCTATTTAGTATTGCGATTGTAAATATGTACATACATACATTCATATATAGTCACGCCTTTATCCCTGAAGGTGTAGGCAGAGGCATAGTATACGCCCACATTTTACACGTACGCGTAATAGATAGTGAGCCTAATGCAGTTGATTTTTTCAATCCGCCCACAAGGCCTTCAATTTGTATTAAGGATTGTTGTTTTACTGACAACCGGCTTTTATTTCGAGTAAATATATATACCTTTTTTATTTAAATAAAAAAATACTTTGTGAGTAGGTAATAATACAATATCCCCGCAACGGCTGGCGGCGCGGAGTGGCGGCGTGGCGGCGCAGCGCCCGTTATCTACTAACGATTGAGTGAGACGGGTGTAGAAATTTGAAAACGAGTAAGCGGCGTAGACAATAATAATCGTCTCATCACATGTTTCGTCAGTGATAGAATCACGGAATTCCAGTCTTTATAATCATTGCGTTAAATTTTTGATTTACAAAATTAAAACTATTTTTCGATTTGAAAGTACTAGTCAGTCTTCTAGTACACTAGTACTTTTCGTACATTGTCAAGTTGTGTTAAACTTTGGAAGTTCATATTTGTCTCTATGCGTGTAATAAAAATCAAAGGTAACAAAAATGCTGCCAATTTTATTTTTATAAATAAATAAATATTCACGGACATTTCACACAACGCTATCTGATCCCAAAGTAAGCTAGGAATAACCTGCTTGTGTTATGGGTATCAGACCACGGATACTAATAATAATATACTTTTTAAATACATACCTACATATTATACATAGAAACAACCAGACTCTTGAGACAAACATTTATGGGTCACACAAATATTTGTCTCGGGTGGGAATCGAACCCACGACCTCCAGCGCCGCAGGCGGTATCAATACCGACCGCGCCACAGAGGCAGTCATACGGTGCTAAGTGTACTGTAACATCGGTCATCCACAAAGAAATGAATACTCTTGAAACATACCTAAATCATTGCTCTCAATTAAATAACTACGAACTGACAACGGAACTAAATGTACTACCTACACGTACTAGAGTTCTGAACTAGTTTTTTTTTTGGATATTGTACTATATTGGATCGCACCGTTCACTGACTGTGCAAGCACAAGTCTAGTTTTAAACAGAAACATACCTACTTCATGTAACTACCTAGTTCACTCGTGTCAATCACTTTGTTTAACTTTAGTCAACTAGTAGTATTTAGAACCAATTAGTACTTAAGTAAAATCAATTTATAGTCTTACCTTTTGGAGTTTCCAGGTAATCTAAAAAACGTTATCTCTGGGTGCGTTATTGACGAATTCATGCAACCAAAAAAGCACAATAGATTCTAGTTGTCATATTAAATATTTTTAGTAAATAAAACACGCGCGGTTACTATTTACAAAACGACACACCGTCCATTCGTCTACTCGGCACAATCGCGACTGCGGACGCTGCTTGCGTGCTGAAAGGCCTGCCGAAAACGAGAATCGTAGGTATAGCTTGCGCTTCGTCCGTTTGTAGGGAGCTACAATACTGGTTAAACAACATATTTATACTGTGCTATTGTGTCCGAGTGTACAAATGAAAATGTGCAATAGTTAAAGATCCCTTTCTTTCCCGTGGCACTAGATCACATTATAATAGTGAATACTTTATCGTAAACCTGTTCCTGCCGTATTTTTTGTACAGATCTGTGACGGTGGTGACAGGTTAAGAATATAAAGGTTGTATAAGTCGGATTATTAATCTCAGTCAGTAAAATGACAAGTGCAACTGTCACTGATACAAAAAAGGGTGACCCGCTACAATAGTGATGTTCGACAATCAATGGACTTAGACATTTTAGTCATTCTTTATTTTATTAGATGTGAAAGCGTTTTTTATGATATTCTAAAAATTGATATTGTAAATATGTAATATCTATTACATATTCTATTATATGTATTATATATTACGTCAAGTTTTGCTGCATTTTGATTCCATACATAATTATATGCATTTAGAACCATTTGTTTATAACTAAACAACAAATGGCGTTCGTTTGCGTCAGAGAGAGAGAGAGAGAGAGAAATAGAAAAGTTCCTTGTCGCTTCTATTCTTATCGCGTGGTTTCCTGTCGCGTGTATTCTCATTGCATTATTTAGGCACAAATTTGAAGATTTAGAAACCAAATGAAACTCTTTGTAACTTCTTGAATTCCAGTAGAAAAGGACGGAAATCGTTAGTAGTTACCCTACTTAATGCCTACTAAATGATACAAAAAAAACATTAAAATAGGTATATCGGCTCCATCAAGAGATTCAAGAAACTCCTTAATGAAATTGAATAATGAAAATGAAAATTAGCGGAGCCACGTTACGTTACGTTATATTTATGCCGAATAAATATAACGTTTTATATCTATTGGCCTAGAAATTCCTAAAATTGGCCTAATTTTTTTTATTGTCTACTAATAATAAGGACTTGAACTTAATTTAAAAAGGTGTAAGGTGGCTCCTGAATTAAGACGGACACTAATACTAATACTACTACTACTGGCAAACAGTAGTGTCAAGATAAAAGTACAATTATCCTTAGCACTACCATTAGGGTTACGGGATATTTTACTTTCCCATGACTATGCTGGTTGTGCCAAGCGGTAGTGCCAAAGGAAATATGGGTCGACATGCAGCAGCACCACTGGTGTTGCAAACGTTCATTACTACCCATTCGCTCTAACTTTGCCGCTGGCGTAGAGGCGTACACCCGAATTGTTAATTAGACGAAGTAAATTGATAGCAGCTAATGTCACTTCGTCATATAAAATACGCAACATTGTATGAAGAAGTGACATTAGTTGCTGTCAATTTACTTCGTCTAATTAAAAATTCCACTTTAGTATGGAGCCGAGCGGCAAAGTTAGAGCGAACGAGCAGTATGCAAATTAGTCCGCTACAGTAACCAGCCATTAGGTGGGCCGTAAGTCTGACATCTAGTAGTATATAAAACCGGACAAGTGCGAGGCGGACTCGCGCACAAAGGGTTCCATACCGGAACATCAATTTTTTTGGATGGGAGCCCCCCTTAATCCCCCTTTTTTCTTACTTTAAAAAAAAACTTACTTTTAACAAACTGTTTTTTAAATCGAATTGAGCTTTCAAACATGAATGTGTCAAAAAAATATATCCAATTAGTACCGGCTAATGAGTATCAATATGAACTATGCGGCAAATCCCTCCCAAAATATTTTTCTACCCTATTACCATGTTATAAAATAAATTTCAATAAAATACAAAACACGTTACCTATCAATTCTGTCAAAGATGCTGTACCTATGCCAAATTTGAAGAAGATAGGTTCCATACAAATTTTGTGACCATTTGTGAATCCCACAAGTCAAATGCAAAGGCAATTCATCCATACAGCCCAATAACATGCGATGTTTAGTCGTGACGCAAATACGCGCGATTTTTGGCATAATCATTATGTTGATTTTTTGATGCCATACCCATAAAAAAAAAGTTTTATAGTAGAACGGTTTACTCGTGTGGAAATGGTCATTGTAACACGACTTGACAGGAATGAGGAGTACTTTTGAGATTTGAGGGATTTGAGTTATGGTTATGTATTAAGCAAATTATTAAATGGTCGTAGAAAAAAATTATTTAAGGACCAGCAAAAATGACAGTTATAAACTTTTTTCATTAAATCATTTTTCATGAAATTATTCTCAAGGTAAATTGGTATGAAATGTTTGTATAAAACAAACTATGGTTCCTAGAAAAGTGATAATATTTAAATGTAAATAGTTATGGAGCAATCGTGATCCAAATTGTTTGTTTACTGCATTATTTGAATGAGTTGAAATACGGTATAGGTACGTGGTTTTATGTAATATTTAATTACTGTTTGTTAGTCAATAAAAAAATATAATCTCGACTAACTTTAATTGTAAAACTCGATTTAACCACATCACTATTTATTTGTGACAAAAACCCCGCAACACTGAAAATGTCATTTTACTGACTCGAATTAAAAATCATAGATAAAATATAATTTGAAATGTTTCATCAAAATTAGTCAGTGCCCATAGTGCCCCACTTGAATTTTTAACAAAAAATCACGTTTCCACCTTATTTCAGTTAGGATTATAGATAAGTACGTGTTTACTTAACAACAATGCCTTACGCAATTTGTTTAACTTTTGCCCATTATCAGCTAAATCAATCATGGCACTGGTTAATCCGGCGATAATTAAAACGGATTAACACGATTTACTTTGGATTATGGATGTCTATTTTATTGGAACGATATCAAAATAATTTATGGCTATGTTCAATATTATTTCAATGAATTTAACAGATTTTTAAAGAATACTTCACTTGTAAAATGGAAGTTCCGTAGAATAATCTTTGTCTAATTTCTAGGTATTGTAATATGATTAGTTTCTTTCCTACCTTATTCATTTCCTTATCCGCAAATCCCTTCCTACCCCATCCTCATCCCCTCCACTATCCGCCAAGCGGAGGTCGCCGTGCCGATGAGCTGCGTGGCTACGGGTGAGCGTAGTCTTAAGCGTGCCTATTACCCTGGGACCGGGCGAGCCCAGAATAAGGTTAGCCTTACTTGGACAAGCGGGGCTCTGTTCAGGTGGACATGTTTTTCCCTTGCTACTCGTGGGAACGCAATGGAGTTGAATTTAAACATCCAGAATGACGGCAATGTGGTTCGCAACCCGTCACGTCTCGTCTCCCATCGGGGCGAAAAGTGGGCTAATGATAGCCGCTTTGCTACGTTGAATGTAAGAGGAGGTATGGATGATAAAATTGAGGAGGTATGCAAGATAATGCGAGAGAGGCGACTGGATATTTTGTGTGTGAATGAGACAAAGCGGAAAGGATGCGACACCACGACGCATGGAACCTACACGGCATACTGGTCAGGCGTAGGCACAACCCGTGCCGCTTGTCAGGGTGTCGGTGTAATACTTTCCGCGAGAATGAATGAATGTGTGACAGATTATGAATGTGTGAGCCCAAGACTCGTTTGGTTGAGGTTAAAGGTTGGACTCATCCGCATCTTTGTGTTAGGAGTGTATGCTCCACAGGATGCGCGGTGGCGTCGGTCCTCAAAAGACCAAAGTGAGAGGCAGGCATTCTGGGAGAGTGTGAATGATATTCTGGGTAAATGCAAACGAAACGAAAGGATTGTAATGTTAGGTGATTTTAATGGATGGGTTGGAGTGAAGCGTGATGGATATGAAAGTGTATTGGGTAAGTTTGGGGATGAGCGAGTGAATGAAAATGGCGAAAGTTTGCTAGAAGTATGTTTGGAGAGGAATCTTGTGGTAACCAACACCATATTTAACCACAAAGATATCCACTTGTATGTAGGAAACAAGAAAGCCAGAGAAGCATGATTGATTTTGTGATAGTAGACGCAAGAATGAGAAAGAATGTTCTGGATCCCGGGCATACCGCGGTGCCGGAGTTGACACAGATCACTTCTTGGTAATTAGCCGAGTAAGAGGTCTGTTTCAGCTGTGGCGGCATCGTGTGCATAAACCCATTGGTGTATTGGAGCGCATTAAAGTCAAAAATTTTAAAGATATGCGCGTGAAAGAGGAATTTGTAAGTAAACTGAGCGAGAAATTTGTAAATTTAGAGGAAATATGTGAGATTGAAGAATTATGGAAGCCGATTAAGGAAGGTCTCGTAAAAGTTGCAGTGGAAGTATGTGGGATAAGCAAAAGGAGACAAGGATGTCAGGTAAAGAGTATGGGTGCTGAAGTTTTAAAAGTTTTGTCTGATAAGAAGCAAGCATGGTTGAACTGGTTGGCTACAATGGCCAACCAAAGAATGCAGAAGGCAACGGATGAGGATGTAAAAATGGGAAAGGATGACTATAAAAGGTATAAGCGTGTTGTGAAAGAAGTCATAAAAAGTAAGAAAGAGAATGATGAGGATGACTTTCATAACAGGTTATCTGATGACTTCCAACAAAACATAAAATTCTTTTGGAAGTCTATAAGAACAATGAGGACTGAAAAGACAACCTCACAATTTAAGCAAATCAGAAACGGAAATGGCAGTCTTGTGATAGGAGAGGAATGTGTGTTAAAAACGTGGAAGGAATATTTTGAAAGTTTATTTGAAAAAGAGGATATGCAAAGGGAGACTCATGTTTCGGAAATGAATGAACTTGAGAATGAAAACCACTTAAGTATGGAAGAAATTGTGGAAGCGTTGAATAGTATGAAATTAGGAAAGGCTGCTGGAATTGATAGAATTTCTGTCGAGATGCTGAAAGCGGGTCGTGGCGTGGGAGCTTGCCAGCTGTACCGCCTTTTTAATCTTTGCTGGCGAAATGGCAGAGTACCAGAAGAATGGTGCAAATCTGTCATAGTGCCGCTGTACAAAGGTAAAGGGTCACAGCAAGAGTGCAAAAACTACCGCGGCATAAGCTTGCTCAGTATCGTAGGCAAATTGTATGCGAAAGTTTTGATTAAAAGAGTGATGAATGAAACTGAAGGAAAAATGTGGGATGTACAAGCAGGATTTATGAAAGGAAGAGGATGCACGGATCAGGTCTTTTCATTAAGATGCATAGCTGAAAAGTTTTTGGCAAAACGTCAAAAAGTCTATTGCATCTTCGTGGACTTGGAAAAGGCCTATGACAGAGTGGTGAAGAATGAACTGTGGTCAACACTGTCCATGTATGGAGTGAACAGCAACTTGATACGAGCCTTGAAATCTCTATACGAGGGCTCCAGTGCTTGTGTCAGGATCAATGGAGCTTGCACAGACTTTTTTCCCATCGAAAAAGGTGTGAGACAAGGCTGTGTAGCGTCACCATGGCTGTTCAACCTATACATGGACAGTTGCTTGAAAGATCTACAAGAGTGCGCGTATGGATTAAAAATGAATGAGCTAACCGTTAAATGCCTCCTTTATGCTGATGATCAGGTAATACTGGCATCATCGGCGGAGGAGTTGCAGTTGATGGTTAATATAATGAACGATGCGCTTAAAAGTAGAGGAATGAATGTTAATGTAAGCAAGACAAAAGTAATGGTTTTTGAAAGAGAGAAATGTATGACTGATTGCTCGATATCGATCGAAGGAAAGAGCGTGGAACAGGTGAAAGAGTTTGTATATTTGGGTTCAAAATTTGCAAGAGATGGAAAGTGTGACAATGATATTGAAAGAAGAGTTTTGGCAGGAAACCAAGTGAATGGAGCCATTCACACCTTTATGAGCAGTCAGAACGTGTCTAAAAAGGCAAGGATGGCTGTAACATAGAGGAGTGCTTGTCCCTACACTTATGCATGGTAGTGAAAGTTGGGTGTGGCAGGAGAAGCATGAAAGTAAAATTAATGCAGTGGAAATGAGAAGTTTGCGAAGTATAGCTGGAGTGACATTGAGGGATAAAGTAAAGAATAGTGTGATAAGGGAACATTGCGGTATGACAGAAGATGTAGTGACTAAGATAGAGAAAGGGATGCTCAGATGGTTTGGACATGTGGAGAGAATGGATGGAAATAGGCTGACGAAACAGATTTATGAAGCGAGAGTGAATGAGCAAACTGGTAGGGGTCGACCTCGGCATACTCATGTCGATCAAATCAATAATCTTCTGAGAAAAGGCCAGGTCAAGAGTACCCTTAACCGAAGAGCATGTATGAAGACACTTATGAAAGTTGAAGAAGCGAAAGTTGTTTGCCAGAATCGTAGTAAGTGGAAAGTCATAGTCTCTGCCTACCCCGTTGGGAGACAGGCGTGATGTTATGTATGTATGTATGTATGATTAATCATTTATTGCGCGAAACGTGGTTATTTCTTTGTAGGTACTTTTGTTTTTAATGGGACTGAACAGACAAACCAAGATTATCGACCATGCTGCCTACGCATTTATATAAAAACCTCCTTAATTTTTGTCTCAATCATTACAAGTTCAATCCTCGTCCCCATAAATGGAAAATGTACAAGCACTTTCTATGCAAATGTCACAGAGCAACGCGACCAGTACAAAGGGAGAAGACATAGCATGTTTGACCTACACATATCTGTCTGTCATATTTTGCGGGGGGAAATCATATTCGTATACACCACTACAAAAGCAATCGGCTGTCACAAACCAATACACTCATAATTTCAGACATACACATATATATTTCTTATATGTGTGTGTATCAGCGTGCACTTTTTGGGAGCCTGCCATGACAAAAGGGAAATTCTCAGTATGGCGCCTCCCCTCCGTGTTGCTCTATCGAAGCTGTAAGTGAGTACTTGGTTCAAGTAGGAACTTATGATCAGAAATACGTGTCTTTGTAAATTAAGAAGTCTTTAAATTGATTTCCCAATTTGAATAAAAAGTATTGTCATGTAACTGATACAGGCAGACACAAATTGATTCCAGGTCACTGAATAATATTACTTTCGCAGTACAATGACATTGCCCACAGTTCTGAGAATTGTTGTTATTTTGAGTAGATGACAGATAGGTGCGATGTCTACCTGCCCGTATCAATCAACGCTAAAGTGTTATCTACGGTGATTGTGATGTTTGTGACAAACAGCTAGACTCTTTGAGCTGGTTCTGGGTACACTATGTGAAGAACTATTTACCAAGAGTCAGTGTTTCTATTGTTTCTTGTTTATCATAATCATTTATTTGCTGATCAAAGGTGTACAATGATGTTACTTACATTTTGTTCCAAAGTCCTTTTGACCTGGCATGCAAACGAACAAATAGAAATATAAGTAACTCGAGGATTTTCTCTCGGTTTTTGGGAAATCTTTAGATTAGAATACATAAAAAACAAACAAAACTAAAATGTGTTCTGTTTCGCAAATAGTCTAAGGGTGATTCACATTGGTTCAAAACGCAAAGCTTCTATGAGAATGAACATTCACTGCAGCAATGGACCATCTGCAATCGAAGATAATCTGATAATCTGTGGTAAAATAAATCATAACTAAGCAAAGAGGGACTAAGAAATTTGCTGCATTTCTGGACCGACCTTGCTTTCCATCACCGTCATCATATCGGTGGTCGAACAGACCTACGAACTCAGTTCACCATGTGAGAGTCGTGACCAGTGCTGCTCTGCGGTTATGTGGTTTTCAAGAAACTTGTGATTCATATTTGGCTGTTATCAGAAAGTGGATGACACAAAAAGCAAATCTAATGTTCTCTTAGGATTGCGTTAATCTCGTGAAAAGATAACAGCTGTCCCTGTCAATAACTGATATACCTCATTTATTGACAATACGCTAGTCCATCGATGACGGACTGGTAGTATTCAAATATTCGGGATCCAAGTCAACAGCCCCCACACCCAGAAGAGGAGTCCATTTCAAGGTGTCTCTTTTTTGCCTAGTCGCAATGACTTAACCCATGATCTATCTGACAGGTTCTTAGAAGTGAGACGGAACACCGTAATAGTGTAGTGGTTAGTCTGGCTTCTCTACAAGGATGGGACATACACAATTAAGCGACTCTGTCTGTGTCCCCGCAGCGAGGTCGTAAAAGCCCAACGGCTTTCCACATAAGTAATCGTACAAAAAAAAAAAGAGTAAGCAAAGCACTTGGTGAATATCGAACGAGATTCTGTGTGTTGAGAGCTCAGACAAAAGACGTTACAACTTAATATTAAATACCTATCTCCTACTTAAACTAGGAAAATAATTATTAATCTTCATTAAGCAGAGTAAATACCTTGAATGCGACCTGGAATCATTGTCGACTAGAATACAGTTCACTGGTCACTGGTCACCGGAGCATAATACATAAACTCATGCAAAATCTGCCTCATACAGATTCACGCCGAGTCGTCTCGCCGAGATTTTGCGCGAGAAGCGAGAAGGTGTTCACACTCAACGACCTTCGACCTTCTCACTCCGTTCTCGATCATATTCTGGAATGGAACACAGTGCAGGGGCTTTTGTGTGCATTAGCATATTTTAATCTTATAAATAATAAAATAAAAAATAGAATTACCAAAAAAAGGAAGCCGAGACGATGGTGGATGACACAAATACATGAAAATAGAACAAGGCAGGTACGTAGGCTTTAGGTTGCGTTGCCTACCCCAATGACGATTGATGCGACTTATTTATTTAGGTGAATGATGTAACCAGATGCTGCGTGATAATATTTCACAGATAAACAATAGAATCGAAGATTTTCTCACAAATTAAACATGTCCGAAGGGTTTATTATCTTCGTGACAAGTGAACACGCTGCATGGGTTCATTAGTGAGTTTAATTTAAAGTGTCTTTTTTGTAAGTTTATTGGTCGAAGTTCCTAATAAAATGGATTTGGCACTCAACGAAAACAGGTGAGTGCTATCATAGTGGTTAATATCATAAAGTTATAAAAGAAAATTATAAAAAACTCAAAGCCACAGAAAATTGTAAATACAGTTAAATTATTATTTTGTTAGAGAATGTCAAATAATTTTAGTTCATCGTGATTTGGTGATCGATTCATTCATTAGTCTCCATAATCATGCCCTGTATAAATTTCTTGTAGGATTGGAATGATTTTTGCGCCAAATAATTGATTTTTAACAAAAATCTGTATACGTTCTGCTGCCTAGTAGACCAGTGCAGATAGCTCTGAAAATTATGAAAAATGTAAAAAATAGTAGTAGAATGAAACCTATTGCTTTTGCAATAGGCATTCTACTACTAATTTTTGAAGTAGAGGTGAGGTCGGGAAGAGAAAAAAATTGGGGTTTTAAGGGGGAAAAGGGGGTTTTCTCGATTTCCGACAAAACTACAAGTCATATGGAAAAATGTTTAACGCCAAAGTTGTAGGAAATAAAAAACTCTACAACTTTTGGATTTACACTTTTGTGACATAACCTCAAAAAGTATGTCAAAAACTAAAAAACCCCAGTTTGAGTTTTTGATTATTTCTTTTACAAAAATGTTCGTTTTGTCATGAAATTTGGCAGAAACCTTTCTTTTTATGTTCCTAATGCACTGTAATTTTTTTGATCCAAAATGTTTGTTTTTTCTCCTTTTATTGACCTAATACCGCAAAAGCATTGAAATTTTCAATCGCAAAATCACCTGTCAAAATATCTGATATTTTTTAAAAATTGGTGGGCTTTTTGTTGCTTAAAATCTCTTGTTTCTGATGATTTAAAAATATATGTACATCACAATGGTAAATTTTCTCAGAAAATGCAAAAGAACTCCAATCATATTTTTCTATTTTAATCATTCATGTACAATTTTGACCTATTTATTAATATTTACTTTTAAATAATTCGAAAAAATAAAAAAATCGACAATTTTTGTGTAAATATTAATAAATAGGTAGCTAATTTTACTTTTAAATAATTCGAAAAAATAAAAAAAATCGACAATTTTTTGTGTATATATTAATAAATAGCTCAAAATTGTATATGAAAAATTGAAATAGAAAAATATGATTGGAGTTCTTTCGCATTTTCTGAGAAAATTTACCATTGTGATGTATATATATTTTACATCATCAGAAAGAAGAGATTTTAAGTGACTAATAAAGCCCACCAATTTTTTAAAAATATGTGATATTTTGACAGGTAATATTTCGATTAAAAATTTCAATGCTTTTGCGATATTAAGTCAATAAAAGCAGAAAAAATAAACATTTTAGATAAAAAAATTACAGTGCATTATGAACATAAAAAGAAAGGTTTCTGGCAAATTTCATGACAAAACGAACATTTTTGTATAAGAAAAAAAATTGAGAGAGAGAAAAGGCTTTTTGAGTTTTTGACATACTTTTTGAGGTTATGTCACAAAAGTGTAAATCCAAAAGTTGTAGAGTTTTTTTATTTCCTACAACTTTGCCATTTAACATTTTTCCATAGGACTTGTAGTTTTGTCGGAAATCGAGAAAACCCCTTCTCCCCCCTTAAAACCCCCATTTTTTTCACTTCCCGACCTCAGATCGCCCGTAAATTATTTTTCCTGTTATTTTTGTCACATTCTCTTCCTTTTGCAACAGGTTTCATTCTACTACTATTTTTTTATATTTTAAAAGCTATCTGCACTAGTCTATAGGGGGAATATGCTTAGTCTCCTTAGGCGAGGCTGCGATCGTAGCCAAAGTCTAGCGGGTACCCTGGGACACCCTTTCGAGGGCTTACCCGGAAGTAGACAATTGTAAGGCATCGTGTGGTTTTAGTCGGTAGGAGCCCGGCATAGCATCTATGTAGTATAAAAAGGCTATTTTATACCTGCATTTGACCAATTGTATTGAATTATGTCTACGTAAAAGTGGTGAGCCAATTGCCGTGTTCAAAGTGATAGCGGCAGGCCAAATTTGCTATAAATACAACTGCCATTGACGTGACTTTTCGGACAGTTGGCCATCAAGCTGTCGGAAAATTACTGTAAGAGAATTAAAACATTACTGTCATCAATCTGATTATCCGGACGCTGCTACAATACCCAGGTGTTGATCCAGAGCATTGCGACCCTGTGCTTACCTACGACTGACTCAAGGAAAGCGGATATGAAATTCGCCATCTGATTCAGAGATCTCTATCGACCCGGGACGATCATTTTTCACACTAAATTCGATAGATTAATGTTAATCGATTACACGGTTTTGTGGGGCAATGTAAATATAAAAAATGTAAAATATTTCTAATAAATAAATAAAAAAAAAAAAAAAAAAAAAAAAAAAAAAAACATACAGGAAATCAGATGTTAATCGCAGTGCAACCGGTAATGCATTAAAGTGTATTGAAAGACCGGCCAAAAGCATCGGCTGCAAAGTAAGATAAGATAAGATGAGGTGAACAGAGACTGAGACATAGAGGAGAGAACATTTGACCATTAAGTGCTGGGTACGTCTCTATTGAGACGGTAAGGACCTCATCCATCATGCAACCTTTCCAAGTTGGAGAAGCTCAACAGTAGCCTTAGCCAGTGACGACGCTTCATAAGCTAGCAGCAATGACGCCGCTCCATACACTAGTAGCAGTGACGACGCTCCATATGTTAGCAGCAGTGACGCCGCTTTCTAGCGGTTCTAGCCTAAGGGCTCGTTTAAGGAGACGCGGCGCGTCGAGCGGTGCGGTCCGCGAAGCGGGCTGCGAGAAACACAAACATACGGCAATGTTCAGAGCGTTCAAGGAGAAGCGTTTTTGCAAGCGTTTGTTTGAGTTGTAGCTGCCCAGGCGACGAGCAGCGCCGCGTCGGACGCAGTAAATGAAGCGACAGGTGACGCCGTGGAGGACGAGGCGGGTAAACCAGCCAGCTTCGCAATGGGGGAACGCGGCAGATGAAGCGGCGGGTGACGCCGCAAAGGACGCGGCAAGGAAGGGGTGGGGCAGGTGCGGGGTATGCGATGGGAATGTCGCTTCAAAATTCTAACGCTGTAGAACAAGGGGTTGGTCATAGTTAGCAGAAGGAACGCGAGGAATTTCAACACCTGGTTTTGCTAGGACGTAGCGTTCGCAAACGTGTCTGCGACAAAGAATAAAAGAAATATGCTAACAAGACCTTAGTGAGCACAGTCCTTAAAAAACGAAGATTTTATCTTGCAGAAATGGGGCTCTTTTTGGGATTGATAAATTGAAATTAATGATTGACGGGCCAGTCTTATCGTGTTTATATTCGATGTTATCACGTGAAATCGTCCGCAGCCCAAATCCGGGGGCCATTCTATCTAAAATCGACATTATCTTTAAGTTGCTATGAAACTCCATAGAGAGGGGAAGTTGCTTTAAGCTTATCTAATAGTTTAGTTTTTAAAAGATCATCTTTGTCCAATTTCTTCTGCAGTTTTTCAATAATTTGGGTGTTTAAAGTATTACATACAAAATGTTGAGTGTATCTTATCCTTATCTTTAAAGATAAGGCTCTGACACACTGGCTCTGTGTTGTCACTTGTCAGTATACCATAGACATTCTTAAAGTCACGTAGTAGATAAAAGACATTTTTTAATTAGTGCAAGTGTATGTACCGTGAACTTATAGTAGGAAAGGTTTGCTGACGTTTTGTGAAAGCTGTAGGGAAAGTTCGGGTGAGTTGTGAATGAATTTTCAAGTGTTGTATTTGTGTTTTTTTGTGTGCTCATTTAGTTGTGTTATTTGCATGATTAGATTCGATGTAGTTTATTTTTGTAAACATGTACTCGTACTTAGTTATAACGAGTACCTTGTTTGAATACAAAACGTGATATTTGTGAATTGAAAAGGTGTTAGGTAATGGATGAATGTGAAGGGATTTGGTGTCGTCAATCAATCAAATTAGGGTGTCATAGTGTTAAAGGGCTGCGAGGCATTGACAGTTTCCGATTTTATTGTGTTTGATGATTGGCCTTACCTTACCACACTGATCAGTCGGGTTATAACAGAGTTTTGTTTCTAGATTTCGTTCTCTTTGCAATGGACTTATTTAACAGATTTGAGGATGGCATAGACCCCGATGACTATCGCACACTCCACAAGTATAATTACCGGTGTTTTTAAGTCCTTTCCATTATCGATGTGGCTTACTTACCCGCCTAATGCATAGGAGAGATCAACACGAAGTTCCTGTATAAAAAAGTTGGCAGAAGTTACCCAAAATATTCCCTACAAAAATCAATCCATCCTGAGAATGAGGGTGTCGCATAAAAAAATGTATTTAATAAAGCAATAAAACTTTCCACACTTGAAAATGAGGTTAGATCTATAATAAATTCTCGTAATGGTAGTTGGATTGATTTTTGTAGGGAAACAAAAATCAATCCATCCTGAGATGAGGGTGTCGCATAAAAAAATGTATTTAATAAAGCAATAATACTTTCCACACTTGAAAATGAGGTTAGATCTATAATAAACTCTCGTAATGGTAGTTTTAAGGGCCTGAGGACGGTGAGAGGGCTGCTCACCGTCCAGAATCAGGCCCTTGATGGCAGCGTGATGTGAGAGGTTCATGCACGCTCTCCCTAAGAAGCGGGATCACACCCGAAACCCCCCAAAGACGCGGGATAGCACCCGAACCACCCCTTGGGCGATGCCGCAGTTGTGGCCGTAGTTCTGTTGGGAGTCCCGGGACATCCTTAAGAGGGCTTACCCCTGGGCTCCCGACCATAGGCTGTTGGGCGTGACGTGAGATTTTTTTAGTCAGTAGGAGTACGGCATAGCATATATGATGGATTTTCCCTCACGTTAAAAAAAAATAGGTAGTTTCAAGGATCAATGATAAGTTTTTTACAAGGGACGCAAGAATTACGCCATTAAAATGTAAAACGCGAGTGCTCTTTTAGGGTTTTTTAGGGTTCCTTACCCAAAGGGTAAAAAACGGGACCTTATTCATAAGACTTCGCCGTCTGTCTGTCTGTCCGTCACGAGGCTGTATCTGATAAGCGGTGATAACTAAAGATCTGAAATTTTCACCGATTATGTGTTTCTGTTGCGGCTATAACAACAAATATTAAAACAAAAAAATTAAGAGGGTCTCCCATACAACAACCGTGATTTTTTGTCGTTTTTGGTACCTACAGAACCCTCTGCGCGCGAGTCCGACTCACACTTGGCCGGTTTTTTATTTATTTGCAGAGCACATTACATAACAAAAATCCGCGTAGGCATTGACCTCTCATAGGCAGTATTGGTAGAGACATGTCGCTGCCGGCATGGTCGGCAGTCAAGCGTGCTGGGCCGCCGGCGTCGCCTCGATCGTTTGCTAGCCAGGTGATGGTGGTCAGAAAGTTCCCTTCACCAACCCATGGTGTCACCAGCCTCTTGGCTATTAAGTCCGAATCGTCGGTAGGTGAGTGTCGTTGCGTGTGCTCTACTTTCTTGCCGGGGCCCCGCACGGAAACGTTAATACCAACCCCCGATTAGTGTCGCAACTGTGGGAGGAGGTAGGGGAACCCCGCCGCCGTGTTCCGGAAGTACCTTTAGCTCCTGCCTGCTTGGCAGGTCTCTACCCTCTCTGCTTACAGTGGGGCACTCGAGAACGGTGCGGGCTTGGTTTTTGTTAGCTCCTGAGTAAGAGTAGGAGTCTGGGAGCCATCCACCTGTCTCCCCCGAGGAGAGCCCCGAATCCAAGTCAACCGACCACTGGCTCTGTCGACGTTGGCTTGGACACCCACATACCGTTCCAGCTGCCCTCGTAGCCGGGATGACGGTTTCTAAGTGCATTCCCTCATTAACAAAATAAATAATCAAACAATTAAATTAAAAATGTAAGTATACCACTAAGGTTGCAGACAAGTTTACGGCCCACATAATGGAAGTGGTCACCTAGCCTATAAAAGTTCGCAACACCAGAGGCGCTACAATCGCGCCGCCACCCCAATCTACTTTTGAGCACCTTGATAATTTAAATTGAATAAAGTTAACGTAGTTTATCATAGATACATAAAATGAATAAATAAGTTAAGTCTTTTCGGTAGACATTTTTATTTCATTTGCTTAAAGTCTAATAAATCTTAGTCACAATAAGTGTGGCATTATGTATACCCCTAAATGCTACTTCTGTGTCAGAAACAAATACCTACTTGCTGTTATCACCCTGAGATTTCTTCATAGATAAGCAGTACGTAAAACTAAATGCTGTAAAAAAGTCACGAGAAATCATACCTACATATTCCAAACGCCTACTTACAATTATGAGCAATTTTGAGCCTTTGATAGGGTATGGCATGCGTCGCTTCTTTCCAAGCATAGAGTATTGAGCATACGGTCTACCGCCTCATGTGTGCCGCTGGTTGGCCAGCTTCTTGCACGGGCGACGTATACGGGTTCTCTGTGATGGTTAGGCTTCCTGCTTTTTGCAGGTAAATGCCGTAGATAAGTACCACAGGGATCGGTATTGTCCCCAACTCTCTTTCTTCTGCATATCAATGACATGCTGTCCCTTGGGTGCATTCATTGCTATGCAGATGATAGTACTCTACATGGGAGCTATTCTGGCCGTCCAGCGGAGGGGCGAGGCGACGTGCAGGAGAAGAGAAGGCAACTCGTGGCGGATCTCGACCGGGACCTGGGTCACATTGCCCAATGGGGTTCAGACAACCTCGTCGAGTTCAATGCTAGAAAAACACAGGCGTGTGCGTTTACAGCTAAGAAGTCCCCATTCCTACCCCTACCCTCTCTTCAGAGCATTACGGTTCCACTAAAGGACAACCTGGAGATCCTCGGTATAGACGTCCGGCGTGAGCTCAATCACAAAAACTACATAGAGAGTTGTATTGGGCTGGCCTCGCGGAAACTAGGAGTTAGTGACCGACCGAAGTTTCGGTTTCGGTTTCGGTTTCGGCCAGTTTCGGCCAAAAAATCGAGTTTCGGCCGCAGTTTCGGTTTCGGCCAAAATTTTCGGCCGGGCCGAAACTCACGTGTTCATGAATTTTGAGTGCCTGGCTCTACTTGTGACGTGGTTGGGGTTAGCCCAACCAGTTAATATGTTACTAACCAAAGATTTACAGATTTACAAAGGACTTGCAATCAATAGTCTTAATAATACAATTTTTACGGAAGCCTAAAAAGATGATCCAGGACATTACATAACCCTATTACCCCTTTGTTGTCGGTTTCATTGACTTCGTTGGTCGTCGGCCTGTCTGTCAGCAGGCTGTAACTCATGCACCGTGATAGATAGACAGTATTTTTTTTTTCAGGTGATGTATTTCTATTGCCGCTATAGCAAAAAATAAAAGAAATAGACAAATTAATAATATTAAAGGGGGCCTCCCATACAACATACGTGATTTTTTGCAGCTTTTCTTGTACTACTACTGTTTCGTGCGCTAGTCCGACTCACTGTTGTCCAGTTTTAGTTATATACTTCTAGAATGTAACCAAAATCAGCCAAGAGCTACTAACAGGGCACGGTGTGGTTTTAGTCGGTAGGAGTACGCAATAGCATCTATGAGTGTATCTTTAGATGTAGATATTTCTAAAATGAACACTTGAAAAGATTCATACTTTTGATTGATGGCACTTGGTGGAACTTGCTTTGTTGGTGGAACTTGGTTATTTTTCCAATTGGTGTACTAGTGGAAAAATAAAAGGCTAAGTGCAAGTTGAACTCTCGCACGGAGGGGTTACAGCAGGACCCTATAAACGAGACATGAGGACTAGCCTCAGGTCTAGGTCTGTCTGTTAGTCACGAGGTTGTAGCGCTGGAACTGTGCCAGATTGAAGCGCTCGTGGCCCCGCGGACTCAGTGTTCTGTAAACGATCACTGCAGTAAGCAACATTTACTATGGCCGGATATGGATGGGTGACCACCACGTGGACCACTTTGTGACATTTATTTACGAGCGTTTCCGTGCTTCGGAAGGCACGATAAGCCGTTGGTCCCGGTTGTCAGTAAAATGACAGTCGTTAAGCCAAGTTGAAGGTCTTATGGGCGGCTTGAAAAATTTCAATTGTGGGTCGTCACAACCTGCGCCCGGATCGGCAGCGCGTGTGTAGCGCCTCTGGTGTTGCAAACGTCTATAGGCTACGGTTACCAACCTTCCGGTGGGCCGTAAGCTTGTCTGCCACCTAAGTAGTATAAAAAAAAAAAAGATAAGGGCCTAAAATTTTCACTGTACAGTAGTCCTACCGACAAAAAACCCACGTATATCCTACCTACCAGCCTATGGTTGGGAGCTCCGAGTATGCCCTCGAAATGATGCATACTGCGGCCGCATCTTTGGGGGGTTGTTCAGTTGTTATCTCGCTTCTTGAGGGGCGTGCATGAATATCTCACGTCACGCAATCGTCTAAGGCCTGTGACGGTGAGCAGCCCCGTCACCGTCCTCAGGCCCCCAGTCATGGAGGCTGATAGTATGGGGCGCCGCCGCAGACTGTGGAACTCGGGTGGGAGAGTTCTCTCTCGCTTCCTCCCCACCGCCTCTTTCACGAGCATGACCTGCTCTCAGGAAGAGGCCTATGGCCGCGCTCCAGCGCCTCCTTGCGCCATTTAAACAATGACGCAAGGGCCATCGCTTTCTCGATCCCATAGAGGAATCCCGGCTAGTAGACATGCCGCCTCAACTGAGATCGTGCTGTATCCCCTTATCACCCTGACAGCCGCCGCATTGCTGGCTATCAGGATCTCCGTCCATACGGGGGCCCCGTATAGGGTCATGCTTCGCACAATCCCAAGGTACGGTCTCCTGCAGGGAGCGTTGGGCCTCCTGATATTGGGCAACAGCCGAGAGAGTGCGGCTGATGTCCCCCTCCCTCAGCTATGGGACCAATCTTCGGAAGTGGTATCCGAAGTTCCGCCGGCTATCGAGTACGAGCCCCAGATACTTCATCGAGAGCTCGATGCCGATGCTGACAGCCCCTGTATGTAAGGTGGATCCCGCAAGTGGCCTTTAGGGCTGCATCTCGGGTTGCTCCTGGCGCTGTAATAAGGGTGTCGTCGTACTACGTTACGCCGACACCTCTGAGCAGCGGACCACGCAGCACCCAATCGTAACCGATGTTGGTGGAACACCGAACGACACATTTCACCGACCCTGCCCTAGCCAGCTCGGGTAAGTTAGGGCCCTCTCGGAAAGATAGGCCCCGACAATTCGACAGAGGTATGGAGGCATTCCATGGTAAATAAGCGCCTCCCAAACGCAGCTCCAGGGCAAGGTGTTGAAAGTGTTGGCGATGTCAAGAGACACCGCCACCACCACCTCACCCTCTTGTTGTTACCCAATTTCTGTAACGGCACCCTCTGTGCGAGAATCCGACTCGCACTTGGTTGGTTTTTTTTTTTTTCTATATGAACACGTGAGTTTCGGTTTCGGTTTCGGTTTCGGCCGAAACTGACCCTGGGGCCGAAAGTTCGGTTTCGGTTTCGGTTTCGGCTGGAAAACCAGTTTCGGTCGGACACTACTAGGAGTCCTAAATAAGGTGAGACGGTATTTCACGCCACATCAGAGATGTTTACTGTACAAGACGCAAATTCGTCCCTGCGTCGAATACTGTTCTCACTTCTCACCTTTGGGATGACTCCGCAAGGTATTTACTAGACGCGCTTGACGCTATGCAGAGACGTGCAATCCGAATAATTGGTTGTCCTGAGGTGACGGGAGGCCTCGAACCGTTGGCGCAGCGAAGAACCATAGCGTCCTTGGCTGCCTTCTATCGAATGTTCTGAAGAGCTCTTCAACCTGATCCCACCCTCTCCTTTCCGATCCCGAACAACACGTGCCGGGCAAAGATGCCACTCACACACAGTGGAGAGAATCTTCGCCAGAACTGAGCGTTTCAAAAGATCGTTCCTCTGTCGAACTATAAAAACATGAAACGACCTGCCCGCACACGTGTTTCCCTCATCTTACAATCCCGGGTTCTTCAAGAGAAGCGTGAAGAGGCACATCACAGGGCCGCCAACTTGAGGACCACTGTCAGAAGTGGCCCCCAATCGCTAGATGCGTCAGGCTGGTGGCGACGTCAATTTGGCGAGCTAAATAAAAAAAAATGGTTAGCAGAGGTATCACTTGCAGGTGAGGTCGTTTGGGCCCTTGGATTCTGAAAAAAAAAACATTCAATGAATTTCGATATTTTTTTGGTGGCGTGCACGGGACCCCTTGATGATGCGGGGCCCCTAGGCGGATGCCTTAAGGTTAATCCGACACTGGCCATAATAGCGTCACTCGCGGGTCAGAAGTTAAGTACCTAAAGGGAGGCCCTGGGATGGGGTTCTTTTAGAAGGTCAGATAAGGGTCATGAGCTTCTTAGCAAGCATAAGATACGCTTCGTACTTCGTAGTAACCTCGAGAGACACTTTGCAAAAAAATAATACCTAATAGGAGGATAACAGCGGGTACTAGAAGGCACCCTGTAACATTATGCGAAGCCGTCGTAATGAAAATTAGTGGGTAGGGGTGTTTTCTTAGCCGTAGGTCTGTTGGGAATCCTGGGGTATCCTTCCGAGGGCTTACCCGGGGCTCTCAACCGTAGGCTGTTGGGTAAGGTGGTTTTTAAGTCGGTAGAAGTACGGCATAACATCCTTGTAGCATTTTCCTCACGTTACAAAAAAGGCGGTTTCTCTGTCGTACATTAAATCTTAGGAATCTTACTTACGCACTCTTCTCGTCCTATAATCCCCACTTATTAATAGCTAATTAGCTGGCTGAGAAAGTAATCCATGACTTGCCCATTTCTTAATCAGAAAAACTAAATACTATGTTATACACAGTGGCGAGAATCTTCGCCAGAACAGAGCGTTTCAAAAGATAGTTCCTCTGTCGAGCTATAAAAACCTGGAACGACCTGCCCGCTCACGTGTTTCCCTCATCTTACAATCCCGGGTTCTTCAAGAGGAGCGTGAAGAGGCACATCACAGGGCCGCCAACTTGAGGACCACTGTCAGAAGTGGCCCCCAATCCATAGATGCGCCAAGGCTTTCCATCAGGCTGGTGGCGACGTCAATTTGGCGAGCTGAATATAAAAAAATAAATAAATAAACTTAGAATTATAAAAGAACACTATTCTAATTCTAAGTTATTTTTTTATTTTTTTCTGTTTTTGATAAAAAAAACATGTTAGAACAGAACTGAACGTTTTTGAAATTGTAGCTTTTTGTTACACGTTTCATGAAATAGTTCTGTTTCTTTACTTACTAAATGATAAACATTACTTTATATGAACAAAGTAATATTTCCTGTAAATTAGAGGGAAAAAAAGATAAATTGTGTGGCGCATATTTTATAATTGTTACTCGTTCTTTTTTAAACAACTGAAGTATTATTATTGAAATTAATTCTAATTGTATTCCATATCCTAATTCTTTAAAAAGAACAGTTTGTAATTTAAAAAAACTAATCTATAAAAAGCAGGCCAAGTGCGAGTCGGACTCGCGCGCGGAGGGTTCCGTACCAAAACACAACAAAAAGTCACGTTTGTTGTATGAGATCCCCCTTAAATATTATTATTTTTCTGTTTTTAGTATTTGTTGTAAAGCGGTAAAAGAAACACATAATCTGTGCAAATTTCAGCTCTCTAGCTATCACCGTTCATGAGATACAACCTCGTGACGTACAGACAGACAGAGGGACAGACAGACGGACGGCGAAGTCTCATGAATAGGGTCCCGTTTTTTACCCTTTGGGTACGGAACCCTAAAAATCATTATTCGAAAACAAATTTAAATTAAAAATTCTGAATGGGAAGTATTTTTTTTTCATACTCTGCACGTCACGCTTGGATGTTCCACTGGGTGAGCCATTTAATAAGGAGTGTCGTCCTTGGATATTACTTATCGATGTAATTGCCACAATAATCTTAGCGGTATTGTTAGATAACAGGCTTCATTGTGATACCGTTGCAATATAGACGATAGCAGTATTTGCACTATGCAAGTTTTTTGTCAATATGAAGTTTTGTGCAATGGGTTATACGTTTTAAGTAGATCACTGTGTCAAGCAACTTATGCCAAGGGCGTTCCTAAAATAAGTGGCAGTTTGTGGCATTTCCATGCTACTAGCGTTTCTGATGCCGTTGGTAATGTTTTCTATATAAAAAAAATCCACAGGCGCGCGCAAAAAGCCCTTGGCCTGCACAGTTTCTTAGGCTACAGTAATGTCTTGCATGCTACTTAGATGTTAATAAAACGAAAGTTTGGAACTGTGACTTGAACCGTGTAATCCGCGAGGTACAACTTGGTGAACATCGTCCTGAAATGAAAATAATTACTTTTAATGTGACGGTTTTAACAATTTCTCCTTTATTTTCAGGTACAAGTTCTTCAAATGCTCCTCTAGAAATAACCAAAAAACTCCAAGATGATGTTAGCAGGAGCAATCACAAGCACCTTGGCTCCAAGAGTCAGGGTGCAACTCACTTCCCGGAAGGCAGCCATCGAGAACTTCGCATTCAAATTGCACTATCAAATGACAGTGACTATACTCCTGGCGTTCGTGATTCTTGTCTGCGCCAGAGAGTACTTCGGTGACCAGATAAGGTGTATCTCAGACCAAGGCGTGGCTGATAATGTCATACAGACGTATTGCTTCTTCATGGCTACGTTTACTATCGTAAGTTTATGCTTTATGGATAAGAAATAAATGCTTCGTCATCATGGTAGCGGCTGATTTTGGCAACTTTCAAGGCTCCTAACTATTTCTGGGCAAGAAGTTTTCGTACCTTTTTTGTAAACGACAACTTTGCCTTTCCGACACTTACCTTTTATATTGTAGGATAAAGAAAGTCACGAGAAGATCATTTTCATTATTCCCCTCCCCAGACAATAAGCAATTTTTATTCATTAGCCTCAATAACCAAGACTTTGAAGTTTTCACAGTTCTCAATAAATATATAATATACATATGTTACAGAAACTAAAGGGCTTATAATACTAAATAGAATTTCAAGGTACAAACACCTTAGGAAGCACATTCTGATATGTTCTTACTTGCATCATGTTCTGAATATAAAGGGGCCAAGAACATGTCCTTGGTGTGCTCCCAGTAGAGGTTACAGGGAACAGATTAATATCGCCAACCACATGAAAAGCCACGAAAAGGGGATTATGAAAATATCACATAAAACAATAATTTAGATTTTTGAAACCCTTCGAACAGCAATGCCTACTAAATTATGTAATGGAACATACAATCAAAGGCTTACTGCGTATCCAGAAACAGGCAATGTGGAAATGTGTCGTCCTCTGTTTAGTTGATAAATAATATATAGCCCATGTAATTACATTTTTATCTTAGCGTTTCATTATGACGCATTTTGAACAATTTTAAATCGTTTTTCATTGCACATAAAAATATTGGTTATTAATCTACAATATCTAATCTAATCTCTTTTTTGCTTATCAATGGTATCAATAAGTCCGGTTGTTTGAAGTCAATCATCGCAATACGTTACCACAAAATATTATTTCGCACCTACACAATTCAAGGTCAAAAAGACAATTAAATTACACAAGCTGACTAGCACATGGTGCCATACTATGTGGTTGTTTAAAAATAAGAAAAAAGATGATCTGATCATAATCGTGATTTTTATGATTCTGACTTAAAAAAAACTTGTTGCAACGCTAGTGGTTGAAGATGGACTGAATTAGTTGGTATAGTGATATGATACCATAAGGTGATAAAGAGAAATAATTATGACTTTATGAGTGTACACTAGGATTTTTTTTAAATAACGAGCTTTTCATTTCAAACGTTTTGCTTCATGATTAATTTTATTATTCTCTTTATCATTTTAGTACGTGCACTGCACAGTTTTAGTAGATACCTATTGGATATTATAAAAAACTGTTAATGTTTATTGACATCAACTACAAGTAGTAATACAAAGTACATACTGTTCAATGTCTAAAATCTATAAAAACCGTTATATACTGAAATCATTCACATTAGAAACAATTTCGCTGTACCTAAGGACGGTATTCCCTTGAAGTATCGGTCTCGTTTTTGTACAGCTTTATTGTATGTCAAATGCTGATTTTATCGGTGGTATATTATTGCTGTATTTGTTAGAACTATCTTATCGGGGCTCTCAAGAATCTATAGTGGCTTTGCGGCGGGATTAACCATTTGCGGCATGGTTGGTAGCGGTTTCTTTATAAATGCCGAACTATATAACATGACATGTATTGTCCTAATTTGATCGAAGGTCTGTGTCAATCGATGGAGCCGCAGATATAGTAATGATAGTACCTATACTATTTATAATGAGGATATGAATGAAAGTGTCGTAATAGTGGTAGCTACTGGAATAGATGCTCGGAATTAAGTTAACAAATTGTGCTACAATTGGAGAAAAGTTGCCATTTTAAGTCATTCATAATAGAGAAATTTTCTACTTACCGACGAGATCGATAAAAGGGCCAATTAATCAGTAAAAGGAAAGCTAAGTATTTGAATTGTACAATAGAAATTAAGGTTCCTATATTGTCTCTTCAAGAAAATGAATAGGTAATGCAGAAAAATCTCGTACCTTACTGAAAGTTGTTCACCGAGAGGAGAGTATGCTTCTGAAAAAGTCAATATAAAGAATGGTCACACATTGCTCATTTTACTTAGTTTGAGCACTTCAGTGTTTTGTGTAGTTTTAAAGCATTACGTACCATTAAAAATGATGATAGCGATGAAGACAACTATGAAATAGATAGAGCTAATAGGTACCGATGTAGCGGTAAATTCCGTTTCAAACAATGCCATCAAAAGAACGTGCCTTAAGCACCCCTTAAAAGTCAACCACGGGCATCAACTTGATGGCCGATGGGGCTAAGATGGATCTATAATAGACTTCAATAAACTCCTATTTGTTTACACAGGTTCGTCACTACAACGAAAGTCTTCTAGAAGCCGGTTTCCTCCCTCACCCTGGTGTGGGCCCCATCTCAGACTCAGATGAGACCCTTCACCACACGTATTACCAGTGGGTGCCGTTCGTCCTCTTCATACAGGCGATATGCTTCTATGTTCCACATTACATCTGGAAGAAAAAGGAAGGTGAGTTTAGTGCAAGCTTGACTTAGATTTACAACCATTACACGGCGTGTTTCTTCCTTCATCATCCTCCCGGGTTTTTCTAGTATAGGGTTCAAGGGACGAGCTATTATACTTCGTCCCCGTTAAGAATTCAGTTAAAAAACACAACCATTTTGCTCCAAAGTATGTCTTAAACTCGGTACTGTAAGTAAATTCAGGCTCAAATTTGGGCATTCTTGTTCATTGGGTGTTGGCTAATTTGGAGGACAACTGGGAGGTGCTTCTAATAATTTAAAATGAAATACGAGGTTGTATGGACCAAGGATCAATGCCTGCTTAAGATTATGACGAAAATAAGTAAAAAATGACGGGGCAAGTCCTAATGTCTCCCCCAGGAGATCGCCCAGGGAAGACACAAGTCCGCCGTCAAAAAATGTAGCTCAGGTTGCTATGCAAGCCTTCTAAATACGAATACATGTCAACCCTACACAGTACACCGCTATTTTGAGTCCCACATAATCTTCGATGGTAAAAACGTCTGTGTACTGTTTACTGATTATAATGGACTTACAACATACAGTTCCATTTAATTTATTGCTCTTGATAAAACGTTTTTTACCTAACGACACGCCTGTTTAACGTAACCATTCCAGCATTGAAATACTTTAAGTCTTTTTTTAATCGGATGGATTAATAACTATAATTACACATTTGCGTCCTGTTTTCAAGTATTTTCGTCAATATGAAGGTGCAATATTATTTATTGTAGGTCTTTACAAGGCTTATGGGCGTTATCAAGACCTAAAACTGAGCATTAACTTTTCTTTTTATTTAATGCTTCAGCTTTAATGTCTCAATGTCTATACTGATGTCCTAGAAACCTTATACCTACTTACTAAGACTTCAATTTCAGAGTAATTAGAAATTGACATTACATAACTAAAGAAGGTTTGTAAAGTCAGTTTAATCAACATCAGAGCAGCAATCAATGGATGACGGAATGATATAATTGCCACCAACAACGAATTTTAACTTGCAAAGATTGATAAGCGTATAATTCAGATCACGAGGAATTTTGAACAAATTAAATGTTTCAATTATGTATAGGTACCTAAGAAATAGAAAACAAGAATAGCGTATTGTTAACAATTTGTAAAACGTAACATGAACGATAATATACGAGAGGAGGTAGACGAATGCACCTCACACCCTCTATTCGTCAATCCTAACGTACAACAGTTAAAGATAACCACAACCAACCGTAACCATGACCAACAGTAAGGAGAACCTAACTCCTTAGGAAAGGAAATTTGGATTTAGGATAGGAGAAATACCTGTACTTCTCCAGATTGTTGACAACGAGTCCTAACCCGCCTAACAACGTGATCAATAAGTCGACACGTCTTTCGCCCATACACGAGGCATCCTCAGGACAGCATGGCAGCAATGCCATTCAGCCCTGAGGATGTTTGTGTGGTGTGAGGTGGGTTCCTCTCCCTCCACTCTTTTATTATCGTTCGACGATGGATTTCCGCCATTTTACACCTGATTTCATTAGATGTTAATTGAACAGATAAAAAAAGTAGTAAGTTTAGCGTCAGCAGTCGAGTGTAGCTACTCTGGTCTCCCAAACTTCCATAAGCTGCAGTGACCACTTTCCATCATAAAAAAACTGTATTGTACAGGTGGAAGAATCAAGGCGTTGGTGGATGGGCTCCAGTTCGCGACCCTGGCGCTGGACAACGATGACATGCAGGTGGCCGGCATGAATGTACCCTCCAAAGCGACCATCGACAAGCGAATCAATATCATACGAAGAGATATTATTTTGAGGTTGGTTAACCATCTTTTTCATCTTAGAATTTAGCTGATTACTTTAATTTTGGATTTGTGTTAATAGTTATACATTCACACAATAGTCATGCTGTCTGAATTTCCAACTAACTACAAGAGCATAAGACATGGTCTCTTCCATTAGTTACCAGGTACAGCATCTAGGAAGGTATACCTAATTATCTATACAGGCTCTGTAAATCTCGTTTTTTAATCGAATTTTCGTCGGAAAATATTATTTAAGTACATACGAGTATATACGAATGGATGAAAATAATTTAAATTGTAATTTCGCTTAGAATATTTTTTTCGAATTATACTCAAATCAGCAAATTATCACCTGTAATCTAAACTCAATCACCAGCAATCACTAGTAACACTGTCTTAATCAAACTTCTATCACCAGGCTGAAAATAAGTCGAACATGGTCGGTGTGGCTGGTTTCCATGGAGATCCTGAACCTCCTCCACGTCATGTTCCAAATCTGGCTGATCAACAAGTTCCTGAACGGGGCCTTCATCGGCCTCGGTCCGAGGATCCTAAACTACAGCGAATGGTCTCACACAATTTCCGATCCTCTTGAGACGGTATTCCCAAAGGTAAGGACTTTATTATTAATGGACTTTAAAAGTAATCTAAGGACGTACATAACCGTATACTAAGTCGGCGCCCACGTCAAATATATTGTAGAACTGATTTATTGGACCTACATACATTGGATATTATCCCTGCCTGCCCGTCTTTTTGTTCATTGCAATAAATAAGTAGGTACGTTCTATTTTTTTTTTTTTTTTTTTTTTCTTTAACGTGAGGGAAAATCCTCATAGGATGTTATGCCGGACTCTTACCGACTAAAAAAACCTCACGCCACGCCCAACAGCCTATGGTTGAGAGCCCCGGGTAAGCCCTCAGGAAGGATGTCCCGTGATCTATTTTTCCCTTGCAAAATACCATCCATCCATTCCAACCATTGCATCTGTGTCAGACTTCGATCAACAAAGGTGTCACATCATGGGCGTAAGGGCGAAAAATATTTCCCTTCAAATTCAGAGGATAGATAGCTAGGTAGGGGCTTTGTGGTTTAGTTACTTCGATTCCGGCATGACATCCGTGGGGTTTTAAAGAAACTACTCATAATGTGTCCCTTGTTTATTTGTTGTTGTATCGTCTGCCTATCCCTTCGGGCAATATGTCGTGATTATAACATAGTAAAAGAAGTCATCAACTATGTTCCAGGTAACAAAGTGCCTGTTCCACAAGTACGGTCCTAGCGGTTCTATCCAGCAGCACGACGCGCTCTGCGTGATGGCGCTGAACATCATCCACGAGAAGATATACAGCATCCTGTGGTTCTGGCTGCTGTTCCTGTTCATCGCGTCTGTGCTTGGTGAGTAGCTAGTCGATACAACCATCTACTACCTACCTACTGGATTACAACAAACTACTGGAATTGTCTTTACGTAACCAACCGCTTACAAAAATTTTCTGTTTGTCGTAGAGGGGAATCTTAAATCATTTAGTTCGAGACGCTCTCCCAATTTTGTTCCTAAGGGGAGATAGGTATTTGGCCAGATTCGAAACAAACTCTGAACATTCTGTCTGACCACAATGTAACTATCTCGGGTCAAAGCCTTACTGACCCACACTGGCAAATCAGGTTGAAAATTTTCTACGGTCTAGCTATCACGATTCATGCGATAAACAGCCTAGTCACAGTAGGACAGTGAAGTCTTAGTACCAAGTAGGTACCTATTATAATAAGTTTTCGTTTAAAAAAATCGATTTTTCAACATGGTGCGTGGTTCAGAAGATATACTCTGAATATTAATTTCGTATATTTTTCTCTTAGCTGTAATATGGCGCGGAGCTTCCTACATCATGTACCGGCGCTCCCTCCGGTTCAACCAGGTCCTGTTCAAACGGGTCACCTCCGGCAAGTTCGACCCCTACAACGTCATCAGGGTCGTCAACGGATGCCAATTCGGGGACTGGCTGTTCCTGTACTATCTGGCGAAGAATATGCACGGGATTGTCTTCCAGTAAGTTAAAGACAATTTCTTTAATATTTACCTACAGCAGTAGGGAGTGGATAGACCACTAAGATCTTCAGAGTTCTAGCTTGCTGAACTTGCAATCTTATCTTCCTTCTGAACCAAGGAAAAGACCCTGATGTCAGTTTCTGTAAGAAATGCCCATCAATGCAGACCAAGCGCTGGCAAGCGAGGACATTTGTTCTACTACTATGATCAAGCGCTAAAGCATTCGTAGTTCCGTTTGCTCAGCGTTATGAAACGATCATCGTGTTAAGCATCTTACGAGATGGACTGTCCCCTGATGGGTGACTGTTTCTGGAATTTAAATTTATGAACGTTTCCGTGCTGTATACACGTTATGCTGTCCCGACTACCATCAACATAGTAGTTGAAGTTCTTATGACCGGCTGTGGCAGAAATACGGGCGTATAATTGCATTTACCTTCCTACCTCTTCGGGGAAAAAGTTTTACCTATGTGTATGTAAGGCAGACCAGAACTTCATGTCAGTCAACTCCTCTAAAACTGAAAAACTACTGCCAAAAATGCAAAGTAAAGTAAAGTAAAGTAAGTAAGAATAATATCGACTTCCCCCCGCCGTAGGTGGATAGGTAAGAACTGTGTGGTTTTAGTCGGTTGGAGTCCTGCCTATCAGCTGTGGAGATTCCCCGAGAAGAGAAGTATCGACCTCTCAAAATTAAAAATAAACCCTCGATACAAAATCACAGCTACAGTATTGACAGACAATCAAGCACTATCACCAAAATTAATAACATAATCCTCTCTTGCAACAAATACCTACTTACTTTAAAAACAAATACAAGTGTGATTGACCAATCATCTGCACGGAATTTGGTGCAAACGGGGTGAATAACAGATAAAACTATGAACAAGGAAAACAAAGAAAATAATGGATTTAAACATGTCATTGTATTCTACTATACTACTGATAGTTTAAGTGTCAATGTTTGTGAAGATGTTTGTATGTCAGTACAATACGGTTTTTGCTTGCAATAATGACGTCGCCCGCCTGGTGAAAAGCCAATACGATTAGCGAATAGGCCACTTTAACCGAAAAATCCTAAATCTATGACTTTAACAATACCTACGCAAGATTATAGACGGTGACACTCAATTTGACGGCCCAGAGGGTTAAAGTGACCGCTCCGCTAAAGAACCCGGGGTTGTAAGAGGAGGGAAACACGAACGATGACAGAGTGTTCCAAGTTTCTATGGTTCGACAGAACCGCTGAGTTTCTTGCCAGTTCTTCTCAGGTGGGTCGCGTTCTGAACTGGTGGTACAGATTTTGTTTTATATTCTGGACGTTTTAAAAACGCATCTGTATAATGCCGAAGTGAAACAAATATAATTAAGATTTGATTTTAGAAAAACGATCTTTTGAATCGCTTAGTTCTGGAGATGATTCTCTTCACTGTGTGAGAGTGTCACGGCTTAAATCATTTTAACAAATTTAAATATCTACTATTTATAACGAGATTTTATTTCTTTGCAGACAATTATTCGTGAAACTCGCAGAAGAGCTTCAAGCCAGTGAGGTTCCCGACATTTCAGATGGCACCACTGAAAGTGACAAGCCCGGAGATCCAGTCCTCATAGGGAAAATAGATTATGACGATGAAACATTGCCACTTAAAGACCCTAAGAAATCTTCATAGGGGGTACCTATAAGACTCGAGAAGATAAAACATAAGATGCATTTTAACAACACTAGTTCTGAATAGAATATTGTGTATGTTTCAATATGATGAATGTATGTGTGTAAAACGTGAATGATAATGAGCTAGATTTTGATCGAATATATATTTGCATTAGAAGTAAATATGGATACTTACTTAGTTCAAAACAGGGTGTTATAATTATATTTGCGATTTAAAGTGTAGGTACTGATCTTAGATTCTTGGTATTGATATTTTTTATAATTACGTACAATAGAAGTGCTCCTGAATTTTCACGTAGTCCTGTCACGGTCGCCAGATTAATTTCGCAAAAGCAGTAGACGAGAAAACAACATGATTTATTACAAATTAAAAGCCATATCACTAATATTGCTCAATTTAGTAAACTTCTAAGTAAATGTAGTATGTATAAGTAGACAAAATTAAATGTTGTAAATTATATTAGGTGCTTATTTTTATACTTTCTTAGGTAATTTTATTGACAGCTGCCGAAATTATGACAGTATTTTTTGTAAATATTAATTTAGTGATAATATAAGTGCAATATAACAATGTAATATAAATTGTCTAGTCCTTTTATGTGTTGAATATGTTTTAATAAATTTTATTGTTAAATTTTCTTGAGATTTGTTTTACTGCAGAGAGTACAAACGTTCGTAGACTCAGTGTTCTGCATATGCATCTTTCGCTATTACCATGTAATACTTACTATTATAATATCTTTGGTAATACGTAATGCAACGCAGTGACACTCTCTCAAGTACTAACATGGCAATAGACACATCAACTTTGGTGGGGGGATGGGGAAGCTTACTCAGTGGGAGGGAGGGAGTTGCCGATCTGTATGTAATACTATTATATTATCTTTGCTATTACTGGTCTTCAGATGGGCGACCATTGGTTGCAATCCTACTTACGACCGTTTTCATACTTCGACAGGTACGCAAACTGTTGGTCCCGGTTGCCAGGAACATGGCAATCGTTAACCAAGTGGAAGCCGTACTATCCAGACGGATTGAAAATTTTCAAGAGCAAAGTTAGACTAAACGAATATTTAGTTTAATAAATATAATGACTGTCTCTGTGGCGCAGTCGGTAGTGATACCGCCTGCGGCGCTGGAGGTCGTGGCTTCGATCCCACCGGAGACAAATATTTGTGTGACCCATAAATGGTTGTCTCAAGAGTCTGGGTGCTTCTATGTATAATATGTATGTATTTAAAAGTATATAAGTATTAATATCCGTGGTCTGATACCCATAACACAAGCAGGTTATTCCTAGCTTACTTTGGGATCAGATAGCGTTGTGTGAAATGTCCGTGAATATTTATTTATTTAGTAGGTATACGTATGACAGCTCGACAAAACCCTATATTCCGAGAGCTGGCACGAATTTTTGGGTAGGTATTTGAGGCAAGCTGAAAACTTGTCAGATACCTCTCCTACTATATCCCAACTCGGAATTGCAGACCTGGCTGGTGAGAAGCGGGGCTAAATCAACCCCTAAATTTTTAAAAATATTTTTTTTTTTTCCCAAAAAATATATTTGAGGCACTACGCAATTTATATATGTTGCAGTGTAATACTTAATGAATACGAAAAAAAATAAGCCAGATAATTTAATCGGGGTTTAACATTGCCAGACGCGTGCAAAAATATTTTGCTAAAAATTATAAAAAATGTTTTTGAGGCAGCTTGAAATTTTAATGGAGCGTTATTTATAAGTAAAAAATAAGATTACCAAAAAGACAGATCATTTCGGTGGGGCTTTCTATCAGCCAGGTGATCAAACAAATAATGAATGGGTACGAGCCTGTAGTGCTATAGACAAGCTGGAGGGTGAGAGAGCGCATAACGACAGCTGTCTTCGTTCTTACTTGCCGTGTTACTATTAGCTCTGGCGAAGCCACGTGCGACCCATGAGGTTTCTAGTTAAAATTTCGGAGTTAAAAATATTAAATTTTCTGAATTTCTACTAAGAACATTTTGCGTAAAAGAGATTGTATTGATTTATGGACGTTACGTATTAAAAAAATCAATAATTAAAATAAAAAATCGCAAAACCAGGTTTATAAAAATATAATAACTCTCCAGTAGTACAATTATTTCAAGTATAAAATAAAATTGAAATAAATTCTATTCATTTATTAATATTTTAGAGATATTGAGTTAATATAAATGTAGGAACCTACTTATAATTTGGTCGAACTAATTTTATTCTATATTTTATACAACCCGTTTTATTTTATTTATCTTTTAATTTTTTAAATGTTTAAAATTTCATAATTAAACATATTTCGGAATAGGAATAATAATAAATTATATATTATATAGTATTAATTATTATTATATATTATTTGTATTATAATGTGCTCTCTTGTTTGCTTAGTCAGATGAACGTCTGAGACACAGGATTAACATCCTAGTTCAGACAAGGATCTGATAATGACTGAATTACTGTAATCCTAATATTTTAAGTGATATCTGTATAGTTTTTGATGAAACCCTAATACGACTAATACGACGACCCTAATACGACCCTAATACGACGATGACGTTCGCCCTAATACGACTGAAAATAACGACTCCGAAATTCCGACTAGAAACCTCATGGGTTATTGTAAGTCACGTGGCTTCGCCAGAGCTAATAGTAACGCGGCAAGCAAGAACGAAGACAGCTGTCGTTATGCGCTCTCTCACACTCCAGCTTGTCTATAGCACTACAGGCTCGTACCCATTCATTATTTGTTTGATCACCTGGCAGGTAGAAAGCCCCACCGAAATGATCTGTCTTTTTGGTGATTATATTTTTTACTTATAAATAACGCTCCATTAAAATTTCAAGCTGCCTCAAAAACATTTTTTATAATTTTTTGTGTAAATATGTTTGCACGCGTCTGGCAATGTTAAAACCCCGATTAAATTATCTGGCTTATTTTTTTTCGTATTCATTAAGTATTACACTGCAACATATATAAATTGCGTAGTGCCTCAAATATATTTTTTGGGAAAAAAAAATAATATTTTTAAAAATTTAGGGGTTGATTTAGCCCCGCTACTCACCAGCCAGGTCTGCAATTCCGAGTTGGGATATAGTAGGAGAGGTATCTGACAAGTTTTCAGCTTGCCTCAAATACCTACCCAAAAATTCGTGCCAGCTCTCGGACTACTATCTCGTCAGAATGGTACAATAAAAGCCAATCAGCATCTCAAAATGAACCTGGGAGATGCCTACTACCAGCAGGAGAATGCTATGGGCTATTTTGCCTGATTAAGTAACTAGGGAACAGTTAATTTAAACAGTAAGCTGCGTCATAAGATGGCCACCCTAAACCTACTCAAATGGGTCGCAAGTCCCAGACACCTTCACAGTGTTTCCCTCTGTACCACGCTATGGACCTGGCGCCCGCACGGTGAATCCATGGGACCCACGGAATGCTAAGAAAACGGTCACACTAGGCCGCTATGCTAGTAGTTTATTTACATTTTCAAAATAGTAATACAATTTATCGTGTAACCTTCGCGACTTGATTCTTATCACTTCTAATTATTTTATCAAACACAAATGATGACTACATCTAACTATAATAAGATACAAGCTGTATAAATAGTGTGTAAATATCTTTAATCGGGTAAATGAAGGCGTTTTGTGGTTTCGCCAATTAGCACGCGCCAAAATGTGTAGTCTAGGAGGCCGATATTTGTTTTATTTGCCAACATGTTGCGAGAAGCTACCAAGGAAAAATAAATATCTCAGTTTGGAACTTCTTTATTTATATTGTCTTGTGTTAAATATTCTTGTATGTATTTAATGTGACACATTTCAGCTATACACCTACGATCTTACACAGTTCGTTTCCGTATTCGACAGCTATTAGTTTAAAATAATTAGAAACACAGTTTGCATATTGCGGTCACTTTTGAGGAAATTAAATTTTCTATGAACGTACTACCCGCACACTTTACCAGTTAAATAAGTATTCGAAAATAATTTGAATGCTTTCTAAAGTGGTGGAACATGGCCGAGAGCTATCCTCACAGGCTTTCCGACGATCGCTGTAGCCCAGAAAACACACCTTCCTTTAGAACTCTGCTTACTTCGCTACGATTTGGCTATATTGTAAATATTGTAATAGCCGTAGTCACGATTAGACAAAGTAATAATTATGAATGTAGTAGAAAGTGAGCAAAGAGAGAAGTGAAGTGGACCATAATCTAGTACCTATACAAATAAAATTCGTGTTTAAAATCATGACAACGCACATGCTTCAATCAATCAAATCAGCCTATGCCTGCCCAGCAATCCATTGCTGGACATAGTCCTCCGCCAATTTACGCCACAATACACGGTCCTTCGCCTTCTGCATCCAGTCCCAGCCTTTTCTTTTCTAAGTCGTCTGTCGATCTGGCGCGGTGGACGTCCTACCCAACGTTTGACGAGACGCGGTCTCCACTGTAGAACTCGTTTGCCCCTTAAGGCCGCGTGGGTCAGATTTTGAGTTTTTTGAAACAATCCTAGTCAAAAAGTGAAGGGTTTATAATTCTGATAAATATTTATATAATAGTTAAGGATATAAGCTAAACATATTCCAAGCCCGTTACACGATCCAATAAATTTCACTAGATAGAAAAAAATCCCAAAGTTGACTCTCTCAGAAAAGTTTTTTCAAAACTATGGCTAAACTATTAACATTTCATTTTATTTTTTTGCACTCAATTAAAGCTATTGAGTTTTTATACACATTTTCCGAACGTTTTTTTATACACAAGTATCTACATAGTTATCATGTACGAATATCTGCCAAACGCAATAGAATTGCGCCGCTGACGGCCGATCAGTCTCGCGCTAGCGCTTGTGGAGGCAGGACCTGTGTCAGTTTTTTTCGCAACTATTTCGTAATTATTATGCCAAATTACGTTGAAATCGCGCCACAGTATAAAAGTATCAGTAATGGACAAAATGTATTTAGATTAACAGTTACAAATTACAATACTTTGTTATGCTTAATTCTATACTCTGTAACAGATTACTTTAGTAATTAATTACAATGAGTACTAGCAGTAACTAATTACTGAGTAATGGAATTACACCTTAATCTAATTACATTGTAACTAGTTACTCATTAATTCAATTAACGAACTCTCATAATTAACAACTCTGTCCTGTGAATTCGTCACGGCCCAAGAGGTGGATCGATTTTGATGCGGTTTTTTGATCGTATGTCAATGTATCCATGATGGTACTTAGCTATACATTTTAAAGACCATCAGCTTAATTCCTGAGTGATGAAGGGATTTCACTAAAATTCCCATACGCGACTCATGGTAAATGTGGTGATCTTTTACTTTTTAAGTGTTTTCACGACATGGTAACCATCTACCTAATGCATTAAAATGTCTACGAATTACATGATAATTTTGCAATCCAACATGGCGGCCACGCTGTCATCACAAAATTTCATGATGGGTATCGTTTAAGGGGTTTTTTCGTATGCTGAGTACGAATCACGTGATAATTTTACAATCCATTAAGGCCGCCGCGCCGTAATCAAAAAAATTCATGATGGGTACCGTTTAAGGGGTTTTTTGGTATGCTGAGTACGAATCACGTACTAATTTTGCAATACAAGATGACCGCCGCTCCGTAATCACAAAATTTCATGATGGGTATCGTTTAAGGGGTTTTTTTGTATGCTGAGTATGAATCACCTGATAATTTTGCAATCCAATATGGCCGCCGCGCCGTAAACACAAAATTTCATGATGGGTATCGTTTAAGGGGTTTTTTCGTATGCTGAGTACGAATCACGTACTAATTTTGCAATACAAGATGACCGCCGCTCCGTAATAACAAAATTTCATGATAGGTATCGTTTAAGGGGTTTTTTGCTATGCTGAGTACGAATCACGTGATAATTTTGCAATTCAAAATGGCCGCCACGCCGTAATCACAAAATTTCATGATGGGTATCGTTTAAGGGGTTTTTTAGTATGCTGAGTATGAATCACGTGATAATTCTGCAATCCAATATGGCCGCCGCGCCGTAATCACAAAATTTTATGATGGGTATCGTTTAAGGGGTTTTTTCGTATGCTGAGTACGAATCACATGATAATTTTACAATCTAATAAGGCCGCGCGCCGTATGCTGAGTACGAATCACGTACTAATTTTCCAATACAAGATGACCGCCGCTCCGTAATAACAAAATTTCATGATGGGTATCGTTTAAGGGGTTTTTTGCTATGCTGAGTACGAATCACGTGATAATTTTGCAATTCAAAATGGCCGCCACGCCGTAATCACAAAATTTCATGATGGGTATCGTTTAAGGGGTTTTTTAGTATGCTGAGTATGAATCACGTGATAATTTTGCAATTCAATATGGCCGCCGCGCCGTAATCACAAAATTTCATGATGGGTAAAGTTTAAGGGGTTTTTTGGTATGCTGAGTACGAATTACGTGATAATTCTGCAATCCAATATGGCCGCCGCGCCGTAATCACAAAATTTCATGATAGGTATCGTTTAAGGGGTTTTTTGCTATGCTGAGTACGAATCACGTGATAATTTTGCAATTCAAAATGGCCGCCACGCCGTAATCAATAAATTTCATGATGGGTATCGTTTAAGGGGTTTTTTAGTATGCTGAGTACGAATCACGTGATAATTTTGCAATCCAATATGGCCGCTGCGCCATAACCACAAAATTTAATGATGGGTATCGTTTAAGGGGTTTTTTGGTATGCTGAGTACGAATCACGTTCTAATTTTGCAATCCAATATGGCCGCCATGCCATAATCACAAAATTCTATGATGTATATCGTTTAAGGGGTTTTTTGGAATGCTGAGTACGAATCACGTGATAATTTTGCAATCCAATATGGCCGTCGCGCCGTAATCACAAAATTTCATGATGGGTATCGATTAAGGGATTCTTTTGTACGCTAAGTACCAATTTAATGTAATTGGCCTTAATTTTACAATAAAAACCTTTTGTCATAGTATTTTCGCATTGCTAGGCCTAAACTTAATAAGCAAATCTTTTTAGTTTACTACTGTTAATAGCTTAGGCGGCCAAATTGAATTCCAAAATTATCATGTTATTCGTACTCAGCATTCGAAAAAACCCATAAAACGATATCCATCACGAAATTATGTGATTGCGGCGCGGTGGCCATTTTGGATTGTAAAATTATCATGTGATTCGTACTCAGCATACCAAAAAACCCCTTAAACGATAACTATCATGGATTTTTGCGATTAAGGTGCGGTGGCCATATTGGATTGCAAAATTAGTACGTGATTCGTACTCAGCATACCAAAAAACCCTATAAACGATACCCATCATGAAATTTTGTGATTACACCGTGGCGGCCATTTTGGATTGCAAAATTATCACGTGATTCGTACTCAGCATACCAAGAAATCCCTTAAACGATACCCATCATGAAATATTATTATTATGGCGCGGCGCCCATATTGGATTGCAAAATTTTCACGTGATTCGTACTCAGCATACCAAGAAACCCCTTAAACGATACCCATCATAAAATTTTGTGATTACGGCGCGGCGCCCATATTGGATTGCAAAATTAGTACGTGATTCGAACTCAGCATACCAAAAAACCCCTTAAACGATAACCATCATGGATTTTTGCGATTACGGCGCGGCGGCCATATTGGATTGCAAAATTAGTACGTGACTCGTACTCAGCATACCAAAAAACCTTTTAAACGATACCCATCATGAAATTTTGTGATTACACCGCGGCTGCCATTTTGGATTGCAAAATTATCACGTGATTCGTACTCAGCATACCAAGAAACCCCTTAAACGATACCCATCATGAAATTTTGTGATTACGGCGCGGCGCCCATATTGGATTGCAAAATTTTTACGTGATTCGTACTCAGCATACGAAAAAACCCCTTAAACGATACCCATCATGAAATTTTGTATTTACGGCGCGGCGCCCATATTGGATTGCAAAATTAGTACGTGATTCGTACTCAGCATACCAAAAAACCCTTTAAATGATACCCATCATGAAATTTTGTGATTACACCGCGGCGGCCATTTTGGATTGCAAAATGATCACGTGATTTATACTTGGCATACCAACTTTAGAAAACTTTAGAAATTTTTATGACCAGTTATAATGTAATTTACATTTTTTACGCAACTGTAACCATCTAGCAAACTTACGCAACGGAAACTCTTAAAAGAAATTAAATATCCTAGTTTTCGAAAAATGTTTCGTTGCTGCTCAGCTCTTATTCGCCTTAGCGTGATGTTATATATTTTGGTATTTTTCAAAAATGGTCATTCTGTTAAGGAACTTTTGAAATTCAACTAGCAGTCTCTTAGACTCTAGAGTTCAAACAACTAAACAAACAAACTTTTTAGCTTAAAAATAATAGTATAATATGTATAATTAACTCATTTATTTAGGAAACTCGAATAAATCACTACACTTAATAAAGTTAGATGCATTTACTACGTCAAACAAAGTTAGCATGCTGTTTCTTTCTACTCTACTGTAAACTGTGGCATGAGAGTTCACTGCCGCTGCAGGCGCGCGGTGTGTCTTGCGCCCGGGGCGAGGGGAGCGCCAAATGCTTACTTGTGCGCTATAACCGCCCCTTAACTGTTGGTTCTTCTGCAGAATGTTTTCATTCCACTGCCACTTTATGTGCTTATTCTGCTTAGCGTGCTTTTTTTTAACGTGAGGAAAATCCTACATGGACCTATGACTCCTATCGACTATAAACCACACGTATCCCACCTAACAGCCTACGGTTGGGAGCCCTGGGTAAGCCCTCGGAGGAATACTCCAGAACTCCCAAATATGCTTAACCGGCTGAAAATAATAACTTACCTTCTAGACTCAAAGTATTCTAAAGTCTCCTAGACTAGACTATATGACTAGTAAAACAACGGTACTCAGAGACCCACTAACCTCATCTCGCTAACAGATCTGTCTATGTCCGTGTACAAATGCTACATTTTTACATAAAAACCTGCTAGTCTAGCTATTTTTTAAATTACAAAATGATTTTTTGTGTTTTCCAGATTCATAAAGTCCCACATTGTCTTCCTAGAAGGCAAATGTGAAATATGTTATTACGATATATTACCGAGTAAGCTAACCCAGCAGACTCTCGAGATACAGATGAATGAACACAAAATTTTGTTTTGTGATGGAAATCTAACCCGTTTTTTTTTTCTTTTTTTTCCGTGTGGAAATGCTACATGGATGCTATGCCGGACTCCTATCGACTAAAACCACACTATTTCTTACAACTGTCTAAGGCCGGGACTCCCGGGTAAGCCCTCGGAAGGATGTCCCAGGGCTCTAGGCAAACTTTGGCGAACACTTCAGCCTCGTCTATGGGGTGAAATCTAACCCGTTATTAGCAGTCACCCTACACCACTACTAGACCAAAGAAGCAGTCAAAGGTACACGGAGACAAAAATATTACCTACTTAATAATGTTCTGTTGACATACTGTGCTGTGAATGGTCAACATATTGAGTCGGGGGGGGGGGGGGGGGGGACCGCGACCGGCCTTCTTGCAGCGATCTACGACGTGATTGTTCCGACATCATGTTATTGTCAAGTGAATTGTTTGTGAAGTGAAAGTTCGAATTCTTAAGGCCTTAATATGGGTCAAATTGTTGGTCAATTCTGTAAGTAAAACTACTTGAATACTACCTATATTAAACAGAAGGTAACGTATACTTTTTGATATTTACTACTTTTGGCTAGTTTATTGCATTATTTTTTTAAATTTTTTTTTAAATAAATAAATAAATATTCATGGACATTTCACACAACGCTATCTGATCCCAAAGTAAGCTAGGAATAACCTGCTTGTGTTAAGGGTATCAATCAGACTACCAGTGGCGCAGCTTGAAAATTTTTAAAAGGGAAGCAGAAAATTAAAAAAAAAATTAATCGCTCTTAGTAGCAAATAAACCTCGTTTAGTATAGTAGATACTAAATATACCTGCCTCTACGTACATGTAATGTTATTGCGATCCATTAGGTCATACCCCGATGTTCCGACTTGGCCACCTCCACTTATAAACGACAATGTCTTACGTGCATGATAAGAGCAGATATGAAAAACCTTTTTTTTTTTACGTGAGGGAAAACCCTCAAAGGATTCCTGCAAAAACTGCTTGGCGCCGCTGATGTCGTCAATGAGTCAAGTGACGTCTCTATCTCATAGTATACAAATGTACTCTGTGGTTGCAGTTCCTGTAGACAGAGCACATGCGGAGAGAAATAAGCTATGTCGTTCCGGCTTTCACGCACGCTCCTAGCGCCGCACTTTTCGCTAAGAGAGCGTGGTGTGTTAATTTATGGAACTACGCGACTCATGTACTGTGGTAGTATGAGTCTGTAAGCCGGATTATTTTCGCGCTCTTCTTCGATCGAACGGTGTGGTTTACGAATATCGATTAATTTGGAGTAGGTGTTTGATATATTTTTAATGTTTTTGGTATATTTAATGAAACTTCGTATATTTGAGTGCATTTATAATCTAAGTAAAATGAATATTTGAGATTAATTTAGGAGTATTATTTAAAATTGATATACGTTGCTGTCATTTCTGAAAAGGGAAGCCAGCTGGAATCGGCTTGTATGGAGCCTTCGCTCCTGCAGACTACGCATATTAATACTTATATACTTTTAAATACATATCTACATATTATACATAGAGACACCCAGACTCTTGAGACAAACATTTATGGGTCACACAAATATTTGTCTCCGGTGGAAATCGAACCCACGACCTCCAGCGCCGCAAGCGGTATCACTACCGACTGCGCCACAGAGGCAGTCAGCACGTAATGCATTTACGTGCTGTCATGCCTGCATCATCGTTTAGTTGTATTGATTGACATGCAAACTGCGTGCAGTCATGCATGCATGATGGCATTATTGATCGAAGGCATGACAACGTATTGTTTTTATTGAAGGGCTGACCGACTTCCTGCTGCATGATCTTGCTGCATAATCAGGGCCGCATGATAGTCTAGGGACCGCGTTGGGATCAAACATCCCAACGCGGTCCCTAGGCTATCATGCTCCGATCATCGTTATAAATTACAATCACTCAGACGTACTTTAACAGTGAATAAAACCTTACGAAACAGTTACAGCAATGTTGTGACCTTATTGAGCTTTCACTTTGCTTACTTATCGATTACAGTATCGATCGAACGAGGAATTTTAGGGTTCCGTGTTCGTCTTTCTGTCTGTCTGTCAACCACGTGGCCGTATCTCAGGAACCGTGATAGCTAGAGCGGATATTTTCACAGATGATATATTTCTGATTCCGTTACAACCAGAAAAATAATATTATTGAAGGGGGATCCCAAACATCAAACGTGATTTTATGCCGTTTTCTGGTACGGAACACTCCGTGCGTAAGTTCGACTCGCACTTGGCCGGCTTTTTTTATAAACAGTTTCATTCAAGTCGTCAATTTCTTTGGAAGTACAGAACTCAAAAAGCTGTGCACTTGGTGACCAAAGAAATGGCGCAGCTGTAATTTGTGAAGTGGCAACGAAGCCCACATTAACGATTTTAGAGACGTACTTTTGCCCCTATCATCTATTCAATTCATTTAATCATTTGCGATAATCTAATAGGTATCCGCGACGCTCGGGTAGGTCAATAGGTATAATAAATAAATACACATTGAGCATCAGTGGTTTACCTAGTTACGTAAACACAAGTTGCGGATGTCAGTTAGTCTTTAATTTAATAAATTAAAAGTTTCAGCAGCGAAGGTTCCTTAAAACCCAATTCCTACTTTCTTAATATTATGAGTATGACACAATATTTTGCATTACCGTTATCAATTTTAATATAGTTCCATTTTAATATTTTAACATGACACTGTTAAAATACAGCGCCATCTAGTACCAACTTTGCTTGCTAACTTGCTAACGACTAGCGACATTATTTAGAAGACTTGGTGTCAGAATTCAGAACTAACTAGCTTTGCTGTATGGAATCCTAATGCCTTTCGTTCTTATTGCCTTCCTAGTGCCTTTGGTTTCAAAACTTTGATTAGGATTTTGATTGTTCCATACATTAAAAACTGTGCATAATCACAGAATACTCAACATTTTTAGAGTTTCATACCCATAGAATTGACATAGAACCCTACTATTAAGTAGGTACCTACTAGGACTCCGCTTTTCGTCTATTATCAGACTGTATTTCACGAACCTTGACCATAACAGCTAAATAGGTAGTTGAAAATGTTCACTGATGCAATAATGACTCTGGCCGTTAAAATAAAAACAGAATAAAATAAATACTACCTACTTAGAAAAGAGGAGGGACCATTCAACAAACGTGTAGCGATATTTTGTATAGCGAAAAGAACTATTTATTACATCAGTTAATTAATAGAGGTAAATTACATAAAAGTAGGTACCTACACATAATACACATTTTTATATAATATTAATCTCCTCTTTATTTGTTGTATCATTATGTACTTAAAATGAACACAAAAATACTTAGCGTATCTAGCCTAACATTCTGCGTAGAATGAAACGTATTATTTTATAGTCTGGCAAGGCTCAAATAGGCGTCAGCGCGCGTTCTCGGCATTGTATTGTCATCTTTTTCTGACTAGTACGGAAATGTACTGCTATCTCTGACATCGCACGGACAGATAAATAGTTTTCTTTCATGCCTGTGATGTAAAACAAAATAAATTGTGAGAGCCGGGTCAGCCGTGAAACGGAGTACTTTTCTTTGACGTTGCATGGTTCCGATTGTGGTGTATGTGTTAAGCGTTTATTAATCGTGTTTTATAAAAGAAAATATCAGTTATTATCGGAAATAGAACGTCAGACGTGCGCGAAATATTTTGTTATTTCTAATTGTGTGGGTTTTACGTGTATTTGTTCGTGAAGTTGTATTTGTAATTGATATTTATCGGAAACGGGCAAATTTTCCGCGAAAAACATTTTTTCTAAAACAAAGAACATTGTTTTGAATTGTGTTCAGAGAGACAATCATCAGAATTGGTAAGTAGTTTACGAATGCAATGCAGACTGTAATTTAATTTTGTAAGTCGGTCGCGTAACATTTTACGCACCTCGATTTGTGCAAGTAGGTACCTTGCTCGCATGCTGAGCTGCAACAGCTGAGTTTTTCTCATGCCAGTATTGTTACGAAAAAGGTTGAATGAAAATCTATATGAGTGCTTGATATAGAGCGCTAGACACTTTCATTTGTTTTGGTTTAAACAATCGCTAATGAGTTCAGTTTAGAATACTTCAAAAATGTAATCAGAAATGTAGGTCACAAACAGTCGAATTTTATAAATTGAGTTTTAATATCATGAAGCTGTTATACATGCACACAGCAAGGTAAAATGATGTTCATTGTAATAACTTTTTACATAAAACTATTTATTACATACCAATTTAAAACCTATCAACGAATAACTTGTCGGAATGCCCTAAATAACACATCTTTTTAAACCACTGTACATGGCATCCCAATGAATCCCCATGTTATTCCATCCCTGATTTGTTTCCCACTAAAAAATATAAATGTATGACTTCAAATACCATCATAATTATGTCACAACTTAAACATACTGCTGCTGAACTGCAGTTTATATTTATTACTTACCTAATATTATCTTAACATATAGGTAGGTACATACTATAATTAGTTATTTGATTAACTATTGAATTTGTTATCAACTTATAACATTCCTGACTTCCAAATCACTAAGTACTCTTCTTATTTGTCAAATGAGTTCTACATTTTTCCATTTATTGTTTGTTATTGATAAAATCGGTCATTGTGTTAAATGATTAGTGTATGTTTGTATGGTAACTTCTACCATAGAAAGCTTCAATAGGGATAAAAACTATACTCTGCTTTTGTGCAGTTGGTTTAAAAGTAACCTATGTCCTTCCCGGGGACTCAAAGTATCTCTATACCAAATTTTAGCTAAATTGCTTCAGCGGTTTAGATGTAAAAATGTAACGGACAGATCGGGTGACTTTAGCATTTATAATAGGTTTAGATTACTGAAGTCCTGGGTTGAAATTCTTATACAATGTATTTATATTCCAACTTGAACTATTTGTTTAAGGATAAACTTCATTATTATTTAATATACCCACCAACTTCCTATTGATGCTATCAATTTAAGTAATTGTGTTAATTTTATAATTACATAGATGCCTATTATGTCCAGTGGTTTCCTCATTTTGTTTCAATAATACTGTTAATAAATTTTGCTCTCAAAAATAATAGTTTGGTTGACAATTAAATATGTGACGTGGTAAGCGATTATTTTTCCAAAATGCTTCTGATAATGGTCACACATTACTTATTTGAAGTTAGGTACTTGAGATTGTTTTTCTATCTAATGTTTTGCACAGGTTTTCCAATTCTACAATTGAGAAGTTTGTGCAAAGCCTGGAGAATGTATTCATACTATTTTTAGCCTGGATTGAATATTTAAAAAAAAATCTGGTGTAGAGTTTGCATTCCTAAAATTTTAACACTAAGGAGTACAGTGGAGTCTTTTCTACTATTTGCCTCATAATCACTGTAAGAATTTTTGAAGTTGTTTACAGAAATTTACTGCTTATTTTTTAAAATTGTGGTTTGGCTTCCATCCTGTCGGTATCTACCTGTGCCTACACCAGAATCTATGTTAACAGTGCATAGGTACAAGAGCTCTCAATATTATCCATAATGAAATGACAGAAGAATCTATAAAAGGATGTCATGAGCTTATGCTGTGTATGAGGCAATGACTTGTTTCTTCTTAGAACAATATTATGGATTTTCTATAAATAAATTTGTATTCGGATGGTGACATAATAATATCCTGACTGTTTTTTCGTGTTGGTCCAAGGCTGTGGTGATCACATTTGGTTAGGCAGTATGCTATGGTTACATGCCAGCTATACAAACCTAAATAAGTTCGGTTTTTTATTCCCTAGGGCCGTATGATGCTACCCGTATGATGTCAAAAAAGTTTGATAAGCCAAGCTCTGTGCTGGAGCTGGATGTGGGAAAGGAGGAGAATAAGTACCAAGCAATCCCGAAATAAGTCCCAAAAGGTCGCAAACGCTTGAAAATAGCACAAACTGAGCCCTATAAAAGCAGTGATAGTTTACTGAAATCGTGCTATGCTAGTACGATGTGTGTTCAAAAGGGATAGCACAAACTTATATCTTGGAATCTACTGCCATCCAAAGTAAGATTTCAGGAATTCTTTACTATGTCCCCTATTATTTTCTTGTGGGGACGCCGCCGTCGCCGGGCGGACGATCCGACCGCCTGTTCTGCCGCCCATTATGTCTAAACCCCTGTCCCCTAGGTGAGGCCGCAGTGGCAGCCAAGGTCTGTTGGAAATCCTGGTGATATCCTGCTGAGGTCTTACCCGGGGCTCCCAACCGTAGGCAGTAGAGGGAACGTGTGGTTTTAGTCAGTAGAAGTCTCCATTAGAATCTCCACACATAAAAAAGCAAAAGACCCCTGATTATCCATGCACACAACAAGAGGTCCCTATTTTACTATAAAGGTACCATTAGCACAGAAAACTGTCTATGAAGTTTGCAGAATGTTGCCATCAGTCAGGCCGTTATGGAGTTCAAAAATACCCATGAGTTTAAAAATTTTCAACGAACCAAGTGAGCGTCCGTTGTTCCTACTCCAACATGTGGTATTGCGCGCACGTGCTGAGCACGTCGTACCGCTCTCGGCGCGGATAATGACCGCACATTTTTGTGCCCCTAACCGAACCAAACCGTATAATTTGGTCCATCCTGCTCGAGCGCATGCTTTAATCACCTTTAATGGTAGATCGCCGAAGGCGGGACGCGGCGATTTATAGCCGAATTTGTCTAGGTCTCAACCAAAGGACCGAGACCTTCTCAATTCCCATCAAAGAGTTCAAGAAGTAGTTTAAAAGAGTATCAGTAGAGGTCTGTCTTGACTGGTGGTTGGGATTTCCGAGGTCCGTTCGGAATGCCAGGTGTGGGTTCGATCTAGAATAAAAAGGTTTGAGGATTTCGTAACTTTCATTTCGATTTCGGGTTTGTAAATTTTGCATCTAATAATCCCACAGTAAATAGATTCCTAGCATTGACTTAAGTTGCCCTTTCGGGTGTAATAAATATAATTTCAATAACTTTTTCACCAAAGATCTTGGGAGAACTCTTATTTCATTATGTAAATCCCACCACACCATAGGCAATATTTATAAAATAGGTACCATAATATGTATCCAAGTATAAAATTATGAGTCATGTAAGCACTTATCACATACTCAAAATTCCACTTCCTGGGAGGCAGGTAATGTGCAACGCGACATGAATCTTAAACACAAAAATGTCAATTCACATACAACTTCTAAGCATTAATTAACATGAAGGTTTCGATATTCCAAGCCGGTTTGATATTTCCAAGTATTTTTAAGTACCTACCTATAAATTTTAATACCCTAAAGTAGAGGAGTACAGAGGAATCATATTATGGCATTTGGGGTTCCTCCTATCATGATAAAGATCATAGTATGGTTCCTCTGCTGGGATCTTCGTTATACAGACCCGTGACTAATTGTTAACGCGACATTATGTGTCATAATATCGCTCAGTGTGTCGTAATATTTACAATGGAACTTTATATTAATTAACTGTGAGGACCTACCTAAATGGCTGTAACATTGTCAAGGCAAGATAAGCCACCACTTTTACGCAGTTTATAACTAGACTAGGAAATATGGCAGTAGGTACTACACCTATCTGTCTTCCCTTTGGGAAAAAATAAATTAATAATAGGTAGTATTGCATACAGATTCCCACGCGCCCCAGCTGTCATTATAGGGTAAACCACCCAATCGTTGGCACTCCTCCAATTATTGGCACTTTAGGTAATTTTGCCCATTTCTAACAGAAAAAGAATGCTATTTTACTTTTTAATGCATACCTACAACTACATAATGGGCAACACCGAACTGAAATAAACTAGGTTTCCCTTATTTTTCGAAATATACTCTTAACTAAAGTGCCAATAATTCATTCTAAAAGTGCCAATAATTGGGTGGTTTACCCTAGGTAGTTGACGCACACGTTCCAGCTTGAAAACGTATGAAGTTTCCGCCCTGTGCTTTGGGTTCCACTACAACTGACAAGGCAGATGGGAGAGGCACCATGTGGTATCAGGTAGAACTCCAGCATCTGAACCATTAAGATTTTCACAAGAAACAAAAGTAACAAGCAATCAAAGGTGTACCGGGCTACACTCGTTCCTGGCTCATGTCACCCCTGAATGATAACCCTGGGGGTGCCGTGGGAAAGTGGTGAAGAACTCCTGGCACCCCCAGGAACATGGTGATCGGTTCATTGGGAGCCGGGAACTTCGGGAAACGGGCACAGGAATTATAGGATCTGAATCTGAAATCTACACCACGCGAGTGGAGTTGCCAGCATTAGCTGTTAGGTACTTAATAAACAGGTCATTTAAATGTAGTTTCAACAAAACATAGCAGTTTGATCAATCATGATCAATTTGTATTGATTTGAATATATTGACACATTAAGAACAATAGCTCCAACTAATCAATATTCATTATCGGAGAAGAAAAAAGGCGATTTGAGGTTAAGTTTTAGAAAACCTGCTATCGCCATTAAAGCAGATCTTCAAGGTTCATAATAATTTTGTGTCCATTTCGATTGCTCGGCCAATATGTCGTAGAAAAAAGAAACTTATGTCAGCATTTCGAAGGAATTCGTAGAAAACGAACAGTGAAAACCGCAAATTCGAAGAGTCAATATTTAGAAAGTTATAAGGGTTTAACCGTGGCCGCGCAGTCCGCATGAATTCAACTGCGCGGCCACCAGTTCTCTTGAACGGAGCTACGTACAAGTCTAATTCTTTTTGCTAATCACTGATACGATTTCGAAGAAAATGTAGATTATAAAAATAAAGCCCTACTATTTGAACTTCACGACATACGGCACTCCAAAGTTATGGCCGCGCAGTCCGCATAAAGCGAACCGCGCGGCCACCAGTTCTCATTAACGGAGCATTGTAGAAGTCTAATTCTTTTTGCTAATCACTGATACGATTTCGAAGAAAAAGTAGATTTGAAAAATATAGCCCTAAAGTTTGAACTTCTCGTTCTACAGCACTTACGTAAGGGCGAACCGCGCGGCCACGTGTTTCTTAAAGTGGAGCTTAAACAGAATTTGGTAGAGGTCTCATTATTTTTGCTAATCATTGATACGATTTCGAAGAATATGTAGATATCATGAATGAAGTTCTAATGCTTGAAAATCACGAGTTACAGAACTTAAACCCTGTAACTCGAGTTAAAAAAAGGGTGACCATGATTTACGTTGCGTCGACGAGATATTCCCAAAAAAAAAATTGAACCGAATTCATACAAATCCTTTAAAATATTTACCTAGCACAAAGTTATTATTTTGATTTACCAGATTTTATTCAATATCATATTGAAGTCGGCGCCAAGTAAACCCATAGGTATAGGTAGGTAGGTATTATTAATGGCAACAACTTCCATTTTAAATTGAATAAAATCTGATAAATCAAAATACATATCACTATGTGCTAGGTATATTTTATTTTTAAGGATTTGTATGAAGCACAGACTTACAATAAGTAGCAGACAAAGCATTAGAGATTGAAAAGTACGCCAAAACTAACACATATAAAAACCACACACACTAACGCAACTACAGGGAAGGAGTTAGCCGCCTAGTTCAATAAGATTTATTTTAATGAAATAAGAGTATCTTAAAATACCTCTTTTAAGGTTCCGTAGCTAAATGGCAAAAAACGGAACCCTTATAGATTCGTCATGTCTGTCTGTCTGTCCGTCCGAATGTCACAACCACTTTTCTCCGAAACTATAAGACCTATGCACTTGAAACTTGGTAAGTAGATGTATTCTGTGAACCGCATTAAGATTTTTAAATATAACTAGAAAAAAGCAGTAAATTTTGGGGGTCCCCATACTCAGAACTGAAACGAAAAGATTTTTTTCATCAAACCCATACGTGTGGGGTATCCATAGATAGGTCTTCAAAAATGCTATTGAGGCTAAAGCACCTTTAGAAAAAAATGATGTTACAAAACATCATTTTTTTCTAAAGGTGCTCCCTCACCGGGAGCATTCGCGCGTAATGTAATGTTACGAGTCGAGAATTACAGCCTGTGTGGGAGGTGAACCGAGCATTGCAATGCGCACCTTGTAATGAGACGAGGTTACAGCAGTGAGGCAGGTGATCCGAGCATTGCAATGCGCGCCTTGTAATGATACAATGTGTAACGTTTTGATCCAACTCGTAACATCAATGCGCTTTTTTTGTTGCGGCTGGCCGGCCGCACACTGGTCCGAATTATAAATAGGTGGACATACGATCTAAGATGTCAAACGCTTTTGGGAAAAAAATAGTAGTACGAGTACGAATTTCAGGTTAATTTTGCAATCCAATATGGCCGCCGCGCCACTGTTGCGAGATTTCTGTCAGTATGCTGAGATACCAAAAAACCCCTTTCACGATATCCAAAATGAAATTTTACAACGGTGGTTCGGCGGCCATCTTGGATTGCAAAATTATCATGAGATTCGTACTCAGCGTACCAAAATCCCCCTTAAACAATACCCATCATGAAATTTTGTGATTTCAGCTCAGCGGCCATAATTGATTACAAAATTATCATGTGATTCGTACTCAGCATACCAAAAAACCCCTTAGACGATACCCATCATGAAATTTTGTGATTTCGGCGCGGCGGCCAAATCGGATTGCAAAATTATCATGTGTATCGTACTCAGCATACCAAAAAACCCCTTAAACGATACCCATCATGAAATTTTGTGATTTCGGCGTGACGGCTATATTGGATTGCAAAATTATCATGTGATTCGATCTCAGCATACAAAAAAACCCCTTAGACGATACCCATCATGAAATTTTGTAATTTCGGTGCGGCCGCCATATTGTATTGCAAAATTATCATGTGATTCGTACTCACCATACCAAAAAACCCCTTAAGCAATACCCATCATGAAATTTTGTGATTTCAGCGCGATGGATTGCAAAATTATCATGTGATTCGTACTCAGCGTACCAAATTCCCCCTTAAACGATACCCATCATGAAATTTTGTGATTTCGACGCGGCGGCCATATTGGATTGCAAAATTATCTCTTAGTCTTTCTGTTCCCGGTTTCCATTTCGGAGTTTCCAGTTCTATGCTCCGATTCAAAATCGCAATAAAAACTATTTCTGCTAATAGTTTTGCACCAATTTTTTTAAAACATTCTCCTGACAGAAACAAACACAACAAAAAATAATTAGCGAAATTGGTCCAGCATTTCACGCGTGATGCCGTGACCACGGAAATCGGGCTTCATTTTTATATATTGTATACTCAATATCATCGAAGATTACAGGCATTATATTAAAATGCAATTCTGAACTAATTAAATGCTGAATCACAGTTTGCCACACTTATTTTTATGTTAGCATTAAATTTAATCTTGAAAAGAAGTGCCTGAGTTTGGCCCCTACATTAATGAGAGGTATCTAATACGTCAAACTGCAGCATCGGCAGCTTAAACCTTTCAAAAACCAGGCGGACGTCATTTTTTTTAACATGTCATGTATAGTGTTGCTATACGTGTAGAAACGAGATAGCAGCATTCACTAACCCCTTAGAGCGAGCGGAATGGAAAGACCAACGCACACAAACATAATTAATGTTTCGTCTGCTACTTATTGTACGTCTGTGGTATGAAGTCGGTTCTATTGTTTAATTATTTTTTTATTATTATTTTAAGTGACGGGTAGACCGATAAGTATATCTATCTAGGTGTAAAGTTCTCATCAACACAAATCAATCAAGCCGAAACACAGGGTAACTGCTGTAAATCGTTAAGAAATTCCCTCAACTGTCTTTCGGTTCCATCATCATATCGACTCCAGACCTTTATTAAATTGTAGTAGGTATACTTACTTATTAAAGCACTTAATCAAAAAGTTAGCAAACGCACTAATTGTCCCAACAATTTTCGGTGGTTGCCCTCGATTTCTCCTGGATCCCAGCATCAGATCTTGATACCCTGCATATGGGACCACCTCAGAAGTAACCTCATTCAAACAAAAAAAAATTAAATCGGCGCCGCTATCGCGTAATACTTATACATAAAAAAAACATAGCATACGAATTGAGAACCTCCTCTTTTTTGAAGTCGGTTAATAAGACTTTTTAATGTCACGTATATTGCTATACTTTTAATCGTAAAAAGCAAATAGTTGTAGTCCCTTGGTTTGAATTTGAATGGAGAAGTTTACTTCTAGGATATAAATAAATAAATATTCACGGACATCTCACACAACGCTATCTGATCTCAAAGTAAGCTAGGAATAACCTGCTTGTGTTATGGGTATCCACGATCCACCACGGATATTAATACTTATATACTTTTAAATACATACATATTATACATAGATACACCCAGACTCATGAGACAAACATTTATGGGTCACACAAATATTTGTCTCCGGTGGGAATCGAACCCACGACCTCCAGCGCCGCAGGCGGTATCTCTACCGACTGTGCCACAGAGGCAGTCAAAGATAAGAAGATAAGAAAAAAAACACTCATCGATTGATTTATATTTCAGTAAATGGTGATGATCACAATATAGGTACATATTGTTATATAGGTATTGTTATATAGGCACATATTGTTATTGTTATTTTATGACTTAAATTACGCCAGTAATTACTAATCCGATAAACAGCACTAACATTTTATAAATTTAATTATTACTTTTTACCCGTAAACACATTAAGTAGGTAATCATATGTCTCAGTAAGTGAAATTCAAGTTTCCTTTTTACTCCACGTTCCTCTGATATTGACTTTTTTTCTTTCGCCAGCAAATATGTTTACTTCATGCATGCTACTACAGATAATTCATAGAATTCTTTTTTCAAATTTATAAAAGTTTATTTGTTTTTTAAAGTCGCGATGTCGATGTGTATAGCTATGATACGTCCTTGTTTTCGACCATTTTTAATTGCTGATTTAATTTCAAATGCTTTAGTTTTACGTAAATTGAATCTAAATACCACTATTCAAGTAATATAAACTTTGCGTTTAACCTATAACGTTGGTAGTCTGGACAATAACAATATCAAGTAAGGTATTTCCGCAATACTAATATTTTTTACCCAATATTTAAGTTGGTAGGTAATGAGGTACTGTATGGTGTTTTTACGTATAGTACTTAATTAATGTAATGTAATCGAAAGTCAATACTTTACTTATATGTACCTACTTACTTAACTTTTTTTATAAACGACATTTTAATACCTACATTTATAAAAGAATACTTCTAGTTAGTAAATAACACCTTATTTATATAAGTACGGAAAATGCTCAGAATAGTTGTGGACCGCTTCATCTTAGAAAAAGTTACAAATGCCATCAGGCGAATTATCGTCCCGTCCATTTGTCTTCTTTGGGTTGGGCAGTTCGTTATCGTCGTGGTGATTTGCTAAGGTTTGTTTCCTTTTGGTGGTTGCTGTGGTTGGGATTGTTGAACTGTGGCAGTGAGGAGGTCCTGCACCAAAAACCAATATTAAATGTAGTGGAATATCTATTTCACACAGCGCCATGTAGAATGAATGATTGCCAATCGCCAGCAAATATGTTTTCTTTTTAATAAACCTATTTTACTTAAAAGCTTACAAGCACATTTTCGTAAGACTAATTCGAATCACTAATTCTCAATTGAATTGAATTGGAATTCAATTGAAACAATCAGTAGCTCTTTTTACAAGAAAAGCTACTTGCTATATAAATATATTTACACTATGATATTAAAATAGTAAAAAGCCTGGATTCACACACTATAAATCTTGGTCACCCTATTTTTTCCTTCGATTATAGGTTTTAAGTTCTATACGTTATTTAGTTCTTAATTTGAGGCTTTATTCATACTGTCTACATATTCTTCGAAATGGTATCTGTAATTAGCAAAAAGAATGGGACTTCTACTAAGCTCCGTTTAAGCTCCATTTAAGAAAAACCGTGGCCGCGCGGTTCGCATTGTGCGGACTGCGCGGCCATAACTTTGGAGTGCCGTATGTTGTGAAGTTCAAATAGTAGGGCTTTATTTTTATAATCTACATTTTCTTCGAAATCGTGTCAGTGATTAGCAAAAAGAATTAGACTTGTACGTAGCTCCGTTCAAGAGAACTGGTGGCCGCGCAGTTGAATTCATGCTGACTGCGCGGCCACGGTTAAACCCTTATAACTTTCTAAATATTGACTCTTCGAATTTGCGGTTTTCACTGTTCGTTTTCTACGAATTCCTTCGAAATGCTGACATAAGTTTCTTTTTTCTACGACATATTGGCCGAGCAATCGAAATGGACACATAATATGTAGCGTTGATTCATGTCAAGGTACTGAATATAATTAACTGGCTAGAACATCGCCAAATAAATATTTAAGACTGGAATACGTCACGCGGTTTTATCCGCTTAGTTCCCGTTCCCGTTTGAATATGGCAATAAAATATCGTCGTTGTCAAACTAATTTCTGCTATGTGCAAAAATATGAATTTGAGATATTGCAAAAAAAAGTTGTCCTGTAAAATTTTATATGAAAGGAAATTTTTTAAACTATTTAGGTTTCAGGGCACCAATGATACCCTTCATGTCATAAGATTATACGATTATAAATTGTAACAACTTATTTTATATTTTAATTTTTAAGTATTTTTTGCACATAGCAGATTTTAAATTGTCAATTAACATTCGCATAACAGGTTTTAAATAAGTTTATATTTATATTTATTTAATATTTTTACTATTGATAAACAAAAAGAACAAGTTTTAATCATACTCTCAGGGGCTCTTTTTGATAAACTCATTCTTTAAGAAGGAGCCCCATAGAAAGTGGACTTGGCGAAGACTCGACAACGTCACAAGGAACGAGATGGACTTCATCATGACGGAAAGGAAGTGTACATTTAAAGATGTCTCTGTGATCACAGGTTTAATATTGTCAGTGATCACCGACTTGTCCGAGCATCTTTAAATTTAGACATCCGCGCCGAAAGGACCCGGATGATGAAGCCTACTCTCCGACCTACCATGGCCCAAAATAGACTCAGGTGCTGATAGGTTCCAATTAGAACTTCAAAACTGTTTTGATCTGCTGGAAACTACTGGTAACGTTCATGATAAAGCCGAAAACATAGTCAGGACGCTGCAGCAAGTTTCCCAATTTTTCTCTGACCGGAAAAAGCAATAACAGGTACTCTAAGCTCCTCCATCAGAACTTATTAGGAGAAGACGGGAAATGCCATCTTCACACATATTTTCGTCAGACAAGAGAGATTTGAACCACAAGAAAAGAATTCACAAGCTGATATGAAGTGACCTCAGACGACACAACACCAGCGTCGTCGAGGCTACGATTAAGAAGAACAGGGGTGCCAAGGTCTTTGTCCAACAGCTTGGAAGACCCCGTCTGGCGCAATTTAAGACAGTGGGTGGCAATACCGTGACATCAAGGTTCGGAGAAAATTGAGAGCTTTTACAAAGATCATCACGGACAAAAAGACCGACAGGTCGTACTGATTGTGACCACTGAGCCCCACTAACGCGCTACTATACCGAGGACATTCCGGACATCGACCAGAACAAGATCGGGGCGGTTCTTGGGCAACTAAAGAACAACAGGTCGCCTGGGGAGAACGGAATTACGACTGAACTCCTAAGCAGGGGGGACTCTGGTCCTAAAAGAGCTAACGAGAATCTTTAATTCTGTCCTCCAACAGGGACAAACACCTAAAGCATAAAGTGACAAGACCTTACTGAAGAACTACAGACCCTTCTCACTCTTGAGCCATGTTTACAAGTTGTTCTCAAGAGTAGTCACAAACCGCCTCGCCGGAAGGCTCGACGAGTTTCAGCCAAAGGAGCAAGCCGTGTCTCGAAAAGGCTTCAGTACCGTTGACCACATCCATACTGTTCCGCAGACTGTACAGAAGACCAATGAATACAATCAGCCGCTGTGGATTACGAGATGGCTTTTGTGGATTACGAGAAGGCCTTCGACTTTGTCGAAACCGGGGTAGTCCTGGACGCTCTGCAGCGATGTCGTGTCGACTGGCGATATATCGAGGTGTTGAGATGTTTGTATGACATCGCTACCATGACCATCCAGCTAGAAATCTATAAAACCAACTCCATTGAATTGCGTAGAGGTGAGACATAAACAGGAGAAAGCAATTAGTCAGTTTCGTTTTAAGTGCGATCGATGATAAACTTTTCTTCATAAACTTTATACATCTCCCAAAGAATCTGTGTCTCGAAATACAAATCCGTTGAATTCAATGGATCTCAATCAGCCCTCTACTACATGTTCTTGAGAGCTGCTTGGCATATTCGTGGTCACTCTCAATTCCTGTACAGGGATTTCATTAGTTGCTCTGTCATCATTACCAATGCTGTAAATAACGTAACACCTCCGCTTGGTCGTTCAAGGAAACGGTGAGCTATTGCTTCTTTCAGAGGATGAGAATTTATGGATTCGATGTTGGCCTATACTGTAAAAGATGTAGAGGGCTGATTGAGATCAATTGAATTCAACGGATCTGGATTTAGAGACACTGATTCTTTGGGAGATGTTTGAAGTTTATGAAGAAGCATTTATCATCGATCGCTCTTAAAACTAAACTGACTAATTTCTATCCTCTGTTTATTTTGGAAATACACAAAACCATAGTACTTAAGCACCTGATTAATCGCACCTTACACAGTTTATGAACTGACTGCTCATGAATAACTAAAAGTTTATTTCCAAAGAAGTCACATTAAATTATAATAACGTATCAAGATATGTAATGAAATTTGAGGGTTAACATAAATAAATAGCAAAATATAACGACATTCATATGACATCTTTATGGTTTATTTACCTTTACCCTCTACCTTACAATGTACGATTGGCGGTGTGTTTAGAATAAAATTATGCTATGTGCATACGATTTACTAGTTTGTCAATTGCCCGCGGTCAAAAAAAAGTGCTATGTGCAATCGGGTCACTTAGCAGATTTTATTTGACAATATTCTAGCTGGCTCCACATAGCATATTTTATTAAATTGTCATAGTGCGTCGTATACTACTTATAAGCACATAGCAGTTCTTTCATACGATAGATTGGTTCATTTACCAGTCGTTATTGTCAAAATGTTAAAATCATAAAAAATGCACATAGCAGATTTTGGTTTGACAACGACGATATAGCCAATGTGCGTCGGGGACAACACAGCTTCCCAACAGTGAAAAATTTTTCAAATCGGTTTAGTAGTTTCGGAGCCTTTTCAATGCAAACAAACAGTCAAATCTCTGCTTATAAAATCTTGTGGAGAAAATCATCACAGTTCAATGCAATTCACTATAGGAGATGAGTCTATCCAATCATACAAAGTTCGACGTAATGGGTGCTATGGAGTTGTACCAAGACACAGTATAACCAAGATCTTCAGATTCCAAGCCAAGCACCTGCAATAGTGGACGTGCTTGCGGGAGCGTGACGAGGGCATGACAAAGAGAGGAAGACTCTCAAGGAATATTCCTTCTTGGTTTCAAATGGCCAAATCCAGCTACTTAAAAACGATCTTGGACTTGAAACGTTGATTTTAAATCTATCGATCCCGCTAAAATGCGAATACTCGGATGATATGGAAATTCTTACCCTGGAAACAAAATCGCAAGGTCATTATCGTTTTCAATTGTGGAGTAAAAGTGTGATTTCTACAAAGAATGTAACGTAGGTAAACAGGTTCCGATAACCAATGCCAGGCGGTGCAATGCGATATCACAGTTGCAGGTAGTTTGCCTTGACCGAGGAACAAACCTGTTGTAGTTCAATATGATGTTATCTTTGAGTTCTACTTGTTTCTAACCTAACTTTTACGGCAATATGGCGCTGAGGACCGCAAATGTTAGAACCACAAAGCCTCTCCTCCCTGTGGCCCTTTTCCTGCTATTAATTACGACCCTATCTGTCACCTCATTTTCTACTATATCATTGATCCCATGCCAGCGGAGTCGTTTCGATTCTCATATTGTGGCGAAAATCTAGAACCAAGCGGCTATTAGGCATTTCTTTCTATGGTATGTGATATTATTGAGTGACTATGCTTGTCCATCGAGGTGGAGTGATTAAGCAGAATGGAGCAGAGAAATGGACCTGTTCGTTATCGCGGAACGAGGTTGTAGTAGGAGAATCCATGAGTTTTGTCTCGAGCTCGTCACTACGTTTCTTGCATTTTGCGTTGCACACCTTTTCTACGCCCGCTTGGTTTCCCGTATTTGTATCTCAGAAGATGTAAGAATTCAAATCTAGTCTGGAGCTGGGATTTTATACGATTCTATTAGTTGATTTTTAACACATATGGGCACCTCGTTTCTGTCGTCCACTTTAATGGACGGGCGTTAGTACTCTTTATACTGTGGACGGGCAGTCCAATAGATAAAAATGTACTGTTGGTAGCACGATCTCACAAAAACAATAAGAGATCGCCTACAATCGCTGACCCAGTGACGTCAAGAATCACGGCCATGTGGCAATTGCCCATGTCAATTATAATTTGGGTCGCCGTTATGTCATCGCGTCATCTACGAGTACGTATTTAATTGAATGTTTTTAGCGTACGATGTCATCTTCTAATTGTAAATTATTTACGGTTCATTGTAAACATCGTAAAGTAACAATGATGATCCTTTTTTTGAGGAGCAGGGGCCTTATTTCCTAAACTTTTTCTGCCCAAAAGTTCTCCATGTTTAGGATGTAGTAGACGTTTTTAAACACAACATTTGGGGAGTAATACATTTTTATATTTAGCTGGTCGAAATGTCGCAGCCGTCCTGATGCAAGCCAAGACATTTTCACTGTCGGAATACAATGGCAGCATGGCCAATCCAAGCATCTTCCAAAATTATTCGGAGAGGCCTACGTTTAGCGGTGAATTACGATTGGCTGATTTGATGCATGTGAATGTGACTGCTGTTTATGAGCAAATACAAGATACAAATGGTTATTTTTTTACCGTTACGAATCTTCATTGTATTTTTGTTTTAAAGATTGCCTCTAGAATGTTGAAGTTAATTGTTTGGTTCGATATTATTGAGTGGTGGCAAGTTGCGGTCAATTCGATGGATTTCTACATTTATGAGTCTATATTATCTATAGCTTACTTATATCATAGACGGATGTCGTGTTAATACATACGAGTACATAATAGCTATTATCAATATACTAACTTATCTGTGGTGCCTACTTAAATCTTACTTCTTACTAATATTATAAATGCGAAAGTTTGTGAGTGTGGATGTTTGTTACTCTTTCAGGCTCTTACGGCTAAACGGATCTGGCTGAAATTCGGTACAGAGATATATTATAGTCTGGAATAACATATAGGCTACTTTTATCCCGGGAATAAGTTCCCACGGGAAGCGGGAACAAGTTTACGCGGGCTTAGCTGCAGGCATCAGCTAGTAAAAAAATAAGATTGATACATTTACCTGATGTGTAAGAGCCAAAAATAAGCAAATAGATAGAAATTAGATTGCAAGGTTCTTTATATGCGCAGGCGCAACTCGTATATAAAATCCAAATATGGTTGTATTAAGAAGCAGTGTGAAATTAGAAGTGGTCTAACCTCGAAAACTTTATAGTTTTATGCTGAAGTACATAATCCCATTATCGAAGCACTTATAGACCGCGCCGTTAGAAACCGTCTGTGCGTGCTTTTGAATATAAGTAATTCAATTCATATAACGAGTTGTATGACACAAATTGAACAAATTCTATACCTCCAGCCCACCTAGTACCAGGAACTACTACTAAACTACTACCTACTAGATATTCCATTAGTGTAAAATAGCTCTAAAGTGTGATCTAATCAAAAGTAAATTTATTTAGCCTGTTACTTTATTCAGACATAGCCTTATAACTGTTAACAGCATAGTTCGGGTTTATGATGATAGACTACTGTTGAAGAAATAGGTTTATAGATTTTGTGGTCTGAAATAAACATGGGCCCTTTCAATCCTTTAGAATGGACGGTAGCTGGATACCTATAAAATATATCTATTGAAAGACAATAGCAATAATGGCTATATTTCAAATTAGTGAAGCTTTTCACTGTAAGTATCGATGGCACAGCAGCATAACATAATGCAACCTGCTGTTTAAATAGTGAATTCGATTCCAGGCTTATATTACTAAGAGAATTAGGCGATAAATGGCGGAGGCAGTGGTATTAGATGAGAATAAAATGTCAACAACGGGTCTCACTGTTACCCGTTACGAGTTTTTTTTCTCAACGACTCACAGTGTGACTCGTTTTAGGGTAACTCGTTGAGAATAAAGGGCGATCCATCGAAGAACGATCAGGGAGAGAAATGCACCACCCCATCAGTCAATTCTACTCACAACAATCAAGGATATCCTCAACAAATTCTAACTGAGGAACCAACTCCGAAGTACTCAGAATTCTAGACACTTAACTGCATTGTGTCGCAAGTCCTGCATTCAATGGCTGATCATGTCAATTGGGGTCGATGCCGACAATTGACCAATTGCTCCAGCCTCCGCGATCAGGCGACAATGCGTTAGCAATCTTCTCACAATTTATATGCACATTTGTCATTGATTTTCTTATAAAGTGAGCCTCGTCGACCGACCTTCCAGCCTAGTTCAGAGGCAGTCTTCCTGTGGAGTTTTTGAACTTTAACTATACTCCAAATCTGGACAGAGTCCTGGTGTCACTGCGATACCTATTAATCCACTGTAATTTCCATCACCCATTTCTACAAATATATCAGTTTTTATGTGGCTAAACCTGTTTACATTGCATACCTACTTTTCGTTGCCTGAGGTTTCGACCAGACCCGACATGGATGGAATCTGGGGGCATGGATATATGGGGGCCAGTGTAAACATATTCAACAAGGCAGATGTCGTTGCCATTGCAAAACGGCAAAAAGGCAAATACCATCGCTACTTGAACAACCCACCCCAGAACACTAAAAAAACCAGGACATATGCTGGAAAAACAGAACGATTGGCAACCCTACTATAGAGGAATTCCGCCAGATACTTATGATTATCTCCAGGCCATCACATAAAATCAGGACAATCAATCAAATTAGCGTTTGGCAGTCCACTGCTGGACGTAGGCCTCTCCCAAATTAAGCAACAATACACGGTCCTGCGCCTTCCGCATCCAGTCACTCCCTGCGACCTTCTACATACATAAAATCAGGACAGTCAAACGTTATACATAAATGTTCAGAGTATCTTTTGTATAACCATCAATCGTCATAAATGTGTGTCTCGTGTGCCTAACAGCCTGAAGATCGCAGGTCAACTATCAATTGTAGACGAAAAATATGTCAATGCTAGTCGTCACGCCACAGAATAAATATTATTGTTATATTCCTATCAAGTACTTACTTCTGTGATTATACTCAATGTTTATTGATGATCTTCAGCTACTTTATTTTTCACTAGCAGACGTCACGTGGTTTCACCCGCGTAGTTCCCGTTCCCGTGGGAATACGGGAATAAAATGTAGCTTATGTTCATCGCAAAGAGTGTAGCTTTATAACAGTAAAGTATTTTTCAAATCGGTCCAGTAGTTTTTGAGTTTATTCGTTACTTTACAAAAATACAAATCTTTCCTCTATATAATATTAGGATAGAAGAAGTATAGATAACCGCTCATAGCCCCACTAGCTCTAATGACCGGGGGCCTGGGGACGGTGGCTGCTCACCGCCTTACAGAATCAGGGCCAATAGGACAGCGTGACAGTTTCACGCACGCCACACGCCCCAAGAAGCGGGATGAGACACGAACAAATCCCCGAAGACGCGGGATAGCACCCGAACTCTAGCTGAGACCGCAGTGGCAGCCAAGGTCGGTTGGGAATCCTGGAGTCATCCTTCCGAGGACTATCCCGGGACTCCCAACCGTAGGCTGTTAGGTAGGATACGTGTGGTTTTTAGTCGGTAGGAGTCCGGCATAGCACCCCTGTAGGATTTTCCTCACGTTGAATAAAAAAAAGCATTTATCCGTAACAAGTTCAAATTTAATAAAAGCTTTTCAGCGTAGTATACGGAAATTACAGTTTCTAATAATACACTTAATAACATTATTACTTTTTGATAGAGTCATTCATTTACTATTTCTAATAATAAGCCGCGTTTCCTGTTCCTTTATGATAATAACTAGAGATGCGCCGAATGTGGGTTGAACCGAATTCGAACATTCGGCCGAATATTCGGTATAAAATGTACCGAACCGAATATTCGGCCGAACTATTCGGTTCAAATTTTTTTTTTTTTTTTTTTTTTTTAGAATTTTTTTTTTTTTTTTTTTATGAGGTAACACAAATGTCATCTCATAACAATTACAATCTAGCCTTGAGGCTAATAAGTAATTTAGATTTCACTTATTTTACTAAAGCTTACAGAGTAAAGAATGTGTCCATCGGCACTTTTCTTATTGTCTCTAATTATAATAGAAAGTCACTTTGTTCTTGTGTTCTTCAAGTATAGCACTCACTGCACTACTTTACACTAATTTCACTAAACTAGATCAAAAGGCTTAGTCCTTTTCAGTCTCCTTAAAATGTCCGTGGTGTCAAGAAGCTGAATTGCCTCGACATTCACATGTTTTAGAAGTCTTTGTTCGTGAGCTTCGGCATATTTTTTTATAACCTTTATAACAAGGTCCACTCCTAAGTCCCGGTGGATATCCTTATTCCTAATGTACCAGGGAGCATTTATAATACTCCGAAGTACTTTATTTTGGAATCTTTGAATTATCTCAACATTGGTGCGTTTTGTACAGCCCCAAAGCTGAATACCATATGCCCATACAGGCATAAGTACTTGTTTGTACAGAAGTACCTTGTTGTACACTGATAATGTTGAATGTCTGCCGAGTAGCCAGTACATTTTCTTGAAGCGTAAATCTAACTCCTGGCGTTTCTTTTTGACGTGTGCCTTCCAGCGTAGTTTTGCGTCAAGCGTCATACCCAGGTATTTTGCCGTATTTTCATATGGTACTATTTTACCGTTAATGTTTACCGGTGTATAGTTAGGTTTTTTGTTTGTGAAGTCTATGTGAGTCGATTTGGACTCATTTAGTTGAATTCTCCATTTTTTTGTCCAAGCAGTGATGGTGTTGACGGCCGATTGAAGTTTCTCAATGGCTTTTTTGTGAGTGGCACCTGTTGCCATGATGGCTGTGTCATCTGCGAAGGTTGCAATAACATTGTTTTTTATATCTGGAATATCGCAGGTGTACAATAGGTACAAGATAGGGCCAAGTACACTTCCCTGTGGTACTCCAGCTTTTATTTGTTTGAGACTAGAATAAGCTTCTTCTTGTCTTACTCTGAATGTTCTCTCTGTTAGGTATGATTCTAAAATATCTGCAAATTGTTTTGGTAGCAGTTTCCTGAGCTTATGAATAAGGCCTCTATGCCACACCTTATCAAATGCCTGTGCTATGTCTAGGAATACTGTAGAACAGACTTTTTTTTCCTCTAGTGCTTTTTCAATGACGTTGGTGATTCTGTGAACTTGGTCTATCGTGGAGTGTTTTTCTCTAAAGCCAAATTGATAATTGGGAATTAGTTTTCTTTCTTCTATTATAGGCTTAAGACGTCTCAGAAGAAGCTTTTCAAATAGTTTTGAAATGATTGGCAGCAGTGATATTGGTCTGTATGATGATACATTTTGAGGAGATTTTCCTGGTTTGGGGATCATTATAACTTCAGCAACTTTCCAGATACTAGGCACATGTTTTAGCCGGAATGTGGCGTTTATAAGGGTTGTAAGTTTAACTATGGCTTTACGAGGAAGGTTTTGAAGGACTTCGCCAGTGATAAGATCATATCCGGGCGATTTCTTTTTAGCCAAGTTTTTGATAATATTATTGACTTCTTTTGGAGTAACTAGTTTTATTTCCAAGTAATCATGGCAAATGACATCGGATGTTATGTTATCAGAGCTTCCCTCGTCGTTAGTTCGAAATATTTGTTGTAGGTGTTCTGCAAATATAGTTGCTTTCTGCTCATTACTCCTGGCCCAGTTGCCATCTATTTTTTTTATGGGTGAGGCATGAACAATAGGCTTTTTTAAACTTTTAGTGACTTTCCATAGTGAATATTCGGTTTTTTCACTATTTGTTAATTGACTAAGGTAGTCTTTTGTTGCATCATCATGATAGTTTTGTATCGCTTTACTCAATCTTTTTGTAAGTCTGTTCAATATTGTTTTGTCAGGCGGATATCTAGATTTTTGCCATTTTTGTCTCTGAATTCTCTTAATGGCAATGAGATTTCTTATTTCTACTGGATATCTGTGGCTTGCAACTTTTGTTTTTAAGACTGGAGTATTTTGCCAGCTGCAGTTTTGAATGTCGGTCACAAATTTTGACACTTCTTTATCTAATTGCTGTTTATTTTTTAAAGGTACTTTGAGATCAATAATGTTGTCTAAATCAAATTTGAAACTCTCCCAGTCAGTGTTTTTATTTACCAACATTGGATTGCTTTTTTTTTTAATTACTGTCTCGCTTAAGGTTAATATAATAGGGGAATGATCGGAATTCATATCCAGTCCTTCTTGTATATTGAGAAATGTGACTGATAGGTTCTTGTAAATAAAGAAGTCGATCAGATCTGGAGTTCTTTGCTTATCTGTAGGCCAGTAAGTGGGTTTTCCTGTTGAAATTGCATTGCACTTGATTTCTCTCATAGCACTTAGCAGTTCCTTTCCTTTACTGTTGGTTAATCGGGATCCCCAATATGTATTTTTTGCGTTGAAGTCACCTCCTAATATAAATGTGTTACCAAGAATTTTAAGTAGGTTTCTGTACTGCTCTATTTTCAGAGCATGCTTTGGTGGGCAGTATATAGCTGCTATGGTAATTTGATGAAATTTAGTTTGGACCCTTACGGCTACAGTTTGTATGAATTCTTCTTCATATGTATGTTCTAGGTAATGGTAGATGTTCTCTTTTATTATGACGGTGCTTCCCCCTCTCGCAGTGTTGACAGGATGCAGTGCATGATATATTTTATAGCCAGTAATATGGATATATGATTCTTTAGTGAAGTGAGACTCGGAAATGAGGCAAACATCAATTTCTTCTGTGGCAAGAACAGCCTGCAACTCGTTTCGATGTTTTAGGAGTCCGTTTGCATTCCATGCCATAATTTTTAGTGTGTTCTTCATTTTTGCGTTATATAAGGTAGTTTGGTAGCACTACTTTCTAGGTTCTTCAACCTTTGATCAAAAGAAGTTAAAATATTTAATATTTTGTTTATATTTTCGCTCGTGTCGGAGTCTCCTGACATGAGAGGCTGCGGACCATGTACCAGTGGTTGTGGCGGTTGCCGCTGCTCTTTCATCATTTGGGCATAAGTCACATTATTTTGAGTAAAACGTAATGCCTGTTTTTTTTTACTACTAGGGACCTGAACGATAGCTGTAGTTACTTTTTTTTTAATTGCTTTGTTTTTTAGTTCTTGCAATTCTCTTGCTACCATGCACCCTCTGTAGTTTGCCGGGTGTGGCTGACCACAGTGTACACATTTGGGTTTTTCTGCTATTGATTTAGTGCAGTCTTTGGTCAGATGTTTACCAATACATTTCACACATCTAGGTTCCTTGGAACAATATTTCTGTGTATGGCCATATGCTTGGCATCTTTTACACTGAGGTATTAGTTTGGATGATTTTAAAGGCTGCACTTCAACCTTACAGCCTAGTATAGTCTTAATACCATAGATCTGATTTATGTTTTCGTCTTTTTCAAAGGAAAGCATAAACATATTTAGAGGTTCCTTAGTCCTCCAACTTAATTTGTTTATGGCTTCCTGGATTTTAAAGCCTTTGGAATCCAGATCTTCCACTATTCTAATTGGCAAACAAGAAGAGGGTAAATTTTTAACGATGACCCTAATCGGCCTATCTTGTTTGTTCTCATACGAGTGCCATAGGCAATTATTTTGTAATAATAAATTAGTAATTGCCCTGTAGGAGTCTTCGTCCCTGGCATTTACTTTGACGGTGTTCCCACTCATCATTTTCACCATGAAGGAGTCCTTATTTGAGCATGTCAATAAAAGGTCATAAAACTTCTGGTAGTTTTTAATGTCTTCTACTATGACTGGAGGGGGTGGGGATGCCTTTTTTGCTTTTGGTTTCTCAGGTTCTACACTAACCTGAGATTCAATAGCGCTTACTCCTTGCGATGGAGGAGATAGTGAGGTGTTCAACTTCCTCTTCTTCCTACTTTTCACACGAACCCACTCAGTTTCCCTGGCAAGTTCCTCTTCGTCAGTCTGATATTCGACAGTTTTCTGGGGCTCATTATTTGCAGAATGTTCCGTCTGAACAGTTACATTCCTTTGTTCCTGAATTACTTTCAGCTGTTGTTGCAATGATTCGATTTGGCTACTGAGGTCTTTCACTAGCTGTTGCAGTTCTAGACGCTCATTTTGTTCCTCTTTGTACCGGGAGTACAATTGATGTTCGAGTTCAGTTTTGAGAACTACTTTGTTTGGAGTTGTCATGATTAAATTCAAGTTATAATTATAAAACTATAACTTACCGCAAATCCGCACAATTATGCATGATTCACTTACGACTGTATGTAGGTCATCGCGACGGCCGTGACGGCAGTGCACGTTTGAGTAGGCTGCTGCGTCAGCACTTGTACACGAGCGCGCACTTATGCAAGAAAGTGTGTGACTCGACCGTTCTCGCTAGAAGTCGATCGACCACTGGTGTGGTCAAAGGTGGAGTTGGAGGTGGGTTCAAATTAACGCGGTAAACAGGTTAGTACAGGTCATTCGTAGAGGCTGGCGACATTGTTTCAGCGCTGGACGCGCAACCCTCAACCCCAGGGCGCCGATTCTCAATAGAACTACTTGCAAGCGTGAAGAAAATTTACAGTCCAACGCGCATAGCACGCCTCTATACCGAGTTGAATGGGTAAAGCTGGTATTTACGAGCACCAGCTCAAAAATTACAACAGCACTCTATGTGTGGCCGCACGCGCCAATAGAATAATTAGCGAGAGATGGTGAGCTGAACGGGCTCATTTTTAATGAACTGAGTTTTGTTTTCCACTAACAAACAATTTAGAAATACTTATTAAAAATTTAACTCTTCGTGAACTGTATATTTTCACTGCGACTAGTTCAGGTGGAGTTTTGGACTGGTTGTGTGCGGTCGTGTTTTGTAACGTACTAGTGAAAATAGCGTGTGACATGAAATCAAGTGAAGTGCATAATTATTGTATCTTTAAGAAGAACAGATAAAAACGGACTCCGTAATGAATCGGATCACTATCTAGAATAAGCCAGCTCATTACAACAATTTTACCACTAAAAAATATTTTATAATTTGGTGGAAAACAAGGACTTTGCGAGTTTACTGCGAGTTAAGCGGATTCAATAATGGGTCTGCTCTGCTCGCGGGACAACTAGGCATTTTTCAAAGGAAGCAACATTGAGCACTTCCAAGCTTTTGGATGCCAGATTGACCTTATGCATAAATGGCTACGTTTTTTTTATACCACGAAAGTGGCAGACAACAGGGCATATGGCCCACTAGATGTACTGGTGGTCACCGTAGCCCATGGAAGTTTGCAACACCAGAGGCGCTACACTCACGCTGCCGACCCTGTAAAAACTTTCTAAGACCCTTCTTGAAGAACCCCATACTGTAGGTGTTTGGGAAAACCGAGGCAGGGATATCATTCCACAACCTAAGCGTGCGCGGAAGAAAGGCTCTATCGGATCTTACCGTGCTCGAGCGCTCCGGACGCAACGTGTGAGGATGAACGCCCTGATAGAATGTAGGCGTGGGCATCATATCAAACAATTCCTCAGAGCACAAACCGTTGTACAGGTGGTAGAACACGCGTATGGAGGTAAAGTCTCTCCTGTTGCGAAGAGGTTCTACACCACCTGCAGACATGGGAGCGTTGACCACTATCATCCTCGGCTTTTCACCAAATCAAGTGGACGAAGCTGATATTCAGGTACCCCCGCCCAGAGGTGACAGCAGTACTCCATGAACTGCCGCACTTGCGACTTAAAGAGAAACAGTTACTGTGCGTCACCAGAGATCTCTGTACCATGAGGTTAGTTAAGGGAAAGCCGAAATATTCAATAATTATTAATTTGTTAATAATAATATCAACATTCGGTAATTATTCGGCAAATAAACCGAATATTCGGCCGAATACGAACTTTCAAAAACCTGCCGAATGTACCGAATTCGAATATTCGGCCGAACATTCGGCGCATCTCTAATAATAACCATGTACCTATTCTACCAATGGTTTGGTAGAAATTACTGAGAAGCAGATGATAACAGAATTTATCACAATCAATGAGATTTTACACTACCTACTACGCTAAGGGTATTTTACTTTTTTTTAACGTGTAGAAATGCCCACGGATCTCATGACGGAATCGAACCGACTTAAAAACCACACTGTGATAGAAGTCTGCTGGAAATCTGGAAGAAATGGGGACCTTAATGCGAAAGGAAATCCGTACCATGCGAACAGAGAATAATATTATAATTCTGTTTTCATAACTAGTTTAGTTATCAAACGAGAAACAAAACCATTTTCGTTACGGGCTCCAAAATTTCAGCCACAAATGTGGATGGATGGAAGGCTGCTTGCTGGCTACTAAAAAGGAAAAAGGTCAAAAATCGCGTCTTCATTTTCTAGAGAACTTGAGACCACTGGGAAATATGTCCATACCAAGTAGTATGCTAAATCTTTTTAGACTTTTAGAGGAGATGAGGCGCAATTTAAAATTAGTTCTTCGAGTACAAACAAAATTATTTTTTAATTACAACATCTTATTTGTACCAAAGATCCCGGTAAATGAACGTGACTTACGGGAACGGTAGGTAACAATTCCCCTTTAATAGACGGTGGACCAAAATAGCCCGCATCCCTTCTGGGACGTGGCTTGCTAGATCGTAAACTGCGTACCGCCTGGCCATTACTCCTATGTGCATATTTCAGTTGTAAAGCTGGATCTATTACTTATTCATAACACTGGTTCCGTATGGAACTTTATAGAAATGTTTCCTGTTCTTATTCAACTTCATAATTGAATTTTAGGCTGTCTGTAAGTAGAGCTTGTCTAGTGATTCAAAAGGGGTCTTAGAAAGTTTTTACAGGGTCGGCAGCGCAAGTGTGGCGCCTCTGGTGTTGCAAACGTTCATAGGCTGCGGTGACCACTGGTCCTTCTGGTGGGCAGTATGTTTGTCTGCCACCTTAGTGGTATAAAAAATCGGTTGTCTGTAAAGTCGGTTTACTGACGATGGTTGAACGTGACAATGACAACGTCATAAGAAAAAAAAAAAAAAAAACATAAAATTAACATTACAAATCAAAAATAAATATAAAAACACATCAATTGATTATAGTGCCATCTGTTGAAAACATTACTAAAATAAATGGAACGCCTCAGAGCGAGGTAACGACGTATTGCGTCATCATTTTTAGTTCGTGCAGCCGGCTCCATCGAATTATAGGACGTTGTCACATCTAAAAAAGTGATGGAACTGGAGTAGATTATTGCGGAGTTATTAAAATTCGTTAGTCTGTGTTACTTATTACAATGTTATACCACAGAAACTTGCAAACCTCTGCCAACGCATGTATTTCTACTTCTACCCTTCATGTGGATCATGAAATGGCACGTCAACAGTTTTGTGTGTAATGAACTTGTTCTGATAATAACCAATGATAGAAGCCCAATAAGAATAGAAATTGTTGGTCAAATGGCTGTCACGAGCAATTTCCAATCCCATCCCAAAACAAACTTTACAATACATTCATGTCTAGGTCCGTATAATTTGTCCAGTTCAATAAACCCATTTTTTGTACATTTCACCGAGTTGAGTAATTCGCTTATAAATAGGTAGATACATCATTTCCGTGCTTCCTCAAAAAGGCAGACTTGTTTTTTGTTTAAAATATCATTAAATGACGTCATGCTTTCGTAATATTGAGTAATTTATAAAAATATTGCTGCAACTGGGCAAAAATAATAAAACCAAGAAAATTATACCGATTATTTGACGCCTTCTTGGGCCCTTTACTTGGGCCCTGCTGACGCTGCGCTGGTAGATCGCGTGTCCAGATCTAAGCCTACTTCACCTGGAGATTAACAGACGAGAATGTGGCTTACCGCAAGCTTCCATACAAAAGCTGCTAATACACAGAGGATATACGTATTCTCCAGGTGATGGTGACTTTTTATTTTTGACGCGGGGACTGCAGGTTAGACATTTTGGCGCCCTGCTTCGGTGGAGCATTGCGACTTCGTGTGGGACTCACGGTCCCGAATGGGATCATCCTACCCACTAAACCTCGCTTTGTTCCGCCTTACCTAAACCCCGGTTTAGGTGAGGCTGAACACGGCGAGGTTCCTTCGACCCGCCGAAGGGTAGGCCGGTGGATGCATCACTGCGGCCCGGCACTACTATAATGTCCCTAATGGGACAAATACCCACATGCTGTGTCCGCCTCTTACTGCGAGCAGGTCATGCTCGTGAAAGAGGCGGCGGGGCGGGAACGGGAGAGAACTCTCCAACCCGAGTTCCGCAGTGGGCGGCCTGGGTGCCGCCGACGTGTCTTCGTCGAAGACTATCGGCCTCCATGAACCGGGGGCCTGAGGACGGTGAGAGGGCTACTCACCGTCCCTACAGAAGCAGGCTCATGAGGGCAGCGTGATGACACCCGAAACCCCCCCGAAGACGCGGGATAGCACCCGAACCGCCCCCTGGGCGAGGCCGCAGTGATGGCAGTAGGTCTGTTGGAAGTCCTGGGACATTCTTCCGAGGGCTTACCAGAGGCTGTTGGGCGTTCTGTGAGGTTATTTAGTCGGTAGGAGTCCGACATGGCATTCATAATGGATTTTCCCTCACGTTAAGAAAAACACCCACATGCTGTGTGAACGACGTATTTAATTTGTGTGTTTTGTAAGGGCAGAAGGTAGAGGAGCGTCTCCGTGCTGGTAGCCAGTGGTCAACCAATTCACCGAGTTTTTTGACAGCCCTGAAAAGTAGCCTGAGTGAAGCCATATATTTTAACTACAGGACAACGTATTTTAATGTGTGGTGTGGGCAGTTGCCGCCAATTTATTTAATTGTTTAAATGGTTTAATTTACACTACATGGCATACTGAATGTGTCACCTAACCTTTAGGATTTCAATAGCATTGGGGTCAGACTTAAGTTCTCCTTTTAGCAGGGTTTAGCTCTGAATCATTGATAGAAAGAGGGTGCGGCTTTCAATCTATTTTTGTTACATTATTTTTATTCGGACTTGGTTAGGTGTCTGCCGCGGTTAGATAAATTTAACCACTAATGAAATGGTTCATTAGTTGGTTATTTGGTAGGCGTTAATAGATGAGTAATCACTCTACGTCCGGAGCGTTCCAGCACGGTTAGATCCGATAGGGGTTTTCTACCGCGCACGCTTAGGTTGTGGAATGATCTTCCTGCCTCGGTTTTCCCAAACGCCTACAGTATGGGGCTCTTCAAAAGGGGTCTTAGAAGATTTTTACAGGGTCGGCAGCGCGAGAGTGGCGCCTCTGGTGTTGCAAACGTTCATAGGCTGCGGTGACCACAGGTCATTCTAGTGCGCCGTATGCAAGCATACGGCGCACTAGAATGACCTGTCACCTGTCTGCCACCTTAGTGGCTAAAAAAAAATCCGGTAGGTAATTATTAGTAGGTATAGATTTGAATTCAAAGTCACGGTGAATCTGAACTCCACACTTTGTATTAATATCCAGTATCCATTAATCTGAGAAAAGTCTTAGAATTTTTTTATTGAATACAAAACTAATTCTGTTTAATTTTTTTCGTGTGAAATAGAAATTCCTCATAGATACTATGGCGGATTACTGCCTACGGTCTTGGATGCCCTCGGAAGGATGTCCAGGATACTCGACATACCTTTGCTACAACCTCGGCACTTTTGTAGACTAATATCTGTACAGACATACTTCTGTAAACATCACGCATTCAGAGCCATCTTAGTTACTGAGGAAGTGACAAACTGCTTCTTACAACATTGCCAAGTTAGGTTTGCTTAGTAAATAGCCGGTAGGTTTGTTTGTTTGGCTGTTATCACCTGTGACACATATTTGTCGCTAAATAGGTAGGTATTGGCGTTAAACACCTTTTATGGTAAAATATCTTAGAAAGTGTAAAATGTCTTCAGTTGCTAAGTTATTTGAACCGTTATTTTGTAGGTCAGAGTCATGAAATATGGTTCATATAAGATTGATTTCTTTAGATTATTTATACTGTTGATTGACGGCACTTGGTGGAACTTGCTGCACATATTGAAAACGACACTTGTACTACTTGTTTACTGTACAAGACGCAGATTCGTCCCTGCGTCGAGTACTGTTCTCACCTTTGGGATGACTCCGCGAGGTACTTGTTAGACGCGCTTGACGCTATGCAGAGACGTGCTATCCGAATAATTGGTTGTCCTGAGGTGACGGGAGGCCTCGAACCTTTGTCGCAGCGAAGAACCATAGCGTCCTTGGCTGCCTTCTATCGAATGTATCACGGCGAATGTTCTGAAGAGCTCTTCAACCTGATCCCACCATCTCCTTTCCGATCCCGAACAACGCGAGAGAATCTTCGCCAGAACCGAGCGTTTCAAAAGATCGTTCCTCCAAGGTATTACCTTGTCCTTCCATCTAGACCTTTGATATATTAGAAACCGGTCAGGTTTATAATAATAAATATTGTGGAATAGTACAAGTGTCGTTTTCAATATTGATTCTCTATATTTTTTTGGCTTGCTTGGCTGTGTTTTCCGAAAATGTACCTAGAGCCTGGAAACTGCCTTTATTGGCCCAGGAGTCTGAATGAATGGGCAGCGGAAAAAAATTAGGCACACGGTTGTTTGTGATCGCAACGAATATAAGGCCAGAGCCAGAGCACCCATAGCGGTTGTTTTCGACAGGTACTCAGCTAGCTCATGAGTTGGTTTAGGCTCCGGAGGGCATATCAAGACACATCTTTGTTTAAAATATCTTGACATATCTGCATATTATTAGGGTTTGAATGTGCAGAGCTGACAATGTTGACATGTTCTTGGAGCAGAGGTATAATAGTCAGACACATATAGCACAAATTAGAGATAGTACAGATGGAAATCTACATACAAAATTTGCTGAGGCTACGCACACATAGACAACTCATTCACAGACACGAGGTCAGGCGCTCCTGAACCGAATTTCCGATACTGATTTGTGCACGAGTGTGTGTAGCAGAGGGTAGGTGTGAAAAAAAGTACATACATGAGTTTTCCATCTGTACTATCTGTAATTTGTGCATACAGGGTATGATATTGCTTCTGTCTATCCACGTTCAAAAACCATGTCCGTACATATTAACATAACCTAGCACAAAAGCCTTCAATAACACACATAGTGTCCCTCAGTGTACAACAAAACAATGCACCGTTCGTTCAGATTCACACGTTCACAACCGGTAACTGGAGTGAATCCAAAACAGTTGCGACAATCGCCTATTGACCAGTTAACTTTACACTGCTGGCATCTGGACACATATGGGTTTCCCTTGAGACCGTGGCGGCCATTGCTTGGCTGTTTTGATTACAGAATATACTGTGAGTTCTTCAGGGTGGTGGAATTTGTTTGAGAGAAATGTTAGCTGTTGCTCTGTGTGAGATTGTTATTGTTTGCCGTTTGTAGCTGGATACTTACGTTTACGTAAACTTCGGGATGAGTTTATCCGGCGGAAAACTAGTGGTCGACATAGCTCGTAGAATAAGCACTTCACATCAGCAGAACAACAGACGGCCGATGGAGCAAGCGAGTTCTGGAGTGGAGACCATGACTTGGCAAACGTAGCGTATTGCGTCAACCCGCCAGATGGATCGACGATCTGGAAAAGGTCGCAGGCTGGGACTGGTTGCGAAAGGCGCAGAACCGTGTTGTGGTGTAAATTGGGAGAGGCCTACGTCCAGGAGTGGACTGCCATAGGCTGATTTGATGGATTGACCTACGTTTATTGACTCAAAAGGATGGGTGGAAGGAAAAGAAATAGCCGAATCCACCAGCAAACTTTTTAAAGAAATCTGGATAATAACCTATTTGTTGGGAGTCCTGGGGTCATCCTTCCGAGGGCTTACTAGGAGATCCTAAACGTAGGCATTTGTGTGGTTTTTAGTCGGTAGGAGTCCGACAAAGCATCTATATATAGGATTTTCCTCACAAAAAAGTCTATTATTTATGTAATTTTTTACTCAATTTTATGGTTCTTTTGTATAGCGCCTTTTATCTTAATTTGTTTAACCTTTTGCCACTCGAATTAAGATTTTCAAGTGGAATCTGCGTAGGTACCACCATGTGTACCTATAGGTATATAGCGACTGTGTTTATAAGTAGGGCAAAACAATAGTCTAGTAGTTTGCACTCCAAGTAGAGACACTGCGACGCCTGTGTCTATGAAGTAGTATGAAGTACCTACTTATTAATGTAAATCATGATTCTTTGATATCATGATCCCGTAAGTACATTTTGTAGACGTAAACACGTGTCAAGTATATTTTTAGGGTTCCGTACATAACAGACTAATTAGCCCAAGAGACAAGTCGTCTACTGCCACCACACGAATCTAACAAAAGTACTGACAAATGTATCGTCATCATTATAGTGGTTGCAAAGCTAAGTGCCGTGGGTGCCATTTTCGAAAACAAATAGTTAGGTAGTTATTGACCCTCAATTTTTAGGGTTCCGTATCCAAAGGGTAAAAAACGGGACCCTATTCATGAGACTCCGCTGTCCATTTGTCTGTCAGTCTGTTCGTCATGATGAGGCTGTACCTCGGCATCCGTGATAGCTAGGGACCTGAAATTTTCACAGATGATGTGTTTCTTCTATATCTGCTATAACAACAAATACTAAAATCAGAGAAAAAAGGGGGGCTCTCATACACAACAAACGTGATTTTTGCCCGTTTTTTGGTACGGAACCCTCTGTATACGAGACCGACTCGCATTTTGCCGTTTTTTTTGAAATGGCGGTTATTTGACACGGTTTTGTTTACTGTTAAGATCAGTTCCTGTAAGACTAATAAAATTGTAACACAGTTGAAGATTCCGTCGGTACTTTTTTTAGGTCTGTGTCCTAAACATTGTTTAGATAAACTTCTTATCACAGCTAGGAGTACCTAAGTCAGCTGTTCCTATGTCGGCTTTGTAACCAAAGTCATGTTTATTCATTAAACAATGCCTTTTATTAAATGTCTATGAGTTGTTTATACTATGCGTGTAATTATGTAAGTAGATATTTTTGTACCTTTGAACTTACCTATATTATGTTTTGATATTTAAGTACAAAGAGACTTTTAATTGTTATATTTTCGTGGTACCTATATTATATAGGTAAAAAAGAAAAGAATAATAGAAAGAAAATGTTTATTATTTTGTCAGTCAATACACTGATGATGACACAAGAACATATCGACTTAAAATAAATAAAAAAAAATAAGATCCAAAATGAGAAAATAGAGCAAAATAAATGCTAAATCAATAAATGTACACCAGTGCACATCCCATCCGAGCAAAACAGAGGCCGCCTTTCAGCATTATGTCACCTCGTGAATGAGAGCATACACTTCATCCACGCGGCGACGCTGGTTTTCAAAGGTAGCTTCTAGGGAATGCAATCCCGCAACAAGGTTGTAATCCCGGTATTTGCGGGATTGAGCAATCTCAGTCCCGCGGGATCCCGGTATTTGCGGGATCCCGCATATTTCTGAAAGTCATTCAGAAAAGAATAGAATTCTGTATCATACATCCATCTAGAACTGAAAAATAGTCACCCCCTTAATCCCCGAAGGGGTAGGCAGGACGAGGCATATGGTCTCATCTTATACCTAATGTCCTTTTCTCAAAATGTCCCATTCTCAAAATATGTGCACTACAGGACCCCGCTCAATCCGAATTGGATAGGTTAGGTTAGAAGGCTAAGGCCGGAGCGGAGCGCAGCGAAGCTTCCGCATTAGCCTTCGTGGTTATTTTTTTATAACCTAACCTAACCTATTAAATCGGATTGAGCGGGGTTAATCCCGTAGTGCACATATTTGGAGAAAGGGACATTTTGAGAAAAGGATATTTCGCGAAAAGGACATTATGAGATGAGACAAGCCGGTCCTTCAACTTGACTTAGCTGCCATTTTACCGGCAAACTGGACCAACGGCTTAACGTGCCATCCGAAGCATGGCAACTATCAAATGTCACAAAGTGGTCACCCATCTAAGGCCCGAGGTCAAAGCCCACTTAAACTACTCCACTTCAACACCACTCCCACCCAACACTGCCCTAAAAGAAGACTACTGCTCGCAGTCTACGCGGCGACAGCTAGCACGCACCCAGCAGTCCACGCGGCGACAGCTAGCAGACGGCCAGCTGTCCACCCGCCGACCGCTCTCGCTTTTCGCAATAGACACAGTTCGCGATCGGTTTCCATTAAATCAACTCGTAGTAGCGACCCGCGACTCCGCGAGGCGACTGCTAGCAGTGAGCGCGCGGGCACCGCGCCGATCGCTCGTCTACAACGCACGCCCAGCGAGGCGTCCACTCCCGAACAGTCTGACGGCGGGCCGTAAGCTCGCTGAAAGCGAGGTGTCTGCTAATTGATGATGGCAATGTAAAATATATCTAAAGAGCAATATTTAAAGCCTATATTTGAATGATATTGTTTTTGCCGGGTGGGAGCGGAGTCGTTAAAGTGGGCTTTGACCTTTAATATTACTTTTGTATTGAGATTATTAAACGGATATACTGCAAATTATTAGAAGCGCAGAAAACATAGCATGTCAAAATTATTGTCTGCCAAACGACTCCTGACTTTACATGTCAGATAGCCAGCAAGCAATGTACGAGATAATTGAATACTTTTACAGTACAAGAAAAGTCAAATCTCCCTGATTAAATCACTAAAATCAAATAAGTACGTTATTAGGTTATATATTACGTCACAATTACAAAAAACTTTCTCAAACCGAATCAGTTTGTGCGCTTCCGCTTACAGAATAACACATGGCGTTTACCTTTGCACAATCCCGCTAATCCCGCGGGATCCCGCACGATTTACGTGCGGGACTGGTCCCGCAAAAATACTGCGGGATCCCGGTATTTCGGGATCCCGGTATCCCGGTATTGCATTCCCTAGTAGCTTCCTGTACATCATAAGGAACTGCACTACCACGGCCATGGACACGGCAACCACATTCTGAAAATTAAGTAGAAGTGTTAGAAAATAGTAACGACGACGTTGTAACCCCATAAGCGTTATAGTCGCGCTGTCGATCTGACTGCTGTGTTAAAACGACCGGAAGCAGGTTGTGGATAGGTACTGTAGAAAACTGGGATAATCAACATTTTAACGTGCTTTGCACCACAAGAAACGCTCTTAAATAGAAATACCACAAATGGTCACCCTTCTCAAACCGACCGTAAGACTCAGGCCGCACTTCGGTTGGAGGCTGCGGTTTCTAATAGACTCGGTTTCATTGGTTTTTGAGATTTTGAGAGCCTCAGCCTAAGAGGCTTGAACCCGTCAACGTTTATAGAACGCTAAGCTAAAAGGGCTACCAGCATTTCTCAGTTCCCAACTGATAACGAAATAGTTCTTCTAATTGCTCTGTTCTAGATGTTTGACAACATCGTTATCGAAACAAAACGCGTAACCAATCCAACTTAACAAGCCATAATCACATGCATGCATAGTTTTCTTGATAACCGGTCGTTGACCCGACAGGTAAATATTAAACATATGTTTAACTAGGTACTTGCATATTGTATGCCGTGTGGTGAATGTGTAATGTGGCGCTGATGCAATGCGCTGCGCAGGCGCATATTTATAGTGTTTGCACCTTTGAAAATATACTTTGTGCAGGTGCCGACAGACTTAAGGTACCAACAGAAATCCAAAGACTTCTATATAAACTGAGGTAGACATGCCCTACGCACCGATTTTTGAAACCTATAACCTATAGTGAGTCAAAACTTCGAGAGTAGGTACTCGACTTGCAATCGGAGTCCATACGCCTTCTCTTTTACTCTTGTTCTATTCGTATATTGCTATTGTGTGTGGTGACAATTACGTAAATATTATTTATAAGTGAGTGTAGTATAGCAATGTGTGTGTTTGAGGATTGCTTTTGAAATCTCGTTTGTTAGAGTACGGCGCGTCTACCTCAGTTTATATAGAAGTCTTTGCAGAAATCATACAAAAAGTTGTGTGTGAAAGTGGAAATTCGCTTTTTGTACCTTAATATTGACCTAGTATTGAAATGGGAAGGAGGTGGGATCAGTATGAATGGACGATTGGCCACTGGACAGTGGTTGGTAGCTTATTTTGCAACCCTGGTGGAAACTAGGTAGTGTAAACCGCTTGCACATCTGTGCGTCTGCCTATGGGACACTTAAGCGGTATGACAATCTTGATTTTTTTTCGTTTTCTATTCTATACGAGTATATGAATAGGTACTTACTAATATTATAAAGAGGAAAGATTTGATTGTTTGTTTGCATCGCATAGGCTCCGAAACTACTGAACAGATTTGAAAAATTCTTTCACTGTTGGAAAGCTACATTATCTCAGAGTGAATATGTTCCCGTATTCCCACGGGAACGGAAACGTGACGTCCACCAGTGAATACTAAAATAAAAATTTACTACGTATTGGGTATTAATTTCATCATCCTTATAAATTCTTCTGGAGGCCGGTATGCATTTGAGCCTCAGCGGTTAGCAAGGTCCGGCGACCGGTTTTAGACAGCTACTGGGACAGTTCATACCCGGCGTGGCATTCGTGGCGATCCACACTAGGCAAGGAGGAGACCTCTTCGGACCACCAAATCTCGCCACCGTTGGTGAATTGGGACGAAACAATTCCATGGGCGTCTGCAAATTATTTATCCCCTAAATGCTCTTCTGCGCATGATATTGGGTTGAAGGTGGTACTTACAAAGTGGTAGGAGCGGCCTATTCCTTGTCAAGATTACCGCTCCACCAATACGTGAGCCTGGTGATAAAAGATAATAACTATATTACTCGATTTGCTGCCAACTCCGATAGCACATCAATAACAGCTATGTTTATAAACAAGGTGATTGTGTTATCGCGATTTAGCATAATGCGGTAATGCTATTAATCGTTTCTAGGTTTCTATGTGTAGGTACTATTTCTAGTTCTACACGTTACTATTCATGTTAAAGCACATAGCCAGGTTTTTGTCAACACCAGGATTTGCAAGTGGGAGCGGTGCGTTCTTTATTAAATAGGATATCGTAAAGAACGCCCCCTCGCACTTTAGAAAACCCGGTGTTGAAAAAAACCTGATTGATTTTCAATCACCTTACTTTCAAATTTCTCAACTTGAGCCCACGATAGAGCACTGGCTGTTCGGTGGTTGGGAGGCGACTGGACCCCTTCAAAAACCAACTTTCCGTAATTTTGATCATGATCTCTTCAAAACTCTGCAGTTACAGTCTAAAGAAGAAACCTTTTTTTTGTTTAACGTGAGGGAAAATCCTCATGGATGTTGTGTCCATTTCGATTGCTCGGCCAATATGTCGTAGAAAAAAGAAACTTATGTCAGCATTTCGAAGGAATTCGTAGAAAACGAACAGTGAAAACCGCAAATTCGAAGAGTCAATATTTAGAAAGTTATAAGGGTTTAACCGTGGCCGCGCAGTCCGCATGAATTCAACTGCGCGGCCACCAGTTCTCTTGAACGGAGCTACGTACTAGTCTAATTCTTTTTGCTAATCACTGACACGATTTCGAAGAAAATGTAGATTATAAAAATAAAGCCCTACTATTTGAACTTCACAACATACGGCACTCCAAAGTTATGGCCGCGCAGTCCGCACAATGCGAACCGCGCGGCCACGGTTTTTCTTAAATGGAGCTTAAACGGAGCTTAGTAGAAGTCCCATTCTTTTTGCTAATTACAGATACCATTTCGAAGAATATGTAGACAGTATGAATAAAGCCTCAAATTAAGAACTAAATGACGTATAGAACTTAAAACCTATAATCGAAGGAAAAAATAGGGTGACCAAGATTTATAGTGTGTGAATCCAGGCTTTCTACTATTTTAATATCATAGTGTAAATATATTTATATAGCAAGTAGCTTTTCTTGTAAAAAGAGCTACTGATTGTTTCAATTGAATTCCAATTCAATTCAATTGAGAATTAGTGATTCGAATTAGTCTTACGAAAATGTGCTTGTAAGCTTTTAAGTAAAATAGGTTTATTAAAAAGAAAACATATTTGCTGGCGATTGGCAATCATTCATTCTACATGGCGCTGTGTGAAATAGATATTCCACTACATTTAATATTGGTTTTTGGTGCAGGACCTCCTCACTCCCACAGTTCAACAATCCCAACCACAGCAACCACCAAAAGGAAACAAACCTTAGCAAATCACCACGACGATAACGAACTGCCCAACCCAAAGAAGACAAATGGACGGGACGATAATTCGCCTGATGGCATTTGTAACTTTTTCTAAGATGAAGCGGTCCACAACTATTCTGAGCATTTTCCGTACTTATTTATATAAGGTGTTATTTACTAACTAGAAGTATTCTTCTATAAATGTAGGTATTAAAATGTCGTTTATAAAAAAAGTAAAGTAAGTAGGTACATATAAGTAAAGTATTGACTTTCGATTACATTACATTAATTAAGTACTATACGTAAAAACACCATACAGTACCTCATTACCTACCAACTTAAATATTGGGTAATAGTAGTTTATGACACTGTTGCATAATGAGGGTTCTTATAACACGAGTGTGTTTTAAAAAAACGAGCCGTAGGCGAGTTTTTTTATAGTATCACACGAGTGTTATAAGACCAAGTTATGTACAGTGTCATACACTACTTTATCTACTCTCATACTATAATACCTGATTTCATTTTGTTGTGATATATAGTTGCTCCTTGATTTCGCCGGTAACAGGTTCATGGTCATGTTTGACGCAGTTTCCAGAATGTCTGGTGGTGTACAATTACCACCATCCTCGCTTTAAGACATGTTTTTACACAAAAACTAATTTATTTTACAAACAAAACCAAACTTTGTTTAATTTAAATGTAAAATGTTGGCGCCAAGGCGCAAACATCGATTGCGCATGCGTGTTTCTTTTTTTTTTTTAGGCTGCGGAGACCATAGATTTAGGATTTTTCGCTACTCTGGAGACATAATTTTTTTTTAAAGTAGAGGTTCAAACTTATTTTTCAGCTGGAGATTGTTTATGGTGTATCGTAATGATTAAAAAGTTTTATTATGATATAGGTGTCCATACAAGACCTGTATCGTAATAAAACTTTTTTTTTGGCCTGTGCGTAATGTTTGTCATAATAGTATTGATTTCAATTTTATAATCTTTGTATTATAGTATCAGAGTAGATAAAAAATATTAGTATTGCGGAAATACCTTACTTGATATTGTTATTGTTCAGACTACCAACGTTATAGGTTAAACGCAAAGTTTATATTACTTGAATAGTGGTATTTAGATTCAATTTACGTAAAACTAAAGCATTTGAAATTAAATCAGCAATTAAAAATGGTCGAAAACAAGGACGTATCATAGCTATACACATCGACATCGCGACTTTAAAAAACAAATAAACTTTTATAAATTTGAAAAAAGAATTCTATAAATTATCTGTAGTAGCATGCATGAAGTAAACATATTTGCTGGCGAAAGAAAAAAAGTCAATATCAGAGGAACGTGGAGTAAAAAGGAAACTTGAATTTCACTTACTGAGACATATGATTACCTACTTAATGTGTTTACGGGTAAAAAGTAATAATTAAATTTATAAAATGTTAGTGATGTTTATCGGATTAGTAATTACTGGCGTAATTTAAGTCATAAAATCAAACTATAACAATACCATAAAGAAACATTTATTTAATAAGTAATAATTCAGTACATAATAAGTAATCAAAATATTTTTAATTTCAATCATTTTAATAATCTTAATATATTATTAGTTTGTTTTACTTTTTATTTATAGAAACATAATTAAATAAAATGAAATCTACTAGCAAAATAAAATATTAAGTAGTACAAAATCTCCCCAACATCCCCTTGTGGGTCGCGCCAAACCACCACAGAATACAGAGTACATTTTCCTTGCTAAACGCCATTTTAGCATTCCGGAAAATAAATAATAATAATTATTTCTGTTGTATTTACGCACGTTTCTATATTTAGCAATTACTGTGTAGTTTGTGCATCATCTGAAGATACAAGAAGGTATGTTTTTTGCGAGTTTTCTTTAACAACAGAATTTAAAACATTGCTAATAGAACTTTTGCAAAGCCTACAGTCGCGTCACTGATTGGTCAGGTAATTCCTTCCTTATCCTTTACGTGTTGCCATTTTCCAGTGTTGATAACGTATCTTAAGGTTTTTTTATAAATCACTAGCTGATGCACGCGGTTTTGCCCGCGTGAATTTGGTACCCGTTCCCGCTTCCCATGAGAATATTTTCCCGAGATGTAACGTAGCCTATGAGTTATTCCAGACTATACGCTATTAAAACATGAATGTGGGTTTATCACACGAAGCGAAGATGAGTGTGATAGATAATAGTATCACATGAGTGTTTTAATACCTAATTATACAATTGCATACAAGACTTTATCAACACCCATGATAAAACAATTTGCAAAAATAATATCGAAGAAAAATAGCGGGAATTCGAATTCGCTTTAATCTTTTTTTTTCGGCGCGCAGCCTCTGTGGTAGTGCAATGCAACGCGCGTGAATGACAGTTCTTTTTTTGAAACTCATACAGATTCCACGCGTCGAGCGGTAAGAATTTGGCTGTCTGATGAGTAACCCTTTGCGCGGAAGAGATTGAAAAAGCGAACGGAGTGTTATGTTATTATTATGAAATTTCATATATCATAATAACAGCCGTCGGATGATATTATGGTTATTAGGACCGTACGTACCGAACGTAGTATTAAGTACTCTGTGATTAGGATTTTGGATGTATTAATGTTGGCAATAAGGTAACTGTTGCAGAATCTTTTATAGAGGACTTTTTTTTTTTAACGTGAGGGAAAATTCTCATAGGATGTTATGCTCTTACCGACTAAAAAACCTCACGTTACGCCCAACAGCCTATGGTTGGGAGCCCCGGGGAAGCCCTCGAAGTGCAGTGGTCTGTTGCTGGACTTGGCGCACTGCCGTGCGCTTAGATTAGAGATGACTGATTTAAGTTTTAGAAATTTTGTTGTTATCGTAAGTCAGATTTTGTTTTTAAGTTCTAATTGTAATTGTAATACGAAAACGAACTGTGATTGTTGAATTATGTGAAAAAGTATAGTTTAATTAAACTTCATGTTATATTAATGTTGTTGCTCTCGTAAATCTGGTGTAGTTTTATAATAAACTACTTTTTCTTAGCTTATTTAGTTTATGATCTTAATCGTTACAGCAACGTAAATAAGTAATATTTTTTTCATTTCTCATACTCGGAAAATAGTGTTTTCTTGATCTGACTATTGGGTGGAAAATGCTGTTTCCCTCCCTAGGGAGGGAAAAACTCATTCAAATTACTTCCCACCCAAGGGCCGGAATGAATTTTAAAAATAGAACTGCTGTCAGGTCAGCCGTGATAGTGAAGAGATTTGTGTAAAAAAAAAATAAAAAAAATGCTGCGGCCATGCGACTTTCCAAACAGCCAGTGTGAACTTAGCGAAAATTTCTTCTGGCCCCATACACGTACAATAATATTGATCAATATAGCAATAAATTGACCGTGTATGGGTAATATTGAGGTTTGAACAGATTTGAACAGACTATATTCAGATGGAATTAAATCTTGTGGCAATATTATTTGGTCAATAATATTGTACGTGCATGGGGCCGGTAATCTCTGCAACAATTACGCGGTGAGTTCCATATTTAAAATTTAAAAAGTCGACATATTGTAGTTGTTATTTATCTGTACCAGAATTCAAAACAATTGGTAATAATCTTTTATGGTAAGGTTTGAATCATATTATTACATTTATTTTCCTCCTATTTGAAATGAAAAGTAGAGTGTTTAACTCGGGTAAAAGAATCAATTCCGACTCGGACGATAGCCGGTCTAAATACCTCGGGAATTGATTCTTTCCACCCTCGGTTAACAATCTACTGTTTCATTTCTACTACTCGGAAAGTAGTGTTTCCTTAATCTGATTATTGGGTGGAAAATGCTGTTTCACTCCCTAGGGAGGGAAAAACTCATACTTAACTACAAATTACTTCCCACCTAAGGGCCGGAATGAAACTTAAAATAGAACTGCTGTCAGGTCCGCTGTGAAGAGTTTTATGCAAAAAAAACTAATTTTAAAAAATGCTGCGGCCATGCGACTTTCCAAACAGCCAGCGTGCAGTGTGAACTTAGCGCAAATTTCTTAGAGCGGAATAAGCTGCAACAATTAGCCCCCTTTAACACGGACCGGCTGCCGGTCTTCCGCGGTGGGTTCCATATTTAAAATTTAAGAATTCGACATGAATTGGCGGGATATTACACTCTGTTTTTTTTTTTTTTTTTTTTTTTTTCTTCTTGTTCTTGGACTTTCTCGGTTTGAGAGTATGCCAAAGTCAAGTAAATTTCATTGTTGTGAAAATATAAATCATTTTCAAGTTATGATTCTTCTTATGAGCAGCGTATTCATGTATGTCCAAATTTGGACTAAGTTCTACTCTAGTAAGGCGGTGGTACCTTACTAGGGCTTGATGTGGAATTCGTCGACAAACCTAAAAACTCGCGTTTCACTGCGCTTTATCACTTTCCAACACTTTTGCACGTTGTCGAACCTTTATGTTTAATAATCCACCATAAATTACACATAAACACTCAAAATTACACAAGTTTTGAAAAATTATTAAAACACAATTTAACGCTTGTCTGAAAGTTTCCCGCCGAATCCGACACTCTGTTAAAACTAGGATGATAATTTTGACAACTCTAAATAGGGCACCCCACAGTGTCCAATCGTTAATGAATCTATTCGATTATCGATTGCGTAAAAATTAAATCGATAGTTACAAAAAAACGGTTTTTTATTATTTTGGGTAATTAGGTAAATATAATTGCATTATTATTGTTTGTATTATACTTAGCTAATCATATTACAAAAAAATACTGTGGATACCTACTTATTAACATTACTTGCATTTAAATAAATATACATGAATTCGATTTATCCGAATTATTTGTTTTTGATCGATTGTGCGGTATTGTTGGAATACGCTTCACTAGGATAAGTGGGCGGTACTCGTCTATGTGCTACGTTAATTTTTTGAAGTATACTTGACATAAACAAATCCGATACTTCATAGGCGTGAGCTGTCAAAATTATCATCCTAGTTTTAACAGAGTGTAATATTATTATCTGTTATTTATCTGTCTGTGACAGAATTCATAAAAATAGGTAATAATCTTTTATGTTAAGATTTGAATATTATTACTTTTACTTTATTTTTCTCTTATTCGAAATGAAAAGTAGAGTGTTTAACACGGGCAAAAGAATCAATTCCGACTCGGACTATAGCCGGTCTAAATACCTCGGGAATTGATTCTTTCCACCCTGACCTCGGTTAAAAATCTACTATTTTATTTGTAATCTTACTATTACGAAAACGAATTGTGAATTTTAAAATATGTGATTTATAGTTTATAGTAAGTATTAATATGTTTTATCTATTTAAATATCATTTGTTTTATTGTAATAGTTGTGAAAGAAGCTTTATTTATCTGGCCTATTTACATTTCCGGTATTATTAGCTATTTTTAACATTTAAGTAGGTAAATGTCGGTGCCAGAGCTGAGGTCAGTGATAAATCACCTTGCACTTTAACTCTTCATGTTTTTTTTTATATTCGGCTCGCCAAAATGATGCCGCCGTCCGATGGAAAGTCACAGCAACATCTAGCGATTGGGGGCCACCGTCCCAGTCTGCAAGACTATAGAAAGCGGCCCCCAAGTTAGCGGCCCTATGATGTGCCTCTTCACGCTCCGCTTGAAGAACCCAGGATGGTAAGAGAAGGGAAACACGTGCGCTGGCAGGCCGTTCCAGTTTTTATGGTACGACAGAGAAACGATCTTTTGAATCGTTCAGTTGTAGCGAAGTAAGAGTGGCACCTCTGTCCAGCAGGCGTTGTTCGGGAAGGAGTGGGCGGGATTAGGTTGAAGAGTTCAGAACACTCACCGTGAAAGATACGGTAGAATGCAGCCAAAGACGCAATAGTTCTTCGCTGCGCTAACGGCCTTACCTTACCTTACCCATTATATAACAATATGTACCTATATTGTGATCATCACCATTTACTGAAATATAAATCAATCGATGAGTGTTTTTTTTTTCTTATCTTCTTATCTTTGACTGCCTCTGTGGCACAGTCGGTAGAGATACCGCCTGCGGCGCTGGAGGTCGTGGGTTCGATTCCCACCGGAGACAAATATTATTTTGTGTGACCCATAAATGTTTGTCTCAAGAGTCTGGGTGTATCTATGTATAATATGTATGTATTTAAAAGTATATAAGTATTAATATCCGTGGTGGATCGTGGATACCCATAACACAAGCAGGTTATTCCTAGCTTACTTTGAGATCAGATAGCGTTGTGTGATGTCCGTGAATATTTATTTATTTATATCCTAGAAGTAAACTTCTCTATTCAAATTCAAACCAAGGGACTACAACTATTTGCTTTTTACGATTAAAAGTATAGCAATATACGTGACATTAAAAAGTCTTATTAACCGACTTCAAAAAAGAGGAGGTGCTCAATTCGTACGCTATGTTTTTTTTATGTATAAGTATTACGCGATAGCGGCGCCGATTTTGATTTTTTTTGTTTGAATGAGGTTACTTCTGAGGTGGTCCCATATCCAGTGTATCAAGATCTGATGCTGGGATCCAGGAGAAATCGAGGGCAACCACCGAAAATTGTTGGGACAACTAGTGCGTTTGCTAACTTTTTGATTAAGTGCTTTAATAAGTAAGTTTACCCACTACAATTTAATAAAGGTCTGGAGTCGATATGATGATGGAACCGAAAGACAGTTGAGGGAATTTCTTAACGATTTACAGCAGTTACCTTGTGTTTCGGCTTGATTGATTTGTGTTGATGAGAACTTTACACCTAGATAGATATACTTATCGGTCTACCCGTCACTTAAAATAATAATAAAAAATAATTAAACAATAGAACCGACTTCATACAAATCCTTTAAAATAAAATATACCTAGCACATAGTGATATGTATTTTGATTTATCAGATTTTATTCAATTTAATATGGAAGTTGTTGCCATTAATAATACCTACCTACCTATACCTATGGGTTTACTTGGCGCCGACTTCAATATGATATTGAATAAAATCTGGTAAATCAAAATAATAACTTTGTGCTAGGTAAATATTTTAAAGGATTTGTATGAATTCGGTTCAATTTTTTTTTGGGAATATCTCGTCGACGCAACGTAAATCATGGTCACCCTTCTTTTAACTCGAGTTACAGGGTTTAAGTTCTGTAACTCGTGATTTTCAAGCATTAGAACTTCATTCATGATATCTACATATTCTTCGAAATCGTATCAATGATTAGCAAAAATAATGAGACCTCTACCAAATTCTGTTTAAGCTCCACTTTAAGAAACACGTGGCCGCGCGGTTCGCCCTTACGTAAGTGCTGTAGAACGAGAAGTTCAAACTTTAGGGCTATATTTTTCAAATCTACTTTTTCTTCGAAATCGTATCAGTGATTAGCAAAAAGAATTAGACTTCTACAATGCTCCGTTAATGAGAACTGGTGGCCGCGCGGTTCGCTTTATGCGGACTGCGCGGCCATAACTTTGGAGTGCCGTATGTCGTGAAGTTCAAATAGTAGGGCTTTATTTTTATAATCTACATTTTCTTCGAAATCGTATCAGTGATTAGCAAAAAGAATTAGACTTGTACGTAGCTCCGTTCAAGAGAACTGGTGGCCGCGCAGTTGAATTCATGCGGACTGCGCGGCCACGGTTAAACCCTTATAACTTTCTAAATATTGACTCTTCGAATTTGCTGTTTTCACTGTTCGTTTTCTACGAATTCCTTCGAAATGCTGACATAAGTTTCTTTTTTCTACGACATATTGGCCGAGCAATCGAAATGGACACTGGATGTTATGCCGGACTCCTACCGACTAAAAAACCTCACGTAACGCCCAGCAGCCTATGGTTGGCAGCCCCGGGGAAGCCCTCGGAAGGATGTCCCAGGAGTCCCAACAGACCTCAGGCCGCCACTGCGGCCTCGCTCTACTACAGGAATCATCAAAAGCTTAGTGCAAAGAGCCAAGTGACAAGTGATGTGACCTAGTACTCTAAGCGAGAAAAAAGGAAAAGTCCCTAAGGGAAAGTCTGCTGGTAGACAGAGCCTGTCGGGAGCCCTGGGGTTGTCCTAACGAGGGCATATCCGGGACTCTGGACCATAGGCAGATGGAAGAGCACCAGGTGGTTTTAGCCGGTTGAAGCCCGACATAACATCCATGAGGGTTTCCACATGAGAAAAAAGCACTAATCGAGAACCCAGTAGTAGGGCTTTAACCTTCCTAATACATCCTTCCGAGGGCTTACCCGGGGCTCCCAATCATAGGCTGTTGGGCGTTACGTGAGGTTTTTTAGTCGGTAGGAGTCCAGCATAGCATCCTCCCTCACGTTAAAAAAAAAGGTTTTAGCAACATTTTTAATATCTAAATCTCTGAAAAAACGTTGCAAGTTTGAGTAACGCGAATGTAAAGGAAGTAACGCGCAAAAGCTACTTTGAAACAAGTTCTGTGAAGTAAAGTGAATAACATCTAATTAAGGAATAACAGTTAGTTTCTAGATTTAATTTTGACGTTAATTACGTCTATGAAGCATTAAACTACTTTGATATTTTTGATGCAACTCAACGAGATTTAGCAGAACAATGACACTGAAAGGTAGTCATCCCAATGTTCTTTGAGAATACCGTGAGACGAAACCGGGCAGGTTAGACACCAAGTTACTTCATTTATAAACTGACTAGCGACCCGCCCCGGCTTCGCACGGGTGCAATGCTGATCCATACTAATATTATAAAGCTGAAGAGTTTGTTTGTTTGTTTGTTTTTTTGTTTGTTTGTTTGTTTGTTTGTTTGTTTGAACGCTAGGATCTCAGGAACTACTGGTTCGATTTCAAAACTTCTTTTACAGTTTGATAGTCAATTTATTGAGGATGGCTATAGGCTATGTAACATCACGCTAAGGTGAATAGGAGCGGAGCAGCAATGAAGAATGTTTCGAAAACGGGAAATTATTTTTACGGTCTGAGAGCTTCCGAGGCGTACGCTGCCTAAATGGTTATAGTTACGTAAAAGTTGTGTATCAAAAAATTGTTGCTCTTAAAAAGTTCTATAAAAAAGTCCGCGACAGCATATGTCTATATTTAAAGGTTCGCTCACAATAACCTAATTTGTCTTTGTTTTAAGGTTAGCTCTCAATATTATCGAACTGAAGAGTTTGTTTGTGCTAGGATCTCAGAAACTACTGGTTGCATTTCAAAAATAATTTCACTGTTTTATAGTCCATTTATTGAGGATGGCTAATGGCTATATAACATCACGCTAAGACAAATAGGAGCGGAGCAGCCATGAATAATGTTTTGAGAACGGGGAAAATTTATTTCGTTTGAGAGCTTTCATTGCGTACGTTGCGTAAATGGTTAAAGTTACGTAAAAATTGTGAACTACATTTTTTTTTCCTTTTAAATACACTCGAGAGCAATGAATCCGGGTCACTTAAAGAATCCTAAAAATCTCGGAAACTAAAAATGCTAGGTTAATGCAATAAATTGTATTTAATAGACAATGTAATACTCCTTAAATGAAGGTATTAAAACTTCTTAGTTATTGTAAAGTTATATCATAAAAAAATCAAATTTGAAAAAGGGCCACTTTCGAAGATGGAACTACGAAATACAGCATTTGGTGTTGCTTTTGTTTGTAATCTGTCATTTATGTGGGTACATAAACCATGTTGATAGTGCTCTATATTCATTAATCAAGCTGAAATTATGTCGCTTACGGCTGAAGAATGCACCAGAATACTTACAATGCTGGAAACCGGCCGGAGTCAGCGCGATACAGCCAGGACTGTCGGTGCGTCGCTGTCAACAGTACAAAGAGTTCTCCGACGTTACGAAGAAACTGGTTCTAACCTACGCAGACCAGGAACGGGCAGAACCAGGTGTACCACAGCACGAGAAGACCGATACTTGGTGAACACCATGCTTCGAAATCGCTTTCTCACAGGAACTGAACTCACCAATCAGTTTCGACGCCTCGGAGGAAGTAACCCAAGTGCATGGACAGTAAGACGTCGGCTTGCTGAATCTAACTTAAAACCCCTTAGACCTGCAAACGGCCCTAAACTGGAGCGTGGGCATCGTATTTCGAGACTAAGGTATGCCCAGAGCCACGTAAATTGGAGTATTGAAGATTGGTCAAAAGTTATGTTCTCCGACGAATCAAAATTTATGCTCTACAAGCACGATGGAAGACACAGAGTGTATCGAAGACCAGGGGAAAGATTCAAGCAAGCATGCATCGAAGAAAAAGTAGCCTACGGTGGTGGGTCTGTACTTGTGTGGGCCGGAATTTCTTCTGAAAGTCGCACAGAGCTGGTGATCATAGAAAACGGCTCTTTAACTAGCGTAAGATATGTGGAAGAAATCCTCAATGATCACGTTGGTCCATTTATGGTCAATTTAGGTGAGGATGCTATATTTATGCATGACAATGCCCGACCTCATACAGGTAGGATTGTGAATGACTACCTTCAAGAGATGAACATTACTCGTATGGAGTGGCCAGCGCGCAGCCCGGATATCAACCCGATCGAGCATGCTTGGGACGAGCTAGGCAGATGCGTAAAACAACGAAACCCTCCCCCAATCACGCTTCGTGAGCTCAAAATTGCTCTCACAGAGGAATGGGAGAATATTCCCCAAAATCGTATAAGGAACTTGGTGTACAGCATGCCAAACCGCGTAAACGCAGTAATGGAAGCACGAGGAGGCAATACGAAGTATTAAAATTCAAGAAAATCGTAATAAAGTTCAAAAATTTCATGTTTCCTATTTTTGTTTTAAGGAGAGATCAGCAGTTTTTTCTTTATGTAATTTTGTGTTAATAAAATGTATGGTGACTCATATTTTTTTTACTTTCATTTAAGGAGTATTACATTGTCTATTAAATACAATTTATTGCATTAACCTATCATTTTTAGTTTCCGAGATTTTTAACATTCTTTAAGTGACCCGGATTCATTGCTCTCGAGTGTAGTTACAAAAAGAAGTTCTGAACAGCATATGCCTATCTTTTATTGTTTACTTACAATAGCCTTCTAAAGATTTTTTTTAAATATGAGCGAGGCAACTCGACGATAGTCGATTCAGTCAACTGAAGGATAATACCGGCCAAGTGCGAGTCGAACTCGCACACGATGAGTTCCGTACCAAAAACCGGACAAAAATAAATGCGACGGGAAACATTATATCACTTCAACAAAGTTGTGCGGGTCAACTTTAATGGTAATGAATATAAGCGACGTGACGCGACGGGAAAAATTATATCACTTTAAATATTAATATACCTACCACACCTCTCTTATAAATATAAGACACGCGACGGGAGTAAGCGCGACGGGATTATATTACTTAAAATATTAATACTATACCACTCTCTTTCTCACTCTCATGTGACGCAAACGAAGTTGCGCGGGTCAGCTAGTACTAAATACATATTAACCTTCCTTTTCAATCACTCTATCTATTAAAAAAAACCCGCATCAAAATCCGTTGCGTAGTTTTAAAGATTTAAGCATACATAGGGATATAGGGACAGAGAAAGCTACTTTGTTTTATACTATGTAGTGAAGAGTGAACGGTGGAAATCTACTTGAGACAAATTAACCATAACCTCTGCTATTTCATCATACCCACCCAATTGCCCCAATTAGATAAATGAAGATCTGTTCCTGCTGTCCTCATCCTTGTGTCCCCATTATGGCTTTAAAAGGAAGTCACGAAATCTCCTTCCCGTTGTCCCATCCTACTTCAACGGGGACAATAAGACGAGTAGGATCATTGTCGAATTGGCAATTTTCTTCCACTTGAAATGTCTGGTAAACCCACTTCGAGTTCCGAAGGGAAAGCATCACTACGAAGTTTGGTTTCGGAATTGAAACATTAAACACATCACTATCAATACACGTGCCGACGACTGACAGTGACATGTATGTATATTTATTTACATAATCAGTGGTAGTTCCTTATCATAAAGACAAAAGCGTGTCTTATCTTACTTCTTACTTTTATTACAAAATGCGAGAGTTTGTGAGTAAGGATGGATGTTTGAAACTCTTCCACGCTATCGGCTGAACGGATCTGGCCGAAACTTGGTAGTAGGATAGATTATAGTCTTCCGTCTTCTATTTTATACCGGGAATAAGTTACCATGAGATGCGGGAACGAGATCAGAATGCCCGCGGGCGCCTTTTAGTAATTAGTAAAAGTGCACATATGTCTTTCCGTACATGTCGCCATCAAATGTGATTCATAACATCCTTATTTACTGTCGTTTGAGTTTATCACGCGACTTGGTAGTTAGCGTCTAGTGCTGGTAGCTTGCGAAATCTTTTTTTTTTCTTTTATTTTGAGGAAATTCCGCCATGGATGCTATGCCGGACTCCTACCGACTAAAAACCACACGTTCCCTACCTAATGCCTACGGTTGGGAGCCCCGGGTACGCACTTGAAAGGATATCCCCAGGAAGCTTGCGATATCTAGAGTGTATGGCCACAAAATAACTAGCACTATACGTAGTATGGTGAAGACTTTTGACAATTCGAACATTTGCGTTTTTAACCGACTTCGTATAGTATGATAATAAAAGGAGGGGAGGGGGGAAGAGGAACCCGCCTCACACCCTTGATTCGTCAATCCTAACTTACAGTTTATTAGTTATTTCGTATAGTATATAATTTAGTCTAGCAGGGCTCTTACAACCTTACTAAACTCAAGCAACTAAAGTTCGTGACTTTTCTGCATTCCTTTCGCCACAGATAATGTAAAGGTACTAGTTTCTAATTTCTTTTTCTCTTGTTCCAGATGACGACGTGACAAAACGCAATCAGACAATAAATTAACACATTCCTGCAACTCTGCTTCAATTAAATCAAGACTGATTTTCAGTAGTATAAAAAAAAAATCCCATCGATAAATAATGCGAAGGTGAAATTGACAGTGGAGGAAGTTATATCAGAAATAAATAATGCTGTAATCGCCAAAACACCAAAATGTTCAAGTTACTAGGAGATTTACGAGTGTATTTCAAATATCAACCGATAAGGACTGACAATGCGGTTTTCCGACTACACAATGTGTTTACAACTGTGTTACTTTTGGCGTGTTCGATGATCATCACAGCGACACAGTATGTAGGCCAGCCGATACAGTGCATCGTCAGCGGTTTGCCGACGAATGTGGTCAATACGTACTGTTGGATCACATCCACTTTTTCTATGCCTGATGCCTTTGCCAGAGAGGTGAGTTTTATTTCTAAGTTTTCATCATATTTTATAGTCAGCTCGACAAATGACGCTGCTTGAGGGCTGAAGCTGACAAAGCATGAAGATGTATTTTAAAGGCCTATTTTTTTAATGGTCTTTCCGGTGGTGATGGTGACTCTTTTAGGCCATTAATAAGTCCTCAAATTGATGAGCTTTTAAATGCATCTGTGGTAAAGACTGTCTCAAATGTGGCTTGGGCAATGGAATTTTATTATCATCCATTACATTCTATACTATTGTTTGCATCGAATTGGCTCCGCTCCGAAACTACTAAAAAGATTTGAAAAATTCCGTCTCTTTTGGGAAGATACACTATTCCCAGGTGACATAGGCTATATTTTATTCCAGTATTCCCACGGGAACGAGAACTACGCGGATAGAAACGTGTGACATCTAATAGTAGTCCATAAAATGATACCAAGGAGTCTGTAGGTTTCATAATGTAGTCGTAAACTACAAGTTTTGCTTGAATAGCCTAAAGTTTAGTATCATGCAACTAAGCTCGTTCTTTGTCGCTTCACAGTCGGGTGCATATGACGTACTACATAAACTGATTAACAATTCCTACTTGTACTGTTCGTGACAATGGCTGTACACGAAACTGCAGAGAGACTCACGTACGGAATTAATTTCCACTTTAACACAATATTGGCGTGTCGCCAGGTTCCGAAGATTAACACGTTATATGCAATTTGTTTGATGCTTTCCACGCTAATGTGAATTTTATGAGTTTCTTGTTGATCCGAATTGATTTAGGGTTTTTCAATAGAGGTTTTTTTGCAGTCCAGTACTACATGGATCTACTAGAAAACTTTCCTGTTTCTCAGCTTTTAGGAAAGGGTTTGGTGTCTCCTATAACATTTTCATAATTCTTTGCATAGCAGTGGGTTTATGCTATTTTGCTTTTCATAAACTTTTCAAATGTATCTGGGATTGTTTTTATCTTCTTCCCAATAATTGTGGTGCATATTTATTGTTATTTCCAAGCATCCTTTGATATTAGGTTGTTCTTTGTTTGCCAATTCCTTTGACGCATGATATCAAGGATACGTGCAATGTAGACAGGAGAATTTACGCTGGCCCTGTTAATTTTCTTATTACCCATTTAGATTTTTTCACTTTTACCAATAAGAACTCATGTAGCAAGAATTTCACCTAAACAGATGAGCGCGAAATGGTTGCGATTACATATGGCTTCTGCTTCGCCGTCTTCAGTTCCTTTCTATTTAACTTACATGGCCGCTTGTCTAGATAACCACCATCACAATAAAGTAAGCATCCCTTACACAAACCTATCATTTTTCTATTAATTTTTCAAAGTTATTCATTTTTCGATCAGAAAGTACTTTAACAACTGTACATTTGTTAATGTCAATCCGATTCAAGTGCACTGGGTCAAATACAAGGATGGTTAAATTGTTATATTAAGTACTAAGTTATTCTTTAGTTTGGTACGCATTTCTTCATTTTGCCTGCTTAATTTAATTTTTTTATATAATTTGTTGTCTCATTAAGAGAATGATCCCACGTTACTTACTATTATAAACATCTACTATAAATAAGTGTAAGAATATAACGCAGTTTTGTTATGTAAGTTTAATGATTAGTTAGGTATTGGTTTTCTAAAGAGTTTTATAGTCAGTACAACAATCAGTCGTTTGTCATTGTCTATACTACTTATTACTTGTTTAATATGAAGGAGGCCATATCTATTAAAAATATTCAGGCCAAACATGAATTATTTACCGTAAAATTACCTACTGCGCTGTACTGTGTAATACAAACATAAATTTCTAAGAGGAGTCTGTTAATTGGTGTTGTTTATTGCTCATTACTCTTCATCATCATTTCAGCCGATGTGACTTCCACTGCTGATCATAATCTCAAAGATCAAACAAGCGAATTTGGTGCGTATTTTTGACATTACAGGCTAGACGTGACATTTATAGACAGTTTTTATACTACTAAAGGTGGCAAACAAGCTTACGGCCCATCTGATAGACGTTTGAAACACCAGAAGCTTAACACTCGTGCTGCCGACCCTGCAAAAACTTTAAGACCCCATTTGAACAGCCCGCTACTGTAGACGTTTGGGAAAAACGAGTCAGGTTTTCCTTCTCATATCAGAGTTCATTTTCATTAATCACAAAAGCTTTCCGTTAGTTGCCTTTTATTGACACTCACGGTATGAACTGCAATGTTGATATTAGGAGTCCATCTTGTCACCACAATCTTGTTGAGAATGTCTTCGAATGCAATCTATTTTAGTTTTAATTTCCGCACGACGTTCTTGCTTCAATATCACAGTACCTTTTTCATCAAGAAGACCTTGGCTTCATTGCTGCTATCATATAAATAGATATTCTATTATATGTTCGAAGTCAAGTCTGTTTCTAATCGAGTGTACTGATGATAAATGGAGTAGGTGCCTTCAATTGCTCGCGGTCCTCAACTCCTTAACTGTCGACTTCCTCTCTGAGTTGATTGTGATGCACGTGAATCAGGGCTGATATATCCTCGTATTTTATACGTCATTGTAGATACGTCGTTTGTCTTTTATTTAAGATTTCGTATCCATGTCAGTTTTGGCTAATTTTTTTAGAAATGGTGATGAATTTTCACAAACGTATTCTTTGCTTTCTGTAGTCAAAACGGCAGAAAGTAGTTACATCTCAGAGTACGTTGCATTTTTTGATTTTGTTATTTTTAGAGCTTTGTTAGAAGGCACTGTTGTTATACCTTACAACTCTGTAATTGATCTGTTCAATCAAACAACCACTCACGCAGGCCGCTGCATGACTGTAAAAGGTAGTCACTGGTACCCTCAACAGCCTTATTCGCTAACCCTAGCAACCATATCATCACCTCCCGTAATGTTCTCTAACCGTATATAGGTTAATTATTATTTATCCTCATTACAGTACAACGGCCCGGTCCTCTGATCAAATGTGATGTCACCTTGTGGTCTATGCCCCCAATTAGGGGTCAATTGGAAAACAATTATGGTTTGTTAGGATCCCGATATTGCTCCACTTTGCGTCACTGTGATACTGTCCATAAAATTGCTCTTTGGAAGGTACACACTGTCTAAAGTTGAATACTTGTTGTTGAAATGGTGTGAAGCCTAATAGTTGTAATATTGCTTCTGTGTTGTCTAAATGAAGCCTGGAGCAACTTGTTCAGCGTTGTGTAAAAGGTCCACATTAATATCAAGGGAGTCTCTAGGCCGCATCGCCTGCAAATCAGCCGACCGATTTCTGCGGCAGGCGTCCGTAGAAAGGGTTGGTAGGTCAGATAGCAGTCGCTTTCAATAATGTCAAAAGAAAGCCAAGTCGCAATCACCCCTAAAAACCAATCTAACTCGTATCTAAAAAAAATTTTGGTTGCAACTGAAATTTCTCGCTAAAACACGCAGTGCACCCCAATGAACCCATATCTATGTGTATAGGCAGATTTGAGTAGTGAGTTACATTACCGTTTATTCAAACGGTTCTCGGCAATATTGCCAGCCCTGATGATATACTCGTACATCATCGAACAGATTGTCCTCCGCAATTTACCGCCAGTGACGTACTCTCCGGTGGGTGTGTTATGCCCCGAGGTCGCCACTTGTCTTCAACCTATTGTCTCTGACCTGTGGGAACTGATAGTAGCTTATGTCAGTCATGTGTGAATTGTTTATAAGCTGGAGTAGGTATGTTAGTAGGTATGTCACCCTTGGAGTAAATAAACATGCATACATAACCTATGTTGACATTCACTGCATACAAAATCTAGTTTCTAATTTGTTCAGTGTGTTGTAAATATTTATACACATGAATTGAAAATTAAGAAGGCATGCCCGTCTTTCGCCTCTTTCTGCGAGCTGGTCATGCTCGTAAAAGATAGGCGGGAGCGGGAGAGAACTCTCCCACCCGAGTTCCATAGTCGGCGGCTTGGGCGCCGCCGACGTGTCTTCGCCGAAGACTACGGCCTCCATGACCGGGCGCCTTAGGACGGTGATGGGGCTGCTCACCGTCCTTACAGAAGCAGGTCGTAGACGGCAGCGTGACGTGAGGGATTTACGCACGGCCCCCCTAAGAAGCGGGATTACACCCGAAAACCCCGCAAAGACGCGGGATAGCATCCGAATCACCCCATAGGCGAGGCCGCAGTGGTAGCCTTAGGTCTGTTGGAAGTCCTGGTACATCCTTCCTAGGGCTAACCCGGGGCTCCCAACCGTAGGCTGTTGGGCGTTACGGTAAGGTTTTTTAGTCGGTGGGAGTCCGGCATAGCATCCATGAATGATTTTCCCTCACGTTAAAAAAGTAAACCAGCGTTCCATTTTTATAAATAGCAAGGTTATGGACTAGAAAAAGAATATGATAATCCAGGCCTTTCCAACCTTTTTCAGGTCACGGCGCCCTTATAAGGTTTGAAAATTTTCGCGGCGCCCTCACATGCCACATACGTGAAACTTTCACGTCACGCTGTCGTCTTGGCCCTGCTTCTCTAAGGACGGTGAGCAGCCCCCGCCCCGTCCTTGGGCCCGCGGCATGCAAGCCGTTATTCTTGGGCGAAGACTAGTATATGGCGCCCTCGCCACATACTGCGAAAATCGGGTTGGAGAGTAATCTCCCGCTCCCTCCCCGCCGTCTCTTTCACGAGCATGAGTGCTCGCAGAAAAACGCGGCGGCGTCACACTTCCTCCCACTGGAGATCAGGGCTCGCACCGTGGTCTCTAGCGAGATATTGTCCACATCTAGACCTGCTACTAGGACCTAGCGCTGTTGCGCCCATGCTGCGCACTCCACCAATGTATGGAGCGCAGTGTCCTCGCTGCGTTCCTCGCAGTGCTGGCAGTGGCCGTGTTCTCCCGGTGCATTCGCCACAGGTACTTACCGATACACCCGTGCCCGGTAGTTATCTGTATATAATCTCACCAATAGGAGAGATGGTTCCTCTGCAGCCACTCGTTTATGATCGGTCTGATCGCCCCGATTGTGGCGTTATCCCACGTTGGTTGCTCGAGTCGCACTTTTCAAGTCTCTATGATTTCCTGATGTAGCTAGGACAGTTGAGCAGCTCGGATCACTGAGCCAGGGAAGCTGTCTGTGACCATGTCGCCGCCTATATTACCACCACTATCAACTACGACTCTCTTTTTACGCACAAGTTTTAAAGTGGAGACCGCGACTTGGCAAACGACGAGTAGAGGACGTCCACCCGCCAGATAGACCTGGACCGTGTGGCTTAATGTTGTTTTGGTGACGCGGGGAATGCGATTGGGCGCCGTCATCCCAGCGGGGACAGGTGGGACGGTGTGTGGGGCTCCCGGTCCCAGAAAGGAACCGTCCTACTCACTGAAATCCGCTGTGTTCCTTCTCACCCTATAGCCGGGCCGAAGGATATCCAAAGATAATTCACGTCACCGGCCCGGCTGGGGTCGCCCCGCACGTCCGGGCTTTCCTCGGGGGAGCAAGATGGGCGGCTACCCCTGAGCTCCCTAAAGAGCTGACAAAAACCCAAGCCCGCATTGCACGGCTCTTAAGCGCCTTCCTAGAAGCAGAGAGGGAAGGGAGCGGTCGAGCGGGCTGGCACTGAAGGAACCTCCGGAGCACGGAAAGGTGCATTCCGCTAAATGATCATCGGTTAACGGGATCCCTCGACTTACGCTTACTTCGCCTTCGTGCGCGCCGCCGACTAACGCTAGTCGGGGGCGCGCACGAAGGCTGCCATGCAGCGCACCCGAACCAGACGGCGGGATATCTCACTTGGCACTCCTCTCTCTTGGCGACCGCGTGGCGTTAGTTAGGGAGAGCCCTGCGTCAGCAGTGGACTGTCATAGGCATTGATTGATTAATTGCATGTACATGATATTTTTTACTAACTTTTTTACGTGCATAGGGGCGCCGCGTGGAGCGCCGCGGCGCCCCTTTGGACTTCCTGCGGCGCCCCGGGGCGCCGCGGCGCACAGGTTGGGAACCCCTGTGATAATCCTTTAGAAACGCTTGCGACGCTTATGAGGTACAGAATCAGAAACAGTATACGCGGAGTTAAACTCTTCCAAACATATATTATCTCTCTCTTGAATCTGTAATTTATTTCGGTAACCTCTGTACTATGCATTTGTCAATTTAACGATGTGTGTTGATTAATGAGTCAACCAGTCAATCAGTTACTCAGAAATTAGTAATTTTATATGTATTGATATGCTGATTTCAAATGGCAGTTGTTAGTGTTATTATAAAATTTACGATGCGCCATCAGTCTTTAAGTTATTGTGACAGCAATAACATATAACGACTGTATAAATATGTAATGTTTGTACGCAGAAGCCGTAAATCAATGTAGTCATCTGAAATTCAAAATACGCAGTGAAGAAATCGAATATAGAATTTTGAAAGGCATCTCATGCATACAGCCAATACATATTACATAAAGTTTTCAGAATAAATGTCAATTCTTATATGAATATCATAAGTAGATTTAAATATCATGAATATAATATCGTAAATGTTTTGTTTATAGCGGAAGGTATCAACACTATAATGATCCCTCTCATGGGGTCTCTCAAGGAGTGATATTGAGACCATCAAGTTCTTACAAACGTGGAAAAAATGCTGAATACTGAACGAATGTTTCGGACCACACTGCCGCGATTGATCGATTTTAAAATACTTGAAATCAACTTTGGCCGAATAAAAACAAGAAGCCGTGAGACGGTCTCACCCGACTGCCCCTCTCTAAAACGTTTATTGTGAAAGTTCAATCCGATTGACGTTGTCATTTTTGTTTTATTTCAAACTTTGAACAGATGATCCACGTGACCTAGTGACGTAGTTTAATGCAACAGAGTCACAGACTACAAACACCAGTCTCGCCATAAGCCCCTCTGCAATCTATTTTATAGGGAGGGGCTAATACAAGATAAACAATTTTATTGATTACCATGGACTTCCTACTCGAGAAAATTCAAGAATAACATCTGATACAGAATTCATGAATTAACTTATTTGACTATAACTGCGCAGAAAGATGTGTGCGTGGAAGTAAGCAAAAGCACGTTGATCTTGATAATTATGTATTAATTCCGAGACAATGAATGATGTTTGTTTTGAACTTATGAATATTATAACTGAACTGCTACTATTCTACCAAATAAAAAACCTTGACTTAATACATCGAGTTGCTTGAAAAACATCGACTTTTTCTGCAATACGCGTGCGTAAAAGTTCACACGTTGATCTTGATAAATTTGTGTTGATTTCGAGACAATGAGTGATGTTGTTGCCTTTTTTAAGTAAAGCATCTTGCTTACTTTAAGTTGCGTGAAACATGGACAGTAGGAGATTTACACCGCTACTGTTCTTGCCGTTACGAAACGACAGTATGACGTTGGGTTGCAACAATTATTTTCCCCTGCGACGAAAATCTGGGAGTTGCGCACCAATGTCTTTGGTGTATAGGAATCTTTGCTTGATGCGTGGAATACACTTTATATTTTTTACTATGAAATTCTCCGATTTGATAATAATTACAATATACGATAGATATAGATAAAGTACCGCCTCCACCTTATCCTATCAACGTTGGATAGGATAAGGTGAAGGCGGTACTTTACGCCACACCAGAGATGTTTACTGTACTGCTCGTTCGCTCTAAGTTTGCCGCTCGGCTCCATACTAAAGTCGAATTTTTAATTAGACGAAGTAAATTGACAGCAACCAATGTCACTTCTTCATACAATGTTGCCTATTTTCTATGACAAAGTGACATTAGCTACTGTCAATTTACTTCGTCTAATTAACAATTCGGGTATACGCCTCTACGCCAGCGGCAAACTTAGAGCGAACGGGTAGTACAATACACAGATTCGCCCCTGCGTCGAATACTGTTCTCACTTTTGGGATGACTCCGCGAGGTACTTCCTAGACGCGCTTGACGCTATGCAGAGACGTGCTATGCTATCCGAATTATTGGTTGTCCTGAGGCAGCAAGAATTTTTTTACTAGCTCATCAGTGTTTGTCCTACCCATTGTAGGAAGATGGGCGATTTTCTTCGACTTATGTCGTATAAATCTTATGCTGGTATTTCACGAATTATACTAACAATTGTATCCATTCCAGGTGGGCAAAGAAGTGGCGCATCCAGGCGTGGGCCCCGAATACGACAGTTCTACAGAGAAGAAGTACTACACGTACTACCAGTGGGTGTGCTTCGTGTTGTTCTTTCAGGTAATTATTCTTACTTATTTTTAGCACAAAACTACTAATCTATGAACTAGGGATAGAGATCCGCTCCCAGTCAAAAATCGACTGTAAATTCATAAAAACAGTGTTGTGCACTTCTTCTCCATAAACTTTAAGTGTGTCAAATTTCACGTTAGGTTATATATTAAAATACCAGAAATCAAAATGCCTTTACTTAAAATGCATTAAACCAAAATACCCGAATTCGAAATACCTTAACATTCAAAATACCTTATTTCAGTACACCTTACCGTAAAATGTCTAAATTTAAAATGCAAATAATTATTATATCAGAATTCAAAATACAAATTTTCAAATATCCTTAAATTAAAATACCGAAAATAGAATACAATGTGTCACTGTCACTCACACGTTTTGTTATTTCGCTTTAACTTATTTTCACCCCCCCCCCCACCTAAGTGAAGTCGCAGTTGTAGCCCTAGGTCTGTTGGTCCTTGGGTATCCTTCTGAGGGCTTGCCCGGGGCTCCCAACTGTAGGCTGTTATGTAGGATACGTGTGGTTTTTAGTCGGTAGGAGTCCGGCATAGTATCCATGTAGGATTTACCTCATGTTAAAACACTTTGATTCAGAGTTACAAAAGTACTACAGTGGGCTAACATAAAAATAAAAAAAAATTACCACGAAGGCTAAGTCTTCTAACCTAACCTATCCGAGTCGGGATACTCTGAGTCGGGGTGTTAACCATTCACAGATATATAGCATCCATGTAGGATTTAAATCATGTTAAAAAAAAGGTGTTTTGTGTTTGAACATTTTAGGATAAGGTATTTGATAAATTTATATTTTGGGTTTCGGTTATTCGACCGTAAGGCATTTTAAATTATTTATATTATAAATATTTGCCTTTTGAATATTGATATTTCGATTTCGGGAATTTTGGGCTACGATATTTTGAGTTAAGGCATTATAATTTCTGGTATTGTGACGGTATACCTTCACGCTAACCTTTGCTCGCAATTTTCTTAAAAAGGGGTTCAAAGGTGGTTGAGACGCCATACTGCCCCTTAGTAAATAAAATATTAATTCCTTCCGATGCATGGAAAAGTAAAATCTCTTAAACCATAAACGCTGAGATGGGTTCTCATGACAGACCGTAAAGTCCAGATTCTTACGTAGTATTGTATTCTCTTTGGTCCAGATGTTTAACAGAACACTGAGTAAGCGGTACTTCAAATAAAGTACCGCATCGAATCCGTAGACAGGATGTCAAACGCTGAAGTGCTCTTGTAATGGCATAGTTTCATTATGTCATGTCAAGTGGTTAATGATGTTTACCCTAATATGTCACATGCCCATCAAATTGTTATCTCTATGCAAATACTAGCTGGAGCAAAGGTGCGTGTACATTGACGGGAAACGCGAATGGAGTGTGCCGAAAACGCGCGGTCACGAAATAGGCTTGTGTCCACTAAGCATAAATCTGATTGATGTATGTTTGTAACGACTATGTCCAATATATAAATAACTAAAAGTAATATGAATTGGTACACAAGCTAAGGATTACTATTATTTTTAGAAAATAAGATTGGAAAAAATAAGCAATCAGTCACGTGACATCAAACACCTCTATCAGATAGTGTGACGTCACAGTATGCTTTTTTACGTTTGAAGCACTCTGGCAGTCTCGAGTCTTGACATCTTGTATCACAAGTCGTGTCATTTTGTGTAATTGTTTAGATTCTCATACGTTTTCAAAAAATACAATAGATCTCATTTCATTCAGGCACTACACAGCACTTGTAATACGAAGGATTGATTTTAAATTAATTTGGAAAGCAGACGAACGCTAACTTATCACTGTCAAACAGTGATGCCAATGGCATTTTTTTATTCAATTAATTTATACTGACTTTGGTTACTTAGACCATATGCCAAAGTGATGCCAACTCCTACGGAATGTTCCTCTAAAAACCAACTTCAAATTACCAGATTCCCCTAAATAACGATTAAAACCCCTAAACGTTTCTTTTTTGTACTAAAACTTTTAATCTCAAAACAAATCATTGAAAGGACTCATAAAAAAAATACACATTTTCTTTTTGTTTTGTTTGGCGAGATTCTTTGGCGGGAATTTTGTAAATTTGCAAAATTAGTGTATTTCGAGTGTTTTGTGTGTTTCAATGGTGGATTCTTAAACATAAACGTTTGACAACGTGCACTAGTGTTAGGAAGTGATAAAACGCAGTGAATCGCAACTTTGCAGTGACAAAAAATCCAAAGAAACTTTCAGAAATTTATCCACTGCTTTTCTGAAGGAAGACTGACATTGACTTAGGGATGATGTACTTGACTTTGACTGGACTTAGAGGACGAGGACTGTGACTTTTTAAAGCAAAATGAAGAGATAATAAATATACAAGACTTGGCTGTATGGCTCAAATTGCCTTTGCCTATCCGAAAATGGATAAATATAACTACTACTACTTTTGTTTGGCATCAAGTGACGTCACACAAGGCGCCATGAGCGTTTTCGATACAAATTGAAATTCATTTTTTAAATCACAAAATAAACTATGTAAATGATTGTTTTAAATCAAAATATTACATTTTTGTGATCATTTAGATATAAAGCTACAAAAATAAACGATTTTTGAAATTTAGGACACAAGCCTATTAGCGTATAGGTTTAGAATCTCGGAGTTCATTTCATTGATTGATTTAGTTGTTCCAGTCGATAATATAATTTGGATTGTCAGCTGCAGAGAAAAGAATACAGGGCCGCCCTGTAAGCATTGACTTTTTTCAAAAACTCTTTCATATATTTTTATGAAATTTGCTATGGTTATTAAATTAGTGTAATTCTATAACTAGACAAAATCAATATCAATCAATAATACATATAATAAAATCGTAACAGGTCGCTGTCTGTACATGGAAGATAAATAAGAAAAAATATTATAGGGGGGCTTTATGAACGCAATAGAACCCAAAACAATGATTTTTAGAATTTTTGTCTGTTTGTCTGTATGTCTGTATATCTGTTTGTCTGTACGGTTGTGCACGCTAATCTCAGTAACCGCTCAACCGATTGCAATGTGGTTTTTTTTATTGTGTTGAGGTTTGCTCCAGTTAACATTTAGCGTTTGTTTTATGTAAATCGGTTTAGAAATAGAAAAGTTATAACACTTTTAAGAATCAGATATTTTGAAAATTTTAATTGTAGGGGTTTCTTTGAATGTGAGTGAACCTAAACTGGCGTGTTGGCTTAATCATAAAAGAGCTTAATGATTAAGTCTATTTTTAAACCATTCAGTCCACGCCTTCGGCGCGGATGAATTGTTTAAAAGAGCTTAATAGTGTGTGCCCGCTGTGTGTGCCCGCTGTTGAAATTTTTCGCCGCCCATAAAGGGCTTAATATTGGCTTAAGGACTGGCATTATTGGCAGCTGGGACCAACGGCTCAAATTCCGAAGCCAACGTGCCTTCCGAAGCACGGAAACGCTCGTAAATAAATGTCACAAAGTGGTCACCCATACATTACCGGTCAAAGTAAATGTTGCTTACTAGGTACTGTAATAGTTTAGAGAACACACTAAGTCTACGGGGCCATGACACAGATTACTAAATATTTACTACGTAACATGTACATCACTCCAATACAAAAGCGAAAATACCTACACTATATTAGCCTACAAAATTTTAATAATAATACCTGCTGCTCAGAACGGGAAGAATTGTATCTTAAACACGCGCTCATAGCGTCGAGACTTTGTTGCCCGCCGTGTGAGTGACGTCTACAAGTATGTTTTAGTTTTATATTTTTGTTTCCTTCTCGGAATTCTAAATTTCAGTCTAAAGTATCCTAAATCACGTTAATCAATGGATAGAAGCTGGTAAAGTGCAATGTCTCACCGTGGGTCATCTGATGCCGAACGTTTCGAAGGAGAAGGCTGACAGACGTGTTTACATACGTGAAGCTCTAACGAAGTATCAAAAATCTTTATTGTTTAATGCTAAAACTAATTTATTGAATAAGTCATGTAAATATGTGTGGTGTAAGAACGGGAAAATATGTGCCAGGCAGTCTGATACTACTAAAATTTATTATATTCGGTCACTGCTTGATATTAAACAAATCGAAAAGTTGTGTTCTTCGCATGTAAAACAAACTCAAGCGTCTACCCCGATGTAAATGCCCTATATTAAATTAATTTAATTACATGTTTGTGCGTTTATCAGTATTTATTAATTTATTGTGTTGTGATGGATATAAAGGTTCAGGAAATATTTAACTGCAGTACCACTAACCATTTTTTGAGACAGCTACCACCTAAAACCAGCTTAAGTATGACTTGTTTACATTTCAACATCAGATCAATCAAAAAAAACTTTGTGAAATTACAACAAACTATCCATGATTGCGTTTACCCATTGGATATCATAGTTTTGACTGAGGTGGGTATATCTGGTAGTATAGTTAATCTTTATAACCTGCCAGGTTATAAGTTGTACTCACAACTGCGCAGGAAACAAAAGGGTGGGGGAATAATTATTTATGTACGAAAGGATATCAAGTTTACACCGATAGAACAGAAAACAAAAACTTTTGAAAGCATCACAGGCATCCTCAAATTAGATACACAGCGCGACTTTGTTGTGAGTGCAATTTATAGACCACCTTCTTCCAATAAAAAGCTATTTATTAGAGAATTGCACAGTCACGTCACTAAGTTTGATTTTAAACTGAACTTCCTACTCATTGGGGACACAAACATTAATTTAAAAGAGATTTCGGCATACAAAGATTCATACTTAGAAGCACTTAGCGAACATGGACTAATGTGTGGAATAACCGATTACACTCGTATTGAAATTAAAAAAAATCATGTCACAAAATCTTGCATAGACCATGTGTTTGCACGTATTCCAACATTACATCCTTTCGCAACGGTGCTAGATACTGTACTGGCCGATCATCGCGGAATAATGTTTGCATGCGTCGACGAATCGATGCAACCTTGTAAGTATGTACAGGATGTTTCAAAAAAATATATTAATTATAATACGTTTTACAAGGAGCTCAAAAGTGTTAAATGGAATGAAACTGCACATATGACTTCTCCCAATGAAATCTTGAAATTTATTTATAAATCCTTTGATAATGCAAATACTGTTGCCAGTAATATAAAAACGAGTAAAATGTCATATAAATTGGTAAAAAATTTTAGAGCACCGTGGATTGATGATAATATCATAAGACTTTGCAATAAAAGAGACAAATTATTTAGGGAATGGAAATGCAATTTAAATAATCTAGAAATAAAATTAGAATACAACAAAATTCGTAATAAAGTACATAAAATTCTTGAAAATAAGAGAAATAAATATTATACAGAATATATTAGTAATAACTTTAAGAATGTCAAAAAAATTTACAAAATTATTAATCAAATGTTGGGAAGAATTACCCTGTCTATCGATGAAGCAGTATTGAAGGCCTTCGACAAACAGGGAATTACCACCACAACGATAGTGAACAACTTTGCAAAAAATTTCGACAAATCGGTTAAAGATATAATCCCCAACTGCACAGTTAAGATTTCGAACAATACGCCAACGCCCCTAAATTCAAGTATTTTATTCAAGAAAGCCTCGGGGAGGGCAGTTCATAATATTATTAAAAAACTTAGCTCAAAGAAAGCACCCGGTGCTGATAAAGTCAGATTAGCAGATATAAAAATGATAGGCGACAAGATAGCGTATCCCATTGCTGACTTAATTAACCGAAGTGTTGAAAGTGGACAGTATCCGGATGATCTAAAAGTGGGTTGCATTAGACCGATCCATAAAAGTGGTAAACGTAATGATTACTTAAATTATCGTCCAATAACATTACTTTCTTCAATCAATAAAATAGTGGAAAAGTATGTGTCTGAGCAAATACACACGTTCTATAGCAAGAACGATGTAATTAGTTCGCACCAATTTGGCTTCCAGTCTGGTAAGAGCACCATAGCATTGCTGTCTGGATTTACGGATGAGGTCAATAAGCATCTTAATGAGAAAAAACACGTGCTGGCTCTCTTTATTGACTTCTCCAGGGCGTTTGACACATTGGTGCACAGTCAACTCGTCGAAAGGCTGGATGACTGTGGGGTTCGCGGTCCATTGCTCGCTTGGTGTGAAAATTACCTCAAGAGCAGAAAATTCACAGTAAAAGTTGACAATACATGTAGTAGCCTCATGTCAGTAACGGAGGGCACGGCGCAGGGATCTGTTTTAGGACCCCTACACTTTATATCATACGTTAACAACATGAGGAACTGTATTACTTACAGCACATGCTATCAGTTCGCTGACGACACTTGCCTTGTGATAGCTGATAGAAATCCTCAAACTGCATGTAAACTTTTACAAACCGATCTAAATGCTCTGTCAAGGTGGTGTCATGACGCAGGATTGGTTCTTAACGCGCTTAAGACAAAATTGTTAATCATAAAATCCCCATATATAAAGCAAGTCGCTGTTAAGGACTTGATAGCCCATGAACACAAGTGTTTACATGCTACCAGTGTAACGAGTTGTAATTGTCCATCTATAGGCGTTGTAGACAAACACAAATATCTTGGGATGATTATAGATGGCAAGTTTAATTGGAGCCATCATATTGAGCGGGTATGTGACAAGCTGCGACAATTCTACGCGAATATAACTATACTCAACAACCGAATACCCTTCAAAGTGAAGATTATGTTGTATAACTCACTAGCGGAATCGTACATACAATATGGTATCAGCAGCTATGGCCGTACCTATAAGACTTATCTTGATACAATATATAATCTGCAAGTCCGAATTTTAAAATCATTAGTTTCACCAAAGATACGAAAGCAATACATTAATGATGAAAACCAACTCTTTAAGCATTGTAACATTTTACCCGTTCACACTCAAGTGCAGTTCTCCTTGCTAAAAGAACAATATTTTAAAATGACGAGACATTATGTCGAACATCCTGTACGTACACGCGCAGTTTCTCAGAACCGGCTACAAACAATAGGTGCCCGTAACATGTACGGCGAGAGAACTGCCGCTTATATTCTACCTCGTTTATGTAATCAACTACCCTCAGATTTGTGTAATAAGTTGACCGAAAAAAATATTAAACACAAATTAAAAGCATATTTTTTAGATTCAATGTTTCATGATCTAGTTAAATAAATAATTATTTTGAATGTATGAGTAATTAGTAGGTATATACAAGGGATTTTCTTTTTTGATGTACCTATGCATATGCATGTAATAACTAAATGTATGTTTGTAGTTGTAGGTACTAAAATTGTAAGAAGATAGACTCACAACAGCACAGGTCTAAACCTCTGTGGTTTTTTGGTGCTGTTACGAATAAAAAAATGTGAAATATGTATTTTTTTAAACAATAAATGAAAAAAAAAAAAAAAATATTCCGGTAAGGATATGGTGCTTGGCATCATACGATAGAATTAAGCTTGAAATGTTTCCTTAAATCTTTTATACCCGGTTGCTACTATTGTATTAGTTAAGCCGACTTGATTACTGGTGGGGTGGCTTGGCGGCTGGCTTAAATTCCACAACTTGGAACAAAAGGTCAGACTGAAAAATAAAGGGATTATTCAGTGGAAAGCTATTATTGGCACATATCAAGCAGAACGATTTAATTTTTAAGATTATTTTTGAAAAGCAATTATTATGTTATTACTGATCATAATTTTTTAATATGGAAAAAATAATTGGTTTCAAGCAGGATTCGAACCTGCGTCTTCTTGTAAACCGTGCAGACGCCTTAACCAATGGGCCACTGAAACCTAAGCGGAACCAATCAAATTTTCAACCTTATATTTCCAAAACGCAGGTTCGAATCCTGCTCGAAACCAATTATTTTTCCCATATTTTAAATTTAGGATTTAATTTATTTGTATCGATAGAATATAAAACTGCAGTTAAATCATTTAATCTGTGGTTGTACACTATTTACAACATTGTACCCTTCTTTGCATGGTGAGGGAAATTTCAATCATAGTATTTAGTCAACAAAACAAGGTACTCAAAAACCCCTTGTACTGTAAATTTGTTTTTGCCGGCAACATTTTAAGCGACTATTGCGTACAACAAAACGCAGTTGTTAAATTTTTTTAATATTTTTAGATTTTAGATTTTTTTAAATATTTTTCCTTTAATCTAGAGCATTAATTACATCACCCTGATTTATTTTAAAAAAATAGCAAAAATCATGCAAAGAAGGGTTAAATCACTGTATACTGTAGTCTGACTCGGCCGGATTTTAGAAATAAATGCCTACAGCCGCGCGGTACGTAAGCATGCGATAGGGCTGCCCACCTATAGCATTTTAATAATATGTGCCTACTTTGACTTTCTATTTAATATTGTGATTGTAAATATGTACATACATACATTCATATAGTCACGCCTTTATCCCCGAAGGTGTAGGTAGGCAGAGGCATAGTACCTATACGCCCACATTTTACCATATAGTTTTTTAATGCAGTTGAAATTTTTCAATCCGCCAATAAGGCCTTCAATTTGTATTAAGGATTGTCGTTTTACTGACAACCGGCTTTCATTTCGAGTAAATATGTACCTTTTTTATTTAAACAAAAAAATCCTTTGTGAGTAATAAGTTCTCAATAAAAATGCATGTACCTTTTGATTGCTATATTATATTTAAAAACCATGTTTATGTGTGATTTATTAACAAATTAGTCTTATAAATGGGATATTTTTAAATGCACATCTATATAATTTTTCTGCACACTAGGTAACTTCACTAATTAACGGAATGCATACCAGAAATCTGAATGCTGTGTGTGCCCGCTGTTGAAATTTTTCGCCGCCCATAAAGGGCTTAATATTGGCTTAAGGACTGGCATTATTGGCAGCTGGGACCAACGGCTCAAATTCCGAAGCCAACGTGCCTTCCGAAGCACGGAAACGCTCGTAAATAAATGTCACAAAGTGGTCACCCATACATTACCGGTCAAAGTAAATGTTGCTTACTAGGTACTGTAATAGTTTAGAGAACACACTAAGTCTACGGGGCCATGACACAGATTACTAAATATTTACTACGTAACATGTACATCACTCCAATACAAAAGCGAAAATACCTACACTATATTAGCCTACAAAATTTTAATAATAATACCTGCTGCTCAGAACGGGAAGAATTGTATCTTAAACACGCGCTCATAGCGTCGAGACTTTGTTGCCCGCCGTGTGAGTGACGTCTACAAGTATGTTTTAGTTTTATATTTTTGTTTCCTTCTCGGAATTCTAAATTTCAGTCTAAAGTATCCTAAATCACGTTAATCATTTTAATAAATAATCATAAGGAAAACAGTAGCAAATCGATGGAAAATCAACGGTTTTTAACATTTGTAGTACGGCAATGAAAAAAATGACAAATTTTCCTTTGTCTTTTGACTTTGTCGAGTGACGTCTCTATCTCATAATATACAAAATGTACTCTCATAATATACAAATGTACTCTGTGGGCCGTTCGGCAGCCTTCTGCCAGTTGTACTTTCGAAAGAACGCAAGCGGTAGGTGTATAGCGCGCGGCCTTGAGCGAGTCACGGGGGCCTTGCGCGGGGCGGCGCGGCGGCGCAGCGCCCGTTATCTACTAACGATTGTGTGAGACGGGTATAGAAATTCGAAAACGAGTAAGCGGCGTAGACAATAATAATCGGCTCTTCACATGTTTCGTCAGTGATAGAATCACGGAATTCTAGTCTTTATAATCATTGCGTTAAATTTTTGATTTACAAAATTAAAACTTATCTTTCGCTTTGAATGTACTAGTCAGTCTCTAGTACACTAGTACTTTTCGTACATTGTCAAGTTGTGTTAAATTTTGGAAGTTCAAATTTGTCTCTATGCGTGTTATAAAACTCAAAGGTAACAAAAATGCTGTCAATCAAAGTCATACGGTGCTAAGTGTACTGTAACATCAGTCATCCACAAAGAAATGAATACTCTTGAAACATACCTAAATCATTGCTCTCAATTAAATAACTACGAACTGACAACGGAACTAAATGTACTACCTACACGTACTAGAGTTCTGAACTAGTTTTTTTTTGGATATTGTACTATATTGGATCGCACCGTTCACTGACTGAGCAAGCACAAGTCTAGTTTTAAACACAAACATACCTACTTCATGTAACTGCCTAGTTCACTCGTGTTAATCACTTTGTTTAACTTTAGTCAACTAGTAGTATAGTACCAATTAGTACTTAAGTAAAATCAATTTATAGTCTTACCTTTCGGAGTTTCCAGGTAATCTAAAAAACGTTATCTCTGGGTGCGTTATTGACGAATTCATGCAACCAAAACAAGCACAATAGACTCTAGTTGTCATATTAAATATTTTTAGTAAGTAAAACACGCGCGGTTACTATTTAAAAAACGACACACCGTCCATTCATCTACTCGGCACAATCGCGACTGCGGACGCTGCTTGCTTGCTGAAAGGCCTGCCGAAAACGAGAATCGTAGGTATAGCTTGCGCTTCGTCCGTTTGTAGGGAGCTAGAATACTGGTTAAACAACATATATTTATACTGTGGTTAAATAGAGCATTACTGAGTCATATCTCTAAGGTACAAAAGTAAAGTAAATAACTGCTGTAGGATGTGTGTCAATGATGTACGGAATTTGACCTTTATAACGAGCACGCTCTATTGTGTCCGTCTGACTGTCTTATCACTGGTGCATAAACAACTAAGTACCTATACTGGGTGTAACAAAATTGACTCTCCAAATTTCATGAGATGACTTGGCATCGGAAATCAAATACAAATATTTAATAAAAAAGGGGGGTTAATTATTTAATTTTTTTAAATTTTTTTTTGTCGCACATTAAGAATTAGTTTTTTACCGCGGCAATTCGAGGTAACATGGTCGCCGTGGCAAAACAAACACGGAGCACCCGTCTGGCTGTCGTTGTCGCTTTCTACTGCCGCTCAGTAGCGATAGAAAGAGTGAAAATGAAAATTTATAGGACCTTTAAAACGGATTTACGGTTAAAGAATTCATGTGATTTTTTTTCTTCATTTTTAGGGTTTCGTAGCCAAATGGCAAAAACGGAACCCTTATAGATTCGTCATGTCTGTCTGTCTGTCTGTCTGTCCGTCCGTGTGTCACAGTCACTTTTCTCAGAAACTATACGGCCTATGCTATTGAAACTTGGTAACAAGATGTATTCTGTGAACCGCATTAAGATTCTTATATAACACTAGAAAAAAAGCAGTACATTTTGGGGGTCCCCATACTCAGAACTGAAACTCAAAATTTTGTTTTTCATTAAACCCATACGTGTGGGATATCTATAGATAGGTCTTGTAAAATGTTGTTGAGGTTTCTAACATCATTTTTTTCTAAAGTGAATAGTTTGCGCAAGAGGGACTTCCAAAGTCGAAAAATGAGTGTCCCCCCCCCTCTAACTTCTAAACCAAGAGAGTGGTAAATCTAAAAAAAAAATATGATGTACATTGCCATAAAAACTACCAACGAAAATTAGTTTGAACGAGATAGAGCTGGTAGTTTCTTTTTAATACGTCATAAACCGCAACTTTCGGTTAGAAAAATCACTACCACTGCGAACGTGTTAAAACATCAATCAAAGTTACAACGAACTATAAGAACTTTTATATTATGTTACTTGCTGCTACGAAACCCTTCATGGGCGAGTCCAACTCGCACTTGACCGGTTTATTATAATGTTTCTTGACTGATGCCACGTCACGTGACGAAATTTGGAGAGTCAATTTTGTTACACCCAATATAAACACAAACGGGAGTAAAGAGTACCTAAAAATATGTATGAGATCTTGGTTAGCATCTAGATCTTGCTGTAATAGTTGTTTATTTTATATAAACACATGTCTATATTAAAGATATACTAAATAATTTATTCAATAAAATATTAGACAAATGGTATGTACATTAAAGCGTAATAACTATTTACAAAATAAATAAAACTAAACTAAATCTAAATAGGGCCCCCGTGGCATTGTGCCCAAAAGACTGGCAGCATTCCCCCTTTGAACGGCGATGCCTATTCGTTGGGAGAAATAACTGCCAGCCCTTAGGTCACCAGTAGACTCCACAAGACGCTTCTTCAAAATTTTAAAGAATTTATGCGCCTTGGGACCCCAAGGACCTAGGGTCTCGACACCGACTGGAATAAAATTGTACGACGAGCCGAGACCCTTATACTTGGTTATCTTTTTATTTTCCGCCGCTTCCGCTGCTGCGCTGGCTTTTTCTTTTGTTCTAGGAAGATGGGACGGGGCCAATGTGTCTACGCAAGTGGCATCCCAGACTAGGACCCGCCCCATCTCCCACGGAATTAAGGTCATCCCATCCGGTCTCTTGCCATCGTCCCTAAAAATGCCATTTGGCTCTAAGAGAGCGGGCACACCGACGGTGGCAAGAGCACGGCGAATGATATCGTTAAGCGCAGCGTGGCGAGAGAAGCGACCTGCACTCTTTAAGCAGGATAGTCCATGGTGTCCCATAGAGTCAACGGTAACACCACAGGGGCAAAGGTGTGGGGCGCAGAGCGGGACGCCAAGTCTCAAGCCAACTGCCATTCTCAAAGTGTCCGGATCAAGAAAGGTTCCGGTGTTAGCAGTTGGAAAAGCATTTAGCCAATCACCGGATTCCTTTCTGCTGAGCGCTAATAATCTTGCACGATCTGTGCCTAAGCTGGCGTTTAAAATCGAGTCAAAAGTTAATTTTGAAATTGTGTCATCCCAGCTCCGTTGTGAATTTGGATGAATAGGAAAATTTTGACCTGGGCAAGCCATAAGCCAAGCATCCTTGGCATCTGTACAGCCAGCCATCTCATAGTTAGTAAAACAATTGTTTAGGATTTTACCTACGAGTGCTGACGTGGCATGTACAGATGACAAAAAGGCTGGCAAAGCCACACTGGAAATTTTGCGGATCCCTAATCCACTGTATTTAATTGGAAGGGAAGCTTGATTCCAAGATTGTTCATTTAGATGTATATTCAGAATACGTTCTAAAGACGTTTTTATGAGGGAATCAATCGCTAATAAACAATTCTGATGTTTCCAAAAAGGACAACACCGAAGCAGATACATAGATTTAGGAACAAATAGACAAAATTTTAAAATTGTGATTGCATAATGTGAATTTATATTGAGAAGTCGATCCACATTTGATTCAAATTTTAAAATTTTTAATGCTATTATTTCTGGAATAGCATCTTCAAAAATTGGAGACCCTAAGAGGTTAAGATTCTCTCTATCAATTACTAAATATAGAATACCTGCTAACTGACTGATAAGGGCGATTGAGAAGAAACCGTAGAAGCTCATGGTCAACGTCGTGTGGACAAAATGGTAGCTGTCAGAAGAAATCCCCAGCGGGAGTTAGTGGGACTGCGCCGCCTCTTTCTGCGAGCAGGTCATGTGAGTGAAAGAGGCGGCGGAGCGGAAGCGGGAGAGAGCTCTCCCACCCGAGTTCCGCAGTCGATGGCCTGGGCGCCGCCGACTTGTCTTCGCTGAAGACTATCGTCCTCCATGGCCGAGGGCCTGAGGACGGTGAGAGAGCTGCTCACCGTCCTTACAGAAGCAGGCCCATGACGGCAGCGTGATGTGAGGAATTCACGCACGCCTCCTCTTATAAGCGGGATCACACCCGAAACCCCCCAAAGACGCGGGATAGAACCACGCCCTAGGCGAGGCCGCAGTGGCGACCGTGGGTCTGTTGGGAGTCCTGGGACATACTTCCGAGGGCTTATCCGGGGCTACCAACGATAGGCTGTTGGGCGTAACGTGAGGTTTTTTAGTCAGTAGGAGTCCGGCATAGCATCCATGAGGATTTTCCCTCACATAAAAAAAAGCTGTCAGAAGAATTAATTAACAGTTTTACCTAAGCAACTGTCCAAAACAAACCATGACTTCAGAGGGGAATTCCGAATGCATTCAGCAGCGTAGGACTACATACATATCAATCAATCAATCAATCAAATCAGCCTATAGCAGTCCACTGTTGGACGTAGGCCTCTCCCAGTTCACGCCACAGCACGCGGTACTGTGCCTTTCGAATCCAGTCCCAGCCTGCGACCTTTACTAGGTCGTCGGCCCATATGGCGGGATACATAACATATGCATAGTTTTAATTTAACTATTAAGCACTTACGAGCGCATCCGTGCTTCGCAAATCACGTTATGCAGTATCATAGCATAGCTCATACGATCTACCGCCTTTTAAACACTTCACATGACCTTTTTAAGGTCATCAATATCCACTAGCTGAGTGGCGTTTCACATATATTTTCCTTGTTCTTTGCCAGACACACCTAATTATATTAATATAGATTTACACATCAAAGACCTTGATCTACATGCAAATAGTTTCTTGAGGTGACGAAAATGACGTCATTTACGTTGTATTTTGACGCCGCCGGTCGTTTGATGATTTGAGATAATGGGCGTATTAGCAAAGGTTAACAACCCACGATTTCGCGTTACTGTTTTTTTGTGAATCATCTAATTATTTTGTGACGAAAATTTGTATTAATCTTGTGTAATAATAGGACAGACCAGTGACCTGGTATTTTAGAATTTTAGCACGTATATTTTTTTTTTTAATATTTAGCTCGCCAAATTGACGTCGCCACCAACTGATGGAAAGCCGTGGCGCATCTAGCAATTGGGGGCCACTTCTGACAGTGGTCCTCAAGTTGGCGGCCCTGTGATGTGCCTCTTCACGCTCCTCTTGAAGAACCCGGGATTGTAAGATGAGGGAAGCACGTGTGTATTAGTATGCAAAAAGAGAATCTCCCTTTCTGAAGTTGTTTTAAATAGGTAGTTCTGCTTCTGTTTTTTCACTACCTATTACGTGGAACACAAATTTAACTGGTGAAATGAGGGATTACAGCGTATACAGCATTTTGTTTTTATTTTTACCCTGACTGAACAAAACTCAAATAACTCAAATAAACCAAACTCAAATACATGTACGTTGTACGTACAGTATAAAACACCAGACACATGTATTTGTTTTAAACACCAGAGGTGCTACAGTCGTGCTGCCGAACCATATTATGTTGCTTTATAGTTTCATCTATAATTTCCGTTCCAAACACCTTAACATCTAGCAAGCTCTATTATTTGCAAATTAAACTACACGTCTAACATTTTTTCTCTACCCATCCAACGAGCGGAACCAAACTATATTTTCTTGCTAAAATTAAAGCAAAAAAACAATAGCGAGCTCAGTATCGCCCCAGATGTCGTCAGCCGGTACGCCGAATACAGTATCTCAGATGGCACCAATTACTCGTAAAACTGACTTACGTCATTTTGTCACTGCGGTCCGTTACCGTTATTCAGCTATGTGACCGGGGCGTTAACACGTTCACGGTCGTGAGCAGGCAGTTAGTAACATTATTTTTACCTATTTTATTGTACGTTAATAAGGACACGAAGAGATATCACACGTGCTGGCTTTTGGAGAAACATACGATAGTCACGCCTATGTCACCGAAGGTGTAGGCAGAAGTGTACGATACGCCCACTTTACACCAGTTTTATTTTATCTTAGTAGGTGTACTGGTGAGGCTATTGCCGAAGCACGTTAATATAACGCGTATAGACATCCTTCCGAGGGCTCACCCGGGGCTCCCAACCGTAGGCAGTTGGGTGTTACGTAAAGTTTTTAGTCGGTAGGTGTCCGGCATAGCATCCATGAAGGATTTCCCTCACTTTAAAAAATGAATTATTGCAAATATAATTTTTATCCCTTATGGAATCCTCCGTGAACTTCCTTGTACAAATCCCTCCGAATGTCCCCGCACAAATCCCTTCAAAAATCATGTCGTGCTAGGCCCGTTCCTATACTATACGCTAATCTTTCTACCGCCGCCGCCGGGCGCCGCGGGTTCTTCCTCGGAAGAATGTCCCAGCGTCGCTAAATGACCTGAAAAATATTGTCCTGGGACATCCTTCCGACGGCTTACCCGGGGCTCCCAACCGTAGGCTGTTGGGCGTTACGTGAGGTTTTTTTAGTCGGTAGGAGTCTCGCTTAGCATCCATAAAGAATTTTCCCTCACGTTAAAAAAATGTTCTAAAATATTCATTCACCTAGGTATAAAAATTCACCTTTAACAAATTCGTGACATCTTAATATACAGGATTTTGCCCTTTTATACAATAAATTGTAGGTGAAGGATAACCACTAAGACATTGAACTTGAATGTAGGTCAATAGTTTTTGAATATATTAAGTAAATTCCAGTTTGTTATCGTTTCGCTTGGTTACAATTTTTTTACCAGGTGATTTGGTAACAGACCGATATGGGTATTATCTACGTTACTTTTTTAAATAGTACTTTTAAAGTAAGTTAGTAGGTATCTATTATAATGTGTGACCTACGATAGCTTTCTATCCCCCCCCCCCCGCTTTTTTTGTTTGTTTTACGTGAGGGAAAAACCTCATAGATGTTATGCCGGACTCCTACTGACTAAAAAACCTCACGTGTCCTGTCTAACAGCCCTCGGAAGGATACCCCAGGACTTCTACCTCCTTTCAAGTACACTTACGTACTACTAACTAACTAAGAACGGGTAACATGAAATTTGACACAATTAAAGTTTATTTATGGACAAGAAGTGCGTGACGCTGTTTTTGAGAAATCAATGTTGAATATTCAGTTGAAAATCTACAGGCTACGGTGACCACCAGTACAACCAGTGAACCGTTTGTTTGTCTGCCCCCTTAGTGATATAAAAAACGTCCAAAATCGACCCCAAATCTCAGGAGAGTAAATTGAAAACTTCAACAACCAACTGGTCTATAATTTTTAAAATTATTTCCGAAGCTTTTGAGTTGAGAAGTGCATTGTCGCCAAGGGGCAATTTGTATAAAATTTCATGATTTCTATTCAAATACTAGTTAAAATATGCATAATATTAATATTAATCTGTTCATTTTGTACCACGTCTATACAAAACTACTGGACAAATTTCAGTAGCTTTTTATTTTTCAAGGTTATACCTTTAATTTAAAACCAGACGTTCAACATATATTTTAATCGGTTGAGTTACTTCAAACACATAATGTTATATTTAATCGAGGTTTAGCAGGAAACGAAACGTACAAAACCTCTGTCCTTATCACTTTAATGTTAATGAATAGAGACAATAGAATTAAAACTAACAGCTCACTGACAGGTACTAATATGATTGTCTGATGAAATTTAGAACTACGGAAGTACAGTCAAAGGTAAAAGTACAAACAAATTGCCAAAAAAATAAGTAAAAACAGGATTTTTTTAATTAGTACACATATGTAATTAAAAAAAAAAATTGAGATGAAAGCTTGTACTTGGTTCTTAATTCCTGCTCCCAGTAGGAAAGTTTCAAGCTGCTAGTAAAGTCCTGTAATGTAGATTTCTGAATACTCATGCAATTTACATACAATACGTAAGCACGGTAAAAAGCCCAAAAAAAATTATCTGATCAATGAATGTAAAACAGAAACGTGTAACCCCCTCACCCCTCCATTGACTTCGTAGTTATTGGAGGAGTTAGGGCTTTATTTATACTTTTCTTTCCTTTTCCTTCATCGAAAAAGATCGTACTCTACTGTCTCAAGCCAAAATAATCAAATGTAATAAGAGCTCCAAATATTGAATGTAATCAGGCAGAATTCTACATAATGCGTAAGTACAAACAACAGTTCTGAGGACCTAACTAATTTCTATATTATTTCGCAGGCATTAATGTGCTACACGCCAAAGTTCCTCTGGGATGCTTTCGAAGGTGGTCTCCTGCGCACTCTGGTGATGGGACTGAACATCGGCATTTGTGAACACGACGAGAAAGAGAAGAAGAAAGACTTGCTCATCGATTACCTCATCAGGTATAAAAGGGTAAGTGCTTTAGTATTTATCTCGTATAATGTATTGGAGTTATTCGATTGGTATACTCGTAGTCTCTAGAAATTTTGATTTCCACAGCTAGAAAAATATGTGATTTACACACCGGACTAAAGTTATTGAATTAAATTATATATTAACCATTTTCTTTTCGAGTGTACAGAATGGACAATGCTTCAAAATTTAATTATGTTGAAAAAAATACTGTTTCATTTTTTGTTACCTATATGTAAACTTTCTAACTATAAAAGTAATACTACTGTTACTAAAGTATAGTCATTGAATTAAATTTTTGTTAATTTTGCGAAAAATTAGGTCATTATTTTCAAGAAAAGTAAATGGCCGATATGATTTTTTAAATAAATCCGAGTCAAGTAATTGACCTCTGTGTCATGTGTAAATTTAGTCCATCTCAACAATTAAATTGTCATTATTTTAAGAGCCCACCAGACGCCAAATTGTTAAAAGAAGATAGAAGATATACATTTTAACGCGCAAGAAAGAGAGGGATGCGATCGGTTTTTGGGTGTTTTTAACGAAATAAATTAATTATAAAAAAACTATAACCAATATGAGAAAAGTGGTCTAGTGCAATTGGAGATTTTACTATTGTCCTTCTTATAAATATTTTATATTATAAAAACAACTTAAAACTTATGAGATCTAGCTTAAAATCTCACGAAATCGAGGTATTTTCAACACAAAAATCTATCGAGGATTTTATCAGTAATCGTGTTTCTAGCCTAGAGCGTTTTTAGTTCATGAACTGAAGTTGTCTGTGTTCAAATTTTAATTCATTAGACCTCACGAGTCCTGAGATCTAGATCAAAGTAATAGTCTATTTGGCGTCAGATGGACTTTTAAGTCAAAATTCATATATATTATGAAAAAAGTTCTTTATTTAATTCGTTTAGTCTAGGAATGACCGATTCGCGAAATTACTTACATGCGCCGACGTTTCGGACGCCTCGCAAATTTCGCGTGAAGTCCCGAATTCAATAAGTATGACTGTAAACAACCGCGATAGTTTAAAAATTTCTATGAATGACTCCTTATAAATGACTAATTCTACAATTACTTACAGATTTTTTTTAAATTTATGAACTACTTTGATAACCTACCATTTATTTACCTAGTGTGGTATGATCGGGTCATGCGAGTGCATATCAAAATCAATCTGCTATCTGACGCTGCGTGATAGGCTTACACAATGCATTCTTCGTTCACTACTTAAGTTCAATTCCATTTGTGCAATGCACGCACTTGCAATGATAAATGAGAGATTCATAGAAATGTTCTTTTTTCACTGAAGTTCGTTAACACTGCAGTAAATTCCTTTTATTCCAAAGAGTTCGCCATTTTTGCATTTTAAATTTTAACTTTATGCGATACAAAGTTCGCCGGGACAACTGGAAATATACACAATTACACATTCTACCTACTTCCTGGCCGGATTTCATTCGATTCTAATACATTATATTACTGTTATAAAATCTGAGGGGTTTTAAAAAAAAATCTATACGTAAAATATTTTTCTAAAGACCTATATCTATTTTATGACAAGTTTTTATGAGAATTAAACTCATTTATTTAGATAAAAAAGTACATTACTTGTTAAGCTTTTTGCAATATTTCTCATTATTCAAGAGCGATTTCGATCGAACAAAGTATTCCTAATCGCGTTTTGATACGTTAAAAAAGCAAGAGTATCTAATAAATTACAATAGTATAGTTTTATTAGATCAAATCGAAGAATATTTCCTAGTATAAAGTTCACCCTAAGATGAGTCTCTTTCGACCATACAAGCCTTAAGTGTCAGTTAGCCAAGATGGCTATTATACTTATCAAGCATACCTACATGTGGAGGCAATAACTAATGATAATCGGGTTAAGGTCGCCATTACAAACTGTCGATACTTGCGAACCTGTTTGTGACAGTTTATATTTATTGTTTGTCATGTCTTAACATAAGAGATGTGTGTTTAATGAGGGAAACAGGGTGCTGATTTGGTGTGTTTGCCGTGGTACCATTACGCGGTACCATCGATGGTAGATCCTATGGCAAATATTGGTTTTTCGCATACGGTAGTGGAACCGCATGCCGATGCAGTCCCGGTTCGATCCAAATATTTGTGTGATCGACAAGTGTTTGTTTCAAACCTATTCTGCTTCTGCAATTCAATAAAACCTATGCGCCTGTATAAGTTATCCTGATACATTTTATATCTCACTAGCGGACGTCACGCGGTTTCACCCGCGTAGTTCCCGTTCCCGTGGGAATACGGGAATAAAAGATAGCCTGTGTTCACGACAAAGAGTGTAGCTTCCCAACAGTGAAAGAATTTTTCAAATCGGTCCAGTAGTTCCGGAGCCTATTCGTTACAAACAAACAAACAAAAAAACATCTTTCCTCTTTATAATATTAGTATAGATACTCTATTTCAACCCATTCAAGTCTTTTTTTCACAATAAGAGGCAGCCTATGTTTTTCCTCAAGCTCTAGTCTACCTCTGTACAGAATTTCATCAGAATCGCTTTCGCGATTGAATCTCTGATCCGTAACAGACACGACCAAGTAACATTCGCATTTAAATATCAGTAGGGATTTTTGCAATTGATATTGAATTTCTGCAGCAATGATCTAGCCAAACGTGACTTCATGGCATACCACGCCCATTTTTACGTAATCTGAAGTTGCAAAAATATGCCATACTATTTTATGTACTGACTTTTTCTGCTGAAAAGGCTGGGCTGAAGGTAGTCTCTTCTAGATATTTGCATATCGGAAAAATAGGTATTAAAAATGTACCCTTTACTTTTTACGTGGGGAAAATACCTCATGGATGCTATGCCGGACTCTTACTGACTAAAAACCAACACGTTCCCTACCTACTGCCTTGCCTAGGCTGCCCCGGGTCAGCCCTCGAAAGGATATCCCCAGGAAAAGATGTACCCTATATCTAAGCTTTACTTGCTGAAATTCCTTTCAGCAAGTAATAAAGGTATTTATGAATTCTTTCTACTTTAAAGTAGTTTCAATATCAAGGACAGCATCCGTCTCGCCTGTCTCTGTAACACATTTCGTGACGTCATCATTATTCATATTATGCTAATGACCGTTACCTAGTTAGGCACCCACTACTAACTACATACACCTAGTCAGTTTACGTTTGTATTTAACAAACACCATATACATATTTCCTAGCACACATTTGGGCTTTGTGGATTCTAGCACAATAACTGTAAATATACTGTGTTTTATCTGACTACCATAAAAATGTCTGAATTACGTCATCATTGTTTTATGAAGATACCAAATCATATTCATCAGACCGTGTTGTCAACGGGTTGTCCTAAACTTTCACTTTATAGATAAGGCTCAAGCCCTGTCCTATTAAGTGAAAATTTGGGACAATTATATTACAACACTAGCGGACGTCACGCGGTTTCACCCGCGTAGTTTCCGTTCCCGTGGGAATACGGGAATAAAATATAGCCTATGTTCACCGCAAAGTGAAAGAATTTTTCAAATCGGTCCAATAGTTCCGGAGCCTATTCGTTACAAACAAACAAACAAACAAAACACAAATCTTTCCTCTTTATAATATTATTATAGATTACGAAAACCCAGAAACCGTTTTTACATGTAGAACCGTTTAATATAATCAAAGGTAGAACCACAGTCGACCACCCTACGGGCTTAAAATGTCGAAAATCACGCGTTGGTTCTTCACGGCTGGGTGAAACAAAACTTGGCACACCCCTAGAACCTTAGCCGGCCTAGATCGTCAATATCTTTGCTAAATAATGGGCAGGAGTATCCTGACAATCATTTCGGTGTAAATTTTTCCCATGCTTACATACACATTCGCCTGCAGCTCTGGCTTAAGATCGGAAGTATAGGAATCCTTATCTACCGACAGTCAAGCCTGGACTATTTTCGTGACCGATAGTGGATGTCAAATACCTAAAACTTCCTTACTGCCATTGAGAGGGTTTCCATTATTGCTTGCTCACTTTTCTGCCGACAAAGATTTAAGTTGATTGATACTCTTCAAAAATCTCCTTTTCATAACGTAAGCGAAACAGTTCAAGCAAGTCATGCGAAAGAAAATAAAGCACAGCAATAGACTTTTGATGGGGCTATAGATGGTCTTTCCCACACCAAGAAAACAACATTTACACCCTAAATTTTCGAATTCTTCGCCATTTATATCAGAGGTATCGTTTGTTTGTCCAGACGACCAGCACTTTATTGTCTATTCTGTGGTCTTGAATAACACATAATTATTATTGATACCTATAATTGGTAATAATTATAATTATAATTGGCAGGTATCGCTTGTTGCCTAGGGCTAGGCGACATATTATCTCCCAAACCTAAATCTTCGCATTAATCCAAATGCTAAAATCGCCATCAGAAACGCTTCATCGCTGAACCCACTAGGAGTAAACGCAACAGTCGTGACACTCAATCAAATCGCGCCAGAGACAACCGACACAATTTTTTTCTACCACCACCGGTCATTGCCCATTCACCGTTCATTGCTCGCTGCCAGTTACGCAACAATTTCATCAGCTCCATCCATCGCTGGTTTTTTATCCAATACCAAAGATGTTTCACGTCCTCGATCGGCATTGGATTGTGAATTATTTTTTGCGTCTGGTACCTACTTTGGAGTCACTTTACCGGTTTCAAATAGTTCCTGTGTATTAGTGATTGGTTAACTGGTGATTGTAATAGAAATAATGTTTTTTTTATAATCATTTGGGACACCATTTAATTATCTTTAGTACTTAGATTTTTAATTAATTGTTTCGTGGTTGCTCCACTTTTTATAGACTTCCATTTTTGAATCCCGTGTCCGTTTGGATGGCGTCTGCAAGCCGACTGTGTGTTATCAATTATGGCATTAAAATTCTAGTAATATCATTATTAATGACAATGTGTGGTGGCAATAATGAAAGAATGACACACATACATAAGAGTACTCTCGAAGCTAATGCAAGATACGTGAGCCTAAGTACTTACTGCTTTAACAAACAAATCAGTCTTCTTCCAATTTTTGCTATGTTTATAGGAAAGATTATGACCAGGTAGACCAGAAGGGTTGCTGTAGTGTTTTGTTTCGAATTTTAGTTAGGCACATTAACAAGCTGACTTTTTTTTTATCCGTGAGGAAAATCCTACATGGATGCTATGCGTATTTTGCCCAATAGCCTACGATTAGGAGCCCCGGGTAATCCCTCGGAAGGATACCCCACGACTCCCAACAGACCTACGGCTATCATTGCGGCCTCATCTAGGAACACGCTGGCTTGTGCCCTGTACATCTCAATAAGGCATATCGCACCTTCCAACTATCTACTACTCAAGCACATGGTATTTAGCTGAACCAGATATACAGTGAAAAGGCTTTTGAAACGTAGTATCACATTTCCTGCTTTCAATATAATTACGTATGAATTAAAAAGCCATTGGAGGCCTGACTAATGAGTTTTCAACGAAACAATTAAATTTGAAAGGCTTCGGCGCTACTTCTGCGAAGCTATCGACACCCAGCCATGGAGTGGTGTAACTGGTACAGATACACGTTTTGATGAAACACGATATGAAATTGGGCAATCGATTTAATTACTTATTATATTATTTACTAGCTGAACCCGCAACTTCGTTTACGTTACATAAGGTGTATGAAATGAGAGGTATTTCTTCAGCAGACTCATCAAGCAGCGTGTGAAACTGCCCTGTTTGCTTAATCATAAAAGAGCTTAAAGATTAAGTCTATTTTAAAACAATTCAGTCCGCGCCTAAGGCGTGGACTAATTTGTTTAAAAATAGCTTTAATCATTAAGCTCTTTTATGATAAAGCCAACACGCCAGTTTAGATTTACTCATTTTTAGATTCTTATGACTATTTACGATTCTTTAAAGTGATATCACTTTTTTATTTATAAACCGATTGTCATGAAATAAACACTAACCCCCATATTCATAATCGTTTATTAAACCTATTTTAGTTAAAACACATTTTAAGTCTATTGCTGTCTCTAACCATACTCTGTCATTGGTTAGAGACAGCAATAGACTTAAAGTGTGTTTTAACTGAAATAGGTTTAATATAATAATAATAATAAATATTCACGGACATCTCACACAACGTTATCTGATCCCAAAGTAAGCTAGGAATAACCTGCTTGTGTAATGCTGCTGCTTTTAAATACATACATATTATACATAGAAACACCCAGACTCTTGAGACAAACATTTATGGGTCGCACAAATATTTGTCTCCGGTGGGAATCGAACCCACGACCTCCAGCGCCGCAGGCGGTATCACTACCGACTGCGCCACAGAGGCAGTCAAAATATTCATGGGGGTAAATGTTAAGTGGAGTAAACCTCAACTCAATAAAGAAAACCGCATTGCAATCGGTTAAGCGGTTACTGAGATTAGCGTGCACAAACGTACAGACAAACAGATATACAGACATATAGACAAACAGAGAAAAATTCTAAAAATCATTGTTTTGGGTTCTATTGCGTTCATAAAGTCACCTTAAAATATTTTTTCTTATTTATCTTCCATGTACAGACAGCGACTTGTTACGATTTTATTATATGTATTGATGATATAGTGCCGACTGCATTCTGTCAGGAAACAGACTCACTAAGTCTTTGTAAAATACGTGAACGGCCTCTACGTAGACTACATTCGACAGGACTGAAAAGAGCCATTACAATGAACATGAACGCATTAAGAATCAGATATTTTGAAAATTTTAATTGTAGGGGTTTGTTTCAATGTAAGTGAACCTAAACTGGCGTGTTGGCTTAATCATAAAAGAGCTTAATGATTAAGACTATTTTTAAACTATTTTTAAGGAATTGTTTTAAAATAGACTTAATCATTAAGCTCTTTTATGATTAAGCAAACAGGGCAGTTTCAGTTTCACATGCGGTGTTATTTTATTGACCAGTGGATACTACCTGAAGCGTGGTCTTTCATTTTTTCTGGCTAGCCATCTTAGAATTTTCTTTTTCTTTCCACAAATGTATTTTTATCACACAAAATTTGAATAAATTAGCAATAATACTTCCATAAAGCATATTTGGTTAATATTATACCAAAATAGCGCTTTTTATTTAACTTTATGGCTATGTAATATAATCATCTGTTTGAAGTTTGAACTAAAGCATAAATGAAAACGTCAATTGTATTGAACTTTCACAAATTATGTGTCAAAATAAAAAGTAATTTAAGTATAAAATAAGAGTATTTAAGGAGTATTGATATCAACTCCGGAGAAAATCAGCCCCAAAATAATTTACATTCCCTTTTTAGCTCGTTATAGTATAAATTTCAATAAAATACGAAACACGTCTTCGATCAATTATGTTAATAATGCTATATGCCAAATTTTAAGTAGATCGGACCAAGGAATCACGTTGTCCCATACAAACTTTACCCTCCTTTTTTATACCTTTGGAGGTGGAATTTGCAAAAATGTTAAAATTACTTTTTTCAAATTGTAACAAACAACGCTCATGCTTAGTTTCATCATCGTACCATTAACCGTTTAAGCAATAATTGGTAATAATTTTAGGTCTAGGGATCGAACCGCAAAATTAAGTTTGTTTTGAATTCTATATACTTTTCCGGGATAAAAAGTACCCAGTGTGGTGCCCAGGCTATTAAAGATCATTATACTAAGTTTCATCGTAATCGAACCGGTAGTTTTTGCGTGATGCCTGAACAAACAGACAGACAGACACAGACAGACAGACAGACAAAAATTTTTTTAATCACATTTTTGGGTTCGGTGTCTATCTAGTAACACCCCCTGCTATTTATTTTTTTAATATTTTGAATGTACAGAATTTTCACTTCTACAGATTTATTATAAGTATAGATATAGATTGATATTGATGATATTGATATTGACTAGATAGTGTTCACGGGTCCGCTCGTTTTCGGCATCCCTTGGGGACTTTTTCCGGGAATATAAAGTAGCCTGGTTCTTGCAGACTATAATCTCGATTTGTTGTTTTTTCGTGGTCGGTAAAGTCTGAAACAATTAAATTGATTTTGAAAATTAATTTCACTATTAGAAAGCAAAATTATTCTGAAGTAAAACAGACTATGTACCATCATGCTGCTACCCGAGGGAGCTAAGCAGCACTTAATAAAAATATATATGGCATTTTTCCATACATTATTGTACCTACATACCGATAAATGTTTTGGGTTAAATGGTTGCTACGGGTTTCATAACACTTAATTGCTTTTTGTATCAACTTCTAAAGGTTTCACTTATCGTACCTACCTACCTTTTTTTTGCGTTATTATGAACCACTTTTTGTTCAGTAACTTATGCTTGTACTGTACCTACTTATTTGGCACCAATTAAATTTCATGACACTCGATAAGTTTTATGTAAAGCAAGATATTCTAGCTAGATAATGCTCTTTGCTTCACCCGCGGCGGTGCTGTTCCCGTTCCTACTTCCATGGAAACATTTTCCCGGGGTAATCCATCCTTGTACCAAACTTCAACCTGATCCGTTTAGCGGTTAAAGCGTGACAAACGTTTACAAACTTTATATTCATACTATGTATTAATAGGATAATAATGATTGGGATGCAAAGTTTTTATTTCTATTCCCGTTGTATTTAAAATGTTTGTTAAAATGATGCTGCTCCATATATTTATATGATGTTATAGATGTTAATGATGTGCATCTTCACGTTTCACACGTAAAAAATTTACACAGTTAACCCTTCTATATAAAAAAAAAATTTCAATAAAAAATACAACCGACTTCAAAGAAATCCTGAAAAATAAAATTTACTTAGCACAAACAAAGTAATATGTATTTTGATTTATCAGATTTTATTCAATATCATATTGAAGTCGGCGCCAAGTAAATTCATAGGTTTAGGGAGGTATTATTCATGGCACCAACTTCAATATTATATTGAATAAAATCTGATAAATCAAAATACATATTACTTTGTTTGTGCTAAGCAAATTTTATTTTTCAGGATTTCTTTGAAGTCGGTTGTATTTTTTATTGAAAAATTTTTTTTCATTATTTTAAGTGACGGGTGAACCGAAATATATATCTATCTAGGTGAAAGTTCTCATGAATACAAATTAATCAAGCCCCAACACAAGGTAGCTGCTATAAATCGTTAAGAATTCCCTCGAATCTCTTTTGGTTCCATCATCAGATCGACTCCAGACCTTCATTAATGGTAGTACATTAAAACACTGAATTAAAAAGTTAACAAACGCACTAGTTGTCCCTATAATTTTCGGTGGTTGCCCTCGATTCCTCCAGGATCCCATAATCAGATCCTAACCTGGTTAAAATGGGACCACCTCAGAAGTTAACCCAATTCAAAAAAAAAATGAAATTCGTCTATAATTGACGGAAATATCGGTAAACATACATAAAACATTGAGACCTTCTTTTTTTTTTTTAAGTTGGATCTATCAATCTAGGTGTAAAGTTCTCATCAATACAAATCAATCAAGCCCAAACACAAGATAACTGCTGTAAATCGTTTAGGAATGCCCTCGACTGTCTTTCGACTCTATTATCATCAGATCGACGCCAGACCTTCATTAAAGTGTAGAACATTAAAGCACTTAATTAAAAAGTTAACAAGCGCACTAGTTGTCCCTACAATTTTCGGTGGTTGCCCTCGTTTTCTCCTGGATCCCTTCATCAGATCCTGACCTGGTGAAAATGGGACCACCTCAGAAATAATCCCTATTCAACAAAAAAAAATATTTTGAAATCCGTCTATAATTGACGGAATTATCGCTTAACATACATAAAAAAAATACATACAGACGAATTGAGAACCTCCTCCTTTTTTTGAAGTCGGTTAAAAATAGAGTGCAGAGGGGCTTATGGCGAGACGTTGTCTGTAGTCTGTGACTCTGTTGCAATAAACAACGTCACTAGGTCACGTGGATCAACTATTCAAAGTGTGAAATAAAATAAAATGACAACTTAAGGGGCGGTTAACCCGCACAAGTAGGCATTTGGCGCTCCCCTCGCCCCGGGCGCAAGACACAACGCGCGCCGGCAGCGGCAGTCAACTCTCATGCCACAGTATACAGTATAGTAGAAAGAAACAGCATGCTAACTTTGTTTGACGTAGTAAATGCATCTAACTTTATTAAGTGTAGTGATTTATTAGTTTCGTAAATAAAAATAAATGAGTTAATCGTAAATAAATTATGTATATTATACTATTATTTTTAAGCTAAAGAGTTTGTTTGTTTGTTTAGTTGTTCTAACTCTAGAGTCTAAGAGACTGCTAGGTGAATTTCAAGAGTTTCTTAACAGAATGTCCATTTTTGAAAAATACCAAAATATATAACATCACGCTAAGGCGAATAAGGACTTAGCAGCAACGAAACATTTTTCGACAACTAGGATATTTCATTTCTTTTGAGAGTTTCCGTTGCGTACGTTTGCTACAGTTGCATAAAAAATGTAAATTACATAATAGCTGGTCATAAAAACATCTAAAGTTTTCTAAAGTTGGTATGCTAAGTATGAATCACGGGATCATTGTGCAATCCAAAATGGCCGCCGCGGTGTAATCACAAAATTTCATGATGGGTGTCGTTTAAAGGGTTTTTTGGTATGCTGAGTACGAATCACGTACTAATTTTGCAATCCAATATGGACGCCGCGCCGTAATCACAAAATGTCATGATGGGTATCGTTTAAGGGGTTTCTTGGTATGCTGAGTATGAATCACGTGATAATTTTGCAATCCAATATGGGCGCCGCGCCGTAATCACAAAATTTCATGATGGGTATAGTTTAAGGGGTTTCTTGGTATGCTGAGTACGAATCACGTGATAATTTTGCAATCCAAAATGGCGGCCACGGTGTAATCACAAAAATTCATGATGGGTATCGTTTAAAGGGTTTTTTGGTATGCTGAGTACGAATTACGTACTAATTTTGCAATCCAATATGGCCACCGCGCCGTAATCACAAAATTTCATGATGGGTATAGTTTAAGGGAATTCTTGGTATGCTAAGTATGAATCACATGATAATTTTGCAATCCAATATGGCCACCGCGGTGTGATCACAAAATTTCATGATGGGTATCGTTTAAGGGGTTTTTTGGTATGCTGAGTACGAATCACATGATAATTTTGCAATCCAATATGGGCGCCGCGCCGTAATCACAAAATTTCATGATGGGTATCATTTAAGGGGTTTCTTGGTATGCTGAGTACGAATCACGTGATAATTTTGCAATCCAAAATGGCGGCCGCGGTGTAATCACAATAATTCATGATGGGTATCGTTTAAAGGGTTTTTTGGTATGCTGAGTACGAATTACGTACTAATTTTGCAATCCAATATGGCCACCGCGCCGTAATCACACAATTTCATGATGGGTATAGTTGAAGGGAATTCTTGGTATGCTAAGTATGAATCACATGATAATTTTGCAATCCAATATGGGCGCCGCGCCGTAATCACAAAATTTCATGATGGGTATCGTTTAAAGGGTTTTTGGTATGCTGAGTACGAATTACGTGATAATTTTGCAATACAATATGGCCGCCGCGCCGTAATCACAAAATATCATGATGGGTATCGTTTAAGGGGTGTATTGGTATGATGAGTACGAATCCTGTGATAATTTTGAAATGCAATATGGCCGCCGCGCCGTAATTGCAAAAATCCATGATGGTTATCGTTTAAGGGGTTTTTTGGTATGCTGAGTACGAATAACATGATCATTTTGGAAGTCAATTTGGCCGCCTAAGCTATTTAGGCCCACTTGCGCGAAGAGTCGAGTTAAATATATAAATATAGAGTTAGTAAGCTCTGAGTTAAATAAATAACTTCTTAACTCTGACCACGTCTTGCACAATTGCAAATTGGCACGCGGTTAACTAACTCACAGTAAACCGAACAAGTTTTTTAGTCTGTGTCGTTCCATGCAATCCAACCACACACAAATGTTAGAACGAAGAATGGAACATGTGTCTCTATCTCTTTTACACTACAGTCTGCTACGTATGATTTACGATACTACCATTTACGATACCAATCATGAAATTTTGTGATTATGGCACGGCGGCCATATTGGATTGCAAAATTATCACGTGATTCGTACTCAGCATACCAAAAAACCCCTTAAACGATACCCATCATGAAATTTTGTGATTACGGCGCGGCGGCCATCTTGTATTGCAAAATTAGTACGCGATTCGTACTCAGCACACCAAAAAACCCCTTAAACGATACCCATCATAAAATTTTCTGATTACGGCGCGGCGGGCATATTGGATTGCAAAATTATCACGTGATTCGTACTCAACATACCAAAAAACCCCTTAAACGATACCCATCATGAAATTTTGTGATTATGGCACGGCGGCCATATTGGATTGCAAAATTATCACGTGATTCGTACTCAGCATACCAAAAAACCCCTTAAACGATACCCATCATGAAATTTTGTGATTACGGCGCGGCGGCCATCTTGTATTGCAAAATTAGTACGCGATTCGTACTCAGCATACCAAAAAACCCCTTAAACGATACCCATCATGAAATTTTGTGATTAAGGCGCAGCGGCTATATTCGATTGCAAAAATATCACGTGATTCGTACTCAGCATACCAAAAAACCCCTTAAACGATACCCATCATTAAATTTTGTGATTACGGCGCGGCGACCATATTGGATTGCAAAATTATCACGTACTTCGTACTCAGCATACCATCACATTACCAAAAATCCCCTTAAACGATACCCATCATGAAATTTTGTGATGCGTGGCCGCCATGTTGGATTGCGAAATTATCATGTAATTCGTAGACATTTTAATGCATTAGGTAGCTGGTTACCATGTCGTGAAAACACTTAAAAAGTAAAAGATCACCACATTTTTACCATGAGTCGCGTATGTATTTGTAACGGTTAATCTAATTACATTTTGCCCATTACTGATATTTTTATACTGTGGCGCGATTTCAACGTAATTTGGCATAATAATTACGAAATAGTTGCGAAAAAAACTGACACAGGTCCTGCCTCCACAAGCGCCAGGGCGAGACTGATCGGCCGTCAGCGGCGCAATTCTATTGCGCTTGGTAGATATTCGTACATGATAACTATGTAAATAGTTGTTTATAGAAAAACGCTCGGAAAATGTGTATAAAAACTTAATACCTTTAATTGAGTGCAAAAAAAATATATAAAATGTTAATAGTTTAGCCACAGTATTGAAAAAACTTTTCTGGGAGAGTCAACTTTGGGATTTTTTTCTATCTAGTGAAATTTATTGCATCGTGTAACGGGCTCGGAATATGTTTAGCTTATATCCTTAACTATTATATATATATTTTTCAGATTTAAAAACCCTTTACTTTTTGACTAGGATTGTTTCAAAAAACTCAAAATCTGACCCACGCGGCCTTAAATCGGATTGAACTTTCACCACAAACGTGTTAGAGTGGGGCAGTCCGGTGAGAACAATCTCACGGCTTGTTTAAATGTATGCAGTTCTGCTATTACCACAGGGTGGAAACTCCATACAAAAATGTTCGTTTTCACCCACACTAATATACACGTAATGTGAATGCTTGAATAAAGCTTGAATGTGTGTGTGAGTTTTCTAGGGACAGTAGCTATGGAAACAAAATAATAAGGAACAGAATGCAATCTCATGTACGTAGGTACTTTTTTTCAAGTCTACCCTCGGCTAAGCACAAATTAAACCAAAGCAATAGCACAAAGTACGTAGGTAGATCAACGACGTAATAAAATATAGACACGTCATGCACGAACATCACGGCTTTCAAAAACTGCAACTATTTTATACATTCAAAAAAAGAATTTCTATGAATTATCTATGGTAGCATGTATGAAAAGTAAGGCAATTGCCTGACTTTTTTGTTGCCATTTTTCAGTGTTGGTAACGTATCTATAGTTTTTTATATATCATTGAGGTAGATACGTAATATTTATTTATTTTTTATTTATTTATTTATTTAAAACCTCTTACAACCATTCTTACAGGCTAACCCAATACAATGGAAGCAGAACTCATTACACGTCTTAAATTAAGTTAGGTACAGATTTAGATATTGGTCAAAAGTCATAAAATAATTTCAGGTAAAAGAACTTATCTAAATAGGTACATTAAATTACAATAATTAAAAAGAATAAAAAGAAGCATTTAAACAACGTCAATTAAAAGAATCATCCATTTCACAATTATATTATATAAAATAAAAAGATACTTAAAAATATAATCAAATAAAAAACCTTATAAAATCCTTGATACTTAAAATCAGACAATTCATGGTAAAATCATTCGTCAATTAATTCTAAAAAAAAAAAAAAAGAATATTATTTAATTTATTCATAAAAATTAATCATATTAACTAGGTCACAAGGTCATAACATAATTTTAATATTAATCTCTTCTCTTTCTAAGTAGGCAATAGGTACATTAAAACAAAAATACATATAGACAACATCAAATACTTACACAAGAATCCTATCCCTTTCGGACCGGCGCATAAACTAAAAAGAAATTTATAATTTTGAACTTGAATCTTAAATAATTTGGGACCTCAGATTACGAATCTGCAATAATTTTACTAGTTTTCCGCCGCCATCTTGGAAAATTCATATACCAACAATTGTATCAAACCGGGCCCACCAGTTCCCACGTACAATTGTGACCTGTAGTTTTCACTACAAATCATCTTCAGTCTTGGAAATTTTATACATTCAATAACGGCAAAAACTTCTTAATATCTAACAAAGAACATATAGGTTTCATTTGAATACCGGTATTGGCCATCTAATATTGGTTTGTGGTCAAAGCCATCTGTTCCATGAGCTTGTCAGTAAAATAGCGCTCAAAGTATTCGTATGGAGTATCACCTGGGTCATGAACGGCATCTTCTGGAAGATGTTTGCCATTGAAGGGCTTCTTTTGCCATTCTGCTAGCATACTCAGAGGTATATTATCGTTAACACTTCCTTCACCATCATCAGAAGAAGAGGAACTGGAATATCCAGAGTTTTCTTCAGTTATGTTGTTAAAATCGATTTCCTCATTGTCATCGCCCTCGTCCCCAGAGTCAATAAGCATACCTGCTATATCGGCGTCGTTTAAAAAGGGAAACATGATGCAGAAACTGTGAAAAACGAATAGTCATCAGAAACTTAAAACGCGCATGAGGTAAAGTAGGGCCCACATTGATACAATGGTGTCGGTAAAGTTCGTTAAGTCATTACGCCAAATCGTTTGCTTGCCAATCGCCACTGTTATCATAAGAACATCAGATACTTAACTAATATTATAATCAATAACTGGTATTTTACTAGGCTAATAAAATAACACAATAGTAGGTACTTACTTTCGCCAACTCGGAGAGCGCAACCAGTAGCAAACTGTACAGGTTGAAACCTACTCACCGACTACGCGACGGGAAAAATTTGCGCGGTAGCTGAAAGTTCGCTTCCCGTACAATCGTACGCTAAAGGGCCCGTCCACTGCTAACGTAGAAATAATGAGCTATTCTCGATTTTGTAACCCGCACAATTGTATTGCCGCGGTCCGAAAGGGCTATAAAATTAAATAAATTAAAATAAATTCATCAATCTCTTAATGAAATATAACGCATATAACGCAGTGTCACTCTCTCAAGTACTGACACGGCAATAGACACTTAAATTTTGGTGGGGGGATGGGGAAGCTTACTCAGTGGGAGGCAGGGAGTTGCCGATCTGTATAATACTATTATATTATCTTTGCTATTACCATAATTCTTTTCGTCATAAGTTCCGTAAAGTCGCGGTGCCATACGGTATACCGTCATAATACCAGAAATCATAATGCCTTTACTTAAAATGCCTGAGCCCAAAATACCCGAAATCGAAATATCAATATTCAAAAGGCAAATATTTATAATTTAAATAATTTAAAATGCCTTACGGTCGAATAACCGAAACCCAAAAAATAAATTTATCAAATACCTTATCCTACAATGTTCAAACACAAAATACCTTTTTTTTAAACATGATTTAAATTATATATCTGTGAAAGGTTAACACCCCTCAGAGTATCCCGACTCGGATAGGTTAGGTTAGAAGACTAAGGCGGGAGCGAAGCGAAGCGGAGCTCCCGCCTTAGCCTTCGTGGTTATTTTTTTTTTATTTTTCGTTAGCCCACTGTAGTACTTTTGTAACTCTGAATCAAAGTGTTTTAACATGAGGTAAATCCTACATTATCCTACATAACAGCCTACAGTTGGGAGCCCCGGGTAAGCCCTCAGAAGGTTACCCAAGGACCAACAGACCTACGGCTACAACTGCGGCTTCACTTAGGTGGTGGGGGGGGGGGGGTGTATATAAGTTAAAGTCAAATAACAAAACGTGTGAGTGGCAATAAATCTTTATTTCTTAAATCATTCATTTATTAACTATGCAGTATATAATGAACTGGTATAGCATAATATATACCTAATAATACCCAGTAGGTTATATCGATAAACTGGGTAGGTCATGGTTTTTTTTTATATTCACATTGTATTCTATTTTCGGTATTTTAAATTAAGGATATTTGAAAATTTGTATTTTGAATTCTGATATAATAATTATTTGTATTTTAAGTTTAGACATTTTAAGGTAAGGTGAACTGAAATAAGGTATTTTGAATGTTAAGGTATTTTGAATTCGGGTATTTTGGTCTAAGGCATTTTAAGTAAAGGCATTTTCATTTCTGGTATTTTAATATATAACCGTGCCATACATACAAAGCTACTATTCATTAAAATTGAATCGACTTTAAGCCTAAAACAGCCGTAAATTGGTGTCCTTAATACCTATAAACTATAAAAACTACCTATCCACCGCCTATATCGATTCACTTACAACCATCTGGCGGATGTCTCAGCTTACGCGTGACACCATACAACACAGGTGGAACTCAATTGTTTGTGTGTATGTCAGCTGCGTCTGGGCAATGTAAGACACCCGTTTTGTGTAAACCATTTTATTAAGACATTAGAGGATGTCACGCGGTTTCACCCGCGTAGCTCCCGTTCCCGTGGGAATATGGGAATAAAATATAGCCTATGTTCACCGGGAAGAGTGTAGCTTTTCAACAGTGAAAGAATTTTTCAAATCGGAAAAACAAACAAACAAACAAACATACAAACAATCAAATCTTTCCTCTTTATAATATTAGTATATAGATAGTATAGACAAGTGTTCGGTGTGCATGAAGATTGAACATATCCTTGATCAGTAATATTGACGTTGTAATGACAGTATCTTACTAACATTATAAACTAGCGGACTTCACGCGGTTAACCCCGCGTAGCTTCCGTTACCGTGGGAACACGGGAATAAAATATAGCCTATGTTACTCAGGGTGAATTTAGCTTTCTAATGGTGAGAGAATTTTTGAAATCGGCACAGTAGTTTTAGAGTTTATTCATTACAAACACACACACAATAGTTGATAAGCCATTGATAAGAAAACTTAAAGGTAGAATTAGTGTATTTTACATAACTTTAGTACAAAGTGGAAACAGAATAATGGACAAAGTGGAAACAGAATATTTTTTATGTTTTTTTTATACTACTTAGGTGGCAGACAAGCTTACGGCCCACCGGAAGGTTGGTAACCGTAGCCTATAGACGTTTGCAACACCAGAGGCGCTACACACGCGCTGCCGACCCGGGCGCAGGTTGTGACGACCCACAGTTGAAATTTTTCAAGCCGCCCATAAGGCCTTCAACTTGGCTTAACGACTGTCATTTTACTGACAACCGGGACCAACGGCTTATCGTGCCTTCCGAAGCACGGAAACGCTCGTAAATAAATGTCACAAAGTGGTCCACGTGGTGGTCACCCATCCATATCCGACCATAGTAAATGTTGCTTACTGCAGTGATCGTTTACAGAACACTGAGTCCGCGGGGCCACGAGCGCTCCAAAATGGACAAAGTGGGTCTTTATGTGGGTGGTGGGTGGACTATTTAGCGGAGGCTGTTGACCGCATCCGAGACGAGACAGATGCTCGAATGATGAAATTATGACTTAGTCTTATACAATAAATCGTAGTCCTTTTTAACCGACTTCAAAAAAAGGAGGAGGCTCTCAATTCGTCTGTATGTATTTTTTTTTATGTATGTTAAGCGATATTTCCGTCAATTATAGACGGATTTCAAAATTTATTTTTTTGTTGAATAGGGTTTACTTCTGAGGTGGTCCCATTTTCACCAGGTCAGGATCTGATGATGGGATCCAGGAGAAAACGAGGGCAACCACCAAAAATTGTAGGGACAACTAGTGCACTTGTTAACTTTTTAATTAAGTGCTTTAATGTTCTACACTTTAATGAAGGTCTGGAGTCGACCTGATGATAGAGTCGAAAGACAGTCGAGGGCATTCCTTAACAATTTACAGCAGTTACCTTGTGTTTGGGCTTGATTGATTTGTATTGATGAGAACTTTGCACCTAGATTGATAGATCCGCCTTCAAAAATAAAAGGAACTTCTCAATGTTTTGTGTAGATATGTTCACCAATATTTCCGTCAATTATAAACGGATTTAAATGGTTACCTTTCTTGAATAGGGTTTACTTCTGAGGTGGTCCTATTTTAATCAGATCAGGATCTGATGATGGGATCCAGGAGAAATCGAGGGCAACCACCGAAAATTGTAGGGACAACCAGTGCATTTGTGAGATAGATAAATTTTCGGTTCACCCGTCACTTAAAATAATGAAAAAAAAAATTTTAATAAAAAATAAAACCGACTTCCAACAAATCCTGAAAAATAAAATTTACTTAGCACAAAGTAAAATGTATTTTGATTTATCAGATTTTATTCAATATAGTATTGAAGTTGGTGCCATGAATAATACCTACATAAACCTATGGGTTTACTGGGCGCCGACTTCAATATGATATTGAATAAAATCTGATAAATCAAAATACATTTTACTTTGTGCTAAGTAAATTTTATTTTTCAGGATTTGTTGGAAGTCGGTTTTATTTTTATTAATTTTTTTTTTGGTTTAAGTTTGGGTTATACCAATTGTTTGAGTCATTTATAGCCTTAGATCATCTAACCACAGGATGCGCCTTACTTAAGCATTGTTTTCTGTCATTGCACATGACCATTTGGTCTTTTGGCTTTATGAAAAGCCTGTACATCAGTACATCATTTTATATGATTAAACTAGTACATTACATTGTAGTTGACTGTACAATAACAATTAACACACAACAGCCATTACGCGTTTGTCGATTAATACATTTTTAAATGCAATGAAATTTTATATGTCTTTGTGTTTCCCCCTTCACTTGTATGAAAACTGGCAGAATATTTTTGTATGCGGTGGTTCGCAAAGGCTAGTCCCGTGTTATATGGTCTAAGTTTATAGCAGATGACAACATTCTCAAAAGTAATATGACTAATGAGGAACTAACTTTAGTACTAAAGACTGAATGTAATTTTATTTTTAACCGACTTCTCTAAAGCAATGGTGATATAATCTCTTGACCGTTCTCTGTTTTAATATGGGTAAGAGATATTTCCCACATTGTCTGTTTATTAGTGTATCGTCAAAGTGTCAAATCAAACTTACCTATAATCTAGCGGTTCGTTATAAGCACAAATTAGAGTTGGGAGTTCTAGGACATCCTTCCGAGGGCTTCCCCGGGGCTCCCAACCAACAGCCTGGTTGGGCGTGACGTGTGTTTTTTTTTAGTCGATAAGAGTCCGGCATAACATCCATGAGGATTTTCCCTCACGTTAAACAAAAAAAAACCACAAATTAGAGATAGTAGGTACAGATGGAAACCTACATACTTAATTCGCTGAGGCTACGCACACATAGACAACGCTCACTGTGTTCAAAGACACGAAGTCAAGATATTTTCATAGCAAATCGCTAAACTGATTTGTGCGCGAGTGTGCGTAGCAAAGGGTTGGTGCACAAATTAGAGATAGTACAGATGGAAATCTCATCGGTTTGTGTTTTTTTTAAACGTGAGGGAAAATTCTCATTTATGCTATGCCGGACTCCGACCGAGTAAAAAACCTCACGTAACGCCCAACAGCCTATGGTTGGGACACCCGAGTAAGCGCTCGGAAGGATGTCCCAGGACACCGGTTTGTGTTAACCATTTTACTCAGACACGCACGTCCATATCGATTCTACTTTTTTTCACACCTACCCTCTGCTACACACACTCGCGCACAAATCAGTATCGAAAACTCGGCTCAAACCGCCTGATCTCGTGACTGTGAACTCAGTGAGCGTTGTCTATGGGTGCGTAGCCTCAGCGAATTTTGTATGTAGGTGTCCATCTGTACTATCTTTGATTTGTGGCATAAGTCGGCCAGTTACGCTATGAACATGCAGAAATTGTCGCCATATTTAAACGCACGTGTCTCCTGACGCATGCGTTGAGCTTGATTCATAACATAGCTACATTAATGGCATGATATCATGTAATTAAGTCTCAGACTGGGTCTGATGATTTTATGAGCTATTAATAATGTCCTGTCCTGTAAGTCAACTGTAGTTACAGGCAAATTAAAAATTTGTTGGCCTACTTACAGTTACAGAAAAGTTTTGTGGGTTTGACTTGACCGATGAGTTAACCATGAATGACTAGAAGTATGAGCAAGGGAAATTCCCGCTAAATCCCTGTATAATTTATTTTGAGACTTTGAATTGCCAAGAGCTTCAGTAAGCTCTTTACTATAACGAATATCCAAAGCGGCATTGATAGGATCTTACCAAATCTGGTTGGGCAGGGGAGGAAACCTCGCTGACGGTGAAAGGTGATCGTTTATGCGTATAGAAAGGTGGCCACCCTAAACCTACTCAAATAGGTCGCAAGTACCAGACGCGTTGGAGTGTTCCCCCTGTGCCATGCTATGGACTGGAGCGCCCTCACGGTGAATCCATGGAATGCTAAGAATAAGGACTCTGGAAATATTAACAAAATTCAGGGCACGGCATAATCAACTGCAAGTCGTGCCGAGTAGCTCCGTACGTAGTCCGTTTCAACCTCAAACAACCAATCAATCTTACTAATATACTTATAAATGCGGAAGTTAGTGAGTGTAGATGTCTGAATATGTGTTACTCTCGTATAGGTCCACATACATACGAGAATCTCGCCGAATGCAGATCCAAGAGAACTTATATTAAATCAGCATTAGGAGAACACGGCGAGAACTTGCGAATCGGCTCTACATTCACGTGTCTTGTGCTTTTTTCGCGGTAAAATGGAGCGCCCAATACATTTTCAGCCTAACGAGATCTAGTTATCTGGTTAATTATTTAGTACAGGTATAGATCATAGGCTACTTTTTATCCCCATGAATAGCGGGTACCGAATGACCGTTCTAGTAAGTACATAAATATTGTAGGACATTTCTTCAAGTCCCACCTAGCCCCTACTAAAGTTGTGCTATGAGAAAAAGATGAATAGACTCCTAACCTCAATAGTTTTAGACTCCCACAATAAAAAAAAAACAGTAGATAAATCTCCAAAATAGAATACAACAGGAAATCAACGCAAAGATCACAGTTAATAAGACGTCTAACTATATTATAAGCTTTTAAATTGCTGTGCCCAAAGTGGTCATTACAATCGTAATGCTAACTCATAAACACATATTACGTTCACAAACCACTGTGGTGGACAAGGCCGTGTTTAAATATACGAATAATCAGTTAACGGAGAAAAAATATACGGAAATATTAATAAATTAGTGTTAGTGGGATTGGAATTCTATGTTTTCTAAAGCTGACTGATCTTGAGAAGGTTGGTGTAGTTTTAACGAAGGGGATAGTCAGGAGCAGCCAGAAAAGATCTTTTTGTAAACTATGACCTACTTCTATAAGAAAAAGCGACAATGGATTTCATATAAGTAGGTGCTAGGTTATATTCATTTATATTTAAGGTGAGGCGCTGGAGCGGAGCCAAAGGGCAGGCTTTGGCCCCGCTCCAGCACCTCCTTGGTCGTCTCGGGAAATCGAGGCCCAGCGTCCCTGCTCCACCAGGAAACCGTGGAGACTTGGAAGGTGCGACTTGAGCAACCAAAGGAGGGATTCGCCACAATTGCGGCCGTCAGACCGGTCATGGATGAGTGGCTGGAGAGGAGACACGGTGCTCTCTCCTACCGGTTGTCACAGATACTAACCGGGCACGGTAGCTTCGGTAGGTATCTGTGGCGAAGACACCGTGAAACCACGGCCGAGTGTCAGCACTGCGAGGACCGCAGCGATGACACGGCGCTCCACACGCTAGTGGCGTGCACGGCGTGGGCGCAACAGCGCCAGGTTCTCGTAGTGGGTCTGGACGTGGACACTCTCTCGCTCGAGACCATGGTGTGAGCTATGATCACCAGCGGGAGTAAGTGGGACTGCGCCGCCTCTTTCTGCGAGCAGGTCATGCTCGTGAAAGATACGGCGGGGCGGGAACGGTAGAGAACTCTCCGACCCGAGTTCCACAGTCGGCGGTTTGCGCGCCGCCGACGTGTCTTCGCCGAGGACTATCGACCTTCATGACCGGAGGCCTGAGGACGGTGAGAGGGTCGCTCACTGTCCTTACAGAAGCAGGCCCATGACGGCAGCGTGACATGAGGAATTCACGCACGCCCCCCCTTAGAAGCGGGATCACACCCGAAACCCCCCAAAGACGCGGGATAGCACCCAAACCACCTCCTAGGCGAGGCCGCAGTGGCGGCCGTGGGTCTGTTGGGAGCCCTGGGACATCCTCCCGAGGGCTTACCGGGACTCCCAACCATAGACTGTTGGGCGTAACGTGAGGTTTTTAGTCGGTAGGAGTCCGGCATAGCATCCATGAGGATATCCCTTACGTTAAAAAAAATACCGTAAAGCCAGAGTCATCTTCCGCACTACTCAGGAACTATATACGATGATGAAAAAAAAATTGGTGTTTTTTTCATTAAGGAGTCAGAAAGGGGTTTGTAAAGCGAGGTTTGATAGTGACATTACGTTATTTTATACTAATACTAGCAGACCCGCGCAACTTCGTTCGCGTCACTTATGAGAGAGTAACATCAGAACGTAATATTATGTAAATACTAGCTGATGCCCGCAGCTTCGCCCGCCTAAAATTTGTTTCCGTTCCCGTTTCCCGTGGGAAATTATTCCCGGGATAAAAAGTAGCCTATGTGTTATTCCAGACTACAATGTATATCTGTACCAAATTTCAGCCAGATCCATTCAGCCGTTTGAGCGTGAAAGAGTAACAAACATCCACACTCACAAACTTTTGCATTTATAATATTACTAGCTGATGCCCGCAGCTTCGCCCGCGTAAAATTTGTTCTCGCGGGAAGTTATTCCCGGGATAAAAGGTAGCCTATGTGTTATTCCAGACTATAATGTATCTTTGTACCAAATTTCAGCCCGATCCGTTCAGCGGTTTGAGCGTGAAAGAGTAACAAACATCCACACTCACAAACTTTCGCATTTATAATATTAGTAAGATATACTAGCGGCCCGCTCCGGCATCGCACGGGTATACAGTATTACTCCACTATTTAATGGATGTTATTATACATATAAACCTTCCTCTTGAATCACTCTATCTATTAAAAAAAACCGCATCAAAATCCGTTGCGTAGTTTTAAAGATTTAAGCATACAAAGGGACATAGGGACAGAAAAAGCGACTTTGTTTTATACTATGTAATGAAGTAGTAAGATAGTAAGAAGTAAGATTATAAAGAGAAAGATTTGTTTGTTTGTTTGCATCAAAAAGGCTTCGAAACTACTGGACCGATTTGAAATATTATTTCACTGTTGGGTTGGGAAGCTAGACTATCCCCGGTGAACGTAGGCTATATTTTATTCCTGTAGTTCCACGCGAATTGGAGCTCTCGGGTGTAACCGCGTGACTAGGGAATGCAATCCCGCAACAAAACAGTAATCCCGGTATTTGCGGAAATGAGAGATCTCAGTCCCGCGGGATCCCGGTATTTGCGGGATCCCGCATATTTCTGAAAGTCATTGAGAAAATAATAGAATTTTGTATCATTCATGCATCTAAAACTGAAAAATAGTCACGCCTTAGTTCCCGCAGGGGTAGGCAGAGGCATATTATATGCCCACATTTCATCTTTTAAGATTTCGTATTTCGTATCGTGAGCCGTATTGCCGTCTTGAAACGAACAGGTGCAGGTTGAGACTGCTATCTGTTGAAATTTTTCAAGCCGGGCCTTCAACTTGACTTAACTGCCATTTTACCGGCAAAAGGGAACAACGGCTTAACGTGCCTTCCGAAGCACGGCAACGCACAAATAAATGTCACAAAGTGGTCACCCATCTAAGGACCGGCCCTAATAAATGTAACTTACTGCAGTGATCTTTTACAGAGCACTGAGTACCGGGATATACATATAAGTAATAAAATACCTACTGTAAATTATTAAAAGCAGATAAAATGGGTAGTTTTGGCATTACTAAAAACCAAAAAACATAGCATGTCAAAATTCTTGTCTGCCAAACGACTCTTAACTTTACATGTCAGATAGCCAGCAAGCAATGTACGAGATAATTGAATACTTTTCTAACTGTTTATAGTACGAGCAAAGTCAAATCTCTCTGATTAAATCACTAAAAACAAATAAGTAGGTACGTTATTAGGTTATATATTACGTCACAATTACAAAAACTTACTGAAACCGAATCAGTTTGCGCGCTTCCGCTTACAGAACAACACATGGCGTTTACCTTTGCCCAGTCCCGCTAATCCCGCGGGATCCCGCACGATTTACGTGCGGGACTGGTCCCGCAAAAATACTGCGGGATCCCGGTATTTCGGGATCCCGGTATCCCGGTATTGCATTCCCTACGCGTGACGTGTAAAGTAATAAAATGTAAGTTTTTCAAAGAATTTTAATAGATTGTAGCAGGTATACCGTCATAATACCAGAAATCATAATGCCTTTACTTAAAATGCCTGAGCCCAAAATACCCGAAATCAAAATATCAATATTCAAAAGGCAAATATTTATAATATAAATAATTTAAAATGCCTTACGGTCGAATAACCGAAACCCAAAAAACAAATTTATCAAATACCTTATCCTAAAATGTTCAAACACAAAATACCTTTTTTTTAACATGATTTAAATCCTACATGGATGCTATATATCTGTGAATGGTTAACACCCCGACTCAGAGTATCCCGACTCGGATAGGTTAGGTTAGAAGACTAAGGCGGAAGCGAAGCGAAGCGGAGCTCCCGCCTTAGCCTTCGTGGTTATTTTTTTTTTATTTTTCGTTAGCCCACTGTAGTACTTTTGTAACTCTGAATCAAAGTGTTTTAACATGAGGTAAATCCTACATGGATACTATGCCGGACTCCTACCGACTAAAAACCACACGTATCCTACATTACAGCCTACAGTTGGGAGCCCCGGGTAAGCCCTCAGACGGATACCCAAGGACCAACAGACCTACGGCTACAACTGCGGCTTCACTTAGGTGGGGGGGTGGGGTGGGGGGGGGGCTGCAAAATAAGTTAAAGTCAAATAACAAAACGTGTGAGTGGCAATAAATCTTTATTTCTTAAATCATTCATTTATTAACTATGCGCTATTATAATGAACTGGTATAGCATAATATATACCTAATAATACCCAGTAGATTATAGCGATAAACTGGGTAGGTTATGGTTTTTTTTTATATTCACATTGTATTCTATTTTCGGTATTTTAAATTAAGGATATTTGAAAATTTGTATTTTGAATTCTGATATAATAATTATTTGTATTTTAAGTTTAGACATTATAAGGTAAGGTGAACTGAAATAAGGTATTTTGAATGTTAAGGTATTTCGAATTCGGGTATTTTGGTCTAATGCATTTTAAGTAAAGGCATTTTGATTTCTGGTATTTTAATATATAACCATTGTAGCAACATTAGTAGTAGGTAAGTAATCATGCGCACTCGAGCGAAGAGCTTCTATACAACACTATTATGCAACGCGTGTAGTTAATAACCATGAATGAAGCGATTCTCACGATCGCTGCGGGTTAGCTTGGTATAATCACCCTGTATAAAGTCATTGCAGGTTTCTATGTCACTAATGTGACTTATGGCAAGCCATCTTCACAAGTCAAGGCTTAGGCCCTTTTTTACGTTCTTGTATGTCATGTCACTGCTTCATTAGATCAGTGTAAACTGTAAACCAAACCGTAAAAACGTTAGGAGCTGCGGTTCCTTCGTGATTGTGGCACTTGCAACAGTTGCGAAATATTAAAAAGATACACTCAATAACACATGGTTAATATTTCGTGAACTAAATATAATAAATATAAGATCAGCATAAAGTATGGTTGTGGAATGATCTCCCTGCCTCGGTTTTCCCAAACTCCTACACTATGGGGTTCTTCAAAAGGGGTCTTAGAAGGTTTTTACAGGGTCGGCAGCGCGAGTGTCGCGCCTCCGGTGTTGCAAACGTTCATAGGCTGCGGTGACCATCGGTCTTTCTGGTGGACCGTATTCTTGTCTGCCACCTTAGTGGTATAAAAAAGAAGTTACTGATCTCTAATCTTTCGTTGTGGGTTACAGAAATACAGAGAGAAATTTGACCAATGATCCTTGATTAATCTATAGACTCCCCTGTAGTGCCCTTCGAATAGAAAACCTTAAAGAACTGCCACTTGATTCACAATATTAAACAAGGTATCACTAATGACCTTTAGGGCTTACCCGGGGCTCCTGACCTAGGTTGGCAGAGGTACGTAACGTGTGGTTTTAGTTGGTAAGAGTCCGGCATAGCATAGCGTCCATGATGGATTTCCACACTTAAAAAGAAAAAAAAATATCAATATGATAAAACCCATTTAAATCATAAATTTCATTCCAACAATATCTACTCCATTACTATAAAATATACTTTCAAATTCCTGTCGCGTTTACACCATTTTTCAAAGCGACTGGTTGTCATGCGGCAGCCCTTTGTGTGATAACGGTGTTTTAAAGTGGTGTGATTGTCGCCACGACGACGCCGTTCTGCTACCGACCGCAGAGGTAATCAAGTATGCGCAAGAGCATGTCGACGTTGTGCTCGATTTAGGCACTTTAGGATTGCAAGAGCATGTCGGAATTGTGCTGGATTTAGGCATTTTAATACAGAATTTGAGTTTTCTCACGAACAAATGTAATTTACTTCATTAAAGGTGGAAACACATTATTAAAATACGACACGACGCTACGTGTAGAATGTATGTACTGCGCCTAGTGGCGCATCGGATGTTGATAGTGTGACTCTGGTCATAGAAAACAATACAAATTGGTTCTACTCAACACGCGTTGCCTTCCATCGGATCGCGTCGCGTTTTAACAATGTGTTTCCGCCTTAACTTTTTCATTATTCATCAGCGTGGAAAAGGAATTCTAGGCAACTTTATTGACCTAAACCCTAAGATGCATGGAAACGTTGTGGCGATCTTTCAACGGCCTATTCCTATCAAGGAAAATCCTTTTAACTCATTCAATTGACCTATGACTAGAAGTGAATTTTGATAGACTGAGGTGATGTAGACGCATTTGAGTTTAAAGCCATCGGGACTAATGCCAAACTTACCTGCAAGCTGGTATTAAGCCGAGTAATTTCAGAAGCTTTGGCTTTGGTACCCATTCGAGAGCGTGGAGGAGGCGGGGAGATGCGTAGGGTAGAAGCCGTCGCTTCCATTAAAATAGTAAACGGAAGTAAATAAAACGTCATACGAAATGAACCTGTGACTCCAGTTTGTGCCTTGGTTAGTACCGGCAAAGATAATATAATAGTACTAGCTGACTCGCGCAACTTCGTTCACGTGATAAATGAGGAACCGCTCGACCGATTTTGTGCAAACTTCACATAAACCACTACTAAATAGTCCGAACAAAGCCTAAACATTTGGTTTGGATAGCTGAGCCCGTTCTTGAGCTATAAAATTACAACGAAAAGTGGCATTGATTTTTATATATATAGATTACATAGGTACAGATAGACAACTCCCTGCCGCGCCACAGCTGTCATTATAGTTGAAGGACGTGTTGAGGGAACATTTGTCACACGCACACATTCAAGCTGGAGTTTCCGCCCTGTGGTACCGGGAAGTCATACCAATGTATTAACAGTCATCCCGGGACATCCTTCCGAGGAAGCCCTCGGAAGGATGTCCCGGACCGGGAGTCCCGGGTAAGCACCCGGGACTCCCGGTTGCAGGCGGTTGTTGGGCAGCGTATGTAGACAGCAGTAGTCCGACATGACATCCATAAGGATTTCCAAACGTCTCTCCATTAAGAAAAACGTAATGAATTCTATTTTTATCCGTACAAGAACCGTTAAAAATTATTCATTAAAAATCCAATGAAATCTAAAAAAATACTAAGTACCTACGTAAATTTGCTTCATTCATATTTTTAATTCTACACTTTTATAATACTTTTAATTAAATTACTAGTAGGACCTACGCAGACGACGGATTAACTATTCGTGTTTGCCAAGAGCAAAAATCACAACTCTGGATTCTTTAACTGCTAACTTGAGATATTGTCAGTGGTCTTGAGAACTGTCAGAATGGTTCAATATTCGTTAGATACAATACTTTTTTTAATGTTAGGAAAATTCTACATGAATCCTATGGCCGGACTCCTTCGTAAGTGGGTAAGCCCTCGGAAGGATACCTCAAGACAGATACAATACTTCGTATTACAAAACGACAATATCTAGACTATTTGAAAATAGTGGCCGTCAGTTTTCTAGCCAGGTTCTTTCTCACTGGCTCTACTGCCTTGCGAATGTGGCATTAAATGTAGAATCAAAAATCTTGATGTTCATAAGTGTTACTTTTTGGCCTAAGTGAATACTATTCATTTCATTTCACTCAATAAATGCTTGAGGTTATTTGTCGCCATAAAACTGTGCTAAAGTTTTTCATATAAGAACTTAATGTGAAAGGATCTATAATAAGTGTACAGTCTCCTGTGTCCAATACGTCACAAGTCAGATGCCTCCCCCCTAGGTAAGGCCGCAGTGGTATCCGTAGGTCTGTTGGGAGTCCTGGAGTATCCTTCCAAGGGCTTACCCGGCACTCCCAACCGTAGGCTGTCTTAGCAGGACACCCATGAGGATCTTCCCTCTCGTAAAACAAAAAAAAATCCCATGCCTTGAAACGTTGCTCGTCTACGCAGGCCTAAAGTCAAAATATAAGCAGCAGATTTATACATAAAAACCTTCAAAATACAACTTAAACCAGTAATTTATAAAAACGTCTACACACATAGTAACTACAACGACGATTGTTGATCATGCTCTTTGCGCAGAAGTTCGCCTTGACATACAGAGTTCTCGCGAGCTAGTACGACATTTTGTGCATTTTGCTTTAAAGGTGACCTATGTATGATGTAGATACGTGCATTTTTGTCATTTCAGACAACTTTACTGCATGAAACATTACCTATCTGATTTACTACTGTTACGTGGGACATAAAACTAAAAGGAGAAATGTGGGTGTATGCTGTGCCTCTGCCTGCCCCTTCGGGATAAAGGCGTGACTGTATGTATGTATGTTATCCTTAGAGTATATATTAGAAATATATACTCTAAGATGTTATCTGATTTATATTTTACTAGCGGACGTCACGCGGTTTCACCCATGTAGTTCCCGTTCCCGTGGAAAAACGGGAATAAATTATAGTCTATGTTCACCGCAAAGAGTGTAGCTTTCCAACGTAAAAGAATTTTTCAAATCGGTCCTGTAATTCCGGAGCCTATTCGTTACAAACAAACTAACAAAAAACAAGAAAACAAGAAAACAAATCTTTCCTCTTCATAATATTAGTATGGTATACCGTCACAATACCAGAAATTATAATGCCTTTTCTCAAAATATCGTAGCCCAAAATACCCGAAATCGAAATATCAATATTCAATAGGCAAATATTTATAATACAAATAATTTAAAATGCCTTACGGTCGAATAACCGAAACCCAAAAAATAAATTTATCAAATACCTTATCCTAAAATGTTCAAACACAAAATACCTTTTTTTTAACATGATTTAAATCTATGGATGCTATATATCTGTGAATGGTTAACACCCCGACTCAGAGTATCCCGACTCGGATAGGTTAGGTTAGAAGACTAAGGCGGGAGCTCCGCTTCGCTTCGCTCCCGCCTTAGCCTTCGTGGTTATTTTATTTTTATTTTTCGTTAGCCCACTGTAGTATTGTCGGGGCTTATCTCTCCGAGAGAGCCATAACTTACCCGAGCTGGCTAGGGCCGGGTCGGCGAGATGTGTCGTGCGGTGTTCCACAGGGATCGGTTTTAGGGCCGCTCCTGTGGAACATCGGTTACGACTGGGTGCTGCGTGGTCCGTTGCTCAGAGGGGTCGGCGTAACGTGTTACGCCGACGACACCCTCGTTACGGCGCGGGGAGCAACGCACCGTGCCGCAGCACTTAAGGCCACGGCAGGGGTTGCTCAGGTCGTGGGTCGGATTCGGCGGCTGGGTCTCGAGGTCGCCCTTCACAAATCCGAGGCTCTGTGCTTCCACGGACCTCGGATGGGGCCACCTGCGGGATCCAGCCTACAGGTAGGGGGCGTCAGCATCGGCATCGAGCCCTCGATGAAATATCTGGGGCTCGTACTCGATGGCCGGTGGAACTTCGGACATCACTTCCGAAGTTTGGTCCCAAAACTGAGGGGAGCATCGGCCGCACTCGCGCGGTTGATGCCCAACATCAGGGGACCCAACGCTCCCTACAGGAGGCTGTACCTGGGGATCGTGCGAAGCATGGCTCTGTACGGGGCTCCCGTATGGGCGGAGACCCTGACGGCCAGCAATGAGGCTAGACTGCTGAGCCCGCAGAGAGTGATGGCCGTCAGGGTGATAAGAGGATACCGCACGATCTCCGGTGAGGCGGCATGTCTCCTAGCCGGGACCCCTCCATGGGACCTGGAAGCGAGAGCCCTTGCGTCACTGTTTAGATGGCGCAAGGAGGCGCTGGAGCGAGGCCAAAGGCCTGCGTCTCGAGAAATCGAGGCCCAGCGGACCCTGCTCCACCAGGAAACCCTGGAGACATGGAAGATGCGACTTGAGCAACCAAAGGGGGGATTCGCCACAATCGCGGCCGTCAGACCGGTCATGGACGAGTGGCTGGAGAGAAGACACGGTGCTCTCTCCTACCGGTTGACACAGATGCTTGCCGGGCACGGTAGCTTCGGTAGGTATCTGTGGCGAAAACACCGGGAAACCACGGCCGAGTGTCAGCACTGCGAGGACCGCAGCGATGACACGGCGCTCCACACGCTGGTGGAGTGCACGGCGTGGGCACAACAGCGACAGGTCCTCGTAGTGGGTCTGGGCGTGGACACTCTCTCGCTCGAGGCCATGGTGCGAGCCATGCTCTCCAGCGGGAGTAAGTGGGACTGCGCCGCCTCTTTCTGCGAGCAGGTCATGCTCGCGAAGGAGGCGGCGGGCCGGGTGCGGGAGAGAACTCTCCCACCCGAGTTCCGCAGTCGGCGCCCTGGGCGCCGCCGACGTGTCTTCGCCGAGGACTATCGGCCTCCATGACCGGGGGTCTGGGGACGGTGAGAGGGCCGCTCACCGTCCTTACAGAAGCAGGCCCATGACGGCAGCGTGACGTGAGCACTCACGCACGCCCCCCCCCCCCCCCCTTAGAAGCGGGGTCACACCCGAAATCCCCCATAGACGCGGGATTGCACCCGAACCACCCCCTGGGCGAGGCCGCATTGGCGGCCGTAGGTTTGTTGGGAGTCACGGGACATCCTTCCTGAGGGCTTACCCGGGGCTCTCAACCATAGGCTGTTGGGCGTTACGTGAGGTTTTTTAGTCGGTAAGAGTCCGGCATAGCATCCTACGAGGATTTTCCCTCACGTTAAAAAAAAAAAAAAAAAAAAATAAAAAAAAGCCCACTGTAGTACTTTTGTAACTCTGAATCCAAGTGTTTTAACATGAGGTGAATCCTACATGGATACTATGCCGGACTCCTACCGACTTAAGACCACACGTATCCTACATAACAGCCTACAGTTGGGAGCCTCGGGTAAGCCCTCAGAAGGATACCCAAGGACCAACAGACCTACGCCTACAACTGCGGCTTCACTTAGGTGGGGGGGGGGGGGGGGTGTAAATAAGTTAAAGTCAAATAACGAAACGTGTGAGTGACAGTGACACATTGTATTCTATTTTCGGTATTTTAAATTAAGGATATTTGAAAATTTGTAATTTGAATTCTGATATAATAATTATTTGTATTTTAAATTTAGACATTTTACGGTAAGGTGTACTGAAATAAGGTATTTCGAATTCGGGTATTTTGGTCTAAGGCATTTTAAGTAAAGGCATTTTGATTTCTGGTATTTTAATATATAACCATTAGTATAGATAGAAATAGATAGATAAGTACTAGATGTGAAAATATGGATGGAGAAAGCTGTATCTAGGGACTGTAAATTACAATATCCTGATTGTAATTTGCAGTCCCTGCTACATTGTAAAATTATTTACAATCAATTTCGTTTGTAAACCCAGAAGCTTTTTGTTATACTAACTTTTAAACAAAGCTGACGCGCAAGATATTTACATTGATAACAGAATTTAACCTTTGCAACGTCTGACGACATTTCGATAAAATGTAATTACGTGCGCAATTATCCTAATTATGTATAATTATTTTTATACGTACAGGGAAGTAATGTTAAAGCGTTTGTTCTGAATATAGCTGTGAGATGCGAATCTTTTAATAACCACTAGTGGACGTCACGCGGTTTCACCCGCGTAGCTCCCGTTCCCGTGGGAATATGGGAATAAAATATAGCCTATGTTCTCCGGGGATAGTGTAGCTTCCCAACAGTGAAAGAATTTGTCAAATCGGTTCAGTAGTTTCGGAGCCTTTTCGCTGCATAGAAACAAACAGACAATCAAATCTTTCTTCTTTATAATATTAGTAGGTATAGACTAGATTTTCCGTTCCCAAGCTCTGGTCTATCCTGTACAACATTTCGTCACAATCGATTCAGTGCTTAAGGTGTGAAAGCTTACAGACAGACAATTACTTGGTATTTGTATATCAGTAAGGAAGATTATTATTACGACCTTAAAACTATGTATACTCAAACCAGAATAGGTATTGCCAATAAGCCAACCATTGATGCAATTACAAAACATTGTATACTACCCCAAATCGCCGTCTTCCCCCAAATTTCCGTTGCAACAAAAGGAAAGTAAATTGCGCACAATCGCAGCGTCCCCGTGCTCTTAATAGAGACACGAGAGCATCCGTAATGTCGTCACGAGTTTCATCAATCAAAATTGAAGTTAATTGCAGTTGGTTTGCAGACGTTATTTTTTTTTTTATTTTTAAATCTTTGGATAACTTACAGCTAAACATAGATAGTGAATAGAAACATAACATAAAGACGGCCAATAAGAGTTTTCACGAATAAATAAATATCTAAATAAATTATTGTTTAAATGGCGTTGTTTTTGAACACGGAATGCGTTCCTGGCAATGATGATCATTGATAGCTTAGTGCTCTGGTCAGTTACCTGGTTGAAATGATTGCACTGCTTGGACAGGTAAAATTGGTGACAGGTAAAATTTCAATCCATACCATCTGCGCATAGATTTTATAAGAATTTGAAAAAGCGCTTAGTAGAGTCGACTGGTGACCCAAGGGCTGGCAGTTTTCTTGCTCAGCGAATAGGTATTGCTATTCAAAGGGGGAATGCTGCTAGTCTTTTGGGCACATTGCCACAGAGGCCTTATTTTGGTTTAGTTAAGATAATAATTAAGTATCAAATATATATTATGTACTGTATTTTTTAACAATAAATGTTACGTTAATCCATATCTATACTTCTGTACTAATATTATATAGAGGAAAGATTTGTTTTTTTTTGTTTGTTTGTTTGTAACGAATAGGCTCCGGGACTACTGGACCGATTTGAACAATTCTTTTACTGTTGGAAAGCTACACTCTTTGCGGTGAACATAGGCTATATTTTATTCTCGTATTCCCACGGGAACGGGAACTACGCGAGTAAAACCGCGTGACGTCCGCTAGTCAATGATAAAGAGCAATGGCGATCTATAAAATTGATTCTGTAGTTGCAAGTTTATCGAGATCAAACAAACAAGTATTTCTTCTTTATAATATTACTACAGAAATACATGATTTACTGTAATTGCACACGTTTCCTGTTTCCCAAACTTCTGATTACGAAAGAGGTCACCGACTGGAGAATGCTGATGACCAGTAATTACTTTTTTGCTTTTTCGCCGAAAATTGTCTATTTTTGTTATAATTAGAGAGCAAAACTTGGGGGCAGAGACATGACGTGGGTCGCAGACTCCCGGCACTACTTGTCTGGCAACTTTGTCTGGTGGATGCTGTGTTTTTTACATAGTTATTCAATTGGATCTGGTTGCCAAATTACTGATTACAAGTTCATTGGTTCGTTGATAGAGATTAAAGATAAACTGAGCTGTGAAATAAACTGATGTCATCTCTGAAAGTGGCTTTTATTGTCTGGAAAGAATTATAGTAAAATAATAAATTATAATACAGCATTGAAGTGCAGTACAGTTCTTCTGAAGTTGACTATAAGCAGGGGTTGCAGTCGATCGGCAGTTATGTTGCAGTACCTAATACAAATTTTTCGTCTGCTTGCCTTTTTTTTTTACTTGAGGGAAAATCCTCAGAGGATGTTATGCCGGACTCTTACCGACTAAAAAACCTCACGTAACGCCTAACAGCCTGTGTTTGGGAGTCCCGGGTAAGCCCTCGGAAGGATGTCCCGGGACTTCGTCTGCTTGCTTAAAGTTAAACTATCTGTATGCACTTATTTCCCCCTACAAACTACTGTGTCAATTTTCACGTTCACGCAGTTTTCTTATAGGTCTGTAGGATTTTCAAAGCGTTAAAGGATAGTGAAGTCGGCCACAAAACACACCAAAATATGTAAATAAGACGTACAACAATCTTACTTCTTACTAATATTATTAATGCGAAAGTTTGTGAGTGTGGATGTTTGTTACTCTTTCACGCTCAAACCGCTGAACGGATCTGGCTGAAATTTTGTGCAGGGATACATTATAGTCTGGAATAACACATAGGCTACTTTTTATCCCAGGAATAAGTTCGCGCGGGAAATAATTTTACGCGTGCGAAGCTGCGGGCATCAGCTAGTATAATATAAATAAATAAATAAATAAATATTCACGGACATCTCACACAACGCTATCTGATCCCAAAGTAAGCTAGGAATAACCTGCTTGTGTTATGGGTATCAGACCACGAATGTTAATACTTAAATACTTTTAAATACATACATATTATACATAGAAACACCCAGACTCTTGAGACAAACATTTATGGGTCACACAAATATTTGTCTCCGGTGGGAATCGAACCCACGACCTCCAGCGCCGCAGGCGGTATCACTACCTATATGTATGAACGAATACGTATAATAGCAGAAAAATGTACAAAATTCAGTACCTACGTGAGGTCTGTACATTTGTCTACGAAGTGTTCGGGTAACTGACCGCTTGATATTCGTACAAATTACTTTTTATGTCTTATGTTATCCTTACGTGTTTTTATCAGGATGGATTCTTAGAATTTGCTTACATAAGTACGATATGTGAACAAGCGTATTTTAAAGATTACACCTAATGTGTCTACCTACATAGTCTGTAGTAAATGTAGAAGCAATCACTATGAAGATCATAAGTGTTATTTTGTGAATTTTTGATGGCCGGTGGTTAAGCGTCTTGCAGGGTATGCGAAAAGACGCAGGTTCGAAACCGATTATTTTTGACATATTTAAATTCACAATTGAGTTAGCATACTAATTTTATTGCTTTTCAAAATAACCCATTTTTAAGATTTTTTTTTTTTAATTTTTTACGTAAATTACCATTAGTTAAAAGTATATCTATACAAGTAGGTAACGTATATTAGTTGGGATCATTCTGGTCAACAAACCTGTCAATATAAACCCAGTGAAGCAATCTTCCGTCAATGATTGAAGGTTTAAGTGTGTCAATGCAACAATGGATGCCACTTACCCATGGTACACAATGTACCAATGTGATGTACCATGGCACTTTGTGTGTTCAACTGGTCATATCTGATGTACAGTTGCGGTTAATGGAACTAATATTATGTATTATTGCAATTGAGTAGAATGGTTGTAGAATAATTAATGTCAAATAATAAAATTCTGTACATTGCAGAGCCGAAAATTCTGTTGCAGTTATGTTACACGAAAATACCAACGGCTCCCAAACAGCTTGGAGGATCCTTGCAGTGAAGGTTTATTATTGTTGAGATTTGTCTGAGAAAGGTTCTTAGTCACTGGAATTGGGTGTAAATTGCTAAGCATCCTCTAATGGTAGAAATGCAATAGTGTGATCGGCTTCACGCCGTTCTCCGACCGTAGCTCATTAGGTAGACCCTTGCGACCTTCATTTTGCATAAATATATCTATTATATAAAAAAGAATGGTCATATTTTTCTTGCCGTTTATCATATTCATCCATAGAGCTACACGATCTATGACTTTTTGGACTGGTCGCGTTGCTTTATGCCGAAAAAATGGATTCTTCACAAACGTGGAATTCATAAGTCTCCAAGATTTTCTTGACGCCAAAATTTATCAAAATTTGTTCATAATTTACTAGAGAAAACATCTACTAAACAACTACAGACACTTTTGAATTCATAACATCAGTTGCTTGTTGTTACCTGCCCAAAAATCTCTTTTCTACATAATTTCTGTCACTATTCTTAAAATATTCGACTACAACTTTACTCTCAACATTGAGTACAATAATTATAATTTCTAGCCTAAGATCGGAAGTATGGTACTCTTCATCCTATCGAATGGTATTATTATAATACAATAGCTATACATAAAAAAAAGAGCAGGTGTGACTCGTCATGCATCTGCAGAACTGGCCCCTTGTGCCTATTCACCCCTGTGTGTCATTGAGGACAAGCGTGGGGTGTTGATTGACTAACTGTACCTACCCACCCCAAGCGTGAGTGATGTATGACGTAATTTCGTTCAAACTTGCGAAAGCTCCCGTAATCTTGACTGATGATGACATTTTACTTTGTATTTCGTCATACAAATTTTGGCATTGTGAGCTTTTTTTTAGGAATATTGATATCTTTTCATTCTTATTTTGAAATTGGCTTTTCAATGCATTTTTAACCGCTTTGGGAAAGTAGGTGGATTTGAATTTTTTTATGGTTTTTGTTCTTAAACTAACATTTTTACATACCTATCCTACCTATGTACTGACTGTATGACCAAAATTAATAAAAAAAAGAACCCTAAGCACCCTCTAACAAACTTTTCTAAACATATGAATCACGGATATCACAAAAGAGATATTTTTTGTGATTCCTGTGATACGAATATATTACCTATGTGTTTAATACCTTTAGTTATTACAGTGGTGCAGACATTTTTTTTCAATTCTTTTTTGTCAAGCTGGAACTTTGGACTTTGGCATGATGCAAATTCGACTATAGTTGTAATAAATTAAGCAATGTATGATGACTAGTTATTTAAACCACCAATCATCATAAGTTGCCCAAACTTGCACAACTTTCCAAGAATTTGCGTTAGATAGATGTGATATTTCGTCATACAAAGGCTATTGTAAGCTTTTTTACAAGCAGTCTTTTAAATTTTACATTCTGTTCTTATGTCTTTTACACAAAGTCTTTTTTTTTTCAGCTTACTTTTGAGCCGGTCTTATTTTTATTTATGTGTTATTTAGATAGATAGATAATAGTTTATTTGTCAGAATTTTTATATTTATATATATTTATATAGCCGGTATTATTTGTATAACATAGTTCAATAAATTTCACAAATTAAACGATAACTTTAATAGGTTTTGCGCAACGAAATACCTTCGACTTTGCTTGCATTTAATCTCGAAAACCTGTACCGATTATTATTTGTAATACCTTACTAAGATGGAAGTTTACAAAAATCTTTTTTATTCGATTCTAGAAAAAATCGTGCTTATAATGTATCGTAATTGAATCGCTGGGCTTCATCGTTATTTTTCGGTACATAGTTGTAGTTTTTACACTTAGTTATTTACATTGTAAGGTACCTGTTTACCGAGTATAGCACAGCTCAAAGTTTTATATATCAGGTGAAGGAACTATCGAAGGCTCGCTAATTAAAATTAAAATAAATAAATAAATTATTTATTGCATGAAACATGGTATTTTACAGGGTGTTGTTACAATTGATTCAATGCGCTGCATGTTCCGCAGATTCTTCTGCATACAATATTGTACAAGTAGGTAGTGATACTCAATTATTTCAAGAATTACATATTCTCAAATCGGTTCTGCCATTTTAGCCTAAATTACTTCTCTCTTACTATACCTGTTGGCCGTAGTATTTCGACATTAATTCAGTAAAATAAAAATAGCTCAATGCAATTTTTGTCCATATAAACTTTATTTGTATCAAAGTTCACAATCATCCTTTCGCTTTTAAGATAACAATAATATCAGTCACCAACTTAACTTCTAGAACGAGCTATAAGTTCGCTTCTAGTAAAAAAAAGCTCATATCGAAAGAATGTCATAAATGCAGGCATCTCAAAGAATTCCCTTCCACAGTAGCCTTTATCTTGGAACATGAATGCGGTGCGTCTGCGTGGACTATATTAAAATTCCTTCGAGAGTGAATAACCGCTTAATGAACAGAGCTCTTAAGGGGTCAGGGTATCACTTGAAGTGTGCTGATGGAATGGTTTTTAGGGTTCCATACACAAGGATAAAAACCCTATTCGTGAGACTTCGCCGTCCGTCATGAGGCTGTATCTGATGAACTGTGACAGCTGAAGTTTTCACAGATTACGTATTTCTGTTGCTGCTATGACACCACATATACTAAAAAGAGAAAAATAATTAAATGTAAGGGGGGCTTCCACACAGTACAACGAAACATAACTTTTTTGCTGTTTTTTGTACCGAATCCTCTATGTGCGAATTCGACTCGGACTTGGTCGTTTTAGCCTCTCTCTATAAAATAGAGTGTAAAGGGGCTTATGTCGAGACTTTGTCTGTAGTCTGTGACTCTGTTGCATTAAACTACGTCACTAGGTCACGTGAATCATCTGTTCAAAGTTTGACAACGTCAATCGGATTGAACTTTCACAATAAACGTGTTAGAGAGGGGAAGTCGGGTGAGAACGATCTCACAGCTTCTTGTTTGTATCGGGATGTCTGCATTCCATAGTGTGGTTGATTTCTAAACCATATGATTGGGTAATTTTCATAACCTTCATACAAATTTTTCCGCTTGCCTTGTACAATTTGTTACGTCTAACTTCAATCTACGGGGTTTTAAAACTTCATCTCAATCAATCAAATCAGCTTATCGTAGTCCACTACTGAACGTGGGACTCGGACTCTCCCAATGTTCACCATAACAGGCACCTTCGGAAATTAGTGCTGTCAGAAGCCGAGGTATACTTTAATTAAGCTTAGGTAGTTATATTGAAACGGATGGTTACAAAAACTTATAATTACCTTTTATTTATGTTATGGTCTTATTTAGAAATGTATCATAATCATACTACATCCTTCTTCACTTACGTTTTATTACGTTAAGCCTTAAACATCTCTTGTAGTTTTATTATCGGTATTAAGTGATTAAAATATAATAAATATATAATAATGATGCATGACTATTTATACTTATTGCTTATTATCATTGACATAATATAGTTATATTCTATAGTACATACAATAGACCGATTATTTTTATATTATCATACCAGACCACCGTTTCTCAACCATGTAATAACGTAGACAGTCAAATGTCTCTCGTATCTTTTCCTTTGTGCACAATACCACTGAAATCATACATTGTAGACCCTGTTGTCGTCTTGCATTTTTTATATGTATCATTCTTCTCTGTATTTTGACTTTCCCAGGGGCGACTGCTTTCAAACCTTACTTTGTGCTAAATTTGCGCTAGATATGTGTAATATTTCATCAACATATTACAAATTCTATCGTAATTTTTTTTACAAGTAGACTTTTAAATTTTACATTCGTATGTTTGTAGTCTTTTTCCCCAATGTCTTTTTCTTTATGTAGTTGTAACAGGCTTCTTATTTAAAAATAACTAAACCGGTGATTCATTTATCCCTAAAAACCCGCAACGTGAGACTGATTAGTTTCCTCAAACATCTTGGTAAGAATTAGTTTCCCCAAACATCTTGATAAGAATACCATGTATTGACGATTCGGGAAGTTGACGTTTTGGCACAGTTGTCGTAATGAACCTAAAGGGTATCAAGTGATCATATCATAAGTTGCATAATCTATCCTGCCATCATGGTGGCCGACTCATCTTACACCGAGTATCATCGATGTGACACTGTTGCTAACTTAAACTCGACACTTGACCGCTTGAATACGACACAGTAGTTCCACCTTAACACCTACTTAAGCCTTGGTAGGTATATATGTGCAATATTTATTGTACAAAGTTCAATGTCTCTAATATGATACTTGAACTCGTGTTTCCAGCCTCGTACAATCCAATGTAGAGGAATTTCTTCCTCTCAAGGTATTTATGGATTATTGTGTTTTTAAAATGGTTGTAGGTTTGAAGAATGCAAACTAAACAAGTCTTGAAAATGAAATCAAGCTATCTCGGTCCACTACTGGATATAGACCCCTCCAGTTTTCATAAATGAAACGGTGTTTGCCCTCCTCTACCATTCTGGCCCTCCCCTAGGTGAGGCCGCAGTGATAGCCGTAGGTCTGTTGGAAGTCCTGGCGTATCCTACCGAGGGCTTACCCGGGGCTCCCAACCGTGGGCTGTTAGAAAGGTTGCGTGTGGTTTTTAATCGGTAGGAGTCCGGTATAGCATCCATGTAGGATTTTCCTCACTTGAAAAAAAAACCACTGGCCAAACGAATTAGCACAGGGTTTTGTCTCCAGTTGTCTTTCTCTACACCAAGACCTCGACCGCATGTGTTGCATATGAAGCTGGCTTGGTTGACGAAGATATCGATAAGCTACTTTTTATCCCGAAAAATCGTCACATTCCCACAGGAAAATGCTGCCGTGATGTTTCTAACTAGACAGAGAATGCCACTTCGCACTACCGCGTACAGAACAACTCATGGCATTTACCGCTGCGCAGTCCCGCTAATACCGCGGAATTCCGCTCGATTTATGTGCGGGACTGGTCCCGCAAAAATACTGTGGGATCCTGGTATTTCGGGATCCCGGTATTGCATTCCCAAGATGCCACCTCGAACCGTCATTATAATTTTTTGGGACACTACAGAACTATCGCGAATTGCAATCCAATTAATTTCCTAACCTTAGGTACCTCCAAACAACAGCACCTTGTATCTCATTATCACAGGTCCAAGTAACGCGATAGCATGAAAGAGGCATTCATCCGCGGGTGGGCAGCCATGTTTGGGTTATCAGTCTCCGGTATCAAGTGGCCATGTTTACAAACGACAACAGTCACAAGAGCCGTACTGATCTGTTTATGATCTCGTCATTATTGCAGATAATTTCGCTCTACATATGATTATAATGCTCGAGTATTTGTGAAGGAGGTCCTTGTTAGTTTCCTGATACAGTGGATGGAACACCCAGTGTAAATTCCTGGTGTATTATGAAAAGGAAGAAATATCTTTAAGCCGTTCGTTGTAACTGCCACTGGTAATGTGTCTTGCCGACTAAGTGGTACTCAGTCTCTGGTAGTCGAATAGTCTCCCATTAGCTGGGCGGGAATTGAAACGTTTCTTATCCTTTTTGATGACAAATTACGACTTTTTTTAGATTAACCTCTTGGTTGGTCATTGCATTGAAGGATGCATGGACAGACGTTCAGTTGTAATCATATGTAGTCCCCTCCCCACGCAGTACTACGCATACCCATCGCATTCGCAACATCATCATTTCACCGTAGAATACCCTATCACATGTTTTTCACTTTTCGTTTCTCCTCTTTACAGACGCACAAACTATACGCTCTGAGGTACTGGGGCTGCGAGCTGCTCTGCTTAGTGAACATAATACTGCAGCTGTTTATGATGGACAGCTTCTTTAACGGAGAGTTCTTCACCTACGGCACGAGGGTGCTGGGTTACAGTGATGTTCCTCAAGAAGAGAGGTAAGCAGAAATCTGTAACTAGTTTTGTATACCTGTGATCTTTTCTTATAGAAATGCATTTGAAATTAATGATCTGGTGTCATTTCTCACGAATGCCATGCCGAACTCCTACCGGCAATAAATCACACAGTGCCCTACTATCTGCTTATGGCTGGGGTTCTCGGCTAAGCACTTGGAAGGATATCCAAAAAACCCCAGGCAGAATTTGGCTACCACCACGGCTTGACCTAGGGGCAGAGGTTTCGTATGCCTTCCATTTTAGATGCAGGTCTGGTGATATTAATTTGTCTTTTCAACACGACTAGTTAAGATATATTGCTCGCATTGGCTCCCATTTCGAATTAGATCGAGTTAATGTATAATAATCGACTGAGAGAAAACTCCATTACCATCACTTTGAAAAGATGCCACTATACAAAAAATATTTGGCGTGAACTGGGAGATAGATAAGAGGCCTGACGTCCAGCAGTGGACTGCAATAGACTGATTTGATTAATGATTGATTGATATCAAAAAACCCTTGTTCCAGATACGACCCAATGATCTACATATTCCCCCGCGTCACAAAGTGCACATTCCACAAATACGGTGCGTCAGGCAGTATACAGACCCACGACAGCCTGTGCATACTGCCGCTGAACATCGTCAACGAGAAGACCTACATCTTCCTGTGGTTCTGGTACATCATACTGGCTGTTGTGCTGTCGCTGCTCATTGTATACAGGTGAGATACATACATACATACATATGGTCACGCCTTTATCCCCGAAGGGGTAGGCAGAGGCATATCATATGCCCACATTTCACCTTTGTATAATTTGTCCCACGTAATAGGTGGTGAGCCGTATTGCCGTGTTTAAATGGACAGGCGCAGGTTGTGACTGCCTGCTGTTGAAATAAAGCCTTCAACTTAGCTTAACGACTGCCATTTTACTGGCAACCGGGACCAACGGCTTAACGTGCCTTCCGAAGCACGGAAACGCTCAAATAAATGTCACAAAGTGATCACATGGATGGTCACCCATCCATGGACCGGCCACAGTGAAAGTTGCTTACTGCAGTGATCGTTTACAGAACACTGAGTTCGCGGGGCCACGAGCGCTTCTCTGGCCAGGTGAGATAATACGTCATATACACTTTCTTGCTTCAAGCTTAAGCAAAGAAAGTTCTTAGGGTTTCCACCGACTTGGGCTACCAGCCCTCGTGACTCTGGCTCCTAATTTAAGTAGTGAATTTCCCTTTCCATAAAGTTAGGTAATGAGAACGTATATGCATTTAAAGAGGCGACCGTCACATAAAAAGATTAATATAAATCCTGCAACGCGATATGAAAGTACTCGCGACGAAGAATGCTTTACTTAAGTTCATCGCAGCATAAGCTGTTGGGCTTTAGCCCGCCAAGTGCCTTGCCTAGTCGAAGGATTTTCTCTTTGTGTTGGAGGGTCATCCATTCGTTCGTCCACATTCATGATTTTTATAAAGATAAATGCTAATTGCAATGGGATCCTGCTTAGATCCTCGGTAAACAAGCCATTAATTCTCGATACAATACCCTGTAGAATCAGTTTGTTCAGCGTGGTACAGTAAGGTCTATCCAAAATGAAAGGAAGATGCGCCCAGAAATGAACGGCGCGCGCTGGTTTGACTTAATTAATTGATGTAGGTACTGACTGGATGACTTCTTTGGTTCAAAACCTGCTATCGCCGATAGGTGAACCAAATTATCGATTCTCTTCATCTTAACGTATGCCCCTATGCTTCCAAACCCTACCTGTATTTGGAAACTTGAGTTCGACTTCGTAACTATAGCTTGGCTTTTTGTTTTACGGACGCCTGCGTAGTTCCTTGTGCGATGGTTAGCAGGTGCACTGTAAGCGGGGAGGTCGCTTGGGCTCCAGAAATCTTGGTGCAGCCCCTTACACCCAAATAGATCTACCATCCTACTGTACCACCGGGTTCTTCAAGCGGAGCCTAAAGAGGCACTACCATTGGGCCGCCAAAATTATGGAGTTTTTCAAAAGAGGGTTTACAGGGTCGGCAGCGCGAATTGGCGCCTCTGGTGTCGCAATCGTTTATAAGCTGCGGTGACCACCGGTACATCTGGTGGGCCGTATGCTTGTCTGCCACCTTAGTGGTATAATAAAGTCTTAAGGACTGCGACAGTGACCCTCCACTTGATGATGAATTTCCATTAATCGGGCGGCATTATTTTGCCGAGGTAGAATAACCACATAGGTCATCCACCTAGAACGTTAATGCAAGCATATGTGTAAGGTGTAAACCACCCATCAACTTATCATAATTGGCGTAAGAGCGCCGCGCCGCTATCAGTCGGCCCTCATTACCGATATAATGGCGAGCCAACTGTCAGCTTGTGTAAGTAGATAAGCCGCATTCCGCCATATGCATGTAAACAATACAAATCCCTACTAATATTATAAATGACGAAGTAACTCTGTCTATCTGTTACGTTTTCAAGCCTAAACAGCTAAACCGATTTTGTTGAAATTTGGTATACTTAGAGATAGTTTGAGTTCAAGGGAAGGACATAAATGCTAATTTTTACTGACTGCGCAAAAAGATGGAATGATTTTACGCGATGACGACTTTTACGTGGACGAAGCAAAGACTTCTATATAAACTGAGGATAGAAATCTTTGGGACGAAGCCGCGGGAAACAGCTAGTACTATATAAGTCGGGATTTCTATGCATAGATAAATAGTAATACTTTATTTGTAGTATGTAAAGACTAACAACTAAATGTGTTATTTCTGAAAAATGAAAAATTACGGCGGAACCCTCCGTGCGCGTCGGAGTCGCGCACGGAGGGTTCCGCCGTAATTTTCCGTACCAAAAAGAGACCAAAAATAAGGAACTTCGTTCCAATACGGTTGTTGTTTGGAAGTAACTGCTTGATTATTATCTTTTTCCATATTTAAAATTTATGATCAGTTAGCATAGGTACTAATTGCTTTTCAAAAATAATATTAATATTTGTTATAGCAGCAACAAAATAAGTACATCTGGGAAAATGTCAGCTTTCTAGCTATCACGCTTCCTGAGATACAGCCTCGTGTTATGACAGACAAACACAGAAGTCTTAGTACCTAATAGGTTCCCGTTTTTACCTTTTGGGTACGGAACTCTAAATAAGGCACACACACACACAGGCACACATTTATACAACCTTTGAATTCTTTTGCAGCCCTTTTGAAATCGACAGGCTCTATTTGTTGCTAAAATTTTGAAGCCGTAAAAGTAGATGTCTCTAATTATTGATTTGCTCTTTTCTCTGGCTATTCAATGGTTTAGTTTTTTTTTTTATATTCAGCTTGCCAAATTGACGTCGCCACCAACCTGATGGTAAACCGTGGCGCATCTAGTGATTGAGGGCCAGTCTCACGTCCTTACGACTCAAGTTGGCGGCCCTGTGATGCGCCTCTTCACGCTCCTCTTGAAGAACCCGGGATTGTAAGATGAGGGAAACACGTGTGCGGGCAGGTCGTTCCATGTTTTTATAGTTCGACAGAGGAACGATATTTTGAAACGCTCGGTTCTGGCGAAAATTCTCTCCACTGTGTATGAGTGGCATCTTTGCCCGGCACGTGTTGTTCGGAATCGGAAAGGAGATGGTGGGATCAGGTTGAAGAGCTCTTCAGAACATTTACCGTTATACATTCGGTGGAAGGCAGCCAAGGACGCTATGGTTCTTTTAGTTAAATAAATTTAATATTTACAGACATAGTTCACGAGCGCCATCTGATAAGGCCATAGCGAGTTGTGATTCATAGGGTCCTATTTAATTAATAGACTGACACCACAGTTTGCGGTTTTGGAATCAAATACGGAAGTATTTTAAATGAACTTTAATCACGAATGACACAGATACAATGTAAACAAAGTGCACGTTAATCGCCATTGATTGTGAGTACAGTTAAACAATAAAACTTCCGACCTCAAAGAATCACACATACATATAGTCACGCCTTTATTCTATAAGGGGTAGACAGGCTTGTAGTATACGCTCACATTTCACCATTAGTTTTTTTCCCACGTAATGGCTGTACTTAGGTGCTCAGTCTATTTTTCTTTTCATACCACTAAGGAGGCATACGGACCACCAGATGTACTGGCGTACATCTGGTGGGCATACAAGCAGGTTAACTTAGCTTACTTTGGGATCAGATGATGTTGAGTAAAAATGTCCATAAATATATCTATTAAATTATAAATAAATATTTATATAAATATTTTGTCTGCCTCTGTGGCGCAGTCGGTAGTAATACCGCCTGCGGTGCTGGAGGTCGTGGGTTCGATTTCTACCGGAGACAAATATTTGTGTGACCCATAAATGTTTGTCTGAAGAGTCTGGGTGTTTCTATGTATTATATGTATGTATTTAAAAAGTGTATAAGTATTAATATCCGTGGTCTGATACCCATACCACAAGCAGCTTACTTTGGGATCAGATAGCGTTGTGTAAAATGCCTGAGAATATTTATATTTAAAAAAGAAATACATATAGTCACGCCTTCATCCCCAAACGGCAGGCAGAACGACCATATTTGCGTTCATAGGCTTCGGTGGCCACCAGTACACCTTGGGGGACGTATACTTGTTTGCCACTTGAGTAGTATAAAAAAATCTACCCACAGTTGTAATTTTTAAAGCCTTCAACTTACTTGGCTTTCGTTTTACTTACAACCGGGTTTCATTTTAATGATAGAACGTCCAAGCCTTGGTCCTGCTGGAAGGAGCTTCTGGAAGGACGATTCTTCGGACGTGCGTCCTGCCGGCAGTACGCAATTTTTTGGGGATTTATTATGGATTTCAGCGGCTGTCCTTCTAGCAGTACTTGAGTTTTATGCGTGATGAAATTAGACAGGGGTGACAAACTTTTTGTTTTATAAGTTACTAGCTTTTGCTTGCGGCTCCGCCCGCGTTGAATTCTGATCCTGTTCATCGCTAATAACATATATATTTATATATATATATATATAACGTAGCTTACTAATGGCGAAAGAATTGTTGAAATCGATCTAGTAGTTTTTGAGTTTATTCGTTACGTACAAGCAACTGCTAAGTACCTAGTACTTTTTTCTCCGGCAATGCGATATATAGATAGTAAGATATGAATAAAATATTAATTAGTACTTACAATGTTCTTCATTGGTATTTACTTCCACTAAATTATCGTTTTCGATTTCAGAAATTAGAACTCCAACGGATAGGGTAGAATTTTTTTTGTCAATATCCCTATATACTTACCCTTGCATAGTTGTTTTCTACCTTTCTTACAGTACCCCAACAATAACTTATATCATAGTTATCACCAAAATGTTTGCGACTCCACGTGTTTTGGCCATCATTTGCGTCGAAATATGTCGCTTTGGCGCGAACACGGACACCACGTCTTACACTTGCCGCCATTTTGGCCAAACTGGACGCAGAATCACGATTCAAAAACTCGCTGAGTGAGAAAGAGACGCACTATGCATGTCAGTTAATTATGTCCTGCTAGCAGGCTTAGAAAGCCTCATATAACAAAAAACATTGCGTACTACCGGTAGTACGCAAAGTCCTGCCAGCAGGACTCTGGACGTTCTATCATTAAGTTTTCCTTCTCTACGCAATGGATCGTTTTGCGACAGTGTTCTCTTAGTCGCCTCTTACAAAACCCTCGGGATGAATGGGGATGGCGACACTTTGTACTCTTTTCCGTCGCCACACGGGGCATTCTTTACATACTTAAATGTATATAATGATTATTTTCAATTCCAGACTAGTAATAATCTTCGTGCCCTCGATAAGACCGAGACTGCTTCACGCTCGCTCGCGAACGCTCTCGAGGGACACGGCAGAGATAGTGTCGCGGCGGACTGATGTAGGAGATTGGTGGCTGCTGTATATGCTGGCGAGGAATATTGATCCTCTTATATACAGGTATGTTATGAAATGATTTTGATAAGGTTATTATTATTATAGGTGAAGTTTGGGGTAGTCTAACCCCAATCAAATCTTGTTTGGTAATTGAAAAACCGGCCAAGTGCAAGTCGGATTCGTGAACTGAGGGTTCCGTACCACAAGACGAAAAAAAATCACGTTTATTGTATAGGAGCTACTTAATTTTTTTTTGATTGTAGTATTAATAGAAATACATCATGTGTCCAATTTTATTCTAGTTTGTGAGAACCGTGACGAACTGCCTTGTGATGGACTGACAGATAGATGGCAAAGTCTCATGAACAGGGTCCTATTTTTCTTTTTGGGTATGGAACCCTAAAAGGACATTCTCACAACGTAAATTAACCTAATCAAAGCGTGTGTTGTACTGTTTAAAGAGCTGAAAATATAGATAAATAAATACATAATTTTATTATATACGGAAAACATCCAAACTCTGAAACTGAATCAAATATTTGTGTGTGTGACTTGAAATTTAAACAATCCCAGACTCATACATTATACATGGCATCCTGGCATTGACAGATCGAGGGTGTGATGTGGGTTTCTCTTTCTCTTTCCGTTAATATCAAAATAATATCTCTACCTTTTCATTCAATCCTAGTAACATAATAAAGACTCTACCAATTAATTCTTGCTACATTCCTTCCAGAGAGCTTATATGTGAGTTCGCAAAACGCACCGGCGAGAAGGAGGGAGCGAGGGCGTGACACGCGCCTCCCAAAGCGCCCTCACTCGCACTCATAGGCGTCTGACAGCGGCCCAACACACTACACACTAAGAACATAGCCAGAAACTGAACACAAACCAATCAAATCAGTAAGAAGATAGCAAGAAACAATCAAATCCACAAGAAGATGTAAAAAACTGAACATAAAACTATCAAACTAATAAGAAGATAGCACGAAACAATCAAATCCACAAGAAGATGTAATAAACTAAACATAAACCAACCAAATCGATAAGAAGATATCTAGAAACGACATCTATCAATCAAACCTATAAAAAGATAGGAAGAAACTAAAAATAAACCAATCAAATCAATAGCAAGATAGCAAAAAACTGAACATCAATCAATAAATCCAATAAGAAGATAGCAAGCTACTGAATATAAACCAATTAACAAGAAGATAGCTAGAAACTGAACATAAGCCCATCAAATCAATAACAATATAGCAAGAAAATGAACATAAACTAATAAAACCAATAAGAAAGCAAGAAACTGGAGATCAATCAATAAGAAGATAGCATGTAACTAAACATTTATCAATCAAATCAGCAAGAAACTGAATATCAATTCATCAAACCAATAAGAAGATAGTAAAAAACTGAACATTTATCAATCAAATCGATAAGAAGAAGCCTTCTATTGAAAACTCACGTGGATGATATTTGAAACAATTCTGACTGAATTTATGCCAAGCCACACCAAGCTTTATACATCTAAACAATGTATGAACAACGAATCAATATCAATATCAATACATATAATAAAATCGTAACAGGTCGCTGTCTGTACATGGAAGATAAATAAGAAAAAATATTCTAGGGGGGCTTTATGAACGCAATAGAACCCAAAACAATGATTTTTAGAATTTTTGTCTGTTTGTCTGTTTGTCTGTATGTCTGTATGTCTGTATATCTGTTTGTCTGTACGGTTGTGCACGCTAATCTCAGCAACCGCTCAACCGATTGCAATGCGGTTTTTTTTATTGTGTTGAGGTTTGCTCCAGTTAACATTTAGCGTTTGTTTTATGTAAATCGGTTTAGAAATAAAAGAGTTATAACACTTTTAAGAATTAGATATTTTGAAAATTTTAATTGTAGGGGTTTCTTTGAATGTGAGTGAACCTAAACTGGCGTGTTGGCTTAATCATAAAAGAGCTTAATGATTAAGACTATTTTTAAACAATTCAGTCCGCGCCGAAGGCGTGGACTGAATTGTTTTAAAATAGACTTAATCATTAAGCTCTTTTATGATTAAGCAAACAGGGCAGTTTCAGACGCTGCTTGATGACTCTGATGAAGAAATACCTTTCCTTTCATACACCTTATGTGACGTAAACGAAGTTGCGGGCTCAGCTAGTTTTTCATATATTTCAAAACTTCTCTGTCGTTTTATACTTAGCTGTTTTTAGAATCTGTATATTAAATATCACTGCCATTTGTATTGTAAAATTGTAACTAACTCGAAATAGACAGCGCGAGTGAAGCACTACTAGTGTTGCAAACGAACATAGGCTACGGGGTCCACTTTTGATCAGGCCGTATGCTTGTTTACCACCTTAGTGGTGTTAAAAAGGAATAAAATATGATCCGGGAGTTAGAATATTATGCTAATCTATAGTAATATCTTTTTTATTTATCTATTTCTTTTTTATTAAAATTGATCTGAAGTCTGAAATTGATTATAAATTAATTATCATAGTTTGATACATGATATCCAACATCACAATTTTACCTATTTTTTTTTATTCTATTCTAAATACCTATAACTATTTCATATCTAATTTATAGTAAAACTACGAAACTCAGCATCACAATTTGAATATTAAAATAAACCTAATTGTTTGTTTAAAACGCAATCATCATTCCTGAAAACAAAGATCAGAAAAAAAAACTAAATAATTATAATATTGAAGAAAAATCCTTCATTAATTATTTATCATAATGTATTTTAATCATGAAACTGGCATCACAATTACAAATTGTTGTAAATCTCAAAACAAAAGGACAGCATCTCGAAAACGCTAAGATCTGACAAAAAAGACATTGTATATTTATTTTTAAATACATATCAAATTAGTTAAATGAATTTCTTTAACATTTTAATCTAAGTACTCGAATATTTTAGGTATACTCACGCTTGCCTATCCCAGGAGTTATTTTTACTACAACTTCATTACCACCTATTTTAGCCCATCTCTATAAAATAGATTGCAGAGGGGCTTATGGGCGAGACTTGTGTCTGTAGTATGTGACTCTGTTGCATTAAACTACGTCACTAGGTCACGTGGATCATCTGTTTAAAGTTTGAAATAAAACAAAAATGACAACGTCAATCGGATTGAACTTTCACAGAGGGGTAGTCGGGTGAGACCGTCTCACGGCTTGTTGTTTTTATGAAATGTGGCAATATTTGTATTTTTATTTTAAATGGTGATTTTTTTAAACGGTCAGGCAGTTTTTGGCAGTTTGACTATAAAATTCATCATTCATTAACTTGTCACATTCGATTGTCAGGTTTTTATCAATTTTGATTAGGGTAAACCACCCAATCGTTGGCACTCCTCCAATTATTGGCACTTTAGGTAATTTTGCCCATTTCTAACAGAAAAAGAATGCTATTTTACTTTTTAATGCATACCTACAACTACATAATGGGCAACACCGAACTGAAATAAACTAGGTTTCCCTTATTTTTCGAAATATACTCTTAACTAAAGTGCCAATAATTCATTCTAAAAGTGCCAATAATTGGGTGGTTTACCCTGTACTGGGTGTAACAAAATTACCTCTCCAAATTTCATGAGATGACTTGGCATCGGAAATCAAATACAAATATTTAATGAAAAAGGGGGGTAAATTTTTTCATTTTTTTTTAATTTTTTTTATCGCACATTAAGAATTCATTTTTTACCGCGGCAATTCGAGGTAACATGGTCGCCGTGGCAAAACAAACACAGAGCACCCGTCTGGCTGTCGTTGTCGCTTTCTACTGCCGCTCAGTCGTTACTGAATTTTTACTATCGTTATAGAAAGGGTTAAAAAGGGAATTTATAGGACCTTTAAAACGGCTTTATGGTTAAAGTATTCATGTGATTTTTTTTCTTCATTTTTGTAATGTTTCTTGACTGATGCCACGTCACGTGACGAAATTTGGAGAGGTAATTTTGTTACACCCAGTATATCGCCATATTTGTAAAGTGATAGGTGAGCATGTTATCATTAGAAGAATGAAAATTGTATGGCCTTACTTTTAAGTACTGTATGTAATGTATGGACTGGAGTAGTATTGTATGTTGATTGTATGAATTAATGACACGATTTTGTATGGATTAAAGATCTTAAAACTGTGTCTAGTGTTAATTGTATAATATGTAGGATCATACGGTTGTCAGTGATATATATTATATCCTAAGTGTATTTGTATTGTACGATTTTTATATCATTTTATACTAAAAGTAATATTAATATGCTAAGTAAAGATGGTATCGCCATCTATTAGCCTTATGAAGAATTATTTCAGTGACTAACGCCATCTATCGGTGGCCAAATGAAAACTTAGTGTTGTGAAGTTTGTTCAGGTCGGTGTTCGTTTTTTGAAATAATGTTCACGTTCCGTGTATTGGAACGGTTTTTATACAATATTTGCTGTTGATTAGATGAATTGTTAAGTTTTTAATGTGATAATCATCTTTTTAGTGGCATTGTGGCGAAGAGTTTGCTTTTATATTAATACCTCTTTCTTCTTTGTCTTTAATGCTTCCTGGTTCATAAAGAAAACTTTCAACCCTGAAAAAGTGAATGACGTCACAACATGGCCGCTGGTTCCTCAGCATGTTGATGGGTGAATGATACAATGTAGCAGTTTCTTTTATACAGTTTTACCTGCATGCATACTGTTTATAATACTTTGATATGTTATGTAAACCTTTAGCACGTAATAAAAAGGGGTCTTTATGCTCTAAACTTCTAAAGTATACTTTTTCTTATCGTGAACGAAAATCCTTTATGGATGCTATGCCGGACTCCTACCGACTGAAATACCTCACGTAACGCCCAACAGCCTATGGTTGAGAGCCCCGGGTAAACCCTCTGAAGGATGTCCCACCCAGGACTCCCAACAGATCTACGGTTACCACTACGGCCTCGCCTTGGGTGTGGTTCGGGGGCTTTTCGCCGATTAAAGTATACTTAAATCGGCGCTTGGGCGATGCAGACATAAAACAGTATACTAATTTTCATTTGCAACCCTTCGCCACAATGCCACAATCATTTCATCTATATCATATTGTTAAATTCGTACTAAATTCATCCTAGCGTTAATACTTACTAACAAGAATTCCAAACCTTACTGTTCTCAGAGAAAAATGCCTTCTGTATCCCAAATCTTTAACTTTGATCTTGACTTGAATGAAAATAATGACAACAAAATAATACAGTGCAAAACGCTAAAAATAAACATTAATTGCCATAAAGAATAACAAATACTTCACAAAATATATAAATAAAACATTGTGTATACTTAAGTTTAGAAGCCTACAAAATTTTGACAAAAAAGTGTAATAAACGAAGCCGAGTACTGTTTTTTTGTTAAAATTTTGTGAAAAGTTTTATAAATTAATTTAAGAGTTTGCGCAAGTAGCGTTTGATATTTCCATATTTATGTTAAGTCGGTTAATCGCGTATTGAAAGACAGTGTAAATAAATGAATTTAGTAATTTTATACGTACGTTCCTAGCAGATTTTGATTTAGTTCAAATTGTAGACATTAATTTTTTTTTTCAATTCGGTTGAGATATCATTATATTTAGGGCAACAATACAAATTGCCTTTTATAACTACACTCAAACATTTATTAAGTTTAGAAAAACGTTCTTTAATAAATTACTCTTGCACTTATTTATTCTAAAAACTCTGTAATGTTTATTTATATTTTTACATTCTCGACCGAGTGAAATTTCTACAATATTTTTAATTAAGTTTAAAAATCGTATTGGCAACTTTGAATATACTTTTTAATTAGTTTTAATTTAGTTTTTAGAGATCAAGCATTTATTATACTTTAGTTTTTTTATTTATACCTACTGTGTATAATATGATTGTGACAAGTTGTTCAAACATTAAATTAAGATAATTTTATATTATAGTGATATCTTTGAGTAATATTTATCGATGAATTATTTTACTGACATTAAAAAAGGGATTAGTTTATAAAAAATCTGTATACCTTTTTAGGGGGTTTTGTTTATTTATTAGTACATCTGAATCTCTTTATCAACTGGTTTGAAAAAACTAATGGAATCAGACGGTATACTTCTGAAATTTATTATATAATAAAAAAGATATCCTATCTTTTATTATCTTTCTACGATTTGAGAAATTGTCTTCAATTATTGATCATTCTTACCTTTGAAGTATAGTTGTGACTTTTTATGAAAAAGAACATTTATAATTTAAGTTTTATTGTACTCTATACATTCGAAATAGGTAACAAATTTAGATATTATCCGTTTGAATGGAGTGCTTGATTTTGAGTGCCATTATTTCAGAAATTCTTTTAAAAACGAAGCTTTTAGATACTGAGAAATATTTAATAGTATTCCTTATATTCAATAGAAACTAAGGTTCGCTTTATATATTTAAGCGACTTTTTTATTTTCAATTGAATAAAAGCGTTTTGACTTTTCAAGCAGTCTGAAGTTGCCTACACAACAATCTTACAATGTTACGAAATCTATACTTACTATTTCATAATGCTCAATTTCAAAGCATTATGCTTCCATGTTTCTACGAAGATACCTTTTTCACGTTTTTATAGAGTAAATGCCTAAAGACAAGTAATTTATACGTTATGTGTTATGTACCAAGGACTTAACATTAAAAAGAAAAAAGATCACTAAAAGGATCATGAAGAATTTTTTATGAAAAAAAAAATACTGTATGATTCTTTAGTTATCGAAAAGTGTGAAATTATTAATTTTAGAACAATTCATAAGCGTAAAAGTGATTCCTAAGTTGATGATAGTACCATGTGTCGCCATCTATTATTTTATGTTGGTACTAAGTGTAGAAGAGGCTAAGGCAATGTGTGCAAAGAGGCTGTATGATTGGTTCCGTTTGCCTTTAATTTTAGGTCTTTGGACATACTTTACTTTAAGTCAGCGATCTTTCAGTTTTAAAATGAATATACAAACATTATTCTTTTACTTTAATAGTTTTATTTTCTGACCCACAAAAGAAATTAAATCTTCGATCTGAAGTGGAATACGAAGAAGGTCCAAGATGACTGCGTGATGTGGGATTCTCGTGACACGCCTCACGCCCCAAGGATAACACCCGAACCAACATGAAAGACGCGTGGAAGTACCCCAAACCCCCTAGGTCAGGCCGCAGTAGTAGCCAAACTCCACCGGGGCAGGCCTCCGTCACTCGCTACAAGTCAACAAAACACCTACTCCTAGGTATTATGTAGCAGAACTAACGTGGCCGACCGGCAGAGGGCTGCCACACGTCAGACCGTGCGAAGTGCGCACAGCCAATGTACATTTCCCGCGGAAAATAATATTTCGCTTTATTTAGTCTTGCTTTTTTTCATCCTTACTTCTTACTGATATTCTAAAATTAAATGCGAAAGTGTTTGAGTGCGCATGGTTAGATGTGTGGATGGTTGTTACTCTTTCACGCTCTAACGGCTTAACGGATCTGGCTGAAATTAATTACAGGGATAGATTGTAGTCTGGAATAACACATAGCTTACTTTTTATCCCGGGAATAAGGTCCCATTGGAAGCGGGAAAAGGAACAAACTTTTACGCGGGCTAAGCTGCGAGCATCGGCTAGTTATAATTTAATTATTATGTAAAGAAGTTACAATATGAAGTTAATTTTTCAGACACTGTTTTTATTGTTTTTAGGGTTTCGTAGCCAAATGGCAAAAACGGAACCCTTATAGATTCGTCATGTCTGTCTGTCTGTCTGTCCGTCTGTCTGTCCGTCCGTGTGTCACAGCCACTTTTCTCCGAAACTATAAGGCCTATGCTATTGAAACTTTGTAACTAGATGTATTCTGTGAACCGCATTAAGATTCTGATATAAAACTAGAAGAAAAAAGCAGTAAATTTTGGGGGTCCCCATACTCAGAACTGAAACTCAAAATTTTTTTCTACATCAAACCCATATGTGTGGGGTATTTATAGATAGGTCTTTAAAAATGCTATTGAGGTTCTTAACATCATTTTTTTCTAAAGTGAATAGTTTGCGCAAGAGACACTTCCAAAGTGGAAAAATGTGTGTCCCCCCCCCCCCCCCCCCCCTCTAACTTCTAAAGTAAGAGAAAGATAAATCTAAAAAGAATATATGATGTACATTGCCATAAAAACTACCAACGAAAATTAGTTTGAACAAGATAGAGCTGGTAGTTTTATTTTAATACGTCATAAACCGCAATTTTCGGTTAGAAAAATCACTACCACTGCGAATGTGTTAAAACATCAATCAAAGTTACAACGAACTATAAAAACTTTTATATTATGTTACTTGCTGCTACGAAACCCTTCATGGGCGAGTCCAACTCGCACTTGGCCGTATTTTTGTTCCGTGCTTACAACCCTAATGTTGTCAATAGTTGAATTTTTTATCAGAGTGACAGCAATAGGCATACGGCATGACCTGCTAGCTTTCTTTAAAATAAAACTATGAGTTACACACAGTGCAGTTACTCGTCATAACCATGATACGTACTTATACCTACGAAAAGAAATAAATTATTTCAAATAGTTTTTATTTATAAGTCGGGAGGTTCTAGCTCAAAACACTTCAGCACCGGACAGCAGTCAGGGTACGGCTTGGTTTGGTCGCCTCTTGATAGCATCTTGCAGTCAGGAGCCACCATTTTGAGGTCACAGCTGCCAACAATATTGTGTGAATCTAAAACTGAAATTATTTAATTGAACTCTAGGGGAATTGTATTACTTTACTTTGACTCCCACATGTCGCCAAAGTTCTTTTTGAAAATTAATAAGTACTTGTGGACATTCTCACATAACATCGTCCTGCCCAAACCAAGTCAAAAGCTTGTGCTATGGGATCTAGACGATTAATAGACATTTCTAAATACATACTATGTTATACACAGAAAACACGCAAACTCCGAAACAAACATTTGTGAATCACAAAAATATTTAAACCGATCCGGGGGGGTCTCAGCGCGGCAGGCCACTACCGAATGCGCCACCGAGGCGCCATGAAGCCTACAACCCTACAACTTGACATAACGAAAATCTCGTAAATTTAAAAGCCACTAATGGTCACCAAAACAAGTCTAATCTTATTTATAACTAGCTGACCCGCGCAACTTCGTTTGCGCCACATAAGAGAGAGTATTACCTGTTCCCGTCGCATTTACTCCCGTCGCGTTGCGTTTACTCCCGTAGCGTCTCGTCATTAATATTCAATACTACATGAGAGAGAGAGAGAGAGAGAGAGAGAGAGAGAGATAGAGAGAGAAAGGTTTCTCGTCGCGTGTATTCCCGTCGCATTATTTTTAAGAACAATTTCGTTTATGAAAGAGGTATCCCATGGCATTATTGTAGAAAAAAATTGATTGCCATTATAATGGTTATTGTGCACCAACCCAAAGATAGACACATGCTATTGCGCAATTTTTATAGAAGTTTTTTAAGAGAAACAATTTTGTAGTACATATTTTTTACATAACTATAAAATTTACGCAGCACACGCAACGAGGCTCTCAAAAGGAATAACTTTTCCCCCGTTTTTGAAACATTTACTATTACTGCTCCTATTCGTTCTAGCGCGATGCTATAGCCTATGACACTCCACAATAACGTAGCTTTCTATTGGTGAAAGAATTTTTAAAATCGGTTCAGTAGATCCCAAGATTACCCCTTACAATTTAACAAATATACAAACACACAAACTTTACTTCTTTATAATATTAGTATAGATTTAAGGTGTTTAATACAGTGATCGTTTACAGGACAGTATGAGCTAGCGGAACTAGAATCGTTCGAGAACATACGTGTGATAATCGACCCACTCCGCGTGGCACCTAAACAGCACACAATCTGGTGAAGTCTCCTCCTTGCCTAGCGGGAGCACTGCATCCAACTCCGTGACATAGCAACCAGGAACATCCTCTGCAACCACAAAAGTTCTTTCTGCTGTAAAGGATGCCCGCAACCCCATGACGGCAGCGTGGCGTGAGGAACTCGCGCACGCCCCCACTTAGAAGCGGAAACACACCCGAAACCCCCCAAAGACGCGGGATAGCACCTGAACCACCCCCCGGGCGAGGCCGCAGGGGCGGCCGTGGGTCTGTTGGGAGTCCTGGGACATCCTTCCGAGGGCTTACCCGGGGCTCCCAACCATAGGCGTGAGGTTTTTTTAGTCGGTAGGAGTCCGGCATAACATCCATGAGGATTTTCCCTCATGTTACGTTAAACAAAAAAAAAGGGTGCCCGCAATTCCGGGGCATATCTCTACACATCGGCAACGCACATTTGAGTGGTAGGTACACTCAGCAGCAAATAGATAGCGACATTCAAGGCTGTCAAATAGTTAGATACAGCCAAAGTGATCAATAACATCGATACACCCGAGACGCTCATATAGATAGAGACATTTCAATCTTCAAAAGTAACGGCCACTTTGGCTGTATCTAACTACACTCAGGGACAAATTTATAGGAACGCAAGAAAAAGGGTCGACTACGTTAATTTTTTTATACTTACACACTGGCCACCTATAACAGCATTTGTATTATTTAAAGAAAGACATTTTATCGTCTTTTGTTTCAGAATATCATTTGTTTTTTTTTCTCTACGTAGTAATGTAATAAATGTGTGTCGTAACTTCGTAAGAGAGAGAAAATAAACTGTAACTTTGTAAGAGTTTATTTTCGTATTTGAAAACTTTAGTAAATCTTTTTTTTACAAAAATTATTCGTCAGAGTGTTACTTAGAGACTTTCTTAAAAAGACTGAAGTGACAATGCCGAATCTCAACGTAGCACAGGTGTCCAAAGCTGTAACTTTAATCGAACAAGGTTACACTTACAATCAAGTGGCTCAAATGTTGCGAGTTTCCAAATCAGTTATCTTTCGCAACGTAAAACGATACCGGCAGACAGGCGAGTACACAAGATGCAGAGGACAAGGGAGAAAAAAGAAGACTACAGCTAGGGATGATAGATTTGTCGTAAGCAGTGTGCTAAGAAATCATACCTCGACGTCTTCTGAGGTAAGAGCAATGCTCGAAGAAGTCCGAAATGTGGCAGTTAGCACTAAAACGATACGAAGAAGACTTAAAGCAGCCGTAATAGGGGCATTTATACCTGCCAAAGGACCTCTTCTTACAACAGGTCATCGTGTAGCTCGGAGTAACTTTGCTCGCATTCACCGTCACTGGAATGACAATGACTGGGGAAGAGTATTATTCACTGATGAGTCCAGATTTTGCCTTAAGCCAGATGATGGAAGGGTGCAAGTGTGGAGACGACCAGGAGAAAGATATGCACAGTGTAACATTGTCGGAAGAGAACCTTACGGTGGAGGGTCAGTGATGGTATGGGGCGGCATTTCCTTAGGAGGACGTACGGAGCTCCACGTCTTCGAAAATGGATCTCTGACAGCAGCACGCTACGTAACTAACATTTTAGAAGAAATTGTGATTTCATTTGTCCCATACATAGGTGATAATTTTCTACTGATGCATGATAATGCTCGGCCACACACTGCCGCTGTAGTTCGAAGATACCTTCAAGGGTTCGAAATCGATGTTTTGGAATGGCCAGCCCTCTCGCCAGACTTAAACCCGATTTAACATGTCTGGGATAAACTGGGAAGACAAATAAAAAAAAGAATCCCTGCAATAACCAACTTACGATAACTTAAAACGGCGTTGGTAGAAGAATGGGACCAAATGCCACAAAATTTCATAGACGAATTAATAAAAAGTATGCCCAGAAGATTGGAGGCAGTTTTAACAGCAAGAGGAGGTAACACCAAATACTGAATGTACCTACGAGTGGTCATGTTAACTTTTACTAGAGCAGAAACCAGACATTCCATAAATTTCATGATAAAATTAAATTTCATTGTTTCCTTAACATTCTCGTTAATAAGCGATAACTTCAATATTTGTCTATTTTTAACAGTAAATTGTACATTTCTGTATTTTAAAAAGTTAAATTAATTAAGAATACTCAAATGAAACTGTATTGAACATAAATAAATCGTTTATTTTATTACTACCTGAACATTTCTTTGCGTTCCCCTAATTTTGTCTATGAGTGTATATGACAGCCTTGAATGTCGCTATCTATTTGCTGCTGACTGTACCTGCAGAAACTGACTAATATACGCTAAGTATCTATAAGTTCTTAGTTAAGCATAAAAAAACCTCCCAAGTGCAAGTCGAACTCGGCACACGGAGGGTTCCGTACCAAAAAACGAACCCAAAATCACGTTTGCTGTATGGAAGCCCCCTTAATCCCCCCTTTTTACTAACTTTAGTATCTGTTGCTATAGTGGCAACAGAAATACATCATCTGTGAAAATTTCAGCTTTCTAGTGGGTAAAAACGCGTTGAGCTATCAACGCGTTTAGAAAAGTTTTTACTTTGAATACACTGTTCTATCAGCATTGCCTGATCTAAGATTCATGAATGCAATTCTCACGGTTCCGTGAATTTTCAGGAACCAGGTAATTGTATAAAAAAGAAACTTACTGTATTTCTCCGGCTTTTCTTCTAGGCTACTGTTCCACTTAGCTGCGGAACCCATCCCCAAGACTGCAGCTAAGAACAGCACTCCGTAGTACATTACACATAGAACTAGTTGCACAGCGGATGGTTGTAGTGTTCGCCTATATACCGTGTACAGGAATACAAAAGCGGTGTGTATTACAAATATTCCGAGAAAGTAAGAAATAACAGCTGTGAGAAAACTAGAATGTTTTGAGAATGCTTAAATGTGTATTAGACAATTGTCCGATGCATTCACCACAGCGAATCGTTTTATCGAAATTGTGATTTCAGACAGCTTCGGTCGCAAAAAAAATATTTGGATGCGTTTTTATGAGTTCGATGCCAATCGAAATAATTGATTATTGTGAGCGAACCCTAAAATATAGACATACCTAATTGTGCTATCGCGGATTAGTTTTTAAAACTTTTTAAGAGGAACAATTTTGTAATAGATACTATGCGTGATGTTATATAGCCAACTCAATAAATGTAAGTACTGTTAAACTGTTTTAGACATCCAATTAGTAGTTTTTGAGATCCCAGCGTATAAATAAATAAATAAATAAATATTGTTAGACATTCTCACACAACATCATCTAGCCCAAACTAAGCTATAAAGCTTGTGCTATGGGATAACAAAGAAACAAATACTTCAGCTTTTTAATATTAGTAAGTTCTTACAGATAGGAGAGATAGATTGTAAATAGTTATGCCAGAGAAACACTGTAACAACTGTTTGCGGAAACTTCTTCTACAGCTTATAAAAAAAATATACGTTTGATTGACGTGTACCACGGAAAAAAATAATTGGTCGTGGTCCACCCAGGTGAACCAATGAGGTGTACCATGGGTTGGGAGGGCAATTTAGAAATAATCCTTGGGATAGCACAGGTTGAGAAGTCTCTAATTTCTGAACCTAAAATCCCATTATATTTAAACTTGTCTAAAGTAAAACAATCTCTGAGGTCGATATTCCCTTTCTTACTTTTCTTTTTGGAAAAATATTCAATGTATACCTATCCAGAAAGTTCGTCTTGAGATTAATAATACCCAGTATAGATAGATAAATAAGAAGTCAGCCCAGCGGTAGGCACCAAATAGGTTGTGATGATGATGATCATGATTACTGATATCCTCTAAATCCAGTGCTTGCACTTCTTTCACTCAATCTTATTTTCCTACTTACTGGAGCCCCGAAATCATTGCGAGCGAAACCAACATAGATACATGGTGCTGTCCCTAGATATGTGAACTGTGAGGGTGGTCCTCAACTTACTATAATTTTTTTTTTATTTTTTATTAAGCTCGCCAAATTGACGTCGCCACCAGCCTGATGGAAAGCCGTGGCGCATCTAGCGATTGGGGACCACTTCTGACACTGGTCCTCAAGTTGGCGGCCTTGCGATGTGCCTCTTCCCGCTCCTCTTAAAAAAACTCGGGATTGTAAGATGAGCGAAACACGTGTGCCAGGTCGTTCCATCTTGACTTTCCATCAGCGGAACAGGCGGTATTATCAAACTTTAGCAGGCTAAATATACAAATGATCCTTCACGGCTAGTCATATAAAAATGGAACAAAGAAAATACAAAAAGATTTTCATAACTTTTTTATTCAATATCTCCCATGGTAACTCTGTTCTGTTGTTCATCTTCGCCACAACTTATCATTTGGCACAATATTTGGCAACAAGCATATTGTGTATCATTTGTTAACTTTAAAGTACCCGTGTTCCATAATGGTGGGTCAAAAATAAAACTTAAAAGATGAATTGACATGAATATGTGCTCGAAATTTGGTATGCGGCACTCTATCTATAAAACCATTTCAGTTATTCAATAGATCAAACAATATCGAATTGTGTTGATTTCTTACAAGCACTTGATGGTTTTGATGTTGGGTTGCGTTGTGGAAACTAGCTTGTACATTTAATATATCTGCAATTAATATAAATATTAATACAAACAGAGTGCCTAAAACTTCTGCATCTATTTGATGGTATTTTTTATCTATGATGGTATTTACTTTTACAGAAGTTTTTCGTGACAATTCCGAGTATCTTTATGTAAACAGAAACAATGTTCTACACTTATTTTTCTATCTTGTTTGACTCTTATATTATGTTATTTAGATGTCTTTGAATACTCTTGTAATGCCTATTCACTCCTCGTAACTCTTTTTACTGTTGGTAGAGTGATCTACTTAGGTTCTGAAACATTTGTTTTACAACTTCAAAGAAACTTTAGCAGACATTTTTCAAATCAAAGAATGTTCAAGATTTAGTTTTATATGTGAAGATTACAGTTTCATTTTCTTTGAAACTAAAACAATTTACTAAAATCTTCACGAACACTAACGTAAACTCCAACAATAATAATATTTAGCCTTATTTATAGCAAATATTTTCTCTAGTCAATTCTGTACAGTATGCAGTTACTACTTCTGATAATAATATTGCAATTTGCAAGGCACGCCATAAATCAACAAATTTGGAAACTGTTTTTGGAATGATCATTTTAAGTCTCTTTATACTCAACCTTGAATTTTTCGGACTATTTAAATGATGCAAACTGTGTACAAAATGGACCTTAACATGATAAAATATTTGTGCCAAAGAGAAAACATTTCAATAGATCTGTAAACGAACAGTTTCTACCTATTAGTACTAAAACAAAATAACTTTATTTCGTCACAATGAAAAGTTTTCAAATAAATTTTAGATTATTCATCAGTCGTAGATAGGGGATAACTTGATAAATAATATGGTCCAGTCGATCCATATCTTTATCAAGGATACCTAATAACAAATCTTAAATAAGAAGAATCTAATGTTATTAGTGCATATATGTTGTTTTTGGCAGTGTTTTTAATAATCATCTTGAGCTTCATGTTTTTACTGATGTATGTAGGTATTTTAATTTTACTAATTAACATGGAACTTCAGTTTTCTTTCAGGACAATGTCTACATTATTTTAGTCAATCCAATTATTGCCGTTATCTATATCATACAATATAGGAACAAATGGTTATATAAAAATCTTGTTCAATTCAGTACATGATATAACTAATCTAACAATATTTCGTTCGTTAATTGCAATTAATGTCTTTTGACAAGCTAAGTCACTGTCAAGTTCGTGGTCATTTATACACAGGGATATGAACCTCGACTCTCCTAATTGTAACTTTGTTCAACTAGTTAATATTATAACTACACTATAATACTAAATTGCTTTATTAATTATTGCTTTAATTTTTTGGTCTGTCAAATCCTTGGCGAGTGAAACCGTGTGTAAAAATGTTTATTGTGTGCTCACCGTGTGCTTAAGATCAATATTTTACAACAGCAAAAGTAGAAAAGAAACAACAAAGCGTCGATTAACAGATTACTACAAGTGAACTATGAGTAAAATAGATCTAAAAGTATACTAGTGCTAACGGGGCAGCCGTCGATGGTACTGTGGAAGGCCTTCGATAGGATTCGTCCTGAGATCACGTTCTTATAGATTAAGTACAAACTATTATTGCATGTTTAGAATTGCACAGTTACGATTTCGATTTCAATAGTATCGATAAAAGTAGTCTTTACACTCGTTAGTATTGTCCAGTATTTAGAATATTTATAGGGTACTGCAGGGCGACGTACTGGGCCCCGTCCGGAGCGCTCGACCCGACTTTACGTTTACACGACAGTCTATAGAGGGTCGGGGCGGCTTAGACCGGCGGGTCCATGTCGCGCTGCAGCGACGTGAGTCACGTGTGGAACACCCACCCGGGCACCGGAGGTCACGCGTCCGGCACGCCGTGGATGTGGTGCTGGTAGTTGTGGTTCAACTTGTTCGCAAACTCGTGCATTATATCTCTGAAGATCACTGAGTCTAAGTTCTCTCCTAAAATGTAGAGGAGGTACCAATCGCCCATCTTGCTGCGTCTGACGATGGTGTCGATGTTGTCGCGACGCACGAGTCTGAACCGCATTCGCATCATGTAGACGCGCATGCGTGGGGAGAAGATGATGACGAGTCGGTAGATAAGAGTGATCAAAGTCAGGACGCCGAGGATGACGAACCAGAACCAGAGGAACACGTAGATCTTTTCGTTGACTACGTTCAACGGGAGTATGCAGAGAGCGTCGTGCCGTTCTACCTCGCCTGATGAGCCGAATTTGTTGAACAGCGTGCACTTCACCATCCTGAAATATGCAGTAATAATTACTATTAATTATGATACACAAAGAGTAGAGATTGTGTCTTAGTACTGAAACTAGAATATTCCACAAGGAACAAGCGAGTTCCTCTATCATAATTCGTTACAGATACCTGCTACCTACATTTAGAAGGCATCAAAGGAAAACAAAAGGATGGATTTGAGTAGACTAGCATATTAATGGATGAGACTTGGGATTGACACAATTATAAGTTCGAAGTAGCTGAGCATTGAATGATGTGTAAACACGACATCATGAAATGCATTTTTTTAAATTTTGCAAAACGCGTAGCTTCTCAAACGGTTTGACTGATCCTTGACCTTGATATGGAATATTGTTCAGTTCAGTTAGGAGCAACGGCTCTTCCGGTTGGCCGTAGTTCAACATTATGTTGTTGGTACCTTAACAAATTCTTAGGTAATTTACACTAATCTATGCAATTGGAATGCTTACCTTGGAAATATGTATATCATGGGGTCGAAGCGTACTTCTTGATCGGACTCCATGTACTTGATGACTTTCAGCCCGAAGGTCATGAACTCGCCGTCGAAAAAGCGGTTCATCAGAAACATTTGCCCTGAAACGTCATGAAATGAAAATGTTTTTATTCTGTACAAAGTAACACTTATGAACATCAACATTATTGCTTCGATATTTACATTAACTACCAGAATTCGAAGACAATAGGTTGAGCCTGTCAGGAAAGAACCTGGTAATCAGAGAGAGTTTAGACCAGTGGTGGGCAAACTTTCTTCAAGGGGGGCCAGAGAAATTAAGAATTTTCAGAGGAGGGCAAGAATTATAGGAAAAATGCATTTGTGATGAAACTTATAATCTTACTTCTTTCTAATATTGTGTGTGTGTCTAATATTGTAATGTGAGTCTGTATGTTACTCTTCCACGCTCTAGCTGGCTCCTTCACCTATGCGTCTATCGTTCTACAAAGTTGAGTATACTTAGGTATATAATACTTCTGAACCGCCAAAATATGATTATCGCAAGCCATATACTATTCATGTTGAATGACCGTCGGCGGGCCGGAAAGCATTTAGGTTTCGCGGGCCGGAGTTGGCCCGCGGGCCGTACTTTACCCATCACTGGTTTAGACAATGAAAACCGAATCGCACCTAAAGCTCGAGTGAGGAGCAAGCAATGAGCGTTACGTAATAGCAATTCAGATTTTTCTTTATATTTAGCTCGCCAAATTGACCTCGCCAGCCTGATGGAAAGCCGTGGCGCATCTAGCGATTGGGGACCACTCTCACAGTCCGTAAGACTTCTGACAGTGGTCCTCAAGTTGGTAGCCCTGTGATGTGCCTCTTCACGCTCCTCTTGAAGAACCCGGGTTTGCAAGATGAGGGAAACACGTGTGCGGGCAGGTCGTTCCAGGTTTTTATAGTTCGACAGAGGAACGATCTTTTGAAACGCTCAGTTCTGGCGAAGATTCTCTCCACTGTGTATGAGTGGCATCTCTGCCCGGCACGCGTTGTTCGGGATCGGAAAGGAGAGGGTGGGATCAGCTTGAAGAGCTCTTCAGAACATTCACTGTGATACATTCGGCAGAAGACAGCCCCCAATCATTATGCAAGAGTGATCACCCTTACTATAAGAATCTCTACAATATTATCAATAAGTATCTATGTGTTATTCCGAACTATAAATTTATAACCAAAATTCAGCTAGATCCGTTCAGCGTGAAAGAGTCCTACGTAACATAAATCCATACATACATACATACTATAATGTTAATTTGATGGGAATATTATTACAAAATATTATTGGTACAAAACAAAGACTTCCATTTAAACCCCTCTGATCTCAATATTGAGCAGAATGACGAGCGATGGTCGAACTGCTAGCACAACACTTTTTAGCCCATAGTCTGCAGGAGAGAGCCCATAAAACTATTTTATGTTGTTTTATTATGATTTACAGAAAAATAGGTTAAGTAGGTCTAGTTCATTTTTAAAAAATGTCTAGACCTACTTAAGTACCTATTTTTCTTTACACGGTCAGCATCCGAAACGTTTCGATTAAACGTTTCGGATGCTGACCGTGTAAAGAAAAATAGGTACTTAAGTAGGTCTAGTTCATTTTTTTACGACTAAGGTGGCAAATACGTTTCAGTTGGAACAAATGGTCATCGAAGCCAATGGACAAATTAATCATTTTTTAATATTATATTATTATTAAGGATACGAATCCTGTAAAGTAAGTATTATACCTATGAGGCACGGGATTTATCTTGAAAATTCAATTGGTAAATATACTATTCGGAGTGGAGCATATCTAGTACCTAGTAGACATCTTCTTTTCTTTCTTTCTTTTTCAAGTAAAACTTCTCAACACATTTGCTCGTAAAGGGTCTCTTATTTGACCAATTTCACTAACGTAATGTATCTCATTACGGCCTAGTCCGGTAATGTAAAGTAAAACGGACGATTGAAACGAACGGTTCCTTTTTTAAATCTTAGCAAAAAGTTTTTATGTCTGAAAAGTGGTCAACATTTTATGAATAAAATTAACTTTCGGAGATAAAATATATAGTAAAGTAAACATTTAATTGTTTAATTTAATAAATTACGGCCTAGTATCAGTAGTCCGATTAAATAGTCCGATGATCGAACTACTGAGACTTTTCCGGCTCAGTAGTCCGATGATGCAGATGATTATAGATCATCGGACTACTGAGTCTTTTAGTCCGATTCGACATTCCGGAATACGAAATGGATGCAGTAGTATTACATTTGTTTTGCATATTTATTTTTTCCAACATGCTAATTGTAAAGCAATTTTATACAATAACTAGCTGTTACCCGCGACTTCGTTCGCGTGGAAATTATGTTATAAGCAAAGTTTGAACTGTATTCTATCGAGCCTCTAGAATAAGTCGTAACCAAAATGTGGGGACAAAGTTAGGACATCCTCCAACTTACCCGGGGAGCTATGCGCTACATGGTTTTTTTAACGTGAGGTAAAAAGGTGTAGGTTTTTAAATGTCCGGTTGGGAGCCCCTGGTAAGCCCTCTAAAGGATACCCAACGGACTGCGCTAGATGGATGGGTAGAGACTTCATGGTTTTAGCGGGTCCAAGACCGGTATGACGTACGTCTTTATTAATTGGCCCCTTTAATAATAAAAAGAGTAAGTAGTATGGTGAAGCGCGAATACGAAACAGTTGTTAGATTTGGGCCACAGACTGAAAACTTTAAGTACTTATAACCGAAAGATTTGAGACGATAACACTAACGCTAACGGTAACCAGTAAATGGCAGTCGTTAAACCAAGTTATTAGCCTTATAGACTTAATAATTTTCAAAAGTAGACAGTACCTACGCCTATCCATTTCAATACGGCTCACCACCACCAACGTTACGTGAGAAGAATTATAAAAGGTGAAATGTAGGCATGTAATATGCCTCAGATAACCCTTTGGGGATAAAGACCGTATACATGTATTATGTTTAAGATGATTTAATTTAATGTACCTATGTCACGGTAGCCAAAGCTCAACATTTTCCAGTAAACTTGTATTTTTAAGAATGTTCATTATAAACTACGTTTGTACTCGTAACTTTGCTCTCAGAAGCAAAAATACAGAGGGAATCATGGCTAGTAACGCAGGAGCCAACAGCGTACTCGTGTAAGAAGCAACTTAACCGTAGGTCGACAGCCGCAGTGTTGTTGAAAGTTCCCGCAAAGCATTTGATGCTATACGAAAGCATATGACGACACAACCCGTAGACATTTCTGCCTCAATAGTATTGCATTGAGTTAATAGAAGACTGGTTCTGTTTTACAACTTCAATACATAACCAACCTTCCCGGTGCACTGAAAGTCCATTCGTTGTGAAAGATCCCTCTTGCGACTCTTGCGACTCTTGAGAAAAAAGTTGATTCACAAATCTAAGTCTTCCGTTGGGTGCCGTATACAACTGATGTCCTACATGTGAACTACAACGAATGAGTTCCTCGAAGCTGGATAACCATCACCAAAAGACTCTAGCTCTATCTGTGTGCTGTTATGAATCTATGCTAAACTTTTGACGATAATAATGAAGATTGTTTCAAAGAAGCATTCTTCATTGGATCACTGCTTGAAGCATTGGTTCCAATTACCAATTAAGTGTTCGTTCCAGCACATATGCTGTAGGGTCCGCGACTTTAGCTGCCTTTCTGTCCGTTAGCCATTGCCTCCTAGAGCACGTGTCTATTATCACTGTTAGACGATACCCCACAAAGAGACGTTTCTGTGATAAAAATAATAACCCATAGCATTATTTGAAGAATTTGTGAGTCACTATCCCAGTTCACAACACCTAATGTTGTAGGCGCAATGATGTGTATTTTCATGCTCTGCTTAAAAACCTGGCGTTGTAAGAGAAGATTCACGCTGACAGAGGGTTTCAAATTGCTATGGTTCGAAAGAGAAACGATTTTTGCATGCTGGGTTCTGGCGAAGAGTCTTTTCAATGCATGCGAGTAGTATCTGAGCCTTTGTTATTTAAGTAGAGTTAAGTTGAAGAGCTCTTTACCTCACCTTGGTAGATTCGGTCTATTAATTGAATTTAAGCTTTACGGACTGTGAAAGTATCGCTAGATCGCTAGATGCACCACACGGCTTTCCATCAGTGGCGACGTCAATTTGGCGAGCTTAATATTTAATAAAAAAAAATTGTTCTACTCTGCACCAGTGGTTCAAGGCTGTCGGTTACCTCAGGACAGTCTTTATTGTGAATATCACATCGCTGCATGTACAGACAGAGTGTAAGCACTGCTGGAAGTTATCCAAAAGTTGAGAGCAGTATTCTTAATACCGAATCTGCGCCATGTACAGGAGACTTTGTCTTGTGCTTCTAGATTCTTTGGGACTGGCCCAATACAGCTTTCAATGCAGATGTTATTGTTACACCACGCACATCTAACAATACCAAGCTGTTATACTTAACTGTTGTTACCGATGAACTGTATTCTTTTAAAGTATTATTATGTTATTGAATTCATATATGATGTACATAATTGATGAATTAATAAACAAACAAACAGAGATGTTGAGATTGCCTTTCATTGGTATTAAAGTTAGCAAAAGACGGTCGAGTGCCAGCACTGCGAGGCGCGAGCAGCGCAGCGAGGACACAGCGCTCCACACATTGGTGAAGTGCAAGGTGCGAGCGCAATAACGCCAGGCCTTCGTGGCAGTTCTAGACGTGAACACTCTCTCGCTGGAGACCATGATCTCCAGCGGGAGTAAGTGGGTGCGCTGCCTCTTTCTGCGAGCAGGTCATGCTCGTGAAAGAGGCGGCGGGGAGGGGGCGGGAGAGAACTCTCCCACCCAAGATCCAAGTACCCAAGTGCCGGCGAGTTTTCGCCTAAGACTATCGGCCTACATGACCGGGGGGGCCTGAGGTCGATGAGGAGGCCGCTCACCGTCCTTACAGAAGCAGGCCCTAGACGACAGCGTGACGCGAGGGATTCACGCTTATATCAACCTATCCGCATATATAAATTGAACTTAACCTATTTCATAAGCATGTCTTTTGCCCATATAGTATACCTACAGATTTTAATCCTTCTCTGTCAAGTCCCTAGGCTAAGTAGCGTGATTGAATATTTATTAATCTTTAAGCTCATTTATATTTAATAGCTGTTCCCCGCGACTTCGACCGCGTAGAAGTCGTTATCGTGTGAAAGTCGTTATCATGTAAAATAATAACACGCCTTTTGCGCAGTCGGTTAAAAAGTAGCCTATGTCCTTCCCAGGGCCTTGAACTATCACCATACCAAATTTCATCTCAATCGCTCCAGCCGTTTAGCGTGAAAACGTAACAGACAGACAGACAGATAGACAGATAGACAGACAGACAGACAGACAGACAGACCGAGTTGCTTTCGCATTTATAATATTAGTAGGGATAGCTGTTCCCGCGACTTCGACCGCGTAGAAGTCGTTATCACGTGAAAGTCGTTATCACGAAAAATCATAACACTCCTTTTGCGCAGTCGGTTAAAAAGTAGCCTATGTCCTTTCCAGGGCCTCGAACTATCCACATACCAAATTTCATCTCAATCGCTCCAGCCGTTTAGGCGTGAAAGCGTAACAGCGTGAAAGTCGTTATCACGTAAAATCATAACACTCCTTTTGCGCAGTCGGTTAAAAAGTAGCCTATGTCCTTCCCAGGGCCTTGAACTATCCCCATACCAAATTTCATCTCAATCGCTCCAGCCGTTTAGGCGTGAAAGCGTAACAGACAGACAGACAGACAGACAGACAGACAGACAGACAGACAGACAGACAGAGTTACTTTCGCATTTATAATATTAGTAGGGATAGGTACTTTTTCTACTTTACTTTTTTTTCTTCTTTTTCTTTTTTTTCTTTTTTTTTCTTGCTTTATATTTAGCATGTTGGAAAAAATAAATATGCAAAACAAATGTTAATACTACTGCATCCATTTCTAATTTCGGAATTTCGAATCGGACTAAAAGACTCAGTAGTCCGATGATCTGCATCATCGGACTACTAAGCCGGAAAAGTCTCAGTAGTTCGATCATCGGACTATTCAATCGGACTACTGATACTAGGGGTAAATTACAACCATTTATATGAAACCAAAGCAAACAATATTAATTTCATTTATTAGTAATACTGGCTATTTTTGTGCCTTTGCCATAAGAAGTAAGAAAAAAAGGAAGCGCTGATGCGCGCATCGCTAATTCGTGAACAAGTAAAATTCCGCGCGCCTTATTATCGCTCTTTTTTGCTACCTACGTTTTTTTGTTAATTTATGAATGTCCCCGTTTTATTTATTTCCTTGTTTCCTCGCAAATGTGTTATAAAACGTCGTATGACACACGTTCGTTGATAATTACAGCCTCTGCTTTCTTGTAGCCCTCGCCTACGGCTCGGGCTAGCAATATTGCCTCGGCTGTAATTATCAACTTACCGAACTTGTGTCATAATGTACTATTAGGCGCGACTAGGGAGTAACTCAGATTTTTTTCTGACGGAAGTAACGTACTTACTATTTGAATTTTGAATGCATGAATCATATTAATATAACATTTGATGCCGTCAATGGCAAAGAAGTTTTACTTCAATCGCGCGTAAAGGTTACACGCACACACTTTTTTTTTTCCAAAGATAGAAATCTCTAGTGCAAAGAAAAAAAAAATTGGTATTTTCGATGCCTAGTAAAAAACTTCCTTAAAACTAACAATATGTTTATTGAATATTGTGTAGTGCGTTTGTTTATTGCGTACGTGCGTTCGTTCCCGATTCAGCACAGATCGTAGCGGCGGCAGATGTCTCACGATATATCAGTTTAGGATACGTTTGGGCAGGCGGGGCACGAAACTAGCGGGAAAATATTGTAAGAAATGGTTACATGACTATTTTATCTATAAAAAGATGGAAAGCACAGCTCAAGTTGTTGAACGAATTTAGGGCACATCAGAGCATCCATTGGAAGTTTCGTTAGTAGTAGTAAGCCCTTATATATCCCTTTTTTTTTTTTTTTTTTTTTTTTTTACAAGGAGTGATCCGCTTACAGACGAAACACGCTGGCGAGGCGTGTGACAGTGTGAGGGTCGCCCAGCACCTGATCTTGTTGGCACTGGGAATACTCACTAAAACTCCTTGGCACCGAACTGCCCTAACGGAGGTGATTTGGGACCTGTAAACTCAACCAAACCACCTCTGGGCTACTCAGCCTTGCTGAGCTGCCGCGCCGGTGGAGGATTACCTCGGTGTGCGCCAGGTAATCCCCAGACGTGGTGACCAGTGCAATGATGCCCTTATATAAACCTAGCCTTTGGGTTAAACAGTAAACCAATAACCGATTGTAAGTTACTGTTGCATAAACACAACTGTTTCATATTCTACCGCATGCACAATGGTATGTGCTCTCAGGAACTATTCGATATGATGCCCACGGCTACGTTCTATCATCGCACCGCTCGCCTCAGACAGGGAGTTTATCTTCACACTCTACGTCCGGAGCGTTACAGCACGGTTAGATGTTAGATCCGATAGGGGTTCTCTTCCGCGCACGCTTTGGTTGTGGAATGATCTCCATGCCTCGGTTTTCCCAAACGCCTACAGTATGGGGTTCTTCAAAAGGGGTCTTAGAAGGTTTTTACAGGGTCGGCAGCGCGCGGTGTTGCAATCGTTCATAGGCTGCGGTGACCGCCGGTCCTTCTGGTGGGCTGTAAGCTTGTCTGCCACCTTAGTGGTATAAAAAAACACGTCATGTGTCTACGATCACGAACCGGAACCACCCACGGAATACAAAAAGGTAGTGAATGGGGCTGCCCGAACTCCAAAATCCATTAGGTACACTGATGAGATGAACCAAGTATGAGGCTTTTGATCAAAAACTAAGCTTTATTACATGGCAGCGACAACGTCCGCTGGCAGAAAGTGGTACCTTTTGAATGTTTGCCATACTAGAGGCAAAGATAATTATAAAAGTATTACATACAGATAGGCAACTCCCTGCCCCCCACTGACCAAGCTTCCCCACCCCCGCCTGTCCCTCCACAGCTGTCATTATAGTTGGCGGGTGTCGTAAGGGAACATTTGCTTAGCCTTATTGGTCACACGCACACATTCAAGCTCTGTACGATGACAGAATTGAAAACCAATCATTTGTATGGAGTTTCCGCACTGTGCTAAAGGTATACTCGCGTTAAGTCTTGAAAACTCCCATACCTACTGTATTACATCATTTTCCAATAGAATTATCTAAGTAAAGCAAAAACTTTTTTCTCTTTTTAAGAAAGTGACATTTGACTCAGTCAAAAGTCCAATATGAGAGATTCTTTTGTAGTTATAATAGTGGAAACTCCGTACAAAAATGTTGGTTTTCACCCACACTATTAATATAGACTTAATTTGAATGCTTAATCAAGCTTCAATGTGTATGTGAGTATTCTAGGGACACTAGCTATGGAAACAAAATAATAAAGAACAGAACGCAATCTCATGTATGTAGGTACTTTTTTTTCAAATCTACCCTGGGCTAAGCACAAATTAAACCAAAGCAATAGCCCAAAGCACTTAGGTAGTAATACGTAATGCAACGCAGTGACACTCTCTCGAGTACTGACACGGGAATAGACACATTAATTTGGTGGGGGGATGGGGAAGCTTACTCAGGTGGGAGGCAGGGAGTTGCCGATCTGTATGTAATACTATTATATTATCTTTGGTTATATAATGTCTCATGCTCTTATATTATTTTGCTCCATGGTTTCATGGCCCCACCCTGACGATCCCGCTTACAACGTCGCCGCGTCGTTCCGCGTGGCCTAGTTCGATTTTTGTTACTGGACGGCAGGAAGTGAAAGTAAATAGGAATTGCTAGTTTGACATTGTGCGCCGGAAGTTGACTGAATTTTGAGTGACTACTGTCAGATTTGTGGTAGAGGGAATATTAATACATAATCATAATCATTTTAGATGATTGATGCTCACTGTTTCCATCGAAACATAGCTACAACTCGGTGGGCAAGAATGAAGAGTAGGTACAAGTAGGTACTCTTCAGAGAAAAAGATTTAAAATATCTCAGAAATCTAGGGGTTTAAAAACAATTTTTAAGAATGCTTGTAAGTGAAAATTGGTCACCTACTTATCTTAGGAGTGACTTTATTGTAAGTAGCTTAACTCAATTATTGTTTATCGAAAACGTAGGTGTTTAAAACGGTTTACTATTGTTTAACAAAACATATAACAAATGATCATTACTAAAAACAACGTTTGATAAACTAATCATTTGACAAACTTTCATTTCTCAAGCATATTACCAACTTTAAAAACAATCTTTTGACAAAATACAGGTTTCGCCAGGTTTCGCAAATGTTTTACTTCGCAAATATTCCACTAGTTAAAATATTATTTTAAAAATGTTTATTAGACTAAATAATTCGTTTGTCAAATTGGTGTTTTGTACAAAATGACCGAAGATAACTTATTACCTAGTAAAAAATGATCATGGAAGGAGCAGAAAATAAAATTTTATCAAACCGAAAGTGTGCCATATTAGACTTCGAAAAAGCAGCCATCTTAAGGGTGCGATCAGATTTCGAAAATATTTAATTGCATGGTTGCAATATTTTCATCTTGGACAGATTATTTATAGGCAAGTAATAATTTTGTACTAATACTAATTCCATAGATACTTAGTCAATTTAATAAAAAATACACACTGCCTAACCTAACCATTTTGATTCAGCCCCCATAAATGAATATTATGATTATTAAACAATTTATTTTAATATTTCATGCTTAAACCTTAAGTTCTTTCTGTGTAAAAAAAACTTTGTTTTAAAGTTAATTTAAAAAAATAATATACTTACCAAGCAATGCATTTTATCAAATGTTATTAATACCTACTATACGTTGTTTTGTCTTACATGTTTATAAAGTAATCCATTTTATGAAATGAAGTTTTGACAAAACAAAATTTTGTCTTGCAAATAACTTGTCAAATGAGTAGTTTGTTAAACAATATTTTGTAAAATTATGAATTTATCAAGTATAATTTTGTCAAACGATGTTTTATAAATGAAAATTTGTCATTTGTTTTTTGTCAAATGTTGGACACCGAGTTATACCACTATCAGTATACCTAGAATTCATATTTTTTATCTCACAATAAAGTTTATGTGGGCAAGCCACGAGAAAACTTCATACTATAAATTGAAAATCTAGAAAAGTACCAAATCCTCACCTATAACATTGACAAGAGCAAGGAACTCGCAAAGGTAGTACCGGTACGCCCACCAGTTGTGGTACCGCAGGTTCTCCCACAGGTAGTCCAGGATCAGCTTCTTCTTGGTCTTCTTCTCGATCTCCGTGCACACCCCCACGTCCAGGTCCATCATCAGAGCCCGGATCTTGCCTCCCTCCCAGGATTTCCATAGCCAGCGCGGCGCGTAGAATAACATTGCCTGGAAAAGAGGAAATGTAGTTTTAAGTTTAGATTTTTGGGTGGATTAATATTTATCATTTCGTAGGTATCTCTTACTTCCTGTGCCTCGTTGGTATAGAGGTCGAAATGTGCGACTGCGGATCACGAGGTCGTGGGTTCGATTCCCACCGGAGACAAAAAATTGTGTGATCCATAAATGATTGTCTCAAGAGTCTGGGTGTTTTTATGTACCTATTTATAGGTATGTATTTAAAAGTAAAATATTAATATCAGTGGTCTGATAATTTTTCAAATCGGTCCAGTAGTTCCGTAGCCTATTCAAAATGCAAACAAACAAACAATAAAATCTTTCCTCTTTATAATTTTAGGTATAGATATTTTGTTTTCTGTGGTAGAATCTCGTCAGTTCGTGCTGTTTCCGTTTCTTTCGGCAGTTCCCATGATTGCCACTTTTTGTTTCTAACAAACACACTTCAATATTATAGTGCTGACGCATGTCCTCCGAATAATCTTTATTTCTTGCATCCAAAAGGAAACATTCAACACTTTAATTAACAAGTCAGTCTAGTGATAACATATTTAGTAGAATATAAAAAAGTTTATTTCAAGCTTTCCAAACAATTTTATTACTATGTCAATTTTTCTACACAGACATCTAGATTTCACCACCATTACGCTATTTTAAATCTTATTTCGTCATGAGTTTAAAGACTAAAATTTTACAGCGCTAAAGTGTGAGTCAGTTTCTTAAGATCTTAGCTATAAAAATTCCTATGAAAGTTAAAAGTGCCAGACAGTTTCTAGTATTGCCATATTGCAACCTGTATAGAGTGTGTTATATTAATTGTTTTGTATGTAGCAATATTTTATGATATTACTTCTGTAAATGCAGTTTCAAAAATATATATAGGAAGTTAGGGCTAGGGCTGTCGACTGGGATTTGGAAATACTATAATTTATCATGAAATTTTATAAGAAGTTTTTATAGAGCGAAAAACGTCTGAAAGGGTGTACTGGAAGCCATCAGTTTTTGGTGGCCAAGCCTTTGGTGATCAAGCTAAGGAATTCGCTCCAAAAATTTCGAAAATAAAACGTAAAATAGGAAACTGTCAATGAAAATCTTAGAACATAATTTTAAAGCCGAGATAAAAATGTCCTTGAGGTTTAATAACTTCAAATGTGTATTCTAACACATTGAAGTTATTGACCCACCTTTCTTGGCTAACCGTTGGCATAATTGTCATGTATTGATAGCAAAATAAAAGACAAGACCTAATTATGATCCCGCTTCTCCCCAAATTAGGAAGAAGTGGTGAAACCACCACAGTAAAGTAAGCAACTGTATGCCGAAACGTCAGGGCGATTGGAATAGAAATCGACAGTCTTTTGTCTCCCATTCGCCAGGCAGTTCTTACACATCCTGATCATCACGAGGATTAAGAGGTTCTTTTAAATGAAATCATTGAATAAATAAATATTCACGGACATTTCACACAACGCTATCTGATCCCAAAGTAAGCTAGGAATAACCTGCTAGTGTTATGGGTATCAGACCACGGATATTAGTACTTATATACTTTTAAATACATACATATTATACATAGAAACACCCAGACTCTTGAGACAAACATTTATGGGTCACACAAATATTTGTCTCTGGTGGGAATCGAACCCACGACCTCCAGCGCTGCAGGCGGTATCACTACCGACTGCGCCACAGAGGCAGTCGAGGATTCTGTACCTGGGTTTCACCCACCTGAAACGTTAAGTTCAAATACTTTTTTTCCTTTTCTGTTTCTCTATGTTAAATAATTTATCAACACTATGAATGTGACAAGAGTACCTATGACTCTTTGTTATAGATACCCATAAGCTTTGACCATTCATGTTATAAACTGATATAGAATTCAACTAGCCTTCATACGATTTATGCGGAGTTAAAATGGATACAATGCACAAAACAGATTTATCATTTTGTGCACCAACCGAATACACTTTTCCACTATTGGACAATTTAATTCCATACGTCACGCGTCAGAGCCAGCCCTGTCTATAAGCCAATAAATTCATCTGACTAGACAGTATCGTAAATGGTTTATAGCCCACGAAATATTATGACTTTCATCGTGGCCCCGTGAATGTATGCTCACTGACAGATATCTTATCCATTGGTGTCGATGTATAAATAGTTTCTATTGAAATAGCTCACTCGATTGACTATCGGTAGTGCAATCTAAGTGCACCGCGATGAGTACAAATCTATCAATAACTTACTTGTCTAGTAATAGTTTGCGTTCATAAAACTGTTGCATCAAAGGTAAAAAAATTGAAAGCAGTGCAACACTTTTTCTTTTTCTTGGTTTTTTTAAGACAAGGCTTTAGTAACGCTATCAGCACTTTATGGCAAGGCTGAGTAAGAAGCTGGCTCTGATAGTAAGTAACTAAAACATTAGTTCATTAGTTACTCGCTACCAGAGCCAGATTCTCTTCAAGGACTAATAGGCGGCACACAATCAACAGTAATTACCATTTTTTTAACGTGAGGAAAATCCGACTAAAATCCAAACGTATTCCGCCTAACAGCCTACAGTCAGGAGCCCCCGGTAAGTCCTCCCAACAGACCTACGGCTACCACTGCGGTCTCTCTTAACAGTAAGTACCCTACCCTTTCAACGACATCACCTATCATGTGCGAACCAACAGTGATGATTATTTGATGCAGAAATTATCGTATAGTGAGATCCCTTGATCTATAATAATAAAAGGGAAAGATTTGTTTTATTTTGTTTTTTGTTTGTTAGTTTGTAACGAATATGCTGCGGAACTACTGGACCGATTTAAAAAATTCTTTCACTGTTGGGAAGCTAAACTTTTTGCGGTGAACATAGGCTATATTTTATTCCCGTATTCCCAAGGGAACGGGAACTGGGCGGGTGAAACCGCGTGACGTCCGCTAGTGATCTATAAAGGGAGCAGATGATCTTCAAAATTTAAGGTCAATGCACATACGCATCGTAGTACAGCAAAGTTGAGTTATAACGTAAACGAAGATACGTAAGTCAGCTAGTATCATTATTATAAACGTGTATCTACGTCAAAATAGTCATGAGGTTCGTGGCACGTTTAAAATGGCATTTCCATCTCGAGTGCCTTTGTGCTTTGTCCCGAACTGTCGCGAATAATATCAGTCGTTAACCCAAGATATAGTTCTCTCAGGTATTTACAACCTGTCTGGTTTAACACGGCAATAGGTCACCGCCTATTAAGTGGCACTAGAAATACATTCGACTAAATGAAAGAGGTATGTTATTTTATTTGTACTCAAACAATTCATTTTTTTAAATAATAATACTAGTGGACATTCACACACAACATCATCCAGCCCAAACTTAGCCAATATAAGCTTGTGCTATAGGATCTAGACGACTGATATACCTACTTATATATTTCTAAATACATACATATTATACATAGAAAACACCCAAACTCCGAAACAAATACCTACTTATATAACCCACTGATTCTACTACTATAATACTCCTTAGCGATATATCTAATGTGAAACCGTGTAAGTTTAGCCGGTAGAAAGCCGGCATAGGATTCATGAGGAATTCCATGTAAAAAAAAATTGTTTTTCTATCACGCTCTATCGGCTGAACGGATTTGGCTGAAATTTCGTACAGTGGTTTAGATTAGGTAAAGTCTGAAACCGTCACAGGCTCCTTTTAACCCTGAAATAGGTACATTCCCATGGGATGCGGGAACAGAAATAGAATTACAGGCTGACGAAGCCGCGGGCAGCATTTTGTGAATAATATATACCAATACTGAATAGAGTCGGCAGCACAAGTGCTACACGTCTGGATTTGCAAACATCCGTACCTAGATTACGGTAACCACTTCTAATATCAAATAAAATAAATATAAAAAAACAAAGACTGTTATTTAAAGGGCTAGCGACACGGTCAAACTGCACTTGTCATGCACGTTAAATATCATGTATAGATATAAAATAAAAATAAAATAAAATAAAATTTATTGCCTTTGAAATTTTTAAAAAATTATTTAGGTTTGTCAAAATTTTTGTGACTCTACCGGGGGTTCGGAAATGCTACAGACTGAGAAGAACACCCCAAGAAACTCAGTCCGGTCCCTCTTATTCATCTTAGTATCTAATACAGTTTTGTTTTTTAAATGTAGAAAGGAGCAATTCGTGTCACTGCCAGGCAGTCTTGTCTTCTAGAAAGTCTTTAATGCTATAATAAGCTTTCTGGTACAATTTAAGTTTTACTAGTTTTTTAAATTTATTAACTGACAAACCTGTTATGGCTGTCGGCAATGTATTGTACATTCGAATACAATTGCCCGCAAAAGAATTGCTTATTTTATTAAGCCATATATTATATAGACCATATATCACGGGACTAGCCTTTTGTGAACCACCGCATACAAAAATATTCTGCTAGTCATAGCGGGTGAAGGGGGAAACACAAACACATATAAAATTTCATTATATATATTAAAAATGAATTAATCGACAAACGCGTAATGGCTGTTGTGAGTTTATTTTTATTGTAAAGTCAACTACAATGAAATGTACTCGTTTAATCATATAAAATGATGTACTGATGTACAGTGCTTTTTATAATGCAGAAAGGAATGCTTAAGTAAGGCGCATTCTGTGGTTAGATGATCTAAGATCTTAGACCATATAACACGGGACTAGCCTTTGCGAACCACCGCATACAAAAATATTCTGCCAGTTTTCATACAAATGAAGGGGGAAACACAAAGACATATAAAATTTCATTGCAATTAAAAATGTATTAATCGACAAACGCGTAATGGCTGTTTTTTTTTTTTTTTTATACTACTTAGGTGGCAGACAAGCTTACGGCCCACCGGAAGGTTGGTAACCGTAGCCTATAGACGTTTGCAACACCAGAGACGCTACACACGCGCTGCCGACCCGGGCGCAGGTTGTGACGACCCACAGTTGAAATTTTTCAAGCCGCCCGTAAGGCCTTCAACTTGGCTTAACGACTGTCATTTTACCGACAACCGGGACCAACGGCTTATCGTGCCTTCCGAAGCACGGAAACGCTCGTAAATAAATGTCACAAAGTGGTCCACGTGGTGGTCACCCATCCATATCCGGCCATAGTAAATGTTGCTTACTGCAGTGATCGTTTACAGAACACTGAGTCCGCGGGGCCACGAGCGCTTCACTTGTTGTGTGTTAATTGTTATTGTACAGTCAACTACAATGTAATGTACTAGTTTAATCATATAAAATGATGTACTGATGTACAGGCTTTTCATAAAGCCAAAAGACCAAATGGTCATGTGCAATGGCAGAAAACAATGCTTAAGTAAGGCGCATCCTGTGGTTAGATGATCTAAGTCTAAGATACATACACGTCGATGCACACACGCATGCAAAGAAATCACACCACACTGAAGCAATTTCCATTCATATTTAACGTGACAAGTGCAGTTTGACCGTGTCGCTAGCCCGAAGAATCAGAACCATAGATTTCGAATTTTTAGTATGGTCAGAACAAAATCGTATTCGTAGCTCCATTATAAATAATGTCGTAGTTGACATTACAATTTGGCAGCTTTCGTAGCGTTTTTGACGATTACAATATTGTTCTACAAGGAGGGGAGAAGACATAGCATGTTTGACCTCACATCTGTCTGTCATATTTTGCGGGGGGGAGGGGGGGATCATATTCATATACACCACTATAAAAGCAATCGGCTGTCACAAACCAATACACTCATAATTTAAGAAATACACATATATATTTCTTGGGTAGGTAATGATTTTACGCGACGACTTCTACGCGGCCGAAGCCGCGGGGAACAGCTAGTCTGAAATATTAGTAAGGTAATTATGTGTAGGTATAACATTATCATCAATCAATACATATAATAAAATCGTAATTGTCTGTTCGTCTGTACGTTTGTGCACGCTAATCTCAGCAACCGCTCAACCGATTGCACAGCGGTTTTCTTTATTGCGTTGCGGTTTGCTCCACTTAACTTCTTTCATGTCAATCAGTTCATAAATAAAAAAGTTATATTAATCTAAAGAATCACATATAAAATGCAGCGTACGAAGTCGCAGGCAACAGCTAGTATATTATATGTGTGTGTGTAAAAGCCTGCACTTTTCGCACTGATCTGTATTAGACTTTTCGGGAGTCTTTTTGACAGAAAGGAAATTCTCAGTATGGCGCTCCCCCTCCGTGTTGCTCTATGGTTCTGATACAACAGAAATAGCAGAGTTGGGCCCCAGGTTCTCTGGAGTTTCTTTCACCTTAATAGTTAAAAATACAAGCTTCAAAACAGTCTAAAACATGGCCACTATTCTTCATTAATTCTCAGGTGTTGAATTGATAATATACCAAGTCAGGTGGTATATCGGAACGTGCCCAATTTATATGCTACGTGCGATGGCAACACTGCGGTGTACTTTGGGCAGTAAGTAAACATTACTTATTTTGTGTATGCATAGTGGGATAGAAGCACTTTTATGGGGTGTCTGTATTCTGCATTTAAATGACTGTTCGTCAGAGTTTATTTTGCAGTGGAAAAAAAAACTACATATTACCAATGATATATGAAAACTATAGATACGTTATCAACAGTGAAAAATGGCAACAAAAAAGTCAGGCAATTGCCTTAATTTTCATACATGCTATCATAGATAATTTCATAGAAATTCTTTTTTTGAATGTATAAAATATTTGCCGTTTTTGAAAGCCGTGATGTTCGTACATGACGTGTCTATATTTTATTACGTCTTTGCATATTACATATGATTTGGCCGCGTATTTTACTGTCAATGTCATTTGTCAAAGGTGGAAACTTCGACATCTGAGCAATAATAGTTTGTTCAACTAATAGAACAAATTGGAATATTTTTCTCCTCTGTTCTATTAAAAAAAAATAATAGAACAACATGGAATGAAAATTCTTTACTGTTCTATTACTGATTGTATCAATAGAACAAAGTAAACTTTTTATTCCACAATGTTCTACTGTTTCTATCAGTAGAACAAACTGGAATTATATTTTTAGTCAAGGTTCATCAAGGTTTGACTCAAAAGGGGGTATTGAGTGCGCAAACATGAATCTAAGCGATGTCTTGTCAAATCAGTCTATTGCAGTAAATTTTGGTTAGGAATAAAGGACAGTGTAAAGAATCAAAAGTTAAAGAGAATATTTTTTACTATAAGTCACCATTTTTGGGATATTCACAAAACACCGCTTTGGGAATTCTGGACTTTGAGGACTTTTAATATTATTATGTTTTGTTCAAGGTTTGACTCAAAAGGGGGTATTGAATGCGCAAACATGAATCTAAGCGATGTCTTGTCAAATCAGTCTATTGCAGTAAATTTTGGTTAGGAATAAAGGACAGTGTAAAGAATCAAAAGTTAAAGAGAATATTTTTTACTATAGGTAAGTCACCATTTTTGGGATATTCACAAAACACTGCTTTGGGAATTCTGGACTTTGGGGACTTTTAATATTATTATGTTTTCTACCCAAGCACCCTTGGATAAGGGCTTAGGTTCCTGATCACGCACTTTACAACAGAACTAGGTACCTACTTTATCGATTGGACTATTTAGTCCGTTGTTTGTGACGGGTATAGCGACATAAAGTATTGCATTAAATTTCATCAAAAATTGACGAGCTTTTGTGTACAAACAACAGGGGAGACGTAGTAACTTACATTAAATTTTACCATTCGGTGGGTGGGTTCCCCGGTCTTGGAGCATAGGCCCTGCGACTGCGACAGCCCAACTAGGCAAGGCAGCCTAATTAAGGCCGCGTGGGTCAGATTTTGAGTTTTTTGAAACAATTCTAGTCAAAAAGTAAAGGGTTTTTAAATCTGAAAAATATATATATAATAGTTAAGGATATAAGCTAAACATATTCCGAGCCCGTTACACGATCCAATAAATTTCACTAGATAGAAAAAAATCCCAAAGTTGACTCTCTCAGAAAAGTTTTTTCAAAACTGTGGCTAAACTACATATTAACATTTTATATATTTTTTTTGCACTCAATTAAAGGTATTAAGTTTTTATACACATTTTCCGAGCGTTTTTCTATAAACAACTATTTACATAGTTATCATGTACGAATATCTACCAAACACAATGGAATTGCGCCGCTGACGGCCGATCAGTCTCGCCCTGGCGCTTGTGGAGGCAGGACCTGTGTCAGTTTTTTTCGCAACTATTTCGTAATTATTATACCAATTTACGTTGAAATCGCGCCACAGTATAAAAATATCAGTAACGGGCAAAATGTAATTAGATTAACCGTTACAAATACATACGCGACTCATTGTAAAAATGTGGTGATCTTTTACTTTTTAAGTGTTTTCACGACATGGTAACCAGCTATCTAATGCATTAAAATGTCTACGAATTACATGATAATTTCGCAATCCAACATGGCGGCCACGCCGTAATCACAAAATTTCATGATGGGTATCGTTTAAGGGGTTTTTTGGTATGCTGAGTACGAAGTACGTGATAATTTTGCAATCCAATATGGCCGCCGCGCCGTAATCACAAAATTTCATGATGGGTATCGTTTAAGGGGTTTTTGGTATGCTGAGTACGAATCGCGTACTAATTTTGCAATACAAGGTGGCCGCCGCGCCGTAATCACAAAATTTCATGATGGGTATCGTTTAAGGGGTTTTTTGGTATGCTGAGTACGAATCGCGTACTAATTTTGCAATACAAGATGGCCGCCGCGCCGTAATCACAAAATTTCATGATGGGTATCGTTTAAGGGGTTTTTTGGTATGCTGAGTACAAATCACGTGATAATTTTGCAATCCAATATGGCCGCCGTGCCATAATCACAAAATTTCATGATGTGTATCGTTTAAGGGTTTTTTTGGTATGCTGAGTATGAATCACGTGATAATTTTGCAATCCAATATGCCCGCCGCGCTGTAATTACAAAATTTCATGATGGGTATCGTTTATAGGGTTTTATGGTATGCTGAATACGAATCACGTACTAATTTTGCAATCCAAAAAGGCCACCGCGCCATAATCACAAAATTTCATGATGGGTATCGTTTAAGGGGTTTTTTGGTATGCTGAGTACGAATCACGTGATAATTTTGCAATCCAATATGCCCGCCGCGCCGTAATCACAAAATTTTATGATTGGTATCGTAAATGGTAGTATCGTAAGTATGGTAGTATCGTAAATCATACGTAGCAGACTGTAGTGTAAAAGAGATAGAGACACATATTCCATTCTTCGTTCTAAAATTTGCGTGTAGTTGGATTGCATGGAACGACAGACTAGAAAAACTTGTTCGGTTTACTGTGAGTTAGTTAACCGCGTGCCAATTTGCAACTGTGCAAGACGTGGTCAGAGTTAAGAAGTTATTTATTTAACTCAGAGCTTACTAACTCTATATTTATATATTTAACTCGACTCTCCGCGCAAGTAGGCCTAAATAGCTTAGGCGGCCAAATTGAATTCCAAAATGATCATGTTATTCGTACTCAGCATTCGAAAAAACCCATTAAACGATATTCATTACGAAATTATGTGATTACGGCGCGGTGGCCATTTCGTCCTCAGCATACCAAAAAATCCCTTAAACGATAACCCTCATGGATTTTTGCGATTACGGCGCGGCGGCCATATTGCATTTCAAAATTATCACAGGATTCGTACTCAGCATACCAATACACCTCTTAAACGATACCCATCATGATATTTTGTGATTACGGCGCGGCGGCCATATTGTATTGCAAAATTATCACGTAATTCGTACTCAGCATACCAAAAACCCTTTAAACGATACCCATCATAAAATTTTGTGATTACGGCGCGGCGCCCATATTGGATTGCAAAATTATCATGTGATTCGTACTCAGCATACCAAAAAACCCCTTAAACGATACCCATCATGAAATTTTGTGATCACACCGCGGTGGCCATATTGGATTGCAAAATTATCATGTGATTCATATTTAGCATACAAAGAATTCCCTTAAACTATATCCATCATGAAATTGTGTGATTACGGCGCGGTGGTCATATTGGATTGCAAAATTAGTACGTAATTCGTACTCAGCATACCAAAAAACCCTTTAAACGATACCCATCATGAATTTTTGTGATTACACCGCGGCCGCCATTTTGGATTGCAAAATTATCACGTGATTCGTACTCAGCATACCAAGAAACCCCTTAAACGATACCCATCATGAAATTTTGTGATTACGGCGCGGCGCCCATATTGGATTGCAAAATTATCACGTGATTCGTACTCAGCATACCAAGAAACCCCTTAAACGATACCCATCATGACATTTTGTGATTACGGCGCGGCGTCCATATTGGATTGCAAAATTAGTACGTGCTTCGTACTCAGCATACCAAAAAACCCTTTAAACGACACCCATCATGAAATTTTGTTATTACACCGCGGCGGCCATTTTGGATTGCACAATGATCCCGTGATTCATACTTAGCATACCAACTTTAGAAAACTTTAGAAATTTTTATGACCAGCTATTATGTAATTTACATTTTTTACGCAACTGTAGCAAACGTACGCAACGGAAACTCTCAAAAGAAATGAAATATCCTAGTTGTCGAAAAATGTTTCGTTGCTGCTAAGCTCTTATTCGCCTTAGCGTGATGTTATATATTTTGGTATTTTTCAAAAATGGACATTCTGTTAAGACACTCTTGAAATTCAACTAGCAGTCTCTTACCCCCTTATTCATAATCGTTTATTAAACCTATTTTAGTTAAAACACACTTTAAGTCTATTGCTGTCTCTAACCAATGACAGAGTATGGTTAGAGACAGTAATAGACTTAAAATGTGTTTTAACTAAAATAGGTTTAATAAACGATTATGAATAAGGGGGTTAGACTCTAGAGTTAGAACAACTAAACAAACAAACAAACTCTTTAGCTTAAAAATAATAGTATAATATACATAATTTATTTACGATTAACTCTTTTATTTTTATTTACGAAACTAATAAATCACTACACTTAATAAAGTTAGATGCATTTACTACGTCAAACATAGTTAGCATGCTGTTTCTTTCTACTATACTGTATACTGTGGCATGAGAGTTGACTGCCGCTGCCGGCGCGCGGTGTGTCTTGCGCCCGGGTCGAGGGGAGCGCCAAATGCCTACTTGTGCGCAATAACCGCCCCTTAAATAAGCCACTCCCTTTTTAAATTTCTTAAAATTAAAAATATATAATCATCTCATTTTAATTTCTCCACTGAAAATTATGTTTTACTACTTCTATCTTTATGTATTAAAAATATACACACATCTTCATGACGTAGTTAAGAGTAGAACAAATCATAGAACATTATAGAATATAATTCCAATTTGTTCTACTGATGAAAACAATAGAACATTGTGGAATGAATAATCCAGTTTGTTCTATTTATACAATCAATAGTAGAACAATAAGGAATTTAAATTCCATTTTGTTCTACTATTTTTTTTAGTAGAACATTGGAGAAAAATATTCCAATTTGTTCTATTAGTTGAACAAAAATAGTAGGTAGAACATATTGGAATACAGTGGTCTGTTGCCTTCACGCAGGGCTATTATGGGGTAAACGACTGACGTTGCTAAGGTCTCGGATATGAATCTCGTGCTGCAATAAATATTTGTGAGAACCAAAAATACCTACCACCACGATTTACTATTTTTGTTTAGGATTTGTATATATATTATTAGGTGCATTTATTTATCACTTGTCTTATAAGTTATTTTTAACTAGCGGTACCCTGCCACGCTTCGCTGTGACTTTTTTATGGTGGTTTTATGTACCTATGAGAAATGAGTAACAAACCAAAGGATGGGTACATTAAAGAAAAATTAAATGTTGAGCCGTGACCAAAATTATAAATCTTTCTAAAATTACAATTAACATCCAAATCAATAGAAGCTTCACTTGAAAAAATAAAATCTATTCTGTGATCAATGTTCAGTTTTTAAATCATCGTGCGCACGCTTCAAACAAATAAATTCACTCTAATAATATTTCCCTAACGCGCCAAAACTCTAACTTCAAAAATAACATGCAAAATATCTGACCTCTTTACTAGGTAAGTACTCTCTTTTATTATTCTGAATTCAAGGAGGCCGCAATCAAACTTCTCTTAAAAAACAGCAATCTGGTAAGTACCTTCTAAATAGGTTGTTTATAATATTTTGTTCTGAATATGGCAGAATAAAATTAAAAAAAAACGACCAGCGCCATCTATAGGTAAAAACACTTTTTAAAGCTGTTTTATTCTTATTACTGTTGTGATAAAAGTGTATAAAGTAGCCTAAAACCATCTCTGAATCCTATTGTATATGGTGTCCAATTTTGAGCTCAGTCGATTCAATAAATTTTTAGTTTTTAATAGGTACTTAAACGCACACGACATTTTTATATATATAAGATGTTAGCAATAGCTCACTCGCTCAGTAAATTGATAGGTACGTACGAGCATTTTGTATCTGTTGATGAGCAACGCGACCACCTCTTGTACTGTTGGTTTTGCTCTATGCTGCTGAATAATTATCTTTTATTATCCTCAAATAACAAAATATCATAATACTCTTAATGAAACGTATGCATTTAACAGTTCTGGAACCCATTAATAATGATCTTAACTTAAACCGTACAGTGTGAATGTTCAGGCTAGCTTTGGAACGGTGCCCAAACACTAGTATAAAGAAAGATACGTTGCAGCCATCGGATAAAAACTTAATGCCTGCTTCAATGAATATGTGTGCTTTAGTGTTATGGTATCACCCGGGACTGTCAGCAAGGATGATAATATAATATTTAAGATGCAGTTCCATAGATACGTGCTCTGATTCTTTTTGTGCAATGTGTGTGTTTAACCCTAGGCGCACACTTGGCGGTATGTCGTCGCGACTGACGCCCAGTGTGCGCCTAGGGTTACTCTCTAGAATTGACTTTGAGGTAAACGCCAGCCACGGTTTCGAAGCGCAACGGGTTACGATTTCATGGGCTTTTTCCAGCACAAAAATGTCCAATGCATAAAAATTATACTTCAGAAACGTCATGAAATATGTTGCAGTTTTTTACTGGGGTTACCCCTCTGAGGGCGTATCATAGGCCATGCGGCCATAGGCAGGTGGTAGGCCAAAGTGTTGCGTTTTGCAAAATACAAGGGATCCTATTCAGATCTTTAGAGCTCAAGCAAACATTGTCAACTTGCGTGTTCGGTAAACACCTTTGAATTCTGCATGATCCCACCTATACCACCCTCTCATCTCCGATCCCCAACAACGCGTGCCGGGCAGAGATACCACTCATACACAGTGGAGAGAATCTTCGGCAGAACTGAGCGTTTCAAAAGATCGGTCCTCTGTCGGACTATAAAAACTTAGACCGACCTGCCCGCACACGTGTTTCCCTCATCTTACAATTACGGGTTCTTCAAGCGGAGCGTGACGAGGTACATCACAGGGCCGCCAACTTGAGGACCACTGTCAGAAGTCTTACGGACAGTGAGAGTGGCCCCCAATCGCTAGAATCGCCACGGCTTTCCATCAGGCTGGCGACGTCAATATGGCGAGCTTAATATAAAAAAAAATATACCAATACAAATTAAAATACTGCAAGAAGCCTCATAAAACAAAATGAGACTGCTTTAGAGTTTTATCAGTGCCAAGTGTGACCATAGCAAGTTAGTGGTGGACCACTGCAGCTGTTTAACTGACCACTTTAACGTTTTTGTATTTTATGTGTGAGAGTTTTACTGAGCATAAATTGTAGTCTGCATTCTTGTAAAGTGATACTCTGTGACGTTGGGTATGGTTTTTACGATGTTTATGACTTTAATGTTTGAATGTTTGATTTCTGGCAATCGATTCGGTACCTATATAAATGTAATAACATGATAGCAAGACAAGGTTTTTGAAAGTTGTGTCTATCTGATGAATTATACCTTTTCCTGGTAGGTAACAAGTTTCTGCGGCAAACGAGTAACTTATCTATTTAATATCCTTACCTACGTTACATTTTCCATCTCTTATTATGTTTGTTATTTCAACAGTGGCAGAATAGAATCCTAATCGCAGCTCAAAATAAAGCTGAAGCGTCTGAAATGTCATGGTACAACTTGACAGCTTCCCTAGCTTTCGAGTAACATTTCAACTCTGTAAAATTGAAATAGCCGATATGAACCGCCTGGTCGACGTTTTGTATTAACTGCTTTCCGAAATGAAAAAGCGCTACAAAACTCACATTATTCACCACCCACGCCACCTATCGGAGCTCTACGTAAGCAACAAGTAAAGCAATCAGTTCACAGCTGATCGCACCGGGCACTCGCCTGTTAAGATAACGCGAGCAAAATGTGCTGAGAACAGCCTTCGCAGACATCTTAGATGCACACCTATAGAGGGTATATTTACTTTTGTAGAATCGAATTTAGAAGTGCAAGCTACAATGTCGACGGAGCGAACTATACTCGTTTAGATTATCAGCCAAGATTATGCTAAGTAGGTTGGATGCATAATCATAATGAAACTAAGATTCGGCTACTGAGTAATGAATAATGAAAGAAAATGTCATATCAAAAATGGCAATCGTCTCTTAAACTGCTTGCGAAAATGACTCATACATTACTATTTGAAGTAAAACTTCTTTAGGCGCGACTTGGCAGTAACTCATTTTTTTTCTGACGGAAGTGACGCTATTTGAATTTCGAATAGCGGAAATGTAGTTTTCGCTCAAAATTCTAATATTAATATAACATTTGATGCCGTCAATGGAAAGAAGTTTTACTTCAATCGCGCGTAAAGGTTAAACGCACACACTTTTCTATCGTTTATTTCGTGAGTAATCCCTCGGAGTTTTCGACACTTATACATTACATAACTCTTTGCTCTACATAATCACGCCTTCCTCAACAATAAACAAATAAAAACTTTGAAGGGGTAGGCAGAGGTGAAGTACATAAATCACTCACGACAATACCTACTCGTAATCTCGTAAGTAGTTCAAACTTATGAAAAGATCCCGTACCATAATGATCTATGAAAAATAATGAAAGTGGACTTCAGGTAGCATGAAAGCTGCTAGAACTAAGAAGAAAAGTTTAAAATACAGTCAGCTGTGACTAAACTTGGATATAATAGATCAGTTCATACGTCAGAGAGATATCTCCAAATTTAGTGTGACTCACTTGGCACCTGTTAGCGGTCAACGCCTCTGCTTCCAACTCATAAGCGGTAGCGATTAGTAAATATTTTCTTTCTCTCTTGTCTGCTATCCTTTTACTTTAATATATTACTTACTAAATTTGTCTAGTTTAAATACAAAATGTGATCGATGCGCATTCGATGACGAACGATATATTTAAGTTTCATATTGAAAGGAACAAAACACCGAGGGTATCAGATTTTTTTTATAGGTCCTCCACATTCACCGATATTCTCGCCGAGACTTCACGGAGAACAAGGCGAGAACACGACGAGAACTTGCGAAGAATATGTGAATCATATCCACATTCACGTTTTTTGTGTTCTTGCGAGATTCTCGTGTGAATGTGGAGCGCCCATAATAGGTGTATAACCGGGACGGGTGCATAAGCAATACGAAGGTTCAAGTCTGATATACACACTGTCAATGTATGACAGACTCAAACTATTTTATATAATTAGACTAGAGGACCAGGCCACGCGTTGCTGGTGCTAACCGGCCCCATACACGTACAATATTATAGAGTCAATAATATTGCTTCAATATTTATTTCCATCCGAAAATAGTCTGTTCAAACCTCAATATTACCCATACACGGTCAATTTATTGCTATATCTATACATATAATAAAACTGTAGAGGGTCGAGAGTCTGTACATGGAAGATATTGTGAAAATTTTAATTGGAGGGGGGCGTTCTCTAATCGATACTGAAGCCGAAAATATAATTTTAACTTTTCATGTCTGTCTGTCTGTCTGTCTGTATCCCGAATAAGTATCACGCTGAAAGTACTGAACCGAATTGAATGATACTTGGTACATTCTGAGCTTATAGTCCGAGGAAGGTTTTAGGATACTTTTGATCCCGAAGTTTTGTGCGGTTCCTGCGGGAGAGGGGATGAAAGATAAAATGGTTTTTCAGTTGTTATTTCTCAACGTGTGATGCGATTTCAAAAGTTTTTTTAGTATTGGAAAGCGAGTACTTTAAGGATTTTTCGACACAAGTTTCAAGATTGGGGGTTTGTAGTTCAGAAATTAGAGGCATCTCAACTTTAGAATAAATCCAAGCTTAGAATTCAAGGGTTCCTTTGAATGAGAGGGTAAATCTAAACGGGCGTCAACGGGCGGCACCGTGTGAAACGGCCCTGTTTGTTGAATCATAAAAGAGCTTAATTATTAAGGCTGTTTTAAAATAATTCAGTCCGCGCCGAAGGCGTGGACTGATTTGTTTTAGAATAGCCTTAATCTTTAAGCTCTTTTATGATTCAACAAACAGGGCCGTTTCACACGGTGCTTGACGAGTCTGATGAAGAATTACCTCTCTTTTTGTGCACATTATGTGACGTAAACGAAGTTGCGAGGGTCAGCTAGTTGATCAATATTATTGCATGTGTATAGGCCGGTAAGATTTTTGTAGCCCGGTACTCCCGGCTGTAGCCATGTAGGCTTTAGACAAAAAAACAGATCCTATCTCTCAAGTTTGATCGAACTGCACACTGTATGCAAAGCTTAAAATCGGTTAAGTAGTTTAGGAGTAATAATTATGCTACTTTGTACATTTTTAGTATTACAGCTCTCCAGTCAGCAATAATATTGAGTATACTATGTCACTCATTATTCACACGACAAAGTAGTGGAACTATTAAACGTATGCGTACAAAGCAATTAATAACGATGCCAAATGATTTCCGCGGCAATTTCCTGCCTTGTGCCACACTCACCCTTTGCTTGAGCGTGACTCTTTCACGGCCAAATCAAATGACTTATGAAATATAGCACTATTAATGAGTACAACACTACGATTTAATTTCAGAACGTTATTTTTGTACTGAGTGCAAAAATCTATTGTTTGTGACAATGTGAGTGAAACGAACAAGAAAACCAGAAAGATCATTCTGACCAGACTGCCGCTCTCTAACACGTTTATTGTGAAAGTTCAATCCGATTGACGTTGTCATTTTTGTTTTATTTCAAACTTTGAACAGATGATCCACGTGACCTAGTGACGTAGTTTAATGCAACAGAGTCACTACAGACAAAGTCTCGACATAAGCCCCTCTGCACTCTATTTTATAGAGAGGGGCTAAAAGTAACGTCAGTTTAAAATGGAGGCCGAAGTTAATTATACTTCTTATTAATTTGTTGGCAACAATTCATTTGTATCAGGATGAATGTTATGTTTATTTTAGGCTACTCATTAACGAATTTTAAATAACTGTATTGTTGGGCAAGTGTTTGACAGTTGGTAATTTGTTGAAATGTTTGGTTGTTGAGTGATCTAGCATAATTTAAGTAGTCTTCAAGAAAGTGTGTGAAAGTGCAAGAAAGTCTGGTGAGAATAGTAGTAGAATAAAAACCGGCAAAGTGGGAGTCGGATTTGCGCACAGAGGTTTCCGTACCAAAAAAAGTAAAAAAATCGCGTTTGTTACCTATGAGTCACCTCAATTCCCCCGTTTTTTCTGATTTCAGTGTCTGTTTTCATAGCGGCAACAGAAAAAACACATAATCTGTGAAAATTTCAGTTCTCTAGCTATCACCGTTCATAAGATACAGCCTCGTGACGGACAGACATACAGACAGACGGACAGCGAAATCTCATGAATAGGGTCCCGGAACCTTAAAAACCAAGAAAATAAAATAAATAAATAAAATAAAATAAAATAAAATTTATTCCCTTTGAAATTTTTAAAAAATTATTTAGGTTTGTCAAAATTTTTGTGACTCTACCGGGGGTTCAGAAATGCTACAGACTGAGAAGAACACCCCAAGAAACTCAGTCCGGTCCCTATTAATTCATCTTAGTATCTAATACAGTTTTTTTTTAAATGTAGAAAGGAGCAATTCGTGTCACTGCCAGGCAGCCTTGTCTTCTAGAAAGTCTTTAATGCTATAATAAGCTTTCTGGCACAATTTAAGTTTTATTAGTTTTTTAAATTTATTAACTGACAAACCTGTTACGGCTGTCGGCAATCTATTGTACATTCGAATACAATTGCCCGCAAAAGAATTGCTTATTTTATTAAGCCTAAATCTAGGTACAGCCAATTTATTCTTATTTCTTAAGTTTAGGTTATGGATATCACTATTTTTAATAAATTTACTATTATTTTTATGAGTATATAATAAGTTTTCATATATGTACTGTGAATACACAGTAAGGATGTTGATATCCTTAAACTTTTCTCTTAATGACTCCCGAAACCCCATACCATAGATAGCCCGGACAGCCCTTTTCTGCAACACAAAGATACATTCGATGTCGGCAGCGTTACCCTATAATAGTATGCCATAGGTCATGACACTGTGGAAATAGCTAAAGTAGACAAGACGCGCTGTTCTAATGTCTGTCAGTTGTCGGATCTTTTTAACGGCATAGGCTGCAGAGCTCAGTCTGCCCGAGACTTTCTCGATATGAGGCCCCCACTGCAAGTTGGAGTCTAACTTTATGCCCAGAAAGACAGTTTCATCGACCAATTCTACTTGATCATCCCTAATCCTAATACTGGTGTTAACGAGCCTAACATTTGGCAAGATGAATCTAATACATTTTGTTTTAGTTTCATTTAACAATAAATTATTTGCGTTAAACCAGTGGACTACCCTAGAGAGGGCATTGTTTACTTCGTCAAGATTGCGTTGTCCACGTTCAACTTTAAATATTAAAGATGTGTCATCAGCAAAAAAAACTACCTCGTGATCGTCTCTTATAAGGTGAGGGAGATCATTTATGTACACTAAAAATAGAAAAGGTCCCAGAATTGAACCCTGAGGCACCCCCATTGTTACAGCAGACCCATGTGACTGTTTACCATTTATAACTACTCTCTGTACTCTATCTCTTAGGTAAGAACTAATTAAATCCAAGGCCGTCCCCTGGATCCCACAATGATCAAGTTTTTGAATTAAAGTCTGATGCTGGACGCAATAAAAGGCCTTAGATAAGTCGCAGAATACACCATAAGCATCATACGACTCCTCCCAGGCCTCATATATACACTCTAATAATTTAATTCCAGCATCCGTGGTAGACCGACCGCGCGTGAAACCGAATTGTTTAGTATGGAATAGTTTATTTGTATTAAAATGATTTTGCATTTGATTAAGCATTACCTTTTCAAAGATTTTACTAAACGTGGGTAGTACAGAAATAGGACGAAAATTGGACGGATCCGAGGTGCTACCCGATTTAAACAGAGGAGTTATTTTACTAAACTTCATTAAGTCAGGAAACAAACCACTATCAACACAATTATTAAATATTATTGATAATTCAGGGGCAACCATTTCAATTAACGAATTAACTAAATGTACAGAACTTCCCCAGAGGTCAGTGTTTTATGATAGTGTGTATACTAATTTTACTGAATTTGAATATTTCATTACAGCAAGGAACATTTGCTTTTAACAAGGATTCTGCTATTGGGGTAGAAGAACCTAGGCCTCTGGTCAAATCTACTGGTATTCGAGAGAAAAAATGTTCAAATTCGTTAGCGACTTCGGCATCTGTTGTAATGATGTTACCATTTACTTTAAGTTTAAAATTATTATCATTTGATTTTGCTTGGCCTCTTTCTGCGTTAATTATTTTCCAAGTAGATTTAACTTTGTCTACACTATTGATAATTTTATTACTTATATACTTTCTTTTGGCCGCTAAGCAGTCAGCTTTAAACTTTTTTGAATAAGTTTTAACATAATTTAGAAATTCATCTGTTCTATTAAGCTGTCTTTCTGAGTATAGTTCATACAATTTTTGTCTACTTTTATGTATATCCTCAGTGGCCCATTCACTGAAGGCTGGCCTTTCTCCGATTGTGACTTCCTTAGACTTGAATATGGAGTGCAGGAGCAAGTGTAGATGAACTGATGTACCTACTCGTAGAAGAATGAATGCGTTGTGGCAATCCTTGACTTATTTCATATAGGTTCATTAGACAGTAACAATAAATTATATTTGACCCAAAAGATTATGCCGTGAAGCTTTTTTTTACATGTAAAATCTTGCATGGCTCTGAAACATACCTCCGACAGACGTTTCTCTGCCGGATGAGCCGCCGACAGAACGTTTCTATTATGAGTTGTTCACAGACAGAACTTTTCCACTACAAACGTTTCGCCGACAGAACGATTAATCCAACCATAATAGGTGAATGGTTAACACCCCGACTGGGATAGGTTAGGTTAGAAGGCTCCGAGGCCGGGCTCCGAGGCGGGCCCGGCCGGCGTTAGCCTTCATGGTTTTTTTTGTTTTGTCGACGAGTTCTTATTTGGTGAACGATTCTGTCGTCGATTTACTCATGAATTAATCGTTCTGTCGGCGAAACGTTCGTTGTTGAAAGGTTCTGTCGATGAACAACTCATGATCAAAACGTTCTGTTGGCGGCTCATCCGGCAGAGAAACATCTGTCGGAGGTATGTTACAGAATCTTCTTGCATTCTATACCGAACTCTGACTGACTTAAACCAACCGTTTCCTACCGCCGCGCTGCCTACGGTCGGTAGTTCCGTCCGTAAGCCCTCTAAAGGATATCCCAGGATTATGACGTGAAGCTGGAAATGATGTAATTTTTTTTCTATGACAACTAAAGAAAATCTTGAAAATCCGATGACCAACAGCTGGGAATGATGATTTTTTTTTTTAAGACAACTAAAGAGATAAATTCAAATGCAGAATTGCAATCACTCTATAATAATTTGGCGCCTATTACATACTTCATTTCTGATAAGTCGGATGTTACTTGTTTGCTGTTTTTCTGTCTGTGACTGTTTGAGTCTGTTGTCGTACTGTTTGAGAAAATACTTGAGTCATTGCGTTTGACTAATGCTGCCAAAGGGCAACACGAAAGAGATTTTCCTCCTAAATACCTATTCGTAATAGTATTTACTGAAATTAAACGGGGTTATATACCTACCTCCGCGCTCTAGCACTGAAAAATATACTTAAACCTTAAAACATATACCCAACTGCGCGACAGAGTTTATTATTATTATTTTTTGATTTTATTATTTCTTATAGCTGTAACAGAAATACATCATAGGTAAAATTTCAGCTCGCTAGCTATCACGGTTCTTGAGATACAGCCTCGTGAAGGACAGGTAAACAGACGGACAGACAGACAGACGGACAGCGAAGTCTCATGAATATGGTCCCGTTTTTACGCTTTGGGTAAGGAACCCTAAAAAGTACTACTACGAAAGATAACTTTTCAAATACGACTTGGTCTCATAGTCTAATAATAGCTATATACTAGACATTATTTTTATTGTCATTCTTATTGTCAAGCAAATCATACTGAGACAATTTTAAAAAGCAATTAGTTTGCTGACTCAGTCTATACTAATAGATATTATAAAGAGGAAAGATTTGTTTTTTGTTTTTTTGTTTGTTTGTTTGTTTGTTTGTTTGTAACGAATAGGCTCCGGAACTAGTGGAACGATTTAAAAAAATATTTCACTGTTGGGAAGCTACACTCTTTGCGGTGAACATAGGCTATATTTTATTCACGTATTCCCACGGGAACGGGAACTAAGCGGGTGAAACCGCGTGACGTCTTCTAGTCACAAATATAGTGTCTCGATCATAGATTTAGAATGTACAAGATAAACAGTGTCAGATAGAAAACGAAACCAAAAAAGAAATATCTATGTGTGAAAATGAATATATGAATATCTATATATGTTATTTAATATCAAATTCAGACACTGAACTCGACACCATCGTAGAAAATATTAAATTTTCCATTTTATTCGTAAGATCACTACATAATATTGTAAAATATGAATGACATAAGTATTATCACCACGGGTGCTAGGGTGATAAATTAAGAGTACACAAGTTGCTATTTCTTTTCCTCTCGAGCTATGTGTACTGGTAAATGAGGTCTCGCTAGCACGCTATGTGTATCTATTGAGAGTAGCGAAAAATTCTAAATCTATGGTCTCGATGGTCCAATGGTTATGGCGTCTGGTCCGGCAAATCAGAAGACACGGGTTTGAATCCTGCTCGAGACCAAAATTTTTTCACATTAAATTTGTCATACTGAGACGTATATAAAAATGTCATAACATAATCCGTACTAATGTCTGTCTGTAGGGAAGTCCCTTCTACCTGCTGTATTATCGCCTCAAGGTTACCCAAAACGCACGGACGGACCTTCCTACAGAATGAATTACCTTCTAACCTTCTAACCTATAGTAAACATAATTCTTCACTATCCCTACTAATATTTTAAATGCGAAAGTAACTCTGTCTGTCTGTCTGTTTTCACGCCTAAACCGCTGAACCGACTTTTTCGAATCGATTCAGACGATCATAAAAAAGTTAATTAAATTGTAATAAAAGTTACACTGTAGTACATTTATATCCGGTCTGGGACATCCTTCCGAGGGCTTACCCGGGACTTCCAACCATAGGCTGTTGGGCGTAACGTGAGGTTTTTTAGTCGGTAGGAGTCCGGCATAGCATCCACGAGGATTTTCGATGACGTTAAGAAAAAGTTCATTTATATCATGATACAGTGGGGAATTCTTTGGCGGGAACTGGAAGGAATCGTATCGCGTCGTTTTATAAATTTGCAAAATTTAAGTGTATTTTCGAGTGTTTTGCTAGTATCAATGGTGGATTCTTAAACAAAAACGTTCGACAACGCGCACTAGTGTTGGGAAGTGATAAAACGCAGTGAATCGTAACTTTTCAGTTTCTGACAAAAAATCCAAAGAAACTTTCATAAATTTATCCACCACTTTTCTGAAGAAAGACTGTCTTTGACTTAGGGCTGTACTTGACTTTGACTGGACTTAGAGGACGAGGACAGTGACATATTAAAGCAAAATGAAGATATAACAAATATAAGCCTAGGTTGCCAGCAGCTGTATGGCTCAAATTGCCTTTGCCTATCCGAAAATGGATAAATAAAACTACTACTATAGTTCGTTCAGAGATATATTACCTCTAGCACTTAGGTTGCCTATCTTGATTGCTGTGTTACCCCAATAAGTTTTTGTTTCTCCCATGTAATCTAACTTTTAGTCGAAACTTACTTTCTTCTTTTGCTATCTTTTTTTTCGGGTGTGACCATTAATTGGGATGTGGAACGTTGTGGAAGCAGCAACTTCACCTCCGTTGGTGATGGTAGTGAATGTTTCTTTTCAGATATTCACAAAAAATAAATAATTCTCAAATCCAATCATAAAGTAATAAGAGCATTGTTTTAGTAAAGTTAAGTCTATTATGACATGAAAAACAAAACTCTTCGTGCTAACGGTTGGAGGTTATAATCTCCACTATAATCGGTAAAATGTCGTAGGCTGGCATTTATAGGGGGACTTTACTGCTTTGCCAACTCACAGGAAATGATCGACAAGCTGTCAGTCAGAAGTAATATAACTGTGAACGGACTATACTACTACTCATGATACAGTGATTGTTTGTTTATATTTCCAAGGGAGCCATACAAGGTGACAAGTGGCGAGTCTGATAGTCGTGATGTTTCCAACATCAGCAGCAGTTATAGTATGGCCCCAAAGGTCTTGAATTCTAGACAGAGTCCATTACGTTCGACAATAAGACAATAATTGAAGATACTACGAACACGTTCGTTGTTTAAAATTCTGACTGGTTTAACACAATCACAAATCAAAGTGCAAACATTAAATATGTTTCGGAGGCATCGATCATCACTCGTCGTTCCGTTTCACGCTGCAAGCTGCACCCTATCGCCGCCGACACGCGTGATTTATGCCATGCTGGCTGTATGTTACAGTTGTCTTTGCCTTTCGAATTGATAACGCGGGAAATTATAAATGCTGTTTTTTTTTTCATAGTGATACGGCTACAACTAGGTACAAGGAACTAAAATATTTTTAATAGCAATATTTACAACTAGGGTCTGACTTATGTACGCGCATACAGCGAGCGTAATTTTATCAGTGTCTACGACAGGAACTACCCCTAAAGTTGTCCAAAAATCAAAAACGTACATAATGTAAAGAAAACAAAAATTCTTTTAGCTATAGCAACCACATTACTTAATTATTTTTTAGTTAGTATTTATTGATGAAAACTTATGGTCCTTACCTTATCAAACAGTCATAAAGTAAGTACAGTTATATATGTAGGTACCATTATGACACTGTATCGACTTGTTTACACAAACAAACCTATCAATGCAACAGTTTTCTCAAACACCGTTTAATTAATTCCGCAATTGTTCATAACTTTATTTAATTCTAACTTCAAACATCTCAATACTATGTTGCCAGCATACTTAATAATTTGTAACACGAATCAATTACCTTACAAAGTTTTCTATGTACAGCGATTTGGGTTGCCATACTAGCCTTGTGGTATTTTATGGGAAATGATTAGTAATTTGCGGTGACGGTGTTTTAGTTAGTTATTAATTACAAATTTATGGTTAGTCGTATTAGTTGGAATGTTCTAATGAACACGATTTTAGATTGGTCTGTAATTTCTAATTTGGATTTACAAGATGTAAACCAAACTTACAAACTATAAAATGTTACAAGGTGGATTGATAATTCGGCGGGAAACTTTCAGACAAGCGTTGCATTTCCTTAAAATATTTTTTCAAAACTAGTGTATTTTTGAGTGTTTATGTGTAATTTATGGAGGATTATTAAACATAAAGGTTCGACAACGTGCAAAAGTGTTGGAAAGTGATAAAGCGCAGTGAAACGCGAGTTTTTAGGTTTGTCGACAAATTCCGCAGCAAGCCCTAGTAAGGTACCACCCCACCGCCTTACTAGAGTAGAACTTAGTCCAAACTTTGACATACATGAAAACGCTGCTGTTAAAAAGAATCTTAACATGAAAATGATTTATTTACATAATGAAATTTACTTGACTTGGGCATACTCTCAAGCCGAGAAAGTCTAAGAACAAGAAGAAAAAAAATAGGCGTGGATTGCTTCGAAAATAAAATTACGATAGGTATTTGAAATACGAATTCGAAATAGGACTGCAATGTCAATGCCAAGAAGGAGTTTTTTAAATATGTAAATAATTTTTAAACTCTATCATTTTCACACAGCATCATCTGATCCCAAAGTACCTAAGCTACGATTAACCTGCTTGTGTTGTATGTATCAGGCAACGGATATTAATATATTTTTTGTAAATAAATACAAACCTGCATAGAAACGCCCAGACTCTTGAGACAAATATTTATGGATCATACGAATGTTGTTTCGCAGTCGTACTGTACGATACGACCAACGAGGTTGTCAATATCAGGTTATGCTTTGGTGCGTATGTTGTATGCTTTTAGTATTATTTATTTCAATCCAATCATACTGCTGGACTATTGCTTCTCCCAATTCAATCTGGGAATCAAATTTACTTTACCTATTCTGTAATGGTGCTGTACCAGGTCTGGCAAAACGAATTGGTACAGGGTTTGCTTTTAAGTTTTTCTTATTTAGTTAACAAGCGTATTACTGGCTGATGAGTATGACTTGGGCTTGGACTTAAAAATTTCGCACTACACACAGATTTTATATGTACCTACATAAAATATCTAGTCTAGACTACAGGTTTCTACCTTTATACCGAAGCAAAATTAGTTATACTTTAATCTGGACATTTTAAACAGTTTTGTTTATACTACGGACCTAAAAATGTTCGGGAGTCATAAGAGTCACTTTTTTTTATTGTGAAAATCTCTCAGGCTAAGGCGAAATTATTTAGAGCCTAGCTTACAGCTAAGTTAGGAGCCACGCTTGTGTACAAGATACAAGATGGCCACATCAGTCTCATGGACTCTTACCGACTAAAACCACACGTGCAGCAGTCCCGGGTAAGTCCTCAGAAGGATGTCCCGGGGCATGCTAAGAATCTTGGACGCACACATAAATTTCCGGCAATTTTCATGCTTCACCTTAATGTTGTGTGAGGTTACGTCCTTACTTCTTTTAGATTCGTGGCGTGGTCGGTACCTACCTTGAAAAGTTAATTTCCTTTTTATGATTCCATTATTACGATTAAGTAAAACATTGTTTGTAAACCTCTGCCACACAGACTAACATATTTTTGTCGTAATTGCAAACAAACTGACAATAACCTCCTGCGTACATCTGTACTACACAAAGTACATAGGAAAAATAATAATCTGTGGTCTCTATTTTCATTATTAGTTCTAAAAATATGTTACTGGCGACATCTATTGACTACACTGGTTAATACAAGAAATAAAACAACACATTTGTCATCAGCCATTATTTTGAAAATGGCGTCGGAAGGTGGGCGAGCGGACGTGCGTTTACGCAGAAGTAAGATATCCATGTTAATCTTTTCTGTTTTTGTGTGATTTCATAGTTTTTTGTGTAAAAACAGTTATTGATAGTACAAACTAATTGTTCAAAGTAATATTATCAAAAAAAGATCTAATATTCCTAACCTAACCTTGACATTATTTTCTATGTCCTCTGCAAAGTACAATAGTATGTAATTAATATATTTCACGTCTGTATTCCCGAGTACTATGTAAGGTACATTAACAATTTCTTCATTTTCTTTAGATTTAACTCCTAACCTCATCGCAGAAGTTTTGAATGACTCTGATTTTGACTATTCTGGAGATGATTCAGACGAAGATCCCGAGTTTCAACCACCAGAAACCAAACAAATAGTCTGTGATCACCGTGAAAGCGGTTCCAGTAGTTCGAGCGAAGATGAAGATGATTTGGCTATTTCCGTGCCTTCTCCAGCAACATCAGACAACTCGGATTGTCCTTTAACTTCGTCATACTTACCACGAGCAAGAGGACGTTCAAGGGGAATATCTCTGACCGATGAAAAGACATTTAAAAAGAAAGCGAGAGGAAGTACTGAAGTAAAAGTTAGAGAAGACCAAAAACTTGCTGTGACTATGTGGCTGGATAATAAGCCAGTTTTAATGATGTCAACTTGTTATTGCGATCAAGATCATGACGAATGCGAGCGATGGTCAATGAAAAATAAAGCATACGAAAGAGTCAGAAGGCCAGACGTCATTAAAAATTATAACGAAAAAATGGGTGACGTCGATCTCGCCGATAGAATGCTTTCTGTTTGCCCATCGCGTAATCGTACAAAGAAATGGACAATACGCGTAATTTCGCATCTTTTCGACCTAGCCGTTGTAAATGCTTGGTTGCAGTATAGAATGGTTGCAATAGAGAAGGGTACCCCAAGGAAAAATATCGTACAAATGCGAGAATACAAGCTGAATTTAGGCACCAAACTAATTGATGACAATGGAGAAGAATCGGATGATTATGGTGAAGTTGAATACGAAGAACTTGAGCCGAAACATAAAAAACGTAAGATTTTAATTAAACCAGTTCCTTCCAAAGAAAACCGTACAAAAAGTGCAGCGCATTTGCCAGCATATGGTACAAAACAATGTCGTTGCAGAAAGAATGCCTGTGATAAAAAAAACTACGGTATTTTGCAAGAAATGTGAAATTTACCTATGTTTTACGCCTAATCGAAATTGTTTTACTGATTTCCATGAAGACTGTTAATTCCTAGTTGATTGTTGAGTCCTACAAAGTTTAATATAAGTATAAATGATTGATCTCTAATGTTCCTTCTATTGAATTACTAAAAGTTTAGAAGAAGCGTTTTTTTTTTTTATATGTTACGAAAAAGAGTTTAATTTCTGTTAATTTTGAAACATTAAATAAAACTACTTAAAATTATACATCCCATCTATTATTTATTGCCTCTATCTGCTCACTACGCTACCAATAATAGGCTACGTCCTTTATGAAGCACATAATAGTTTAGTTCCTTTGTACTTTGTATAGAACATAGTGAAAAACCAGGTTTTTCCGGTACATGATTTTTTCTAATATTTCCCCGTACTAAGTGATAGTCTAATAGTGCAATATAAAAGTTTCAGATAGAAACAATAAAAAAAGGGTGTCTGGTACTCAGGAGGATAATATAATCAAAAACAATAAATCTGACGGCTCTTGTAAACATGGCCGACGCATGCACCATGCGAGCTCGAATTATTTATGTATTTCGTAATATGCCAAGTAATAATGCAATAATGTATTGCACAGAGCGCGTGAGTAAAATAAAAAGTTCGAAGAAAACCTCCTACGCGTTGTTTTGGCGGTAAATTTGACACGTGTTCTATGCAGCTGTCAAATGACGTCACGTAACCTCTTTCATGAAGATGTGTTAAAATATCCTATGACGAAGTAGGAATCGTGTGTTACAGAGCATTGATCAAAGACGTATCATATATAGACACGTTATACACGAACATTGCGGCTTTCAAAAACAGCTAAAATTTTATAAATTTGAAAAAAGAATTCTATAAATTATCTGTGGTAGCATGCATAAAGTCAATATCAGAGGAATGTGGGGAAAAAGGGAAACTTGAATTTCACTAACTGAGACATAATATGGTTAATGTATTTACGAGTAAAGTACGTAATATTTAAATTTATAAAATGTTAATGTAGTTTATCAGATTAGTAATTATTAACGTAATTTAAGTCATAAAATAAAAGTATAACAAGATATTGTTATAAGTATTTTTATTTTATGACTTAAGAAACATTTATAAAAACATTTATTTAAGTACAGAAACATTTATTTAATAAGTAATAATTTAGTACCTAGTAAGTAATCCAAATATTTGTAATTTAAATCATTTTAATAATCTTAATATTATTATATTATTTTTAAGTATCATTATTTTTTTAAAGAAATATAATTACAAATTAAAAAAAATATTCAAATAGCAAAATAAAACATTAGTACAAAATCTCCCCGACATCCCCTTACGGGTCGCGGGCGCCAAACCACAGACTATAGAGTACATTTTCCTTCTGCATTCAATAAGCTTGCCGCCATTTTATCGATCCGAGAAAATGAAATAATATTATTATTTCTATTGTACTTACGCATGAAATGACACGTTTTTATATTGAACAGTCGCTGTGTAGCTTGTGTATCATCTGAAGATACATGAAGGCATGTTTTTTTCGAGTTTTCTTTACTCACAGAATTTAAAACTGTGCTAATAGGACTTTCGCTAACCCTACAGCCGCGTCACAGATTTTCAGGTAATTACCTTCTTTACGTGTTGCCATTTTCAAGTGTCTATAACGTATCTATAGTTTTTATATCATTGGTATTGATATACTTTGCATAATGTAGTGGAAAACCTCCAAAAAACTTAGGTACCTACAAACAGTCAATCAATCAATACATATAATGAAATCGTAACATGTCGCTGTCTGTACATTGAAGATATTTAAGAAAAAAGTTTGTAGCGGGGCTTTATAAACGCAATAGAACCCAAAACAATGGTTATTAGAATTTTTGTCTGTTTGTCTGTACGTTTGTGCACGCTAATCTCAGCAACTGCTCAACCGTTGCGGTTTGCTCTACTTAACGTTTATTGTTTGTTTCATGTCAATCGGTTCATAAATAAAAAAGTTATATCAATCTAAAGAAAATGCAGCGTACGAAGTTGCGTGCTACAGCTAGTCTTACTTCTTACTATTTAATATTATAAATGCAAAAGTTCGTGAGTGTGGATGTTTGATACTCTTTCACGCTCAAACCGCTGAACGGATCTGGCTGAAATTTGGTACAGATATACATTATAGTCTGGAATAACACATAGGCTACTTTTTATCCCGGGAATAAATTCCCGCGGGAACAAATTTTACGCGGGCGAAGCTGCGGGCATCAGCTAGTTATTAATATTTTGCTTTTATAAGGTACAAGCGGACGTCACGCGGTTTCACCCGCGTAGTTCCCGTTCCTGTGGGAATACGGGAATAAAATATAGCCTATGTTTACCGCAAAGAGTTTAACTTCCCAAAGTAAAAGAATTTTTAAAAATTGATCCAGTAGTTCCGGAGTCTATTCGTTACAAACAAACAAACAAAAAAACAAAAAGCAAAAAAAGTAATCTTTCCTCTTTATAATATTAGTGACTATTAAGCATAAATAATTACAATTAAAGTCATTTCAAACGAAAGAAAATCATAAAGTAATGCCGTCTGGTAGTAATAAATTAAACTAGATAATGTACTTATGTATATCCTACCGTTAGTGGGCTATGAAAAGTTCGTCTATTCTATACTAATATTATAAAGAGGAAAGATTTGATTGTTTGTTTGCATCGAATAGGCTCCGAAACTACTGGACCGATTTGAAAAATTCTTTCACTGTTAGAAAGCTACACTCTTTGCGGTGAACATAGACTATATTTTATTCCCGTATTCCCACGGGAACGGGAACTACACGGATGAAACCGTGTGACGTTCGCTAGTTTAAGAATAATTTCATTTGCCAGAGAGGTTTCCCGTCGCATTATTGTAAAATAAATTTGATTTCCATTAAAATGGATATTGCGAACCAACCCTAAAAAATAGACACATGCTGTCGCGAACTCTTTTTTAGAACTTTTTAAGAGAAACAATTTTGTAGTACATCATAAAACTTAACATTAACCATTTAACCAGCGCACGCAACGGAAGCTCTCAAAAGAAATAATTTCCACACCGTCCATGAAACATTTATCATTACTGCTCCGCTCCTATTCGTTGTAGCGTGATGTTATATAGCCTATACCCATCCTTGATAAATTACTTGCGAACTGTAAAAGAATTTTTAAATTCTAACCAGTACTTCCCGAGATCCTAGCGTTCAAACAAACAAACAACTCTTCAGCTTTATAATATTAAGTATGGATTGTGACAGTTGTATTGCAGTCAGATAATCGCGCGAATTTTATATACCTATATTTTTTTTAAACTGTGCACTAAATGGGCAAAGGTTTACTAAAACTTAACTACCTAAACCACGTAATAGACTGAAGTATACTACACGAAATTTTAATTAGAACCATGTTTCGACGACCATAGCTAGCGGAGACGTGACCTCACATAATATGGCTACCTACCTCATACAGGGGTTGATAAGCTTGAGGAGATCCTCAAACAGGGCTTGGAATTTCATTACCCAGGTAATTTTACCTGATTAAGATTGATGACATAAAAACCGAGTAAGCTTTTACTTGTAGTTTATTAAATTAACTGACTTGGTCTTGACAAAAAACCGCACGGAGGGTTACCTACCAAAAAAGAATTGTATTCATTCCTTCGTCTAAGTAATAGTACTACTATAGAATATAATATTATATATAATCTGTGCTACTACTATTACTTTGTCGAAGATTAATTCACACTGATTGTATGGGAACGCCCCACAATGTTATTAATATATTTTTTTGTTTTCAGCAATAGAAAGACATCCTCTGTGAAAATTTAATTTTTCCAGTTATCACGGTTCCCGAGATACAGCCTGGTGACGTTCAGACAGACAGACGGTTGGCGGAGCTGCGGTCATTTTTTTTTTATCGTGAGGGAAAATCCTCGTAGGATGCTATGCCGGACTCTTACCGACTAAAAAACCTCACGTAACGCCCAGCAGCCTGTGCGGTCATTAGTTAGTATAATAATATTATGCTTAGCAATCTTGAGGATGCCTCGTGTTACGACGAAAACGTGTTCTCTTAAGGCCGCGGGTAGGCCTAACAACCTTGACCATAAATAACACGCGTCCTTCAGGCTAGGAAAAGTAGCATTTTATAGCTTACTAGATGATGCCCGCAGCTTCGCCCGCGTAAAATTTGTTACCATTCCCGCTTCCCGTGGGAACTTATTCCCGGGATAAAAAGTAGCCTATGTGTTATTCCCGACTATAATGTATCCCTGTACCAAATTTCAGGTCGATCCGTTCAGCCATTTAAGCGTGAAAGAGTAACAAACATTCACACTCACAAACATTCGCATTTATAATATTAGTAAGATTTTTGACTATAATTTTCCGTCTACTTATACAGACAAAAACGCTTTCATTTGCACCTCATTTTCGTAATTTTCTAAACCAGTCCCCTTACTGTCTAGTTGTTAAACGTAGGTTCTACCACCCTTTCCTTGGAGAGTTCGAGTGTTCTCTTCATTCCTTCGTTTCAATCTGTGGACCTAAGCTTTCACTGTTGTACGCTAAGATTGCCAGACCGAGAGAGATTGATGGGTCTCTTTTACAGATAAATTATTTCTGTTGTTCTATCTTAGTCCAAGCACTATAACTACGAATACTGGAAACAAAAACGTAGGTAAAATTTAAGGAGGCTCCGATACAGCAAACGTTTTTTTTTGTCAGGCAAACTTCCGTGCACGAGTCCTACTCGCACTAAGCCGGTATTTTGTTGGCAACCCTACGTAAACTATCAAAGTATTTATAAAATGTACAATGCATATGAACAGGGTCATTACACGTTCGATTAAATTCATACAACTGCTACGTACATAAACTTATTTGTTTTGATAATGAAACTATCGGGCCGTGTAACAGCGGCCAATTGGGCGACTCTGGAGCTTAATGGAGCGAGTACTGCATTGTGTAGGATGTGGGTTGGGTCCCGGATGATGCAGGCATTTATAAAATCTTGGGATATTGGGTATTATAATCTTTTTTAGCTCATAGCTTCATAATGTTGAAGTTGAGCACCTGACGACTGCCAAGACTCACAGTTCTATTGCCCTCCGTGCCTAAACGATTCTGTTCCCTATAATACCTGGGTAATTACCGTAAGGATGATAAAAGGGTACCGTAATGAACTCCGCTGAGGCCGCATGTCTTCTTGCCTGGACCCTTCCATGGGATATGGAAGCGAGAGCCATTGCGTCATTGTTTAAATAGCGCAAGGAGGCGCTGGAGCAAGTCCATAGGCCAGCGCCCCGAGAAATCGAGGCTCAGCGATTCCGGTTCCGCTAGGAAATCATGGAGATAAGGAAAGTGCAACTTGAGCAACAAAGGCAGGAAAACGCTGCGACTTGGGCAATTAGACCGTACCGGACGAGTGGATGGTTGGAGCCATGGCCAACTTTTATACTGCTTGTCAGAGATAATTACTGTAGTAGAACAGTAAGTATCTCAGTTCACTCTATACTTGGCGCTTGATATTATATAAAAACATAAAAAATGGTTATATGAGATTCTTTTTCTTTTTCAATTCTCAGCTGATGACTCTCCATAACGATTTAAGAATCTTGCTCAATCTATGTATACTGTGCCTATAGTCCTTCCACAATAGCCATTATCTAACACATTTGGCGTTACCAAATATCGGGTCTACGCGTAATTTCAGCACACCCGAACCACTAGCGCTAGAAACCAATTATTTAGCAACATAATACCATCGCCAAAACCCGCATTGGCAACAATGCTGACCATAATTTACTTCTGCATCATAACCAATACGTATTCTATGGCGTCAAACTGGGTGTCAGCGGCGAGCGGCGCGACAGCGATTAAGGCAAGAGCGCGGCCCACGAGTACATAAGAGTAGGCAACTTCGAACAAACGTTAAGAGTCCTTATGACGCCAAATAGACTATTACTTTGATCTAGATCTCAGGACTCGTGAGGTCTGTTGAATTAAAATTTGAACACAGACAACGTCAGTTCATGAACTAAAAACGCTCTAGGCTCGAAACACGATTACTGATAAAATTCTCAAAAGATTTTTGTGTTGAAAATACCTCGATTTCGTGAAATTATAAGCTAGATCTCGTATGTTATAAGTTGTTTTTATAGTATAAAATATTTATAAGGAAGACAATAGTAAAATCTTCCTTTGCACAAGAGCATTTTTTTCATATTCGTTTTATAGAGTTTTTTTATAATTAATTGATTTCGTTAAAAGCGCACTAAAACCGATCGCATCTCTCTCTTTCTTGCACGCCAAAATGTATATCTTCTATTATCTTTTAACAATTTGGCGTCTGGTAGGCTCTTAACACAATGCTCCGAGCGTGGTTTACTTGTATGTGTGTTTTTTACGTGTGGAACTCTGTCATGGATCCTAGACTCTTACCGACTAAACGGGACGGGCACCATTGTTGGTGCAGGTCAATGGTGCATACGGTACGACGGGATTACTAATTACACTTGCGGGCACTACTGCCTACGGTCGGGAGCCCCGGGTAAACCCTCGGATGAATATCCCAGGATTCCCAGCAGACTTCGACTACCATGGCACCCTCCTAGGGGGTTTGTCTATCCCGCGTCTTTGGGGGTTGTTCGGGTATTATTAGGCTTCTTGGTGGCGTGCGTAAAGACGGTGAGCAGTCCCCACCCCTCGGTTTTGCTTATGTGCAAGCGCAGTACCGCCTTACTTGCTCGTTCTCGTAGGTCGTACTCTCGCCGCTATCACCGTCGCCCCGCTCGTCGCCCCGCTCGTCGCCGATATCGACTCTAAGGCCTAACGTCAGTGCCCGCGGGACGACCGGTCGGTTCTAATCCGTGTAGTGGCTCCACGTTACGTTAAAAGCTCTTTATCTGTTATAATAAACAGACTTCAATTAGTTCTTAGAGCTTTGTGCGGGAAATTCGGTAGATTGCGTTGTAGGTACAGAGTGTATGTACGCTGCTACGTTATTCTGATAACGGTGTGTTCACACTTTTTAATTTTCGCTGGTCAAATTTTAAGGCTGAATTTTCGGGTTTTAGACGATTCTGACATAATATTATTGGAATCAAATATTTCTCACATGGAAAACATAAAATTAATTTTCTATAGTATACACACTTAAGGCGGATTTGACCAAAATCGGAGTAAGACTATACTAGAGAATAATATTTGTAACCGCCTCAAAAAGTAAAGTGATTTTCTATTTTGCCAACTACCTAATAAGGTCAACGTCACTATATCCATATTTGAGTTGAGTTCTTCAGTGGTGGTCATGGCTACCGTACGTTGTACTTGTTAGTTGTGCATAATTGTGGCGCTACAGTAAATGGGGGTTTCTTTACCCTAATAAGACACAAGTTTGTGTATTCACCATACACAAACTTGTGTCTTAGTAGGGTTGAATTGAACAAGATTTCGTTTTCCCCAATCAGACACTCTAGTGAGAGTAGTCTCGATTTCAGACACAAGTTGTTCACGACTTTCTTCCACTGCAGCCCGAGAGACACCGGGGCGGCCCGTGTCCAAAGTGTTGCCCGTACTGTCGTTCGCATAACAATGAATGACGTCAATGGACAACATGTCATTGACATCTGATCCACCATTTTTAATAATTCATACAAAGTTTAAAAAAATCCTTTTTGTATTTAGTGTATTAGTAGACCAAATGTTGTTGTTAATGGTGTTAACTATCCAGTCCTGGCAGGTTGCTGGTGTTTTACAAATAACCCTGTATGTGCTACGACATAAGTAGCGTGGCGTAGCGCTTCGTAGCACTGAGTACATAATTTATTTGATACTCGCAATTTTAAAACTTCTTTATTTCAAAAGTTGTAGTCTATCTGTGTAACAAATTTTATCTGACACGGTCCCGCATACCAGACGGGACTGCGCCCGCCTCTTGAAAGAGGCGGCGGAGAGGGAGCGGGAGAGAACTCTACCACCCGAGTTGTTGGCGCTTGGGCGCCGCCGACGTGTCCTCGCCGAAGACTATCGGCCTTCATGACCGGGGGCCTGAGGACCGTGAGAGGGCTGCTTACCGTCCTTACAGAAGCAGGCCCATGACGGCAGCGTGACACACGCCCCCCATTAGAAGCGGGTTCACACCCGAAACCCCCCCAAAGACGTGGGTGTGCCGCAGTGGTGGCCGTAGGTCTGTTGGGAGTCCTGGGACATCCTTCCGAGGGCTTACCCGGGGCTCCCAACCATAACCTGTTGGGCGTTACGTGAGGTTTTTTAGTCGGTAGCATCCATGATGGATTTTCCCTCACGTTAAAAAACCCATATTTGCATTAATTTTTTAAATTGAAAAAATACTTATTTCCATTTATGATGCCTTTATGTGTAGGTACATGCATACATGTTTAATGAGATCGCTGGTTATGTTATCTTTGAACTCTAATTTCAAAATTTTACGATAAACTTTAATAGTCATAATTTGCATAACTTTTGAATAATAAATGAATTATGTATGTAGCATTAAGTGTTGTTGAATATTTCATTAACCATATTGCTAGTCAAATAACTACCTACTTAAGTGAAGTCAATACTTTTATATGTATAACTAGATGATCTCCGCGGACTCAGTGGTCTGTAAAGAATCACTGCAGTAAGCAACTTTCACTAGGGCTAGTCCTTGGATGGGTGACGATCTTTGTGACCACTTCGTGACATTTATTTGAGCGCTTCCGTGCTTCGGAAAGCACGTTAATGCGTTGTTCCCGGTTGTCAGTAAAATGACAGTCGTTAAGCATTTTTAAGCGGCTTGAAAAATTTTAATAACGGGCAGTCACAACCTGCGCCTGTCCATCTCAACACGACAATAAGGTCACCACCCATTACGTGGGACAAATTCTAAAAAGGTGAAATGTGGACATATTATATGCCTCTGCCTACCACTTTATGGATAAAGGCGAGACCATATGTATGTCCTTCCACCATCCCCTTTCCGATCCCGAACATCGCGTGCCGGGCAGAGATGCCACTCATACACAGTGGAGAGAATCTTCGCCAGAACAGAGCGTTTCAAAAGATCGTTCCTCTGTCGAACTATAAAAACTTGGAACGACCTGCCCGCACACGAGTTTCCCTCATCTTAAAATCCTAGGTTCTTTAAGAGGCACATCATAAGGACACTAATACACAGTGGAGAGAATCTTCGCCAGAACCGAGCGTTTCAAAAGATCGTTCCTCTGTCGAACTATAAAAACTTGGAACGACCTGCCCGCACACGTGTTTCCCTCATCTTAAAATCCTAGGTTCTTTAAGAGGCAAATCATAAGGACCACTGTCAGAAGTGGCCCCCAATCGCTAGATAACCACGGCGGTTTCTAACCTCGAAATGTTGTAAGGGAGCCTCTCATAACGGCTCATCGTCTGTAAAAATGTTAACTTTCTATCTAGGTGAGGCCGCAGTGGTAGCCGTAGGTCTGATGGGAGACATGGGGTATCCTTCCGAGGACTTACCCGGGGCTCCCAACCGTAGGCTGTTAGGTAGGATACGTGTGGTTTTTAGTCGGTAGGAGTCCGGCGCATCATCCATTTTTTTCTTTTTCCGTGTGGAAATCCTCATGGATGCTATTGACTTCTACCGACTAAAACCACACGGTGCCTTGCTCTCTGCCTAAGGATAACCCCTGGGGGCATAGCATCCATGTAGGACTTTCCTCACGTTAAAAATAACAAAAAAAACGGCTCATCAGATACAACTTCGTAACAGACAAACCAATAGACAGACAGGGAAGTCGGAGTAATGGGGTCCCGTTCTTTGGGTCCATACCCAAAGGATAAAAACGGAAACCTTTTGCTGAGACTCCGCTGTCCCAAAAAAAAATTACAACCTTTGATATTTAAAAAAAAATGTTTTTAAAAAATTTTATGACTGTACCGGGGGTTCGGAAATGCTACAGACTGAGAAGAACACCCCAAGAAACTCAGTCCGGTCCCTCCTAAAATTCGTCTTAGAATCTAATACAGTTTTTTTTTATTATGTAGAAAGGAGTTTCTGCTTCTTGGAATTGGAACCCTAAATATCAAGCTCTAAATAGTGTTAAATAAAGTACAAAGTCTGATAAATACAGCTACTTAGTTAAATAAAGCGAGAATCGGGTCACCGGGAGTAAGTAGGGGTAATAGCGGGACTAAGAAAGGGGGGGGGAGTGATAATCAACCGATATTAACGGCCGCTGAAGATACTCTCGCTATTTTATTCTGATGATCTGTTTAAGGGGTGGTTTCGGAAGAGCGATTACACGACTATTTTATAAAGTCTGTATATGTTCGAGTACAGCATATTATGATAATGAAATATTATAGCTATATATAGTACTACCGGACGTCACGCGGTTTCATCCGTGGGAATACGGGAATAAAATATAGCCTATGTTCACCACAAAGAGTGTAGCTTCCCAACAGTGAAAGAATTTTTCAAATCGGTCCACTAGTTCCGGAGCCTATTCGTTACAAACAAACAAACAAAAAAACAAATTTTTCCTCTTTATAATATTAGTATAGATAGCTATTTCTGTTCTAAAATATTGATAAGAATAGGTAAGTAAATAGAATAAAAACAGTCCTTTAGGGTTCCATCCGTACCCTTCCGTAAAAACGGGACCCTATTCATAAGACTTCGCTATCCGTCTGTATGTCTATCAGTCCGTCATGAGGTTGTATCTCAGGAATGGTGATAGCTAGAGAGCTGAAATTTTTGTAGATGATGTATTTCTGTGTTTCTTTTTTACTGTTTTTTGGTACGTAACCCTCAGTGCGCGCGCCTAACTCGCACTTGGCCGGTATTTTTCATTCAAGATTTACCTACACAACTGTTCCACTTTTTTAAATATTGCCATTTACAAGCCCAATTTCTGAGATATTTATTTTTATAAAAATCGAGTGTAGTTTTAACTGCATTAAATTCAATTTACAACGAGCAAACATCAAACATCAAAACAACCAGACATTGTCGCTTTTTGCCTTACACTCTTAGATTTTTTTCAAATCTACAACGAGCCAAAAGAGTTTTATTTCTATTGTTCTTTCATATACGCCTCTTGGACAACTCTAGTGGCGCCGCGTTGTGGCCGATTTAGGCAACACGCGGACGTTAGAGTCCGGTCAGCTGTACGGTTTACGTTTGTAATTCTCTCAGAAACGTTCTCAAAAAACGAAAAATGGGTGGTACGAGATACTGTTGTGTTGTGAGATGCAAGAATTCCCAATCTCGGAATCGGGAATTGACTTTTTATTCGTTTCCGAGACGAAATTGGGACATTAAAAAAAGAGATGGGTGGATAAAAGCCATCAGAAGAATGTAAGTATAAATAAAATAACGATTTGATAATTATAACGTATCGAACATTACAAACGCCAAATTTTCTGCTCGTGTGTTGTATGTTTTATTTAATTATTATTTAAATTGTTTTATTTTACTAGCACAAATAAATATCGAAACTAACATGCACAATGTTAATCATGTTTAATTTTTAATCTCGCATGGATATTTTTAGAGAATCACGTGCAAGTTATTTTTTATTTCCTTGTTTTATTATCTATAATATACTAGCTCGTTTGCGTGATAAATGAAGAACCGCTCGACCGATTTTCTGCAAACTTCACATAAACCATCTACTAAATAGTCCGAACAAAGCCTAAACATTTGGTTTGGATAGGTGAGTCCGTTCTTGAGTTATAAAATTACAACGAAAAGTGGCATTGATTTTTATAAATATAGATTATATTATTATTGATTCGATATTTCATGCTTATTCTTATGAAATATTCTTCACCAATGATTATATATTACTAATTTAACATTAATAATGCAAGAAAATGGAAATGTTCCTTTATACCGATATGAAAAATGCAGTTTACTGAAAATCTAATTTCAATGACCAATACTTATTCCTTCGAAACCTATTTATATTTCTTTGATAAGGAGATACATCTTCATTTTCCATTTCTGCTTTGCATGTATTTGGTTGAAAAGTTGCTGTAAATAGATTTTTTCAGATTATTATTCAACTATTGATTGATTTAATAATTAATACATAGATACCTCTACTTTCACATCGTACGGTGGATTATTTCCACTGATGATTTGTTCTCCACTTGCTGCATCATGAATTTCGACGACCTCCTGAGCATTTTGATATAATTTATGCCCTTAATTAATAATTAATTGATTTGATCATCGTGTTATTAGTAATGCGATAATCCTACAAATATTTACGTACAAAAAATTACAATGAAACTGAAAGAATATCTCATTGTTTCGTGTATTTACTAACGACTACGAACTAACTAACTACGAACTTTCGATACAGATTTTTCGCGAAAGAATTCTGCATAAATATTCTGGAATCCACACTTGATTATAATTCGGCTCATAATATTACGAAAACAATTTCTTTTTACATCAATTAAAACAATAATTTTAAATTTGTAGCGACTTATATGCAAATCATATGTTCACTGTTATGTGAAGAACGACCTCGAGTTGTCGCCGCCAACCGACAGTTGGCGTTGCCGTAGCTTCGGCACGATATCCAAGAGGCCTATAGTCGAATATGGACTTTCTGTTTCATAAAATCCAATTCACACCAAACCAATGCAATACAACATGTTTAATTTTAAGTTAATAATAATTAATGTGTCCTACATGTCTGTCACAAATAAAGGTTTCTTCCCTTCTTTCTTCTAACCAAGCAGTTTTACTTCAATAATCGCATTAGTGAAACCAGAGACTATGGCGGTCGACAGTCGACAACATTTACTACTATTTACATACATTAGCCGACTGCTCAGCTAATAAAAAACATTGCCAGTGGCCAAACTCGCATATTTATCCCCTCACTCAAATGCTCCAGTAATTTGTTTAAGGTTAAAATATTTATAAGATAAATGAAAATGAACATCTCCTTTTTAGGCGTATTCGCTTCCTTTTACATTTTTTTCTCTCCTCTCTATGTTATGGATGGATTATGGGCGCTATGCCGGACTCCTACGGACTAGGAACCACACGTATTCCATCTAACAGCCTATGGTTGGGAGCCCCGGGTAAGCCCTTAGAAGGATACCCCAGTAATCCCAGCAGACCTACGGCTACCACTGCGGCCTCGCTTATGGGGTGTTCGGGTGCTATGCCGCGTCTTTGGGGGGTTTTTCGAGTGTTATCCCGTTTCTTAGGGGGGGCGTAAGTGAATCCCTCATGTCACGCTATCGTCTAGGGCCTGCTTCTGTAAGGACGTTGAGCAGCCCCCTTACCGTCCTCAGGCCCCCGGTCAAGGAGGCCGATAGTAATCTGCGGCGCCCCCTCCGCAGACTGCGGCATTTGGGTGGGAGAGTTCTCTCCCGCTCCCTATCCGAATCCGCTTCTTTGTTTCGGGTTATTGGAATAGCTTGGTCACGAATTGAATAAAAAGAAGTTGACCCGAAGACCTTGATGAATTTTACAAGTCCTTTGGCCCCGCTCTTTTCATCAGCAAGAAAGACATTTGTAAGTGCAGTGGGACACGATGATAATTATCATCCGAGGATTACTGCTAGTTACATTTTTAAGTTTTCATAAAATCGAAAAAGCATTAATCTACCTAGTAGCTTTCAGTAACTTTCCAACTAACTGTACTGTTTAAAGGTAGCTGTCAAAGCAACCACACGAGATCGTCTACGCGATGCACTCTATAAATTACGTCAAAATATTTTGATTACCCCGAATTCCGGATTTCTGATTAACGACCCAGTTTGACGGATCGTTAAAGCGGCAAAAATAATAAAAAAAGTATATATTGTGTAACGTTGGCAACATTTACACTAGTTGAACTAAATACTGTGATTATTTTACTTAGAGTTTGTTTATGAGCAAACGCACCTTTATGTTGCGACACCCGCCATTTTAATGTTCCGAGAAGAATAGATTGTTTATTTATGAATTTAAAATGACCGCAAAGCTTACTTTCAAAATATTTTTGTTTTAACATTAAACAGTAGCTGAACGCAAAAATAGCAGACGTAACGTTTTACCTGATATTGATTTTAGGTAGCGATAAAGGTACTGCAATAGAACCTAATCTATACTGCTCATTCGCTCTAACTTTGCCGCTCGGCTCCATACTAAAGTCGAATTTTTAATTAGACGAAGTAAATTGACAGCAACTAATTTCACTTCTTCATACAATGTTGCTTATTTTCTATGACGAAGTGACATTAGTTACTGTCAATTTACTTCGTGTAATTAACAATTCGGGTATACGCCTCTACGCCAGTGGCAAAGTTAGAGCGAACGGGTAGTACTTATTATTTTATGCAAATGCAAAGTTGGTTCTGCGTTTTAAAAAAGGCTAGCACTTTTTAAGTTCGAGGCAACAGGTCCGAAAAAAAACCTACAGTAGTTCTGTCAGTTCTGCTACTGAAAAAAACCGGCCAAGTGCGAGTTGGACTCGCCCATGAAGGGTTTCGTAGCAGCAAGTAACATAATATAAAAGTTCTTACAGTTCATTGTAACTTTGATTGATGTAATACGTTCGCAGTGGTAGTGATTTTTCTAACCGAAAATTGCGGGTTATGTACGTTTAAAAAAAAACTACCAGCTCTATCTCGTTCAAACCAATTTTCGTTGGTAGTTTTTATGGCAATGTACTTCATATAATTTTTTTAGATTTATCATTCTCTTAGTTTAGAAGTAAGAGGGGGGAGGGGGCACATTTTTCCACTTTGGAAGTGTCTCTTGCGCAAACTATTCATTTTAGAAAAAAATAACGTTAGGAACCTCAATAGCATTTTTGAAGACCTATCTATAGATACCCCATACGAATATGTTTGATGAAAAAAAAATTTTGAGTTTCAGTTCTGAGTATGGGGACCCCCAAAATTTACTACTTTTTTTCTTGTTTTATATAAGAATCGTAATGCAGTTCACAGAATACATCTAGTTAAGTAGATTTAAGATGAAGTTAGACTATGTATTATGTAGCATAGACCCTATTGTAATTGTAGAGCAAATTGATTTTTGAATAAATTTTTATTAGGTACTAGCTGAGCCCGCAACTTCGTTTACGTCACATAAGGTGTATGAAAGGAAAGGTATTTCTTCATCAGAGTCATCAAGCAGCGTCTGAAACTGCCCTGTTTGCTTAATCATAAAAGAGCTTAATGATTAAGTCTATTTTAAAACAATTCATCTCTTTTATGATTAAGCCAACACGCCAGTTTAGGTTCACTCACATTCAAAGAAACCCCTACAATTAAAATTTTCAAAATATCTGATTCTTAAAAGTGTTATAACTCTTTTACTTCTAAACCGATTTACATAAAACAAACGCTAAATGTTAACTGGAGCAAACCTCAACACAATACAAAAAACCGCATTGCAATCGGTTGAGCGGTTACTGAGATTAGCGTGCACAACCGTACAGACAAACAGATATACAGACATACAGACATACAGACATACAGACAAACAGACAAACAGACAAAAATTCTAAAAATCATTGTTTTGGGTTCTATTGCGTTCATAAAGCCCCCCTATAATATTTTTTCTTATTTATCTTCCATGTACAGACAGCGACCTGTTACGATTTTATTATATGTATTGATATTGATTTATTATTATTTAGTTACCAAGTTTCAATAGCATAGGCCTTATAGTTTTGGAGGAAAATGGCTGTGACACACGGACGGACAGACAGACAGACAGACAGACATGATGAATCTATAAGGGTTCCGTTTTTGCCATTTGGCTACGAAACCCTAAAAAGTGCTTTACTTAGATTGGACGCTGAAGCAGTTTTCAAGCGGCCCTCAACTTGCTCGGAAGCATTTTCCATGCTTCCGAGCAAGTTGAGGGCTGCTAATGAAATGTCACAATGTGATCACCCATTCGAGGACGAGCCGAAATGTAAGTTGCTAACTGCAGTGATCGCTTGCAGAACACAGAGCCACAGCGGCGGCGGCGGGGCAACGAGCGCTTCTAGCGTTAAATAAGTGGTTGACCAAAAGTGTTATCAGAGGTTGAGAGTTTGACACTTTAGTGACTAAGGCATTTGGTAGCTTTTTGCGTTATGGGACCGCTAGATTCACGCAGACAGTTTAAACAATAGATAATTTTGCAAACATGGTGTAGTGTAACAAAAATATCGAGATTTTCCTGCAATTAACGAATGACAGAAAGAATATGTCTGTTAAGGAGTTGCAAAAAAATCTATGGGTGCTAATAGAACTGAATATTCACGTGATTCACTTGATTCGTGTGATTCACGTGATTCACGTGTGCACAACACCAAAATTTCGAACTAAGTAATAGAGCCGAACATCGCAACGAACATTTTCGCGATCATTTTAGCGAATGCTCTAGTTGCAGCTCGCCAAAAAAAAAATCTTCATGATGTCATTTTATACTTTTGACAGAAGCTCAATTTCTCAAAAAGCTCGAAGCAAATTCGCTAGAATGTTTGCTAGAACGCTCGCTAAAAGTCGTTCTAAAATGCTCAATACATAGTCAAGTAGTCAAAGCTCAGTAAATGTTCAAGTCTACCATCACCTTACGGCGCTTCCTCGGGCATTGCATTGTTCTACGAAATTGGCTGTGAGCTAAAATCTGATCTTATTTCAAACAAGAATACTCTCATAGTAACACCACTCTTATATTTCAGTGGCATCTGTCACAAATTTTGACAGCAAAATAAGAATGGCATTTCATTTTCATTGTGATTTTGTGTGATAGTTACAAAAATACTTTGTTTAAAAACTTTTGTAGTTCAAAAACTTTGGAAAGACAGTTTCAATTTCGCATTGTTTCAGAAATAATTAAGTATTATTTAATTTGTAAAGATATTCTGTTGTATTTTCTCTGTGAGAAAATAGTACCGAGTTTTACTGCTTGGCGCTTTGTTAATTTTTTAGAGGTCTGGTTATTTCATGAAACTTTATAGGCATGGATGGAACGAAAAACTATTAACTCATTTTATGATCGACAGATCTATACAACACTAACACAAGTAAAAAAAATCGGTTGTCTGTAAAGTCAGTTTACTGACGATAGTTGAACGTGAAAACTTAGCCTTAAATGGAACGCCTCAGAGCGAGCACGAAAAAACATGACGAATGCGGCGTTACCTCGCGAGGTACCGCCGCATACGTCATGTTTTTTCGTGCGTGCAGCCGGCTCCATCGAATTATAAGATGTTGTCACGTCAAAAATGCTAAAGTATACATAACGAGATACGTCACACACATAATTAAGTTTTAATTTTTGAAGTAAAACTTCTTTAGGCGCGAGTACGGAGTAACTTAGATTTTTTTCTGACGGAAGTAACGCTATTTGAATTTTGAATAGCGAAAACGTAGTTTCCGCTATTCAAAATATGAATGAATGATATTAAAATATTACATTTGATGCCGTCAATGGCAAAGAAGCTTTACTTCAATCGCGCGTAAAGGCTACACGCACACACTTTTTTTTTCTCTTATCATTTGATGTGTTGACGATTTGCTGCTTTCCGATTCAGCCGTAATTTAGTAAACCTATTTTTTTCCTGTTAAATATAAAATTCGCTTCTTTATAATAATATAACAACATCAATGATTGCTGAAAATAAAAAAAAATATCTTATAAACTAGGACTCACCTGAAAAAATAGGCAAAAACACACCCATTGGTAGTATTTGTAGGTTTTCCTGTCGTTCATATCTTCCTCTCCTTTCTCCCGGCTGTTGCCGATGCCTGGGTACGGCACCTCCACGCCCACCTTCTTGTAGAAGAAGCTCTTGAGCGTATACGTGGAGTGGATCCAGCAGTACGTGTTCAGGACGTCCTCCGGGATGTCCTTCGTGTGTATACAGTCTATGGGGTTCCCTACGTACTGTCTCGTAGTCACAATGAGACTGAACGAAATTAGCAGAATAACAGTAATGGAATAGTGTAGTCGGAATACCGGCGAATCGATGTGTACATAGTTCACTTTAATTAGATTCTTCAATCCGCGAAAAACGTCTAACATTTTAAACGTTTGGGTTTATCGTCCGTACGTGTATGTTCACTAACATTATTTATTGTTTTCGAAGCACCAATATTCACTATTATATAACGTAAGGCACTTTTTGTATTTGGCAGTGTTTTTGTTCGAGTGAGTCCGCGGCATCACGCCTGTGTCGACGTCGTTTCAAGTAGGTGTAACTTTTTTGGTATTTTTATGAACTTGAGCAGTGACAAGACTTGGCTCATGATTTTTTCGTTTCATGTTATGTCCGATCATTGTTCGCGCGAACTGTTCATTGTACCGTTGCGCCCGCGCCGCAGTCGTGTTGTCTGGTCAATAATGACGCCCGCGCTGCGTAACCGTTGAGATATTAATCTCTGGAGGAATTAATGTAAACTAGATTATCAGGTCAGCTGTTTTAGTATAGATTTATGAGATCACACGTCGGCGGTCGGAACGGAGCACCGGTGCGCGTAGTATGCCGTAAACTCGCGAGGAAACTGATGAAAAATTACTTATTATGCGTTTAAATAGACGCGGAGTAATCCCTATTAGTTTGTGTTGTTACTACATGACTCAATTCGTAGCGGGAATACGGGAGAGGTGTTCGCTTGAATGAGTAATCAAATCATTGTGATATTAGTGAGATATTATGAGAGCATTTAGATATTTACGAGCGGAGTTACTAATGGTTAACGGAAATTGTATCTACTTATGTAGGTAGGAAATTGTATCTAAGTACTCGCTAGTTATTAGTAATATACTATAGATATCTGGGGTCGGGATTGTGGGCATCAGCCTCTTTGAACTGCGAGGATCGCTGCGAGGACACAGCGCTCACACATTGGTGGAGTGCACGGCTGCACCTCGTGGCAGGTCTGGACGTGGACACTCTCGCAGGGGACCATGGTGCTAGACATGATCTCTAGCGGGATTAAGTGGGACTGCGCTGCGCTGCCTCTTCGTGCGAGCAGCTCATACTCGTAAAGGAGGTGGTACCAGGGAGACTGCGGTAAAGAACTCTCCCGCCCGAGTTCCGCAGTCGACGTGTCTTCGCCCAAGACTATTGGCCTCCATGGCCGAGGGCCGCAGGACGGTGAGGTGGCAGCTCACCGTCCTTACAGAAGCAGGCCCAAGACGACAGCGTGATGTGAGAGATTCACGCACGCCCTCCCTGAGAAGCGGGATAACTCCCGAAAAACCCCCCAAAGACGCGGGATAGCATCCGAACCCCCCCTAGGCCGTAGATCTGTTGGGAGTCCTGGGGTATCCTTCTTTATTACTATTATTCCGAGGTCTTACCCAGGCTCCCAACCGTAGGCTGTTAGCAGGACACGTGAGATTTTTTAGTCGGTAGGAGTCGATAATATCCATGAGGATTTTGCCCCACGTAAAAAAATATGCCTCTTTGATTTTCGGTAGGTACTTTGTTTCTTCCAATAATTATTTTGGGCCAAGCTCACTCAAGGCTCTTTGTCACAAAGTATTTTACGGCATCTGTTTGAGTGAAATGATAATATTTAGGTATTACGTAGTTTTATGAGTTCCTTTGAAATGTTTAACTTATATTTAGTAATCGTCGTTCTGTTATGATTGAACTAATAGAAAAACAAATATTTCCTGTGAGTAATGACGTATTTCATTTCGGGTAGGTACAGTAAACTACTCATTTTCTATCTCACAAGTAAAAATTAGGAATTGTCACGTTTTCAGCCTATGCTTCACGTTACTAATTAAAAAAAAGCGTTTTATTTCTATTATTATTATTTCGTTTTATTTATATTAGGCAAGAGATTTGAATCAACAAATCCTTGTCTCATGCTATTGAAATTATATCTTTTAAATTACTGCTTCTTCATTAAGTCTATTGTAGGTGTTTTTTTTTTGTTTTAAGTATATGAAGGATTTTAAGATTCGATATTAAGTTCCATCACCTACTATTGAAAATGTGACATGAAACTTGAAAGAACCGTAAAAACTACTATACAATACCACGTTCAGTTCCGTAGTCATTTGGAGGACAAGGCTAAGCTGGCGTCCAAGAAGCTAGGTGTGCTTAACAGGGCGCGGCGGTACTTCACTGCGGCGCAAACACTGCTTCTCTATACGTCGCAAGTGCGGCCGCACATGGAGTACTGCTGTCACCTTTGGGCGGGGGCACCTGAATATCAGCTTCGTCCATTTGACTCGGTGCAAAGACGAGCTGTAAGAATTGTGAACGATCCTGTACTAACAGCTGGTGTGGAACCTCTTCGCGACAGGAGAGACTTTGCCTCCTTATGCGTGTTCTACAGCCTGTACAATGGTATGTGCTCTGAGGAATTGTTTGATATGATGCCCACGGCTACGTTCTATCATCGCACCGCTCGCCACAGACAGGGAGTTCATCCTCATACTCTGCGTCCGGTGCGTTCCAGCACGGTTAGATCCGATATGTGTTTTCTTCCGCGAACGCTTAGGTTGTGGAATGACCTCCCTGCCTCGGTTTTCCCAAACGCCTACAGTATGGGGTTCTTCAAAAGGGGTCTTAGAAGGTTTTTACAGGGTCGGCAGCGCGAGTGTGGCACCTCTGGTGTTGCAAACGTTCATAGGCCTCGGTGACCACTTCTGGTGGGCCGTATGATTGTCTGCCACCTTAGTGGTATAAAAAAAAAAACAATACCATACGTGTTTTTACAGGTATGACGTATGACTATACTATATACTGTTTCACTTCATAATACCATTTTTCTACATTCTAACACGTAGTCAAATTTAATGACTAAGAAAAGAATTCAATATAATTATGTGGCGCCGAAAATTCCACCAAAATGCCATAAACTAAAATTGTCTTTTCGACATGCAGACACGCGCCAAAGATCTTTTACTCCAAAAGTTTTTTTTTTAAAATTGGCTATGTGTCTTTTTAATAACAATGGCACGGAGACTGTATAATTATAATAACATTCTTTGTTTAGAGATAGCGAGCAAGAGCTCTGTTGAACTATCATTCCGAAGAATAGATTTCGTTAAGAGAACAAAGCCGTTCTCAATATGCTTAAAAGCTTTTATACATCAAAGGATTAGATAGTTGCATCGAAGTGTAATTTATTGATTTCTTCTGGAGCTGTCTATATTCAATGCTGTGGTTATTTTGATATACTAATGTGGCAAATGAACAGTCTTCTTCCTGAAAGGAATTACTTGATTGCTTTCTGTTGAAATGATGAGTGATTAATTGTTATCATCACAATAAATTTGTATGTTTAATTTTATTTTGTAATAAATTACACAAGTTACCAGACAATATTAATGTTTTCATCATCAGAGAATGTATCCAAAGCGGCATTATTAAGTATAAATAATTATTTTTCTACTGGGTACTTTGTAAATATGAATTATTTAAGTACCAACTTACTACATAATATTGATATTTTTTGTCAATGGCAAAAATAATCAAATTTATGACTGGGTCTAAATCTTGGGAGTTTATCAAAGCTAGGCTGTAGAAGACAGACAATAAAATTGAGATTATTAATATTAACTTAAATGGTTTCCAATCGCTCTTAAGGCCATACCCAGGGCTAACGACCTTGAGCATATGGGCGATATGACTCGCCAACATAGAGTAGCGCAACTACAGAGACATCAGAGTAAAAGCACTACGGAAGAAGAAGACAAATAGTAGCGTAAATGCGTTCCTCGCTTCACCAAATAAACAAGAAGCTGTGAGACGGTCTCACTCGACTGCCCCTCTCTAAAACGTTTATCGTGAGAGTTCAATCCGATTGACGTTGTCTTTTTTGTTTTATTTCAAACTTTGAACAGATGATCCACGTGACCTAATGACGTAGTTTAATGCAACAGAGTCACAGACTACAGACAAAGTCTCGCCATAAGCCCCTCTGCACTCTATTTTATAGAGAGGCGAAAATAAATTAAAAAACAAAGGAACGTTTGTATTTCAATTTTCCTTTGTTTTTAAGTGTAGTAAAAATACACTGCAAAAATGTGATTGATTATTACGTAAAAATTAAATGTGACGAATTCACAAAGACGAATGTTCATATATTCATTGTTTTACTTAAATTATTACAAATCCAGACAAGAGGGGCCTTCCACTCGCTTACAATTTTTGTTACTTTTGGAACAAAATTTCATTTCATTTTATTATAACAAACAAAAATAGTCGTAAACGCAGTTGCGAGGGTCAGCTAGTTATGTATAAATAAGAAGCGCTCGTGGCACCGCGGACTCAGTGTTCTGTAAACGATCACTGTAGTAAGCTCATTCACTATGGCCAGTCCTTGGATGGGTGACCATCCATGTGACCACTTTGTGACAGTTATTTGTTCGTGTTGTTTCCGTGTTTCGGAAGGCGCGTTAAGCAACAACGCAGTCATTAAGCCAAGTAGAAGGCCTTTTTGGCGGCTTGAATAATTTCAACAGCAGGCAGTCACAACCTGCGCCTGTCTATCTCAACACGGCAATACAGCTCACCACCTATTACGTGGGACAAATTCTAAAAAGTGAAATGTGAAGTGAAATGTGGGGACATAATAATATGCCTCTGCCTACCCCTTCGGGGTTATCCCCGAAGGGGTAGGCAGATACATACATAAATACATACATAAATATGTAAATTATGTATGTATGGTCACGCCTATAAAGGCGTGACCATATTTATGTATGTATGTAACTAGCTGACCCTCACAACTTCGTTTACGACGCTTAAGGTGTATGAAAGGGGAGGTATTTCTTCATCAGACTCAGCAAGTGGTGAGTGAAACTGCCCTGTTTGCTGTATCATAAAAGAACGTACACGTCGAGGGCGCGCCTTCGGCGCCGACGAAATGTTTAACTCTGGGCTTAATCATTAAGCTCTTCTCTTATATGATAAAGCCAACACGCCGGTTTAGATTTACACTCACATTCAAAGGAACTCTTGAATTCTAGGTTTTGAGAAGTTGAGATGTTTCTAACTCCTGAACTTCCTCGGATCAATTTTCATTCAAATAAGTAGTTTCGGCGTGATACGTATTCGGAATACAGACGGACATGAAAATTTTAAATTTCATTTTGGCTTAAGTAGGTATCGATTAGAGAACGCGTTCTTCTTTTTTAAATAGCTTCCATGTTCAGACTCTCGACCCTCAACAGTTTTATTATTATGTATAGATATAGACTAGCAAGAAACTCGGCGGGCTATTCTTTTTAGTGCTCTGCTTACTGTAATATAGACTTAAAAAATCATAACAAACAGAGCCAGCAGATCATTTCCAGACTTACTTGTCAAGCAAATAATTGAAAAAAATGTTTGGTCCCGAGCAGGATTCGAACCTGCGTCTTCTGGTTTGCCGGACCAGACGGCCTCACCATTGGACCAACGAGACACTGCTCTCGACCTTCAATTCTTTCACTTTATTACCTTAACCAAGTTACCGGTAGATGGTGCCTACGTCACCCCAAGACGTAATAAGCTGAAAAAATTGACGGTTAAAATAAATAAATAAATATAAATAAATATATTCACGGACATTTCGCACAACGCTATCTAATCCCAAAGTAAGCTAGGAATGACCTGCTTGTGTTATGGGTATAAGACCACGGATAATAATATGTACTTATATACTTTTAATACATACATATTATACATAGAAACACCCAGACTCTTGAGACAAACATTTATGGGTCACACAAATATTTGTCTCCGGTGGGAATCGAACCCACGACCTCCAGCGCCGCAGGCGGTATCACTTCCGACTGCGCCACAGAGGCAGTCAAGTTGAGAGCAGTGTTTCAAGAAAAGCAGTGTGTTAATAATAACTGTAATATAAGTATTTTCATCAGTTGTCTTTATCCCTTAGCACAAAGCTATAATAGCTTAAGTTGTGTGGGAATATCCACGAATATTTCTTCATTTATTTATTTTGAAATGATTAAGTACCGCTTACAATATTAGTATGACTACCTTTCGAAGTAATTTAATAAAACAATACATAAAATAAGTTCAAATGCATTATATTCTCATGTAATGCAGTATGCATTGTGTAACTCGGGCTCTGTCTGTTACACGCATTACTCTGTGCATGAATGAAAATATAACATTTTACGAGAATATTTTGCAGACCAGAGCGACACACGTCCGTCTAGCAACACGACTCCCCCCGCACTAGATTTTCGGGCGAGCGCGGGGAAGCAAGCAATGTAATGTATTCATTGAATACATTATTAGGTATAATTAGTTAAAACTTATACTAAATCAAAATTGAAGAAAACCATTTTAGAGGTCTATGTTTTCTTTAGTCTCTGATGTAAATTTTATTATCATTCATTAATAAATAGATGTCATAAAACGTCTTCTTCAAAAAATATATGGGCTATTTCAATGATGTTTTACTAATTATTTATAATAAATACACAATTTCTGATAAAACCATCTTTTGACACACATCTTTTAGATTTAAAATCTACTTTTGGTTGTCATTTTTCGTATACTAATACCGAGAAGAACGTCTTTATTTGCACCTCTTTTTCGCAAACTTTGTCAACCACTCCCCTTAAATGGATTAATCATTACCTCATTAAAATCATTTAACGTTTTACAGGCGGAAATAATTAAATATGATTTATCGATTGCTAATCTGTGGAGCATTAAAATAATATTGCCATAATAAATAATGAGCTACTCTGGACCAGGGACACCTATTTGTCAAAATTAAATGGCGGGAATCTGTGCATTTTATAGGGTTGCCAAACTTTTTGGCGGGAAGCATAAATTATGTATCTCACGAGGCAGACTTAGCAGCTTGGCAAAGAGTATTCCGTGCCAAGTGGTATGAATGTGCGGGGCTTAAATATTTCTCATTTCTCTAGTGTACAGACTTTTTTTATACGTATTGCAGAACCGGCTAAGTGACTTATCGCATTCAAGAATTCTATGCTACTTGAATTGTATATATATACATTTTGTAATATTAATAAATAACCTCACATTCATATTAACTATAGTTTTAAACGTTAACCCTAATTGTTTAAGAGAGCAGTTTAAATATTTTAATTTCTGAAATGACACTAAGAAAATGCACGTTTTTGCTTGGGCATAAGTTACTAAAAAGTTATAGTGGAGTCATGGGAGTAGTAGTACATTTGAAAAGCGGAAAGCTTTAAACTTATGTAACTAAATAAGTAGGATGGTAATTATAACTCATATCCGACCCAAATGGTAAAATTATATTTTGTGTTTGGATTCGGTAATAAACTCACCTTCTTTACCTATTTATTGAGGAAGTACAAGAGTTTTTAATATCACTACGTCTAAAGATCATGCGACACCTCGCATTCTAAAGCTTTTTGCGTTCATAATCTCGCGTTACATTTATTTATTAAGACGGAGAATTTAAAGGAATTTTTGCCTATTTCAGACACCTATTTCTAATCTTACTGGGATTTTCATTTTTTTAAAATTTGCGTTGTCTTTAATGTGTGTGTACATTATCGACACTTGTTTGATGTGGGTAGGTAATTGACATTAAAGGTTGACGTATAACCGCGTTTTTTTTTTTTCAACTAGGCAGCACTTTTAAGTTGGCAACCCTAACCGCGGCTGCGTGTTAACGATCTTCCTAATATTTATGGTTACCTCTTCAAAGGGATCGCCCTTCCGGTCCGTAATAACTTTTAAATGATGTTTCTGTCGTGTGAAGGTATATTTTGTTTAATAGGTTAGTAATGAACACGTACGAAAGCTAACAAATGTCCAGTATATGGTAAGAGACGTCTGAATACCAAGATTCGGTAAAATAGTCAGCTGGATCTGATAAATATTGGTTTTATAACATTTTTACTTTGCAAAGACATACTTAGTATCATTATACTCTTGATTGTTGGCACTTGGTAGTACTTGTTATAACACAAAGCCACCTTTGAGAATGCTGTAAAGCGAAACCGGTTAGATTATATGTAATAATATTGAAAATGATGATAAAGCAAAAGTGCATAATGTGACATACTTATTAATCTTTCCTCCAGTCACTTTTTTCATGATAATTGTCTTTCTTTTATAATTAATTTACTACGTTAAAAATGCATAATGTAACAAGATATTCTGCAGATGCAGAAGGAGAACTGGTAGAATGTTCCACGCTCAGTTAGACTACAACCACAGTGCAAAAAGTCCATGCAAATGATTCCTTTTCCAGTCTCTAACCCACCCTAACAAACACGAGATGCTTTAAAAATGTGTGTGTGACCAACAAGGTTATGCAGCATTATCCCCTCAAAACACCCTTCAACTTTTTGACAGCTGTAGCGGGGGTGTGGAAGCTTGTTCAGCTTGTTCAGCAGCAGCAGGGAGTTGCTTATCTGTATTTAATACTATTATATTTTATTTGCTATAACATAGAAATGGTCACATTCATAGTGGTGAAAATTGTTCGAAGCCTTATTCGAAGCGTATTTAGGGAACATGTACAGATTTATTATTAGCTGTCTAAAAACATTAAGTAATAAAAGAAACCCGTTATAGTACAAACACAATGGTTTAGTTACTACTGTATTTCACATTAAACCTCAAACCGTATCCAACAGTATGATATCGTCTGAAAACGGATGCGGTCGCGGATGTCTGTTCAAAGATGTGCTCATTAGTGGCTTACTGTAGTTTTTCCTTTATTAATTTATTCTTGAACAAGTAATTTTAGCTTTTCTGTTTGATATTTTAGTTTATTTGACTTCTTGGTAACTAATATTTATTTAAGTAGTGTTTAATAGACGGTAATTGCCACAGCTGCAAGGAAATTCTTTAATTACAATGAGCAGTGGAAAAAGCAATGCCAATTAAATTTAAAGGACACAATCACGAATTAGAGATAGTACAGATGGAAAACTCATGAAGTATGTACTTCTTTTTTTCATACCTACCCTCTGCTAAACACACGCGCACAAATCAGTATTGAAAATTCGGTTGAGACCGCCTGACCTGTCTGTGTCTGTATATGAGTTGTCTATGTGTGTGTGAGGCTACCTCAGCGAATTTAGTATGTCGGTTTCCATCTGTACTATTTCTAATTTGTGACACAATGGAGAGGAGAGACAGTGTACAAGTAGGTGTATCCAAATACTATACCCAAAAGAAAGCCTTTGGAAATGTATAGGTATATATTACGAAGATGGGGATTGTCGAATAAGTTGCCCGAGTAAGAGTACCTACCAAGTGCTTTAATTTACTTTTGACAGCGAAGCGGTTGCACTCCGTTGTATAATGGAAAAAATGAAAAAAAAAGAGTATCAAGTCAAACTCCTCAACGAACGCGTTATACTGAAAAAACATCTTATTTTGAATTCAACAGTTGAAGAGATACCAGAACGTTGCTCTTTTGTCAACAGTGGAAACATTTCGTTTTTAATTCACTTTTATCTTTGTTGTATGTGACTGAGGCCAAGTAATTCGCGGAATGGACTCACTGGGTGGGACCATGACCATTCTTAGTTGCTTAATCAGAAAGCCAAGTCACTGCTAAATTCACACTGACCATTCAAATTCGATGGAGGTATTCCCGCCTCTAAGAACCCCGGGTGAAACTTTTTACATCATTGAGTTGCCCACCTAAGGGCCGCTGTCAATAATATTGAAGACTGTAAGACTGAAGCCCCGTGTGGCGACAGGATCCCGAGTTGTTAGAGTACAAAATGTCGCCACCCCAATACATCCCGAGGGTGTCATAAGAGGCGACTAAGGTAACACTTTCGAAAAAGATCCATTGCGTAGAGAAGGAAAACTCGAAATGAAACCCGGTTGTCAGTAAAATGATAATCGTTGAGCCAAGTTGAAGGCCTTTTGGGCTTGAAAAATTTCAACACGGATATGGGCTCACCACCTATTACGTGGGACATAAAACTGGGTGAAATGTGGGCGTAAACTATGCCTCTGCCGACCCCTTCGGGGATAAAGGCGTTATTATATGTATGTTTGTATGTATGTAAGACTGAACCTTAATTCTCAAACTGCTGTTGCATTGTACCCTGAAAAACTTCGTGGGACGTCTTTACTACTGCAAAAGTCGTACAAAAATGAAAACAGTAGGTAGATCAATAGTATGTATGTTGCAATATATTTATGAATATATTCCCCGAATTAACGTACATAATGAACTCTTGGGAAGTTACATCACTAATATAGGAAATTTATTGCCAAGTAATTTCAATAAACTGTAGATAATTTACAGTAATGTGCACAAAACATAGACGGAGAGCCCCTAATAATACACTTTTCGTGGGCGGTTTTAATTCTGTGGTATAATTGTTTAATATTTATGAAATTAAAAATAAACCGCGATACATCGTCGTTTAGTCGGCCAAGTTTGCGTAGCGTATAACGTACGTTTTCATTTCTATCAGCTGAAACGTTATGCACAACTTCTGAAAGACATTATCTACTATTAATATTATTTACTTGCCTAAGCCTCGATAGCTAACTTTGGAGGTTTTGTAGCAATGGACAGGGATCTGTCGGCTAGTGAAGCAGGCAAAAGCCATTCACTAAATAATTGTAATTCATCCAGGCGCATATTCGTGGCTTTTCGAAGTTTTAGGAGCTTTCACCATTTAAGCTGTGGTGATGGTGAGTAGTACGATAGAAAAATATATGGTTTCTATGATATAGTGTACCTAATTTAAAAATAAAAGGCAATAACTTTTGTATCGGCCGATATTTAGCGTTCGTTGCCTTAGAATAGGTAGGCCTGTTCTAAACCGAGACCAATATAAGTCACGGTCACACAAAGATTCCCATGCGTCGCTGTTAAAATGGAGTAAGGGGGCGCTGGAGCTGGGCCATCGCCCTACGTCTCGAGAAATCGAGGCTCGGCGGTCCCAGCTCCACCAGGAAACCATGGAGACCAGGAAGATGCGACTTGGGCAACCAAGAGGGGGAATCGCTACGCCACAATCGAGGCGGTCAGACTGGACATGGATGAGTGGTCAGATATGAGCCACGGCGCTCTATCCTACCGGTTGTCACAGATGCTAACCAGGCACGGAAGTTTCGGTAAGTCACTGTGGCGAATACACTGAGAAGCCACGGCCGAGTGCCAGCACCGTGAGGAGCGCAGGGAGGACACAGCGCTCCACACATTCTGGGAGTGCATAGCGTGGGCGCAACAGCACCAGGTCCTCATAGCAGGGCCATTGTGCGAGCCATGATCTTCAGCGGGAGTAAGTGGGACTTTCTGTAAGCAGATCATGCTTGTGATCGTGGGCTGTTAGGTAGGATACATGTGGTTTTAGTCGCTAGGAATCCGGCATAGCATCACTGTAGGATTTTTCTCACGATAAAAAGACCACTAAGTTAGCCATTGTGGCAGCATTTGGTTTTCCAAGGCTAAACTTAAGTGGCACACTCAAGGAGTTTTCTCACAAATATTTTTAGCCCCATTTTTTTTACAAAATATAAATACAGCATTTCAATCAATCAAACTAGCCTATGGCAGTCCATTGCTGGACCTAGGCATTTCCTAATTTACGCCACAACACAGCATTTAGTAGAACACAATGAAAAATAGCTCATTAGCGCATAGAGCAGCGACTAGCGACACTGCGCGTTGACTGCGCGCACTCATTTATAACCGTTTATTCATTCATACCGTGTATTTAGCGACGCGTAGGCGTTATCTAGTGTAGGTGATTTGTCAAATGAGCTTAGTCTATTATAAATAACGTTAGCGTAAAACTACACAACGTTTTGTTCGGTTTGTAATTCTATTGTTTGGGGGACGAACAAAATGTTTTAACTGTATTTTATTTGGCCAGTACCTATCTATGTTTGTAACGGAATCATTGACCGTAATTTTCAAGCACTTTACAACGTTAAGGGGCCATCGATTGGCAAGCAAAATCTCTGGCACGAAACGACTTAGCGAGCAAACGGCCTTAAACGACAATGAAGCACTTAAAACACTTCTTCTCCTTCTTCCAAGTAGACCTTGTCCCATCACTTGGGGTCAGCCTTCCTTGTCCTCATACTCCATTTTGCACGGTTTTGTGCTTCGTCTGTGGTTAACTGCGTCCTTCGTCGTCTGCCATGTGGCGGGTGGTCTACCACGCGTGCGTTTCGTCGTAGGCAAATCTAGGGCAAGCTTCACCATATGGTCGTTTGGTCGTCTCTGTATATGACCGTACCACCGCAAACGCTTTTCTTTAATTTTGTCGCCTATGGGGGCAACTGAACCACTTAAAACACTGCGAACTTAAAAACGCTTTTAAAATGTGTGTACCTTATTATTGCAAAGAGTTCAGAAAGAGCCCCTAGAGGTTCAATCTAGAGCTTTCTAATGCAACCAAGACCAACGCTAATAATAAAGAAACAATTTATTCTAACATACAACTACAACATACACAATGTGTATAGGACCTGACGTCCGGTGTCAACGACCCCGAGCGATTCTGTATTTGGCTGCCTCTGCACTTTATATTGAACGAGCTGTGTCCCACGGTTTTGCTAGTGACACTACAAACCCTGTAGCACCCTGTGAACCTGTATAGGCTCATCCTGTATTTTCAGTAATGTTTGGGAATATGCCTTATTTTAATAATGTATTATTACTGTTTGTGTAGTCGCAGGATCATAGATTTAGAATTTCTCGCTAGGATGTTAGGTACTTACTTCAGAACGGGATGCGGGGTCCTACTAGCATCTTAAGGACCCCAATGAGTCGGATCCTCCTCGTGGTGCATCCTGGGCAACGGAGTAGCGACCACTCCCCTTCCTCTGTGGGGGAGTTGTGCTACTCTGACTTATTCCGGCCTAGGCGGGAGTAACCCACCTGTGGGTTACTCGGTGGTGTGTGTTGCTGCCGGCCGTGCCGTTATTCACGGCCGGCAGCAGCAATGCTGGGTCGCCGTCGATGCTCCCGCCCTGCCATGCAGTTCGGGCTGCCGGCCGTGAATAACGGCGCGACCGGCGGCAACAGTGCTGGGCCGTTGTCACCTCGCCAGTTGACGAGGTGATGGCGGCAAAGCGGGAGGTGCACTGTGCGGGGGAGTGGGAGTAACCGATAATGCTCACGCCGTGTAGTTCGGGGCGCCGCGGTGAGGAGTCACTGCGTGCCCCTGATTGTTTCTTGACCGTGAGCGTAAGGTCGGGGGACCCCGCCCACCAACGGTCATATGGCGGTGGGCACCTTTCCCGTGTTCCGGGGGGGGGCATTAGCGCACGCCTGCGCCAGCCGCTCGCTGTCTCCTCTATTACAGAGGGGCGCTCGAGAGCGGTGCAGGCTTGGTCTTCAGCTCCTTAGGGAGCTTTGGGGAGCCGCCCATCTGGCTCCCCCGAGGAGAGCCCCGAATAAACGGGGCGCCCCTAGCCGGTCGACGTGAATAATCTTTTGATATCCCTCGGCCCGGCTAAAGGGTGAGGAGGAACACCGCGGGGTTTAGTGGGTAGGATGGTCCATTCCGGACCGGGCCGGTAGTCCCACACACCATCCCAGCTGCCCCCGCAGCAGGGATGAAGGCGCGTAAATGCGTTCCCCGCGTCTGTATTTGGATTTCTAATGGTGAAAGGATTAATAAAATTGGAAGCGAATTTTGCATTCTTCTTTACAATAGTTAGGAATTCCATACAGCTTATTAGATGTTGTAACACATATATCCCTTCTATATGTAACATGTACTAGTACAATGGATCTGTGTGAACTAGAATGTATGTTATTTAGGAAACGAGTTCATTTTCAATTAGGAACTGTCATTTAGTACATTCATGAAACACTAGCGGACGTCACGCGGTTTCACCCACGTAGTTCCCGTTCCCGTGGGAATACGGGAATAAAATATAGCCTATATTCACCGCAAAGAGTGTAGCTTCCCAACTGTGGAAGAATTTTTCAAATCGGTCTAGTAGTACCGGAGCCTATTCGATGCAAACACACAAACAATCAAATCTTTCCTCTTTATAATATTAGTATAGATTTATGCCACGTACTAGCTGATGCTCGCGGCTTCGCCCGCGTGAATTCCCCCGTTCCCGCTTTCCATGGGAACATATTCCCGGGATGAAATGTAGCCTATGTGTTATTCCAGGCTATAATCGGCTATAATCTACCCCGGTTCCAAATTTCAACCGATCCATTGAGCCGTTAGAGCGTGATTGAGTATCAAACACTGTGTTGACTACCGAACGAGGGCTAAGGTCAGCCAATTTTCAGCATAATACGCTTACAAAATGATTTGAAGTGGCTTGCGCCCAACAGTAGACTCCTAAAGGCTGATTTAGGAAGACTCTTTACTTGTTTGAAGTAAGGTTACCTACCTACGTCGCTATTATCCCTACGGTTCAGAAGAAGCAAAATTAAAAAAGTAATAAATATTGTGGAACCGTACAAGTGTCGCTTTCAATATGTGCAGCAAGTTCTACCAAGTGCCATCAATCAAAAGTATAAAAAATAGTGACCACATTTCATTAGGTGGACCGTAAGCTTGACTGCCACTATAATAGTATAAAAGAAATAAAGCCTAAGACAAGTGTGTTGGTCTGGCCTGGAATGAAAGGATCTCGGATGAAGCAGGTTCTTTGACCACTTACAGCCATAAAATAACACAAAAAAAACCTTTGATTTCTACGAAAAACATGAAATTCACGAGTTTCAATCCAACAGTGATCATATATACAGTATGCTGAGCTAGGGGCCGCGAGTGCTTGAATATTTACCTACTATCTAAAAAATAAATAAATACCCATATTTTTAACATGAAAAGAACAACAGGAATATTTGTGTTCAATTTGTCGTTACCAACAATTTGACAAAACAATAAATATTTTTACATCAACAAAGTTTGATTGATACGTATGTGATGTGATATTCCCGTCAAACGGCGAGTGTGAGTGACGTCACAATTGAACAAAACTAGTTTACAACTGTACCTAAATTCTGTTCCATGGTTAAAATTGTTTGAATTATTGAATATGCAAGAAAAGGTATAACTTGTTAATGAAACCTTAGGGCACCTGGACTAATTATACTTACATACTGATTATAAATTAGAAACAACCTATTTTTCAGCATCGAAATGTAAAAACGTTGTATAAAACTGGTTTGAAGATATTCTTATCGTTTAAGAAAAGAGACATTGTAAACTGTTTGTTTTCCGAATAAAAAGAAAAGAAAAAAAAAAATTGCGTGTACTTAGTGTACACACGTAAGAAGTGAAACTTCTTCATAAACTTAATTTTCACCTCACCTTAAATTAAGTCAAAACGTACAAAAGTACAAAAGTCCAAAAGTCCAAAAGTCCAAAAGTCCAAAAGTCCAAAAGTCCAAAAGTCCAAAAGTCCAAAAGTCCAAAAGTCCAAAAGTCCAAAAGTCCAAAAGTCCAAAAGTCCATAGTCCAAAGTCCAAAAGTCCAAAAGGCCAAAAGTCCAAAAGTCCCAAAGTCCCAAAGTCCCAAGGTCTCAAGGTCCCAAAGTCCCAAAGTCCCAAAGTCCCAAAGTCCCAAAGTCCTAAAGTCCCAAAGTCCCAAAGTCCCAAAGTCCCAAAGTCCAAAAGTCCAAAAGTCCAAAAGTCCAAAAGTCCAAAAGTCCAAAAGTCCAAAAGTCCAAAAGTCCAAAAGTCCAAAAGTCCAAAAGTCCAAAAGTCCAAAAGTCCAAAAGTCCAAAAGTTCAAAAGTCCCAAAGTCCCAAAGTCCCAAAGTCCCAAAGTCTCAAAGTCTCAAAGTTCCAAAGTCCCAAAGACCCAAAGTACCAATGTCCCATCCAAAAGTCCAAAAGTCCAAAAGCCCAAAAGTCCAAAAGTCCAAAAGTCCAAAAACCCTTAAATGACATGCTATCCCTGGATAAAGTACTCTTAATTCGAATCCACCGTGGTGGGGAACAGAACAAAGATGGCGCGTAACCAAAAATCGTGACGTGACGTGACGCAAATTTTTTTCCAACGCCGATAAAGAAGTTTCACTTCAAAAAAAGAAACATGGTTGACTTGATGTTCTTATAGATAGTCACCTATTATTAAGAATATCAAGTCCACCTGTAGGAGTCCAGTGCTGGACGCAGGCCTTTCTCAATCATTTTGTAAGCGTAATTTGCTGGAAATTTAGCTGAAAATAAGGCAGCTATGGATCTTCGTAAAAGCCTATAAATTTATGTCCCAAATGTTGAAACATGCTGTAGCTGTAGACTTGCAGTTACAGCGTTTGCCGTTTGCTCCATCGGCCGTCGGTTCTTCTGCAGACGTGGCCAGCCCACTGCCACTTTAATGGGCTTATTCTGCGAGCTATGTCAACCACTTTAGTTCTCTGCCGGATTATCCATTTTGGAGTCTATCCCGCAGAGATACTCTAAACATAGCCCGTTCCATAGCTCGCTGCGCAACTTTGAGGGCATTGACTAAACCCACTGCAAGTGTCCACGTCTCGGCACCGTACTTATAAGTTTACGAACTACCTACTTACCTAATTGTATAAAAATGTAGGCCGTTCAATGACCCTTTTGTTTTAATACAGACATTCTATCTTCCAAAGAAAAAATATATAACTAATAAAAGATAAACTGAAAAGATGTTACGTTTTTATAGCTACAATAAAAAAAGAAATATTTACTGAATGCTTATGATGAAGAAAAATTGTTATGTTATGAACTAATAAATGTATTGAGTATAATATACTGGATGGCTCGTTAAAATTAGGTACAATTTGACCAGTAGGTATACCTTCACCTATCCGCCCATACTTCAAATCTGCATTAGACTAAGTACTAGATGGCGCTCCGGTGGAAATTTGTTTCCTATTCCTATGGGACGTTATTTCCGGGATAAAAAGCCTATGTGTTATTCCAAAATAAAATCTATCCCTGTTTTTAAGCCAGATTCGTTCAGTCGTTAAATCGTGAAAGAGTGACACACAACCAAACTATCAGACTTCTACCACAGGGCGGAAACTCCATACAATAATGTTCGTTTTCACCCACACTAATAGTTAAACAACATATATTTATACTGTGCCAATATACACGTAATGTGAATGCTTGAATCAAGCTTGAATGTGTGTGTGAGTTTACTAGGGTAACTAGCTATGGAAACAAAATAATATGGAACAGAACGCAATCTCATGTATGTAGGTACTTTTTTTCAAATCTACCCTCGGCTAAGCACAAATTAAACCAAAGCAATAGCACAAAGTACGTAATGCAACGCAGTGACACTCTCTCAAGTAAATAAAATAAAATAAAATAAAATTTATTCCCTTTGAAATTTTTAAAAAATTAATTAGGTTTGTCAAAATTTTTGTGACTCTACCGGGGGTTCAGAAATGCTACAGACTGAGAAGAACACCCCAAGAAACTCAGTCCGGTCCCTATTAATTCATCTTAGTATCTAATACAGTTTTTTTTTAAATGTAGAAAGGAGCAATTCGTGTCACTGCCAGGCAGCCTTGTCTTCTAGAAAGTCTTTAATGCTATAATAGAAAGTCTTTAATGCTATAATGCTAGTACTGACACGGCAATAGACACATCAACTTTGGTGGGGGGATGGGGAAGCTTAGGCCTACTCAGTGGGAGGCAGGGAGTTGCCGATCTGTATGTAATACTAAATATTAAATTATCTTTGCTTCTACATAACCTCACTTGCAAACTTTCGCATTAGTAGATAAGTTTAGGTCCAGTTTATTTGATCGAAGGATCCACGATAAAAATTACTTTCAGAATGCTGCTTCTATTTTATAGAAGTCAACATTGTCACTCGAAGAAGCAAGTCTATTCTTCCGCGCTGCATATTATTTGGGTCTAACTAAAAACAAAGCGGTCTTTATGAAGAAGATCACATTCTTCCCCTAGGCGAGGCCGCAGTGGTAGACGTAGGTCTGTTGGGAGTCCTGGGACATCCTTCAGAGGGCTTACCCGGGGCTCCCGACCGTAGGCTGTTGGGTGTAACGTGAAGTTTATTAGTCGGTAGGAGTTCGGCATAGCATCTATGAAGGATTTTCCCTCACGTTATAAAAAAGAGTCACATTCTTTGACAAGGATTCCACATTTTAATCCTAGGTACCTACTAATATTACAAATGTGAAGATGTTTGGATGTTTGGATGTTTCGATGTTTGGATGTTTGTTACTCAGTCACGCTCAAACCAGCCCCATACACGTACAATATTATTGACTCAATAATATTGCATCAATATTTATTTCCGTACGAATATAGTCTGTTCAAACCTCAATATTACCCATACACGGTCAATTTATTGATATATTGATCAATATAATTGTACGTGTATGGGGCCGGTAACCGCTTAACGGATCGAGCTGAAATTTGGTACCTACCGGGGTAGAATACAGCCTGGAATAACACATAGGCTAGGTACTTTTCGTCCCGGGAATTTGTTCCCACGGAAGCGGTAACGGGTACCGAATTTCACGCGAGCTTCATCTAGTAATAAATAAAATTTACTAAAACCTTAAACCAATATTTTCATTAGGTAGTTACTATTCAATTCTTCTTTGTCACTACAGTATCTAGTTGAAATGATGTATTATATCCGTATACCTACTCTTGTATGTAAGTAGGTACTAAACCTACATACATCCTTGCCGGTTTTCTATTAATCTGACTTTGCACTGCACAGTTTCGATAGGTCTACAAGATAATTATGAGGAGCCTAGGCGAAGTATATTTAAACAATGTAGATAGATATAAATGCAATTGAACGCTAAGAAAACCACATGACCAAAACAATAATAAAATATAACAGAATCATAATAAACTCACCTATAAAACACATTCACACGTATGGGGTAATAAAAAGGCGTAATTACTAACAAAAAGGAAGTTGTTATATTTAAAAAATGTAAAGTGCCGAATTATGATGAGTATTTAAATAAAGATATCCGGATGCGTACAGAAATAAAAATGTTTTATTGACTTTAATGGCGCCATAGAAATATGCGATTGTCTCTGGTATTAGCTTTTTTAAATTTCAAAAGAACACCAGTGATTTGAAATTCGAAAAATAAAAGTGAGATTGTCTTAAATCCCGTGGTGTTAGTGTTGTAGTTTTAAAAGTAGACGATAATTTACGACACACGTTATTTTTATTTATGTGTTGCCAATAAAGATGTTGTTAAATAATTTAATATGTATACAAGATTATCATTTTTCATATTGTACGAGGAGAATAAAGTATGGCGTGTGGACTGTTATATAATAGTAATATAAATCCATTTAATTTTGTATGATTCTCGGAAAGGGTCACACAGTCGTGTCTTGTCAAGGCGATATATTTGTCTACACTTTACCCTTATAATGTGTGGGCTAAGAATCTTAAACCATACAGCCTCATTAAGTCGAAGGGAACTATCGTCTTCTTTAAAGGTGTTTTACCTATATTGATTGTCATATTTAATTATTCAATTGAAAAGTGATATTTAAACAATATAGAAGAAGAATAGATATTTGGTGAACTTTATTCTTTCAATTTAATTCATTGTTGTTTGTGGTCCCAGTTTGCGAGGTTTGTAAATGAACTGGAAGTGGTGTCCCTGTAGGTCAACCGAGGAGATCATGGCGAGGAGTAGGAGAACTCCAAACCAAACCCTGTTACGAAGCTGATTTGACTAAGTAATTGATTCAGGTCTGATTCCGCTACCTCAACTCACATATTCCCCTATGCTATTTACCGTAGATAGAGTACCTACGCATTGATTTATAATGTACTAGCTGATGCCCGCAGCTTCGCCCACGTGAAATTTGTTACCGTTCCCACTTACCGCGGGAACTTATTCCCGAGATAAAAAGTAGCCTATGTGTTATTCCAGACTATAATGTATCTCTGTACCAAATTTCAACCCGATCCGTTCAGCCGTTAAAGCGTGAAAGAGTAACAAACATCTACACTTACAAACTTTCGCATTTATAATATTAGTAAGATAAGTATATTAATAAAATTGGTAGTTTAAAAGAAATATTGGTGTAAAATAACTTTTTTTTTGCTTTACAAAATAAACTTGAAACATATTAATTCAAACAAGTAATGCCTAGATATTTACTAAAGATATGAGCACTAGCCTGTAATCTGAGATAAACTGTTTATAAAATAAACAGCCGAGGCGCGAACGACCAACGTCACTGGCACAAAAGACTTAGTCTCAAAACCTAGATATAGTGTGATTCACACAGATTAAAATAAAAAAAATTATGACGGTAAGAGTCATTTCATATTTCTGAGAAAAGCGGTAAGTATATAAATAAATAGATTCAATGTTTATAAAAAAAGGAACGTGTACATGATTATGTTACCATCAACGACGTATCCTAATATTAGTTACTATCATATGAACTTCCAATAAATATAGTTATTTCTACACCACAGAAATTTGACCGTCGAAATTCGACCAGTAATGCATAAAAAAGAGGTCCCGGGACATCCTTCCGAGGGCTTACCCGGGGCTCCCAACCACAGGCTGTTGGGCGTTACGTGAGGTTTTTTAGTCGGTAAGAGTCCGGCATAACATCCTTTGAGGATTTTCCCGCATTTAAAAAAAAGCATAAAAAAGAGAGCCTGGTCCACGAGGGGATGGGATGACGTTATTAGCACGACACTAACCAAATGGCCCGGGTCGAAATAGTGAACTTATCTATGCAACTATACTTTTTAATTACTGAAACACACGCATGCTCTGAAATGATTCATGAAATGACTGCGTTATGGAGCTTAGTCCAAAAGCTTAATACAGTTTTGGTCCAAATACACTTTAACTCTGTTAAATTTGACGTTCATCAATATTCATATTTTTTTAAAATAAAAAAGACCTTTCCTATTAATGTTTAATTACATTCGCTTAGCATAATAGGTATATAGATAGACTAGCTGACCCGCGCAACTTCGTTTGCGCCACATAAGAGAGAGTATTACCTGTTTCCGTCGTCCCCCGTTTTTGAAACATTTACTATTACTGCTCCGCTCCTATTAGTTGTAGCGTGATGCTATATAGCCTATGACACTGCACAATAACGTAGCTTTCTATTGGTGAAAGAATTTTTAAAATCGGTTCAGTAGATCCCGAGATTACCCCTTACAATTTAACAAACACACAAACTTTACTTCTTTATAATATTAGTATAGATATAGATAACACTGCTATTTTTATTGCTTACTAGCGAAAGTCACGCGGCTTAACCCGCGTAGCTCCCGTTCCCGTGGAGATACGGGAATAAAATGTAGTCTATGTCACCTGGGAATAGTGTAGCTTCCCAGCAGTGAAAGAATTTTTCAAATCGGTTCAGTAGTTTCGGAGCCTATTCGATGCAAACAAACAATCAAATCTTTCCTCTTTATAGTATAGGTAAGTGTAGTTAACCAGAACCACAGACATATTCTTACTATAATGACTGGAATTTGACACTGAACGCAGAGTGACATTGTAAATCTGTCACTAAACTATCGGTCGTATACAGTAACTGCATCTGGATAGATTCCAACCACTGGGGGTGATGTGATCATTATTGGGTTAACATAAACATTATATTGAATTATCTATACACAACACACACTGGTAGTGAAATAACTAAAGTGGAGTCATTTAAATAGGTAACTTTTGACAATTCAATTTCACAATCATTTGACAATCAAATTATGTAGGTACTTGTCATAATTTGCTCCTTCAATTCACGAAAGAAAAGATAATAATGGGACAGGGATTCGCCTGATGATTTTTAAAATTCACAAATATTTTAAGTTTGTATGGATTTTTTCACTTTCTCATTCATCATTCTCATTAAGAAGATAAAACTGACAGACGTCAAATGTTACCTATTTAAAATGGACGCCACTTTACTTTATTAGTATGGAACGAATGGATTTCATTTCAGACGACATAAAGTTAGTCGTATTTGGGAATACATGGTGTATTTCACCCCTATACCTTTTTCTTTTAACGTGAAGAAAGTCCTACATGGATGCTATGTCGGACTCCTACCGACTTTAACCACACGTTCACTGCCTAAGACCTCCGGTTGGAAGTCCAGGGTAAGCTTTCGGAAGGATGACCCCAGGTTATTCCTACCAATTTATAACTAAATGTAAAATTAGCTATGTCATTTACACTTTTATAAACGCACTATTGAACGGATTCTGATGAAATTTTCCCACTGAGATAAACAAGTAAAATCCATTTTACTGAAAGGGTAAGAGAAGTTCTCCTCCTCTTCTTATCCTCTACTCAGTCCGTAAAACTATAAGGTGAAACGTCGGCATATACTATTTCTCAGCCTACCACTTCGGGGATAAAGGCGTGCCTCTATGTATGAACACAAGTAAAACATTGTAATTAGGTCAAGTAAGTATTATCTATATATATAAAAATCAATGCCACTTTTCGTTGTAATTTTATAACTCAAAAACGGGCTCACCTATCCAAACCAAATGTTTAGGCTTTGTTCGGACTATTTAGTAGATGGTTTATGTGAAGTTTGCACAAAATCGATCTAGCGGTTCTTCAGTTATCAGTTTATCAGGCAAACGAAGTTGCGCGGGTCAGCTAGTTAGATATATATTTCAGTAAAACATAATTATTATATATCTATATATTTACATTATTACTATCTAAACTATATCTAAATAAGGCCCCCGTGGCATTGTTCCCAATAGACTAGCAGCGTCCCCTCTTTGAATAGCAATACCTATTCGCTGAGAGAGAAAACTGCCAGCCCTAGGGTCGACGCTACAAGGCGCTTTTTCAAACACTTGAAAAATTTTTGCACATTGGGGCCATAATTCGGTTGAAATAAACGAAAAAGAAGAATTAAAAAAATATTCCGGGTATGTATATACAATTATTTAAGTTCATTACTTAATTATTTCAAGAGTGTGTTTTCAAACTCGCAACGCTAGAAGCAACATGGCCGACTGTTGCATATTTCTGTAATTCTCTCCACAACTTACAAGTCAATTTTTCTAATTTCAGCAACTATTTAGCCCATCGCTATGACTAAGCTATGCAACTTGAGCCGGAAGCGATGCAATCCAGAATCACTACCAACTGTGCAGTATTGACTCACGGAGATATTTCCACGTGCCAAACATCTCCACTTCCGTTACCTAAGAGTGGTGAATAAGCGAGGATTTCGTACATCCGGAACGTTTCAGTGAAATTTGCTGGTATTTTTAGGAAAATTAATCATCACGTGTTCAAATTAGAGAGAGTCTTAGAGCGTTCGAGCACGGTTAGATCCGATAGAGGCTTTTTCCGCGCACGCTTAGGTTTTGGAATGATCTCCCTGCTTCGGTTTTTCCAAACGCCTACAGTATGAGGTTCTTCAAAAGACGTCTTAGAAGGTTTTTACAGGGTCGGCAGAGCAAGTGTTGCGCCTCTGGTGTTGCAAACGTTCATAGGCTGCGGTGACCAGCAGTCTTCCTGGTGGGCCGTATGGTTGTCTGTCACCTTAGTGGTATAACAAAAACTCTAGCATCTTTTATTTTTTATTTAAGAGGGTTAACACCCAAATACATGATTTCACGCGTTTGAACTACAAATTTTGATTGACGTAAGTAGCTACCTACTAGTATTAACTGAATAAGAAATGTTCCAAATTTTCGTATGCCCCAAGGTGGGCGAAACATAGCAGATAATATCACACTGTAACACCTGTATGACCTATGTTTTACGAAATAAAATTATTTGTATTTGTATTTGTATTTGAAACGTTTGTTTCTGAAGAAACTACCAATGTTTAGTAAGTATGATTAATGTGTAAGAGTAATATATTTCCTTGTCTAAAAATTGTTCTAATCAAAATAAACGTGGCATAACTAGGTTTTTATTAAAAACAGTGTTTACACACCTCGTTTGAAGAAATTCACGAAACAAGGCATCTTTGCCAATCGGGTGGTATAAAATTAATTGATGTACACAGAAATTAAAGCTGCTATAAGTATCTTCGTATTGTCTTCTTTAAATCCGCCTAAGAAAATTATACCGAAATATATTTCTTATCACCAAAACATGACAAATAAAGTTTCCAAAAAACGTCGTACTTTGATGAACTTCATCACGATTTTTGGTACACTTCTAGTTTACAAAATGGTGATCTTTTTACATTTACAGACTGATCATGATATCACCAATTGAATACATCAGTAATATTCTAGAAACCTCTTTAAACATATCTATAATAACGTAATAAAAAGAGTCCTCAAACTCGATGCACGGGCCGCGAGAAATTAGTACCGGCCGAGGCCTTCCAGGGGGAGGAGGTATCACTTTATTTCCCGCGTTCCCAGTCAGGTATTATCGTAATCTTCGAATAATTTGAGTGTGCTCAACGCCACTTGATACTTTTTCAATTTTGTCCGCGCTGGGTGATAAACCCTCTTAACGTGGGGAAAATTTTACACGGATGCTGTGTGGTGTTAGTCGGTAGGAGTCGGCATTAATGCCGACTCCTACCGACTAAAAACCACACATTCCGTACCTAATGCCTACGGTTGGGAGCCTAGTGTAAACCCTCGGAAGGATGATCCCAGGATTCCCAACAGATCTTAGCTATCACTGCGGCCTCACCTAGGGGGGGGGGGGGGGGTTCGGGTGCTATACCGCGTCTTTGGGAGGTTGTTCTGGTATTATACCGCTTAATGTGAAAGTGAGTTTGGTTGTTGATGGTCTGTTTTCTAATTGGAATGCCGAATTATTCTGAAATAACTATGCTATCAATAGGCTACTACCCGTGGGCGCACAATGCCAATAATAAATGTCAAAAAAAATATCACATGAATCCATTTTTCAAACATTAATATTAATAGATACACACGACACATTTGTGTACAATGGCACAATGACAAGTTCATATGAATACGTTAGGTATACTGATATATCAAGACAAAAATAGTTTTACCGTCCTGGATCTAGATAAAAACAGTATTTTAGTCGTTATTAACCACTAATATGTCTACACATTAATTTTATTTATTGAACTTTAATGTTACACATATTTTATTTCTGATAAAAACAAGATATATTGCAGAAATACCTACAATTTTCTTGACAAGAAGTTGTAAAATCGCTCTCAAGCCAAGCCTAAGCTTTTTTTATTACTTCGTGACTTATTTCTTTTTCGTTTTTTTTGTGTGTTTTTATGTATTGGACATTTTTGAGGTTCCTTATCCAAACGGTAAGAACAGGACCCTATTATTAAGACTATGCCGTCCATCTCTACGTCTGCCCGTCTGTATGTCTGTCATCAGGCCTCAGGAACCGTGGTAGCTAGAGAGTGGAAGTATTTTTTAATGAATATCATTGGACTTTCTCACACAATATAATCTAGCCCAAACTCAGTTTTCATAATTGATGTAGGTATAAGTCCCGCAAGTTGGTTTTGCGCTGGAACCTTGTCACAATGACAGCTAAGTGACGTCATCGTGACGTAGCGCGAGCGCGGGCTGGCCTCGCGACGCTGCGTACGGTATTTTTTTTAGTACTGACGGCTCGACGAACATACGTCACTAAGATGGCCGCCAAGCGCAATATCAGTTTGCGGGGCTTATAGGTACCAATTTCAAACACTTGTTTGAGAATCCAGCAGGGCACATCACTTACAGGCTTCCTTTTCTAGCAAATAATCATTAATCTATACTTAGTAACCCTTTCAATATACCTAGTTTACTTAATATAAACGTATTGAACTTACGTACGGTACGGCACTGCATTATTTTAGAGAAACATGAAAATATTACCGACTAGTTGCAGCGCGCGGCTTCGCCCGCGTGAAATTCAGTACCCGTTCCCGCTTCCCGTGGGAACATATTCCCGTGATAGAATGTAGCCTATGTGTTATTCCAGACTATAAGCTATCCCTGTACCAATTTTCAGCCCAATCCGTTTAGCCGTTAGAGCGTGATTGAGTAACAAACATCCAAACATCTAAACATCCAAACATCTTTAGAAACTTTCACATTTATAATATTAGTAGGAAGTAGGAAGTAGGATTAGTAGGATTACTATGTAACTATAACAAGCAGGAACTAAATGGCACAATATTTAAAATTCATAGACTTATTATGCTATGTACCTACTCAAATTGTCTGTGGCATTAATAACTGGAGCGAAATTATTGCACCAACTTTCATCAATAAATTTCGCCAATGTTTTCACACGAAGGTCGTGACTCGTGACCAACTCAACCAAACGGTTGTGAATAAATTAGGTACCTACAACGAGTGACTTTACAATGTTTGGTAAACTTGTCAAATAAATTTACAAAGTATATTAACAAGTAATATTTAAAAAGAAAGTGTATGTAGTCACATTTTAAGGTACATATACTTATTCTGCTTTCAAATTCTTTTTTCTCTCTCATATTCTTGGCCTATCTCGGCCTGAGTCAAGTAAAAACCCTTTTCATGTTGAGCCACTTTTAGCAGCGTATCATGTATGTCCAACTTTGGACTAAGTTCTATTCTAGTAACGTGGAGCGCGAACCTTATCGGTGCTATCTATGAAATTTGTCGACAAACAAATAAAAAAAAGAAAGTTTATTCGGTAGCCTTGGCATAAATATAAAAAAAAATGGTATAGTAACAGAAGCCCGCGGAAAAAAAAAGTCACGTTCACTGCGTTTTATCACTTTTCAACATTTACGTTGTCGAATCCACCGTTCATACCAAAGATTTAGAATAATTTTCTGTTTATACACACACTCGAAAACACACTAATTTGAAAAATAAAAAACATAATTAACGAGTGGGGTCCGCTTCTCTATAAATGTGGCGCCAAAAGCCGTTTTCAAATCTTATTTTTCTGTATTGACACAGAATACTGATAGTGCTTCTTGGTTCCATTTTTAAAGTAGAATTGCCAATTCTACGTTTCGTTTCACCAAAATTTAGAACACAAAGAAATATTAAATGCACTCAGAAAATAACCATTCAGAATGTATATTGGTTTTTATTTAACGAGTGTGGTCTGTTCTGGTTGCTTTGTTTTGTTTCGTTGCATCTGCGAGACAGGCACGCATTACGCTTGTGCAAGCTAAGAATAACCTGCGTACACTACATACCCTGTCTGGTTATATAGAAATTAATATTTTGATGTGACGGTGTCTGTAACTTTAGTTCCAAGCAATTTAGGTCACTGGTGTTAAGAGAATCAGGTTCTGGTTCTGATCCCCAATACTACGGGCGCTTAAGAGAGAATTTTGTGCGTCAACAGAAATCGGGTGCCTGGAGGACCAAATGTCCTTCTCGCCATGTAGCTGCCTGTTTACTGCTGCGTGTTGAGTGAGTGCCACTCCCAATACCACCCCACAAATATTAAAAAGAAAATTCACTTTGTAATATTTATTAGTACAAATTTATATTTTAGTAAATCGGACACAGAGCTGAGCTGTGGAATAGGTATAAATAGGTTGTAAATGCAATCTGAATGACATCATGCCTTAATAATTTTCATAAAAATACTTAGGCAACTCAATACAAGCATCAGCCTAAGCTTAACTATTTTTAAATGACAGTGAATGGGATTAAAAAATTCAAAACTATTCGAGGGAGGTAAGTATATCCGTGTTCACACTCCCAAGGAAGTACTTTGAGGAAGCAATGACACTGAGCTGAGTACGTTAGGCGTCGCGTAAGACGCACTCATACGGGCTCTGTCTTACAAGGAAAGCGAATAAAAAAATAAGTACAGTGTAATACTTGAGCACCACATATCTGCATACTGCCTGGTTCATGAACAATGAACAAATTATAGTCTGGCTGCAGAATAAAAATAAAACCGGCCAAGTGCGAGTTGGACTCGCCCATGAAGGGTTTCGTAACAGCAAGTAACATAATATTCGGTTAGAATCACTACCACTGGGAACGTGTTAAAACATCAATAAAAGTTACAACGAACTATAAGAACTCTTATATTATGTTACTTGCTGCTACGAAACCCTTCATGGGCGAGTCCAACTCGCACTTGGCCAGTTTTTTTTTTTATAAAATAATGTAAAATACGATACAGCTTTGTAATTTGAGATTCAATTTCAAAATACTAAATATACTTAAGGCCATACCCAGGGCTAACGACCTTGAGCATATGGGCGATATGACTCGCCAGCATAGAGTAGCGCATCTACAGAGACATCAGAGTAAAAGAACTACGGAAGAAGAAGAAAAATAGTAGCGGAAATGCGTTCCTCGCTTCACCAAATAAACAAGAAGCTGTGAGACGGTCTCACCCGACTGCCCCTCTCTAAAACGTTTATTGTGAGAGTTCAATCCGATTGACGATTGAGTTTGAAATAAAACAAAAATGACAAATTTTTGTTTTATTTCAAACTTTGAACAGATGATTCACGTGACCTAGTGACGTAGTTTAATGCAACAGAGTCACAGACTACAGACAAAGTCTCGCCATAAGCCCCTCTGCACTCTATTTTATAGAGAGAGTGATGGCCAGTCCTTGGATGGGTGACCATCCATGTGACCACTTTGTGATAGTTATTTTTTCGTGTCGTTTCCGTGTTTCGGAAGGCACGTTAAGCAACGGCTTAACGTGCCTTCCGAAACTTACGGGCAACCAAGCCCAACGGGTCTTGGTTGCCCGTAAAATGGCAGTCATTAAGCCAAGTAGAAGGCCTTTTTGGCGGCTTGAATAATTTCAACAGCAGGCAGTCACAACCTGCGCCTGTCTATCTCAACACGGCAATACAGCTCACCACCTATTACGTGGGACAAATTCTAAAAAGGTGAAATGTGGGGACCGAAGGGGTAGGCAGATATATACATAAATACATACATAAATATGTAAATTATGTATGTATGGTCACGCCTATAAAGGCGTGACCATATTTATGTATGTATGTAACTAGCTGACCCTCACAACTTCGTTTACGACGCTTAGGGTGTATGAAAGGGGAGGTATTTCTTCATCAGACTCAGCAAGTGGTGAGTGAAACTGCCCTGTTTGCTGTATCATAAAAGAACGTACACGTCGAGGGCGTGGACTTAATTGTTATAGAATCTATTCTAAAATAATTTATTTCAGTCCACGCCTTCGGCGCGGACGAAATATTTAACTCTGGACTTAATCATTATGCTCTTATATGATAAAGCCAACACGCCGGTTTAGATTTACACTCACATTCAAAAGAACTCTTGAATTCTAGGTCTTGAGAAGTTGAGATATCTCTAATTCCTGAACTTCCTCGGATCAATTTTCATTCAAATCAGTAGTTTCGGCGTGATACGTATTCGGAATACAGACAGACATGAAAATTTTAAATTTCATTTTGGCTTAAGTAGGTATCGATTAGAGAACGCGTTCTTTTTTTTTAAATAGCTTCCATGTTCAGACTCTCGACCCTCAACAGTTTTATTATTATGTATAGATATAGACTAGCAAGAAACTCCGCGGGCTATTCTTTTTAGTGCTCTGCTTACTGTAATATAGACTTAAAAAATCATAATAAATTCTTTGAGAATCCAACAGAGCCAGCAGATCTTTTCCAGACTTACTTGTCTAGCAAATAATTGAATACAATTTTTGGTCCCGAGCAGGATTCGAACCTGCGTCTTCTGGTTTGCCGGACCAGACGGCCTCACCGTTGGACCAACGAGACACTGCTC